>OW121703.1:7500-2507500 GCA_933228785.1 Lasioglossum pauxillum | reverse complement strand
AATTACCATTACGAGCCGCGTAACAGGAAGAACAACGGGTATTAACATCACCTTAATTGCTGATTTTAACGAGGGAAACACTGTTATTGGAAATGTCGTTTGCAACAAACGGGATAATAGAAATTTTTAATAATCACGTTTCTTCAGCCGCGCTTTAGTGATAACGACCAATTACGTCACGACCGCTTACGTCGTCAATACCAATTTTATGTTACACTACTTTTCCGTCCGCGTGCACGTGGATCATTCTACTCGCTCGATCATTCTATTCGCATTCACAGCGAAGAAATCAAATGTTTCACAGTGAATTTCGCGCTTTCAGAATCAGTTTAAAACTGTTTAAGGGGGATCTATACCCAATGAAGTAACTAGAAAGGAACTAGAATCTTACTAGATTTTGGGTCGAAACATGGGTTTACGCGCGGCGATTTTTTGTTCTTATTTGAGCGGATTTTGGACTGGGTGAGGACTCATTCTATAGAGGAAGGTTAAATCCGGCGCGCTCTGCTATTGATTTAACGAGATTATGTTTATATCTAATAATATGAGTGCTCAAAGTAGAGAAAAAAATCTAGAAAAATAACCGCAGATTTCAACGTATTTTCCTGTCGCAAAGAGATTTTTCTGACTGATATGATGAGCAGAGCGCGCCGTGATGAACCTTCCTCTATCAAATGAGCCTTTGTGTAGCTCAAAATATGCTCGTATAAGGACAAAAAATCGCCGCGCGTGATTTCATTCACATTAGCATTATATTACGTTCATGAAGACAGAGGTTATCTCTGATGTAGAGCCAATCTAGAGCCAATTTCATTTCAGTTAGTTTACACGAGATGGTGCCTAGTCAGAAGGACTGTCAATCAGTGCTGCGATATTGTGCAACATTTCACTGCTGTCAATGTGGAATCATAGCAAAACTGACACAGACGAGGTACATATTCTCATCGGTGGCACTAATATTAGTGCGACCTGCCCTGTATAACGGCATTCGCGACGAGATGAATAGAATATGGAAATAGCAAGCAACTCCATCTCGTGTTCATTATGCAGTTGCGTGTTTATCAATGTTACCAAACTTTTTTTCTGCACAGAGGTTGATAACATTGATAAATAGCCCAAAATCCGAGGGTATAGATCCCCCTTAAGGATGTTCTGGAGGTACAATGGGAGACAAAAGTACAAGAAATTCGAAATCCATCAATATATTGGCAATGAAAGCCATTCATGAGTATATTTTGCATGAAACTTTTGCGAATACTGTACCGTCTGTAACTATATTCAGTGGTCTACACTTCTCGCGTTTCCATGCTAGTAAGAGACAACACGATAAATTTGACGTTTTGTAACAGTTTATAATTTTTTTGCTCTGTAACTGTTTAGTGAATCCTAATAAATTTTGAACATAATTAATTATATAATTTTTACTACATATACAAAAAAACTGAAGTTTCTAGTTGCGTTTTTTCAAGGTTTAAATAGAGTTTGAAGTGGAATTTTATGAATTCCCCATAAGAAGGCGTGTTAAAATGTGCAAACTTTAAGTTGCTATAATTCTTAAACGGTGCAGTGAATCGAATCCAAACTTTGGTAATTACATTAATTTAGTAAGAATTATATCTTGCCAAATTTTCAAAAATTTTGTTGCGTTTTTATATACCTCCAGAACATCCTTAAAGTCGAAGAAGCGTTTGTTTAAGAATCGCAAGGGGTGGCGAGACCGATTGTTGCGGTGGAACATAGTAAACTAGCTCGAAGATGTTCACAAGTCGTCTTTTGTCGGCGACTAACCCCGACGGAATCCGAGACGAGGCACGTAGAAACCTGCGCCGTTTATTTGCCAACGGGGCTACAACCGTTCGGAACTCAATTTCCACAGGGCGTCATTATACTTACGTATCGAAACCGTGGACCGACGCGGCGTATGCATATGCATACGAGCTAGTGAATGCACGTCAGAGCGAGCTCACAGAGGTGGCGCGTGCATAAACTCCGAACGTCGCGGTCGCGTATTGTCTCTGCAGCTCGAGACGGTGTTCGATGAGAGAGATTCGAACCCGAGAACACGCATCTAATTTTAATGGAAGTTCGTTCCACCCTTCTTCATGCACAGGGTATCTCATTTGTATGTACAATCAACGTCAACGTCGAAACCGTCGATCGCAAAAGATATGTAAATAGGAAATACTTCGAGACGTAGATTTCATATTCACATGAAACTTGGAATTTCCATCTTTGAACTTGATCGTCTGAAAAATTCTTGCGAACTGCGTAAACAGAGAACGCGACAGTTACGGAAGGATAGAGGTCATCATCATCATCATTATTTATTTAACGTCGCATCAACTGCTATGGTCATTAGCGACGGGACCTACAGTTTTTATAAGGTGGGTTCCGAACCACCTTGGGCACCACAGTTTACAGAGCACATGGAGAAGGATAGAGGTGTCGTGGATGACTGTTCATTGCGAAATATACGAGTTAGATGGAGCTGGTGATAAATATCTCGGGACGACTAAAAAGTTCATCGCTATTACTTAACAACGAGTGTCACGGATCCTGCTAAACGATCAGCCGGAACGCCGAGCAATATCAATACTCGGCGTGCCAAAGCCGCGGAATCCATCATGTCCAGGCAATAGATTTCATCCAATTATATAGATCCGCTCGCGTATAAACTGGCTTGACAAAAAGAAGCCGGATAATCTACGATATAGGATTTCCATTCAAATGAACAGAATCCCACCGATCAATCTTAACGCGGGCATAAATCATAAACTCCATTATTTAGAGGAATCTGGTGCAAATTGCGACACCGGATAAAAACATCATCCTCTTTAAAGAAAATACACATATTCGTTTATTGAACTAAATTATTATTTTGAAGTTGCATTCAATTTTATGAAAATGATCCACATAGGGATCGAAACGTCGAGATACATGGTTAAATAATTACACATTTGCTGTCTCTTTATGAATGATCGAACCTGGCGCCGAAATCATAAATTCATGTATAATAATAATAATTAAAAATGTGTATACTTTATTCTAAACGGTTTTAATCAGTTTATTGTTTAAAGTTTCACCGAGAGATTCGCCGTGATAAATGCAGAAAATCCCCGGTTCCCTAATTACTCAGCCAAGAACATCCCCAGCGAACTCCGTCGAAGTCGGAATTGCAAAATGGACGTGTCCGAAGGAAAACAGCGATTCCACATTCATCTAAGTCCCGCTATCGTCTGTTTCATTACCAGAAACAGTCGCTGCCACGGTAAGGTTTCCATTAACCCCTGGCGAAACGTTCGCCGCTAGAAGCTCAGAATTTTCGGTGGTATTCTGTTTCCGGATGCCATGCCGGGACGGCACGGCACTCGCTCGCTCTAGCTCTTCGAGCCGCCAACCTATAAATCACATAATTCTCATCCCCCATTATGGTTAATCTCCGCATATACTCTGTCTCCCTCCGCGTCTGACTTTAGATTTCCATTCCGGGTCCGCCGCTTCATCCGCTTCATCTCCTGATGATTCTCGAATCAATGTCAAATCGCGATTTATGGAGACACCGGCAAACCGTGCGGAATGTAACGCTGCAACGGCGGGGTTGTAAACGTCAGAGAAGCTTCAAATTGTCTCTTCTGATCGCCTACAATTGGACCAGTCAACGCGTAAAAGCTATTTTTGATATTCCGCTGTCGGGTTGCAATCTTTTGTTGCGATGAATTCTACGAGGTCTGCTGTGAACCTGTACGCTGTTCGCAACAAAATTCTAAAACACAGAAACTGTTCATATTCGCGAAAATTAATGAAACTTCCAATAGGCAAAATAAATTTTTCTCTTGACTTACTTTATGGAAATTCGATAAAAATCTGCGAAAATACTTGTACGTCTGCAGTTTAAGATTAATGACACTCTTATCCAATTTTCATCTAAAGAAACATCCAATAGGCAAAACAAATTTTTCCCTTTACTTACTTTATAGAAATTCGATAAAAATCTGCGAAAATACTTGTACGTGTGCAGTTTAAGATTAATGACACTCTTGTCCAATTTTCATCTAAAGAAACTTCCAATAGGCACAACAAATTTTTCTCTTTACTTACTTTATAGAAATTCGATAAAAATCTACGAAAATACTTGCACGTGTACAGTTTAAGATTAATGACACTCTTATCCAATTTTCATCCAAAGAAACTTCCAATAGGCAAAACAAATTTTTCTCTTTACTTACTTTATAGAAATTCGATAAAAATCTGCGAAAATACTTGCACGTGTACAATTTAAGATTAATGACACTCTTATCCAATTTTCATCTAAAGAAACTTCCAATAGGCACAACAAATTTTTCTCTTTACTTACTTTATAGAAATACGATAAAAATCTGCGAGAACACTTGTACGTGTGCAGTTTAAGATTAATGACACTCTTATCCAATTTTCATCTAAAGAAACATCCAATGGGCAAAACAAATTTTTCTCTTTACTTACTTTATAGAAATTCGATAAAAATCTGCGAAAATACTTGTACGTGTGCAGTTTAAGATTAATGACACTCTCATCCAATTTTCATCTAAAGAAACGTCCAATGGGCAAAACAAATTTTTCTCTTTACTTACTTTATAGAAATTCGATAAAAATCTGCGAAAATACTTGCACGTGTACAATTTAAGATTAATGACACTCTTATCCAATTTTCATCTAAAGAAACTTCCAATAGGCACAACAAATTTTTCTCTTTACTTACTTTATAGAAATACGATAAAAATCTGCGAGAACACTTGTACGTGTGCAGTTTAAGATTAATGACACTCTTATCCAATTTTCATCTAAAGAAACTTCCAATAGGCAAAACAAATTTTTCTCTTTACTTACTTTATAGAAATTCGATAAAAATCTGCGAAAACACTTGTACGTGTGCAGTTTAAGATTAATGATACTCTTATCCAATTTTCATCTAAAGAAACATCCAATAGACAAAAGAAATTTTTCTCTTTACTTACTTTATGGAAATTCGATAAAAATCTGCGAAAATACTTGTACGTGTGCAGTTTAAGATTAATGACACTCTTATACAATTGTCATCTAAAGAAACTTCCAGTAGGCACAACAAATTTTTCTCTTTACTTACTTTATAGAAATACGATAAAAATCTGCGAAAATACTTGTACGTGTGCAGTTTAAGATTAATGACACTCTTATCCAATTTTCATCTAAAGAAACATCCAATAGGCAAAACAAATTTTTCTCTTGACTTACTTTATGGAAATTCGATAAAAATCTGCGAAAATACTTGTACGTGTGCAGTTTAACATTAATGACACTCTTATCCAATTTTCATCTAAAGAAACTTCCAATAGGCAAAACAAATTTTTCTCTTTACTTACATTATAGAAATTCGATAAAAATCTGCGAAAATACTTGTACGTGTGCAGTTTAAGATTAATGACACTCTTGTCCAATTTTCATCTAAAGAAACTTCCAATAGGCAAAACAAATTTTTCTCTTTACTTACATTATAGAAATTCGATAAAAATCTGCGAAAATACTTGTACGTGTGCAGTTTAAGATTAATGATACTCTTATCCAATTTTCATCTAAAGAAACTTCCAATAGACAAAACAAATTTTTCTCTTTACTTAGTTTATGGAAATTCGATAAAAATCTGCGAAAATACTTGCACGTGCACAGTTTAAGATTAATGACACTCTTATACAATTGTCATCTAAAGAAACTTCCAGTAGGCACAACAAATTTTTCTCTTTACTTACTTTATAGAAATACGATAAAAATCTGCAAAAACACTTGTACGTGTACAGTTTAAGATTAATGACACTCTTATCCAATTTTCATCTAAAAAACATCCAATGGGCAAAACAAATTTTTCTCTTTACTTACTTTATAGAAATTCGATAAAAATCTGCAAAAACACTTGTACGTGTACAGTTTAAGATTAATGACACTCTTATCCAATTTTCATCTAAAGAAACATCCAATAGGCAAAACAAATTTTTCTCTTTACTTACTTTATAGAAATTCGATAAAAATCTGCGAAAATACTTGTACGTGTACAGTTTAAGATTAATGATACTCTTATCCAATTTTCATCTAAAGAAACATCCAATAGACAAAAGAAATTTTTCTCTTTACTTACTTTATGGAAATTCGATAAAAATCTGCGAAAACACTTGTACGTGTGCAGTTTAAGATTAATGACACTCTTATCCAATTTTCATCTAAAGAAACATCCAATAGGCAAAACAAATTTTTCTCTTTACTTACATTATAGAAATTCGATAAAAAACTGCGAAAATACTTGTACGTGTGCAGTTTAAGATTAATGACACTCTTGTCCAATTTTCATCTAAAGAAACTTCCAATAGGCACAACAAATTTTTCTCTTTACTTACTTTATAGAAATTTGATAAAAATCTGCGAAAATACTTGTACGTGTGCAGTTTAAGATTAATGACACTCTTATCCAATTTTCATCCAAAGAAACTTCCAATAGGCAAAACAAATTTTTCTCTTTACTTACTTTATAGAAATTCGATAAAAATCTGCGAAAATACTTGCACGTGTACAATTTAAGATTAATGACACTCTTATCCAATTTTCATCTAAAGAAACTTCCAATAGGCACAACAAATTTTTCTCTTTACTTACTTTATAGAAATACGATAAAAATCTGCGAGAACACTTGTACGTGTGCAGTTTAAGATTAATGACACTCTTATCCAATTTTCATCTAAAGAAACATCCAATGGGCAAAACAAATTTTTCTCTTTACTTACTTTATAGAAATTCGATAAAAATCTGCGAAAATACTTGTACGTGTGCAGTTTAAGATTAATGACACTCTCATCCAATTTTCATCTAAAGAAACGTCCAATGGGCAAAACAAATTTTTCTCTTTACTTACTTTATAGAAATTCGATAAAAATCTGCGAAAATACTTGCACGTGTACAATTTAAGATTAATGACACTCTTATCCAATTTTCATCTAAAGAAACTTCCAATAGGCACAACAAATTTTTCTCTTTACTTACTTTATAGAAATACGATAAAAATCTGCGAGAACACTTGTACGTGTGCAGTTTAAGATTAATGACACTCTTATCCAATTTTCATCTAAAGAAACTTCCAATAGGCAAAACAAATTTTTCTCTTTACTTACTTTATAGAAATTCGATAAAAATCTGCGAAAACACTTGTACGTGTGCAGTTTAAGATTAATGATACTCTTATCCAATTTTCATCTAAAGAAACATCCAATAGACAAAAGAAATTTTTCTCTTTACTTACTTTATGGAAATTCGATAAAAATCTGCGAAAATACTTGTACGTGTGCAGTTTAAGATTAATGACACTCTTATCCAATTTTCATCCAAAGAAACTTCCAATAGGCAAAACAAATTTTTCTCTTTACTTACTTTATAGAAATTCGATAAAAATCTGCGAAAATACTTGCACGTGTACAATTTAAGATTAATGACACTCTTATCCAATTTTCATCTAAAGAAACTTCCAATAGGCACAACAAATTTTTCTCTTTACTTACTTTATAGAAATACGATAAAAATCTGCGAGAACACTTGTACGTGTGCAGTTTAAGATTAATGACACTCTTATCCAATTTTCATCTAAAGAAACATCCAATGGGCAAAACAAATTTTTCTCTTTACTTACTTTATAGAAATTCGATAAAAATCTGCGAAAATACTTGCACGTGTACAATTTAAGATTAATGACACTCTTATCCAATTTTCATCTAAAGAAACTTCCAATAGGCACAACAAATTTTTCTCTTTACTTACTTTATAGAAATACGATAAAAATCTGCGAGAACACTTGTACGTGTGCAGTTTAAGATTAATGACACTCTTATCCAATTTTCATCTAAAGAAACATCCAATGGGCAAAACAAATTTTTCTCTTTACTTACTTTATAGAAATTCGATAAAAATCTGCGAAAATACTTGCACGTGTACAATTTAAGATTAATGACACTCTTATCCAATTTTCATCTAAAGAAACTTCCAATAGGCACAACAAATTTTTCTCTTTACTTACTTTATAGAAATACGATAAAAATCTGCGAGAACACTTGTACGTGTGCAGTTTAAGATTAATGACACTCTTATCCAATTTTCATCTAAAGAAACTTCCAATAGGCAAAACAAATTTTTCTCTTTACTTACTTTATAGAAATTCGATAAAAATCTGCGAAAACACTTGTACGTGTGCAGTTTAAGATTAATGATACTCTTATCCAATTTTCATCTAAAGAAACATCCAATAGACAAAAGAAATTTTTCTCTTTACTTACTTTATGGAAATTCGATAAAAATCTGCGAAAATACTTGTACGTGTGCAGTTTAAGATTAATGACACTCTTATCCAATTTTCATCCAAAGAAACTTCCAATAGGCAAAACAAATTTTTCTCTTTACTTACTTTATAGAAATTCGATAAAAATCTGCGAAAATACTTGCACGTGTACAATTTAAGATTAATGACACTCTTATCCAATTTTCATCTAAAGAAACTTCCAATAGGCACAACAAATTTTTCTCTTTACTTACTTTATAGAAATACGATAAAAATCTGCGAGAACACTTGTACGTGTGCAGTTTAAGATTAATGACACTCTTATCCAATTTTCATCTAAAGAAACATCCAATGGGCAAAACAAATTTTTCTCTTTACTTACTTTATAGAAATTCGATAAAAATCTGCGAAAATACTTGTACGTGTGCAGTTTAAGATTAATGACACTCTCATCCAATTTTCATCTAAAGAAACGTCCAATGGGCAAAACAAATTTTTCTCTTTACTTACTTTATAGAAATTCGATAAAAATCTGCGAAAATACTTGCACGTGTACAATTTAAGATTAATGACACTCTTATCCAATTTTCATCTAAAGAAACTTCCAATAGGCACAACAAATTTTTCTCTTTACTTACTTTATAGAAATACGATAAAAATCTGCGAGAACACTTGTACGTGTGCAGTTTAAGATTAATGACACTCTTATCCAATTTTCATCTAAAGAAACTTCCAATAGGCAAAACAAATTTTTCTCTTTACTTACTTTATAGAAATTCGATAAAAATCTGCGAAAACACTTGTACGTGTGCAGTTTAAGATTAATGATACTCTTATCCAATTTTCATCTAAAGAAACATCCAATAGACAAAAGAAATTTTTCTCTTTACTTACTTTATGGAAATTCGATAAAAATCTGCGAAAATACTTGTACGTGTGCAGTTTAAGATTAATGACACTCTTATCCAATTTTCATCCAAAGAAACTTCCAATAGGCAAAACAAATTTTTCTCTTTACTTACTTTATAGAAATTCGATAAAAATCTGCGAAAATACTTGCACGTGTACAATTTAAGATTAATGACACTCTTATCCAATTTTCATCTAAAGAAACTTCCAATAGGCACAACAAATTTTTCTCTTTACTTACTTTATAGAAATACGATAAAAATCTGCGAGAACACTTGTACGTGTGCAGTTTAAGATTAATGACACTCTTATCCAATTTTCATCTAAAGAAACATCCAATGGGCAAAACAAATTTTTCTCTTTACTTACTTTATAGAAATTCGATAAAAATCTGCGAAAATACTTGTACGTGTGCAGTTTAAGATTAATGACACTCTCATCCAATTTTCATCTAAAGAAACGTCCAATGGGCAAAACAAATTTTTCTCTTTACTTACTTTATAGAAATTCGATAAAAATCTGCGAAAATACTTGCACGTGTACAATTTAAGATTAATGACACTCTTATCCAATTTTCATCTAAAGAAACTTCCAATAGGCACAACAAATTTTTCTCTTTACTTACTTTATAGAAATACGATAAAAATCTGCGAGAACACTTGTACGTGTGCAGTTTAAGATTAATGACACTCTTATCCAATTTTCATCTAAAGAAACTTCCAATAGGCAAAACAAATTTTTCTCTTTACTTACTTTATAGAAATTCGATAAAAATCTGCGAAAACACTTGTACGTGTGCAGTTTAAGATTAATGATACTCTTATCCAATTTTCATCTAAAGAAACATCCAATAGACAAAAGAAATTTTTCTCTTTACTTACTTTATGGAAATTCGATAAAAATCTGCGAAAATACTTGTACGTGTGCAGTTTAAGATTAATGACACTCTTATCCAATTTTCATCCAAAGAAACTTCCAATAGGCAAAACAAATTTTTCTCTTTACTTACTTTATAGAAATTCGATAAAAATCTGCGAAAATACTTGCACGTGTACAATTTAAGATTAATGACACTCTTATCCAATTTTCATCTAAAGAAACTTCCAATAGGCACAACAAATTTTTCTCTTTACTTACTTTATAGAAATACGATAAAAATCTGCGAGAACACTTGTACGTGTGCAGTTTAAGATTAATGACACTCTTATCCAATTTTCATCTAAAGAAACATCCAATGGGCAAAACAAATTTTTCTCTTTACTTACTTTATAGAAATTCGATAAAAATCTGCGAAAATACTTGTACGTGTGCAGTTTAAGATTAATGACACTCTCATCCAATTTTCATCTAAAGAAACGTCCAATGGGCAAAACAAATTTTTCTCTTTACTTACTTTATAGAAATTCGATAAAAATCTGCGAAAATACTTGCACGTGTACAATTTAAGATTAATGACACTCTTATCCAATTTTCATCTAAAGAAACTTCCAATAGGCACAACAAATTTTTCTCTTTACTTACTTTATAGAAATACGATAAAAATCTGCGAGAACACTTGTACGTGTGCAGTTTAAGATTAATGACACTCTTATCCAATTTTCATCTAAAGAAACTTCCAATAGGCAAAACAAATTTTTCTCTTTACTTACTTTATAGAAATTCGATAAAAATCTGCGAAAACACTTGTACGTGTGCAGTTTAAGATTAATGATACTCTTATCCAATTTTCATCTAAAGAAACATCCAATAGACAAAAGAAATTTTTCTCTTTACTTACTTTATGGAAATTCGATAAAAATCTGCGAAAATACTTGTACGTGTGCAGTTTAAGATTAATGACACTCTTATCCAATTTTCATCCAAAGAAACTTCCAATAGGCAAAACAAATTTTTCTCTTTACTTACTTTATAGAAATTCGATAAAAATCTGCGAAAATACTTGCACGTGTACAATTTAAGATTAATGACACTCTTATCCAATTTTCATCTAAAGAAACTTCCAATAGGCACAACAAATTTTTCTCTTTACTTACTTTATAGAAATACGATAAAAATCTGCGAGAACACTTGTACGTGTGCAGTTTAAGATTAATGACACTCTTATCCAATTTTCATCTAAAGAAACATCCAATGGGCAAAACAAATTTTTCTCTTTACTTACTTTATAGAAATTCGATAAAAATCTGCGAAAATACTTGTACGTGTGCAGTTTAAGATTAATGACACTCTCATCCAATTTTCATCTAAAGAAACGTCCAATGGGCAAAACAAATTTTTCTCTTTACTTACTTTATAGAAATTCGATAAAAATCTGCGAAAATACTTGCACGTGTACAATTTAAGATTAATGACACTCTTATCCAATTTTCATCTAAAGAAACTTCCAATAGGCACAACAAATTTTTCTCTTTACTTACTTTATAGAAATACGATAAAAATCTGCGAGAACACTTGTACGTGTGCAGTTTAAGATTAATGACACTCTTATCCAATTTTCATCTAAAGAAACTTCCAATAGGCAAAACAAATTTTTCTCTTTACTTACTTTATAGAAATTCGATAAAAATCTGCGAAAACACTTGTACGTGTGCAGTTTAAGATTAATGATACTCTTATCCAATTTTCATCTAAAGAAACATCCAATAGACAAAAGAAATTTTTCTCTTTACTTACTTTATGGAAATTCGATAAAAATCTGCGAAAATACTTGTACGTGTGCAGTTTAAGATTAATGACACTCTTATCCAATTTTCATCCAAAGAAACTTCCAATAGGCAAAACAAATTTTTCTCTTTACTTACTTTATAGAAATTCGATAAAAATCTGCGAAAATACTTGCACGTGTACAATTTAAGATTAATGACACTCTTATCCAATTTTCATCTAAAGAAACTTCCAATAGGCACAACAAATTTTTCTCTTTACTTACTTTATAGAAATACGATAAAAATCTGCGAGAACACTTGTACGTGTGCAGTTTAAGATTAATGACACTCTTATCCAATTTTCATCTAAAGAAACATCCAATGGGCAAAACAAATTTTTCTCTTTACTTACTTTATAGAAATTCGATAAAAATCTGCGAAAATACTTGTACGTGTGCAGTTTAAGATTAATGACACTCTCATCCAATTTTCATCTAAAGAAACGTCCAATGGGCAAAACAAATTTTTCTCTTTACTTACTTTATAGAAATTCGATAAAAATCTGCGAAAATACTTGCACGTGTACAATTTAAGATTAATGACACTCTTATCCAATTTTCATCTAAAGAAACTTCCAATAGGCACAACAAATTTTTCTCTTTACTTACTTTATAGAAATACGATAAAAATCTGCGAGAACACTTGTACGTGTGCAGTTTAAGATTAATGACACTCTTATCCAATTTTCATCTAAAGAAACTTCCAATAGGCAAAACAAATTTTTCTCTTTACTTACTTTATAGAAATTCGATAAAAATCTGCGAAAACACTTGTACGTGTGCAGTTTAAGATTAATGACACTCTTATCCAATTTTCATCTAAAGAAACTTCCAATAGACAAAACAGATTTTTCCCTTTACTTACTTTATAGAAATTCGATAAAAATCTGGGAAAGCACTTGTACGTGTGCAGTTTAAGATTAATGACACTCTCATCCAATTTTCATCTAAAGAAACTTCCAATAGACAAAACAAATTTTTCTCTTTACTTACTTTATAGAAATTCGATAAAAATCTGCGAAAACACTTGTACGTGTGCAGTTTAAGATTAATGACACTCTTATCCAATTTTCATCTAAAGAAACATCCAATAGGCAAAACAAATTTTTCTCTTTACTTACTTTATAGAAATTCGATAAAAATCTGCGAAAATACTTGTACGTGTGCAGTTTAAAATTAATGATACTCTTATCCAATTTTCATCTAAAGAAACTTCCAATAGGCAAAACAAATTTTTCTCTTTACTTACATTATAGAAATTCGATAAAAATCTGCGAAAATACTTGTACGTGTACAGTTCTAGATTACACAATTTTCAAAAGAAGTAAACGGAAGTTTCACATTAATTTTAAGTACACTGGGCTCACGAGGGACTGCAGTTTCGGGGTTAGGCGTGCACATTGCGACAAGAACTTTTGGGACAACCCAGCAAAATTCGTAAAGAATTGAAGGAGAGAGGGAGGAGTTCCCGAGAAGCAGAAATCATTATCACGTGCGAATCCGCTCCTCCAGCCATGTTTCCAGCCGCCATGACGCACGCAAACTACTTGCCCGGACAATGTGGAAATTATAATCCACTTGACGAAGATCCGGTCTCGTTAGAATTTCATTAGAAGCATCTGCTTCGGCGGACGAGGCGAGGTGACGTTGCCCCGGGTTATTCCTAACGAGGCCTGATTGAACAAGTGACTACATGGTACCCGGTCAAGGTACCGGCTGGCGGCGCGGCGACTGCCGGGAAAACCCGAGGAAACCTTAAAACCGGCTGCACCGGAAGACGGCGAAAAGGTAAGGGACGAAGGGAGGGAGAGAGAGAGGGAGGAAAAAAAGCAGCGAAGAAGGGCGGAGAACAATGGCACCTAGATGAAAGAGTTTGCAGGCCCCGGGCCACACCGGGGCTTTTCTATATTCCCCGCGCCCCTACCCTCGTCTCGTTGATACCGAAACGCTCGCAATTAGTCGAGCGAATTGAAACAAAACAGCGACCATAGTTTCCACCGACGACGCGCACCCGTCGATCTGCGTTTCACGTGCGAATTCCCGGCGCGATTTTAAGCGTGTTCTCCAAATGTTTATGGGGCCGTGTGTCTTCGTCTTTTTCGTAATATTCAATCAAAATGGAAGCCTCGCGCGCAGCCTACAAAAATCAATTTCCATAAAGATCCGCCACTCGAAATGTATCAGGCTTCTTGTGACTCTGACTCACTGAAATTGCTGTGCCATCATGCAAAATATTCTGTACATTATTAAAAATGTGCTGGTACCTAATCAATTACTAAACATTTAAATGTTACACGAGGTAACTTAAAATTTGGACATTTTGAGTTATCTACTTCGTATTAAAGGAGAAATCAAGTAGAATTTAATGTAAAAACTGGGTAACCTATCAAAGTAATCTACGACATCTAGTGAGCAGTGTTCAAAGTAGGTGAAAAATAAATACAGATTTCTATTTATGTTATAAATGGGCTACTCGACTTTTTAAAAAATTTTTTAAATCTTAAAATAAAGAAATATAAGCAGATATTGGCATTATGGTTAAAATACTGTTTCATCAATTCCTCTAAAATAAGGAATTGTAAGTTAGCTCGTTCATACATTCAGGCGGCGATACGTAATCAGTTTCATACGCGTAAAATGAACAAAATCATACGTAGAAAATTGTTTATTGATTTCGACACATATAACACGAAGAAGTTGTCACTGTTATGTGTGACAACAGCCGGTGAATATCAAAGCGAACGACTCGGAGATTCATTACCAAGACGGTTATCTCACACCCACGACAACCTCCACAAACAGTTTAGAGCCGAGAGGACCATGTACCGAGCACTTAGCGGGACATCGACAAACATTGTTACCTGTTCGGCACTGTTTCACTTGCCCCTGCGAAAATAATATCCGCGGAAATAAATGGAATCGGCCCTCCGCGAGGTTGTTTTGAGGAATTAAGGATCATTTGAGAGTTTGTAATCCTGCTGCGCTGCAAAGTGAGGATTAGAGGGGATGTTCGTGTACGAAGAGAGGTAACATTTCCGCGGGAAATCTGACTAATTAGGAAACGAAGATTACAGACTGGCGAAAAATTGTAGAACGGAAGTCTCGCATTTTCGCTTAAGGGAATACCCCGGGATATAATCGCCCAAGTTTCATCCCCGGGGGATCGTTCGGTCGAAATCTAAAATTATCGCTGATGCAAACTTTGTTCGCATCAGGTTTTGGTTCTTCCGTGCCGAACCGTTTTTGCTCGATTCTTCATTCAGGCCATGAATGATACTCTGAGGCGCCGCTAAAAATTGCTATGCCATCATTGAAAATATTGTTTACATGATTAAATATGTAGGTATCTAATCAATTACTAAACATTTAGGTATTGTATGAGCAGCGCCCGCTCTAGCGGTTGCGTCGCCCCGGACAGAAAGTCAAATTGCCGCCCCTTAATAATAAAAATTACACTGTCCAACATCAAATTTGTTCCCGAATTACTGTTGGGTCCTTCGTACAGAGTTTTTTGCACTGATTCCGAATCTGTTTTTAATTTTTTCCCTATACGCACAGTTTTTGAGGAACATGGCTTTGAAAAAAAACATATTTTTCAACTTTAAACAAATATTGTAGTGTTATTATAAAAGATATTGAATTGTTCTTTATAGGGAAAGATTCTGTAGACTTTCCCGAATACAGCGATATCAAATATTAATACATTATGAGTATTTAAACAGGTTTAAACAATCATTAAAGACGGATAGACACCACTTTTGCACCAATTTTTGAGGATATTTTTCAATTTATCTCAAAAAATAAGGGTCCACGATCCAAACTTGACAGGGTGGTTTCTCAAGATAAAAGTCTGCTCTATCGAGTGGTATAGTTCGATTTTCCGCTGGACCCTTATTTTTTGAAATAAATTGAAAAATATCCTCAAAAATTGGTGCAAAAGTGGTGTCTATCCGTCTTTAATGATTGTTTAAACCTATTTAAATACTCATAATGTATTAATATTGTATATCACTGTATTCGGGAAAGTCTACAGTATCGTTTGCTGCAAAGAACAATTCTATATCTTTTATAATAACATCACAATATTTGTTTAAAGTTGAAAAATATGTTTTTTTTTCAAAGCCATGTTCCTCAAAAACTGTGCGTATAGGGAAAAAATTAAAAACAGATTCGGAATCAGCGCAAAAAACTCTATAAGAAGGACCCAACAGTAATTAGGGAACATAAAAAAAGTTGAAATTTGTTGGACAGTGTTATCAATAAAAATAAAATCATTTTATTTAAATTTTAATAAAATCAAATTTTCTATTAATTGGGTATTTAACACATCAATATTTTTCTCATACTTACAGCCGAAATGGCGCCCCGGACGAATGTCCGGGTTGCCCGCCATAGAGCGGGCCCTGGTATGAGGTATTATACCAATTTCATATCCAGAAAATTTAAAAAATCGTATGGAATGGATATATTCTAAGTCGGAAGAAATGTTCAATTTTTGTGCTGAAATATCTCCGAGTGCAAAGGGTTAAACTTGTTGTAAAATATATGTATTTAGCGCTAAATCAATATGTCAGTTTGCACCACCACACACATAACACACGGCCTGAATGGCTATTTTAACGTGTGCGATCGGTGGTACACGTGGCAAGGGACGTGTTAAGTAAAATTCGAGGTTGGGATCTCGCAGAGATGATTTCAGACGGATCGAGAGGAAGGTTTTCGAGAGGCGAGCAGTCAGCCATTTTCTGACACCAAGAAATACGCACCCGTTTGCTCGAATGGTAGCATATTCACGCGTCCGGTGGGTGGTAGACGGTCGGGCCAAGAGTCATTTCAATAACCGCTCGTAGAGCTCCAATAACTGTACGGCTTATCCCCATATCGTCTCCCCCTCTCTATCCATCCATTTTTTCCCCGGCATATCGAACCACGGGGATTCCCGTGACTGGCTTCTATCCGGGTCAAAATCTTGTCGCGGCCGTAGACGTCGCGTCGCTCTCATTTCCGTCAACCTTAACGTTCTCCGGCGGATTTCTCGGCTGAGAACACCCAGCCAGCCGCCCCTCCGTTTCCATAGGGGTTGGCTTTTCGCCTGTGTGCTGGGTTTTCATCGGACGTCGAATCGCGCCGCGTACCGTTTCGCATTTGTTTGCGTGGCTCGATCCCGAGACGTCTGCGTTCGAGAAGGAAATGGAGGCGGCGACGAACAAGAAGCCACCGAGGTCGACCTCCATTTCTGGCTTCTGAGACGCGACCTCACAATCCTGACTAGCTCTGAAGCTGAGTTGCATCGCACCGCAACACTTCTTTCCCGAATCTCGCTAAAATCCTGGCTGGAATTAGCCATTTTTCAAAGACGGTAACACTACCACCCCTTCAAGAGTAATTGTACCCAGTAATCAAACATGCTCGATTTTGGACAGTGGCAGTGCCAGCAAAACAACATACTTCTGCGTCCGAATAAGTATCGCTTTATGCTTGCACAAGCTGAGGGCAGAAGTAGAGCAGAACGAAGGCAGCTCGGTCCTTCGTTTAAGAGGGCAGCACGGTCGCACTAACGTGGCGAACGTCGGATAATATCCCTTGAGTAGTTAACCTAAATGTACAGATTATTTAAAACCTTTGTATATTTAACATGTTTGCACAAATTCTCATTATAAGACTTTATAAATTGATATATTAGCGAGTAAAGAATGGGCATTCAGAGAAATTTTGTAATATATTTTAGAGGAACATTAACAAATTGTTGAAATAAATACAGTAAATGCGTACGTGGGTACACGGTTGCCTACACAAGGAATATACATGATCGACATCCGCCATTTCAATGCGACCGTGCTGCCCTCTTAAACGAAGGACCTAACCCAGACTGGGCTAGCATAAAGTGATACGTCTGCGTCCGAATAAGTATCGCTTTATGCTGGCACAAGCTGAGGGCAGAAGTAGAGCAGAACGAAGGCAGCTCGGTCCTTCGGTTAAGAGGGCAGCACGGTCGCACTAACGTGGCGGACGTCGGACAATATCCCTTGTGTAGTTAACCTAAATGTACAGATTATTTAAAACCTTTCTATATTTAACATGTTTGCACAAATTCTCATGATAAGACTGTATAAATTGATATATTAGCGAGTAAAGAATGGGCATTCAGAGAAATTTTGTAATATATTTTAGAGGAACATTAACAAATTGTTGGAATAAATACTGTTATGCGTACATAGGTACCCAGTTGACTACACGAGGAACATACATGATCGACATCCGCCATATTAATGCGACCGTGCTGCCCTCTTAAACGAAGGAGCTAACCCAGACTGGGCTAGCATAAAGTGATACGTCTGCGTCCGAATAAGTATCGCTTTATGCTGGCACAAGCTGAGGGCAGAAGTAGAGCAGAACGAAGGCAGCTCGGTCCTTCGTTTAAGAGGGCAGCACGGTCGCACCAACGTGGCGGACGTCGGATGATATCCCTTGTGTAGTTAACCTAAATGTACAGATTATTTAAAACCTTTCTATATTTAACATGTTTGCACAAATTCTCATGATAAGACTGTATAAATTGATATATTAGCGAATAAAGAATGGGCATTCAGAGAAATTTTGTAATATATTTTAGAGGAACATTAACAAATTGTTGAAATAAATACAGTAAATGCGTACGTAGGTACCCGGTTGACTACACAAGGAATATACATGATCGACATCCGCCATATTAATGCGACCGTGCTGCCCTCTTAAACGAAGGAGCTAACCCAGACTGGGCTAGCATAAAGTGATACGTCTGCGTCCGAATAAGTATCGCTTTATGCTGGCAGTGTGCTGTCCAAAATCGAGCAGATTTCGAGCATCCTCAGCTTCGAGCGCGTTCTGACAGTTTAATTCTCGCCATCTGCTGGCATCGTACGATTGCAGGCTGTGCTTGATGTCTGCTCGAGGCAGGCCTGGCTGACTGGGTAGTTAAGACTGTAATCTACAATTAATGTTGTCGGCGCACTGGTTCGATCAATTGGAAAATAAGCAAATTAGCAAAAATATCACATGAAATTTAATTCAACGTTTCGGTCTCAATCTAGACCATTTTCAAGAATAGAAAATTTCAGTATTGCGTCTGTAAGAATTAAGCAAAGACATTTTTAAATGGTTAGGCAAACGTGTTTTCACACAAGCAGAAAGTGAAAAAGGGATTTGAACTCAAAAGGTATGTAAAAACTCACATGCTTAAGACTGTAATGTCTCGCACGCTTAGAAAATAATTAATAATGCAGGGAGGATAGTAGTTACGATTGAGGAGCAGTTCAAACAAGTATGAGATAATTAATAACAATTTTCCTATTTAATTCGCGATTTAGTAGAACCTCTAAAGAAGCAATTTCGCAGCAGTTTCTTTTTGAACTTGATCTTAAAATGTGATCAGGTTAATGCTGCCGCAAGAAATTGTACAATAACGTATGAATAATTCAGTATCATTTTATAATGTTCGCAATGCAGCAGCATTCGGCCAGGCAGCAGAGAAGTTTCCAGATATTTGTCCATTGCTTCGCGTCGCGCGGAGAACCGAAAGGGATGAAATAGTAGACAATAATTTTGCGGCTTGCTGCCGAGGTCTGAATCAAGTTTAAACCCACGGATTAGCATTCTTTCAACATACCGCTGCGCGCGGTCAGAGTTGGCTGAGGTTTAAAGTAGATCTACGAAAACCGAGCGTTCTCTCTCCGATGCTGCTTTCCCGGAAAACAATAGCATCCGGAACAGGCATATTTCACGCAAATATAGGTCGCTCCAACGCCACTTTAATTCTGCTAATATAATATAAAGAAATGGTCACCGACATGTGTACCGAATTTACATAAATAAGTATATTAATTTATATCCGAGGCGTAGAAATGTGCGTTGAAACAATGAAGTGCAGCATCAGACAGTTTGATGCATTTGATGCATAAAAAAATATAAGTATGCGTAATTTAAAAGAGTAAAAGCATTGGAAGAATTTAAAAATACTGTGACATTATGGTTAATAGGTTGAAAATATTTTTTTTATCGAGCCACTGAAACCTGTTATAGAATTATTTCAGCTTTGATAATTATATAGTAGGCTTACAGTTAGTTTACAATGACGGACTTAATAATCGCTCCAGAGATGTAGATTGCAGTCGTTTAAAAACTGAAAGATATATTCGCAGGCTTTAACATTAGGTTTAGCAAAGAAAATGTCCGCTTTTAATGGCAGAAAAAACTTAATTTTGAGCAACTTATTTACTAATTTAATTCTTTGGGAATCATAAAAACGACACTGCCATAGAACATGATCCAAGTCCTCGGAGCTATAATTACACTTACAACTAGGATCACTAACAATATTTACTCGATACAGAGAGGCAGCGAGATTATAATGATTGGCCCTGATACGGTTTACTGCGGATATAAAACCCCTTTTAATGTAGTCATCAAAATTTTGAGCAAACCAGGGAGTTTGATTTGGGTTGTAGAATTTTTGGAAATAATGTACACCCTTGATGATGCCTTGCTCGGTAATTGAGGATCGAGTGTTGAGAATGCCTTTTCGTCTGAGGTGGCAAGTAAAATCGGTGAAAGATGTGGCAGCTTTTGCGAGGGAGTCCGCATCTTCATTTCCATACACTCCTATGTGTGAAGGGATCCAGAAAAATTCTATGGAATGTGAGTTGTCCTGACGGAATTCCACATACTTCTTTTTAATTTCGAGAATGAAAGGATTTGTTCTGATTTGGAAGCTGATGGAATTTAGACTAAGCAAGGCACTCAAAGAATCAGTAAAAATAGCAGAAGAGCAATTTCTATGCTGAAGTGTAATGTCCATAGCGTCGCACAGGGCCGAGCATTCCGCTGTAAAGATCGACGCGTTTCTATCGATACTTTTTTTAAAACGAATGTTTAAGTCGTAGCAAATACAAGAACAACCAACATAATCAGCATTACCGATTTTGCTACCATCGGTAAATATGGCCGTAGCGCCGTTGTCTATTAGGATTTTTTTAATTTGAGGGTTAGGATCAACTGGATCTCTAAGCTCTGAACCCAGAGTTGTGTTAATTGGGATGGATGTTACCAATGTATTGAAATCATGGCAATATAAATTGTAATTATTATTAGAGATAATTTTATCTTTTAGTTCAGGAAGACGATCAATGCATATGTCAAGAATTTTGTTTTTGAATCTAGAGTTTTTCCTTTTGGATCGATGAAAGTATTTAGAATCGTACTGTTAATTAATAATATTTGCAACAAAGTCTATTCCCTGATTGGATAAATCCGCTAGCGACTACCATAAATAGTTACACCCGCGAATCTCACAGAGAAGAAGCTGAAGTTACAATGCAATTTATCTTGTCGTAGATCGCGCCGTTAATTAAGAATATTTGCAACAAAATCTATCGCTACGCCATCGATAAACGTTCGACTTTGAAGCTGATGGAATTTAGACTAAGCAAGGCACTCAAAGAATCAGTAAAAATAGCAAAAGAGCGATTTCTATGCTGGAGTGTAATGTCCATAGGTATTAACCATATTAAGGATGTTCTGGAGGTGTATAAAAACGCAACAAAATTTTTGAAAATTTGACAATATATAATTCTTACTAAATTAGTGCAATTACCAAAGTTTGGGTTCGATTCACTGCACCGTTTAAGAATTACAGCAACTTAAGAAGTCATAAAATTATAAAAGAAAATTCATAAAATTCCACTTCAAACCCTATTTAAACCTTGAAAAAACGCAACTAGAAACTCCAAAACAAGAATATACTCATGAATGGCTTCCATTGCCAATATATTGATGGATTTCGAATTTCTTGTACGTTTGTCTCCCATTGTATCTTCAGAACATCCTTAAGAGAGAAAATAAATTTCTATTTCGCTCCGGTTTGTTGCAATTCGAGTAGACAATTTTGAATTTGCGTGAAGATCCGCTGCCTACTGATTAGTATACATTGTATGTGCGAAGCGTGTGAATTTCCATTGGGAAGCGGTTGTAACGCCGCATTTGTAAGTCGGGCAACGCCATTACGGCTCGATATTATCAGCTGGCAGGATCGGAAGGAGCTTAGGAGCAGGAAATTGTGAACCGGGAACAGTAATACGGCGGGATGACGAAGTTCAAAGACGATCCTCTGCTATATATTTGCCGTGGCAGTGCACTCTGAAAAATTGCGGACAGTTGTACCGTTTCGAATAACACACATTGGCCCGTTGAAATCGAAGCAGCCGGATACGGAACGCGAGCGCGCGGCAATCGCAATATGGTAGATCGAGGAAACGTATAATATTTTCTGAGTGGTTAGAACGCGGGATATCTATGCTCTCGGCTGTGGCACAATTCCCGGGATGTTCTCCATCGCTCGGAAAACTGTTCGTCACCGAAGCCACCGGGAATACACATCGAACATCGCTTGTATTTCCCGTTCATGCGCGACGATCGCTCGAAAAACTTGTCGCTAGGATGAAGGACATTAAATATTTCTGCTCGAGCGGGATTTATATCGCTGCTTCATCCTCCCACGGTTTACCGAGACCTTAATCCTTTACGCCCCGCAGGTACTCTGCCGAATCACTTTCCATTCAAATTCTGTGTTACCACAGATATATCTTCGCATATTCCGGAAAAATTAATTTCATTTCGCCAGAATGTACTTGTGTTTGTGCCCCTCGTTCGAAGAAACGGCATCGTTCATCCTGAACGGGATTAATTTATCCCTTTGGTCGAATTGACAATATGCATGAAAAATTCAGTTCTACATCCATTTGATTATCCTCGATAAAATAATTCTCTCGAGGCACTTCTAACACAGTTCATCGATTTAACTTTTAAAAATAATTCTGTTATACGTTGATCAAATCTCGCAGGGAATAGTAACTTGCAATATAACATGTGGCCACGATAAACTCGTTTCACGTTTAAAAAGTAATCCCTTCTGTCGGCGGAATGTCCCGAAATTTTTCAGAAACTCCTCCGCAACTTCGCGATCCCGGGAATTGCTCTCGTCCGTCTGAAGGAATTCCTCTCCCACAAAGGAACACCGAATTTCTAGCTTTTCACGGGAGAAATTGATATATTTTCAGGATCATATAACCAGCTATTTTAGCTCCTCTCGTTAAATCGACGTTCCGTCTGCGTCCAATGGGTCGAAATTACCGAAGACCGTTGAATGCACCCTTAACCTGAATGCATCGTCTGGCAATGTAAATGAATTATTGCGTCCGTCATTATTACCAAGGAATGCGCCGGTGAAACGAAGCCACTGGCTATGAATGATTACTTTATCGCGCATAATATGAATTGCTGAATCGTTTTTTCGTTTTGCGAGAGAGGAAACCATTGAATAGAACAGCTTTTTACATAGGACCACTGATTTTCCCGACTTAAATGTCTCTCTTGCAGATAGAACACGGACGAACTCGATGACTCGTATTGCAACGACATACATATGATCTTAGACCTCGATATGCGCGTTGGAAAAATGTATGCGCAGCCTTGTCAACGTACAACCTCTTGGACGGTCATTGATATTCAAGGCTCGGTGAAGTGGTTTTTGTTAATTATTTATTCTACCTGTGAGTCGCTCTCCGAGCTAACAAACTCGAGGAAAAGTGTAGTCAAATTTTCGAATATAACTGAAACACTTGTGAAGTTGTTCTGTGTCGATTGCGGGAAACAGGGATAAAATAAAAATTGATTTCATCTTTTAAGGATGTTCTGGAGGCACAATGGGAGACAAAAGTATAAGAAATTCGAAACCCATCAATATATTGGCAATGAAAGCCATTCATGAGTATATTTTGCATTAAACTTTTGCGAATACTGTACCCTCTGTAGCTATATTCAGTGGTCCACACTTGTCGCGTATCCATGCTAGTGAGAGACAACACGATAAATTTAACGTTTTGTAACAGTCTATAATTTTTTTGCTCTGTAACTGTTTAGTGAATCCTAATAAATTTTGAACATAATTAATTACATCATTTTTACTACATATAAAAAAACTGGAGTTTCTAGTTGCGTTTTTTCAAGGTTTAAATAGGGTTTGAAGTGGAATTTTATGAATTCTCCATAAGAAGACGTGTTAACATGTGCAAACTTTAAGTTGCTATAATTCTTAAACGGTGCAGTGAATTGAACCCAAACTTTGGTAATTGCATTAATTTAGTAAGAATTATATCTTGTCAAATTTTCAAAAATTTTGTTGCGTTTTTATATACCTCCAGAACATCCTTAATAACTTTGTTACATTCAAAGCAATACTAGAAAGTTCAGAAAATTTTCCTAGGCTATTACTGTTTCATATTTTACCCAATCACTTTCTTCGTAAATTCTTCATTTTCTTGCATGAAGATGGAAAATGGAAAATTACACTACGCGACAAGACGATGAGACACCTTTAGATTTCTCATGTTTCTCAATACCAATGATGTGTACAAAGATTTTGTTTATAGATCTGTATAGAGTATCCTCTGTCTAGTAACATACGAAGTACATACCTGCTATTATTTACGTTGTGTCTTAGCAGTTGTATCAGTTTACATGAAAAACCGGCGCGTCAAAACGATAAGACATGGCGAAGAAGAGTAGTGAGTTGGGTGGTTCTGATATGGAGTTTTTTGCGCTGATTCCGAATCTGCTCTTAATTTTTCTCCTAAACGCAGTTCTTGAAAAACATGACTTAAAAAAAAAGCGTATTTTTCAACTTCAAACAAACATTGTGATGTTATTATAAATGATAATGAATTGTTCTTTGCAGCAAAAAATTCTGTAGACTTTCCTGAATACAATGATATCCAATATTAATACATTATGAATGTTTAAACATGTTTAAACATGTTTAAACAATCGTTAAAGACGGAGAGACACCACTTTGCACCAATCTTTGAGGTTATTTTTTAATTTATCTCAAAAAATAAGGGTCCAACGGAAAATTTAACTATATCACCCGATAGAGCAGACTTTTATGTTGAGAAATCACCCTTCGCAGTTTGCAATTATGACGTTTTTTTCGAACCATAAAACAAAATATCTTCGCTCGGTATAAGTTGCCGCTAGTGGCGTTCACCACTACATAGCGCGGTTTCAACATAAATTGGGCAACTCGTGTTGGGCGAAAATATTTTGCTGTATGATTTCTCAAGATAAAAATCTGCTCTATTGGGTGATATATTGAAAATCCAATTTTTTTATCAAAGCAATGAACTTTAATCAATAAAATATTTTCCATTTTGTTGTATGATCTTTTGCCATCTTTCTGGTAGCTTCATAATTCCGCGCTCATAAAACTTCTGATCCTTTTCGGTGAAAAACTGATCCAAGTGCGATTTCAGATCATCATCATTAGTGAATGTTTTACCATTCAAAGAGTTTTGTAAACTTCGGAATAAATGATAATCTGATGGTGCAATGTCAGGGCTATATGGTGGATGTGACATCACTTCCCAACCAAGCTCCAATAACTTTTCACGTGTTATCAAAGATGTGTGTGGCCTAGCGTTGTCATGGTGGAACACGATTCCTTTGCGATTTGCCAATTCTGGCCGTTTTTCTTTGATTGCTGTGTCCAGTTTTGTTAGTTGTCGACAATAAACATCTGAATTGATGGTTTGGTTCCTTGGGAGCAGCTCAAAATACACAATACCTTTGTAATCCCACCAAATTGACAACATGATCTTCTTTTGGTGCAATTCAGCTTTCGGTGTGGTTTGGGCTGGTTCATCACGCTTGGACCATGATCGTTTTCGAGTTGTGTTATTGTAAACAACCCATTTCTCATCACCGGTGATGATTCGCTTGAGAAAAGGGTCGATTTCATTTCGTTTGAGATGCATATCGCATATGTTGATGCGTTGCATTAAGTGAATTTCTTTCAACTCGTGTGGAACCCAAATATCGAGCTTCTTAACGATTCCGAGACTCTTTAAACGATATTCTATGGTTGTATGCGAGACATTTAACCTGTCTGCAATCTCTCGGACAGTTATATGACGATCCGATTCAATAATGGCTTTCATTTGGTCATTATCAACTCCAGATGATCGACCAGAACGTTGGTCGTCTTTAAGTGAGAAATTTCCAGAACGGAATTTTTTAAACCAATTCTGGCACGTGCGTTCTGTTAAGCAATCTACACCGTAAACTTCGCATATATCTTTGTGAGCCTCGGCAGCTTTTTTACCTCTACGGAAATAAAAAAGCAATATATGCCTATAATGTTCGTTTCTGCACTCCATGTTCAAATTGACACAGAACTAACAATTTTAATCAAAATTACGTGTAATTTGCTTCAAAAGTAACCTAAAAGATGCAGTTATGAAATGTCAGAAAGAAAACAAACGCAACGTTAACAGAAGCCAATCAAACAAAACATAACGCCATCATTTAGTGAAAACCGAAATTACTTTCTTGCCAACCCAATAGTTCAATTTTCCGCTGGATCCTTATTTCTTGAGATAATTCAAAAATATCCTCAAAAATTAGCGCAAAGTCGTGTCTCTCCGTCTTTAATGATTGCGTTTGAACATGTTTAAACATTCATAAAGTATTAAGAGCGGCATGTCAAAAAATTGATTCGAATTCCCGGGGCAAACGATGCGCGGAGTGATCGCCATAGTGTAGCACGGCGGAAATATTATTTACAATCAGCGTCCGCAATTTCATATTTATCGAACCGTCGTTGGCTGGGCGTGTACGCGTGCCCAAAGTGCACCACTTAGAGTATAGCATAATCGCGGAGAAAAGTGCTTCCTAATGAGCTCGGTCTTTCGCAGGTGTGCGGAAGTAGTAGCGGTCCACGTTAGTCTGGATCGAGGTTCCATTGGCCATTGCAAACTGAATTTCCGATAATTGCTTTCCGCACCGCCTAAAATGATAATTAAATTCCTGGTCGCGCTATTACCCATGGCAAGCCATTGTCGTCATAATGGCCTTTCCGGGAAGCGTCGTAAGGGGAAGTCGTGGCTACATTTAAGGATGTTCTACAAACAACATCTCCGGTGCGCGGGAGCATGGTAATGAACCAAATGGGCAACGAGTCCGAGGGACCGTGCCGCCGGTGCAAGGACGACGTGTAACATTTAATTAATCGCGTATTTAATACCTGCCTTTTCATACGCCTCACTTCAAACACGGCTGTTTATGCGAACGAGCGTTGACGGCGAACAGCTGCGCCGCACACGCCTGAAATTATGAGCCGCGTTGCTGCTACACAAGAATGTGTGTCACTCTCCACTCGAAAACGGAAGAAAGAACCTTCGAATTTAGTTGTGTTGTTCGACCACGTGGTCAAAATTATTTAATATATTAGGTCGTTCGGAAAGTAATTTATTTATCATTAACAAACTGCAGATTTTCGTGCATTTACGAAGAGGTAATGAACAATTTCAGAATACCGTAATGTTGTTTTTAAAACATAACGAAGTCATTATGGGATGAAATCGATTTTCATTTTATTCCTGCTTCCCGCAATAAAAGCAGACATTTTTATGCATTTAGGAAGAAATTAACCGGATGTTTTCGCTTTTCTCAATATTTTTTATGCGGTGCAAATCTCATTTCAAACGAAGTCGTGAAAAGTCATCTAACAGAAATTCTACGAGCATGGTAAATGGTAAAAAATTGGCTTTCATTTTCCCATAACTTTAGACTTAGTGTTTCAAGCATAAACAAAGGTGTAGACCACACTGGCAAATATTTATTTTGCATTAAAGTAGTCAAATCAAATGGAGATTTGATTCTCTTTTCAGCGATTTTATTACGTTGTAAGAAATCTATTGACACTCTTAAATTCTTCGGCTTGTTTTAAATTACATCTTTCTTACATCATCTTCATTCTTCATCTTTCTTTCATCTTACATCATTCTTTATCTACTTATACGCATAAATAGTACGACCTTTACATCATAACACGAATAGTGTCGTGAAATATCAATTTTCCAACTGAAGCGGTTTGCGAGAGCTATTCCAGTATGGCGGCTGCAGACGTTGATGTACCATGCACACTTATTCCGGCCTTTTTACCCGATAAATGAGGTAACAGAGAAAAATCGGAGAAGATTGTTAAACCGGACATTAAGCTAATCGGAGTACAAAATTACAGAACTCACAACAGTCGAAAACGAAAACAACTTCCTCGTAATCGACGCTTTAAACGTTTCAAAAACAATATGAAAAGTGAATAAATGCTGTTCTCTTAATACATGCGCAGCGCTGTTAACAAAATATGCATCAGGCACATGAAATTTGAATTCCAATCAATTTACGTTTATAAATTTCAGCGTACAAGGATCGAGAATGCGATTCAATTAGAGAAATTTGTTAGCATTAATTCGCTAATCAACCCCGTTCGATTTAAATTCGCGCGTGCAATAAATCTGCTGCGTTTTAACAACGCGCGAAAATATCGCCGACCGTCTCTGGTTGAACGTGCCGCCTACATTTAGAAGCATAATAAAATCAGGTTTCATTAAAATGGTAATTATCGGGTCTGGATCTCTCTCTCTCTCTCTCTTTCTCCTTCTCTCGGTGGCGTGCAGAATGCTCGTCCGTTAGTTACAAGCATGCTCATTCATCCAGAAACGGGAGCCTTTTGTTTAGCTACTCGTGTTCTACCTTTTATTATCAAGTTTGACACGGCAACGTTCACTTTTACACGGGACTGGATTCGTTTCAGCATCGGCGACGTCGACTTGTCCTTCGACTGACAGAGGAAAGTTGAATGACTATGGTCCGGATCGAGGTAGGGAAACACGACCAGTTTAAATCGGAAAATCAGTCACCAACGTTACAGTCACCCGGTTGCGGTGTGATTAGTAGCGGCTCATAATTTGGCGAAACGATTTTAACTGGCCGACCGATTGCCGGTGATTACTCCAGATGCGATTTACAAATGATCATCATGGAGGTACCGCGACGATTATATCGTCGTAGACGTTCATTTCCAAAACGTGGCTCCACGGGATTACGTTGTTGTTGCTCGACAACGCGTCCGGCTTGAAATTAACGCTATAGAGAAGCAATTTTCAATATCCTGCCCGGCGTCGTTACAACGGCTTGTTTGCAAATACCGTCGCGTGCAAAATGAGCATTTGCATATTCGAATGTTTATTTGTACGAACAGATATTACGTTGAACAAACAGCCGGGGCGCGTACGGGTAACATGATTTGTTTTTCATCGTAAATCGTGCACAGACCGAGGAACATTACCTAATACACGGCAATTACAATCATCCGCGTCGTTATCATTCTACGTCATGATCCGATGAATACCGTTTTCCGTTTAACTTTTTCGCTGGCGAGCGATGCCGTCCCAACCAGATCGAAAGGTTCTGATAATTTTATTTATGTATAGCGACACGCCGCGTTCGGACTATGGAAGCCCATTTTTCCCGTCGTAATACACCTGTTTTTATGCATTGTTTTGTTACAGCGTGGTAATGCAGGGAATTGAATTTTGATAGCTTGGGCACCTTTTATACGAACTGGAGTACATCCATTTTAAATGAATTCGTGTTGGAACTTTCATCTATTTAAATATATTCAAGAATTGTATATATTTGGTTTGTCGCATATGAAATGTCCGATTTTTAGCAGTGCCATTAAACAAACACAATTTTATACCCAATAACAATAATAAATGATATCGGCGCTACGGTTGGATCGTTTAATACTCAAAAACACAATTAACTAAGCTATTTTGCTAATTTTTCAAATCAATCGACGTTTCGGTCACTATTTTGACTATTTTCAAGATTGTATTGAATTGCGTCTGTAAGAGAAAATGAATATGTTTTATAAACAATGACATACAATATTCAAAAGTGATAGCTATTAATATTTTATAAATTTTTTATAAAACATATTCATTTTCTCTTACAGACGCAATTCAATACAATCTTGAAAATGGTCAAAATAGTGACCGAAACGTCGATTGATTTGAAAAATTAGCAAAATAGCTTAGTTAATTGTGTTTTTGAGTATTAAACGATCGAACCGTAGCGCCGATATCATTTATTATTGTTATCAACAAAAATACGATCGATATAAATAATTTTGTACCCAATGTATACTATTTTGAAATTTTTAGTTTCTTGATTGTACTACGGTAAAAATAAGATATTATGGTCACTCACGTTTTTCATTTACAAAATTGTTATCTTGATGTTGTAGTTCTTTTTACCATCAACGACTGGTACGTTAATTTATCACCACATTTTCACCAAAAATCGCATAATGCCATCGATTTGAAATAAATTTTATTTAAAAGTAAAATTATACAATAAACATGAAACTTTAAAAGCACGTGGGTGCATTACAAAAATGACAATAATTCATTTATTTACACTTTGCGCGATTCTTATTATAACACGTGCGCTAACAAAGATATTTATTAAATCATTTCTTATGAAAGCAATTTTACAATTTCATTAATTGTGAAACAAAAAAATAATATATAATCTTTTATTTATACAGGGTGAGGCGCAAATTAGTCCCCACGATTTTTCAGCCCCTTCGGATGGTCGGACAGAAAAATGTTTCGTACCAAAGTTAATCAGTATTTAACAGACAAGAAATTGAAATTTTTTAAAATAAAAAAAAATCGATTGTCAACAAGAAAATCAAGGTCGCTGTCATATCTTTTAATGGAACTGGGTACTTTTAATTTCATAATATTGTAGGCGACGTCGAAACGGATTCAACGACCTGCTATACAGTGACTTTCAGATGACCTTGAAATTTAATTTAATTATTAATTAACTACATGCACATGTTTAACATTTGTGTTTTCAATTTGGCTCCGTATAAATTAGGTTTTTAGTGAGTTAAGTTCTGAAGCAATGTTTACGTGTAAATTTGAGGCGTTGCTATTACGTACCGCCGAAATATTTCAAATATTCTGGCAATTGATTCATGGCGATATTTTCTTTCAAGGTCATCTGAAAGTCATCGTATAGTAGGTCGTTGAATTCGTTTTGACGTCGCCTACAATATTATGAAGTTAAAAGTACCCAGTTCCATTAAAAGATATGACAGCGACCTTGACTTTTTTGTTGAAAATCGATTTTTTTTTATTTTAAAAAATTGCAATTTCTTGTCGGTTAAATACTGATTAACTTTGGTACGAAACATTTTTCTGTCCGACCATCCGGGGCTGAAAAATCGTGGGGACTAATTTGCGCCTCACCCTGTATAATAAACCTATAGGCTATAATAGAATTTCTTGATCGAAACGTTTCCCAAGAGTTGCATTCTAAAATCGGATATTTCATATGCAACAACCTACCACTTCGTTTTAGACATATTCGATTATTGAGTGTATCCATTTTGTGATTTTACGACCAATGAATTTTTCTTATAAAAAAATGAATATCAAGATCTTGCATGAGCTTCTTACAATAAAATGAATATCAAAGTTCAATGGTATCGATCACTTCCAAGCGGTAGAACGTGAATTGGGTTACGTAGGGTTGAACAGAGCGTTCGAACTTGGCGCGTGTTCGGCGGTAGAGCGGTAAAGCATCACTGCCATTGGCTGGCCAATGGTGTGCGCCGGTGGATGGAGATGTCGCGAGGTGCCGCGAGAGGGCGGTAGGTTTGCACGGCGAACACGCATCAGCGGCGCGCACAGCGCCGCGCATCGACGGAATAGAGCGAGACCGGACGTAAGAGAGAACGAGCTAGACTCGTTCGCGTTCCGCCGAGGTGGTGCAGTTTTCCAGTGTCGCGTAGAGTGTAGTGTTTTTCTTCCTTTCCCCCCGTTTCCGTGGATCGAGTGTAGTGTGCGTCGATGAAGCGAGCCAGATCTATCCCCGATGATTAAGGAGTGCATTTAGGTAATTAAGAATAATCTGATACGGCCGCGCCCCATTAAAATACGAACCTCGTCCCTTCGGGACGCCTCGCGACGACGGGAACAACGATGGTGCGCCACTATAGCGCACACGCCGCGCCGCCGGCGTTATTACAGTCGTTCGTTCAATCTCGCCGGAATTCTACCAACGATTATATGTGTTCGGACGCGCGTCAACAAACCCGTGCACTCTGATCGTCCCGTCGTCGAGCTTGGATCGCGTGTGTTGCGTTTTCGTGTGCAAGGTGTGCACATCGGGGGAAAAATATGTACGTATGCACACGGTGCCGGGAGGGAGACACGGTTTGCAGCGTGGTGCGACGCCGCGTCAATGTCGAATCTCTTCGAAATGAAATTCACGAACGCTTTTTCTACCTGCCACCAACGGTTTCCAACGGTTCTCCCGATATACGCGCAACGTGTACGATACGACCGAATCTGTATATACACGTCCGTGATCCGTAATAATAATACTTCGGCCTATCTTATCGGTCCGCGGTCGGTACAGTGGCAAGTGAACCAGTGTTTTCGTTGCCGCGTGTCGCCTATTTCGTTCCATCTTCCGTCTCGCGTTCTCAAAGGTATATAATACCGTATACGTTCGGCTGCGTAATTCAAACGGACACGGAATACAAACCGACCAGCAACGAACGAAGATAGGAAAGCTGATGCTGGCAAATCGAACGATCGGTTCTTTTACCCCTCCTACCTCGGATATTAACGAAAGAGGGAGAGATACTAGTGCGCGAGATACATATATATATCTATACATATATACATTCACCGAGAGATAGATAGAGAACGACTTGCCCCGTCGAACAGTGCGACGGAGACAAACGTGTTTCTACCGATTAGTTTTCTACCGAGACTGTACCGCTTCTGGTCGTCGACTTTTGTATTTGCGTACCTTTTCCCCTCCTCCTTCTCCTCCCCCTCCCCTCTCACGCGTACTACCGTCTGCGAAACAATGCCGCTTTTCGCCGCACGCTTTTCAACCCGAAACCGAACGATCTTACCACCGCCGGCGTTCGCAATGTAGTCTCTACATGCACGCACGCCTTTAATTGTGTTCTTCCGCCGGAGTACGTTTCTGCAACGTGCTGTGTGTGTCCGGCGTTCAAACACGCTCAAATTGTTTACCTCTCTCGCGACCGACCATTTCCATTCTCCGGATGATAGTCCAGGGCAGGGTTTCCCAAATTTTTACTCGGGTGGAGCACTTTCACCCCTCGCCGTACCATTTTTTTACAGTTACGGCCGTAGTAGCACAAAAATATTGGCTAAATATTTTTTAAGCCACACTTTTTAATATGAGAAAAATATTTCTTCCTATCTTATAAGTTAGGATAAAAAAGAATATTTGGTACTTAATGTAAAATAAATATTGTATATATATTTGAATATTAAAAACAGATTGAATCTCTTTTTGATATTATATGAATGTGTATACAATATCTTGTGCTGCTAGGGAAGAAGAGAAAAGAAAATTCATATTTTTCGTACGGCTACATTTATTTTAATGCTTAAATATTGATTATAAATGAGTGAAATTTGATTTCATGTAAAAAGAGAGGCTTGACATTCATATTTGATGGACTTTGCTAAAATCTTCATCAGATCTTCTTGCCAGATCTTCCCCTAGTAGCAAAAAAATATTGGATAAATATTTTTTAAGCCACACTTTTTCATATGAGAAAAATATTTCTTCCTAACTTATATAAAAAAGAATATTTGGTACTTAATGTAAAATAAATATTGTATGTATATTTGAATATTAAAAACAGATTGAATCTCTTTTTGATATTATATGAATGTGTATACAATATCTTGTGCTGCTAGGGTCTATATTTGATATGAGCCTTCTATATTTGAACTTGATCTTTACGTACCTATAGCAATTTTCAAAAATCTTTGAATCAAAAAGTTTAAAATGTGCTGTGTACCTCTTTTACCTGAACTCCTATATTTCGAGCCTATCTCATATATCACAGGGTCATCCGTTTTTAAATGGACAAACGTAAACCAGCTATAAAGAACCCCAAATGGAACAAGTTTTACCCCTGCCACTTTTTTTGTTTCGGCCTTGATTTCTAGAAAATTGCAGAAAACCATAATTTTTTTAGTTCACATAAACTTGAATATCTCGGGACTCCAGTGATGAATCTTGATGATTTTTCCTTTGTTTGGTTTAAAATAAATAGGGGCATCTTTTTTGTTAACAAAATATTTTTGTATGACCTTCGGATCTTTGTTTTTTTGGCATAGGGCACGTCGTGGAAAAATTATGGTTTTTTGCGATTATCTAAAATTCAGGGCCGAATCAAACAAAATGGTAGGGGTAAAAATTGTTTCATTTGGGCTCCTTTATAGCTGGTTTACGTTTGTCCGTTTAAAAACGGATGACCCTGTATACATAATTGCAGTTTTCACTATTTATTCTATATTCGGATAAAACATTTCTGGCAACCCTAAGTGTGACTCGTCAAAATACGGCAAGGGGTTGACGAGGTAGACTCGTTTTTACAGGATTGCAAGGGTGCGGGATGCGCCTTCTGATTTCTCGATAATGGTTGTTATGGGGTTTTTCAGCAGTGAAAAGCGCTAAATAAAAGATCAATCTAGGCGTCAATTTACGAGGCGTAATTTGCATTATTCGGAAGCATACAGCTGTGCATGTAGCTATTTTCATAAAGCTGTGATAGCTACATGCTGCCGAATAATGAAAATTACGCCTCGTAAACGTAAATATGTTTAAAATTTCAAGCCTCTAGCTCATCAGGAAGTTAATTTAAGGGGGATCTATACCCTCGGATTGTAACTAGAAAGAAACTAGAATCTTACTAGATTTTGGGTCTAATCATGGGTTTACGCGCATCGATTTTTTGTCCTTATTCGAGCCGATTTATGGCTGGGTCAGGGCTCATTCTATAGAGGAAGGTTAAATACCGCGCGCTCTGCTATTGATTTAACGAGATTATGTTTATATCTAATAATATGAGTGCCCAAAGTAGAGAAAAAATCTAGAAAAATAACCGCAGATTTCAATGTATTTTTCTGTCTCAAAGACACTTTTTTGACTGATGTGATGAGCAGAGCGCGCCGTGATGAACCTTCCTCTATCAAATGAACTATTGCGTAGCTCAAAATATGCTCGTATAAGGACAAACAATCGATGCGCGTGATTTCATTCACATAGCAGAGATTTCCCCATATTACGTTCATGAAGACAGAGGTTATCTCTGATGTAGAACCAATCTAGAGTCAATTTTATTTCAGTTAGTTTAGACGAGATGGTGCCTAGTCAGAAGGACTGTCAATAAGTGCTGCGATATTGTGCAACATTTCACTGCTGCACTGCTGTCAATGTGGAATCATAGCAAAACTGACTCAGACGAGGTACATATTCTCATCGGTGGCACTAATATTAGTGCGACCTGTCCTGTATAACAGCATTCGCGACGAGCTGAATAGAATATGGAAATAGCAAGCAACTCCATCTCGCGTTCATTATGCAGTTGCGTGTTTATCAATGTTACCAAACTTCTTTTCTGCACAGAGGTTGATAACATTGATAAATACCCCAAAATCTGAGGGTATAGATCCCCCTTAAAATCAATTGCAAAATTTGTACCGAACAAACAGACAAACAAACAAGAAAGCGAGCTAAAATAGGACTTTTGGGGACGATCGTGGCCTAGATTGATCTTTTATCCAGCACTTTTGACTATACCGAAAAACCCCATCATTATTTAGAAACGAGTCTACTCCCCGTAAGGGTGTATCAATTTTAACGGAGCACCTTGTGCAACTTGAACCTCCTCCGCTTCTCCCTCTCTCCGATACGATAGGAAGGACAGTGAAAATTGAAATGTAGTACGTATCTTGATTCTGTAAAGTTCGACTGGAACTTCGCAGGCCTCTGTAGCGACGCGTGTACCTACAAGCGGAATAGCTATCGCGCCGTGAAACTCGTCGGCCGGTTGCGTTTATGGAAAAGCCGGGTTTCTGCGTTACATAAAGAGACAGGACGTGTACGTGTGCGTACGTGTTCTCGCGGTGGGAAGGAGCTCTGCGTGTCTGTCGGTGAAAGAGGAAATTTTACGCGAGCGTATACCGTTTAGCAGCGACGGACAGCGGCAGCGTTGTTATTTGGTTTTCCTCGATCGCGAGTAGGGCTGGTACTTTTCCGAAGATTCGAAGGAGCGAGGGGAACTTCGAAGTACACGAAGTCTTCGAATCGTAGTCTTCGAAGTAGTAATTTAATCAATCTTCCAGCTGTGGTGGCGTATATTTTTGTTCGAAATGTAGGAGTGTCCGTAATTGTATCAAACACAGCCCAGCAGCGAAATTTCGAAGTTGAAAGTTCCGAAACTCCGTTTTTCTTTCGATCCTTTGATAATTTACTACGGAGGATTGAATTTCGAAGGAAATCTTCCACCTTCGATGGAAAGTCACAGCCCTAATCGCGGGGTCGCTCTCCCGGTGTTCTAGACGACGATATTCGTCGAGCGAATTCGCGCACCGGATCGCGCGGATTACCGACGGGTCGTGATTGCTCGAATTAGTCGGGGGTCGTCCGTTAACATTACGCAATGTGTCTGGTGCAACGACCCGCCGGCGTGGCGCGTTACGCACACCGAAAAAAAGCGAATGATTTTGCGGCAAGGGGACGGTGGGGGGCTAGGAGAGGCGCGGGAGAGGGTAGAACAGAGAGAGGATCTCGAACGGTTTTAAACGATTCGACCGTTGGCGTCGTTAAGTCGGCGTGTGCACGCGCAGGTATAACGGAACGCGGATTGCACTAAATTCCACGGTGCAATTGCATTGCGGGGACAGCAGCGGAGCGAAACGGTCACAGTCGCCGGTACAGACGCGCATGGTCGATTAGAAAGACAGGGCAAGGCTAAATATAGTGCGTGCGCTCGCGTTAACAGAGCTTTTCGATTTGAAATTCAGATATTACGCGCGCGACGACGTGACGCGGTAATTAGCCAGCCCGCGGACAACACAACCGATGAAAGTTGTTGTGTTTACGTTGCTCTCGGTTGTTCGAAAGGTTGACCGCCCCGGCGAACCGTGACAGTATTTATCAGCGAGCATTGTCTCGGATTATGGCGATCCCGCGTCGGAATTAACGATCCGCAGCCGGTGCGTTACAATGTTTCATTAAGAACCCGTTTGATTTCGGCGCGAATGCGGTTTCAACGACGATTTTCATTCCTGCCCGTGTCTCGCGGTCGATCGAATGTAGATGCAGTTTTATTCACGGACGATAACAATCGGGCTGCCGCTCTATGTCTCCTGTTCCCGCGTCAATATTCGCGGTTATGTACATACCAGCGAACAATACATGCATCCGATCCACGTTGCCCGCGCTTATTGTGCGAAAACGCGCAAGCGCTACCGCCATCTGGCGACCCGACGCGACGTCGCGCGAATTTTCTGCTTCCCGTCCGCGAAAAAGAACCACGCGGCCTCCCGACACTTTGCACCGCGATCTTTTTTTGCAACGTTGTCAAACGACGCGCTTACTTCGCGAATACTGTTAGATCGTTCGGAGAGTCTTTTCGTTAGGAAGGTAGTCGGATCACGAAGTATATCGCCATCTTTCTAAAATTCTGTATACATTCTTTAAGATATGCTTAAGCTGCAAGTCGTTTCGATTTTTTACCATTTAGAATCAGTTTTATGACATTTTGTTCTATGATTTCTCATAGTTATTAACGAGTAGAATTATTTACTTAGCTCCTACAGTAAGGAGCACAACTGATTCCACACACTTTAAATCAGAACAACTTTTTTATGAATGGACCAAACGATTTCAATTTCTCTGTAAGGCTAAAAGAATTAGTTTAGTAAATGATGTGTAAAAGATATGTTGAAAAATTGCATTTGGTCGGAATTGTGGAAAACTATAGTAAAAATTGATTTTTACAACTTTTTTAACTGGGCCAATAACGAAAATTCAAAAGATGTGTCTTGTCGATTGGTATAATTTATATACGCTCTGAAAATTTCATTGAAATTGGTTAATTGGTTTACGAGTTATGAACGATCAAAAGTGGTCATTTGTAGTGTACCATAAAGTGGCAATTTTTACCACTTTTGATCGTTTATAATTCGCAAACCACTAAACTAATTTCAATGACATTTTCAGAGCGTATATAATTTATACCAGTTGACCAGACACATCTTTTGAATTTTCGTTATTGGGCCAGCTAAGAAGGTTGTAAAAATCCATTTTTAGTACCTCACAATTCCGACCAAATGCAATTTTTCAACCTATTCATTAGACGTCATTTACTAAATTAATTCTTCTAGTCTTACAGAGAAATTGAAATCGTTTGGTCCATTCAAATAAAAGTTATTCTGATTTAAATAAGTTGAAAAAATGCATTTGGTCGGAATTGTGAAATACTAAAAATTGATTTTTACAACTTTTTTAGCTTGGCCAATGACGAAAATTCAAAAGATGTCTCTGGTCAACTGGTATAAATTATATACGCTCTCAAAATTTCATTGAAATTAGATAATTGGTTCGCGAATTATTATCGATCAAAAGTGGCAATTTGCAGTGTACCATAAAGTGGCAAGTTTTACCATTTTTGATCGCTTATAATTCGTAAACTAATTAACCAATTTCAATGAAATTTTCAGAGCGTATATAATTTATTCCAGCTGACAAAACACATTTTTTAAATTTTCGTGATTGGGCCAGCTAAAAAAGTTCTAACAATCCATTTTTAGTACCTCACAATTCCGACCAAATGCAATTTTTCAACCTATTCATTAGACGTCATTTACTAAATTAATTCTTCTAGTCTTACAGAGAAATTGAAGTCGTTTGGTCCATTCACATAAAAGTTATTCTGATTTAAATAAGTTGAAAAAATGCACTTGGTCGGAATTGTGAAATACTAAAAATTGATTTTTACAACTTTTTTAGCTTGGCCAATGACGAAAATTCAAAAGATGTCTCTGGTCAACTGGTATAAATTATATACGCTCTGAAAATTTCATTGAAATTAGTTAATTGGTTCGCGAATTATAAACGATCAAAAGTTGTAATTTGTAGTGTACCATAAAGTGGCAAGTTTTACCATTTTTGATCGCTTATAATTCGTAAACTAATTAACCAATTTCAATGAAATTTTCAGAGCGTATATAATTTATTCCAGTTGACGGAACACATTTTTTAAATTTTCGTTATTGGGCCAGCTAAAAAGGTTGTAAAAATCAATTTTTAGTATCTCACAATTCCGACCAAATGCAATTTTTCAACCTATTCATTAGACGTCATTTACTAAATTAATTCTTCTAGTCTTACAGAGAAATTGAAGTCGTTTGGTCCATTCACATAAAAGTTATTCTGATTTAAATAAGTTGAAAAAATGCACTTGGTCGGAATTGTGAAATACTAAAAATTGATTTTTACAACTTTTTTAGCTTGGCCAATGACGAAAATTCAAAAGATGTCTCTGGTCAACTGGTATAAATTATATACGCTCTGAAAATTTCATTGAAATTAGTTAATTGGTTCGCGAATTATAAACGATCAAAAGTTGTAATTTGTAGTGTACCATAAAGTGGCAAGTTTTACCATTTTTGATCGCTTATAATTCGTAAACTAATTAACCAATTTCAATGAAATTTTCAGAGCGTATATAATTTATTCCAGTTGACGGAACACATTTTTTAAATTTTCGTTATTGGGCCAGCTAAAAAGGTTGTAAAAATCAATTTTTAGTATCTCACAATTCCGACCAAATGCAATTTTTCAACCTATTCATTAGACGTCATTTACTAAATTAATTCTTCTAGTCTTACAGAGAAATTGAAGTCGTTTGGTCCATTCACATAAAAGTTATTCTGATTTAAATAAGTTGAAAAAATGCACTTGGTCGGAATTGTGAAATACTAAAAATTGATTTTTACAACTTTTTTAGCTTGGCCAATGACGAAAATTCAAAAGATGTCTCTGGTCAACTGGTATAAATTATATACGCTCTGAAAATTTCATTGAAATTAGTTAATTGGTTCGCGAATTATAAACGATCAAAAGTTGTAATTTGTAGTGTACCATAAAGTGGCAAGTTTTACCATTTTTGATCGCTTATAATTCGTAAACTAATTAACCAATTTCAATGAAATTTTCAGAGCGTATATAATTTATTCCAGTTGACGGAACACATTTTTTAAATTTTCGTTATTGGGCCAGCTAAAAAGGTTGTAAAAATCAATTTTTAGTATCTCACAATTCCGACCAAATGCAATTTTTCAACTTATTTATTAGACGTCATTTACTAAATTAATTCTAGTAGTCTTACAGAGAAATTGAAGTCGGTTGGTCCATTCACATAAAAGTTATTCTGATTTAAATAAGTTGAAAAAATGCACTTGGTCGGAATTGTGAAATACTAAAAATTAATTTTTACAACATTTTATTTGGGCCAATGACGAAAATTCAAAAGATGTCCCCGGTCAACTGATTTAAATTATATACGCTCTGAAAATTTCATTGAAATTAGTTAATTGGTTCGCCAATTATTAACGATCAAAAGTGGTAATTTGTAGTGTACCATAAAGTGGCAAGTTTTACCATTTTTGATCGCTTATAATTCGTAAACTAATTAACCAATTTCAATGAAATTTTCAGAGCGTATATAATTTATGCCAGTTGACAGAACACATTTTTTAAATTTTCGTTATTGGACCAGCTAAAAAGGTTGTAAAAATCAATTTTTAGTATTTCACAATTCCGACCAAATGCATTTTTTCAACATATTTTTTACACATCATTTATTAAACTAATTCTTCTAGCCTTACAGAAAAATTGAAGTAGTTTCGTGCATTCATATACATAAAAGTTATTGATATAAAGTGCGTGGAATCAGTTATGCTCCTTACTGTATATATTATAATTGATGTATAACAATTTTATTTTGCATACTTGCCAAACGACGAGCTCGCTAAACTAACCGTAGCACTTAATACTTCCTCCAATCGTTGCGATTTAGAGTTCTTTAAAATTTGAATTATATCTGACGCCTGCGGTGGTGCAGAGTAGGTTAGCGTAAATAGGGACAATGGATAAGTATTTCCGTTATTTATGGGCGTGTTAGAACAGCTCTCTTCACTGAAAACTCGTCGTACGATCATCCTCGACAAACTGAGTATCCCACTTTAATTTATACATTTCCCAATTTTTCTGTAAGGTACGAACTTGTCAAGCATCATGGGAAATAGCAGACTGAATAGATTCAATGAACAATGGTCTATAAACACGGTTATTAAAGATGAAATGACCGACGAATGATTTACTCTGAATGGTTGTATGTGTTTCTAAAAGTAGGACAAGCTTTAGGGGTCTTTTTCTGCGATCGCGAATAACGGACATATTATTTAGGTGTTCCCATTTAGGTGCCCTGCACACAGAGAGCCGCGCAATTGGAACAGTTTAAAATCCCCTGTGGAACATGCATTCTTCAATGGGCAATTAAAATTCGAAAGCATATTTTTCTGTGATATTCATTTTTAAAAGATGAACTAATAATAGAGCTTGAAAGAAAATGGGCCGTTCTTTTACGCTGTTCAACTTCCGCTTTTGTGTCTCTTTCCTCTTCAATCAAACGGGAGAGGGAGAGAGATAGTCGATCCCAATTGCGTTACTGACCCTGTATGTACTCGGAGCAAATTAAATTCAGTGCGCCAGATTCATCGTTCCATTAAACTATTACAGTACTGCACATACCGTTATGATCCGAAGTAACTGATTAATAGCGAATAATTCCCGGCGTTTTTCGGCATTTTATCATTCGAACGGCCGTGCAAAATGGCGGAACGCGATCAAAAGAGGTCGCCGGAGCCGGCTGGTTGGTTAATTTTTCAAAAATTACAATTTCCGTTTAACCGAACGGGAATTTTTTCCATTCCCGATGCTCTCTCCGCGCAGGCTGAATGTTTCGTTCGGTGCATTATTGCGCGAAAATCCAGCGACCGTTAAAAGTGCGGATACCGTCGTCGGGATCGATATGTATACCGGTCTCGGTGCAGGAAAAAATCCGACCGAGATAACGCGCCTCTGTCTGATAATGCGGTATGCAGAGCATGCGACCGGTGTCTTTGTTGAAACAAAGTGTCTGTCGCTACGTGTGCGACACGCAGCCAGACGTGCAAGTCGAGAGAGAACGACCGATGCGTCGGACAGAGCAAGAAACCTGTCCGGTGCACTTTTAGCAGTGGGGGCACGAGAGAGGGGGTCATTGAGAAAGGGGCGTAGCGAGCGACGAGGGTACCCCTACCCGCAGTCTGCCTGAAATGGGATATACCGTTTACGAAGCGCGTGCTCATTCAGGAGAAAAATGTCCCGTGGAAAGGAGCAGGAAAATTCTCAAATTTTCCTCCGGAGGAAAATTGCCGAATTAAAATGTTCAAATACGTCAAAATTAACCAATCGAACGAATACAGTCTTGTTATTTGTACAAAGTGAAATAGTCACTTTTGGTTCTTTCGTCTTAGTGTGAACTCGCTCGGTGTAGAAAGCTCGTTACAATCACGGAAGCAAACGCATCTGCGTGCAGTCAAGGCTAGCTCCATAAATCAAAATGATTAAGTTTCTTTTTATTTCAGTGCATTTGTGAAGCAATATTCATGATGTACTTTCTAAAACCGAACTCTTTTGTACTAATGCGTCCTGAGTTGTTACGTGTGCAGGGAAAATTCCTTCCACTATCCTGTTAAAGGTAGCATCGATTTTAGAAGACACTGTCGTACTTTTCAACACGATCTACTAAATACAGTCCCTGCTCACTTTATTAGACTCACCTGTATAATTATGATATTTCTATACGATATTGTACTATACGATTTGAACTTTTTTGGGAAGCTAGAGCAATTAGTTTACTAAAGAATGTAGAAAGAAATTTTTTCAAAAATTGCAATTGATCGGAATTGTTGAAAAAATACTAAAAGTTGAATTTTTAACTTTTTTATGTGGGCCTATATTGAAAATTTAAAAAATACGTTTTGTAGATCTGTGTCAATTAAACATATTCTGAAAATTTCGTCAAAATCGGTCGACGTTGCAAGGAAAAACAAACGTTTAAAGATGGTAAAAATTGCAGGTTTCGAGGTTTTCGGCAATAAATCGTGAAAATCTGCAATTTTTACCATCTTTAAACGTTTGTAGCTCATTGCAACGTCGACCGATTTTGACGAAATTTTCAGAATATGTTTAATTGACACAGATCTACAAAACGTATTTTTTAAATTTTCAATATAGGCCCACATAAAAAAGTTAAAAATTCAACTTTTAGTATTTTTTCAACAATTCCGATCAATTGCAATTATTGAAAAAATTTCTTTTCACATCCTTTAGTAAGCTAATTGCTCTAGCTTTCCAAAAAAGTTCAAATCGTATAGTACAATATCGTATAGAAATATCATAATTATACAGGTGAGTCTAATAAAGTGAGCAGGGACTGTATGTGTATCATCCCTAGCAGCGCAAGATATTGTATACACATTCATATACATAATATCAAAAAGATATTCAATCTGTTTTTAATATTCAAATATACATACAATTTTTATTTTACATTAAGTACCAAATATTCTTTTTTATATAAGTTAGGAAGAAATATTTTTCTCATATTAAAAAGTGTGGCTTAAAAAATATTTAGCCAATATTTTTGTGCTACTAGGGATTAGATTGTTTCAACGCGAAAATCAATTTCTATGTAATTGCGTTTGTTGCGAGAGCATAATTTCCAGATCCCCTACAGTTTAGAAAATTTGCAAGTCCCCTCTCAGAACGTCTCTAAATTCAGTCGGGAATTCAGAATCTCGTGTTCGATAAAGATGGCAGTCGACAGGCTCGTGCTAAGCGTCTTGGTTCCCCGACAACAGGGAATTTAGGGGGATTTGCTCGAGCGAAAGCTTGGACAGCGGGGAATTGAATCACCGAAGTTGTTTTAATGGAACTGCATGCAAAAACAATGGGAGATTGCGAGCTATTGGGCACACCGCGATATTGTAGAACGCGGTTTCACACGAATTGCCGAGCTGAATGAGAAATATCGAGCCGTAAAAAATAGGTTAACGTCCGAAAGATAGTGAACATCCGCGAACATGTTCCCCGCGAACCTTAAACTTCGACAACTTCGACGAATAAACGACTCCGTTCGAGAATGTCACACGTTACGTGGTTCGCGTACGAAAAAGGGTCGCTTGCTCTCTGTTATCGACGCGACCATTACTTTCTGCATAATCACGGCTACATTTTTATGTATATCAGCTCATGTTTATCAAAACGTTGTGTACCGAATTCGTGTTGCTCGACAGAGTAAGTGCACGCGAGCACGCGATGCCGTGAATAATTGTGCCTAATAGTTCTTTTGAAATCAAATTTACGGCACGCTCTCGATACCTTTCCAATAGAGTGACGCTGGGAACGATTTAATTCGCGATATTGAAATTATGTCCAGGATAAAAGTTGCCTATATTCGACTTTTAACTCCGAAGCGCAATCTTATCCGGCTTTTATTCAGTTACGTCAACGTCGATTATTTATTGTCTCAAACTTGTTTCATTATTCGATCAGACGGTTATCATTAGAGATTCGAATAAAGCATCGCTCCACCTCCAAAACGATAACTACTGATAGGAAGATAACGCTTGCGCGGTCGAAACAGATAAAGTTCCGTAATTATTTCCGAAAAAGATCTATCGGACTCTGGAAAGAGGCGAACGATCAGAGCTCTGGACTGTGAGCGTTTCAAGCAGTCGGAATAATTGCATTCGGTGCATGAAAGTAAAATAAGCAACGTCGAGCAGCCTGGTGCCCCCTCCGGGACAGTTTGGCTGCACTTTTAGGTATTTATCGCCTGACCTGAAAACTGAACAAGCGAAGCCATAGTCGGAGGCATTATACACCTTCGTTTCCCTCGAACGACGAACATTTCGTCACCCCGAATCCCTTTACCTGCGCTTCAGGCTCGGGAAGATTCGCGTGTGCACCTCGTAATGTCTTAATTCCTCGACAAACGAGTCGTCGGAAGCCTAATACGACGCCGTTCGTGAACTCTGCCCTATCGCCTTAATAACACTACCAATAGTTATCAGTTATTTTGTTTCACGTTCCGCAACCTCCCTGAAAAATCACTTCAGATTGTCGCAATTTCATAAAAAAACACGTGTGCCAATCGAGGTAACACGCGCATGGATCCTTTATTGTTCGCTGTTGGAAATATCTATCGCGCCACATAAATTCGCCTGTTCAACAATTCACACTTTCATTTGTTTGTCGGAACAATTGGTATTGAGTTTATTTTTCCGAGGGATTAAGCTGCATACAGTATTCTATCGATAATTGTTCCTGAAACGTGTCTGCCAAGGACAATTACCCGCCAGGGATACTATTCATTGACTTTTGCCGAACGTAGAAAAGGACGGCGGAACTTGAGAGGCCTCGATCGTCGAGAAGTGTTAATATAACTAATCTAATAACAAAACTTCTTTATTTTTCATTATTTTTTTTATGGAACTTTGACAAATATATTCGTGGCATTTTTATAATTAAAATGTACCGAATATGATATAATTCCAATTATATTTACCTGTGTAATGAACGATGGAAGTTTTCGACGCAAAGGACAGTGTATGGGAAAGAAAGAGACGCGGACAGTCACCGGCATAGTTCAAAGGCCCGCGTTGTCGCTGTTCTTCGTTGCCTTTGAAACCTTCACCGTCGATTAAACCACTAAATACAGCTGAAATTATATCGTGTTTGGTGCCATTCTAATCAGAGAAATGCCAGAAATAAGTTAGTGAAAGTCCCATAAAAAAATAATGACAATTAAGAAGTTTGAAAATTCGATTCACTCGAGTCAGTGTGTGGTGTTCACACCGATGTACCCGAGCCGAGATCAATTTCGAGATCAATCAACTTCGATTGCACAGGCGACCCAGTATTTGGTATCATTTTCATTAACAAATGCCACGAATATGTTGAAAAATATAGAAGCTTTGTCATTGGATTAGTGGCAGACCTGTGGAAAATAGTATTTTAAATAGTAAATAATCCTATTCATTTCAAAGTATGTGTACAACTTTGAAAATAAAATATTTTATTTGATGCAGTAATTTTTGAAAGTAAAATAAATTTATTTGAGGCAGTAATTTTTATGAAAATAATATTTTATTTGAAGAATATTGAAAATATTAGTATTTTGTCTTTATTTTCGATTTCAATTTTAAATATTATTGCTGAAAAGAATGGTTCGAATTCCTCCGAGTATTATAACAATGCAAAAAGTAAAATATGTTATTTCGTGATTTTGATTGTTAAACTAGAAATATTTGATTTTGGGGATCAAATTGTTGAAATAGAAATATTTTACCTTCGAAATTGTATATCTTATTTGAAATACTATTTTCTTTGAGCAAAATAAAATGTAAAATATTAAATAGTATTTGAAATATTTGTTTCGCCAAATAATGCCCACCTCTGATTAGTGGTATCTGACCGATATACCCGAGCCGTGTGATGTCATACTTCTCGGCGACCGAGCTTTCTCGAGCTTCTTGGCCCCTCAAGGGGGTTCACCCCGCAGGAGTGGGGATACTTCTGGGACAATTGTCGGCATTTGGGACATTTATGGATAAAATACTGTATTTTCAGTGCAAATAAAACTGGCCCCGCCGATTTTGTTCCCGGGAGAGTCGTTTAAATGATTCACTCCACCCATATATTTTTATATTTTCTCTCTTCGAAACTTAAAAGATGTCCGTAATGTCTGCGCATAAAGATCTTATTTAAGTGGCTTCTACTACACTAGGCCCCTAACGAGGAAGCGGTTCGTTAGATCGCCAACAAAGACCGTTACACGTGCGCATTGGAAATGCCGATCGATCCGAAACGAAATTTTCTTTACAATCACTCGACGTCGATAGTAATGCATACCTCGGCGACGACTATAGATATTAGGCGAGCTCGCGTGTATCACGCTTCCGACGGTTCCCGGAATTCCGTGCATCATACTAACGACCGTAGTATGTATACTCCTAAGGCAGCATTGTTGGCGCTCGCGATCCTTAGTTCGTTTGCAAGTCGCGTGATTCCCAAGAAAGTATAGTTCATCGAGCCTCGCGGATGATGACGTGGGCCTCCTTTGTCATTGGACTGTCGGCAATTATTCGAACTGTCTGATGATTATCGTGCTAGCCTCTGGAATGGCATCGAATCATCCATATTGGATGACGAAGAAGCCGACATTTACTTCGCTCTAAATGTCGATCACTCGTTTGATCGATATCTATCGAGAAAATCAATAGATGTATCAATTTAACGAGTGTGTTCTATGATGTTGTTTTCTTGTAGTTCTCAAAGAACATTTTTTTGTGTGCGATTTTAACCCCTCTGCACTGATCGAGCCAATTTCATTCGGAAACAGATTTCCATTTATTGCAAAAATAGATATTAACCCCTTGCTATGTTTCGACGAGCCAGGTCGTGATGAAGGTTTCTTAACAAAGTCTAACAAATATGAATGTTACGCGTTTCAAATTTGATTCAATATTTAAGCATAAAATAAATGTAGCCATACAACAAATATAAATTCCTCTTCTACGACATTTTTCGGGATGAAGACGTTCTAATCACTGTAACTGTACAAGAAAAGGTACGGCAAGGGGTTAAGTGTGCCGAGTTGTTGCATCTTTTTACGTCCACGTCGAAGGCCTGCTCGGAAGCAAGATTTTTCCATCGGGTTAATTTGAAAAAAACATTTACTCGAGAATTGCAGAAAGGTTTAAGATCGCAGGAAAATATTTTTGATGTCTGTGTGCAAGTCGATCCCGGCGATGATTTAATAACGGAGTAAACATTTTGATTGCAGTGCAAGGACTGAGCATACCTGGGAGCGTTTGAGAAGCACGTCCCCCGAGACCCCTCCAGCCAAAGTCACTCGCCTAACCTCTCCCCTGTCCTCCTTATCCTCCTCCACACCCTTTCCCTCCGCAAATCTCGAGAAGAAAACTCCTTACCGTAATCACAGAACTCGTGACTTCGTTATGGACGGTATGGATTCCAAACCGGTCTTGAACGACGACCCTTCGGTCACCCTAACCATCCGCCTGATTATGCAGGGCAAGGTAAGAGGTTTGCCAGTACTGTTTATTGATTAACGCCTGATTCCTTGGTTCGTTCGCTCTCTCGACTATCCCGTCGAGAACCACCTGTTCATTTTCGAAACTTGTGCAGCACATTTAGCCGCAACCCCACGGTACCTGAAGCAGCGAAACTTTGGAGATTTTGGGTCACCCAAGTTGATCTTTGACGAATTGATAAAATCGTCGGCTCTCCACAAATCAAATTTTAATAATTATCTCGACGCGATAAAAATTGGAACACTTTTCTGATGCTGGAAAAAGAAACTTATAAGAAATAATGCATCACAAAATTTCGTGAAAATCGGGGAAGATTTTACCAGGCTAAAAATCGAGAACACCGAGCCAATTTGGTAACGGAGCAAGCCTCCGACTATAGTTAACAGCGTATGGCGTGCCTGGTTAAATTCGCTTATTGTTTTGATTGGGTCGACGGACTTTCGCGATGTTGTTACAAAGTAAATAGTTGATTCTCGGGTCTCGAGTAATTCAATCGTCGCCCGGTGAGGGTTGAAGTTGCCGTCCACTAACGTCTCTCGTTGACTCGCTTATGTCACATTCGAGTAAAGTATTTTCGTGTAGGAGTTCTCGTGTCTTGTGATGCGCAACGTTACACGCTTGTAACACCAGGAAATCTGACATCTCGAACGCGACAGTGGCAGTAATTTTGACACCTTAGATCGCGTTTTATTTTTGGAAAACGCGAATCCGCGCTCGAGTTTCGCCAGCTTTTACAAAATTTTTGAGACGCGGTTATTATTGGACTTGGAGACAAATGCCAAGTTATCGAGCTGACGTGGATAGTGAATCGAACTCTCCGCTTGTTGTTGACATTAGTTTATGTTTAAGACCTGACGAATTAATTACAGCGAGACAATCTTCAAGTGAATAATTTCTTATATATTTTTACGAATGAAGTTTAGTAGTGAATTAAGTACTTTGATTCGTGACAAATAAATTAAAGCAAGCCAATTTTGAAGTCAATAATTTCTTATATATTTTTATGAATGAATTTTAGTAGTGAATTAAGCACTTTGATTCGTGACAAATAAATTAAAGCGAGACGATTTTGAAGTCTATAATTTCTTATATATTTTTACGAATGAATTTTAGTAGTGAATTAAGTACTTTGATTCGTGACAAATAAATTATAGCAAGACAATCTTCAAGTCAATAATTATATATTTTTACGAATGAATTTTAGTAGTGAATTAAGTACTTTGATTCGTGACAAATAAATTAATGCAAGACAATCTTCAAGTCAATAATTTCTTATATATTTTTATGAATGAATTTTAGTAGCGAATTAAGCACTTTGATTCGTGACAAATAAATTAAAGCGAGACGATTTTGAAGTCTATAATTTCTTATATATTTTTACGAATTAATTTTGGTAGTGAATTAAGTACTTTGATTCGTGACAAATAAATTAATGCAAGACAATCTTCAAGTCAATAATTTCTTATATATTTTTATGAATGAATTTTAGTAGTGAATTAAGTACTTTGATTCGTGACAAATAAATTAAAGCAAGGCAATCTTCAAGTCAATAATTTCTTATATATTTTTACGAATGAATTTTAGTCGTGAATTAAGTACTTTGATTCGTGACAAATAAATTAAAGCAAGACAATCTTCAAGTCAATAATTTCGTATATATTTTTACGAATGAATTTTAGTCGTGAATTAAGTACTTTGATTCGTGACAAGTAAATTAATGCAAGACAATCTTCAAGTCAATAATTGCTTATATATTTTTATGAATGAATTTTAGTAGTGAATTAAGTACTTTGATTCGTGACAAATAAATTAAAGCAAGACAATCTTCAAGTCAATAATTATATATTTTTACGAATTAATTTTGGTAGTGAATTAAGTACTTTGATTCGTGACAAATAAATTAATGCAAGACAATCTTCAAGTCAATAATTTCTTATATATTTTTATGAATGAATTTTAGTAGCGAATTAAGTACTTTGTTTCGTGACAAATAAATTAAAGCAAGGCAATCTTCAAGTCAATAATTTCTTATATATTTTTACGAATGAATTTTAGTCGTGAATTAAGTACTTTGATTCGTGACAAGTAAATTAAAACGAGACAATTTTCAAGTCAATAATTTCTTATATATTTTTACGAATATTATTCGAACATATTCAAATGAATTTTGGTAGTGAATTAAGCACTTTGATTCGTGACAAATAAATTAAAGCAAGCCAATTTTGAAGTCAATAATTTCTTATATATTTTTATGAATGAATTTTAGTAGCGAATTAAGTACTTTGATTCGTGACAAATAAATTAAAGCAAGGCAATCTTCAAGTGAATAATTTCTTATATATTTTTACGAATGAATTTTAGTAGTTAATTAAGCACTTTGATTCGTGACAAATAAATTAAAGCAAGACAATCTTCAAGTCAATAATTTCTTTTATATTTTTATGAATGAATTTTAGTAGTGAAAAATAAATTGAAGATCAATTTGAAGTTTTACCAATTCCGTAACAATGTGAAGGCAATGCAGCTCGTAATACAGCGACAGTATTTTACGATGTCTCTGGTGTGCTATGTTAATTCATCCGCACAATGAGAGTGCAGCGCAATTAGTGGTTTTGCGAGTACTTATAAACCGTTTCAATTGTCCAACAATTATGTAAGGATACATGGCGCACGTGGTTAACCAGCCAACGCAATTCCATTTAACGTCGAAGACAAATTGCAAATATAAATCAGGAACTGCTATTGCACAACGTTGCAGGGTAATACTGATTTATCATTCTAGCGCGCATCGAAGAGTTTTCGGCCACTGTGATAATATTATTTCCGCGGAATTTTCAACATGCCCAACACACTCCGAGAATAGTTAAAGTACCAATTCAATCGGATACTGAAAGCGACAGTATTGACGTACTTCTGCGAGCAAGTCGAACATCAATTTATCTACAGTGAGAAACTTCTAAATCAGATCTGGCCAATCCGAATGGTTTCACAAATACAAAATGAATAAAACATTATCGTTATACTATGATTCAATTAACTCTAGAGTCTTAATTAATGAGATATTTGTTTATCCTTTCTTTCACTTAATTTTTGTAAACCTATATTTATGTTCGACGTTGCACATCTTCTGTTAGTTGGTTTTCTAAATTGGCATCAGTTAATGAAGCACGTGATGAACTCTTTGGAAATTCATCTTCGAAAAAAGGTTTCACGAACATATGTGGATCCAAAAGCACTTACAACTCGTTGTGCAAAATATCTCTCGGATGTAATATAAGTATTGTAAAAATTAATTACTAATGTGGACGCAAAAATTTGTTTCATTTCATTGTTGCACTGTAACTCAATTATATCGAAGATATCAAATATAGAACCGGAGTTCGTAGTCGCACTTGCGCATTATAACAATGACTCTTTATTGATTTAATATCTTTTGTATTACATACAACGAGAAACAAAAGTTCCAATAGAAAAAATTTATTATATATTTAATTTTAATATAAAATTATTTAAAATTATTTATATTTAATATAAAATTTATTATATATTTAATTTTCGATCGAGAAGAATTCACCTTTTTTCAATAGAAATATAAAATCGCCCGGCGGGCCGCGTGTTGGCCAGGCCTGTTCTAAATCATATTTTCATCAAACACAAATTTTAGTTTCAAACAATTTTTCGATCTTGCACGGGAGTTTGTGACAACGTTTTTAATTTATAACGGATTTTCAAACACTGTCGTGACATTAACCCATTATCGCCTCTGTACTCGCGCGAGTGCACCAACAAAATGCAATTTCATTCTTAATCCGCCCGTTGTACATACTCGGCCCAGAACACCCTTGTAATTTCCAAGTTAGACACATACTACCTTTTACCTGTACCGTGCCGTGTACCTTTGATTGAAGCAGTTTTATTTTGGGCGTGAATGGGTTAACCCTTTGCACTCCGAGTTATTTTAACTGGAAAATGAAACATTTCTTTCGATCTAGAATATTTCCATTCCCTATGATTTATGCAATTTTATGGATATGAAATTGGTGTAATACCTCATACAATACGAAAATGTTTAGTAATTGATTAGATACCGATATATTTCATAATGTAAATAATATTTCGAATAATGGTACAGCAATCTTTAGTGGTCCCTCAGAGGGGAAAGGGAGTGCAATGGGTTAAAATAGAGCCTGTACGTGTATAAATGTGCAAAATGTTGTTTAGAAAGCTTGTTGCCCCGGAGCAAACATGTACACACCGGCGTTGCAAACAATTTTTCAATCATACACGGGGGTTTGTATCCCCGAGTGTCGCGATGCCTCGCATAAATCTCGCGAGCCGGCTGATTGATACTCCGCCGTTTAGCCAAGATCAAACAAGAATTGCACTTCGCGCAACAGACGTGTCTATCTCTCGGTCCCTCCCATTTCCTCGAGTCCTCGTCGAACCGTGACAAGACGCGGCGATGTTATCGATTGCAGACGCGTTGATACACACCAGCCATCAATTACCAAATTCAAAGAAGCCGCTAACACGCGGTTATTCTCGGCTGGTAATCCAAGACGAAAATACCGGCCTACCATCGGCGAACGGGAAATCCAAAATAAAAATCACGATTGTCGAAGAGGAGGACAGTGTCTTCTTGGCTCCCGTCGCCGAGCATATCGTCGCTGTAAATTTCAGCATAGCAGTTTGTCTATCCACCTGCCACTCACGCCACAACCCTTCCCGACGATCGTCGCACCATATTTACGATTTTACTTCACGCTTCCTTTCGTCACGACGTCATTTGCCCTCGAGCACTGCTCTTCGTTAAGTACTTTCCGAACAATTACAAACAGACCCCTGATTTAGGGCTGGACATTCTCGAAAGGTATGTTTTCACAGATTTTCCGTCCGAGGTTTATGGCGAGCCGAGTCTCTCTTTGGTGTTCCAGAACCGTGAAATGAAGCTGACGATTTATATGTACACTGCCTCGACAAATTCGTTTCGTCACACCCTCGTGCTCCTTGGAAGTAGAAGCACATAATTTAATTCGCCCTATTGTGTTGATAATATTGTATTCGAAACATGTAAGGGAGGTATTCGCTGAATAATCCTAACACTTTCCAACTGCTCCACCAATTGCTGTCTTCGCACCCTCGCCGTAGTTCTCCGTCAAGCTACAACCTCACTTATGTCTCTGAAAGCACTATAATCCCGGGCTTAGATGCCCCGGAGCCACCCTCATTGAACGAAGGAAATACAACATAGATTCCATAACGTGTATAGCTGCGAACTCCGACACTTTTATGGCAGTGTACTAGGTAATTGCCACGTTTATAGCGCGGTGGCTCTGTTAATACAATGTCTAATGCTGGGAATTGCAAAGTGGCGTGTAATACCTCGTGCAAATTGAGAGAGTGCTTTTCACTAGAATGTATGTAATAGACATTTTCAATGAATGTGCAATGCAGTACTTGACTGACATCAATTTTCCTGTTGGAAATATTAGCTCGAAATTATCCTGTAACGATGATTGCGGTTACTGTTCTTGAATTTTGAAGTTACATATTGATTTACCGGTTCTGGTTCCAAAATATTGATATTTAAAAGTTATTGCGCAATAATGATTGCGGTTATTGTTGTTGAATTTTGAAGTTATGTATGCACATATTTATTTGCCGGTTCCGGCTCGAAATCGGCGGCCAGCAAAGTATTGGAATTTAGAAATGATTGTGCATTAATGATTGCGATTACTGTTCTTGAATTTTCAAGTTTCATATTGATTTGCCGGTTCTGGTTCCAAAATATTGATATTTAAAAATTATTGTGCAATAATCATTGCGGTTATTGTTGTTGAATTTTGAAGTTATGTATGCAGATATTTATTTGCCGGTTCCGGCTCGAAATCGGCGGCCAGTAAAGTATTGGAATTCAGAAATGATTGTGCATTAATGATTGCGATTGCTGTTCTTGAATTTTCAAGTTTCATATTGATTTGCCGGTTCTGGTTCCAAAATATTGAGATTTAAAAATTATTGTGCAATAATGATTGTGGTTATTCTTGTTGAATTTTGAAGTTATGTAAGCACATATTTATTTGCCAGTTCCGGCTCGAAATCGGCGGCCAGTAAAGTATTGGAATTCAGAAATGATTGTGCATTAATGATTGCGATTACTGTTCTTGAGTTTTGAAGTTACATATTGATTTGCCGGTTCTGGTTCCAAAATATTGAGATTTAAAAATTATTGTCCAATAATGATTGCGGTTATTGTTGCAGAATTTTGAAGTTATGCTATTAAGCCAGCAAAGTATTGGAATTTAGAAATGATTGTGCATTAATGATTGCGATTACTGTTCTTGAATTCTGAAGTTTCATATTGATTTGTCGGTTCTGGTTCCAAAATATTGAGATTTAAAAATTATTGTCCAATAATGATTGCGGTTATTGTTGTAGAATTTTGAAGCTATGCTATTAAGCCAGCAAAGTATTGGAATTTAGAAATGATTGTGTATTAATGATTGCGATTGCTGTTCTTGAATTCTGAAGTTTCATATTGATTTGCCGGTTCCGGTTCCAAAATATTGAGATTTAAAAATTATTGTCCAATAATGATTGCGGTTGTTATTGTAGAATTTTGAAGTTATGCTATTAAGCCAGCAAAGTATTGGAATTTAGAAATGATTGTGCATTAATGATTGCGATTACTGTTCTTGAATTCTGAAGTTTCATATTGATTTGCCGGTTCGGGTTCCAAAATATTGAGATTTAAAAATTATTGTCCAATAATGATTGCGGTTATTGTTGCAGAATGTTGAAGTTATGCTATTAAGCCAGCAAAGTATTGGAATTTAGAAATGATTGTGCATTAATGATTGCGATTACTGTTCTTGAATTCTGAAGTTACATATTGATTTGCCGGTTCGGGTTCCAAAATATTGAGATTTAAAAATTATTGTCCAATAATGATTGCGGTTATTGTTGCAGAATTTTGAAGTTATGCTATTAAGCCAGCGAAGTATTGGAATTTAGAAATGATTGTGCATTAACGATTGCGATTACTGTTCTTGAGTTTTGAAGTTACATATTGATTTGCCGGTTCTGGTTCCAAAATATTGAGATTTAAAAATTATTGTGCAATAATGATTGCGGTTATTGTTGTTGAATTTTGAAGTTATGCTATTAAGCCAGTAAAGTATTGGAATTTAGAAATGATTGTGCATTAATGATTGCGATTACTGTTCCTGAATTCTGAAGTTTCATATTGATTTGCCGGTTCTGGTTCCAAAATATTGAGATTTAAAAATTATTGTCCAATAATGATTGCGGTTATTATTGTAGAATTTTGAAATTATGCTATTAAGCCAGCAAAGTATTGGAATTTAGAAATGATTGTGCATTAATGATTGCGATTGCTGTTCTTGAATTCTGAAGTTTCATATTGATTTGTCGGTTCTGGTTCCAAAATATTGAGATTAAAAAATTATTGTCCAATAATGATTGCGGTTATTATTGTAGAATTTTGAAGTTATGCTATTAAGCCAGCAAAGTATTGGAATTTAGAAATGATTGTGTATTAATGATTGCGATTACTGTTCTTGAATTTTGAAGTTACATATTGATTTGCCGGTTCCGGTTCCAAAATATTGATATTTAAAAGTTATTGCGCAATAATGATTGCGGTTATTGTTGTTAAATTTTGAAGTTGTAATGTGTACATATTTACTTGCCGGATCCGGTTCGAAAATATTAACATTGCGAACATTTTATCGGACGGTGTAGGTCTCCTTGCTGTATTCGACGTGGTATCGCGGAGCGTATCGTGTATCCGAGACACGATGCGTGTCCCGCTCCTCATATTGTGTCTTGTTCGCATTTTCACGCAGTCTGAGAACCCTCCTCCACCCGGAAGGCAAACTTGCCCCCTCGCCGGATCCCGTTTGATGAAAGGTCGGCTCAAAACGCGGAACAAAACGCAAAATTGCGGCTCTCCGGGGGCGCGCGCGGACCGCTTTATACGGTTTGTTCTTTGCTTCTCATTGTCGTGCCCGAGGTTTTGCCTCGCAATAAAACCACCCGGCCGGATGAGAATGCGTGTCCTTTCATCCTCCTCTCCCCGCGGCCCTCTATCGTTCTATCTTTCTCTTTTTCGCGGTTGTTCCCGCGGATATTTGCGAGTTAAGTGGCGAGAGAGAAAGAGAGTCTGTGCTTCAGGAGCAAATATCGAGGGAAGGCTACCGGTGATTTGAACGCGTGGTGCACGAGGTGTGATCAAAAAGAAACCGGACTCGCTGAGATAAAGTTTCATTTTATTTAATTTTATTTCATTTTTACCTCCCCTAAGAAAATTGACAGAAACCATCTTAAATCCAAAACTTTTCTATTCTCAGAATTTAATCTAAACTCAGACTTTCGGAAGAAAGGGTTCAGTAGGAGAATCCTTTGGATTCAGGGCGGTTTCTTTCCTTTTTCGGGCGCATTTAAAACGTCCGCAGCTCGATGAGAATTGGCAGATGCACAAGGGCTTGGAGAAACGACCGGCAGAGCCATTGGATTTGGTCTGATGCAAGGTAGCGAGGAAGTTTCTTTTTGATCACGCTATATTGGCGATGCTTCTATTCCGGTCGCGATTCGCAGTCGCGAAAATAAGAAAGCTCCGAGCGAGCGGAGAGGGGAAGAGCGAACCGCTGTCGAGAATAAAATAAAATGGTGAACGACGAGCGCATCTTCTTCTTGGCACGGCGGCTAACCGTTTTATTATTGACTCGGGTCATGGATACGCGAGCGAAACGATGTTCACGGGTTTCGAGAAAAAGAACCCACGCCGACGAAAGCTTTATCGCCTCGCACGCGCTTTCGCTGCTACGTTGATCGCCCCGGCATAAGTTACACAAGGATTTGTTAGTGCTTGGTGCTCTCGTAATATGATAGCTCCTTACTCGTCGCAAGTGATCTCTATCGAGCGAATTTTATTTGCGAAGTTATCGGTTTGCACTTGCAGAAAACTGATCTTATATATTTTTCATATGTATTACGAAATCATTGATATTTTCTCTTGTACCTCGAATGTGCGTAATTGATTTGTTTCTTGTAAGCACAGCAACAATCGATAGCCGATACACTGTTTTTCGACTGCGTATGTTTGCTCGAAATCCCCATTTCCATCGATTCTCACTGGTCCGAAAACCGAGCCACTTTATTACATGAAAAATGAACGCGAAATTTCATCAACACAGCCTATACTTTTTGCCCCATTTCTCGCGGCAGCGTGTGTGCTACACGTACGTAAAATACAGCGTCTAATTGCGACCAATTAATCATACCGAGCTATAGCTCAGCTCGCTCTACTAACACTATACAGCATGTATTCGGAGTTCTAACTATGAATAGGTTTCATTCCTTGCACAGTTTCCTGCTCCGAACGATCTACAGAATTGCTTCCGTTTCTAATATGTGCCTTTTCAAAAAATACCAATTATAAAAGACACAAACGCCTGAATTTTTCTGCAAAATTAAATTTTTCTACTTCAATCTTAGCCAGTCGGGAATAAATAATATCGGATAAAGTCTACTTGTAGTGGACGGTTCACGTCGCCAATGAAAGCCTCGAAATTAATTCCGTTCACTTCGTTCCCGAGCGCAAACGAAACTCTTGATCCTCTAAAAAGACGTTGTGGACTTTTGGCAAACGCCCGGGAACATGACATTTCTGCTTTCCGAGCATTCCGCCGATCTCGCGATCCATTACGATCCATTACCGTGTCGAAGTTCGCTGGTTCGGTCATCGGTGTGTCTTGAGACGCGGCTGCCCAGCCGAGCCTCTCCTAGATCCGTAATTAATTGTCGCGCAGGCGAACGCATGCTCGTAGCACGGGTAATTAATGTCCGACGTCTTAGCGATTAATCGCTCCACGCGGACGTCGAACGAGCCGCGTGACACGCGGCCCTGTTCGCAATCTTTTCGCGAACGCATTGTCGCGGTTCCAGAAGCTTCGTAGCCAGCTGCGAGCAGACTCCCGAGGACGAATATGCTCTCGCAACTTTGAGAATCTTCCGCGAAATCCTAAGACTGAGAGGAAAGTATGGTTCCGCGAGGATTTCGCCGCGATTCTCGCCCCCGGCAACTTTAATGCGGAGATACGTCGTTCAAAAGGTTAATCCCTGGGATTTCGCGACGCGATTTAACGCGAAACATATTTTTATATCTGTGGAAAAGTTACGAACTGTACGAGTCACTAAAATTCTGTTCCTGCGAATTTTGATTTTCGCGGAAATTCAATTCAATCTGTATCGGAGTTGTTTTACAGCGGAGATTGTAGAAAATGTTTTTTGGCGTATTTCACACAATGTGTTCTAGATGATCATCTAGATTTATCAAACGTATGAAAGTGTATTGCTGCGTAGTGAATATTTCATACGAGAACCATTTCGGTAGTAATACGTAAGCTGATGGAGAACACTGCGGATTAATTTTTCAAATCGACGCAAATGGCATAGTGTAGTTGTGTACGTTTGAAATGTGTTTTTTGCTCCGAGTGGAAAACGTACTCGAATTTAAAATTTAAAAACAAGGTCAAAATCGGGCCGCGCATATTCAAGAGGGAATATTTTTATTCCATTAAATGACGTATTCTGGGTCAGAAAATTATACAAACTACAGTTTTAACCCTTTGCACTCGGTTGTGCCCTCTGAGGCACCAGTAAAAGTTGCTGCACCATTATTCAAAGTATTGTTTACATTATTAAATAATATCGGTATCTAATCAATTACTAAACATTTAGGTATTGTATGAGGTGTATTATACCGATTTCATATCCATAAAATTCCAAAAAACATAGGGAATGGAAATATTTTAGAAGAAATGTTTAATTTTCCAGGTAAAATAGCTTCGAGTGCAAAGGGTTAATATTTAACGAAGTGGGAGTCGGCGCTAAGATTTAATAAGATGGTTTTACAAATAATATCATGTAGAATCATTATCAATACAACTTGTACCAGAATAATCTATGCCCAGAATAATTACCAATTAATTAGGAACAATCGGCAACGAACCCTCGTCAACTCCTCCATTCGTTACCACTATCGTCCTTCGCGAAAGTAGCCGATTTCGAGTTCGCACAATTAAATCAATTTACTATGCGGTTATTGTTTCGGCCGATTGCATAACATCCCGCGCGGCCGTCGATCCTATTACATTACGTCATTGTTTAAACAAAACAATACCCTCCGGGGGCGGGGAGGGGGTGAATCGATTCACTGGCGGATCCACGAAACCGGCATCGCATTCCCGCCGATTCAATAGATCCCTTTCAAATTTCTGTTTGCATTGAATCCTTTAGAAGCGCACGCCCCCAACCCCGAAGAATCAAATGCCCGTCAGGGACAACGTGCTGTCTCGCTCTCGGTGCTTGATAAAATAGTAGTTTGATGAAAAAATAGCAGTATTCGCTTTATATTATTATTAAGGGGGATCTATACCCTCAGATTTTGGGGTATTTATCAATGTTATCAACCTCTGTACAGAAAAAAAGTTTGGTAACATTGATAAACACGCAACTGCATAATGAACACGAGATGGAGTTGCTTGCTATTTCCATATTCTATTCAGCTCGTCGCGAATGCCGTTATACAGGGCAGGTCGCACTAATATTAGTGCCACCGATGAGAATATGTACCTCGTCTGTGTCAGTTTTGCTATGATTCCACATTGACAGCAGTGCAGCAGTGAAATGTTGCACAATATCGCAGCACTGATTGACAGTCCTTCTGACTAGGCACCATCTCGTCTAAACTAACTGAAATAAAATTGGCTCTAGATTGGCTCTACATCAGAGAGGACCTCTGTCTTCATGAACGTAATATGGGGAAATCTCTGCTATGTGAATGAAATCACGCGCATCGATTGTTTGTCCTTATAAGAGCATATTTTGAGCTACACAATAGTTCATTTGATAGAGGAAGGTTCATCACGGCGCGCTCTGCTCATCATATCAGTCAAAAAAGTCTCTTTGAGACAGAAAAATACATTGAAATCTGCGGTTATTTTTCTAGATTTTTTCTCTACTTTGGGTACTCATATTATTAGATATAAATATAATCTCATTGAATCAATAGCAGAACGCGCCGGATTTAACCTTCCTCTATAGGATGAGTCCTCACCCAGCCATAAATCGGCTCAAATGAGGACAAAAAATCGATGCGCGTAAACCCATGTTTAGACCCAAAATCTAGTAAGATTCTAGTTCCTTTCTAGTTACAATCCGAGGGTATAGAACCCCCTTACTGTCTCATTTTATACAGAAGTATTGCAACTATTATTTCGACTACGTTCCAATTCTGCCCAGCACGCTCGCGATCCGCTCGCTGTGTGAGAGAACGCGCACACGGCCGATGCGCACACCGATACCGGTTCGTGCTGAAGTGCAGCACGAAAATTATTGCACGTTTCTGCATATCTGAATGATGCTTCGGTGCACACAGGGCTCTTCCCAGGGACGGCTCATCCGAGACGCCCTTTATCCTATCGGTGGCGAGCCACCCTTGGAGGGTTTCTCTCGTCGCGTGGCCCCTTTCTCCCTTTCTTCGTGCTTTCTCCCTCACCGCCGCTCTCTCTCTCTCTCTTTCTCTCCCTCTTTTCCTCTTGCAACCCCTCTTCATCCCCCAGTCGCGGCTTCCTCCGGTGGTCTTCTCGCGCGGGAAGTACTTCCATGACAAATCTCGTTACACCCACGTTTTTATGCCCCGATGGCGACGACGACGACGACGTCGATGGGGCTTCCCTCTTCCGCCATCATTCTACCCCGTCTACCACCCCTCCAGCTTCCTTTCGTCTTCTTCCACCCCCGAGCATCCACCGGGCCAGATGGGGTGGCGCGCGTTTCTTTTTTCGTCTCTGAATACTGCCACGCGCGCAGGGGCGGCCGGATTTTTTGTTTTCTTCTCGTTGGAGTTTCGGCACCCGTGATACGACGATGATCATCATCGTCTCCGACGCAGATGGGGTGGTTTTGTGCGACGGAATGCGTGCTGCCACGTGGAGCTGGCCTGCAGCCGAATGCTCCTGCAAAATGCATCCGAAAGAGGGGCGGTTCTCGATCTCGCGGGGTGAACGCTTTCTTTGGGGAATCGTTGATATCATCGGGCTTGTCGCTTTTAAAGGGAAACGTGCTCAGCTTGATGTTTCATTTACACTGCCGCTCAAAAGTATGTGGACACTTCCTTAATTGTTATAACTACCTGAAAAAAGTTATGACATCTTTGGTAAATTTGATTATCTTGTATGTATTTCAGTTCGCACAGTATTGGAGAACATATTTTAATAATAATTTATTAAATATCTCACCGATAATGATGAAAAATAATTATATTTTCTTTTTGTCTACATATCCACCGCGTGCTTTTATGACCGCGTTTACTAGTCGTGGCATTCTGGCTATTAACTTTTTCATTACTTCGCTTTCGATAAGGTTCCACTCGGATTCTAATATTTCCCACAAATGTTTTTCAGACTTGGGACATCGTTATCGGACTTATCTATCTATGTGATCCCATAGTTTTTCTTTTATTTATTTAAGAAAATTCAATAACTAAATTGTTTATCTTGGTACTATTAGAATACATTACATACATATTCATAATACACTCTAGCAACAAATATTGTTTGATAATAAAAATATACATTGTATATCACAAATTTCATGGACATGGTAAGTGTCCACATACTTTTGAGCGGCAGTGTATTAGTTAGTAGTTTCCTCTTTTAATGTACAAGGGATGTTTCTTTCTAAAAGGATAACTTATCCTCGAACCCGCATCCTGAGAATGTCATATCCGCATTAGAATTCCAATCACGAAACCTCGGGATCGTGTTTTCTTGCTTGTCGGGTTACATCCTGTTAATCCCCGGGGATAAACATGAAACGCTTCCGCGTCGCGGCGCGTTAACTAAAGCGATCGGTGTCAATTGTTCCGCAATTAATCTCCGGCAACGAGCATCGGAAATTTCGTGTTAACTTTGCTTCAATCCTCATCGATCGCGCCTAACGATCGCGGCTGACCGCAGTTTGCGAAACAGTAAACTTGTTTGCAAGCTTGCCGTTGTAAAACTACCCGACTGATGTTACTTCGCATTTATTTTCCGCGAGGTAAATGGACGATAATTACGACCGAGGATATTTCCAGCGTTCTTTCATCTTCTTTGACCCTTTGTTATTTTAAAATGTTCCTCTTGTTTCATGTTTTACAGCCTGAAGAATTCGCTCCATTGTGTTTCAGAACTTTCTGCAACGTTAAACGTGTGTATAATTCTATTTGGAGCAGTCGAACAATGCTACAATTGTTCTCGCATGGCCTGCAATTGTCGCATTATCGATTATTGTATCGTTCAATAGACGAAATACAAAACTGTGATCGAACTAATTCATTCGCGTGATTTTCGACATATTATAATTATGGCGAGGAACCATAGTCCACCTTGGCGAATAAAGCGAGCACCACCGATCCGTCGCGTTAGGGGAAGAGTGACGCGGGGTCGCGTGTTGCAAAATTGTCCGTTTGGAAGGCTAACGAGCTAACGGATACACGGGACAGAGTCTTTCGGGTGAAATAAATACGTCTGGCCGCGTTTTTGGCCGAAGAAGCATTATGTCTGCGGGGAGAATATGCACGGTGAGCTCCTAGGACTGTCTGGACGGTGGCCAGGGACACCAGCCAATAGTTTGGTCCAACGCGAATTATCATGATTCCATTATCCTTTCAATGGCACACAGACGTCACGAATAAGTACTCTTCTTCTTCTTCCCCCCGTTCCTCTACCTCGCTTGACATTTTTCTTTCTACGCGACTACGGGACATTTGTTAGAACTCAGGAATGTGGATCCCTTTCGAAACAGCCCTTAACTTCCCATGAATTTAGAATCATTTCACCGCGTTATTTGAATGCCACATTCTACCATCGTATATAATACACAGTGTTCACGTAATCGATAATGACGACGGATCGATTTCTGCAAATGCTAATAGGATCAACGTCGAAAACGACACAGAACGAACTGCGTTTCGAGCAGTTGAAACACGAGTTTCCACGTGACCGGATAGCATACTGTTCGGCACAACCAGTCCCGCGGTAATTCGACTAGCTAAGAATGAAGTAATTACGCGCTTAGCCAGAACCCGGCCTAAAAAGACCAAGTAGGTATCTTAATCGATCGCGGGAACACGTTGCGCAACACAGCCGCCGGTCGATTTGGCGAAAAACGTGCGGCGGCAACATTTTTTATCATAGTTGGCGCAAGAACCGCGCCGTTTCAACGAGAGCAGAAAAGTTATTTTCCCGGTTCATCGACTTTTCTCTTATCGATCTTGGCGAAAAAGTGAGGACAATGTTCCCGGCAGCTTAAACAACAGGATAGCTAGGTACAAGTGTGTAAGAGTGACGAATTACTCTTCTATTTGCCTGGAGAAGCTAGAAAATTGATTACAAGCCATTATAAGTATCAAAGGCGGTCTCCATCATGACAAACCAGATCAATAACAATGGGGCTGGGAAGAATCAAAAAATTGGAGGAGAATCACGGCCCGCGTCCGAGCAATTACAGCGGAGAAGGACCGGTGTCCGTTCCGCCAGCATTTTTTCCCGATTGCCACAATGTCAGGGTCGTTCCGCCGCGGCAGCAGCGTGCAGCATCGACATAAATATCTGGCTGGGATCCAACAGTCGTCTTATCTCTGCGCGACGACGTCCCGTCGTTTCGATGTTTCCCGTCTTTTTCACGCGCGCTATCTCGCGGGGAGGAGAGAGATAGAGAGGCTCTTTTGTAAACGGCTCGATCCATGTGGAAGAGATATCCAGAGGGAGAGACGAGAGGTCTGCAACACCGGTGAAAAGACACCGTTCGCAACATCCTCCTTTTTGGACGAGCCCCTTTCAGGACTTGTGTCGGATTCCAGCGAGGAGAGGCTGGAGCGGAGCCATGGCCGGTGGCCAATCGGTCGTCTTCGCGGATCGTGCACGTCTGTTCGTCTAATAATTCAGAGCCGATGCAATTTTTGCTTAGGCTATCGGCGAGGGTCGTCTTCCGCTCCGAGGAAATAGTTCGCGACGCGGACGCTGTTCTTCGATCGTTTGCGTAGAGGATGAACGAGCTTCACGAATGCGAGAAGAGATTGAAAAGATTGAACGACTCTTGAACAACCTCTTTACTGTCCAACTCATTGTTTTGACACTCTGTTCGAACAGTAACAAAGAGATGGATCACTTGATGAGGTGTTGGACTCTACCTTCTTCCTGTGGAACTGGGTCTAGCAGACTAAGATTGGCCAACGGCCCCACGCACAATTTTTATTGATATTGTGTGGGAAATAATGGTTTTAGGTTGAAAGATAACCCCCTAAAATTTCAAGTAGCTCACCCTTCGTATAAGGATGATATGAGGGTAAATACCCTTAACTGTATCATTCTTTTCTCGGTTGTTAATTAAGATATTCAGAAATTGTGATCAAATTATTAAGGGTAGAAAAAATCATTTAATTTTTTAGGGGTGGGAATTGCAAGCAACCCTTCGAGTTACCACCTCCAAAAAATTCAAGAACGACGTTCTATTGCTTATCTAATATATAAAAAAGTTTCGAGATGGTCGAATTGGTGGAACATAGTTAAATATTGAGAAAACAATGGTTTTAGGTTGAAAGATAACCCACTAAAATTTTAAGTAGCTCACCCTTCGTATGAGGATGATATGAGGGTAAATACCCTTAACTGTATCATTCTTTTCTCGGTTGTTAATTAAGATATTCAGAAATTGTGATGAAATTATTAAAGGTAGAAAAAAATCATTTAATTTTTTAGGGGTGGGAATTGCAAGCAACCCTTTGAGTGACCACTTCCAAAAAATTCAAGAACAATGTTCTGTTGCTGATCTAATACATAAAAAAGTGTCAAGATGGTCGGATTGGTGCAACATAGTTAAATATTGAGAAAACAATGGTTTTAGGTTGAAAGATAACCCCCTAAAATTTTAAGTCGCTCACCCTTCGTATGAGGATGATATGAGGGTAAATACCCTTAACTGTATCATTTTTTTCTCGGTTGTTAATGAAGATATTCAGAAATTGTGATGAAATTATTAAGGGTAGAAAAGAATCATTTAATTTTTTAGGGATGGGAATTGCTAGCAACCCTTCAAGTGACCACTTCCAAAAAATTCAAGAACAACGTTCTATTGCTTATCTAATACATAAAAAAGTTTCAAGATGGTCGGATTGGTGGAACATAGTTAAATATTGAGAAAACAATGGTTTTAGGTTGAAAGATAACCCCCTACAATTTTAAGTAGCTCACCCTTCGTATGAGGATGATATGAGGGTAAATACCCTTAACTGTATCATTCTTTTCTCGGTTGTTAATTAAGATATTCAGAAATTGTGATAAAATTATTAAGAGTAGAAAAAATCATTTAATTGTTTGGGGGTGGGAATTGCTAGCAACCCTTCAAGTGACCACTTCCAAAAAATTCAAGAACAATGTTCTGTTGCTTATCTAATATATAAAAAAGTTTCGAGATGGTCGGATTGGTGGAACATAGTTAAATATTGAGAAAACAATGGTTTTAGGTTGAAAGATAACCCCCTAAAATTTTAAGTAGCTCACCCTTCGTATAAGGATGATATGAGGGTAAATACTCTTAACTGTATCATTTTTTTCTCGGTTGTTAATTAAGATATTCAGAAATTGTGATCAAATTATTAAGGGTAGAAAAAATCATTTAATTGTTTGGGGGTGGGAATTGCAAGCAACCCTTCGAGTGACTACTTCCAAAAAATTCAAGAACAATGTTCCGTTGCTTATCTAATACATAAAAAAGTTTCGAGATGGTCGGATTGGTGGAACATAGTTAAATATTGAAAAAACAATGGTTTTAGGTTGAAAGATAACCCCCTAAAATTGTAAGTAGCTTACCCTTCGTATAAGGATGATATGAGGGTAAATACCCTTAACTGTATCATTCTTTTCTCGGTTGTTAATTAAGATATTCCGAAATTGTGATCAAATTATTAAGGGTAGAAAAAATCATTTAATTTTTTAGGGGTGGGAATTGCAAGCAACCCTTCGAGTTACCACCTCCAAAAAATTCAAGAACGACGTTCTATTGCTTATCCAATATATAAAAAAGTTTCGAGATGGTCGGATCGGTGGAACATAGTTAAATATTGAGAAAACAATGGTTTTAGGTTGAAAGATAACCCCCTAAAATTTTAAGTCGCTCACCCTTCGTATAAGGATGATATGAGGGTAAATACCCTTAACTGTATCATTTTTTTTCTCGGTTGTCAATTAAGATATTCAGCAATTGTGATGAAATTATTAAGGGTAGAAAAAATCATTTAATTGTTTAGGGGTGGGAATTGCAAGCAACCCTTCGAGTGACCACTTCCAAAAAATTCGAGAACAATGTTCTATTGCTTATCTAATATATAAAAAAGTTTCGAGATGGTCGGATCGGTGGAACATAGTTAAATATTGAGAAAACAATGGTTTTAGGTTGAAAGATAACCCCCTAAAACTTTAAGTAGCTTACCCTTCGTATAAGGATGATATGAGGGTAAATACCCTTAACTGTATCATTCTTTTCTCGGTTGTTAATTAAGATATTCCGAAATTGTGATCAAATTATTAAGGGTAGAAAAAATCATTTAATTTTTTAGGGGTGGGAATTGCAAGCAACCCTTCGAGTTACCACCTCCAAAAAATTCAAGAACGACGTTCTATTGCTTATCCAATATATAAAAAAGTTTCGAGATGGTCGGATCGGTGGAACATAGTTAAATATTGAGAAAACAATGGTTTTAGGTTGAAAGATAACCCCCTAAAATTTTAAGTCGCTCACCCTTCGTATAAGGATGATATGAGGGTAAATACCCTTAACTGTATCATTTTTTTTCTCGGTTGTCAATTAAGATATTCAGCAATTGTGATGAAATTATTAAGGGTAGAAAAAATCATTTAATTGTTTAGGGGTGGGAATTGCAAGCAACCCTTCGAGTGACCACTTCCAAAAAATTCGAGAACAATGTTCTATTGCTTATCTAATATATAAAAAAGTTTCGAGATGGTCGGATCGGTGGAACATAGTTAAATATTGAGAAAACAATGGTTTTAGGTTGAAAGATAACCCCCTAAAACTTTAAGTAGCTTACCCTTCGTATAAGGATGATATGAGGGTAAATACCCTTAACTGTATCATTCTTTTCTCGGTTGTTAATTAAGATATTCCGAAATTGTGATCAAATTATTAAGGGTAGAAAAAATCATTTAATTTTTTAGGGGTGGGAATTGCAAGCAACCCTTCGAGTTACCACCTCCAAAAAATTCAAGAACGACGTTCTATTGCTTATCCAATATATAAAAAAGTTTCGAGATGGTCGGATCGGTGGAACATAGTTAAATATTGAGAAAACAATGGTTTTAGGTTGAAAGATAACCCCCTAAAATTTTAAGTCGCTCACCCTTCGTATAAGGATGATATGAGGGTAAATACCCTTAACTGTATCATTTTTTTTCTCGGTTGTCAATTAAGATATTCAGCAATTGTGATGAAATTATTAAGGGTAGAAAAAATCATTTAATTGTTTAGGGGTGGGAATTGCAAGCAACCCTTCGAGTGACCACTTCCAAAAAATTCGAGAACAATGTTCTATTGCTTATCTAATATATAAAAAAGTTTCGAGATGGTCGGATCGGTGGAACATAGTTAAATATTGAGAAAACAATGGTTTTAGGTTGAAAGATAACCCCCTAAAACTTTAAGTAGCTCACCCTTCGTATGAGGATGATATGAGGGTAAATACCCTTAACTGTATCATTCTTTTCTCGGTTGTTAATTAAGATATTCAGAAATTGTGATAAAATTATTAAGGGTAGAAAAAATCATTTAATTGTTTAGGGGTGGGAATTGCAAGCAACCCTTCGAGTGACCACTTCCAAAAAAATCAAGAACAACGTTCTATTGCTTATCTAATATATAAAAAAGTTTCGAGATGGTCGGATCGGTGGAACATAGTTAAATATTGAGAAAACAATGGTTTTAGGTTGAAAGATAACCCCCTAAAATTTTAAGTAGCTCACCCTTCGTATAAGGATGATATCAGGGTAAATACCCTTAACTGTATCATTTCTTTTCTCGGTTGTCAGTTAAGATATTCAGAAATTGTGATGAAATTATTAAGGGTAGAAAAAAATCATTTAATAGTTTAGGGGTGGGAATTGCAAGCAACCCTTCAAGTGACCACTTCCAAAAAATTCGAGAACAATGTTCTGTTGCTTGTCTAATACATAAAAAAGTTTCGAGATGGTCGGATCGGTGGAACATAGTTAAATATTGAGAAAACAATGGTTTTAGGTTGAAAGATAACCCCCTAAAATTTTAAGTCGCTCACCCTTCGTATAAGGATGATATGAGGGTAAATACCCTTAACTGTATCATTTTTTTTCTCGGTTGTTAATTAAGATATTCAGAAATTGTGATCAAATTATTAAGGGTATAAAAAAAATCATTTAATTTTTTAGGGGCGGGAATTGCAAGCAACCCTTCGAGTTACCACCTCCAAAAAATTCAAGAACGACGTTCTATTGCTTATCTAATATATAAAAAAGTGTCAAGATGGTCGGATTGGTGGAACATAGTTAAATATTGAGAAGTAAATGAAATTACGTCATTATAATGGTATAATGTACAGTGCAGTGTATCAGAAATTCGCAGATTCTGTCAGAACGAAGACTTTCGCCGAGATGCAACATTCGGGAAAAAGTTATATTTGACTGACCCTCGCAAAAGGGCTCGATAGGCACTGGTAGCTGCACCGCTCGCAACGGTAGTGACCTCTCTAATTGGCCCCCGGCCAGGGACTCGGTTTCCCTCCCGTCTCGTCGGTGTCTTCTTGTTCCAGCTATATTTGCTTCCAAGGAGATTCGTCGACGGTGACGCGGTTGTCCAGCTCGGCCGGCCAAGGGGAGGGCTCGCGATGATTTACAGGGCTTGGCGCCTTCGCGAGATCCCCCGTCGTTTATTTCGAACAGGGAACACGAACAGGAACAAAGGGACCTTCTGGATCTCTCTCACTCTCTCTCTCCCGCGATGCCGTTGATTCGCGAACGCCAGAGTGTATCTGCCGCGCGGAAACTCTCCGGCTAAATCCGAGCCTTCTATATCTGGACAAGGCGGATCAGCCTTTCGGACAGCGTTGTCCAAGCTCCGAGTTGAGTATGCAACGGTGTCCGCTTGGCTGCGCCGATTTTTGACCTGCTAACTTCTCTCTCTCCTCTTTCTCTCGCTGCGACTTCGTATTCGGTTATCCACTTCTTGGAACTGGACTCGTGGGGTGGGCTTCAACACGCCCGGCTCCCTGCTATATCTTTGGTGTCAGGAAAAACGCCGCTGCATGTCACAATTTCGAGAAATTTGGGTTCATGCATTAATTGAACATTATTGTATAGGATTTACGTGTTTATCAGAAAATAAATTCGAAAGGCTGAACAAATTTTAAACGGCAATACATATCTTGAAAGTGAAAGCATGCGGCGTTCTCTCTGACAACCGCAGAATATTCTCCAGCTCCGAATTCCAGTCGGAGGCAACTGCCTGGAGACGGAAAACGTATGGTGTCCTTTGGACCCTGTTGGTGGTGGCTTGGAACGTTTCAGGTTGATGCAAAATTAGACGGTAGATGAAGCGAGAGGAACAAAACGGTTTCAGATGGTTGAAGATGGGTTCTAGGGGTGGGCCGAGCGGATAAATGGGCGCCGGTGTGCTATTGGGTGGTAACATACATTCGTTCGCTTCCAAATATAAATATGTTCTAATTTTGACGATCCAGTTTGTGACTCATTGCGAGTTCGGATAACCGTGATTAAATCAAAATAATAGTCGAGGATTTAGAGTGATTCTCTATTTTCTTAACACGCGAGAAGAAGATGTCGAGGACGACCGGACGAATTTACGGGGGTGTTTATAACTTCCTGATTTCGCACTCGGAATTTAGTCTTCATAAAGTGAAGGGTTTCACGGAAGAAGAGCGACTTGATCCCATTGGCAGTTTGATGACTTTCCTCTCAGATGTTCGATAGCTTTACGAACGTCGAGGATTCCATTAGCAACATCATCGTGCACAAGGAGGAAGAAAACAGGCTGTGATTCTTGGAAATCCACTTGGTAGCAGCGGAGATAAGGTCTTGATCGGCCTCGAAAAGCGAGCTATTAAACTCTGCGTAAAACTTCTCGGTTGATAAACGTTACGTTAGAGGCTCGTGTGAGAGCAAATATCTAGAGTGGCACTCACACACTTGTGCACTTGAGAATAAATACTTGCGAAGTGTTTATTTGAAAGAATTCTGAAAGTGTTGGACGGATTTCTAACAAATCATTTATATTTGAGAGCGATTGTGACGCAATCGAACGAATAGAATCTAGAGCCCAGAGAAAAGGAGCTTTGTCGCATAGACAAGATTCGCAATTTATTTTCTGAATACAGCTAGCGATGCACAAAGGGATTTCTAGAGTCTCTCTTAATTTGTATAGTTTTGTTTTATCGGAAACAGTGTCACAGTGAAACAAAAGCGCTCTGGTGCCTCGGGGGACGCCTGTGTCCGACCACAGGCGGTCTGATTCCACTGTCAGCTTCTTCCTTTCACTTTTGTTATTCATTGTTGCGCTATGTGCTTCTCTCTTGTAATTTTGAAACTGCATAATATTCCTTAAACACCTTTGACTAAAGTTGTATATCATTTCGGAGCGAAATATGTATATCAGGCTGCTAATAACATTAAATAATAGATTAGATAAATCACGTTTGCCGTTCAGCGGTGACTAAAAATTAGCAAACTTGTTTGACTGATATTTATAGCTCCGTAAGCTCTACGTAATTAGAATAAATTATAATGAACGGGCATTTTAATCGACAAAATAAATTACACAGACTTGCTACACAACGAATACGAAGTGCCAGCTGCGTATTCCGGACGAACGAAATTGTTTTTAATGGTTGCACGTAGGATGATCGTGTTTCGTGACGAAGTAGTTCTTCTTGTCGCTAATGAAACGTCCTGTATTCCGGTCGGGAGCCGAACGAACGTTTTTCCGTTCTTTCTTTGCGCACTTAAACGGTCGTTTCATTCGCTCGGGGCAGTCGGGGATTAAACGTGACAAACGGGGAGGGGGCACATTTTCGAAAGACGAGCCGCGCAGCTCGTTTGATCGCCCGGTGGGCTCAAGTAGAATTAGTCGTTTATACAGGATTTAGAGTAATTAGTTCGTCGGCGTTGTCCTCGTTAAACAGTTTTAATTAACTGCGACATCGAGAACCCGACGCAATTACCGCGCGGAAAATCGGTATTCGCTCCGACGCTACGGCGACCCGCAAAACTTTCATATTTACCGATCTGTCGGCAGCCTCGACGTAGCGTTAACGATTTCCCTTGTCCCGCGGAATGCCTGCGACTCGATTAAGCCCCGGAATTGCGTGGCAAGTGCTTCAACTTGCCCGGGAACATCTCTTTCGACGTTTTATTAAACTTTCCTCCGAGAAATTCCCGTGAAATTTTATTTATTGCTTGCCCATTCTGCCCGGAATTTAAATCCTCGCGGAATTTCTTTCGCTGTACGGGAAACCTTGAATCCGACTCTCTGATTACTGTTACAAGCGGTACAGTTAGACCGCGGGTTTTATGCGTCTACAACAAAAATGGTCGGATACGGAACTGTGAAGACTGTGTAAAACGATTAAAAATAGAATTGCCTATTTATTATATGTTTTAGTTCGCACAATTCGCAAAAAGAGCGACTCACCAGCCACTTGGCACTGTTAGCACTATCTTTCGTACATTTGTGACACAACCTTTTTATTTTTAAAAAAAGAATGGTCACCTGGATTTTTAGAATGTACTAACATTATACAGGGTGTGTCCGTTAAGTTATGTCACAATTTTTTAGGCATTTCCGGTAGTGTAATTAAAAAGTGTTTTAGAATCTGAATCTTAAATCTGAAAAAATGCTTTTTACGTAAAAAAGTAAAGTTTACCTTGACTTTTTTAAAAGTAAAGTTTATCTTGACTTTTTTAGATGGCACCATATGTTTTGGACGTCATAGGATTATCGATAATGTCGAGACGAATTCAACACTATGACCTTGAAATTACCTCAAACTCGGAAATTTTGTGCAAACGTAATTTTAATGAAAAATTATTTTTTTAAATATAAATCAAGTTACATCAGATGTTCGAACTGCGATCCATCTTCTACGATAACAGAGCTCCGCTCTGTCTATTAGACTTTTCGTTGTCGCCATAATTAGGCCGTCTCGGTTTATGTAATTACTCGCAGTTGTTATGCGATTTCGAAGTTCTTGAACATTATTGATTGCTGTATGGTATACAACAGATTGCAGATATCCCCAAAGATAAAAATCCAACGGAGACAGATGTGGAGAACACGGTGGCCACCGAATTGGACCATACGTTCGTATCCAACGATTTCTAAACTAAAAAAGAAAAAACAATACAAAAATTTAATACGAAGAGCGGAATTCTGTATCATGGAAGATGGATCGCAGTTCGAACATCTGATGTAACTTGATTTATATTGTAAGAAATAATTTTTCATTAAAATTACGTTTGCATAAAATTTTCAAGTTTGAGGTCATTTCAAGGTCATAGTATAGTACACTGTTAAATTCGTCTCGATGTCAGAAACAATCCCACGATGTCCAAAGCATGTGGTGCCATTTAAAAAAGTCAATGTGACCTTTACTTTTTGACGTAAAAAGCATTCTTTCATATTTAAGAATATGCGAGCATGTAGCTCACCAAGTACTGAGAAACTTTTGTCTAAAACATTTTTTAATTGCACTACTGGAAATCAAACTCCCTGGTTTGCTCAAAATTAGAGATCCAGTTGATCCTAACCCTCAAATTAAAAAAAACCTAATAGACAACGGCGCCACGGCCATATTTACCGATGCTAGCAAAATCGCTAATGCTGATTATGTTGATTGTTCTTGTATTTGCTACGACTTAAACATTCGTTTTAAAAAAAGTATCGATAGAAACGCGTCGATCTTTACAGCGGAATGCTTGGCCCTGTGCGACGCTATGGACATTACACTTCAGCATAGAAATTGCTCTTTTGCTATTTTTACTGATTCTCTGAGTGCCTTGCTTAGTCTAATTTCCATCAGCTTCAAAATCAGAACAAATCCTTTCATTCTCGAAATTAAAAAGAAGTATGTGGAATCCTGTCAGGACAACTCACATTCCATCAAATTTTTCTGGATCCCTTCACACATGGGAGTGTATGGAAATGAAGATGAGGACTCCCTTGCAAAACCTGCCACATCTTTCACCGATTTTACTTGCCACCTCAGACGAAAAGGCATTCTCAACACTCGATCCTCAATGCAAGCTTCATCAAGGGTGTACATTATTTCCAAAAATTCTACAACTCAAATCAAACTCCCTGGTTTGCTCAGAATTTTGATGACTACATTAAAAGGGGTTTTATATCCACAGTAAACCGTATCAGGGCCAGTCATTATTATCTCGCTGCCTCTCTGTATCGAGTAAATATTGTTAGTGATCCTAGTTGTAAGTGTAATTATAGCTACGAGGACTTAGATGATGTTCTATGGCAGTATCGTCTTTATGATTTCCAAAGAATTAAATTCGTAAATAAGTTGCGCAAAATTAAGTTTTTTCTACCATTAAAATCGGACATTTTCTTTGCTAAACCTAATGTTAAAGCCTACGAATATATCTTCTAGTTTTCAAACGTCTGCAATCTACATCTCTAGCGATTATTTCGTCTGTCATTGTACACTAACTGTGAGCCTACTGTATAATTGTTAAAACTGAAATAAAATATTCTGAAAATTTCATAAAACTCGGTCGACGTTGCAATTAGCTACAAACATTTAAAGATGGTAGAAATTGTAGTTCTCTAACTGCAATGAATATTTAAGAATATGCGACCATGTAGCTCATCAAGTACTGACAAACTTTTGTCTAAAACATTTTTTAATTGCTCTCCTGGAAATTCCTAAAAATTTGTGACAACTTAACAGACGCACCCTGTATATTAATATACTCTTGACTTTACATAATAACCTGAAACCGTGAAATACCGTTAAAATCATTTTTGGCCAGAAAAAAAGACGGGTGTCCAGCCCACCGCGAGACACGTTGTATTTTCACCGCGTTCGAATCACGACAGTCACGTAACCGGGATGGCGCGTTCAATAAACCCGAACCGTCGAATTTAGCCACGTGAACTGGTCCGGCCAGGGGGTCCTCGATCCTTGTCGGTTCGGGAAATCAAGAATTTAGCACGATACGTGGAGCGTTCGTGGCATGGTCGTCTGCCCGGAGGAACGAGACGACGCCTGGCATCCCGAAGCGACGGGCATCCCGAAGTGCTGCACAGCCGCCATATCTAAGTTTAGAGGGAGGCTGATGCTCGCATACCTGCTCGCCCAGAAGCCTAAGCGGTGACATTATCGTGGGGTCAGACCGTGTCAAGGAAGACACGGGATCTGGCTGGACACAGGCTACGAGAACACGCAACTAATTATAGGCACTCTCGTGTCCCCATCGTTGCGGTTCTCTCTCGTTCTCCTCTCTGCAAAGAGAAGATCTGTGCTGCAGCTTCGTGCTTGCTCCGGTTCGAATTAGCAGTCTCTCATTGTACCAGGCCTTAGGAAAATTAACGCATTAAGGTCGATTTATACTATCCAGACACGAAACAGGTTCCGTTCACCAGCGATTAGACTTTCTTCAATGCATTTGGCTGTGCAGTAGCGCGCGAAAGTCTTTGGACGTCCTTTGAAATGCTTCTTGAAAAATCGGATCGACTAACCTGACTGTTCTGTAGCAATTAGAACAGGGGCCGGCAACCTTTTGAGTCGGAAGAGTCAAAAATTACAATTTACAAAATTTCAAAGTTTTTAAAGAGCCACAAAACATTTTCTTGCCAATAAAAAAAACTAATCTATTTATTCATAAGAAAAAAACATCAAAAGAGCCGCATGTGGCTCGCGAGCCGCAAGTTGCCGACCCCTGAATTAGAACAATTGGTCTAGCAAAATAATTTTTGCAAAAATTCCAATCGCCAAGAATTGACATGAGAACTTTCCAAAATGCATATTTTAAACGAAATAGATATTATTAAAGTATGGTTATACTTTCTAGATGGTTCGTCACTCGAACCACGCGGATTCCGCCTGAACGATGCTGTCTCATTGTTTCGCAGCTTTAGTCAAGCCTAACAGTAGTAATTAGCCGGATTCAGCGCGACGACGGCCGCTTATGAAGTATCTCCGACATGAATCACGGCGGACACTACCGTGCATTAACGTGGGTATAAAGTTGGACGGTGTTTGTTCTGCCAGATAAAAATGGTCTCGTGTTACGCCGTGTTTATGGCTGTTTACGTTCGCGCTCTGCGAGCCGCGATCGTAAGGGATCATTAGTGTATCATTACTATACACAATGGGGAAAAGTAAGTAAACGTGGTAAGCAGAGGTTGACGAGGCAGGCTTGATACACGGTGGCAAAAAGTTGAATGGGATTTGGGTCGGTTAGTTCTGTCGCGGATGAAGAACTCGCTGAGGAAGTTGGATCTGGATGATGTGATATTTATCCTTTGCGTCATTCAGGGTCTATGAAAACATGTTTTATCATTTCAACATATTCTGAATCATATTTGACAACCGACTGACTTTTGGACCACGTGTAGATCATATGTACAATAAATGTATAACATCACTAAACGTGATAAAATTCTTGTGTGGAACGTGGTGGGGATCGGATCCCTCGACTTTATTAATAATATATAAAAGCTACATACGCTCTATCATAGACTACGGATGTTTTCTATGTACTGTCTTTTAGAAATAAGTTAGAAAAAATTCAGAATTCAGCTGTTAGAATTGCACTTGGCTATCGTAGAAACACTCCTCTCAATGTAATGATAGCAGAATCCAAGTTGATGCTACTATCAGACAGGTCAATTTTCCTATGCGAACGATACCTTGCTAAAATTGTCTCAATCTGCAATTAAGGTGATGCTAATACCCGTTGTTCTTCCTGTTACGCGGCTCGTAATGGTAATTAGTATCGACTAGCATTGTCGTGTTTACACCGTCGCGTCGGAAGTTTGTCGCGCGCGGAGAGGAACACGTCGAACGTTTATCGATGGCGTAGCGATAGATTTTGTTGCAAATATTCTTAATTAACGGCGCGATCTACAACAAGATAAATTGCATTGTAACTTCACCTTCTTCTCTGAGAGTTTCGCGGGTGTAACTATTTATGGTTGTCGCGAGCTGATTTATCCAAACAGGGAATAGATTTGATGTAAATATTATTAATTAACAGTACGATCCTAACTACTTTCATCTACCCAAAAGGAAAAACTCTAGATTCAAAAACAAAATTCCTGACGTATGCATTGATCGTCTTCCGGAGCTAAAAGATAAAATTATCTCTAATAATAATTACAATTTATATTGCCATGATTTCAATACATTGGTAACATCCATCCCAATTGACACAACTCTGGGTTCAGAGCTTAGAGATCCAGTTGATCCTAACCCTCAAATTAAAAAAATCCTAATAGACAAGGCGCCACGGCCATATTTACCGATGCTAGCAAAATCGCTAATGCTGATTATGTTGGTTGTTCTTGTATTTGCTACGACTTAAACATTCGTTTTAAAAAAAGTATCGATAGAAACGCGTCGATCTTTACAGCGGAATGCTCGGCCCTGTGCGACGCTATGGACATTACACTTCAGCATAGAAATCGCTCTTCTGCTATTTTTACTGATTCTCTGAGTGCCTTGCTTAGTCTAAATTCCATCAGCTTCCAAATCAGAACAAATCCTTTCATTCTCGAAATTAAAAAGAAGTATGTGGAATTCCGTCAGGACAACTCACATCCCATAAAATTTTTCTGGATCCCTTCACACATGGGAATGTATGGAAATGAAGATGCGGACTCCCTCGCAAAAGCTGCCACATCTTTCACCGATTTTACTTGCCACCTCAGACGAAAAGGTATTCTCAACACTCGATCCTCAATTACCGAGCAAGGCACCATCAAGGGTATACATTATTTCCAAAAAGTCTACAACCCAAATCAAACTCCCTGGTTTACTCAAAATTTTGATGACTACATTAAAAGGGGTTTTATATCCACAGTAAACCGTATCAGGGCTAATCATTATAATCTCGCTGCCTCTCTGTATCGAGTAAATGTTGTTAATGATCCTAGTTGTAAGTGTAATTATAGTTACGAGGACTTAGATCATGTTCTATGGCAGTGTCGTCTTTATGATTGCCAAAGAATTAAATTCGTAAATAAGTTGCGCAAAATTAAGTTTTTTCTACCATTAAAATCGGACATTTTCTTTGCTAAACCTAATGTTAAAGCCTGCGAATATATCTTCCAGTTTTTAAACGACTGCAATCTACATCTCCAGCGATTATTTCGTCTGTCATTGTACACTAACTGTAAGCCTACTGTATAATTGTTAAAACTGAAATAAACCTATAATAGGTCTCAGTGGCTCAATAATAAAAAAAAACATTCTGAAAATTTCATAAAACTCGGTCGACGTTGCAATTAACTACAAACATTTAAAGATGGTAAAAATTGTAGTTCTCTAACTGCAATGAATCTAAGAATTCTTGCATTTTTCAATACCTGCGTTTTCAACCGATTTCGATGAAACTTTCACAATGCATATAATCGACACAGATCTACAAACCGTATGCAATTTAAAAATTTTCAACGTAGGTGTAAACTTTCCTACATAAAAAAAATTTCTTTTCACACGATGCAGTAAAAAATTAATCGCTCTAACTCCTCAAAAAAGTTATCGTTCTTCGAGAGAGTCCGAATATTAACTGGAGTCGCTGTGCACAGAGATTTCCCGTGGCTTTATCTGAAAACTGTCTGGTGTACCAGAACCATGAGTGATCTAGGTTCCGTGTACAGCACTCCGGGGGGCGTAAAAAGCGATAGACAAGACGTGCGGCTGCGACGCGTCACGGCGATCACTGGTGATCGACGATCGGTCATCGATAAACGGGACGAAACCGATCGGACGAGAGGCTCCCGCGCATATTGTCCGTATAATTGGGTGCTAACGAGTGATTACCGAGTGTCAAGAGCACGCGTATCACGGAGCAATGAACGTTTAGCGTATTTGTACTATTGGCGGTTGAAAGCGCGGTCGCTGGAGTGGCCGCACGCTTCGGGTCTATGAAATCGAAGCGTGGATCTCGCGTCTCGCAGCTTCCAAACAGGTCTCCATTAACCGATCGGTCGTGATTTATTGTACCACTGCAGCCGCTGCGAATCCGTTAATTCAGTAAAAAGATACATACGTACTCCAATGCGACCGCGCCCCCAACTACATACATTCAATGCAGGACTCAGTTCTTTCCCTGCACCCCCGTGCAATCTTCTACAACAAATTGAAGCCTTATCTGCGAATACCAAAAATTGTCTACGATGTTAAATGTCGTTGCGATTGCGCTGAACTACGTGAATAATTTTTTAAATGAATTTTTTATTTTCCACTTCGAATATTTACGACCGGTGGCGCAGCGGCGCCAGCCACTCGAGAGCACAATGTAACACTCATACGTATAATCGAGCGTGTGCTCGAAACTTTATGGTTATCGTTACGTTCCGTTGTCGTAAAATGTTATAACGTTACGTTGTCTGTTGCAGGAGGTCGGCAGTATCATTGGGAAAAAGGGAGAGATCGTTAAGAGGTTCCGTGAAGAGGTGAGTTGCGTCGATGGCTTAATTTACTTTCTCCTGACGTTCGCGAGATCATTCTCTTTCATGTTCAACACTGTACCTATCGACCACTCAAAGCGACTGTTCAAAAAGTGACATGAGCAATACGAAACTGGTCGTTTGATCCTCGGTGGTATGTCCAGTGTTCGTTTATATAAAAGAAAGAAGAATATATAATAGAAAACGACACGGTAATTTTTCGCAGATTTCGAAACGTCGCTTTGAGACAATTTCTGGCTTACGAAAACCGTTAGTTGATCAATACTCAGCTTTCGTTTTATTTTTATGGTGCATCGTAAATGGCCGAGGCAGTTCGAGAATCTCGTCAGTTTTCATTGAATCGATTCTCTATTCTTAAACCCTCGGGATTTACCATGCACGCTTCTTTCTTTAGATAGTAGCATTTTGACATTTCCTTCTTCTTAAGGGTGTGGGTCGGATTTTGACCTTGGTCGAGCGCGAGTGTGGTAGTACCTTAACACACCGATAGATACTGTATACGTACACGAGATTGCAAGGGTTCCGTAGATTTCGTTTGCTGTCTCTCTAACGCACATTTGGGGCCCCTACGTAGTCACAATCGCTAGATAAAAGATCCACCATTACGGGATGTGTCCTTGTATGGCCTACTTCTGCGTTTTCAAGGCGTAATTTGCATTATTCGGCAGCATGTAGCGCAGTTTCACAAATATTGGGCGAAGCGACAGTGCTGCCATTGTCGAGACACATACATTTTCTTAAATATCGAGAGATTTAGGGTTCTTATAGAAAAAAATGTTTACATCCCGGAATTCAGGGTCACATACAATGTCAATGAAACCTTTATTATGTTAAACTATACGTGTTTAAACACAGCAAACGAAATCTAGGAAGTAGATCCCTATACGGGAGGCTTTGGTGCAAATATTAGTTCCATGGCATTTTTAGCTAGATATTTTAAAGATATTTTACCAATACAGTGACTGAATCGGTAAAACAGTGACTAAAAACACTAGCGCTCCTAGCTAAAAATGCGGAGAGCATCGATACTACGACCAAGGTAAAATTCGAACCCATACCTTTAACGTGTGATATTCGGCGAAACGGATGTTGCGATTCGTTTAAAAAATCAAGTGGGTTAAGAGGAAGATTTTCATTGAACTAGTTGAGCATCTGGAGTGGTCCGTTAACGCGATGATTTGTTTGTGTTGCAGTCCGGGGCGAAGATCAACATCTCGGACGGAACATGCCAGGAGCGTATAGTGACGGTCACCGGGCCGACGAACGCGATCTTCAAAGCGTTCACGTTAATATGCAAGAAATTCGAGGAATGGTGCTCGCAGTTCCACGACAACCAGGGTAGCGGTGGCGCGACAAGGCCGCCGATCACTCTCAGGCTCATCGTGCCTGCGTCGCAGTGCGGTTCCCTCATCGGTAAAGGTGGATCGAAGATCAAGGAGATTCGCGAAGTGACCGGTGCTTCGATTCAAGTTGCCTCCGAGATGCTGCCCAATTCGACGGAACGTGCGGTTACCATTTCCGGTACCAGCGAGGCCATCACGCAATGCATATACCACATATGCTGTGTTATGCTAGAGGTACGTAGGCCCTGGCTAGCGGCAGCATCTTGGAGACGTCACTCTGGTCCATCGTTTCGTCATCTGGTCCTCGAGCTACCTCTACGAGAAGAATTTTGTTACGAGTACTTATATATTAGCATCTAGAACTGAAGCGCTGAAGCACCATTCGAACAATCAGGCATTCAAGCAAAATGTCCCGTCAGCTGACACGTGCATCGGCGGATCAGCAAATGACTCATTAACGTTTTTGCTGCGTTGATACCGATATCTCAGTACTTGTCACGCGTTATCACGGTCACGATAAAACGCCCCATTCCGTTGGGAACAATTCGCTAATAAAGTCAAACTGAATTTAATTGTCTAATTGCGGCGATTCCTTGTGGAAACATTAACTGGTGGAATTGTTAAACCGGATCAGGGAGTCTCGGATTAGTACCTTAGAGCCACGTCTGCATTTAAGAAACATATCTTTTGAATCCATTTGCGTTCCTTAAAGAAAATTGAAATGCTTCTGCGAGTCTCGGTGGGTCATTTCTCCTATGAATGCCTTATCCAGCGTTTTATATCGAACACAATGCACTAAGAAGTAAGAAGATTATACTGTTAGCGACCATAAAAATCGTCTTTGTTCCAATATGGATGGGAAGTTTCTATTCGCGAACGGAGAAGTGGCTGAAGGATTGCGATTTCCGAACTCGTCGATTCTTGACATCGGGTTCGTAGCTAGATTACGACTTCTCATTGATTATTCAGTTTGTGTCCTTATTGTATTCCATCAATGGAAATAGCGATATAGCTTGTCCTCGCGAATCTGTGCTAGCGTGGCCGTACCAACAGACGGCATTCGGAATCAAACCGATGTGAAAGATGTAATGTAGTCAGAGAATGGAAAGGAAGAGAAAAGTACTGCTATTGTAGTTAATGAGCAAAAACGTTTGTCATAAACTTGCGAAATCGAAGCTTTCAAGTGTCATTTGGAGAATTTGAACTCCGTCCTAGTTTTCGTCGGTGAGAATGCTGCTTCTTTAGTAACAATCAAATTGCTGCAGAAGTTACGAAAGGATCAAAGTGCTATCGAGGAGCGAAACTTTTCAAAATAGCTGTTCAAATTATAACTACTTTATTCTTGTGCTCAGACTTTAGCCGTAAGCTACATGTTTTTCAGAAGGAAAAGCCTAATTGGCGAGATTATTATATTGCGTATATTGACGTTATGTACAGTCCCTGCTCACTTTATTAGACTCACCTCTATAATCATGATATTTTTAGTTTTACCATGAATAATGGGTATAGCAGCCTTATGCAAATGTCACTTAATGATGACCAATGAATTTTCCATATATTTATTTTACAAAAACAGTGGATACAAACACAAATAGATCAATATAATTCTTAAAACACTAATATTTTGTTAATCCGCCCTCAGCTGCTCTTAAAGCCGCAACTCTTCTGGACATGCTATCTATGCAAGTTTGTGCAATTTCTTTTAATGCAACGTTATGGTTCCAGTGATAGATTATTCTCTCTATCAACTTGGTCTTTGTTGTTATATTTTCTTTGGCCAGTTCTCTATTCAGGCACTCCCAGACATTTTCAATCGGATTCATGTCCGGTGAGTTGCCGGGCCAAGGTAAAAGGGGGATTTTTTGCTCTTGCAAGAAAATTTGACACTTGGATAGGCAACCCATAAGGCAACCTTGTAGTACGAAATCATTACCCCATAGGTTGAAAACAGCGTTGCATTCCTTATAGGATTTCAAAAAGCACCAATTCTTCAGGTGAGTCTAATAAAGTGAGCAGGAACTGTATACTGACCAGAGTGACATCTTCAAAATAAGACTTGTGAGCAATTAATGATGTAGAGTTAACCGTCTCAGTGCACAGGTGAAGATAACAATTCTCACTGTGCACCGAAGGTTCAACCAACGATACAAACCACGACCAGTGTACCCGCACCCGTGCGGTCTGTTTCTTTCTGTTTCAGTCCCCTCCCAAAGGTGCCACGATCCCTTATCGCCCCAAACCCCAAGTTAGTGGGCCAGTGATCCTGGCTGGTGGGCAAGCCTACACCATCCAGGGTAATTACGCGGTGCCCGCTCACTCGGACGTAAGTACAGTATTGCCATTGTCCGCGCCCGCTGCCGGGCCCACCCCGCCCTCGCTGAACACCCAAACTTTGACGACTTCGCCCTTCGCGGCCCACCCCTCTTCCTCGGCCTTTGCCGCTTCTCACGGGCAACCGCTCCTATCCACGGCCCACCTTACGACCCCACATCTTCCTCTCCACCCGAGCCCCTTACACGCCAGCGTGGCAGGCCTCGCCGACCCCCTGCTGAAGAGTGGACACTTGCAGGCAGCCCTCCCGCCCGCACACCTCGTGGCAGACGCCGTAAGTCTTTTGTTTTTCGTGATCCACCCTCTCCCGAACTACCCCCAAACGAGATACTTACCACCAGACCGAAACCCTCCGTACCCCAGAAAACCGGTACACCAACCCCGTGCCCCCCCAAAACCCCACCCCCTTCAAAAACGATCTCCAACGTGTCCACACACGCACATACCACGCGAGCGGACCTATCGCTCTGCTCTATTCCCCATAACCGAGACCCGTACTCCAGCACACCGACACCTTGTGTACACGTTCACACAAACCGGATGGAACACCACCTGATTCACCGACGCAGCTCTACTACACACACGCTCTATCCGTACTCTATTCGAGTCAGATTGCATACCACAACCCCACTCCCCCCCGACGATCGCGGTAATTGGTGAAAGTCTGGACGCTTTTGTTTCGATACGCGAATCGCTAGTTTTCGGAACCGATGATTCATCTTTGATTGATCGATCGGGTTAAAGGGACCATAGTCCCCAAGGTTGATCCATCATTTTTATTCTGCACAATAGTGCACAGTTTGAGTTACAGTGTCTTGGTAATTCGAGAATCACTTCACTTCGGCAATTCTCGTTTACTGCCGCCATTTCGTAGCTCATGAAAATATATGGAACAGCACCGTACACAATTCACGTCGAATGTATTACAATACAGCACAGACCTGCAGTATTTCTTGACCTTCGGAACGCGCGATTCTTTTGCAGTTCGAAAATAGTCGAAAGGCGAGACGGCGAGGTACAGAAAATTTATGTTGAAAATGGCGGGTCCGCTCGCCGAGGTCTTGCTGTATACTAACTTCGCTACGGCCGGATAAATGATTATCTCATTGAGAGCGCGTTTGTAACGGCGCGTTTATGAAAGCGTTTTTACTTTGCTTTACACCTTCCATTATAACTCGTAAAACAGGCTATTTTCTTCAGAACGTGGCCGCGTAACACGGCGGAAGTTGTTACAGGTGTTCGCCTAAAACAACCCTGCTCCTTGATGTCGGGGAAAAAATTCTTGGGGAGAGGTTGTTACTTTCCGGTGAAGTTTGATGGACGCCGCGAATTTTTCTTGTCAATTTCCCAACTTGTTTTCGAATTAGTGGAGATCGTCTCCTAATTGTTTCTGGTCCAAGACACTGTTTTTAAACGTTGTTTAGTAGATTGCTAAAATATATGAAAGCAGGCTAAAATGTTGTGAACATTTCTTAAGGTGCCTCATTGAATTGGTCGAACTGTCAAGTACGCGAATTCGCTCTTTAAAACGAGTACAAAGTTCAAGACGTTCAAAGATCGACAATTTCTCGGTACAGCGCTCGTAACTTCCCGAAGTATTCGGTATAATTGCTCGATACTTCGGAAACGCACGCGGTGGAAGTTGTTACAGGTGTTGGCCTAAAACAACCCTGCTCCTTGATGTCGGGGAAAAAATTCTTGTTACTTTCCGGTGAAGTTTGATGGACGCCGCGAATTTTTCTTGTCAATTTCCCAACTTGTTTTCGAATTAGTGGAGATCGTCTCCCAATTGTTTCTGGTCCAAGACGCTGTTTTTAAACGTTGTTTAGTAGATTTCTAAAATATTTGAAAGCAGGCTAAAATGTTGTGAACATTTCTTAAGGTGCCTCATTGAATTGGTCGAACTGTCAAGTACGCGAATTCGCTCTTTAAAACGAGTACAAAGTTCAAGACGTTCAAAGATCGACAATTTCTCGATACAGCGCTCGTAACTTCCCGAAGTATTCGGTATAATTGCTCGATACTTCGGAAACGCACGCGGTGGAAGTTGTTACAGGTGTTGGCCTAAAACAACCCTGCTCCTTGATGTCGGGGAAAAAATTCTTGTTACTTTCCGGTGAAGTTTGATGGACGCCGCGAATTTTTCTTGTCATTTCCCAACTTGTTTTCGAATTAGTGGAGATGGTCTCCTAATTGTTTCTGGTCTAAGACACTGTTTTTGAAAACGTTGTTTAGAAGATTTCTAAAATATTAGAAAGCAGGCTAAAATGTTGTGAGCATTTCTTAAGGTGCCTCATTGAATTGGTCGAACTGTCAAGTACGCGAATTCGTTCTTTAAAACGAGTACAAAGTTCAAGACGTTCAAAGATCGACAATTTCTCGGTACAGCGCTCGTAACTTTCCGAAGTATTCGGTATAATTGCTCGATACTTCGGAAACGGACGCGGTGGAAGTTGTTACAGGTGTTGGCCTAAAACAACCCTGCTCCTTGATGTCGGGGAAAAAATTCTTGTTACTTTCCGGTGAAGTTTGATGGACGCCGCGAATTTTTCTTGTCAATTTCCCAACTTGTTTTCGAATTAGTGGAGATCGTCTCCCAATTGTTTCTGGTCCAAGACACTGTTTTTAAACGTTGTTTAGTAGATTGCTAAAATATTTGAAAGCAGGCTAAAATGTTGTGAACATTTCTTAAGGTGCCTCATTGAATTGGTCGAACTGTCAAGTACGCGAATTCGCTCTTTAAAACGAGTAGAAAGTTCAAGACGTTCAAATATCGACAATTTCTCGGTACAGCGCTCGTAACTTCCCGAAGTATTCGGTATAATTGCTCGATACTTCGGAAACGCACGCGGTGGAAGTTGTTACAGGTGTTGGCCTAAAACAACCCTGCTCCTTGATGTCGGGGAAAAAATTCTTGTTACTTTCCGGTGAAGTTTGATGGACGCCGCGAATTTTTCTTGTCATTTCCCAACTTGTTTTCGAATTAGTGGAGATGGTCTCCTAATTGTTTCTGGTCTAAGACACTGTTTTTGAAAACGTTGTTTAGAAGATTTCTAAAATATTAGAAAGCAGGCTAAAATGTTGTGAGCATTTCTTAAGGTGCCTCATTGAATTGGTCGAACTGTCAAGTACGCGAATTCGTTCTTTAAAACGAGTACAAAGTTCAAGACGTTCAAAGATCGACAATTTCTCGGTACAGCGCTCGTAACTTCCCGAAGTATTCGGTATAATTGCTCGATACTTCGGAAACGCACGCGGTGGAAGTTGTTACAGGTGTTGGCCTAAAACAACCCTGCTCCTTGATGTCGGGGAAAAAATTCTTGTTACTTTCCGGTGAAGTTTGATGGACGCCGCGAATTTTTCTTGTCATTTCCCAACTTGTTTTCGAATTAGTGGAGATCGTCTCCCAATTGTTTCTGGTCCAAGACACTGTTTTTAAACGTTGTTTAGTAGATTGCTAAAATATATGAAAGCAGGCTAAAATGTTGTGAACATTTCTTAAGGTGCCTCATTGAATTGGTCGAACTGTCAAGTACGCGAATTCGTTCTTTAAAACGAGTACAAAGTTCAAGACGTTCAAAGATCGACAATTTCTCGGTACAGCGCTCGTAACTTTCCGAAGTATTCGGTATAATTGCTCGATACTACGGAAACGGACGCGGTGGAAGTTGTTACAGGTGTTGGCCTAAAACAACCCTGCTCCTTGATGTCGGGGAAAAAATTCTTGTTACTTTCCGGTGAAGTTTGATGGACGCCGCGAATTTTTCTTGTCAATTTCCCAACTTGTTTTCGAATTAGTGGAGATCGCCTCCTAATTGTTTCTGGTCCAAGACACTGTTTTTAAACGTTGTTTAGTAGATTGCTAAAATATTTGAAAGCAGGCTAAAATGTTGTGAACATTTCTTAAGGTGCCTCATTGAATTGGTCGAACTGTCAAGTACGCGAATTCGTTCTTTAAAACGAGTACAAAGTTCAAGACGTTCAAAGATCGACAATTTCTCGGTACAGCGCTCGTAACTTTCCGAAGTATTCGGTATAATTGCTCGATACTACGGAAACGGACGCGGTGGAAGTTGTTACAGGTGTTGGCCTAAAACAACCCTGCTCCTTGATGTCGGGGAAAAAATTCTTGTTACTTTCCGGTGAAGTTTGATGCACGCCGCGAATTTTTCTTGTCAATTTCCCAACTTGTTTTCGAATTAGTGGAGATCGTCTCCCAATTGTTTCTGGTCCAAGACGCTGTTTTTAAACGTTGTTTAGTAGATTGCTAAAATATTAGAAAGCAGGCTGAAATGTTGTGAACATTTCTTAAGGTGCCTCATTGAATTGGTCGAACTGTCAAGTACGCGAATTCGTTCTTTAAAACGAGTACAAAGTTCAAGACGTTCAAAGATCGACAATTTCTCGGTACAGCGCTCGTAACTTTCCGAAGTATTCGGTATAATTGCTCGATACTTCGGAAACGGACGCGGTGGAAGTTTACTGCGTTCCATACGGGGAAGATTTTCCATAGGAACGATCCTGTTTACAGCTCACTTATGTGTCCGCACGCAACCGCGAATACCGAACGGTTTCAATATTTCGCGGTTCGGTTGGTTATCTCGGAAACGTCCGGCGTCGAATATCCAATTTTCACCAAATGCCGTAGCGTCGTCGCGTAGAATGTTTGCCCGCGTGTACCGGAATGCTCCACCGTTGTATAGGCCACCTGGTCCCCGTCCTAGAAAACCCTTTTACGAGCCCACAACCACCTTGGTCCACGTACATGCATCGGCACCCTAAACACCTTGGCTTTCCGCTCGACGTCCTCGCGCGAAGCCTCGAGTAAATCATCCGGGGAAACAAGGTTTCCCTCGAGCGAACGGTTTTCCGAGGAAAACGACGTTACACTAGAAAAACTACGAGAAAATACTCTTGGTTTCTCGAAGGAGAAGCTCGGGGCTGCGCGTGTCCCGTCGACGTCTCCCAATCGCGCGACTTCTCGGGAATTGCTCTTCGAATCTGTCCCGCAGGAATATCTTCCTGTAATCAATTTTGGGTCTGACCCGACCCTTGTTCACTATTCACGATTATAAAAATTATCATTCATATGCAGTCTTTTTAAACAATTTCTGAGAACGTGTTTCGTGTTCTCTGAAAATGATCGATTCGCAAAATACGGCCTGACTATGTCGAAAAGCAGGTTGCGGAAAGTTCACGACGCGTGTATCGTAAGTGTACGTTCACCGGGCGGTTTAGTATTCATAAATGAAAATTGAATTTCCTCGAGTATGGTCGAAGGAATATTCATGGACATCAAATTCGATTTAAAGTGTTCGCGTCTTAATATCGCACAGCATCGGGATAATGAATCCCATCTGGATATTCATCGAATGAAATTGAGCCGAAACCAAAATTCAATTTGCATGCTGTTAACCGTGCAAGCTTCTCGCGTTCATTTTCAACAACAGCGGATAATTTCCTACTTGTCCGAAGTTAGATGTTTTTGCAATAAAATCCCGCAACAGTGAACAAGGGTTGAAAGTTGTTTGCAAAAGAAAACCGGGATTTCCGAGATTTCCCGGGGAGTCCCGCTTGTTTGGTAATACGCTTTGCTTTTTATGTGATCCGCACGTGTCTGTTTACGTGTATCGGCCGTCTCTGGTTTGTTTCGTTTCCCCATCTCCCTCTTTTATTCTCTGATTTCGTTTCTTTTCGTTCGAACGTTCACCAAAAACGCTTCTGACGTACTCCCCTACCAGCTGAGATCTCGGTGTTACGTCTCTACCTTTCTTGTGCTTGCGATTGGTAGTGGGTTGATTGCCTGGAAAACCGCTTGCCGTTCTTCACGGTGCACAGATTAATTCGTTGCATGCGACATAAAATATACACGATCGTACGGAACGGCGCGATAAGCACGACCGGATAACACCGGGAAAAACGGATCGCGCATTCCCTCCGTCTCTGCGAGTTCTTCCGAACGGTTTCGCACAGGATGTCTGAACGCGCGAGATACAAGCGTGCTCGATGTGATTCTACGTGGAAAAATATGTAGGAAAGGAAAGAATGACATTTCTTTTATTCACGCTTCGTTTTGAAAGTTGCGAGAAGTAGAATTGACCGGTTCCTATCCAATAGTGACCGACGAATTTATCTTAATAAAAATTGTATACGATCTAAATTACCTTTTCAAATTAATAGCATTAAATTTATTCAGATTGTCGGTAATTTTCCTCCTCTCTCCACTCATGGGTCCTCCCCACCACACTTCTGTGGATGGAGGAGGAGCTTGGGGGAGTAGGAGTATCTCGCAATATGAAATAGTTGATGGTGGGGGAACCGGTAGTCTTCGATTTTGATAATCTTTTGTGAGACGATGGTATATGGATCCCCAATGATGTCTGCAAAATATTAGGTGTAGTTACTCAATAGTTTTAAAGATATAATCAATTGAACTTCGAAAACTTGAGCTGCATATATGGTACGAGTATATCAACAAGGTATGAAAGTTAATTGATCATATCTTTGAAACTATTGAGTAACTACGCCTAATATTTTGCAGACATCATTAGGGATCCACATACCATCGTCTCACAAAAAATTATCAAAATTGAAGTCCTTGTAATTCGTCAAATCGAAGCGACAGAAGAAAAAATGTTGTTCGACTCTTTCGTCTAAGTTTTGCTGATTGAATCGCCTTGTTCGTACAAGATTCGGGAAGTTCGCCATTGCTCGTGCGTGTTCGCGTCGTGGACTCTTTACGACCGGCAATTATTTTCATCCGAGGTCGAACCTTTTTCCAACGGATTCTTTTTTTACCGAGATGTTTCATTTCACTTCGACCGGCAGCCTCACGAACGAACCATTCGAAATTGTATTCGCAATTTGATTACCGCGGCTTCGAATCGGCTAATTGAATTGCAAATCGCCCGGCATAAATCGAAGTAGGGTACTTGAATATTCTAATGGTTCCGGGGAAACTATGCGGGGGAAATTTTCATGGAGCCGAGATTCGTTCATTAAGTCACTTCTATAACTTGAGAATATTACAAATGAATGGGATCGGCCGCTGAATATTCACGTGTTGTTCGTAGTTAGATTGGACTGAATATTTATTGTTCGAGGGCGGAACGGAGTCGGGCTGATCTGACGAAGTTCTGCCGAACAATAAATATTCATTTTGGCAATGTTTTTGCGCGTATATGCGTTCGAAGTTCCCGACGAAGTTAATGAAACATCGATCGCGCCTCGGAGATCATCTTCGGCGGCATTGTATTTTCTTATTCGTCGAATAAACCGAAGTTGTAGATGCAGCATTAATATAAATATTCATTTCGAGATCTTCGTGCGAGATAATAACGTTCCATGTCAATTATTCCAAAGTGAACGACCGCCATAACGTCGGAGGATCATTCTTTTCCTCGAGTCCACGCTCGGAACACGTCCATCGCGCTATTTACCGCGTCGAGATTGAAATCACCGGAGTATTCTGCAAATCGCCGGCATAATGAAACGTCAAGTGGCCGATTGAAACCTGTTTATCTCGGTTGAAGTTTAACGACTCGAGTCAGCGACTTCAATTGCGGTCAGTTTCACCGCGCGCAGCGTTTTCCTTCATCGAACTGCGCTGCGGAAACCTTGATCTCTATCGGGAATCGTCGCAAACGCGATCAAACATCATTTAAAAAGGAAAAGAAACGCAGAGAAATTCGAATCGTCTGGTCCAGCTTATCGCGCGTTCCGTCGATCGAAATCGACCGTGATTATACTCTTCACGAAAATCGTATTCGACGACTAAACCAGTCCACACACGACAGTCAAACCACCACAGCCAGACACCAACGAGGACCGAGAAGCAATCGCGTTTCCGTTCTTTCGATGGGTAAACCTTGCGATACGACGTCGTGTTTCTGTTTTTCTTTCCGGATGCCCCCCTGGTTTGATCGGTTTACGATCGTTGTGAAGAACGAGAAAGAACACACAGCACCCCCGAAACGGGGACAGAACTTCGCCGGGAAGTTTTGCTCCCGGATGATCGAGCCTGCTTTAGCATGAACGCTTACTCTCACGGGTCGCACGACGGATTCTTCGTCCTCGGCTAATTGTTGGAGCCGACGGATCTTCCAGCGGTCGCGTCTTTCGAAAAAAGCAGAAAGCTACTCGACGAAATAGCGCACCAGCCGATTTCTGTCGAACCGATCGACCGGCAGACAGCTTTGGGATCCAGGCTAGCTCTCCCGAACTCGATGATCTACGGAGAGTCGATTTGTACACTTCGAGACTCTAGGATCTCGGATACTTTCGAAATCTCGAGTGTCTCGAGCTTATTCCCGTCCGGCAAACAGAAATCGCGGCTTTCTAGAGCGGTTTCGAGACGCTCGAGACTTTCGAGGGTCCTGGACAGCTTCGGAAGCTAACGCAAGACGCCCCGGATCGTTTCCGGTTCTCCAACTGGTTCGGGACATGTGCGAGCGGCTCGGATCCCATCGCTGCCCGGCAGATGCGATGAAACGCCACCCTGATAATTTTGCGATCTTTCAAAGCAAACACGCCTGGTTGTTGGTCAGCAAATAGGGGATGTTCCTGCGTCTAGCTACCCTGCTAGGGGTACTCGCGAGCTTTTGTTTCTCTCTCTCTGTCGCGCGCGCTCGCGGTTTGTTTGTCGACACACACACACACACGCACAAAATGTGTGCGTACGCGGCGAGGGAATAATGCTACGTGTCGACTTGAGGATTTCGCTCTTGACAGTGCAGCACTCGGTAGGGACAGACTCGGCGGATGTTGCTCTAACTTTCGAGAGCGAGACTCGATGGAGAGTGCAAGTTGACATTGGCGTAAGGTTACTCTCGCGTGGAAAGACAGCGTTAGGGAGCTAAGAAATCAATGGCAGCCGCCGACAATTTGCTGAACCCTGCAATTTATTTTAGATGACTTTGCAGTCTGTGTATTCGAGGCAGATTTCACCTAGGTTTTAGTCGATTCGAAATGTCTTTTCCAAGGACGGGTTTCCACCATGTTTCCACTGTATTGAGACAGGCAATTATTACGGAAACCAGCAGGAATATGAAGAAATGTTTTATATAAAATATTCTTCATATGAGGGGCACATTTAATGGCGCTGTGCACATTTTTCCATAATGTGCCCTTTAAGGGTCAGATGAAGGGCAACTTCATTTTTTCAAATGGAAACACATATCTTTTATTTCGTATTCTTATTCTACATCGAAAAATAATAATATTTCGTGTAAAACATTTTTTCCTGAACTTACCATTTTTTAACGATACCATGATAAATGTTGCAAAGCTTTCATAATGGCATACAACATGTAATTGTGAATCTTCATCTAGTAGGCGGCAATAAGAAGTACGTAGTTTATCAGATAATTTATTAATCGTAACAAAAAATACAGAAAATTGTGAGCAATTAATGTAACAAATGTTCAAAATGACATCGAAAAATAATATTTCGTGTAGAACATTCTTTCCTAGCGTACAAGGTTTTATTAAACAAGTGTGGTGAATATCCCAATATTTGTAATGACAAAAAATACTGAGTTTGATCTGAAATCATGAAAATCTAGTAAGCGGTGACAGGAATACGTGCGTAGTACATTGAGCATCGTAGGTGGCGTTATTGCCGCCTACTAGATGAAGATTCACAATACATGTTGTATGCCATTATGCGAGCTTTGCAACATTTATCATGGAATCGTTAAAAAATGGTAAGTTTAGGACAAAAAAATGTTTTATACGAAATAGTAATATTTTTCGATGCGGAATATGAATATAAAATAAAAAATATGGATTTCCATTTGAAAAAATGAAGTTGCCCTTCATCTGACCCTTAAAGGGCACCCTAGTAGCACAAAAATATTGGATAAATATTTTTTAAGCCACACTTTTTCATATGAGAAAAATATTTCTTCCTAACTTATATAAAAAAGAATATTTGGTACTTAATGTAAAATAAATATTCTATGTATATTTGAATATTAAAAACAGATTGAATCTCTTTTTGATATTATATGAATGTGTATACAATAATCTTGTGCTGCTAGGGCACATTATGGAAAAATGTGCATAATAAATGTGCCCCTTTATATGAAGAATATTTTATATAAAACATTTTCTCATATTCCTGCTGGTTTCCGTAATAATTGACTGTCTCAAGATAAATGAACCACCCTGTACATCAATTTTTGAGACCACGTAAATCAGCTACAGGCCCTAATCTATCATCCCACGAGTAAGTAGTTTTTCCGTGTTTCTTCTTGCAAAACTGTGCAGCCAACTTTACATTACATGAAGATTGGCCATTGAAAATTTTATTGGGAGAGTGCGAGGGCCTAAACACAGACTGTAAACTTCAGAATGTTGCGAGACATCGCAGAATTCATTTAACACTATCATTGCTCACGGAGCTCCAACAATTTCTTATTGTAATACATTTTACTATCAGGGTTCAACAATTTGGTACGATTCCTCCGAATCTTACGGCCAGGATTGAAGTACATAGTCAAAAACTAACAATCTTTCACAACTTTCAAAGCTTCGTTTCAATAAATGTAAATTATTCTGTAAATGAAAAAAGAAAACCAGAAGCAGCAAGTAAAAATAACGTTGGAACGGTATGAAAAATGTGAAATTAGAATTCCGAGCCCGGGAAAACCGTGGCAAAGGAACAATTTTCCCCCGGCTGCGACAATCCTGATCGGTGGAGGGCGTCGTTCGGAAAGAGGGAATTTCTCGCGTGTTTCGATCGGTCGGATGATCGATTGATCGTCGAACCGAACATTTTAATTGCACAAAGCGGCAAAGAGAAAGAGAGAGAGAGAGAGGAGAGCCGGCGAGACACGTTGTTTGAACGGGTCGCGAGTTCGAGACTTTTTCGTTCGCGGGGAAGAGGGACGGGTTCGTTTGCCGAAGCAATTGATTCTGCATTTTCTATCTGCCGGCGCGAACATCGGCCGGCAAACATAATTACCGGCTTTACCAGCGACGTTTGCTAATTAGGAACTCTTTTTGTGCGTGGACGAAACACAAACAGTATACGCGCGCCCTCTCTCTCTCTTTCTATCGTTCCTGTGCTTGTTTACAGACCGAATTATTAAATAAGTGCGTTCCGAATAGCACAGGTTTGCGCATCACGTTCGAATAAACGCAAACGCGTCCGACTTGGGTCAGAATTTTTAAAATTGCGGTCGGAGATCGTAGTTGGGGAAAAACGTCGAATTATCTCGGTTGAGCTGTTTTTCTGGTAATTTTCCGATTTCCCGTTTGGCGTGTCGATTGGTCGAGATAATAGTTGATGGAACTCTCCAGCTGCCGTGGCATCTTTTATTCAGAATAGTTTATTGAATCAGAGTCGGTGAACAATCAAAATATTAGGTCTATAACTTGAAAACCGGAATTTTTTAAGGAAATTTGAGCGTTTATTAAAGAAAATCTTGTACAATTCTGTCATTCAAAGTATTGTCCATCGAAAGATACAACATTTCCCCATCTTTCTGGCAATTTGTGGATGCCATCGTAAAAAAACCGGTCATCTTTTGAACCAATGAACGAATCGAGCCAATTTTTGATGCCTTGGACTGAAGTGAAGCGTATTCCGGAAAGTGCATTCTGCATCGACCGAAACAAATGATAGTCAGAAAGCCCAAGTCTGGACTATATGGCGGGTAGGGCAGAACTTCCCATCCGCTATTTTCCAAATAGTTTTTTACGGGTTGAGCAACATGTGGCCGAGCATTGTCATGTTGGAAAATCAATGTCTCGTGTCTGGTCTCCCATTCTGGCCGTTTTTCCTTCAATGTTCTCTTTAAACGAATCAGTTGTTTTCGGTACAGCTCTCCCGTAATGGTTTCACCCTGCTTTAGAAGCAAGCTCTTCTTGTGTTCGACACGAGTCTTCATCGAGTAACGCTTCCAATTCTTCATCTTCAAACTTTTTCGACTGTCCAGGCCGCTCTTTGTCTTTGATGTCAAAATCGCCATTTTTAAAGCGTTGAAACCACTCGAAACACTGTGTTTTCGCAAGAGCATGTTCGCCATACAATTCCACGAGCAAACGATGACTTTCGGCTGCAGTTTTCTTTGCAAAAAAGTGACTCAGCAAAACTTCCCGCAAATGCTGTTTCTTTCGCCAATTTTCAAAATTTTTCATGATTGAAAAAAATATGATGCGCACAAGCAAATCAAACACTGTTGACTGATTTTGCAGGTTATGAATAGAGCTTCGGAATGGCGTGTATGTCAATGATTTGCTACAGCGCATACATAAGTGCTGACATCTAGTGTCAAATTCCGGTTTTCAAGTTATAGACCTAATAAAATAATTTCTATTTCCAAACCTAAACAGTTGGCATACAAATAATGTTATCAGTGTCCCGAACAAAAATTCGAATCAATCAAGAGCGCTCTATCAAAGCTATTTATTAAGTAAACAATTCCAAACAGATATCTAGAATCGACATTATCAGTCGCGTCTAATCCAAAGTTCATGGCGATCTATTCGTGGTATCCACTGAATAATAAATCAAGTCTTGTGTCAACACCGTCACAGACTCATCCATGCCGAACGAATAATACTCCTTCGAGTCATGATTCATTGATCAGCACGAATGATCCTCGCTATCTCGTCGAATCGTCCGATTCTGTCAATAAATTAGTGTTTAACATCTAACTTCAGCGCGACGCGAAATCCACGATTTATGGACTATACTGCATTTAACATTTCCGGAGAAATCTAGTCGAATAATCGAGTCCTCGATCCATTTGTCATTCGAAATCAAAACATCTGACCTTTCGAAACGTGCGTGGTCATTGCAATTTTCTTGTCAGAGTTCCATCAGTCAATTATTTCTTGACACAATAGTTGCAAAACGAAACGCGAATTTGAACAGAAACAAATCTGCGAGCTAGATTATTTCATCCATTGATCTGTGTGGAAGTAGAAAACCGTGCGGTCTGAAAAGTCAGTGAAATTGAAAAGTGCTTCAACGTGTTATTATTTATTAAGCACAGTTACAAATTTCTTCGCTATAGACGCCATACTGCTCCAAATATTTCAGTGCGAGGTAGATAGTTTCCGTCCGAAAGTTGCAAGTTCTCGAATGGCTTTAGCCGGGATCTATCGATCGAGTTTCCGAAAAATCGCGCGCGTCGAGCGCCGAGGGCCCGTCTTCCGGTTCGCCGGAAGTCATCAGGGTTCGGAGAATCAATCAGGGTGGCGTATCGTCGCGTTTCTTCCGTCCTGGCTTCCGCTTCTCTGCGCTTTCCGACGAGCTACCACTGACACGGAGCCCGACTTTCACGATTTTGCTTCTCTCGGACCGATGGGGCCGAGAAGCCGCAGAAAAGAGATGATAACAAACGAAAATAAAAAAAATGATGACACACAGAGAGCGATGCGTAGACGAGAAAGATGGCCGCCACGTCTCACCGCGCACGCACACGGCTCATTTGCATTTTCACTTGTTCTCTCCGCGGCTCGACGAGTTCTATCTCTCCTTCTCTCTTTCACCAGTTTTTCTCTCTTTTGTTTATTCGTTTCTGTTCACGTTTTACGCCTTTCGTTCTCTATTCGGTTCTTGTTGCTCTTTCTTTTCACCCCCCTCTACTCGTGACATATGTCCCTACGGGGAGACATTAGATGATGGGGATGGGGTGGCAGACATAAACTACGAAACTATAAGCGAGAAGTACAACAAAACAAAGACCAGTATGCATGCGTGGCACGAGAAAAAGGTAGATTTACATAGGTATATTATACTACTACATTGCTCTCTCTCTCTTTCTTTCTTTTTCTCTATTTCTCTAGACTCTGTCCACCATTGTCTCCTATCCTGTGATTATTCAGTTTGATCAGTTTCAAAGTCTCTATTTATCGCTCTTTCTCTTCGCTTGACACACACCTCTCTGTCTCTCTGCTTACAGAACACGATTTAGGGAGCGTTCATACCGAAGCCCCCGCGTGACTTTTACCGCGGGGTTTGGGACTTTTGCCGCGGGGATGGAGCACGCGGGTAATAAATTTCGAGCGTGTTGACGGGCCCGCTGTGCCCCCGCTGTGCGTGGCACAAAAAAAAGGTCTCTAAGGCTTCACGGTTCGTTTAGGTAAACTACCGATAGCTTTCCTTAAAGCAGACCTGGGCGACGCTGGCTCAAAAAACAGATGTTGTTGCTACTCCTTTGTCGGAGTGGACGTGGTGGGGATTGTCTTACCGAGCAAGAGAAGGAGAGCTTACCGAGCAAGAAAAGGAGAGAAGCAGCAACATGTGTTTTTCGAGCCAGCGTCGCCCAGGTCTGCCTTAAGGGTGTGGGTCGGATTTTGACCTTGGTCGAGTGCGAGTGTGGTAGTACCTTAACACACCGATAGATACTGTATACGTACACGAGATTGCAAGGGTTCCGTAGATTTCGTTTGCTGTCTCTCTAACGCACATTTGGGGCCCCTACGTAGTCACAATCGCTAGATAAAAGACCCACAATTACGGGATGCTTCCATATATGGCCTACTTTTGCGTTTTCGAGGCGTAATTTGCATTATTCGGCAGCATGTAGCGCAGTTTCACAAATATTGGACGAAGCGACAGTGCTGCCATTGTCGAGACACATACATTTTCTTAAATATCGAGAGATTTAGGGTTCTTATAGACCAAAATGTAGGCATCCCGGAATTCAGGGTCACATACAATGTCAATGAAACCTTTATTATGTTAAACTATACGTGTTTAAACACAGCAAACGAAATCTACGAAGTAGATCCCTATACGGGAGATTTTGGTGCAAGTATTAGTTCCATGGCATTTTTAGCTAGGAGCGCTAGCGTTTTTAGTCACTATTTTACCGATATTTTACCAATACAGTGACTGAATCGGTAAAACAGTGACTAAAAACACTAGCGCTCCTAGCTACAAATGCGGAGGGCACCGATACTACGACCAAGGTCAAAATCCGACCCACACCCTTAAAGGAAAGCCTTAGAGACCTTTTTTTTGTGCCACGCACAGTGGGGGCACAGCGGGCCCGTCAACACGCTCGAAATTTATTACCCGCGTGCTCCATCCCCGCGGCAAAAGTCCCAAACCCCGCGGTAAAAGTCACGCGGGGGCTTCGGTATGAACGCTCCCTTATACTTCTTCGCTTGTTCTCCCCCGCGAGCGGGATCTGACCGGAAGTCCCTTGACTATTCTCTTTCTCGAGCTGTAACACACTTTCATCCCCTTACACTTTCAATGTTTCGCGTGTCTCTCCAGGAATACACCGCGCTTTGCTGAATTTTCAAATCACTTCCGCGAAACTGTCTGGTAGACGTTTGTGTACGGCTTCGATTTGATATTGACAGGCGTATGGTCGTTTTGCAAAATGATTTTGTGGAAACAGTCGCTGTTTGATCGTCGAGGATGGGCTGGAAGGGATTCGTAAACGTATTCGACAATGGAAAAAAGTGAATATTAACCTTTAGTTACTCGCACTCCGCCTGAAATAAATTTTTATTCGGTAAAATACCTACTTTACTGCCAAACAAATATTTGCTAGTGTAGTCGACATCTTTGTCTATGCTTGAAACACTACATTTATAGTTTTGAGATTGCAAGTATTAAATGCGAGTACAATTTAAGTCTCATTTTTGAAGAATTCGAGTTCAAACATTCAGTTCTATAGGAAAAATTTCATTCGAGAACCTAAATAATAAAATAATTTTTCTCATGGAAAAAGAACTCGTCTGACAATAGTATTCCTCACGAATCCTGAAAAGTCGGATCTCGAAGATAGCGAAAATGGCGTCCCTTTCGGTCACCATCCTCCGCCGTTCGTAGCCGCCGTCGGAGTCAAAAGAGCTTCGTTCGAAACGTAATCACCGTGCACGCTCGCAGAGTCTCGAATCACGCAATGATCTCTAGCTTCACCGATCTCCCATGAGTCCGTGGGTTTTCACACGAACCGATCCGAGTCTGCCGACGACGTTTTCCAACACAGCTTCCGCGATTTAACGCTATCGACACCTAGCGAACGAGAGATAGCCTGCGGTCTGACGTGCGTCGCCGAAAACGAGCAAAGGTAACTATCCCCGCAGAGAGCAAGAATCGCTTCGGCTTGGTAGATCGATAAACACCACGATCGATCGATCGGCAGAGAGATCCGAGCCGAAAGCGAAGCGAGACAAACACCGCTGAAATGATCGAAAAATGAGTTCTTATACGTATGTACACGCTTTCGCTTTTGACGGCTTCGCAAGAAATTCTCTTCCTCTTCCTCCTTTTTCTCTATCGTGTCTCTTCTATTTTACACGCTCATATGTATCACTATTCTCTTCCTTGATCTTCTTCGGGGCCGGTGCCTTTGCGTGGATTGCGTTCCCCTAAACGTCGACTCGCTATCGAATTTAAAGAAAGAGAAGAATATTGATATCGAGCCGACGAACATGGAAACGCTTCATCATTTCTTTCTCTCATTTCTGTCTTTCATTCTATCTCTTCTTGGTTTTCGTTCGTTTCATCGCCTTCGTCCTTGAGTTGTCCATCGTCCCTTTTGCCATTCCTCTCTTAGAACAGCATGGCTTTTCCAGCACTCTCTTTAGCTATCAGAATAATCAAGAACGTTCGCGCGAGGGTGGGCTGCCCTGACATCACGTTTCCACCATCTTAAGCAGGCTAGAATGTTACCGTGAACATCATGTTAATTAATTTATTTGTTTTTTTTGTACTCTCTTTTTTTATTTTCTTCTCTACGACCAGCAAACGCCGCGAGATATCTCGTCCACGTTCCACGCGAGAATGGTGTTCGTGAACGTAACGCCGCTGTCACCTATAGTCCGCAGAGAAATGGCCTGCACACGTTTCTGCGTGGAACCGTGACTATAGTCGGATCTAAATTACTAGATTCGCCAAGGTTATCGAGTATCCTTGCATCAGGAATACTGTCACGACTATAGTCAAATCGAAATTAACCAGCTAATCGAAAATATAGATCCCCCCCATTACTTAGAAGTAGTGTCATCGATTTTGTTTATTGTCACTAATTCTCTTGTTAGATTAATGTGTCTATAGTCGGATCAAAAGGAAGCTCTAGGTTCGAGGTCGTTGAGGAACACTACCCCCACCACTTGCTGAATGAATCTATGAATAATTAATCTTTGGCTACGGAACAATTAAAATTTAACAGACCCTCGTGGATTGTCGTTGTTTCAAGGAAACAGTTTCGAGAAGCGACCAGACAAATTTTGATCCGACTGTAGGACGGCGTTCGCAACGTTCAAGGACGCATAGCATACGTACAGGGTGTATAAAAAGTAGTGGTCATCCGTCGTAGGGGTGAATCTACACCTCTGGATCGGCGAACGTTTGTAAGAGAAACTTGCCGCAAAATTGTTCATAACAATTGTTGGTAGAGTTGTTTTTTACATCAACACAAACAGAAAAGATAAAATTTGGAAGATGCCACATGGCGAAAACAAATAGTTATTGAGATATAAGCTGTTAAAGTTTTTGGAAATTTTGATTGCGTGGAGTTATACAAATTGCAAATTTTGGTCGTGTGGACTGTAGTAGTAGGGTTTTGTCTATACGTATAATTCTACACTATTTATATCTCAATAACTGGATCTTTTATTTTGAAAGTGGTGTAAGTCCATTTTTTAAAAAAATTAGACATCACGCAATTCATGCTTAATTTAATGTAAATAAAATTTAAAAAAAACAAGAGAAAATGGACTTACACCACTTTCAAAATAAACGGTCCAACTACCCTAGTAGCACAAAAATATTGGATAAATATTTTTTAAGCCACACTTTTTCATATGAGAAAAATATTTCTTCCTAACTTATATAAAAAAGTATATTTGGTACTTAATGTAAAATAAATATTGTATGTATATTTGAATATTAAAAACAGATTGAATCTCTTTTTGATATTGTATGAATGTGTATACAATATCGTGTGCTGCTAGGGTATTTGTTTGTGACATGTGGCTCCTTTCAAACTTTTTCTTTTCCAGAGTTGTGCTAATTCAATTATATTGTAATTCAATTGCACAATTGAATTGCATTGTATTTCACTTATATAGTAATTCAACTACATAGTAACTGAATGACATAACTCAAACCTTTCAATTAATTCAATTACCAAGTATTTCAATCAGATGTGTAATTGAAGTACAATATAACTAAAATACAGCTCTCCCAATTATAGCTTAGAACTTTGAAGAAGTGCGATATATTATTATGTTTTTCTTTCATACACAGACGATCACAAAAATATTGGGATACTCTTAAAAAGACGAGAACTTTTTAAATATTGGACCATGCGTTTTGAATTTGTTGGAAAGCAAGAGCAACTAGTTTACTACAGGATGAGAAAAGAAATTTTTTAAAAAATTGCAATAGACCGAAATTGTAGAAAAAAATACTAAAGGTTGCATTTTCAACTTTTTTATTTGGGCCTATATTGAAAATTTAAAAAATAGCTTTTGTGGGTCTGTGTCATTAAACATATTCCAAAAATTTCGTGATAATTTAATAAAGAAAAATATATAAATAAAGAAAAATTTGTGAAGTCCTTTCTATTTAAGATAGTATACTTACAGTAGCAGACAAGTTTAAAACCGCTCTAAAGAAGACGATAACTTTTTTAATATTGTCCTATACGATTTGAACTTTTTTGGGAAGCTAGATCAATTAGTTTACTAAAGGATGTGAAAAGAAATTTTCTCAAAAATTGCAATTGATCGGAATTGTTGAAAAAATACTAAAAGTTGAATTTTTAACTTTTTTATGTGGGTCTACATTGACAATTTAAAAAATAGCTTTTGTGGGTCTGTGTCAATTGTGCACTGTGAAAGTTTCATCGAGATCATAAGGATCCTTAGATTTATTGCAGTTACAGGCCGAAAATCGTAAAAATTGCAATTTTCACCATCTTTAAACGTCTGCAGCTCATTGCAACGTCGACCGATTTTGACGAAATTTTCAGAATATGTTTAATTCACACAGATCTACAAAACCTATTTTTTAAAATTTCAATATAGGCCCACACCAAAAAGTTACGAAATGCAACTTTTATTTCTTTTTCTACAATTCCGATCTATTGCAATGTTGTCCGAATATATTTGTGACCGACTGTACTCGTTCGCTGTCTATGCGGCGTAGTTTCTATTCCTCGTCCTCCTTCATAATACGTAACGCTATTTTCTAATTGTACTCCAATTGCAATTACGAATTACATTGTAATTTAATTGAATGAAGATCTGAATTATAAATTACAATATTACTGAATCACAATGTAATTCAATTACTTTGTAATTATAATTCCTGAAGTAATTCAATTGTAATTCTGCACAACTCTGATTCTCTTCTCGATGAGTAGAAGGTATTGATGTGAAAACAAACTTTAACAAGGATATTCTCTGTTATAAACAATTTTGCGGCAAGTTACTCTTACAAATGTCCACCGATCCAGAGGTGTAGATTCACCCGTAGGACGGATTACCATTAATTATTAAACACCCTGTACTGTGTAACTATACCGCGAGCACACAGGCTAGTCTAGATGATACTGCGAGTAGATGAAATGATACTTTCTTCGGATTTCATGTTTTCTAGGACACAGTTTATACATACACGAAGAGAGAAAGAAATCCTAGATCTCTACCCCGCCATTTCGATCCTCCTCACAGCAAGGAGCAAGAGAGAATGCATATTCTTCATATTTCGAATTTTGTTCAACTATAATATTGTTTTGTTTTTTGTTTAAAATCCTTTTTGGTTTTCTCGTTCGTTTTTCTCGCATCACATGTCATTATCGTCGTCCCGAGACGTCATTCATCATGGACACGTGACTTTCCCGAGTTTTGCGATCGTAGTAATTAGCCGTCGCAGCGACCGTTTCACCGTCGCTATTTCGACCGGAGATATTTTGCAGTAATTAACGTTTTACATTGGTTCGTTGCGTCGCTCTGTTACCGTTTATAATTACGAATTAATCGCCGCTTATTTTTAGGGTGGTCGATGAGTTCGCCCGGAGAATTCGCGTGATTTCGCAACGTAAATGCAGCGCGCTTGTTTATTTCTATTTTCGAAATTTTCGCTCGGAATGGCTCCGGGTGCAGTTTAATCGGACCTTTTAGCGAACGAACATTTGCCAAATATTTATTTGACGTGTACGCGACAGTTTTTGCCGGTGACTTTGATTAACGGGCAACTGATTTTTGCAATAACCCTCGGGATCGAAAGCAAAAGCACCCCGTGAAAGCAGTGTACGTTTCAGCAACGGCGGGGAATTATTGTGTTGAAAGAAACAATTATGCCCGTCACGGTTAATATCACAGTTTCAAAATAATGTCGGAGATCTGGCGTGAAAATATGTCGGAAATAAAATGAATTCAAACACGATAGCCTCGATTCATGGAGGAGAAAAGGTATAAAAATTCGCCCGATCAAGTGGTGTATAATTCCGAAGTTACGCATAAAGCTCATCGACCAATCCGGGCTCACGAGTGATTAATATGCAAAGAGTCTACGGTTTCCAGCTCGTTTAATTCGGCCACGAGGATAACGAATGAAAATTCCGAAGCTGTTCGGAACACGATAGCGGCAAACTAAAAACCAGCTGCGAGAAAGAAGACGATCGAGCGAGGATCGTTTTAATCGAGCGCCATTCAGGCGCAACGAAACCGAACCATTGTGAAACGTGTTCTTCAGTTTCGAGAAGATTACGTAGATGCATGCTGTCACGGTTTCTTCTCCGCCTTGTTTCTCTCTGTCTCTCGCTCTCTCTCTTTCTCTCTCTCTCTATTTCTCTCTATCTCTTTTTCCCCCCGAGGTCGTTCCACTTTTCACCCAAGCATCCCTAATAGGTTCGGTTTCAGTCCCAGATGAGGTTTTTCAGCTTCTCGGACAAGTTGTTCCAATCGCATCATCCCCTTGATCGCGACGACTCTATCTCTCTGTCCAGTTTATTAACGTTCCGGATTCCTCGTAATCGTTCTATTCAATCTGAAGTTTTTAATCACTCCAATAATTATACAATAGAAAGCAGAAACTAGTCGTTTCGACCTATCCGGTAGCTCCAATGTTAAATAACGAGAACAAGTTTCCCTCGCAGACTTTTCTCCTATAAAATTTTTAGTACATTCTTCTCGGCCGTGGATTTGGAATTCTCTACGTTGTAATACTTTTCCTCAATTTCACGATAAAAATTGACCAAACACATGCATCGAACGGCCGCCGTTCCCATAAGCCGATACCACCGTATCTCCGCGGGTATCGATAACCGATTTTGAATCGCTCTGTACAGCCGCGCGCAATTACGTGCTGGTAATATCGTGGGCACAGATCGCCGGATCGTAGTCGAGCGCCTAATTTCGTGCCACGAGAAACTAGAGGACTCGATAAATTCTCCCAGTGCCCCCTCTCTTCGTCCCCCGATCCTAGTTTCTGTTCCCCGAAGCATTCGTTGGGCCGAGAATCGATCCGATCTGTTCGGAACTGGTTCGCACGCGAGGTGCGGACACAGTCTTCCCGGAACGAGAGTGGTCAGTGTCTGATTGGCGGAATTGGCCGGCAGGAAATATCGAATCAGCGGGCGGACACACGCTCGGATTCCAGTATATCGGTCGTCGTTCATGCCAGTCTGCACGGTTTCGGTTTATCGTTTCCATATCATTTCGTTTCCAATTGGTTATCGAGTTCGTTGACGGCTGAGAGAGCAGTGTCCGACACGAGAGCGCGCGAACGCGCGGAACTTATGGTCGCGAGGCTCGTCGAGAATCGCGGACACGTTCCCCGGACCGTTTCCAGGAAGTCGGGACTATAGCCTAACCGCATTTTTCCCCGAAACGATCGATGGAAGATCACTGTTCGACGAAGAAAAATTTTCTAGACCACTTCGTTTCCGTTCTCGTTTTTTCTTTTCTTTTTCTTTTGGTATTATATATTCTTCTGTATTCACTTTTCGTTGTTCTCGTTCGGTTTCGTTTAACAAACTTTGTTCGACGATTCTTCTTATCTCCTGTAATCAACGATCCTCGGAGTGTGAGACGCGCGAGGAAGCAGGCAGATTAATATTACCATATACTACCCCCCCCTTTTTTTTAGATATACATATATACGTATATACTTTTATCGGTGTCTTCGTATAACCCCTGAAGCACTTTACCGAATTTGTTCAGAGCCGGCACGTGTGGTTTTTTTTTTGTTGAGCGATGGATATCTTCGTCGTTGTTACAGATGGGAAAGCTCGGTAGCAATCCATTGGCTGGACTCGCGGCTCTCGGCCTTGGAGGCCTGGCCACACCTGCCAACACTGGCGGGCTCAACCCAGCAGGTGAGAACACGACCAAACTTCATTTTAGTAAGTCTGCGCAAAAATAATTGAGGAACTATGAAGATGTGACGAGATGTACTGTTGAGAGATGACAAGAAGGTCCCCGGGGGGGGGGCAGAGATGCAAGAGGGGTCTATCGTTCTGCATAGCAGTAGTAGTGTGTGTGTGACCGCTTCGGCCAATAGAAGGCCCGCACCTTCCAAGCTAACCAATCGGGCGCGCATTCTTGCCTACGTCACCGCATTCCTGCCAGGGACCTTCTTGTCATCTCTCAGTAGTACTTTTAATTGCTCTCTTATTGTTTCATAATTAATTACTCGGTGCATAGTCTAGAACAGGGATCCGCAAACTACGACACGCGAGGTTAATTTACATGAAAACTCATATATGAGAGATGACATGTTTATCTAATGTGTTGAATCCATATACAGGATGATGGTCCATTTATTTTGAGACAGTCAATTATTACGGAAACCAGCAGGAATATGAAGAAATGTCTTATATAAAATATTCTTCATATGAAGGGGCACATTTAATGGCACTATGCACATTTTTCCGTAGTGGCCCTTTAAAGGTCAGATGAAGGGCAACTTCATTTTTTCAAATGGAAACCCACAGTTTTTATTTCATATTCTTATTCTACATCGAAACATAATAATATTTCGTGTAAAACATTTTTTCCTAGCCTGCACGGTTGTATTAAACAAATTGTGGTGAATATTCCAATATTTGTAATGACTAGGCTGCGGATTTTATGCATTTATGACAAAAATGGCCACGTACAATTTGAAGCAGTGGTCATGTTAAAAATATTTAAGGGCGTCAATGTATTATTTTCAGCTCAATAGGATGGTTAAAAGAAGAATACAATTTTTATTTGGCTCCTGTGTCCTGCAATTAATACGTACATTTTTTATTTTGCATTAAAATCCGCAGTCTAGTAATGACATAAAATACTGACAGTTTGATCGAAAGTCATAAAAATCCGGATCTAACTTTCTCCCGACATTTTTCTTTGGGGATAAATAAAAAACAAGGTTTATCAAGATGTCCCCACAACCCGCGAAAATATGCGAGAACGCATACGTGATGTGTGCGATTCAATTCCAATTGAAATGCTTGAGCGCGCACATGACTCCTTCAAAAGAATGTGTTTTAAGGGGGATCTATACCCTCGGATTTTGGGGTACTTATCAATGTTATCAACCTCTGTGCAGAAAAAAAGTTTGGTAACATTGATAAACATGCAACTGCATAATGAACACGAGATGGAGTTGCTTGCTATTTCCATATTCTATTCAGCTCGTCGCGAATGCCGTTATACAGGGCAGGTCGCACTAATATTTGTGCCACCGATGAGAATATGTACCTCGTCTGTGTCAGTTTTGCTATGATTCCACATTGACAGCAGTGCAGCAGTGAAATGTTGCACAATATCGCAGCACTAATTGACAGTCCTTCTGACTAGGCACCATCTCGTCTAAACTAACTGAAATAAAATTGACTCTAGATTGCCTCTACATCAGAGATAACCTCTGTCTTCATGAACGTAATATGGGGAAATCTCTGCTATGTGAATGAAATCACGCGCCTCGATTTTTTGTCCATGTACGAGTATATTTTGAGCTACACAATAGTTCATTTGATAGAGGAAGGTTCATCACGGCGCGCTCTGCTCATCACATCAGTCAAAAAAGTCTCTTTGAGACAGAAAAATACATTGAAATCTGCGGTTATTTTTCTAGATTTTTTCTCTACTTTGGGTACTCATATTATTAGATATAAACATAATCTCGTTAAATCAATAGCAGGGCGCGCCGGATTTAACCTTCCTCTATAGAATGAGTCCTCACCCAGCCCAAAATCCGCTCAAATAAGGACAAAAAATCGATGCGCGTAACCCCATGTTTCGACCCAAAATCTAGTAAGATTCTAGTTCCTTTCTAGTTACTTCAGTAGGGTATAGATCCCCCTTAAGGACATCATTTTGAACATTTGTTACATTAATTGCTCACAATTTTCTGTATTTTTTGTTACGATTAAAAAATTATCTGATAAAGTACGTACTTCTTACTGCCGCCTACTAGATAAAGATTCACAATTACATGTTGTATGCCGTTATGCAAGCTTTGCAACATTTATCATGGTATCGTTAAAAAATGGCAAGTTCAGGAAAAAATGTTTTATAAGAAATATTATTATTTTTCGGTGTAGAATAAGAACATAAAATAAAAAATATAGATTTCCATTTGAAAAAATGAAGTTGCCCTCCATCTGACCCTTAATGTGCCATTATGGAAAAATGTGCATAGCGCCATTAAATGTGCCCTTTCATATGAAGAATATTTTATATAAAACATTTTTTCATATTACTTCTGGTTTCCGTAATAATTGACTGTCTCAAGATAAATTGACCACCCTGCATTTTTTTAAAAGTTTAACACTGTACACTATATTTCCACCAAAAGAAACGTGGCATTTAAAAACATGCAGTATAGAACACAGCACATACGTTTGCTGAATGATCGAGTAAAAACGGCCTGGCATGGAACGTGTTGAAAATAGTTTAAATTACGTAAAATAGAAAAGAATTATGTAAAACTATCACTTCCTAATAATAAAATGTTGAATCTTTTTTTATTGTTCCTCTACGAATAGAATGACCAATGTAAACATCTTCGAGAATTTCATTCCAAAACGACTTTGCCGATCTCTGGTGTCTAGGGCAGGGGTCGGCAACCTTTTGAGTCGGAAGAGTCAAAAATTACAATTTGCAAAATTTCAAAGTTTTTAAAGAGCCACAAAATATTTTCTTGCCAACAATAAATAGTACTCGCATAAATAAAGTTATTTGATTAAACAAAATTAATCTATTTATTCATAAGAAAAAACATCCAAAGAGCCGCAGGTTGCCGACCCCTGTTCTAGGCTAGACCAGGGCCGAATTAAGCCTAGTAGCAGAAGTAACAAATGCTACGGGCCCCGCGCTTGAAACAGAAAATGTTTAGCTTGTAAAATTGCGTAATGGCCCTGGCTACCGTTGAAAGGTATTTTTTCTAAAACAGAAAAAAGGTCATTCATTGGATATTATTTTATTATTATAAAAAACCTAGGGCCTCCTGGTAACATTTGCTACAGGCTCCGCGCTGGCTCAATCCGGCCCTGGGCTAGACTCCGGATTTTCTGCGTTTATAAGAGAAACGGGCAAGTGCGATTTAAAACAGTGGAAATATTAAAAGACTTTAAGAGTATTAATATATTATTGTCATCACAGTAAAATTATTAATGAAGAATCAAAATTTATATTTACCTCCTGCAATTAATGCGCACATTTTTTATTTTTCATAAATATCCGGAGTCTAGATCTAGCACTTTTTAAGTGAAATAACCCTTTAATATCGGAAGAGTCAAAAATTACAATTTACAAAATTTCAAAGTTTTTAAAGAGCCACAAAATATTTTCTTGCCAACAATAAATAGTACTCGCATAAATAAAGTTATTTGATTAAACAAAATTAATCTATTTATTCATAAGAAAAAACATCCAAAGAGCCGCATGTGGCTCGCGAGCCGCAGGTTGCCGACCCCTGGTCTAGAGCGTCGCAGAATAATGTGAATAATTTAAAAAAATGAACAAGTCGACAGGGTTAAATTAACCTTCGTCGGGCGCAGCGGTTCTAGGAGATACATCAATCGCTATTTTGCGCAGCGTAATTCATTCTTAGGCCTCGTACAGACTAGAACATTTCGACGAACTGCGCCGCGAACCGCGCATTTCGACGAACATTTCGACGAACGCTGCCGCGCGCATTTCGGCGCGCACGAACGTGAACGGGTGGCACTTACAAATCTGTTTGCAGGATAAATAGCATGTCCTAAATATTCATAATAAATGTTTCGCTCAGCCAAACCGAAAAGGGCTCGATGTGTGACCAACCTTGTTGTTTACGCTGTCGGAACTTAACCCTAAAAACCCGGGATTTCCCGAATCCCGATGCCGGGTACGGGATGGGAAGCCTTGTATCATGTCGGGACGGGATCCCAAAAATCTGAGTTTTTCCGGAGAGTATTCGGGATTCCCGATGGTGTTCGGATTTCCCGTGAATTTTTTCGGGATTTCTGCAGGGGCGTGCGAGATTCCCGAAAATGTCCAGAATTTCCGTAAAATATCCGGGAAAAGAATGCAATGTTTTCATAGCAAGGGGCTCTTTAATAATTTGAGACGAATTATGAAGTAGAAATGTAATTTTTCCAGATAATTTAAATCACCGATATCTTTGTTTATAAATTTCTGTCTATTTCTTGACATTTATTATGAATATTTAGGATACGCTATCTATCCTGCAAACAGATTTGTAAGTGCCACCCGTTTGCGTTCGTGCGCGCCGAAATGCGCGCGGCGGCGTTCGTGGCACCGTTCGTCGAAATGTTCGTCGAAATGCGCACCGAAATGCGCGCGGCGGCGTTCCCAGAGCTGATGGATCGACCGTTCGCACGAATGCGCGCCGAAATGCACGCCGAAATGCGCGCGGCGACGTTCGTGGCACCGTTCGTCGAAATGTTCGTCGAAATGTTCGTCGAAATGCGCGCCGAAATGTCATAATATCTCACAAATTCAAGTCATTTAATCTCGAATCTGATGCTTCGTACAGACTTGAACATTACAACTCAATAATTGTCAACATTTTCTGCATTTGTTTGTGTAGTATACGCCGCTACAGCTCCCATAGTTGTTCCGCAAGGAAGTCTGGAAATAGCACAAATCCGTTCCGATCGCCGTTCGTCGAAATGTTCGTCGAAATGTTCGTCGAAATGTTCGTCGAAATGCGCGGTTTGCGGCGCGGTTCGCGGCGCAGTTCGTCGAAATGTTCTAGTCTGTACGAGGTCTTAGATTATTCGTTGTTCGTGAAAGAACTGAAATCTGTTGACCAATCTGCCAGATCCGAACTGCGCCCGACCGACGGTTAAAAACGAAAGAGCAGTTAACCCAGGCATTTTCGGAACGATTCGAGATAATGAATTCAACTAAAAGAGAAACCGTGTTGAATGGTTTGTTTGCAGCACTAGCAGCGTTAGCCGGTAGCCAGCTACGCACCAGCAACACAAACAGGCAACAGCCAGCAGCGAACAATCAGACGCACGAGCTGACTGTGCCAAACGAGTTGATCGGTTGTATCATCGGGAAGGGTGGAAGCAAGATCGCCGAGATCCGTCAGATTTCCGGCGCGATGATCAGAATCAGTAACTGCGAGGAGAGGGAGGGCGGAGCCACGGATCGTACGATCACCATTACCGGAAATCCGGACGCCGTGGCATTGGCACAATATCTTATCAATATGAGGTGAGTACCGGCGGTACCCAGAGAGCACACACTGTAAATGCCAATGGTTACCGAGAGATTGGGGACACGGAGGGTCCATTCAGAGGAACACCGGACCCCCGTTGATCTCGTTATATCACACCTTCGTGCAGAACGGTCCGATGCGTTCAAATATACATATTACGATATCCAACGAAATATTACAGATATGTATATTTATGCGTGCGTACCGTTCGCGAAAACAAACCGTTCTCCCCAATCGAAACAAAGTCGAACTCGTCCCGGCTACGTTTTACGGTAGAATCGCGATACATGTGTCCCCCTTGAACAACACCTGCCCCTCACCCCGACCCGCCTAACCCCGCCCCTCTGAAATAAAACTTTCTGATTTCTTTCTTCCTTATCATCGGCGATCACGCCGGACTTTCGCGTGTCTTCGGGTTGTGTACGTCGCCGATGTAGATGATGTATGCAAAAAACACGTCTCTGAAATGACCCATGACGGACAAAATCCCCCCGCCCCCCGTCACCCGGAAGAAAACCCACTTTTTCGTCTCTGTTTTTGTGTTACTCGTTTCTCCCGTAATTGGACCTTTCTTAGCCTTGGTGTCTTTGAAGGTGATCAGTGAGACTAATGGGGAATAGTCGAGAATTGCCGTCATCGCGACACCCTCTCATCATGTTTGTTATTGTTACTATATCTCTGCCCGCGGGACGCGCCGGTCAACGAGGTTGTTGTTGTCGTTGTTGTCCTTCCTCCCGGTGAGAGAGTACGTTGCTGTAAATATGAAGAATGATCCGTGTACGATAAACGAAGCGTCGTTAGAGAGAGAATTGTTCGTTTCGTCGTCGACCGGCGCGCGTTCGCTGGGAGGAAGATACTTTTCGAAGTATCGGTTCGAGAGAGATGGCGGTACCGGTGATAACGGAGAGAGAGAACGTTATCTCACGCGGAGTTCGCCTCCTCGTGTGTCACGTTCTCGTGCATGCGACACGATCGTAACGCCACCTCGGTCTCCCTAGCGTACACAGGTGAGATATACATCTATATCCGTAGTGATAAGGTTGCATAGCAATTTTCGAAGACGTCGCCAGCGCACGGAGGGACAACGACCGTCCACCGTCTTCAACGCCCCGAGTCGCCGGAAGACATCCAACGCGCGCGTCCACCACGACGGAAGAGGATATCTTAATCCTTTATTTCCAGGTCCTGCTTTCCAGGCCCAGTACCCTGAGTATCCTGCAGACACATCTCCGCTCAACATCTGTTTCCCATTGTCGCTGGCTGTCCTTTCAAGCAATACAATTTTTTTACAAAAAAAAAAAGAGAATATCAAAAACGATACGACAGAAAACGACACGCGCAGTCGAACCGAATTATATACCTGTGGCAACGCCGATATTTTACAAGAATCCCAGAGCAGAGTCCCGCGCATAACAATCGATTCTATACTTTTCCTCCTTTTTCGATTACCGGATTTTTTCTGTTTTTCTTTTTTTTATATACATGTGTATATATAAATATGTACGTACATGTATTTATATGTATACATTTTTTTTTCTTCGTTTAGTTTTTGGTGTTTGTCGATAGGATATATGTATGTATATTTTTACGTATATATACGTATATCTACCCCCACCCTTTGGCGAAGGCTCTCGCAACAAACCCTCCACCGCTTTTTTAGCGCTGAATATGTTTTGTTTCCTCGACTATGTATACATACCTCTGTTGATTTCGACTGCACGTTTGGATCATTATTTGCCGAATGCGTTTACACTCGAGCCCGTGGCAAAATTACCCCGTTCGCCCCGGCCAGTCCGACTGACTCTTAGAGTTTGCGCAAACCGAGTGTAAAGTCGCGGTTCTTTGGAGGAACCATCGATCTTCCCGTAGAGCGCATTTATTTGATGATTAACCCTTTGCACTTCGTTGTCCCCTCTGAGGCACCACTAGAAATTGTTGTATCATTATTCAAAATATTGTTTACATTATTAAATATATCGGTATCTACTCAATTACTAAACATTTAGGTATTCTATTAGGTATTCTACCAATTTCATCTCCATACAATTTCAAAAATCATAGGGAATGGAAGTATTCTAGATCGGAAGAAATGTTTAATTTTCCAGTTAAAATAGCGCGGAGTGCAAAGGGTTAACTTGTTACGAAGGTTGCACAAGAGTTTACTAAATGTGATTAGAGTACATCTGCTTCGAGATGAAGAAGGTATCTTGTGACTGAACTAGAGCACATTCGCTTGAAAATTAGAGAAGAAAATTCTGATTAAACTAGAGTACATTAATTTGAAAATTAAGAAGGAATCGCTTGAAAATCGAGAGGGGTTCTTGGGACTGGAGTACGTTCGCTAGAAAATGCAGAAGTCAGTTTTAGGAGTGATTCGGGCTGGTCAGTCATCATCCACGCGAAACCACCCCTTCGCCAAAGGTCACCACAGCAACGCATCAATACGTTCTCCCGATTTGTTTTCTCTCGCATACCTCCCCGCTGTTGTTCATTACTGTGTCCGACTAGTGAATGTCCACGGATGCAGGCGTACATCTTGTTTTTGTCTCCTAAACACGTGGCATTGGGACTAATCACCCCTTCTCTCTTCCCCATTCACTTAATTACTTAAAAAAAAAAAAGAAAACGGCGACACTTGAATGCTAAAGTACGAGTACTAACGTAGTCGTCGACGAGATTCGAGATGATCGACCGCGTCCGAAAAAAGAAAAGAAAAATAGATGATCGAACCCTCCGAGAGAATACAACACACCCCTTCGTAAAAAGTTCACCGAACCCGATCTCCCCGACGATTGCGCGATTCCAATCACGAGGATCTAGCCAAACAGAAAAGAAAAAAAGAAAAGAGAACAGTTTTTCTCCCTGCCCACCCACGTTATAATTATAATCCATTATATTTTATTCCAGATTGTCACTCATAATTTACTACTACATTTAATAGCGACCGAATATTCATCAATCCCCCCGTTACTTCTGTACCCGCTCATAACTTGGTAGCCACGATTATTACATACCCAGCATTCCTCACGGCCAGGATCCGCACTCTGCCATGTCCGCCACAGCCAATTATCGACCGTGGTAGCGCGATTCGCCAAATCAGCATTCTCTCTATCCCTTCTCTCTCTCTCTCTCACTGTCTCTCTCTCTCACCCTCTATCAATCTCCTGGCAGAGTGCTGGTCCTGCGCCCCGTTTTAGTTTGATTTCCGCTTTTCAGTGACTCCGCAGAGCCATAATGCGTTCCATGAAACGAATCGCCGAACCAAAGTATCCCTGATAGCGATACTTAACGCGTCAACGTCAGCTTGATAACCATACACACAAAGGCAGAGAGAAAGAGATAGAGCGGTGTATCCGATCATCCTAGTGGATCGCGTGTCACGCAACGGACTATGGCTCTGCAGCGCCAGGGAAAATGGACCGCACCAGAGTCTGAGAAACCCTTGACACACGTTTAGAGGCTTATGTTTCCGTAGTTGTTCCGTTGGCACACCGTGTCCATTTGCCTGGCGCATCCTTGCAGCGCGTCCTCAGCGTCGAAACGCAAATTAGCCAGCCTCGAACACCCCGGGATACCTTGAAGACTTTGAAGAACAAGCTACGAGCATCGTGTACCGGTCGTTCCGCCGCGTTCCCGTTCGCGAAGCCGAGGAAATTGACCTAATGGAATTTGCCGGATTACGTGTCACGGAACACGGTTTAACGCTCTAAGCAGATGATTCGTTAGCTACCCGGTCTTCCAGGAGCTGGCGAATCCGCGTTTCGATGCTGAAAACTATCCCCCCGCCACGAACCACCACGTAGCCGGTATACTTGAGAGTCTCACGCTCCATAGAGCACCCGTACCATAACTCTCTGATGCCTCTTAAACGCCTATCGACTTGATTTTTCTTTTCCGTTCTCTGTCCGACTCGGCGCTGTCTGTTAATCTGATAACTCTTCTTCTTCTAGCTGCCGTTTCATTTCCATACCGTGTCTGTTCTTTCTTTTCTTTTCTTTTTACGTCTCTCACTTCTCTCTTCACTCTACCATCTCTGACTATCTCTTTCTCTGTTTCTATATATTTCTCTTTTTACCTCTCTCTATTCTTTTCTGTCTCTGTCATCTCACTCTTTCTCACTGTTTTCTTTTTTATTTTCATTTATCGAAAGAAAAGTACACTTTTGTGCACAGAACAGACACAAGTATCACAGAAACAGTTACACGTACGCTCATACACGTTCGCTGGACGCTTGTCCGGACGCAGGGTCGATGGAGGTAATGTGGAACAAGATGTGATATGGAACATCGTTAAATATTGACGAACCAAGACTATATCGGAATCGTTGAGTTAACCCTTTGCGAATGCCATCCCTGTAGCAGTACAAAAATCGCTATTCTCAATATGAAGGAAATTTTGATTCAGCACGTCCTTTGTTGCATTTCACTTGAAAATGTCTAAATCTCCAACAGTTTGCGGTGTCATCGGCAACATCGTACAACTGCATACAATTTCCAAGGTGTGTTCCATATCAGGCACCATTTTCCAAACAGTACTCGATCGTTCACGTCATTCGGCTGCTCCGCTATAATTTCATACAGTTATACGAACGATTCTACACCCAACCCATGATATATCAGATCATGTATCCGTTTGTTTGCAATCTCACGAATTCTGTCGACACGTTCACTGCCACGTTGGTCCCGTTTGGATTCCGATATCACTGGCTAGTTACAAGCTACGAAATTTTTCGAGAGAAAGCGATGTCGACGTAACTTTTGCATAAAGATTCCTAAGCGTGGCAGTCAAGGTGTGAAATCCGAGAAACTTGGATGTTCCACGTTACCAGCGTTGCACCCGTGACGCACTCGCAAGCCTACAGCGGTAGAAACACAGATATATAGAGAGAGAACACGAAAACTTACAAAAAAATTACAAAAAACCGTATCAGAGGAACGTTCCCACCCTCACCTTTTTACATTTTGTGTCTTTTCCCCAGTGTTGAACTGCAGAAAGCTAACCTAGAGGCCCAAAATACCCAAACCCCTGGCAGCGGTACCACTCCCGGGGCATCCGGGGCCAGTGCTTCTCCCTCTACCACCACTACCACTGCCTCTCCCTTGGCCAGCGCCATTCCCTTGGCTCAGCTGCTAAGCAAGCCAGGCGCCCTCAACGCCCTATCTAGCCTGACCGCCCTCGGCGGACTCACGGAATTGCTAGGTGGTGCTGCTGGCGCGGCTGCATCCGCACTTCCGGTCCAGACGACCGGCGTGCACCGGTCGCACAAGTTCACGCCGAGGTTACGTAGCCCGAGCGCACCTGGACCGACCGAAAGCGGCAAATTCAAATCCGAGCGCGCCAAGTACAACCCGTACTGAGCCAATGGACGACCAACCACGGAGAGACAAGACAGGGAGATCATTGACACACTATCGAACACTACACGCATTACTCCTACTACTACTACTACTCATCACCGACAACCACAGCGACAAGAACAACATCCACCACCAACACTCGACCATACACACCACCACCACACCGAACACGAAATTTTTGCCATCGGAGAAACGCGCGTACGGACGCCAGGGTAGCGCGATATACAAGTCCGGATTTAAGACTTGGCTAAGGATCGGACCACGACCTTTTTGCAAATCGACGATTTAGGCTTAGTCTACCTTCTTACTTCGACTTCTTCAAGCTAAAAACAAACCCCTTCCTATTCTTATTCGTACTCGTAGGACGTAAGACACCGGGAACCGTGGTTAGATCTGCGATTTTTTCGATATCGATCATCTACCCTGCGTGTCTTTCTTTTCTCTTTGACTGTTCAGAACTTAGATATGGTTCCTCCGAGTTTGCATTTCTCTGATAATACAGGGTGTAGAGGAGGTCGGTGGACCTTGGAATGGATGGACCCGTGGATCTGGAATATATGAAGCTTGCATAGATGAATGACTTTGCTCGTCGTACTTCTCTTTTCATATGTTCGTCGTGTTTTCGAGAAACTTACTATTTTTCTAGTAGATATTTTTTTCTTTTGATAGTAGTCAAATATACGTTCGATTTTTGAGATTATCATTTTTATACTGATCTACGTGTGCGTGCGTGTCTCTCTGTGTGTGTGGAGGAACGAACATGTTAATAGCGAATGTTGATACCGTTTTTTATCGAATTATAGTGATGACTAGACTGCTGATTTGTATACATTTACGAGAAAAATGAAATTTGAAATGGTAGAAATGTTAGAGGAACTATAGAATTTTCAACTTTTTAGAATCAGAAATCCCATAATCGACGAAGACCATCGTTATTTTCGCAGTCTAATGATCACGAATCCTCGATCTATCGAAACTAGAATTCCTTTTATTCAACAAAAGTCACTTTATCGACATTTACGTCACTCGTTCAAAAACACGTCGTTTACGACGAAACATTCTCGAGCCCGTAAAGTTCATCCAGATGGTTTAATATCAGATGCACGAATTAATCCGTGGCCCATTTATCTCGAACCGATTGACAATTAAAAAACAAAAAAGTGACCTCGTAGCCGAAGGCTGAAAGACTTGGATTTAGATTGAAAACGCGGATGAATCGGCCACAAATTAATTTGTTTTTATCTTGAAAAGAGCAGCCCTAAACGCATTTTGTCTAGGGACTTCTCCAGATTTGTAGCAGCGACTTTTTCTCATAACGATATTTTCTTTTCAACGAAATGCTGCGATGTGTTTAGACGAAAGCGTAGTCTCTAGAAGCGAGTGGCGTTGAAATATTCCGGATCCACGTGGTCAAGCCTCCGTTAGCAAGGCGATTAGAGTCTCTTAAAGATTAGCGTACGCGAACCCTGTGAACGGAGATCGTCGAGATCCGACGCTAAGTCTTCGGACCCTTGACACTAGCGCGACACGTCCTCCGAGTCCATGATATCCGCGTTTCTTCAATAGCGACGTCATGGTTGCGGGATTTCTTTTGTCGAGTCTGTTACGTTTCATTTCGTAGAATCTTTTTCGTTTATTTTTTCGAGACTATAGTATCGTACGATACCGCCTTACGGAGAGAAAAGGAGAAGGAGGTACATCGCGGTACCAAAATGGCGACTCGGGGGGCGCGACTGCTTGTGCACCGTCGCAGAGCAGCCTTTTATATATATATATATTTAAATATATGTAACGTAATTGCGATGAATTACTAATTGATTAATGTTTGATGCAGAACAACCTTTTCTTACTAGCGTTAGAGGATTCCGATGTAATTTTTTCTGACCACTTGAATTGAGAGAGTGAGAGAAAGAGGAAACGAAGAGAGGTGCAATTATGTCGCGAGAGAGACAGAAAAAAAATCGAACCAGTTTTAATCGGACGAGGAAATTTAGGGTGTGCGTGCTGTGTGTATGTCGCGGGAGACAGAGAGGGGGAGAACGTAGAACGAAAGAGACGGAGCGAAAGAATTACAATTTTTATTTTCATTTTTAGATTACATCTCGCCGTGGGGGTAACAGAGAAAATGATTCAGAGTGAGGGATCGAGCAAGTGAGTGAGAGAAAGGATAGAGAGCAAAAGAATGCGCGTAATCATGTAACGTGGCTCGGTAAAGAGAAACGACGTTAAACTTCCTCCGTTTTAGATGGTGAGAACGCGAGCGAGCGAGAGAGAGAGAGACAGAGAGGGAGAGAAAGTGTGAGAGAAAGGGAATTAATAATCAGAGAGCTTATTCGTACCTCGAACGCGAGGTAGTGGTACATCGGATGTCGTGTCAGTGAATATAAATATATTATATTCGAATATACGAGGTAATCAATCAATTTACGATAGTGGTCATTTTATTGTAACGATATTAATAATTATATACAAGCAGACAATGGAAAAACGTAATCATTCACGAGGAGAGAGAGAACACGGTCGATTGTAACGCCGATGTGTATACATGTGTACCGGGATCTAGAGAGAAGAAAGTATAAAGTGAATCCAGTTCAGATTAAATTAGCGTTTAAAACGAGACGTTTTTTAGATACGTATATATATATATATATATACCTTTACACAAACGAGACACTGGTACACGCACGTACACACAACACACACACACTAACATACAAGAGGAACAAACACAGACTTCCTTCGAGGATCCGTAAGCAAAATTGTATTCGCGCGTCGAACACCACACGTCTTTTCTTCTTGATCGACGAGCATCGAAGAGGAGAGAAACGGCCAAGAGAGATCGGGAGATGAAATAGAAAGAACGATACGAAGGCTCTCGGGCGAGAGCAGGGACGAGAAGAGAAGAAAAGACCACGGGAACGAACAGAAACCGATCGCGTTCGAACGAGAGATACCACGTCTACCAGATCGATGTTTGTGTGCTCAATTTCTAGTTAGTAGCGAGGAAGTAAAAACGTTGCATCTAGCGGGAACTGCGATCCTACGATCATGTGTTGCGTCGTATACCGATCGATCAGGCGTGGATCGCGATCGCGAACGATCCGCGCGAGACAGAGGAATCTGTTCCGACGAATTATCGAGTCGATCTCGACCCGGAGCCCCGAGCGCGACCGCGATCCACGTTCTTGTAATTAATACATAATGTATCTACTTATCATTGCGTTCTTCATTCTATTATAAACCGATGCGCTGTCTCGCCCCATTTCGTACGTTGATCTTTCCGTTCGGTACGTCGAGACAATAAGGAGCTTTTTCATTTATGTTTTCGCGCGTCGAAATCGGGAGACACGTTGAACGGAGGTGATTCGTTAAATAGCTCACGCTCGTTTTTCGTTGACGCGAGAGTCGAAACGGGATGATTGTTTTTTTTTTGTTCGCGATCAGGACTACGAAAATTATAAAAGAGCGAGAGCGAGAGAGAGAGAGAGAGAGAGAGAGAGAGAGAGAGAGAGAAAGCGAGTATAGAGTATACACACCAGGATTTTACCGTAGGTACGTTAGTTTTCAAACTGTATATTGGTCTCTATAAACGATGTCGCCAGAGCTTGTGTGCTTCACAGACATTAGCTTACCTTGTATCACCTTGTTGAATAAAGCTAGGGGTGTTTAATACAAATACGAGATTGCAAATCTGATACAAAGAAGAATGATTACATATTGATCCGAGGTAAATGATGAAGATAATAAATCACCACACACACGTGTCGGCGCCATTCCTTCGAACGGGGTCCCGCAACGCACTCGGCCGATTTTCGAGATTTCTCAAGGAAAATTATCGATTTTTCGACGAGTTTTTTCGCGAGCGTCTTTACCGAGAGTCGTTTTTACGGAGATCGCGTATACAGCCGGCACGCGCGTTTATTTATACGGATATATCGATCCAGAGTCCCCGGAGGGACTAATTCTGTAGTACCTTGCGCGACCACGTTTCTGGCGTGCTGCATTTTATTGTTGCTACCTCCTTTATTTCTCTTTTCTGGAAAATCATGACCAACGAAAGCGGAACGCGGCCGGGGGTGCAGGCCTGATCGATAAACGCGAGTCGAGAGATTCGACGGATGTCACAATGCTGCGGAACTTTTCCCCTTTTCTTTCGTTCGCGACTTTCTTTCGACGCGAATCAATAGTTGCAACAACTATTTTTAGATGTGCGCCTCATCTCGTTTAGTTTGTACTCGTTTTGCGATTCCTCTGAACGAACAGAGCTCTCGAATATTAATGACTAGACAGCGGATTTTATGCGTTTATGACAAAAATGAGTAGACGTAATTCGAAACAGTACAAACATTGGAAGAATTTTAAAATGCTATTATATTATTTTCAACTTATTGAACATATTAAGGATGTACTGGAGGTACAATGGGAGACAAAAATACAAGAAATTCGAAATCCATCAATACATGGCTATGAAAGCCATTCATGAGTATATTTTGCATTAAACTTTTGCGAATACTGTACCCTCTGTAGCTGTATTCAGTGGTCTACACTTGTCACGTTTCCATGCTAGTGAGAGACAGAGTTGGGCAGGAATTAATTACATGAGTAATTAATTACATCTTCAATTACAATTACATGTAATTGTAATTGCAATTACTTGACGAATCACTGTAATTGTAATTGTGGTCCGCAATTACAATTACTGACTAAGCCAAAGTAATTGCAATTACAATTAGATGTAATTGTAATTGTATTTCTGCAATTCCAAATTACAGTAATTGGTAAGTAATTGTAATTGTAATTGAAATTACATTTTGCCCAACTCTGGTGAGTGACAACAAGATAAATTTGACGTTTTGTAACAGTTTATAATTTTTTTGCTGTGTAACTGTTTAGTGAATCCTAATAAATTTTGAACAGAATTAATTACCAAATTTTTACTACATATAAAAAAAATGGAGTCTCTAGTTGCGTTTTTTCAAGGTTTAAATAGGGTTTGAAGAGGAATTTTATGAATTCTCCATAAGAAGACGTGTTAAAATGTGCAAACTTTAAGTTGCTATAATTCTTAAACGGTGCAGTGAATCGAACCCAAACTTTGGTAATTGCATCAATTTAGTAAGAATTATATCTTGTCAAATTTTCCAAAATTCTGTTGCGTTTTTATATACCTCCAGAACATCCTCAACTTAACACAAAATGACTGGGTTCCAGAATTTTTATTTTACGATTATTGATGTAGTCAAAATAATTTCATAAGAAATGATTGTATAGCTGTCTTCAGCGGACCACATATTGCGATAGGAGTTGCACAAAGTCTAAATAAAATCAATCTTGCAAATATAAATGAAACTATTAGATGACGTTATTGAGGGTGTCTTGTCAGTTCATAATGAAAATTTCTGTTACTATTGATGGTTCCATTAAATATCTTTAGCCATGAACCATAGATTTTTCAAAAGTAAGCAATAGTCACCGGTCGGTAATGTGTTAAGAATGTTCTGGAGGTACAATGGGAGACAAAAGTACAAGAAATTCGAAATCCATCAATATATTGGCAATGAAAGCATACATTCATGAGTGTATTTTTTTGGGGAGTTTCTAGTTGCGGTTTTTCAAGGTTTAAATAGGGTTTGAAGTGGAATTTTATGAATTCTCCATAAGAAGACGTGTTAAAATGTGCAAACTTTAAGTTGCTATAATTCTTAAACGGTGCAGTGAATCGAACCCAAACTTTGGTAATTGCATCAATTTAGTAAGAATTATATCTTGTCAAAGTTTCAAAAATTCTGTTGCGTTTTTATATACCTCCTGAACATCCTTAAGAAAGAAAATTAATGTCTATTTCACTCCAGATTGTTACAATTCAGGTAGAAAATTTTTATTTTGCATGAACATCCGCTGTCTATTAATGACAATTGAAAATACATGATACGTAACAGTGCAATGACATAGAAAATCTGGATTTTCTGGTCGCGTTAAATGAATAACTTCACTGAATACAGTACACCTATTCACTGTCGCACACGTCCAGCATTGCGCGCAATATTTCCACGAATCAAACTTCGCAGACTAAATGATCGATACAATATTATGAAACTTCGTAATATTCTGTAAATTATTCACCCAGTCGAGGACCACACATGTTATTCGTCGGATAAACCCTGTGGATCGTGTGATGTTAATTACAATTTATTATTATATGGACGTTAATGCATTAAATCGCTGAAGCAGAGGCTGTCTCCAAACTAATGGAACCAAAGATAAATCTGCATACACTGAGAAAAGAATCCTGTCGAAAGAAAAAAAATATATGTTCATTCAATAAGATGTGCTATTGAATAGTGCCAATATCATATGAACTTACTTTAATATTTAATACTATTGAATTTCAATAGCAAAACTCATTTCCGCGAATCATATAAGCCAATAGCTTGACCATCAATGTTTTCAAAAAAATAAGATATAGCCTCAAACCAATTCCCAAATTTTTTGAACAACATATCTGATTGAAGGAAAAAAAGAAATATTACGAATAATAATATACGGTATCGAATCAAATAATATTTTCAATCATTTCATGATAGACAATTCAAACACATCACGATTTGCTTCTAAATTTCATACTATTGAAAAGAATACATTGATATTCATCGAAGTCAAAAATTACAATAACACGCGTGTTATTGAAGTAACTACTTTTTTTTCTCAGTGTAGTAACGAGAAATGTATTCATCATTGAATTTTTTGAATGTTCAGATACGGAACTTCGTGAGAACGAATACGTCACTGTACATTCTTTAATATTTTTCTACGCGGATTTGCTCGTTTTTGGACTGCGCCGGCAGTTCGCAGACAGCCTGGACAATGGCAGTGACAAATTGTCACGATTCCAGAAGCAATACTTAAATCCCGTGCCACAGTGTTCGCGTTCCCGATCGATCAGGTCTGGGCCCAGCTCACGCCGAGCGTGTATCGAAAGATGGAAACTCGTGCGCGTATCCGAGCGCAATCTCTAAGGGTGTGTACTCACTGAGAAATCCCCTAACCTTCAACTACCCGCGCCCTGAATTTTCACGTAAAATTGGTGTACTTTTTACACCAGCGCGGGTAGTTGAAGGTTAAGTAACCATTTCGTCAATTTCCGGTGCTCGGTAATAATAGAAATTTCCGGTCGAAAGAATTCGTGAAACTGAGAAGTTGAAATGGCGATCGATGCGAGAGGAATCATTTTTTAGTGAGTACGAACGGGAAACATTCGTCTCCCGCGTGCTCCGGTTACGATCGATCGATCGATCTCTACGTGTACCGTTGTGCATCGCTAGAATCCTATGTTATAGCAACCGTGCATACGTGTAATATGCAGGTTTACCGTCGCGTGTGCATACGTGCATGTATAAATCGTACGGCAAGAGTGGAGAGAGACTCTAACAGAAAAGATGTAGAGAAAGGGAGAGAGAGAGAGAGAGAGAGAGAAGATGTATCCATCCAACCAACTTGACCCAGGCTCCTGACCGTCTTTGGTAAGCACCATCCGCTCCTTTGTAGTCCCGTTAATCGACACTTTTCCCAATTTTTTTTTTTAACGATATACCGTTGGCTGTTTTGTCAAAATTTCATACTTTTTTTTTTCGTTCACGTTTCGATATACTGTCGATCACCGTTTTACGCTATATCGTTCTCTCATGTTTCACGTTTGTTTAGCTGTTTGTTTTCCATTTTCAAGAAACGAGAGAGCCTCACGCCTAGATCTCGCGGTCAACTATTGTTTTAAGAAAAAAAGAAAAGATAAAAGGACCAGTCATCAAAGTATCAACCCCTCTGGAAGTGATTCCGCCGTGAATAACAGCCCGTTGCCCACTGACGATCGGCTCGCGCGACGAAATACGTTTTATTATGCATTAGTAGTGAAACGAATTAATATTCGGACGCTTTGAAAAAGACGATAACTTTTTTAATATTGTACTATAGGATTTGAACTTTTTTTGGGAAGCTAGAGCGATTAGTTTGCTATGGGATGTGAAAAGAAATTTTTTCAAAAATCGCCATTGATCGGAATTGTAGAAAAAATACTACAAGTTTTGTAGATTTGTGTCGATTATATGCACTGTGAAAGATTCATCGAAATCGGTTGTTGCGAGGAAGAACGACAGGCATTGAAAGATGTTAGATTTATTACAGTTGAAAATCGTGAAAATCTGCAATTTTTACCATCTTTAAACGTTTGTAGCTCATTGAGCAGAGTTGGGCAGTATTTAATTACATCTTCAATTACATGTGCACAAGTGGACTGTAATTACAATAAGAAAACGGATAAATGGTCCAAAACATAAAAATTAGTGGTTTAAAAGGACAAGTACGCTGAAGTAATTGTTAGGTTTGATTACAATTACTGTATTCGTGTTGAGTAATTGCAATTACTCATTTCACAATTACTGTAATTGCAATTACTCCTTTCACAATTACTGTAATTGCAATTACTCCTTTCACAATTACTGTAATTGTAATTGTGGTCCGCAATTACAATTACTAGATGAGCCACAGTAATTACAATTACATGTAATTGTAATTTCATTTCTGCAATTTCAAGTAATTGTAATTTTATTTCTGCAATTTCAAGTAATTGTAATTTCATTTCTGCAATTTCAAGTAATTGTAATTTTATTTCTGCAATTTCAAGTAATTGTAATTTTATTTCTGCAATTTCAAGTAATTGTAATTTTATTTCTGCAATTTCAAGTAATTGTAATTTTATTTCTGCAATTTCAAGTAATTGTAATTTTATTTCTGCAATTTCAAGTAATTGTAATTGTATTTCTGCAATTTCAAGTAATTGTAATTTTATTTCTGCAATTTCAAGTAATTGTAATTTTATTTCTGCAATTTCTAGTAATTGTAATTTTATTTCTGCAATTTCAAGTAATTGTAATTTCATTTCTGCAATTTCAAGTAATTGTAATTTCATTTCTGCAATTTCTAGTAATTGTAATTTTATTTCTGCAATTTCTAGTAATTGTAATTTTATTTCTGCAATTTCAAGTAATTGTAATTTCATTTCTGCAATTTCAAGTAATTGTAATTTCATTTCTGCAATTTCTAGTAATTGTAATTTTATTTCTGCAATTTCAAGTAATTGTAATTTTATTTCTGCAATTTCAAGTAATTGTAATTTCATTTCTGCAATTTCAAGTAATTGTAATTGTATTTCTGCAATTTCAAGTAATTGTAATTTTATTTCTGCAATTTCAAGTAATTGTAATTTCATTTCTGCAATTTCTAGTAATTGTAATTTTATTTCTGCAGTTTCTAGTAATTGTAATTTTATTTCTGCAATTTCAAGTAATTGTAATTTTATTTCTGCAATTTCAAGTAATTGTAATTGTATTTCTGCAATTTCAAGTAATTGTAATTTTATTTCTGCAATTTCAAGTAATTGTAATTTTATTTCTGCAATTTCTAGTAATTGTAATTTTATTTCTGCAATTTCAAGTAATTGTAATTTCATTTCTGCAATTTCAAGTAATTGTAATTTCATTTCTGCAATTTCTAGTAATTGTAATTTTATTTCTGCAATTTCTAGTAATTGTAATTTTATTTCTGCAATTTCAAGTAATTGTAATTTTATTTCTGCAATTTCAAGTAATTGTAATTTCATTTCTGCAATTTCAAGTAATTGTAATTGTATTTCTGCAATTTCAAGTAATTGTAATTTTATTTCTGCAATTTCAAGTAATTGTAATTTCATTTCTGCAATTTCTAGTAATTGTAATTTTATTTCTGCAGTTTCTAGTAATTGTAATTTTATTTCTGCAATTTCAAGTAATTGTAATTTTATTTCTGCAATTTCAAGTAATTGTAATTGTATTTCTGCAATTTCAAGTAATTGTAATTTTATTTCTGCAATTTCAAGTAATTGTAATTTTATTTCTGCAATTTCTAGTAATTGTAATTTTATTTCTGCAATTTCAAGTAATTGTAATTTCATTTCTGCAATTTCAAGTAATTGTAATTTCATTTCTGCAATTTCTAGTAATTGTAATTTTATTTCTGCAATTTCTAGTAATTGTAATTTTATTTCTGCAATTTCAAGTAATTGTAATTTCATTTCTGCAATTTCAAGTAATTGTAATTTCATTTCTGCAATTTCTAGTAATTGTAATTTTATTTCTGCAATTTCAAGTAATTGTAATTTTATTTCTGCAATTTCAAGTAATTGTAATTTCATTTCTGCAATTTCAAGTAATTGTAATTGTATTTCTGCAATTTCAAGTAATTGTAATTTTATTTCTGCAATTTCAAGTAATTGTAATTTCATTTCTGCAATTTCTAGTAATTGTAATTTTATTTCTGCAGTTTCTAGTAATTGTAATTTTATTTCTGCAATTTCAAGTAATTGTAATTGCAATATATGCAATATATGCTTATTGTTTATTCTTTTTAGACATTTCCATTGAGTAGGTATCTAATTGCTTTTTTTTAGTGCCATTTTGGCGTTAAGTAATTACAACTACCAATTACAAGTAATCATAATCGTAATCAAAGTTACATTGTGCCCAACTCTGAGTTCATTGCAACGTCGACCGATTTTGACAAGATTTTCAGACTACGTTTAATTCACACGGATCTACAAAACGTATATTTAAATTTTCAATATACGCCCACATAAAAAAGTTGAAAATGCAACGTATTTTTTCTACAATTCCGATCAATGGCAATTTTCGAAAAAATTTCTTTTCACATCCTGTAGCAAAGTAATTTCTCCAGCTCCTCAAAAAAGTTCATACCCTACATCAAAATATTAAAAAAGCCATCGTCTCTTTCAGAGCGTCCGAACATTAATTCGTTTCACTGTATATACAGTTTGATTTACATCGATAGAAATTCGCGGAAGATTTTTCGACGCACGAGCCGAAGTCGGTGGCGAATGACGAAGACCGAGGATCTCCTTCCGTAGATCCGACGCATGTTTCAAGAGAGAGGCGAAGAACGCAACCCGTCGCTCGTTTCGAGGACCGTGGATTTTAATTGGACTCCTCCGCGAGTTATCTTATCTATATGGAAATCTTCGGGGATCTTTTTCGCTGCTACCGCTACGCTCTGAATTTCATTAACTTTCGCTCGGTTCGAAAGCGGTTGTACACGGAATGTTCACGCGGATTAAGAAGAAATTTGCTAACCGACGTGGAGTACTGACCCATTCAAAGTTTGTAGAACTGCACGGTTTTTCACAAACGTAATTTACTTTCGCTGGAGGAATAAAAAGAGAAAGAGAGGAGCTGTTATTAGAAAAGTCCCGCGATTAATTACTTGTTTGTAAATGCACCTCGAGCCTTCGTTTGATCAAGATAAAAATAATAAAATAATCGCGGAAGGCCTAGAATTAGATATTCAAAAGTCGTAAGCACAGAGTCTACAGTCAAGATTGAACGGCGGTTACGTAAAATCGAGTAATTCCCGCATTACATAAACTCCGTGGCAAGGGGAGCCAGCAATTAGAAGACTTTGATGAATCGTGAGAGGGGGCTAAATCTAGACTCTCGCATCCGAGGCAGAAGACCGGTGGTTTAAGTACTGCTGCTATACACGGTCTGCAAAACAGTGATCGCTAAAAACGTCGTTTCCGCATAAGAAGCTTAAACTTGTATACACGTCAGGGGTTAATTAACTACGACCGACACGCGTGACGAAATTGTACAGCTTTAAAAGTCGACTCAATCTCATCAGCAAACAACCGTGCAGCATTTTGTTCGACGTCCGCGCGATAAACTTCGGTTAAAAGCTTTTCTACCTGTATTTCGTCGCGAAACTACCCTCTTTACGTTGTCCCCCTTGTGTCTTCGATAGACTGTGGATTTTGTGTATTTATGACGGAAATAAGCAGCTCAAATTTAAAATAGAAACAGTAAATATTGGTTCCATCTTATCAAAACGATCAACTCTTTAGAGGCGCAGATTTTCAATAACTAAATTAAGAAATCAATTAAAATGTCGCCAACGCAGTGGAATTCGTCCTCAAACTTTTCGTATTTCTTCTAATTTCGCTGTTTAGTTTTCAGTGTGGTAAATATTGAAAAAGGGGGATCCAGTCAGAGTTGGGCAATAGTCAACTAATATTTAAAAATGACTAATAGTCTTTTTGAATGTTAGTCATAGCAAATAGTCATTAGTAAAAACGTTTTTAATAAGTTAGTGATAACTAAATGGCAAATAATTAGTCACAGCTCTAAGTAATCGTTAGCTATTGCTTATTAGTGAATTAGTAGTTGACGATCAGTCATCAACCTTTAGTCATCAGTCACTATTGTGCGATTACCGTAGATTAATATTGTTAATTAGTTATCACTAGACTGCGGATCTTTATGCAAAGTAAGAAATGTTTGCATTGATTGCCAGACACAGGAGCCACATAAAAATTTCATTTTTCTTTTAATTACACTGTCCAACACCAAATTTGCTCCCTAATTACTGTTGGGTCCTTCTTATAGAGTTTTTTGCGCCGATTCCGAATCTGTTTTTAATTTTTTTCTTATACGCACAGTTTTTGAGAAACATGACTTTGAGAAAGAGACATATTTTTCAACTTTAAACAAATATTGTAGTGTTACTATAAATGATATTGCATTGCTTTTTATAGCAAAAGATTCTGTAGACTTTCCCGAATACAGTGATATCAAATATTAATACATTATGATTGTTTAAACATGTTTAAATAATCATTAAAGGCGGAGAGACACCACTTTTGCACCAATTTTTGAGGATATTTTTCAATTTATCACAAAAAATAAGGGTCCAACGGAAAATCGAACTATACCATGCGATAGAGCAGAATTTTATCTTGAGAAACCCCGCTTTGAAGTTTGAAACGTCGCCGTTTTTTTCGAACCAGAAAGCAAAATATCTTCGACCGACATGAGTTGCCGCCATTGGCGCTCGCCATTACAACGGTCGTTCGCCGTTCCGTATCCCGTCGCTGCGCCGTATCTCGTCCCGAGCGAGTTTAAACATGTTTAATCAATCATAATGTATTAATATTTGATATCGCTGTATTCGGGAAAGTCTACAGAATCTTTCGCTATAAAGAACAATTCAATATCTTTTATAATAACATCACAATATTTGTTTAAAGTTGAAAAATATGTTTTTTTGTCAAAGCCATGTTCCTCAAAAACTGTGCGTATAGGAAAAAAATTAAAAACAGATTCGGAATCAGCGCAAAAAACTCTATAAGAAGGACCCAACAGTAATTAAGGAACATAAAAAAAGTTGAAATTTGTTGGACAGTGTTATCTTATTAAGGTAAAACTAATACACTGGTGGTCTTAAATCTTATTAATACCTCCACTGTTTTAAATTGTACGTGCCCATTTTTGTCATAAATGCATAAAATCCGCAGTCTAGTTATCACTAACTAATCAAAAAGTTTTGACTAATCTTGCTATGACTAACATTCAAAAAAACTATTAGTTATTTTTAAATATTAGTTAATTATTGCCCAACTCTGGATCCAGTTCAGTGGCGGGGCTCGTACAAGGATAAATTGTACTCGAAATCTAAATTGAACGAAAGTTACAGAGAAAAGAAGAGTGTAGGCTGGGTCCTTCCTTTTGTCAAGATTTACCTTCAGTGTTTTCGAGGCTCGCGTAGAACATCCGTTTCGAAGGAACTAGACTCGCGGGAAGTGTGCGAACGACGATCGAAACGAGCGATTAGGGTCGCGTCTTCGTGTCGGCTCCCTCGGCCAGCGGAGTTAGGGTATAAAGCATGAGCTGAGCCCGTCTGACAGTCTCGGCCAATTCTGTTTCAGGATATCGCACGAAACGGCGAGAATGGCGCTACCCACGTACCACTTCATCCCGCCGGACCACATCGTTAAGTCGCCGATCCACTAATTGTGGTGACACACACGTATGTCGTTGTCGTCGTCGAAAAAAAAGGACGCGGGGCGTCACGACGCACGCGAAGCTGTCTGTGGCATCTGGGGCTGGGCCACGCAATGTGTTCATCCAGCTTGCTAATCGACACACTTGCAAAACAAAGCAACAACAACAGAAATCTCTATAGAAAAATATATATATATATAAATATATATACCTTCATATATATATATATATATATATTCTATATATATATATGAACAGAACGGTGGGAGAGGGAGACACGGTACATACACGCATCATAAAAATACACGTACACACATGCACACACAGAGAGAGAGAGAGAAACACGCTCGTATACGGAAAGACAAACGAACACGGAGAAAAAGTATATTATTATTATACGTACAGACACATTTTGACGAAGACGTGCGCGTCGTCCCGTCGTTAGGACAGATTCGAGTAATCTATTAAATTAGGAAGGTATTAAAAGAAACACATACACACAGAGATACAAATCTACACAAAACAGAGACACAACCGCAGGGAGGAGGAGATGCGAGAATTGTGCGCGCGCTCTCCCGTCGCAGAAAACGGGGGAGAGGTGTAAATACATATACACGTGTGAGGGACGAATGGAAACGCAGAGAGGATGACAGAGAGAGAGAGAGAGAGAGAGTTAAGGGATTATATTATATATTTCTCTTGGAGAGAGAGCGAGAGAGAAAGTGGCGCTCAACACACGCGAGAAAAAAAAAACTCGAGACGAAGAAGGCACGCACGCGCGTACACGGATCCACACTCGAGTGTACAAAACCTGTACAAAAGATATTTAAACAAACAAGCATATACAAACAAACAAACAAAAAAAAAGTAAATAAACAAATAATAACGATGCTCGCCGCAGCCCGTCCGGGGTTGCTGCCGATTGGTAAAGGGAACAAGCCAAAGATACGTTAGTTTTCATTTTTATATTTAAAACGAGAAAAAAAACAAAATGATAACGAGACGGGAGAGAAATACGAGAGAATTATTATAATTATTAATTAATCTTGAATGTGTGAACAAGGACGCTGAATAATGTATATTAGGCCGGTTGTTAGCGTTTTTTCTATCGTACGGGGTTCCGTCGGATTTGCGGACCGTGGGCGGCCATCTTGGTTCGCTGAAACGGATGCTGGGAAGCGTCGGGATCCGTTCCGAACCTGTTCGAATTCGATCGAGTAAGAAACTCCCGCTTTGCAGGCTGCAGTCGTTGCTAAAATTAACGATTTCGAACGACGACGTAGTAATTTGTAAATACGAGAAGCTCGAGAGTTTCTCTTGTTATATTTTGTTGTTAATTCCGAGGGAAGCGACTTCCCTGTTTTACATTGTTAAACGTTTTTCATATTTGAAGTGCTGTAAAGGGTAGAATATTATTTTTATTCGCTGTCTTAGTTAATCTTTAAGGTATTTAAGGCGAGATTGCTGGTCCTCTAAACCAGATTGCTTTATTTTTTTATAGTATTCCTTCTTAGGCGATTTTGTCGATTTTAACACGTTATTTTATTAATTACATTTCTCTAATGTAAACATTGAATTTTAAGAAGTTTTTAAACTGTCCTCGATCATCGTCGAATATTTAGAATGCCGCAGACCTCGAGACTTCGTCCTGTATATTTAAAACTCGGAATGTCTCCGTTCTGTGAGCAATAGACGAGGAACCAGAGGTCTGGCGGCCATCTTGACTCGAGGGACCGTACGCGGGAACATTCGATCATTTCGAAAAATGAGAAAACGCGATTCGTTCGATGATTAAGCGAGTTGAAGAGCGCCGCGAGTGACGTCGTCTGCAAAGTGTTAGTTTCAGGAGTCGGAGACGAGTCGAAAACGACGCTTCCCGTTCCCCGGGGATGGCGTTCATTCGTAGGGAATCCGTGAAACGTGGAAGACACGGTCTATTCACGTTCGGCGAATCAGGTTGACCGCGGTGAGAAAACGCGCGAGAGAAAGAAAGAGAGAGAGAGAGGGAGAACACGGTCCCGTTCGCGCGGAATGCCGCGGGAAAAGTGACAATGAACCGCGCGCGGTAATTACGTAGTTCCGTAGTTTTTGCATGCGAGACTCGATTTCAAAATTGACGGTGAAAAGGGAAGGAGGTTTTCGTTTTCTGAAAAGTGAACCGTTGGAGCGCGCCTCGCGTCCCGGCTCGCGCGGAAAGCCTCTCGAGCGTTCTCGCGAGCCGGGGCCGAGCTTTTTACGAAACCACGGAAAGGGAAAAAATAAGTTTGACGTGTGCGCCAGCGTCGCCTTGGCTCTGGCTGAAAGCATGTTCCCTTGGATGATCTTCAGGGGATCGCGAGAACACGATATCTCGCGTGATCGAAGCCAGTCGAGTCGACTCTGGCCACGCTCTTCCGTGGAAGAAACAAAGCAAATTATCACGTGGAATATAAATAATTATATATTATATATATAGATTCATTATATATATAATGTATATATACATATATTTAATATACGACTCAAATAACGGAGAAACAATTAGCGGAGAGAATTCCAGCTTGGAGGCGTCTTCTTCATCAACCTAATTCATCTACACCCTCCTCCGCTTTGTAGTCGCATCCCGGTAAGATGTTGTTTCGTAGCCAAGGTAAATCTCGCACCTTCTGCAAGCTGCTGGGCAATTACGCAAATCAGGAGAACCTCATTTTCTCAGCTGCTCTCTTAAGAGAAGCGCTCGAAAACATTTTCCGTGGATTTCAGTCGGTTATTTCAGATAGATTCCGAAGCTTCTTATATTTTTCCACTCTCAGTGTTTGGATGTCTGTCATCCGCTTAAAAGCTATTGCAACTGCACGGTGATCACACATCGAGCAAAGATTTCATGCAATTTATTCCTCCGTGCACGTATTCGAACGCTGCGCGCCAGCAGCTTGCGGACGGCGGTTGTATAAACATATATTCGAGCCGATCGTTTTCTCGGTTGATTGTTTGCAGGGTAAGTTCAGTGTCTTCTAGCCAAATTTTGTCTTCGATGGCGGTCCTAGGTTCTCGATCGTTCGGAACGTGTTCCGTTCGGCTGGTCTTTCCTTTTTAGAGAAACGTTCCTGTTAGAGCAACGTGTCAGGGAAACGGCGAATCTAAGACTGTCCAGATGGATGATCGCTTCCGATATCTGTGCCAAAGACGCGCGAAACGTTCGGAGGAAAAACGCCTCGCCCAGACGACGAGTGTTCACGTGCTTCCATCGATGTGTTCCGCCCCTTCGAGCGATTCGCGTGTCCCTTCGTTCCGCGTCGCGTTCTTCAAATAATTTCGAGAGCAGACCTTCTTCTAAAATCGTTTCGGGGACTCGGGTCCCTCGGGGAGGTCTGGGTGAGCTGACTTACCGCGTAAGTACTCACGCGTGACTTACCATTTCTTTTCAAATCATTTCCGTATGGGCACTTCGATCGCGAAGTATCCAGCGAACAGCGGGAAACTCTTCGTTGCCAGTTCGAAGACAGACTCAGCAAATTTAGCCGTCGCGACACTCCCCTGGCCACAGTTTCACCGTCTTCTTTTCGTAGGAATTTATAGCGATGTCAATGGTTTTCTAGTCATAGGAGATGATCTGTTCGTAGGAGACGCGGATTAGAGGTCCTGCGGCTCGATCGTGAGGTTAGATAATTAACTAATCGCTTCTAAATCATCTGCTCGTCTCGCAATGGTTCCTCCTCGTGGCCATTTTGTCTTCGGGACGCGTGCGATTCATTTCAATCGTGACATCGATCTTTATTTTACATCTTCCGCCGTCCGGCTGGAAATTAATTGATTGTTTCAAATGGTTGTTGTATGTCAGGAAGAACGCTGAGTTTGTCTCCAGCTGTTGGCTCCATCTTCGAAATTGTTGCGTCGAAGCAATGTTTCTCGTCCCAAGAGGAATCGACTTCTCAATGTCGTGCCGCCGAAAATGTTTTCTCTTATTTCCTTTGTTCGATATATCGAAGCGTGCAATATAAAGGCGTTGTCGCGTTAATCTCATCGTTGCTTCTGTGATCAAGCGCATCGTCTCGTTAAGTTCGCTCAAAATTGCTTCAACCTATCGCGATTCGATCTTGTAAATATTCTATAATCATCTCTCGTTGTACATATTTATTGATTCGTCTCGACTCTCATCGATTCTCAACGTGTTCGTGTTCGTTTATCTCTTATTTTCTATTTATTGCGCGTCCCGTATCGATCGTCGATCGAGCGCGATCTTCTTTTCTCTTTGTATTTCGTTCTTTTTCTATTGTTTCCGATTCGCTCGAAGAAAATATTCAATCGGTTGTTCGATCGTCTGCCCGGATGAGCTTCCATCTCGACGAAAAAACGAAAAGGCGACGCCTGTTAATCTCGCGAGCTGATTACTCGTCGCCGGATAATTATTTATACGTGCGTAGGAACATATTCGCGTTTCTATTTCTCTACACATATATATACGTATATATAAATATAAAAAGTATATATATACATATACATAACATACGTAAAAACTGTATACCGTGGGGATTGTTTTTGGTAGCGGATTTTTCGATAAATCTGCATTCATCAGCTACGATCTCCGTTCCCTTTCCACAAGACATTCTCCATTGACAATGTTTTCTGAATTGCGAACTCGGACGGTAAATTTTGACATCCCCACAGTATATGGTGTTCTTTTTTTTTATTTACAGATCACTAGGTACACGATATTCGTTTGTTCTCTCTTTTCTTTTTATATGCTAACTTAAGAGCTAACTTATTTGTACTGTTATACATATATATTATTTATGATATAATTTAAATGGTTGCGACGACGATGAAAATAGAAGAGAAGATGGAAGAAAAAAATGAAGTATGAAACAAAAGATGCTTGATTACATTGCCGTTTCTTTACGAAGCATTTCTCTCTTTTCTCACCCTTCCAGAAAAAGAAACAAATTCGACCGAACAAAAGAAGCGGGGGGAAAGATAAAAACAGGTGAAGAACCGTAGGATCTTCCTGGCCCCCTTGGCAAACAAAAAAACCGCAGGATCTTCTCGTTGTCCTCTTCGTCTTCGTCATCAAGTTCGTCATCGTCAACTCTTCGCGTCCCCCGTTCTTCATTCGCAACCCCCTCGCCCCCACCCTTATAATTACCACCACTTCGCCCCTCCGCTCTCTAATTATCGCACGATAACGACGTAGCACGTTTGCAAAAACGTTACGACAACAACAACATGAACAACAACAAAAAGAAACTAATAAAAGTCGAGGAGAACAAAGTTAAACATAAAACGTGTGACTTCGCAGACCGGAAACGACGTCACTGTCGTCGTGGTCATTCGAGAAGCTAGCCTTTGCTCGTACATAGACCGGAAAACAAGAAAAAAGAAACGAGGATGGAACGAAACAGACAGTGATCTAGAGGTGTCGAGGTTTCGATAAAAGAGAGGGGAAAATGAAAAAAAAAATATGAAAACACACACTCACACACGTAAGTTAATCTAATTAGCGAGAGACGCTGTATGATTGTGTATATCAACAATAAATAATTGCTGTGATTAGAATCGATTATTAGTAAGTAGTTAAGGACAATTTTTAAGGCACATCGCGGAGAAAAACCGGGGAGAGAGATAGATCGGTGTTCGCGGAAGTGTGTGTAATTGCGTACGTGTGTGTGTGTCGATAGAGAGAGAGAGATAGAGTGAATGAGACCAGAGAGAAAGAGAGTGAGAGTGTGGGAGAACAAAAAAGAAAAGAACCGTGAGAAAATGAAGGAAACAATAGAGACAAAAAACTGAAAAGACTGTGTGCCAGAGAGGGAGAGAAAGGGTGAAGAAAAATAGAACTTAATCGCGTTAGAGGAGACTCCAGAAGATTTTCCTTTCTTTTTCCTTGTTGTTTTTCCGTTGTCGTTAACGATACGACGAATCGTGCGCGTAATCCTCCTCGATCGTCGGGAAGCTTCGAAGGAAGCCCGTGGGACCTGTCGGGGTCGTTTTACGCGAAGAATTGGCATCGGGAGCCGATTGCCGCGCGCGTTTGCGTTGACGTTGACAGACACACGTGTGCTCTCCTATAGTGTCGCGAAATTACGCGAAACTGTACGATCATTGTCAAGTGAGAGAGGGACGTCGGACAATTCTATAACATTCGGGAGCAGAAGATGTAAATCGATGTGTCGAAAACCGGAGAGCCAAAGTTGATCATGCCGGCTCACAGTGATCGATTCCTCGATTCTAGGTGGACAAGATTCAAATTTTTGTGTTTTCTTGTAGTAATATAGCTTTGTTTCTCAGAAATCATGACAAGTGTATAAAAACAAGATGAACTTTAACGATTTATATGATTTCTTTATAATGGACAAATAAAACAATTAATTGTAACATTTGTAAAAATAACATAAATTAAATATTTTATAGTTTTTGTTTAAATACGTGAATACACAATACACAAAATGAAAAGAATTAATCTTAACTTATATTTAAAAATTAGATAAAGTTGTACGAAAATATAATACAAAATTACAAAATTATAATAAGGGAATAAGAGAATATGAGAATATGTTATCGGCGCCAAGGTTCGATCACTTAAAAACAAAACTACAGCAAATGTGCAATATTTAAAAATGCAACTTTAACGTTTCGATCCTGATGTGGATCATTCTCAAAAAGAAACACTATGCGTCTGGAATAATGCAAGAAAAATACGATTTGCAATTAGAAATTGTAACAAAACTTGTAAATCTCATATAATAATTAATTGAAAACTTACTTGCTGTGACAAAGGAGAAAAAATTTTAAGAAACATTCTTAAAACATGGTTAAATTTAAATGAACATCTGTCGTCAATGGTGGCAGATAAGCGAATTATAATAAGGAATGTGCATGACAAAGGTGCATATCCTAAATTATTATAAATTATAATTGTCATATGTAAATCTCGTACCTTGTTTAAGGTGATTTGAGTAAACTTTTTGACTCTGCTGCTAATTCTTTAGAACATTTTTTAGTAATTTTCCTCTTACTACTTATAAGTAGATCGGACGTTAGAAGTAACATATGAAATACGTCTTCTACATTTTTTTCTATTTTCTTTTAAAAAGCGGTCGATAGTGCGATGGCATTTCTGCCATTTTTCTTGGACTCTTTTGCAAAAACTTGTAATGTTTGTATGCAAAATATTTTTTCCTGAATCATTAATAGCTTCGATGTTAAAAAAGTTTAGAATCAGCCCTATTATTGCATCAACTTTAGATTTGGTATCTTTAGAACTTGTTGAATACCAGGTTTTAAACATCAGTCTTCGTGGCATACTCCATGTCTTTTCTAAAAAATGATATAAATGACTAACGGGCCAAAACGGGCAAGCGATATTTAGTATCATTATTTTGAAATAAGTATTCTTGAAAACTATCAAAGAGCGAAGTCCGGCCGAGTCCGGCGAAAGAAGTTACACAATTTGACCTCTCCTTAAATAATATTATTAGTTAACCTGTTGTATATGATATACACGGCAAAATAAAATTATACCGATATGTAAAAATTAAATACTTACCTTCGCTTACACGCTCCATTTTTTAGATAATAATTTAAACAACAAACAAACAAGTTATACGATGGAGAAGAATTAGCTTATTTATAGTATTTCGCAAAGACAAAACTTTAACGCCGTATTACGTCGTAATAACCACGTGCAATCGAAATATTAGGTTATATATCGAATAAATAAATATTCGTAAACAATATAGAACGGCAGCGAAGATATCTGAAGTTAATCAAATTCACCATTTTGTCCGCCTAGAATCAAGGAATCGATCACTGTGCGGCTGCTAGACCGACCCTCTAAAAACGCTAATAAAATACGATTTGCTCGAACGCATCGAATTCATTTCCTAGTCTGCACTTTGACCCTCGCTCGCTGATCCACAATCACAGCGAGAAGCAGGGTGCGTGTCCGAGCTGTCTCGGAAATAAATTATTATAGAAGGAGACCGCGCCCGAGAGATCATGGATGCGCGATGGTGGAGAGCACACGGTTAGTCCTCCCGCGGGGTAGTTTCGTCGCGGGTTAAAATATGGGTGACCAATTTAGCCCCCCGTGTTCCGAGCACAGACCCCCAGCAGAACTTTTCGGTTTCTCGATGTTCCACGTGGAGAACGGTGGTCGGTGCGAGGATAATTTCTTCTCGTCTCTCGACGCAGTGTCTATATTCTCCGAAGGCAACGGAATGTCGTCACTGCCCACCGAGCTTCGAACCAACCGCGACGGTTCCGACAACCACGCTCCTCTGAACGGATCATCGTGCATCCCCGCGTAGATCGTGTCTCTTAATCGAGAACGATCGATAAAAAACACCCTCCTCTTCCACTGAATCCCAGAAGCATATCCGGCGACACATATGACTAGGCTATACGAATAATTAACCTCTCTTTTTGCTCCTAATAAGCAAGCTCATATTTATTCGGCGTGTATTGTCACTCTCGAATAGAGATCGATTAACTGTATACTTGTTCGGGACGTCTCTATCTCGTAGATACTTCGATCAGTCGACTCTTCGTAGTGTGTCTAGTAAGGTTTATCGTCTTTATCCAGTGTAATTTGTTTCGTATCTAAAAGAAGGAAAGCTAACGGCGAAAGGGAGCCGCGTCAGAGGGATCGGCTGATCGACGAGGATCTTCTTATTGCGGGTACACACCGTGCGAGATCATGCTCCGAGTAGGTATACTCGAGCAGCTACCACGAACAGTTCGCGAACATCGGTCGGTCGGCTTTGATACGGTTCTTGCGTGGAAGTTTAAGCGATCGGGAACTTTGAGCGTTGCTATTACGTCCTGGCGTACGTCATCCGGAGTTCAGAGTGACCTGGGAGCTGTTTAGTACTAGCCGGCCAGGGGCTATCCGGGTCCAGGAGTTTCAAACAACGCAACTCCTCTTCATTCGGTGTTTAATACTTTTGTATAGCAGTTCGGTGATCTATAAAATATCCTTCGAAATTGTAGACAATTCCTAGTACTTTTCTACTTGGATCGTACCCTACGATCATTCGGGGCTTTGCACGCGCTGATGGAGTTCCACGAAGCTCGCGAGACTCTCCGAAGTTTTGTATAAACGTTCTACCGGAGATTAAGTAGAATTAGAACTGACGGTCACTTGGAAACTTCGTGTGCCAAAATCCGAGATCTAGATGCAGACCATCTTGAAGAGATCTGCGTTCGATCCGAGGACCAAAGTGGAAAATGCTCAGGCTCGATCTTTGATAATAGCACGCGTGTACCCGCAATTCTGCTCCTTTCCACGATCCAAGCGGTGTTCGAGCGTGAACTGCGAGTGGCTCGATTCGAGAGGAACGTCAACCACGTTTTTGGTTCCCCGATCGACAGGGGAGTTTCAAGGTCCGATCACCCCATCCCCCAACCCCCTTTCGTCTCGTCATTTGCCCAAGGAAAAATACGAAATTGATTAAGAAGCGAGGACGTTGCGCGCGTCAACGTCGATAGGAACGCAATCGTATTGTTGTGGCGTAGAGCAATCTGTTAGTGCAGGGGCCTTATCCTTACTGCGCGGGCCTTGGCGAGGATCCGTTGCACTTTGCGCAGCACCGTGGGTTCCATTCGAACGTGGCTCTGCCTGATCATATATTTTGTCGAAGATGAACATTGAACAACCTCGTCGAAGAAGACTAACACTGCTGAAGAACAAGAAACATTCTGATGTATATACTTTCCCGTTCGCGAACGTTACGACTCGATGTGAAATGTGAACAGGCATTAAGACACAAGATTTCGAACGACTCTGGAGAGAGGATAGTCCTGTAGACAATATTTATCGTGCGATAGAGTGGAACACTGTCTGAATCTACTCGTTTCTGTTCGTGAACGAGAGTGTACACATCCACAAAAACGAACCCCTTGCTGTAAGGGGTCGATTGAAGATCAAAGGACATGAGTTGTAACGCTGAAGGGAGAGGAGGAAAATAACATTGAGGTACAGTTCGCCCTCGTTAGCGTCGCGTGAATCGGGGAGCCAATTTCCAATCCTCTTCTTAGGACCTGAAACCATCGGGCCCTTACTCTACCATCTTCTACAGCTGCAGCTTCCGAGAGACTTCCTTCGTCATCTTCTTTCGACAAAGAGGTGGTTCACCTCGAAGGCCACTAAGCGTGTAGACATTCCTCTACACCAGGCAGTTCCAACCTATTCCCCTCCGACAAGGTCCCCCACCATCGAACCACTTTACAATGTACGCGTGTGCATCGCGTCGTGCGTCGCACAGTGGGGTATTTGGCCTGAAAAAGTGGAAAAAACTATTGTAGCGTTATTTATAGGCTCGAGGTTATAATATTATATATCGTTGGATTCGCCTTAAGATCAGCTACAACATTATGAAATCCAAAATACATTTTAGTATTTGAAAAATCAAATTTACCTCAATTTTTGGAAAAAAAAATTTTTTTTTAAACTTTTATATATTGAAATTTGTAGACGTCTGTATACTGTTCCTCTTTTGTTCGAAACATTTTTTCCTCAGATTATCGAGAACCCCTGAAAAAGCAAGGCGATAGTGGAATATTTGCACTATTATAACTTGAAAAATATTTAAGAAAAAAATATTTTAATATAGTGTTTTGGAAAGCTGTCAAAACAAGCTACAAGGATATGCAACAAAAAATAGGGAGTTCTATTTAAGAAATGGAAGATTACCTTCACGTGATTTTCAAACGACTATCCAAGGTCAAATCAATGACACCATTTTATGCCCCCCTCTAAACCATACAACTTTTGTCTGAAACATTTTTCTCCAAAATAGCTTCATTTCCCAGATATACGTCTGTTTCACGTTAAATGACTCACCCGGTATATTATAAGAATATTTTTAAATGATTACCATTAATTTTCATCGGAAAATACATAAGAAATTTCTTCCTCGGATAATGTTTCTTCTTCATTTGAGGCCAAGCGTAGCCGAACGTACGCGAAACGCTGCTAAACACTTAATTCTAAATTAGCTATAAAATTTGAATCCGGACATATCCGGAATCAAACTTTATTGGCGTATAATCACGAATCTTTACCGAATGTAATGACACCAAAAAGAGCACTCAATCCGGCTTTATACTATAACAAAATTGTCAATAAAGTTTTGTAACTTTTAAAAAGCTTACAGAATGATTGGTAATATTCAAATATTAATAACTATACTAATTTAGATGATAACAAAATAAAATCTATGCGAAAGTGCTCTGTATACCTACCTGAACAACTTTTGTAATACAAGAATTTACAAAATTTCCCTTCAAACACATGAAAATCACCAATGAACAGACACTGTCTTAGAGACTGTTTAAGAACGCCAAGCGCGCCTTAAAATCTCTCGACTTTCGATGAAGTTTACTACTTCACGGGTGTACAAATGGAAAAAATAATATTGCAGCCTTATTCTTCAGACCTTTAACTACAACGAACCACAAAAATTTTATGCCATACGCAAAAATTTAGAAATTGAATTTTTTCCACTTTTTCGGGCCAAATACCACACTGTGCGTCGTGCGTCGCTCCCACTGCTATACATTATAACGATGAAGTCTAAGAGTGGGGGAAGAACCTAATAGCTCCGGAGCCACTCGTTGGAACTGCCTGCTCTACACGGTCTCTGTTTGTCCTCTTCAGTGTAACGTGTTACTGTCTTCATCAGGTCTATTCTTCTCACTCGGCCATCAGTTGTGCGTAGCGATGCTGATGGTAGGGCACACCTCCGAGGCTCCTGAAGAGGCAGAACGTGCAGACTGCAGACCCACGTCAAACGGAGACTGGCAGAGCAAAGATCGGAGTACTATAAGAAGCTTCTACAATGCTTCTACCAAGCTTCTACTCATCCGAAGGGACATTTCCATGCACGTTATACATCACCTTGTTCAATCAGGACTCTACATCGTCCGCATCGTTGGACGCTATACGAACAAGACACTAACGAGGAAAGACTGTACTCACGAACGTAGAAACGCTGAGTTCTATCGTCTAGGGAACATCTGCGTAAGATCCGAAAGAGAATTGTAGAGCTTTTGAACACGGCAGCCGATGGAACCCGCGTGTCTCGATGAATTCGCGACGGATCCTGATCGAGCGCCCAACCTTACCGTAACGCAAGGCAATCAGCTAAGAAATAACTTAGTTTTTATAGGATATTGAGCACGCGCTCTACTCCGGCGGGGCGCGAAAATTAAGGGCAAGACCTTTTTGTTCTCGTCCGAAGGGCGCGTGGAAAAAGGGTCGAGCGCGATCGGGCGGACGCCTGAGATTCTCAACGGCATATTTTTCTGTAACGAGCGAGCAAGCGAGAGCGGGAGAGAGAGAACGAGCGAAAGAAGGAGTGTAATTTACAGAAGTGTATTTACAATGGAACCGATAATAATACCGAGGGACTAAAGAGAATCGCAGAGTAGCATGGATGCGCGCGAGAATCATTCTGTAACCCAATTTCGTTTCTCGGTTTTTCCGTTGTTACGTGTGCCAAAAGAAGATCGAGAACGACCGAGGATCGCGGGGAAATCGTTCCAGCGGGCGGCTCAAATTTCGTGCCAAGCTTAGGTAAATTCTCGCGGACCGAAACGCGTCACGTGTGCCAAATCGCCGCGCGGCCGTTTTACGAGTAAAACGAACGACGCGTCCGGCCGGTTTCTCGTGTGCCGACTTGTTTAGGTTTTTGTACTTAGAGACGCCACCTGTCTCTCTCTCACCGTTGCCGGGATGATTCAGCGAGACGATCGACACGAGAAATCGGGCAGAAACAGAGCTGATCGCAAACGTACGAAATGTCCTGTTTCTTCTCTCTCGTAGTAGGATTAAGTCGGACGATTTTAGTGGTATCCTAGATGGTAAATTTTTACGGACTTTTAGTGGTATTTTCTAATTTAACAGCGGAACAGGTTCGACGCGCCTCGACAAGCAATAAATATTTATACGATGTACTTTACGCTACTTCGATCGAACGAGGACAGAGTTTAGGGATCTCGGAACTTCGTTTCGGAGTCTTCTTCGCCATTTTCTGCATTCACATTCGCCGTAATTTCGTAGCGAGTCCTCCGCTCACGCGGCTAATTCCTTATTTAATAAACTAACTTACTCCAATGCAAAATTGGTATTTTCTAGCGTGGACGGCACCTTTGTTTATGCTCGAGTAATTAAAAGTTAACACTATGTTCATGGAAAATTGATCATAGACTGCGGATCTTTGTGCGGTTTTAGTAAAATTGATGAGATTCAAAGTTGTTGGGATATTTTTCAAAACTGAAGATGTTAATTAACGATTCAATTTTGTTTCCATTTCTCGCAATCGGTGCAGACAATTTTTATATTTCTCGCCAAGATCCGCAGTCTATTCATCGCTCATACATAGCTGAATATTTCTACGCTGAACTCGAATAAAACACGCTGTACGAGAAAACGAATTTCACAGTTCGGAATTGGCTTTCTGATTCGCTTCTATGAATCCGCGCGAGTCGAGGACTCGCTCTACCTGTCGATAGGCAGAGTTGGACTTGAAATTTCATTCGAATTCCCAGCGAATAAAAGTTACGAATAAAATTGTATTCGAAGAAAAGTTCGAATAAATTTGTATTCGAATAAATTTTTATCAGGGCCTCGAGTGTCGACGTCGGCTTTTATTCTTATTCGCTGCCTTCATTTGGAATAACGAGTAACGAATAAAAGTCCTGGGATTTATTCGTGACTAACAAAAAAGCGTTATTCGTAAGCTACGAATAATTTCTCAGCGAAACAAATCGTCATTCGTTATTCTCGAATAAATCCTGGTATTTACTCGTTATTCTTTATTCGAAATAAAATTTGCCCAACTCTGTCGATAGGACGCAAACCGTAGACGGTAGGAGAGGTTCAAGCTTCTTCGTGTCGCTGACAAAAAAAGGGGTCAGAGGATCCGCCGATCTTCTGGTCGAATTCTCGGGAGGATTTTAAGTGCCAAATTGACGTCGTGTACGGAATTCCTGAGTTTCGAAAGAATTTCTCCCGGAGGAGGGACGACGGCTTGGAGTAAAAGGGTGTTAGGACATTTCGTACGTGATCGAACACAAGCAAGGATAATCGCGTTCTCTCCAACGGCAGTTCCGATTCGTGCGTAAATTAAGAACGCCTCGTTGGGCGCGGGAGACAGGGATTAATAGAGAAAAATGTACGATAGCACGAGCTCTCTAGCGAGCTTCGTCGATGCTCGCGATCCGTTCGAAAGATCGTCAAGCGTTATCCGGAAGATAACGGGGCGGCCCGCTTCCGTTCACGAAAGCCAAAATCTACACAGACACAACACACTCACTCACCACTCACTTCCCCCCCCCCCGTTCGTGGGATCTCCTTTACCTTTTGTTCTTCCATTCCGTCGATTGTTGCGCGGTGTGACGCGTAGAACGAATTAAACGACGATTGAAATTCGGCGTCCAAGGATCTGGGATAGTTTGCATATCTTCGTGTGCATATCATGCTTCGGAAACGGCGGATGCTGTGGTTGGAAGGACAATGTCCCTCGATGGTGGTGGAAAGCGTTGCGGACGAAAGTTAGGGTGGGAGGAATTGCATACTCTCGGGAGTTTATTGTCGCAGGCCTTTGGCAAGAACACGATCTTGAACAACAACGAAGTTCTTTAGGCGAACTTTGGAAATTTATCCTGAAATCTCCGGTTGTATATTTAGTAAACTGTTATTTATTTGTTCTACACTTCATTCTATTTTTCTAGCCCGTGATCCTCACTTGACATGTCACGTTTGAACCAAAAAGATCTGTCTTCTTTGTGCTTATTAATTTGTTTGCCAGTATTAATACAGTTCAGTTTAGTTAATTTTGTTTGTTAAATTACATAATCTAATCACCAGTATCAGTGTGTCTTCCGACCCCCTGATGAAGCTAGCTGCAATGCTTGCGAAACGTTGGGAAATCTCTTCCTTTAGGACACCGCTTACACCCGAAAACCTCAACAGAAATAACTGTACATAATCTAACATTTAGATTTGCTTCTCTTATTGACAACGCCGTTAGATCTTCCAGTCTGCCGCAAAGAATCTCTATCAGAATTAAAAACTGAGAAGTAGGTTTGAATTTCAAGCGAAATTTGTGGAAAAATAAGCTTTTGAACCACCACCACTCAAGAAATGATTCTTGAAGGACGAGATCGATCCAACCACGGACAATGTTCTCGTATAATAAGAACAAAATTCCAGATCTCATAGTTTTTCGACGTATTTTTAATACTCTCTAGCGAGTCCTGACATATCTGTTCTCCACACGCTGCTCGCAACAATGAGAAAGTCTCCCGGGATTTAAGAACAAGTTCTCGATACTTGACAGGGCATTTACCGGCGAATATTCCCAACATTTACTTCGTGTAATGCCACTGATGTTTTTATCTATCCGGCGAACCACTGATTGGTTCGAGCAGCGGTCTCTAGAATTAGTCGTCGATCGCGGATGTTTGCACAAATTCTAAACCGGCTCTCGGACCGGTTTTGCATTCGCGAACATCCGCGGTGTAGTTGCGTGGATGCTCCCGAAGCCGGAAACGCGAGATTTCAATCGATCTCGGAGTTTGTTCTACGTGGTTCTACGTCGCCGCTTCCGGTTAGTCTTCGAGAGAGATCTACGGATCTCCCGGCACCGATGAAACTCAGATCCGGTCACGTCTTTAACCACGTCGTCACACATCAACAACCCGTTTCCCCCTCTTCTTCATCTACGAGGTGTCATTCTTTTTCCGTATTATTCCTCGGCCGATAACGACTTATGTTGAAAAGCCTTTACGAAAACAGGGTCATAAATACTTACGTGTAATACGAGTATTTTAAATTTTTATCGCGGTTAACGAAAATAATAAAAAAAAAATGTGCGAAGATAAGAAAAAAATACGTGGAGATAAATAGAGGCGAGCGATAAGAGAAGAAAGAAGAAACAGTAAACGTGAAACAAAGCGATGCGTAGCGTGCGATGCGAACGGGGAGAAAAAAAACGCAAATAAAAATTTTTACAAAAAAAGAACAAAGAGAGAAAGATGTGAATCTGTGAAAGAGGGAAAATGTGTGTAGAGAGAGAGAGAGTGAGAAAGAGAGAACGTCGCGACTGCGTCTTTCAGAAAAGCGTTTCGTCGGGTAAGAGAGCGAAAAGCATCGCTTTTTATAACGTGTTGCTGCGAAGAATATAATAATTGTATGTATATGTGCGCATAGGGGCTGCCATACACTGTATAGTATGTGCGGACACGATTACGCGAGGTCTGCGAGCACAGGGAATTAGGGTGAGTTTCTCGTTCGCGCGGAATCAACGCGAACCGTCGATTGTCGCGAGGGAATCGATCGTATAATTCGGGATCCATTAAGACCGACGATGTCGATCCATGATTTCGGGCTACGATGACCTCGAGGGCATTGTACAGCTCTCGGACACGCCATAATTGACCGTGAATTTTTCATTCGTAATTTCACCGGCTTTATGCCTCGATCGAACCTAATCGAACGGGGGATGTTTTATTCGGACTGAATTTTCACGAGACGGGTATTTTTCGACTCGAGGCCGATTCATTCTTCATCGGCGACCTACCTTCGACGAAACAAGCTCTGTTCACAAATTCGTACTGTTATTAATGGTTTTAGGACGCCAGCAGACGCCATTTTGTCGGGAAAAGTAAAAATTAGTGTACAATATCTTGCAAGTGTTAATCCAGAGACTGTGTACGATCGGATTGAAATTGATTATAGTGAAAGGGGAGTATATTCAGAAAGAAAAATGGCGTCGAACATTAACCTAGTTATTAATCGAACTTCATAGCTTGAGGTAAACGTGAGACAAGATTCTTTGAAAAATCGCCGAAGAATATGGCTAACTTTCCATTGGATTTCTTCGCGGACTACGAGTGCTCGGCGGAGAATGGACTGGCGGTGAAAGATCGAGGGATTGCCTCGCGACGGATCGACAGGATATTATTCCAGGGTAACGTTTTGTACGAGAAAGAAGGGAAGAAAAGAGGGCAAGAGAGGATATAAAAATAAACCGGTACTCCTCGGAGACAAATACGTAAGTTAGGATCGCAGGAGAGTATGGTATTAAGAGAGAGAGAGAGGGACACACGAGTCTTTCTTAGGGAGTCGAAGGATGAAACGAGAGCGAGCATGGTTGGGTAACAGGAAAGGGGACAGCTGTTATGGGACGACAGCGCATACGGTATCGAGCGTGTGCGTGTTCGCTCGAGACACTGTCGCGAACGGTCGCGGACTATTTTTCCCGTGTCAGTGAACGCTTTTCCCCCCGGTTGTCCTAGCAGGAGATGATCAAAGGAAACCGGGAAGAATAGCGAGAGAGAGAGAGAGAGAGAGACACGCCGAGGGAAAAACAGGAAGGTGCCCGAGGAAGGATGAAAACTGTTTCGCGAGCGGACGACGTGTTTTCCGCGCGGCGCTTGTCACACGCGCGATACTGTGCATACGCATATATACATATAGAGGCATATGTGTATATATAAAAATGATATACAATTACCGTAAGTGTATAAGAGATATAATTTATATAGCTGTATTCTACGTCATCAGTACATGTAGGACAGGCTTGCGAGTGTTCACATGTGATCGTCTCAGCCGGCGTGAGAGTGCTTTAAACGTAGAGACTGCGTGAGTGTGAGTGAGAGAGAGAGAGAAAGAAAGAGAACGTATATATATAAATATATATAAAGAAAGAAAGAAAGAGAGGAAAATACAAAGGTGTATTATATATATATATATTATATATATGCATATATAATAATATATATATTGGTATATACATACATATATATATTAGTATATATAACGAAGTAGATAGATTACGGAAAGAGGGAGAGAGAAAGAGAGAAGAAAAATACGCTATACCTTGTAGTCGACGTTACACATATCTTTCGAACACACACACGTTCATTCGAGAGCATGACCAACGGGTTCAGTGATCTTTCCTGCGAAGGTGTCACTGATCCACACGATCGGTCACGACCAGTCGTCACGGTAGCAGGCAAGGCGTGTAGACCCGTGAATGACGCACAGGTAAACCCTGGTCCAAAAAGTCAGTCTACATATCAGACTCTAGTTCGCTCCTCCTGTTCTCATGGTTTCACATCCCCCGATACTCTGTCATTTCTCGGTCCACGACCGGTCTCGTCGCAGTTCCATCTCGAACAGTCGGAACTGGAGGAACGAGCACTTTGTGGATCCATCCTTCGATCTCTCCCCCGATCTTCCAGGTGATCTCGCGTCGACACGGCTGCACTTTGTTTAATCAAGCTCGAGGATCACTCGATTCGATATCAGTATTCTTCGTGTCCACCGATGGACCGATCGGAACGCAATTTTCCTCTGGAGCAGGGAGATCCAACTTGTTCCCCTGCGGGAATCGCAAGGTCCCCGCTATCAGTTAAACTTCTCGTTACTACGTACAGCCGTAGAGTTAGCAGGAGCGAAGTTTTACGGTAACGATGAGGAGTGGGGGAAGAACCTAAGTGAGCTGCAAGTTGGAACTCCCCGCTCTAGAGCTGTGCCGGGCACGGTCGGGGCCCTTGAAACGCTTGCTTCCTCCACCACAACGTTTCTTCCGTGGAAAGCGCACCTTCGTCGCGTTCGCTAGTGTCTCGTGTCTTGTCTGAATTCAGACAAACGCATGTTTTGTCTGAATTCAGACCAGACTTGGGCAAAAATTTTATTTAAATAAAAATATCGAATAAAGTGGGCTTGAAACCTACTTGGGAAAAACTCACTTTATTCGAAATTTTTATTTAAATGCAATTTTTGCCCAACTCTGATTGAGACAAACGTACGCGGCACTCTTCCGGAGCATAGCTGTTCAGCGTCTGCCCGCGCGGGCAGCGAATTTCTTGCCCTGGGCTCGAAGACACGCCCCTGCGGGCAAGGCGCATGCATTTGGAGCAGAACGAGCATCTTGCCCGCGAATAGACACGTTGAGCAGCTCTGCTCTGAAGGATCGAAGATCCTTTTGATCCTTTCTTTCCATCGTGCCGACTCGAGATCTCCTCCCAGCTTCCCTCGCCCTGTACATCCTAGAAACTAGAGTATTCGTATCGCCAGTTACTGCTGCTAACGCTACTATTTACCGCTACCAACTGCAACTATAATCGCCATTAATACTGCTAAACGCATCGCCCCGTTATCTGGCAGCCGTGCAGCTGTCGAGAACGAATATGGTCAGTCCCCGATTGATCATACGTGTCCGGCAACCCTGAGGATCGAACCGAACCATTGTTTACGGGAATAACGAGAGAGAGGCCAGACCCTCTCGAAAGAGGACATCGTTTTCCGTTCTTCGCGATAATCCAATGTCGCCGTTGTCGCGCTGGGAGGAAGTTTCTAACACCTGTCCATCGGTTTTCAATAACCGATACGCAACCACTCGCGGCCCAGGGAAATCACATCTATACATAGACTGTACTATAAATTGTTTTTTTATCGATCGTCTTTTGACTCGAACCGCCGCACAGTGGTAAATGTTTCGATTTTAGGTGGACGAAATTATTTTTGAATAATTTATATCCTCTTGATACTTGATAATTCCTATTATGACATTTATTTTTTTGTTATAAAGGAATTGAACATAAACATGATAACAAACGGATATTTTTCTGATATTTATATATTTCTGACTTATAGAAGGTAAAGTCTGTGAATATAAGAAAATTACTTTAATATGATTACTCTTTTTAAAAATTATAATTACAGTAACTTAATTACATATAATATTTGTATTGCAAACTATAATTAAGCGATCTAATCGGACCGGATTTCTCAATAAGTAGCAGGTTGAAGCAGCTAGTTTTTCTTCGACATTGTTAGGTAATTCATATAGATAAAATATACAAAAATATTGCAGCTTGAGTATGCTTGAGTCAAAGTATAATATCACTTTATTAACTCATTCATAAAAGAAACGGTTTCGATTATAGTTTATTTTATTTACGTCCTCCTTTTAGTTTTAAACTAAAATGAGAAAATATAAATTAGTTTACTATGTACTTACTTTTCATTTTTCAATGCACGACACAAAAATTCACCGCAGTTTCGGAACATTCAACTAGTTGTTAATGGATAAAAAATGGAAATAATGAGATATAATGTTAGAATTATTTAGTTCAGTATGTCTAATAATATATTTTCTCAATTAAATATGTTTTTCAATAATTGAGAAAAATTATTTTTGTCCAGCTAGAATTAGACATTTTACCACTGTGCGCCGGTTAGTTTACGATATATTGCGACGAATTCAATGATAAATTCTACTTTTTCTTTCTTAACCCGGCTACGCTTTAAACAAAAGGAACTTAATAAGTCGTTAGGGGTCCATTTGGACCTCAAATGCCTTACGTGTGACAATTTCTATTACAACTATTTCAAAAAGGATTTTCAATATTTCTTTAAGTGGAAGAAGAATTTTAATTAATTATTTCCGTTTCGAAGTTATAAGCGCGCAAAGAACGCTTTGGGTCCAAATGGGCCCGATAAGCCCGGGTTAAAATGTGATTCAGGGAGAGGAAGAAATGCTTCCCGGGGTCTAGGCGAATTTCGATGGATAGATTGTTTCTCTCAGCGCGCGGTCCTGCCTAACACTTCGCAATTTCGTTCACCGTCGAACCTCTCGAACGTCGAAAGCTGCTGAAATTGTGGCGAATTCTGGCGAAAGTCAAAGGGAAGTTCGACGAGAGAGATCACAGCGCGATTGGCACGACTGTCCACTATTCATTTGGCGACACTCGGAAGCAATGTTCTCGCAGCGATTTGTTATGTATAATTATATTCGTCGATACTTTCTATGCGAATCGATAAGTTGTTGATTAGTTGCTAACCGGAGATCGTCGTGAGATCAGTCGGATGCAATAGAGTAAGATGTTTCAGTGTCTCACGATGATTATCTTGTTCTTTGTTTTTCTTTCTTCTTTAATTTTTTAATCCTAGGACTTCTCTGCGAGTTCTAGGTCTATGCCAGAGTCATTCTCGATTGATATATGTCACTAATACACATTTTATTCCGATATAAGACGATGGCTCGGGACCGGGTGTCGTTCTATTTCGGATGAGGGTAGGTACCCTTATCTAAGTGTCGCGAATCACTCCGGCATAGCACACGGAGGGATAACGCTAAACCTACCGGGCTCTAAAAGCGATTAAAACTAGGGCTGTTACGTTTCCGAAGCTTCGAAGAGTCGAATCGTTTGAAAGTGTAACTTACGAGATTTCATGTTATGCCATGATTTTTGACAAATGAAAATACACTGAGAAAAAAATCCTGTCGAAACAAAAAAAATATATGTTGATTCGATAAGATGTACTATTGAATAGTGCCAATATCATATGAACTTATTTTAATATTTAATAATATTGAATTTCAATGGCAAAACTCATTTCCGCGAATCATATAAGCCAATAGCTTGATCATCAATGTTTTCAAAAAAATAAGATATAGCCTCAAACCAATTCCCAAATTTTTTAACAACATATCTGATTGAAGGAAAAAAAGAAATATTACGAATAATAATATACGGTGTCGAATCAAATAATATTTTCAATCATTTCATGGTAGACAATTCAAATACATCACGATTTGCTTCTAAATTTCATACTATTGAAAAGAATACATTGATATTCGTCGAAGTAAAAAATTACAATAACACGCGTGTTGTTGAAGTAACTACTGTTTTTTCTCAGTGTATAAATAAAAAGATTTGACAGAATTTTCACAGAGTATACAAAATAAAGAAAGCTTTAATTCCAAGCTTCGATTATCGTCACTAGACTCCGAGTTTTATGCATTTATAACAAAAATGAGCAAGTGCAATTTGAAACAGTGAAAATATTTAAAAACTCTAAGAGTATTAATATATTATTTTCACCACATTAAAATTACTATTGAAGAATGTATATTTATTTATATTTAGCTCCTGCGTCTTGCAATTGATGCACAAACTTTTTGTTCTGCATAAACATCCGGAGTCGCCTCGTCGCCTTCGAGGTTTCAGAAATCGAAAAGCTTCGAAACCTCGATTCTTATTACCTTCGAAGTTTCTAAAATCGAAGCCTCAAAATCTTCGATCTTTCCGAGGAAAGTAACAGGCCTAACTTTCGCTTCCGAAAATGACAGGGCTCTATTTATTTAGATCTCGTGCAATTGTCTTTACTAGACTGCAGATCTTCAACGAAAGGCTAGAATATAAAATTCAATAGAATTTTGTACAGTTTTTATTTGTTTTGAATCCACAAAGGCTGTTCCCATGAAAAATAAGAGTTTATTGCACTCCACTTTCTTCAAATTTGTCCGCAAAAATCGGGAAACGCATAAACATTCGCAGTCTAGTAATATTGCAACACGTGCTTGGACGAGAAAATTTCGATAATTAATAATCTCGATAATTATATGAAATATAAAACCGGTCATTTGGCCAGCACTGGTAGGTTCAGTGTTAACGAACGTGTTCGTTTGCTCAAAAGTTCCCTCTCCTCCGCTACGGAGAACGTTTTCATCGAATTCGATTACTCTCGCGGCTGTTGTTTTCCGCGATCTTTTTCATTTCGCGTCGAGGGACGACGGTCTCCTCGTTTTCCCCGTGAGAGACGGGACCCGTCGTCGACGATAACGATCCACCGCTACAGAGAAACGTTTAAACGAACGATGTTTCGTTGCATCTGGTCGCGAAAAACGGTCGAGGATCGATCGCGAGACCGTTTGCGTTGTCCACCCTTTCGCGTTCGGTTGACGTCGGATTACTCAGCGATTCGCTACGTGTATATAACAAGGGAGAAAAGAAAAAGAGGAACGTGCACACACAACGCAGAGGACAGACACACGACCAGAAAAAAAAAACATTGTAATTTTTAATCGTCAGTGTTACTTGAATGTTAGCTAAAGCTACCGTACGACGATTACTCGTTCCGACAGGTATAATTACGGAATATATAATACACGTATTATAGCGAGTACATATAATATGTATATTATGTATCGTATAGAGGGATATATAGCCCGACAACAGTTATCCACGACCAAAAAGTGCCGAAACATTGGCGAGAGATGTCGAAAAAATGCGCGAGAACGAACAACTCGCGTCACATTTCCGAGATTGTTTGGCACGCACGATCGGGAAATAGTCGAAAGCTGCGTTCGTGCGTGTTCAGAAGACACGAGACATACACACACATGCACACAGAGTACGGATGATACACTCTCATACACATGTACACACATGCGTACACGGTATTGCCTCCCCATAGTCGCGGCATTCGCGATCAGACTATAACGGGAGCAGATCCGATTCCGCGATTCCACCTGGTTTTGTGCTGCTCCCTTTCAGTCGACAGTCAATGCTCGCCCGATAGCAAGGTGGCCTGAACGGGGTCGATAGGCTGTGATTGTAGGGAGGGAATACTGCACGTGCACGGTGTGTCTCGGAATTTTCGCGCAAGTCGCACCCACGTCTGCGAATCGAAATGAGAAACATGCTAACGCTGGCTCCGCGTGTGATCTGGAAAATTCGAGCTAGGTTGTGCGTGTTCTGTGTTCCGATATGAAAGAGAACGATTAAACGGAAAGTTAAGAAATATTCTAATATTCTCGGATCGTTCTAGGCCAGGGGTCGGCAACCTTTTGAGTCGAAAGAGTCAAAAATTACAATTTACAAAATTTCAAAGCTTTTAAAGAGCCACAAAATATCTTCTTGCCAACAATAAATAAAGTTTTCTCGCATAAATAAAGTTATTTATTCATAAGAAAAAACATTCAAAGAGCCGCAGGTTGCCGACCCCTGCTCTAGGCTAGACCAGGGCCGGATTAAGCCTAGTAGCACAAGTAGCAAATGCTACGGGCCCCGCGCTTGAAACAGAAAATGTTTAGCTTGCAAAATTGCGTAACAGCCCTGGCTACCGTTCAAAGATATTTTTTCTAAAACAGAAAAAAGGTCATTCATTGGATATTATTTTATTATTATAAAAAACCTAGGGCCTCCTGGTAACATTTGCTACAGGCCCCGCGCTGGCTCAATTCGGCCCTGGGCTAGACTCCGGATTTTCTGCGTTTAGAAGAAAAACGAGCAAGTGCGATTATTCTAATATTCTCGGATCGTTCTAGGCCAGGGGTCGGCAACCTTTTGAGTCGGAAGAGTCAAAAATTACAATTTACAAAATTTCAAAGTTTTTAAAGAGCCACAAAATTTTTTCTTGCCAACAATAAATAGTACTCGCATAAATAAAGTTATTTAATAAAAAAAAAAACTAATCTATGCATAAGAAAAAACATCCAAAGAGCCGCATGTGGCTCGCGAGCCGCAGGTTGCCGACCCCTGTTCTAGGCTAGACCAGGGCCGGATTAAGCCTAGTAGCACAAGTAGCAAATGCTACGGGCCCCGCGCTTGAAACAGAAAATGTTTAGCTTGTAAAATTGCGTAATGGCCCTGGCTACCGTTCAAAGGTATTTTTTCTAAAACAAAAAAAAGGTCATTCATTGGATATTATTTTATTATCATAAAAAACCTAGGGCCTCCTGGTAACATTTGCTACAGGCCCCGCGCTGGGTTAATTCGGCCCTGGGCTAGACTCCGGATTTTCTGCGTTTAGAAGAAAAACGAGCAAGTGCGATTATTCTAATATTCTCGGATCGTTCTAGGCCAGGGGTCGGCAACCTTTTGAGTCGAAAGAGTCAAAAATTACAATTTACAAAATTTCAAAGTTTTTAAAGAGCCACAAAATTTTTTCTTGCCAACAATAAATAGTGCTCGCATAAATAAAGTTATTTAATAAAAAAAAACTAATCTATTCATAAGAAAAAACATCCAAAGAGCCGCAGGTTGCCGACCCCTGCTCTAGGCTAGACCAGGGCCGGATTAAGCCTAGTAGTACAAGTAGCAAATGCTACGGGCTCCGCGCTTGAAACAGAAAATGTTTAGCTTGCAAAATTGCGTAACAGCCCTGGCTACCGTTGAAAGGTATTTTTTCTAAAACAAAGAAAAAGGTCATTCATTGGATATTATTTTATTATCATAAAAAACCTAGGGCCTCCTGGTAACATTTGCTACAGGCCCCGCGCTGGCTTAATTCGGCCCTGGGCTAGACTCCGGATTTTCTGCGTTTAGAAGAAAAACGAGCAAGTGCGATTTAAAACAGTGGAAATATTAAAAGACTTTAATAGTGGGTTTACGAGACAAGGCACAAAGGTACTTAGAAGGTACCAGTTGTGTTGCGGAGACTTAATATAACCTAACCTAGGTTGAATAATAGAGTTCTTTCTATCAATTTAACTAAAACTGGTCTGTTCGCCCTATTAAAATACTTTAAGAGTACTATAATCGACATCAAAATTATTAATGAAGAATCGAAATTTATATTTAGCTCCTGAAATTGATCCGCAAACTTTTTATTTTTCATAAATATCCGGAGTCTAGATCTAGCACTTTTTAAGTGAAATAATCCTTTAATATCTGTATAAATGATTACGTTCGCAACGGTTCTGTAAAAATCAGTTTCAAATGAAGATCACCGAGCCTTCGTCCGCTAGAGATTTACTTGTTTTCGTTCGTGGAACGTGTTCGCACGGCTTGGACTGATCCCGGACGCACAGTGCACGAGAACAGTAGGCATGTCCAATTGGGGCCTTCGCGAGCAAGAGCGTTCTTAGATCGAGAAGATCGTCAAGAGCGAAATCCACGAAGACCGCGAAGTGGTCCAGTTCTCGCGAGAATCTATTCACAGATTACCCTAACAAGGGCTCTCGAATGTATGGCTGTTGTTGATCGTTGTTTCGCTCTTCGCTCGCCGAAAACTGCTCTCCAGAGCAACATGTTGGACCTGCCTGTTACCTATACAGGAACAAGAAAAGGGACAAAGGAGAAGTTTTTTCGTAATCATTAAACCAGCCGAAGCAGCTGCACCTCTTTTTTTATTCTCACACGCACTCACACCACACTGATGATCTTCAATCGACATTCTTTTTTAGCGGTCAGAGAGAGAGAGAGAGAGCGAGAGAGGGAGAGAAAGAGATGCGAGTGAGCTAGAGAGAGAGAGAGAGAGAGAGAGAGATTGAGAAATTGAAAGAGCGTGCGAGAGAGTGAGAGTGAGAGAGAAAGAGGGATCGCGGATTTTACCACCGCTCGAATAGAGATTTAATGTTTGTAAGGGCAATAACGATTGTAAATTTTTCAAGTACACTTGTATTTGAATGTGTAAGTTGCATAAAAAAGACAGATTTTTTAGATATTGCACTATAATATTTATTATTCTAAGGTAAACGAGAGACAGGGTCGCGATTCGCCGCGCTCGCGAAATACCTCGCCTGCGCTGTAACACAAACAATGAAACCCTGACGGTTTTTTCGGCCTCGATCGCGTGCTAGATCCTTTGCGAGAAGATCGGACACAGACGGGATCGACGGGAAAAATACGGGATTCCTCGAATCGCCAGTTTTCCGCGAAGCGTTTTCATTTTTGAATTCTCCCATCCTCGACGGCGAGAAAATATAAAAATGTTCTCTTCACATCACAGCGATCGACGCCCAACGAGTCGCAAGCGCGGCCGCTTCGCGGCGATCATTGATTAATATTAATTAATAAACAGGCAAAGCGAACGCATTGTTCTTTCCAATAAAAGAAGAAGCAAGATTTTTAGTGTTTACACTACAATTGATAAACGATTCTATTATTACATAATATTATATTAATAACAATATTATTACTGTAATGTTTGTTTTTGGTTATTAAAGTGTGTATATAGCAATATATTCTAGAAATCGTCTCAATTATCGAATCGCTTTCAACCCCGTCCACCCTTCCCATATCAATTATCCTTTGGTTTAACTATGAATTTTAAACCGCTTGCGGATTTTATAAATTATTCATTTTAACTTGAAGAGAATTGCAAGTCCTCTGAGAGAATTACATTTTACAACCCCTAACTGAACGCTTCTGAATTTTTCCTTTAAAAGCGAATAGAAAATCGACAGAACTTTCCAGAATTTCTTGCAAATCGAATTTAAATGTTCTTTTTTTCTTTTATCGATTCCCAACAAATGTGAATCTATTTTAACACTACACCTTCCACGAGGGTCAAATGACCCATTTTAGATTTTTTATTTGACAATTACAGTAGGACCTCGTAACAGCCCGGACAAAGTAGGTAAGGCCCGATGGATATAATAATCGAGACCCGAGGGACATAATTAAAATGTACATTATATTCCAAAATAAATTTTTTATTTTTGAAAATTTATTTCCCTTCATGACATAATCATATTTGTTTATAATCGGGATCCGGTTAATCGAGGTCCTACTGTATTGAAATTGTAACGGTGTTTTCATGGGAACTTATCGAATATATTTTTTTACTCCAATATATATTATAGTAAAAATCGCACAAAATATAAATAAATTTAATTCTGTTATTTTTGTAATACTATACACATCAGTCACTTTTGATGGTCTGTAGGTTTACTGATAATTTGATAGAAATCACTGAACATCTCAGCCTTACGCGTGGTGGTAGAATATGTACAAACTGAAGTACTCCGTGTTAAAAAAGAGGATTTCAGAGCGTTGACCGCCTGGGATTTTTGCCACCACGTCTGTCAGTATGTACACACATACATATATATGTACACACATACATATATATGTACACAGACAGGTGACATCGACTTTTAGCATGGAGCAGAACCTATAACCATCTATAGTATGCTGACAGTGCCGCCTACGGCGAAATGGACAAGCTATTCGTCAATTAGATGAATTCACACAGTTAGATGACGCCACCCTGACGTTAAAATCGTTTACCCAGGCGGACGGAGGGTTAACGGTGGAACTTACAGTGATCTGAAATACCACATCGCAATAAGTTCCACCATAAGTTTATTTTAACCACGGACGAGATATAAGAATAGACCTATCATCCAATGTATTTTGGCGGTCATCTTTGCTGAGGCCACTTGGCATCTTTTTCTTGTCATTTCCTGTATTACCAACTCGGTTTTGGAGACCCAGGCACGATCTTGTCGGGGCTACTGACAGCTAAAATAGGCTGACAGCACAGATGGGATATAGGGAATAGGATTCCTATATCTCCTTTGTGCTGACAGCTTTCTTAGTGGTAGCAGAGAGGAAATGAGAGTGCTCACGCCCGGGGTTTGGCGTGCCGCTTTTGTCTCCACATCATGTTTAGCCTGGAACAACTCCTACATCATCTTTAGCATGGAACAGAACCTACATCATCTTTAGCAGGAAACAGAACCCATTTTACTGTTATTAAATCTGTGTAATGGATCAGAACTGGCTTCAACCACCGATCAGATACTATTAAATGATATTAACTATTAAATAATAGTATCTGATCGGTGGTTGAAGCCAGTTCTGATCCATTACACAGATTTAATAACAGTAAAGTGGGTTCTGTTTCCTGCTAAAGATGATGTAGGTTCTGTTCCATGCTAAAGATGATGTAGGAGTTGTTCCAGGCTAAACGTGATGTGGAGACAAAAGCGGCACGGCCAAACCCCGGGCGTGAGCACTCTCATTTCCTCTCTGGTGGTAGCACAGATGAGTTTACATTTCGTCGGTGGTGGTAGGAATTAAAATTAAAAAAATAGCTGTATACAGCGGGACCAGTAAGAGGGCGTGACCGGGCGCGGGGATAACGTGGAACTTACAGTGATCTGAAATACCACATCACTAAAAGTTCGACCAACGACGAGATACTCGCCAAGTAGAAGAAGAATGATATAGTATAGAATGCTCACATTACCCATTCTGTAATTGCCTTATAATACTATCACCCACGAGATACTATCTCGTCTCTTCATCTAAATAGAACCAGACGATATATATGACATTGTTCACGCCCGGGGCGAACAAGCTTGAATGATGCATACATTTTGTTCTGAAGGAAGGTGAAATTGCAAAATGTTATGGAAGACAATAGGTATAGGAATAGAATTTACTGAAAATCAACATATTTATTAAATGTGCAGCTATTAGCTCGATATTATCCTTTATTCATAAGAGTTTCACTAGAAATTCTTACAAATAGAGGATAATACCGATTGCCCAGGTCTCACCACGAGGAGGTTGCTGCACAAGAGACCCGAAAGGGAGTCAGAACGAATGCAATATTCCTTCTGGCTCCCTTTCTAACAACGACGGACTTATACTAAATTACGTAGATATGTCGAGTAATTATTGCGGAGCAAAAGGTGTGAATCGGAGAAGAAGTCTCCGATCCACGGGGGAACAAAGGCGAATCAGGCAGAAGGCACTGATTCTTTCAAAGTGAGAAACAAGAGCGAACCAGAGCAGACGGCTCTGGTTCGAAGGTGACGCGGCGCGTACAATGCTTGCAGCCCAGCCCGGCCAGAGCCGATACCCGACGTGTCCTCACCAAGAGAAATGGACAGTGAGAAGTGTTCAAACGATATCCCATTTCTCTACCAACTACCTGTCACCAAGCAACATAAGTTGTGGTGAACGCGGGTAGGATGACGAATAGAGAGGACACTGTAGCATGGCTACACGAGTGAACAGGTCTCAATGAGCCACGTCTCTCAATGTATCGACGCCGAATACCGACTCCAACCGGTCTGGTACATACAAGCAAGGTCCGACACAGCAGAAGGCTGTGTCGGAGACAAAAATGCGGGTCGAGTAAAGTGACGTTACGGCAATAATTACTCGACATATTTACAACGACGATATACAATCTTAATAACTAACGCACGCAAGCCGAGCAGTTATTGTGGTTAAAAAACTAAATCGCAAAAGAGGGAAGAATCAAAGCAGAAGGCTTTGAGTCGCAAAAAAGAAACATGAGCCTGAGCAGAAGGCTCTGGTTCGGCGTGACGCTACGACAATAATTGCTCGGCAAATAAAACTAACTTAACAATATGCCGCAGTCTTCTTAATTTATCCTCTTCTTGGCGTGTCCTCGTCTCGGTATGTTCTCTTCTTTGTTTGCCCTCTACTTGTTGTATTCTAACTAAAACAGACTAATAATGATTACACATATTAATACACAACCCTGCACACGAGTGCAAGCCTAATATTCGTTCGCGAAAACAAACCTAAGACCAGCTCACGAGAGCCAAACTAATACCAGCTCACGAGAGCCAAACTAACCCCGCACACGAGTGCGAATCTAACCAGCTCACGAGAGCCAACCTAATGATACCAGCTCACGAGAGTCAAACTAACCCCGCACACGAGTGCGAATAAAACCAGCTCACGAGAGCCAACCTAACACCAGCTCACGAGAGCCAAACTAACCCCGCACACGGGTGCGGCCTATAGGCGATTCGGGTAGCCCCGGGGACGCGACACCCCGTACTCACTCACGGCCCCATCCGTGAGTGAGCCCTTGGGGGACCTCCGATCGGAGGTAAAAAAATTTCAGACAAGATGTGAAAGTTTTTAGAAGTGGGACTTGTGAAATTTCCGTAGCGAACAATGGGAATTCAGAAATGAAAATTGTCGAGATCACTGATTGAAATAACGAACTCAAGATGGGCCAAGGGTAAACACGAAGAAAGCATTGATGTACCCTTGGCCGACAGCAAGCTACCTGAAAGTAAACTCATATACAATTTAATGATATGTGGTTTTATATCTCGCAAGTCTTAAATTCTACTACACAATCTTATCGAAAATTATAAATGTGCAATGTGCAGCTATTAGCTCGGTATTATCCTTTATTCATAAGACACTAAAAGTTCTTACAAATAGAGGATAATACCGATTGCCCAGGTCTCACCACGAGGAGGTTGCTGCACAAGAGACCCGAAAGGGAGTCAGAACGAATGCAATATTCCTTCTGGCTCCCTTTCTAACAACGACGGACTTATACTAAATTACGTAGATATGTCGAGTAATTATTGCGGAGCAAAAGGTGTGAATCGGAGAAGAAGTCTCCGATCCACGGGGGACCAAAGGCGAATCAGGCAGAAGGCTCTGATTCTTTCAAAGAGACAAACTAACGCAAACCAGGGCAGAAGGCCCTGGTGCGAGGGTGACGCGCGAATGGCCAAGAGGAACTCAAGCTGCAATACCCATTTCTCCCAACCACTTGCCGCCAGAGACGGACATGAGTGGAATAAATTTACAGAGGAGAGGTTTTACATGAGCGAGCCACATCTCTCAAAGCCTCCCCCCATTAATATTATCTACCGCGAACTCCCGTACCAACCGGTCTGGTACAAACTACATACGAGCAAGGTCCGACACAGCAGACGGCTGTGACGGAATCAAGAAAACGAGCAATGTGAAGTTATGGCAATAATTGCTCGACATATTTACAACGATAGTATACAATCTTAATATATAGACCAAATGTAACTAACTTAAAAATACACTGTACTCTTCTTCCTCTTCGTTGGTGTGTCCTCTTCATTCGGTGTGTCGTCTTCGTTAGCAGCCGGCTGTTGTAATCTAGCTGAAACAGACTAATCGTATTTAGAAACAATGCTGTTGAATACAGAATTAAATCACGCACACGAGTGCGAATGTAACCAACTCACGAGATTAAATATAAACCCGCACGTAAGCGGAAACCTAACCATGCACATGAGTGCGAATACAACCAGCAATGCAACTCACAAGAACAATTGTAACCACGCACAGAAGTGCGAAAGCAACCAGCGAAGTAACTCACGAGAGCAATTATAATCCTGCACATGAGTGCGAATACAACCAGAGAGAACCAGCTCAAGAGAGCTATTGTAACCCCGCACAGAAGTGCGAATACAACCAGCGATCCAGCTCGTGAGAATAGTTGTAACCCCGCACACGAGTGCGAGAACAACCAGCGAAGCAGAGCACAAGAGCAATTATAGCACCGCACACGAGTGCGAATACGATCAACTCACGAGAGTTATGGTAACTGCTTACACGAATGTAGCCTATAGGCGATTCGGGTAGCCCCGGGGACGCTACACCCCGTACTCACTCACGGCCCCATCCGTGAGTGAGCCCCTGGGGGACCTCCGATTGGAGGAATACAATTTTAATAAAGAAATATAAATTTGAAGAAGACTCATTATCGAAAGTCTCGATGAAAATTTCAATTAGTATATTAGAGATAATAATTGATGGTATTCGTTGAATTAACAGTTGAAGGACAGGTTTGTTGAAACTGAGCCAAGGGTAGATAAAGAAAGCTTTGAAAAATATTAGTATCCAAACTTACCATTGATCGTTGAATGAAGAGTTGAAGGTAGGCCACGGTAGCTGTGGATGACCCCTTGTCCACCTCTGGTCCACCTCTTGTCCACCTCTGGTAAGTCCCCGGTCCTCCTGCATCCTCCCGGTCCCGCAGCACGTCCGCTCACGCCGCTCCCCCGGCCCGACTGACTGACTGACGGTGGGCTCTCGCCGAGCTCGAGCGGCACAAGCGCAGAGGTGCGTGACGCTCCCCACCCCACCGAACATCGATCGATGTCGATCGCCGTGGAAATTATTGATAAATCTATTATTTCCAGCTGGTTAATGTTTATAACAATTCTATTTTACAGCGATGTCCACAAGCAATCCCTTGGCTATCTGACCACCTAATTTTTTAGTAAAAGTGGCTAATAGTATTCGAGATACGGAATAACTTCTAAACCATAAACATTTGCACGCATTAATTTATTCAATACAATTCACAGATAAATTTATTATTTCTGACTGTTTAATGTTTATAACAATTCCTTTTGCTAATGATGTTAACGAGCACGCCCTTGACCGCCATGGCAACCAATTTTTTCGTAAAAATAGACAATAAAACTCGAGAAACAGAATAACTTTTAAACCATGAACATCCGCACGCATTAATTTATTCAACATACTACTATGATACATTTATTAATTCTAGCTAATTAATGTTTATAATCATTCCTTTTGCCAACGTTGTGGACAAGCACTCCCTTGACCACTTTGCCATCTAATTTTTCACAGTGTTCGGTATTGGCCTGAACGGGAGCATTCAAACGAAGGTGGTTCGACCGTTGCGTTGGTGCCGTCTCGTTATTGTTTTCGTGTCTCGAGCGCGCGATCTCGAAACCGCTGTCTTGTCCTCGTAAAAGTCATCGTACAATAAAGAATGTATGTTTAACTGCAAAATTCGAAATGTTGCAAACAGCCAAATATTAATACGTATTTTAAAATAAAATAAAATGAATGTATCGTTAATTAAATCATATGTGCATTATATAGCAAGTGATTTTTATGAAAATTTTCAGGAACATTACAAAACACCCGTTAAAATATCATGTAAAATTGCGTATTTTTGCTATTTTCAACGTTACAGTCACAATTCTGGAAAAGTAAACGAAACGAGTCGAGTCAGTCAATACATGATTAATTCAACCTGAATATTTCATCTGTGTTTAATTATAATGCTCCCTGTTTCTATAATGATTTTTAAACTGAATAAATGTTTTCTCGATTTATATATAAATAAACTGTTATTTATTGATAGCAAACAAAGTAATAATTGTTGTTGAAAATTGAATTACCTATTAAACGCTATTTTTATCTTGAAATTTATTCATATAAAGTGCGTTAATTGTTGGTTTCTTTAAACCTTCTGCTGTAAAATACAATATAACTGTAATAAATCTAAGGATTTTTACATCTTTCAATGCCTGTCGTTTTTTCCCGCATCAACCGATTTCGATGAAGCATTCATAGTGCATATAATTCATATACAGATCCACAAAACGCACATTTTAAATTTTTATTACGGACTCTAATAAAAAAGTTTTATAAAATGTCTTTTTTACTTTCTCATGTAATTCTTATCAATTGCAATTTTACATGATGTTTTAACGGGTGTTTTGTAATGTTCCAGAAAATTTTCATAAAAATCACTTGCTATATAATGCACATATGATTTAATTAACGATACATTCATTTTATTTTATTTTAAAATACGTATTAATATTTGGCTGTTTGCAACATTTCGAATTTTGCAGTTAAACATACATTCTTTATTGTACGATGACTTTTACGAGGACAAGACAGCGGTTTCGAGATCGCGCGCTCGAGACACGAAAACAATAACGAGACGGCACCAACGCAACGGTCGAACCACCTTCGTTTGAATGCTCCCGTTCAGGCCAATACCGAACACTGTGAAAAATTAGATGGCAAAGTGGTCAAGGGAGTGCTCGTCCACATCGTCGGCAAAAGAAATCATTATAAACATTAATTAGCTAGAATTAATAAATGTATCATAGTATTATGTCGAATAAATTAATGCGTGCGGATGTTCATTGTTTAAAAGTTATTCTGTTTCTCGAGTTTTATTGTCTATTTTTACGAAAACATTAGATGGCAAGGTAGTCAAAGGAGTGCTCGTTAACATCATTAGCAAAAGGAATTGTTATAAACATTAAACAGCCAGAAATAATAAATTTATCTGTGAATTGTATTGAATAAATTAATGCGTGCGAAAGTTCATGGTTTAAAAGTTATTCCATATCTCGAATACTATTAGCCACTTTTAATAAAAAATTAGGTGGTCAGATAACCAAGGGATTGCTTGTGGACATCGCTGTAAAATAAAATTGTTATAAACATTAACCAGCTGGAAATAATAAATTTATCAATAATTGTCACGGCGATCGACATCGATCGATATTCGGTGGGGTGGGGACCGCCGAGCGTCGAGCGTTGAGCGTGGGTGAGCGTGGAGCGCACGCCCGAGCTCGGCGAGAGAGTTCCGTCAATCAGTCAGTCGGGCCGGGGGTGGCGGCGTGAGCGGTCGGGCTCCGGGACCAGGAGGACCAGGAGGACCAGGGACCAGTGATGCCAGATGCGGGGAGTCACGGTGAAATGATGTACCCCCTCTCTGATGCCGGGGAATGAATGGAGCAAATGGGAGACACGTTGCACGTGCGCGATGGGTACCGTGGAGTGTGCGCCTGCGCACGGTGCTGGAATGGAATAGTGGAAGGGGTAAGGAGGAGAGTACAGGAGCTCCGTTTGGAGCTCCATATGGCATCACTGCCAGGGACCTACCAGAGGTGGACCAGAGGTTGACCAGAGGTGGACAAGGGGTCATCCACAGCTACCGTGGCCCACCTTTAACTGTTCATTCAACGATCAACGGTAAGTTTTATTACTGACATTTTTCAAAGCTTCCTTTGTCTACCCTTGGCCCAATATCAACAAGCCTGTCCATCATACTAACTGAAATTTTCAACGAAACTTCGGTATTGAGTCTTCTTCACATTTATCAATTTTATTCTTCATCAAATTTAAATTTTGAGCGCCCCACTCGTGTGCGGGGTTATAATTGCTCTTGTGCTCTCCTTCGCTGGTTGTTTTCGCACTCGTGTGCGGAGTTATAATTATTCTTACGAGCTGGTTCGCCGGTTGTATTCGCACGTCTGTGCGGGGTTACAATTGCTCTCTTGAGCTGGTTCTCTGGTTGTATTCGCACTTCTGTGCTGGGTTACAATTACTTTAGTGAGTAGGTTCTCCGGTTGTATTCGCACTCATGTACACGATTACAATTGTTCTTGTGAACTGGTTCACTTGTGAACATGATTATAAATTATAATTGCTCTTGTGGACAGGTTGTATTCGCACTCATGTGCATGGTTAGGTTTGCGCTTACGTGCGGGTTTATATTTGCTGTCGTGAGCTGGTTACATTCGCACTCGTGTGCGTGATTTAATTCTGTATTCAACAGCATTGTTTCTAAATACGATTAGTCTGTTTCAGCTAGATTACAACAGCTGGTTGCTAACGAAGACGTCACACCGAATGAAGAGGACACACCAACGAAGAGGAAGAAGACTAGAGTGTATTTTTAAGTTAGTTATATTTAGTTTACATATTAAGATTGTATACCATCGTTGTAAATATGTCGAGTAATTATTGCCGTAACTTCACTTTGCTCGTTTTCTTGATTCGGACACAGCCTTCTGCTGTGTCGGACCTTGCTCGTATGTAGTTTGTACCATACCGGTTGGTACGGCAGTTCGTGGTAGATAATATTAATGGGGGGAGGCTTTGAGAGATGTGGCTCGCTCATGTAAAACCTCTCCACTGTAAATTTATTCCACTCATGTCCGTCTCTGGCGGCAAGTGGTTGGGAGAAATGGGTATTGCAGCTTTAGTTCCTCTTGGCCATTCGCGCGTCACCCTCGCACCAGGGCCTTCTGCCCTGGTTTGCTTTAGTTTGTCTCTTTGAAAGAATCAGAGCCTTCTGCCTGATTCGCCTTTGGTCCCCCGTGGATCGGAGACTTCTTCTCCGATTCACACCTTTTGCCCCGCGATAATTACTCGACATACTTGCGTAATTTAGTATAAGTCAGTCGTTGTAAGAAAGGGAGCCAGAAGGAATATTGCATTCGTTCTGACTCCCTTTCGGGTCTCTTGTGCAGCAACCTCCTCGTGGTGAGACCTGGGCAATCGGTATTATCCTCTATTTGTAAGAACTTCTAGTGAAACTCTTATGAATAAAGGATAATATCGAGCTAATAGCTGCACATTGCACATTTACAATTTTCGTAACATTGTGTAGTAGAATTTAAGACTTGCGAGATATAAGAACATATTTCATTAAATTGTATATGAATTTACTTTCAGGTAGTTTGCTGTCGGCCCAGGGTACATCAATGCTTTCTTCGTTTACCCATGGCCCATCTTGAGTTCGTTATTTCGAAGAACTTATTCAATCAGTGATCTCGACGATTTTTATTTCTGAATTTAAAATTGTTCGCTGCGGAACTTTCACAGGTGCCTATTCTAAACATTTTCACATGTTGTCTGAAATTGGTATTCCTCCGATCGGAGGTCCCCCAGGGGCTCACTTACGGATAGAGCTGTGAGTGAGTACGGGGTGTCGCGTCCCCGGGGCTACCCGAATCGCCTATAGGCCGCACCCGTGTGCGGGGTTAGTTTGGCTCTCGTGAGCTGGTGTTAGGTTGGCTCTCGTGAGCTGGTTTTATTCGCACTCGTGTGCGGGGTTAGTTTGGCTCTCGTGAGCTGGTGCTAGGTTGGCTCTCGTGAGCTGGTTAGATTCGCACTCGTGTGCGGGGTTCGTTCGGTTCTCGAGATCTGGTCTTAGGTTTGCTCTTGAGAGCGGGTCGTGGGCTTGCACTCGTGTGCGGGGTAATGTATTGTTATGTCTAATTATTATTAGTCTGTTTTAGTTAGAATACACTAAGAAGAGGACACACCAGGAAGAGGACACACCAAGAAGAGGACACACCAAGAAGAGGACATACTATGAAGAGGACAAACTAGGAAGAGGACACACCAAGAAGAGGACGTACCAAGAAGAGGACACCCCGAGAGGAAGGCAAATCAAGAAGAGGATATATCAATAAGTTAGTTTTATTTGAAGAGTGAGGTACCCCAGGGGCTCACTCACGGATGTTGCCATGAGTGAGTACGGGGAGTCGCGTCCCCGGGGTGCCTGAATCGCCTATAGGCCGCGTGCGTTAGTAATTAAGATTTTATACCGTCGTTGTAAATGTCGAGTAATTATTGTCTTAACTTCACTTCGCTCGTTTTCTTGTTTCCGATACAGCCTTCTGCTGTGTCGGACCTTGCTTGTATGTACCAGACCGGTTGGAGTCGGTATTCGGCGTCGATACATTGAGAGAGGTGGTTCATTGAGACCTGTTCACTCGTATTGCCATTCTCTCTGTCATCCTACCGGGTTCACCTCAACGCTTTGCGATGCCTGGTGGCAGGTAGTTGGCAGAGTTCTCTCTGTTTGTAATCCTACCCGGGTTCACCTCATCGGATTGCGTTCCTGGTGGCCAGGTAGTTGGCAGAGGAATGGTGTTACGTTTGAACACTTCTCGTGACCATCTCTCTTGGTGAGGACACGTCGGGTATCGCCTCTGGCCGGAGATGGGCTGCAAACATTGTACGCGCCGCGTCCCTTCGAACCGGGGCCTTCTGCTCTGGTTCGTTTTGTTTTTCTCTTTGAAAGAATCGGAGACTTCTTCTCCGATTCACACCTTTTGCCCCGCGATAATTGCTCGACTTGCGTGCGTGCGTTAGTTTTTAATATTGTATATCGTCGAGTAATTATTGTCTTAACTTCTCGTTACTCGTTTTCTTGATTCCGACACAGCCTTCTGCTGTGTCGGACCTTGCTTGTATGTACCAGACCGGTTGGAGTCGGTATTCGGCGTTGATACATTGAGAGAGGTGGTTCATTGAGACCTGTTCACTCGTATTGCCATTCTCTCTGTCATCCTACCGGGTTCACCTCAACGCTTTGCGATGCCTGGTGGCAGGTAGTTGGCAGAGTTCTCTCTGTTTGTAATCCTACCCGGGTTCACCTCATCGCATTGCGTTCCTGGTGGCCAGGTGGTTGGCAGAGGAATGGTGTTACGTTTGAACACTTCTCACTGTCCATTTCTCTTGGTGAGGACACGTTGGGTACTGGCTCTGATCGAGAAGTGCTGCCAGCATTGTACGCGCCGCGTCCCTTCGAACCAGAGCCTTCTGCTCTGGTTCGTTTTAGTTTTTCTCTTTGAAAGAATCAGAGCCTTCTGCCTGATTCGCCTTTGATCCCCCGTGGATCGGAGACTTCTTCTCCGATTCACACCTTTTGCCCCGCGATAATTGCTCGACTTGCATGCGTGCGTTAGTTTTTAATATCCGTTATTGTTAGGAAGGGAGCGAGAAGGAATATTGCATTCGTTCTGACTCTCTTTCGGGTCTCTTGTGCAGCAACCTCCTCGTGGTGAGACCTGGGCAATCGATATTATCCTCTATTTGTAAGAACTTCTAGTGTCTTATGAATAAAGGATAATATCGAGCTAATAGCTGCACATTTAATAAATATGTTGATTTGCAGTAAATTCTATTCCTATACCTATTGTCTTCCATAAGATTTTGCAATTTCACCTTCCTTCAGAACAAAATGTATGCATTATTCAAGCTGGTTCGCCCCGGGCGTGAACAATGTCATATATCGTCTGGTTCTATTTAGATAAAGAGACGAGATAGTATCTCGTCGGTGATAGTATTATAAGGCAATTACAGAATGGGTAATGTGAGCGTTCTATACTACATCATTCTTCTTCTACTTGACGAGTATCTCGTCGGTGGTAGAACTTTTAGCGATTGGTATTTCAGATCACTGTAAGCTCCACGTTATCCCCGCGCCCGTCGCTCCCGGTTACCCGTCCCGCTGAATATACAGGGGCGGCAGTCTTTAATAGTATCTTGTCGGTGCAAATAATATCTGGTCGATGTCCGTGCACTGTGCACAGACTTATCTTTGGTAGATAAGTAGATGCTGGTAAAGGAGGAGACTCGGTTTTCAACAGTCTATAAGAACGTACTGTTTTTATGCCATTGTCGTCATTTCTATGTTCAACAGAGAGTAAAAGACACAGTAGTTGGTTTATGTTCTAGAAACCTCCTCTTTCAAATCCATAAATTTTGAAGAAAAAATTTATTCACTTTAATTCTTGATCGTTACAGGAAAAGTTAAGATTTCGTGCGAAATGTACTGTGTTAAATCACGAAGACTCTTAAATTTTAATAGGCAATTCAATTAGAATAAGAATTTATCCAGTCATACAAAAATTCATATATAAACGTACTACGCAAAATTATAACCAACGTAATGAGAATTTACTAAGGAACATTCGAATGTTGCTAACACACCCGTAGGATTTCATCATTCCTTTACTTGTCTAAATATCTGCATTTATGTGATATGTAAATAAATTTTGTAATCTTTTCAGTTCAGAATATTAATCTCACTCGACTATGATTCATTTCTAGGAAAGTACGTTTGTGAAACAATACGTGTACGCCAATATTTCCCACAAACATTCCCAGAAAGAAACGCAGGCGTTCCTGAGGGAGAAAAAAAAGATTTGCACGCGGTGTTGTTCCCTTCGGTATTCGACTTGCATTCCCCTTTCTTTAACCTCGTTTCCACGCAAAACTCCATTGTTATGCTGTGTATAGGCATACGACGGCTAGAATGGGCTATAAGATCCGAAAAAGTTCATTCATTCATGGTGCGTCGCCTCCTCGTTGTGCCTCTAGTAAATCACAATATTTCCGAATAAATTTAAAGAGAAAGACCGTGCTGCTCCAAATAGGCAGTCATTGCTCACTGTATACAACAAATCAATTCCCACTGCTTGTACAGGGTGTATGAAAAGTAATGGTCATCGTTGCGTTTGTTAATTGGACGAGGCTGTGTCGGAAGGACTTTAGGTTGAGAAGTGGGGGAACTGTCAAAGAAATTCTTTTTGGTATTGGTATTGGTATACAGTAGTGGACAAAAAAGATGATAACTACTTTAATATTGTACTATACGATTTGAATTTTTTGGGGAATCTAGTTTACTACAGGATGTGGAAAGAAATTTTTTCAAAAATTGCAATCGATCGGAATTGTAGAAAAAATATTAAAAATTGCATTTTGAACTTTTTTATGTGGGCCTATATTGAAAATTTAAAAAACACGTTTCATCGATCTGTGTCAAATAAACTTATTCTGAAAATTTCGTCAAAATCGGTCGACGTTGCAATGAGCTACAAACGATTAAACATGGTAAAAATTGCAGATTTCCACGATTTTCAAGCTCTAACTGCAATGAATCTAAGGATTCTTACATCTTTCAATGCCTGTCGTTTTTCCCCGAATAAACCGATTTGATTTCGATGAAACTTTCACAGTGCATATAATAGACACAGATCGACAAAACGTATTTTTTAAATTTTCAATATAGGCTCACATACAGAAGTTGGAAATGCAACTTTTAGTATCTTTTCTACAATTCCGATCAATTGCAATTTTTGAAAAAATTTCTTTCCACATCCTGTAGTAAACTAATTGCTCTAGCTTCCCAGAAAAGTACAATATTAAAATAGTTATCGTCTTTTTTAGAGCGTCTTTAAACTTTTGTCCACTACCGTAACTCCACCCAATCAAATTTTGCGATAACTTCAACAGCTTATATCTCAATAACCGTTTGTTTGCGACACGTGGCATCTTTCAAACTTTTTCTCTTCTGAGTGGAAGGGCTGTTGATGTAAAAAAACAACTATACCAACAATTTTCTTCGCTATAAAAAATGTTGCGGCAAGTTTCTCTTACAAATGTTCACCGATTCAGAGGTGTAGATTCGATAGAACGGCTGATTCTTATCTTTTCATACACCCTGTACAATCTCATCATTGTAAAACAGTCATCTTTATACAAGTTTTTTGCAGTCCAAATTCACCTTTAACCTATACTGCTACGCGAAGTGTTTCTTCGAAATCAGATCGGTGAGAGCGTTGGCTTACTTTCCGCCAGCGACGACTGTAATCATCAATTTGTTTATCAGTATTATTCATTACAGCGAGCACCCGTCCGTGCCAACATCAATTATCTTACTTCCTGTCTTCCCAATAATTAAAATAAGAACGTAAGATATCTAGGAAACGTTCGTTCATCTCGGAAAAGAAATCTAAGAGGCTGATTCCTCGTTTCTTTAACGAAGACGATCGTCCACACGTCGTCGTTTCCGGGCGAACGAGATTCTAATGACCCGATCAGTGGTGTACAACGAAGAACCTACGCGATCTACATCACTTTTCACGGGAGAAAATGTACTTTTACCGTGTCGCACGCCCAATTACTGAACTGAATCGCTTCCCGACTGCCGATTAGTACGGTAATAGGAACATTTTGTCGAGATATCGCAATTACCGCGGACACGCTTTAATGATCAAGAACGGGAGGATAATGGATTACGTTGGATTATCGTACGTAACCGTCGCTGGTTATTACGAGCATGTTCGAAAACGCTTTGGAAAGTGGTGTTCGCCCGTGGTTCTTCCGATGGATGAATAAAAACATCTTCTCTCGTTTACTAAATGGAGGTAGTTGTCGAATTGAGACCTGCGGAGAAAATTAGGCGAGACGAAACACATCTGATATGACATAAGCGTATCGCGATCGGTTCTTGTTCGCTATCGGATACACTGTAACGGTCCAAACTGGCCGAGTGAAAGCGAAAGGTGTCCGGGCGAGTATCGTTTTTTTTTCTGGCGGAAGAAGAAACGACAGAAAAAAAACGAGGAAACGAACGGGTGTAATGTTAATTGATACTTGACACGTGCACGAAATGGAACGTTTGTATGTATGTGCACGCTCGTCTCGCAGAGGATTGCTCGACGATGGTCAAACGTTCGTCTAAGTCGGGATGATTATGTAAAACAGTTATACATACAAATCAATTCGAACATTTTACAAATAAAGTGCTTTCTTTCACGCGGATTAAAATTGAAACTCCAAGTTTTTAATGGTAGAAGAATGTAAACAATTTTATGATTTCGGCGTCACAGGTTCGATCAAGTGTTACTCACTAAGCAATTTTTCAATTTAGATAGTTCTCAAGATTTCGATCCAAATGTGGACCATTTTCAAGAGAAATTTTGCTTTCAACTATACCTTACAGTATTTTACAGATGCAAAATTTCTCTTGAAAATGGTTCGCATTTGGATCGAAACGTTGAAAACTATTTAAATTGCAAAATTGCTTAGTGAGTAACACTTGATCGAACCTGTGGCGCCGAAATCATTAAATTGCACTATTTGCACTATCTACGATCGACATAAAGGAAAATTCAACGTAGAAGAATGTCTTTGCAAAAATCGATATTTTTGCGAAGCATTGATCATATCCAGCATTTTTATCGCATTCTTTGTATATGTGTTATCTAATTAACCTTTGCACTCGGAGTTATTCTAATTCGAAAATCAAATTTTTCTTCTGGCCTGAAACATTTCCAATTTTATATGATTTTCTTCATTTGATCGATATAAAACTGATATAAAATACCTCGTACAATACTTTCAGTAGCTTATTCATTTAAATTCTAATAATGTAACAACTATTTTGAATAATGGTATAAGAATTACTAGTGGCGCCTCTCTCTCTCCGAGTCACCACTCGAGTGAAGAGGGTTAAAGTGTAGACTACGAAAGAATCTTTTGGAACAAGTTAATAGTGTAAAACAATCGCTCCCAGCGCTACCTTAACACCAAGCCTACCACGAGGGGTCAAATAACCCATTTTAGATTTTTTATTTGACAATTATTAAAATTACAAAGATGTTTTCATGGGAATTTATTGAATATATTTTTTGGCTCCAAAATATAAATAAATTTAATCTTGTTATTTTTATAATACCATACACATCAGGCATTTTTGATGGTCGGTAGGTTTAGTGTTAAAGGGCAAGAAGGCGCAAGGTTATGAGAGATCGGTTCGAGGATCTTGTCACCACTCGAGTGAAAAGGGTTAAAGTGTAGGTTACGAAAGAATCGTTTGGAACAAGTTAATAGTGTAAAACAATCGCTTCCAGCGCTACCTTAACACTAAGCCTACCACGAGGGGTCAAATAACCCATTTTAGATTTTTCATATGATTTTCTTCATTTGATCGATATAAAACTGATATAAAATACCTCGTACAATACCTTCAGTAGCTTATTCATTTAAATTCTAATAATGTAACAACTATTTTGAATAATGGTATAAGAATTACTAGTGGCGCCTCTCTCTCTCCGAGTCACCACTCGAGTGAAGAGGGTTAAAGTGTAGATTACGAAAGAATCTTTCGGAACAAGTTAATAGTGTAAAACAATCGCTTCCAGCGCTACCTTAACACTAAGCCTACCACGAGGGGTCAAATAACCCATTTTAGATTTTTTACTTGACAATTATTGAAATTACAAAGGTGTTTTCATGGGAATTTATTGAATATATTTTTTGGCTCCAAAATATAAATAAATTTAATCTTGTTATTTGTATAATACCATACACATCAGGCACTTCTGATGATCGGTAGGTTTAGTGTTAAAGAGCAAGAAGGCGCAAGGTGATGGGAGAACGGTTCGAGGATCTTGTCACCACTCGAGTGAAAAGGGTTAAAGTGTAGGTTACGAAAGAATCTTTTGGAACAAGTTAATAGTGTAAAACAATCGCTTTCAGCGCTACCTTAACACTAAGCCTACCACGAGGGGTCAAATAACCCATTTTAGATTTTTCAAATGATTTTCTTCATTTGATCGATATAAAACTGATACAAAATACCTCATACAATACCTTCAGTAGCTTATTCATTTAAATTCTAATAATGTAACAACTATTTTGAATAATGGTATAAGAATTATTAGCGGCGCCTCTCTCTCTCAGAGTCACCACTCGAGTGAAGACGGTTAAAGTGTAGGTTACGAAAGAATCGTTTGGAACAAGTTAATAGTATAAAACAATCGCTTCCAGCGCTACCTTAACACTAAGCCTACCACGAGGGGTCAAATAATCCATTTTAGATTTTTTACTTGACAATTATTGAAATTACAAAGGTGTTTTCATGGGAATTTATTGAATATATTTTTTGGCTCCAAAATATAAATAAATTGAATCTTGTTATTTTTCTAATACCATACACATCAGGCACTTTTGATGATCGGTAGGTTTAGTGTTAAAGGCAAGAAGGCGCAAGGTTATGAGAGATCGGTTCGAGGATCTTGTCACCACTCGAGTGAAAAGGGTTAAAGTGTAGACTACGAAAGAATCTTTCGGAACAAGTTAATAGTATAAAACAATCGCTTCCAGCGCTACCTTAACACCAAGCCTACCACGAGGGGTCAAATAACCCATTTTAGATTTTTTATTTGACAATTATTAAAATTACAAAGGTGTATTCATGGGGATTTATTGAATATATTTTTTGGCTCCAAAATACAAATAAATTTAATCTTGTTATTTTTATAGTACCATACACATCAGGCACTTTTGATGATCGGTAGGTTTAGTTGTGAAGGGCAAGAAGGCGCAAGGTTATGAGAGAACGGTTCGAGGATCTTGTAAGGAAGAAGGGGCCGTCGATCCTGGCGATCGCTTGGCACCCGGAAGGAAGAAGGAACGGGTCACCTCATCTGCGGCGAGCAGCGGATTCACGGTGGCCAGGTGAGCACAGGTAAATACACCCGGTCCAGTGCACGGCTGGCCGTCGACTCGGCAGGTAGAGCGCGTGCTGCACTAGCAGAAGACGGAAGAAGGGGGATCGAGAGAGTGCGTTCAACTCCGTAGATCCGCGCGTGATCCAACGTTGCGGCCGGCCTTGACACCGGCTCGATCCTCGGAGTAGAAACCAGCACGGGGATGGCCGGGACGAGGATGAGGACGTTCCCAGACGACGACGATGACGACGGTACGTGCACATATATATATAAAGAGAGAGAGAGAGAGAACCTCGTTAAATTCCTGCCGTTCGAAGGATCGACGTCCTTCATCGATCATAGAATCCATAACGAGCCGAAAGATTGCCGAGAGAAACGCGGAAACCAGGTTACCAGGCTGTCGGTGGCCTCGTGATCGGACCAACGGAGAAAACGGGGCAGCAAACGAGAAGAATAAGGCGGAATATTTATTCCAACGGCCGATCGAGTGTGCAGCCGCCGGTTGAATTTCAAATCGAGCCACTGTTTCGCGTTCGCGGACCGCCTTGTTCAACGACGGGAGACGATCACCGATCATTTTACAGCGATCATTTGTCTCGAACCGGCACCGGTTGCTTCTCGACTCGAGACCGACCGACCAAAACCCGCTCCGCAATCTTTCGTAACAGTATTTGCGAAGATGGTAATCTCCGTTCCTATTTAGACGCTGGTTTTTCGCGGGGTTAATGAATCGATCCGCCAACGGAAAGCTTGTTATCGCTGCGGTATTATGTTTATGTATATTTTCTTCTCGCGCGCACTAGAGAAGACTAGAATTCTAATCGCTGGGATTCCTGTGTGATTCACTGGAGGCGCTCAGGAATTTTTATTCTATTCGAATAGGCTAATAATAATAAATAAATAATTTTGATTGTTCTCTTCGTTCCGTTGGGTAGCAGAGATTTTACGAGTGCGAGCTAATTGAACAATCTTCGCTACACTTTGACTGCTCACCTGACCACCTCGAACATTTCGCGAGATTATAAATATTATATAAACTTTTTACTTAATATAATGTTCCTTTTACTCTTATAATGTTCCTTGATCCACTTCGATTAAGCTGTGCATTACTGCAAGAGAGTTTAAGCGATATTAGTACGAAGCATTTACGCTTCGCGAGACGTTGTAGGACCGTGAGAATGCTCGGCGTTGTCTTGCGAAAGAAATGAAAGCCAATTTGAGAGGCGGTTGTGGGCTGGTTGTTGATCGACACGATCTATCGATCAATTTCCTTCCTCCAGCGTCGATTAACAGGTCGCAATCACGCCTCATTTCACTGTAATTATCTATGCATAATTCGATCCTGACGAATTCTGTTCCTGGTTTCGTCATCGCTTTGTGTACTCAGCTGTAGATCGAATTGCACGATGTACAATATACAATACTTTAACCCTTTACACTCCGCTGTCCCCTCTGAGGCACCACTACAAATTGTTGTATCATTATTCAAAATATTGTTTACATTATTAAATATATCGGTATCTAATTAATTACTAAACATTTAGGTATTGTATGAGGTATTCTACCAATTTCATATCCATGCAATTTCAAAAATCATAGGGAATGGAAGTATTTTAGATCGGAAGAAATGTTTAATTTTCCAGTTAAAATAGCTCGGAGTGCAAAGGGTTAAATATCAAATGGAAATGGAAATTCGCATACAATATATAATGCGTACTTAATTGACCGGGGTAAGCATAATTGGACGCAGCACAGCGAATTAGAACATTTTCTACGAACTGTTAGCATTCGAATTACAACCGGTCCAGCGTGTACATTTCTAGGAACGTGTACTCGCGAAATAAACCCGGGTTTAAAGTGGTAGAGCCGGGTTGTTGGTGGAAATTTTAATTTTTCCGGTTTCATTGTGCTTTCGTAAAAGATAAACTGAAGTTTGCCGAGTTAAGCAGGTTGGGAGAGCCGACCCCGACGCGGACGCGCGCAAACTTCCGCAGTCTGGCCGGAACGCTTTGCGTTGGACGGTATTATCATGCTGATCCTATATTTAAGCGTGAATAATTATCTCGTATGTCTGGCAGGCATTGTGCTCTCCTGAGACAAATTTGCGGATTAAGCTGTACCGCCTGCTGGAACTTGTGCAGCGTCACTATCTTCTTATAACCGGTGCACGATCAAATGTCCAGCGATATTTAGCTGTGTAGATTCACTCTAGAACGGATGACCATTATTTTTCTTACACCACGTACAGCCGACTGAGTCGTCCCAGGACCGTCGCAATACCGGCCGGTACGATTACTTCGTATCCGCACGAAAGACCGGAATCCCAGGCGATTATCCGCCCGCGGATCGGCTATGAGCATTACGAAAATCGCTGGCAACTCTCTCGCAACGCGTTCAACCGTCCGGCGAACAGTTTAGATGCCGGTCGACGATTCATACGAATATTTTCGTTCTGACTCTTTGGAAACTCGCGGTTCGTCGAGCGGTGAACAGGTGCCGGTCAAAATGCAGCCTCTGGAGACATTCATTCGAGATGTAGGGGCTGTTTTAGAGACATAAAGAAGTCGTTACAAGATTCTGTCACAATATTCATTTTCACAAACGAATCTATACGTGACTACAGTGGGTGTATATGTTAAATTTTCATTGAGGACCTAAATAAGAAAGTTTTATAAAATGCCTTTTTTATTTTTGAATGTAACCTTGTAAATTATTATCTTTAAATTTACGCAAAATCTATCACACACTTTTTTAATACACTCCTTTTCATCAGCACTACTGTCTTTTAAATTAATAATTATTTAAATAAAAATAAATTTTTTAAAAATACCACGTTTTTAAAACGGACTAAAAAGTATAAAATAAAATTTTAAAAAACGCCACGTTTAAAAACGGACTAAAAAATACAAAATAATTTTTTCTAGCCCCATACAGATTCCTAACCCCGTACAGATAGTCCGGAAAATTTGTGATTGTGAATTTTGAATAGCTATGAAAGTACTTGTAAGATTTAAAACGAAAAACGTGGGGCGCAAGATAATACATAGTAAGGAGTGTAGAGAGTAGCTGCCGCTGAGGAAACTCGCAAAACAGTTCATATCATTTGCAGTGCAATAAAATTGTTAGTGATTTAGGTGTTCATGCATCAATTATCTATTGCATGCGTCCCACGTTTTTCGTTTTAAATCTTACAAGTATTTTCATAGCTATTCAAAATTCACAATCACAAATTTTCGGGACTATCTGTACGGGGTTAGGAATCTGTATGGGGCTAGAAAAAATTATTTTATACTTTTTAGTCCGTTTTTAAACGTGGCGTTTTTTAAAATTTTATTTTATACTTTCTAGTCCGTTTTAAAAACGTGGTATTTTTTAAAAATTTATTTTTATTTAAATAATTATTTTCTTAGCCTTATATGTGTGAAATTTTACAATCGATTTTGAACATTTTGATGAGATTATAGCAGAGACATGTAGTAAATTTCAGACGGTATTGCGACGCGTCATATCGAAAACGAACGCCGTGGTAAAATGTCAAAGATAAAGGTTCGACGGAGAATTTCGGTGTAACTATTCTTTCGCTTGGTAAACAAACATTATACTATAATAATACGTAGTAACTTCGTAAACACCGCACGGAGCTCGAGCGCACACTGACGCACACTGAGCTCCTTCGGTGCGAAGCGGGTCAGTGGAGTGGGGATGAGTCAGAGTGGGAACACGTAGTAGAGTGGGGACGCTGAACGCGAAGACGTACTACGTCACGCGGCGGGGGGTGCAAAGGTTCAAATTATTAATAATTTATATCTCCTGAACGCATAGGCTTTTTTAAAAAAATTTTTTTAAATATTGCATTGTCATCCAGATCTGAGCTATGTTTAAAATTTCAAGTCTCTAGCTCATCGGGAAGTTAGTTTAAAATCAATTGCAAAATTTGTACCGAACAAACAGACAAACAAGAAAGCTAGCTAATAAAAATGTGGTAAAATACCTCATTCCATTTAAAAAAATGAAGTTGACCTTCACATGTCCTTTACGCGTCCACCTGTAAAAAAAATAAATACACTACAGTCCCTGCTCACTTTATTAGACTCACCTGTATAATTATGATATTTCTATACGATATTGTACTATACGATTTGAACTTTTTTGGGAAGCTAGAGCAATTAGTTTACTAAAGAATGTGAGAAGAAATTTTTTCAAAAATTGCAATTGATCGGAATTGTTGAAAAAATACCAAAAGTTGAATTTTTAACTTTTTTATGTGGGCCTATATTGAAAATTTAAAAAATAAGTTTTGTAGATCTGTGTCAATTAAACATATTCTGAAAATTTCGTCAAAATCGGTCGACGTTGCAACGAGCTACAAACATTTAATGATGGTAAAAATTGCAGATTTTCAAGATTTTCGGCAATAAATCGTGAAAATCTGCAATTTTTACCATCATTTAATGTTTGTAGCTCGTTGCAACGTCGACCGATTTTGACGAAATTTTCAGAATATGTTTAATTGACACAGATCTACAAAACTTATTTTTTAAATTTTCAATATAGGCCCACATAAAAAAGTTGGAAATGCTACTTTTGGTATCTTTTCTACAATTCCGAACAATTGCAGTTTTTGAAAAAAGTTCTTTCCTCATCCTGTAGTACACTAATTGCTCTAGCTTCCCAAAAAAGTTCAAATCGTATAGTACAATATCGTATAGAAATATCATAATTATACAGGTGAGTCTAATAAAGTGAGCAGGGACTGTACATAATGTATCCCTTCAGACCATGCAATTTCTGCATACAAAACATTTTCGTGCAACGCATACTTCGGATGTTATTATAGGTTTGCAAGTTGTGTGGACCTACCTGTATAAGTACATACCTTTCTTAGAATTATCCATATCCAACAAAGTAAAATAGGCGCGTAAAAAATCGAAGGCAATGTTCGTTCGGAACGCTTGAAACACGACTGGCGCGTGCAATGTTTTGACACCCGCAAAAGCTCATTTTCTACCTGCTTTAAAAGCATTTTACAACACTCCTTCGAGTAAATGATCATTGAGCTTTACCAACTTCTTTCATTAGAAGGAAGTCCCAACATGTTTCGCGCTCTTCTGTGAAAATGTGATTTTTCATTTTTGTCCAGCTAGATTCGCGTTCGGCACCACTCCGCGGCGAGGAGATCGGACGGTGCGGGAAGACGTGGCGCGCGGGTTTGAAATAACGACGTTGTGTTACAACGGAAGTCCTGATGACGTCGCGTATCCGCTTGGGAATATTTCGTCTTCCGTTTCCTGCCGAAAGTAGATCCTGGATGAGGGGAACGCGCGGTGCGGTCGAATTCGGTAACTTGCCACGCGGTGAATTGGCCTGTTACAAAATAATTAGTTGCAGAAACTGTCGCGTTCATACTCACTTTTACGATCACTTTACGATCTAGATGGGATATTTTCGATCAGGTTTGGCGCGACTCCACCGATTCTCCTTTCTTCGTGATGGCAAGCAAACGAGTTCCTATCAGAGACAGAAAAGGAAAACACATTTGGCACAAGTTTTATCAGTGACCTGTCTTTCCCACAACGTTATTGCATCATGTAATATTACGTAACAAACTGCATTAAATTAATGGCGATTGTGCAACGGGTGAACGAACAACCGTTTAATGGCGATCTCCATCACCTATTCCGCGGATTGAACACAACTTAAACCTTAATCGGAATACTCCGCGGTGGTCGACGAATCCACGCAGTCAAAGGGTTTTCTCGAGGCTGTTGCCAATTGCATAATCGAATACGGCACAGCTGAAGAGCTGTTCCGGAGCTGGAGCAACAGTTGAAAACCGGCGGAACTGGCCTGCGAATTAATTTCAACGCGTAACTAGTTCCCCGTCGACCGGGAACCGAGCGTTTTATCTGCAACATTCCTCGCGAAAGGGCACTGATACACGTGCGAGACTGCGAACCGACTTTCTGCAGCCGGAAAACTGTATTTCATGATTGAGAAACTCGGCCGAGCACAGCCTGCAGAAGAGGAAGTCGCTGCCGATCCGAAAACCGAGCGAATCGACGCGTTTCTTCGAACAGTCTGTTTCCTACGAGGATCTGCAAGTCTCGTTATTGAATTTTTCTGAAAAATTCTCTCGTGTGTTTAGAGATGTTCCAATTTCTCAGTAACATTCTATGACTACTCGATTATGATTTTATAGTAGCCACACCTTACATCCTGAGGCAGTTCAGCATTAAGCGATATTTTTAAATGCAAATCACACTGTCTGCGTATTCTTAATTTAGTGGTACTTCGGTTTAATATCGTGGAAAGCAATCTGGGCAGGTTATTATCAAAAATCGATCATTTTCGAGATTGGACGTGCCCTTCGTTTAGGGTGTGACACAGTTTCGGGAATCACCTTGTGCATAATATTGTCTATGAACTTAATTCCTCACGGAGTATGTCGTTTAGCGGCATTAAATTTTGGACTTGACCCACTTCAACGCCCAAGTCCCTCAGATTTATAGGACTTCAGGTACTCGGATCTATCATACTTCTTTCGATTATGGGAGATTTGAACACAGGAGCGTCAATGAATAATCCATTGAACATTTCTCTTTCTCTAGAAAATTAGGAGATCTCGTGTCGAAGAGGTTATCATATGTTCACTGAATCTCAATGGAGTTGATTTTCATACTCGCTCAGCTTCGATGTCGGAGCTTTAAGAAAAAATGGTTTGCGCTTTTACAATAGTGCTGGCCGCAGAATAAAATCGATTAACTGGTTAATAAGCTCATTTGGAGCCGTACGCCATTCTTCTCGAGGACAATGGGGAACTCCGAGGCTGCATACTTCTTCTGCTTCGGTCAGAGAATTGTTGAAGAAAGGACGCAAGAAAAACCGCATTGCCTTTTCCTCCGACTATAGAACTTAGGCTTATTACGAGCAGAGCGAAATTAATTGGCAGTTCTTAGACGATCTTGCAAAAATTATGTCCTTATTTCGTTGTTCGAATTGATTTGTTTCGACTCGATAATAAGCGAATTTCGCACTCGTGTGTCAGTTTAATACAACAATAGGGATTTCCCGTTTACAGACGTTTCTTGCCACTGGCTTTTATTGTGTTCTTTCAGCATTGCGCCCACGTTCGCGATCATTTCCGGCTAAGAATCGTTCCGAGCAAAGAAAGGAGAACAGTTTTCATGAACAAACCGATCTGAAGGCCTACTTCCGAATCCTTTTGTCCAGTCTTAAAAGCATTCAGATGGTTTCGTGTCATTCGGTCAAACATCGAATATTTGGATTTCTCGGTCGACGATTCTCCCACTGAACTCTCAGATCGCTCTGTAATCGAATACCGCAGCGTTTGTTATATTCTATCGCGTAATATCCCTGGCAAAAACTAGCCGATCGAACGAAAAGAGTTTCGGTCATGCTCATCGCTCGGGACCGCAAATATTTACACTGTCCATCAAATATTTAACATAGAGTCCATCGTTTTATCAACATTTTTGTTCAAGCGATCTTTAACTTCACCACGTTTTTTCGGAACACGAACCTATCGGTCGAACAGTTATTAACTTTCTCCGACGCATCGTAAACTTGTCTTCACGACTCGCGTGCCGGCGATAAAACAGATAACACCGCACGATTATGAAACTAATAATAGCTACATAAAATTACGAAACTCGATAATCCAACATTAATTCGATTCCTTTGGCGTCCGTGCATATTCGCGCGAAACCTGAGAAAACGCGATAGACGATAGAATCGATCGCGGAGCTCGCGACTAAGGCCTCGTACAGACTAGAACATTTCGACGAACTGCGCCGCGAACTGCGCCGCGAACCGCGCATTTCGACGAACATTTCGACGAACGGTGCCACGAACGCGAACGGGTGATACTTACAAATCTGTTTGCAGGATGGATAGCATATTCTAAATATTCATAATAAATGTCAAGAAATAAACAGAAATTGATAAACAAAGACATCGGTGATTTAAATTATCCGAAAAAATTACAATTCTACTTCATAGATTCCGGTCGGGACGGGAATTTTTCTTGGAATCGGGACGGAATCCCGAAAATTATTCGGGAAATATTATCGGGGATCCCGGATATTTTACGGGAATTCCGAATATTTTCGGGAATCTCGCACACCCCTACAGAGATCCCGAAAAAATTCACGGGAAACCCGAACACCATCGGGAATCCCGAATATTCTCGGGAAAACTCAGGATTTTTGGGATCCCGTCCCGACATGATACGAGGCTTCCCATTACGTTCCCGGCATCGGGATTCGGGAATTCCCGTCAAGTCCCGCACATCTCTAGTATTTGCTGCTACTGTCAAGAGACATACATTTTCTTAAATATCGAGAGATGTAGGGTTCTTATAGAAAAAGCTGGAGGCAACCCCGCTAAAATCCCGGGAATCCCCGAATCCCGATGCCGGGAACGGGATGGGAAGCCTCGTATCATGTCGGGACGGGATCCCAAAAATCCTGAGTTTTCCCGAGAATATTCGGGATTCCCGATGGTGTTCGGGTTTCCCGTGAATTTTTTCGGGATTTCTGCAGGGGTGTGCGAGATTCCCGAAAATGTTCAGAATTCCCGTAAAATATCCGGGAAAAGAATGCAATGTTTTCATAGCTAAGGCCTCTTTAATAATTTGAGACAAGTAGAAATGTAATTTTTCCAGATAATTTAAATCACCGATGTCTTTGTTTATAAATATCTGTCCATTTCTTGACATTTATTATGAATATTTACGATATGCTATCTATCCTGCGAACAGATTTGTAAGTGCCACCCGTTTGCGTTCGTGTGCGCCGAAATGCGCGCGGCGGCGTTCGTGGCACCGTTCGTCGAAATGTTCGTCGAAATGTTCGTCGAAATGCGCGCCGAAATGCGCGCCGAAATGTTCGCGGCGGCGTTCCCAGAGCTGATGGATCGACCGTTCGCACGAATGCGCGCCGAAATGCACGCCGAAATGCGCGCGGCGACGTTCGTGGCACCGTTCGTCGAAATGTTCGTCGAAATGTTCGTCGAAATGCGCGCCGAAATGCGCGCCGAAATGTCATAATATCTCACAAATTCAAGTCATTTAATCTCGAATCTGATGCTTTGTACAGACTTGAACATTACAACTCAATAAACTGCCAACATTTTCTGTATTTATTTGTGTAGTATACGCCGCTGTAGCTCCCATAGTTGTTCCGCAATTAAATCTGGAAATAGCACAAATCCGTTCCGATCGCCGTTCGTCGAAATGTTCGTCGAAATGTTCGTCGAAATGCGCGGTTTGCGGCGCGGTTCGCGGCGCGGTTCGCGGCGCGGTTCGCGGCGCAGTTCGTCGAAATGTTCTAGTCTGTACGAGCGAACATTTCGACGAACATTTCGACGAACGGCGATCGGAACGGATTTGTGCTATTTCCAGACTTCCTTGCGGAACAACTATGGGAGCTGTAGCGGCGTATACTACACAAACAAATACAGAAAATGTTGACAATTATTGAGTTGTAATGTTCAAGTCTGTACGAAGCATCAGATTCGAGATTAAATGACTTGAATTTGTGAGATATTATGACATTTCGGCGCGCATTTCGGCGCGCATTTCGGCGCGCATTTCGGCGCGCATTTCGACGAACATTTCGACGAACATTTCGACGAACGGTGCCACGAACGTCGCCGCGCGCATTTCGGCGTGCATTTCGGCGCGCATTCGTGCGAACGGTCGATCCATCAGCTCTGGGAACGCCGCCGCGCGCATTTCGGCGCGCATTTCGGCGCGCATTTCGACGAACATTTCGACGAACGGTGCCACGAACGCCGCCGCGCGCATTTCGGCGCGCACGAACGCAAACGGGTGGCACTTACAAATCTGTTTGCAGGATAGATAGCGTATCCTAAATATTCATAATAAATGTCAAGAAATAGACAGAAATTTATAAACAAAGATATCGGTGATTTAAATTATCTGGAAAAATTACATTTCTACTTCATAATTCGTCTCAAATTATTAAAGAGGCCCTTGCTATGAAAACATTGAATTCTTTCCCGGATATTTTACGGGAATTCTGAACATTTTCGGGAATCTCGCACGCCCCTGCAGAAATCCCGAAAAAATTCACGGGAAACCCGAACACCATCGGGAATCCCGAATATTCTCCGGAAAAACTCAGGATTTTTGGGATCCCGTCCCGACATGATACGAGGCTTCCCATCCCGTACCCGGCATCGGGATTCGGGAAATCCCGGGTTTTTAGGGTTAAGTTCCGAGAGCGTAAACAACAAGGTTGGTCACACACCGAGCCCTTTTCGGTTTGGCTGAGCGAAACATTTATTATGAATATTTAGGACATGCTATCTATCCTGCAAACAGATTTGTAAGTGCCACCCGTTCACGTTCGTGCGCGCCGAAATGCGCGCGGCAGCGTTCGTCGAAATGTTCGTCGAAATGCGCGGTTCGCGGCGCAGTTCGTCGAAATGTTCTAGTCTGTACGAGGCCTAGACGTTGTTAGAATTGTTAAATGGGTGCTGCCCTCTTCTGAGAGTGTGTGTGCCGTGAATACAAAGTAACAATTTTCCTTAGAAATGCCGCTATTTTATCCAATACGCTGCAGACAAAAAGCAATCCGTTTGTACGCACAGAGAAAGGTCTACGAAATAAATCCTGTACTACGTAGCTCAATTGATGCATAAACTCAAATTTTTCGGAATTGTGAATTGCTGCGTTTTTCTTTGCAACCACAGATATTAACCCTTAGCACTCGAGTGGTGAGTCAGAGTCACCACCAGAAATTGCGATACCATTATTCAAAATATTGTTTAGAGTATTAAATATCTTGGTGGCTAATCAATTAATAAACATTTAAGTATTGTATGTCGTGTTATATCAATTTCATATTCCATAAAATGAAAACAATTATACAGATTGGAATTATTCTGGGTCGAAAGATATGTTTCATTTTCGAGATAGAATAGCTCCGAGTGCAAAGGGTTAAGGGGTGTGCCTTCTCATTTCTCGATAGTGCAAAGATGGAGGCTTCCAGTAGCGTAAAGTCGAAAAGTGCTGTTTTTATTTTTACGAGTCGTAATTTGCATTATTCGGCAGCGTAATTTGCATGTACACTCTCCCAAAGAAAAAGATAGCACACGCGTGCTATCTTTAATTTCTCGTGTTTTATATCATTTCGTAAACCAATACTTCTAATTGATTACAAAAAATCAGGTCGTTTGGTACATTATAAAAAAGTTATTAGTTTTTAAAAAGTGTACGAATACTTTGTACACTCACTGTAGATTGACTTTAGTTCAATGAGTTCTCTTAATTGGAAGGGAAACACATAATCCGATACAAACAAAGCTGCGACAGCTACATGCTGAAGAATAATGGAAATTACGCCTCGTAAAAGTAAAAATACCACTTTTCGCCTAGATTGATCTTTTATCCATCCGTCTCGACTACTGAAAAAGCTTATCTTTGCATTATCGAGAAATGAGAACGCGAATGCCGACCCTTGCAATCCCGGAAAAGAGTCTAGCCACTCAAATAATGTTACACTATACTTCTGGTACATTGTGCAGCCCTAACTCTTGGAAGTGAAATTGTCGGTGCTATTGGTTCACGGCCAGCGGACCGTTGAATTCAGGTTAGCCAAGAGTACACGAATCGCCGATGCAAATTAATTAAATGATCAGTAGAGAATTTTTCCCCTACACACATGGTCGTTCGATTTCGGATTTGTTTCGTTTCCATAGAAATGGGAGCCAGCCGTTCGTCCGAAAATCGAATCCCTGGTCCCTGGTGCTGCTCGGGGGATTCATTTTGTTGGGCACGACGTCCGATACGGCTGACAAAACAATGATTATCGGATCGATGTTCCGCTCGAGCGTGCCCGTGTCTCGACTAGCTTGGCCATCGCCGACCAACCGTGGTACGCTTCCGCGACGCTCAAGTAATCATCGGCTCGTCGATCTTTCGCCGGTTCGATATCCGTTCCTCGACATTGCTGCCCCGAATATTCTTCAGGTGAATCGTCATCGTCACCGACTCTTCCATCTGCGATGTCTAACGGTGGTGCGTTCCTTCCAGAGGCAACTAGCACTCGAATAACTCGCAACCTCTTTGTTGTATCGGAAACCGGGATTATAATTAGGGTTGTCAGATTTTCTATATTTTATACGAGTCTTCTATATTTGAACTTGATCTCTACGTACCTACAGGAATTTTCAAAAATCTTTGTTTGAATAAAAAACGAAATCATGCTAGAGAGATCTTATCATCTTAGTATCTTATTTCAATGAAATTTTCAACATGTGTATGACTAACATAGATCTACGAAACATACATTTTAAATTTTCATTAAGGACCCAAATAAAAAAGTTTTAAAAAATGCCTTTTTTATTTTTGCATGTAACCTTGTAAGTTATAATTTTTTAAAAATCTTTTTTGTATATCATTTCGTAAACCAATGCTTCTAATTGATTATAAAAAATCAGGTTGTTTGGTACAATTATAAAAAGTTATTAGTTTTTAAAAAGTGTACGAATACTTTGTACACCCACTGTGCATAATTGCAGTTTTCACTACTTCTTCTATATTTGCATAAAACATTTCTGGCAACCCCACTTACAATGTAATGTTTTTGAAAATGTAATCCTGTAGATTTTGGCGAGGAAATCCCGAAAATCCAAGTTTTCATTTTAGGAAGGCCCTGGTTCTAAAGTTGTGCGTGTTTAATGTTCAGCGATTTTCGCGGTTTATTACATGGCGGCAGAAACACGCGCTGGTGTCGATAACGTAGATTCCGCCAATCAGTGAAAGTTCTGAAATGAAAAATAAAAACGAATACGAAGTTGTCGCCTGTTAATTTGCCATCGTAAGGTAGCATTTGAGCAACACGGGTGCTAGTTACACGATTATCAGCCTATATATAATCGATTATCGCGTTTCGTAATCGTTATATCCATATCCACGAGTAATTAGATCGCAAGCTTATTGCGGATATCGGAGAGACACCCCCAATAAGGAAGAAACTTAGTATTCGTAAACGTTGCGACTCGTTCAACCAGTTCCGTTTTCTTCCTTCCTTTTACAGTCGCCAACAGAGTAACATTTACGTCATTTACATCGGTTATCGGTTGTGTATAATATATTGCGCATAAATGCTAATTACTTTTTCCTTTTTGAATAATTATTCAAACTACTGGAATTTCCTGATTTAAAAGTATCGCCCAACTCGTCAAAGTGATTTCCCTCGCTTCGTGGTTAAACTCGTTGTTTATCGAGCGGAAGGTAAATGAATTGATTAATTTTTACCACGCTTAAATATAAAATATTTTAATTTTAATGAAAATCTCATAATATTTATAAATTTATTAAATTTAAAATAAATTATAAATTATATAAATTTATTACATTTAAAATAAATTTATTACTACTATTTAAAATTTATTATATTAACTCCTAATATTAACTTGCCGTGTTGTTGTGTGCGTCAAATCTTGTAATCGAATTTTCAACCCCTTCCCATAGTCCAATCTTGCTGAGATTTTGTATACACAGTTGCTTCCGATGACAATAAAAGTAGAAAATAAAAAATATATACAAAATTTTTTAAAAACCACGCTTATATTAAAATGTACTAAAAAGGAGAAAATAATTTTTTTCCTGGTTCTCCATAAAAAAATACCGAATCCAGTGAAATGATTAATAATATTTTTCCCCCAAATTTTAAGCAATTACTTCAAAATTTCTTCTGTTATAAAATTAGTGTCGGAAAAATTCAATATTAATTTAAATAAAATTATGACATTAGTGACTATAAAAATATAAATATAAATAAAAATTATTTTTATAGTCGCTAATGCCATGATTTTATTTAAATATATATTCAATTTTTCTATCTATTCCGACACTAATTTTATAACAGAAGAAATTTTGAACTAATCGCTTAAAATTTTGAGGAAAAATGTTATTGATCATTTAACTGAATTCGGCATTTTATGGAGAATCAGGTAAAAAATTATTTTCTCCTCTTTAGTGCATTTTAATATAGCGTGGTTTTCAAAAAGTTCTCTTTTTATACATCTATTTTCAATCGAAGGATAAATGCAACTAATTTTTGGTTTTGCATAAAGATCCTCGGTCCAACAGTGTCTGTCTCATAAAATTGAAATTCCGTTCCGAGTGCCGCTGCCATCTCCACAGAGCCGAATTCGAGCGGGTCGGACATTTTGTCGCGGTCGATTCCTGGGCTTCTCGTGCAACAGAGCATAAGCGGCTACAGCGAACCGCTTTTTGGACAATAATCGTCCGGCGAAACTGCGCCGGCCTGTCCCCGGTTCGAGTGGAAAAGTGAAAAACCAGCTTCGAATTAGCTCTCGGCCACTTTCCTCGCCGCTTTCGATAGATATTTTAAAGTGCGCGAGGCGTCGCCGCGTGGTCGGCTCTCTGGGTCGGGAAAAATAGCAGATGGCCGGTATTTCGTCCTGTACGCAGGCTACTCACGATTTCCAGTAAATTGCAGTGCCGAGAGTGAGCTGTAGAGTACTTTGACCCGCGCGCGGCTTCTTGCTTTGCAAGAGAGCATCTACGACAAAGCGGGGCCAAGGTGCCGTTTAATGGGGGACAATGGATTGAATCACAAATTAATGCCACTTTAATTCGGACAACGAGAGACCCGGATCAATATGTCTGACCTTTCGATGAGCCTCTCCGCAATCGTAGATCTCGAAATAACGAGAGACCTACGGACAATCACCCACTCAAACAATCGACTATTCGGCGGACGTGTTTTTTATTTTCACGAAGGGTGGATCCGATTTTTCACGTTTACAAATTATTCGATGTGTTGACATACAAGGGAAATTAAAAGTGAAATCTCCGTTTTGATAGACTTAGTTTCAGAAAGTGCAGTAATAACAACTGCGAAACATGAAATTCTATACAGGGTGTCCCAAAATTCGTGAAAATCCCGGAAATGCGAGGTTCCTGGGACCATTTCAAGCGACATTTTCCTTTGCAAAAATGTTATCCGCGGCTTTGTTTAGGAGTTATTAACGAAAAACACGGACCAATCAGAGCGCGACCTAGACGCGAGTTGACACAGTCGGCCAATCGACAGTTGGCGCGCCGGGCTCTGATTGGTCCGTGTTTTTAGTTAATAACTCCTAAACAAAGCCGCGGATAACATTTTTGCAAAGGAAAATGTCGCTTCAAATGGTCTCAGGAACCTCCCATTTCCGGGGTTTTCACGAATTTTGGGACACCCTGTATATTCTGAAATGACGAGCGATCTAATATATTGAGCTGCTCGCTTTCAAAAGGTAATTTATTAACCATTTATTTAGATTACCCCGAATGTGGTAATTTCTATCGACATTGCATAAAATTGTTTGTATAATGCGGAAAAATGGCGCAATACGTTGCGGGGGCGGACCTAACGACGATAGAATCAGGGTAGGCCCCTAGATTCTGGAGTTTATGTCGATACGAAACACGCTACGCCGGAGTAGCTTTTAATGCAATGAAGCCTGCATGCGCTCAGCTTCTTTCGTGTTCAATGTGCAGAGATTGAGACGACACCGAACGCAAAGAATTGATATAGACGCAATTTTTCTATCTTCGTCAGCAGGTACCTCTTCAAAAATGATTCTAATTTATTTCTAACATCCTGTTAGAAAGCGTGATAGAGAAAGATACAGTAAGGAGCATAACTGATTCAACAAACGACTTCAATTTATCTGTAAGGCTAGAAAAATTAGTTTAGTAAATGACGTCTAATAAATAAGTTGGAAAAATGCATTTGGTCGGAATTGTGAAAAACAATACGAAAAAATGATTTTTACAACATTTTTGCTGGGCCAATAACGAAAATTTAAAAAATGTGTTTTGTCAACTGGTATAAATTATATACGCTCTGAAAATTTCATTGAAATTGGTTAATTGGTTTACGAATTATAAACGATCAAAAATGGTAAAACTTGCTACTTTATGGTACACTATAAATTACCACTTTTGATCGTTTATAATTCGCAAACCAATTAACCAATTTCAATGAAATTTTCATAGCGTATGTATATAATTTATACCAGTTGACCAGACACATCTTTTGAATTTTTGGCCCAACTAAAAAAGTTGTAAAAATCAATTTTTACTATTGTTTTTTACAATTCCGTCCAAATGCATTTTTTCAACATATTTTTTACACATCGTTTACTAAACTAATTCTTCTAGCTTTACAGAGAAGTTGAAGTCGTTTGGTCCATTCATAAAAAAGTTGTTTCAATTTAAAATGTGTGGAATCAGTTATGCTCCCTACTGTAGGAGGAGTGTACACAGAAACGCGATGAGAATTTTGTTTAAAATTCTGCTCCTCGCCGGAGACTTGTCACACATTTCCTGGAGGTTTTAACGAGTTATTGGTTCGAAAGTTCAGCTTGTGCACAGACTTGGCACGCGTTTCGGGTCCCCATGCTTTTCATTAAAGTGAAGCTACTTACCCGCGCGCATCTGTGAGAAACATTTCATTTAGAATCATTAGCAGTATAATTGCAGATATTCAATTTGGCAATGGTCACGGTAGCCGTCGCGGAACGGATAAACCTTCGGAGACCATACAAGTGTTGCAAGGACAGTAAACGGAACGGATAAAGATGTATCGTGTATTGAAGTTGTTCAATGTTTTCCTCCATTTTACAAGGATTTCTGTGCTCATCCTTCTCCTCTCTCTTCCGTTTCCATTTTTTCGCAGTGTAGCCGCCGCCGCCGCCGACGTCGTTTTGTTTTCCCGTTGGAAGTGCTAATAAAAGTATTTTTACGGCTTCGTATCTGCGTTTCGGCGCGGCAGAATTTTATGGCGTACTGCGTGAACGTATCCTACGAAGAGTGTGCGGGGACATGCACACATCGCTAAATTCGCATATACGTATATGCAATTACACGGTTTACGAGAATCGAAAATCACGCTTCAATATTGCAATGAGGAGTTCAGAAGTAGTCAATTGTGATTCCTAAAAGTCTGCTACAAGGTGGTGCGCTCCCCAAAATGCATATTTGTACGTTATAGAGGAATAATTTGTAATATTCGGCAGACACCGCCTGTCACAAATAATAATACAGCACCTCGAAGTTTCGAAATTTTGCACTAGTAGGCACCACTGTCTCGATAATACAGTGTATTATGTATCGATAATACAGTGTCCATTTTCCATGCAAATAATAAATTTATTGATTGCAAACACTGGTACGCGAAGTGGCTATCTTCTGACGGATGCCTCGTGACAGGCCAACGCCAGAGGTGTTGGACAGGCAGTATCTGCCGAATATTGTAAATTATTCCTCGATAACGTAACAATATACATTTTAGGCACCGGGCAGACATAGATTGGACTTTTAGGAATCACAATTGACCGCTTCTGAACTCTTCATTGCAATGTTGAAGCGTCAGTTCGCTTAGATAAAATTACCTTGTGTAACTATCGTATACATATGTACAAGGTAATTTTTTCTATGCGAACTGACGCTTCAACATTGCAATGAAGAGTTCAGAAGTGGTCAATTGTGATTCCTAAAAGTCCAATCTATGTCTGCCCGGTGCCTAAAATGTATATTGTTACGTTATCGAGGAATAATATATAATATTCGGCAGATACTGCCTGTCCAACACCACTTGGCCTGTCACGAGCATCCGTCAGAAGATAGCCACTTCGCGTACCAGTGTTTGCGATCAATAAATTTAGCATTTGCATGGACGATGGACACTGTATTATCGATACATTAGGCTCGAGACAGTGGTACTACTAGTGCAAAATTTCGAAACTTCGAGATTCTGTATTATTATTTGTGACAGGCGGGTCTGCCGAATATTACAAATTATTCCTCTATAACGTACAAATATGCATTTTGGGGAGCGTACCACCCTGTAGCAGACTTTTAGGAATCACAATTGACTACTTCTGAACTCCTCATTGCAATATTGAAGCGTGATTTTCGATTCTCGTAAACCGTGTAATTGCATATACGTATATGCGAATTTAGCGATGTGTGCATGTCCCCGCACACACTTGCACAGGCCGCGCCGGCCCCCTTAATGTGCTCAGCTATCAAATATTAAGCTGGCGCGTATGAAATGTTCGATTTGTGACAATTACTTTTTCCTACAAATTTTTATTCCTTTTTATTTACTAATTGCGAGAAATTAATTTTGAAAATCGAATATATTTCATTCTTGAAAAAAGCTAATCCAATCCACACAACTGTTTTGCATACCTCGGTACGTATTAATAAATTCTTCGATCGCCTTTTTGCCACAATTAGAACAGAAGCGATATGAACGTATCAATTGGGCAACCTGAATGGAACGGTCGAAGTACAAAAAATTGCGTAAGCGGTCGCTACAGCATTCTTTGCGCTGTAATCACTGTTCTTTCGTCATCTGGCTGTCAAGAGCAACGCAGCAAAGCCCCGCGGTGTCGTTGACCATAGAAAAATTCAAAGTTCTATTATTGCGGAGATGTTGCACGCAGAATGATCTTTCCCGATGAAAATTGGTAGGCGAACCGCACGCGGCGAACAATAATGGCAGTCCCTAACGGTACAGTAGCAGAGAACCGCACATTCGTTTTCCAGCAGAGCTCGGTTAGCCGATCAAATCGTACGAGATTGCAAAGAAGCGCATAATAACATCTGTTACGGCAAAACTTCCGTTCGTGTCGCGTGCGCGCTCTGTAACTTTCGTTCTTGCGCGCACCGGCGTGTACAGCCGTGAGCTATCGCTTATTAAGGTCGACACGGATTACGCTAATCGCCGGCTACCGAAGGAAGAATCGCGTTTTCCTCGGCTGGATCGAAACCTCTCGTTGCCAGATCCGATACGATCGACGCACGTAGTTTTCCTGGCCCTGTACCCTGTTTCCTCAAGGAAGAAAGTTCCTGCAGCACACTTTTCAATCGTGTGCATCCATTGTACTTCAGTATCTTCAATAAATTCAATAAAATGTTGAATAACAACATAATAACGAAGTATTACATTTAAAATTACATTTTAAAAAGTGACTTAAAACTTTACAAAAAAATACATGAATTAGAGCTAATGTATAGCTACCATTCTCACTTTCGTTCATTCAAATATCTCAAATAGCAATCGAGAAATAAACTTATGAAATCAAGGATTGTCATTCCTTAATGGATCGAACGCTGAAGTAGATATTTAATCATTTTCCACAGTTTATATATTACTTAATACTAAATACATATATTTTATACTAAATATATATTATTTAATATATACCTTTCACAAGAATTTTTATCGGATATCTCTCGAACGCCCACCAATAAAGAAAGAATTAAATGAAATCTCGATGGATTTTCCTGGTGGGAGAAATTGCCTCGCGGAAACATTCTACATACTTTCGATCGTCAATTATTAGTCCGGCAATCTCCGGACATTGTAATGGAACAAAGCGGATTACCAATATTAAGAATGAATCACGCCCGCGAGCGATAAATTCCAGCAAGGAACGGGCGACCATTAATTTCTGAGCAAGGTTAGTTTTTCGTCGTTCGTGAAAGCTCTCGGTGCACACACGCGGTTTATCCATCGCTCGATCGTTCCGCCGGATACTGGACACGTCGTCGATGCACAATATGCTCTGTGTCTCGACCTTGCCCTTCTTTGCGACTGCAATTCCCGGTCGAAGCTGCGCCGGACAGCTTCCAGCGTGCATAGTGCATACGTTCTGCACACACGGGATGCACTTGTTCCGCGACAGACAAAGTGTGCAATCCGTGTAATATCCATTTAGCCACTTAGGTCACGTTGCGAGGAAACCGAGAAACATCCTCGGAAACAAGTAAATTCGTGATTACGAACGAGCGACGCCGACTGGCGACGGTTTCCGGCCAGTTATCCCTCTGCTGCCTTAGCGAGCTTCATAAAAGCATCCTCGACACGGAATGCGACTGTATTCTTCAGTGAGGAGCAAAACTGAACCAATAACCACAAGTTTTGTATAAATCATTATTTATTGCTAGGAATATAGAAGAATAACAAAAAATCAACATTATAATTATTTTTATCATAGTTAGAAGTAACTTAGGACATTTTTTTCAATAATTAATGTCTTCTCGTTCAGCAATGACAACAAAAATAGATTGACTCGGTTTTGCACCACGTCCAATACTTGGCAATATTTAATAGATTATTTATTTTCAATATTTCGTCCACAGCCCTTGTGCTTGTAAAACTGCACTAATTCGCTTTGGCATACTTTCTACTAATTTTTTGCAATAATCCCGAGATATTTGTTCCCACTGTTCCTGAATTCTATCATACAAATCTGTGATTGAAGTTGGTTGGGAGTCATATGAATCCCGAAGTCGTCTTTTTAGTAAACCCCATAGATTCTCTATGGGGTTGAGGTCGGGACTCTGTGCAGGCCAATCCAGAACAGAAAATTTTTCAGTACAGAGCCAATTTTTTACACTTTTATCAGTGAGCTTAGGGTCTCGGTCATGCACGAAAATTACATTTTTTTCTTCAAAAGGCATATTTTCAACAGCATCTATGAGATGGTCTTGTAAAATATCCTTGTACATGTACTGATTCATGATGCCATTAATTCGGTGCAGTGATCCAACACCAAATGCTGTTAGGCATCCCCAGAACACTAGAGATCCGCCTCCATGCTTTAACGTTTGTTTCACATGTCGTGGTTTAAGCCTTTCATTTTTACGAATCCAGCACCAAGACATGCCATCTGAACAAATTCTGTTAATTTTGGTCTCGTCTGACGAATAACCCGTCCCCAGTCAGTAGTTGTCCAGTTTTGATATTTTCTAGCAAATTCCAAACGACGTTTAATATTTTTTTTCGATAACATTGCTTCTTTTTTTTCTTAATGCTTCTAAACTCAGCTCCTTTGAGGGTTCTTCGTGCTGTCGACAGACTTATTTGTATATTCGTATCTTATTTTAATAATTTTGCAGCCATAATGGAACTTGAAGCTTCACCAGATGTGCAAACCGTATAATCCTTCGTTCATCCTGCGGTGATAATATTTTTGGTCTTCCTCCAACATTTAATAGTATACTTTTAAAGTGTTTTTTCTTATTCTCTGCACTGCCGATTGACTAACACTGCAAGTTTTCGCCATCTTACGCGTTGACAAGCCGTCATTCAAAAGATAAATGACTGTTTTACACTATTTGGAGAAATTGACTTCAAATAATTATAATGTTGATTTTTCGTCATTCTTCTATATTCCTAGCAATAAATAATTTATACAAAACTTGTGGTTATTGGTTCAGTTTTGCTCCTTACTGTTAGTCGTATCTGACTCTTCGAAAAAATCGGAAAAAATTTGCTAACATGTGGTTCGATGCCTAAAACGTGTCAGTTTTTCTTCAGAATTTTTAATTAGGATTGGAGCGAGAAAATTGGAGTGAAAACTGATTTTCCGATTACATATTCACCTGCTGTAGATTGGAGGGAAAGGGCTATCGTATTTTAAAGAAAACATTTGAACGAACTTATAAAAAAAAATATATATAATTTAAAAATGACCTGCTCATTCGACTGAGAAACGAAGAGTGGTGCATTAAAGTAGAAGCTTCGAGCTTTCAAATCAGTCGAAATTGATTATTGCATTATTTTTGTTAACGAAGTTATCAAGGATCGAATATCGACAATTCCATATAGTTCTCGGGGCCAGTGTAAATTGTTGAGCGGTGCTACCGTGAAAATCCCACCGCGAAATCAGAAGACATTAATTTCCCGGGAAGGGAATATCAATGACCATCGCCGTCAACGTCTGCTCGAATAAATGTGCTCGGGATCTCGAGGTCGCCGGGATCTGGAAAGGAATATATTGCGCATAAAAGCAGAAGAGAATGAAACGGTTCATGAGTATTCCGAGCGGGAAGTTTTCACGGCAAGTGTACCGAAAGCGATGAAATCTACTTCTAGCTTTTCCCTTTTCATCCGTGATCCAGTTGATACCGTGCCACCTGTCGTCGGTGCCAGGTTCGGGGTTAGGATGCGTCCTATAGATCGTTTTCTGTTCCCCGGATGAATTCACCGACACGTTCAGTTTCCATCGACAAATAGTCGGCTCGCCCCGGATAAAATGGCGGAGGCATTCTTTGAATGCATTCGTCGAAATCAATTCGGCGGAGGGCTTATTTCGGTAGAGCGGCCGACGAGCTCCCGGGCCCACGCTGCTCCAAAAATTTGTATTTTCCACAAAGATCTCTGCACTCCAGTACCTCAATATTTTATGGGTGCGAACTTGCTGTAAACAAAAGTTGAGGATACTCATTTTACCACGTTTTTTACCACGTTTTTATTAGCTCGCTTTCTTGTTTGTCTGTTTGTGTTCGGTACAAATTTTGCAATTGATTTTAAAGTAACTTCCCGATGAGCTAGAGACTTGAAATTTTAAACATAGCACAGAACTGGATGACAATGCAATATTTAAAAAAATTTTTTAAAAAAGCCTATGCGTTCAGGAGATATAAATTATTAATAATTTGAACCTTTGCACCCCCCGCCGCGTGACGTAGTACGTCTTCGCGTTCAGCGTCCCCACTCTACTACGTGTTCCCACTCTGACTCATCCCCACTCCACTGACCCGCTTCGCACCGTAGAAGATCAGTGTGCGTCAGTGTGCGTTCGAGCTCCGTGCGGTGTTTACAAAGTTACTACGTATTATTATAGTATAATGTTTGTTTACCAAGCGAAAGAACAGTTACACCGAAATTCTCCGTCGAACCTTTATCTTTGACATTTTACCACGGCGTTCGTTTTCGATATGACGCGTCGCAATACCGTCTGAAATTTACTACATGTCTCTGTGATAATCTCATCAAAATGTTCAAAATCGATTGTAAAATTTCACACATATAAAGCTAAAAAGCAGAAAATAATTATTTAAGGGGGATCTATACCCTCGGATTTTGGGGTATTTATCAATGTTATCAACCTCTGTGCAGAAAAAAATTTTGGTAATATTGATAAACACGCAACTGCATAATGAACACGAGATGGAGTTGCTTGCTATTTCCATATTCTATTCATCTCGTCGCGAATGCCGTTGTACAGGGCAGGTCGCACTAATATTAGTGCCACCGATGAGAATATGTACCTCGTCTGTGTCAGTTTTGCTATGATTCCACATTGACAGCAGTGAAATGTTGCACAATATCGCAGCACTGATTGACAGTCCTTCTGACTAGGCACCATCTCGTGTAAACTAACTGAAATGAAATTGGCTCTAGATTGGCTCTACATCAGAGATAACCTCTGTCTTCATGAACGTAATATGGGGAAATCTCTGCTAATGTGAATGAAATCACGCGCTTCGATTTTTTGTCCTTATACGAGCATATTTTGAGCTGCACAAAGGCTCATTTGATAGAGGAAGGTTCATCACGGCGCGCTCTGCTCATCATATCAGTCAGAAAAATCTCTTTGAGACAGGAAAATACATTGAAATCTGCGGTTATTTTTCTAGATTTTTTCTCTACTTTGGGCACTCATATTATTAGATATAAACATAATCTCGTTAAATCAATAGCAGAGCGCGCCGGATTTAACCTTCCTCTATAGAATGAGTCCTCACCCAGTCCAAAATCCGCTCAAATAAGGACGAAAAATCGAAGCGCGTAAACCCATGTTTCGACCCAAAATCTAGTAAGATTCTAGTTCCTTTCTAGTTACTTCATTGGGTATAGATCCCCCTTAAATAAAAATAAATTTTTAAAAAATACCACGTTTTTAAAACGGACTAAAAAGTATAAAATAAAATTTAAAAAAACGCCACGTTTAAAAACGGACTAAAAAGTATAAAATAATTTTTTCTAGCCCCATACAGATTCCTAACCCCGTACAGATAGTCCTGAAAATTTGTGATTGTGAATTTTGAATAGCTATGGAAATACTTGTAAGATTTAAAACGAAAAACGTGGGGCGCATGCAATAGATAAAGATAAAGACTCGACGGAGAATTTCGGTGTAACTGTTCTTTCGCTTGGTAAACAAACATTATACTATAATAATACGTAGTAACTTTGTAAACACCGCACGGAGCTCGAACGCACACTGACGCACACGGAGCTCCTTCGGTGCGAAGCGGGTCAGTGGAGTGGGGATGAGTCAGCGTGGGAACACGTAGTAGAGTGGGGACGCTGAACGCGAAGATGTACTACGTCACGCGGCGGGGGGTGCAAAGGTTCAAATTATTAATAATTTATATCTCCTGAACGCATAGGCTTTTTTAAAAAATTTTTTTAAATATTGCATTGTCATCCAGTTCTGAGCTATGTTTAAAATTTCAAGTCTCTAGCTCATCGGGAAGTTAGTTTAAAATCAATTGCAAAATTTGTACCGAACACAAACAGACAAACAGACAAACAAGAAAGCCCTAATAAAAACGTGGTAAAAAGGCTACTACCACGGAAAGTAAGATTCCATTTTATTCCACCTTCTTAAAATTCCTTTAGAAAAATTGAAAATTGCATAAACATCCGCAGTCTAATCATCAGTAAAACGATTTTTCATTCGGCTGTATTGGTGATCCGTCACACTGCGCAGTGTGTAGCCTCAAACAACTGAACAATGGCGGCCCTGGGTTACTGATCGAACCTAGTCGTGTGTATTTACGCGAACGGCCGATTTTTACGCTCGAGAAACCACTGTTGAGATGATTTTCCCAGCCAGAATGATGCCACGCGATTCTAGGACTGCCAGGACTATGTCCCATCTCCAATCGTGATCGAGAATTTTCAGTTTCGTGCGGAAGATGCTCGACATGGTCCTCCGGAAGAGTCAATCGAAGTAAGCGCTACGGTTTAAACGAATTTCGAGTTTTCCTCGGTGAGAGAGGGACCTTCCGGATTTTTGTTCATGAAAGAATGTGTCTGAAAAGTCGAATTATTTTTCAGGTATAGAATAAACTGAAAAGTCTCACGAATACATTTCGAAACTCACAATCGAATCGCTGTACTCGGAGCTATCCAATGAGATTTCTTAATTTTTCTGCAAACCTAAATGATGCGATCTTTCGTTTTGAATTTGCACGCCGAAAAGTATACAAATTTCACCGGAATCGAACAAAGATGATTGTCAACGTATGTTTGTGTAACAGTTTCGACGAGCAAAAATTCACGAGGATTTTACGATTGCAATTTCGAGTTGGGATCGTAATAGCGACGCACAGTAATAAAATAGTTTTCACTTTCGCCGGGATTGGGGCTGTGAAATACATTGATCCAAACGTTGGCTGGTTGAGCGATACAGCAGTTCACCGCGGCCATGACCGACGCCGTGTCACATCGACGTCGACGTCGTATTGTCAGTCACTTGCTTCTTGCCTTCAAGCAGTTTCAAAAAGTTCCCTCTGCAGAGCGAACATTTTCATCCACAAAGCAAGGGAATTAATTTATGAGTGTTCTATTTCTGCGAAAATCCAAAAGTCAACATCTTCCGACATGATCTGTACGTAGAATGGTTCATAAAATGGTTTATAAAATGCATGGAAGCATCTACAACAAGCTAATTGGGCGCATAAAGATTCTTATTCGAAACAAATAAAGTAGTAAGTCGTGTTTTCACGAGGCAACATCAATGATGCACAGAATGCTTTTACGAATTCCGCGGTCTCGTTGATTGATCAATGAAGATGGTGATTATTTTCGCCCCCGTCCAGTTTAAGACAGTTTTATGTAGGAACGTTACTTTTACTTCGCTATTAAATTCGCCGCACGTCCTCGGCAGCGAGAGCGCACACCGACAACGATTTTGCATTCGATACGTGCAAAGTGAGTTTATTTTCTCGTTCAAGCGATACCTTTCGGTTTTGATCGTGCCTGCACACGGGAATCTCCGTCGCGTGAAATGATTCGCAAATTTTTCTATTATCTCCGCTGGAGCCACGAACGTGAGGAATACTGATTGGATACGGTTGTGAATCAAACGTTTGTGTACTTTGGAAAACTAGTGCGATCAAGTCTGTCGGTAGACCAATCTGAAACAGGTGGCGACGAACTAAAATGAAACAATGAAGCTGATTAATTGCCGCTTAACTTTTAATTACTCGGATACAGTATTTAGAATTTGAAAACTGACGATTTAGTCTTTCGAGCATAAACGAAGGTGGTCGACTAAACTACCAAATATTTATTATTCATTAAAGTAGTAATTTTATCGAGTAAATATTAATGTATGTGGGAGTATCTGCGATTTAAAACGAGTGCAACAAACTGAATACAATGAAACTGAATCAAATTCAAGCGACGTTACACCTCGGAGAAAGTAATTGGATTTCATGATTATAATCTGTTTCGCTATGTGAGAGCATCTAAGAAATAAAATGTGACTATCTAAGAAATAAAATGGTGCCTTTTATTTTCCTAGGAGGAAGGAAATAAAGTCTCGAAAATAGTTATTTTCTCTTGGAGCTTCTCTCGGGAATCTTCTAGCTGCTTTCGACTACCCCTGACCTCCTACAATATGTCCGACCACCCTATTCACCACTCATGGACGTCTTCAATCATCGTCCTGTAACCCTTTTCAGTTCCAAAGTTTTCAAGATCTTTACGGGTCCGCTAAGAGAGCGGAGATCATTCTTCAAGGACCAGTCGAAGGACGCGGAACCCTCAAAGCCCGAATGCTGCTTGCAAGGTTCGATAAAAGAACCATTTTGCCTTTCATCTGCTTCAATTTCTTATTTTTGCAACATACAATCCTCTTTATACCGTGAGAAGGTGAACGAAATTTTTTCAGAACTCGAATAACGCTCGCCTAGCGGAGTAATGATTTTTTTAACGGAGAAACACCAAATCTATCGTGTTAATTGAAAAAGTTCGAGAATCCATAAAGTATGTAATTAAAAATCGAATGGCACTCGAGCAACGTAATTTCTCGTTCGCGGTTCTGAGATAAAACGGAGCAAATTAACAGATTGGAAAATTGCAAATTTACATAAAAAGGGTATGAAAGCCGTTTTAATGGTATTAAATTGTTTTCGTGCTGACGAAGTTACCGTTCGAACGTGCTCCGCCGGAATCTCTCTCTCTCTCTCCCTCTCTCGAAGAATACACGAAGTGGTTGCAGATGTTTCTTAATTTACATCTTGGCAGGCAATTCCCGGGCCGCTAAAGAGATTAATCACAATCTCAAGGACCGAATTAATTCGGCTTCCGGCCGGATGTTGTTAATCACTGGGTCATCGATCGACGACGATCCCTGGACGCGCAGCGATCCAAGTGGTGCTTTCAAAATGTATGACGTTCTGGTTGCAGAACCTGAAATTCATCATCGTCGGATATTGAAGTGTGAAGCTTTGTCCACACCGAAGCAACATCGACCAATTTTCTGTCTGACAGAAAGTTGCGTGATGTTTCTTCCCGTGTGGACCTGACTCAAAACAATCTAGCAGCGACCTTTTAACTCAATGTCAAATTAAAAATTTTTAGACTCGAAGCAATTTTCATTTGAAAATCAAGACATTTCTTTCAACCCAGATCGTTCCTATTCTATGTAATCTTTTTTACATTGTGCACGTCAAATTAGTAACACAGTGGGTAACGAAAGTATTCGAACGCACTTTAAAACAAAATAACTTTTTTATAATTGTACCAAACGATCTGATTTTTTATAATCAATTAGGAGCATTGGTTTATGAAATGATATGCAAAAAAGATTTTCCAAAAATTATAATTTATAAGATTACATGCAAAAATAAAAAAGGAATATGAAGTATGTCATTATAAAGTATAATAAATATAAAGTATATAATTTACTGGCAATTTTCGTCTAGAACTGGCATATCAAAATTATCTAAATCAAAATAAATTTTTAAAAAATACCGCGTTTTTAAAACGGACTGAAAAGTATAAAATGAAATTTTAAAAAACGCCACGTTTAAAAAACGGACTAAAAGGTATAAAATAATTATCTATTGCATGCGCCCCACGTTTTTCGTTTTAAATCTTACAAGTATTTTCATAGCTATTCAAAATTCACAATCACAAATTTTCTGGGACTGAAAAACATTATTTTATACTTTTTAGCCTGTTTCTTAAACGTGGCGTTTTTTAAAATTATATTTTATACTTTTCAGTCCGTTTTAAAAACGTGGTATTTTTTAAAAATTTATTTTGATTTAAATAATTATTTTTTAGATCTGAAACAAATTAAAATTATACTAAATTCCGTCATATTTTATATCCTAATATGTTTTGAATATTCTCAAAAGCCATAATTGCAAAAACATCCGCAGTCTACTGATGATCGATCTTTGAATCAGGTGTGGTTTAAGCTTCATTTAAAATTCCCTGCAATGGTTGTTGATACAAATTGAAGATGTAAAAGCGTTGAATGCTGCATTGGGACTACAATGAGCTCAGGTGAAATGAACGAGACGTCGCTGGACGACAGGGATCCGCTTTTACCGTTTCTCTTTCATCGGACCGCGATCATGCGTCGGGCATTGTAATAGTGGCGCGTGCTTGTTCCCGCGACTTTCCTCCTATCGACTCGGGCCAGCATTGTACGCCGAATCGGCGACACTAGCCGTGAATCTTCGTATCAAAAGCTGAAAACACAGAGACGCGTCGTCGGCGGCCGCATTGTTCGACGCGGGGAACCGTAACGACGGTGCAAAAGACTCTTGACCTCTTTCCGCCGCGTCGAGTCGCGCCGCGCCGCCAAGCTCACACTTCACGCTTCGCGTTTCCGCGTAATAATCGGCAGAAGCGAAAGGACAGATATTCCTAACGAGTTCCTGTGCATTTCCCCGAGTAACGCCTCCCTGCACGCGCCGACCCCGCCAAATCTTCCCTTTGACACCCACACGCCACCAATGGGAATTTTCATTTTGAAACCAGCGGACCCACCGACTTAGAATTAATAAAAAGCTTTGTAACATTTTTTTTTGGGGGGGGGGGAATTAACGAAACCGAAGGTTTCAGATTGTGCACGTTCAAGTTCTTTCTATAAAATTTTATTAAAAAAATTAAACCGACTTCGAAAATACGCACTATAAAAATGCACTAAAAAGTATATGATCATTTCCATTTAATTTATGTGAATACACACGAACCTAAGGATGTTCTGGAGGTACAATGGGAGACAAAAGTACAAGAAATTCGAAATCCATCAATATATTGGCAATGAAAGCCATTCTTGAGTATATTTTCCATACTTTTGACGATAAATTTGACAATAATATAAAACAAGATAAATTTTGTTACAGTTTATAAATTTCTTGCTCTGTAACTGTTTAGTGAATCCTAATAAATTTTGAACATAATTAATTACATAATTTTTACTAATTATACGAAAAAACTGGAGTTTCTAGTTGCGTTTTTTCAAGGTTTAAATAGGGTCTGAGCAGAATTTGTAGAACACCGTAGGATGGTTTTTCGTTCTTATTGGTTATTTGCACTAAAAACCGCAAAGAATGGAAAAATGCAAAATTTGTTTTCAAGGAACCAATCGGAAGACATACTCTACAAGATTCAAATGGTTTCGTTCCGATTGGTCCATCCGTCTCGGTGTAATCGGCAAACATAAATAGAAAAAAGCGGAAAAAGGCACAAACAGGTTGAATTGAGTAACCTCCTCCTTTTGCGAAGTCAGTTAATAATATAGTGCCTCGACATGTGGACAAGAGACGTGCACGATAATTGAGAATTTAAGAAAACCAATGGAACAGCGCTTGGATTACGTTGTTGCACGGACAGCTCAGAATCGAAGTGTGCCTTGAACTAAATTGATTCCAATCGAATAATTGAAGACTGCGTAAATTAATTAAAAGCCTCGCTGGCTTCTTGAATGATTTACCCGCGATGAACGAAGTCCGGCTCCATCCGAACGTGAATTTTATATAATTCTATGCTGGTTCTACATCGCGTGGAATTTGCTCCTTCGATTTATCTATCAACCTAGATATAAACTGATGTTCTACTTCAATGAAGTTGCTTCTCTGCACGGATACGTGGAATTCTTCGGCATTTTTATGTCGCGAATATAGCTCCTCGGTGCTCCTCGAAATTAAATTCCGACTACGTTTTTCCTAACAAATAAAAGTTACAACATGCAATGACAGCTTTCATAGCGTAATAACGTCTTTAATTTTCTATCGATCACTATCGATAACCCGTTCAAATGAATTTCACCTTCCAATGCAGATAATAAAAACTTTACTACGATAATCGGAGAAAGTTTCTGTAAACGTTTTTTACAAGCTCGTCGAAAGTTCTCGGAATACATTGTTGGCACTTAACCTCCGACCGGGGAAGACCTACTGCTATGCTTTTACCAGTGTTTGCCCGTACTGAATTCTTAAATTCTAATTTGTAACTTCTCCATTACGCGTGTCTTTCATCTTGAATAATAACACAATCGAACAATACTTCGCCATTTAAATTGTTTTTATCCGAGAGGTCCATTAGAGCTATCGGAAAGGAAACAACGAAGGGGAGAGATAATACTTTCACGAATATAATACACCGCTATAAAATTAGCGTTAATCGTTCCGAGAGGCCGACGCGCGATCTTGCTCAATTTTAATTAGCGTTGCAAAGTAAGGAAGGTCCTTTTTGTGTAATTTTATAGACCGATTATCGGGCTGGCCATATTTTTCTCGTTGCTGGATTTTCTCTTTGTGCATGGCGTTGCGTTTTCTTCGTCCAGCGTTCACAGCTTCGTTTCGGCTCGGCTTCCCGCAAAAACAATCGCGCCGTTACAGTTCTCCACTTATTTGCATGATTCTGTCCGTTCACTTTTCCTCGCTTAATTCGACCGCGTCCCGTGATTACCTTGGAAGGTTCTTGCTTACCGAGCAGGTAACGCTCAGATTGAAATCGCGGGCATTGTCTCGCTTCGAATTCCACCGGTTCGATTCTACTCGCGACGTAATATCGACTGGATTTCGATACCTTAATCAACCATTTTATGATGATCTTGCTCGCTGTTTTAACTAGTCGACTCGGTTCAACACGTTTTCTGCCTAGTCACAGGAAAATTCCTTTTCCCTTGTAATATCTGACGATTGGAAAGGTTCGTGCGAGATTTAACCCGGCGTTAGTTAGGTGGGGTCTCACAGACCCCAGGGATTTTAGATTGATTGTAACATTGTAAAGATGTTTCATTAGTTAGGTAAGGTGAAGTGCCCTAAGTCTGGACAGTCCAAAAGTGATACCTAAATCTGGACAATTGAATTTTCATAGTAAAATCAGTAATTAAGAGATTAAATAATTATATTATATATTCTGAGGCCTTAGCTACAAGTAGGTGTGAATATTATTTCATTGAGACATCAATTGAAATTTAAAAATGAATTCAAAGTTCATCTGAAAACAGTATACAAAATAGTCTATTTACATGCAAACCATGTGCATTTATAGTTCGAACTTTTGTTAGAAAAAAAGATATAATTTAAGCCCTCGGACAAAAAATAATTATCACGCATAATAATATTGATATTTTAAAATAAATTGGCAATCAAACTTAACGTAAATAATAATTATTAATCCAAATATTAGATGTCCAAGATTAGGACTGTTTTCAAATATAAGTACTCCATACTGGGACGCGATGACAGTAGCTGTCCCACTCTAAGCTTATAAGCAATGTGCTTACGCCTGAAGCCGGACACGTGTTTGTGAATAAAATCAACGCATTGTTTGCAAATTATTTAACTACATGTACGTATAATTAGTCTTCTATTAGCTTGAATAACGTATGTAGAAAATGTATTCCGGTTATGACGTTAATAATACTTTATGTTTACATCTTAAATCTATCAGTATTACTGCCTAACCTTAAAAGTTGTATTATGACAAGTTTTATTAAAACAGTAAATGAAAATAAATATATATTTGGTTAAATAATACAATACTATAATCTATGATAAGAATACTACATATTACGCAAAGCATCTTCAATTCGTCATGCGCAACAGCGCCACCAACCAACGTTTTAGGTTATGTTCGCTCGATCAACTCGTAAATTGAATTTGTCCAGATATAGGCTTTACTTCTGTCCAGGTACTAGCTTAGATTGGATTTAATATGTCCAACTATAGGTTTGAATTATTCTTGTTAATACAATTAAGATATTAACCTAAACAATGATTTTTTTATTTTAAATTACTTTACAAACTCTGAACTGTATGTTAAAACTCTTAAGAAATTGTTTTTGTTTATTTGAAGTGATAAAATTTAAAATAGAGAAACATGCTGTCCAGGCATAGAGTTCACTTCACCTTACATACTGCCAAAATTGTTAAGGAATATTTTTTAAATGAAAATAGCTCCACTCTTCAATGGCCTACGTGCTCACCCGACCTTAATATCATTGAAAATTGCTGGGCAATGCTTTCGCAAGCAGTGTATGCTAAAGGTCGACAATTTTCAAATATAAATGAATTAGAAACGTGCATTACAACTGAATGGGAAAATTTAATTTAGACAAAAATTAAAAAGCTATATAATTCTTTACCTAAAAGGATGGTGGAAGTCATAGAAAACAAAGGAGGTTCCACACATTATTAGTAAAATATAGTTTGGTGTATATATTGTTATAAGAAATATGTATACTTTTGTTTCATGAAACATATAGTTGTGTTGTATAAAATGTGTATCTTTATTTTTCAAGTGTGCTATCATTTTGTTTGTGTCGGATTACGTGTTTCCCTTTCAATTAAGAGAATTCATTGCACTAAAGTCAATCTATGTTCTGTTTACATATTCGCAGAAGGTATGTTTTACACATTACACAGAGTTTCCACGTTAGGTTAATATTAACACAAGTAGGTGTGAATATTATTTCATTAAGACATCACTTGAAATTTAAAAATGAATTCAAAGTTCATCTGAAAACAGTATGCAAAATAGTCTATTTACATGCGAATCATGTGCATTTATAGTTCGAATTTTTGTTAGAAAAAAAGAATAAAACCAACGTTTTAGGTTATGTTCGCTCGATCAACTCGTAAATTGAATTTGTCCCGATATAGGCTTTACTTCTGTCTAGGTACTAGCTTAGATTGGATTTAATATGTCCAACTATAGGTTTGAATTATTCTTGTTAATACAATTAAGATATTAACCTAAACAATGATTTTTTTATTTTAAATTACTTTACGAACTCTGAACTGTATGTTAAAACTCTTAAGAAATTGTTTTTGTTTATTTAAAGTGATAAAATTTAAAATAGAGAAACATGCTGTCCAGGCATAGGGCACTTCACCTTATTTTTGAATAATAAAAATTTAATTTCGTTTTAATTTAATCTGCGTTTTTACTCTGATAAATTGCAAGCCTCTTAAGCAATACCTAATCTGATGTTTATGAAAAAGGTATTTATTTCTATAATAAAATATATTATTTCGGTGGGTCTGCGAGACCGCACCTTACCAACGTCGGGTTAAAAATGAAATTATTACTTTTTAAAATAACAGGTTCATTATATGCAGACCTCGCAAAAATTTGCGTGGTCTTGTGCAAGAGATCGATGAACCCAATTCTTTTGAAATGCATCTATTCTTCCACACAGATTTAAACATTTATAAGTCGTGGAAAGAGGTTGAATACAATAGACGAGAGAAACCGGTCTTAAATAAAAGAGAGTTCTACAATCGAATTTAGAAGGTAGTATCCCATTACTTTCGTTTTCTTGCGAATATTTTAGTTGTTTAATAATTAATCTTATTTTTTAAAGATTTCTAGAGTAGATTCGCTGAACTCGTTAAGCAGTAGAATTAGATAATAGAACTTATATAAAATTTCCTTTCACATAACAATCTAGACAAAACCATTAAAATATTCATTAAGAAATTCTCAGTTGTCAATTATAGATTTTCGAATGGCACGAGACTGTTTTCTTTCTAGGACAATTATACAAGTTTGAAATATTGTCGGAACTAGTGAAATAAATGCAAATATACCTCTTAATTTAATATTCTACAATTCTTCCAGGGAATTCGTTCATTTTGTCCCAATTTACAGCTACCCACGTCAACGTCTGCTCCCGATCGTAAACTAGATTTGAAGAACTTGTAAACGGACATATAAAATTCCTGATCCAGAAGACGTGCATCCTTTGAGAATTAAATTCAGGATTTATTGAGGATATGTCTAATAAGGAAATGTTCTATTAAGCAAAATCTCATTAACTGGACCAGCCGGTTCAATATCATTTTTCTCGTATTCTCACCTACACTCCCGACCAACTTGAAAATCAATTTAAAGTTTGTGAAAACTGCCAATTTATAACACTATCTACGGCTAAACCTGTACTTATTTCGCGACGTGGTATAAATTGCTCCAATGATTAGGAGCCTACGAAACATTTTAATTAGACGTACGACGTTGTCGGAAAGATCCGATTTTTTGGCATAAACGTGAAAATAAATAAGACCGAATTAAGAAGTATTATTTCCTCAATTAGAGCACATCAACTTTCAACACGAGAGCGGATAGTAAATCTACGCCGAGTGTTTTTAACGAGGAACTGTGTTTCGTCTTATTATTACTTCCGCGTTTACCGAAACACATGGAATTGTATCGGTGGCTCTAAAAATCGGTCGCCATTCACTCGCTTGGCCGTCATATGCTATCGTTCAACAAATTAGATCTATATTGCAATTGTCAGATAGCGATGAGGAGAACACTACGTTCTCCATCATGAAAGTTCCGGAGTAATAAATGAACATATGTATTGGGTTGAAAAAGGCAATGACATAAAACAATGTATTCTTTCACTGATCAGATATGTCTCACAGTCTTACAGCCTTGCACTCCAAATTCAGTCTTTCCTGAATTTGCATTTAAACTATTTTTAAGTAAGTTTTTGTAAAAAAATCAAAACTAATGTAACTTAGCCCCTTGCCTACAATATGGCACAGACTCGCGATGAAGATTATGATCAGAGTCTAATAAAAATATGTATACATATACAGTGGGTGTACAAAGTATTCGTATACCTTTTAAGAAGTAATAACTTTTTTATAATTGTGCCAAGCCACCTGATTTTTTATAATCAATTAGAAGCATTGGTTTACGAAATGATTGGTAAAAAGATTTTCCAAAAATTGTAATTTACAATGTTACATGCAAAAATAAAAAAGGCATTTTTTAAAACCTTTTTATTTGGGTCCTTAATGAAAATTTAAAATATGTGGTTTGTAAACTTTGAGGACAAAACCGATACCTACCGTTTTAGAAAATTATTGTTTTAAGTGCTGGAGAGTTCTCGAGTCCTACTAAATTCCTTTGATATTGCACATAAAAGTGGTATACGCTGCATTCAATAATAAATGATTAATAAAATAATTTGTATATTATCTGCATCTGCACTGGTACCTCTTCATAACCAAGTTTCAAAGACTTAATTATCTCAATTCTGATACCGAGGGACTCGTACCGTCTCCTAGCCCTCGATGTAAAAATGTCCTACGTCCTGGCGCTCTCTATAGAGACAAATAAATAGTATAAATGAATACCTGTTCACCTCACCTGAAGAATTTGAGCCATGAACTGGATGTCAAGGATGAGACATACGAGGATCCTGCAACAATGGGGAAGAACTTGATTACCGTCTGACAAAATATCTGAACGAGGACCTGAAAAGAAAGATTTTACACAATAATAATTAAATTTAATACATAATTCTGGTTTGTAATAGAGTACTTACCTGAGTTTGAAAATCGATGAGACTACTATTCCTGAAACGCTAAACCTAAAATAAAGAAAAAATATAAGTTAAGCCAAGAACACGTTGTGGCCTACGTCGAGCAAGATGTTGACAAGTGAATAGATGAAACGGGGCCTTGTCGACACCCGAGTTGCGAAAAAATCCCTTATGGAAGGAAATTAAAAAGGTCCTGGTGCTCTCTATAGAAACAAATAAATAGTATAAATGAATACCTGTTCACCTCACCTGAAGAATTTGAGCCATGAACCGGATGTCAAGGATGAGACAGACGAGGATCCTGCAACAATGGAGAAGAACTTGATTACCGTCTGACAAAATATCTGAACGAGGACCTGAAAAGAAAGATTTTAAGCAATAATAATTAAATTTAATACATAATTCTGGTTTGTAATAGAGTACTTACCTAAGTTTGAAAATCGATGAAACGACTATTCCTGGAACGCTAAACCTAAAATAAAGAAAAAATATTAGTTAAGCCAAGAACACGTTGTGGCCTACGTCGAGCAAGATGTTGACAAGTGAATAGATGAAACGGGGCCTTGTCGACACCCGAGTTGCGAAAAAATCCCTTATGGAAGGAAATTAAAAAGGTCCTGGTGCTCTCTGTCCCACATCAGCGACATTACCAAATCGTATCTCTGCCAAAGAGAGCTGCGGAGCCCTAACCACGGACAAGTCCCCGGTGGTCAGTGGCCGTTGAAAGCGAAAGGACGAGCGTCCTCCACTCGGAAGGGGGGTAAACGGTGGATATAGGAACGGGCTGTTCGCGCGGGAACCATTTGCCTGTTTCCTGTTCGGGGCACGTAGACGTATCGCCGGCCAACAGCAGCCTGCACAGCGAACATACCGTGCAGCACCTCCGTGTCTTTGCCTTTTGCTTAGTTGTCGGGCGACGTCGAAAGTCCTTTCTTGGACACCTCGTGGGGATCGCGGCTTGGACCGAAAGTGGTGGACGTGTACGGCCGTCGGCCGACCGCGGCCAATGCCAGTCACCAGTGAAACGTGAAACGCGAAACTGGGCGAAAGTTTCGTCCTGTTGGCGACCACCGGGCACCGCGGGTCTCTAGCCAAAAAGTGGGAGGGCAAGTTCGGCCGTCCCGGCGACCTGGAGGAACACACACGCGAAATCGTGCGCGGATCTTGTTAAGAGCTGGCCCGGGCCTACCGAGCCGGTCATTCGGATGACGAGTGCCGTGCTGTGTCCTTGCACTTGGTGTGTTTATGTACTATTCGGTTGTCGGTGTCCTCCGGTTCCTGGCGTCGTCGGTGCATAAGCTGAGGAAAGGTCAGTAGGCCGTCTTCCCCGGACCATTCCGATCTGTTGCTTGCGAGGAATATTTTGGTGATCAACTTTTCGCATCTAGAACTTTTGAGGAGATGATCTATAAGATTTTTTTTCAATTTTTCCTGGTGCTCGCTGTTTGCATTCGGAGGGTGAGAATAGTTTACAGTTGGGCTTGTGCACGTCCAATTTATTCGACTAATTTCTTACTTCAAAATTTTATTGGTTTGCACGAGTAAAATACACATATTGTGCCCGTAATTATGAAAGTGGTCTTAAGTCATATATTTCTTGAAATTGCATGAAACTGTCGGAATCCGTTTGGTCGAACGCTATCTATTGCTAGCAGACATTAGCAGATCAATTACAGGATTGATGGATCCTTTGATTGATCTTTAATTGATCCTTTGACCGGTACATGGTAATCTGGGTCAGGTGTATACCAAATTGATGTATCTTTACTATTACTGTTGCGAATAGTACTCGATGCTATGCAATATACGCATGCATGTCGTACGAATTCAAATCAAATAGATATAATTAGCGAATTCTGTTAGTTTACATTATGTTAATCGATTATTTATCCAGTTCTGGCCAAGAACTGCTATAACACTGAACCGAAGTCAGTTCGAAAATGTACGATACATGAAATTTTGTAAATTCATATCGAGAACTCGGTAGAACGGTGTCCTTAACCCTTAATTACGAATCCCACCAAGAACTGGTTGATTTATGAAAATTATGTACATACGTTTCGCGTCGTTCACACTAACCAGACGTATTAATTAATAAAACATGAGAAGTTAACTGGATCCATAGAAACGACCAAGCTGTGAGAAATTTTTATTATGCTCACCCACAGTGTTTAGGTAATCGCGACACGTGTCGGCGACGCGACACGTGAATCGCGACTAGCAATTAAAGGTTAAATACCGTAATGAAGAAAACAGCAGCTGTTACGTTGAAACTAGGTGGAATTGCGAGATCGAAACTGTTTTCGTGAAATAATAGAAATGCTTGGGATGTTCGGGCCTGCACAGGATTCTGCGAAGAAATGTACCATTAAATCATTAGCAGAAATGAATGGGGAGAGCGTCGTTGTGAATAATGATGCTACCTCTAAACGTTCGTAGACCATTTTAATCTGTGAGAACCGTTCAGACATTTTAACGTGTGTATGAGCCAATTTACAATGTTTACGTAAATTGAAATATCTGTATAGAATTTCGTGAGACACGTACGCAATTTTTACTTATCATACATACATCAAAGGTACTCTTACATAAAATATTTTCTAGTTGAAATGAAAATGTTCCCTTTGCCAAATTGCCAACTAATTAAATGCCAACGAGTTCTTTTCGAAGAACTGGAATCGAATAAAAATGTAATCCCTTCGTTAAGGATTCTACCGATGAATAATACAATGAGAAACGATATTAAATTTTAGTACCGCTTCCACGCTAAACTGGACCGATCATTTGCACGTTTCCAACATTCTGAATGTCTACATTCGTTAAATAAATCGAGGAGATTAATTACATGCGTATGTATTTTTAAATAGAGTGCATAATATATGGTCCTCGTATGTTCCACTTTCTCGAATGAAATCCTTACCGTTCCAAAATTTATTGCATCCCATTGATGAAATTGAACAAGTAGTCCGTGCTAAATTGTTTTAGCTTAACGAATCTCACTCGAATGAAGAAGATATTAGTATAACGTGGACAGGGATCTCCCTCAGCATTATGTTATACCTTTTTAATTGGAGCGATTTATGAAACAGCCCGGTATATAAATAAACATTTCGGTCTTTACGGAGCCAGAAAACCGTAATAATTCTCGGCGTATACTTTAATACGTCACGGTTCTGTTCACCATACTAGTGCGCGAAGGTTCAAGGCGTGTACCCGCGCCATTAAAATACCGTTCACTCGCGCAACAGAAACACGTAATTGAGCGAAAGTCTAACCTGTTCCTCGTCAGTCAGAGAGGAAGTGTCGCTGCACTGTTTAGGATCTTCTCATTAAGTGGATGTCATCGAGCCGGTCTGTCAATACGTCTCTGTAGCTACGAAACACGATGTCTAACGGCGTCATTCTGAGTCATTAGCGTCGGGTTAGATAACTGATTGCGATGCTGTTGCTCGCCTGGTCATCGGTACAATGCAGGCTCCAGTTCATCGAACGCACGATTTTTTCAAAAAATTCTACAATCACGAGTTCGATGTAATTCATCTGGCGATTAATGTAGTTCGATCAATTTTAAGAAACTCAATATTCCATTCAGTGAGATTGACTTAACGAAGCTGATCAATGTAACTCATCTTGCAATTACTGTAGTTCGATCAATTTTAAGAAACTCAATATTCCATTCAGTGAAATTACATAATAAATTCAATATGATTCATCTTGCAAACAATGGAGTTGGATCAATCTCAAGAAACTCAATATTTCATTCAGTGAAATTGACTTAACGAAGCTGTTCAATGTAATTCATCATGCAATACTGTAGTACGATCAATTTTAAGGAACTCAATATTCCATTCAGTGAAACTTACTCAAGGAAGCTGTTCAATGTAATTCATCTAGCAATTATTGTAGTTCGATTAATTTTAAGATCAATATTCCATTCAGTGAAATTACATAACAAATTCAATGTAATTTATCTTGCAATTAATGGAGTTCGATCAATGTTAAGAAACTCAATATTCTATTCAGTGAAATTGACTTAACAAAGCTGTTCAATGTAACTCATCTTGCAATTACTGTAGTTCATTCAATCTCAAGAAACTCAATATTCCATTCAGTGAAATTGACTTAACAAACTCAATGTAATTCATCTTACAATCAATGTTAAGAAACTCAATATTCTATTCAGTGAAATTGACTTAATGAAGCTGTTCAATGTAACTCATCTTGCAATTACTGTAGTTCGATCAATTTTAAGAAACTCAATATTCCATTCAGTGAAATTGACTCAAGGAAGCTGTTCAATGTAATTCATCTAGCAAATTATTGTAGTTCGATCAATTTTAAGATCAATATTCTATTCAGTGAAACTGACTTAACAAATTCAATGTAATTCATCTTGCAATCAATGGCGCTCGATCAATTTTAAGAAACTCAATATTCCATTCAGTGAAATTGACTTAATGAAGCCGTTCAATGTAATTCATCATGCGATTAATGTGGTTCAATCAATTGTAAGAAACTCAATAATCCATTCAATGAAATTGACTTAACGAAGCTGTTCAATGTAATTCATCATGCGATTAATGTGGTTCAATCAATTTTAAGAAACTCAATATTCCATTCAATGAAATTGACTTAACGAAGCTGTTCAATGTAATTCATCTTGCAATTACTGTAGTTCGATCAAGTTTAAGAAACTCAATATTCCTTTCAGTGAAACTGACTTAACGAATTCAATGTAATTCATCTTGCAATTAATGTAGTTCAATCAATTTTTAGAAACTCAAAATTCCATTCAGTGAAATTGACTTAAAGAAGCTGTTCAATGTAATTCATCATGCGATTAATATACAATAGTTCAATCAATTTTAAGAAACTCAATATTCTATTCAGTGAAATTGACTTAACGAAGCTGTTCAATGTAATTCATCATGCAATTAATGTAGTTCGATCAATTTTAAGAAACTCAATATTCCATTCAGTGAAATTGACTCAAGGAAGCTGTTCAATGTAATTCATCTTGCAATTATTGTAGTTCGATCAATGTTAAAAAACTCAATATTCTATTCAGTGAAATTGACTTAACAAATTCAATGTAATTCATCTTGCAATCAATGGAGTTCGATCAATGTTAAGAAACTCAATATTCCATTCAGTGAAACTGACTTAACGAAGCTGTTCAATGCAATTCATCTTGCGATTAATGTGGTTCAATCAATTTTAAGAAACTCAATAGTCCATTCAGCGAAACTGACTTAACAAAGCTGTTCAATGTAATTCATCATGCGATTAATGTGGTTCAATCAATTGTAAGAAACTCAATATTCCATTCAGTGAAACTGACTTAACGAAGCTGTTCAATGCAATTCATCTTGTGATTAATGTGGTTCAATCAATTTTAAGAAACTCAATATTCCATTCAATGAAATTGACTTAACGAAGCTGTTCAATGTAATTCATCTTGCGATTAATGTAGTTCAATCAATTCTAAGAATCTCAATATTCCATTCAGTGAAACTGACTTAACGAAGCTGTTCAATGCAATTCATCTTGCGATTAATGTGGTTCATTCAATTTTAAGAAACTCAATAGTCCATTCAGCGAAACTGACTTAACGAATTCAATGTAATTCATCTTGCAATTAATGTAGTTCAATCAATTTTAAGAAACTCAATAGTCCATTCAGCGAAACTGACTTAACGAATTCAATGTAATTCATCTTGCAATTAATGTAGTTCAATCAATTTTTAGAAACTCAAAATTCCATTCAGTGAAATTGACTTAAAGAAGCTGTTCAATGTAATTCATCATGCGATTAATATACAATAGTTCAATCAATTTTAAGAAACTCAATATTCTATTCAGTGAAATTGACTTAACGAAGCTGTTCAATGTAATTCATCATGCAATTAATGTAGTTCGATCAATTTTAAGAAACTCAATATTCCATTCAGTGAAATTGACTCAAGGAAGCTGTTCAATGTAATTCATCTTGCAATTATTGTAGTTCGATCAATGTTAAAAAACTCAATATTCTATTCAGTGAAATTGACTTAACGAATTCAATGTAATTCATCTTGCAATTAATGTAGTTCAATCAATTTTAAGAAACTCAATAGTCCATTCAGCGAAACTGACTTAACGAATTCAATGTAATTCATCTTGCAATTAATGTAGTTTAATCAATTTTTAGAAACTCAAAATTCCATTCAGTGAAATTGACTTAAAGAAGCTGTTCAATGTAATTCATCATGCGATTAATGTACAATAGTTCGATCAATTTTAAGAAACTCAATATTCTATTCAGTAAAAGTGACTTAATGAAGCTGTTCAATGTAATTCATCTCGCAATTAACGTAGACAACGATTGTTTCGCATTAAGAGCCAGAAAGTAGATTATACACCCAACTGCAAACATACATATGTAAGCTGGCTCAGTAAAAGTGAGTTGAAAAAATCCGAAAAAATTCACTGAGTCAGCACGTGTGATATTTACCGAAATGATGTAAGCCAGCCTCCCTTGTCTGTGGTGGATGCACGCGTATTCCGACCACGTAACGCTGTCGAGGTGGCAGGGCACGCGATCAAGATTAATCGGCGTTTCGTTCGGAAGCTGGCCGGGCAGCGTTCTCGTCCGTTCTTGGCCGCGAACTTTCGTTCGGGGAAAAACGCGAACAAGTAACGGGGGATGCTGGTGGCCGAGCAGTAGCAGCGTTAATCAGTATCCTTGAAGGATGTTCGGAGCATGCCTCGACCCATTGTTCCGTTGAAGAAGAGACGCCGCTGGTTTGCGGAGAAATGGTGTGGGGTCCTGCACACGGATGTCGTCCTTTCGCAGGAACCTCGCCTGGAAACTCTTACCCTTTGTTCCGGGAACCGTGCCGCACAAGGACGAAGGAGAGAATCCTTGATAATAATCCCGGAAAAGAATTCGCTTAAAGCAGCGTATCCGATTCCTCGGCTGCCTCTGTTTTCCTCCGTTCCCCGGTAATCGGATCGCGCTCGTCCCCGTAGAAAGCGCCCGCGCCGCTGTCCTTGCACTTGGAACGCTGAAATTTATACGGCTTTCATTCCTTCTCTACTTTAAAGTAGGTTCGGTATTTCACTTGTGCCCGTTTCGCTCCCTTCCTCTCTTTTTCGCTGTCGTTTAACCCCCCGTGCCCACCCAGACCACTCCTCTGTGTTAGTCTTTTTCGCTGGCCGTGGACATCTGGATCTAGGGTTCATCAAGGTCGAGACTGTGGTCCAAGGATTTTTAATGGGAACTTCACTACTGCGTGATTTCTGTGGGAATCGTACTCGGCGAAATAGAAAGTGGAAGGGTTTGCGTAGCTTGTTAATTTTTAACACTAATCAACAATGTTTTAACAGATTAATTTGAGCATTATTAACACTAGAATCTGCCAAACGGTTCAAAATGATCTACTTGAAATGTTTATATTTTTGATAGAGTATCTCTATCTGTCAACGTAATCCTTTTCTTCATAAGAAATTATTCTCGATCGTACATTTTAAATAAATTTGGGGTTATGTTCGCGGCGCACCGGTTCGATCAATTATACACTAAACAGCAATTTTATTGACATTTATCAAACGTTCGATTCGGATTTGAATCATTACGTCCTGAGACACGTTTGCTATAGAATGTTTTCTATAAGAGAAAAAGAAGAAAGATGGTGGTGTGTTTCGTCCTAGACCCGCTAGAGGACTCATCAGTAAGGCTATCTAGCCTGCCTTAGACACAAGTGTCGGAAGGAGGGACGTGACATTTTAGTAACTTACGAGAAAGTCGTTCAACGATTTGTCCATCTTGTGGACGATGTCGAAACTAGGCCTTCTCGAACTTTTTGTAGTTTTATCGCCAATTATGATAAATAAGAAATTATTCTCGATCGTACATTATAAATAAATTTGGGGTATAATGGGTTATAATTGATCGAACCGGTGCGCCGCGAACATAACCCCAAACGTATTTAAAATGTACGATCGAGAATAATTTTATAGCAAACGTGTCTCAGGACGTAATGATTCAAATCCGAATCGAACGTTTGATAAATGTCGATAAAATTGCTATTTAGTGCAGTGTTCCGATTGATGGCGCACTTTCTCGCACATGCGCGACCAAAACAATGACAGCGTATCTACAATGACAGCAGAACGGCCAGGGCCCTGACGCCTTGAGGCAGTTATATAGGCAGGAATGTACCGAAACAATCTGTTCCGGACAAAAAGACTTTAGGACGTGTTCTACGAGATACAAAATATACAGAAATACACATGTTATACATTCATTTTTCAGAATCAAATCATACCAATTTTTTAAAAGTCTGCGGGGTGCTCAAGCTACTCGATGCGAGGCAGAAATTGCCGCGCATGCGCGAGAAAGTGCACCATCAATCGGAACACTGATTTAGTGTATAATTGATCGAACCGGTGCGCCGCGAACATAACCCCAAATTTATCCTTTTCTTCGCCGAGCACGAATACCATTGCAAGTGAGTTGTGAATAGTATTGTGAATAGAAGCGTGAGTGCATCATCCTCGATATACCAATTAAACCAAATAGATTAAGGCGAGCCACGGTGATTGACAGTAACGACAAAGAAAAGAATTTCTTTCTACGAAATGACGGTGTTCCACTGTGGTTCTCGATTTATCCACGAGTTCTCTAAAGTGTATGTCAGTTTGATTGACAACTGCGACTCGCGTAACGCCAATTTGTTCGGGTTACGGTTGCCAGCACCGTCGAAAGTGAAATCGTGCCTTGTAAAAACGTCGATACAGATATCCACGATAATGTGTCGTCGGTTCTATTGCATTCCTCCTACGTACATACCTGGATTTACAACATTGTTACGTCCGTGCAATCGGTCAGCCGAAACTTAGCCAATACCGATGAAATCATCAATTTTCTATTTCTACAATGCTGTCGAGTTTCTTCGATTCATCAGTGGCGTATGGAAGAATCGTACGCAACATAGTTACTTTAGCAGAATTTCATAGCACAAGAATGATGCACACAGAAATGACTGGATGAAATATAATACTATAAACACGTTGCGGAACATTATTTCATACTAAAACTTCATACAAATCATTACAGAAAAATCCATATCAACTACATTGATGCACCGTCATCGAGATGCCAGTCCTCCTCGTTTCACTCTAATTACGCTCTGTCAGAATCGATTTCGTTCTCCGATGTTCATCGAATTTCGTTTCGGGATTTTTTTCGCAGGCGTTTCCCAACTCCTGCCTAATTTATACAATTTCACCGCGGGAACAATTACACGATCCTGCCGCGGACGTGAATGTATTACGACCGGCGGGTGCCCCCGTGCTTTCTCTTTAACTTGAACTTAATTGCACCGGGAGCGCAACCTCGTGGCTTCCCTCTCAATGCAAACAACACACTGTTGCACCTCGAGTCCGGGTTACATCGTTTTCCAACCGGTCCCGTATATCGCGGTCCTAATTGCACCGTGGAAGCACGTACGCGTATCAAACAGATCCCATAGAGGATCCTCAGTCGCATCCTCGAGAGTGCCATGATCCAAGCTGTTCCGTGCACTGGATGCAACCTGCAGCAGCCGTCGCCGGTGCAATCCGCGAGGATGCAACGTCACCGCGCTGAATCGTTAGTGCCAATCCGCGATTCATCGTCATTCATTTCAGACATGCGTGAGGGTGAGCCGTGACCCTGGACGAAGAAGAGGACCGAACATGAAACGATCTAGAAGGATGTCTCCCGTCGATTCGTCGTGGATCCGTTATGTCACCGTGGCCGCCATTCTCGTGCTCTTTGCTGGACTCGATCAAGCGACAGGTGAGTTTTTTTTTTTGTCTTCTGTTTCATTTGACTAGAACGTCTCTGTAGGTTTATACAGTCAGCGACAATATTAAGTGGACAGCCTTAAAAATCGCATAACTTTTTAAAAATTGGTCCAAAGGACTTGAATTTTTTCAAGATGTTAGACCGACTAAGGTGAAGTGCCCTAAGTCTGGACAGTCCAAAAGTGATACCTAAATCTGGACAATTGAATTTTCATAGTAAAATCAGTAATTAAGAGATTAAATAATTATATTATATATTCTGAGGCCTTAGCTACAAGTAGGTGCGAATGTTATTTCATTAAGACATCAATTGAAATTTAAAAATGAATTCAAAGTTCATCTGAAAATAGTATACAAAATAGTCTATTTACATGCGAATCATGTGCATTTATAGTTCGAACTTTTGTTAGAAAAAAAGATATAATTTAAGCCCTCAGACAAAAAATAATTATCATGCATAATAATATTGATATTTTAAAATAAATTGGCAATCAAACTTAACGTAAATAATAATTATTAATCCAAATATTAGATGTCCGAGATTAGGACTGTTTTAAAATATAAGTACTCCATACTGGGACGCGATGACAGTAGCTGTCCCACTCTAAGCTTATACGCAATGTGCTTACGCCTGAAGCCGGACGCGTGTTTGTGAATAAAATCAACGCATTGTTTGCAAATTATTTAACTACATGTACGTATAATTAGTCTTCTATTAGCTTGAATAACGTATGTAGAAAATGTATTCCGGTTGTGACGTTAATAATACTTTATGTTTACATCTTAAATCTATCAGTATTACTACCTAACCTTAAAAGTTGTATTATGACAAGTTTTATTAAAACAGTAAATGAAAATAAATATAAATTGGGTTAAATAATACAATACTATAATCTATGAAAAGAATACTACATATTACGCAAAGCATCTTCTATTCGTCATGCGCAACGGCGCCACCAACCAACGTTTTAGGTTATGTTCGCTCGATCAACTCGTAAATTGAATTTGTCCCGATATAGGCTTTACTTCTGTCCAGGTCCTAGCTTAGATTGGATTTAATATGTCCAACTATCGGTTTGAATTATTCTTGTTAATACAATTAAGATATTAACCTAAACAACGATTTTTTTATTTTAAATTACTTTACAAACTCTGAACTGTATGTTAAAACTCTTAAGAAATTGTTTTTGTTTATTTGAAGTGATAAAATTTAAAACAGAAAAACATGCTGTCCAGGCATAGAGTTCACTTCACCTTACATACTGCCAAAATTGTTAAGGAATATTTTTTAAATGAAAATAGCTCCACTCTTCAATGGCCTACGTGCTCACCCGACCTTAATATCATTGAAAATTGCTGGGCAATGCTTTCGCAAGCAGTGTATGCTAAAGGTCGACAATTTCCAAATATAAATGAATTAGAAACGTGCATTACAACTGAATGGGAAAATTTAATTTAGACAAAAATTAAAGAGCTATATAATTCTTTACCTAAAAGGATGGTGGAAGTCATAGAAAACAAAGGAGGTTCCACACATTATTAGTAAAATATAGTTTGGTGTATATATTGTTATAAGAAATATGTATACTTTTGTTTCATGAAACATATAGTTGTGTTGTATAAAATGTGTATCTTTATTTTTCAAGTGTGCTATCATTTTGTTTGTGTCGGATTACGTGTTTCCCTTTCAATTAAGAGAATTCATTGCACTAAAGTCAATCTATGTTCTGTTTACATATTCGCAGAAGGTATGTTTTACACATTACACAGAGTTTCCACGTTAGGTTAATATTAACACGAGAAATTAAAGATGCGTGTGCTATCTTTTTCTTTGGGAGTGTATGTTTCTGAAAATAAGATTTTACATGATTCCACTTTCTCAAAATTTGCATAGAAAAATCGCAAATTCCATAAACATCCGAAATCTAATATAATCGCCTATTAGAAAAAGAACTTGATATAAATTCTACGTCTATCCTGAAATAACGTAAACGTAAATATTAAAAATTGAAATATCTCCGAGATCGTCGAAAAAGAAGGGAAACAAGATTCGTGCGTTTATCGACATTCCAGTTCCCCACAGTGCTCTTTCAAAGCGATGTCATTAAACATTGTCGTTATTCCAAACGGTATGGAAGCTCTCTGTCACGCATGAAAAAATCAAGGAACGGGAGGAACCAGTTTCCTGTAACATCTCGTACATTTCGAACATTTTCTTTTTGTTTCTTTTTTTCTGCCGGTGAATTATTAAAGCGGAAGGAACAGCTCTCGCAATCCGCCGACTGTTCTTGTTTACCGATGAAAAAGTAACTCGCCGCGCGCCGGGGTTTTGCGCGACGCATAATGAGAGGAGAAATAATGAAAATAATGCAACGCCTCGCCTTGCGTTTCTTCTCGCTTTATCTAAGGTAAATACGCCTTTAGATTAATCTATCCGCGACCTACTATCCCGTGCGACACATTCAGAAGAACTGTTTCCTCGCGAAGATGGTCCGTTCATTCCCATCGTTACCATTTTAGATCGTGAGATCGAGGTCTCGCACGTATTCAAACCGCAATTTGTTCACCGTTAATGATGCTTTTCTCGCTTGTTCGAACGCAAACGAATTAATTAATCCGTTGGCTCGTTAGGTGTCATGCACCTGCCGTAGTTCCGCTATTTGAAGCCTCAAAACATGTTCGAAGATCACTAGAACAGTGTCATACAAATTCTAGTTCAGCATTCAGTTTTATCGAATTGGTATATTGAAATCAGTCTTGCTTTACAATAACAGTTTACCTACATCTTCAAATATGTGCCACAGCGATCGAAAGTTGAATTTGTATTTATGTAGATTTAAATATAATGGTTGAAAGTTGAATTTGGATTTATATAGATTTAAATAGTGCTTGAAAGTTGAATTTGAATTTAAAGGGCCTAGAACCGATTAAGATGGTCAAAACTACCCTTAGAGGTTTTTCAATGGCTATCGAACCATTCGAAAGTTAAGCTGACCAAAAAAAACCACTCCGAGTAAAATTTCAGCCCTCTAGCTTACCCACGAGGGTAAACACAGAGTAAATTAAATTTCCTGCTTTAAAATTCGAAAAAAATGAGAAATATTTTGGATCCTAACAGAATCCTTACAGAATTTTTTCACATTTTTTTGTTCCAAACTCCGCTCGGAAATTGGTCTAAGTTATATATTTCTTGTTTCGAGATATTTCGAGGAAAAGAATAATTTTTGGTAAAAAATAGTATCAATAGAATTATCCAAATTTTTCCATGTTGTTAAAAATGTTTCCAGTGGTCGGTGAAACCACGCAGTAGCAGGCATCGTTAGTTTATTTCGTTCCGAATGAATTTCTAAAAGAGATTCGGCTCTCGCAGCCAGTTAATATACCAGCTGAGCTGTATTTCAATTCCTGGCCGTGATATAATATGATACGTCGAGGTCATACAGTACCTTTGATCGCGAAATAAAAGGTGTATTTAGCTTTGACGCTGGGGAATCTGGAGGATCCTTTTTCATCCCCGAATCAACGAGGACATTCTTGAAGGGAAGCAGACAAGAAGCGTTGGAATGCTGCCGACAATGCATTGTCGCATAAACTGGCGGAGCTACTTAAACGCATGTATACTGCAACATAAGTTTCGAACCAGTTTCCGGTGAGCTGGGGATGAATTGTTCCGCGGAAGTTCCACTGCGGCTTGCTTTGTATTAATGATCGCCGCGCGCTAGAGTGTTTGTAAATACTATCTTCTTTCGACGGAGCGACGGAACTGCTTTTTATATCATTTAATTACATCGTTTAATCGCACTTCCTGTGTCGAACAACAAAAACAGGCCAATATAATGAAAGATATAATTATTAGACTGCGGATCTTTATGCAGTTGTAACAAAATTGAGTAGACGAAATTCAAAATTGATGGAAAATTTAACAAATTGAAGATGTCAATATTTGTTGAAGGTGTCAATGTAGTTTCTACTTGTTGAAATCGATGGAGATAATTTTTAATTTTCATAAAGATCCGCAGTCTAGTAACTATACTTTCGGATTTCTAGAAAAACAATTAGAGACGCCTCACAAAAATTCCTTCCATTCATTTTACTTCGTTTCTGAAAATCTTGCTGTTAAAAATTTATGAAACTAATGATCTCGGTGCTAGAAATTTTGCTCGAAGAAACGAATAAAACAGTGTATGTTTATACAGGGTGTATAAAAAGTGATGGTCATCCGTCCTAGGGGCGAATCTACACCTCTGGATCGGTGGATATTTCTCAGAGAAACTTGCCGCAAACTTGTCTATAACAAAGAGAATTGTTGTTTTTACATCAATACCTTCTACTCATCCAGAAGAGAAAAAGTGTGAAAGGAGCCGGGAGCCGGGAATGGGCAGGGAGACAGTCACCTTTTTGGTACGGGTGTAGCGACGAATATCCCTTTAAATTAAGGGGGATCTATACCCTCAGATTTTGGGGTATTTATCAATGTTATCAACCTCTGTGCAGAAAAAAAGTTTGGTAACATTGATAAACCCGCAACTGCATAATGAACACGAGATGGAGTTGCTTGCTATTTCCATATTCTATTCAGCTTGTCGTGAATGCCGTTATACAGGACAGGTCGCACTAATATTAGTGCCACCGATGAGAATATGTACCTCGTCTGTGTCAGTTTTGCTATGATTCCACATTGACAGCAGTGCAGCAGTGAAATGTTGCACAATATCGCAGCACTGATTGACAGTACTTCTGACTAGGCACCATCTCGTCTAAACTAACTGAAATAAAATTGGCTCTAGATTGGCTCTACATCAGAGATAACCTCTGTCTTCATGAACGTAATATGGGGAAATCTCTGCTATGTCAATGAAATCACGCGCTTCGATTTTTTGTCCTTATACGAGCATATTTTGAGCTACACAATAGTTCATTTGATAGAGGAAGGTTCATCACGGCGCGCTCTGCTCATCGCATCAGTCAAAAAAGTCTCTTTGAGACAGAAAAATACATTGAAATCTGCGGTTATTTTTCTAGATTTTTTCTCTACTTTCGGTTCTCATATTATTAGATATAAACATAATCTCGTTAAATCAATAGCAGAGCGCGCGGTATTTAACCTTCCTCTATAGAATGAGCCCTCACCCAGCCATAAATCGGCTCAAATAAGGACAAAAAATCGATGCGCGTAAACCCATGTTTAGACCCAAAATCTATTAAGATTCTAGTTCCTTTCTAGTTACAATCCGAGGGTATAGATCCCCCTTAAATTTCGTTTGGCTCAAGGCACGCACACGGTCATGTTCTGTAGCAGTAGGCTTTTGTCTATATGTATAATTCTACAAAATCCAATTTTGCAAGCACTTTAACAGCTTGTATCTCAATAACTATTTGTTCGCGACATATGGCTCCTTTCACACTTTTTCTCTTCTCGATGAGTGGAACTTTAGCAACAATTCTCTTTGTTATAGACAAGGTTGCGGCAAGTTTCTCTGAGAAATATCCACCGATCCAGAGGTGTAGATTCGCCTCTAGGACGGATGACCATTGCTTTTTATACACCCTGTATAAACATACACTGTTTTATTCGTTTCTTCGAGCAAAATTTCTAGCACCGAGATCATTAGTTTCATAAATTTTTAACAGCAAGATTTTCAGAAACGAAGTAAAATGAATGAAAGGAATTTTTGTGAAGCGTCTCTAATTGTTTTTCTAGAAATCCGAAAGTATAGTTACTAGTCTGCGGATCTTTATGAAAATTAAAAATTATCCGCATCGATTGCAAGAAGTAGAAACTACATTGACATCCTCAACAAATATTGACATCATCAATTTGTTAAATTTTCCTCAATTTTGAATTTCGCCTACTCCATTTTGTTATAACTGCATAAAGATCCGCAGTCTAATAATTATATCTTTCATTATATTGGCCACTTTTCGTTGCTCGACACAGGAAGTGCGATTAAACGATTAACTCCGCCCTCCGAAAATCGACAGACAAGCAACAACGTGGTTCGACTTCTTTCGCGGGTATTCCTCGGACGTAGTATATAATAGGGTGGGTTGTCTCGGATTTCTGATCAGTGATGTATTAATATGTCCAGCGATACGCTCGTGTCCGCGACGTAACTCCGTCGAACCGATGGAAGCGCGGAAACGTGCAAAAAGCCGGCCGACCTTGTCCCACTTCCGTCGAAGCTTTGGGGAACGAGCTTACTTGTGTAAATGCTACACAACACATGCAGCAATCGCGGCCGGTGGCGCGTAGTCGAGCCGTTTCGTTATGTAATCGTTTCGTTATGTACACCGGGTGTTTCAGAATTGTTGACGCTGCGGGTGGCAGCTGTTTCGATGTTCGAGAACGAGGTAGTCGCGACCCTCTCATTCGATCGGTACGAGTGGATCGCGGAAACTTTGTGAAATATGAATTCTGATGCGAATTGCTCGACACTGTTTCGTTTCTACATCATTTCTCCACGCGATTCTCGCTTGTCTTTTCGTTGCTTCTGTTCAATATGTTTTTTACACATGCAATTGTCTATTAAAATTAAAGAGACTGATCCTTTATGCAAAGTATTCTTTTCTCGATAACTTTCACATTTATTTTTAATACAACAGAATCTTTAAATTCTCTAAATATTTCACTGTCTCGTGAAATATTCTTTCCGTAAAGTCTACTAGACTGTAAACTAGAATTTCTTAATTTTTCACATCTCAATACTTCATGCATGCATTAGAAAATTTTTCAAGTCAATGGCACAATAATATTTCTGTCAGAGAACAAACTAGAATAGAAATTACTTAGATCGGATATTTGATGGTGAACAAAGCGCGCCCTGATCGTCCTTGATCCCAGCTTGATTTTGCCAATAAAAGCAGTTGGCTATATAGCACGTTCTAGCGCCATAGCACAATATTTCCAAAAGCAACATTTCCCCGAGCAATTTTGGTTTGAACCGTTTAAAGAGGTCATACATGTCGATGCGGTGTTCACTAAAACATAAACACGTGCAGCCATTGTCGCATAGGACATATAAGGTGTAGCTTCGAATATTCGTCCCAGGCGTTCCTTTTGGCTGCCTCGGGAACGTAATTCCCTTCGGATCGAGTCGTTCGAGCAAAAGGAGGTAGTTTGAGGTGGTAAGAGAGACAGAGAGAGACGAACGTAAGAAGGAAGAATGAAAAGGAAACAGGAAGAGATGGAAAGAAAGCGAGAGGAACAGCGGCAAAGAGGAAACAGTGAAATTTCCTAGATTTCTTTAAAACAGCTACACTCCTGCTGTATTTACGATCTGTGAGCGTGTGGTTCCAAATGATTTGGCAATTTCCGCCGATGGAATTTCTGGTAGATTATGCGGCGTGGGAATCGATCTTTATCCGCGATCGACGATAAGCGTCGATCCCTTCCGCTGGCAAACGCGATTCAGCTGTCGGCAGCGTTTCTTCCATATTTCAGCAATAATTTGTTCGTTTCCTTTAATAAATTTCTTCGAGCTGTTTCATTTCTATTTTCATTATTACAGCGCAGTGGCCCATAAATTAATGAATTAGTAATTGACGTAGAATACAAGTTAATAAAAGTGAAATCTGAACGAACATAAAAATGAGAGAAATTTGCAGGTCCAATTATACAGATTGGCCGGCACAAATAGAATCTCGCGAACACATTCCGACGCTTCTGGATCCATAAAAGTCCGTTCGTTGATCACGTTTTAACGTTTTTTTCCAGAAAACCGGAGACTCGAGAAAAGATTCGCCGTGCGGAAAAAACGCGAAAGTGTTTCGACGATCCCTGTTATAATGAATTCCGCCGTTAAGTCACACAGTTTCGGCGTGTCTAAAAATTTCAGTGTTCAATTAAAAATAATTAATGGGAAAAAGCGGCGGGGGGAGGCTGGAGTTTCGCGGGGCCGTTAATTAACGAAAACGTGAAAGCTGTCCTGGCAGCGTGTCAAACGGGCAATCGAATTCGCTCTCGGTGTCCGGTTGAATTTTTAATCTTGCCGGGTTTTAGAACGTGGCTGGTAATAACGCGGTGTGTGTGTCCCGTTGCGGTCAGTGCGTTGAAAGACAACATTTCGTTGTCGAACAACGAACGGTATGACGTTGTACACGCAGGATCGTTGCTCCGCAACTGGAAAAACCTGACGCGAAAAGGATCGATCGGCTCCGCTGGCCACTTCGATGCGTGTCCGCCTGTTAATATCGGCTTTGAATCGGCATGCAATCGGGTGAAAGTACTCTGTAATACGTATATTCTGGAAACACCTGTAAACGCGCGGAAACCTGCCGCCGCCGCTCCGGTAATGCCAGCAACCGGGTTTAGTGACCCTTCACTCGGTGCCGGTTGATCATTATGATTAGCCATTCAACCACCCTCTCGCGATGCAGATTACGATAGTGATTTGCCTGTCGGGGGAGGTTCCCTTGCTCGATACTCTTTCGGCAACGCTGGAACAAGCTCGCTCATTATGGGAAATGTTCCAGTGGTTCATTAAAGGGATACGCCTAGTTAACAATCTGAAAAAGTCGTGATTTATACAAAATTCATGGACCTAGTTTTTAAAGCACACATGTGTATTGAAGAACTAATCACGCCCGTCCCTCAATTTACGCGAATATCCGTTCCACGTGGACATTGAATCTGTAAACTTGATCCCAACAAAAACATCCTGTAAACAGGAGCCAAGTTCCTATGGCCGTAAAAAGTTGCGAGGTCAAACAAAATACGGCCAAGTTCGTTAGCTTAGAAATACCTCTTGCAATACTGAAAAAAGAGTTTGCAAAAATTAGTTTAGAAGAATGCTATTTAATTTTTAAAGAGTTACATGGAGGGCTAAATTATTCAAACTTGGCCGTCACTTTTTAAACCAATGGCCATAAAAGGTGTTAGGTAGCGGCCAAGTTTAAATAATTTAGCCCTCCATGTAACTCTTTAAAAATTAAATAGCGTTCTTTTCAACTAATTTTTACAAACGCTTTTTTCAGTATTGCAAGAGGTATTTCTAAGCTAACGAACTTGGCCGTATTTTGTTTGACCTCGCAACTTTTTACGGCCATAGGAACTTGGCTCCTGTTTACAGGATGTTTCTGTTGGGATTTCATCAATTTTTGTTGAAATTTCATCAATTATCAAGTCGGTATTACTCTTATCCCTGATTCATTACATCCTAAACATTTTTTATCTTTAAGGTGGACATTAAGTAAATTAATAAATGCATGTTCGTTTTACTACCTATTGACACCTATTTCGTAGTTCTTTTTTCAATACAACCCCTTTAAGGTGTAAAATTTCAAACTTTGATAATTATTCCTTTGAGTGTTTGTTATGGTGGACCTATATATCAAATTTCAAGCTTGTAGGTCAATGGGAAGTACCCAAAAGGTTTCGATGATCTGTCAGTCAGTCAGTCAGTGACAAATTTAGCGATTTTTCAGGTCCTATATCTCGGAACCTACTAATGTTGGAAGATCAATGTTTTGTCAATATTGAGACATGATAGCATTTAACAAGTGAACGAAATTACATCTCCCCATCTGCCTCCAGTGCCGAGTTATAAGCCTCTGATAAACGGCTAAGTTGTTTCGCGTAAAAGGAGGTAGTGCGAGAACTTGGGTGGTGTACTACCGTGCACCTAGATAAGGTTCCAGAGATCACACTACTCCTAATGTTTTCCTTCCTTTCCGCGCAAATTTAGGTAAAATTACGTAAATTTAGGTAAAAGTTCCGCGTAAATTGAGGTAAAGCCGCGTAAAACAAATACTTGCGTAGAAAAGTGCCGCGTAAATTGGGGGACGAGTGTAATTACTAGACTGCGGATCTTTATGCAAAACAAAGATTGTCTGCATCGTTTACAAGCCAAACGAACCAACTAAAAGGTTCGTTCTTCTTTTAATCATCTTATTACGCTGAAACTAATACACCGATGTCCTTAAATCTTTTTAATATGGCCACTGCTTTAAATTGTACGTTTCTATTTTTGTCATAAATGCATAAAATCCGCTGTCTAGTAATTACATACATGCAAACTAATTCTTCATTGACCTGCGATCACGTTGCAACTATTACAAGCCACTTGCTGATGTTAGACACGTGATCAGTGTCGCCAGGTCGCCAGCAATCGAGGGGAATCAAGTACCCCCTCTCTGATGACCAGTCCAGTCTACGGCACGGGCACCGTGGTCTACGGTCTTAGTGGGGGACGTTGGAGTGTGCGCATGCTGCTTGAATGGGATAGTGGAAGGGGAAAAGCACTATCCTCTCTACACTATTAATTTTTTTCTAAGCGTACTGGATATTACAGCGCTAATGTTTATTTTTTACTTTATCAAAAAATGTAAGATTAGGATTTAGCGCCTACTGTTTATACTACATAATTCCACTTTATACATATTATGTTATATACTTCTCTATTTTTTTGTAAAGTGTTATAGTAATGCTATATAAACCAAACTAGGTTTACGGCATCAATAAATAAATAAATAATAGTGTAAGGGGAAAAGGATCAGAGTAATTGAGGCCAGATCCGGCCTCAACTAGCGATACTGCACGTGATTCCAATCAGAGTCACCGGTTAGGAGGAAAAGTTACCCTCTTCGTAACGGATTAGTCACGTGACCGGGCCGTGGAGGGAGCGTGGGGGAATAGCGTCGTAGAAGGGGAGCGGTAGAGTGGGGAGCCAAATATTAATCTGGTGTCCTGCGTGATTTACTATCGCGTTGATTTTTTTGTCATAGCAACAGTTTGACGTAAAGGAATAAATCGAGTTGAGAGAACGGAAGATGCTATTGAACGAGGTTGTGAAATTCACTAGCAGTGAAATTGAATATTGAAGATGGCGAACGATTTGTCCGCGATCAGATCAATGCCAGTAAATTACCATAGAATCGATCTATTTGAATCCGTTTTCTCGCGATACTCGCAGAAAGCAGCTGTCCGCAATGTATAATGCATTCGTATTACTTCTGGAGATCATCGAATTGATTTCGAAAATCCGCGAAACAATTCCGCGACGCGTTGCGCGCTCCCCAGATCGGATCGACACGATGATCGCGGCCCTGAATAAATTGAGATTAAGATCTTTGCCTTCTCGGTGAGACACGAGCTTCCTCTAACATCGACTCGGCTACGTTGCCAGTTATCGTCCCTCGATCTTTTCCCTTTCGCAGTCGGAAACAATGTTTTACGGCGGCGTCCAGTTCGCGCGGGCTAATTAGTTGGCCTGGCCTCCGCGGACTGGATTCAACGGGATCCACTTGAAATACGAATCCCCCGTTTTGCACGTACACGCGGATAAAACACCGCCGCGGCTTTTCAGACGGACGGACATATTTCTGCGGCGACGCACCTCGTTCTACCTGTTCTTGCCAACGGTTGATCCTCGCACTTGACCGTTTTGCGACATTAACGCCGCTAACTGAGACCGTTTCGCACTAACGAGGACAATTCCTCGTGATAAACTTCGTCGAATTTCCAGATTTCACCGTTTCACTGGTGGTGTAATATTTTCTGTTGTTCATCGGAAGTTATTAGATATTATTCGCTACCGTTATCGTGAATTTTACTCATTCAATTCTGTATAAAACTGTAACAAGAAGACTTAGAAATATAAATTAACGATTACGAAGAGGAAAGTTTAGAAATCGTAAGGAAGACAGACAATTGCAGAGGAATAGAAGTAGCCGAAATAAAAAGCTCAAATGCATCATAATGCTCTAGAGTGATTTGGAACAATAAAATTTATAAATAACAGCGACTCTTTTTGCACACAGAACGAGAATCGGATTTCCAACGTGTCCAGACAGCTTACGAGCGCAAATTACAGTGTTCAAAGCATAAGCTGTCACGATACAAGCCGTGGATGCGTTTCGCGGATAACTGTCGACCTTTCGAACGGTTCCTGAACGACAAGAAAAATTTGATTACGTTGCTTCGAGTTACGGCATTCGAGCCGAGCCATTCGAATCGAGCCATTCGAATCCGCGGGATAGATATTAGAAGGGAAAATTCGTGTTATCGAACCGAGTCGATATTTTTCAGAAAACGGCCGCGAAATATAAATTGCACGCTTGTTGTCGCTCGTGTCAGACAGTTGTCGACATTTTCAATGAAATATGTGTAGCGTGCGCGTATGTGTCTGCACGCGTGATTGAGTAAGCCGTGTGCGACTTAATTGTACAATGTCCTAACCAGGTACCTGTAAAATCGGTTTCGTAACGCTGATAGTGCGAACAAAAAGTAGTGCGCCTACTAAAAGTTGCTATAATTTCTTTGCTGTCACGTCTACTCGTTGCAACACGATAAAGAAATACAGACAAGGACAATAACCTTTCACGTTTTCAAGCAGGTTTTATTCACAGATTTAATAGGAAGAAAATATTACATCGACGTCCATCGATTACAATTACATTTGTTTTTTGCTTTAAAGATGTTGTGGAGGTACAATGGGAGGCGAAAGTACAAGAAATTCGAAATCCATCAATATATTGGCAATGAAAGCTGTTCATGAGTATACTTTTGTTTTTGAGTGTATTTTTTTTGAGTTTCTAGTTGCGTTTTTTCAAGGTTTAAATAGGATTTGAAGTTAATTTTATTAATTCTCCATAGGAAGACATGTTAAAATGTGTAAACTTGCTATAATTCTTAAACTGTGCAAAGTTGCTATAATTCTTAAACTTTGCAGTGGATCGAACCCAAACTTTGGTAATTGCATTAATTTAGTAAGAATTATATCTTGTCAAAATTTCAAAAATTTGTTGCGTTTTTATGTACCTCTAGAACATCCTTAAACTGTGTCTACAAATTTTTGTGAGAAGTGTAATAAAATCCGCAGTACTCTGTCCAGAGTTCTTCAATTCATAATCTCCTGCTACGAACTTCTTCAAATAAAAAAGTTCCGTGAACTGTTCCCGAAGAATGAATGTCTCTTATGTTTTGAACAAAAAATTTTATAAAAAAAATTAAACCGACTTCGAACAAAAAATTCACTAAAAAGTATGAAATAATTTCCATTTAATTTATGTGAGTACACACGAACTTAAATACAATACAGTCTTTTCGGAGGCGGCGCAAAAACTAAAAATTTTGCAAATGACAGATATTGCTGATTATGATTTCATTGGAATGTGATGGACTTGGAAATCAGTAGGTGGGAAGAGAAGATACATTAATGTGTGAAAGCACGCAGAAGAATTTAAGGATTTTCGTAATTCCCAGTGTCGAAAATTTCCAATTTTGCACCGCCTGCGAAAAGATTGTATTGTATTTAAGTTTGTGTGCATTCACATAAATTAAAGGAAATTATTTCATACTTTTTAGTGCATTTTTTCGAAGCCGGTTTAATTTTTTTTTATAAAATTTTTTGATTTCACACTTTTTAGTGGGACAAGCAGAATTTGTAGTAGAATTTGTCTTATTGGTTATTTGCAATAAAAACTAGAAAGAATGAAAAAATGCAAATTTTTTTCTCAAGGGACCAATCGGGAGATATAATCTACAAGATGCAGAAGGTTTCGTTCCGATTGGTCCATCCATCTCGGCGTAATCGGTGAACATACATAGAAAAAGAAAGCGAAAAAAAGGCACACAGATCGAATTGAGTAACCTCCTCCTTTTTCGAAGTCGGTTAAAAAAGAAACTGTTTGATGCCGATACTGTAGCGAATGTTCGTACACGGGGAAATGAAAAGTTTGAAAAGAGAGCAGACAGGGTCGTACAGCTCGGGAGAATTTTGGTAGGCAGGAAAAGTTACTTTCAAGTTCCGCCTCTCGAAAATGATGGAATTCATGGGTGCAAGTTTCAATGTGTCACTCTGCGAGCCTGCTTTCCGCTTTATGAGCTTCCAACGCGATACGATAGCGAAATTAAACCGACTAATATGCAAATTTAACTAAGAGCCCTTTCACTTGCATCTTGCCCCGTATTTTTCAGTTGCCGCGCAAAGCACGCGCACTCGTGGTAAGTTTCTGCGTGCACGCGTTTCGTGGGCGTGTCTGAGCAATTGCGATTCGACATTGTTACGCAATATTGAATTGAACAGAAATATGGAAAAAATATAAATAAAAGAAATATGTGGAGAAGTAAATTGTTAAGATGATAATCAAAATGTATATGACATTAAAATGCTTTTTCAATTTTTGGTGTAGAAAACAGTAAAAACGTTTCTGATTATTTAACACTAGGTTTACATCATTTTGAAGGGTTCTAATATTTTTAATTTGCGGTTATTAAAACTGTAAAGATGCTTTCCTGAGGAATCATTTACCTTTATTTCTTTGGGTATACAGGGTGTCCCGAATTTAAATGGCAAAACTTCAGGAGCGTGTAGGGGACCGAAAAACTAAGACAAAATGTCTTTTAGAGATTTGCTCGTTTTTGCTTCGTTTTGGAGAAAATCGCAAAAAGAGAAACAAACAAGTTTTCATTTTTGTACTTATTTATTTACATTTTATTTACGTTATCTATTCTATTCTCGTGTCTATTTTTTTTCGTTTTTTCTATTTTTTTCACAAATACAAATGTATACAACAACTCAAGAGAGCAACTGACAACGAGATATTGAATTTTTGCGATTTTCTCCAAAACGAAGCAAAAACGAACAAATCCCTAAAAGACTTTTTGCCCTAGTTTTTGGTCCCCTACACGCTGCTGAAGTTTTGCCATTTAAATTCGGAACACTCTGTATATTGGGTTGGCAAATCAGTTCGTTCGGTTTTTGTGATTTATTCCACTCTAAAAAACCGAACGAACTTATTTGCCAATCCAATATTATTGGAAAAAATTGGATAGACAGTCTTGTTATTAAATTTGGGGTTATGTTCGCGGCGCACGTTTTCGATCAAATTATACACTAAATAGCAATTTTGCAGCCATTTTTCAAACGTTCGATTCGGATTTGAATCATTACGTCCTGAGACACGTTTGCTACAAATTCTTTTCTATAAGAGAAAAAGAAGAAACACACCACCATCTTTCTTCTTTTGTGTCTCAGGACGTAATGATTCAAATCCGAATCGAACGTTTGAAAAATGGCTACAAAATTGCTATTTAGTGTATAATTTGATCGAAACCGTGCGCCGCGAACATAACCCCAAATTTATTAAAAATGTACGATCGATAATAATTTCTCATTTAACGTTCTTGTTATGTTTATAAAATAATACGAAATAGTTATTTCTGCAGCTCCGTAAACCTGGTGTTGATGATATTAAAATCGACATTTGATGCATTGGATAAATTGAACGAGGTGTTTTTCACGATATTGTTACAGGATGTCAATTCTATCCTGTAGGAGAGTACCTAAAGTTCGTGAGGGTACCAGAGAACCTCGCGAAGGGAACAGAGATCCTGTCGCTGGAGGCCCACCCAAGAAATCACATCTCGATTATGCCAGTCGACAGAGTAAGTACCCGTTAAACATACAACAGTGACGTACTCACCTTTCTTCGCATTAATTAAGCAGCGTAACCTTCCACGTGTGTAATTAGTTAAATTCCTGTGTGCGATTTCAAGATCATGCGATTCTCGTTCTCCTAATTTGTCGAGCAATTATTAAATATTCCGAGTGAACAATCACTCGGAGATCTAGCCGCATAATCGTTGAAAAGGATGCCACACCGTTAACACGATTCGCATTTAATTAAGTTAATTAAAAGATTTCGTGTGTCTGATTACACCATCGGAGAAAGTGAAGACAGTGTCGTGTTATGGTTTAGAGGATTCGGAAGTTAAATCTTTCGTGTCCGCTCTCCGAGAGTGACGTAACTTCGAGATGATCGCGTGCGCGAAAGTATGCGAGATCTTGCGGTAAATGAGAACTATTTCACAATGAAAAGAAAAAGAGAAAAACGGCTGCGTAAATAGTGCAGACTGCATAATACTGTAGTTAATAAGCGTTTACAAGACATTTATCCGGATAAGTGGGAATCAACTGTGTCTGACCAATTAACTGAAATGAAAATACCGATGAATAACCATGAGCATTATCGTAATAAATGTCGTTATGAATTAAGTTTAACATAGATTGAGATCCGGAGTATTTTCACGGGGGAAGTCGATTACCGTTTGTAAATAATTTATCGCCTGATTCGGAAACTCATTAAATACTGTCAGGGAAACGCAATCAATTATGCAGAAGCTGCCTAGACGTTTAATTAAAACGATCAGCTGCAGTTTCGAGCAGAAAAATTCAAACAAATGTTTCAAACAGCTGTGAACAATTTTGATTTTGCAGTTTAGTTATATTTTTCTCGGTGGTAGTTCCAAAAGCGTTAGGTCCGGACCGGAAGAGAATCGTGGAGGACTTCGCGCCGAGTGGCCAGCTGTTAGAAATCGTTTAGTCGTCGGTGCACGTATTGCAGTTCGAGAAAAGGAACCTCGATGTTGAGAGAAAAAAGTGTTTCTAGCGTAGAAAACAATTCCCGAGGAGTACCGTGTTTACCGTTGAACAGCGACCATAAATGAACCTCGGGCAAAATGATCGTTCTAAAGTATCCTGCGGTACCGTTGCCCATATGACATAGCGTAACCGAGTTGTAACTGTTGCAGGACGAGGATGCTCGTTTCTTCGCCTACAAACAAACGAACAAGACGCACGTATCTCTGGTGCTGGCCCAGTCCTTGGAGGATCTCGTGGACACGGAGTCACCTAGAAATCTGCTCAAGTTCCGCGTGGTCTGCGACTACAACGACGGCAGCGACTCCTTGGTAAATTATAGAAAGTAGATCTAGCGCGTGATCGATTTGCTCGTCGATTTTATTAATTCGCGATACCGCCGCGTGCCATCTGCCTTAACGGGATAGATAATGAATACTGATTCATCCGTGAAGTGCTTGGAACGTGTTCTTTGGACACCCGTGGAGTCCAGCGAATTTATCACATGTTCAGAAACGCCACTTCAGATCGAAACAACATGTAATTTAATAGATTTGTCCACGATACGTCTGAAACAAGGATTTCTTGCTGTCCGAAGAGGTTCAGCAAGTTTTTACCGGATTTTTTCAGCAAGTTTTGCAACAGATTTTCTGCGTTTATGAGAAAAATGAGTAGGTGTACATTGAAACATTAATAACATTTTCGAATTGAACACGTTAAGAGAGAAATTAAATTTCCATGTCGCCCGGTTCGTTGGAATTCGAATGGAAAATTTTTACTTTGCTCCGCTGTCTTTAAAGTGTGTGGAATCCAACTATTTTCTCCCGATAATCTCGTTCGCCTCTTTTTCAGAATTTTAGTTAGCGACAAGCTACCCTGGTTTATCAATAAAAATGGAAGTAGAAAATCAGACGACCTATCGCGGAGAAAGTGTGAGATTATTGCACATGAATCATATTAAACGAAATGTCACCTAACATTTGCTTCGGCAAGAATATTAAGTAATCTAGCTGCAATTCCATGAAAAGGGAATTACATGGTTGCCTGCAGCGTGATCAAGACAATCAAGATGAAGTATCGAAATATAATAACACTGTCCAACAGCCAAAAAGTATTTCGATTCCCATTATACGATTCTTATAGAGTTTTTCGCTCTGATTCCAAATCTGTCCTTAATTTTTCTCCTAGACGTACAAAAAAAGACATATTTTTCAACTTTGAACAAATATTGTGATGTTATTACAAAAGATATTGAATTGTTCTTTACAACAAAAGGTTCTGTAGACTTTCCCGAATACAGTGATATCCAATATTAATACATTATGATTGTTTAAACATATGTAAACAATTATTAAGGACGGAGAGACACCACTTTTGCATAAATTTTTACGGATATTTTTCAATTTATCTCAAAAAATAAGGATCCAGCGGAAAATCGAACTATACCACGCGATAGAGCAGACTTTTATCTTGAGGAACCACCCTGTCAAGTTTGCGTGGTTGACGTTTTCTTCGAACCAGAAAGCAAAATATCTTCGCCCAGCATAAGTTGCCGCCAGTGGCGCTCGCCATTAGCGCGGTCTCAACATAAACTGGCCAACTCATGTCGGGCGAAGATATTTTGCTCTGTGGTTCGAAAGAAACGTCAAAGTTGCAATTTCAAAGAGTGGTTCCTCAAGATAAAAGTCTGCTCTATCACGTGGTATAGTTCGATTTTCCGCTGGACCCTGAACTTTTGAGATAAATTGCAAAATATCCGAAAAAACTGGTGCAAAAGTGGTGTCTCTTCGTCTTCAATCATTGTTTACATATGTTTAAACAATCATAATGTATTAATATTGGATATCACTGTATTCGGGAAAGTCTACAGAATCTTTTGCTGTAAAGAACAACTCAACATCTTTTATAACAAAATCACAATATTTGTTCAAAGTTGAAAAACATGTCTTTTTTTAAAATTCAATTTTCTCAAAATATGTACGCCTCGGAGAAAAAATTAAGGACAGATTTGGAATCAGTGAGAAAAAACAGTGGACGTTAATAAGATAATTAAAAAAGAAGAAAGAAATTTTCATTTGGCTCCTGCGTCTTGCCATCAATGCAAACATTTTTTATCTTGCATAAAGATCCGCACTCTAATAATAATCAACATTGAAATTATGACAATGAAGATTTGAAGACAAAACGCGAGCACGAAATAAAATGAAGGAAGTTGATGCACCGGGGGCATAAAAGATGAAAGGTTGGAACAATATTCGTAGAACAGGCTCGAAAACTTTCCGCGACTTTATGATGTCCTTTCCAGAAACCCTGTTTGCATAGCTCAGTATACAGGATTGATTTTAATATTCCTCCCCTTCCCGTACCTCTATTCTCTCAGTTATCCTCTTCCCTCCTGTTCATCTCCCTCTCTTCAACATTTAATATCACCGACGAGACGGGGACGCATAACAGTCTCACTTCAGATTTATCCTCCGGGATTGTATTAACGCAAGAAAACTCCGTCTACAGTTCTGCAGTTTTTATTGCGTACTTTCGCGAAACCGCGGTCCATTTGCTGAAAGCCTGTTTTCCGGGGCCAGGCCGAGGCAATTATTACAACTGCAACGCGTGGAATCCTTGCATCTGAATTCCATTTGAAATCAGGTAGGGGATACTTCGAGAATCTCTGACAGTAGCTGTTCACTTCGTAATTACTGGACAGCGGATTTGATGCATTTATGAAAAAAATCGATAGGTGCAATTTAAAACAGAAGAATTTTAATATTATAACAGAAAATAAATTTTGATTTCACTCCAGTTTGTTAGAATTCAGGTAGAAAATTTTTCTTTTGCATGAAGATCCGCTGTCTAGTAATTACTATAACCGATGAATAGGGATGTTTAAGCGCCGCTAATATAATAGGCGTCATCGAGAAGTTCAGCGGTGATTTCAATGCCGGGTTTCCGTGTCCGGTATGTGCATAATTACAAACTATAACGGTGGAGTGATCGCGTATAATTTTTGTAAGTATGGAAAGTAGCGGTTCCAAGCGGCTCGTTCTCCTGGAAGCACCATTAAAAATTTTGAAACACACACGTCGTTCCGCTGGCTGGCGCAAAAGTTCCCAAACCTATTCCACTTTTCCTCCGGAGATCTGGTTCTATCCCCGTGCGAGCCGCGATAATTGGAGCGTGTAGGTACCGGTCGCGATACAGTCGAGCCTACGCTACCGGTTTTATAGTTCTGTAACGCGTTAATCAGCGTTTATGCAACTATTTCGAAGGAATGCCGCGGATCGACGAGACCGTTACGGCGCCGCGATTTTTATTCGCCGACGAAAAAGACGTCATTGCGCTTTGGCTGGTGCCGCTGTCGCACAGTGGTCGGAAAACGGACAAAACGCGGAAGAAAATCAATGAATAAAAAATCCTACATCGTAGTCAAAATATTTGCCCGACTTGAAAGTCAATTTTTAAGTGGGGTCTGATAAGAACGAACACACAAAAATTATTCTTAAATCAGAACAACTTTTTTATGAATGGGCCAAACGACTTCGCAAATCCTTGATCGCAACACCCTTCTAATATCAGAAACAAAATTCTAGTCTCACGGTCTCCAGAAATGAATTTACTCCAAACGTATTTTTAACCTCATGCCCTACAATGTCCTACGTGTCTGTAAAAATACTAATAATATACTAAATAAATAGTAAAAATTGATTTTTTCAACTTTTTCAGCTGGCCAAAAATTCAAAAGATGTGTCTGGTCAACTGGTATAAATTCTATACGCTCTGAAAATTTCATTGAAATTGGTCAATTGGTTTGCGAATTATAAACGATCAAAAGTGGTTATTTGTAGTGTACCATAAAGTGGCAAGTTTTATCTTTTGATCGTTTATAATTCGTAAACCAATTAACCAATTTCAATGAAATTTTCAGAGCGTATATCATTTATATCAGTTGACAAAACAGATTTTTTAAATTTTCGTTATTGGACCAGCTAAAAAAGTTGTAAAAATCAATTTTTACTATTGCTTTTCACAATTCCGACCAAATGCATTTTTCCAACTCATTTATTAGACGTCATTTACTAAACTAATTCTTCTAGCCTTACAGAGAAATTGAAGTCGTTTGGTCCATTCATATCAAAGTTATTCTGATTTAAAGTGTGTGGAATCAGTTATGCTCCTTATTGTACATATAAAACGCCACTGCTATATCTTTTCTTCTTACCTTCGTCCAGAGTTGTGCAGAATTACAATAGAATTACTCCAGAATTATAATTACAAAGTAATTGAATTAAATTGTAATTCAATTATGGTGTAATTTATAATTCAGATCTTCAGTCAATTAAATTACAATGTAATTCGTAATTGCAATGGAGCACAATTATAAAATACATTGTAATTGAATTATGAAAAATGAAGTAATAGGCAAGAAGAGGTTGAAAAATCCATGTAAAGGTTTCAAACAGAAGGAATTTATTACTTATAAATTTACTAGTTGCTCGTAACCTACTTACGGCACACCCTCGCAACCAGTTCAAGTATATTGTATTTCAATTATACTGTAATTCAATTATAAATTGCATTTCAATTATATTGTATTTCAATTATACTGTATTTCAATTATACTGTAATTCAATTATAAATTGCATTTCAATTATATTGTATTTCAATTATAAATTGCATTTCAATTGTATTGTATTTCAATTATATTGTATTTCAAGTGTATTGTATTTCAATTATAAATTGCATTTCAATTATATTGTTTTTCAATTACATTGTGTTTCAATTATATTGTATTTCAATTACAAATATGATTAAAATACTTAGTAATTGAATTACGTTGTATTTGAATTATATAGTAATTCATTTACGACGTAATTGAATTATATAGTAATTCATTTACGACGTAATTGAATTACTATTAATTGAAATACAATGTAATTCAATTACGTAATTGACGTAATTACAATGTAATTCAATTAGCACAACTCTGCCTTCGTCGCGCTTGCAGTGACTTCCATGAATATTCGGACGAACTAGGGGAAAAGCATTTATTTGAGGAAATAATTGAAATAACGAAGAAATAATGATTCAGAGAAAGTGTACGGATAAATTCTGCGATAAAGACTCGCGGTAATCAGTAATGCAAAAATGTCATTAACTCGCTCACGCTAGGCTGCAGTTTCCAACACCGACTACATTTAAACGAAACTGAAACGTCCTGCACGTACACGCTCATTGTCACGGGAACGTTACGTGAGGTCATTAGCGAGGTGTGTAGCAGGAAACAGTGGCTTAAAAGATGCTGAAAATTGTATATTTTCTCTTTTTATTCCGGAAATATTTTCTCCGGTTATATGTACCCGCAGCTTTCTTCTTTTGCCATGTCTACCGTTCCAATTTGTTTTTATATTTTCCTTCACTTTATTTGCATTTCCATCCTTCCCAGGTGTTCACCGCAGCGAGTTGTGTTTATAATTGACGACACCATTATAATCCCGGCTATGCAACGTGTAATTTTTTTATAGCACACATTCGGAAGTGTTTGAGATCTTTCTTAAGGGGGTAGTCTACCCGCTAGTTACAACTAGAATCTTACTAGAATCTTACTAGAAAACATGGGTTTGCGGGAAAACAAATGCTGTCCTTATTTCAGCAAATTGTGGGCTGGTTGAGGGCTCATTCTAAAGAGGAAGGTTTGACGATAGTCGCTCTGGTCATTAGGCTAACGAGATTATGTTTATATCTAATAATATGAAGGCCCAAAGTAGAGAAAAAATCTTGGAAAAAAACCCGCAGGTTTCAATGCATTTTTCTGTCTCTGAAAGACTTTTTGACTGCCCTAATGACCAGAGCGACTATCGTCAAACCTTCCTCTTTAGAATGAACCCTCACCCAGCCTACAATTTGCTGAAATAAGGTCAGCATTTGTTTTCCCGCAAACCCATATTTTCGACCCAAAATCTAGTAGGATTCTAGTAAATTAGTAAATAACTAGTCAAATAAGAAATCCTACTAGATTTTGGGTCGAAAATATGGGTTTGCGGGAAAACAAATGCTGACCTTATTTCAGCAAATTGTAGGCTGGGTGAGGGTTCATTCTAAAGAGGAAGGTTTGACGATAGTCGCTCTGGTCATTAGGGCAGTCAAAAAGTCTTTCAGAGACAGAAAAATGCATTGAAACCTGCGGGTTTTTTTCCAAGATTTTTTCTCTACTTTGGGCCTTCATATTATTAGATATAAACATAATCTCGTTAGCCTAATGACCAGAGCGACTATCGTCAAACCTTCCTCTTTAGAATGAGCCCTCAACCAGCCCACAATTTGCTGAAATAAGGACAGCATTTGTTTTCCCGCAAACCCATGTTTTCTAGTAAGATTCTAGTAAGATTCTAGTTGTAACTAGCGCATAGACTACCCCCTTAAACGTTATTTGTCTTGCACATGAATTAAAATAAGAATTTCTACCACGTTAATTTTCTCTGATAAAAATTATGGAAGCTTTCATTTTCTTTCTAGGAAAAGATCTGTAGAAAACTGAATGTATTTCTTTGAATTTTTATTTCGAATAAAAATCCGTAGTAAATTTCGGCAGATTTTAATTATGTCACGCTTCATCCGAACGGAGTTGTGGAACATGGAATTCCCTGTAATTCCCGTGGGAATTGTCTGCGGGATCAGACGGTTCTCCGGGGTACTATATTTTCGAAGCACGCAGCACATCTAATATACTAATACTTATGCTTGTAGGTGACATCGCACCTGTCAGTGACGGTCTACGTGGAGGACATAAACGATCATGCTCCGCAATTTGTCGATGCGCCTTATCACGTAACCGTGGACGAGCTTACGCCAGTTGGTGAGATATATACCGCATACGAACTAGTTTTACGCTGAGCTGTGCTTCGAGATGCTTTATTTCCAAGAAAAATGAATTTCTATCTGCTTGGCAAGGTATTAACCATCGTTTGAACCCATTGTGCTCGCAATCATGTAAAAAATTTGCAAGACATTTTCATTATTCTGATGTACGTGACGAAGCAACACTTCGTTTTACTTTTCTAAGTTCCCACGGAGAATCATAAATACATTAGTTGCACAAGCAGTTATCTTTAGAACAAATATAGCTGTACAAAGTTCATAAATTTTAGATACTATTGTATCAATGCGACTATACAAAGGAATCGTAAAAGAAGATGTTAAACCTCGTTAAACAATTGATTGTCCACGTATAGAACAGACACTTTCCAACCCCAACTAGATCTTACAAACACTGTCATTTACAAAATACTGTGCCATTTTACCTTAACAAAAATCTCCAACTTTAACATAATCATATAATCCTCCAATTACCTCGAGTAGATCGAACTGTAACGTGAATATATATATGTATATATAAGAAATCACGGTCATTTCTTCACATTTCGACCAACGACTCGTCACAACCCTAATCATTTCCAAATCCTTTGTCGTTTTTCCTTAACAAAAATCTCCAACTTTAACATGATCATGTAATCCTCCAATTACCTCGAATCGATCGAAAACATGAGTATTTATAAGATATCACGATCATTTCTTCACATTTTAACCAATGACTTGCCACAATCCCAATCATTTCCAAATCCTTCGTCGTTTTTCCTCAACAAAAATCTCCAACTTTAACAACAATCATATAATCCTCCAATTACCTCGAATCGATCGAACTGTAACATGATTATTCATAAGAAATCACGATCATTTCTTCACATTTCGACCAACGACTCGTCACAACCCTAATCATTTCCAAATCCTTCGTCGTTTTTCCTCAACAAAAATCTCCAACTTTAACAACAATCATGTAATCCTCCAATTACCCCGAATCGATCGAAAACATGAGTATTTATAAGATATCACGATCATTTCTTCACATTTCGACCAACGACTCGTCACAACCCTAATCATTTCCAAATCCTTCGTCGTTTTTCCTTAACAAAAATCTCCAAATTTAACATGATCATGTAATCCTCCAATTACCTCGAATCGATCGAAAGCATAATTATTTATAAGAAATCACGGTCATTTCTTCACATTTTGACCAACGACTCGTCACAATCCTAATCATTTCCAAATCCTTCGTCGTTTTTCCTTAACAAAAATCTCCAACTTTAACATGATCAAATAATCCTCCAATTACCTCGAACCGATCGAAAACATGGTTATTTATAAGAAATCACGATCATTTCTTCACATTTTGTCCAACGACTAGTCACAACCCTAATCATTTCCAAATCCTTCGTCGTTTTTCCTTACCAAAAATCTCCAACTTTAACATGATCAAATAATCCTCCAATTACCTCGAATCGATCGAACTGTAACATGATTATTCATAAGAAATCACGATCATTTCTTCACATTTTGACCAACGACTCGTCACAACCCTAATCATTTCCAAATCCTTCGTCGTTTTTCCTCAACAAAAATCTCCAACTTTAACAACAATCATGTAATCCTCCAATTACCTCGAATCGATCGAACTGTAACACGATTATTCATAAGAAATCACGATCATTTCTTCACATTTTGACCAATGACTTGCCACAATCCCAATCATTTCCAAATCCTTCATCGTTTTTCCTGAACAAAAATCTCCAACTAGAACACACGATCGATCTGTAACATAATCGAGCAGAAGAAAATCCCTAAGAAACCTTTCCGATTGTTTCGTCGTGCAACCGAATCGACCGGAACGTTGCACGGCCAATTGACTTCTTGGAAAGTGCAATATTGGTACGTTGCACCAAAATTCGTGTGTCTAATCGCAGGTGTGACGATATTTCGTGGGATTCACGCGGTGGACGGTGACAAGCCGAACACGCCGAACAGCGACGTGCACTATGCGATAGTGAAAGGCAACGAGCAGGGGAAATTTTCACTAGAATCCGGCCACAGAACCGCTCTCATACTCCGTAAACCGGTGGACTACGACAACGGTGATCGCGAGTTCACGCTGGTCATCGCGGCCACGGTGAGTAGACGATGTTACACATGCACCGCGGGCTAGAACATCGTAGAAAACCGTAGGTGAAAGTCCTCCGCCGTCGATATTACCACGATTATTTCTCGTTACGACCGGCCTCATTGTCAACTCCTCTGCCTCGTATGTTACAGGACCGCGGCGTTCCTTCCAGGACCACGAACACCACCGTCAAAATCACGATCGTCGACAATGACGATCTCGATCCGAAGTTCTCGCGCGATGTGTACAAGGCGAAGATCCACGAGTTCTACCCTATGCCGGTAAATATCTGATTTTACGCGTTTTTAACATTCTCGTTGTTGAATGCAATGAAGATGCAAACAAAAATTTCTTGGAAAAGTATCCTCTTAGAACAGAAGAAATAGAAATTGTCCAATAGAAGTTATTTGACTGGTTTGAATGAAGTTAAATGACCGGTTTTATATTTTCCATTTCATAATTATTGAAATTATGAAGTTGCTTACGTAGAAAAATTCTGTATCAAATCCATATTGTTGCAAAAATTGCAGAAAATCTAAATAAATGGAGCCTCGTCATTTTTGAGAACTGAAACATGTTAATCGCGTTTAGTGCTCGGTCAGTTTAGTGTGAAAATTGTGTGATAGAAGTTCTTTCAGAAGAGAATAAATAGAAATGGTCCGTTCTTGATTAATGTCACAACAAATGTTCGTCGGCGGAATAAATTCCCTGACTGATTCGTGCAAGGAGCCCAGCAAGCCCAGTTTACAGAGGTTGTAGGTGTACAGAGGTTATTTCACATCCGTGACACGTTTATAATCGATGAGTTGAAATCGCCGGAAAAGTCGCACGTATTTTCACGCATTCAAACTGGAACGCATTAATCCGACTTTCTACATATAGGACAGTACTAGAACCTGTTAACGTAGATTTCCACGTATCTATTAGGTCATAGGTGATAACCTTAGATGCTGTTCTACATCACTTTGCAATTTAAAATTGAACAATTTCGACATCTTGCCGTGACATATGGCTCTCGATTAATTGCTTGCAGCTTAGAAACTGTATACGGGCTTCCGCGGGACGTGTCGCTCGGGAAGTAAGTAATTACCATTGGTGCATCCATCATTCTAACTCGATTCGAGCTAATCCTACTAAAAGTTGTACTCGATATTTCGAATGATTCATTCGGCGAGGATAACTCTTAATTGGAAAACAGTTTACAAGTTATACGACTTTCAGAATATTTTTAAATCAATTAATTAATTAAATTTTAATAGATTCGAAGGAAGATACTCGTCGTAAATAAAAACAGTAAGAAATATCATCAATTACATTTTTTACTGCTTTTACATACGATGAGTATTTATATTAATCTTAAATATGGAAGCTTAATTTTTAAAAAGGACGATTATTTATTTTAATCTTAAATATGGAAGCTTAATTTTTAAAAAGGACGAGTATTTATTTTAATCTTAAATATGGAAGCTTAATTTTTAAAAAGGACGAGTATTTATTTTAATCTTAAATATGGAAGCGTAATTTTTAAAAAGGACGAGTATTTATTTTAATCTTAAATATGGAAGCTTAATTTTTAAAAAGGACGAGTATTTATTTTAATCTTAAATATGGAAGCTTAATTTTTAAAAAGGACGAGTATTTATTTTAATCTTAAATATGGAAGCGTAATTTTTAAAAAGGACGAGTATTTATTTTAATCTTATATATGGAAGGTTAATTTTTAAAAAGGATGAGTATTTATTTTAATCTTAAATATGGAAGCTTAATTTTTCAAAAGGACGAGTATTTATTTTAATCTTAAATATGGAAGCTTAATTTTTCAAAATTACGAGTATTTATTTTAATCTTAAATATGGAAGCTTAATTTTTAAAAAGGACGAGTATTTATTTTAATCTTAAATATGGAAGCTTAATTTTTAAAAAGGACGATTATTTATTTTAATCTTAAATATGGAAGCGTAATTCTTAAAAAGGACGAGTATTTATTTGAATCTTAAATGTGGAAGCTTAGTTTTTCAAAAGGACGAGTATTTATTTTAATCTTAAATATGGAAGCTTAATTTTTAAAAAGGACGAGTATTTATTTTAATCTTAAATATGGAAGCTTAATTTTTAAAAAGGACGAGTATTTATTTTAATCTTAAATATGGAAGCTTAATTTTTAAAAACGACGAGTATTTATTTTAATCTTAAATATGGAAGCGTAATTTTTAAAAAGGACGAGTATTTATTTTAATCTTATATATGGAAGGTTAATTTTTAAAAAGGATGAGTATTTATTTTAATCTTAAATATGGAAGCTTAATTTTTCAAAAGGACGAGTATTTATTTTAATCTTAAATATGGAAGCTTAATTTTTCAAAAGGACGAGTATTTATTTTAATCTTAAATATGGAAGCTTAATTTTTCAAAAGGACGAGTATTTATTTTAATCTTAAATATGGAAGCTTAATTTTTAAAAAGGACGAGTATTTATTTTAATCTTAAATATGGAAGCTTAATTTTTAAAAACGACGAGTATTTATTTTAATCTTAAATATGGAAGCTTAATTTTTAAAAAGGACGAGTATTTATTTTAATCTTAAATATGGAAGCGTAATTTTTAAAAAGGACGATTATTTATTTTAATCTTAAATATGGAAGCTTAATTTTTCAAAAGGACGAGTATTTATTTTAATCTTAAATATGGAAGCTTAATTTTTAAAAAGGACGATTATTTATTTTAATCTTAAATATGGAAGCTTAATTTTTCAAAAGGACGAGTATTTATTTTAATCTTAAATGTGGAAGCTTAATTTTTAAAAAGGACGAGTATTTTAATCTTAAATATGGAAGCTTAATTTTTAAAAAGGACGAGTATTTATTTTAATCTTAAATATGGGAGGTTAATTTTTAAAATGGAACAGTACATTGTCTTGGTACATTAAAAATGTGCCAGTAAGAAACCAGGATGTCAAAATCCGGGGAATAAAACATTTACAAGAGCGATCCGAGAAATCCGCAGCAGGTAGTTATACGACCGATGCACGAAGATCATCAGAAAATATTATAGTAGCGTTAGAGTCTCGGAAGATTAACCATAGGAGTCCGTATAAATCCAAAGTGATCGGTGCAAGAAAATCGCTGGAAAATCGGCGCTCGATGCGTTAAATCGCGGCTTCGACGCGCGCCAGAATGCATTCTGGGCATCGTTCGGTCGAATCCTCGAACGTAATCGGGCTGAATAAATTTCAGGGAACGACTCCGCGGCGAGTATCGTTCGAAAGTCGAACGTACTGTATGCACCGTCTGTGATAAATATCGCTGCGAACAGTATCGCGCGATCATGTTTTCCTACGGAACGAAATTTATACCTCAAGGTTCCCGCGGAAGAAAGTATTAACCTCTGACATTACCGCCTTTAGTGCGATGTGGCACAGCCTAGATCACAGGCGTCGTCGCGTGGAACACAAACGACTAAACCCGTCGCGATCAACTACTCCCTTAATGGCACAGAAAAAAGCGTTATTGAACTTCCCAGACGAATTGTCAGCAAGAGAGAGAGAGAGAGAGAAAGAGAGAGAGAGAGATGCGGGGAAAACCGACTGTGAAAGTCGCGCGTGGGCATCGTACACTCCTAGGAAAAATCCGCGGGAAAAATATTTCGAACGAACCCCACTCTGTTTCTATCCTGGCCTTCTGTTTAGAGGAATTTAGACTAACGCGCAGAGTGAGTTCCGTTAATATTCGGACGCTCTAAAATAAATGTTTTGTTTAATCTTGATCGCCAAATTTTAAAGAGTAATTGTAATTTCGGCGCACAGGTTCGATCCTATGTTACTAGTTAATCTAAGCAGTTTTACAAATTAGTAATTCGACGTTTCGGTCTAGATTAAGACCATCTTCAAGAATATAATTGCGTCTGTAAAAATTAATGCGAGAAAAATTTTTATTTCCGTGTTGAAAAGCAAAAAGAGAAATAAATGAGAAATTGCCACAATAACAGCTAATATAAACTTACTTGCTTAGTAACAAATTTAATTTAAATTTAACCTTTCAAGAATCGCTTGTTGACCATGTGCCGGCATAATACATAGTAAGATGGATTACAAACGTTATAATATATACACGGTTCTTTGTTTGAAGAGACGACCAATCAGATGTCAAAGATCAAGCCATTGGCCGATCGATATGTGGCGATTAATTCAAAATAAGAAACAAAACAAGAAGCTTCAAAATAAGAAGCTCTAAAATAAGAAACAACGATTACTTTTTTAACATTGGACTATAAGGTTTGAACTTTCTTGAGAGGTTAGAGCAATTATAATATTAGGTTGTTGCAAATGAAATGGCCGTTTTGAATAATGTCCATCGTCATCAATGCACTTCTTCCATCGTGATACAAGTGCCTCAATGCCATTGTGGTAGAAGTCTAATAAACGTGAGGCAATCAATTGATCAAATGCAGTTTTTACAGCACGTTCTTCTTTGAATATTTTTCCATTCAAAAAGCCATCTGGGTGCTTGAAAAAATGGTAAAGAGTAGGTGACGGATCAGGCGAATAACGAGGGTGAGGAAGAACTCCACACTTCGACTCTGCTAATTTTGTTACTGTTTCTTTCGCAATATGAGCACAATAAGTACATAAATTTTTCTTTTTTCCATGGTGAACGAAAATATATTTTGAATCGTGTATACTATACAATATTAATAATCTTATACACGCAAATTCATGTACGAGATATATACTTTTCCTATTGTACAACTTCAACCCCATCTGTCGTGGAAAAACTAAACTGCAAAGGCGGGAAGTTTCAAATGTGAAAAATGGTCATTTCAATTGCAACAACCTAATAGTTTAATGCAGGTTGCGAAAAGAAATTTTTTTCAAAAATTCCAATTGGTCGGAATTGTATTTTTCGAAGGATTCGATACCTGTCGGCAATGGCGACCATCCATCTCGAGAATAAATTCTTATTTGTTAATTATCCGTAAAAATAATTTCAGGAAACAGCACATTTTTAGATTCATGGTTGGAAACGTGTTAGAGACGACTTTCACTGATTTTTGCTCTGATCCTGCGAGATTTGAAAGACATTTCGGAAAATATTTATTTCTAAGGACAGAATATAAAAAAATTGATGTCGTGAAGAAGTCGTGAATGAGGGGAACGACGCGACGCGCCTCGATGACTGCGTAGAAAGTTCCCGGGTTCGTTCGTTCCGTAATATGCGAGTACCATCAACGATCATCCACATTGACGCGGTCATTGCCGCGGGTATTCCCGATATAAGCGGCAAAGAGTGGTCGTTTCGCGATTGCGTAATAGATTAATCTCTGCCGGTGCTTAATTACAACTGATTCGGCACGGATTTACTATGATATTCTCCAACTATGTCGTTAGAAGGTGTTTACGGTATTTCGACATTGCGCTGCGAACGTAATTACTGCCGACGTATTTCTTTTAGAATATTTGCTTTGAACCAGAACTAATTTGACAAGGAAAAAGTGATTTGATGTTTCAATGAATTAATTTTAGAAATTAATACAACAAGACTAAGTTTTTTGATAAAATATTAAATTATACCGACAATGTTTCAATAAGTTTGAATTTTCATTGCGATACAATTGTTTTCCGAGCGTTCAATGCGATTTTCTTCGACGATATTTCCATCGCGTTATGACCGCTCCACATTTCGAACCAGAAAAAAAGAAAGCTGCAATATCCATTGGAAATCTAAGATTTACCATGCAGACATTCGTGGAATGTTTTTGTGCAAAATAATTATGTTGGTCTTCGCTACCAGAAAATCTTTAACGACAGAACTGAAGCGTGACGGACTTTCTAAGTTCTAACGCAGGTCTACGTCAATACTGCTCGGTTTTGTATGAAATGGCTGGAAACACTTTATGTTTACATTAAGAGGGCTTACGAGATTCATATTCGAACAGAATCTAGATGTATAATATTATTCCCGTGTCGACAAACTTTTTAAACAATAGTACAAGTAATAAAATGAATCCCACAGGTAAGTACGTGGTTCAATGATGTTGAAAACTGATGAAAAACAAAGGTTTCCACATCGTGGTGCATAAGGATAAAAGTACAAGTAGTATTACAAAATGTGCAAAAAAAGTGCTACTTACGAGCCGATGGAAACTGGCGCGAATACAGAGAAATCGAAAATGATGAAATCTATTGTTCTAATCTATCAGTTCGTTGCCCTTTCTTCGCGAATTGTTTTATCGCGTACATATTGCATTTACTTCAAAATCCTGCAGAAATCCATCAATGCGAAAAGAAAAATTTATAAAAAAAAGGTAAACCGACGAAATGCACTGAAAAGTATAAAATAATTTCCATTTAATTTATGTGAATACGCACGAACTTAAATAGAATACAATCTTTTCGGAGGCGGCGCAAAAATTAAAAATTTTCCAAATGACAGATGTTGCCGATTATTAGACTGCGGATTTTATGCATTTATGGCAAAAATGAGTAGGTGTAATTTAAAATAGCAAAAATATTAGAAAATTTTAAACATACTATTATATTGTTCTCAGCCTACTAAACATAATAGGGAAGGAAATAGATTTCTAATTCACTCCAGTTTATTGCAATTCAGGTAAGAAATTTTTATTTTGCATAAAGATCCGCAGTCTACTGATTATGATTTCATTGGAATGTGATGGACTTGGAAATCAGTAGGTGGGAAGAGAAGATACATTAATATGTGAAAGCATGTAGAAGAATTTAAGGATTTTCGTAATTTCCAGTGTCGAACATTTTCAATTTTGCGCCGCCTCCGAAAAGATTGTATTGTATCCAGGTTCGTGTGTATTCACGTAAATTAAATCGCAATTATTTCATACTTTTTAGTGTATTTTGTTAGTGCGTTTTTTCGAAGTCGGTTTAATTTTTTTTTACAAAATGTTTTTTATTTCACACTTCTTAGCGGAACGAGCAGAATTTGTAGAACACCGTAGGATGGTTTTTCGGTCTTATTGGTTATTTGCAATAAAAACCGCAAAGAATGGAAAAATGCAAAAATTTATGACCAATCGGAAGACATACCCTACAAAATGCAGAAGGTTTCGTCCTGATTGGCCCATCCATCTCGGAATAATCGGTGGAAGAATTCATTTTTCGCAAATAAAATCGTAAGCAATAAAAAATGCAAAATTTGTTTTCACGGGACCACGCCGGGGGCATACTTTACAAGATGCAAAAGGTTTCGTCCTGATTGGCCCATCCATCTCGGAATAATCGTTGGAAGAATTCATTTTTCGCAAATAAAATCGTAAGCAATAAAAGAATGCAAAATTTGTTTTCAAGGGACCAATCGGAAGACATACCCTACAAAATACAGAAGGTTTCGTCCTGATTGTTCCATCCATCTCGGAATAATCGGTGGAAGAATTCATTTTTCGCAAATAAGATCGTAAGGAATAAAACAATGCAAAATTTGTTTTCACGGGACCACGCCGAGGACATACTCTACAAGATGCAAAAGGTTTCGTTCCGATTGGTCCATCCATCTCGGCGTAATCGGTGAACATACATCGAAAAAGAAAGGGAAAAAAAGGCACACACAGATCGAATTGAGTAACCTCCTCCTTTTTCAAAGTCGGTTAAAAAGGAAACTGTTTGATGCCGATACTGTAGCGAATGTTCATACACGGGGAATTGAAAAGTTTGAAAAGAGAGAAGACAGGGTCGTACAGCTCGGGAGAATTTTGGTAGGCAGGAAAAGTTACTTTCAAGTTCCGCCTCTCGAAAATGATGGAATTCATGGGTGCAAGTTTCAATGTGTCACTCGGCGAGCCTGCTTTCCGCTTTATGAGCTTCCAACGCGATACGATAGCGAAATTAAACCGACTAATATGCAAATTTAACTAAGAGCCCTTTCACTTGCATCTTGCCCCGTATTTTTTAGTTGCCGCGCAAAGCACGCGCACTCGTGGTAAGTTTCTGCGTGCACGCGTTTCGTGGGCGTGTCTGAGCAATTGCGATTCGACATTGTTACGCAATATTGAATTGAACAGAAATATGGAAAAATATAAATAAAAGAAATATGTGGAGAAGTAAATTGTTAAGATGATAATAAAAATATGTATGAAATTAAAATGCTTTTTCAATTTCTTGGAAATCAGTAGGTGGGAAGAGAAGATACATTAATATGTGAAAGCACGCAGAAGAATTTAAGGATTTTCGTAATTCCCAGTGTCGAAAATTTTCAATTTTGCACCGCCTGCGAAAAGATTGTATTGTATTTAAGTTTGTGTGCATTCACATAAATTAAAGGAAATTATTTCATACTTTTTAGTGCATTTTTTCGAAGCCGGTTTAATTTCTTTTTATAAAATTTTTTGATTTCACACTTTTTAGTGGAACAAGCAGAATTTGTAGTAGAATTTGTCTTATTGGTTATTTGCAATAAAAATTAGAAAGAATGAAAAAATGCAAAATTTTTTCTCAAGGGACCAATCGGGAGATATAATCTACAAGATGCAGAAGGTTTCGTTCCGATTGGTCCATCCATCTCGGCGTAATCGGTGAACATACATAGACAAAAAAGCGAAAAAAAACTCTTAAACGGATCGAATTGAGTAGCCTCCTCCTTCTTCGAAGTCGGTTAAAAATAATGATACTCCAACCTCCGGCATCAGGAGCGCAAGCATTAATTATTTCCTCGTCAACATGCCCAGAATTCCTGAAATCCTCCACGCACGCGTTCCATCTGACGAAAATCTTCAAGGTCACGTCTGTTTCGCAGGAGTACCCGATCTTCACGCAGATTAACTTCAGCACGCCAATCCAAGCAACGGACTGCGACATGGACATCAACGTGCCGGTCCGTTACGACATAATCTCGGGGAACGAACGTGGCTTCTTTCATCTGGACCCGAAGAACGGGACGTTGTTCCTGAAACGAGCGATCGACCTGGATGCGGAGAAAAACCTCCCCTCGAACACCTTCACCTTGCAGATCCACGCGTCCCAGGTGGACAACCCGTTAAAAACAGCGGTGGCTAGAGCCGAGGTGGAAGTGCTGGATCTGAACGACAATCTCCCAGAATTCGAGGTCGACCTGTACAATATCAGCATCGTGGAGAATCTGCCTAATGGTTTCAGTGTTTTGCAAGTGATCGCGCGCGACAGAGACCAAGGGGAGAACGGACAGTTCGATTATGAATTGAGGGACCCTTCAGGTGCGTTTTCAGTGGATCCGAAATCCGGTTGGCTAACGGTGAAGGATCAATCGGTGCTGGATCGTGAGAAGCGAGATCATCTTCGTATGAAGGTGTTAGCCATCGAAAGGAAACCCAGCGTTGTCTTAGGGGTTGACTCTAGAAACTTGAATGGGTCTTCGGTGGAGGTTGAAGTCACTTTGCTGGATGCTAACGATAATAATCCTATCTTTCTACCTGGGAATCTGTACGAGATGGTTGCCAGGAGCGAGAATAAGGTGGGCACTGTTTTGGGGCAAGTTCATGCTGTTGATGAGGATCTTGGGCCCAACGGTATGGTCAAGTATAGACTACAGAAACCGGGGAACTCGACCACGAGGACACCACCTTTTCACGTGGACGAGATTACTGGCATGATTACCGTCGCGGAGAGTCCCATTCTTGAAGGGAGGCACGCCATCTTCGTGGAGGCTGCCGATCAGCCTGCTAACCCCAGCGAGAGGCGATTCTCCCTGGCTGTGGTCACCATTGACATCTTCAGATCGAACGGTGAGATCGATCGTCTAATCTTCTAACCCTTGCGTAGTGTGAACCGAGCACCCATTTACTGCATTTCTCTCTACAATTTGTTAATGTTGCTCTAAAGAGTATTACAAAATTTCTCTGAATATGTCCATTCTTTACTCGCTAATATATTAATTTATAGTCTCGAAACAGGGCCCGCTCTAGGGGGAGGGGGCAACCCGGACATTTATCCGCGGCGCGAAACTTTAGGGGCGCCATTTTGGCTGTAACTGTGAGAAAAACATTGATGTGTTAAATACCCAATTAATAGAAAATTTGCTTTTATTAAAATAAATGCTTTTATTAGAATTTAAATAAAATGATTTGATTTTTATTGAAGATAAAAAATATGTACGTTTATTTTTAAAAAATACATATACTCATAATGGGCGACAATTTGTCTTTTTGTCCGGGGCGACGTAACTGCTAGAGCGGGCGCTGCTTGAGAATTTGTGCAAACATTTTAAATACAGAAAGACTACATAAGGGTTAATTGTAGGTCATTAGCAGATGCAAAAAATGTATGATGCAGGATCTACTGCATTCATAAATTCCGCAAGTGAATTGTTCGCGCATCGACAGATCCGCGCGACATTTCGCGAGGCGAAAGTTAATAATTAAACAGCGTAGCGAATCGTTCAACCGGTTGTCCTTCGAAGGCGCACGTTCCATGCTTTATCGGCGATGTTATCTTCTTCAACGCTTCGACTCGTTGTAGCAAAAAGCGCGCGCTCGTAGAAATATGACTTCTCGGCTGCAGAAATGTACATTTCGTATCTCGAGGGTATCCGTCAAACGTAACACGGATATTTTCCATACGTCGTCGGGAATCGTATCCCAAGACAACCGAAACGAAGAATGAAAGACTTGAAATATTCCCTTGCATCCCGTTTCGCCGTGTTACCGGAGTAGAAGCTCTCCATTGTTGTCGAGATGATTTTGATCGCGAGGCGGAAAGGCGCCTCGATTTATTTCGACTTTTCTCGAAATGCGAACGCGACCGGATCTCTTTATTGCTCCTTATTTCAAACTGCAGGACCGGAGTCATTGGAACCAGACTTCGTGGGAGCACCTTACGAATTTTGGGTCGGTGCCAATGTGCCGGTCGGCACGAGCGTCGGTCAAATCCGCTTAAACGACGCCGTAAAGACAAACGATTTGATCTATGATCTTCTGCACAGCTACGAAGACGGAGGTGAGTCTCTACAATGGCTATTAATTAATTAACGCGCGCGCGCGGCGTCGTGATCCGACGGCTAAGTGAGACACATTGCTCCGCGGGATCAATCCGCACCCTTGAACTAGCAAATATTTCCGCAGAAACGCTCTGTGGAGACGCTCAGACACTTTCGTTCGTGCTATTCTGCGATTTAATTTACGGTTTTAGTGATTGGAACTTTTTTGTAGTTCGTAATTTCTTAAAAAAGGGTTGTATGCCTATTACAGTAAGGAGCATAACTGATTCCACACACTTTAAAGCAGAATCCCTTTTATATGAATGGACCAAACGACTTTAATTTTTTAGTAAATGACGTCTAACAAATGAGTAGGAAAAATGCATTTGGTCGGAATTGTGAAAAAACAATACTAAAAATTGATTTTTACAACTTTTTTAGCTAGTCCAATAACGAAAATTTAAAAAATCTGTTTTGTCAACTGATATAAATTATATACGCTCTGAAAATTTAATTGAAATTGGTTAATTGGTTTACGAATTATAAACGATAAAAAATGGTAAAACTTGCCACTTTATGGTACACTACAAATTACCACTTTTGATCGTTTATAATTCGCAAACCAATTAACCAATTTCAATGAAACTTTCAGAGCGTATATAATTTATACCAGTTGACCAGACACATCTTTTGAATTTTCGTTATTGGCCCAGCTAAGAAAGTTGTAAAAATCAATTTTCACTATCGTCTTTCACAATTCCGTCCAAATGCATTTTTTCAATATATTTTTTACAAATCATTTACTAAACTAATTCTAAGCTTACAGAAAAATTGAAATCGTTTGGTTCATTCATAAAAAAGTTCTGATTTAAAGTGTGGAATCAGTTATGCTCCTTACTGTATATTCTACAATAGCTGCACCTTAACAGAATCAAACTAGAATTTTATTTCGGTTTAAAGAAAAACAAAATAATACACATATATTTATTAGACTAAGGTGAAGTACCCTATGCCTGGACAGCATGTTTTTCTATTTTAAATTTTATTACTTTAAATAAACAAAAACAATTTCTTAAGAGTTTTAACATACAGTTCAGAGTTTGTAAAGTAATTTAAAATAAAAAAATCATTATTTAGGTTAATATCTTGATTGTATTAACAAGAATAATTCAAACCTATAGTTGGACATATTAAATCCAATTTAAGCTAGTACCTGGACAGAAGTAAAGCCTATATCGGGACAAATTCAATTTACGAGTTGATCGAACGAACATAACCTAAAACGTTGGTTGGTGGCGCTGTTGCGCATGACGAATAGAAGATGCTTTGCGTAATATGTAGTATTCTTATCATAGATTATAGTATTGTATTATTTAACCAAATATATATTTATTTTCATTTACTGTTTTAATAAAACTTGTCATAATACAACCTTTAAGGTTAGGTAGTATTACTGACAGATTGAAGATGTAAACACAAAGTATTATTAACGTCACAACCGGAATACATTTTCTACATACGTTATTCAAGCTAATAGAAGACTAATTATACGTACATGTAGTTAAATAATTTGCAAACAATGCGTTTATTTTATTCATAAACACCTATCCGGCTTCAGGCGTAAGCACATTGCGTATAAGCTTAGAGTGGGACAGCTACTGTCATCGCGTCCCAGTATGGAGTACTTATATTTGAAAACAGTCCTAATCTTGGACATCTAATATTTGGATTAATAATTATTATTTACGTTAAGTTTGATTGCCAATTTATTTTAAAATATCAATATTATTATGCGTGATAATTATTTTTTGTCGGAGGGCTTAAATTATATCTTTTTTTCTAACAAAAGTTCGAACTATAAATGCACATGATTCGCATGTAAATAGACTATTTTGTATACTGTTTTCAGATGAACTTTGAATTCATTTTTAAATTTCAATTGATGTCTCAATGAAATAATATTCACACCTACTTGTAGCTAAGGCCTCAGAATATATAATATAATTATTTAATCTCTTAATTACTGATTTTACTATGAAAATTCAATTGTCCAGATTTAGGTATCACTTTTGGACTGTCCAGACTTAGGGCACTTCACCTTATGTTTGGAATCTTTAATACGAGTCAGACACGTAGGACATTGTAGGGCAAGAGGTGAAACGTAAGTTTGGAGTAAATTCGTTTCTGGAGACTGTGAGACTAGAATTTTGTGTCTGATATTAGAAGGGTGTTGCGATCGTTACGGCTTTCATTTGTCTTTGAATAAAAACATGAATAGAGAGACTTCCATTTAATACTTAATATATTCTACATACATACACAATGGAATTTCAGTTCCGTTCGCCGTGGAGGAGCGCTCAGGAACGATTACGGTCGTCGAAGAGATCGAGCGATTCGACCAGTCGACGTACGATTTCGAGGCGGTCGTTACCGACGAGAGGGACTTAATGCTGATCACCAACGTCTCGATCCACGTGGTCGACCCTAACGACGAGAGGGGGATTTTCACGAGGTAAGTGAAACTACCGGCGGTAACGGTGTCTCGCAGTATATTTTAACGAGGTTCGAGTGAAACCCCCGGGGCACAGATTGTTTCTCCTAGTAATTGGGGAATTAAGATCGATGCCGACGATAGCGCACGTTCGTGGGATCGTTTAGACGAATTTTATGCTGGTTCACACATCTCGGGTCGCCGAAAAATCTTTCCCCCGATGTTCTGATACAACCGTGTCGAATTAAATCGTTGCGAGTAGGATCTTCATGCATTTATAGTATGTGTACATCTTCAAGTACAACAAAACATTTATTGCGACCGAACATTATACACGAACATGGACAGTAATCTGCTGCGTTGTTAGAGCATGATACGATGAAGACTGACCATTGTGATCATTCAAATCTGTTTCTTTTATTACGAAGCACAATATCGGAAAATTTCATTAAATTCAGTCAACGTTACAATCAGCTACAAACGTTTAATATAAAAATAAATCTAAGGACTCTTACATCTTTCAATGTCCCTCGTTTCTTCCCGCATCAACCAATTTCGATGAAACTTTCACAATGCATATAATCGACGCAGATCTACAAAATGTATTTTTTAAAATTTTCTATACAATTCCGACCAACTGCATATTTCGAACAAAATTCCTTCTCACAAAAGTTCAACTCGCGAAAGTTCAAATGGTACGGTGCAATATTAAAAAAGTTATCGCTTTTTTAAGAGCGTTAAGATCGATGGAAGTCACTGTGCGTCTTGAAGCAAGTGTAAACGAATCACTTTGAAGAGTGTATAAAGTGTACTCATCCGATTTACGGTCTCGTCGAGCGACTGTCTTGCGAAAGAGGGAAAAACACGTGTTTACTGGAAGAGTACCGCGTGGTAACTGGTAAGAAAGTGGTGTGTTCGGTTTGATGGCGCTGGGGGGTTGTAAAACGGGTTCGAAAACAACGGAGATCCCGGCCAAGAGACGATTATTACAGAGAGAGAGGGTGAGGGTGAGGTGGAGAGAGCAATTGATAGGTTGGCCGGGACCGGTAAAGGTCAGGAGTTGAACGGCTCCGTGGGAGTTCTCTCTGTTTGCTTATCCAAAACTCGATGGCCGTTGATTGCAGGGGAACGACCACCGCCCCTCTGGTCTTCCACGCGAAGGAGAACGTCCCAGGCACGTACATCGGGCAAGTGCTTCCGCAGAATAGCACCACCGGCACGTCCACAACCGGCGCCCGGTTTTTTATCGTCAATCAGCAAGATGTCCCCGATATCTCGATCACGGAGGACGGCGCTTTGTACGCGCCGCATGGCCTCGACCGCGAGACCAGGCAGAATTATAGCATCACCGTAATTGCGGAGAGCCACCGAGGGGTCGGAGTTTTCCAAGTAAGTTTTCCCCGTCGACGGTAATTAACCCCTCGGCCCCGAGCCGACGCGACACACCGGGGTGCGTCGAACTCGTTCAACGCCACTCCGGGGAATTTTCTTTTCCGATTCAAAGCGAATTGATTGAGACGGCCCGGCACGGCGGCCCCGCCTCTTTCCCCTTTGAGAATCGACCGATCAGCCGACGCGCGCGCGAGACCATGCTTTGTACTCGAAGAAATTTTAATTCGATAATCAAAAGACATTTCTCTCAACCCAGTTCATTTTTATTCTACGTAGGTAATCTTTTTTATATTGTGCACATCAAATTTTCTGAACGAATTTATAGAATACCCAAAAATTGGGGTAGTTCAAGCAATATTTTAAAAGGTCCTCCTTAAACGCCCTAAACTCATGTTTTTTCCAGTGGTCAGGGATTTATGGGAAAATTCAGAGCAAGAGAGACTTCTCCCTAATATACCGCAACCTAATATTGAAGTAACGTGTTTCCCTCATAAATTTGTTGCCATATACGTTCCGCCATCCATCATGTTCGACTTACAGACACGCATCTAAAATTCCGCAGCATGAAAATTCGATTTCTATATAATCTGCATAATTCTATTCTGAATCGACCACATTCTTCTATATTTTCTCATAATCTCTTGTTCCCGCATACTCGATAAACAAATTCTGCGAGACGGCAGAAATCGGACAGTGTATAAAAGTTTACCATTCGAAATCCATGACCCAGTTTTTAAAAAAATTTGTTTTATACGCTTTCATGTTTGAACTCTATCCCCGTTTTAACAAATTCGACGATGGGTGGTCAATACATCTTTGTGTGCGACGTGTTCGCAGAATTGGAGCGTTGTCGAGAGCTATTTATTATTTTGTTTAAAAATTTGAACGTGTTCAGTGATGAAAATTCAAGCTGTGATCACCGGGTGATATTTTGTGCGCAGAGAGAGAGAGCTGGTTGTCTCTGTGAAAAGTTCTGTATTCGTTTTTGAAGGAATTTCTGAAAACGTGTTGAATGTTTTAGGTGACAGTTATTGTCCTCGATGAGAACGATCATCCGCCGGTGTTCACGTCGTCCTTATACGAAGGACGAATCCTCGAGAACAGCCCTCCCGGGACCAAAGTCAATTTGTCGACTCCTATCGCAGCCACGGACCAAGACGAAGGTATCAATCAAAACTTTGTCTTCAGTCTTCACGGTCAAGGCAGCGAGCTTTTCAGGATCCATCCCACAACTGGTTTAGTCTACTTCGAGGGAATCGATGAGCGCACACTCGACAGAGAAGCGAAAGCGAACTACACCTTCAAAATCGTCGCTACAGACAATGGTAAGCCCCTTTCCTTCCACGATTCAGCGTAGCAAGGTTTTCATTGAACGATTCACTGTTTTAACACAATGTGATACTCTTTTAAGCCCTCGCGTTACAAGTTCCGCCGAGGACAGATAAAAAGTAAAGTTCTCGAAAGTAAAAGTTTTCGTTTGAATAGAACTTGTACAATGTGACGATGAAACTTTTCCTATAACCGGAACAGATACTTCGTTCATCAATATTGAACGAGTTCCCAATCATTGCGACAAATACTGAATCCTATTCGATGAATAGTACCACGTTCAACTGCTACGGTAGACTAATATAACGCGATGGACAAAATTGTTTCTTCTCATCTTTGGGTCATTCCATGCCAAATCGATCATTTTTTGCAAGCACCATCGTCGATTTTGTTGTAAATGAAATATGTTGTAGTCAATGTGAAATTAGGGGGGGTTTAAGTCATCATTTTGCTGGTTTCGAATTTTTTTAGAAATATCAGGTCCTTAAATTTTTCAATTATTGACCATTTCGGCGAAAACGTGCCTCACTTACGAATTTTTATCTCGGGAACTATTTGTCCGATCGACCTACATTTTTTTTTGTTTTATTTAGGAAGGATTGGGCTACTACAAAATAATTTTTTCAACCCCGAGAATCAACTTTATAATGTCGAAAAATTTAAACAAATTATATTTTTACGCTTTTTTCGGTGATGGGGCTCAGTGATTTAAATTTTGAAAAAAATATGGTAGTATTCCTTGAAGTTTCCCCTTTAAGATGAGCCCTTGAGAAAGATGGTATCGTTAAAATTGGCGTCACAATGAGCTGGTAAAGTACGCCGTGTACCTCCGTTTCAGGTAGAGGCGAGTCGAGCGCACCGCTATTATGATCCGTTGACTATGCCGCTGGTCTCGCGAAAATACCAGCAGGCTGTATACGACTAAATAACTCTATTTATGCCTGGAGAACAATATTAGTTACTACTCTCGGCCAACAACACCTTTTTACCACGTTTTTACCACGTTTTTATAAGCTCGCTTTCTTGTTTGTCTGTTTGTTCGGTACAAATTTTGCAATTGATTTTAAACTAACTTCCCGATGAGCTAGAGACTTTAAATTTTAAACATAGCTCATAACTGGATGACAATGCAATATTTAAAAACATTTTTTAAAAAAGCCTATGCGTTCAGGAGATATAAATTATTAATAATTTGAACCTTTGCACCCCCCGCCGCGTGACGTAGTACGTCTTCGCGTTCAGCGTCCCCACTCTACTACGTGTTCCCACGCTGACTCATCCCCACTCCACTGACCCGCTTCGCACTGAAGGAGCTCAGTGTGCGTCAGTGTGCGTTCGAGCTCCGTGCGGTGTTTATAAAGTTACTACGTATTATTATAGTATAATGTTTATTTACCAAGCGAAAGACCAGTTACACCGAAATTCTCCGTCGAGTCTTTATCTTTATCTATTGCATGCGCCCCACGTTTTTCGTTTTAAATCTTACAAGTATTTCCATAGCTATTCAAAATTCACAATCACAAATTTTCAGGACTATCTGCACGGGGTTAGGAATCTGTATGGGGCTAGAAAAAATTATTTTATACTTTTTAGTCCGTTTTTAAAGGTGGCGTTTTTTAAAATTTTATTTTATACTTTTTAGTCCGTTTTAAAAACGTGGTATTTTTTAAAAATTTATTTTTATTTAAATAATTGTACTTACTAATTGTAAGAAATTAATTTTCAAAATCGAATATATTTCATTCTTGAAAAAAGCTAATCAAATCCACACAACTGTTTTGCATATCTCGGTACGTATTAATAAATTCTTCGATCGCCTTTCTGCCACAATTAGAACAGAAGCGATATGAATGTATCAATTGGGCAACCTGAATGGAACACGGTTGAAGTACAAAAATAGTCCGTTTTAAATTAATCATGACTTCATTTATAGATATTAATTTTTATTAAAAATTGAAAACTTGGAAGGCCTGCCATTTCTAAAAAGTAAATCGAAACCGGCAAAATGATGACTTAAACCCCCCCTAATTTCACATGGACTACAACATATTTCATTTAGAACAAAATCGACGATGGTACCTGCAAAAAGTGATCGATTCGGCATAGAATGACCCCTTTGCATTATCGAGAAATGAGAAGGGGCGTCACGCACATAGTAGAGGATTCCTTGCAACCACAGTCCGCAACTGCCGTTGTTCCAGGTGGTCTTACGTCGCAGTCCGAGCTGAGGATATCGGTGACGGACGTGAACGACAACGCTCCGAGCTTCATCAGAATGATCGTGCTGCCGGATCAGGCTGTGCGCGTTTCGAACGAGCCAGATACCGACTCGACCTTCGAGAAGAACGACGTGCTCGATACGAACGAGCACGTCACCGGAAGCCGGCCCCCTAGCAGCCGTCGATCACCTCTTCTTCTGGTGCCGGAAAACGCGACGATCGGTGCGCCGATAATACGGCTGTTCGCGGAGGACAAGGACGAGGGAGCGAACGCTGCGATAACGTACAGCCTGGGGAACGAGACGACATCCGGCGACGAGGTTGGTTCTCGACGGTTCGATACTACCAGCCGGAGATATTTCCACCTGGACCCAAGATCGGCGGAGATATCGGTGGCCAGAGGTCTGCCAGCTGAAAGAAACATTCGTCTTCTGATCTTGGCCAAAGACAGCGCAGGATTGGCAGACAACATCACGGTGAGGATCCACGTGGAGGACGTGAACGATCATCCACCCATCTTCGACAAATCCTGGTACACCTTCGACGTCTCCGAAGGCATCTACGTGGGCTACGCTGTTGGAACTGTTCGCGCTGTGGACTCCGACTTCGGAGCTAATGGAAATGTCACTTACGAACTGGTTTCAGGGAACGAGAACTTGGAGAATCCTCAGAATATATCGACGACCTTCGATGTCGCAGCTTACGAAGGTATCATTCGAGTGACGGGAGTGCTAGACAGAGAGGTAGCTAGTACTCATAGATTAGTAGTGATCGCTCGCGACGATGGCACTCCTCAGCTAAGCTCGACGGTGGAGATTGAAGTGAACATTGTAGATGTGAACGACAATGCTCCGATGTTCTATGGGTACGACGAGACTGAGAACGACGCTAGAGGAAACACCTTGCCACTGTTCCACGCTTCTATTTTTGAGAATAGTCCCATAGGCACTCAAGTGATCAAGGTCCATGCTAACGACTCCGACTTTACTGGGAACGGGAACGGTTTGATCCTCTTTGATTTGAGTCATCAAGGAGGATCCGAGAAACAGTATTTCGCTATTGACAGCAAGGAGGGTACGATTACTACAATCGCGAATATAGATTACGAGGCTCAGAAGGTTCATCGTTTGTTGATCACTGCCAGCGATCTTGGCTCACCTGTCAGTCTGACGTCCACCGCGGTGGTTCTGGTGGCCGTGTTGAACGTTGACGATGCCCAAGACGATGCTGGTAACGAAGTACTAAAGTCCCCGATGTTTAGACATCGGTATTACGAGGTGGAGGTCGAGGAGAACGTCGATGTGCCTGTTGAGGTAGCTACGCTGGACGTTGTGGATGGTCATCAAAGCGATCATATAAGGTATAGCATCGTGGCAGACGACTCTAGCTCGAGGGAGCACTTCTCGATTGACCCGAGAAACGGCTCGCTGTATCTGATGACGGACGTGGACAGAGAGGTGAACGATCGATACGAGGCCAAGGTCAGAGTCGACAGGGTGAAGATTGGTCGCGGGATGCCCGTGATGATTTACCCGGTTGTCGGTGAAAGGCTGAATGGTCTGGCACCTAACGAGGCCAGGGTCGTTGTCAGGGTGAAGGATGTCAACGACAATGCGCCCAGATTCAAGTCAAAGGGTCGGCCCATCCTAGCCGCGATACCCACTACTGCCCATTATGGCTACGAGGTTGTCAAAGTCGAGGTACGTATGCAACTATGCACGCGTGCATTCAGCTCACGCCGCGTATCAGCTCTCTCTCTCTCTCTCTCTTTGCTTATACTTTTCCACCATTTTTCATCGTCACCTCAAAGCGTCGCGGCTTTTCTTGCCCCCTTTCCCTTTCTTCTTTTTTCTTTTTCTTCGACGTTTTAGGATGAAGTTACAATTTTCCAAGAAGTGTTCGACACCTGCATATTTCTCTTAGTTCTTACATCTGTTACATGAGCGAATTCATCTTTATCCACGCTTTCATGACTCAGAAAAACGTGTAATATTTAATTTAGAAGGTCACCTTCGTTTCTTGAAATATAATGTTTCGTGTTACAGTCGGTGTACAAAGTATTCGTACACCTTTTAAGAACGAATAAATTTGTCAAAATTAGACTCAACAGCTTGAGTTTTTTTGAGACGTCAGAAGGGTTAGTTTACTAGCTAAAGTGTAAATAATGTTTTTGTAATTGTTATTGGTCGCAATTATGAAGGGAACAGTAAAGACCACGATTCTTATATTTTTTATGTGTGCCCGTAATAAAAATTTAAAACATGTATTTTGTAAATCTAAGTAAGTTATATACTGGGTGAGTCCGAGGGAATAGAACACCTAAATATTTTCGTTACTTTTCGTTGTACAAAGAAACTTCTTAGGACAAAGTTACACTGTTTGATTTGCCACATGTAACGGTGTAAGGGAAAAAATTTTTAAGGTAATTTTTTTACAAGATTTCAAGGTCATTGATATTTTTTTTAATGGAATGAGGTATTTTTGAATATATGCATCGATACAGCTGGACATTCGTTATAACAAAATACTAACCCATGTATGTCGAAAAGTTTGTAGTTCAGGAGATATTTCAATTTAAATAACTCTAAAATACCATTACTGTCGTACTAAAACGTTACACAAGTAAGTAAACGCTAACATCAATTTCAATTTCAATGTCAATTTTTCAATTTCAATTGCAATTTCGATATCAACTCTTCAACTTCATTTTCAACTGCAATTTTTCAATTTCAACTTTAATTTCAACGTCAATTTCAACTCCTCCATTTCAACTTCAATTTCAACTCTTCCATTTCAACTTCAATTTCTACTATTCCATTTCAATTTCATTTCGTTAATTTCAACGTCAATTTTTCAATTTCTAAACTTCCATTTCAACTTCAATTTTTCAATTTCAATTCGGTAATATCAACTTCAATTTCAATATCAACCCTTCAACTTCATTTTCAATTTCAACTCGTCAATTTCAATTTTTCAATTTTGACGTCAATTTTTCAATTTCAACTTCAATATTTCAATTTCCATTCGTTAATTTCAATTCTTCAATTTCAATTTCAACATCAAATTTTCCATTTCAACTTCAATTTCAATATCAACTTTTCAACTTCATTTTTAACTTCAATTTTTCCATTTCAATTTTAATTTCAACTTCAATTTTCACTCTTCCATTTCAACTTCAATTTTTCAATTTCACTTCGTTAATTGCAACTCTTCAATTTCAACGTCTATTTTTCCATTTCAACTTCAATTTCAACTCGTCAATTTCAATTTTTCAATTTTGACGTCAATTTTTCAATTTCAACTTCAATATTTCAATTTCCATTCGTTAATTTCAATTCTTCAATTTCAATTTCAACATCAAATTTTCCATTTCAACTTCAATTTCAATATCAACTTTTCAACTTCATTTTTAACTTCAATTTTTCCATTTCAATTTTAATTTCAACTTCAATTTTCACTCTTCCATTTCAACTTCAATTTTTCAATTTCACTTCGTTAATTGCAACTCTTCAATTTCAACGTCAATTTTTCAATTTCAACTTCAATTTCAATATCAACACTTCAATTTTAATTTGAATATCAACCCTTCAACTTCAACTTCTACTCTTCAATTTCAATTTTTCAATTTCAATTCGTTAATTTCAAATCTTCAATTTCATTTTCAACGTCAATTTTTCAATTTCAACTCTTCAATTTACACTAGCAAGTAAACGCTAACGTCTTAGTACGACAGTAATGGTATTTTAGAGTTATTTAAATTGAAATATCTCCTGAACTAATAACTTTTCGACATACATAGGTTAGTACTTTTATTTCTAACGAATATCCAGCTGCATCGATTGATGTAAAGATTGCATTGTAAGATGTAAAAATCTTTGAATTTACGGTTTGCGATTCATTTAAACCACAGATTCTTACGATTTTTGCTATTTTCAATCAAATATAATTATATTTCGTAACATCCTTGATCGATTTCGATGAAACTTTGTACAGGTGTATAACTTACTTAGACCTACCACAGACGCCTTCTAAATTTTCATTATAGGTGCAGATACAAAATTTAAAAATCGTGACCTTTACTATTTCCTTCGCAATTGCGACCAATATAACAATTTAAAAATAAATTATTTACACATTAGCTAATAAACTAATCCTTCTAACGTCTGAAAAGAAACTCAAGCTCTTGAGTCCAATTTTGAAAAAGTAATTCGTTTTTTCAATGTGTACGAATACTTTGTACAGGATCTAAAGTAATTTACATGTTATAATTAAACTGCGGATTTTATGTATTTATGGCAAAAATGAGTATGTGCAATTTAAAGCGGTGGATAGGTTAAAAGGATTTAAAAATATCAATGAACTCGTTTCAGCTAATTAATATCATCAGAGAAAAAATTACATTTCTATTTGGCTCCTATGTTGTACTATTCATGAACACAATTTTTATATTGCATAAAGATCCGCAGTCTAGTTATAATTCTTGTGGTCGCTAATGACCTCGATGTTGATGCGACCTGTAAATAAATAATTAAAAAAAAATATTTTGTACACCGACTGTATGAGAATTAATTGATAAATTTTGAATCAAATTTTGAATGAGTAAAATTTGAATTTTGAATCAGCTGATTTTCTTGTGCAGAAAAAAAACGCGTAGTTCCGTTCTCGTGTCACCCTCTTACATTTTTCCTCCCCCTTTCATCGTTACCTCAGAACGCTGCGGCTTTTCTTATCCCGTCTCCTCTTTTCCCTTTTTTTTCTTCTTCGACGATTTTGCGGCCCCTTTCTCGCCTCCGCGTCCTCTGTGTATGCGTTCGTGTTTTTCCTGTGTGCGCGGTAACGGGCTCGCTTTCTGACTCGCTGCATAGTAATTCGCGCGCGTTTTAGAACCTACAGAGCCGGTTCTGCGTGAACTTGCAGCTTCGCGAAAAGGGTGAATTATGGACCGAGCGGGAAACCCGGCCCGGAACCGAGGGATTGGCTCGCTCAAAGTGGTTTCACTATTCGGGAACTACTATTAGTAATAACACTGAGTGGTTTTGATATTCGAGGACCTACCCCGACTTGCGTATGTTACCGCGCGGTAATATCAATTTAGTCGGCGTGTATACAAAGAGGTTGGAAAGTTTATTTCTGTCGATTTTTCTCAGGGATTCCCATTCCGCGTTCTTTGTTCCGTGAAAATGCCAGTGTCGATTGCGGACAAATCACCTTTCGTCGAATTATCCTTTTGTTACTTCACGTTTATGTCTCCATTTATAACGAAACTGACTTATGTTGAGTGAATTGATTATTTTTCAACTAAGTTTTAACTTTTTGTATCTGAATATCGTAAAAATTGTGTGTTGTAAATTTTCGAAGCCCATTTTCAAAATAGCGTAAGGATAATGAAACTCCATGCTCGAATTGTCGAGGCACGATGTAGTAAAAGAACTATGACAGCAGCGATTTTCAAATTTGCGTAGCGGTGGAGTATGCTTTTACGACAGGGTGTAATTAAAAAAGCGGCTGTGTCGATCAATATTTCTCTTAAGGGTGGTATGCAGCTCGCGGCGAAGTAAAAACGTCCGAATGAATCACACATTAATTCGTCCGAACATGTTCCCATTATACTTTCAGAACAAGAACGATCTAAAATTCAAATTATCCCGATTAATATTACTTTGCTGCCTGCGTTCCGCTGTATATTCCATATTTTTCTCGTTCTTTGATAAATTCCATTCCGACCGGTGCTCGAACCGCTTTAAGGAATGCAATTCGCCATTAAAAATCAGCTTGACACGATGAACAAACAGTAGAAACCTCACAAACGCTACTCAATATGATTATATTTCATTGAAAATATAAGAAATGAATGTTTCTTACAATCAACGGCGAGAGAGTTGCTACAAAACCTGTCGACGACGAGTCCCAGTGAATCGAACAGCTTTTTCGGTGGATTGTTGAGAGTGGCTAATTGCTTCGTAAAAAAGCGGCGTAAATAGACCGGATAAAAAGTAATTAATGTTTAATTAATGATCCGCAGGCGGAGGATCCGGATGGGGGTGCGAACGCGGAGATCCGGTACCAGATTCTTGGCCGGGAAGATGCTCCACGGTTCGCCATTGACCCACTCAGCGGTCAAGTACGGTCCGTGGCGAGTTTTGGCCGTGATGCTGGACGCGTTTTCGGCTTCGACGTCAAGGCCACCGACAGACGAGGCGCCGAAAACGGACGCAGCAGCATCGCCAATGTCTTTGTAAGTTTCCCAAAAGACCGCACAATGCGGTGTTTCGCCCTCGCCCGACAATCTTAATTACCTGTCGTTAAACTCGAGCCCTGCGGGTTAAAGCTAATTTCCCCTTCCGGCGATTTTCCGAGGCGGTGCACTTCCGTCTGAATTCTGCTTTCGTACATATATCGTATCCTCCGTTATCTGACGCTGTCTGCCCCAAGGTGTACGTGCTGGATGACCAGAAACAGGTCGTGATGGTCGTCGGACGAAGACCGATGGACCTGGAACCGCGGCTCGAGAACATTACCGCGTGAGTATGATGATGCACGAGGTTCAGATTTACTGTGGTTTCGAGACGCTGTTAAATGAGGTCCGTTACAGACGATTTTCACCTTCGAATATACAACACTCTGGTATTTTTAAGCTTTTCTAATCAGAATCTATTGTTTCATGTCGACTTCAAAATACGGTAATTAACACTAAGCCTACCACCACCGGTCAAAATGGCCGGCTCCAGATCTTTTATTTTACACTTATTGAAAGCTTATGGCGCCTGTTACACGTCATTCTACTCATTTAAATATGCTGAATAGGAACACGACTTTCGTTTCTCACGGAAAATCGAAGTTACCGAGATATTTGCAATGTCGAATCCTATAACTGTCCAAATTCAATAATTCGGTATCTGCCACAAACGGGCAAGTTTCTCCATGAAAAATTATGGTAATATTCTTCAAATATAGATGAATCAATCTGTAAAGTTTCACATTGATGCGTCTGCAGGTTTTGTTACAAAAAAATAAATTATTAAATTAAATTAAATTGTCGAGCACATCGAATTCTATCACTGACCAAATTCAATAATTCGGTATCTGACACAAACAGGCAAGTTTCTCCATGAAAAATTATGGTAATATTATTCAAACATTGATGAACCAATCTGTAAAGTTTCACAGTGATGCGTCTGCAGGTTTTGTTACAAAAAAATAAATTATTAAATTAAATTAAATTGTCGAGCACATCGAATTCTATCACTGATCAAATTCAATAATTCGATATCTGCCACAAACGGGCAAGTTTCACCATGAAAAATTATTGTAATATTATTCAAACATTGATGAACCAATCTGTAAAGTTTCACATTGATGCGTCTGCAGGTTTTGTTACAAAAAAATAAATTATTAAATTGTCGAGCACATCGAATTCTATCACTGACTAAATTCAATAATTCTATATCTGACACAAACGGGCAAGTTTCTCCACGAAAAATTATGGTAATATTATTCAAACATTGATGAACCAATCTGTAAAGTTTTACAGTGATGCGTCTGCAGGTTGTGTTAAAAAAAATAAACTATTAAATTAAATTAAATTGTCGAGCACATCGAATTCTATAACTGTACAAATTCAATAATTCTGTATCTGCCACAAACAGGCAAGTTTCTCCATGAAAAATTATGGTACTATTCTTGAAACATTGATGAATCAATCTGCAAAGTTTCACATTGATGCGTCTGCAGGTTTTGTTAAAAAAAAATAAATTATTAAATTAAATTAAATTGTCGATCACATCGAATTCTATAACTGTACAAATTCAATAATTCGGTATCTGCCACAAACGGGCAAGTTTCTCCATGAAAAATTATGGTAATATTCTTCAAACATTGATGAACCAATCTGCAAAGTTTCACAGTGATGCGTCTGCAGGTTTTGTTACAAAAAAATAAATTATTAAATTGTCGAGCACATCGAATTCTATCACTGACTAAATTCAATAATTCTATATCTGACACAAACGGGCAAGTTTCTCCACGAAAAATTATGGTAATATTATTCAAACATTGATGAACCAATCTGTAAAGTTTTACAGTGATGCGTCTGCAGGTTGTGTTAAAAAAAATAAACTATTAAATTAAATTAAATTGTCGAGCACATCGAATTCTATAACTGTACAAATTCAATAATTCTGTATCTGCCACAAACAGGCAAGTTTCTCCATGAAAAATTATGGTACTATTCTTGAAACATTGATGAATCAATCTGCAAAGTTTCACATTGATGCGTCTGCAGGTTTTGTTAAAAAAAAATAAATTATTAAATTAAATTAAATTGTCGATCACATCGAATTCTATAACTGTACAAATTCAATAATTCGGTATCTGCCACAAACGGGCAAGTTTCTCCATGAAAAATTATGGTAATATTCTTCAAACATTGATGAACCAATCTGCAAAGTTTCACAGTGATGCGTCTGCAGATTTCGTTAACAAAAATTAAATTATTAATTTAAATTGTTCTTCAATGAGAATCGCCTGTTAGATATTTCAAATGGACAATCGGTGTCGAGCAACGTCAATAATCGTAAATACCCCGTAATAGTGATTTTTCCGCGGTTAATTATTTGTAACAGTTATTTGATAAGAAGTTATTGTATAGATGTCTTTAATAGAGCATGTATTACAATTACTAAATCAAATTGATCTTGCCATTTTTATAAGGGAGCATGTTCCAGTTACTTTTGAGGCTCGGTAGGTTTAGTGTTAAAGAAGTTGCACCGTGAAAAATTGACATCTGAATTCCCTCATAGAGATTTTTCAGTCAACTTTAAGGGAGGCTTTTGAAGAATATTTTGAGTTAATCGATATAATTAATTTTATTTAGAGTACTGCGGAACGTGACAGGCCTGGATGTTCGTGTCAGGAAGTTGGAGCCGCACATTGAAAAGAACTTGATCGATACGACGTCGTAAGTGCTCTTAGCTTAATGTAAACCATGAATCGTGATTTTAGATTGCCACGATTCTTCTTTATTTTTAGTACGGACATTTACCTCTACGCCATCGATCCTCATTTGAACGTCATGATAGATATGGATACACTACACAAGTAAGTAGAATACACATGCATTAAAAGGTTGTATGACCAGATTGAAAGCATCCTGTACAGATTTATTTGCCACGTCTCCACATTCGTCTGCTTTCAGCGTGTTTCACAAGAAGAAAATGGACATCAAGCGCGAGTTGGAGGAATACGATATCCTGGACATCGCCGGAAGTTCTCCTCGACGTGGTAATCAACGCTACTTACTGTCCACCCTCGAAGTGGGCGTCGTAGTGCTTGGCTGCGTCGTCTTTGTGGGCGCCCTCGTCACAGCCCTTTGTGTCACTTGCGTCCGCCGAAATAAACGGTACGAGATCCACGACTTTGCGCCACTCATCGGGTTTCGTCTCCGCTTTCATTAATTAACCATTTTGCTGCGCTAATCCCAGCCCATTGAACAAAACCCTAGAAAAACATGCAATTTAATGTTCCATTCAATTTCTATTTATCCTGTGCGCAAAATTTAACAATAGAGAACTTCTAGCTAGACTCTATCATGTCTGTAAAGCATAGAAAAATCTTCTCACCAAGGATTTGAAGATTAAACCTTTCTCCTTAGAATAGCCTCCTAATATCGATTAGTACGAAAGAAAATCGTACATCAAGTTTTAAGGGGTCGTTGTAAAGGGCAAGCTTCAATCTTCAGATTTAGGTTAGATTTAGCCCAGAAAAAAAACATTTGAAGCGATTCTAAAGACGTTCCAAATTTTAAAAAAATATATAGATGTTTATGTTTTGAATATTCTTTGGAAGCGCTACACATCATTACACACACGCATACGATTAAGATTCTATGAGAAATGTGTTCACCCGGCAATCGATGGAATATCGAATCGCCGGGCGCGTTACGAGGCGTCTATTATAAACAGAGTTTCTTGAATTTCACCCGTTAGTCGCAAACGTCGGCAGAAAGCAATGTTCTCGACGACCAGCCCGATTGGATTCGCATTGGCAGATCCGACCGCGACGCTGCAGAAGCCGCCGCTCTTCTCGACCTTTGTCGACGGCCTTCACTACGACCCTGAACCATTCTGCGCCGACATGCCGAGGCGGCAGAGCATCTGCGAGCACGGAGCCAACTGTGTTCGCTTCCACGCGTAAGTCCATTAATTGACGCTACTGTTTTGTTAGGGACTTGCCGCGCCGCGCCGTCGCGATGCCTCATTGTTAGACGTATTAACCATTTGGGTGCAGAGCACCGGAATCGCGTTTCTCGATGACCTGTTCAGACCTTGCGGCCATACCTCGGATATCCCCGCGTCCCGTCGCTGTCGTATTTTACGGAGCTCAGCCTCACTCCAATTTATGCATAGATTAATTCATTAGACTGCGGATCTTTGTGCGAAATAAAAATTGTCAGCATCGATTACAAGCCAAAGGAACCAAATAAAAGATTCGTTCTTCTTTTAATTACCTTATTAAGCTGAAATTACACCGATAAGTACACCGATGTCCTTAAATCTTTTTAATTAGGTTTCTGCTTTAAATTGTACGTTTCTATTTTTGTCATAAATACATAAAATCCGCAGTCTAGAACTCCGAGAAATATTCCACAATTTTTTTGAAAAATTCATTGAAAATTAGCTATTTAAGCGCCGATTTGTCAATTTGCCAATTTTGATGTTTAAATGTTTCCGATCTGAACGTCAACCGATATAAAAAGATATCAGACCGTACTAATAGGGCAATAAGGGCGCCAATCTAGGTTACGCCGGAGAAGAGAAGTATAATTCTTCTCTCTTCATCATTCTTCATTTTCAGAAATTTGATTTTGCGACTGCGACCTATTTCGACACCCTTTTTACACAAACGCTCACTCACACAAGGGCGCACGTCCTAGAACTAGTTACTCAGCGATTGGAATTGCAGGCGAGTAATAACGAAAAAAATCGTGGATCATATTTCCTCGCGTGTAGAGCTTCGCTTTTCCGGGAGAATCGAAGCTAGCCCATACCAAGTAGACTTGCGAGACTAAAAATTCGATCACCTCGACGGAGCGGTTTTGAAGGAGGAATGGGCATAAGGTGAAGTGCCCTAAGTCTGGACAGTCCAAAAGTGATACCTAAATCTGGACAATTGAATTTTCATAGTAAAATCAGTAATTAAGAGATTAAATAATTATATTATATATTCTGAGGCCTTAGCTACAAGTAGGTGTGAATATTATTTCATTAAGACATCAATTGAAATTTAAAAATGAATTCAAAGTTCATCTGAAAACAGTATACAAAATAGTCTATTTACATGCGAATCATGTGCATTTATAGTTCGAACTTTTGTTAGGAAAAAAGATATAATTTAAGCCCTCAGACAAAGAACAATTATCACGCATAATAATATTGATATTTTAAAATAAATTGGCAATCAAGCTTAACGTAAATAATAATTATTAATCCAAATATTAGATGTCCAAGATTAGGACTGTTTTCAAATATAAGTACTCCATACTGGGACGCGATGACAGTAGCTGTCCCACTCTAAGCTTATACGCAATGTGCTTACGCCTGAAGCCGGACACGTGTTTGTGAATAAAATCAACGCATTGTTTGCAAATTATTTAACTACATGTACGTATAATTAGTTTTCTATTAGCTTGAATAATTTATGTAGAAAATGTATTCCGGTTGTGACGTTAATAATACTTTATGTTTACATCTTAAATCTATCAGTATTACTACCAAACCTTAAAAGTTGTATTATGACAAGTTTTATTAAAACAGTAAATGAAAATAAATATATATTTGGTTAAATAATACAATACTATAATCTGTGATAAGAATACTACATATTACGCAAAGCATCTTCTATTCGTCATGCGCAACAGCGCCACCAACCAACGTTTTAGGTTATGTTCGCTCGATCAACTCGTAAATTGAATTTGTCCCGATATAGGCTTTACTTCTGTCCAGGTACTAGCTTAGATTGGATTTAATATGTCCAACTATAGGTTTGAATTATTCTTGTTAATACAATTAAGATATTAATCTAAGCAATGATTTTTTTATTTTAAATTACTTTACAAACTCTAAACTGTATGTTAAAACTCTTAAGAAATTGTTTTTGTTTATTTAAAGTGATAAAATTTAAAATAGAAAAACATGCTGTCCAGGCATAGGGCACTTCACCTTATCTACTATTTTCGAATTCCTGTCCCGCGTAGAATGAGCGTACGGCGTTCGCGCAATTAATAGCGTGGCGTCCCCGTAAAACCGATAAATTCCACGGGGAATCGGGCCAGAAAGGCCGACCTCAGGCGAGCTTCTCGTCGGATGCTCGGCCGGTTGCCTTGCGTCGACAACAATCGCGGATTCTTGCCGATCTTTTAGCCGAGGAATATCAGGAAACGCAAACTACGGGGGCCGAAGTAGCCGTGGCAGCCGAGGAATTAAATAAAACCGCGACAGAGGGGAATGCATTTATTATGAGAAAGCATTCTACCCCCCGGTTGCTCCGCGGCCAAGGTCGCCGAGTAATATACGAAATATTGTATCAGGGAATTTCCATATATTTCGCGATGTCGATGCTAGAGACCGGGGCTGGTTGCAGGATTGGCGGTAGTAGTAAGCACGTCGGGAGGACGACAGGGACCCCGAAAGGCCTCGAGGCATCCGCGACGTCCTTGCATTCCAGCGGTCAGGATTCTGGGATCGTGGCGCGCGCCTCCTGCCACTGCAGTCACTCGTCGAGCCCCTCCAGCGGCGAGAGCAGCAAGTAAGTCGAATTACTTACGGAGCTATTCGTGCTATCTAAATTGAAAAGAGAGTTCAGTTCGGCCAGATCGATCGACCGTGTGCTATTCTTCCGCCGGAAGAAACGCGAGTACGATCCACCGAATTCTAACCAGCCTGCGGATCACCGTCTAGAGCGAGCCTGATCATTTGAAAGTTCTGTTCGTATTTGAAATAACCAGGTAATTTTGCTTATGCAGTCTGTCCCGCAGGAGCGTGTCATTGAATAATATTAAACACACTGGGTGGTCCATTTATCTAGAGACAGTCAATTATTACGGAAACCAACAGGAATATGAAAAAATGTTTCCTATAAAATATTCTTCATATGAAGGGGCACATTTAATGGCACTATGCACCTTTTTCCATAATGGCCATTTCAAAGGGCAATTTCATTTTTTCAAATGGAAACCCATATTTTTTATTTCATATTCTTATTCTACATCGGAAATGTTTCGTATAAAACATTTTTTCCTAACGTGCACGGTTGTGGTGAATATCCCAATATTTGTAATGACAAAAGAAAATGTATAAGAAAACTTTTTAAAAACCAAGTTTATATTAAATTCCACTAAAAAGGAGAAAATAATTTTTTTAGACATTAGCGACAATAAATAAAAGCATGGAGCGCTGAATGTGCCCCTTCATATGAAGAATATTTTATATAAAACATTTTTTCATATTCCTGCTGGTTTCTGTAATAATTGACTGTCTCAAGATAAATGGATCATCCTGTATATGTATATTTTTATAAATTCATTCAAATGTTTTCTTTCACATACGACAGAACTTTACCTCGAAACTGATACATGCAGAACAAACATTTTTTTGAATTACAAGACATGTTAAATAGGTTGAAAATATCATTTTTTCCATTTTTCACTGTTTTATGTTGATTTTTGTCGTGAACCCTCTAAATCTGCTGTCGACTGATGATTCAGAGTTGTTCTAGACGTAGCTAGTTGTCTATGATACTAGGTTATGATATGTAGATCCTGACCAGAAGCACTGATAGGTCCTAGAAGGCTTCTATAGCCACTGAATAATTTAGCTCCCTTATCTAGGTCTTACAAATGCAATTTTTCGAATCAGGCTCAGCTGTTAATTATTGAGTAGTAGGGTATTTAATATTAAATCTTTCTGTAAAATTCTATAATAAATTTACTAATTTACATTCTAATATTAAATCTTTCTTGTAAATTTAATAATAAATTTACTAATTTATATTATAATTTAAAATTCCCTCTCAATTTTAAATTTTATAATAAATTTACTAATTTATATACTCATGTTATATCTTCTCCTTAAATTTCATAATAAATTTACTAATTTATACTATAATTTTAAATTTCATCTAAAATTCTATAATAAATTTAATAATTTATATTCTAATTTAAAATTTTCTTTGAATTTTAAATTTTATAATAAATTTACTAATTCATATTGTCAAAATTTGTCTGCATCGATTGCAACGAGTAGAAGCTAAATCGAATGTTATGATTTTAATACAGGAGAAATTATATATCGACATCTTCTTCAACTTGAAAAATTTTCCAACAATTTTGAATATTTTATCTACTCAATTTTCCTATAAATGCATAAAGATATCCGCAGTCTATTGATTAGTTATTTAGATAACTGACACCTCCAACGGATTGCGACTAGGGTTTCAATCTGATTTAGGGTTGCCAGAAATGTTATATCCAAATATAGAAGAAGTAGTGAAAACTGCAATTATGTATTTCTAAGATAAGCTCAAACTATAGGAGTTCAAGTAAAAGAGGTACACAGCACATTTGAAACTTTTTTATTCAAACAAAGATTTTTGAAAATTCAAATATGATATAGAAGGAGATCAAGTTTAAATATAGAAGACTCATATCCAATATAGACGATCTGTCAACCCTAATCTGATTGAAGGGATCCCACTTTGCAAGGCCTAATTGCAACTTAACAAACGTTCAAAGTTCCTCTTTTTTCCACAGCGGCTACGAGGACTCGTTGAAATCCTTGCAACGTCGCGAAAGGGTGAACGACATGTCGCGCGGCAGCCACGACACAGCCAGCATAGTGGGCAGACGCGCGAATCAAGCGAACACCAGAAGGCGGCAACGTTTTAATTCCCTCTCGAACGGGGAACCCATGTTCTCCCATGAGATGACGTTGCAGAGAGAACAGCGTTGCTGCGTCGGAACGGAAAGGCGGCGGAAAAACGACGGACACACGCGCGAGCATCGTCGCGCGCATTCCGAAGCGGAAAACAATATCACCGAGACGGTGATACATGAACATCCCGGGACCGAGATCTCGCTGTCGAGTTCATTGCAAAATACGTCGAGCATCCACGGTGAGCCTCCTTGAATGAATTTCGGTACGCCAGAGATTTCCGCGCCGCAAAAACGAGAAACGCGATGGGAAATAGTTGTCGCTGCGAGGAATCAAATTTCGGAGCTCCGAGGGATTCAATCTCTTTGCTGCCGTGATTTCTTGCATTTTCAAACATTTCCTTTCGATTTTATGCATTGGATTTCATTATATAATGGTTTACATTGATAACATGACCCTGGAGAGACCTATATGCGCATTAATTTAAAATTAAATAGAAAAAGGACAAAGAAAAAACAAATTTAATATTTAGTTAATTTACCTATGTGCGCATTAATTTGAAATTAAATAGAAAAATGACAGAGAAAAATAAATTTAATATTTAGTTAATTTACCTATGTGCGCATTAATTTGAAATTAAATAGAAAAATGACAGAGAAAAATAAATTTAATATTTAGTTAATTTACCTATGTGCGCATTAATTTAAAATTAAATAGAAAAGTGACAGAGAAAAATAAATTTAATATTTAGTTAATTTACCTATGTGCGCATTAATTTAAAATTAAATAGAAAAATGACAGAGAAAAAATAAATTTAATATTAAGTTCATTTATTGACAGAAAAGTTTTGAACACAGTCTCTGGCAGAGGTGGGCATTATTTGGGGAAACAAATATTTCAAATACTATTTAATATTTTAGATTTTATTTTGCTTAAAGAAAATACTATTTTAAATAAGATATACAATTTCGAAAATAAAATATTTCTATTTTAACAATCTGAACCTGAAAATAAGATGTTTCTATTTCAACAATTTGATCCACAAAATAAAATATTTCTATTATTAACAACCAGAAACACGAAATAAAATATTTTACTTTGCATTGTTATAATATTCTGAGAAACCGCATAAACATACAGTCTATCTTATCGTTAAGAAATGATTCACACTCATAAATCTATTGAATTCGAATCATTATTTTCAGCAATAATATTTAAAATTCAAATTGAAAATAAAGACAAAATATAAATATTTTCAATATTCTTCAAATAAAATACTATTTTGAAACAAATTACTGCCTCAAATAAATTATGTTATTTTCAAAAATTACTGCATCAAATAAAATATTTTATTTTCAAAGTTGTACATATTCTTTAAAATAAATAGGATTATTTACTATTTACTATTTACAGTCTCTGGCAGAGGTGGGCATTATTTGGCGAAACAAATATTTCGAATACTATTTAATATTTTAGATTTTATTTTGCTTAATGAAAATAGGATTTTAAAGAAGATATACAATTTCGAAAATAAAATATTTCTATTTTAACAATCTGAACCTGAAAATAAAATGTTTCTGTTTCAACAATTTGATCCACAAAATAAAATATTTCTATTTTAACAACCAGAAACACGAAATAAAATATTTTACTTTGCATTGTTATAATATTCTGAGAAACCGCATAAACATACAGTCTATCTTATCGTTAAGAAATGATTTACACTCATAAATCTATTGAATTCGAATCATTATTTTCAGCAATAATATTTAAAATTCAAATTGAAAATAAAGACAAAATATAAATATTTTCAATATTCTTCAAATAAAATACTATTTTGAAACAAATTACTGCCTCAAATAAATTATGTTATTTTCAAAAATTACTGCATCAAATAAAATATTTTATTTTCAAAGTTGTACATATTCTTTAAAATAAATAGGATTATTTACTATTTACTATTTACAGTCTCTGGCAGAGGTGGGCATTATTTGGCGAAACAAATATTTCGAATACTATTTAATATTTTAGATTTTATTTTGCTTAATGAAAATAGTATTTTAAAGAAGATATACAATTTCGAAAATAAAATATTTCTATTTTAACAATCTGAACCTGAAAATAAAATGTTTCTGTTTCAACAATTTGATCCACAAAATAAAATATTTCTATTTTAACAACCAGAAACACGAAATAAAATATTTTACTTTGCATTGTTATAATATTCTGAGAAACCGCATAAACATACAGTCTATCTTATCGTTAAGAAATGATTTACACTCATAAATGTATTGAATTCGAACCATTATTTTCAGCAATAATATTTAAAATTCAAATTGAAAATAAAGACAAAATATAAATATTTTCAATATTCTTCAAATAAAATACTATTTTGAAACAAATTACTGCCTCAAATAAATTATTTTATTTTCAAAAATTACTGAATCAAATAAAATATTTTATTTTCAAAGTTGTACATATTCTTTAAAATAAATAGGATTATTTACTATTTACTATTTACAGTCTCTGGCAGAGGTGGGCATTATTTGGCGAAACAAATATTTCGAATACTATTTAATATTTTAGATTTTATTTTGCTTAATGAAAATAGGATTTTAAAGAAGATATACAATTTCGAAAATAAAATATTTCTATTTTAACAATCTGAACCTGAAAATAAAATGTTTCTATTTCAACAATTTGATCCACAAAATAAAATATTTCTATTATTAACAACCAGAAACACGAAATAAAATATTTTACTTTGCATTGTTATAATATTCCGAGAAACCGCATAAACATACAGTCTATCTTATCGTTAAGAAATGATTCACACTCATAAATCTATTGAATTCGAATCATTATTTTCAGCAATAATATTTAAAATTCAAATTGAAAATAAAGACAAAATATAAATATTTTCAATATTCTTCAAATAAAATACTATTTTGAAACAAATTACTGCCTCAAATAAATTATGTTATTTTCAAAAATTACTGCATCAAATAAAATATTTTATTTTCAAAGTTGTACATATTCTTTAAAATAAATAGGATTATTTAGTACTTACTATTTAGAATACTATTTTCCCCAGCCATGGTCTGTGGTTATTTAAAGCTGTTTGGAGTAGGAAATATTTCGGTACAGTTCATTTTTGTGATTTTTGACATTGGTGTGTTTCAGCTTCGAGGAGCAGCCACATGCTGTACTAAGGACGGCTAGATCAAGGCGGAGTCTCCGAAAGGAAGTAGGATAGATAGTCTTCCTGGCCATGAGTGTTTCTTATTGTCCATAGTATTCCTCGTGCGAGATAATTCAGGCTTCCCCGTGCAGCATGATGTGCCTGTTTTTGCGCGACGGTTGCAGTGTGAACAGCGATAAGATTAATTTTCTTCGATCATCCGTGTCGCGAGGAATGGTTCTTCAGCTTCGCTGGCGTTGTTCCTGTTCCGGACAATAACGTTCGTCCTCCGTTGCACGCAGGACGATTGATAGACCATGCATGAAAATCGATGCTCAACGAATTTTACTTAATTCGAGAAAGACAAGAAATTCCGCGATCACGTTTATGGATTTCCTGCGACTGATTTCCATGTTAGTTTTAGACGAGTTACCACGTCGAGTTACGGCGAAGAAGAAAAAGAGAAACTTAGAAGCAACGCGTTCTCGAATGGCGGATCACTTACGGTTCCACTCGAATAAGTTCTTTTTTTATTACGGAAAATGTGTCATCTCGCTACCAAAGTACTCATCAATTCGGACGTCACTCATTCTTGTAAATACGCGTGAGGATATGCCTGTACTTCGAGGACCGTTATTACTCTCTTTTTTTATTTACGCTGCGATGATTATTTATCGAACGTTCCCGGAACGTGTAAATGTTTTGTGTACAGTACGGTGTACATTTTTCGCGTCGAAGATTGTTGTGAATATTGTGTATCGATACGTTTTGTCATAGCGTTTTCTTTCATAATTTCTGTACCTACTGTGAATACACGAATTTTGTAACGTCCTCAAGCTACGAAAACGATTAATATATATTTCACTGTAAGAAAGTGTAACATATGTATATGTAATAATGTATAATTTATACCGCGGGTCGAACAGGCCCGGCGAAACGTAACTGTGTTAATAAATCGTTAATAAAAGCAACTACCGCAAAGATGGCGTGTCTCTGCTCGAACACGCCTTTGCTTCCCTTCCGCGTTCGAATTCGGTTATTCTTGATTTTGGCTCGCAGTTTTATTACTCAAAGTTACAGATCATTTAACCGACGCTAATAAAATTTTATATTTCGTGTACAACTGTTTTATTCGGAATACTTCTTCGAAGAGAAGTCCGACGTTCGGGACAATGCTGTCCGAAGCTCTGCCAAGGACTCGGTTAGACCCTGAGAGAGCCTTAGAACGCCGATCATTCGCGTTGTAATAGATTCAAGGTCCGTTGATCGGTGATGTATATCGGTGACACCCCGAGGGAACCAGGAATCTCCTCGTACGATTCATTTGATCGTAATTAAAACACCCACGCTGATTTGATCGGCGGGGAGAGAGATTCCAGAGGTGCCCAAGCACCATCGGGAATTGCGATCTGACACCGCGACGGTGACCTTTCGCATCAAGGCCAAGGGACATGTTGATGAGGCATTCCGCGCGATCGAATTGTCCGAAACATCGGGATAGCTCGAATCGGTATCCGGATCATCCAATCTTTGCGCCAGCGAAGACACGTTGTTCTTCAAGTTCCATTTGCTCCCCATTCTTCACGGAATCCGATTCTTCGATCCACCCGTTCACTTTCACTGATTTCTTCGAATCACCCTTTTCACAACTTTTTAGGAGAAAAGAATTAAAACTGTTTCTCATGTCAGGTCAGCAAATATTTATTTTGCATTAAACTAGTTATTTCATTGTAACCAGTTATGTAGAAAGTGGAGTGCGAAGTAATTGAAAGTTAATAGTCCAAATTTTGTATTTTGATCTGCAGAATGCCAAAATTTTTAAGACTATAAGACAAAACTATAAGACGTGCGAAATTCGATGAAAATTCTATGTAAGTCTTGAGTTTTGTCTTCCTTCATTCATAATGTTATTGTTTACATTATATAGAAGTATATTCTACAGTTCTACGAAATATCGAAGGCTACAATTCCAAGAATTTGGAAAAACTATAAGACAGTAGCTTTTTGTCAGTCGATCTAATACTCTAATCGCAGTCACAGTGTTAGGGACATCTGTAATTTTGTTCTTACATAGAATAACTACAATGACGCGTGGGAAAAAGCTGAAAGACTGTGAAATAAGAGCGATCGAAAATTTAAAAGAAAAGAATACTTCTATTTAAGAAATTTCAAGAGTGGCTGGGCGAAGTCGATGTGCCGTGCTCAATTATTTAAAAATTAGAGAGAATTATGGAAGAAACATCCTGGTGGACATCCAAAAGCGTCAACCGAGCGACATCGACGAGCCATTCTGAGGGTAGTATCGAGTTATAGCTTGCCAGCAGGGCAAATTGCAGCGCAAGCTGGCGTTCACACCAATATTCACAATGTGCAACGGATAATTAAACGGGCCAAGCATTTAAAAAGACGATAATTGTTGAAAAAACCGCAACTTACGAATCGACACAAAGCAGCCAGGGAAGATTTTGCGGAGAGACATCTCCAGTGGAAGAAAAAGTGGAGGAAAGTTATTTTTTCAGATGAAGAACGTTTCAATTTAGATGGACCGGTTGGCCTTTCATATTATTTTCACGATTTGCGGAAGGAAGAATTGCATTTGTCAAGGAGGCAAATGGGCGGAGGCGGCATCATGGTATGGCCCGCAATAGGGTACCACGGGAGAACCGATGTTAAATTTATTAACACCAGCATGACTGCAATTAAATATATAGAAATATTAGAAGAACAATTAACGCTACATGCAAGCATTATTGCATGTGAAAATTGTATTTTTCAACGCGATAATGCCGCTGTGTATACAGCGAAACGTTTAAAAAAATATTTTGAAGACCGTAATATACAAATTTTACCATGGCCTGTGGGTCTCCAGATTTAAATATAATAGAAAACATCTGAGGAATTTTAGCACGTGCTGTATATGGAAATCGGAAACAGTTTCTGTCGGTGAAAGAGTTGAAAGGTCGTATTGAAGAAATTGGGTCAAATTAAGGCAAGATCAAATAAAAAATTCATATAAATCGATACCACGACGATTAATTGAAACTATAAAAAATAAAGGTGGCGCAACACATTACTACTAAATAGAAAAAAATATTTTTCATTAACTTCCACAGACTTTTCCTTACGTAAAATGTACATTGTCTTATAGTTTTGTCGCGCATTATTTTATCAAGAATTAGAAATTTGAATGAAACTTTTTTCAATCTGATTCAACAACATTGCCGCTATGGAAATGTATGTACTTTAATTGATTCTTTGGATTAATAACGAAAACTTTTACGAAAAAATTAGTATTAATAAAATATTAGCTAAAATCGCAGGTGTCTTATAGTTTTGTCGCGGAGTGTATGTATGATCGAGGATTCAAATGAATGATTAAAAACAACAATTCGCATGAACGTAACCAGCACTTCAATTTGCAAGAATCGTCGAACAAAATGTCTAAAGGAATTTTCAGATTAATCGTATAAGTGATACTTGTTATATTGGATTTCCAGTGATTTATGATTACCCGTATCAATACCCTCCTGACGTATAGATTACGGGACAATGAACGTGTTAGCACAGGGTTTTGTAAGTTTCGACATTGATTTATCCTTGCCTATCTCCCTATCCACCTCGGCATCAATTTATTATACTATAGCAATAGTCTCTTTCAATCGTTTATAAAGTCACACCTGTAATGAACAATTCCAGGCATCCACATTGAGAAATTACGCGTATCGAAATGTGTATGTTTGCGAAACAGCATATACATTCACTTAAAAGTCTGAATCTGTGGGTTTATTCACGTTTAGAGTCGTTCGACAGATTCAATTTATGGATGAAATAATCCCCATAGCAAGCTGATACTCGGTCAACGTCCCCATGAAACGTGACCGAATGCTTGGTTCGACGAAGGAACAATATACAGACATACTAAGTTTAGCTTGCGCCAGAGTATACAAAGGAACAAAATTCGGGAGTCGACACCTGGCGAGGCGAATCTGATTCCCCGAACCGAATGCGTTTAATGGGATAAGTGGAGTTATTTTCAACCATTATATTCTGTGAAGGAAATCACTTTTTCCGCAGCTTTGGTATTTTAACATTCCATCGAATGCAACACGTTTCCCTCGGATGTTTTGTTTTGGGAGAACAACCGAATTTTTTGGAGTTTTTCGTTTTTTACGAGCGCAATTTGCAACAAAAAAATCTGAAAAAATTCTGTAAAATGCGCCCTAGGATCCAAAATATGTCATAGTTTTTTCAGAATTTTAGAAAAGCGCAGAATCTAATTTACCCTGTAACACAACCCTCGCGGGAAAGCTGGAGGGCTGTGAAATTTTAGTCAAGAGGGATTTTTCTTGATCAGCTTTCGAATGTCATTGAAAAAATAGTCATTGGAAAACTTTTAAGGGCAGTTTCGACAATTTTAATCGGTTAGGCCAATTAACAAGGCACATTAACGAGATCTTGCTACGAAACAAACGAACATTATTAATATTCATGGGCGCGCGTCGCGGTAAAACGAAGAAGTCGCCGGCGGATTTTCAATTAATAATAACAAGCATCCGCATAAGCGGATCTGGCAAAAAGTCGGCCAACCGTAAATGGAAATCGTGATGTTTATGAAAATTACCGCGGTCTAATAGAGATCGCGACACATGTGTTTTACACGATGTAGTTGCAGCGTCCCGCGGTTCTGGTGGCGAGCGTCCCTGACATCTTCCGACATGCTGGCCCGTTGTGTGGGTGGAACAATTACAACCTAACCCATTTACTCATGATTTATTCGGCCTCTTATGAGGGCCTTCCGAAGAATTAGCACACATCGCACACAACGACCCCGTAACACTAGTTTTCTGCGCGCGACACCCACCCTTCGCCTGCACCCCGTCGACCCTTTCTTCTTCGGCCGAGTTCTTCCGCGATACTTATCGCCGCCACGGTCGATGGAAAATCGCGCTCAATGGCACGACCGAATTTCGTTGAATTCTCACTGTCGCCGCTTGCACTGAGAATCTGAGAACTGCATATTTTTATTCTGTTCATTAACCCTTAATCCGGTGTCCTTTTCATCCAGAGATACAAATCAGGTTTCACAAAATGGAATGAAAAGTTCCATTAAAAACAATGGAAGGACAATGGACAAAAACCGGCAAATAATAGTTTGTAATATTTTATAGTAATAATATATTATAATTTGTAACATTTTATAGTAATAAAGAGTGCTGTAGCAGTCGGAGCTATTTTAACTCGAAAATTACACATTTCTTCCTCGCTAGAATATTTCTAGTCTCCATAATTTTTTAAAGTTTTCCGAATATGAAGTTGATATGATACCGCCATAGACATATAGAGATAGACTGCGCGGCTTGTACGAAGCGCTGAAGCCCACAATGGCGGCGCGCGAGAGATAGAGTACATTAGCCGGGGTCCATAGCGCTCCCTTTCTAATTAATGTGTCGGTGGAGAAAGATTCCCCTACATGCTTGCTGGATAATGTAGATTTCTACATAGTACTGATTAATTTGTTAATATTTATTTGTTTTTTGGTTCCCTACCATCGAATTGTAAAATAATAACAAATTAGAATAAACATTTAAAGACACACGTTTATTTATTGGAGAACGTTCCTCCACACATGGCCGTTCCTAGCAATTTTTCGCCGTCCCCCACCCTCACCTTGACAATGAGAAAAATATTTAAACCAGTATACATAAGTGCTTTATTCAAATTTATAATGAGAAATTCAGTATAAATAAATAAACGTGTGTCTTTGAATGTTTATTCTAATCTGTTATTATTTTACAATTCGTTGGTAGGAAAACAAAAAACAAATAAATATCAAAAACCAAATAAATATTAACAAATTAATCAATACTATGTTGAAATCTACATTATCTAGCAAGCAAGTAGGGGAACCTTTCCTCACCGACACATCAATTAGAAAGAGAGCTCTGTGGACCCCGGCTAACGCGCTCTTTCTCACTCTTCGTATCGCGCGCCGCCATTATGGGCTTCAACTCGCCCATAAGATGGCGCAGTCTATCTCTATATGTCTATGGATACCGCATACAATACTCAAATGTTTAGCAATTGATTAGATACCAACATATCTAATAATGTAAAGTACATCATTTTTGTAATGGCGCCTCAGAGTCACCACTCGAGTGCTAAGGATTAACATTAATTTGCTAATTTCAGATTTCTCACCCGAGTAAAACGAAGAGTTAACGAGCGAATAAAGTGCTGTTCCATGATCGCAGGCTTTCAATCATTTTAAAAGGACTGGCTGTAGAACAGTTCCCCAGTTTTTCTTTCAGATTGGAATATCGCGAAGAAAGGGGCGAAAAAGTTCAAGAGCCAGTACCGGTTTGAAAGTTATGCGGAAAAAAGTAAGGTTCGCCGGGATCGTCGCGCGTCGGATCGTAAATCATCGCCGTGGTACAAGGCAACGATATCACGGAGAGCGACATCCAAGGCGGAATATCACAGTGCCGCGCGGCTAGTAATTGCGTAGAAATTGGATACGAATGTGATTTATCGCGAACGATACACGGTGGAACGGTGAATGGTGGACACTTAAGCGTTCGAGTAGAGTACTTCTTGACTCGATGTTAAAGAGCGGTTCGGGTTATAAATTCCGCCCGCTTCTGTTTCGACTTTGATGTACGAGTGCAAGCAACCGCGATCGTAAAATAAACAGCGCGTTTATTTCGGTGAAAGTTTCGGCGGACGCCGCGCCAGCTATTCCGACTCGGCTGATCGATACGGGTCGATTCTTAAACCGTATTATGAATCAAAGTTGCTCGAACCGAACCGAGTCTTTTTTACTATCGTTCATTTCAGTCTCGAGGTGTGCTCCTGGAAAATAAAACTGGATCACCGTATCAGGGTGAAAATACGTGCGTAAATTGTCCTGTTTTTAACCTTTAACCACCCGCGCTGCGCAGTGTGTCGTCCAATGGAAAAATGTCCGAAAATCAAAGTGTAAGATCGGCAAATTTATGTATCCTAATATCGCTGCTCCGGAAGTATAATGGCACAACTGCAAAAATGGAAGATTCGGTTTAATTCTTCTATGAGAGTAGTTTATAGACGTTGTGGGTTATTATTGCAATTTTTAAGTTATTTCAATTTATAAAATAGTAAATACCAGCCTCGATTTACATTAAGTCATAGCCATACAAAAAATATACATTTTCTTTTCCCTTCTATGACATTTTTGTGCATAAAGACGCTCTAATCACTGTTACTGTGAAATAAAAGGTACGGCAGTGGGTTAAGGCAGACTTTTCAACAATATTATGAACCTTATTAATTTCGGATTTGTTTAGTTAATGGAAAGCCCCATCGAAACATTCGAGCGACCAAAATACAGGTCTCTTTCGAGTGTATCACCGTGCAGAAACAATCAATTCGACCTCCAACGTGTCTGTGTCGCTCGAGTAGGGACAAATCGAATTATCGGACAGTTAATAAGAGCGGTGCGAGGTGTCAACCGGTCTGAAAAGAAGACGATTAACGCGCAGCCTTGACCTTGAAAGCAGCATCCCTTGGGATTCCTGGCGACTGATATTGGTGAGGGATTGCACTTTCACGCAAAATTGTGGAACGCGGGTTTAAGAAGTGGGGGAGCAAGTGTGAAGTGAAAGGAAGAGGGGGGTGTTGAAATGGGGGTGAAACGGAGGGGCGTGGGTGCAGAGCTGATGGAAAAGTCGGAAGCTTGCCCTTGCTCCCGTCACGGAATAAGTAGCTAATATTTCACCAGAGTATTCGAATAACGGTCGGAAAGACGGCATCTTGCAAACCGAGACGATGTCGTCGAACACGTGCCGCTTGAAGAAGGTTGCAACCTTCAATTTGATCTCGAAGACGCTCGAAATCCTCCGCGGCTTAATATCTCCGCTCCTCCTTCGGTTCGAGGATCGACTCGAACCAGGTCTGAAGAGCCCGTTGAATTTTTTATTGAGCCGCGTTCTTCCGCTCCATCGATCATTCGACGGCGTCCCGGAATTGATTTCCGAACCCGTCGCGCGTCGTCGTCCTGCGGAATCGCTCGCTAATTGTTGATCGACGATAGGTCAACTGTTGTCGGAACGGCCGAATACATAATTCCCCCGAGGAAGTCGATAATGCCAAATGAACACCTCCTCTCGCCAGGGAAGCTGCCCACTCGAGGCTACCTACTACCGTTGAACAGGTGCTCTCGGGAAAAATGGCGGCACAACTGTGTCTTCAACTTTGTCGATCCCAGAAGCAACAAGCGCCAGGTACGAATTGAACGATCTTAAAAGAGGGCGACAGATCTACATTTTCTAAATGTATTCCAAGTCTTCGTCGTTGACCTTCTTTTAGTTTTCATTCGATCGAATGTCAATCCTGAAAGAGCTGCCTGACATTTCATTGTGCTCAGCGAGTAAGGTGAAGTGCCCTAAGTCTGGACAGTCCAAAAGTGATACCTAAATCTGGACAATTGAATTTTCATAGTAAAATCAGTAATTAAGAGATTAAATTATTATATTATACAGGGTGGCCCACATAACTCTGAACAGATCAATATCTCCGTTACTTTTCGTTGTACAAAAAAACTTCGTAGGACAAAGTTACACTGTTTGAAGGGCTACATATAACGGTGTAAGGGAAAAAAAATTTCAAGGTCATTTTTATGAGATTTCAAGGTTATCGATGTTTTTTTAAATGGAGTGAGGTATTTTTTAATACATCAATCGATGCAGCTGGACATTCTTTATAAAAAAATACTAACCTATGTATGTCGAAAAGTTAGTAGTTTAGGAGATATTTCAATTTAAATAACTCCAAAATACCATTACTGTCGTACTAAGGCGTTAGTGTTTACTTATTTGTGTAACGCCTTAGTACGACAGTAATGGTATTTTGGAGTTATTTAAATTGAAATATCTCCTGAACTACTAACTTTTCGACATACATAGGTTAGTACTTTTTTTATAAAGAATGTCCAGCTGCATCGATTGATGTATTAAAAAATACCTCACTCCATTTAAAAAAACATCGATAACCTTGAAATCTCATAAAAATGACCTTGAAATTTTTTTTCCCTTACACCGTTATATGTAGCCCTTCAAACAGTGTAACTTTGTCCTACGAAGTTTTTTTGTACAACGAAAAGTAACGGAGATATTGAGCTGTTCAGAGTTATGTGGGCCACCCTGTATATTCTGAGGCCTTAGCTACAAGTAGGTGTGAATATTATTTCATTAAGACATCAATTGAAATTTAAAAATGAATTCAAAGTTCATCTGAAAACAGTATACAAAATAGTCTATTTACATGCGAAGCATGTGCATTTATAGTTCGAACTTTTGTTAGAAAAAAAGATATAATTTAAGCCCTCGGACAAAAAATAATTATCACGCATAATAATATTGATATTTTAAAATAAATTGGCAATCAAACTTAACGTAAATAATAATTATTAATCCAAATATTAGATGTCCAAGATTAGGACTGTTTTCAAATATAAGTACTCCATACAGGGACGCGATGACAGTAGCTGTCCCACTCTAAGCTTATACGCAATGTGCTTACGCCTGAAGCCGGACACGTGTTTGTGAATAAAATCAACGCATTGTTTGCAAATTATTTAACTACATGTACGTATAATTAGTCTTTTATTAGCTTGAATAACGTATGTAGAAAATATATTCCGGTAATGACGTTAATAATACTTTACGTTTACATCGTAAATTTATCAGTATTACTACCTAACCTTAAAAGTTGTATTATGACAAGTTTTATTAAAACAGTAAATGAAAATAAATATATATTTGGTTAAATAATACAATACTATAATCTATGATAAGAATACTACATATTACGCAAAGCATCTTCTATTCGTCATGCGCAACAGCGCCACCAACCAACGTTTTAGGTTATGTTCGCTCGATCAACTCGTAAATTGAATTTATCTCGATATAGGCTTTACTTCTGTCCAGGTACTAGCTCAGATTGGATTTAATATGTCCAACTATAGGTTTGAATTATTCTTGTTAATACAATTAAGATATTAACCTAAACAATGATTTTTTTATTTTGAATTACTTTACAAACTCTGAATTGTATGTTAAAACTCTTAAGAAATTGTTTTTGTTTATTTAAAGTGATAAAATTTAAAATAGAAAAACATCCTGTCCAGGCATAGGGCACTTCACCTTATTGAAAAATTGGCACTCTGATTTGGCCTTTCACAAGTTCATAAATTCTACAAAATAACTAAAGACGATATATGTACATAGTTTCACCATGGTAGAATATAATTCTTTTGTCTGACTAGAAATGTCACGGATGTAGGTACGTCATCCTGCATACAATACTACAAAACAAGCATAAACTGTAACAGCTTCCTCTCTCTTTTCATTCGAACAAACAGCGTAGTGCGTTTTAAATTCTCAGGACGTAAAATCGTTCACATTTACATACTGATATGCCAAAAATATGCAAATGAAGTGTATCTGCTGCTTCGACTAACCTTGCTTTATAAAAATGTACCTACCACGATTTCAACAAACTTCTGTAAACGTAGAATAACATTTACACGAAAAATGAAGAAGGAAGGAAACACTAAATAAATAAATGATAATGGCCACCGCAGCCAGGGCCCGTAACATTCAAAATTGTTGGTAAGTAATAACTTTGGAGGACACCACACATCCGCAGCTGTGTCCTCCGGTAATGCTAGACAGCAGCAAAATTTTTAAAACGAGTCCAGAAACCAGGACAATGGACACCTATTACGGTGATCCTCGGGCTGCTATTATTTCAGCATGTCCTTGCGGCGAAACCTTAACCTTCGTCCCCCTCTGCGCTCGAAACTATACTCTTTCTTTTCGCCCGCGAACTTTAGCGCAAAAAATTATGTTTTCGAAGATTACAAGGATGGACCGCCGCGGTGCTCCAAGGTCTCCTCGAAGCGATGCTTGCAAAGTTTCGCTATAATTCCGGAATGCATTCTCTGCGGGAAAAGGTGTTTCAATTAGCGAAACAAGGGACGACAGTTGGTCCGGCGAATGACAAAATTCTTAGATCTATTAGACCTTGTTGCGACAGTAAAAACTTTTCCTGTCACCAGGTACCGTTTACTTTTATTTTTCAGTGTCGCCAGATTAGACTCGTCTCCACACTCTACCTTCCCCCTTCCGCGTCGCGCACGTGTCCGGTACTGGCATCGCAGATAGGGGATTCCAAACAATCAGAATAATGACATTAACCCACATCCGTCCCAGAATAGGGCAATAATCAACTAATATTTAAAAATGAATAAGTCTTCTTGAATAAATATGTTTTTTTCTATCGATCGTATTTGCTGATAATAAATTTATAAATGTTTTCGGCGCTACTGTATTGTAACGTTTAAAATTACATATACTCCGCCGTCTAGACGTTAATTAGGTTACTCTTCCGCTTGAATTTCCACGCTGCGATCTCGTCGTAGTCGAATGATTACCCATACAGCGAGTTGGAGAAATTAATAATCAGTCAATCAAGGTGTAGAATGGTTAATGGGGTACGATCAGGCGGAAACGGCATCGGATCGTAAAATTAAACGAAGTTAATTTTTAAAGATGTCAAGGATGCTCGATGGATCGCGGAATACTTTCTTTTCACGGGTTCTTTCTTGATGTGCACGGGGGATGATAGAAAAGAGGAGAAAGGCGAAAGGGGAGTGGGTGGAGCGTGGAGGGGAGAAGAGGCGAAATTAAAACCAGCGCAATCGAAACGAGATACCTCGACGTCTAGTGTAAATCTATCTTCAAATGGAACAAGAGCAGAGACCAGGTTGTCGCGAACTCTCGATGTCCCCGAGGTAAAATCGAAGGCTGCAGCCTTGCCTCTGTATTAAGCAAAAGCAAAACGATTCCGTTTGGCTCCGTCATCGTCGACAGATCATTCGAATATCCACTATTGTTTAGAAGTGTTTCAACAATTAGACGGACGCAGCGATCGTTGCGATTTCGATCAATCGTCGAGGATGGTTTTTTCATGTTAAAGGGGTATACTTAATCAACGGGCTTCAAGTGTGTTGTAGCATTATAAATTTGAATGGCGATCGCATCACCTTGAGACACACGCGTGGCCTTCTCACGGGATAGAAAGCTCGTATAATTTTATTTAACCATGCTATTTCCAGGGCGTGTATTACCGTTCAAATCGTAATGACAGAAGAGATAGCTCGGATAGAGGACATCTATAATGTACGGCACACGAGTCGCGGACACATTTGCTGCATCAACGACCCCGTGTACAGAGTTTCAGATAATTTTCTTATAGCATACGAGCTTCATTCCCGAGCTACTCCACTTTCATCTCACCTGCTCGTTTCTTTCTTTTCATAGTTCTCTCTATGTCTGCTCCATTTCTCTATATTCGAGTATCAATTCTATTTCGTCTTCGTGGTCCTCTGCAAACAATGAACACTGCTGAACGTTGCTCGGCTGGTTAGCTGTTTCAATATATTGCTAATACATATATAATCATCGTACAACAGAGATGTTTAGTATTGGGTTGATGAATCGAAGGTAACATTAAAGTATTTATTCATATGTTCATTCAGTAACACGAGAAGTTACCTCGAAAATGGCAGGACGTAATATGGAAAATATGTTATTGAATAAATCTATGAATAAATATCTGAATTTTAGCTTTCAATTTTAATTTTCAAACGCAGCGAACTTTCGTTTCGATCCAATACTTTGAATAAATGCAAATTATTACTGGTAACTACGTTGGAAACAGAGGTGGGCATTATTTGGCGAAACAAATATCTCAAACACTATTTAATATTTTAGATTGCATTTTGCTTAAAGAAAATAATAGTTTAAATAAGTATTAATTTTTTTCTAAGTGTACTAGATATTACAGGGCTAATGTTTATTTTTAACTTTATCAAAAAATGTAAGATTAGGATTTAACGCCTACCGTTTATACTACATAATTCCACTTTATATGATACATATTATGTTATATATTTCTCTATTTTTTTGTAGAGTGTTGTAGTAATGTATGCTATATAAACCAAACTAGGTTTACGGCATTAATAAATAAATAATTAATTAGTTTAAATAAGATATACAATTTCGAAAATGAAATATTTCTATTTTAACAATCTGAACCTCGAAATAAAATATTTCTATTTCAACAATCAGAAACACGAAATAAAATATTTTACTTTTTGCGTTGTTATAGTACTCTGAGAATTGAGAGTGCACCATTATTTTCAGCAATAATGCTTGAAATTGAAATTGAAAATAAAGACAAAATACAAATATTTTGAATATTCTTGAAAGAAAATATTATTTTCAAACAAATTACTGCCTCAAATAAATTATTTTATTTTGAAAAATTACTGCATCAAATAAAATATTTTATTTTCAAAAATTACTGCATTAAATAAAATATTTTATTTTCGAAGTTGGACGCATACTTTAAAATAAATAGGATAGCTCTGGTTGGGAAGAATTACCAGCAATTTCGATCTATCGCTATGCACGATCATAGTATAACAGGGGCGATAGTATTAAAAATGTACTCGATTTATCGCGGAGGTTACGCAGTAAATAATTTATGAAATTCGACCATGTTTTGCCGGAGAAACCGGTCACTGTATCGGGCAAAAATCACTAGCAATTTACGATTCGTACAATTGTTACTTGCCGAAGGAATACAGGTCGCGAGTATGGTATGCGAAATTGAAGGTGTGCGGTACGGTACGATCAAACGTACGCCATGTATACTTTATCGTTCCGGATCTATGCACCTTGATAACCGACCTTCTCCGCGATCCACTGTAAGTTGTTTTGCATTCGTGGAAACGAAGCATGGGGCATTAGTATTAAAAGATTTCTTATCGACCGACTTCCTAATTGCTTCGTTACTTAGGTATTGACCGCGGAACATCGTTCGCCTCTTGTTCCCTACGAAAAGCTCTTGGATCGCCAAGTCTGATTTGATCAGATCATACGAAAGAAATCAATATCTGCAAGACTCGACGCGATTTTCCAACCAAGTTTTCGTTTCCGACATGGTAATTAGTCGTTGAATCAACGAATTCCTTTCGCTCTCTCGGATAAAGCGAATAGGATGGCCATGGCAAAGAAGTCCTCAGTCTCCTTGACGCCCCGTGTGACCTTGCACCCGCGCGCTTCTTCGTAAGTCTGCGATTAAAAGACGATTAATTCGCGTTGGAAAGAATCGAGCCGTCCGCAAGAAACGCTTATCTGCCGGGGGTGGATTGCTGGAATCTCGCCGTAAAATTAAAATTGAAATTCTTCTTTCGAAGTTTGCGAACTTGGCTATGGCCAATTATTCGACGTTGCGGGAACAATCATTAGGATCATTAGCGGGAGCAACAGAGACATTAACTTTAATTGTTTCCTCGAGAAACCGGAAATGTGCCGGTCGAACGTCGAGATTAGCATTGTCGTGCCGGCCACGTTGCCATGATCTTTCTTGTTGTTTTATTCGACCTTTACCATTATCATTATCATTCTTGTTGTTCTATTCGACCTTTACCATTATCATTATCATTCTTGTTGCTTCATTGATCTAGTACCATTATTATTATCATTCTTGTTGTTTTATTTGACCTTGATCATTATTATTATCATTCTTGTTGCTTCATTGCTCCAGTACCATCATTATTATCATTCTTGTTGCTTCATTGATCTAGTACCATTAGTATTATCATTCTTGTCGTTTTATTCGAACTTTACCATTATCATTATCATTCTTGTCGTTTTATTCGACCTTTACCATTATCATTATCATTCTTGTTGCTTCATTGATCTAGTACCATTATTATTATCATTCTTGTTGTTTTATTTGACCTTCATCATTATTATTATCATTCTTGTTGCTTCATTGGTCCAGTACCATTATTATCATTCTTGTTGCTTTATTGGACCATTACCATTGCCATTATCATTCATGTTGCTTCATTGGTCTATTACCATCATTATTATCATTCTTGTTGCTTCATTGATCTAGTACCATTATTATTATCATTCTTGTTGCTTCATTGGTACAGTACCATTATTATTATCATTCTTGTTGCTTTATTGGACCATTACCATTGCCATTACCATTCATGTTGGTTCATTGGTCTATTACCATTATTATTATCATTCTTGTTGCTTCATTGATCTAGTATCATTATTATTATCATTCTTGATGCTTCATTGATGTAGTACCATTATTATTATCATTCTTGTTGTTTTATTTGACCTTGACCATTGTTATTATCATTCTTGTAGCTTCATTGGTCCAATATCATTATTATTATCATTCTTGTTGCTTTATTGGACCATTACCATTGCCATTATCATTCATGTTGCTTCATTGGTCTATTAAAATTATTATTATCATTCTTGTTGCTTCATTGGTCTATTAACATTATTATTATCATTCTTGCTGCTTCATTGATCTAGTCCCAGCATTATTATCATTCTTGTTATTTTATTGGACCTTGACCATTATTATTATCTTTCTTGTTGCTTCATTGGTCCAGTACCATTATTATTATCATTCTTGTTGCTTTATTGGACCATTAACATTGCCATTATCATTCATGTTGCTTCATTGGTCTATTACCATTATTATTATCATTCTTGTTGCTTCATTGATCTAGTATCATTATTATTATCATTATTGATGCTTCATTGATGTAGTACCATTATTATTATCATTCTTGTTGTTTTATTTGACCTTGACCATTGTTATTATCATTCTTGTAGCTTCATTGGTCCAATATCATTATTATTATCATTCTTGTTGCTTTATTGGACCATTACCATTGCCATTATCATTCATGTTGCTTCATTGGTCTATTAAAATTATTATTATCATTCTTGTTGCTTCATTGGTCTATTAACATTATTATTATCATTCTTGTTGCTTCATTGATCTAGTACCATTATTATTATCATTCTTGTTGTTTTATTTGACCTTGGTCATTATTATTATCATTCTTGTTGCTTCATTGGTCCAGTACCATTATTATTATCATTCTTGTTGCTTTATTGGACCATTACCATTGCCATTATCATTCATGTTGCTTCATTGGTCTATTACCATTATTATTATCATTCTTGTTGCTTCATTGGTACATTACCTTTTTTGTCATAGTTCTTATTTCTTTAGGACAAGAAGGGGCTAAGACGGAGGGTTAATTTTTCGGTACACAGTCAAAACAACCACGATCAGCAACATTGTCCGTCTCATTAACTGAAAAATCCAAGCTGTTGCGAGTCAATCGACGAGAAAGTTGCGGTCGTTCCGAAGCGTTCGTATTATCCGATCCGAAAAATTCGATTGCTGGCAGAGCAGCCAGCACGTTGCCGACGAGCGTCGACGGCTCGACGAGATTTATGGTCTCGATCGAACTTTCTGTGCAGCGTTTCTTTTCCGAGACGTCATCGTCGCCTTGAAGTGTCACGCCGCAGCGGTGCGGCGGCTGCACTGACGGCCACACTTCGTAAAGCTCTCACCCCGTTGTAACTTTCGGGTGTAAGCTTCCTTGGAAAAAAGCTAGCTAATGTCCCGTCTAACTTTACAGGTGGTTGCATAGACCTGTCAAGTCTGCCGGGCAGATCCTCCATTTCCTTTTATCGAGACGGTGGATTTTTATACAAAATTGTCCAAGCCAGCTGTAGAAACCAGAAGTTAAGCGAAATTGTATTTGTTCTTTTAATAATTGATTGTGCTATGTAAATAATTTACTTGGCTTCGGAGTTTAACGAGAATCGAAGTGTACTCGGTTTAACAGGGCGTACGGAGCTGCATCGGCAGCCATAATCCGCAGAAGGGTTAAGTCGAAGGGAAAATGGTGGCGCCGTGATCGCCGACGACACTCCCGACTTCGCTGATTATTTCGTCAGAATCGATTGCGGAGCCGGCGTGCTCACGCTGTTGAATATTAATTAGTCGACCGTTGGAATCAGTGCATTCGTTTGAATGCCATCTGCGTTAGGATACGCTGAATACCTCGAGCTCAAGCTTTTGCCAAACAATCGATAGAATGAAGGACTCCGCAAGATAAAGAAGACGTTAAGACCAGCATCGCTAGAGTCCTCATTAATCTTGAGTATCTCAATTACCCTTATTTGCTCGGTGAATCATTTTAACTGTATTTAAACGTTCCTGTTCTATTCGGTGAAATTTTTTTCCATTATTCCGTAGACAGACCGTATTCAGCCTCATTTGTTTATATCGAAATCCGATAATTATTCAAAAGCAATGAAACACGCGCACCAATCATAAACATATACTCGTGTATTGGACATGGAATCGCTGTGGGAGGTGGCTCGAGTTTTAAAAGGAAATGTTTTTACACTTTGCGGTTTGTCGATCGAGTTTAATTTTATCGAATTTCCGCGGTGCTGACGTGTTGCACATAAAATCATTTCGAAAAATAGAAAAATCACAATTTATATTTCCAGCGCGACACAGTTATTTCGCTTTACGTTAAATAACTTTCCCGGATAATGTCAACGCGTATTTTAAACGATCTCCTAATTTTTCTTCGACAGAGGGTAACAAGATAAATTTCTTTCGGGGTTTCCTTTCGTAATCTCATCAGTCAGCAGATTTCTTTCGAATGGAAACCAGCCTTGAGAAAGTTAAGGGCGGTTTATCTCGCTGGCAACAGGAGTTCTCTCGCTCGACGTGATTGTAAACGCTTCATTTTTCGTCGTCTGTCAGTATTTGCTTCGGTAATGGCGTACGTCCGTTACGTTTGCACGGGGAATTGCAGACGCCGATACGATCCATTAAATTTCTTTCAGTCAAATTGTCCGGAACCCATGCATCGTGGATGTATACTCATCCGAGCATCGCTAAACGATCACCTACGCTCGCTTCTCTCTCTGATCTTTTGACCGTCTGCCAATTCTCTAATCGCAGTTGCTAGTTTTTACTCATTTAATAACTCCGTGGCGGAAAAGACTCCTCCCAGCTTATCAGCAATCAAAATTTCAATAAGGTGAAGTGCCCTATGCCTGGACAGTATGTTTTTCTATTTTAAATTTTATCACTTTAAATAAACAAAAACAATTTCTTAAGAGTTTTAACATACAGTTCAGAGTTTGTAAAGTAATCTAAAATAAAAAAATCATTGTTTAGGTTAATATCTTAATTGTATTAACAAGAATAATTCAAACCTATAGTTGGACATATTAAATCCAATCTAAGCTAGTACCTGGACAGAAGTAAAGCCTATATCGGGACAAATTCAATTTACGAGTTGATCGAGCGAACATAACCTAAAACGTTGGTTGGTGGCGCTGTTGCGCATGACGAATAGAAGATGCTTTGCGTAATATGTAGTATTCTTATCATAGATTATAGTATTGTATTATTTAACCAAATTTATATTTATTTTCATTTACTGTTTTAATAAAACTTGTCATAATACAACTTTTAAGATTAGGTAGTAATACTGATAGATTTAAGATGTAAACATAAAGTATTATTAACGTCACAACCGGAATACATTTTCTACATAAATTATTCAAGCTAATAGAAGACTAATTATACGTACATGTAGTTAAATAATTTGCAAACAATGCGTTGATTTTATTCACAAACACGTGTCCGGCTTCATGCGTAAGCACATTGCGTATAAGCTTGGAGTGGGACAGCTACTGTCATCGCGTCCCAGTATGGAGTACTTATACTTGAAAACAGTCCTAATCTTGGACATCTAATATTTGGATTAATAATTATTATTTACGTTAAGTTTGATTGCCAATTTATTTTAAAATATCAATATTATTATGCGTGATAATTATTTTTTGTCCGAGAGCTTAAATTATATGTTTTGTTCTAACAAAAGTTCGAACTATAAATGCACATGATTCGCATGTAAATAGACTATTTTGTACACTGTTTTCAGATGAACTTTGAATTCATTTATAAATTTCAATTGATGTCTTAATGAAATAATATTCACACCTACTTGTAGCTAAGGCCTCAGAATATATAATATAATTATTTAATCTCTTAATTACTGATTTTACTATGAAAATTCAATTGTCCAGATTTAGGTATCACTTTTGGACTGTCCAGACTTAGGGCACTTCACCTTAGTTCAGCCTGAAATACTTCGCGCCGCGGCTGAATGAAATGAAGGCAATCGTAAAGTTCGAAGTTATCGCAGCGACACGTCAGTGGGCTGTGCTATTCGTGTCTGCAGTGCTGTCATTTTATATCAGAGTTGGGCAAAACGTAATCCGATTAATTATTGAGAATTACGGCTAATATAAAATCCAAGTATTGATCATGGCTGCTGATTACTAAATAATCAGTAATCATTCATTAATCAATAAGAAGGGAATCCGAAGTCGTTGTAATCAATGTTCGAGTGATTGCTTTATTAATTGTTATGAGATGATTACATTTTTTCAATTATCATTTAATCTGTACTTTTGCTGTAACAACAACATTGGGAATAGAAAAGCTGTTTAAAAACCGCACTTATCTTAAAATGCACTAAAAAGGAGAAAATAATTTCTTTAGGCGTTAGTGACTATAAATAAAAGCGTGGAGCGCTAAACTATATTGACCTAATCTTCGTAGGCACTCCACGCTTTTATTTATAATTACTAACGACTAAAAAAATTATTTTCTCCTTTTTAATGCATTTTAATATAAGTTTCAATATAACTTATTATATATTTTTTTATTTTCTACTTTTTAGTCTTTTTTAAATAGAACGCAAGATATAGTAATACTAGTATGAAATAGTAAGATATAGAAACGCAAGATGTGGAAAAACGCGAGATAGAATGAGGGGGTGACTCCGAGAGACGGCGTCTCTTGATGGAGTCCGATATTGTCCGAAATGGAACTGAATGAACGGAACACCTCACTGACTGAGCTCCTTCGGTGCGAAATATGTCAGTGGAGTGGGGATGAGTCGGAGTGGGAACGCGTAGTGGAGTAGGGAGCGCTGGCGCGCGGAGTGGGGATCGCTAAACGCGATGACGTCCTACCAAGTGTCGCTCGACGAGGTGTGACGGTTAATATTAAAATTTTTTTCTCTCCTGAACGCACAGTTTTTCTTAAATTTGTTGTTTAATATTGCATTGTCATCCAGTTCTCAGCTATATTTAAAGTTTCAAGTCTCTAGCTCATCGGGAAGTGGTTTAAAATTCGATTACAAGATTTGACCCATACAACAACAACAATGATAACTCAGCAAGCTAATATAAGCGTGGTAAAAAGATTCTCGACGAAAATCTGGTGGTTGTTTCATTCTTTACATTAAGAGTATCATAGAGTGATGAAAGTCCATTCATCAGAATTGTCGCTTTTATTGAATAGCGAGAAAAGAAAATTTTCTACGAAGTTAAATATTACAATTTGTGTTCGCTGATATCGCTCTGAGCAGGTTTCTGGTAATTTCAGATTTAAGAAACCGCGACAAAGAAAAGGCTTTTCACGGCTTTGCTCGCGCCGAGCGAGAAGAACGACAAGGTCGAGGCCGAACGGGGAACAAGAGAGAGAGAGAGAGAGAGAGAGAGAGGGGGGAGGGAGGAAGGGTGAGAGGGATGGCATGGGTGTGAGAAACTAATCGAGATTCTAATTGAGTTGCCACTGTAATCGCATCTTCATCGATAATTCCATACCAAATAGAATATGTCCACAATTTGGTATCTCATATCCGTTAATTAAACTGAAAACTTCCGAACGTGAGATGATGCGAATATTCTAGACGGCTTTTAGGCGATCAAGGCTGTCGCTGGTGACCGTGGGACGGTGGATGGGAGAGCGCAAAAAAATCACGGGGAAATAGAATTATCTGCAAGCAGGAAATTGAAATAGAAATAATTGAGTGTAAAGAGCGAAGGGGAGCGAGAGCGAGGAGGAAAATATATCAAGGGTACGGGTATACATACATATATCGTTCAGGGGATAAGTAAACGGCGAGTGAAACTTTATCGAAAATTGTTGGGATCATCCCGGAGCAAATATGGTATTAAAACAATTTTCACCGAACGCAAGTTTTAATGGGAAACAGTTCGAAAGAATATTCGGGAAGTTAAACGAGCTTTTATCGAATTTCATCGAGTCTCGTTTAATTTTCAGAAATAAACGCTGATCATTTTTCAGATGCACAAGGTGTCTAATTGGAAATATTGTTAGTGTCAGGGGAAGTACATTGTGTTTCTTTTCAGAAACCTCCTCGCTCCATTGTGCCATTTTCTTTTTCAGCAACTCACCAGCAGTACTTGTTTGTTAGAAGATAGATGATCGTGTTTAGGTGGAGTTTATTAAATAGATTGCTTCTGTGATAACTGTATTAGAATACGAAGAAGGTATATCAAGGGATTAGATGCAATAGATTATACGGATATGGTCTTTGCGAGCTGGAGGACAGTTAATCACCAGCCTTCACTTTCATCCACTGGAGAGCGAACACGTGATAAATCCAGAAATCAGAAAGCAGCAGTTTGTCAATAGTTGACGAAGTTGTATCCACTCATTTGACGATTTATCCCCCGGATAAATCAGACATTCTTGGACAACTATCGGCGTCCGTTTTTACGTGACTGGGAAAAGTGGAGGCGTCCACGGGCCGCAGTGTGGGTGGCTCGGTAAGAAAAGTAGTAACAAAGTCGACCACAACTTGGAGGGGGGAAACAACATTACGGGCGAAATATATATCACAGGATATCTTAAAATATAGCGAACTGTGGCGTCTGACGTGCAAAAGTTCAAATGTAAATAGCTAAGCTCTTCTCAGCTGGAGAAGATGTATTCAACAATTTATAAAATAATCATCCGACGTCCGGGAATTCACACGATTCACCTGGACAGCTTTGTCCAAACATTTTGCATTTCGCCTAAACGTTTGGTTTCCCAGCGAAACGAAACGCCGAGGATGGAAATAGTGAATGATTCCGCTTTCCGATTCTTAGTCCACGGCCGCGCTTCTCTCCGCCGAACTTCCGACGAGTTTGTAATTCGTTTTGCACAACCCATCGCGGATACCTAACTCATTTTACTTGAGTCCCGAGTCGCGAGCTCGGAAAGATTTCGTTATAGTTCGACTGCCAGTGCCCGTGAAATATCCTGGCTTCCATACTTCCCGTCTTCCCTCGAATCTCCTTATTTTTCTGGGATCTCCGGCGAACATTGGAACGTGCTTTTCGTTTCCGGTTCCCGGAATCCACTTTCCGTGTCGTAATTAATTGCTTTTATTAACTCAGTTTTGAGAGTGTTTCCATCAACGTTTATATTAACGTGGAAACATGATGATTTATACTCGTGTCTCATGATTAATTACTGAATACTTTACATCCAATTGTTACACATAAGAATATTGATCGAGGGTTATAAAATACTAATGTCAAGTATAGGTACTTACAAATTTTTCAGAATCTTCTGTTGCTCCTAAATAAACGCTAACATCAATTTCAATTTCAATTTTAATTGCAATTTCAATATCAATTCTTCAACTTCATTTTCAATTTCAACTCTTCAATTTACACTAGCGAGTAAACACTAACGTCTTAGTACGACAGTAATGGTATTTTAGAGTTATTTAAATTAAAATATCTCCTGAACTACTAACTTTTCGACATACATAGGTTAGTACTTTTTTATTGGGTTGGCAAGAAAGTAATTTCGGTATTTTTAGATGAAATAAAATCCAATTTTTTTATCAAAGCAATGAACTTTAATCAATAAAATATTTTCCATTTTGTTGTATGATCTTTTGCCATCTTTCTGGTATCTTCATAATTCCGCGCTCATAAAACTTCTGATCCTTTTCGGTGAAAAACTGATCCAAGTGCGATTTCAGATCATCATCATTAGTGAATGTTTTACCATTCAAAGAGTTTTGTAAACTTCGGAATAAATGATAATCTGATGGTGCAATGTCAGGGCTATATGGTGGATGTGACATCACTTCCCAACCAAGCTCCAATAACTTTTCACGTGTTACCAAAGATGTGTGTGGCCTAGCGTTATCATGGTGGAACACGATTCCTTTGCGATTTGCCAATTCTGGCCGTTTTTCTTTGATTGCTATGTCCAGTTTTGTTAGTTGTCGACAATAGACATCTGAATTGATGGTTTGGTTCCTTGGGAGCAGCTCAAAATACACAATACCTTTGTAATCCCACCAAATTGACAACATGATCTTCTTTTGGTGCAATTCAGCTTTCGGTGTGGTTTGGGCTGGTTCATCACGCTTGGACCATGATCGTTTTCGAGTTGTGTTATTGTAAACAACCCATTTCTCATCACCGGTGATGATTCGCTTGAGAAAAGGGTCGATTTCATTTCGTTTGAGATGCATATCGCATATGTTGATGCGTTGCATTAAGTGAATTTCTTTCAACTCGTGTGGAACCCAAATATCGAGCTTCTTAACGATTCCGAGACTTTTTAAACGATATTCTATGGTTGTATGCGAGACATTTAACCTGTCTGCAATCTCTCGGACAGTTATATGACGATCCGATTCAATAATGGCTTTCATTTGGTCATCATCAACTCCAGATGATCGACCAGAACGTTGGTCGTCTTTAAGTGAGAAATTTCCAGAACGGAATTTTTTAAACCAATTCTGGCACGTGCGTTCTGTTAAGCAATCTACACCGTAAACTTCGCATATATCTTTGTGAGCCTCGGCAGCTTTTTTACCTCTACGGAAATAAAAAAGCAATATATGCCTATAATGTTCGTTTCTGCACTCCATGTTCAAATTGACACAGAACTAACAATTTTAATCAAAATTACGTGTAATTTGCTTCAAAAGTAACCTAAAAGATGCAGTTATGAAATGTCAGAAAGAAAACAAACGCAACGTTAACAGAAGCCAATCAAACAAAACATAACGCCATCAGTTAGTGAAAACCGAAATTACTTTCTTGCCAACCCAATATAACGAATTCCCAGCTGCATCGATTGATGTATTAAAAAATACCTCATTCCATTAAAAAAAAATGTAGTTGACCTTCATATGTCCTTTACGCGTCCACCTGTAAAAAAGTTAAATACACTACATAATGTACCCCTTCAGACCATGCAACTTCTGTATACAAAACTTTTTCGTGCAACGTATACTTTGGAAGTTATTATAGGTGTGCAAGTTGCGTGGACCACCCTGTATATCGCCTAATCCGCTGAAGGAACGGTGAGATAAGGTAACACTTTATTATAATACAGGATTAATATTCTTATAACAATGAATATAAGGTATTCTTTCATATTTTGCAACTTCAAATTTATAATCCGAATGGTCAGGGAGACGATGACGTCGTATGGGCCTAGCGACGAATGTCCCTTTACATTTCGTTTGTACGAGGCACGCCCACGATTACGTTCTGTCTCATCGACACGGTCGGGTGGACTGTAGTAGTAGGCTTTTGTCTATACGTATAAATCCACACAATCAAATTTTGCAAAAATTTTGAAAGCTTATATCTGAATAACTACTTGTTTGTGACATGTGGCTTCTTTCAAACTATCTCTTTTCTGGGTGAGTGGAACGAGTTGATGTAAAAAAACAATTTTAACAACAATTTTGCGGCAAGTTTCTTTTACAAATGTCCACCGATTCAGAGGTGCAGATTCGTCCCTAGGACGGATGGATGACCATTACTTTTTATACACACTGTACAGCTTCTTCGCCAAAGTATTTCCGCAATATTCGCATATTTCACGTTTCGCAGTGTCCACCTAAGTGTCGAAATGTATAAGCTCGCAGGACCTTGCCATCGGTCAAGCACGGAATTCGATCTCGGCGAGAGACAAATCGGCCAGACTCACCCCTCGGGCGATTTCACGCGGCGTCAAACTTCCGAATCGAGTTGGTCGAGAATGTGACCGAGTATGTATGCGGGCCGTTGCACCTTCCAGACAATTCATTCAAAGGTGTAGAAGTTCCCCCGCATTGCGGGCTTTTATTTACAGTCGGCCGAACGTCCCGCGAGCACGTGCCTCCTGATCGATCTTGCGTATTTCCCAGGAATCACGAAACGCAGCCTGAGAGCTTCCTTTCCTCTCTCCTCGGAGTTTCTTCGTTTTGCTCGCCCTGTCAAAAGAAAAGAGAGTATATCCTTGAGCGAGCGAGACCGATCGTGCCCCGATCGATCTCCAGCGCAATGCCAAATTCAATTCGAACCTTCCTGTCCGAGGATTCTACGGATTCGCGAATTTCTATCCCGGTTTTTCTATCACACTGTTACCGAAATTGTCGTAGTTTTTAAAAAATCTTTTTCTGCAATCAGTTGCACTTTATAATTCCACCCAAACCAACCCTTTTGCAATATTTCAAAAAGTATTTGGTATCTTGGATACTTTCTGCAATTTTTTAACCCTCATTTCACAGTGGCAAAAATAAAAAATGATTTTTTTATCCAAATTGATGAGTTAACATTTATGCATCTTAGGTTTCATTGCTTTTTGCACCGGGTGTGATTAAACTTTTTATGTTTCGATGTTTCCCCGTATAATTACATATTCATTTTCATGAATCCGTGGGCAATCTATTAATTACTCCGCGAGGAGCGCAGACCGTGGGGGGTGAGGCGAGGGTTGGAAAGAGTTTCGCAATTTCAGCAGCTCCGTGAAAGCCAGCGTGAAAAAGTGAAAAATAAAAATATTTCCGCCGGATATTTCTCTAATTCGGCCCAACTGGATACTGTTTCAAATGCTCCACCTGCCTCCACTTCAAACATTTCCAGCGTCGGAATTGCGAAGTGTCAGGCTAGCCCTCTATTACCTTCCCTCGCGAGCCTTATACGTACAGCATGACTGGAAATTATTCACGACTTTTTCAGGCTAATATTCAAGCATCTCCGTATTTTAAAAACATAGAAAGTCTATGTGTCCGTCAAAGAAGTAATGAACATCGATTAAGGTGAAGTGCCCTATGTCTGGACAGCATGTTTTTCTATTTTAAATTTTATCACTTTAACTAAACAAAAATAATTTCTTAAGAGTTTTAACATACAATTCAGAGTTTGTAAAGTAATTTAAAATAAAAAAATCATTGTTTAGGTTAATATCTTAATTGTATTAATAAGAATAATTCAAACCTATAGTTGGACATATTAAATCCAATCTGAGCTAGTACCTGGACAGAAGTAAAGCCTATATCGGGACAAATTCAATTTACGAGTTGATCGAGCGAACATAACCTAAAACGTTGGTTGGTGGCGCTGTTGCGCATGACAAATAGAAGATGCTTTGCGTAATATGTAGTATTCTTATCATAGATTATAGTATTGTATTATTTAACCAAATATATATTTACTTTCATTTACTGTTTTAATAAAACTTGTCATAATACAACTTTCAAGGTTAGGTAGTAATACTGATAGATTGAAGATGTAAACATAAAGTATTATTAACGTCACAACCGGAATACATTTTCTACATACGTTATTCAAGCTAATAGAAGACTAATTATACGTACATGTAGTTAAATAATTTGCAAACAATGCGTTGATTTTATTCACAAACACGTGTCCGGCTTCAGGCGTAAGCACATTGCGTATAACCTTAGAGTGGGACAGCTACTGTCATCGCGTCCCAGTATGGAGTACTTATATTTGAAAACAGTCCTAATCTTGGACATCTAATATTTGGATTAATAATTATTATTTACGTTAAGTTTGATTGCCAATTTATTTTAAAATATCAATATTATCATGCGTGATAATTATTTTTTGTCTGAGGGCTTAAATTATATCTTTTTTCCTAACAAAAGTTCGAACTATAAATGCACATGATTCGCGTGTAAATAGCCTATTTTGTATACTGTTTTCAGATGAACTTTGAATTCATTTTTAAATTTCAAGTGATGTCTCAATGAAATAATATTCACACCTACTTGTAGCTAAGGCCTCAGAATATATTATTATTATTATTATTATTATTATTATATACGGACCGAGGTCCTTTTGTACATATGTATACAGTTTTTACCGTATAACTGATAAAAACAAAAAAAAAAAAGACATAACAAAAGAAAGTCTTAACCTAAACTCTTAACCTAAGTCTTAACTAAAATTAACATAAAAATGGACCGCGCGAAAATAAAGAAATACAGATATAATTAACAAATAGTATTGCGCAATTTTGCTTTGAATGCCTGTAACGTGCCATTGAAAAAATCGATATTGTTGTAAAATATGTTAGAGTTAGCAATAATGCGATTTAATGGATTTATTGTTCCATATGAGGATTTGGATTTCATCGTTTGAAATCCTGCTCTCGTTCTCAACACACGTTCAGGTACGTAGAAGTTGATTTGCCTCAGGAGTGCGGGACAATCTATATTATTATTAATCAAATTGAAGATAAAGCTCTGGTCGGAAACTGTTCTACGATCAGACAATGTTTCAAGGTTGACTGTGTTTAATATTATAGAGTAATTGTGATCAAATAATGACATTGGGTTGTTTGTCTTATATGCACAAAACCTGAGGAATTTATGCTGCACTCTCTCTAGCATATTTTCATATTTAACGCTTTTCGGAGACCATATAGTTGAAGCATATTCTAACTGGGGACGGACAAGGTTAATGTATAGCAACCTAAGTGTATGGATTGAATGAAAATCTGTGGAAAAACGAAGTATGAAACCGAGCATTCTTGAAGCGGAGTTGACAATGTGATAAAAATGGTTGGAAAAGTTTAGGGTAGAGGAGAAGTGAATTCCTAAGTCGTTAACATCTGTTATTGAGGAGAGAATACAGTCATTTAGATGGTAAGGATATATAAGAGGTACAGAACGACGGGAGGACCTCATAATATGGCATTTTTTAATGTTAAGATCCATACCGTTCCTGTGACACCAGTCGCAGAAACGGTCTAGGTCTGTCTGTAATCTGGAAGCATCATCCAGGGACGAGATGATGCTAAAGATTTTTAAATCATCTGCAAATAGTAGAAATTTACAATGTTGAGAAATGGAGGTTAAATCATTAATGAATATTATAAATAGTATATATAATTATATATATAATATAATTATTTAATCTCTTAATTACTGATGTTACTATGAAAATTCAGTTGTCCAGATTTAGGTATCACTTTTGGACTGTCCAGGCACTTCACCTTATATCATCGAAAAGATCTTGTCCGATCGAGCGTGTTTGAAATCCGTCTATTCCCGCGGACAATAGAAAATTGCGAATCGGAACGAATGTTCCTGTGCCACGAGATTCGACTAAATATTTGACCACTCGTTTCACATATTACAAAATCTATTAACGGCGATGTAGCTTCTAGGTTATCACGATCCCCGTTGAGTTGAATAAATATTTAATCAGGTGTGAATGAAGTTGCCAATGTACATTCCGCGTGTAAATGTATGCGTCGCACAAAGCCGTGTTCCCAGGCAGAATTTCATTGTCATAAAAGAGGGACGAGACTCGAAACGATTGATACCGAGTTTCTACACGTGAAATTGTCAACGCTCCTTGGAGGAGTATTTTCGCGAGGATACAGCACCCGGAGCAATTTCGTCGCGGAATTCCCGATAATATCGCAATAGGCCCATTATCGTGTAATCCAGGGATTTCTCGAAACTGTACACAGCGAGCATAACTTACGCGTAATCCTGGGATTTCTTGCACCGTCCCGGAGTAGAAATCAACTGTATTGGTCGAGCAATTGTGCAACTGGGAGCTTGAGAATTCAGAGTCTCGAAAGGGATAGTTCTTTCGAAGTTTCGCGCGTTCTACTTTCTTCACAGAAGTTTAAAAATTATTGTTGTCACGTGTCTGGTATGCTTTATTCAAGATCAACGCCGGCAACTCTTCTTTTGATTTACCGTTCGAGTAGGAATTACGATATTATTTCCATTTTGTTCGAAAACTTATCAATTTGATGGATAAGCGAGTATTGTTAAAATAATGAAATCATCGAACTATACGATACACTTCAATCTGCAGGAAATCACGTTCACAGAATACTAGAGAGGTCCGAGTTGGTAAACGTGTTGCTCTGCTTGTGTATAAATAATCAATCCAATTGAGAGCAGTTGGTTAGATTCGTGTTCGTTCATTCGGACTAAAATGTTAGATTATTCCACAAAAATTAGGCAACCAGTTCATGTCCCTTTTATTCATTATTCGGAACGATGTGTCTGCATAATGAATTTGCCTGTGTCTGGTCAATCCTGACCCGATATCAGCGAGCAAGTAGTAATAGACGTGACCCCGTCTCTTTATAGCTCTACGCGGGTCTCGTATATGAGAAAAATTGTTTATGTTACAATCACTTCTAATCAAATATTTGCGTTCTAACGATAGTGTGAATGAAAAATAATGCCTGCCGTACAATCTGTCATTGCGTACAATAATTCCTAAACAAATATTCGCGTTCTAACAACGATGTATACTATATAATATAAATTCATTCATTTATTTGATAATGTTGTGAACTGCATAAATAATCTGCGGATCATTATGCATTTACGAAGTACTTGGTTGGATGAAATATAAAACAGTAGAAGATTTAAAATATTCAAGAATGTTGTAATGTTGCTTTTAATGTGACATAGTTGTTAAGGGATGAAATCAATTTTTATGCTATTCCTGCTTCCCACAATCAATGCAAAACATTTTTATTTTGTATCTACTAATTAGTAGACTGCGGATCTTCAAGCCTTTATGAAGAAATTAGTCGGGTGAAATATAAAACAGTAATAAATTAGAAAAATTCAAGAATATTGTAATGTTGGTTTTAACGTAACAAAGTCATTAAGGGATGAAATCAATTTTTAATTTATTTCTGTTTCCCACAAACAAATGCAAATCATTTTTATCTTGCATAAAGATCTGCAGTTTAGTAATCAATAGCAGCTCAAAATATAGTAAGGAGCAAAACTGAACCAATAACCACAAGTTTTGTATAAATCATTATTTATTGCTGGGAATTAGGGTTGCCAGACATTTATCCAAACATAGAAGAACTAGTGAAAACTGCAATTATGTATTTATGAGATATGCTCAAGATATGGGAGTTCAAGTAAAAGAGATATACAACACATTTTTAACTTTTTTATTCAAACAAAGATTTTTGAAAATTCCTATAGGTAGGTACATAAAGAACAAGTTTAAATATAGAAGACTCATATCAAATATAGAAGATCTGGGAATATAGAAGAATAACAAAAAATCAACATTATAATTATTTTTATCATAGTTAGAAGTAACTTAAGAAATTTTTTCAATAATTAATGCCTCCTCGTTTAGCAATGACAACAAAAATACCTATTTTGCACCTACAAGAGATGTTTACGTGGAATTTTCTAGTAGTATGTTTACATCTAGCACTTTGGTATGTTTACAAACTATTAGTCTACGTCTCAACACTAAGTTCTTTGCAATCAGTCGAACGGAAAAGCACGCAAGTGAAGTAAGAATAAATATGTATGAAATTAATTCCTCCAAATTGTGTAAAAAATATTATTTCTCTGTTGAATGACGGCTTGTCAACGCCTAAGCCGGCGAAAAGTTGCAGTGTTAGTCAATCGACAGTGCAGAGAATAAGAAAAAAATACTGTAAAAGTATATTATTAAATGTTGGAGAAAGACCAAAAATATTATCACCGCAGGATGAACGAAGGATTATACGGTTTGTCACATCTGGTGAAGCTTCAAGTTCCATTATGGCTGCAAAATTATTAAAAGAAGATACGAATATACAAATGAGTCTGTGGGCAGCACGAAGAACCCTCAAAGGAGCTGAGTTTAGAAGCATTAAGAAAAAACAGAAGCCAATGTTATCGAGAAAAAAATATTAAACGTCGTTTGGAATTTGCTACAAAATATAAAAACTGGACAACTACTGACTGGGAACGGGTTATTGGTCAGACGAGACCAAAATTAACAGAATTTGTTCAGATGGCATGTCTCGGTGCTGGATTCGTAAAAATGAAAGGCTTAAACCACGACATGTGAAACAAACGTTAAAGCATGGAGGCGGATCTCTAATGTTCTGGGGACGTCTAACAGCTTTTGGTGTTGGATCACTGCACCAAATTAATGGCATCATGAATCAGTACATGTACAAGGATATTTTACAAGATCATCTCATAGATGCTGTTGAAAATATGCCTTTCGAAGAAAAAAATGTAATTTTCATGCATGACCGAGACCCTAAGCTCACTGCTAAAAGTGTAAAAAATTGGCTCTGTACTAAAAAATGTTCTGTTCTGTATTGGCCTGCGCGGAGCCCCGACCTCAACCCCATAGAGAATCTATGGGGTTTACTAAAAAGACGACTTCGGGATTCATATGACTCCCAACCAACTTCAATCACAGATGTGTATGATAGAATTCAGGAACAGTGGGAACAAATATCTCCGGATTATTGCAAAAAATTAGTAGAAAGTATGCCAAAGCGAATTAGTGCAGTTTTACAAGCACAAGGGTTGTGGACGAAATATTAAAAACAAATAATATATTAAATATTGCAAAGTATTGGACGTGGTGCAAAACCGAGTCAATCTATTTTTGTTGTCATTGCTGAACGAGGAGACATTAATTATTGAAAAAAATGTCCTAAGTTACTTCTAACTATGATAGAAATAATCATAATGATGATTTCTTGTTATTCTTCTATATTCCTAGCAATAAATAATAATTTATACAAAACTTGTGGTTATTGGTTCAGTTTTGCTCCTTACTGAAGAATACAGTCGCATTCCGTGTCGAGGATGCTTTTATGAAGCTCCGGATTATTGCAAAAAATTAGTAGAAAGTATGCCAAAGCGAATTAGTGCAGTTTTACAAGCACAAGGGTTGTGGACGAAATATTAAAAACAAATAATATATTAAATATTGCAAAGTATTGGACGTGGTGCAAAACCGAGTCAATGTATTTTTGTTGTCATTGCTAAACGAGGAGACATTAATTATTGAAAAAAATGTCCTAAGTTGCTTCTAACTATGATAGAAATAATTATAATGATGATTTCTTGTTATTCTTCTATATTCCTAGCAATAAATAATGATTTATACGAAACTTGTGGTTATTGGTTATCCAGTTCAGCAACATTCCCTAGCAGCACAAGATATTGTATACACATTCATATAATATCAAAAAGAGATTCAATCTGTTTTTAATATTCAAATATACATATAATATTTATTTTACATTAAGTACCAAATATTCTTTTTTATATAGGTAAGTTAGGAAGAAATATTTTTCTCATATGAAAAAGTGTGGCTTAAAAAATATTTATCCAATATTTTTGTGCTACTAGGGTTGTCTCTGCAAACGCTCGATCTCCAAGATGATCGGTGTTCATCTCGAAATTGTCAGGCGCACGTGGACTTTTGCTGGCGAGTGTATCGAGGATTTCGGGTACCGTCATCCAGGACAACATTTTCGCCCAGCAACGTCCCGATATCTCGGGGGTTTCCCCGTTTTCCCTGGCTGGCAAGTCTGCGCCCCCCCGATTCGCCTTGTACATCGCATGCGGGTGCATGTGCCGGTGGATGGTTGCGCGTGCGCGCGTTTGTCGACTCGGCAGACAGCCCGCCGCTACGGGTGCATCTCGCGGCAGTTCGCAGTCGTCTTCTAAAGCAAGCTCATTAGTCGCTCAGCATTCGGCCGGGACACATTTTCGTGGGTCCCACTCGTTGCTCGCTGAAACCCAGTTTCGCACCATCCACCAACGACACCTACCTCTTCTTCACAAATATCACCTCTTTTCTATCCCTTCTCTAATCGCACCTTTCGCTTCGGACATAAAACACACTTTTCTAACCAAAACCACAGAAAAAAAGCCCAGAAAAAACATAACAACTTGAGGAAACAAAACGTGAAAGAGAAAGAAAAGAAGAGAAACGGTTCACGGTGTTCAGCCAAGGTGGAGAAGAAGGAGAAGGTGGAGGAGGCGGCAGGTGTCCCGCGAGACAGGGGATGCAACTGAACTCGATGGGCTCCTGTGCACGTGCCAGCTGACTCTCTCGAAAGGAGCGTCGAACTTGCAACGACCGTGCGACTCCCACCCTTTTTCCTTCCCGCACGGAAATCCCTGTGTGATTCATCGTCTAGACTCCAGTTTGCATCGGGGATAGAGAGTTTCCTTTCCATGAGAACGACTTCCGTCCGGTTCGCGTGAAGATCCGATGATCTGGTGTCGGGGGTGAGAGGGTACAGTTCCGAAACGTTGAAGAGAAAGTATCATTGGTCCCGGAACGGAGAACCGGATCGAGAGGTAGTTAGACCGCGAAGTCGGGCAGGGGTCGTCGACCACGGCGACGACGCTGACGGCGAAGACGGCCGAAAAAGAGGACGGAGACGTCGGAGCGAGCAACGTCGAGCAGCGGCTCGGTCCATGGTCGAAACCACTTCGATCCAGCGGTTCACGATCAAGTTCCCCATGCTGCAGCCACCGTCTCCCCTACTGGAGATGGCATCGTTGCGTCTGCCGGACTCCGAAGAGTTCGACGTCGACCCACGTCGTAGGAGCAATAATGGCAACGTGCCGCCCACGACCGTCGCAGCCATTCCTCCGACCACTGGCACGCTCTTTCAGATGCGAAACGACTTCGGCAACCTTCTGAACAACCTGATCACCGAGGCGATCACCGTCAACCCTAGGACCACCATGGAGGAGCACGGCGGATTGTTGAACGCGAGCAAAACCGTCAACCTATCCACCGCCGAACAGATTCCCGATCGATTGTACAGGCACAGCATGGCCATGTCCGCCGTCTACTGTGTCGCCTATGTCCTCGTCTTCGTCGTCGGCCTGATCGGCAACAGTTTCGTCATCGCCGTGGTATACCGGTCCCCGAGGATGAGGACCGTCACGAACTTCTTCATCGTCAACCTCGCGGTCGCCGACGTACTCGTCATCGTGTTCTGCTTGCCTGCTACCCTGATGAGCAACATCTTTGTTCGTGAGTACCGAGAAATCTTCTTCCGGCTCGAATCGGCTGGTTCTTCTTCTCTGTTTCAAATTGATAGCGATGGAGACTAGGTTTTCGTTAAGTCTCTTCGTACCCATGGTCATTCGATGGGAAAATAGTCGAAAGAGAAAGTGAAATCAATGCCACAGTTCTCTGTGAGGAATTATGGAATATTAGTTAATACTATATCGTGGACAACACTTGTGCGAAACGTATTGAAACACGGATAACGAGATTAGTAGTAACTGCTCGGATCTCGAACGGTTCGAGGAGGTGAAACCAGCGCCTTCGGCGGATTCTCGTGAGAAAATTATGGAATATTAATCATCGGGGGGCTTCGAGGGTCGAGATATTTGTCGTGAGATGAAAATAAATGGGGTTTCGGTAGGGTGGTTCTCTGGCAGAAGTGTCCGAGGACCGAAAAACTGTGCAGACGATGGAATCGATCGGGCGTATTGATCATGCGTGGGTGGCCGGGCAAAGGAGGACTTGGAAAACACGAAAATTGGATCGTGGACGATTAAACGGGCGGCAGAGCGCGAGCGATCCGTTCGCCGGCGTCGATTTTGCCGTTGCAGGGCCTCCGGTCCTCGGTCGACCTCGAAAGGGAGGTCGGAAAGGGTGGAGGGGCCTCCCTTGGTACTACGGAATCGATCCTTTCGCGACTCTCTCTCCGGCGCGGCGCGCTGTTCACGCTCGATGCACCAAGCGTATCGCGATCCCGTTTTCAGGGGCCGACAGCTTCATCTCGACTAACTGCAAATAAATTATTCGATAATGGAATCGCGTGATACGTACTCGACAAAGCGCAAAGAGGCGTCCGCCGGATTCTTTTCCATTTCTGAATTCGATTGCCCGACGCGTTCGCGATGATTTCAATGTTTCCAATCGATAAATGGAATGACGATTCTTTTCGCGAAGAATGAGAATTCTTTCAACCCCTTGCCGTATTTTAAACAGTCACGCTCGTCATGAAGAATGTAAACGAATGAAATGAAATAATATTCAAGCATTGAAATAAACGTAGCCATACAAAGAATATATAAATTTTCGTTTCTGTTCCACGACATTTTTGGGGATAAAGACATTTCAATCACCGTAACTGTAAAGAAAACGGCAAGGGGTTAACGCCATCCACTTTAGAGGGAGTTTTGATTGTATTTGGTCGGGAGCAGATGGAAATAAATTGATCGAGGTCTGCGAAGGCTTCGGAACCGTCCGAGCTGCCAATATGAGTCAATCAATAGCAGGAAAGTGACTATAATAAGTACGGAGATGTAAATGACCAATTCAATGACGATTAATTAAATGGGTCAGCTAATTCCGATAATACCAAAGGATAACGAGGTGTATGGTGCACAAATATGAATTCGTCGGCGGGACGATGCGCAATTAAGCAGAGATCGTTACGTGTGCAGCGTGTATTCGATGTAACATCCATCTAATTACGATCAGAGACATGGAGCCATGGAGTACAACCAGTAATTTAGATCTACGGGAACGTTTTAATCGAAGATATCTATTCTATATCAAAAAACAACTAAGATCGAACGATATCATTGCAAGAATTAGTATTAACGCTTGGAAATTGTTTCTGTATAGCTATTGGTATCGTAAAATTCAACTTTATACCTCTACTTTAGATTTCCATTCGAATTTTTCGCGTCTTCTTGTTGTCTGTTGAAATCTCCCGGAAACACGTTCCGCTGTGATACTTCGTTTATTTCTCAAACTAATTTCCGATAGGCTACTTCGTAGCTATCGGAGTTTAATAAAACTGCGTTTTCAATCAATGCACTCTTCGCACTTGATCGAAAAAATCGGGAACTATCTCTTTCCGATATCGAAACGGAAGCAAACGAGCGAAGGGCACCTCGGGACCATTTTATGGGATCGTATCGATACCGATTTCCATTTTTCCTGTGGAGCGAACGATGCAAATTGCGGGTCAGTGGAACCTAAATCAAACTCTGATACGGATCGCATACTTCGTGTCTCTCCTCTTCCAGACGACTGCTCCCATTTGTTTCAGTTGTTTCGACGAATGTGAAACGCTAGACGTTTGTAGGAATGATCGAAGGGGAGCCATTACCTTCGCAACAGTCTCCATTTCTCAAGTGTCTATGTATACTTTCACGAATTTAAAGTGAATTTTTTAAAGTGAAATTTGTGTCAAACCAGTGAAATGTTCCACATAAATTGTAGGGAAAAAAGCAGGAATTTTTTTCTGATTTTTTCTGGACAAATGTGCGAGTGAAAAAACGTTACTTCTTTGTAATTAATACTCACGAACTGTCGGGAAATTAATGTTTCCTCTTCAGGCGAAGCTCACGAGCTGAAATTTTACAGGTTCCGAATGTCATTATTTATGTAGAGTGAAATATCTCTCTTGAATTCGAAATCATCGGAAAATGTGTAGGTCAAGGACAATGGTGTTGAACAGATATCTCTCCACCCAAGGTCATGTCTTCGGAGATGTCAAGGTCACCGGTATATTTCTAAATACTTCTCTATCTTCGCCATCACATATTACAACGCGCGCTAAGCCGCATCCCGAAATTAAATTTAAATTAACTTTGAATAAGAAAAAACATTATACGTATACCAGAGAGGCAGTAATTTTACAAGGTTACTACAATATTTCAAATGCTGAGCAACACTGTTCTTGATTAAATAAACTTTTTCAATTTATACTTTAATTACGATAACATATACGAATAGAAAATGTTTGTTCTCTGATCGATCGCGATGATTAAACCGCGGAATGCCCGTGCGTTATGCAGTTAACAATTGTTCGAGGTTAATTAAAATGAAAAAACTTTTGTTTCTAACACGCTGGGAATATTTTTAATCGTGACCTACTCTTTAACATTATATTACAGAGATGAAATATTAATGTTTCGGAAATCGGGTCAAAGTCGACGTTCAATTAAAGGAAGAAATACAATTAAAAAAGAGATTTCACTTTTGGGTCAGATTGACATCTGGGTCATTTTCATATTCTGCCTAGGTGGCCATGAATGTCGCTCTATATGCATGAGATTCGCGCTCCAGGAATATCGTTCTGTCTAATGAACGATCATTCGATCGATCAGCCGTTTAATAAACGATTTATTCAACTTGCTGGGAATGGAAAACAAAAAGGTTGCTGCGACGGCTGCGTAGCTAAAAACACACGGAAATTCGACCGTGAGACTCCAGACTCCTTCGAGCTGCCAATTGTCAACGGAGTCGCATGACTAACGACGTCATTAACACGCACTCGCACTCGTTTATGTTTTTCGTAAAGAACTCAAGTGGCCCAGACCCGTCTAGAGCCCACGAGCTCATTCCGCATGCAAAATATCGTCGGCGCCGCGCCGCCGACACTGCTGCATTTTTATCTTGGAAACACGTTGGAATTTCTCTGGGCCTTAGCTGATTCCACGATACATTCATTACTAAATCGGAATTATTAAAAACTTCCATTTAATTATTCCCCGCGACAATTCGAATTCGAAATTTAAACTCTATTCCCGCGTACATTCGAAATTATATTAAAACTACCTTATTAAATAGGTGAAAGATGTGAATTAAAATTTCGAATTCGAGAGTGATATTTCAGTAAAATTTGAGATAGTGTGCTTTACCTGGAGAGGGAACATTAATTTTCCGACAGTTCGAGTATATCAATTATGAAAACGTAACGAAAAAATCGGGATGATTAAAAGTTACATTTAAATATTTATTACTAGACTACGGATCTTTATGCAACATAAAAAATGTTTGCAAGATACAGGTGCCAAACAAGCAATTTTTTCGTCTTTTAATTATCTTTTTAATATGGCCACTGCTTTAAATTGTGCGTAGCCATTTTTATCATAAATGCATAAAATCCGCAGTCTATTTATTACATTTAAACTCTATTCTCGCGTACATTCGAAATTATATTAAAACTACCTTATTAAATAGGTGAAAGATGTGAATTAAAATTTCGAATTCGAGAGTGATATTTCAGTAAAATTTGAGATAGTGTGCTTTACCTGGAGAGGGAACATTAATTTTCCGACAGTTCGAGTATATCAATTATGAAAACGTAACGAAAAAATCGGGATGATTAAAAGTTACATTTAAATATTTATTACTAGACTACGGATCTTTATGCAACATAAAAAATGATTGCAAGATACAGTTACCAAATAAACAATTTTTTCATCTTTTAATAATTATCTTATTCAGCTGAAACTAATACACTGATATCCTTAAATCTTTTTAATATGGCCACTGCTTTAAATTGTGCTTAGACCTTTTTATAATAAATGCATCAAATCCGCAGTCTATTTATTACATTTAAACTCTATTCGCGAGTACATTCAAAATGATATTTCAAAAAATCAAAATTTCATCGCGGCTAAGGTAAAGTGCCCTATGCCTGGACAGCATGTTTTTCTATTTTAAATTTTATCACTTTAAATAAACAAAAACAATTTCTTAAGAGTTTTAACATACAGTTCAGAGTTTGTAAAGTAATTTCAAATAAAAAAATCATTGTTTAGGTTAATATCTTGATTGTATTAACAAGAATAATTCAAACCTATAGTTGGACATATTAAATCCAATCTAAGCTACTACCTGGACAGAAGTAAAGCCTATATTGGGACAAATTCAATTTACTGATCGAGCGAACATAACCTAAAACGTTGGTTGGTGGCGCTGTTGCGCATGACGAATAGAAGATGCTTTGCGTAATATGTAGTATTCTTATCATAGATTATAGTATTGTATTATTTAACCAAATATATATTTATTTTCATTTACTGTTTTAATAAAACTTGTCATAATACAACTTTTAAGGTTAGGTAGTAATACTGATAGATTTAAAATGTAAACATAAAGTATTATTAACGTCACAACCGGAATACATTTTCTACATACGTTATTCAAGCTAATAGAAGACTAATTATACGTACATGTAGTTAAATAATTTGCAAACAATGCGTTGATTTTATTCACAAACACGTGTCCGGCTTCAGGCGTAAGCACATTGCGTATAAGCTTAGAGTGGGACAGCTACTGTCATCGCGTCCCAGTATGGAGTACTTATATTTGAAAACAGTCCTAATCTTGGACATCTAATATTTGGATGAATAATTATTATTTACGTTAAGCTTGATTGCCAATTTATTTTAAAATATCAATATTATTATGCGTGATAATTATTTTTTGTCTGAGGGCTTAAATTATATCTTTTTTTCTAACAAAAGTTCGAACTATAAATGCACATGATTCGCATGTAAGTAGACTATTTTGTATACTGTTTTCAGATGAACTTTGAATTAATTTTTAAATTTCAATTGATGTCTTAATAAAATAATATTCACACCTACTTGTAGCTAAGGCCTCAGAATATATAATATAATTATTTAATCTCTTAATTACTGATTTTACTATGAAAATTCAATTGTCCAGATTTAGGTATCACTTTTGGACTGTCCAGACTTAGGGCACTTCACCTTATAAATTTTGTTATCCTTCTGTAAAATGCGACATTATTTGTCAACTGAAAAAGTGTAAGACAAAAATGGTCGGGTCATTTCGCTAGGACCCTCGCAACTATTCCTGTCGAGGGTAAGAGGGTTAAGCATAGTTGAAAACTGTCACGTATATTTCTCTGCAGATAGGGGTATAGCGTTAGTTTCCTTGAGGAGCTAATCCAAGCATAATTAAAGCCCGAAGAAGCACGTCGATTAATTGCTTTGAAGCTGGTTGCAAGCGACAGGACCCACTAGGTTTTACGTCCTCCAATCTACCCTGGTCTTTGTTCACCTAATTACCGAGACAGGATTCTACATCGCTGCCTCATTGCCGAACGCTATACCACAACATTACACCATCGTTTCGCCGAACGATGGATTATCGTCGCCATCGGTCGACGACGTAGCGTGTTCTTTTCTTCGTGTGTACGTTTCGCGAAGACAAATCTCAAAGTTCCCAACGAAATTGAAGTAGTCTTTAGGTGCCATCGTGTTTCCGCTACCTTGTAAAGCAGAGAAGAAATCGTCCTGGGCGCTGAGTGATTACTAGGAGGCGGAAAGAGGTTCCTCCCTCTACTAGATTGACTTCTCCCAAGGGAATCCCGAGTGATGTTTAATTAATTCTTCTTAGCTGTCATTGCACTCTCTTTTTTAATTAAAACAGCCCGAAATGTGCTCGATCCCGGTTAACACGGGGACGAATTAAAAATGCTGCGAGGTGGACAAACCTTCGTGTAAAAATATTACGCTTGTGCTACTAATATTACTCTGAAGGAAATATGAAAGCCAATTTTTTAACCATTTAGGATATACTCGTATTTTATGACAGTTCTATGATCTTTCGTGATATTTCAGGCAACTGATTCTGAAAAATTCGGTTATAATACTTTTTACGAATTTATTTGGAATGAAATTTGCGCCGCATGAAAAATGTTGAAAAGAGCGAAATTATTAATTCTGTAAATGATACAGAAAAAGGATAACACTTCAAAATAATTTATTCTTTGTCATGATAATGGACATAATAACGAAAATGTAAAAACGATCTAAAACTGTGCAGATATTATGCTCTATAAAAGAAATAACATTTTCTACGTTCAACGATAAAATTGTTGATATAAAAGTTGGGCGTGGGAGCAGTTTTTGCATGAAAATTTTCGCAAAATCGAGCGAAACTGCCGGAAGGGACGCGCAAAGATGAAACCGCGAAATTTGATCGCTCGCGGAGAGAACGCCAGGTATTTTCCTCGATCCGTTCTAGCAAATACATTTCATCGTGTAATTATGCACCGATCACTAGTCAAAGGGAGAAGATGGTCGGCGCGTCTGCAACGTAATCGAGCGCGGTTACTCTCATTTCGCTATTCGCCCATAACATCGTGTGCGCAGAGCTTGGGAACGCGGTGCTAACGTAATTACGCGAGTTTCGGGGAGTTTGCATGATTTTCCTGAAATCGGCTGGCAGCCGTCGAGCTTTAAAATTGTTCTTGAGCTACGGTCCCGGTGACCGGTCACTCACCGGTTTCAAGAGCAGTTGCTGGAAGTCCTAACACTTTGTTCGGGAACGTTCAGGAAATGTTTTGGAAAGCGTTCGCCTCTCTGAAAATCACAGTGCACGGACGGGGAAAGCTTTTATGAAGCGGCCCCGAAAGCTTTCCCGGAGAGTCGAGTGCGAAGCTAGTCTGACGACTGTCTCCGATTCCCCTTGTTTCGCTCAGTAGTTCGAACGGGATTTCAGGCGAACCTCGTGTTCGCAAAATAATGATTTTCCATAGGTTATTTCTTTCGTATTTAATTTATCTTTCGGTTCGACGTTATGTAATACATTCTGTAGAAGGTAGTTAGAGAAAGAAGGGGTTATGGATTCTTCTCATTTCATATTTAATCCGAAGCTCAAGATAAAAAGTTTAATGAAGTTTCAAGAAGTTTATATTTAATTTGGAACTTAACTGGATCGTTGGCGAAGTAAAAAAGTTTCTGTTTTATTCCAGTTAAGAAGAAACTGTCTGCAGCGCCTGCGATGCCTAACAAAGACTTCGCTCTGACAATTCTTAAATGGATGAAAGAAATGCAAATGTTTCTGAAATAATAGGACGTTCGTGGAAATGTTCAGCAAAAATTCTGTTGGAAGAAGAACTGAATGAAATTCCTTTAAATGTTTCTACTTCGAATAGAACTTCCTCGTGACGTTTTGATTTTCAGTGAATTTTCGCGATAAGCGCATTAAATTTGCTACGCAGCATTTATGGCTTGGAAGTTACCCGAAGCAACGCGGAACAGTCTGAGTGGGAACAAATATTGAATTAGAAACGTGTTTTCGAGCACCGAACACAGAATACACGGTTCCTTGCGTTTACGCGGTAAGGCGACATTAAACGTCTAGACGGGCTTGTTTACGTCCGCATTACGCTTCTTCCTTATTAAAGTGATCGCTCTCTCTATCAACTCATCGCGTCTCCGCATCCGAGAAACGGCAGATGTTAACCAGACCTCTCCGAGCGATGGAAACCATCGTGACGGAAATTCTCCGGTTCTCCCGATACCTCTTTGACAGCGATTTTCGATCAACGACAGTGCGTTCGACGTCGAGCAAACAAAATTCTCGCTGTGTGCAATATCTGTAGGAAGTATGCCGTAGTTGCCAATCTCCTTTCGCTATTCGATCAAATTTTTACTCTTCGAGAAAATCTCCTACGGCTTATTACAATTTCAATAGAAACATTAATTAAAAAATTACAGTAAGTTACGTAACGTAAGTCACAAAAAAATGGTTAAATACATGAAATTCTAAGGCATCGATTCACTCTTTTATACATAGCGTGACTTTGAAACGATGCGAACACACTGGTTGATAGATCGCGCTCGAAGTCAGCGCAGCAACTGACAATGAGTACACTGGTGCCTAGGTGCATGGAAAAAATTCTTTCAATACACGCACCGCTTTGAAACGAGACTGTACAGCTTTGAATATCAATAGTTGTCGTGAACTTGAAGAAGGCGCCACGTGTTCTCTTCGTTTTTCTCCTGGTTCGAAGTCGAACACGTAGGAATGTAATCATCGAGAATTGCTGGAATTTGTAAACATGTATTACTTAATTCTTAGTAAATTGAGAAATCTAGGTGCGCGGTAGTGCACCAGCCAAGTTCTCGCGCTACCTCTTTTTACACGAAACAACTTAGCCGTTTTTAGAGGCTTATAATTCGGCACTGGAGGCAGATGGAGAGATGTAATTTTGTAGACTTGTTAAATGCTATCATGTTTCAATATTGACAAAACAAGACATTAATCTTCCAATATTAGCAGGTTCCGAGGTATAGGACCACAAAAATTGCTAAATTTGTCACTGACTGACTGACAGATCTTCAAAACCTTTTGGGTACTTCCCATTAACCTACAAGCTTGAAATTTGGTACATAGGTCCACCATAACGAAGACTCAAAGGAATAATTATCAAAGTTTGAAACTTTTACACCTTAAAGGGGTTGTATTGAAAAAAAAACATTACGAAATAGGTGTCAATAGGTAGTAAAACGAACATGCATTTATTAAATTATATAATGTTCATCTTAAAGATACAAAATGATTAGGATGTAATGAATCAGAGATAAGAGTGATACCTACTTGATAATTGATGAAATTTCATCAAAAATTGATGGAATCCCATCAAAAACATCCTGTAAACAGGAGCCAAGTTCCTATGGCCGTAAAAAGTTGTGAGATCAAACAAAATACGGCCAAGTTCGTTATCTTAGAAATACCTCTTGAAATACTGAAAAAGAGTTTGCAAAAATTAGTTTAAAAGAACACTATTTAATTTTTAAAGAGTTACATGGAGTGCTAAATTATTCAAACTTGGCCGCTACCTAACACCTTTTATGGCCATTGGTTTAAAAAGTAACGCCCAAGTTTGAATAATTTAGCCCTCCATGTAACTCTTTAAAAATTAAATAGCATTCTTCTAAACTAATTTTTGCAAACTCTTTTTTCAGTATTGCAAGAGGTATTTCTAAGCTAGCGAACTTGGCCGTATTTTGTTTCATCTCACAACTTTTTACGGCCATAGGAACTTGGCTCCAGCTTACAGGATGTTTTTGTTGGGTTAATTATTCGTCGTTTTACACGCGAGTGCAAGCTACGAGAATTAGGGGTGGAGGATGGTCGACAGGAGAAGGAAGTAAGGTGAAGTGCCCTAAGTCTGGACAGTCCAAAAGTGATACCTAAATCTGGACAATTGAATTTTCATAGTAAAATCAGTAATTAAGAGATTCAATAATTACATTATATATTCTGAGGCCTTAGCTACAAGTAGGTGTGAATATTATTTCATTAAGACATCAATTTTAAAAATGAATTCACAGTTCATCTGAAAACAGTATACAAAATAGTCTATTTACATGCGAATCATGTGCATTTATAGTTCGAACTTTTGTTAGAGAAAAAAATATAATTTAAGCCCTCAGACAAAAAATAATTATCACGCATAATAATATTGATATTTTTAAATAAATTGGCAATCAAGCTTAACGTAAATAATAATTATTAATCCAAATATTAGATGTCCAAGATTAGGATTGTTTTCAAATATAAGTACTCCATACTGGGACGCGATGACAGTAGCTGTCCCACTCTAAGCTTATACGCAATGTGCTTACGCCTGAAGCCGGACACGTGTTTGTGAATAAAATCAACGCATTGTTTGCAAATTATTTAACTACATGTACGTATAATTAGTCTTCTATTAGCTTGAATAACGTATGTAGAAAATGTATTCCGGTTGTGACGTTAATAATACTTTATGTTTACATTTTAAATCTATCAGTATTACTACCTAACCTTAGAAGTTGTATTATGACAAGTTTTATTAAAACAGTAAATGAAAATAAATATATATTTGGTTAAATAATACAATACTATAATCTATGATAAGAATACTACATATTACGCAAAGCATCTTCTATTCGTCATGCGTAACAGCGCCACCAACCAACGTTTTAGGTTATGTTCGCTCGATCAACTCGTAAATTGAATTTGTCCCGATATAGGCTTTACTTCTGTCCAGGTACTAGCTTAGATTGGATTTAATATGTCCAACTATAGGTTTGAATTATTCTTGTTAATACAATTAAGATATTAACCTAAACAATGATTTTTTTATTTTAAATTACTTTACAAACTCTGAACTGTATGTTAAAACTCTTAAGAAATTGTTTTTGTTTATTTAAAGTGATAAAATTTAAAATCGAAAAACATGCTGTCCAGGCATAGGGCACTTCACCTTAAGGAGTGAATTCGTGCGATTGAGCGAGCGTTTGGCAAGTGTCCCCGTGCGATCAGCGATCGACAGAGCGAAAGCCGCAGAGACGTTTCGCCGTGTCGCGTCGCGTCGCGCCGACGGAAAAAAGAGGAAGAAAAATAGGCTGCAGCGTAGGAACAGCAGACCGACTTTCCCAATAGGGCGAGAACGGTCCCGATGGACGGACTATTCATCCTTGAACGCTGCGACCCGGGGGTCCGCGTTTCCCAGGGTTCACTTGGGGGAGGGTGGTTCGGTGCATGCGGCGCGGCGCGGCGGCCGCCCCATGACCGCGCCGTGCCGTGCGGCTCGTCCCTCGTTTGCTTTGAAATGGAAATTGGCAGCGATCTCGGGATTCTAGACTAACGACACGGCAAATCGAATTACTCGCGCTCAAAGTCGATCATCGGACCGCGGCGCCGCGCAACGGGGCTGATTTTCATCGTTCGCGTCCGTTTAGCCGTGCGCAACCATTTTCAGCGGCGCGTTAATAGCCACGCGAGAGAGGCTTTTCAAATATTTACCCGCACGAACAGCTGCCACGGGCCTGGCTGCATGGTGCTTGCACCAACAGACTTTGAAAACGTGATTTTTCGAAAAATTGTTTCTCGCCTGTCTACATCTCGGCTTCGATTTTATTGCTGTTCTCCTCGAAAACGTTCTCCTCGGTTCCTTCAAGCGAGATGTATTCGTGTCCTCCGTGAACTAGTTCAGACCTTGTCGGAGTCCTTACGGTGATAATCTTCGCCATTGTTCCGATATTTACGCGCAAATCCTGGCCAACAAGATGTTGGATAACCTGGACGGATTGTGTGAATGATACTATTCTCTCTTGCTCGCAGGGGCTTTTGATAAATGTGCACATAATTATCAAAGTGGTTTAAGTCGTATATAGACAGCGGATTTTATGCATTTCTCGGAAAAATGAGTAGATGTAATTTACAACAGTAAAATCATTAGAGGAATTGAGAACACATTAGGAAAGAAAAAATTAAACCGACTTCGAAAAAACACACTAAAAAAATGCATTAGAAAGTACGAAATAATTTCCATTTAATTGAACTTAAATACAATACAATGTTTTCGGAGGCGGCGCAAAATTGAAAATTTCCAAATGACAGATGTTGCTGATTATGATTTCATTGGAATTTGGTGAACTTGGAAATCAGTAGGTGGGAAGAGAAGATACATTAATATGTGAAAGAATGTAGAAGAATTTTCGTAATTTCCAGTGTCGAAATCGTTTCCGAAAATTCTCGAAATTTTCCAAATGACATATGTTGCTGATTATGATTTCATTGGAATTTGGTGAACCTGGAAATTAGTAGGTGAGAAGAGAAGATAGGTTAGAAATCAATTTCTACTTCACCCCAGTTTGTTGCAATTCGAGTAGAAGAATTGTTATTTCGCATAAAGATGTTCAGCGTGAAGTTTGTTTGGAGATTGTTTCTGTAGCGCGATGAAATAATACATAGTGAGTCCTCCTTTCAACGCAGTAAGTATCGTCAGGATCGATTTCAATAGATGCTACCCTTGTATGTACTCCTAAGTTACGTGAGTTTCACATTACACTGCTGTCTTTATTCAGCACATCTACGACTGTTTACATAACATTTAGGTTCACTATAAATGTCCTCCGCTATTAGTGAAATGTCAGTGCACGTGGCTGAGCATTCAAGGGTGAAAATAAACGATTGGCGGACTATTTTTTTGTTGAATAAAAATCAAGAAGCATGTAATTAAAATCGTGCACGTTGAAGCACATTTTCGCGCCGGTAAGTTTTTATCGCCGCGGTTGATCGAGTCCTTAATTGTGTCAATGTAACGGGAAGGTATTTCGATAGAGTAGCTTTTTCAGCGGAACACGGTGCAATTTGTCGCAGCTTATTCGGGAAGCACGTTTCAGTAATTGTTCAGGGAGAAGAAGAGGAGACCATCCTTATTAATCAAAGTCACCTTCACAGTCGGTTGTCGCTTATCTTCCGGATTTTCCGGGAACCTTGTTCAAACAGCAATGCTGGAGATCTGGAAGATTATTTGAAAATCCCGAATTGCATTTAAATAAGATCGCAGCCCCGATTGCGGAGACTAAATAACCTAAATAAGTACACAACAGGATTCTACTAAATCCCGCTTAATTGAATAAATAACGAAATACTGGCAAACTGAACAGGTTGGTCAATTGGTCGGATACTAATAGATAAATATTAATAAACCAGTTAAATATAAAATATAAAAAATAGCAATTTACTATATTTGCAAGTTGCATCACTGCAAGTTCATTCAAGAAGCTTTAGTGTATTAATTGAACACCAAGGAAATATTTCTAGTGATCGAGTTTGAAATTCTTGGCGATTCGAATTGATTTTCCAATATCATTTTCGGCGACAATTCCTCATTGGAAATATGAACGCACTCGCGTTTCTTAAAGCGTTAAAGTATCACTGGAATTTGCGGACCATCCTCGGAATGTTTCCCAGCCGCAACCACTTCCGAATTACAAATCGTTCGAATAAAGTGCAGCAAACAGATCCCTCGGAACTTTGCTTTCATTAATCAAGACTGTTTTTACAGCTTCTTCGCTGACCAACAAATAGTCCTCGGCTTGCTCGGCATTTCGGTCGGATTTAAGGGCTGCTGGTGAATCATGGCAACCGGAAACACGCTCGATGTAAATTACACGCCGTCTACTGGCGCGGCAAATTTACAGCGCTGTCGCTCAAAACGTGTAATCCCGTATCTCCGGTATGACACGATTAATTCGAGTCATTGAAAAGAATCATTTGAAAAGCTTTAATTTACAAATTAACAAATTCCTAAATGGATAGAATTCACTTTTGAGAAAAACTTCGCTTACATTTTCATCCGAGTTTTTCAAAGAGGAATCATGCCCCACCCAGTCGCCCCATTAATTAATCCGCGGCCCGTAAAATTACGGACACGTTGAATATATTTAGGAAGGAAGTTTTGAAAGTCCAAGTCGACCCAATCACAGATTCTTGCGCGTCCGCCAAAAGCGTTCGCCGTTCGAGGATTAAACGGTGAATATTTCATTAATTCCTGCCAGTCACTTGCAGAAGCGGCTCGGTGTTTCGAGAGGGAGCTAGAGCTTCGTGGAACTTCTTGGAACTGTTTTTCGTACGACATTTTCTATCTAGAACGGATTTCTTTTTAAGCTCGCCCCTTTTATTTCCGGGAGCGGCGGGCCGCAAAAAAAAAGAAAGAAATCACGAAAATAGGGGCGGAGATGGAAAAAGAACGCCGGGAAAGGAACGAGAGGTAGTAGAAGACCGCGCCGGACTAATTGTTGCGATCGATGTGCCGATAATTAGGTCGTGGGATCGGCGATGAACTGTCGCTGCGAACGGAACGCGAGAAGTGGACCGGAACTACGGCGATTATGCGAAAAAGGTAGCCGCCGATGCGGGATGACACGCGGGATTATTTTATGATTGCAAGAAATGCGTAAAAAAGATACTAATGATTTCGAACATATTAATACAGAATTCTTTTACCCACAGTATAGTTATTAATGACAGTAAATAAATTTTCATCGAGTCTTTTCCGAGTTGTTCAGTCGATTGTGGAAATTTATAGGAGTTGACGGTTTTTTATTAACGACTTCGAACAAATCTGGTTTGCTTTAGCGTAAAATTTGATTAAATTCCGTGTTTTACTATTTTCTCAAGGTTTTTTCACGCTACGAACGCATGAAGTTCCCCGCAGTCTAGTAATTAACGCCGCGACACATTTGCATCTACAGTACCTTTTTTGCCTGCTGAAGGGACAATTAACGACGTATAGAACAGAATAATTACGTAAAACACTGTGTGAAAGTGTCAGATACCTTCTTAGAATTCGTGTTCGAATGGTCCTAAATGGTGGAGAACAATGTGTCTTTGTCACGTGACTGCAATTGTTCCAAAATGATACGAGCAAGAGAATTCATAAGCGTACTGTCTGAAGGGGAAAATTTTTGTTAGCACTTTACCTACCGGAAGCCTATTAATATAGGATTTTCAATAATTGTGCTGTACCAAAAGAAAGCATAGAAATTTTCTTTACATTGCAATCTTCAATGAAACTATTAAATGACGTTATTGAGGGTGACTTGTTAGTTCGCAATGAAAATTGCTGTTGCCGGTCGGTGATGTGTTAACACACCCTTTATTCTCTAAGATACAGTCCTCGACAAAATAATAAGATACCTAGCATATTTTTAAATTTCTTGTATACGAAGGTGGAAAGTGTACATTCCGTTATATCCTGAATACTACATAAGGTGAAGTGCCCTAAGTCTGGACAGTCCAAAAGTGATACCTAAATCTGGACAATTGAATTTTCATAGTAAAATCAGTAATTAAGAGATTAAATAATTATATTATATATTCTGAGGCCTTAGCTACAAGTAGGTATGAATATTATTTCATTAAGACATGAATTGAAATTTAAAAATGAATTCAAAGTTCATCTGAAAACAGTATACAAAATAGTCTATTTACACGCGAATCATGTGCATTTATAGTTCGAACTTTTGTTAGGAAAAAAGATATAATTTAAGCCCTCAGACAAAAAATAATTATCACGCATACTAATATTGATATTTTAAAATAAATTGGCAATCAAACTTAACGTAAATAATAATTATTAATCCAAATATTAGATGCCCAAGATTAGGACTGTTTTCAAATATAAGTACTCCATACTGGGACGCGATGACAGTAGCTGTCCCACTCTAAGCTTATACACAATGTGCTTACGCCTGAAGCCGGACACGTTTTTGTGAATAAAATCAACGCATTGTTTGCAAATTATTTAACTACATGTACGTATAATTAGTCTTCTATTAGCTTGAATAATGTATGTAGAAAATGTATTCCGGTTGTGACGTTAATAATACTTTATGTTTACATCTTGAATCTATCAGTATTACTACCTAACCTTAAAAGTTGTATTATGACAAGTTTTATTAAAACAGTAAATGAAAATAAATATATATTTGGTTAAATAATACAATACTATAATCTATGACAAGAATACTACATATTACGCAAAGCATCTTCTATTCGTCATGCGCAACAGCGCCACCAACCAACGTTTTAGGTTATGTTCGCTCGATCAACTCGTAAATTGAATTTATCCCGATATAGGCTTTACTTCTGTCCAGGTACTAGCTTATATTGGATTTAATATGTCCAACTATAGGTTTGAATTATTCTTGTTAATACAATTAAGATATTAACCTAAACAATGATTTTTTAATTTTAAATTACTTTACAAACTTTGAACTGTATGTTAAAACTTTTAAGAAAATGTTTTTGTTTATTTAAAGTGTTAAAATTTAAAATAGAAAAACATGCTGTCCAGGTATAGGGCACTTCACCTTACTATCTCCAAAGTAAACACGCAAAATCATAGAATTGTCTCGCATACCATAGCAAAATTAGATTAAGATATGTGAACACGGACTGACATTGCTTCGACAAATGTGTAAGACTTTGGCTTATTTTCTCACTCGTGTGACTTGTCACGTGACTGCGAACGTATTCGGACGTTTAATGTTGTGATTTTCTTACATTATAAGTACATTTATTGAGTGCTATGTTGAGTTAATCCCGCAACATTGCAATCCTCGAAACGAGAGTTCACCCCTTTAATTCTGAATGGATGATGGAATAAGATAGTTGTAAAATTGTTGTTAACCAAAGGGCGGATTGGTTAAACGGAACTGTGGTTCGAGTAAAAAACCAACCCCTCCGGTCAGCAGCCTCTATAGGTGCGGCCGCGCACGGCAGACTGTGGGTCGTCGGTAGCAGGCAGCGGGACGCCGTTCGAGTTCAACGTATACGTACGCCCCCGCACACGCAACAGAGGGTGAGTGTATCAAGTGCGCTCTGGCTGCACAGGGTGAACGGCCGGAGGTGACCGCATCCCGCACCCTCCAACCTGCATCGCTTCTGAGAGTCTCCTTCGGAAACTGGGGCTCGGTTCCACTATGCCAGGCAGCCGCTCTTCGATCCTTCCCTCCACCGCCGGGATGACCTCACCTAGACGGTCCGTGACACCCACCACCGGACTGTTAACAGCCACTGTTTATCAACAATGCTCTCCAGTCCCATTAACACTAAACCTACCGACCATCTAAAGTGACTAATGTGTACGGTATTATAAAAATAACAAGATTAAATTGATCAAAACATGTATTCAATCAATTCCCATGAAAATACCTTTACAATCTCAATAATTGTCAAATAAAATTCTAAAATGGGTCATTTGACCCCTTGTGGTAGGTTTAGTGTGGCAATTTTAATCGGAAACAATTTTCCTCGATTTTTAACCGACTCGAAAAAGGAGAACATCTGTCATTTGGAAAATTTTCAATTTTGGCGCCTCCGAAAACATTGTATTGTATTTAAGTTCAATTAAATGGTAATTATTTTATACTTTTTAGTGCATTTTTTTAGTGCGTTTTTTCATAGTAGGTTTAATTTGTTTTATAAAATTTTCAACGTTCCACTCAAAGACGTGTGCTGTTTCTTAATTTCTTGGAATTAATGAGACACGCACAATTTTATGAAGTGATAGCACAAGTGTATTATGTATTGGCATGTATTATGTTATGTATTGGCATGGTCGCCAGATTTTCCAATTCAGTATTGCGTTTTGTAATTTTTCGGAGCAGCCGAAACTCCGTTGCAGTAGACAGCAGATGAAAGTGGATGTACTCGAATAACAGGATCGATATCTAGCGCGGCCAACACAGGCCTAAAATATTCTCGGTTGCATACACATTTTCGTTTCAATAAAATAATGTTTTTTTAAACGAAGTACTGAATGTTAATTCACAAATTTAATGGGCGTATGGGAAATCTCTGCAGTGCTCGAACGAAAAATGGAAATGTAGAATATTGTCAAGTATACATGTACAGCCTGCAGGTGTTTTAGTCTCCGTAGCATCAAGACGTTCGTTAAAGTACGTAATTTCATTTGAAAACGTTCGATGATGAACAGTAAGCACCCCGCTGTTATTCTTCAATCTTATTTACCGCAATATTCTTCTCGCGATGAGTTTCCTTTCAAAACACCCGCTGCAGCCGATCATTCATTACGAAGTCTGCATTGTCGGCGTGAATTCAGCTTTCCTGTAATAAAAAGTCAATTGTAATTACTAGACTGCGGATGTCTGTTCTCCGATTAGAAATAAATTCAGGAGAAAATATTGAAATATTATCTTCTTTCCTATCGGATTTAGAGAATGAATAAACAATAATATCTGTGTTGAACTGATCGACGATGTTTTTGGGGTTATGTTCGCGGCGCACCGTTCGATCAAATTATACACTAAATAGCAATTTTGTAGACATTTATCAAACGTTCGATTCGGATTTGAATCATTACGTCCTGAGACACGTTTGCTATAGAATGTTTTCTATAAGAGAAATTGCTATTTAGTGTATAATTTGATCGAACCGGTGCGCCGCGAACATAACCCCAAATTTATTTGAAAAATGTACGATCGAGAATAATTTCTTATTGATCGACGATGCTCCAACAAAACTTGTAATAAATATGCGTAGATCGTTGAGCAATTTTCCAATTTCACTGATACCATCTCGAAGCCTTTACAGTACACTATCGTCCATAAGTATTTCACCACTTGACGGAATCGAACTTAAAAATATGATTATATGTATATGAGTTACATAGAAGCTTTATAATGCATTACATGTTCAGGATTTTACCAGGAAATAGATGAAAGTTATTAAATACTTCGTTCATCAATATTTTTAAAATGTTTCTTCCTGAATTTAGTTCCAAGCACTTTCTAGATAAGTCCACAATTGTTTCTCCGATTTTGGACACTTCATTTTCACCTTTCGATCCATTTCATCCCACAGCTTCTCAATAGGATGCAAATCCGGCCATTGCGGCGGTCACTGCATAACTTTAAGTTTATCAATGTCCTCTAATTGCTTTGAATAACTTTGACACATTTTTGCATTATGTTTAGGATTGTTATCTTGCCTATCAGCTTCATTCCTGGCAAAAGTTACGTCGGGATGTCGTATTTTAAATATATTTTGTATATTTCCGATAAACTAGAGGTGGTGAAATACTTATGGGCGGCAGTGTACACGAATTCGCGTACGCCGCGGTTCGACACAGATATTTCACTTGTTAAATCTTGCGAGCGTAAGCGTTCGAATATTTCCAGGATGCACACTTCGCGAACGCCTCGAGATATTGGCGATGTGCAGGACGCGCTCGCGAAGAAGCGCATCGGATGGAATCCGGACCAGGACATTATTTTTCAATCATCCCCGCAATTAAAGGAAAAGGTTTTCGCGCGGAGGCCGGGTTCGCCAGCTAGAATCCCGTGATAAATCATCGACCCTGACACATATCGCGGCGACATACGGGAATATGTGTCAGCGCACATGAACGGGCACGGTCATGGATGCATTCGAATAGGTTCGCAATACAGGCGCACGCACACCGCCAAGCCGACCGCCTGTACCGGTTGAATATGTCTATTCAGTCTGCCTTTGTCACGGCATCGCTAACCGTCACATGCTTTGTGCACACTTAATTACACGTTATTGCGCTTCGGAGGACGCCGCATCTAAGTTTTCCCTCTTGCGTCTGCCGGGCCGGGCCAGGACCGATAGATGCCACCGCATTCGCCCATTTTCGCACGCCACGTTCGCGCCGTGACACGCGTGCCTGAATTCCCTGATCCTGGCACAGGTACACTGAACAACGAATGTATTTTGACCGAACGACTTGACTTTTTTTTGAGCATTTGGAAGAATTGATTTACCAAATGACATGCGAGAAAGATTTTGGAAAAATTGCAATTGCTAAGAATTACATGAGAAATTAAAAGAGGCGCCATTTACAACTCTTTTATTAAAGCCCGTAATGAAAATTTAAAATGTGCGTTTTGTAGATGTATGTTATACACATGCTGAAAATTTCATCGAAATCGGTTGACGCAGAAAAAAATCGGTTGTCACGAAAAATTATATTTACGATTACGAATTTGAATTTTAAATAATTATGAATTTGAAAAATTATATTTATGATTATGAATTTGAATTTTAAATAATTATGAATTTGAGAAATTATATTTATGATTATGAATTTGAATTTTAAATAATTATGAATTTGAGAAATTATATTTATGATTACGAATTTGAATTTTAAATAATTATGAAATTGAAAAATTATATTTATGATTACGAATTTGAATTTTAAATAATTATGAAATTGAAAAATTATATTTATGATTACGAATTTGAATTTTAAATAATTATGAATTTGAAAAATTATATTTATGATTATGAGTTTGAATTTTAAATAATTATGAGTTTGAAAAATTATATTTATGATTATGAGTTTGAATTTTAAATAATTATGAGTTTGAAAAATTATATTTATGATTATGAATTTGAATTTTAAATAATTATGAATTTGAAAAATTATATTTATGATTATGAATTTGAATTTTAAATAATTATGAAATTGAAAAATTATATTCATGATTATGAATTTGAATTTTAAATAATTATGAATTTGAAAAATTATATTTATGATTATGTATTTGAATGTTAAATAATTATGAATTTAAAAAATTATATTTATGATTATGAATTTGAATTTTAAATAATTATGAGTTTGAAAAATTATGTTTATGATTATGAATTCGAATTTTAAATAATTATGAATTTGAAAAATTATATTTATGATTATGAATTTGAACTTTAAATAATTATGAATTTGAGAAATTATATTTATGATTATGAATTTGAATTTTAAATAATTATGAAATTGAAAAATTATATTTATGATTACGAATTTGAATTTTAAATAATTATGAATTTGAAAAATTATATTTATGATTATGAGTTTGAATTTTAAATAATTATGAGTTTGAAAAATTATATTTATGATTATGAGTTTGAATTTTAAATAATTATGAGTTTGAAAAATTATATTTATGATTATGAATTTGAATTTTAAATAATTATGAATTTGGAAAATTATATTTATGATTATGAATTCGAATTTTAAATAATTATGAATTTGCTAAATTATATTTATGATTCTGAATTAGAATTTTAAATAATTATGAATTTGAAAAATTATATTTATGATTACGGATTTGAATTTTAAATAATTATGAATTTGAAAAATTATATTTATGATTATGAATTTGAATTTTAAATAATTATGAATTTGAGAAATTATATTTATGATTATGAATTCGAATTTTAAATAATTATGAATTTGAAAAATTATATTTATGATTATGAATTTGAACTTTAAATAATTATGAATTTGAGAAATTATATTTATGATTATGAATTTGAATTTTAAATAATTATCAATTTGAGAAATTATAATTATGATTTTCACCACATTTAACAACTCTTTTATATTTTTTAACCACTCTTGGGTATGTTAATCGATTTTGATGAAATTTTCAGCATGTGTACAACTAACATAGATCTTAACATGCATTTTAAATTTCATTAAGGGCCCAAATATATGTTTTTTTTATTGTTGCATGCAGCCCTGTAAATTTTAATTTATGGAAAATTTTTTTTGCAAATCATTTAGTAAATTTCTAATTGTTTACAAACCATCAGGTCATTTGGTACAATTGTAAAAAAGTTATACTGTTTTAAAGTGCGTTCGAATACTTTCGTGGTTCATTGTACACACGAGCTACAAACGGTTACAAAATGGTGAAAAATCGTATATTCTCGCTTTTATTCAGTTTCTGCTTAAAATCCACAGAATCGTACATCTTTCGATGCGTGTCGTATTTTCTTGCGTCACCCGATTTCGGTATAATAAAGCGTGTACAACTAACATAGATCTTAACATGCATTTCAACTTTCATTAAGGGCCCAAATATATGTTTTTTTAAATTTTTGCATGCAACCTTGTAAATTGTAATTTATGGAAAATCTTTTTTGCAGATCATTTAGTAAATTTCTAATTGTTTACAAACCATCATTGGTCGTTTGTTACAATTGTAGAAAAGTTATACTGTTTTAAAGTGCGTTCGAATACTTTCGTGGTTCATTGTACACACGAGCTACAAACGGTTACAAAATGGTGAAAAATCGTATATTCTCGCTGTTATTCAGTTTCTGCTTAAAATCCACAGAATCGTACATCTTTCGATGCGTGTCGTTTTTTCTTGCGTCACCCGATTTTGGTATAATAAAGCGTTCTCAATTATTTGGCGACGCGAGTCCGCGTGTACAATTGTGTATACAAACTCCGACAATGTCCCACCTGAAGAAACACGTCGCGTCAGCGCCCCGCGCAAACATTCCGAATTCGTTCAGCTCGTTTCACCGCGATAGAAAACCGGCCGACGACGACAGCGAAACGAAAAGAAAAAGGAAAGAGTCTCGCGCGGCCGTCTGTCGTCGTCTAATGAGAAAACTTCGCCGCTAGAAAACGTATTTAAACCGATTCGAATCGAAAGTACACCCCGAAGTTTCGGGGGAGCATATTCACCGGGAAGCGAGCGTAATGATGTCGTTCTTGACCATACACTCTCTGCCGCGAAGTTTCCGCGTTCTCTTACCCGGGGGCCGGTAAACGAGAAAACTTGCTGCTCGATTAATTCGGGAATAATGACAACGATGAACTTACTTCCACCGTAATAACTTCCATTATTCTCTAAGCGGCTCTAAGTTGCTGTTATATTCTCCTATCTGTCGCGTCTCATTCTCTCGAGGCAATTGGACGCGACCGGTACAGAGAACTTCTTCGTTGAAAATTACAAAACCAGGTAAACAACATTCTGCTCGCGAATGAGTGCAGCGTCTTCCAAATGTCCATTTAACTGTGTCAATTCTCTAACATTTTGTATCAGCACTTAACAATTGTATCAGTACTTGCTATAACAGTCACAGTAATCGTACAAAAATATTTAAGTCTCTTTTTCGAACAGCTGTGTGCACATACTAGGTCTACAAATTAATTTGTGTGCTTCGGAATGAATTTATTTTACATTCAAACATTATACGGAAGCGTTTGTTCTAGAATGAATCGCAAGGAGGGTGAATTTGATGAGATGTACTAATAATATGTGTTTCGTATCCGTCAATTTTCCGTCCATGTTTCGGAGTAAATTGATTATCGTGTGCAAACCACTCGATCACTATCGATGCTCTATTGGACTCCCGGTGAAACGCCGGCGCAATATCTTCAGCAGAGCAGCTCGCCGGTAAAAACTGGAAGAGTTGATATAACCTTGACACGAGTCGCGCCAAAAATCAAGCACGCCGCGGATCGTTAAAAGCGGGGCTCGGTGGATGCGAGAGGGACTCGAAATGAAATTCAGCGGCGCGATCAAAGTTTTTTTTCTCGGGCAGGCAGGCAGGTGCGCGCCGCGGTGTGCAATCGATAGGCCGGCTCGTCAATTAATTAATCGGCTTTATTTAATTCCGCCCGAGCTGGTGCGCTGCGGATACGTGTTGTCTGGCGCGCGCCGGTGGACTGTGGTCCCAAATCGGAATTGAACGGAATCGATACGAGTGAATTTTACGAAAATTTACCAAAAATATAATTATCAATATCGACATGTTTGTTGAATGACATTTTCGCTATTCCAAAAATTTTTGCAAATTCAAAGGCCTCTGCGGAGATTACAAATTTTTTTCGGTGATTAAAATTTATGTGCGTACAAAGATTGAAGCTTTCCCTTTATGACAAGCCTTTAAAGTTTGCCCTACGATTTCTTCGCCTCATTTTATTGCCGTATGAATGAAAACATTCAGTGTGCCAGTTGATTCCCACTTCATCCAAAAATGGTACAAATTCAAACGCCTCTGCGGAGATTAAACAATTTTTTCGATGATTAAAATTGATGTGCGTTTAAAGATTAAAGCTTCCCCTTCATAACAAGCCTTTAAAATTTGCTCTACGATTTTTTCTCCTTATTTTATTGCTGTATGAATGAAAACATCCAGTGTGCCAGTTGATTCCCACTTCATCCAAAAATGGTACAAATTCAAACGCCTCTGCGGAGATTACAAATTTTTTTCGGTGATTAAAATTGATGTGCGTTCAAAGATTGAAGCTTTCCCTTTATAACAAGCCTTTAAAATTTGCTCTACGATTTTTTCTCCTTATTTTATTGCTGTATGAATGAAAACATTCAGTGTGCCAGTTGATTCCCACTTCATCCAAAAATGGTACAAATTCAAACGCCTCTGCGGAGATTACACATTTTTTTCGGTGATTAAAATTAATGTGCCTTTAAAGATTGAAGCTTCCCCTTCGCAACAAGCCCTTAAAGTTTGCCCTACGATTTCTTCGCCTCATTTTATTGCCGTATGAATGAAAACATCCAGTGTAGCAGTTGATTCCCACTTCATCCAAAAATGGTACAAATTCAAACGCCTCTGCGGAGATTAAACAATTTTTTCGATGATTAAAATTGATGTGCGTTCAAAGATTGAAGCTTTCCCTTTATAACAAGCCTTTAAAATTTGCTCCACGATTTTTGTCTCCACATTTTATTGCTGTATGAATGAAAACATCCAGTGTGCTAGTTGATTCCCGTTTCATCCAAAAATGGTACAAATTCAAACGCCTCTGCGAAGATTAAACAATTTTTTCGATGATTGAAATTTATGTGCGTTTAAAGATTAAAGCTTCCCCTTCATAACAAGCCTTTAAAATTTGCTCTACGATTTTTTCTCCTTATTTTATTGCTGTATGAATGAAAACATTCAGTGTGCCAGTTGATCCCCACTTCATCCAAAAATGGTATAAATTCAAACGCCTCTGCGGAGATTACAAATTTTTTTCGGTGATTAAAATTGATGTGTGTTTAAAGATTGAAGCTTCCTCTTCATAACAAGCCCTTAAAATTTGCCCTACGATTTCTTCTCCTCATTTTATTACTGTATGAATGAAAACATCCAGTGTGCCAGTTGATTCCCACTTCATCCAAAAATGGTACAAATTCAACCGCCTCTGCGAAGATTAAACAATTTTTTCGATGATTGAAATTTATGTGCGTTTAAAGATTAAAGCTTCCCCTTCATAACAAGCCTTTAAAATTTGCTCTACGATTTTTTCTCATCATTTTATTGCTGTATGAATGAAAACATCCAGTGTGCCAGTTGATTCCCACTTCATCCAAAAATGGTACAAATTCAAACGCCTCTGCGGAGATTAAACAATTTTTTCGATGATTAAAATTGATGTGCGTTCAAAGATTGAAGCTTTCCCTTTATAACAAGCCTTTAAAATTTGCTCTACGATTTTTTCTCCTTATTTTATTGCTGTATGAATGAAAACATTCAGTGTGCCAGTTGATCCCCACTTCATCCAAAAATGGTATAAATTCAAACGCCTCTGCGGAGATTACAAATTTTTTTCGGTGATTAAAATTTATGTGCGTACAAAGATTGAAGCTTCCTCTTCATAACAAGCCCTTAAAATTTGCCCTACGATTTCTTCTCCTCATTTTATTACTGTATGAATGAAAACATCCAGTGTGCCAGTTGATTCTCACTTCATCCAAAAATGGTACAAATTCAAACGCCTCTGCGGAGATTAAACAATTTTTTCGATGATTAAAATTGATGTGCGTTCAAAGATTGAAGCTTTCCCTTTATAACAAGCCTTTAAAATTTGCTCCACGATTTTGTCTCTTCATTTTATTGCTGTATGAATGAAAACATCCAGTGTGCCAGTTGATTCCCACTTCATCCAAAAATGGTACAAATTCAAACGCCTCTGCGGAGATTAAACAATTTTTTCGATGATTGAAATTTATGTGCGTTTAAAGATTAAAGCTTCCCCTTCATAACAAGCCTTTAAAATTTGCTCTACGATTTTTTCTCCTCATTTTATTGCTGTATGAATGAAAACATCCATTGTGGCATTTGAATCTCAGTTTTTCCGAAAATTCGGTATGAATTCGAACGTCTCTGAGGAGGCAGAAAATCTTTTTCCGTAACTAAAGGTACTCCGTACTTAAAGATTGAAGCCTTACCTTCGTAAAAAGCCATTAAAATTAGCTGTACAACCTCCGACGTCCGTTTGATTGAAAGTTTCGATGTCCGGTGGATTTAGTGTTAATCGGTTGTCGGCTCGGCGATAGAAAATCGCCGAGGTCTGGGTTAGGTGCGGCTGCACGTATGGATGACCGCCTCGTAGAATTTCAAGAGTTCCGCGCGCATCGGTAACCTGACCCAAACCCGAGATCCATATAACCTGTGTTTGTGTCAAGGCGAAAGGGGCCAACACTCTCGACTGACCTACATCGGCCGATCACACTCCTGCCCCCAGGCTGCGACCCCGTTTGCGACCCGGCTTCCCACCTGCACTCTTTAGCGAGCCTCTGATCCTCTCCACTCCTCTCCTGATCCTCTCTCTTAGCCCCGGTGCAACCGGGATTTCTTCCGTGCATCCAGATGAAGATCAGAAAATCTGCCGCCGCCTGTTGCTTGATCCCTGAATGCTTGGGCCGAGGCTTTGATCCGAGTAATTGTCGGGAAACGAGCACGTTTGTTAATCCACCCCCGCTATCTGAGCACAAAGGGCTGCCATCCATTGCGCACGCGTTCCCTCGAACCCGTAGGGACTTTTTTTATGCGGGCTATCTCGCTTGTTTTCTACTCGAGATCCAAACAATCGTTCTTATCGATGGAACGTTTGTGCCGGTAATTACGAAAGTGGTGTAAGACAAAGTTCCAAACAAATACTTTTCTCCCTTATTATGTATTAGGTCTTCTTATATTGCGTTTTGATGTATCCATTGCAGGATAAAAATAGTGTTTCCTGAAAGGATCAAGTTAAACCATGTCGGAAGTGAATTCCGCAACGTCTGCAAATACCAACAATGTTGAGTCCCACCGGACATCGTAAAAATAACTACTAAGAGATTACACGCCCACCCAGTGTACACCCTGTGGTGAATTATGCTGTAGACGGTCTTTGCTTAGCGGCCACGTAGAGCCACAATGTCTGTTTATAGTTGAAGTCTAGTCTAAGAAGTCGAAGGGAGCGGTGGTATACTCTAGCCACTTTGTCAACTTCTTTGTTGCCAGCAATCCTTTATAAAATTCATTGTTAGATGTTTCTGTGTAGTATATCAAAGTCGAGAGAATCTACATAAATGGTGGAAATCTTGTAACATCGAGCTTTGAATTTCTAGCAGCGTTTTACCTTCATTTCAAGACGTAATACTTAGTTCTGACATTCAGTCAGCTTTCTCACAAGATTATGTAATACGTTCTGCTTAAAAAGTTCGATATATTTTAATCGTCTTACGCGTGCAAATCTTCTTCCGGAAAATACTTAATTATCCAGGTTCATGGTCCTGGCGGTATGAAGGATTTATATAGAGTATCGAGGATTTTATCCTTTTTCGATATCGCAGTTGTCACTGCTCCGCAAACTGTAATCCCCAAAGCTTCACCCTGCTAGCTGTGTTAATCGCGGGAAAGAATATTTTTCAATTCATCATTTAGCAAAACTTGAAATTCACTTCTCTCGACACAGATTGATATTCATCGCGTTTATCATTTACAGATAGAAATACAAAGTCGAACATGCCGGAGTTAACGATACACTCGAAACTACTTCTCTCCGAGAACACCAGCTATCCTTGACCTAGCGAGTAATCGCAAGTTTACCGGTGGTCACAATTATTTCTCGCAGAAATACATCTCAACGCTCGCGTAGCTCTGCCGCATTCCACGATACAAATGCTGATTCAATCTTTAAACGCACGTAAATTTTAATCATCGAAAAAATTTTTTAAACTCGGGAGAGACGTTTGAATTTGTACTATTCTTGGTTGAAGTGAGAATCAAATGGCATATTGGATGTTATCACTCATAAATCAATAAAGTGATGAAAAAAAATCGTGGAGCAAATTTTAAGGGCTCGTTACAAAGGGAAAGCTTTAATCTTTAAACGCACGTAAATTTTAATCATCGAAAAAATTTTTTAAACTCGGGAGATACGTTTGAATTTGTACCATTTTTGGATGAAGTGGGAAGCAACTGCTACACTGGATGTTTTCATTCATACGGCAATAAAATGAGGCGAAGAAATCGTAGGGCAAACTTTAAGGGCTTGTTGCGAAGGGGAAGCTTCAATCTTTAAACACATGTAAATTTAAATCATCAAATAAATTTTTTAATCTCCGCAAAGTCGTTTCAATTCGTACTATTCTTGGATGAAGTGGGAATCAAATGGCATACTGGATGTTATCATTCATAAATTAATAAAGTGATGAGAAAAAATCTTGGAGCAAATTTTAAGGGCTCGTTACAAAGGGGAAGCTTCAATCTTTAAATGCACGTAAATTTTAATCATCGAAAAAATTTTTTAAACTCGGGAGAGACGTTTGGATTTGTGCTATTCTTGGTTGAAGTGAGAATCAAATGGCATATTGGATGTTATCACTCATAAATCAATAAAGTGATGAGAAAAAATTTTGGAGCAAATTTTAAGGGCTCCTTACAAAGGGAAAGCTTTAATCTTTAAACGCACGTAAATTTTAATCACCGAAAAAATTTTTTAATCTCCGCAGAGGCGTTTGAATTTGTACCATTTTTGGATGAAGTGGGAATCAACTGGCACACTGGATGTTTTCATTCATACAGCAATAAAATGAGGAAAAGAAATCGTAGGGCCAACTTTAAGGGCTTGTTGCGAAGGGGAAGCTTCAATCTTTAAACGCACGTAAATTTTAATCACCGAAAAAATTTTTTAAACTCAGGAGAGGCGTTTGGATTTGTACTATTCTTAGATGAAGTGGGAATCAAATGGCATACTGGATGTTATCATTCATAAATCAATAAAGTGATGAGAAAAAATCTTGGAGCAAATTTTAAGGGCTCGTTACAAAGGGAAAGCTTCAATCTTGAAACGCACGTAAATTTTAATCACCGAAAAAATTTGTTAATCTCCGCAGAGGCGTTTGAATTTGTACCATTTTTGGATGAAGTGGGAATCAACTGCTACACTGGATGTTTTCATTCATACGGCAATAAAATGAGGCGAAGAAATCGTAGGGCAAACTTTAAGGGCTTGTTGCGAAGGGCAAGCTTGAATCTTTAAACACATGTAAATTTAAATCATCAAATAAATTTTTTAATCTCCGCAAAGTCGTTTCAATTCGTACTATTCTTGGATGAAGTGGGAATCAAATGGCATACTGATGTTATCATTCATAAATCAATAAAGTTATGAGAAAAAATCTTGGAGCAAATTTTAAGGGCTCGTTACAAAGGGGAAGCTTCAATCTTGAAACGCACGTAAATTTTAATCACCGAAAAAATTTTTTAAACTTAGGAGAGGCGTTTGGATTTGTACTATTCTTAGATGAAGTGGGAATCAAATGGCATACTGGATGTTATCATTCATAAATCAATAAAGTGATGAGAAAAAATCGTGGAGCAAATTTTAAGGGCTCGTTACAAAGGGAAAGCTTTAATCTTGAAACGCACGTAAATTTTAATCACCGAAAGAATTTTTTATTCTCCGCAGGGACGTTCGAATTTGTACCGAGTTGTCGGATAAAGTGGTAATCAAATAGCACACTGAAGGTTGTCATTCATAGATCAATAAAATGAGGAGAAAAAATCGTGCAGTAAATTTTGAGGGCTTGTTACAAAGATATAGCTTCAATCTTTAAAGGCACATCAATTTTAGTCTCCGAAAAAATTTGCTAACCTCCGCAGTCTACCCGCTTAATATACGACAGAATGAAGATCCGTGGTAAATCGAGATTCGCAGCCGTTTGGCCGGAAGGGTGAAACGCGGAACTGATACATCTGTCTTCAATGAGTCCGAAAATTTAGTTTATTGGCACAGTCCGGTGTGCCAGCCTGAACGGATTTATACACGTCCTTGACCAACACAGGCCGGCGCGCGAGCATCGGGTTGAATTCCGGAACAATGGAGTCGCCCCCGATGTTCGGGGGTGCAATGTGGATCCGTAGACCAATCGGACACTTGACCCGCTGCGAAAATCGCCGATGGTTTGTCCACTTAAATGGCAGATGGTTTGTCCACTTAAATCGCCGATGGGAACGAACGAGGGAAAGCGAGCGACACGGTTTCCGTAGATTTTCCCGGGGAAAGCCCAGCGACCTCCAGCTCCAGCCGAGCAACCAAACTACAACAACACCCGGCGACCTTGAACGCAACCACGAAGACGAACGGCAGGCTTCGACGGGAAATTACATTGCGGTTTCGAGCCCAGCTCGACTCCGAAGGCGGAACTGTCGCAACTGCCGCCGCCAATGATACTTTTCTCACCCATCCTCCCCTCCCCTGCTGTCGTTTTCCTGGCGAAAATTAGGGTCGTTAATCTGCGTCTCGATTTGCCCCGCGAGCTCCCTAATGCGAGATTAACCGCGCGGCAGCGCACCCGGGTTAATTAATATCATTATTCTTTGAAGAAGATTCGGGGATAATTAAGCGGACTGGTGAGACACTGTTCGACAGCTTGCCGTGACTCACGGAAGTAATTGTAACTCTGTATTTTCGAAAAATTCTCGATTTTTCAATTGTTTAACTACTGTCATAATCCCTCGTTTATTTTTATCAAGATTCTTCAGTGGTTTGAAAAATTGTTTTTCTCGAAAATGATGCGAATGTGGATCGTCTGTGGAAACAAAAAATCTTGCATCGCACGATTAAATGTTTTGTGCTGTTTTACAAAACAGAAATTGTACAGTTGACGGTACACCTTTCATTCAAAGCTGAATAAAACGGTAAAAAAATCCTGCATGGATTTTGGAAGTGTCGTTTTAAAGGGTTCAAGCTTCAATCTTCGAATCTAGGTCAATTCTGTCGCGAACAAAATTTTTCTACAGACGTTTCTACGGACTAGTGTGCAGTGTTCAAGAGTATAGAAATTGTTCCAACATCCCTCAGTGATAACAACCTACTGGAAATCATCGAGTCGCATAGAAAACTAACAGGTTTCGAGCTTGTAATTTCCAACGGAGCACACGAACCAAACAAATGCGTTTCGTATGGCCGATGGCATATGGAAAGCTAATTTGCATGTCGTTAGTTTCTCGTCGAAGTAACATTATCCTTGACATTTTCCAGACAATTCGGTAGCTGATTATCAACTTTCCTTATCGCGGGCGAATTGCAAAGAGCGGGCCACATAATTTTTCAAATAAAGGTCATCAGAAACGCGGTTGAATCGCTTGCTTGCCTCTTCAAGGCGAATCAGTTCATGCTGTTTACGGACTCTACTTATTTCGTTAACCTTTTGCACTCGTAAATTCAATATTTCTTGATTTGATTTGTGATTTTGTCAATTTTACGGATATGAAATTGGTGTAATACCTCTTACAATACCTAAATGTTTAGTAATTGATCAGATACCGATATATTTAATAGCGTACAGTGCTAAGGGTTAAACTAACGTACGAATAAACCATAATTGACCAGGGTCCGAAAGAGAACTAGATGGGAAGCACGAAGTGATCTATCGCGCACTAATTTTTGAGGGGCGTGCACGAATTAATAACGCAGCTGAAATTATAATAGGACTCGGTAACCAGCGATATCACTCCCAGCTGATTCCGCAGGTCTCATAACTCATGCGAGGGCGCCTTTCCGCGGCGCGGCGCGGCGTTCCATCGACCTAACGACTCGCGTGATTTCGCTAATAAATCGCGGCTTCAATCGCGGCCGAAGTGCACGACCTGGAAGGAAAGCGGCGGAAAATATTCAGTATCAGAATTAATAGGCGAATGGTACATGCACGTAGCCGCCTCTGCCTACTATCTGTATCATGGCCGAACCGTGCAGATATCCGTCTGTCTGACCTAAATACGTAATTATCTTTTCGCGAGGCACGACCTTGGACGGGCCAAGTCCGAACTGGGCCATGTCTCTGTCTGCCAGTTTTACTTCGCGCGCGTACATAAAGTTACCTGCCCACACCCCCTCCCCTCTCCTCCTCACCTTCTTCCACCACCCCCTTTCTCGTTCGCCCTCTCGGCTTGCAAGCTTTAAGACTCTTGGAAGAATCTTTCAAGTTTCCCGGGACGCGCAGGGAAAAATCGGTTACACTCGGAAGCGTCATCTGTCCGGGAATAATATGTCATAATTTTCAAGGATCGCCGGGGGATAATTTAATTAATCCGCTTTAATGGAGATTCGAAATACCCGGACGTCGCTTTTTTAATTACATGCCGAGTGCTGGCTCCTTTCTCTCTCTCTTTCGGTTCCCCGGTCCCGGCAACCCTCGCGAGATAGCTGTCTGTTCCACCCCCGCACCCTAATCGCCGATGAATTAATCCGGACGAAGGAAAACGAAGGAACAGTTTCCCCGAGGATAGCGAACAGAGAAAATCGAATTCCTCGGATTTTCCGAGTTCTTCGCGAACGCTTCCTCGTGTCGCCGTTTCTTGCCTAAACAATAACAAAGTGATTACATGGCTATGCTAATTCGATACACCTTCTTGCTGTTCCAATTCGTGCGACTTAAATATTGGAGCTCTCTAGCGCTACTCTTGCATCAAAATAGGAAAAAGAAAGCAAAATCATTCATTACAAATTTTTGGAAAATATACTATAACACGAATCAGCTTATAAACCACTTTACTTTCCACCGACGCGTATTTACATCGTCGAACGAAACGAAATACAGTGTTTCGAGCCGAAGCCTTGGAATTAAATAGTAAGGCGAAGGGTTAAGGCGGCGGCCTCCGAAAAATTTCGCCGGCGGGTTTTATAGGTCGTCGGATATATCGGCGGCTGATAGAAAATGGATATCTTTCAGGAAGATGTTCGCTCGATCGAAAAACGTTATATGCGCCGTGGCCGGCTTGCCGACCGACACACGCTCGGCTCTCAGGTGAACTCGCCCCGGTGACCACCATCCCTGCGCGACCCCACGCCACCCCCGACAACTGGAACGCTGACCCAGTTAATACACCTGTAGAAACAGTGCCAACACTCCCGTGTCCACGGATGTCGGGCCGCCGCCGCCGCGTCGGCGAACGACACTGTGCCTATCCACGGAACGGCCTGCAATTCCATCGTACACGCAACCTAATCCCTTTGTAAATGACGCCTTTCGAATAATTCCTTATCGGACCCCGCTAAGGACACCGTCACGCATACACGTACACAACCAACCACCCCCTCCGCCAGCCGTGTAGTTTGGTTACCTTGATTGCTGATCCTCTTGCTCCAGTTCAGCGGATCAATTGTGGTCCGATCGGAAGCTCGCTTCAGCCAAATGTTTACACACCGACGAATCGGTCCCGTGCGAGTTTTCCTACAACCCTCTTACCCTCTTATGCGGCCAATTCTTTGTCTGCCTTTTAGCGGTCCGCGGCAACCCTCAACCGTCCCTCATTTTCCCTACTTAACACTTTACCTACCCGAAGCCTATACAATAAATATATTGTAGGATTTTCAATAATTGTGCTGTACTAACAGAAAGCATAGAAATTTCCTTTTACATTGCAATCTTACAAGATGTATTGATGCTCTCGGCGCACTGGTTCGATCCAATTTTACTTCAAAGCAATTTTGCAATTTATATTAAACTTTCGACGTTTCGATCTACAGGGTGTCCCAAAATTCGTGAACTTCCCGAAAGGGGATGGTTCCCGAGACCATTTCAAGCGACATTTTCCTTTGCAAAAATGTTATCCGCGGCTTTGTTTAGGAGTTATTAACGAAAAACACGGACCAATCAGAGCGCGACGTAGTCGCGAGTTGCCACAGTCGGCCAATATACAGTTGGCGCGCCGGGCCGACTATGGCAACTCGCGACTAGGTCGCGCTTTGATTGGTCCGTGTTTTTCGTTAATAACTCCTAAACAAAGCCGCGGATAACATTTTTGCAAAGGAAAATGTCGCTTGAAATGGTCTCAGGAACCACCCCCTTTCGGGAAGTTCACGAATTTTGGGACACCCTGTATGTCTAGATCAATAAGAAATTATTCTCGATCGTATATTTTTAGATAAGTTTGGGGTTATGTTCGCGGCGCACCGGTTCGATCAATTACACTGTCCAACAAATTCAAACTTTTTTTTTACTTTTCGATTCTCACTATGCGATTCTTATAGAGTTTTTCGCGTTGATTCCGAATCTGTTTATAATTTTTTTCCATAGTTTTTGAGAAATTTGAGTTTGAAAAAATGACCTATTTTTCAACTTTGAACAAAGATTGTGATGTTATTATAAAAGATATTGTATTGGTCTTTACATAAAAAGATTCTCTAGACTTTCCCGAATCCAGTGATATCCAATATTAATGCATTATGATTGTTTAAACATGTTTAAACAATGATTAAAGACGGAGAGACACCACTTTTGCACCAATTTTTGCGGATATTTCTCAATTTATCTCAAAAAATAAGCGTCTAGCGGAAAATCGAACTACACCACCCTTTCAACTTTCCAAAGTCGACGTTTTTACCGAAACAGAAAGCAAAATATCTTCGCCCGACACGAACTGCCGCCAGTGGCGCTTACCGCTAGAATAGGCGTTCCACGGGATACGCCGCGGCGAACGCCCGTTGTAGTGGTGAGCGCCACTGGCGGCAGCTCGTGTCGGGCGAAGATATTTTGCTTTCTGTTTCGGTAAAAACGTCGACTTTGGAAAGTTGAAAGGGTGGTTTCTCAAGATAAAAGTCTGCTCTAACGCGTGGTGTAGTTCGATTTTCCGCTAGACCCTTATTTTTTGAGATAAATTGAGAAATATCCGCAAAAATTGGTGCAAAAGTGGTGTCTCTCCGTCTTTAATCATTGTTTAAACATGTTTAAACAATCATAATGCATTAATATTGGATATCACTGGACTCGGGAAAGTCTAGAGAATCTTTTTATGTAAAGAACAATACACTATCTTTTGTAATAACATCACAATCTTTATTCAAAGTTGAAAAATAGGTCATTTTTTCAAACTCAAATTTCTCAAAAACTATGCGTCTAGGAAAAAAATTAAAAACAGATTCGGAATCAGCGCGAAAAACTCTATAAGAATCCGCATAGTAAGAATCGAAAAGATTTTTGGCTGTTGGACAGTGTTATACACTAAATAGCAATTTTGTAGACATTTATCAAACGTTCGATTCGGATTTGAATCATTACGTCCTGAGACACGTTTGCTATAGAATGTTTTCTATAAGAGAAAAAGAAGAAAGATGGTGGTGTGTTTCGTCCTAGACCCGCTAGAGGACTCATCAGTTTAATTAATCGAACCGGTGCGCCGCGAACATAACCCCAAATTTATTTAAAAATGTACGATCGAGAATAATTTCTTATTTATCATAATTGGCGATAAAACTACAAAAAGTTCGAGAAGGTCTAGTTTCGACATTGTCCATAATATGGACAAATCGTTGAACGAGTTTCTCGCAAGTTACTAAAATGTCATCAATTAGTATATTACCGTCCCTCCTTCCGACACTTGGACTAGGACGAAACACACCACCATCTTTCTTCTTTTTTTCTTATAGAAAACATTCTATAGCAAATGTGTCTCAGGTGTCGAACCGGTGCGCCGCGAACATAACCTCAAATTTATGTCTAGATCATTTTCGAGAAAATTAATAACTACGTCTGTGAATTATTAAACAAAATAACTAGTATCGACTATTACCACCAGTAAATTAAACATTGCATATCTAATTGTGTACTTTGTTATTCACTTGCTTAATGAAATTATTTTAACTACTTTGGAACAACAAAACACGTGCTGTTCCCAAGGCGTTCCATTGCAATCTTAAATGAAACTATTAGATTAGGTTATTGGGGGTGACTTGTTAGTTCACGATGAAGATTGCTGTTGATATTGAAGGTTCCTTTAAAAAGTGTTATCTTTGCATTGCAGCTGTCATCCAGGATTTGAACTGGTAATGGAAAAATCATGCGAATAGAATGAGTTGTGAGTAGTCCGTGGAGAGGGGGCGGAGAGTCGCATACGAAAATCCAGGAGTAGTCTGTCAAAATTGAAAGCTCACCTACTTAATATACTGACCAGAGTGAGACCTTGTTTTCTCTCTCATCTCCACAGCGTGTAAAGCGTGTTCACAAAAAAAAGTAAACAGACGACGGCGCGCCAGAACAAGAATACGGAAAATTCAATACAGTATTAGCAATAGTTTCTTGCGAATATCTCGAAAACTAAAAGCGACCTCCTATATTATATGAAAACGAAGAAGTTGTTTAATTGTTTGAAAATGTGTAGCTGCATAAGATATCAGAGAGGAGTGCCTCTTCCCAAATAATTACCATTTTCCCAATCCTTTAACTGTTTTATATTTCATCCAACCAATTTCTTCATAAATGATTACACAGTCTGATTACTGTGTACTAGATTGATTACGCAGGCTAAACATCACAGACGAATCACAAAAGTTTTATCATTTATTGTGTCACCAATGTTCTATTCAGTCACGTATACGGACGTAAGTGAAAACGTTGGAAAAATCGGCAGTTTAATAACCAAGAAAATGAGTTTCCTCCCTTAATAACTCTCGGGTAGTTCACGAGCGACCTGTCATTACCGTCGAACGAGAACGATGAATTTTCCCGTCCCAGCTCGCCGATAAATAATAACCTGCCTATTTAAGGGATGGGAATTAGCGCAGAGCAGTCAGCCGTCAACTCGAGACATTCTCAATATCGAAAGAAAAACCCGGAGTCGCCGCGAACCTCTACCTGTTGCGTCGGTGAGAAGTGTTAAGAACGCAACCCCCCGATGCTCACCGGACGCATTATTGAAAATTAATGAACTGATTCATACCACCGCTAGGCTCGTCCAACTTTCGCGAATTTTTTCGCTTTGCGAACTTTTTGCTGTGTGCGATTACGACTCTCGCGCCACGTCGCGCGATCATTTAGCAAGGGAAGTTCAAACGGAATGACTCGGCGAAACAAGAATCTTTAAGTAGCTGTTCATAACTTAGTTTGTTATGAACATGCCGGAAGTGAGCGATAAAAGCTGTTCAATGACTTGCGAACTTCTTTCCACGTACGCGCAAAAATTGGCTTTCAGAATACATTTATTGTGAAAGCCAATTTTTTAACATTTAGTTTGATGTGTTGTTTGTTAGATGTTTATACAATTTTTAATTTTTATAGGCAAATTTATGGGTACCTATCATTCTTTTCGTTTTTTTCAACATTTTTTATGTGATGCATTCAAAATATACAGTAACGAGCATAACTGATTCAACACACTTTAAATCAGAATAACTTTTTTATGAATGGACCAAACGACTTCAATTTCTCTGTAAGGCTAGAAGAATTAGTTTAGTGAATGACGTCTACAAAATATTTTGAAAAAATGCATTTCGTCGGAATTGCGAAAGAAAATAGTAAAAATTGATTTTGACTACTTTTTTAGCTGGGCCAATAACGAAAATTTAAAAGATGTGTTTGGTCAACTGATATAAATTATGAAAATTCCATTGAAATTAGTTAATTGGTTTGCGAATTATTAACAATCAAAAGTGGTAAAAATTGCAATTTTTCAAGATTTTCGGCTTTTTTACGACTTTTGATCGTTTATAATTTGCAAACCAATTAACTAATTTCAATGAAATTTTCAGAGCGTATATAATTTCTACGAGTTGACTAAACGCATCTTTTAAATTTTCATCATGAAAAAAGTAGTAAAAATCAATTTTTACTGTTTTTTTTCGCAATTCCGACGAAATGCATTTTTTAAAAATATTTTTTAGACGTCATTTACTAAACTAATTCGTCTAGCCTTACAGAGAAATTGAAGTCGTTTGGTCCATTCATAAAAAAGTTGTTCTGATTTAAGGGTGTGGGTCGGATTTTGACCTTGGTCGAATGCGAGTGTGGTAGTACCTTAACACACCGATAGATACTGTATACGTACACGAGATTGCAAGGGTTCCGTAGATTTCGTTTGCTGTCTCTCTAACGCACATTTGGGGCCCCTACGTAGTCACAATCGCTAGATAAAAGACCCACCATTACGGGATGCTTCCTTATATGGCCTACTTTTGCGTTTTCGAGGCGTAATTTGCATTATTCGGCAGCATGTAGCGCAGTTTCACAAATATTGGACGAAGCGACAGTGCTGCCATTGTCGAGCACATACATTTTCTTAAATATCGAGAGATTTAGGGTTCTTATAGAAAAAAATGTAGGCATCCCGGAATTCAGGGTCACATACAATGTCAATGAAACCTTTATTATGTTAAACTATACGTGTTTAAACACAGCAAACGAAATCTACGAAGTAGATCCCTATACGGGAGATTTTGGTGCAAGTATTAGTTCCATGGCATTTTTAGCTAGGAGCGCTAGCGTTTTTAGTCACTATTTTACCGATATTTTACCAATACAGTGACTGAATCGGTAAAACAGTGACTAAAAACACTAGCGCTCCTAGCTACAAATGCGGAGGGCACCGATACTACGACCAAGGTCAAAATCCGACCCACACCCTTAAAGTATGTTGAATCAGTTATGCTCGATAGTGTAGGTAGTGTTAGGCGTTCCTTATTGTTTCGAATAAGCAAACTGTGTGTGCAAGGGAGCTGTTGATCGTAATTTGATGTGACAAACTTAAGTAATGTTGTAAAATACCACAACTAAATACTGGAATATGCTAGAATATATTTGAATATACAAGAATTAGACTGCGGATGTTTATGCAAAATAAAAAATGTTTGCATTGATTGCAAGACACAGGAGCAAAATAAAAATTTCTTTCTTCTTTTAATTGTCTGATTAAGCTGAAGCCGATACGCTGATGTCTTTAAATCTCTTTAATATGTCCACTGCTTTAAATTGCGCTTACCCATTTTTGTCATAAATGCATAAAATCCGCAGTCTAACAAGAATATATCGAGAATGTAATAGAATTTACTAGAATATCATCGAATATACCAGAATATACTTGAATATACTAGAATATAAAGCAGAATAGCACGTCGGCGCGCGGCGGTGTCGAGACTCTCGGCGCGGTTCGGCCGGGATTGTCTCTTCCATAATCGGTCGCTTCCAAGTAATCTGCTAAAGGCAAAGAGCACACCTTCGACCGGTCTACTTCGAGCCGGTGCGCTGTTCGCCATTACGTAGAGTTATCGTTGCATAACTGCGCTTGATCAGGTTACACCCGGGCGACGACCCGGAGAGAGCCACCCCCGCTCGCTGGAATCCCCTTTGAAACCGTAGCCCTGTTATCAGTCGCGTGTTTCTGCCCTGTATCGAGCGGGGAGAGCCAAGGAGCGAGAGGCCTCCCTGGCTGATATCGAAAGATCGATGGCATTTCCGTTTTGTGCATCCCTCGGGACCACATAGTTCTTTCTCGACCACCGCCAGCCGCCGACGTTGCTCTACCCACCCCCGCCATCGTATTCGAAGGTACGGACTGCCTCGAAGAGAGTAGAGGCCAGTGGGACACACACCACACCTGTACAGCACCGGTATTCGGGTCATGCATCTCGGCCACTTAGACTAGGTCACTACCTCCCTCGTTCATCCCCCTCGTTCATCCCTTCTCTCTCACTCCCTCTCTCTCTCTCTTTCTCTAGCTTTGCTCTTGCGCGCGCTTTCTCTCCTTCTCTTGTCCTCCCTTCCCTTTCGACCTCCGTTCTCTCTCCTCTTTTCCACCCTGTGGAAAATATTATATTCCTTCCCCCGCTCAACCTACCCTTTCTTCCTTTCTTCTTTGTGCCTCTGTCAATACGCGAAGAAAGGAACGATCGTGGAGACACGCGATTGTCATTGATTCTCTGGTTCCGTTTTAAGCTCGGTCTCCACTTGAGAGGCCGGGCTGAGTGATTGCGGAGGAACGAGCGAGGCACAGCCTATACCCGGTAATTCTGGTCTGATTTCATAGCGGATACCGAGATTGATTGTTGGACATTGTTCCGGAAAGATTTTCGCCAGACTCGCCGGGCGATTTAAATTCTAGAAAGCGAACGTGTTGAACACGCGTCGCACACAAATGTGATTATTTATCGCTGTTTAACTCTGCGATTCCAATTTCATTAACTAAAAAGGTTCGATTCCCGTTGGACCGTCGGCATTGCTCGACGTATTAACGCAGAAACATTCATCCCGCAGAAAAATCCGCAATCATAAGAAAAGATCTAGCCGCTTCTGTCTACGTTCACTGTACAAATTGTAACTGAGTTATGGTCGTCGGCACATCTCCCCCCTAATTATAGCAAGCCCTCGAAGTTCGAGTGCGATCCGTTTCAGGAGACCGTTCGATCTTCGAGTTGCTCGAAGTTCTCCCATTTGGAATAAAGTAAATTTGATTAATTTGTTTTCCTTTCTTCCCAGTTCGCGTCTCGCTTGTCTGCGCCAGGCATTACGTTGATTGCGGCCGTTGTCGAACAACAAACGCTTCTTTCTTCAAACCTCGCGTTTTCGGGAAGAACCGGATATATTTTTGTCGAAATTTCTGTTCGAACCGCCAAATTTAGAACGATCTGGAGGGTCTAGAGCAATTTATTTTTAGAATTTACTGCGGATTTCATGTATTTAGAATAAAGATTCAGGATAATTTAATGTATATTTTTACTCGGCTGTGCTATTTATTGGAATTCACGCAAACAATTTGTATTTTGCATGAAGATCCGCAGTCTGCTTATTGTTATTCGGGGCACGGCGATTTTGTAGACGACCGTGAGAAAGAGAGAGAGAGAGAAACAGAGACGGGGCAGAGGGTGGAAGTTTTCGCAGGAGCGCCGCTCACGCTTCCGGTGCATCGACGCACCTGGATGCACGCCGGGCTGCATGCACCCCTCTGGGTTACACGGTGGAGCCGCGGGACCTTGAAGGTACTCGAAACCGGGGCAGTGTCCCGAAGAGAGATCCACGCAGTCGCAGAGCGTCGACCGTCTATACTGCGAGGTAAAGCCAGGTTGCCCTAGATCGGGGCTGCTCCACCACTAAACACGGCGTTCACACCCGACGAATCTAGAACAGAAGCCGACTGGTTCAATTCCCCCAAGAGGTTTCGCCCGTTACACCGACGACGTTTTATAGAAATCTTTATTAAAGAGGACTAACACTTATTGTGCCGATACCCGGAACACCAGTCCCGCACGGTACTTAGACCCGCTGCCCCCGCGAACTTTTTTTATTCCAGGCAAGGTCGAAGGGTGCTATTTTATTCAAGCCCGCTGCTCTCTGGCTTCCCCTTGAAACACCCGCACCTATCAGCGGAAATTTTAGTTCTCTGGGTTAACACTATTGTGCAACGATTAGTATCATTTCACTTTTATATGACGAAACATTTGAATCAATTTATAAATAATTATTTAAATAATGCAGCATTCAACGCTTTTAACTCTTCAATTTGTATCAACAACCATTGCAAGGAATTTTAAGTGAAGCTTAAGCCAAACCTGATTCAAAGATCGATCATCAGTAGACTGCGGATGTTTATGCAATTATGGCTTTTGAAAATCTTCAAAATATGTTAGGATATAAAATATGACGGAATTTAGTATAATTTCAATTTATTTCAGATCTAACAAATAATTATTTAAATAAAAATAAATTTTTTAAAAATACCACGTTTTAAAACGGACTAAAAAGTATAAAATAATTTTTTCTAGCCCCATACAGATTCCTAACCCCGTACAGATAGTCCTGAAAATTTGTGATTGTGAATTTTGAATAACTATGAAAATACTTGTAAGATTTAAAACGAAAAACGTGGGGCGCGAGATAATACATAGTAAGGAGTGTAGAGAGTAGCTGCCGCTGAGGAAACTCGCAAAACAGTTCATATCATTTGCAGTGCAATAAAATTGTTAGTGATTTAGGTGTTCATGCATCAATTATCTATTGCATGCGCCCCACGTTTTTCGTTTTAAATCTTACAAGTATTTTCATAGCTATTCAAAATTCACAATCACAAATTTTCAGGACTATCTGTAAGGGGTTAGGAATCTGTATGGGGCTAGAAAAAATTATTTTATACTTTCTAGTCCGTTTTTAAACGTGGCGTTTTTTAAAATTTTATTTTATACTTTTTAGTCCGTTTTAAAAACGTGGTATTTTTTAAAAATTTATTTTTATTTAAATAATTATTTTCTGCTTTTTAGCCTTATATGTGTGAAATTTTACAATCGATTTTGAACATTTTGATGAGATTATAACAGAGACATGTAGTAAATTTCAGACGGTATTGCGACGCGTCATATCGAAAACGAACGCCGTGGTAAAATGTCAAAGATAAAAGTTCGACGGAGAATTTCGGTGTAACTGTTCTTTCGCTTGGTAAACAAACATTATACTATAATAATACGTAGTAACTTTGTAAACACCGCACGGAGCTCGAACGCACACTGACGCACACTGAGCTCCTTCGGTGCGAAGCGGGTCAGTGGAGTGGGGATGAGTCAGAGTGGGAACACGTAGTAGAGTGGGGACGCTGAACGCGAAGACGTACTACGTCACGCGGCGGGGGGTGCAAAGGTTCAAATTATTAATAATTTATATCTCCTGAATGCATAGGCTTTTTTAAAAAATTTTTCTTAAATATTGCATTGTCATCCAGTTCTGAGCTATGCTCAAAATTTCAAGTCTCTAGCTCATCGGGAAGTTAGTTTAAAATCGCAAAATTTGTACCGAACAGACAAACAAGAAAGCGAGCTAATAAAAACGTGGTAAAATACATGTTTAATATTATTCCATCTTTCAACACTGAAACAATTTATCGCACGACCAACAGAATTCACTTCGCAACCACGGTAAAACTCGAAAAACGTGTTAATCGAGTCGAAATCAAGTTCAAGTTTAATTTTCATTCCATTAAACAGTTTGCTAACAGAATTTCCGTCGGATTATACTATCCACCGAGTCACGGGAAACTTTCTACTTGGCAGGGCGTAAAGTAATTTAATGGTAACGCAATCAAAGAATCACGTTCTTCTTTCTTGTAGAATAGAAACGGAAATTCTGAGACGAAATTCTTCGAACAATTAGAACTTTTCTAAAACTACACTTAATTAGAAAAATTCATTTTTATTGTAGCACACGTACCTTTATTAATGTATTTACTCGTGCAGAAAATCAAGAAATTTAAACAGTTTTGTTGGGGGGAGAAAATCTATTTACACGAGGAGGGCGCAGGTGCACGCGGTTTTTAATAGAATGCATTTTTGACAGCGGCTGATGGATTAGTGTGGGGGAACAATAGCTTTTGTATATCCGGTGCATAGAAATAAATCGCCAGCGGCGCGGACCGTGGAGGAGAGTCTCTTAATTTCTTTCGAGTCTCGGACGGTGCCTCAGAAATCTGCGCGAGTGTATGACAGGAGACAAAAGGTATGACAGATGTGTCGGTTAACGGCGAGGAACGACATCGAAACTGCTTCTCTTCGGCCCCGATAATCCCTCGGATTCAAACGAGCGCCGAGTTGAAGGTATTCATCGAATAACGAGACGGGAAAGGAGAAAATTAGGGCGGGACCAACGATAATTCTTTCTCCCTTAGGAAAATTCAGACTCGTCGAGCTTAAAGAACACGGGCTTTAGCGAGGTTTATTAACAGAGACTCTTCTTAGCCGAGGGAATCTTTTCTCCGCTCTTTCTTTTTCCTCCGCATGATTAACGATTTCATAGAAATTACGCCGACGAACCGGCGCGCCGCGGAGAAAGATGATTGCCGGGGACAGGGTACCGAGGATGTTTCGATCGTGTCTTATAAAGGACGTCTCGACTCGCAAGAACGGAGATGATTACTTTTGAACAAATGGGACGAAATTCTGGACAAATTCGTTTGAGTTACGAATCTTCCTTTCTCGAGGGCAGCGAATGATATAATCAAATAGGTACGGTACATGTGTAATAATTTTGCTAATTGCTGGCTTGTCTATGCAGCACTGTGATCCATTTGCTTCACTAATGAAATGAATCTTTAACGACAAAATAAAAGAAAAAAAGAAGCTGCAAACACATTTCTTACCTTGATCATGTTAATACGCAGGAAACAGTATTTTGTCTATGTGTGTACTCGTTTCTAATAAAGACAGCGGATAGATTATAAATAAATTTATATTGCATTGCAGTTTGTCGGAATTCAGATAGAAAATGTTTATTTCGCACAAAGATCCGCTGTCTACTAATAATAGTTTGAAGATTGACTTATGCCAGTTCACGCTCGCTGAAATCTTTGGAACGAGCTCTCCCGCGTTCGCGACAAAATGGCGCTCCCGGAGCCGTCGAATTTCGCCATTCACGCAGCGTGGTATTGTTGCATTTTCGACGACGTTTTTCTTCCCGCGAACCGTTCAAACTTGTGTATGTATATGTGTATATACGTATCATTGAGCGCACCAAGGCCGACACTTTTCACCGCTAATCTCTTTCACGGTCCATCGATAATAATTCGAAATCCCGTTCCTTTTCTCGCAGCTGCTGGTTAGCAGGTCGGTCGGGGAGCCATTATTACATTTGACTCTTTAGCGGGAGAATCCGATACGGTAATTAATTGGAATAATAGCGACGGAGCCCTCGGCAGTGAAGTCTTCGGTGAAAAGGATCCGCGCGATTCAATCGTCTGTGAATTGGCTCGTATAGCTGCGACACACGGCTGCCAAATAAATTATTGATACCGTTCGCGGGCTGTCCTTCAGCCGTAATCGTTGCAAAAATTCCTTTAACGAGTTCTGTCACGAATATCAACCTTAAAGCACACGCAGAATCATTGTATTATAACTAGACTGCGGATCTTTATGCATTTATAGCAAAATTGTGTGGATGAAATTCAAAATTATTGGAAAATTCACAAATTCAAGATGTCAGTATATGATTTCTTCTCTATTAAAATCATTAAGGGAAGAAATAACATTTAACTTAGTTTCTATTTCTTGCAATCGACGCAGACAATTTTTATTTCGCATAAAGATCCGCGTGTTTAATTATAACTTAATTCTATTCTAAAAATTGAAATAAAACACAAATTATTCAAATTAATTAATCTATGTTGGAGGACAGGCCCGAGGACGACATTTCATTGTTCATGAAATAATTATTCGCGTGGAACCTGCGCGCTATTAATGCTCGAGTAAGAGATTTAAACTCGAAGAGGCGGCGAGGCAGTGATTCTCGATCGTGCTCTCAACAAAAGTCGGATAGCTGGAATTCAAGAAGTACAAACAGTCCTAATGGTTTATCCGGCGAGTTACCCGCAATAAAGTTATTGAAACTTTCCACGCAGCGTTAAGTTAATCGGGAAACAACAAGTTTCGTTGCAAGTGCTACTGTTCGAGAAGTTATGAAACTTGCAGTCGAGTAAAGGCATCGGCCATTAAGCGAGTGCAGACGGTATTATCACCTTTCGCAATCTAATTTTCCCGCAATTGCGCTGAAAGACTCCGAAAAGATCGTATCGATATAATTATTGCTGTTACAAATCAATTATGGTGGGACGGATCTTCGAAACTCTTGAGTCGAGCAATTGTGAATTTAGAAGCTTCAAACCTCGTACAGACTAGAACATTTCGACGAACTGCGCCGCGAACCGCGCCGCGAACCGCGCATTTCGACGAACATTTCGACGAACGCTGCCGCGCGCATTTCGGCGCGCACGAACGTGAACGGGTGGCACTTATAAATCTGTTTACGACGCACAGTGGTAAAATGTCTAATTCTAGCTGGACAAAAATAATTTTTCTCAATTATTGAAAAACATATTTCATTGAGAAAATATATTATTAGACATACTGAACTAAATAATTCTAACATTATATCTCATTATTTCCATTTTTTATCCATTAACAACTAGTTGAATGTTCCGAAACTGCGGTGAATTTTTGTGTCGTGCATTGAAAAATGAAAAGTAAGTACATATTAAACTAATTTATATTTTCTCGTTTTGGTTTAAAACTAAAAGGAGGAAGTAAATAAAATAAACTATAATCAAAAGCGTTTCTTTTATGAATGAGTTAATAAAGTAAGATTATACTTTGACTCAAGCATACTCAAGCTGCAATATTTTTGTATATTTTATCTATATGAATTACCTAACAATGTCGAAGAAAAACTAGCTGCTACAACCTGCTACTTATTGAGAAATCCGATCCGATTAGATCGCTTAATTATAGTTTGTAATACAAATATTATATGTAATAAAGTTACTGTAATTATAATTTTTAAAAAGAGTGATTATATTAAAGTGATTTTCTTATATTTACAGACTTTACCTTCTATAAGTCAGAAATATATAAATATAAGAAAAATATCAGTTTGTTATCATTTTTATGTTCAATTCCTTTATAACAAAAAAATAAGTGTCATAATAGTAATTATCAAGTATCAAGAGGATATAAATTATTCAAAAATAATTTTGTCCACCTAAAATCGAAACATTTACCATTGTGGCGACGCACAGTGGGGTATTTGTCGAGTTTAGCGCGCCAAAAGTATTGTGACGTTATTAATAGTGTAAAGGTCATACTATTATATATCGTTGAATTCGTCTTAACACCAGCTACAACACTATCAAATCAAAAATACAACTTAATGTTTAAAAAATCGAAGCGACCTTGTTTTTTTCGTTTTAAACAAATTTTTTTCGTAGTTTTATATATTAAAGTTTATACCTATGTTAATACTGTTAAACTTTTGTTTCAAAAATTTTTTCGTCAGGGGCGTGCGAGATTCCCGAAAATGTTCAGAATTCCCGTAAAATATCCGGGAAAAGAATGCAATGTTTTCATAGCAAGGGCCTCTTTAATAATTTGAGACAAATTATGAAGTAGAAATGTAATTTTCCCAGATAATTTAAATCACCGATGTCTTTGTTTATAAATTTCTGTCTATTTCTTGACATTTATTATGAATATTTAGGATATGCTATCTATCCTGCAAACAGATTTGTAAGTGCCACCCGTTTGCGTTCGTGCGCGCCGAAATGCGCGCGGCGGCGTTCGTGGCACCGTTCGTCGAAATGTTCGTCGAAATGCGCGCCGAAATGCGCGCGGCGGCGTTCCCAGAGCTGATGGATCGACCGTTCGCACGAATGCGCGCCGAAATGCACGCCGAAATGCGCGCGGCGACGTTCGTGGCACCGTTCGTCGAAATGTTCGTCGAAATGCGCGCCGAAATGCGCGCGGCGGCGTTCCCAGAGCTGATGGATCGACCGTTCGCACGAATGCGCGCCGAAATGCACGCCGAAATGCGCGCGGCGACGTTCGTGGCACCGTTCGTCGAAATGTTCGTCGAAATGCGCGCCGAAATGCGCGCGGCGGCGTTACCAGAGCTGATGGATCGACCGTTCGCACGAATGCGCGCCGAAATGCACGCCGAAATGCGCGCGGCGACGTTCGTGGCACCGTTCGTCGAAATGTTCGTCGAAATGCGCGCCGAAATGCGCGCCGAAATGTCATAATATCTCACAAATTCAAGTCATTTAATTCGAATCTGATGCTTCGTACAGACTTGAACATTATAACTCAATAAATTGTCAACATTTTCTGTATTTGTTTGTGTAGTATACGCCGCTACAGCTCCCATAGTTGTTCCGCAAGGAAGTCTGGAAATAGCACAAATCCGTTCCGATCGCCGTTCGTCGAAATGTTCGTCGAAATATTCGTCGAAATGCGCGCCGAAATGCGCGCGGCGGCGTTCCCAGAGCTGATGGATCGACCGTTCGCACGAATGCGCGCCGAAATGCACGCCGAAATGCGCGCGGCGACGTTCGTGGCACCGTTCGTCGAAATGTTCGTCGAAATGCGCGCCGAAATGCGCGCCGAAATGTCATAATATCTCACAAATTCAAGTCATTTAATTCGAATCTGATGCTTCGTACAGACTTGAACATTATAACTCAATAAATTGTCAACATTTTCTGTATTTGTTTGTGTAGTATACGCCGCTACACTCCCATAGTTGTTCCGCAAGGAAGTCTGGAAACAGCACAAATCCGTTCCGATCGCCGTTCGTCGAAATGTTCGTCGAAATGTTCGTCGAAATGTTCGTCGAAATGCGCGGTTTGCGGCGCGGTTCGCGGCGCAGTTCGTCGAAATGTTCTAGTCTGTACGAGGTCTTAGATTTCTACCATTTTATTCCTGGTATGAAAATAAAGTTGGCAACAATGTAATTTAATGATTACTGTAGACTGCGAATTATTTTGCAGAATAAAACTTGTCTGGATTGATCGCGAGATGGAGGGCCTGCATAGACTATGAAAGACGATAAAACTTTTCAGGTAACATACGCAGTTCAGTTTTAGTTCTCGTTGAACCGTATCTGGAAAGTTCACGTCGGAGCTCGTGTTCGACGTTCTCTAGGAGGAAAATTTACTAGGGCGCATGGTGCTATTGTTGAAACGGTTAACAGATGAATGATACCAGCGACAATGAGTCGAGCACACGCGTGTAGATCGTTCGAGGTGGCCTTCGAACGTTGAAGTACAAGTGACACCTAAACGCCGGCCATCAAATGCACCGATAAAGCTGTTTGCAGGGCGTCATAATGGCATTCACCGGGTGCACACGATGGCGATGGCGTCTGGCTTCGACGATTGCGAAGCCGTTCACATACGCTCTCGTCTTTTACTCGCCTCTCTGTCTGCTCTTCCTTCCCGAAATTTCGGCCAGCCATAACAGATCGCGATAAGAACAATATCGCCGATAGTTTCATCCGATGCTTCCGGCATAACGTAAATTCTGTAAATTCTCCTAACTCGATGGCTTTCAACGGTGCACGCCACCCTTTCTCCCATTAGCCATAAAAATCGGAAATCCGATTCCCACGCGAAGATAAGTTTTACTACCGAGTCGTTATCGCATTATTGCTCCCGCGAAAAGCAATGGCAACGACGCGCCAGTGGTCCCGATTCGATATATTCCAAAATCGTATGGCATTTTGTCGAAAAATGAACTTGCTCGTATTGAAGTGTACAAAGCTTCTGCATCTACCTCGAAAATACAGAAATTCTAATCGTAACGAACACTTAAAGTTGGACATTTTGAACATGGTAAATATGTTTCGTAGAGGAAAGATGTTTATCTTTATATCAAACACGCTAATTGGACTAAATTCTTATTAGATTGCACAGCTCCTAATCCGGCGTTCGAGCCCGCGAATTTGCATGAACCGAAAAAAGTCTATTTATCGCGCACCTGACAATCATCGGCGCAATTACCGTTCACCGAACCGTAACGAACAATCACGGTAATGATAACGTAATGACAATGCCGGCGTCGTGGAATTTTTACGCGTTGTCAGCAGTTCGGTCTCTCGCGAAGAGGTATAAATAACATTGTCCAACAGCTAAAAAGGATTTCGATTCTCACTATGCAAATCTTACAGAGTTTTCTGCGCTGATTCCGAATCTGTCTTTAATTTTTCTCCTAGACGCACAGTTTCTGAGTTTGAGTTTGAAAAAATGACATATTTTTCAATGAACAAATATTGTGATGTTATTATAAAAGATATTGAATAGATCTTTACAGCAAAAGATTCCTTAGACTTTTCCGAATACAGTGATATTCAAATTGAAATTTGTTGGACCGTGTAATTGAACGGCGCGATTAATGAAATGGATTCATTTAATTGGACCAGTCGAATATTCGAGGATCGCCGTGTGATTTAGTACGGAGAACAACATTAATCTGTACAAGTTTTATTCCGCAATGCTTCATGGGATTTCCGTCGAAACCGATTGGAAGGCAGCTCTCGTGGCCCCACGCAGATAGCGGAGGATACTCCTCCGTTTGCAGTCGCTATCGTGATTACCGGCGTCGTCTGTTTACACTGCTCTCCGCTCGGATTTTCAATGTCGAGGGGGTAATTCGTTGAATCCTCGGTGCCTCGGCGAGTACCGCGATAGAGGAACACACGATGGAAGAACTATCGGGGGATGTAAACAGAAATTGTCAACTGGTTCTTAGTACACACGCCGGCAGTTAGCGAGAAGCATCGAACAATCCGTATTGACAGACTTCTTTCGCGCTAAACGTCGCTATTTCATTCTCGATCCGTTGTAACCAGGGACCATAACTAGAGTTGCCAGATCTTCTATTATTTGGTATGAGTCTTCTATATTTGAACTTGATCTTCTATATCATATTTGAATAGCATATAACTCTCAAAAATCTTTGTTTAAATAAATAAGTTTAAAATGTGCTGTGTGCCTCTTTCACTTGAACTCCTATATTTTGAACCTATTTCATATATACATAATTGCAGTTCTCACTACTTCTTTTATACAATTTGGATAAAACATTTCTGGCAACCCTAACCATAACTATTATAACCAAAAAGAAAAAAAGTCGTAGAATAACAAGTGTTTCATCGACTAAAATCGTATTGGTTACAAATAAGGATTATAAGTAACCGAAAATTTGTTCTCTTAATTTGTGCTAACCATAACTATTATAACCAAAAAGAAAAAAAGTCGTAGAATAACAAGTATTTCATCGACTAAAATCGTATTAGTTACAAATAAGGATTATAAGTAACCGAAAATTTGTTCTCTTGTTGGTAGATGTTATCGTTCAGAGAAATTCATTTCGATCATTTATAACAGTTAAAGTAAGGAGCATAACTGATTCCACACACTTTAAATCAGAACAACTTTTTTATGAATGGACCAAGCGACTTCAATTTCTCTGTAAGGCTAGAAGAATTAGTTTAGTAAATGATGTGTAACAAATATGTTGAAAAAAATGCATTTGGACGGAATTGTGAAAAACAATACTTTTTAGTATTCAATTATAATATAGTATTCTATTAATTAGCATTCAAGAATTTTTTAGTATGAATTTTTATTGATTTTTACAACTTTTTTAGCTGGCCCAATAACGAAAATTTAGAAAATATGTGTTTTGTCAACTGGTATAAATTATAAACGCTCTGAAAATTTCATTGAAATTGGTTAATTGGTTTATGAATTATAAACGATCAAAAATGGTAAAACTTGCCACTTTATGGTACACTACAAATTACCACTTTTGATCGTTTATAATTCGCAAACCAATTAACTAATTTCAATGAAATTTTCAGAACGTATATAATTTATACCAGTTGACCAGACACATCTTTTGAATTTTCGTTATTGGCCCAGCTGAAAAAGTTGTAAAAATCAATTTTTACTATTCTTTTTCACAATTCCGTACGAATGCATTTTTTCAACATTTGTTTTACACATCATTTACTAAACTAAATAATTCTTTTAGCCTTACAGAGAAATTGAAGTCGTTTCGTCCATTCATATAAAAGTTATTCTGATTTAAAGTGTGTGGAATCAGTTATGCTCCTTACTGTATCAATGAGAGAAGTTTATTTCGGTCGCCCATAACAGTTGTCAATAAGAGAAATTTATTTCGATCGCTCATAACAGTTATTCGATTAGTTAAATTTATTTCGATCACTCATAACAGTTATTAACGAAGGAAATTTGTAATAGTTATTATTAAATAGTACAACTTTCAAATGATAGTCAATCAATTATTTCATAAATTTTTTATTCGCAAAATGAATTGCTACAATCAAATATTAATGTGGCAAACAAAAACAGATTTTGTGTTGTTCTTATGGTTTGTTGATTTGTCTTGTTGTACGAAACCTTCTGAATGAATTTCACAGGCTTGCTCCATCCGAAAAAGAGTAGACAACTCAATAAGTCAGCAACCAAAATGAATTTTCTCAACAATAATTATTATGATAAACTGAAAAAATTCGATCATCGATAACTGTTATGAGCGATCAAAATAAATTTCTCTCATCGATAACTGTTATGAGTGATCAAAATGAACTTCTCTTATCGATAACTGTTATGAGCGATCGGAATGAACTTCTCTCATCGATAACTGCTTTGAGCAATCGAAACAGTTTTTCTTCATCGATAACAGTTATCGAGGAGGATTCAATTTTTTGAACACTAACTACTATTTGTAACCAAAAAGTATAAAAATCGATATTTTTTAATCATGTTGTTCTTCGAATTTTTTTTCTTCATACACATTGTGTACATTATCTTAAATTTCGATAATAATTAACTTCTTATTAATGATTTTTGTGGTAGACAATTTTAGAATACCTGTCATCTTTGGTCCCTGGTTGTAACCAATGATTGAAACGGGCCCGAACACATTGTAATGTTTAACAATTGAAACTTAAATGAATCAGTTTTATCGAGAACGTCGAATGTTAAGGACATTATTATTTCTCGCGAATTCAGTTCTCCAATGGACGGCTACCGGTCGATGGCCAGAGGGTTGCGAAAGTCGCAGGAACATAAAGGGGCAGGAAAATAGAAGCAGATCAGTGCGCAACGTCGCGTGACGCTTAGGAGTTTCCTCGCGAGGGGTACAGGGAGGAGGGGACAGGTCCCAGTGCATGTTACGCTGTCTCCATGCGCACGATACTATCCGGCTGCAACGAAAGTGCAGCGTGTGTCGAAGCTGTTCGTTTCGATGCACGTGGCGAACACGGCTACCCAGCCGACTTTATGAGATAATCGACGGCCCCGTTCTGCTGCCCGGCCGAAAAATCGCATACGAATTGGTATCGAAATTAAATGTCGATAGGCCGATGCAATTTGCACGATTCGATCGGAACCGCGCCGAAAACACCGGTCGCGCTCAACGATTGTTAATTCCTGATCGCTACGCTCGCGATAAGAGCTTTCGCGCAACAGACGGTGCACGAATTGCCCTGTTTGGATGTTTGATAAGTAGACAGGGGATTTTATGCAGTTATGACCAAAATGAGGTGTAATTTAATACAGTGAAAACATTGGAAGAATTGAAAAATGCTGTTCTATAATTTTACAACCTATTGCAACATATCGCCGCCTGAATTTAAGAACTAGGTAACTTACAATTCCTTATTTTAGAGAAATTGATGAAACAGTATTTTAAGGCTTTAAGATTATGGTAGGGAGATGGTTATTTTAAACATAATGCCAATATCTGCTTATATTTCTTTATTTTAAGTGGAAGGATACATGAAAAAACATCATTTTGGATTAAAAGAAATCGGAAAAAAGTCGAGTTGCCCATTTATAACATAAATAGAAATCTACCTTGAACACTGCTCACTACATGTCGTAGATTACTTTGATAGGTTACCCAGTTTTTACATTAAATTCTACTTGATTTCTTCTTTAATACGAAGCAGATAACTCAAAATGTCCAAATTTCAAGTTTAAAACTTCTTACATTGAAGCGGTGATATTCAGGAAGAAAATAAATTTCCATTTCATTCCAGTTTGTTGCAAATCAGATAGAAAATTTGTATTTTGCACAAAGCTCCGCTGTCTATTGATAAGTGTTACTGGTCGTGCTGTCCTCGCGATTCATTCCAGCACGTGATTACGCATTTCGATTACGATTTTGACCAGCTCTAGTCAACGAAGAGGTAAAAAGGAAGAGTTAACCCCTAAGTAGTCTAACTTGTGTAATCTGTATAAATTTTCTAAGGTACCTGCAAGTACGTATTGTATTATATTTATCTAGCCATTTCCATAAAAAAGTTTGCCGACCAGACTGAATTAGATAATCGAAGACAGAAGTAGAAGAAAAATGGTTCAGTGCCGATTGCAGCTTAGGTCGACTTAATTTCGTCAGCCGGAATATTAGGTGCACCTTAGCAGCTCGATCCATCACGTAACGATCAGGTTTGCGGAGGGCAAGAAAAGTCGGCTGACCTTGCACGGTGACAGCAAGTGGAAATTACACTTCACTGGTCATTTCACACGTCGGCGATTCGGAAGTGAACATGATACCGCGGGACCGAAAATCTGCACCGTGGATTCTGTTGCGAAAAGCGAATACATTAAAAACATGTCGGATCGATTTTTTTCATGTCGGGCTGGTCTTATCAGAGCGGTCCCACAGATCGAGGGCGGCCGTTCAGTGACGTAGAAAGACTCGTGGACCGACAAGTTCGTTGCTAATGACCGAATTCTAGCCAAGTCCACTTACTGATTGAGTCACGCCGGTTAATCGAACTGGATTTCCGCCGAATCTCGCCGGGCGAAGAGAAGGAACCAGTTTGAAGCAGACATGTTATAGGAAAAGGGATTCGAGGGACAGAGGGAATGATGGAAAAGGAAAAGAGAGAGAGAGTGAGAAGGGATCTCGAGGACAAAACATCGATGGCCCGTCGATCCTGAATCGGACGCGATTGAAAATACTTTCGGTTGAACCGGAGCTGCGACTTGATCCCCTGCAATTGAAGTGTCCCTCAAGAGGACAGGAAAATGAACGGGCAGTCGTCGATTCTCGCCGTTAAATTGAAATTCAAACTAGCCGCGCTTGAACCTTTAAGGAGTCTCCGTGGAGTGGTCTTCGATCTCGCCAAGGGAAAAAGTGGCTTCGTCGGGACTTTTTCTCATTCCCGCTTTAGAACCGACGTTTTTCCTTCTCTCTCTCTCTCGCTCGGGCTTCTACCAGAGGGAATTTTCGGTTCTTACCCGGGTCTCTCGTTATTCGTCACTTTCACACCGAAAAACTTTATCCGCGCAAATTGCTTTTAATCTTTCGCGAGCAGAAGAAATTGACGGTTCGCTTGCTGGGGATTTATTAGTACTTCGTACCAGAGCAGGGGAAAGTAATATTTTAAATAGTAAATAGTAAATAATCCCATTTATTTTACAGTATCTGTACAACTTTGAAAATAAAATATTTTATTTGATGCAGTCATTTTTGAAAATAGTAATTGAAAATAGTATTTTATTTTAAGAATATTGAAAATATTTGGGCTCTGTTTTTATTTTCAATTTTAAATATTATTGCTCAAAAGAATGGTTCGCATTCAATAGATTTCTGAGTCAAACAAAAAAATTAAACGAAGATGTGGCGAATGATATAGTTTCTTATATTAAGTACCATTTCTTCTTTAAATTATTGCTAAAATAAGAAATATTGAATAAATAATGCGATTTCTGAAAGCATTAGGTATAACGATGCAAAAAATAAGATATTCTATTTTGTGTTTCGTATTATTAAAGTAGAAATATTTTACTTTGTGTGTTCAGATTATTAAAATAGAAATATTTTATTTTGTGGATGAAATGGTTAAAATAGAAATATTTTATTTCGAGGTTCAGATTGTTCAAATACAAATATTTTATTTCGAGGTTCAAATTATTCAAATAAAATTCTATTGTCATGAAGCAAAATAAAATCTAAAATATTAAATAGTATTTCAAATATTTTTTTCGCCAAATAATGCCCACCTCTGCTTCGTACTCTAATTATTATTATTTAGCGCAATATTATTACGGCACAAAATCGAATGATTCTGGATTTGTATACAAATGAAAAATTATCTAGACTAATTGCAAGGATCCTCATGAATCCCACTAAATAATTTTTCAATGTGGAATTATGTTTCAATAGAATTTTTCTCTCGATTCTAACTTTAGAAAATTGTTTGTACTAATGGGATTATTCTCGTCTTGGCTGGTATACACAAGGATACAACGATATTCGTAAGTCATCTTGATTTGTCGACTGTGGGAATCGGAGAAACTCATTACTGCGTGCTATTAATTTAGTATTATACAGTTGCTTAAGCCGAGTCGGCGCAATTACACCGTGCAATTGATCATTATCTCGTTGAACTATTCGCTTATCGTCAAAATCGAAATCGAAAGTATAAATCAAACATTCATTTGTAACATGTGATACGGTAACGAGATACTCGCGGGTTTTATTTATGTGTAATTACTAAACTGGATCAATATTGTGCAACAAAGGTTCGACGAAGATAACCTAGATTTAGCTGGACATAAACAGTTCAGATATCCTATAATTACAGAGGAACCGCAGTGTACAATTGCGTTGCTGGAACAGGCGACGCGACTGCAGAGACGATACTACAATTAATGAAAATTTTCGAATTACATTCACTGGGTTAGAAATTGATTTACCAGAATTTAAATATGTTCCTTCGATTTCCTATCTTTCACAATTTCTCAAGCACGTTCCATTTCCAATAACCACCAGCCGCCATCTTTCATTTTCCAGCGGCAGTTGTGAGACCCGTTGCACAATCGCGAGGCTAACATTATCTTTAATTGCTTCTTACGTTCACTGATATCGGATCCCCGTAAACGCGTTACTCACGTAATATACGCGAGAAAAATGTTGCAGCCGCCGAAATATTTTAATTAAACGCTACGGTATTCAACAGATATTACGTACGAGATTTCACTTAATTAATTTCCCTCGGTGTATACCCACACGCGGAATATCGTTACGATAGAAAAAAGTCCCGATGGAACGCGAAACTGTTCGCGCGTGCCGTAAGTTAAACAACCTGAAATTTTTATCCAATTAAGGATTCGGTACTATACGAAAGTTTCGTACCCATTCGTAACGATGGTTTACCGGCGACAGTTCCGTTGTAGCTGTAACGAGTGTGGCGGAATTTTTGTTGTGCAGAGTTTCGAGCTGAAATTAATGGAAAAAAATGTCCAAACTTCGTGACTTCTCGGTTCACAATTGAAGTTGTAATTAATAAAATTCATTGGGAAATTCTCAGCCGTGAATCATGGATTTTAAAACACTGTTAAGCAATCGATAGTAGTTCGAACCATAAATTAAGCATGATAGAAAAGAAACGAACGTGGCTGGTCCCGTTCGAAACAAATTGGAGTAATTGCAACTGTCTACGTGTTCGTAGACGGTGGTACTAATTCGCCGGCGTATCATGCTCCTAATTAATCGAGTAGTTTATTTTAAGTAGGTAGCATTAGCTAATGAAATGTCCTTGTTGCATAATGCGTAACGCTTCGAATGAACGTTAAGATCGTACGTGGCGACCATCATTGACACGCAGAGCCCTTAAGCCTCTTCGGCCCCCTGTAATCAGGGTCGAGAAGTGGTCCACAACTATCCGGCGACCGTTCATTAAGTTTCTCTTAAAGCGGACACAGTGGCTTCGTTGGTCATTATGACCGACGACTATTTGTCTCAATTACCGGGTAACAAGCTCGCAATTAAACTTACACGGTTATTACGAGTGCCAGTACCTTCTTCACAAAATCGAAAATAATCGTTTCTTCCACGCTCGTGCATTAGACCGTCGAGTAACCGAAGATCCGTGTAACGCTGTCTTCAAGTTCTTTAAATATTTCTACTGTTCGCACGTCGAATTCGGAGTCTACTCATCAAGTTCACAAATCGACATTATTTTTGCATGGACAAATTTCGAACAAAGTTACACTGTTTGAAGGGCCACATGTAACGGTGTAAGGGAAAAATATATCAAGGTCATTTTTTTACAAGATTTCAAGGTCATCGATATTTGTTTAAATGGAATGAGGAATATTTTAATACATCAATCGATGTAGCTGGACATTCGTTATAAAAAAGTACTAATGTATGTCGAAAAGTTAGTAGTTCACGAGATATTTCGATTTAAATAATTCTAAAAAACCATTACTGTCGTACTAAGACGTTAGCGTTCACTTGCTAGTGTAAATTGAAGAGTTAAAATTGACAAATTGACGTTGAAAATGAAATTGAAGAGTTGAAGTTGAAGTTGAAGGGTTGATATCGAAATTGAAGTTGAAATTGAAAAATTGACGTTGAAATTGAAGTTGAAATTGAAAAATTGACGTTGAAATTGAAGAGTTGCAATTAACGAAGTAAAACTGAAAAATTGAAGTTGAAATGCAAGAGTAGAAAATTGAAGTTGAAAAAGGAAGAGTAGAAATTGAAGTTGAATTGGAAGAGTTGAAATTAAAGTTGAAATGGGAGAGTTACAATTGAAGTTGAAATTAAAATTGAAATGGAAAAATTGAAGTTAAAAATGAAGTTGAAGAGTTGATATTGAAATTGAAGTTGAAATGGAAATTAACGAATGAAAATTGAAAAATTGAAGTTGAAATTGAAATTAACGAATGGAAATTGAAAAATTGAAGTTGAAATTGAAAAATTGAAATTGAAGAGTTGAAATTGAAATTGAAGAGTTGAAATTGAAATTGAAGTTGAAATGGAAAATTTGATGTTGAAATTGAAAAATTGAAATTGAAGTTGAAGAGTTGATATTGAAATTAAAGAGTTGATATTGAAATTGAAGTTGATATTACCGAATTGAAATTGAAAAATTGAATATGAAATGAAAGTGTAGAAATTGAAAAATTGACGTTGCAATTAAAGAGTTGAAATTAACGAAATGAAATTGAAATGGAATAGTAAAAATTGAAGTTGAAATGGAAGAGCTGAAATTGAAGTTGAAATTGGAGAGTTAAAATTGAAGTTGAAATTAAAATTGAAATGGAAAATTTGAAGTTAAAAATGAAGTTGACGAGTTGATATTGAAATCGAAGTTGAAATGGAAAATTTGATGTTGAAATTGAAAAATTGAAATTGAAGTTGAAGAGTTGAAATTGAAATTGAAGAGTTGAAATTGAAATCGAAGTTGAAATGGAAAATTTGATGTTGAAATTGAAAAATTGAAATTGAAGTTGAAGAGTTGATATTGAAATTGAAGTTGATATTACCGAATTGAAATTGAAGTTGATATTACCGAATTGAAATTGAAAAATTGAATATGAAATGGAAGTGTAGAAATTGAAAAATTGACGTTGAAATTAAAGAGTTGAAATTAACGAAATGAAATCGAAATGGAATAGTAGAAATTGAAGTTGAAATGGAAGAGCTGAAATTGAAGTTGAAATTGGAGAGTTAAAATTGAAGTTGAAATTAAAATTGAAATGGAAAATTTGAAGTTAAAAATGAAGTTGACGAGTTGATATTGAAATCGAAGTTGAAATGGAAAATTTGATGTTGAAATTGAAAAATTGAAATTGAAGTTGAAGAGTTGATATTGAAATTGAAGTTGATATTACCGAATTGAAATTGAAGTTGATATTACCGAATTGAAATTGAAAAATTGAATATGAAATGGAAGTGTAGAAATTGAAAAATTGACGTTGAAATTAAAGAGTTGAAATTAACGAAATGAAATTGAAATGGAATAGTAGAAATTGAAGTTGAAATGGAAGAGCTGAAATTGAAGTTGAAATTGGAGAGTTAAAATTGAAGTTGAAATTAAAATTGAAATGGAAAATTTGAAGTTAAAAATGAAGTTGACGAGTTGATATTGAAATCGAAGTTGAAATGGAAAATTTGATGTTGAAATTGAAAAATTGAAATTGAAGTTGAAGAGTTGATATTGAAATTGAAGTTGATATTACCGAATTGAAATTGAAGTTGATATTACCGAATTGAAATTGAAAAATTGAATATGAAATGGAAGTGTAGAAATTGAAAAATTGACGTTGAAATTAAAGAGTTGAAATTAACGAAATGAAATTGAAATGGAATAGTAGAAATTGAAGTTGAAATGGAAGAGCTGAAATTGAAGTTGAAATTGGAGAGTTAAAATTGAAGTTGAAATTAAAATTGAAATGGAAAATTTGAAGTTAAAAATGAAGTTGACGAGTTGATATTGAAATTGGAGTTGAAATGGAAAATTTGATGTTGAAATTGAAAAATTGAAATTGAAGTTGAAATGGAAGAGTTGAAATTGAAGTTGAAATGGAGGAGTTGAAATTGAATTCGGAGTTGAAACCATGAGGGTTCTCAAGGAAACATTAGATCGAACCTATGGCGCCAAAATCATCAAACTGTTTATATGCACTATCTACGATCGACACAAAGGAAAATTCATCATGAATGGCGAAAAATTCATACACGAAGAAAGTTTCTATGCGTCAACGTCAAGATTATTCGGAATTGAAACCATGAGGGTTCTCAAGGAAACATTTGATCGAACCTGTGGCGCCGAAATCATTAAATTGTTTATATTTGTTGGTGTTTGAAACACGTATATGATTTTGGGAAAGTAAAAATATTGATAATCACATGACTTGCATATCCTTACAAGCGATGGCTCGCGAGCGAGTACGCGTTGAACCGTGTATTAGCGGAATATCGCGAACGTGACGATTCCAGGCTGGAACAAGCTGCCCTATCGACTCATCGAAAAAAGAGGCGAAGGAGGAAGGAAGAATAACGGCGCGGCGCGCGGCGCGGCGTGACGCTAACGAACATAGCGAGCGAAAGGGCAAAGTCACGTTCGCCGCTAAATGTCAAAATTTTCCGATCACTGGTCTGCCGGGCACGTTTCGTATGCGTTCACGTACACAATTCTACGTTTCGCATATTACTTTCACTGTCTACGCTCCGGTGGACAGGCGGTGGCCGCGTAGCGTACGCACTGTTCCTCGAGTCGCATGAATAAAGACCGTGACCACTCAAATAAAGGAAAATCCAGAGAGAACGGGTTGGAATTGACGGCCAACGTCCTCCAGTGTTGCCTATCTAGCTGGACAACAGTTATACTGTTGGCCATTAGCCTGCGGATTTTATGCATTACTGCGAGCACGTGTAGGCGAGGTTTAAAAGCAACAGAAAGATCGTAAAAAGTGACAAATCGCGATTATCCTCATCGCGCTAAAACCTGCTTCAGACACGCAGGTACACTAATCATAGAATTATTGGGTTGGCAAGAAAGTAATTCCGAATTCCTTTATTCAAGCGATGAACTTGGATCACTAAAATATTTTCTTATTTATTCTTTTTTGCAGAAGATCATCGAATAAAAGAGAAAATATCTTATTCATAAAAGTTTATTGCTCGAATGAAAAAATTCGGCTCTATTTCATCTTAAAAAATACCGGAACCACTTTCTTGCCAACCCAATACTTAGTACTCGACTTAATTAGCTGTGATTAAAGTAAAATCTCAAGATTCCAATGTTCTACATTAGTCGAAGTAATTTTTAGTCGTCTGATCTAGATCCAGATCGTTTGATAAATTATTCGCAGCACGTATAAACACGAAAATTACTCGAAACGAAAAAAAACGCTTATCGTCTGGTTAGCCTGATTATGAATCACGTAACGAGATCGGTCAGTAGAATGAGTCAAACTAATTGTGACCGAGCAGTGGAACGGGCACTACATACATGTTTTGATAAATTCATGAGTTTGTTGAATAAATTCGTTTCAGTATGTATATTATGATAGAGATCGCTGTAATCCTGAATGAAGACAATGCTCCCCGCCGACGCGATCGCATCAAGTTCAAAGAACCCGCGCAGCCGACTATAAAATGAAGTAACTCTGAAGTTCGTCGAACAGTAGCGAAGTTACAACACTGCAGCTACTGCATAGCTTACACGTGAAGCTATATCGGTAGCCGGTGATTAGAATTTTCAAGAATACGTCTTCGAGCAGTTTCGCAAGACGTGGACAGTGTCTCGAACGAGCAAGTACCATTCGGAACGAGCCGAGGCACGGATTAATACGGGTGTTGTAATAACCTTCTCTGCGATTGTATCTCGTAAACTGACCGTGGCTGGAGTTTACTCCATTACTCGGCTATCCGCGCCTTTAACCATGGCATTTAACATTAACGGCCGATAGTATTTCTCTGTTAATCGAGCAGGGAATGCGCAAAAAAGCCGCGCCACCTTTCTTTTCGGCCGTTACGCGTAAATAGACTAAATAAATGATCCGCTCGGTAAATTATGCCCTTCGCAGACATACCCGCTCTGTAATTTACGACCTTGTCTAACCCCTTCGCTTTTATCCCGTAGTTAACCGTACCGGGCCGCTGCCATAAGTTGTCGTCCGCATTTTAACAATTTCATTTCGCCGGGAAAACGAGCGCGCCCGCCCGTAATTAATCGCATTCAATGTCCAGTGAAGCGGAAGACTTTTGTCGAAACACGAAAAGAGCCTCGCCCGGCAATTATGCTTGTGTTTCCCCCGGGCTCGACTAATGGGAAAACGTACCGGGATAAAATGAAATCCTTAGAACGACGGAGCGAGGTTCCATCGAGCGAAATTGTCTAGTAAACAAAAACATTGACTCTCTCTTGAAAATAGGTGGAGGATACAGGCAATAAGTGAAGTGTTCTCCGATGGAGTGCACAATACTTCAACTTCTTCAGCCACCACTGCTTCTATCACGCGCTCAGCGAAATAGTTAACTTATATGTATATATTCTTTGTTCAGGCTTTTGTCGTTCCTGCAAAATATTTTCCGGTGACTCGGAAAAATAAATCGTATCGAACCTGATTTCTGCAATGAAATTTTCAACATGTGTATGACTAACATAGATCTACAAAACGTACATTTTAAATTTTCTTTAAGGACCCAAATAAAAATGTTTTAAAAAATGCCTTTTTTATTTTTGCATTTAACCTTGTAAATTATAATTTCCGGAAAATCTTTTTTGTATATCATTTCGGAAAGCAATGCTTCTAATTGATTATAAAAAATCAGGTTGTTTGGTACAACTATAAAAATGTTATTAATTTTTAAAAAGTGTACGAGTACTTTGTACACCCACTGTATTTCCACTGGAAACATTTCTTACGACCCAGAATATTCCATTCTCAATGACCCTTGAATACTCTTGATACGAAATTGATATAATACCTCCATACAGTGCTTAAATGTTTAATAAGATTAGACACCAACATCTCTAATAATGTAAATGAAATTTTAAATAACGGCACAGCAATTTTTAGCGGCGTGAAACGGCAACGCTTTCGTTCAACTTTAAGTGAACCGGAGTCGACTAAAATAAAAATAGAAAATTAATCGATGTAAAATGAAATATACAACATCAGCAATGTAGATCACATCTCCGGCCTTCTGGCGTCGCGTCTTCGCGTTATCCGCACCGTAAACATTTCCCCGCACAAGGACCTGCTATACTCGAACTTTTTTATTACACTAACTTTCGAACTCCAGTTTTCTTCGCCTGCTATCGCGACTGGTCGATCCCCTTATAATGGCACTGCCATCATTTTATGGTTCTCTCGTTCCCGGCGATTCGCTCTTATCACTATCCTTACAAGGCGAGCTCGTCGGCCAATCAAACGATCGCTAAATCGAATCCACTGTTCTTTATAACCGCGTTTTTGCCCGTCGATTTTTACGTATTTTCCCAGGAACTTTCCAATCTATTTTCTCGTCTCCTTCTCTCCGGCCCTAGACGATTTCATCTTCACACTTCTTTCGTGTCTTCAATTTTTCCGTATTCACGGTCTCCATCAACCCTTCCCTCGGCCCTTTTCCTGTTTCTGATGTCTTCTCTGAGAAATCGCTTAGGCTTCTTCACCCTTCGATGATTGTCACTGGTGTTTTTCGTATCTCGCGGGTACACGAACTAGCAATTTTCCTGATATTCACGTTTTTAATCGTGTTTCGTGTACCGATTAAGTTTTAATAGCTTTTATTGCCGCTGCATTTAAAATATTGAAACTGGTCGAACCAATAAGCTGATATCGGCTGATAATGCTACACATGTAATTCATTATGTAGACCGGACCTCAATTTATCTAGTTTTAACTATAAATTCATGTATACCGACCTCTTTCTAATGCAATAACTAGTTCGAGGAAGCTTATGCATACAGAGCATCTCCACCAACCTGCAAACTTGATGTCACTTTTATATTATTCATCTCTTGATCCCGACCTTTGCTGATCTTTTGTTTCCCTTCGCTATTTTAATATCGTTCTTAACCTGTGCTTGAACTTCTGCATTTCTTCCGTCAGTAAATAACTGTCTGTAAATAATCATTATTATTCGACTATGGATTTCGTGCATTCATGACAAAAGCGGGCAGCTGAAATTTCAAACAGTGGAAAGATTAAAGCAATTTGTGACACACTTTTTACAATTTAATAATATAGTATTTATACAATATTTATGTAGAAAAAATTAAATTCTGCGTTAGCCTCTCTTTGCACAGAATTGATATTTGAAACACCGAGCTCATGAATATTTCTCATGAAACGATTTAACCGTGGTGGAATTAAGAATCATGAAATTTTACCAACGTAAAACTACGTTCGCTCCCAAAGGCGGCCAGCTTTGTTCGTTTATAATAGAATTTCAGTTTCATTGATTTTCAGAGCAGCGTCGGTTTAAAGTCTCGGAGGAGGCTTTAAGCTTCAAAACTTTCCGTCCGAAGTATCCGCGCTTCAACTATACGCTCGCGAGGCTTATTCAGCGGAAAAGTCCCGAAATGTCCCGTCCCGTCGTCGCGACTGATATAAAGTGACTTAGGAATTCCGACTGCTTTCGCGGCAGTTTCGAACCTCTGCGTCTCGATTCTGATTCCGCACCAGGAGCGCACGTGCCAGCCGAAAATCGTCGCCACTGTACCACCGGCGAATGAAAATCCCGACGCCATCTTGCTTCTCAATATTCGCAGAAAACCTGTCGATAGCAGATTCCCGAGGAAACGAACTACGTGCTTTTTTGTTTCCCAATGAAATATTAACTGGAACACTCTCTTGCCGGCATCTTGCGAAGCTGTGCTAATTAATCAGAATTAATTAGAAATTTTCAGTCTGCACGTCGCTCAACAGTGTCTAAACGGCCGTCATTTTTATACTAGAATTATGACGTTTATCAGAATGACTAAATTTCTTACGATTAGTGAGAGTATGAAATTCATGAAGAATTATTATATTTTATTTATTGCTTTAAACCAAATTATACAATATATGATTGTGTTACAATGTTGCTGATAGTGGATTGTTAGGTTACAACTACCTCATTGAAATTAAATTCATGAAGAATTATTATTATTTATTCATTGCTTTAAACCAAATTATACAATATATGATTGTGGTAGAATGTTGCTGATAGTGTTTTGTTAGGTTACAACTACTTCATTGAAATTATATTCATGAAGAATTATTATTATTTATTTATTGCTCTGAACCAAATTATACAATATATGATTATGTTACAATATTGCTGATAGTGTTTTGTTAGGTTACATCTACCTCATTGAAATTAAATTCATGCAGAATTATTATTATTTATTTATTGTTCTGAAGCAAGTTATACAATATATGATTGTGTTAGAATGTTGCTGATAGTGTTTTGTTAGGTTATATCTACCTCATTGAAATTAAATTCATGAAGAATTATTATTATTTATTTATTGCTCTGAAGCAAGTTATACAATATATGATTGTGTTAGAATGCTACTGATAGTGTTTTGTTAGGTTACAACTACCTCATTGAAATTAAATTCATGAAGAATTATTATTATTTATTCATTGCTTTAAAGCAAATTATACAATATATAATTATGTTAGAATGTTGCTGATAGTGTTTTGTTAGGTTACAATTACCTCATTGAAATTATATTCATGAAGAATTATTATTATTTATTTATTGCTCTGAACCAAATTATACAATATATGATTATGTTAGAATGTTGCTGATAGTGTTTTGTTAGGTTACAACTACCTCATTGAAATTAAATTCATGAAGAATTATTATTATTTATTCATTGCTTTAAACCAAATTATACAATATATGATTGTGGTAGAATGTTGCTGATAGTGTTTTGTTAGGTTACAACTACCTCATTGAAATTAAATTCATGAAGAATTATTATTATTTATTTATTGCTTTAAACCAAATTATACAATATATCATTATGTTAGAATGTTGCTGATAGTGTTTTGTTAGGTTACAACTACCTCATTGAAATTAAATTCATGAAGAATTATTATTATTTATTCATTGCTTTAAACCAAATTATACAATATATGATTGTGGTAGAATGTTGCTGATAGTGTTTTGTTAAGTTACAACTACCTCATTGAAATTAAATTCATGAAGAATTATTATTATTTATTCATTGCCTTAAACCAAATTATACAATATATTATTATGTTAGAATGTTGCTGATAGTGTTTTGTTAGGTTACAACTACCTCATTGAAATTATATTCATGAAGAATTATTATTATTTATTTATTGCTCTGAACCAAATTATACAATATATGATTATGTTAGAATGTTGCTGATAGTGTTTTGTTAGGTTACAACTACCTCATTGAAATTAAATTCATGAAGAATTATTATTATTTATTCATTGCTTTAAACCAAATTATACAATATATGATTGTGGTAGAATGTTGCTGATAGTGTTTTGTTAGGTTACAACTACCTCATTGAAATTAAATTCATGAAGAATTATTATTATTTATTTATTGCTTTAAACCAAATTATACAATATATCATTATGTTAGAATGTTGCTGATAGTGTTTTGTTAGGTTACAACTACCTCATTGAAATTAAATTCATGAAGAATTATTATTATTTATTCATTGCTTTAAACCAAATTATACAATATATGATTGTGGTAGAATGTTGCTGATAGTGTTTTGTTAAGTTACAACTACCTCATTGAAATTAAATTCATGAAGAATTATTATTATTTATTCATTGCCTTAAACCAAATTATACAATATATTATTATGTTAGAATGTTGCTGATAGTGTTTTGTTAGGTTACAACTACCTCATTGAAATTAAATTCATGAAGAATTATTATTATTTACTTATTGCTTTAAACCACATTATACAATATATGATTATGTTAGAATGTTGCTGATAGTGTTTTGTTAGGTTACAACTGCCTCATTGAAATTAAATTCATGAAGAATTATCGAATATTTTTTCGGACGTATTGTATAATAACAATAAAAAAATACATATATTGCGGAGCAATAAAAATGGCACCTCTTTGACTGAATTCTCAATTACCTCCATTTAACGTCAAATTCACTCACTTCCGTACAGCCATGCCTCCAAATAAATCCCGATCGTGGATAATTAATACGTACGCCCCAAAATTGCAATATAGCATTTCTGCAATTCCCCGAGTGTTGCGTGCAAAATATCGAGGAACGTGCCAGAGTAATATCGCGCACTATGCTTCGAAGAACGACACACTATGCCCGGCTAGAATTTGGCGTTCTCCGCGTGAAAATGGCGGTGCTCGAATGTTCGGAGTTCGGAATCGCGTTCCATCCGGGTCGGCGCGATTGATTCTACATTAATTGCAAGATGTGTCAGCGTTTGTCACGGCGATCAGACACATTAGCCACGTGCCTCGAACCGTCGAAATGTTCGATCACTGAACGCACCCAATTATCCAAGATCCAGTGGAAATGATCGTTAAAACGATTTCGCGTACCTCCGAGAAACGTACCGGCGCGACGCACGCCTTCGTTGCGAATTATTATTCCGCAGACATGAATTTTGACGCACGCAAACGGGACTTATCGATGCCGGCCGGTTACGTATTCGGTCGAATAAATAATTATTCGCGCAACGCTTGATCTACGGCCTACGGGAAGTTCCTTTCTAGCCGGCCTCGCGCACCCTTCACTTCGCACAATACTTTCGGTAATCCTGACAGCCGATACAATCGGTACCTATACAGGGTGGTCCGCTAGGAATAACCTGACCCTAACTGCCTTTTTCCTTTGTACGGTTTTCGCCATCTGATTTGCCGATTTCCGGCCGAGTTAATGGCGGCCTGCGAATGTGAAGAAACGGCCACGATGAAGGCAGAAATGCGACATAAAATCAGGCTCAGACTTTTAGTAGCACTCCATAAATTATCTTGCTTCGAGATATTTAAAGGAGAAGAATATTAACAATAAATGAATGCCGATAACAATAATAAAAATTAGTAAAAATAATTAAATTTAAATATAATGATTGAAAGTAGAATTTCGATTTAAAATTAAAATTTATTTCTTCCTTTAATGATCTTAATAAGTTGATGATATCTTATTTGTCGATGTATTGATATTTAGTACTGGGTAAATGGTGTTGAAACGACAGGAACAGATGTTGATTTGATTGGGAAAGGTTTCATGAATAAACATGAGGGAAAATTAGCCAGCTTATGGTACAAATTATATAGCAATCGTTTCTATTAATTGCGTCAGCTGTTCCGTTAAGTTTAATGTTTTATAAGATTTTTTGTTATAGCTGTGTTTCAGTGCTTTATACGTTTTAATCCTCGTGTCTCAGTATTCATGGCACAATGATGCACAAGTAATAATAAGAGTTATACTTGCGAGTATATTAAGGCGATAATGTAACGAGGTAATCAGCCAGTATTATCTCGAAAATTCGCAGTCAATCATTGATGACTCATTAATGAATAAGCATGACTTTCTAACGCAATATGCTTGAAGGATAGTAAATTGAAAGCGAAACGCTTCGATCAAGTTTGCCGTGTGCATGAACGGGTTGCACATAACGATACCTCGTTGTGTTCATAGTTCAATGACAATAAAAAGTGATCGTATTATGCAACACAATCGACACGTGTTTTCAAGTATTGTTTCATTAACCCGTGTTGCCGAGAATATACCACGTGGATATTCAAAACTACAGTAAACAGTGAATATTCGCACATTTACGATTATAGTATACTTCGCTTCAACTTAATCGAGTGCTAAATGCAAGGAATAAATGTATTTGTACTTTATTCCAACAAACAAACCAGTACCCTTAATAAAATATGCTATAATCGAATGAACTTTATTGTACGAGCACGAATATTTGATCTCCATAGGAACGAATATTGAATTTTTCCGGGAACTATACATATAGTGGTTGTTGTTCTATACATAGTATACTCTCCACACAAAACAGAACACGTATCTGTAGAATTTTAATTAAATATCTTGGATGGTATGGATGCTTTGAGGGCGGAATTACTATGTAAAAGTTCCGGGAGCAACGGTGATCCTTTGTTTCAGAACACTAATAAAACTAGCAGCGACTGAACAAAAGTTATAATTCAGATAATGCACGAACATTATACACGCGGTCATTTGTTATTCATAACGTACAGCACAAGTACTTCGACTACTTTTTCCATGTATATGTTTAAATCCATCTCCTCCGATAAGTATATCGAAACATGATCTTTACGTTAATGGAATTTTCATGAAAATGAGTCTTATAAGAAGTCTTATAAGAATAATTTAAGGAACCAGTTGCATTCGAACGAAAATTAAATGTTTCTTCGATAATATTACTGTACTGTATAAATTGCTGTAGAAATCAGAATGCATCAGCACAATTGGAAAATGGTTAATGGAATTTTCGTGACAAATAATTCTTTAAAATGAAGAAGTCTTATAAGAATAATTGAAGGAACCAGTCGCATTCCAACGAAAATTAAATGCTTCTTCAATAATATTACTGTGCTGTATAAATTGCTGTAGAAATCAGAATGCATCAGCACAATTGGAAAATGGTTAATGGAATTTTCGTGACAAATAATTCTTTAAAATGAAGAAGTCTTATAAGAATAATTTAAGGAACCAGTCGCATTCGAACGAAAATTCAATGTTTCTTCAATAATATTACTGTCTGTATAAATTGCTGTAGAAATCAGAATGCATCAGCACAATTGGAAAATGGTTAATGGAATTTTCATGACAAATAATTTTTTAAAATGAAGAAGTCTTATAAGAATAATTTAAGGAACCAGTTGCATTCGAACGAAAATTAAATGTTTCTTCAATAATATTACTGTCTGTATAAATTGCTGTAGAAATCAGAATGCATCAGCACAATTGGAAAATGGTTAATGGAATTTTCGTGACAAATAATTCTTTAAAATAAAGAAGTCTTATAAGAATAATTGAAGGAACCAGTTGCATTCGAACGAAAATTCAATGTTTCTTCAAGAATTTTACTGTGCTGTATAAATTGCTGTAGAAATCAGAATGCATCAGCACAATTGGAAAATGGTTAATGGAATTTTCATGACAAATAATTCTTTTAAACTGAAGAAGTCTTATAAGAATAATTTAAGGAACCAGTTGCATTCGAACGAAAATTAAATGTTTCTTCAATAATATTACTGTGCTGTATAAATTGCTGTAGAAATCAGAATGCATCGGCACAATTGGAAAATGGTTAATGGAATGTTCGTGACAAATAATTCTTTAAAATGAAGAAGTCTTATAAGAATAATTTAAGGAACCAGTTGCATTCGAACGAAAATTAAATGTTTCTTCAATAATATTACTGTGCTGTATAAATTGCTGTAGAAATCAGAATGCATCAGAAAATGGTTAATACAAAATTTCAATGATCCCACGCAGCAAGAATATCTGCCCTATATTTGAACGCGATGTAATCGAATTAAAATAAAAATGAAACTTGTCCCTCGCAAATTGACTGCATCGAACCGCCGCAAACACTAAACCGTCGACTTGTGTTTCAGCATGGTTCCTGGGATGGTTCATGTGCAAAGCCGTCGCTTATATACAGGGCGTTTCCGTGGCGGCCTCTGTTTACAGCCTTGTTGCGGTTTCCTTGGACAGGTACGTGTGTATGCGTGCGTATGTGTGCATTGAACTTTTCAAAGATCCATTACGTTAGTCTGGGTTAGGTGCCGGCAATCACTCGAGCCACGAATTCGTGCTCATTATCGAGAACACCGAGCACGAACTATCACCGTCGCTCGCTTCGACAATTTCACTGTGTCTGTCCATCCTGAATAAATCAGTTCACTGTTCAAGTTGAAACTCTTCCCACCTCGTGTGCGAAGATTTATCTCAACGTTCCCGAAAAATCAACTGCAACTCGCATCAATTAATTCGCCGAACCGTGCAGTCGGATTTATTTTACAGCTGCAGCGATTATAATTTATTATTAGAAAATGAAAATTCCTATCCATTGTGTGCGTGGAATTTAATGGAATAATTTCGCGAATAATCTCACGCAGTGAATTCGTCTTTTTAAAACAACGACGTTTGAAATAGCGTTCTCAGAAAATTCAGAAACTGAAAGTTTTAGGGACATCGATACGAAATAGTTATGCAAACTGCGCATTCATTCTGTGTCCCATACGAGAGCACAAATCGTTTAAGTTTTCAGTACGACTAGAACCTTTTTCCAGCTCCATAATTTGTTATCCGAAACTGAAAATTCCTATTCATTGTGTGCGTGGAATTTAATGGAATAATTTCGCGAATAATCTTACGCAGTGAATTCGTCTTTGTAAAACAACGACGTTTAAAATAGCGTTCTCAGAAAATTCAGAAACTGAAAGTTCCAGGCACTTCTATACGAAGTAGTATCACCACGGCGCATTCATTCCGTGTCCCATACGAGAGCACACCTAGTTTAAGTTTTCAGTACGACTAGAACCTTTTCCCAGCTCCATAATTTGTTATCCGAAACTGAAAATTCCTATTCATTGTGTGCGTGGAATTTAATGGAGTAATTTCGCGAATAATCTCACACAGTGAATTCGTCTTTTTAAAACAACGATGTTTAAAATAGCGTTCTCAGAAAATTCAGAAACTGAAAGTTTCAGACACTTCTATACGAAATAGTATCGCCACGGCGCATTCATTCCGTGTCCCATACGAGAGCACACCTAGTTTAAGCTTTCAGTACGACTAGAACCTTTTTCCAGCTCCATAATTTGTTATCGGAAACTGAAAATTCCTATTCATTGTGTGCGTGGAATTTAATGGAGTAATTTCGCGAATAATCTTACGCAGTGAATTCGTCTTTTTAAAACAACGACGTTTAAAATAGCGTTCTCAGAAAATTCAGAAACTGAAAGTTCCAGGCACTTCGATACGAAATAGTATCACCACGGCGCATTCATTCCGTGTCCCATACGAGAGCACACCTAGTTTAAGTTTTCAGCACGACAATAGCTCAATTACCACAACAACTCAATTATCAAAATAACCGTGGTTGCATAACACGCTTTCATCCAATGAGCCTATGAATCAATAGAACGTGAGAACTCGTTGTCGTGATATGACTAACTGCAGCCACGGTCTCCGGAATGCGTAGAAAATGAAGTAAATAGACAATTGTGCTGTTACGTGTGTTGCGAAATCATGGTGTGTATCGGTTGCGACAGACGAGCGACGCATATTCTTCATCGGCACATTTATTTCTCATCTGCATACTGATCTGCTCTCTCTCTCTCTCTCTTTCTCTCTCTGCCCCGTAACAATTACGAGTCGCGTTACGATGCGGTTCTGTGTCCGTTTTCTGTGATATTATGGCATTCCAGCTGCTTTTAATGGACGCCTGCGTTAACGAATAATAGGAGCAAGGTGAACACTGCATCACGAATCGGTAACCAGTTCACCATAAACGTTGGATCTTCTAGTCACGAGATGTCGATGCAACGATCAAACGTAACGCTAACGATCCTGATTGGAGCATTTATGTGTTCTCCGCGCGTCAATTAAATGAAACACTAAAATTACGGACTGGCCTACTAGCTCAGCGTTTCATAATTAATTGCAAACATTTTTCAAACCCTGCCATGGTAAAACTTCGCCCATTTTTTAATTGTTTAAGATGGTCAAAATCGCCCTTAGAGGTTTTTCAATGACTATCGAAACATTCGAAAGCTGACCAAGAAAAACCCTTCCGAGTAAAATTTCAACCATCTAGCTTTCTCGCGAGGGTAGTTACAGGGTAAATTAGATTTTGCGCTTTTCCGTGAATTTTCCGGCCTCGGATGCGTATTAAAATTCTGAAGAAAATGTGACATATTTTGGATCCTAAGGTGCATTTTAGAGAATTTTTTCAGATTTTTTTGTTGCAAACTGTGCTTGTAGAAAATGAACAACCTCAACAAGTGGAACTTTCCTCCTCACAGCAGGAAAAAGAAAAAGAGAAAACATGAAAACTACGAAAGAATTTCTTGTGTAATTAATTTTTGAGTATTATTATAAAAAATTAGTTGGAAGCACTATTGGTTGCGCAACGATCAGATAGACCTTAATAATGGCGGAGGTTTTACTTTCGTCTTGACCCAGTGACGAGATTCATCGAAGTAATAAGTCTCTACATATATATAATTCCATTTATTTTCATGAATTATTCCAAGGAAATAGGAGCCGGTATATAACGATAAAATGCTAAATCAGCATTCAGTTTCCCTAATTTCATATTCCACTTTAGAATGCAACAATTAAATTGGATTTTATAACTCAGAGCAGCTTTAAAATCGAATGTTCGGAAATAGCGCGATTGAAACGTGCAGGCGTGAAAGCGTTAGCGATCGAAGCATAAAATTTTATGTTCGTGATGCAAATTTCTAGTGACTCATCTTATTTGTTTAGTGTCTTCATATCCTAATAAACCGATCAAATTTTCCATCACGCACGGTATTTAGCGTCTCGAAAATTTCTAGAAAACCCGGACTAATGATCAAAGTTGAGACTTTCTAATTTATGAGAACGTCCTTAAAACGCTGCTCGAGTATGATCGGACACGCGGATAAATTAAATAAATCGTCTGTTCAATTATGTTAATCGTCTACGATTGAGCAGCGAATATCAATGAAGAAATGCGAGAATCGTAAATAGAATTTATATCCACATTAGAGTCTAATCAAGTTATGCGCTTTCCAATCGACGGAGAAAAATTACTTCGCGAAAGGATCGTGCGATTGTTATGAAATTATTGAATGTGGTTGATCATATCCATTGATTAACAAAGTCTAAAAATAATTTCGCGTGGGAAAGGATGCGCGAGTGGAAGGGTATCGCGTGAAATTAACGAGACAATAATTACTCGGCACGGTCGGCGTTATCTGCCAAAAATTGTTTCCTTAATTATTATAATGATCCGGATGGCCGGTTGCCAAAATGGAGGGGAATGTGGAAAAGCGTCCCCCGGAACGAAATTCTTTTTTCAGCCGACGGTTCGTATCCCGGATAACTTGGCATCGCTCGCAAATCCTTGCGTCGTTCGCAAACTATGACGGTGTGTCCCCCGAACGGCAACAAGGTCGCCCATCATCCCTTTGAAAGCGCTGAAACTCCGGGGCCATGTTTCAGCAAGTGTCCTAGACAGAGGTTAGGTTCGGGAGCCGGGTGCACGAAAGTATAGTTAGTCGTTTTCCCGTTACAGTTCCAGACCCGATATTGTCTCTGAGTGTTGCAATAAAAATGACGTACGCGCAACCGATGCCAAGAGATACCTAGCTCGAGTTTCACCTTTATTTATTTTCCATCTTTTTCCCCCCTTGTTTCTTTCGCAAGACGTCGACTGTCGCTTTTCCCGAACTGGTTGCGCAACTATTTACGCAAAAATTCATGCAATCGGGACGCGCGATTTCACGAGCTCGTTTCGGGGCCGATTGTATTTGGTTCGTTCTACTCGATGAATCCCAATAAACTAGTGGGCGTACGTTTCGAAACGCGTGGACGCAACCATCGCGTTCAATAAGTGTGAACAGCTAATGAAATGTTCTCGTATGTTCTTATGGTATTTGCCACTGTTTTTGCGGAGCAGTAAATTTGGTTGGTGATCGAATTCTGGAGGTTGATCTTGCCATGAACGATTAAAATCCGCGGAGTATGGTGATGAATGTCAAGGGATTTATAAATACAGTCTTTCGGGTTTTCCTTCCTTCGCACGTTCCGGGAGCGTAAAGATTAGAGATTGCGATTTTTAATGTGTATACGCGCACACGTATTTAGATACAAAATAACAATTTTTTAAATTAAAATAATTTACACATTAGCTAGTAAACTGATCCTTCCAACGCACATTGATCTAGAAGTCAGTTCTAATTAATTATTGTGCGAAGAAAAATTGATATTTCGTGTAAAAATTACTTTTAAATATTTGATTATAATTTACAATACTGACTACTTGTTTATTAATATAATAATTAAGTGTTACAAATATAATATAAAAGATTATTATTCACTGTCGGAGTTTGTATTTGATCGAATTTTTGGTGCTTTTAGCGTCTGCAAAGCTTCGGGACCGAGACGTAACTTTTTACTACACTTTTCCTGCAGACCTAATTCAGATATAATTGCATCTGAGGACAATAAAAAATAATTAAACAAATCTATGTTTGTATGTTCCGCAGAATCCTTCCTACTTCTGTGTTCACTTACAAATTTAAAGTAAATTTGGGGTTATGTTCGCGGCGCACCGGTTCGATCAATTATACACTAAATAGCAATTTTGTGGACATTTATCAAACGTTCGATTCGGATTTGAATCATTACGTCCTGAGACACGTTTGCTATAGAATGTTTTCTATACGAGAAAAAGAAGAAAGATGGTGGTGTGTTTCGTCCTAGACCCGCTAGAGGACTCATCAGTAAGGCTATCTAGCGGGTCCTGCTTTAGACACAAGTGTCGGAAGGAGGGACGTTAATATACTAATTGATGACATTTTAGTAACTTGCGATAAAGTCGTTCAACGATTTGTCCATCTTGTGGACGATGTCGAAACTAGGCCTTCTCGAACTTTTGTAGTTTTATCGCCAATTATGATAAATATAACAACCGCGAATATAACCCCAAATTTATTTAAAAATGTACCATCGAGAATAATTTCTTATTTATAAGTTTAAAGTCCTTGTTTTTTGCCTCTTGCAATTCCTCTCCGAGCTGACCAATAGGTAAAATCGCATGTTTTATCATTTCTGCTCCATGTATTTTGTGAACGCTTGTACGCCAGCACTTTGTGAACGCTTGCAGACATATAAAACCACGAATGTAGAGACACAAATTTTCTTGCTTTTTCGAATGCATAAACTTTAAACTTTTCTGCGTCTACTTCATATCCACATGAAATGGTTTGAAGAAACATGTACATCCTATATATAATCTCTTCGTCTACTCCCGTAATTTTCAAGTTTGTGAATGTCAATCTCAATGGTCGATTCTAACCAAGTCTTATTTTTTGACAGACATCTAAATCTTTATAATTATTGCCTATTTTCCAACGTTTCTCAATATTTTTGATAAAGTTCTCTAAAATTCCTTCAATATTGTGTCCGCTCACATTCCATCCGGTAAAAATAGCCTCCAGTAATCCACTAACGCAATCCTTTCGTTTCAAATTCTTCAATTTGAACCATTCTTCGAACAACTCTAAGCGGGTGATCGTAGATACGTTTACTAAAATATTAAAATAAAATGACAATGGGATTGCGGGGGAGAGCATTTTCTCTTTGCCGTTTATGGAGATGAAGTAAGCTTTCAAATTAAATACTTCGCAACGCGTGCAAATGCGTACAAATTTTGTAAAACTTACGATATTCTAATAATTTTTCTTAAAAAGTTTCAGTTCATGAAATATATCATAAAGTGTGTGAAGGAAACGTAAACCTACCATTTCCAGTTACAGCCATACCGATAATATCATATATAACAAGATACTAACACAATGTATGCACACTTCAAGAAAGAACTCGATATTTTGAGGTTATAATTTGTAGCAATTGACTAACGCAGAAAAACAAAATGTGGTTACTGGAATGTTGCCAGTCTTGCCAACAATAATACGGTGATGTGATTTACTAATTTTGCTTTTGTTATTGTAGTATACATATCAAACTATCATACAAGTATAAATTTGAACAGATTTACATTAGTTGGCATTTTTATTTATTCACACTATAACTGACTTTCAGACCACAGTGCAACGTCTGGGAAAACTCAAGCTGTTGGGTTGAAATTTGAAAAAGTTATTCGTTTTTAAAATGCAACAGTGTTAACAATAAATCTTCCACCACCGGTCAAAATTACCGGTTCCAGATTTTCTATTTTACAATTATTGAAATAATAAAAATGATTTCATAAGAAATGATTGTATACATACCTTTAGTAGAGCACGCATTACAATAGGAGCCGCACAGAATCTAAATAAAATAAATCTTGTCATTCTTATAAGGGAAAACGTACCGTGCAAATGTAGGTTTAGTGTTAAATACCCAATAAATCGAGATGTGGCCTCGTTGGAGGTCGGCCTAGGGAAGGCCTGGTTGTATCGAGGGGTTGCATTACTTGCGAGATGACCCGCAAGATTATTCGTAGAAGAATACCAAGAGCCAGGTGGTATGGATGGAATGACTGGGTGGCGATAGGACTGGATATCGTCGATAAATGATTTCCTATCAATTTCACGTTAGACGGTCTCTGGGCCACCGACGCGATGCGCCTCGCGTCGGCCGAGCCTGTGAAATAGTTTTATAGGATGCTCGGAAACGATCGATCTCACTGAAATTGCCTGGGCGAAAAGGGATCGCCGTTGACTCGGAATTGTCTTAGCCTCTACCCCGGATCTCTCCTTCTCTCTCCAAACGCTGTGTTTCTTTCTAGCAGACACTTTTCCGCGTCCTGGACCGTCTATTGCCACCACCGGAAATACATAGATCTTCCTCGGTATTCTCCTGTCCAAGCGTGGACACCTCCGACCAAAGTTAACGCTGACCTAGCTCAACCAAAATCCACTAAAACCTTTGCGGACTTACTCCTGCCCGTATTCGTTCGAGGACACATGTTCCGCGCATTGTTATGGCGATTTGATGCGCGGGGGATGGGCCATGAAATTGAATTCAGCAGACTTTTCTCCAGGACCGGTTCCTTCGGCCAGAGTTTTCAACGTCTGCGTTGGGAATGACGATTCTGACGGAGGCTTGCCAACAGGATTTCGACGGCACGTGTCTCGGTCTGAAAGGGGATTGATGCTTGACTGTGTTTCTCTTTGCTCCGGGTTCTCGCAAATTGTGTTTGCACGGGGATTGATTCTTTTTAGAGGATGGCAGATTACAGGATAAACTGATTCTCTTCGGAATTATTAGACTGCGGATCCGAGAATTATCAGATTTTCATTCGTTCCGGATCTACGAAGGCTACTACCACTGAAAACAAGACTTCATTTGATTCGACTTTCTTAAAATTTGTCTATAAAAATTGCAAATTGCATAAACATCCGCAGTCTAATTATGATAAAGCAACAACACCCAGTCATAGACTGTAAAAACGCGCAAGAAAGCAAAGACCGTCTGGTTAACGTTCGCACAGTCATTTCGAAGCATTCGTCAGCCCCGATTAAAAAAGTTTAGCTACTCATGCAGAAAAGTTTATTTCTGCCGGAACGAACTAAAATAGGATCTGGCTGGTTTACAATAGACTGTCTCGTTCAGGTTTATCTCGTGGTAGATTTCACCGGTACACTAACTGTGGTCTGAAAGTCAGTACTAGCGTGAATAAATTAAAAATACCAACTAACGTAAATCTGTTAAAATTTATACTTCTATGATAGTTTGATATGTGTACTACAATAACGAAAGCAAAACTATGGTTTATGGTTTATGGTTTATTCTTCTCTTTATAAATGTTACATAAAGATGGCGTTGTAGAGCCTGAGCTCTATTTTCATTTCGCCTTAATTTACCTATAATATATTCAGTAATCAACATTAATAATCTGTATAAAAACATAAACACATACAAGAAAGCAAAACTAGTAACTCACATCACCGTATTATTGTTGGCAAGACTGGCAACATACCAGTAACCACATTTTGTTTTTCTGCGTTAGTCAATTGCTACAAATTATAACCTCAAAATATCGAGTTCTTTCTTGAAGTGTGCATACATTGTGTTAGTATCTTGTTATATATGATATTATCAGTATGGCTGTAACTGGAAGTGGTAGGTTTACGTTTCCATCACACACTTTATGATATATTTCATGAACTGATACTTTTTAAGAAAAATTATTAAAATGTCGTAAGTTTTACAAAATTTGCACGCGTTGCGAAGTATTTAATTTGCAACATTCCAGTAACCACATTTTGTTTTTCTGCGTTAGTCAATTGCTACAAATTATAACCTCAAAATATCGAGTTCTTTCTTGAAGTGTGCATACATTGTGTTAGTATCTTGTTATATATGATATTATCAGTATGGCTGTAACTGGAAATGGTAGGTTTACGTTTCCATCACACACTTTATGATATATTTCATGAACTGATACTTTTTAAGAAAAATTATTAGAATGTCGTAAGTTTTACAAAATTTGCACGCATTTGCAAGTGGTGCGAAGTATTTAATTTGAAAGCTCACTTCATCTCCATAAACGGCAAAGAGAAAATGCTCTCCCCCGCAATCCCATTGTCATTTTATTTTAATATTTCAGTAAACGTATCTACGATTACCCGCTTAGAGTTGTTCGAAGAATGGTTCAAATTGAAGAATTTGAAACGAAAGGATTGCGTTAGTGGATTACTGGAGGCTATTTTTATCGGAAGGAATGTGAGCGGACACAATATTGAAGGAATTTTAGAGAACATTATCAAAAATGTAAAAAATGAGAAAATAAGAAATTATTCTCGATCGTACATTTTTCAAATAAACCGGTGCGCCGCGAACATAACCCCAAATTTAACCGGTGCGCCGCGAACATAACCCCAAATTTAACCGGTGCGCCGCGAACATAACCCCAAATTTAACCGGTGCGCCGCGAACATAACCCCAAATTTAACCGGTGCGCCGCGAACATAACCCCAAATTTAACCGGTGCGCCGCGAACATAACCCCAAATTTAACCGGTGCGCCGCGAACATAACCCCAAATTTAACCGATGCGCCGCGAACATAACCCCAAATTTAACCGGTGCGCCGCGAACATAACCCCAAATTTAACCGGTGCGCCGCGAACATAACCCCAAATTTAACCGGTGCGCCGCGAACATAACCCCAAATTTAACCGGTGCGCCGCGAACATAACCTAAATTTAACCGGTGCGCCGCGAACATAACCCCAAATTTAACCGGTGCGCCGCGAACATAACCCCAAATTTAACCGGTGCGCCGCGAACATAACCCCAAATTTAACCGGTGCGCCGCGAACATAACCCCAAATTTAACCGATGCGCCGCGAACATAACCCCAAATTTAACCGGTGCGCCGCGAACATAACCCCAAATTTATTTGAAAAATGAGAAACGTTGGAAAATAGGCAATAATTATAAAGGTAGATTTCTGTCAAAAAATAAGACTTGGTTAGAGAATCGACCATAGTATTCCCCTTTAATGAGATTGACATTCACGAACTTGAACCCGCAAGAGTTGGAAGGCCATTATAAAATTGTAATGAATGTAGTATTAGATTAATAATTATTTTATCAATAAACAAGTAGTCAGTATTGTAAATTATGTTTTATTTATATTTCCCAAATATTTAAAAGTAATTTTTACCCAAATGTCAATCTCTTCCTCGCACAATAATTTACTCGCATTAGACTTTTAGACCACTGTGCGGTGGAAGGAAAAATTGATCGTCGGCGCTCGCGTTCGATGTGTTATCGTGACACATATACGAATTTGATAGGAGCTCGCGGGTGAATAGCATTGTTTATTTTTATTCGCCGATACCAGTCGGTGATGTAAGAACGTTGGCGGCTGCCACACATCAACCCACATTTCGCGCCCATCGAAAGTCGTTTTCAGGACTTCCGTGTGGTCGATATACGATACCTCGCCTGCCACTTGCTCTATGCACATACGTTGCCATTGTGATCCATGTTACAGCACCGAGAACGCTTCCTAATATGGCGTAATCTGGTTGGTAACGTGTCGAAGATTAAGAACGCGGTTTGTATTACATAGGTCGACGGAAGCTGACATAACGTCCAACACCGATATTTTCTTCGGGAATTCTATACATGCTTGTACAACCAGGCTGTTTCTCTCAGGTCAAACAGAAAAGTCCTCTCTTCGTTCTCCAGACAACGTTTACAATAGGATTTTTCGGAGTGGAATTTTTACTGAATAATTAAATACCATCTGCAATTCAAACTGTTTCTCCTAAGAATGAGTACCTTTTACTCTTACTAGTCCTTGTATCAGCCAGCCTTTTTGCAAGTCGCGGCAAGAACAATCTATGTTTTGCTCGGGATTAAGCTACTTGACAATTCTAATAATTGCACGTGACCGTGATCGATCGAGTTTTTAAATAGACTTTCCGTCGATTAAGCAATAATCCCCTGTACATAACTGTCACGCGTTTCTTATTCTTGGAACTGTGAATGGAAAGAAGAGAACATTCTCCCAACATGATTCAATCGTGATTACTGACCCGTGGCTATCTGCAACTGTAAATTATTCGCTCGTTATGATAACGAGTTCACACCTGTCTGTAATCAAAATAAAGTTTATACACTTCAGCGTAGATAAATCGTTCATTTTTATGTGGGTGGAGATTGTTCAATAGAAATCAACACATTCCCTGTTTGAATAAATCTTCAAAATCGTGTGAGATCCGAATGATCCAACGTTTGCTCCTCCAACGCCGTCCATTACCCAGCACGTCTAAAAAGACCCAAAGCCCGCGAAAGGGTTTCATCCCCAAAACAAAAGAACCGTTTCTCATCAAACAAAGGGATCAAATTGAAAAATGGGCGAGCGCATATCGTGGGCGGGCACGGCTCAACGATCATCTCTCCATCCGAAAATTCTGACCAACGAAAGTGGTAAGGTGTTTCCGGGGCATCGATCGCCGGCTGAAAGAAAGCCCGGCGTTTTTGCTCTCGAGTTACGTCCGGGATCTCGAGCAGCGTTTCTGGTGGTCGTGAAATCGGATTTAATAATCACGTTTCCACCCCGGCGTCGGCTCGCCCGGTGTCTGGTTTCTCGGACACGTCTAGCAGCTCGATTTCCATAGGTTTTCCGAGTGAAATCTGCGAGAGTGGCCTGGCTTCTGCAAACGAACCGAGGGACGAGTCCAGGAACCATCCTGGACTGATTCTATCCGTGCATTCGGCTTTTATTTGAACGCTGCACGAGACCAGCTGCGAAGATGTTCATGGTTCACCATTTTCATGAATTTTTCTAAAGGATAATTAATAACTGAAGAATCTTTCAGAACGAATTATCAAACAATGGCAGACTTGTTCGCTGTTCCTTAGCGGCCTGAAAAATTGGTTCACCCATGGATGGCCGCCATTACTACATGAAAAATTGGTTGTACCGTAGAATTTTTAAGAAATTCGATCATCTGCAGAAATGTCTGCAGCTTGCGACTTTAAACATTTATAGCTTGATGAGAAAATATAAAGTTTGATGAGAAAATATCGCTTCGAAAAACACCGAAAAGAAGTTTCTAGTATTTCCGTAATCGCTTTGCACGCACGAAACTACAAGAAAATTGAAGAAAAAGATTGGATTCCTAAACATGCAATGATTTCGTTACTCTTACGAGTTGAAACAAATCCTTTTGCGGGCGTACGTTTCGAGACACGTGCTTTAAGAAACCGCGAAGAAAGAAAAAAGTCGATTTTCCCAAGGTTTTAGCCAGAAGACTCCCTTAAGAATCTCTTAGGAAAGATTCCTGGCTGCATCCGGCCTCTGAAAAGGCTCCGTCGAGCCTGCTGTGTTGTTCGTCGTTGAACGAAGAGCAAGGCCACAACGGAAGGAAGACCTTGGTTGCGTTTTTACGAAATGAGTTTGCATTTAGAGCGTGTGTGCCCGGTCGCCCGTTTATTTTTCACAGTTCCCCGTTTTTCGCCTTTCCGTGTGCGAGTCTGTCACCCACACATAGACGGGCGCCGGTCTCTACACCGGAGCGATTGAACTATTTCCACATAAACTGTCTTAACCCAATTCCCCGGAACCGATCATGAGGGGTTGAAAGCGGCGATTGGCTGCGCCGATGCTGTTTCGTCCCGTTGAACGGCTACGATTGGCCAACAGGCACCCCACTATGCTCGCCGATCGGCTGACTCAACAGGCCGACGCATAACGTCAGACTGTCAAACGGCGGGCCACGTGATCAAATTTATCGCGATTTTTTAAAATCGACTTTTGTATAAAAGGCCGCCGGCTGGTACATCCAGCACAAGCTTTCTTACTTTCAACAAGTACACAAGCAACTCACTCAACCCACTCAACATGTTCAAGTTGGTAAGAAGAACTTGCTTACTTACTTAATTATTCGCTTTGTTTCGACTTACTTTAATACCGTAATCACTTCGCCGACTTGCCTGCGGTTTTGCATTTGTTATTACGCTGGAACGGCCGGCTGTGTATCGAGCAGGTCCGGCCGAATTGACTTGCTAATATTCTATCGACACTTCCAACTCGAAACGGACGCCAGTCTAGTTACAATTCAACGTAACTGTATTTACATTAACGGAAGCCTGTATACTGGTTCGACGACTATCGATATATTCCATAGAACCGAGCGAATTCTCGCCGATAAGCCCGTGGCTTTAGTGCGATCGCTCACGCTTTCCCGGAGAATCGTTCCGAATTCGTTACTTTGGAATTTCTGAAACTGTTCGCCCTTACTGTCAAATCAAAATCACACGAAGAAATCAGTCCAGTTTGAAATACCACATCTCTTGAAACGAAGGACTCTCAAGAAAACGCGACTCGTTCGTTTACATATTGCAATCGAAACTGCTCGTCAAATCTCGAACAATGCACTGTAACCAATTCGATATAGCTTGCAGAACAAGGCACAGTAATTCATAAACATGTCGCAACGAATCTTCAACGGTGTCTCTAAAATCGATCGCAAGTAGACTGCAGGCGTTTGATCATTTATACAATGAAAAATGGCTAAACTTGATCCTCTTCCATGATTCTCGATTTACCAAAATAACCCGAAATAGAGACACGTTTTCCCACGACTTCTATCTCTCGGTACCGCCTGAGAAACTTTTGATCTCGCAGAAGAATTCTGCATCTACCTCATCGGCATCGTTCATCGTAGCCTTGTCCCTCCCATACGAGCCAGCTAAGGACAATCTCCCGGCTCGGCAATTGTCGGAATCGCTTGGGAAAATTCCTTTTCTCGCAGTTCGATTCCGTGGATCGATAAGCCGTCGATTCACGGCGCGGGAAAGACACATAACGCGGTTCTCTTCTCGCAACGGTGACCTTTCCTTCGCGTCTAGCGTATGCACACCGGTGTGCTCGGACCCTTACGTTCACTCGAATGGACACCGAGTTACCATCCGGTCACAAAAATCCTCGAGAGCGAGCGCGACCACTGAAGCATGCACATTGTTAGCCAACATCGGGCCGGCTAGTCGAGTCAAACGGCGGGAACGCTCGCGCACTCTCGGCTCTAAAAGCGGAATGCAGACCGAACACTTTTCTCTTGGTCTTTCTGTTCGCTCCCCGTCTAGAAACCTGCATTTTCCCGCGGCCCGATTATTCCCGCCTCAACGCCACTTGCTTTGCATCTTCGACACGCGATTCTCGACGAACGCCACGGGGGGAGAACCGGCGGCGGGGTTTCTTCGCCTGACATTCACGTGTTCGGTGTCTATTAACGGGAATGATAGGTTCAACCAAGTGACTCCGTTGCATATGCTACCGACATCGTTCCGAGGCTTTTTCTACTTGCTCTCTCGAGGAGGTCTCTCATTTTCCTGTCGCAAGCGACGTTCGGGGCGACGTTAACACGCTTGCTTCACAGGATACACTTCGATTATTCCACGAGTTCTCTTCGAGATCCATGCTCGGTCATTCGTCTGCTAGTAACGCTAAAGACAATTTGTTCTTTCTTGAATATCAACACGAATATCCCGATTCTCTGTAGTGCACTAAGATTTGGAGCTGTCGGTAGCGCAAGAATCCTCCCGTAGAGAATACCCAGTCCCGACGGTCAGTTCGCCTTAAGACTTTAATCGCCGGAAGATTAATAGCATCCGTGGGAAAATCTTGAGCTAAAGACGATACGCGACGACTATCCGCGAAGGAGACGAGTACTCGGGAGTGAGTGAGAACGTTGCGCTAAGTTAGCAAATGGTGTTATTCCCACAGGCTGTCCTCGCTGCCCTTTTGGCCGTCGCTGTCGCCGCTCCTGGTGGTCTGACCGGAATCATCTCCGACCATGGAGTTGGCCATATCACCGCTCCCCTGGTTGTAGGCCATGCTGCTCCCCTGCATACCGCCCATGTCATTGCCCAACCCGTCGCCCCCATTGTCCGCACCGCCCCGATCGTCACCAAGTCTATCCTGACCCACGCTCCCCTGCCCCTCCTCTCCGTTCATGGCGGTTTGCATTAAATGACAGACGACGTTTCTATATTACAACACCACCAACTCACGACGAGACAAACCCCCTAGAAAAAATACCCCCCTCTACTCCTCGTAAATCGCCCCCCTCGAAAACACACAAAGAAAGAAGAACGGAGAGACCGCCGTCGTCGCACCGGAGGCACAAGCTGAAAGAACCAAGAAGACCACAACGAATCACAATCACTCACACCATGCCGATCTATCCATCAAGATGACGCCGGGAGACACCCGACGATCCCGTACGATCAGGAAACGTCCAGGACGCGAGCCGATCGCACGGATCGCAACCAATCGGCTGGCCTCGCCACTTCTCTGTGCATTCGCGACTTTGTCTAGATCATCAATGCAATTCGGACGTTCATTCATTTGCACCATCATCCAGGACCCCTCCCCTTTTGGTCATATGGAATTTTAATAAAATTTTATTTAAAAAAAACACGTTGTCACGTTGTTCCTTCGCCGCCTGCAACCCTCTGCACCCTAAATCGCTATAAGTTACATCGACTACCGTACAATAAGATCGTACTAAAACTATCGCGAGCAGTATCATCATGAAATTTCATCCTACGAGCGACAGGATCACCAGCTCCATCTTCCAATCAGGAAAATAGCCGCAGCAGCGTCGTTGACATCACGGAGAAACAAATCATTCCGCGAACAGTTCGACTAGATCAATATTTTACGTGAAAACTCTACGCGATCCTTCTTCCGACGAACTTTCCCGATCAGCTCAGGAAAGAGTTGTAAGCACTTGGACCCGAGTCCAAGTCTCTTTCATCTTCATCTGGGTGCGTTCACCCTGAGAGTATCCTGGATCTCGGAGGCCACGGGAGACTAAGACACGTGTAACGATATTTCCGCAACCGCGAACCAGCCACGGACAAATGTCTGCTGGCGACGTATGCGGGCGGTCGCATAAACGGCGAGCATGGCCGGAGACGTATCTCCCATGCATGAATACACACCAGCCTTCGAACCCCTTCGGTTTTTACGGGCGACCTATCTCCGAAAGAATTCCACCCTTTCCGTAGTGCGCTTTCGCATGGAGACGCTATCTCTGTCGGTACAGAGAGAATAGTATCAGCCTCGCACACTGCCGATCCAAGATCCAAGAGCTTTCTAAACGTTGGCAACCGCCTCGCGGATTTTACAACCGGCATAAAAGACGCCGACCACTGTCTCCGACAATGAAATCAGTTGGTGAACGAACGAATCTGATTCGACTGCAGTCGTAAGCTTCATTTTGGATACATTTGATATCGGTAGAAGATTATCTGATGATTAGCAGATCTCTATGCGAAATAAAAATTGTCTGCTTCGATTGAAAAAAGTAGAATCGATATTGCATGTTATTTCTTCCCTTAATCATTTTAATACATGAGCAATAGGGTGGTCCTTAGCTGTAGGAGCCAAAAATTTGGTTAAAGATTTTTTCGGCCTTGAAAAAATGATATGTGCAAAAAAACCGCAGCACGCTTTAAAATTATTTATTTTTGAAACTTGGTTTTCTCCAATAGTAAATGTACACTCCTATATACAGTAGCAGACAAAAGTTTAAAACCGCTCTAAAAAAGACGATAACTTTTTTAATATTGTACTACACGATTTGAACTTTTTTGGGAAGCTAGATCAATTAGTTTACTAAAGGATGTGAAAAGAAATTTTTTCAAAAATTGCAATTGATCTGAATTGTTGAAAAAATACTAAAAGTTGAATTTTTAGCTTTTTTATGTGGGCCTATATTGAAATATATTTTATGTGGGCCTATTTTAAATTTTCAATATAGGCCCACAAAAAAAGTTAAAAATTCAACTTTTAGTATTTTTTCAACAATTCCGATCAATTGCAATTTTTGAAAAAATTTCTTTTCACATCCTTTAGTAAACTATTTGATCTAGCTTCCCAAAAAAGTTCAAATCGTAGTATAGGACAATATTAAAAAAGTTATTGTCTTCTTTTGAGTGGTTTTAAACTTTTGCCCGCTACTGTATATCGTTGAATTTGTCTTCCAATGCTCTATAATTATGTGCAAATAAAGTACAAGGTCATCGTAGAAAAAAATTCCGCAACTTTGAAATTTCGAAAATTAGATTTCATAAAAAATGTTTTTCTTTAGCATTAGACCTCGTACAGACTAGAACATTTCGACGAACTGCGCCGCGAACCGCGCCGCAAACCGCGCATTTCGACGAACATTTCGACGAACGGCGATCGGAACGGATTTGTGCTATTTCCAGACTTCCTTGCGGAACAACTATGGGAGCTGTAGCGGCGTATACTACACAAACAAATACAGAAAATGTTGACAATTATTGAGTTGTAATGTTCAAGTCTGTACGAAGCATCAGATTCGAGATTAAATGACTTGAATTTGTGAGATATTATGACATTTCGGCGCGCATTTCGGCGCACATTTCGGCGCGCATTTCGACGAACATTTCGACGAACATTTCGACGAACGGTGCCACGAACGCCGCCGCGCGCATTTCGGCGCGCACGAACGCAAACGGGTGGCACTTACAAATCTGTTTGCAGGATAGATAGCGTATCCTAAATATTCATAATAAATGTCAAGAAATAGCCAGAAATTTATAAACAAAGATATCGGTGATTTAAATTATCTGGAAAAATTACATTTCTACTTCATAATTCGTCTCAAATTATTAAAGAGGCCCTTGCTATGAAAACATTGAATTCTTTTCCCGGATATTTTACAGGAATTCTGAACATTTTCGGGAATCTCGCACGCCCCTGCAGAAATCCCGAAAAAATTCACGGGAAACCCGAACACCATCGGGAATCCCGAATATTCTCCGGAAAAACTCAGGATTTTTGGGATCCCGTCCCGACATGATACGAGGCTTCCCATCCCGTACCCGGCATCGGGATTCGGGAAATCCCGGGTTTTTAGGGTTAAGTTCCGAGAGCGTAAACAACAAGGTTGGCCACACATCGAGCCCTTTTCGGTTTGGCTGAGCGAAACATTTATTATGAATATTTAGGACATGCTATCTATCCTGCAAACAGATTTGTAAGTGCCACCCGTTCACGTTCGTGCGCGCCGAAATGCGCGCGGCAGCGTTCGTCGAAATGTTCGTCGAAATGCGCGGTTCGCGGCGCAGTTCGTCGAAATGTTCTAGTCTGTACGAGGCCTTATATTTACATCGTCTAACAATACAACTTTTGTTTGACACATTTTTTCATATATTCATTAATATAGAAGAATTATTGAATGCTTGTAAATAAAATTAGAATTTCTTAAATGTATAATACAACCCCTGGCAGAATATTTCCGATCGGAGGGATTGATACGGATTTTAGAGAAAACATTCACAATTTAGAAGCATTAAATTAAATTACTTTATGGAGTTAAAACTGCTGGGAAATGAAAAGGGACTTATCGATGAATGAAAAATAACAAAATACCATAAGCTTCCATTTATTAGAACTAGACTGCGGATCTTTATGCAAAATAAAAAATGTTTGCTTTGATTGCAAGACACAGGAGTGAAATAAAAATTTCTTTCTTCTTTTAATTATCTGATTAAGCTGAAACCAATTCGCTGATGTCTTTAAATCTGTTTAATATGTTCAATGCTTTAAATTGTGCTTTAAACAAATATTGTGATATTATTATAAAAGATATTGAATTGTCCTCTGCAGCAGAAGATTCTGTAGATTTTCCCGAATGTAGTGATATCCAATATTAATACATTATGAATGTTTAAACATGTTTAGACAATCGTTAAAGATGCAGAGACACCACTTTTGCACCAATTGTTTGTCCATGTTGTTTTTCAGTTTATCTTAAAAAATAAGGGTTCAGCGTAAAATTGGACTATATCACGCGATAGAGCAGACCTTTATCTTGAGTTACCACCCTTTAAAGTTTGCAACGTCTACGTTTTTTCGGATCCTATTAACAAGTTTTATATATTATTTTAATTTATGTTAAGTGTTTTTTCGAATAATTTTGTACATCGTGTGTAGTGTGTAGGTTGTACACAAATGTATACAATTGTAACTAAAAGGTATTATAGATTATGGCAACCCCAACTGCGTGTAGTGACTACGTTATTTAAACATCTTTGTTATTAATAAATATATTAAAAATATGTCAAACAGAAGTTGTATTGTTAGACGAAGTAAATATAACGCTGAAGCAAAAAATTTTTTTTGAAATCCAATTTTCGAAATTTCAAAGTATGCGGAATTTTTTCCTACAATGGCCGAAATTTTGCACATATCATTTTTTCACCAAGTGTCATATTTTAGGGAAGCAAGGCCAAAAAATTCGAAAGTTGAAAACTAAGGACCACCCTAATGAGCAATCATGTATCGACATTTACAATTTTTAAAATTTTCTTACAATTTTCAATTTCTTCTACTCAATTTAGCTATAAATGCATAAAGATCCGCAGTCTAATTGAGATGATATTTGCAAAGCTCTCCCCGGTGGACTGTCTATTGTAGGCTCGATGTTAGTAGTGGTGTTAGCAGTGAAGCTTGGACGCAGCAATTTGTATTTCCGTGGTGCGCTTTCGCATGGAAACGCTGTCTCTGTCGGCACAGAAAGAGCATCAGCCTCGCACACTGCTTATCCAAGAGCTTTCTAAGCGTCGGCAACCGTTTCGCGGATTTTACAACCGGCATAAAAGTCGCCGACCACTGATTCCGACGATTGAATTAGCCGGTAAAGGAATGACTCCGATTCGACTGCAGTCGCAAGCTTTATTTAGGGTACATTTGATATCGGTAGAAAATTATTTGATGATATTTGCAAGCTCTCCCTGGTGGACTCTTCCGTTGACGAGCGCGCTCTGTCTCTCTGTTGTAGGCTCGGTGTGCGTGAGATTCGGTGGTGGCGTGCGCGGTGTTAGTAGTAGTAGCTTGGATGAAGCAATTTGTATCCGTATCCGTATCCGTGGCTGTAGGAGAGCGGGTAGGTCGCGGAGTGAAGAGGAAGCACCTTCACATACGGCTGCGAATAGACCAACGGGTGGCTGATCACTGGTGGCACCGGAGCTGGCTCAGCAGAAACCGCCATCATGGCTACGACCAGCAACACAATCTGCCGAAAATTCAGAATCACGTTTCCCACTGATTTGTTAACCGGGTGACGGACGCTCTCCATTAATTTCATCGCATTCGTTCAAATCTGTTCGCATTCTTCTGTCACACCAACGTTTATCTTCTTGTTAGACTTTAGTAAGTGTCTCGGTGTAACAGGTTCAATACAGAAAAAATTGAGAAATGTAATATTTCAGTCAAACTGCAGAACAGAGGTGGGCATTATTTGGCGAAACAAATATTTCAAATACTTATTCATATTTTAGATTGCATTTTGCTTAAAGAAAATAGTATTTTAAATAAGATATACAATTTCGAAAATAAAATATTTCTATTTTAACAATCTGAACCTCAAAACAAAATATTTCTATTTCAACAATTTGCTCCACAAAATAAAATATTTCTGTTTTAACAAACGAAATAAAATATTTTACTTTTTGCATTGTTATAATACTCTGAGAAATCGCATAAACATACAGTCTATCTTATCGTTAAGAAATTATTTCCAGCAAAAATATTTAAAATTGTAATGGAATATAAAGACAAAATATAAATATTTTCAATATTCTTTAAATAAAATACTATTTTTAAACAAATTACTGTCTCAAATAAATTATTTTATTTTCAAAAATTACTGCATCAAATGAAATATTTTGTTTTCAAAGTTGTACACATTCTTTCAAATAAATAGGATTATTTACTATTTACTATTTAAAATACTATTTTTCCCAGCTCTGCTGCAGAAGCATTTTAAACGAAACGTACGCCAGAGAAACATTTCGAAGACCGACTATCGATTTTCCTTCCCATTGTTAACATTTCGCGAGCCATGAGATTGGAAAATTTGCGTTTTGTTCGAAATCAATCGGTCGAGTGGATGCTGAGATATCGCAGTGGCCAATTTAACAAAAATAGTACCGACAGAAACGCGATTGAAGTTTCCGAGACTCTGCTCTTGAAAGAGTTCAAGAATCAAGTTATTATTTAATTATCTCTTTACAGCACTTTTCACTATTACTGAAAGATTATTGGTTTTTTTCATCTATCAATAGCCCAGTCAATGAATGCTCATAAGGGGGGTGTAGGGGGGAATGGAAGGAACACAATTTTTCACTTTGGGACTTTGTTTGGACTAGTTACGAGGTAAACATACTAAAAGTCCCAACTCTTAGGAGGTGCAGGGGGGCACGTAGAAGGTTCCCTTTTTCGGTTTTCCGGTTATATCTCGAAAACTATGTGTCCTAGCGATAAGACCATTCAATACAAAATTAAAGCTGATAACATGTGCCATAAGATTGATTCCATTCAGTGTTTCGCTATCTCGCATAGTTTCCGAGATATCCGTGCTCAAAGTTCACTAATTTCAAAGCAAAAATTTCTTTTTCACGATTAGTGAACTTTGAGCGCGGATATCTCGGAAACTATGCGACATAGCGAAACACTGAATGGAGTCAATCTTATGGCACATTTTGTCAGCTTTAATTTTGTATGGAGTGGTCTTATCGCTAGGACACATAGTTTCCGAGATATAAGCGGAAAACCGAAAAAGGGAATCTTTTACGTGCCCCCGAGCACCCCACTCACCTCCTAGGAGTAGGGACTTTTAGTATGTTTACCTCGTAACTAGTCCAAACAAAGTCCCAAATTTAAAAATTGTGTTCTTTCCATTTCCCCCTACAACTTTTCGTTGACTGGACTACAAGGTTTCGACATTATTTCCCGACAAACAAATGACGGTCATCGTTCGCACTGAATGCAACTAATTACAGGGCACTTCGGTTTTCTACCGTTGCATACCCACAGACGTAATCCGTGACTGATCATACGAATTGAACATTATTATGTGCCTATCGATTATTCCATTAACTCCGAGCTGATGGAAGATTTACGAGGCTGGTTCTGCTACGCGAGCCGTTATTTGCGTATTTGACGATCCTCGCTCGATTGGTATGTAAAATGGTCAAGAGATTGAACGCGGTCGTCTGAGACACGGTAATTACAGAATCTCAACTGTGTTCTATATTCCAGAAATGTTATATAAAGCCTAATATATGCGATGAAGTATGGCTGGTTGTTACAGTGGCATCCTGCTGTAAATATATACCTTTTTAATACCACATTTCTGTATTTGCTATTTCTATTTCTTTACTGTCAATCACCAACGTCCAAATGACACTTCTTAAATAATAAGTATAATAAATAATAAATAACTCTTTAAATAAAAGAATAATCCATCCACATTAACAAGACCAGAAAAATCTGCACGTAATAAAATCGTTAAACCAGGGAAATTGACAGCTCTGGAATAAACACATAAACGAAATCGAAAAAACGAATAGTATCAACGGAAGCGGACACTTATAACTGTACAGCTGTACGGTAGACGATGCGAATAAAATGACAGGTTAAAAAATTCTAAAGACCGATATCAATGTTGTTCAGGGAACAGGTTCTTAATGACCGTACATTTAGAAACTGTGGGTAGCACGTTAATTTTTCAATCTGCAAGTCAATTACATTTCGTACTCCTAAGTGCTTAATATTTGTGTTATACGTTCTTTCATGCAAATCGAAGCATTACTGGCAATGTACAAGTTCCCAATAACAATGTAATAATATATGCTCGAGAAAAGAGTTACTCGAATCGATTCCAATCATCAAGAAAATCTTCATCGAACTCGACGCGATAAAACTCGAATTCTCTGTAACCAAGCTAAACTAGAAAACTGCCGATTACATGAAATTTCCTTGGACGAAAAGCAAACTTTCACAGCGTCGCTGGGCGAACCCACGAACACACGGACAGACAGGCAGAGACAGACCGACGCATGCACGCACAGATGAACGTAAGTAATCGCATATGATAGCTATACTTGCCAGCTTGAACATGTTAAACGTTTTATCGGCTTTCCCGTTGGCAAACACGAAGGGACGGACGCAAATGGATACTGCAGTTGCCGCTACAGAAATCGAACTCTTTATATATACGGTCCGTGTCATCTTCATTGTTTGCTGTCTATAGGGGAGCCATGGTCAGCCTCGATCGTCCCGATAATCCGTGTCCGCGAATCGAACGATTTTTTCGTCCTTCTAACGATCGTCTCCGACGTAACAGCTCGGACAGGTGGTGTGCCTGTCATAAATATGCAACGACGGCGCGGCGGCGTGTGCACTAGGAAATTGTTACCGTCTAACGTTGCCGTAGATCAGTATCGCTCCCATTGATTTATAGAAGGACTTTGCCGACAACAGTTCGTTGTCGATCGAAGGACGCGTGTTCGTCCGTCGCGGAGGAGCTTCAATTTCGCGGGGGGAGAAGAAACTCGGCAAAAAGGAAACTCTCTCACGGAAAACACGAAACCTTCACACGGTTCCGGATACGGAGAGAGGGAGAGAAATCAGGATGAATCTGCTTGCTAATGGTCTTGGAACGTTCTCTTGATCGCCCCGCCAATGGGGACGCGTTTCACGCGTTGGAGGACGAGCCAGTGGCGAACCGTTTAATTAACGAGCAACCCGGAGAAAAGCGTCTTTTCGCTATTCGTTTTCTTTGATATTCATCCACCGCCGCGCCGTAGCTTCTTTTGCATCGTAAAGAGATATCTGCATGCTGTGTAACACGCCCGAGTTCCCGACGCCTTTATCGACCCCGAAGATAACCGTGGCCGAAGGTCTTTGGCTCGGCTCTAACAGGGGGCGAGTATTTATTCGGCGAGACGTTGTCAAACTCGTGCGTTTAGGGGTGAGATATAAGGTTTCCTCGGGCTGGTTCATATTTCATGATGTTTTACTGCGTTCCGTACGCAGCGTTCAATTTATCGGGGACCGCGCGACGTTATCTGGATGGCATTCAAGAAACTTGGGTAGAGCTCTGACAGGTTCTCGTTTCATTCAATCGACAGCGTGCGTACGATTAATGGAGGAATTATTTTGTTTTGTAAGGGTTTTCGTGAAAGTGGTTTATCAGCGAAGTACTGTCTTCTCTTTGTTAACATGCTTTGTCTTGAACGTCTCGGCAACAGCCACAGATTATAAACTAATTACTAGACTGCGGATTTTATGCATTCATAACAAAAATTGGCACGCACAGTTTAAAGCAGCGGACATATTTAGCAAATTTAAGAACGTCAACGTATTAGTTTCAGTTTAATAAAGTAATTAAAACAAAACAGACATTTTTATTTAGCCTCTGTGTCTTGGAATCGACGCAGACATTTATTATTTTGCATAAAGATCCGCAGACTACTAATTACAGTTGAAAATATTAGGTTAGGTTAGTTTAATAAAGTAATTAAAACAAAAAAGAAATTTTTATTTAGCCTCTGTGTCTTGGAATCGACGCAGACATTTTTATTTTGCATAAAGATCCGCAGACTACTAATTACAGTTGAAAATATTAGGTTAGGTTAGTTTAATAAAGTAATTAAAACAAAAAAGAAATTTTTATTTAGCCTCTGTGTCTTGGAATCGACGCAGACATTTTTATTTTGCACAAAGATCCGCAGACTACTAATTACAGTTGAAAATATTAGGTTAGGTTAGGTTAGAGGTTGGAGGGAAAGTTCTGTCGTGTTTTAAAGAAAACGTTTGAATGAATCTCTAAAAATATGTTGTATTTTAATATAATTTCCATGACTTGCAACAACAGCAATAAATACAATTACACAGGGAAAAAATGGTTGAATTTCGTTTGAACCGAAGGAAGTGACCCCTTAGAGCGCTCGATAAATTGTTTTCCGTTATCGCGTGGCCGTCTAATTGGTTTGCAGGGCAATTCCTAAAATAGTTGTGGAGTTAACGAACGTTGCTCAAGAAATTCACAGGCGATCAATGCCTTATCGGGGCGAGTACACACACGGCGAACTCGCCTTCGAGATACGGGAATGTCGATCCGCCATTGCGTCGCTGCTAAAGAGACCTCGGTGTGTTTGCTCGTACGCGGCTCCTGTGTCCGTCGATGCGGAACCGAGACCGAGTCTCTTTCGAAATCGCGGAGATAGAATACACGTTTACATAATGAACGCGCGGACTGAAACGGCCACGTTTTGTGCTGTACGATTCCGTCGGCGTGTAGGTGTTTACCCGTAGCCCGTATCTTTATTCCTGGTTCGTAAAATCGCTCGCGGTGCTCATGGTCGATAAACAATATCGCTCGACTCCCCTGTTATGCACCACGCTATAATCCGTCGTCTGGCGCCGATTTTCTTTCGAGCCGTTTCACACTTTCGCCCGCCGGTGCTGTCTAATTTAACACTAGATCGACCACGCCAATCGAAACGACTGGTTTTACAATTTCATTCTGAAATTCCTACTTCATGTTACATTTTTTTCCGCAATGATGTCATGTCCGAGGACTTAGATCGTGTTCTATGTGTTCAGTGTCGTCTTTATGATTCCCAAAGAATTAAATGAATAATAAATTGCGCAAAATTAAGTCTAATTAAATTAAATCTAGTTTAATTAAATCTAATGTTAAAGCCTGCGAATATATCTTCCAGTTTTTAAACGACTGCAATCTACATCTCTAGCGATTATTAAGTCTGTCATTGTACACTAACTGCAAGCCTACTTTATAATTGTTAAATCTGAAATAAACCTGTAATAAGTTTCGGTGGCTCAATAAAAAGAACTTTTACAGTGATAACTGAAGGCGTAATGTAATGAATTTTATTTTTGTTTTATTTATACGGAATCAAAATAATATTGTATCACGGCTACTTATACCAATACCAGTCATTTTGACTGGTTTAGGTAGAAATAGGTGTATTTCAATTGCCGGTAGATCTGTTGAACGCGTTCTTCCCTGGCTAATCTGTATCGCAACGCTTTGACGCGTTGATTGCTCAATCGCTCGAAGATTTTCTTCGACTGGCGTGAACTTAACGATCATAATTTCAAGGGAATAATTTCTACGGAATTGTTAGGCGGATCTCTATGCCAAATAGAAAATTTATCGCATCAATTGGAAGATAGTGGAACCTAACTGAATATTAACTGTCTTCCACTAATAATTAAAATTCGGTAAGTCCTCGACTTACGCGGATTCTTAGAAGCGAATCAGAAAACCAGTTTCGAACTGTGAAATTCGTTTTTTCATTGGCAAAGATATGCGACAGTCGAGGACTTAATGTATTCAATTCTGTGTGACTGTTTTATGTTCCCGTTGTGACAAACACAACGCATGTGAAATTGTGTTCGTGTCGCCGAGATAGGTTAAACGCAAATTGAAATGCAATTTGTCGTAGCTCGATGTACAATAACGCTCCATGAATCCTTAATCCTCGAGGAAATAATGAAACGAACCCGGCGAAAAATGTGAACCATCGATCAACCTAGCCGGGTTAATTAACAACCGCGAGGGAGTTCCTTCGAATATTATCGCTTCCTGTCGGTCGCTGTCAGTAATCGATTCGGCAAAACATTGTTACTCGCCAATCTATGCATTCGCATTATCGACGTTTGTCATTATATGTCAGTTGTCCGGCTTTCCGATAGATATTCATCCGCACGTTAATGTCGATAAGGACGAAATGATTTATTGCCTGTTCATTAACTGCTAATTAATTTTTTCACTGGCTGTCCATTCGTGTATCCTGAGAGGATGCTCATAGTACAGCTCTTGTGGCTGTCACCGATAATTCGATTGCTTGTGAATGGACATGTAAATTGACTCTTTCGCAGAGGAATTTACAAATGAGCTGTACAACAACTTAGTCGATTCAAATTCAAACTAAGGTGAAGTACTTTAAGTCTGGACAGTCCAAAAGTGATAGCTAAATCTGGATAATTGAATTTTCATAATAAAATCAGTGATTAAGAGATTAAATAATTATATTATATATTCTGAGGCCTTAGCTACAAGTAGGTGTGAATATTATTTCATTGAGACATCAATTGAAATTTAAAAATGAATTCAAAGTTCATCTGAAAACAGTATACAAAATAGTCTATTTACATGCGAATCATGTGCATTTATAGTTCGAACTTTTGTTAGAAGAAAAGATGTAATTTAAGCCCTCAGACAAAAAATAATTATCACGCATGATAATATTGATATTTTTAAATAAATTGGCAATCAAACTTAACGTAAATAATAATTATTAATCCAAATATTAGATGTCCAAGATTAGGACTGTTTCCAAATATAAGTACTCCATACTGGGACGCGATGACAGTAGCTGTCCCACTCTAAGCTTATACGCAATGTGCTTACGCCTGAAGCCGGACACGTGTTTGTGAAAAAAATCAACGCATTGTTTGCAAATTATTTAACTACATGTACGTATAATTAGTCTTCTATTAGCTTGAATAACGTATGTAGAAAATGTGTTCCGGTTGTGACGTTAATAATACTTTATGTTTACATCTTAAATCTATCAGTATTACTACCTAACCTTAAAAGTTGTATTATGACAAGTTTTATTAAAACAGGAAATGAAAATAAATATATATTTGGTTAAATAATACAATACTATAATCTATGATAAGAATACTACTTATTACGCAAAGCATCTTCTATTCGTCATGCGCAACAGCGCCACCAACCAACGTTTTAGGTTATGTTCGCTCGATCAACTCGTAAATTGAATTTGTCCCGATGTAGGCTTTACTTCTGTCCAGGTACTAGCTCAGATTGGATTTAATATGTCCAATTATAGGTTTGAATTATTCTTGTTAATACAATTAAGATATTAACCTAAACAATGCTTTTTTTATTTTAAATTACTTTACAAACTCTGAACTGTATGTTAAAACTCTTAAGAAATTGTTTTTGTTTATTTAAAGTGATAAAATTTAAAATAGAAAAACATGTTGTCCAGGCATAGGGCAGTTCACCTTACTACTTTTTTTTAAGATCTCCATAGTTTACATCTATTCTATTCAGGATGAATCGTAGACGTTGCGATCTTTTCCTACGAATCTGCAACTTTTTATTAGCGTAGAATCGACGTCTCTAGGACAACCAGTAATTGTCGGATGACAAAAAGAGAGGTACTTAATTTTTTCAAATGCTACAAAGTAATAATAACTTTTTACCAGAATAGCCATCACATTTACTTGAACCACGTTTTTTACCATTCTGCGCGGGTCAAGAGTGAAGAGAACGCAACTCCTAACTCTTTATACGGCTTACCCTGTATAGGATTACATACTTCCATAGGTTTTCTGGTCCGTCTATGGTCCCCATCGTAAACTCTAGTATCCCTCACCAGCATCCGTCGATTATCATGGAGGAAGAACGAGCTGCATGAAATGGAGGTTGGTGGGGGAAGAAGGAGTTTCAAGTGCCCCTACCGTGCCCGCCTCTGCTTTATAGCATAATAAAGAGCGACGTCGTAAAATAAATCACAGTATATCCATATAACTTGGTTTAGAGCATAAATAAATAGTAATAATAGATAAACTATATAAAGTGAAACTGCTCTAAGCATAGGAACGGCAACCAGTCGTTTCCTCATAACCTAAGAGTTAAGATTAAAAATTTTAACTCTTAGGTTAAGATTAAAAATCTTAAATCTTAAAAACAATTGTTCTTTTTCCACCTTGTTTTTCACGTTCAAAGTCAATTTGGCGGGAGGTTCCTTACGTCATTTTCGACTAAACCAGGGTATAGAATCGCGCTGTGGTGTCCGCGATTCCACACACTTTAAATCAGAATAACTTTTATATGAATGGACCAAACGACATCAATTTCTCTGTAAAGCTAGAAGAATTAGTTTAGTAAATGACGTTTAATAAATAAGTTGAAAAAATTCGTTTGATCGGAATTGTGAAAAACAATACTAAAAATTGATTTTTACAACTTTTCTAGCTGGGCCAATAACGAAAATTCAAAAGATGTGTCTGGTCAACTGGTATAAATTATATACGCTCTGAAAATTTCATTGAAATTAGTTAATTGGTTTGCGAATTACAAACGATCAAAACTGGTAATTTGTAGTGTACCATAAAGTGGCAAATTTTACCATTTTTGATCGTTTATAATTCGTAAACCAATTAACCAATTTCAATGAAATTTTCAGAGCGTATATAATTTATACCAGTTGACCAGACGCATCTTTTAAATTTTCGTTATTGGCCCAGCTAAAAAAGTTGTAAAAATCAATTTTTACTATTGTTTTTCACAATCCCGTCCAAATGCATTTTTTCAACATATTTTTTACACACCATTTACTTATCAAGTCGTTTGGTCCATTCATAAAAGAGTTGTTCCGATTCAAAGTGTGTGGAATCAGTTATGCTCCTTACTGTATACATGATTAGAATGAGCTGAGAAACAAAAATCATCTTTAAACCGAAACGATGCAGTTTAATTAACACCGTTCTTCGGTTTCCAGGTTCCTGGCGATCTGGTGGCCGCTGAAGTGTCAGATCACGAAGAGGCGAGCTAGGATGATGATAGTGGTGATCTGGTTCATCGCGTTAACGACGACGTCACCGTGGCTGTTGTTCTTCGACCTGGTGGCGATCTACGACGACGATCCCGACCTGAGGTTGTGCCTGGAGGTGTGGCCTCGCCCAGAAGACGGCACCCTGTTCTTCCTCATTGGCAACTTGACCTTATGCTATGTCCTACCTACGATCCTTATATCCGTCTGCTACATCCTGATCTGGATCAAGGTGTGGCGGCGGAATATCCCGACGGACACGAAGGACGCGCAGATGGAGAGGATACAGCAGAAGTCGAAGGTGAAGGTGGTGAAGATGCTGGTAGTGGTGGTGATCCTGTTCGTCCTATCCTGGCTGCCTCTGTACGTGATCTTCGCGGTGATCAAGCTCGGCGGTGATTCCGTGGAGCGGGAGGATGAAATCTTACCGATCGCCACGCCGATCGCTCAGTGGCTAGGCGCCAGCAACTCTTGCATCAATCCGATCCTCTACGCGTTCTTCAACAAGAAATACCGGCGCGGTTTCGTGGCGATCATGAAGAGCGGCCGTTGCTGCGGAAAGATCAGGTACTACGAGACGGTAGCCATCATGTCCTCCTCGACCAGCATGAGAAAGTCCTCCTACTACGTGAACAACAACAACTCGTCGACGAGGCGGGCTTGCCACGGGCCGCCCGTTCACCAGGACAGCAACGTCTCCTACATCTTCAACCACACTGGCGTCTAAATCCCTGGTCCCCGTTCGAGAGATTTTGATGTTCGGCTTACTATCCGAGGCTGGCTGCCCAGAGTGGGTTTCAAAGCGAGCCGGTCCGAGGTTCGAGGTCACTGCTGAAATATCGCAACCGATTGTCACTCGGGCCGGACTAACCGCCGATTCAACGGAGCACCAACGTGTCAGCTAAACAGAGCCAACGCGTTCGAAACCAGCAATTTGTTCGCTTGGGTCCCATCGGTGACCCTTGTTGTCGACATGACGAATAACACCAAAGACACACGGTAAACACGTACACACCTGACGCACACACACACAGACAGACACACACGTTTCACGTTTGGATCCGTCATTTTGTATTTTCACCGCGTGATAATGTATTTTGTTAAGCAGAACCGGAAAAACCGAGAAAAAAAAGAGAATTTCTGGCTCTCGGCTCGTCGTTGTCATAGATCGCCTCGCTCCGACATATCCGGACGTCTCTGAAAAAACGCTAACCGCTGACCGGAATTTTCCATTTTTTTCTTTCCGCGATGATCGTCTTTCTAGATTTCTAAGGAATCCGCGAACAAAGGGACCGAGTTTGCCAGCTTGTAATTAGCGGGATGCATGACAGCGGCGAGTTCTGGGCCGAGCGAGGGGCGAGGCGGGGAGGGACGATAATCAGAGCAGAGCAAGAACGATCGGAAACGAAGACGTTTCGCGGGAGGGGTGGTCGCGAATGAGGGAGGTTCGAGCATCTTGTTGTCTCTCGACGGTACACACACGCACACTGCCACGAGACACAATTAGTGCGCGATACGCGGCTAATTAATCCTGAGCAGCTGGCCGCGCGACACCAGCGTTCCACGGGGATTCTGCGTGACAAAGAGTGAGCGAGAGAAAGAGAGAGAGGAGTCTCTGCTAGATCCACTATCGCGGTTTGGGACACCGTGAACAGCGAAACGATCTTGAACCGATTTTGGGTCCTTAGGTTACGTAACACGGCGACTAATCCGTGCGCTGCATGCTGCGATTTCAGTGACAGTAATTGCATAACACCTAACCGTTACCTTCACACACTACCGGCGTAGCATGTTACCGGCGTGTCGGAGCGTGAAACAGAGATAGAGAGAGGGAGAAACAGAAGCGCAGTGCGCAGGACAGACCGGCGAGATCGAACTTGGATTAAACATTACCTCCGCACACGAAACAAACAGATTAAATAGGTATTCTACTTGTACTTATCTTAGCACGGTCGGCTCCAACAGGTATATACACATATATATTTTCTTATCGGAACGTTAGACGATCTAGTCTTTTTTGGGATTTCTTAAGGTGCCATACATATTACATACGCCTATAATAACGATTCTTATCGAGATTATTATATACTAAGACACCAGGAGAACAATGGACGGTCCTATCGAAACCGATCCGCACGACAGATTAACGATTCTCGCGCTTTCGTCTTTGCCGCGTTATCAACGTTGCCGCCCCCCTATTTCCTGTTAATCCTCTTGCTCCTGTTTCTCGTTCCCCAGTCCACGATCCCCTGCCCAAATGTTTCCCCCGGAGAAAGGCGGAAGTGACCGACTTGCCGTTTTCTCTCGAATTATACTCGATCGATTGCATGCGCGACGAATTAACGCGGTCACTGGCGACAATAACGACCTTTTACGCTCCGGGAGGATGGACTCCTGTCACGAGCTAGTTCAGAGACCATGATTACGTACCGGTGGTCGGCTGGTCGACGAGACGGGAACGCCGCTTCTGCTCGGTTTTGCTATAGCGAACACGGCTCGATCCTCGTCCACCGTAATTTCGCCACGACGCGCGACGCGTGCCTCAGCGCGCGGACTTTTTTAGAGCCGGACACCTCTCCGATCGCATCGTACGGGAAATTACAGTTGCTCGCTGTAGTTCCCTCTACGGTCGACCCCTCGGCATGGAACAACCTCGCCTTGCATGACAATTCGCGCGTTCTCGTTCGCTTCGGTCGGTCCTCGATCCTCGTCCTGTCGCGACAGGACGGACTCGTTTGCTTCGAAAGAGCAATCTGGTTTGGTCCACCAAGACTGGGACTACGGGAATAGTATGACTACCAAAGTAGGAACAGAAAAGGAGCGTTTCGTCCTGGGCCTGCTGGTGGACTTTGCGTAAGAGACTACCGAGCAGACTCTGCCTTAGACGCAGGGGAGTGCGACGACCGATCGAGACCGATGTTTTGACCGTTTCTTCTTGATGTATTCCCTCTGTAATCCAGTTATCGAGGTGTCGAGCACAAGCTAGCTACGGTATCCGACTCCACAGCCATCCCAGCTGGTATCTCGTGCATTTATACGTGATTGAACACGTCGAGCGTAACGTAGTCCAAGACTCGGTCGGCCAAACTATCGTTCGAATTGCTCGACGATCGATTCGAAGCGAACAGGAACCCGTGCCTGTTCCGTTCCGTGCTGACGGGATCGGCGAGCGTTCCGGCGACCTTCTACGAGACTTTTATCGGGAATTTTACGTAGCACTTTTCCTCGATATTGCCAGAGGAATACTCCGTCGAGATCGGCAATGGATCGTTGTCCGCGAGAATCGTCCGTTGTTTGATTTCCGAATCGAAATCATCGAAGAGAGAGACGGTGGTGTGGCGGCGTCGGAAAAATAAAAAAAGATTCAAACGGGAATTCGCGGGTCGATACGACAGAGTATAAACCGTGACCCTCTTTGTAAAGAAACAAAAAAGTGGTGAAACGATAAAAGCGCGGAAACCGACACGAACAAAAAAAAACCGTAACCAGATGGTGTAACACGTGTTTGTAAAGGAGCTGCGGGATTTTATGATAGAGCAACTATTTTCGTAAGGTTTTTATACGTGGCGAGACAAGGATCTAGATGTATAAAACGAAACATGCGAAGTATAATGTATAGGAAAAAAAAAACAAAAAACGGTCGTGAGATACCTTTATTCATATCTTATTGTGGCTCAACGATGCCGGCGAGAGAGTGTTGCGTGGACGTTTTTTTTCCGTTTCGTAGGGATATAAGGATTACCGTTTAGGGTTTACAAAATGAACAAAAAAGAAATACGTACACAAGAGAGAGATTAAAATACAAACGGTGGCACACACGACGAACACAAATTGTAAAACGGAGGGCCCACGTTGAGGAATATTATAAAATCTCGAGAAGCGACTGTATACGCACTAAACGTGACTAAGCATTTAAGTTTAAACGATAAACGATCGCATAAGATTGCAATGTTTATATAGCATATATATATATATATACATATACATACATATACAAGAAAATATATATATATTATATTACACTGAACGTCTATCCGCTGTCTCTATGTAAAGAAAAAAACAAACAAAACGTATAACTTATTGTATGTAAGTATGTATATCGTTGCGATGTTGTAATTATATACACCGCCGTTACCTCCATTCTTATTCGTTGTCTCAGCGAGAACCACACGTCTCATTCATTTTCATCGGAGCGAACGGAAATGATTGTTCCTCGCTCTCGTTCATCGATACTTTTCCAACGCACAGAGAAGAGATGAGAAAGAGAGGAGTTATATAGAAACGAAGGGAAATCGGTTGGAAAGGCCCTCGCATTGTCCGGCAATATACACGGTTCAGTCGGTTTGTACAGAGTGGCAGTGAATCGAGGAGGATTGGGGATCTATGATACTCGGGAAGATCGGCAAAAATCATTCGGTTAATTCGCACGATCACTGTGCGACCAAGTGAACGATGTCTTTTGTAACGGTATATCAAGCGGGTGGAACGCTATAACAAGTAGTTTTACGCATTTACGGAATATCCGAGTGAAAGGAAAGAGCTCGATCGAGATTAGTACAGGTTTTGTCTTGTTCTTTTTTTTTTGGGACATTTTTCTTCGGTACCGGTGTAGGTTCTAGAACAGCATTCGACGATAGAGACGCGTGTAATTATTTGCAGCTATTTTCCGGCCGTATTTAGACGGTCATTTTCCTCGGTATTTTTCTTGACATACCAGTCCGTTTATGTACTATTTTATCTTGAATTTTGTGCTTCTCGATGATTAGAATTAGAAATTGTTCCGTTAATTTTCTAGCAATCTCGAGATACTGTGTCGAATAACGAGCATAGTCTAAGGTGAAACTATAAGAGTAGACTTACGAAATCGTTGAATGCATCTGTTCGATGATCAAAGTTTCTAGAGTTTAATAAATTTTGTTACTATTATACTGATTCTTATTAACTGACTGTTGTTAATTAACTAATACTGTAAAACTTGTAAAATCTTCGCTGTTACCACGTAGCGGGGGTGAGAAGGAGGGGGGGGGGGCTGTAAATCCTCGATGTCCTTGAATGGATGGCAAAGCTCTGTTCCAACTTATTAGTTACAATTTGTAATTGTTTTTACATAAAGTCTCTTTACCGGATAAAGATTATATTAAATATTATATTGTAAATACTATCTATATATACATATAAATATATATATATATATATACATACATATATATAATCTTAAGCATAATTTGTATGTTTATAAAACGGGAACTTACGTATTGAGATACATTTATATTATAAGTATAATCTTTATTCTTGTATATTCAGAACGGGGAGAATCATAAACGACAATTGTCTATCGCGCGGCACGGTCGGTTTATTGACTTGCATTAACTGAAAAGACTTTTTGTACGTGTTTCTAATTATCATATAGCTCGAAATTCTTTGGCTCTGTGTTCAGGTCGCTCTGTATAAACGTTCGAACCGCCCCCCAGTGTTTTAAAACGTAATCGTTAAGATTGTGAATACATAGGTAAGATTGTCGATCATCTTGATACTTCGAACTTTGGCAAAACAATATTATCAGTAGTAGATCTCGAGCTATTTTGATATTTCAAATATTGTGAATATCACTGGCAACGATACTATCCACGTTCCCGCGACGCACTGTGTGAATAATATCGTTGGCGCTCTGAAATATTTTTGTATTTCGCGTGTTACCATTAATACTCTTTACAATGATACTGACACTGTTAGGACCTTTCTGACGTTCTCGTGTATAAAAACGATCATGTCACCGGAGTCGCCAGGTCAGCGGAATTCGCTCTGCCGGTAATGGATTGGTTGACGTTGTGAACAAGTCACGTGAACGTGGCGGAAGCGTGGGGGAAGGTAGAGCGGGGACACGAGTCTTGATCTGGCGACTGCGCATGTACAATCCCGCTCATAAGTCTTAGGACACCTATCGTTTTTAGTAAAACTCTGGTATTTCGTATAGATTATGAACCTTTAACTGTATTAACTACGTAACATAAATATCCGCGTATGTGCAGTAATAATTACACGATTAGAATGATGAAATTAATAATTCTACTGTGTAAATTATTAGAAAATTTAATTGCATCGCTTTATAACGTGTATAATAGCCTTGGCTGATGACACTTTCGCATATTCTTTTTCACCAATACACAAAAACATTATTCTTCTGTTGCAAACCTCTGATCGTTTGCTGTTTATACGGGGTCTGGCCGGAAGGTTGGTACAACCGAGTAGGGGGTGAAATTACATGTAAAAATAAGTCGAAAAAAGGACAATATTTTTTTGTTTGACGCTTCGTTTTTGAGGAAATCGAGTTTGACAATGCAGCGAATACACGTGCTATTGCATAGGAATCGTCTGACGTGTTTGACCATGATCAACCAATTCTACTTTAGCGGAACTTTAAACTCGATTTTCTCGAAAACGAAGCGTCAAATGAAAAAATGTTAAGGTGAAGTGCCCACTGCCTGGACAGAATGTTTTTCTATTTTAAATTTTATCACTTTAAATAAGCAAAAACAATTTCTTAAGAGTTTTAACATACAGTTCAGAGTTTGTAAAGTAATTTAAAATAAAAAAATCATTGTTTAGGTGAATATCTTAATTGTATTAACAAGAATAATTCAAACCTATAGTTGGACATATTAAATCCAATCTGAGCTAGTACCTGGACAGAAGTAAAGCCTATATCGGGACAAATTCAATTTACGAGTTGATCGAGCGAACATAACCTAAAACGTTGGTTGGTGGCGCTGTTGCGCATGACGATTAGAAGATGCTTTGCGTAATATGTAGTATTCTTATCGTAGATTATAGTATTGTATTATTTAACCAAATATATAATTATTTTCATTTACTGTTTTAATAAAACTTGTCATAATACAACTTTTAAGGTTAGGTAGTAATACTGATAGATTCAAGATGTAAACATGAAGTATTATTAACGTCACAACTGGAATACATTTTCTACATACGTTATTCAAGCTAATAGAAGACTAATTATACGTACATGTAGTTAAATAATTTGCAAACAATGCGTTGATTTTATTCACAAACACGTGTCCGGCTTCAGGCGTAAGCACATTGCGTATAAGCTTAGAGTGGGACAGCTACTGTCATCGCGTCCCAGTATGGAGTACTTATATTTGAAAACAGTCCTAATCTTGGACATCTAATATTTGGATTAATAATTATTATTTACGTTAAGTTTGATTGCCAATTTATTTTAAAATATCAATATTATTATGCGTGATAATTATTTTTTGTCTGAGGGCTTAAATTATATCTTCTTTTCTAACAAAAGTTCGAACTATAAATGCACATGATTCGCATGTAAATAGACTATTTTGTATACTGTTTTCAGATGAACTTTGAATTCATTTTTAAATTTCAATTGATGTCTCAATGAAATAATATTCACACCTACTTGTAGCTAAGGCCTCAGAATATACAATATAATTATTTAATCTCTTAATTACTGATTTTACTATGAAAATTCAATTGTCCAGATTTAGGTATCACTTTTGGACTGTCCAGACTTAGGGCACTTCACCTTATTCCTTTTTGTCGACATATTTTTACATGTAGTATCACCCCCTGCTCGGTTGTACCACCCGTCCGACCACACCCTGTATAAACATCATAGTCTCCGAATAATAATATAACAGAAAGTATGAAAAAATTGATCACGCGGATAGCCAAGAATAGTGGAAACTGTAATAAAGAAACGCGGCGGATTCCTCGATGAAAAGAAAATATAAATATTTGTTTACTTCTTGGTAAGCTTTTTGATATATGAGTGCAGCATCCGTTCCTTCACATGTAAACCTTCGAATAAGGAAAAAATTTGTTCACATCCTTCAACGATTATTTCATTTTTACAGAGTTTAATACAAATATGATCGCTGTCCTAAGACTTATGAGCGGGAGTGTAACTCATAGGTTGACAGTTTTGTCTGCGTGATGCTTCGTTCGCCAAGCCACTTTTTTTACAGCAATATGCATACTATAATTGTACGATGGATACTTTTTAAAAATTATTTTCATACAGGTGTACAGAGTGATTCTAAAGTAGACTATGCAACTTTCGGGGCTGTATTGCGATCATCTTCGGCAGGAGAGAACCTTATTTTCAAAGTCGTACCGATAATTTATATTATTGTAATATAGAAAGTAATTTGTTTGTACGGTTCTTTGTCAGCTGGATCACAGTTGCGCAATAATGATTAGTCTCCTCGAATCCGTAATGGCTTACTAGGCTCTCCGAAGCGCTATCATTAGCTCGCATGTGCAACAAACCTTTGCCGTTAGGTTAAATCTCATTACTCGTGTGCACTCTGCTTTAACGTCCGATCGTTTTAGTATTATTGGATCATTTGTACTTATCGGAGCATACATTACTGCACTACTAAACCATCCTGATCGGGACAAACGATCGATAAAGTTCATTCAAAGCCGGCGAACGTTAAGTTGGAAGCTTACGGTACGCCGAGCTCGATTCGACAATTATTCTTTGCTACGGGAATATTCTAATCCATAAGAGAAGCGATTTCTTGACTGCCGAGACAAACGGAGCACACTCCCGAAAGTTCAATCCAATGGTGTCCACGTGTCGAGCTAGATTTAGACAAGAGTTGTGTGAACCATCAAGTGTAAAACAGCGTTTGGATCGTACTATTTATTATCTGCTCCGTGACAATGACTTTATTTCAAGAGAAACCGCTGCTATGTTCGTTCGATTCGTTCACATGATCTCTTGGTTTCCTGTGAAGTCGAGCTTTACTTGAGTTCTACCTAATGTAAATTGTACATTCTACTCTGATTCTTTTCAAAGTTGTAATTGCGACTTCTCTCTATCCTTGATTATTACAATAAAATTGATTGTCCATTGAGCACTTCAGTGAAAATAAACACTGCTCACTTGATTGATATGCTGTTTAGTAATCTGAAATATAAAGTTAACAGTCAGTTAACAGTCTGATTTTGTTAAAAACATCCGCAGTGCAATGGCAAGTGTAATATTAAAATAAGAAGTTGAATATTTCTGTTACATGTGTGTAATCTCTCTGTGTGTTTCTTTTCTGAGAAATTTATCTGGTTTCCGCGATGATCAGAGAGTAATCTAATCCTTGAAAGAATTTACGATTGTTGAGTTATGTTTGAAGCGAGTGTATTGTTTATGATCTGCGCAGTTGAGAATGCGATGCAAAGGATTATCGATGTTTTTATTGGCTTGAAATGCAAATTGTTTGAAACTAAAATTCAACGACTTGGCACACTGTTATTCCGTTATGCGCGCACTTGAGATTGTTACTCTGTTATGCACAAATGTATACGCGGCATCTGTTAAACAATCCATTGTAAAAAAACAACGCTAAGTTACCACGTGAGAATCGAATGTTCATTTGAAAGATTCATTTTCGCGTTTGTGATAATAACCGAGACCAACAACCAGATGGTCATTGTACAGTAAAAATAGTTATTCACGAGCTTTCGTTCAATTCACATTGTAAATACCATATTCATTTGCATTATTTGTCTACACGATTCTCGAGAGTACATAAAATGTCAGAACAGCAAGCCAACGAGCTGACGGAGAAATTACAGTTAAGAGATTATTATTGTTCGATATATAATACATCTGTTACAAAGCATTGCGAACGTTCATTTCGAGTGAGAACAATTGTTAGTGCTTTAACCTTTTGGACTATAACATCTGCATTAATTTCCAATATGAAATTCAATTTCTTTATTATGGATATTTAACCATTAGAGAAAGTTTAACCATTTAGATACGAACGATGCGTAAATTCTCGATTTTCATCAGTGTCGATGAGAATGTCCTAATCGGTGTAGCTACGAGATAATTCATAGTGCAAAGGGTTAAAGAATGCAAAAATTTATTGTCCAGAGGAAGCAGAAATGGTCCTTCTATCGCAAGAAACAGAAAGCTTGGTGAACCGGCTTGCTATGAAAATTATTTGCACGGTCCAGCGAAAACTGAAGGTTCGGGAACATTGAAGCGTCACAGAGTGCAAGATATCTAATTAAAAGATTGACACGGAACGGTCAGAAAAAACGATTGCGATGACTGTCACAGCTCAAGTGGGTAGACTCGTGTCTAGGACTGCAAGGATGCGGGATGATGCACCTTCTCATTTCTCGATAATGCATGCGATGAGATTTTTCAGTAATCAAAAGCGCTGGATAAAAGATCAACGTAGGCCGCGATCGCCCTGAAAAATTTTTACGTTCACGAAGCGTAATTTCCAGAGTAGGATGCATTAATCGATTAAAATTTTAATCGAGATTGATTGATTAATGCGCACGATTAAAAGAGGCAATCATTGAAAATTCGACGATTGATTCAATCGATTGATGAAGTTAATCGTCAACCGTTGATTAAAAGAAGTAATCATTGAGAAATCGACGATTGGTGCAATCGATTGATAAAGTTACTCGTCAAATCGTTGATTAAAAAAAGAAATCATCGAAAAAAAACATAAAAGTACGTAAACAGAGTTTGTATTATAGACCAAATGACAATACACCTAAACTCATCACCTTCCAAATAATTTAATTTTTGTTTTTCTCAATAAAAAGCATTCTGAATGTCGATTATTAATTTAGTACCAATTTTCATATTGGTATTTCAACAACTGCAGTTTTGTTCGAGTGAGTTCAAAAGATTCATATTTGCCGCCATTTATCGATTGGCCAATACAGAGATCTTTGCTCTTCGATTCGTTTTCAGTTCAAATCTTCACGGTTTACTCAGTCCGCATGTCACCGGCATGGAACCAACATGTTGTAACCTTTAAGAATTTAAATGAATACCTCTTTTTTATAAGCATGTGAGTTTTTACACACTTTTTGAGTTCAAATCCCTTTTTTACTTTCTGCTTGTGTGAATACACGTTTGCCTAACCATTTAAAAATGTCTTTGATTAATTCTTACAGACGCAATACTGAAATTTTTTATTCTTGAAAATGGTCTAAACTGAGACCGAAACGTTACATTAAATTTCATGTGATATTTTTGCAAATTTGCTTATTTTCCAATTGATCGAACCAGTGCGCCGATAACATTAATTATAGTTTAAACAATTGTCGATCGAGATCCAGAGAACCGCTAAACTCAGTTTACATTTTCTTCAGTATTCATATAGCTTTGATTCCGTATTTCATTTCGAAATTTCAGCAGTTAATCAATAATCAATTATCCGATTGACGATTACAATTGAAAGGAATGTAATTGTTAATTGCAATTAACGACTAAAGTAAAAGTTTAACCGTTATTCCCAATTAACGATTAATAAGTACTTAATCGTTAATCGCAATTAACGACCAAACTAGGAGATTAATCGTTAATTGCGATTAACAATTGAACTAGAAATTTATTCGTCAATCGTTGATTAAATTTTTGCCCAACTCTGGTTTATGAGAGCTTTCTTGCAACTTGTATTTCTAACTTGAGTTTGAGGGCCCCAAAATTTTGACTTGAGCCATCACTGTTTATGAAAATAGCTACATGCGCCTCGGAAACGTAAAAATAGGACTTTTGAGAACGATCGCGGCCTAGATTGATCTTTTATCTAGCGCTTTTGACGACTGAAACACCCCATCTTTGCATTATCGAGAAATGAGAAGGCGCATCCCGTATCCTTGCAATCTTGGAAACGCGAGTCTACTCCCTTAAGGTGGAATCTCCTAAACTTTAGGAAGAACTAGATGCGCGATGGAAAATGGAATCCAACTGTGCGAACGCGACTACCTTCTCTTTCCTGGTTCATAATGCTCGCGTACAGTGTACAGCAATATAATATCTCGAGTTCCACTCGTCGACGACATTGTTACACCTTCAGTCTTCAAGGTAATCGGCCTTCCACCGTAGAACACGGCACGTCGACGCATTCGTTCGTCTGAAAGACACGAAAGCGTTGCACAAAAATCGATTACGATCGTTGCAGTTGATACACGTTGATATTTTCTAATTCGCAAAAGAAGAAAACAACGAGACGTACCGCGTACGTGTCGTATTCAGTAGTCCGTTAAAGATCCAAGGAGCCCGTATCATCGATCTTTGAATCTCTTCGCACGCGGAATTTGAAACGGCACAAAATTTCCGACGTTCGAACTGCGAAAAGCGTAGCGTTTCCGGATTATTCTACACAGCAATATACGTATACTCGATTACGATTATAAGGCGAACACTTCAAGCGTAATTTATTATCGTTACCGTCGGGAAAACAAATTGCGAATTTTCTTCGAACGACGTAACGTCTAAGTAGAGGATTTACGAATTGATTGATCATTAATCGAGAGCACACACACACACACACACACGCACACGACACACATATATCTGGTGTAACAGGTGACACTACACGATTGTATTCCTGGTCAATGAGGACGATTGCGACATGTAATTGCGATCACGATCGGACGGTGATTTATCGATTACAATTGTTTTCTGAGCCTGTTAGCGGAACACCTCGCACACTGTCGGAAGGTCGTTCGAATGCATTTCGTTATTCTTAATAGTAGCTTTTTCAAATTTTTATACTAAATAATGTATTACTTTTCAACGATTTCTCGACATTCCATTGTGCACATCTGCGGAGCACTTCTCGCCTCTACAATCTCGATTTTGCTAGAATTTTCTTCTACCATTGTTGTATAATGTTTTCTATTCGAGGGCAAATCGATCGGTTATGTTCGCGTCGTTGATGAATTATTATTTAGAGTACGGTTCACGTTGGATAGAAAATTGTACCTGTCGAGGGAAAAGGAAATGGAGATTTTTCTATCTTCTTAAAATAATACTACTCCGGTATGTTGTCATTTTTCTACGACATATTATTTACTATTTTTCTAATAACAATTCCGCTGTTTTTCCAAAAGAGATATCATTTTTCTCCGTGTATACGGGGTGAACCACGAATTGTGATCAAATTATATATAGCATGGTTTCAAGAGAGCTTTCGCGCGCGATTATAGCAAATTTTTTGTCGACCCTTCTTTCCATGATTATTTAAGGTGACTATAATTTTTTTACACCTATCTGTTAGAGGATTTCAAGACATAAATAAATATCGTAACTAGACTGCAGATGTTTATGCATTTTCCAATTTTTGTCGACAAATTTGAAGAAAGTGGAATAAAATGAAATCACATTTTTAATGGAAACATCCTTTGAATTTCGAATTTTATATTCCAGCCTTTCTTGAACATTTCCATAACATTAACAAAAATTGCTTTCTTAATTTTTTTTACAAAAAATGTATCAAACCATGATATATCTGATCACGATTCGTGGTTCACCCGGTAGATAGACGAACAGGAGGGCACGAAACACGTCTGAGAACAGAGAACGACAGCGCAAGCTTGCGAAAAGCTTCGACACCATAAAACAAACGACAAACTGAACGCACCAGTACACGAAAACTCTAAAGCTCTCCTCTGTTCCTTTTCCGAGTGCAATATTTTCGCGTGTCGCGAAAAACAAGGTAGAACTACAAATTTTAGGGGATAGTCGCAACGAGTCGCTTTCCAATAACTTAGAATAAACAATTGCCGATCCGTCGCGCAACGACGACGAACAAAGAAAATTGTATTGAATTGCACCAGCGTTGGCTTTCGGCGAAATCAGTTGTCGGGAAAACTGGGAAACGTAAATTTGTAACGTAAATTGGCAAAATACGCTTTGCGAACTATCGGATCGATCGGTTCAAGGATCGACAGAACGAGCCTGCCGGAGGAAACGCTTCAGCTTCGTAATTAGGCGAATGGAGATTGTATCCATCGATCGATACCTGTGTAATGATAAACGATAAGTCTCTCGGTAAACGAACCTTAACTAGAAATCGAGATTAAATGGCGCCGTGTGAGCTACAGACGAACACACACGGTCACGTTTCAGTTACGTTTTCTGTTGCTTTGATGGGTACACGTGTTATATGGATAAACGGCATTTTATCCGAATAACAATGAAATAATAGAAACATACTAGGTAAGGACATGTATGCAAATGAAATTGATAAGTGTTTTACTATTGTATCAATGGTGTACGTACCAAAATGGAGGGAAAGAAACCAGAGCATGTGAATGCGTTAGCGATGTCGATGCCTCTTGTCCCGTGAATACCACCCCACCCCCTTCGCCCTGGACTCCCCACCCCACCAAACCCGCCGCCCTTAAATTTTATTCGCTATAAGAACGATAATGGTACACTTTTTGCGGTTAAGGCTCCAATACGTAAGCACTGCGAGAGGTAGTCTTCGTTTGTTGTACGTTTCGCGCATAGCGTCAGAACAATTGTTGTGTGTCGGCAATTCAGTGTCGGTCGGCCTCTAACGTTTTCGTCCAACCGAAGAAATAAAAAGGTAAAAACCAACAAAAAAAAAACGATAAAATGAAAAAAGAAAATGGAAAGAAAAATGGAAAATGAACACGATACGTTCGCCTGTCTGTGGAAGTAGCAATAAAATTTTAATTTCCGATCATTCTCTGTCCCCCCCTCCCCCAGTACTCTACCACTGTCTATTCGAGACTTTTACGATCGAGGCGACCGAAGCCCTGAATCGTGTCCCACGAGAATTAATGAGTTGCGTATAAGTATATGTATTTTCTCAAAGAAAATGATCAAATTGATATGCATATATATAGGAATATAAATCAGATATATATTTATATATATGTATATGAGTATACAATATACTATATTAAAATACTTCCACTGTAAACGGTCTTTTTCTTCACGCCTTTCCCTCTCGTTTCCTAAATACAGTTTAAGCTACAGTGACTCCCACTGATGTTCGGACACTTTTAAAAATACCTTCACTTTCTTAACGTTGGACTATGCCAGGGTTCGGGAACTTTTTGAGTCGGAAGAGTCAAAAATTACAATTTACAAAATTTCAGAGTTTTTAAAGAGCCACCAAATTTTGGCTTGCCAACAATAAATAGTACTCGCATACATAAAGTTTTTTGATTAAAAAAAACTAATCTATTTATTCAAGAAAAAACATCCAAAGAGCCGCATGTGGCTCGCGAGCCGCAGGTTGCCGACCCCTGGACTATGCGATTTGAACTTTTTCGGGAAGCTAGAGCAATTAGTTTACTACAGGATGTGAAAAGAAATTCTTTCAAACATTGCATTTAGTCGGAATTGTAGAGAAAATATTGGGTTGGGCAAAAAGTTTGGGCAAAAAGTTTAATGCAGCAATGAATCAAGCTTTTTACATATTTTTAATGAAGTTTGCTAAATGAAGCATGTGCCGTTTTGATCGACCACCTTTTGTCATTTTTGAGGTAAAACCATAATCCCGTAACTGTAGAACTTCTGCGATTTCTGGCCGAAGATCTGTGACTGTGACTGTGTTGATCGAAACAAATGGCAGTTTCTTGGTGCAATATCAGAGCTATACGGTTTGTCCATCATATCTTCCCACCCAAGCTCTCTTAATTTTTGACGGAAGTGTGATGGAAGACGACGCACAGTGGTAAATGTTTCGATTTTAGGTGGACAAAATTATTTTTGAATAATTTATATCCTCTTGATACTTGATAATTCCTATTATGACATTTATTTTTTTGTTATAAAGGAATTGAACATGAAAATGATAACAAACGGATATTTTTCTTATATTTATGTATTTCTGACTTATAGAAGGTAATGTCTGTGAATATAAGAAAATTACTTTAATATGATTACTCTTTTTAAAAATTATAATTACAGTAACTTAATTACATATAATATTTGTATTACAAACTATAATTAAGCGATCTAATCGGACCGGATTTCTCAATAAGTAGCAGGTTGAAGCAGCTAGTTTTTCTTCGACATCGTTAGGTAATTCATATAGATAAAATATACAAAAATATTGCAGCTTGAGTATGCTTGAGTCAAAGTATAATCTCACTTTATTAACTCATTCATAAAAGAAACGCTTTCGATTATAGTTTATTTTATTTACTTCCTCCTTTTAGTTTTAAACTAAAACGAGAAAATATAAATTAGTTTAATATGTACTTACTTTTCATTTTTCAATGCGCGACACAAAAATTCACCGCAGTTTCGGAACATTCAACTAGTTGTTAATGGATAAAAAATGGAAATAATGAGATATAATGTTAGAATTATTTAGTTCAGTATGTCTAATAATATATTTTCTCAATTAAATATGTTTTTCAATAATTGAGAAAAATTATTTTTGTCCAGCTAGAATTAGACATTTTACCACTGTGCGACGCACAGTGGAACTTTTCGTCCATTTCGGAGACAAAATCAAAGAACGTCCGATAGAAATGAGATAGAGAGCTGAAATTTTTTTTAATTACAGCTGAGACTTCACAGAATATGGGAAAAATAGGGAGATTATGGTACGAACATTTTTTAACCTAGAAAAAATCGTCAAACTTGCACAATGTCACGAAAATTGTGGTTTTTGCAATACCACGGGTAGAAAAAAATTTTTCTGTAACATACCATATATCATTTCCTGTAGATTTTTTCATGCTGAATCCAAATCTGGTCTCAAAATTTGTCTACGACTTCAGGATTTTACAAGAAATCGATTTTTGTGAACGAATTGTTTAACGAATTTTCTCAAGGTTATAAAACGTTCGTACCATAATCTTCCTATGTTCACATATTCTGCCAAGTTTCAGCTTTAATTTTAAAAAAATTTCATCGCTCTACCTCATTTCCATCGAAAGTTCTTTGACTTTGTCTCCGATTTGGACGAAAAGTTCCATTAAGATCCATTAAATTTTTCAGGGTTAACTCGTGAGGCATCTAATTGTAAATATCGGTTTCTTTTTTGTATCCAGCCTTCTTTAAACGGTTTAGAACTGTTTTGTGGTCCATGTTTAGTTCCTTACCGATGTCACGACTGCTAATGTGCCGGTCTTGCTCAACTATTTGCATGATTTCATCGACTTTTTCAGTGACGGGTCGACCAGAACGAGCTGTATCTTTGACATCAAAATTTCCAGATTCAAGACACTTGAACCAACTTTGTGTCTCACGTACTGATACTGTATCACGTCCATAAACATCACAATTTTTTTAGCAGCTTGACTCGCATTCTTTCCTTTTTTGTAATAAAATTTCAAAATGTATCGAATTTCTTCTTTGTTTTCACTCATTTTCAAAACGTAATAACTTCTGACTAAATAAACGAATGTCACAATTCCTTGTTTCTAATTACTCTCTGATATGTCACCTTTCAGACGCACTCAAGTAATGAAAGATCTGAAGAATATTAACAGAGTTATGACATGGTAACTCCATCTATCGGGAGAATACGAAGAAACTTTCCCCCCAACCAATACTAAAAGTTGCATTTTACAACTTTTTTATGCTGGCCTATAATGAAGTCTTTTGTAGATCTGTGTAAAATTATATGCACTGTGAAAGTTTCATCGAAATCGGTTGATGCGAGAAAAAACGAGGGGCATTGAAAGATGTAAGAATCTTTAGAGTTACTGCAGTTGGAGGCTGAAAATCGTGAAAAACTGCAATTTTTACCATCTTTAAACGTTTCTAGCATTGAAAGACGTAAGACTCATTAGAACTACTGCAGTTGGAGGCCGAAAATCGTGAAAAACTGCAATTATTATTATCTTTAAACGCTTGTAGCTCATTGCAACGTTGACCTATTTTGATGAAATTTTCAGAATATGTTTAATTGATACAGATCTACAAAACGTCTTTTCGAAATTTTCCATATAAGCCCACATAAAAATGTTCAAAAATACAACTTTTAACATTTTCTCTGCAATTCCGACAGCTTGCAGTTTCTTTTCAAAAGTTTTTGCCACGTTGTGTAGCAAACTAATTGTCCCTAACTTCTCCAAAAATTTCAAGTCGCATATAAAGTTATGGTGTTCTGAAGAGTGTCCGAATATTAGCGGGAGTCACTGTATATCGCGGTCAGCGTCATTTTAATAAAAAAAATACCACAAATAAGTTGCTGAAAGTCCTATAAAAAATTAATGAAAAAATTCTCACATACGCAAACACTCCGAATCACTTTTCACATCATCGAAAGCAAGACTGTGGGGAACATCTTGAACAGGACACTTCAGTTTCAACAGTGTCCACTGCTACAGTGAAAAGGCTCGCCGACATGCCTGTCGGTAACAAGCCACCTATTACCGACTAATATTAATGTTGGCCGACTCGCTAAGTACGCCGAACCCTCCGTACAGTCAAAGGAAGCGGCAAGCTTTTCCACGGAATCTCTCACAAACGCTGGGTGATTATCCTGAATGATGCAGAGTGCATCGATCACGCATTACAGCAATTTTACAACCAAAGAGCATCGACTACCAAGCATTTTCCACAGCAGCATTTCCGCTTTGGAAAATGCGTGGACGTTAACAAGTAGCCTGGAGGTCATTGGAAGTCACGCGAGGCCTAAATACAGAGTACAACCAGATCAAAGTTCCAGGGTGCGCGCAGTCTTTTGACCTTCGCATCCTTGATGATCCTCCAGGAGGTTCTCGCGAGAAGTTCAAAGTCGATCATTCGACATTCATCATGCTCGTGAAGGAAAGCGACGATTTCTCCCGGGTAGTGACAGCCTTTTACTTGAAACTGGTTGGAATCTGGCCTGCCTACAATCCCGCAGAGGAACGACTACGGAGGAAGGCGTTCATATTGACGTTGATATTCATCTTCTTAGGCGGCTACGTCTCAGTCAGAGGGCTTTACTATTCCCATGGCGTCTTTTTCGAAGTAAGTGCAATATTTTGTAAGTGTAACAACAATGCTTAACTTGTCGGCAGTGTCTAATAGTTTGTTTTTATTCTGGTCCTGTTTCTTGCAATTTCGTGATTGTAGGAGTTCGTTTTCTGCCTATGCAACATCGTGACAATAACACTGATCCTAAGCAAGGTAATTTTAGTGTTCTTGCGTAAACCGCAATTTTTCAAGTTGATTGCATACATGGAGAAGAGATTCTGGCACACGAATTACGATTCTTATGAACAAGCGCTATTGGATAAGTGCAAACAATTATCATTAGTGTTCATTTGTACGTTCAATTTCTTCGCTCAAGGAACAGCTTTCAGCTACTCGCTAGAGCCGTCTGTTGGTAAAACTATTGACACATAATTGATTTAGACACGAGCATTGCTATATTAAATTCAGCAAATAATAATCAGACGTTTTTCGCATTATTTAGACTATTTTTCTGCTCCCAACGTCTCGAGCCGAAGCCTCGTGTTCAACTTGTATACCGATGTGGTTATGAAGCCATTCATTTTTGAGATAACATTACTGTCGCAGGTAATGCAACTTGATTGTTCGAACAATTCTTAGACGTTCCGTAAATACATTTTTGATCTTGTACGTATTATATCGTCGATGTGAAATGAGACTCTTGCTTGATACTGAAATTATTTATCGCATAAGAGAAGTTGAGATTTCTATATTTTCTCGTGTTGACAGTTTTTCGTTTTGGTCGCCAGTGGTATTAGCTACATTTGCGTGGACAATTTCATATGCATTTCGAATTTTCACGTAGCTACCCAGTTCCGTATATTACAGTATAGAATTTTGAACGTACACAAACGGATTAAAACAGAAATAGGTATTGGAACGGCGAGTAAATTACCAGCCGGTTATGCTGACAATTGTTATACTGTATTTAAAGATTGCATTAGACAACACCAGGCCCTTATCCGATACTGCGAGGATGTGGAGGAAGTTTTCACGATCGCTGCACTCGCGCAAATACTACTTTTTAGCGTATTGATATGTCTCGATGGCTACTTAATGCTTCTGGTGAGTATACGTAAATAAAGTCATTTCACAACAAAATCAAATTTAAATCTCTGCATTGTTTCTTTTCAAATCTTCATAGTGTTTTAATTCTCTGTGCCTCGCAGGGTGAATCTTCGCCTTACCGACGCTTGTCTTTTACGTTTCACCTAATCGGTACCATGTGTCAGTTGTGGATGTTCACCTACAGCTGCGATTCCGTGCTGCGAGAGAGCATGGGAGTCGCTGACACTGTCTATGAAACGATATGGAAAAAGTTACCGATGAATACCAGTGGGAAAATGTTTCGAACCGATTTACAAGTTGTCATAATGAGATCGAGGGTGCCTTGCTGTCTAACAGCTAGTGGATTCTTTATCGTATCACTGGAAACGTATACTAAGGTGCCGAACATTTAATTCACTTGGGAAGTAAATAGAATATTTGTATATTTTTGTCCGAACAACTTCGGCTTGCAAGATTTCGAGAGAAAATTTCACGTAGTGGTAATTAAACAAAATTTCTATTAACCATGTCCGTTGCAGGTTCTAAGTACAGCCGCGTCTTACTTCACGCTTCTAAGACAATATTAATACTCCAATGAAGAGACAATCTATTTTCTGATGGTCGTTTGAATATCTGTACAGTGAGATATATAGTTTTGAATAAAAATATATTTAATGTTGACAACACTGTCGTTTGCAACTTACGGAACTTGTCTTTACCTAAAGAACAATAATAACAAAGTATTACCTGAAAAAGAAATAGCGATGACCTTGATGTGACCTTCGTGATGTCGTCAGGGATGAATTTCTCTGAACCATAACGAGTGATTTCTACTGTAACCTCCCCGTGTGCTTTCTCAAACATTCAGGTTGGCCATTTACCTGCGAATAAAATTCTTTATGTTATAATATAAAGAATAAAAAATATAAATTAATATATTAATATCTGATTTCGTCAATACACACGACATAGATACTTGATTTCATGGTCAGCCATCTGCTACTCAAAGGTACCGCATGATTGCAGGGATTGTTAGATTGTTTATAATCTAATAAGAAAATAAGATTTCATTTGATACTCGAGTTTCTTCAAATCCGTCTACAAAAATTGCAAATTGCATAAACATCCGCAGTCTACTGATACAGTTTATAGTCTAAATAAGATGTCAAAAAGAAAACGTTGCGTATATTTTGTCAGTAATGAATACACTGCGGTTGTTTAGGGAAAATAAAAATATCCTGCTTGTGGGAAGCAGGAATAAAAATTGATTTCATCCCTTAACGACTTTGTTACATTAAAAACAACATTACGATGTTCTCAAATTTTTCTAATGCTTTACTATTTTATACTTCACCCAACCAATTTCTTCGTAAATATGCAGTGGGTGTACAAAGTATTCGTACACTTTTTAAAAACTGATAACATTTTTATAATTGTACCAAACAACCTGATTTTTTATAATCAATTGGAAGCATTGGTTTACGAAATGATATACAAAAAAGATTTTCCGAAAATTATAATTTACAAGGTTAAATGCAAAAATAAAAAAGGCATTTTTAAAACTTTTTTATTTGGGCCCGTAATGAAAATTTAAAATGTATGTTTTGTAGATCTATGTTAGTCATGCACATGTTCAAAATTTCATTGAAATCGATTAACATACACACGAGCTACAAGCGGTTAAAAATGGTGAAAATCGTAGTTTTCCACGACTTTTGATCAGTTTCTGCTTAAAATCCACAAAATCGTACATCTTTCGACGCCTGTTGTTTTTTCCTGCGTCAATCGATTTCCATGAAATTTCCAACATGTGTATAAAGAACATGAATCTAGAAAACATATGTTTTAAATTTTCATTAAGGGCCAAAATAAAAAAGTTTTAAAAAAGCCTTTTTTATTTTTGCATTTAACCTTCTAAATTATAATTTTTGGAAAATCTTTTTTGCATACCAGTTTGTAAACTAATGCTTCTAATTGATCATAAGAAATCAGGTCATTTGGAACAATTATAAAATAGTTATTAGTTTTTAAAAGGTGTACGAATACTTTGTACACCCACTGTATAAAGATCCGCAGTCTAGGAATGAATATCTACGTCACAATGGTGAATATCCGCCAGACAAGACATAACTTCAGTATTGCAAAAAACGGAACTTCGTTCATGTTAGCGATCCTTCCTTGCGACGCATCAGCAACGGATCTCGCACGTACTCTTTGCAACAGTGAACGAGGGCGATTCAATTGCAGCTCTCGGATCATAAATAATGCACTTTCCACTCGTACTTCGTAACGCCCTTGTTTCACGCGTGACAGAAGGTGCAAAGAGAGTAAAATTCGTGTTTGCCGTTAAAGAGAATCGATAAGTAGATAGGTTGACAAGTAGAAAGGACGACGAGAGCTAGCAGGAGGCAGGTGACAACCGGTAAATCAATCGAAGAATTCCTGTAAGAGGCGGGGACGAATATTTTACAGATATTCAAAGTTTGCCATGCGGCTGGCACAGAGTAGAGACATTTCGATCGAGTGGACATGCTTGTTGATGAAATCTGTCGGTTTATGGCTGGCGGCCGATCAAGCCGAACAACGACGAAGAAATGCTGCGTTGATCTACACGATCAACGCGATCTCGATCGCCACATGCATCGCGATCCGGGATATCTATTTCTCCTGGGGAAATATTAGCGTGAGTGTGCAATTTTGAAAATTCAACTTACACCGAGTGTGCAATTTTTGAAAATTCGCTTCGACCAGGGTTGTGCTAATTCAATCACATTGTAATTCCATTACGCAATTAAATTACATTGTATTTCAATTATATAGTAATTCAACTACGTCGTAACTGAATTACATAATTCAAACCTTTCAATTATTTCAATTACTAAGTATTTTAATCAGATGTGTAATTGAAGTACAATATAATTGAAATACATTATAATTGAAATACAATATAATTAAGATACAGCTGTCTATTTCATGTTTATGTTTGAAATTTCAAAAATGTGTAACACAGAAGTTATTTCTGTTCAGATATTATAAATCTACTAGCAGCCCCCGGCACGGCTTCGCCCGCGCCAAGAGTGAGAATAATTTAGATTTTGATCTTAAAGCAAAAGAAGAAAAAAGAAGAAAAATATTAAATTAAATTAAAATTATAAAATTAAATATTAAATTACAGTGTAATTCCTAATTGCAATTGCAGTACAATTACAAAATACTTTGTAATTAAATTACATTATTTACAAATTACGATGCAGTTGAATTAAAATTAAAGATCAATAAAGTAGCAGGTGAAAAATCCATGTGAAGGTTTCTAACAAAAGGAATTTATTATTTATCTTAATATATAAATAATTATTTAAATAAAAATAAATTTTTTAAAAATACCACGTTTTTAAAACGGACTAAAAAGTATAAAATAAAATTTTTAAAATCGCCACGTTTACAAAACGGACTAAAAAGTATAAAATAATTTTTTCTAGCCCCATACAGATTCCTAACCCCTGAAAATTTGTGATTGTGAATTTTTAATAGCTAAGAAAATACTTGTAAGATTTAAAACGAAAAACGTGGGGCGCATGCAATAGATAATTGATGAATGAACACTAAATCACTAACAACTTTATTGCACTGCAAATGATATGAAGTGTTGTACGAGATTTCTCAGCGGCAGCTACTCTCTACACTCCTTACTATGTATTATCTTGCGCCCCACGTTTTTCGTTTTAAATCTTACAAGTATTTTCTTAGCTATTAAAAATTCACAATCACAAATTTTCAGGGGTTAGGAATCTGTATGGGGCTAGAAAAAATTATTTTATACTTTTTAGTCCGTTTTGTAAACGTGGCGATTTTAAAAATTTTATTTTATACTTTTTAGTCCGTTTTAAAAACGTGGTATTTTTAAAAAATTTATTTTTATTTAAATAATTATTTTCTGCTTTTTAGTCTTGCATGTGTGAAATTTTATAATCGATTTTGAACATTTTGATGAGATTATAACAGAGACATGTAGTAAATTTCAGACGGTATTGCGACGCGTCATATCGAAAACGAACGCCGTGGTAAAATGTCAAAGATAAAGGTTCGAAGGAGAATTTCGGTGTAACTGTTCTTTCGCTTGGTAAACAAACATTATAGTATACTAATACGTAGTAACTTTGTAAACACCGCACGGAGCTCGAACGCACACTGAGCTGCTTCGGTGCGAAGCAGGTCAGTGGAGTGGGAACCGAGTGGGCACTACCGGTCGTCGCGCGGGGACGTGTAACGGTTAAATTTTTAATAGTTCATATCTCCTAAACGCGTAGCCTGTTGTAAATTTAAAAAAATTTTTTTTAAATACTACATTGTCATATAGTACTGAGCTATGTTTAAAATTTCAAGTCTCTAGCTCATCGAGAATTTAGTTTAAAATCAGTTGTAAAATTTGTACCGAACAGACAAACAGACATACAAGAAAGCGACATAATAAAAACGTGGTAAAATATTTAATGGCATACCTGGTGATTTGGCGACTTCTCTGTGAAAATCATCATTAACGAACTGCTCCTTTTTTGTAGACATTATTTCGAGATTATAACAGAGACATGTAGTAAATTTCAGACGGTATTGGGACCGCATCATATCGAAACGCCGTGGTAAAATGTCAAAGATAAAGGTTCGACCGAAAATCTCGGTGTAACTGTCCCTTCGATTGGTAAACAAACATTATAATATAATAATACGTAGTAACTTTATAAACACCGCACGGAGCTCAAACGCACACTGACGCACACTGAGCTCCTTTGGTGCGAATCGGGTCAGTGGAGTGGGGATGAGTGAGAGAGGGAACGGGTAGTGGAGTAGGGAGCGCTGTCGCGCGGCGTGGCGACCGTTGAACGCGGTGACGTAGGTTTCGCGGGGGGGTGAAAAGGTAAATATTTAATTGTTATATCTCCGAAACGGATAGACTTTTTAACAATTTTTTTTTTGAATAATGCATTGTCATCCAGTTCTGAGCCATGTAACCGATTTCAAGTCTCCAGCTCTTCAGGAAGTTAGTTTAAAATCAATTGCAAAATTTGCCACCGAACAAACAGACAAACAGACAAACAGACAAACAAACAAGAAAGCGAGCTAATAAAAACGTGGTAAAATGGATGTTTGTATACAGGGTGAGGCGCAAATTAGTCCCCACGATTTTTCAGCCCCTTCGGATGGTCGGACAGAAAAATATCTCTTACCAAAGTTAATCAGTATTTAACCGACAAGAAATTGCAATTTTTTAAAATAAAAAAAAATCTATTTTCAACAAAAAAATCAAGGTCGCTGTCATATCTTTTAATGGTACTGGGTATTTTTAACTTTATAATATTGTAGGCGACGTCAAAACGAAGTCAACGACCTGCTATACGATGACTTTCAGATGACCTTGAAAGAAAATATCGCCATGAATCAATTGCCAGAATATTTGGAATATTTCGGCGGTACGTAATAGCAACGCCTCGCATTTAGAGGTAAACAAATGAACGTAAACATTGCTTCAGAACTTAACTCACAAAAAACCAAATTTATACGGAGCCGCATTGAAAACAGAAATGTTAAACGTTTTTGCGACACAAATGGACAACAGTTGAGGAAATGAGCATTCACAATGTTTACGTTCATTTGTTTACCTCTAAATGCGAGGCGTTGCTATTACGTACCGCCGAAATATTTCAAATATTCTGGCAATTGATTCATGGCGATATTTTCTTTCAAGGTCATCTGAAACTCATCGTATAGTAGGTCGTTGACTTCGTTTTGACGTCGCCTACAATATTATAAAGTTAAAAATACCCAGTACCATTAAAAGATATGACAGCGACCTTGATTTTTTTGTTGAAAATAGATTTTTTTTTATTTTAAAAAATTGCAATTTCTTGTCGGTTAAATACTGATTAACTTTGGTACGAAACATTTTTCTGTCCGACCATCCGAAGGGGCTGAAAAATCGTGGGGACTAATTTGCGCCTCACCCTGTATACAAACATCCATTTTTATATATTAAGATAAATAATAAATTCCTTTTGTTAGAAACCTTCACATGGATTTTTCACCTGTTACGTTATTGATCTTTAATTTTAATTCAACTGCATCGTAATTTGTAAATAATGTAATTTAATTACAAAGTATTTTGTAATTGTACTGCAATTGCAATTAGGAATTACACTGTAATTTAATTACGTACAATGTGTTTTATCACTGTTCCCCAATTGCAATTACGAATTACATTGTAATTTAATTGAATGAAGATCTGAATTACAAATCACAATATGACCGAATTACGACATACGTAATTCAATTACTTTGTAATTATTTTTCCTGGAGTAATTCAATAGTAATTCTGCACAACTCTAACTTCGACCGAGGATATTTGTACATTTATGGCATGTGCAGATTTATAGAATGCATACATTCAATTCAATTTTTTAAAAATGAATGTTCTGCATCTTTACTGTTCATCGTGAAAATAATGTTAACACGAATCATTCGACGATCTGGTGCACGTGATTAATTGTTGTTATTTTATATTTCTAGGATTGCGTTTTTATAATGTGTAATATATTGTACCTCATGATCGTTCTCTTCAAAATTGCTGTTTTATATATGCACAGAGCAGAATTCTACGAGTTAGTTCGATACACGCAAAAGAATTTTTGGCATTCGGATTACAGCTACGAGGAAAAACTGATTTTGGATGATTGCAAGAGGATGTCCGGAATTTTCATCATTGTACTCAGCTTTTGTACTCAAGGTACTTGCGCTGGATACATGGTGACACCTCTAATAGGTAATTTAAAGATGAATAATTGACATTAAAATTTCACAAAGCTTTGAACTAATTTCTAAATACGTCCAATCTCGTAAAGTTTCAAATAGTATTTCTGTGCATTAACAACGCAGAAGTGTTTACGTTTCAGCAAACATTGGCAAGAACGATACAGACAGATTGTTACCATTCAACATGTGGGTCAGTTTTCCTACAGGGAAGTCGCCATACTTCGAGACACTGTTCACAATTCAGGTATTACTATTTTTCTTCATCCTAAGTGTCGACAATCCAGGTAGTTCTTATTTTTTTACAGATTCTGTGTGTGTATCATGTCGGTATCTGTTATATTTGTTTTGATAATTTCTTGTGCCTGGTAAATCTACAAGTAGCCAGTCAATTTCGTATATTGCAACGCAGGCTGAATAATTTGAACAGTATCGTCGAGGCACATACACGAAACAAGGAAAGTATGTCAGTGTATGCGAAAGTTTATCAGACGAAGTTGAAAAATTGCATTCAATATCACCAATCGCTTGGCGAATACTGTAAATCTGTTGAGAATGTATTCACGACGATCATTCTCGGACAGGTGCTGTTTCTCAGCTTGATAATATGCCTCGTGGGCTACCAGCTGTTTTTGGTAAGCATATGATTGGAAACACATTTCGAAGAAACCTAAAAACATTAGAAGAATTTTAAAATACTGTTAAAATAATTAAATAATATACAATGACAATGACATAATAACTTGCACTTTCTGGAGAAACCTAAAAACATTAGATGAATTTTAAAATACTGTTTAAATAAACAAATAATATACAATGATAATGAAATAATAACTTGCACTTTTTGAAGAAACTTAAAAACATTAGACGAATTTTAAAATACTGTTAAAATAATTAAATAATATATAATGATAATGAAATAAACACTTACACATTTTAAAGAAACCTAAGGTACATTAGAAGAATTTTAAAATACTGTTTAAATAAACAAATAATATACAATGATGATGACATAAAAACATACACATTTTGAAGAAACCTAAAACCATTAGACGAATTTTAAAATACTGTTAAAATAATCAAATAATATATCATGATAATGACTGTAACGTTGCCCTTTTTCGCACGGGTTTCTGGCCGGCGAAAACGACCAACTTCCGAGAATTTACAGCCACTGAGGACGGGCCGTGCGCGGCCGCGCGGACACGGTCCTCTCGGTACAAGGTGACTGACGAGAAGATTCGAGAGAGAACACTAATAATTGTTCGGGCGCCAGGTACACGGAAGTACCACACTAACGGAACACCAAGGTCTCGTGTTCGAGGAAGTCGAACACGAGCTTAGAATCTTCTCGCGCTCACTGACGGAATTTTACGACACGAACGGCCAGGAGTTCGGACTCAGGGAATAACGAGGACAGCCCTCGCGGCAGGACGGATCTCGCAGGTCGGAAATAATCTCGAGAATTTAGGGCTCTAACGAATTTATTCGTAGTCAAAATTAAATACAGAGAGGCGGCCACGTGGCCGCGACCCGGGAGCCCGCGCTCCTTGTACACTTTGGCGATAGTTGTTCGATCGCGGAGCGCGTTAGTCGAGATTTCCACGCGATTCAAGATACGGTACGGCGGTACAATGCAAGTCTCACGAGAGACGAGAATTCGCGTGACGCAGATGGACGGCGCAGTTTCGACGGACTGTCGCGAGATTGACGAGCGCGATCTACACCGATTTACCGGACTCGCTAATTCCGAAATTATCCTTTTCCCGACGCGGCTCCTTAAGGAAGACTTCTGACTATTCGAAGGGGGAGACTGCTCTACCGGACTCAAAGCGTTCTCTGCGAGAACGCTAGTACAAAGTACGAGGCCCAATGCCTCGGCTAACACCAATGGATCGAGGACGACACGCACTCGTCTCGACCTCGCACTAAATCCCGAGCCAACACTAATTCGCGAACCGAGGATCACTGAATCGACTTACCGTGGTCGGCTACGCTCGCTGGATTCCCTTGGAAAGGCCGAAACCTTCGCCTTCGGTTCCGAACTCGCGGTACACGGCAATTATGACGCGGAAATCAAACCACCCGCGATGCGTACTAACTTTGGATTAGGCGGAATTCGTACGTAAGTCAGCGAGACTTCGGAAGTAGAGGTAGCTCATTCGACAATCGGCGCGACAGTGATCCGCGGATCCTTATCGATGGAACGCATCGATTCTCGGTCTCCCCACTCCTTTCGTCCTACCGAAATTCCCTATGGGCGCACCCGCAACGCAACTATCCCTAGCCGCAGGATCGGACTTTCGGAACAGGTCGTCGGGCCCCCGACCTTCATGACACCAAGTTACGGCCGTCCTTGACGACCGGGGAGGAGGAATCCTCCCAGGCGCTCCGGCGCACCACCCACGCCGAGGTCTATTGTAGGGCGGGTAAGACGACTGTGAGACCACCAACATGCTCGGACTCAGCGCATTTAGGACCTCATCGTCCCACATCGTCGCCTCCGGGTTTGTTGGCCCGTGTGTGCAGGTAACTCCTTTTGTCTCCTTCAGCTGAAGGATAATTTTGGCCAATCGTTCGTCTTCCCGTCGATCCTCGGTTGCGGGGCGCCTTACGGTAATTGTCGCTCCCTAGGCACGTTCCTGAAAGTAGCCACTCTCGGCGCGTGCCATAGATGGCATTAGGAGCGATCTTCGAACCGAACATCTTCCTTAAGGAGTGCTCAAAATTGCGGGTGGTTCTCGCAATCGCTAACGGTCGGTCCGGTCCACTCCCGATACGGTTGTTTGACCGTTTCTCAAACGGAGAAGTGACGTCGCAGGCTTGCAACGTCACATGACATAATAACTTGCACTTTCTGGAGAAACCTAAAAACATTAGACGAATATTTTAAAATACTGTTAAAATAATTAAATAATATACAATGACAATGAAATAATCACTTACACTTTTTGAAGAAACTTAAAAACATTAGACGAATTTTAAAATACTGTTAAAATAATCAAATAATATATAATGATAATGAAATAAACACTTACACATTTTAAAGAAACCTAAGGTACATTAGAAGCATTTTAAAATACTGTTTAAATAAACAAATAATACACAATGATGATGACATAAAAACATACACATTTTGAAGAAACCTAAAAACATTAGACGAATTTTAAAATACTGTTAAAATCATTAAATAACATACAATGACAATGACATAATAACTTGCACTTTTTGAAGAAACCTGAAAACATTAGACGAATTTTAAAATAATGTGAAAATAATTAAATAATATACAATGATAATGAAACAATAACTTGCACTTTTTGAAGAAACTTAAAAACATTAGACGAATTTTAAAATACTGTTAAAATAATTAAATAATATATAATGATAATGAAATAAACACTTACACATTTTAAAGAAACCTAAGGTACATTAGAAGAATTTTAAAATACTGTTTAAATAAACAAATAATATACAATGATGATGACATAAAAACATACACATTTTGAAGAAACCTAAAACCATTAGACGAATTTTAAAATACTGTTAAAATAATTAAATAATATACAATGACAATGACATAATAACTTGCATTTTTTGAAGAAACCTGAAAACATTAGACGCATTTTAAAATACTGTTAAAATAATTAAATAATATACAATAACAATGACATAATAACTTGCACTTTTTGAAGAAACTTAAAAACATTAGACGAATTTTAAAATACTGTTAAAATAATTAAATAATATATAATGATAATGAAATAAACACTTACACATTTTAAAGAAACCTAAGGTACATTAGAAGAATTTTAAAATACTGTTTAAATAAACAAATAATATACAATGATGATGACATAAAAACTTACGCTTTTCGAAGAAGCCTAAAAACATTAGAAGAATTTTAAAATACTGTTAAAATAATTAAATAATATACAATGACAATGAAATAATCACTTACACTTTTTGAAGAAACTTAAAAACATTAGACGAATTTTAAAATACTGTTAAAATAATCAAATAATATATAATGATAATAAAATAATCACTTACACTTTTTGAAGAAACCTAAGGTACCTTAGAAGAATTTTAAAATACTGTTTAAATAAACAAATAATATACAATGATGATGACATAAAAACATACACATTTTGAAGAAACCTAAAACCATTAGACGAATTTTAAAATACTGTTAAAATAATTAAATAATATACAATGACAATGACATAATAACTTGCACTTTTTGAAGAAACCTAAAAACATTAGACGAATTTTAAAATACTGTTAAAATAATTAAATAATATACAATGACAATGACATAATAACTTGCACTTTTTGAAGAAACTTAAAAATATTAGACGAATTTTAAAATACTGTTAAAATAATCAAATAATATATAATGATAATAAAATAATCACTTACACTTTTTGAAGAAACCTAAGGTACATTAGAAGAATTTTAAAATACTGTTTAAATAAACAAATAATATACAATGATGATGACATAAAAACATATACATTTTGAAGAAACCTAAAAACATTAGAAGAATTTTCAAATACCGTGGATATATAATCACAAATACTATACAATGATGATGACATAAAAACTTACACTTATTTACTCGCTTAATACTTACACAGGCAGATACACCTCCTTCTCGTAACGTCAGTCTGATCATGAATTTGATGGGAACGCTGTGTCAATTGTTCATGTTCACATACAGTTGTGACGGCATTATACGACAGAGCACAGATGTTAGCAAAGCAGTACTGTTCGGCCCATGGTCCATTATGCCAATGGACAAAGCTGGCAGAAATTTGCGGAAGATTGTATTGTTGATGATTTTACGATCCAGCCGATCTTGTTGTCTTACGGCCAGCGGTTTCTTTCCAGTATCGTTAGAAACTTACACTGGGGTAAGCAATTCATTTATCTGACTATCAGAACATTTATCTTTCATTTATTTGACTGTAAGAATTGAAGTGGTATTGAAGGGATACATACAGACATGCATTTCTTTTAAAATGCAACGATACTTCTAAATTCTTTTTACTATGCATTTGATCTTCTCATTTCTACAATTAAGCAATATGGCTTCCTTGTTTCTCGTTTCAGGTTCTCAGCACCGCAATGTCATACTTCACCTTGCTAAGACAACAGACTATCGGTAGAGTATGAAATTAAAATTCGATCTTCGTATGAACATTGCACTGAATGTTTCATACGCAAACTACGTAAGCCAAGTGTGGGCTGGAGGCCTCAGAGGCCCTGAGCACTTAAAAGATTTTAAGACCTCCTTATACATTACACAGGATCACTTTAACGCAACATAAATGGTGGACCTGTACGATTTCTTACGCATTTTTGATAATTTTACTAAGAACTTAAGATCAATGTGGAGCATAAAGTTTAATATTTTCAGAACAGCTTTTATCTCACGAAACTCCTTCCAATTCCCAAACAACAGACATACTTTACATAATATTCACATATGTAGAACTCCTTTCCACACGATTAAAAAAACCGATTAAAAAGGGATCGAAATTGAACCTTCCGGCTTCACGAAGTGTTGGAAGTTTATCCAATAAAATGAAATTAACCACTCTGCTAGCTTGATACTGAAGTTTGTACACCGCGTTGTCTACAGTCATAGTAGTTACTTGAATATTTCATATCGAAGAAAAATCCTGAAGATTTCCTTTGAAGTACACTGAACCCTTCTCACAGTCAGCGCAAGCCTCGAGTTGTTCGCTGTGCTGTCAGAAACGTCCCAGGTGCTGAACAAGCCATCCCCTTTGAATCATGCACATTGCACCGATCGAACAATTCATTTCACTCTCCAGAGGCGTCAATTACCTGACACTCGACAGCCACATTCCTGTACGGAAAAATGAAAGGATGTGACACGTAAACTCGAGGTCGTGCGACGACACGCTCGGCCTGAATACAGGGTAGAAGTAGATCAAAGTCACTGGGCACGCAAAAACCCCCTCGCCTTTCGCATCCTTGATAACTCGAGCAAATTTCTCGCGCGAAGTTCAAAACCGATCGATCCGGCCATTAGAAATTCAATATGCGCGCCGAAGAGACCAAAGACTTTTCTCTCTTCGTAACTTCCTTTTACATGAAGTTAACCGGCATCTGGTCCGCGACGAACCCAGTCGAGGAACGACAAAGAAGGAACACGTTCGTTTTGACGATGATGTTGCTGGTAATGGCGGAGTTCATCGAATTGATGGATCTGTACTACACTGCGTATTCTACTTCGTTCCAAGTGAGTGTGTGTAAGTGGGTCGCCAGACACACTTCGATGCCAGTGTGCTGTCATGAAGTGAAAGAAATTGTTGAGATGTACATGAACAAAGAGACGACGCCGACTAGGAGAGCTGGGGTCGTTTTCAAGTTGGATAGGTAATTCCATTTTTGTGAAAGTGAAAAGTTCTTCAGACGTACCTCGTACAGAATTGCTGGGCACTGAATAAGTCCGATCCGTCACAGATATTTGGGGTAATACTTTGGTGGGGAAAAGGGGCTCCCTACATTTTTCTAATTGGGAAGAAGTATTCATTTTTTGTTCTTGTGATATCTCTCATTAAACTCAATACAATTAAGTACTTGAACCTTTTTTTGGGCTTTCTATAGAGTTTATTTAATGGTCGCAAAGGATCAAAGTAATCACTAGACTGCGGATCTTTACGCAAAATAAGTTAAAAAGTTAAAAATAAATAAGTATTAACTTCACCCCGAAATAATGTGGATGCATTGAGAACAGCATAACAATATCGTCAGATTTTTCCAATCTTCACTTTTACATACAATTGTGAACGTATCTTATCAATATCCTATACACTTAAGCTGTACACGAACAAATTAAAACTTCTTCAGACGTAGCGCGTACAGAATTGCTGGGCACTGAATAAGTCCGATCCGTCACGCTCCGAAGTGAAACGCGAGAGCGTGACACGGACTGGTGTTTGGGATAATTCTTTGGTGGCGTGAAAAGGGACTCCCAACATTTTTCTAAATGGGAAGTAGTATTCATATTTTGCTATTGTGATATCTCTCATCAAACTCAATACAATTAGGTACTTGAATCTTTATTTTTTGTGCGTACTTATAGAGTTTATTTAATGGTCGCAAAGGATCAAAGTAAACATACGTGCTTTTGATAGTATAATCAATAGACTGCGGATCTTCACGCAAAATACTTTACAAATTTAAAAAGAAAAATATTTAAATAAGTATTAACTTCACCCTGAAATAATCTGGATGCATCGAGAACAGCATAACAATATCGTCAGATTTTTCCAATCTTCACTTTTACATACAATTGTGAACGTATCTTATCAATATCCTATACATCTAGATACTGCACCAATTTTGATTAGCATATTTTTTTGTTGTACTTCGTGTGCTCTTGTGATTGCAGGATATCATTTACACAACATGCAACGTCGCGACAGTGGGGCTAGTCATAGTCAAGATGTACATAGTGTATTTACATAGACAGCAATTCGTCGAGATAATTTCATACGCGGAGAACAATTTCTGGCACACGAATTACGATCCCTGTGAAAAAGCGTTTCTGGATAAGTGCAAACATATGTGCATAGTGTTCATATGTTCGTTCAATTTCTTCGCTCAAGGAACGGCATTCAGCTACCTGGTAGAACCGTTTGTTGGTAAGACTATCGACACACTTGATTCAGATACAAGCAAAATTGTAATACTAAATTCAGCAAATAATAATCAGACGATTCTCGCAATATTTAGAATATTTTTCTAACAATGTCACGATTCGAAGACTTCCGTTCAACATGTACCACGATTTTTTTCTGCAGCCATACATTTTTGAGTTTACGTTTATATTTCAGGTACTGCAACTGATTCGATGCTTGGACATTTTTTAATACGTGTGTGTTTACGTTCTTTGTTTATAATTTTCTATGTTGACAGACATCATGTTTGTTCATGTGCGGTATTGGCTACCTCTGCGTGGACAATTTCTTGTGCGTCACCAATCTGCATGCAGCTACTCAATTTCGCATACTACAGTACAGAATCGCGAACATCCGCAAAGTTAATGATACGAAAGAACATAGTGGAATATCGAGATCATTGCCAGCCTATTACGCAGACAATTGTTATGCGGTGTTTAAGGACTGCATTAAACAACACCAGGCACTGATTGCGTATTGTCGAAAAGTGGAAAAGCTGTTCACGTTAATTGTACTGGGACAAGTGTTAATTTTTAGCATATTGATATGTCTCGATGGCTACTTGATGCTTCTGGTTAGTGTGCGTAAACAAATAAATGGGTGTTTAGTAGAAGAGCGTACGTTACATTCCATACAATTTTTGCGGGGGATGTAAAATAAATTTGTGACGTATACCTTTCTACTAGAGCAGACTTGTCCAACTTCCCGTTCGTCGCGAGCCACACGGTACCCACCATCAATCGGTCCGTTCTCCCACTACTTAAGCCTTCAGTGAAATAGTGGGGGAACCTCCCGTTTTAGCGGAACGAAGAAGTGGGAGAACGCGGGCCAACTGTGGCTAAGATAAAACAATACAATCCAAATAGAATAGAATTTAATTAGAATGAACATTTGTTTCAAGTATTAGCTGCGTAGGTTTTTAATTACCTACGTCTCGTAGGAGGGAGCGTCGCCCTACCGACGCGTGGTTTTTACGTTTCACCTAGTCGGTACCATAACGCAATTGCTGATGTTCACCTACAGCTGCGATTGTTTGCTGCGCGAGAGCTCGGAAATCGCAGAGTCTGTTTACACCGCTCAATGGCCACATTTGCCGATGAATAATAGTGGGAAGATGCTGAGGAGCGATATGCAACTGGTCATAATGAGGTCAAGGGAACCTTGTTCCATGTCAGCTGGTGGATTTTTTAAGGTGTCACTGGAAACGTATATGAGGGTAATGGATATTTATTAATCTCTTGTAAATGTATATTCTACTAACGTTCTTTGCCCTGGAAGATGTTCAGTACTCGACACAAAATTGTATGTCCGTGTCTATTGCAGGTTTTAAGTACGGCTGTGTCGTACTTTACGCTGTTGCGAAAATACTGATTTAACGAGAACCCTCTGAAGAACTCTCAGGAATAATTTGAAGAATGTTCGAATTATTATCGTTTTAATAAATATTTGCAATCGATTGAATCTTAAGTCAATGTTCTCAGAACTGCTTCCGATTCCTAATACGACATCAGAAACACCTTTCTTCACTTAAAGTTCACAGTCAACACAGTGACCACACAGTGGGTCAGTTTTCCCACGGTGAAGTCGTCATACTTCGACGCACTGTTCACAATTCAGGTATTGCTATTTTTCTTCATCCTAAGTGTCGACAATCCAGGTAGTTATTGTTTTTGTACAGATTCTGTGTGTGTTTCATGCCGGTATCTGTTATATTTGTTTTGATAATTTCTTGTGCCTGGTAAATCTACAAATAGCCAGTCAATTTCGCATATTGCAACGCAGGCTGAATAATTTGAACAGTATCGTCGAGGCACGTACACGAAACAAGGAAAGTCTGTCCGTGTATGCGAAAGTTTATCAGACGAAGTTGGAAAATTGCATTCAATATCATCAATCGCTTGGCGAATACTGTAAATCTGTTGAGAATGTGTTCACGACGATCATTCTCGGACAGGTGCTGTTTCTCATCTTGATAATATGCCTCGTGGGCTACCAGCTGTTTTTGGTAAGCATATGATTGGAAACACATTTCGAAGAAACCTAAAAACATTAGAAGAATTTTAAAATACTGTTAAAATAATCAAATAATATACAGGGTGGCCCACATAACTCTGAACAGCTCAATATCTCCGTTACCTTTCGTTGTACAAAAAAACTTCGTAGGACAAAGTTACACTGTTTGAAGGGCCACATATAACGGTGTAAGGGAAAAAAATGTCAAGGTCATTTTTATGAGATTACAAGGTTATCGATGTTTTTTTAAATGGAATGAGGTATTTTTTAATACATCAATCGATGCAGCTGGACATTCGTTATAAAAAAGTACTAACCTCTGTATGTCGAAAAGTTAGTAGTTCAGGAGATATTTCAATTTTAATAACTCCAAAATACCATTACTGTCGTACTAAGGCGTTACACAAGTAAGTAAACACTAACGTATATATATAAATATAATTTAAGCCCTCAGACAAAAAATAATTATCATTAGAAGTTAAAAATTCAACTTTTAGTATTTCTTCAACAATTCCGATCAATTGCAATTTTTGAAAAAATTTCTTTTCACATCCTTTAGTAAACTAATTGCTCTAGCTTCCCAAAAAAGTTCAAATCGTATAGTGCAATATTAAAAAAGTTATCGTCTTCTTTAGAGCGGTCTTAAATTTTTGTTCGCTATTGTAAATAAAAATGTAAATGTCCGTTTGTTTGTAATCGAACATCCCCGTAACGGCTGAACGTAGAAAGCTGGGGTTTCAGCCATTAGACGCAGCGTTTCTTCGGGAAGGTTTATGAGAAATCAGCATGCGAAAAAGTCCATTCGTTCAAGAGTTTTGACGACTTTTTCCACCGGCTACAACGCTTAGTACTTTTTTATAACGAATGTCCAGCTGCATCGATTGATGTATTAAAAAATACCTCATTCCATTTAAAAAAACATCGATAACCTTGAAATCTCATAAAAATGACCTTGAAAATTTTTTCCCTTACACCGTTATATGCGGCCCCTCAAACAGTGTAACTTTGTCCTACGAAGTTTTTTTGTACAACGAATAGTAACGGAGATATTGAGCTGTTCAGAGTTATGTGGGCCACCCTGTATAATGATAATGAAATAAACACTTCCACATTTTAAAGAAACCTAAGATACATTAGAAGAATTTTAAAATACTGTTTAAATAAACAAATAATATGCAATGATGATGACATAAAAACTTACACTTTTCGAAGAAGCCTAAAAACATTAGAAGAATTTTAAAATACTGTGAATATACAGGGTGTCCCAGTTTTTTCCGGCCAAACTTTGCCAGTGTGTTCTACACGCAAAAGTAAGAAAAATATGTTATATGAACATATGCTCTTAAATGTTTTATTAAGGAGTTATAACTAATAATACAAAATGATAATGAACTGGCATTTCGTCGACACAGCGTACGAACGTATTATGAACTATACTTGCTGAAGTAGTTGATATCGACATTTTTTATTAACGTTTTATTAACGAGTTAACATTTCAAAATGACGTCCGTTATTACGAATACAGGATTGGCATCTAACAAAAATTGACCCTATTGTATTACTAATTTCTTAGTAATTTCAACATTTTGTATTATTAGTTATAACTCCTTAATAAAACATTTAAGAGCATATGTTCATATAACATATTTTTCTTATTTTTGCGTGTAGAACACACTGGCAAAGTTTGGCCGGAAAAAACTGGGACACCTTGTATATTCACAAATAATATATAATGATGATGACATAAAAACTTACACTTGTCGTTTATTTCGTAACGTCGCGTCGGTCTGATCATGAATTTGATGGGGACGCTGTGTCAACTGTTCATGTTCACGTACAGTTGTGACGGCATTATACGACAGAGCACAGATGTTAGCAAAGCAATATGTACTGTTTGGCCCGTGATCCATTATGCCAATAGACAAAGCTGGTAGCAATTTGCGGAAGATTGTATTGTTGATGATTTTACGATCCAGCCGATCTTGTTATCTTACGGCCAGCGGTTTCTTTCCAGTATCGTTAGACACTTACACTGCGGTAAGCAATTCATTTATCTGACTATAAGAACATTTATCTTTCATTTATTTGACTGTAAGAATTGAATTGATATTGAAGGGATATATACAGCCATGCATTTCTTTTAAAATGCAACGGTACTTTTAATTCTTTTTACTATGCATTTCATCTTCTCATTTCTACAATTAAGCAATATGTCTTCCTTGTTTCTCGTTTCAGGTTCTCAGCACCGCAATGTCATACTTCACCTTGCTAAGACAACACACTGTCGGTAGAGTATGAAATTAAAATTCGATCTTCGTATAAACATTGCACTGAATGTTTCAAACGCGAACTACGTAGCCAAGTGCGGGCTCAAGACCTCCAGATGCCCTGAGCACTTAAAAGATTTTAAGACCTCCTTACACTGGATCACAACTGTTCATATGTTTGTGTGAATACACTTGTGTCACTTTACTTTTTGACTGAACTGTCGCCACTTGCATCGTTTGACAGGTGACGATCAGTTCACCATCGTTGCGAGGTTCCGCCTATTTACCTTTGCGCAGCGGGGACATTTCTCCTTGCGGGGGACATTCAGCCACACAGCTAGATTTGACAAGCTGTACTTGCATATTTCCTACAGAAGAAAAATCCTTGAGTGTTCGTGAAAAATGCGCCTCCCAGACTATCACTGTCACATTGGCAAACATCCCACGGTACACTGACCCCTGCTTACGGTCACTGCAAGCCTCGAGTTGTTCGCAGTGCTGTCAGCTACGTGCCAGGTGCTAAATAAGCCATCCCCTTTGAATCATGCACATTGCACCGATCGAACAATCAATTTCACTCTCCAGAAGCGTCAATTACCTGACACTCGACAGCCACACTCCTGTACGGGAAAATGAAAGGATGTGACACGTAAACTCGAGGTCGTGCGACGACACGCTCGGCCTGAATACAGGGCAGAAGTAGATCAAAGTCGCAGGGCACGCAGAAGCCCCCTCGCCTTTCGCATCCTTGATCACTCGAGCAAATTTCTCGCGCGAAGTTCAAAACCGATCGATCCGGCCATTCGAAATTCAACATGCGCGCCGAAGAGACCAAAGACTTTTCTCTATTCGTAACTTCCTTTTACATGAAGTTGACCGGCATCTGGTCCGCGACGAACCCAGTCGAGGAACGACAAAGAAGGAACACGTTCGTTGTGTCGATGGCGTTGCTGATGCTGGCAGTGTTCGTCGAATTGATGGATCTGTACCACATCTATTCCACTTCGTTCCAAGTAAGTGTGTGTAAGTGAGTCGCCAGACACACTTCGATGCCTGTGTGATGTCATGAAATGAAAGAAATTGTTAAGGATGTTCTGGAGGTACAATGGGAGACAAAAGTACGAGAAATTCGAAATTCATGAATACATGGCAATGAAAGCCATTCACGAGTATATTTTGCATTAAACTTTTGCGAATACTGTACCCCCTGTACTGTACCCAGTGTATCCCCAGTGGCCTACACTTGTCGCGTTTCCATGCTAGTGAGAGACAACACGATAAATTTGACGTTTCGTAACAGTTTATAATTTTTTTGCTCTGCAACTGTTTAGTGAATCTTAATAAATTTTGAAGATAATTACTTACATAATTTTTACTACATATAAAAAAAACTGGAGTTTCTAGTTGCGTTTTTTCAAGGTTTAAATAGGGCTTGAAGTGGAATTTTATGAATTCTCCATAAGAAGACGTGTTAAAATGTGCAAACTTTATGGCAACTGCCATAATTCTTAAACGGTGCAGTGAATCGAACCCAAACTTTGGTAATTGCATTAATTTAGTAAGAATTATATCTTGTCAAATTTCCAAAAGTTTTGTTGCGTTTTTATATACCTCCAGAACATCCTTAAGCTGTACACGAACAAATTAAAACTTCTTCAGACGTATCGCGTACAGAATTGCTGGGCACTGAATAAGTCCGATCCGTCACGCTCCGAAGTGAAACGCGAGAGCGTGACACGGACTGGTGTTTGGGATAATTCGTTGGTGGCGTGAAAAGGGACTCCCAACATTTTTCTAAATGGGAAGTAGTATTCATATTTTGCTATTGTGATATCTCTCATTAAACTCAATACAATTAGGTACTTGAATCTTTATTTTTTGTGCGTACTTATAGAGTTTATTTAATGGTCGCAAAGAATCAAAGTAAACATACGTGCTTTTGATAGTATAATCAATAGACTGCGGATCTTCACGCAAAATACGTTACAAATTTAAAAAGAAAAATATTTAAATAAGTATTAACTTCACCCTGAAATAATCTGGATGCATCGAGAACAGCATAACAATATCGTCAGATTTTTCTAATCTTCATTCTTATATACAATTGTGAACGTATCTTATTAATACCCTATACATCTAGATACTGCACCAATTTTGATTAGTATATTTTTTTGTTGTACTTCGTGTGCTTTTGTGATTGCAGGAAATCATTTACATAACATGCAACCTCGCGACAGTGGGGCTAGTCATAGTCAAGATGTCCATAGTGTATTCACATAGACATCAGTTCCTCGAGATAATTTCATACGCGGAGAACAATTTCTGGCACACGAATTACGATCCTTGTGAAAAAGCGTTTCTGGATAAGTGCAAACAAATGTGTATAGTGTTCATATGTTCGTTCAATTTCTTCGCTCAAGGAACAGCATTCAGCTACGTGGTAGAACCGTTTGTTGGTAAGTCTATCGACACACTTGATTCAGATACAAGCAAGATTGTGACACTAAATTCAGCAAATAATAATCAGACGATTCTTGCATTATTTAGAATATTTTTCTAACAATATCACGATTCGAAGACTCCCGTTCAACTTCTATAACGATTTTTTTCTGCAGCCATACATTTTTGAGTTGACGTTTATATTTCAGGTACTGCAACTGATTCAATTCTTCGACATTTTTTAATACTTGTGTGTTTACGTTCTTTGTTTATAATTTTCTATGTTGACAGACATCAAGTTTGATCCTGTTCGGTATTGGCTACCTGTGCGTGGACAATTTCATGTGCATCACCAATCTGCAGGCGGCTACTCAATTTCGCATACTACAATACAGAATCGCGAACTTCCGCAAAGATAATGATACGAAAGAACATAGTGGAATATCGAGATCATTGCCAGCCTATTGCGCAGACAATTGTTATGCGGTGTTTAAGGACTGCATTAAACAACACCAGGCACTGATTGCGTATTGTCGAAAAGTGGAAAAGCTGTTCACGTTAATTGTACTGGGACAAGTGTTAATTTTTAGCATATTGATATGTCTCGATGGCTACTTGATGCTTCTGGTTAGTGTGCGTAAACAAATAAATGGGTGTTTAGTAGAAGAGTGTACGTTACATTCCATAAAATTTTTGCGGGGGATGTAAAATAAATTTGTGACGTATACCTTTCTACTAGAGCAGACCTGTCCAACTTCCCGTTCGTCGCGAGCCACACGGTACCCACCATCAATCGGTCCGTTCTCCCACTACTTAAGCCTTCAGTGAAATAGTGGGGGAACCTCCCGTTTTAGCGAAACGAAGAAGTGGGAGAACGCGGGCCAACTGTGGCTAAGATAAAACAATACAATCCAAATAGAATAGAATTTAATTAGAATGAACATTTGTTTCAAGTATTAGCTGTGTAGGTTTTTAATTACCTACGTCTCGTAGGAGGGAGCGTCGCCCTACCGACGCGTGGTTTTTACGTTTCACCTAATCGGTACCATAACGCAATTGCTGATGTTCACCTACAGCTGCGATTGTTTGCTGCGCGAGAGCTTGGAAATCGCCGAGTCTGTTTACACCTCTCAATGGCCACTTTTACCGATGAATAATAGTGGGAAGATGCTGAGGAGCGATATGCAACTGGTCATAATGAGGTCAAGGGAACCTTGTTCCATGTCAGCTGGTGGATTTTTTACGGTGTCACTGGAAACGTATACGAGGGTAATGGATATGTATTAATGTCTTTTGTAAATCTATATTCGACGAACGTTCTTTCAGTGTCTATTGCAGGTTTTAAGTACAGCTGCGTCGTACTTCACGCTGTTGCAAAACTACTGATTTAACGAGACTCCTCTGAAGAACTCTCAGAAATAATTTGAAGAATGATCGAATTATTCTCTTTTTATTAAATATCTGCAATCGATTGAACCTTGATTCAATGTTCTCAAAACTGCTTCCAATTTATGATACTACATCAAGAAACACCTTTCTTCACCTAAAGTTCACAGTTCACACACACACAAAATTCGTAATAAATATATATTAATATCTGATTTTGTCGATACTTGTGACATACATACACTTGGTCACATGGTCTGTCGTCTGCCACTCATAGGTACCATATGATTGCGGCGCCATCTGTGCAAATTGCTGACCTAGCAAATATTTCGTTTTATCGGGGGTAAGTGTAGACCGATGTGGATGTCCGAAATTACCGAGTACCGTCGGTTATTCAAGCTGTCCAGGCAACAGGTGGTCCATTATTAGATCGAGAAAATAACAGTGCTCTACCGTTTACATAGAAAATATTAATCGCACGTACATATGACGTAAATTATTTCCCTCGACCCGAAAACGTCGATTACTCAATGCACTCTAATATGACAATATTTATTACTCAACACAGTCCTCCATTCGTGAGCACTTCCGACACTAATTGCAAATCTGTTGAATTATAAAACATTAAAACAGCGATTTATTGAATTTTCTCTTTGAACATATATTCTGATAAAACGCCGCTAAAATTCTGAATAAAAAATTCTGATATTAACAAAGGAATGGTGTTTTTACGAGTGTTCGAATATTAGTGGGAGTCACTGTACATCGCCGTCCGCGTCATTTTAATCAGAAAAATGCCACAAATATGTCCTGGAAGTCCTATAAAAAAGTAATTAAAATTTTCACACATACGCAAACACTCAGGATCACTTATCACATTATCGAAAGCAAGACTGTGGGGAACATCTTGAACAGGACACTTCAGCTTCAACAGTGTCCAGTGCTGCAGTGGAAAGCATCGCTGACATGCCTGTCGGTAATACGCCATCTATTACCGACTAATATTAATGTTAGCCGACTGGCTAAGTACACCGAACCCTCCGTACAGTCAAAGGAAGCGGCAAGCTTTTCCACGGACTCTCTCTCAAACGCTGGGTGATTATGCTGAATGATGCAGAGTGCATCGATCGCGCATTACAGCAATTATACACCCAAAGAGCATCGACTACCAAGCATTTTCATCAGGTCATCGGAAGGCACGCGAGCCCTAAATACAGAGTACAACTAGATCAAAGTCCCAGGGTGCGCGCAGTCTTTCGATCTTCGCATCCTTGATGATCCTCCAGGAGGTTCTCGCGAGAAGTTCAAAGTCGATCATTCGAAATTCATCATGCTCGCGAAAGAGAGCGACGATTTCTCCCGGGTAGTGACAGCCTTTTACTTGAAACTGGTTGGAATCTGGCCTGCCTACAATCCCGCAGAGGAACGACTACGGAGGAAGGCGTTCATATTGACGTTGATATTCATCTTCTTAGGCGGCTACGTCTCAGTCAGAGGGGTTTACTATTCCTATGGCGTCTTGTTCGAAGTAAGTGCAATATTCTGTAAGTGTAACAGCAATGCTTAACTTGTCGGCTGTGTATAATAGTTTGTTTTTATTCTGGTCCTGTTTCTTGCAATTTCGTGATTTTAGGATTTCATTTTCTGCCTATGCAACAGCATGGTAGTATCACTGATCTTAAGCAAGGTACTTTTAGTGTTCTTGCGCAAACCGCAATTTTTCAAGTTGATTGCATACATGGAGAAGAGATTCTGGCACACGAATTACGATTCTTATGAACAAGCGCTATTGGATAAGTGCAAACAATTATCATTAGTGTTCATTTGTACGTTCAATTTCTTCGCACAAGGAACGGCTTTCAGCTTTTCGCTGGAGTCGTCTGTTGGTAAAACTATTGACACATAATTGATTTAGACACGAGCATTGCTACATTAAATTCAGCAAATAATAATCAGACGTTTTTCGCATTATTTAGACTACTTTTCTGCTCCCAACGTCTCGAGCCGAAGCCTCGTGTTCAACTTGTACACCGATGTGGTTATGAAGCCATACATTTTTGAGATAACATTACTGTCGCAGGTAATGCAACTTGATTGTTCGAACAATTCTTAGACGTTCCGTAAATACATTTTTCATCTTGTACGTATTATATCGTCGATGTGAAATCAGACTCTTGCTTGATACTGAAATTATTTATCACATAAGAGAAGTTTAGATTTCTATATTTTCTCTTGTTGACAGTTTTTCGTTTTGGTCGCCAGTGGTGTTAGCTACATTTGCGTGGACAATTTCATATGCATTTCGAATTTTCACGTAGCTACACAGTTCCGTATATTACAGTATAGAATGTTGAACCTACACAAACGGATTCAAACAGAATTAGGTATTGGAACGCCGAGTAAATTACCAGCCGATTATGCTGACAATTGTTATACTGTATTTAAAGATTGCATTAGACAACACCAGGCACTTATCCGATACTGCGATGATATGGAAGAAGTTTTCACGATCGCTGCACTCGCACAAATACTATTTTTTAGCGTATTGATATGTCTCGAACTCTACATAATGTTTCTGGTCAGTATACATAAATAAATTCATTTCACAACGAAATCAAATTTAATTCTCTGCATTGTTTCTTTTCAAATTTTCATAGTGTTTCAATTCTCTGTGCCTCGCAGGGTGAATCTTCGCCTTACCGACGCCTGTCTTTTACGTTTCACCTAATCGGTACCATGTGTCAGTTGTGGATGTTCACATACAGCTGCGATTGCGTGCTGAGAGAGAGCATGGCGATCGCTGACATAGTCTATGAAACTATATGGAAAAATTTACCGATGAATACCAGTGGGAAAATGTTTCGAACAGATGTACAAGTTGTCATGATTAGATCGAGGGTGCCTTGCTGTCTAACAGCCAGTGGATTCTTCATCGTATCACTGGAAACGTATACTAAGGTGCCGAACATTTAATTCACTTGGGAAGGAAATCGAATATTTGTATATTTTTGTCTGAACAACTTCGGCTTGCAAGATTTCGAGAGAAAAAGTCACTGTAGTGGCAATCAAATAAAATTTCAATTAACCATGTCCGTTGCAGGTTCTAAGTACAGCCGCGTCTTACTTCACGCTTCTAAGACAATATTAATACTCCAACGAAAAGACAATCTATTTTCTGATGGTCGTTTGAATAGCATAGAGTGTTATGCACCTTGAATATGCGTACAGTATTTATATAGACTGAGATATATAGTTTTGAATAAAAATGTTTTCAATGTTGATACTACTATTGTTTACAACTTACGTAATTTGTCTTTACCTCAAGAACAACAATAACAAAGTATTACCTGAAAAAAAGAAATTGCAAAGACCTTGATGTAGCCTTTGTGAGTCGCCTGGGATGAACTTCTTTGAACCATAACGGTTGATCTCTACTTCAACTTCTTCGTGTGTTTTTCTCAATTCCAAACATTAGGTTCGCCATTTATTTGTGTGAACAAAATTCGTTGTTCGTCGTACTTCACGCTGTTGGAAAACTACTGATTTAACGAGACTCCTCTGAAGAACTCTCAGAAATAATTTGAAGAATGATCGAATTATTCTCTTTTTATTAAATATCTGCAATCGATTGAATGTTAATTCAATGTTCTCGGAACTGCTGCCAATTCATGATACTACATCAAAAACACCTTTCTTCACCTAAAGTTCACAGTTCACACACACACAAAATTCGTAATTAATATATATTAATATCTGGTTTTGTCGATACTCGTGATATACATACACTTGATCTCATGGTCGGTCATCTGTCACTCATGGGTACCATATGATGGCGCCGTCATCTGTGCAAATTGCTGAGCTAGCAAATATTTCGTTTTGTCGGGGGTAAGTGTAGACCGATGTGGATGTCCGAAATTACCGAGTACCGTCGGTTATTCAAGCTGTCCAGGCAACAGGTGGTCCATTATTAGATCGAGAAAATAACAGTGCTCTACCGTTTACATAGAAAATATTAATCGCACGTACATATGACATAAATTATTTCCCTCGACCCGAAAACTGCGATTACTCAATGCACTCTAATATGACAATATTTATTACTCAACACAGTCTTCCATTCGTAAGCACTTCTTCCACTAATTGTAAAAGTGTTGAATTAAAAAACTTTAAAGTAGGGATTTATTCAATTTTTTCTTTGCGCATATATTCTGATAAAACACCGCTAAAATTCTGAATAAGTTGTTATTTTCGTAAAGTATTGCGAAACACTAAAAACTTTCGCACTCGCTCAACGTTTCCTGCACTGTCTCGATTATTATCCAGTAGCAGGACTGTCACAGTTATTTCTTCAATGCCAAACACTGTCATATTTCGGTTCGTACAGTTCCAATGCTGCTGACGTGTCAACTGTTCCCTCTGTCCGAGTACTGCAAACGGCAGTCTGCAAATATCAACGCTGGCCTGTTCCCCGTGCTGTTGCGTGTACGACGACGTTTCTCCGTGCACGCACATTTATTGCATTTATTGGCATTCGTCTTTGTCCTATGCGACTGTTAGTTACGATCGAGATTCATAGAGGGCTTTCAAGTAAGTATCATACATAACTCACGACGAATCCCATCGACATCTCGCCAATGTTTCCCACCGAGAAAATCTGAAGCGATAATTCAGTCCCGTGAAAAAGAAAACACTGTACACCGATCAAATGAAATTAAATTAAATCGCTAACTGAAATTAACTGAAAAATCTAAATTAACACGTTCCGTGCCGAGCCGTTTTTGCCCGACAATTAAACAAACTTATGTGCTGTGTTCTAGCATTCTTTATGTCACCTTTTTTTGGTGGAAATAAATTCTACAGTAATTGTTTTGTTATTTCTCGATCGTAAATATTTAATAAAATAAAATATGCTCTCGGCGCACGGTTTCGATCAATAATACAAACTATGCAAATTTGCAAAAATTGTACTCCCAACGTTTCGATCCGGATTTGGATCATTTTCAAGAGAAATGCGTCTGAAAATATATACATAATTAATTTAATAGATATTTAACAAGGGAGACAACACTGATTACAAGATAAACTTTTAAATAACGTGCTTGCTATGTATAAAGAAATGTTAACAAACTATTAATGACTAAGTTTCATGCTAAATTCTACAGTGTTAAACTTGCTATAAAATATACGTTTTTAGCTCACATATATTAAACAAATAAATTTGGAGTACACGTTGCAACAATTCCAACCATTCCGCAAGATCTACAGCCACTTTCTTTTATTTTGTATTTTGCGTTTGAAAATATATACATAATTAATTTAATAGATATTTAACAAGGGAGACAACACTGATTACAAGATGAACTTTTAAATAACGTGCTTGCTATGTATAAAGAAATGTTAACAAACTATTAACGACTGACTAAGTTTCGTGCTAAATTCTACAGTGTTAAACTTGCTATAAAATATAAGTTTCTAGCTCACATATATCAAAGAAATAAAATTGGAGTACACGTTGCAACAATTCCAACCATTTCGCAAGATCTACAGCCACTTTCTTTTATTTTGTATTTTGCGTTTGAAAATATATACATAATTAATTTAATAGATATTTAACAAGGGAGACAACACTGATTACAAGATAAACTTTTAAATAACGTGCTTGCTATGTATAAAGAAATGTTAACAAACTATTAATGACTAAGTTTCATGCTAAATTCTACAGTGTTAAACTTGCTATAAAATATACGTTTTTAGCTCACATATATCAAACAAATAAATTTGGAGTACACGTTGCAACAATTCCAACCCTTCCGCAAGATCTACAGCTACTGTCTTTTATTTTGTATTTTGCGTTTGAAAATATATACATAATTAATATAATAGATATTTAACAAGGGAGGCAACACTGATTACAAGATAAACTTTTAAATAACGTGCTTGCTATGTATAAAGAAATGTTAACAAACTATTAATGACTGACTAAGTTTCGTGCTAAATTCTACAGTGTTAAACTTGCTATAAAATATACGTTTTTAGCTCACATATATCAAACAAATAAATTTGGAGTACACGTTGCAACAATTCCAACCCTTCCGCAAGATCTACAGCTACTGTCTTTTATTTTGTATTTTGCGTTTGGAAATATATACATAATTAATTTAATAGATATTTAACAAGGGAGGCAACACTGATTACAAGATAAACTTTTAAATAACGTGCTTGCTATGTATAAAGAAATGTTAACAAACTATTAATGACTGACTAAGTTTCGTGCTAAATTCTACAGTGTTAAACTTGCTATAAAATATACGTTTCTAGCTCACATATATCAAACAAATAAAATTGGAGTACACATTGCAACAATTCCAACCATTCCGCAAGATCTACAGCCACTGTCTTTTATTTTGTATTTTGCGTTTGTCTTTCCCCGAGCCGCGGCGGCAGCTAGTCACGATTTAGATTCACAGAGGGCTTGATAGTCCTTGCACTGGGTATCATACATAACTCATGAATCTCGTCGACTGTTCGACTATTGCGAAACGCCAATTAGGATACATCTGTGGAGGTAATACGCTTTCTTTGCTGTTCCCCGCCGACTGACTACGTGCACGTAGCTATAAGCATGAATAATGGGCGCATATTCGAGGAGTACAGAAGATTGGCAAGTCAAAGCGGCAAGGAAAATGACAAATCGAAGGAAACGTATCGGAATATTGAAGGCCGAGGGGTGGCACGCCAAGATCAATGTCAGAAACTGTTATCCGGCTATTCGAAACTCAAAATGATCGAGACGCGGACCGACGATTTCTCGATCGCTATCACATCATTTTTCATGAAGGTCGTCGGTTTTTGGTTGTCCGTTGACCCCGTCGAACAACGTCGCAGAGATATCACTCTGACTTACACCGTTGTGCTGATACTGTTCGCGGTCTACATACAAGTTGCTGATTTCTATTACACCGAGGGCGACTTTACCGTGAGTGTTTCGAAAATGTGTACACACCGATTTCTATCTCAACTTGCAACATCTCAGAGGTGATTGTAAATGTGAAAAAGATTTATAAAAATTGTGTGATGAATTTTTGATGCATGAAGTTGAAGTACGTACAAGAGAAAATTTTATGATGAAGCTAATATTTTTCAAATGGAACGTTGTGTTTTTGATTGTGATTATTATCATTATGATAATATTACAATGCAGCAGACAAGGCGAACATGTATAATATATATTTTGTTGAATACCAACAGGCCTATCTGTTTATATTTGTGAACATTTTAACGGTGATCGGAGGCCTGTTCAAGATATTCGTACTGCTTCCGCATAGAAGGGATTTCTTCAGTTTAGTGCACCATCTGCAGCATAATTTTTTGAATTCGGATTACGATCACCACGAGAGGGATATAGTGAACCGGTGTTCGAGTCTCTGTACAATCTTCATTGGACTGCTTACTTTGTTTGCACATTTGACAGCGTTCTGTTACGCTGCGAGCCCATTAATAGGTGAGTCTAAAGGTCATCGCTCACTAGAACGCCCCGGAGTCCACCCGACGCACGCACGGTCGCAAACGGATGTGCGCACATCCATTTAAAATGCATAGAAAAACCAAAACAGCTGAGGCGCGCGGTGCCGGGTGGACGCCGCACAGTGGTCTAAAACGCGAAATTTAGTGACATTGTGGTATAACTTTTAAGCTATGAAAGATATCGACGTGAAATTTGGGGTGTAGGATATTAACATGTAATCTTTTTTAATAATGTATAATGCGGTATACTTTTCGTTTATTTAATAGCTTTTTTTACTATTTTTTAAACATATTTACAAATTTAACAACTTTTAGCAAATATTTTTGAAACGGAATACATTCAGCTTAGTCAATATATTATTCTTCTAAATTTTTGAGAAATCGCTATTTGAATAAAATTTGTTTTCTGATTTTCCAAAGCCTCCGGAGAAAATTTATCTGATCCTTATAAATTTACAATCTATGGTACCTGTATAAAGCACAAAGTGATATGTAAACAATAATAAATATAATAAATTCAGATTTGTACGGAACGCCTCCGTTTAGAGAATTATACTTAATTCCCCTTGTATATTAATATAAACTGTATTAAACGATGGTAATACTGAACTAATGCATAAAGTATACTGAGGTACGCACTAAATATAAACTTCACAAAACAAAATTTAAATAAAAAGGAAAAAACATGGAATATAACGCTCAAAAAATTGTAGCATAGCATAAAGATTTAAAGTGTTTATATAGAGTCTAAAGTGTTTCATAGTCGTCACAGAGTCCCGACGATGGATGCGAGAACCAATACGCACAGCCGCACGGACGGCTTTAAATAATAATAACTTTTGATATAGGACGAGCTAGGAAATGATTCTTGCATGATTGCATAGAGGAAAGTATGCTGAAAATATTCCATTTTGTCAAATTCTATGACCTCTTATGACTCAAAAGATATTCCTTGCGAAGTCTTGATAATTTTGCAAATTTTCTTCATTACATTTAGCGTAACATTTTTAATGCATTACAAATACTAATTTTCAATTGACAAATGGTAAGTTACAGCTTAAAGATAAACCTTTCATTTAAAAAGAAATTGGAAGGAAAATATTAAAAAGGATCGTCAGGGCATCTTAAAGAAGAAAAGCAATTTTTTCCATGAGAAAGGCTATCTTCAAAACTTCCAACTTTAACTGTTTGTTACAGTAATGGTTTTCATTAAATTTTATTAATATTTTCATTTTCGAGGTTGATGGATATTCAGAAAGCAATAAACACTGAACAGACATCTATATTATACAGTTGGTTTTCGGGCAAAATGTCACTAAATTTCGCGTTTTAGACCACTGTGCGCCGGGGCGTTCTAGTGAGCGACGACTTTAATTGATCTAAAAAATTGATCTTGAAGTTTTGGAAAAAAGAACTCGTGCTTGAAAGGAAATGGAAATTTTCCCTGAGGTCTAGAAAAATATTGGAAATATACGAAATTATATAGGTCCCTGTGGACAACTTTTTTACATTAGATTGCATTAACAATTGTAAGAATACCATTTTTTGAATTGTAGCAAATATTGGAAAAAACGAATCGGATAGAGTACTTCCGTTCAATTTGTGGCTAGATCTGCCGGTGACTACGACGCCGTATTACGAGATAGTGTTCATTATGGAGGTACCACCGGTTTAGCCTATTTTCGAAAAGTTCATCTTGAACGAAACAAAGGAACATCTTAATTTGAATAATTGTTGGAACAGGTTTTGTCTCTCTATCAAATCTGCGTGACCTACTTCTGTTTCGACAATTTTCTATGTATCATGAACCTCCACGTGGCCTCACAGTTTCGTATACTACAATACAGACTAACAAACCTGAGGTACAAACAGGATGAACTGAATCGTCTCGGAGATATGAAAATCTGCATGTTGCATTCCACGAAGGACGTCTACGTTACCTTCAGAAGTTGCGTACACCAGCACCAAGTACTTATCGCATATTGCAAAAAGCTGGAAGCGATATTCAATCTGATAGTGTTGGGAGACATACTCACGTTCAGTGTGGTGATTTGCCTCAATGGATGCCAAGCACTTGTGGTTGGTACAATTATCTACCAAATTCCGACGAATCAATGAACTCACTTACATTTGTGATTCGTTGTCCAGACAGAATCTGCAAGGCGATTCATTTTCCTATTTTTCCTGCTCACGTCATTCGTTCATCTCCTGATGTTCACCTACAGTTGCGACGGTGTGATGCGCGAAAGCCTGAAAGTAGCTACGGGAATTTATAATTCGCCGTGGTGTTACCTGAGGTTCAACAAGTATGGAAGAATGTTACGGAAAGGCGCCATACTCATCATCATGAGGGCCAAAGTCCCTTGCTACATTACAGCCCGAGGATTCTTCCCAATAACCTTAGAAACGTACACGAAGGTAAGTACAAAAGATATAAAAACTGTTTCGTGTCCGCACTCTACCTTCCCCTTCTACAACGCTATTCCCCACTCTTCCGCCGCGGCCCGGTCACGTGTCACAATGTCACGTGACTAATACTGGCAGAGAGGGAGTAACTTTTCCTCCAGAACTCGCGCTCCCTCCCCTTGTCACGCGACTCTGCGTAAACTATAGGCAAAGATATGCTGGAAAGTATCTCGAGTAAATATTCAAAATCCCAACAAAAACGTCCTGTAAACAGGAGCCAAGTTCCTATGCGCGTAAAAAGTTGTGAGATCAAACAAAATACGGCCAAGTTTGTTAATTTAGAAATATCTCTTGCAATACTGAAAAAAGAATTTGTAAAAATTAGTTTAAAAGAACGCTATTTAATTTTTAATGAATTACATGGAGTGCTAAATTATTTATACTTGTGCGTTACATTTTAAACCAATGGCCATAAAAGGTGTTTCAATAATTTAGCCCTCCATGTAATCCATTAAAAATTAAATAGCGTTCTTTTAAACTAATTTTTACAAACGCTTTTCTCAGTATTGCAAGAGATATTTCTAAATTAACAAACTTGGCCGTATTTTGTTTGATCTCACAACTTTTTACGCGCATAGGAACTTGGCTCCTGTTTACAGGATGTTTTTGTTGGGATTTCATCAATTTTTGTTGAAATTTCATCAATTATCATAGAACCCAACTTTACCTAAATTTTGTTTGTTATAATTTTAGTGTCATTTTCTACCTTATCGTAACCTAACAGTTTGAGCTTTTTGCCACTACCTCGAATGGCGCTGTACGGACGTTTGAAGAGAGCAGATGATTCTTTCCGGAATTTACACGGTTCCTTATGGGAAAAGCGGCATATTTCATTTTCTCCGTGCATAACCTATTTCATAATGTTGTTTTTTAATACAACCCCTTCAAGGTGTAAAATTTCAAACTTTGATCATTATTCCATTGAGTGTTTGTTATGGTGGACCTATGTACCAAATTTCAAGCTTGTAGGTCAATGGGAAGTACCCAAAAGGTTTTGATGATCTGTCAGTCAGTCAATCAGTGACAAATTTAGCGATTTTTGAGATCCTATATCTCGGAACCTACTAATGTTGGAAGATTAATGTTTTGTCAATATTGAGACATGAGTGCATTTACCAAGTGTACGAAATTACATGTCTCCATCTGCCTCCAGTGCCGAGTTATAAGCCTCTAAAAAACGGCTAAGCTGTTTCGCGTAAAAGGAGGCAGTGCGAGGAACTTGGCTGGTGCACCACCGTGCACCTAGATAGACCGCTATCATGTCGCTACACGCGAGAGTACGTGCGCCGTAGTATGTATATTCGCCGTGGTATATGTGCAACAGATGCTTCAGAACTTGGGGCGTGTTTCCTCTGGTCCCATATGTTTCAAACACTATGTATGCACATGCAAATTATAAGCATTTTACCTCTTACAGGTATGGAGTACAGCAGCTTCGTACTTCACGTTGTTGAGACAAACATTGGATACCATGGGAGACACTTAACGCTACTGTGTCGATAAAAAACATACATATACTATATTACATAACGCAAAAAATCTGAATCAATCCAATCTTGTAATATTCAAATATAGTAATAATTAATATATTGCAATGTGGTATAAGTAATAAACAATATATTGGTTTAAATATCACTGGATCTAATGGTAATGTTTTTATACGAATCTCTCACTAGTGTTACGGATGACGAACAGATGTTCAAGATAATCTCTAGCAGGAACAGTCCTAGATAAACGAACAGAGCCACCCTAGATAAATTCACATACAGTAATTCTTCAATCGATGTCCAACAGCCGTGTTCTGAACGGACGTCAGTGGTGTAGTAGACGCTATTTTAGTAGTAGAGACCATAGAGAAGGACAGAATGAAATAGGTTCGATCATATAATACACAAAGATAGCAATTTTGTAGACATTTATCAAACGTTCGATTCGGATGTGAATCATTTACGTTATAAAGACACGTTTGCTATAGAATGTTTTCTATAAACATTCTAGGACATTTCTAGGACGAAACACACCACCACCATCCTTCCTTCTTTTTCTCTTATAGAAAACATTCTATAGCAAACGTGTCTTTATAACGTAAATGATTCACATCCGAATCGAACGTTTGATAAATGTCTACAAAATTGCTATCTTTGTGTATTATATGATCGAACCTGTGCGCCGCAAACATAACCCTAAAATTTGAATTGAAAAATAATCGATCGAAAAATAATTTCTTCTTTAGAATGAAATAGGATCGCGTGGCTGAAGCGTGTCGCCGTCGCCGGCACAGTTTAAAGGCCCGTGCGTCATCACAATGTAACACCAATATTTAATCTTTTCTATTTTTCATTATTTTTTAGTGGAATTTTCACCAACATATTCGTGGCATTTTTCTAATGCAAAATGATACCAAACACGATATAATTTCAACTGTATTTAGTGGTTTAATCGACGATGAAACTTTCGAACGCAACGAAGAAGAGCGTATTGGAAAGACAGAGACGCGGACAGTCGACGTCGCCGGCACAGTTCAAAGACCCGCGTTGTCGTTGTTTTTTTTTTTTTTTTTTTTGTTTGTTATTTAACGTCGCTTTTTGAACTCCTTTTCGGAATTATTTCACGACGGGACCTACAGTTTTTATAAGGTGGGTTCCGAACCACCTTGGGCACCACAGTCTACAGAGCACATGGAGTATTCCAGAGGTGCCGGCGTCGGGGATCGAACCCGCGACCACGGAGTCCGTAGGCACGCGTTCTACCCACTGAGCCACTGCGTGCCCCCCGTTGTCGTTGTTCTTCGTTGCCTTCGAAACTTTCTCCATCGATTAAACCACTAAATACAGTTGAAATTATATCGTGTTTGGTGTCATTTTAATCAGAGAAATGCCAGAAATAAGTTAGTGAAAGTCCCATAAAAAAATAATGAAAATTAAGAAGTTTGAAAATTTGATTCACTCGAGTCAATGTTGTGGTGTTCACACCGATATACCCGAGTCGAGATCAACTTCGATTGCACAGGCGACCCAGGACTCCGATTGAAGAATTACTAGTTACGAGGCCTACTAACAATCCTAGTGACTCCTCGATTTCGCATCAGTTTCGTTCGCGACATACCAACTGTCTAAACAGAGAAGTATCCAACCTAGTGGCTCCCCAATTTCGCATTGGGTTCGTCCACGAAAACTATACCATCCTAGCGGCTCCCCAATTTCGCATTGTGTTCGTCCGCATCCTGGCAGCTCCCTGATTTTGCATCAGATTCGCCTGCGCTTGACTCCATTCCTAGAGGCTCCCTGACTTCGCGTCAGGTTCGTCCTTGCTGTCTATAATCCCAACGGCTCCCCAATTTCGCATTGGGTTCGTCCACGAAAACTATACCATCCTAGCGGCTCCCCAATTTCGCATTGTGTTCGTCCGCATCCTGACAGCTCCCTGATTTTGCATCAGGTTCGCCTGCGCTTGACTCCATTCCTAGAGGCTCCCTGTCTTCGCGTCAGGTTCGTCCTTGCTGTCTATAATCCCAGCGGCTCCCCAATTTCGCATTGGTATCATTCACGTACCTTAACTAACAAATTGTTATCATATTCCTAGGGTAATAACCCTCCGACTGCCACTCGTGCCGCTCGCGGCCCTGGCTCGTAACAGTAGCATTAAATTTATCACGAAAAGGTTCTATAACAGTGCAAATACTCGAAAAACTTGTTGTAAATTACACATTACAACATCGTGTGTGCAGGTATTACTTGTAAACTATAATAGAAATATCATCGCTGCATTACAATATCGTAGCACTTCACAACTCCCATGCAGGTTCAATATTCTGATGCGTGGCACGTGCCTCTCGTGCATCGTGTGCAACAAATTTATTATGACCATTATTACGTGCGTACCACGTACCTACGTACCACTTTCCGGACCTGTAAGTACACAAGTAATCCAGCTCACAATGAAGTTGAACGATGTCATCAAGTACCCCTTTCTTGCTGCAAGAATATTAGTTATATCACGAGGTGGCTTCTTCAAGCAGACATTCAAGTTTGTATTTTACAGATGTCTTTCTCCCAGCCGCGTGTCTCGCAGCCGATATTAGTATTCATAGAGGGCTGTAATACTAGAACAATTACGGTGCATGACTTATGATCGTGCGTACTACGGTTTTCATTTTCCCTCGCAATCGAACGACTACGTGCAAGTAGTAATAAGAATAAATACAAAGTATATCTTACAATCAAAGCGACTATAAAATGACTCGATTGAAATAAGTATACCGACGACGTAATGAAAGCTGATTGCAGCGTGTGCCGGATCAATGTAAGAACCCGTCGGCCAGTTGTTCAAAACTGAAAATGTTAGGGGTGCATACTGACGATTTGTCGATCGCTGTGGCAGCGTTTTTCATGAAGGCCACCGGCCTTTGGACATCGAAAAACCGAGTCGAGAAATGGTCGAGAGACGTCGCAGCGTTTTATACCATCTTCACGATGTCTCTCTTCATTTTGGTGCAATCAACCGATTTCATCCGCGGCGGGCTCGATTTCAGTGTAAGTGCATTAGGTTAGTTATCTACTTGAATTGCGAAAGGTGACTCAATTCGGAATTCGGAGATTTTCTATGAGAAATTATTGGGGAGTGCAGAATAAAATCGAGTTTCTTGTAAAAACAAAATCTTTAACACTTTTAGATTTTCTTTTTGAATTGTGACGTAATATCTGTAGATATAGGATTTAGTAGCGATGTAGACTATTTAGTTTCAATTGTAGACTATCGAAATATTTTAGGTAACCTAACTTGTTTAGAGAATCACAGACCTTTTCTAAAATAAATATATTTTCATCATTTGTGAAAATACACACTTGGCTGTGAATGTGTTAATGCAATTTTAAGTGTATACGTTTGATATTTTACAATATTCGCAGGCTTTCCTGTATTCACTTGTCAGCATTCTGAGCGTGGGCAATGGCCTGTTCAAAATGTGCGTGTTGTTCGTGTACAAGAAGGACTTCTTGACTTTAGTGGTCCATCTACGACGACAGTTTCTAGAATCGGACTACGACACCTACGAGAGACCAATGGTGGACGCAACGAAGAAAACCTGCGCTGTTTTTATTGTCCTCTTCACCTTTTTTACTAACATCACAGCACTTTGCTACATCGTTGGCCCACTGATGGGTAAGTCGTGTGACAATTTGTATTAGAACAATGTTATATTCAGCACTCTACGTACGATGTCAATCTTTATTGTAGTCAGTATTGGGCGAAACGAAACAGACAGACTGCTTCCGTTCAACTTGTGGCAAGTGCCGTTCAGTTATACACCATACTACGAAGTAACATTTTTTGTGCAGGTATTATCGCGTGTTTACAAAATCGTGTTATCAATTTATTGAGGGAGCAGACTCGTTTTTCCAGGATTGCAAGGCTGCGGGTTGCGCGTTCTCATTTCTTGGTAATACAAAAATTAGGGTTTTCAATAGTCAAAAACGCTAGATGAAAGATCGACCTAGACCACTATTGCCCTAAAAAGTACTATGGTTTCGTTTACGAGGCGTAATTTGCATTATTCGAAAGCATACAACTGGAAATGTAGCTATATTTTTTATCTAGCGCTTTTCACTACTGGAAAATCCCGTCTTTGTATTATCGAGAAATGAGACCGCGCATCCCGAACCCTTGCAATTCTGGAAACGAGTCTACCGCCTTAACATCTCATTGGCTGAATTTTGTTCAAACGTCGGTTGTTACGGACATACACGAGCATAACTGATTCAATACACTTTAAATCAGTATAACTGTTCTATGAATGGACCAAACTAAGTATATAACGTCAAAAAAATATTTTGCAAAATTTGGTCGAAATTGCGAAAAAATAGTAAAAATTGATTTTTACTACTTTTTTAGCAGAGCCAAGAACGAAAATTTCAAAGATGTATTTGGTCTACTCGTATAAATTATATACGCTCCGAAAATTTCATTGAAATTGGTTAATTGGTTTACGAGATATAAACGATCAAAAGTGGTAAAAATTGCAATTTTTCTACTCTACTTTTTACTACTTTTGATCGTTTATAATTCGCAAACCAATTAACCAATTTCAATGAAATTTCCAGAGCGTATATCATTTATACGAGTTGACCAAACACATCTATTAAATTTTCGCTATTGGCCCAGCTAAAGAAGTAATAAAAATCAATTTTTACTATTTTTTTCGCAATTTCGATCAAATGCATTTTTCAAAATATTTTTTAGACGTCATTTACTAATAATAATAATTATTTACTAAGCTAATTCTTGTAGCCTTACAGAGAAATTGAAGTTGTTTGGTCCATTCATAAAAAAGTTATTCTGATTTGAAGTGTGTTGAATCAATTATGCCAGTTAGTGTACACTATCGCTTGCAGAAATGGTCAGTAATTGTAATTGTAATTGAAATTACATTTTGCCTAACTCTGAGCGGTACTGTAGGTTTAGCGAACGTATACTCAGGCCCGGGCAACTTCTTCCCCGATGTAGCTTCGCGACTCCCACTACCAGGTACCGGTTCCCCCACTTACCGTGCTTTGCCTTGCGTAACTGCGAATAAACTACCTCCTAGGAGTAGGGAGAAGAACGGTCTGCTGCTCGCGAGCCGTAAGTTGTCCAGGCCTGGTATACATGCATAAATTCATCAAAATTATAACAAAGGAATGAGACCATTTTTCGTAGAACGTCAATTGAAATTATTAGAAATTGAGAATAATTGAATTTTTTTCAACTTTCCATCGAAACAGGCTTTACTTATTTACCAGTCCGGTATATGTCACTTTTGCTTCGACAATGTTCTCTGCATCATGAATCTTCACGTGGCTACGCAATTTCGCATACTGCAGTATAGACTGTCGAACCTGAAGAGCAGTACTGTCCTCGAAGATTCGGACACGCGAGTGCCAAGCGCCGCGGAGAATGCTCACAGTCTGTTCAGAAGATATGTCCAACAGCATCAGACGCTTATTGCATTTTGCAACAAGCTTGAAGAAGTATTCAATATGATCGTGCTAGGTCAAATGCTCATCTTCAGCTTGGTGATATGTCTCAACGGATTGCAAGTGCTTATGGTTAGTACAACCAAAATCTATATACAGGGTGAGTCACCTAACGTTGCCACCTCAAAAATCTTTGTTGTTTTTAAAGATACGTCAAATGTCTGAAGGACAAAGTTGAATGGTTCAGTGGGGCTCACATCATACCAAAAATATTTTTGTTTCCATGTGACTTTTTTAGAGATATCAAGGTCACCTTCATTTTTAACTTCCCGATTTCATAGGGAAGTTATTGTAATTACCCCGAAAATCGAAAATCGATTTTTTAGCAGATCTTCACGTTTCATGGTCATTGTAGTCATTTTAGACTATTTTCAGCAAAATGTTCGTATGTGTGTGTGTGTGTGTGTGTGTGTGTGTGTGCGTATGGCCGTTTCTATGTAATCAAATTTTTCGTTAACGTTTTCTGAAAAAGTAACAACGCGATCAGGATGATGAATGATGCAATCGATGTGCCCTGTCGTAACTTAGAGCTGATTAGATTTTGGTCCATTTTGGTCAAGTAGTTTTTTAGTTTTTTTCGAAAGGAGTTGATTAAACATTGCAATTTATACGAAAGGCGTATCCACCGAAGAAGTAAACGTAACTATATATATATTTAAAAAAAAATTTTTTTTATAAAATTAAAAAAAAATTTTATAAAATTAAATAAAATTTTTTCTTGTTTTTTTTAATTAAAAAAAATTTTTTTTCCAATTATGCAACTAATGCTAATGTAACCGCTTACAATAATCGAAAATTATTCCAATGCCGAGAATACATTTTCAAAGAATATCGATGAAAGTACAAAAACATTTATAATACAATCTTTAAATAAATAATGAGTTCAAAACGAATTGTTGACTGAGATTAAATTGAAAATTAATATAAAATATATGATAATTAATAACATTGACGTTGAAGACGAATTGGTTAATGGAGCATGCGGAATATTAAAATTTATTACTTTTCAGGAAAATACTAAAATTCCGTCTATATTGTGGTTAGATTTTCAATTGGCCAGAGTAGGAGTGAAAGTAAGAACTCGTTATCGTGATTATATGAAAAATGCAAATATAAATCAAAATTTAACACCAATAATAAAAAAATATCGAATCAAGTAAATATTTCGAGTGAAGGAAAATAACAAATTACACGTAGTCAATTTCCAGTGGTTCCTGCTGAAGCGATTGCGATTCATAAAAGTCAGGGACAAACATACGAGAAAGTATGTATGGATTTTAAAACATCAGAAATACGAACTTTGCAAATGTTGTATGTAGCACTGAGCAGAGTTTCAAAATTGAGCGGTTTATATATTTTGAGAAAATTTAAATTACTGGTATCGAAGAAAACCAAAATCAATACTGCAAACCCGGATAATGATGAGTTGTATCGTTTGCGAAAAACTAATTAAGACAATTTATTTTGCAACATTAGTATGCTATAACAAGGAACCAAGCGAGCAACGAGCATACGATATTGGTTTAATGCGACGCCATATAGCAAACATTTTGATAAGTAGAAAACTATTGAATTTCCCTGAAAACGTATAATCTTCTTAAAACGTACACTTAATAAATAATAATAATAATATACAGCAACTAACGAATCGGGAAGTTCTTTGTGTGGCTCGTGGAGAGTCACACACAAAATGAAAGACATTAATAGCTGTGGGCCCTACTAGCCATGCGTACCACTAACATTCTCGCAAGAGCAGTCCTGCCCGCGAGCTCGCGAAGCGAGCGAGCAACAATAGCCCTCTAGTTTTAAATGGAATCAACCTTTTTTAAACACCCACAATGATAGTCCCTTTCATTAGGAATTCAACGACTATAATTACCCATACACGTATAAACTTGCTAAGTAGCTCGTAGTCCATACAACAGACACAGAACATTATTATTTTGCATTAACCATTAAAAATTCGCAGTCTACTCGTTAATCAATCACTAATTTTCGAAGTCACTTATTTGTAGACTTCATACTTAGGCATTAAAAACAACAAAGATATTTGAGGTGGCAACGTTAGGTGACTCACCCTGTATAATTTTCAAAACTGTCTGAAAATTATTTCAAATTGTGAAGAAAGTGATTCAATGGCTCTGAAACTGTATAGCACACTTTACTGAAAGAGAAGATCCATAACATTTAATATACTGGGAGAATTAATTATCCACAGATACGTTTTGTTATTAGATATTTCGATTTTTAATTAAATGAATATGACAAACAGTTTATGAGCTGACAGAGAACGAGATATACTTATGGTTATATTTTGTTTAGGCAACTACAGTTGCTGGCAGACGTTATACTTTTCTATTTTTCCTTATGACTTCCTTCGTTCAGCTGTTGATGTTCACCTATAGCTGCGATGGGTTAATTCAGGAAAGTCTGAATGTGGCAACAGCAGTTTACAGTTCGCCGTGGACTTACTTGCCCATGAATAAACACGGGAAAATGTTGCGAAACGACGTCGTGATGGTTATCATGAGATCCAGAATCCCTTGTTGCTTAACAGCCAAAGGATTCTTCCCGATATCTTTGGAAACGTACACGAAGGTACGAAAAATCACGAAAAAGCGCCATCTACGTTTCTATAGCAAATATTAAGGGCCCGTCCAAACACGGCGGTTCAAACACATACTATAGTCAGCATCGGAAACATTGTACATATGTGAAATTACGAGCTTTGAACCTTGCAGGTATGGAGTACAGCTGCTTCGTACTTCACATTGTTGAGACAGACGATGGATGAATTGGAAAGTTCTTAGTTGTGCAACATCGATGGAAGATGTCTAGTTCTAGTATGTTAAGAAGATTTTTAACATTTTATTATAAATTGTATGTGAAACAGTTCACTGTGTGCGTATTAAAATGCTTTACATCGACTGTGTGTGAATCTGTTTTACAACACCGTGACACCCTCGATTTAACCCTCGGACAACGGACGATTTTTATAGCTACATAATTGACGAGTTTTTATAAATATGGTTAAACACATTAACATTGTTATGTGAAATTTCACACATAAAATGATTGCTAATTTTTCTACCAATTTTTGGTAATACATTGGTTGGAAGTTTGTTGATGAATATTTAAAATTTGAATTTCGCGCCAAACATTGATTTGGTGTCCCTTGATCCTTGACATCTGATTGGCTAGTTAGATCTACGATGTTTCTCTGTTTTCCGCCTTGACTTTGTCACAACGGTTACAGTCTAGTACAGTTTAAACCTTCTTACTGACAAGTACCATTTCTTTTACGCTCTTCATTCTGTGTTTTTTCACAATTAGCAAGTATGTATATTACCTCTTGTCTAAACCATAAAATTTCCTGTGTTAATGAATAACAGTGTCTATTAAATTCCACAGACGCGGACTTTTCTCGATGATGGTTCAAAACCGAACCGAAACGTTGAAATTACAATTCTGCAAAATTGCTAATTTTTGTATCTTTGATCGAACCTGTAGCGCCGATATCACTTGTGCATAAACAACAATTTACGATCGTTAAAACTCAAAATTATTATAATTGACGATGCTTAGGATCGTTCACAGCTCTGATTAATAATTATAAAAAATTTGCTTTTCATATCTCGTGGTATCCCCAATGAAAACAGTTAGTGTTCGTCCTCGAGAAATTTTATAATTGGTTATTTCTCATTTCTCGAGAAATTACAGTATTTCTCGTGAAATGTAAATCTAGGAAAATTCTTATGAATTTCATTTGTTTTATAACATATTTTCGAAAATAAACAAATACGTATGTCCTACAACCAGTCAAAATATTTTAATATATTTTTAATTTATTTTTTATATTTTAATGTTTTAATGTTTAAAACATTTTAATGTGGCTATTTAAATATCTCTGTTACTTGTGATTATACGAAAAAATGTCAGAGGAGAAAGTTGCACTGTTCAATAAGGTAAATATAATGGCAAAATAAAAAAATTTTTTGGAAATCATATTTCGAAATTTCAAGGTCATCGTTTTTTTTATATAAAGGAGATCATAATATAATTATTCTATATTCCTATTCAGAAAAAAAGACAGATCCAACGATGTGCCATGTTCCATAGTTAAGGTGAATTTCACAATTTTCAAAATTTTCAATTTGAGTGCGCCACGTCATCTTTTTATCCGATCGATCTCAAACTTTGTAGAAATTTTTTTCTCACCTAAAGGAACAATACTGGATAGTTGCGTGCATTCTATCTCGATAAAAATTTTTTTCTCCATGTATAGCTTAGGTTCACCCTAATGTACATATTAGACAAGAATAAACATTGAGTTAATGTTTTTTGCGCTTTCGATAAATATTATCAACGATATTCCAAATAACATAAGTTTTTCAATATTTTTTATTTTATTAAAAATTCTCGAGAAATACAGTCTTATTTCTCATTTGCCGAGAAATGAAAAATATTGAGAAATCAGGAACACTATATTCAGTTAGTTTAATTGCCACAAATTGAGCACCTACAGTAGCGGACAAAAGTTTAAGACCGCTCTAAAGAAGACGATAACTTTTTTAATATTGTACTATACGATTTGAACTTTTTTGGGAACCTAGACCAATTAGTTTACTAAAGGATGTGAAAAGAAATTTTTAAAAAAATTGCAATTGATCGGAATTGTTGAAACAATACTAAAAGTTGAATTTTTAACTTTTTTATGTGGGCCTATATTAAAAATTTAAAAAATACGTTTTGTAGATCTGTGTCAATTAAACATGTTCTGAAAATTTCGTCAAAATCGCTCGACGTTGCAATGAGCTACAAACGTTTAAAGATGGTAAAAATTGCAGATTTTTAAGATTTATTGCCAAAAATCTTGAAAATCTCAATTGCAATTTTTGTAAAAATTTCTTTTCACATCCTTTAGTAAACTAATTGGTCTAGCTTCCCAAAAAAGTTCAAATCGTATAGTACAATATTAAAAAAGTTATCGTCTTCTTTAGAGCGGTTTTAAACTTTTGTACGCTACTATACAATATGACAACTTGGATATTTCCGGTCCGGTTTATAGTTTAATCCGTGAGGAACAGCAAATTGTGCAACAAATTTATAATAATCAGATTGCGGATCTTTATGCAAAATACAAATATTCTGCATTGATTGCGGGAAGCAAGAATACAATAAAAATTGATTTCATCCCTTAATGAATTTTTCTGTTACTGTTTTATATTTCACCCAACTAATTTCTTCATAAATGCATAAAGAACCGCAATTTAATAATACGAATTATTACCTACGTTCATACGCGCGAATGCCGTGACACATTGTAAGTCCACAAGCAATCGAGCTCACGATGAAGTTGAACGACGTTACCGCGGAAACCCTTTTCTGGATGCAAAAAAAAAGTAGTTGCGTCACAGGGTGGTTTCTCCAAGCAGATATTCAATTTTGTATTTTACAGTTGTCTCTCTCCCAGCTGCGTGTCTTGTGGCCGCGATCAAGGTTCACAGAGGGCTATAATACTAGAACAATTACGGTGCATGACTTATGATCGTGCGTACTACCGCGAAGGGACGGCAATTATAAATGCATGTGCAGATGCATGGTAACCGGTTTTCGCTTTCCCTTCCGATCGGACGACTACGTGCAAGTAGTAATAAGACTAAATCCAAAGTATACAGCAGGTGAATATGGAATGCGAGATAATCAAAGCGACTAGAAAACGACTCAATTGATGTGAGTGTACCGACATAATGAAGGTTGACTGTAGCCTGTGCAAGATCAATGTCAGAGAACTTGTCAGTGAATTGTTCAAAACTGAAAATGTTCGGGATAGATACTGACGATTTTTCAATCTCTCTGGCATCGATTTTCATGAAGATCACCGGTATTTGGACGTCCAAGAACCGAATCGAGCAATGTTCCAGAACATTCGCTGCGTGTTACACTTTCTTCATGGTGGCTCTCTGCATTTTCGTGCAGTCTCTAGAGCTCATTCGTGGCGGGCTGGATGCTGCTGTTAGTGTTTACGCAACTAATTTACTTCGTTCGTAAAAGGTGTCTAATACTCGCCATCGCGGTGCAATTCGGATTTCGGTGATTTTCTATAAGAATTAATTGCAGAGTGTAGAACAAAATTGGTTGACAAAATCAATTCCGAGTGACCGTCTTGTACGCGTGCGTTTGTGTGCGTAATCAACTAAGTATTCATCGGTTATTAGTAGACTGCGGATCTTAATGCAAAATAAAAATATTGCGCATTGATTGTGGAAAGCAGTAGTTCAATAAAAAATCATTTCACCCTGTAACAGTCTTTTTACGTTGGAAACAACATAAAAATATTCTTAGAATGTTTATATTTCACCCAGTTAATTTCGTCATAAATGCATAAAGATCCGCAGTCTAGTTATTAGGTATCTTTGAAAATTATAACACCAGTGGTTAATTTTTCTAACGCTCAAATTTATCTTAACAGTTATTTAATGTGTAACTATTAATAATATCACTATTTGTGGATTTAGATGACATTTTACTACTTTATTATATTTTTTAATGTTCGCAGGGTATTCTATATGCCACCATCAATGTTCTATGCGCGATGAACGACCTGTTCAAGCTGGTCGTGCTGTTCCTGTACAAGAAGGACTTTCTCAGTTTAGTTGTCCATCTGCAACGAAAGTTTTTGGAATCGCAGTATGACGCCAATGAGAAAATTATATTAGACGCATGTAAAAGTACCTGCGCGATTTTCATCGGTTCCTTTACCTTCTTTACACATGTGACTTTAATTGGCTACGTCCTAGGCCCACTGATTGGTAAGCCGACCAAACGTAGAGTAAAACTTGCGACAGTTTGTATTAGAACAGGCCTGGCCAACCCAAATGGTTTCGCGGGCCACTTTCACGACGCACAGTGGTAAAATGTCTAATTCTAACTGGACAAAAATAATTTTTCTCAATTATTGAAAAACATATTTAATTGAGAAAATATATTATTAGACATACTGAACTAAATAATTCTAACATTATATCTCATTATTTCCATTTTTTATCCATTAACAACTAGTTGAATGTTCCGAAACTGCGGTGAATTTTTGTGTCGTGCATTGAAAAATGAAAAGTAAGTACATATTAAACTAATTTATATTTTCTCGTTTTAGTTTGAAACTAAAAGGAGGAAGTAAATAAAATAAACTATAATCGGAACCGTTTCTTTTATGAATGAGTTAATAAAGTGAGATTATACTTTGACTCAAGCATACTCAAGCTGCAATATTTTTGTATATTTTATCTATATGAATTACCTAACAATGTCGAAGAAAAACTAGCTGCTTCAACCTACTACTTATTGAGAAATCCGGTCCGATTAGATCGCTTAATTATAGTTTGTGATACAAATATTATATGTAATTAAGTTACTGTAATTATAATTTTTAAAAAGAGTAATCATATTAAAGTAATTTTCTTATATTCACAGACTTTACCTTCTATAAGTCAGAAATATATAAATATAAGAAAAATATCCGTTTGTTATCATTTTTATGTTCAATTCCTTTATAACAACAAAATAAATGTCATAATAGGAATTATCAAGTATCAAGAGGATATAAATTATTCAAAAATAATTTTGTCCACCTAAAATCGAAACATTTACCACTGTGCGACGCGCGAAGTTACAGCGGGTCGCACTTTAGATAAACATGATTTTTTAAAATGTAAGACAAATACCAAACGAATAAAACTTTATTGTTACACTACGGTTCAATCAAATTAACTCTCGAGTCTTAATTAAAGAGATATTTGTTTATCCTATCTTCCACTTAATTTTTGTAAATCAATATTTATGTTCGACGCTGTACATCTTTTGTTAGCTGGTTCTCTAAATTGGCATCAGTTAATGAAGCACGTGATGAACTCTTCGTAAATTTCATCGTCAAAAGCACTTACAACTCGTTGAGCAAAATATCTTAAGTTGGAATATCCCTCGGGTGCAATTGTTGTAAGTATTGTAAAAATTAATTTTTGATGTGGACGTAAAAATTTGTTTCATTTCTTTGTTGCACTGCAACTCGATTATATGAAAGATATTAAACATAGAACTGGAGTCCGTAGTCGCAGTTGCGCGTTATAACAGTGACACATCATTCATTTAATATTTTTTGAATACATATAATGAGGAACAAAAGTTTCAATAGAAATATAAAATCGCCCGGCGGGCCGCACAATTTAACGCGGCGAGCCGCGTGTTGGCCAGGCCCTGTATTAGAACGATCAACTTAATGTGTGACAACTTTAATTGCAGTAAGCATTGGGAAAAACGAATCGGACAGGCTCTTTCCATTTGCCTTGCCGCAAGTGCCGTTCTATGTTACACCATACTACGAGATAACCTTTTTTGTGCAGGTATTATCATGTTTTGTGTATTACAAATTATTGAAAATTGTGAGTAATTGAATGTTAACCTACCCATCGAAACAGGCTTTGCTCGTATATCAGGCTGGTATTTGTCATTTTTGCGTCGACAATATTCTGTGCATCATGAATCTTCATGTGGCCACACAATTTCGAATACTGCAGTACAGACTAGCAAACCTGAAAAGTGAGAATGTTGGTGATGATCCAGTCACGCGTGAGCCAAGTGCCGCAGAGAATTCTTACATGACGTTCAAGAGATGTGTCCAGCACCACAAGATGCTTATTGCGTATTGCAACAAGCTTGAAGAAGTATTCAATCTGATAGTGTTTTCGCAAATACTCATCTTTAGCGTGCTGATATGTGTGAATGGGTTGCAAATACTTGTGGTTAGTATGAATTAGTACAATTTCTTTCTTGGTATCTGAAAGTTGAAATTACCCCAAATGATTAAGAAACATATTTGACGTGACAATTCTACTTGGAATCATTTACAAACCTGCAAAGTACATGCTCATATCTTGTTTAGGATACTAGCGTTGGCAGACGTTATACCTCTGTATTTTTCCTTGCAACCTTCTTCGTTCAGCTGTTGATGTTCACTTATAGCTGTGACGGTTTAATTCAAGAAAGTCTGAATGTAGCGCCAGCAGTTTATAGTTCTCCGTGGGCTTACTTGCCTATGACTATATATGGAAAAATGTTGCGAAAAGACGTCATACTAGTTATCATGAGATCCAGAATTCCTTGTTGCCTAACTGCCAAAGGATTCTTCCCAATATCTTTGGAAACATACACGAAGGTAGGACGATAATTTCGTTTGAGTCATTATTTATTCGTGAGACGCATAAAATTTGGAACATCCGTACCAGTGCGACATGAATGATTGCAATAATTTTCGCGAACACGATATTCAATTTTTAAAATGTAGAATGATCTTTCTCCATCAGCTATGGAAATTTTGATATTTTCAAATATTGAAGTGAATTATCATTCCACAGCAGAGTTGGGCAGTAATTTATTACATGAGTATTTAATTACATCTTCAATTACATGTGCAAAAGTGGACTATAGTTACAATAAGAAAACGGTAAAATGGTCCAAAACATAAGAATTAGTAGTTTAAAAGAATAATTACACAAAAGTAATAGTTAGGCTTAATTATAATTACTGTAATCGTGTTAAGTAATTGCAATTACTCCTTTCACAATTACTGTAATTGCAATTACTCCTTTCTCAATTACTGTAATTGCAATTACTCCTTTCACAATTACTGTAATTGCAATTACTCCTTTCACAATTACTGTAATTGCAATTACTCCTTTCACAATTACTGTAATTGCAATTACTCCTTTCACAATTACTGTAATTGCAATTACTCCTTTCACAATTACTGTAATTGCAATTACTCCTTTCACAATTACTGTAATTGCAATTACTCCTTTCACAATTGCTGTAATTGCAATTACTCCTTTCACAATTACTGTAATTGCAATTACTCCTTTCACAATTACTGTAATTACAATTACTCCTTTCACAATTACTATAATTGCAATTACTCCTTTCTCAATTACTGTAATTGCAATTACTCCTTTCACAATTACTGTAATTGCAATTACTCCTTTCACAATTACTGTAATTGCAATTACTCCTTTCACAATTACTGTAATTGCAATTACTCCTTTCACAATTACTGTAATTGCAATTACTCCTTTCACAATTACTGTAATTGCAATTACTCCTTTCACAATTGCTGTAATTGCAATTACTCCTTTCACAATTACTTTAATTGCAATTACTCCTTTCTCAATTACTGTAATTGCAATTACTCCTTTCACAATTACTGTAATTACAATTACTCCTTTCACAATTACTCCTTTCACAATTACTGTAATTGCAATTACTCCTTTCACAATTACTGTAATTGTAATTATTCCGCAATTGCAATTACTGGTTGAGCCAAGGTAGTTGCAATTACCAATTACGATTACATGTAATTGTAGTTTTATTTCTGCAATTTCAAGTAATTTATTGCAATTACAGTAAGTAATTGTAATTGGCCGTTTCAATTACTTAACTCCAAAATGGCACAAAAAAAAGAAATTAAATACCTAATCATGGAAATGTCTAAAAAGAATAAACAAAAAGCATATGTTACATATTATCCGACTACAACTTTGAAATGAGGGTGATCTTGAAAAGTAATGGTAATCGGTTTTGTGAAATATCATACAATTAGCTACAAATAAATATTTCCTGACATATGCTTTTTGTTTGTTCTTTATAGACGTTTCCATTGAGTAGGTATCTAATTAATGTTGTAATTGCAACTACCAATTACAACTACTTGTGATTGCAGAAATAAAATTACAATTACATGTAATTGTAATTGGTAATTGCAATTACTTTGGCTCAATCAGTAATTCTAATTGCGGACCACAATTACAATTACAGTGGTTTGTCAAGTAATTGTAATTGATAATTGCAATTACTTTGGCTCAATCAGTAATTCTAATTGCGGACCACAATTACAATTACAGTGATTTGTCAAGTAATTGTAATTATTAGTTACAATTATATGTAATTATATGTAATTGTAATTGTATTTCTGCAATTTCAAATTACAGTAATTCGTAAGTAATTGTAATTGAAATTTCATTTTGCCCAACCCTGTTCCACAGTTCGTCGAAAACATGTACACGTACAATGATGCGCTTTGCTTCTCGTAGGTATGGAGTACAGCTGTGTCATACTTCACGCTGTTGAGACAGACGATGGATGATCTCGAAAAGTCTTAATGCTCCTACGAAGATGTTCAGTTTTAGTATTTCAAGGAGATGTTGAACATTTTGCTGTAAATGTTATGTGATTCGGTTCACTGTGTGCATATTAAAATGTTTTGCATTGACTGTGTATGAATCTGTTCTACAACACCGCGGCCGCGAAAGTGTCCAAAGAATTTATAATAATAGTTATTACCTACGTACGTACGACACGTCGTTTAAGTTTCCGAACCTGCATGTCCACAACTAATCCAGCTCACGATGAAGTTGAACGATGTTTCCGAGAAAACCCCTATCTTGTTGCAGAAAAGAGTAGTTGCATGGCAAGGTGGTTTCTTGAAGCAGATATTCAATTTTGTATTTTACAGTTGTCTTTCTCCCACGTGTCTTGTAGCCACGATCAAGATTCACAGGGGGCTATAATACTAGAACAATTACGGTACGTGACTTATGATCTTGCGTACCACGATGAAGGGACGGCGATAATTATAAATGCATGTGTAGATGCATGGTACTAGGTTTTGATTTTCCCTTGCAATCGAACGACTGCGTGCAGGTAGTAATAAGACTAAATACAAAGTATACAGCAGGTGAATATGGAATGTGAATACGGAACGAGACAATCAAAGCGACTGGAAAACGACTGAATTGATGTAAGTGTGCCAAGAAAGTGAAGGTTGATCGTAGTGTGTGCCGGATCAATGTCAGAAATTGTCAGTGAATTGCTCAAAACTAAAAATGTTCGGGATAGGTACCGACGATTTTGCAATCTCTCTTGCATCGATTTTCTTGAGATTGGCCGGTATTTGGACATCCAAGAATCGACTGGAGCAATGTTCTCGAACTGTCGCAGCATGTTATACTATCTTCATGGTATCTCTCTGTATTCTCGTGGAGTCTTTGGATGTGTTTCGTGGGGATCAGGACGCAGGTGTAAGTGTTTATGCAACTCATGTACTTTGAATAGAAATTGTAGTTTCGGTGTATAGATTATAACGTTTGTAATTCATCTTACTATGTATTATGCCGACACATGGTCAACAAGTGCTTCTTGAAATGTTAAATTTAAATTAAATTTGTTACTAAGCAAGTAAGTTTATATTAGCTGTTATTGTGGCAATTTCTCATTTATTTCTCTTTTTGCTTTTCAACACGGAAATAAAAAATTTTTTCTCACATTAATTTTTACAGACGCAATTATATTCTTGAAGATGGTCTTAATCTAGACCGAAACGTCGAATTACTAATTTGTAAAACTGCTTAGATTAACTAGTAACATAGGATCGAACCTGTGCGCCGAAACTACAATTTCTATTTAAAATTTGGCGATCGAAATTAAACAAAACATTCATGTACTTTGATTGTTAAAGGTGTCTAATCGTCGCAGTTGTTATTATTTAATTTATTATTACTTATTCGTAAGATATATAACATTTCAAACAACAAAATATAAGTGCGTGAATGATTACAATAATTTTGCGCGAACACTGTCATTTGCAAATTTTCACGTGGAAGGTTGGTATTCAAAATTTAGATTGATATTTCTCAATTCGATACTCGAGGATCTCAATTCAGAGTTCGGTGGCTTTCTGTGAGGAACAACTGCAGCGTGCAGAATAACGTATGCGTGCTGTTAGTGGATTTAGATGATATTTTACAACGTCTGTTTAATTGAATCATTGCATTCTTAATTTACATTTTTAAGGAAGTAGACTCGTTTTCAAGATTGCTAGGGTGCGGTGTGTGCGTTCTCATTTCTCGATAATGCAAAAATGGGGTTTTTCAGTAGTCAAAAGCGTTACATGAAAGATTAACCTATGCCGCAGTCGCCCTCAAAAGCCCTATTACAGTAAATTTTCTATAGATGTGAAAATTTTTGTACGGTAGACGCGAAAAAATATCCCCAACTTAGTAATCTGATCTCGGCTTGGTATATCGGTGTGAACCACTCCTAACGCGACGCGGAGTCGCAGATCGTCGGCACAGTTCAAACGTCCGTGCGTCATCACAATGTAACACCAATATTTAATCTTCTTTATTTTTCATTATTTTTTTATGGAACTTTCACCAACACATCCCTGGTATTTTTCTAATGCAAAATGATACCAAACACGATATAAATTGAACTGTATTTAGTGGCTTAATCGATGATGCGAGTCAACGCAAGGAAGGACTGCGCATCAGAAAGAAAGAGACGCGGACAGTTACCGTCGCATCGACAGTTGCCGTGGTCTCTCTTTGCACGCGCTGTAATTCTCTACGTTCGACTCGGCCTTTGGATTATTCCCTACGCACAGTGGTCTGATAGCTCGGTTTTTGTGGCCAAAACTATTGTAGCGTTATTTCAAGGTTTAATGTTATATTATTATATGTCGTTGGATTCGTCTTGATACCAGTTAGAATATTATGAAGTAAAAAGTATATGTTAATATTTAAAACATTGAGGTGACCTTCATTTTTTATAAAAAAAAAGTGATTTTTCTTTAACTTTTTGTATTGAAGTTTGTAGAAAAGTGAATACTGATTAACTTTCGTTGGAATAATTTTTTTGTCAGATCATCGGAAATATTTGAAAAATCTTCTTAACAATTATCACAATGCATACTATTGTCTAGAAACCGCGGAAAAGTAGATAAGATTGATGTCTTCATAGGAATTATACGAAAACTAGTAATGGGAGGTTTTCGAGGTCTCTGACTGGCACAGAGAAAACATATACGTACATTGTAATTCCAAGCTGCTATGCAAGATTCAAGTGGAACTGCGTATCCAGGCGTCGAATAATCGCGGGCCCGTATTTGTTAAAATCCGTTTATAGTTCAAGATTGCGGGAGATTGCAGTTAAAATTTACATGATCTTCTTAGTAAATGTTCAAGCTTTCATATAAAACAAGTCCGATACTTAGCGATCTTAAACGTTTTTGTATAATTCCTTTCAAAGTTTGAAATGTCATTAATTTCCGCTATTCGTGTATGGACTAAACAATGCTTAAAAATGGATTAAATATTTGAAATGCGCTTACTAACATATATAAAATCATCGTTAAAATCTATTTTCTGATATTCGGTGATTGAAATCTAAAACGTTTTATTTTACTTTGAATTTTCTGACTTTGTCTTTAGAACGCTGTATCTCATCACAGAATTATCTAAAATGAATAATATTTTGGATTTGGGAGCTTTAAAAGGTTGTTACTTTATAGAAAAAAATTGTTTTTCAATGTATTAAAGTTGAAAAATTGAATTTTGGCCACGAAAACAGGGTCTCCAGACCACTGTGCTACGTTCGGCTCGGCCTTTGAAGCTCAAAAAATAATACCAAATGCAATAGATGCAAAGAAATCCCCCTGAGGCCTTCGCATCTACAAAAGTTTACTGTATGTTCTTTTGCGGGGTGTAACTTGCATTATTCGGCAACATGTAGCTGTCGCAGCTTTATGCAAGTAAGCTACATGCGCATTCCGAGTAATGCAAATTACGCCTCAAAAACGTAGAAATAGGACTTTTGAGGGCGATCGCGGCCTAGATTGATCGTTTATCTAGCGCTTTTCACTATTGAGAAACCCACGGCATGCATTTTCGAGAAATGAGAAGGCGCATCCCGCGCCCTTGCAATCTTGGAAAAATGAGTCTACCCCCTTCAGAGTTCAGTGACTAAGTATTATAGTTGATAATATCCGCAGGGTCTTCTATATTCACTAGTAAATGTTCTATGCACGGTCAATGACCTATTCAAAATGTGTGTGCTGCTCGCGTATAAGAAGGACTTTTTGGATTTACTGACCCATCTGCGACAACATTTTTTGGAATCGCAGTACGACACCAACGAGAAAACTATATTAGACGCATGTAAACGTACTTGCGCGATTTTCGTCGGTTCCTTCACCTTTTTCTCACATATGACGATACTTGGTTACATCCTAGTTCCACTGTTACGTAAGTCGCCTGAATGTAGAATGAGAACGATCAACTTGTCGTGTAACATTTTATAATTGCAGTAAGTATTGGAAAAAACGAATCGGACCGGCTGTTTCCATTCGCCTTGCCGGAATCACCGCTCTACATCACACCATACTACGAGATAGCCTTTTTTGTACAGGTAGTATCATGTTATATATATATATATATTATGATATATTACGAAAATTATTCTAGCAAAATCGTGAGTAATTGAATTTTTCCAATACCCATCGAGACAGGCTTTAATCGTATATGAGATTGGTCTATGTCATTTTATCGTCGACAATATTCTCTGCATCATGAATCTTCATGTGGCCACGCAATTTCGAATACTGCAGTACAGACTGTCAAACTTGAAGAGTGAAAATGTTTGTGATAGTCCACTCACGCGTGTGTCAAGTGCCACAGAGAATTCTTACATAATGTTCAAGAAATGTGTCCAGCACCACAAGACGCTTATTGCGTATTGCAACAAGCTTGAAGAACTATTTAGTCCGGTAGTGTTTTCGCAAATAATCATCTTTAGCGTGCTGATATGTCTCAATGGGTTGCAAGTACTTGTGGTTAGTATAACTTAGTTAATTCGACCTTTGCGTAACTAGGAAAAATTCAATTTTGAATAATAACAATTTGTGTAGTAGAAATTTTGAAATGATATTAGGATTAACCATTCACAAGTATGTCTTTCTAGTATTAATTTCTTTGTATCTTAAACCTGAAATCACCCTAAATGATTAAAAAAGAAACAATTGATGAGGCAATTCTTCTAGAAATCTTTGACAAACCAGCAAACTACATGCTCATATCTTGTTTAGGATACTAATGTTGGCAGACGTTATACCGCTATGTTTTTGCTTGCCACCTTTTTCGTTCAGCTGTTGATGTTCACTTATAGCTGCGACTGTTTAATTCAGGAAAGTCTGAAAGTAGGACCTGCAGTTTATAGTTCTCCGTGGGCTTACTTATCTATGACTTTATATGGAAAAATGTTGCGAAAAGACGTCGTACTAGTTATCATGAGATCTAGAATTCCTTGTTGCCTAACAGCCAAAGGATTCTTCCCAATATCTTTGGAAACGTACACGAAGGTACGATGATAATTTCGTTTTAGTTATTACTTATTCGTACGACATTAAATTTGAAACGTCAATATGAGTGCGAGATGAGTTATTGCAATATTGTTTCCGAACTCTGGCATTTGAAAACATTCACGCGGGAGGTTGATATTATACCACTTCGCTATCACGGACTAGTTACGTCGGGATGCAATACCGCCCGTACGATGGCCGCGAGTTAAGGGAGCGTTCATACCGAAGCCCCCGCGTGACTTTTACCGCGGGGTTTGGGACTTTTGCCGCGGGGATGGAGCACGCGGGTAATAAATTTCGAGCGTGTGACGGGCCCGCTGTGCCCCTGCTGTGCGTGGCACAAAAAAAAAGGTCTCTAAGGCTTCGCGGTTCGTTTAGGTAAACTACCGATAGCTTTCCTTAAAGGAAATTTCCTTAAAGGAAAGCCTTAGAGACCTTTTTTTTGTGCCACGCACAGCGGGGGCACAGCGGGCCCGTCAACACGCTCGAAATTTATTACCCGCGTGCTCCATCCCCGCGGCAAAAGTCCCAAACCCCGCGGTAAAAGTCACGCGGGGGCTTCGGTATGAACGCTCCCTAACTCGTCCGTGGCATAGCGCAAGCGACATTGCGTCGCGAGATAACTCGTCTGTGGCCATCGTCCTTGGTAGCGAAGTGGTTAAAATTTAGATTAATTCTCCATCAATTATGAAAAGTTTGATATTTCCAAATATTAAAAAAAATTTTATAAAAAAAAATTAAACCGACTTCGAAGAAACGCACTAAAAAGTATGAAATCATTTCCATTTAATGTATGTGAACACACACGAACTTAAATACAATACAATTTTTTCGAAGGCGGCGCAGAAACTAAAAATTTTCCGAATGACAGATGTTGCTCATTATGATTTCATTGGAATATGATGGACTTGGAAATCAGTAGATGGGGAGAGAAGATATATTAATATGTGAAAGCATGTAGAAGAATTTAAGGATTTTCGTAATTTCCAGTGTCGAAAATTTTTAATTTTGCACCGCCTGCGAAAAGATTGTATTGTATTTAAGTTAAATTAAAAAATGGATATTATTTCAAACTTCTTTTATAACATTTTTTTATTTCACACTTTTTAGTGGAACGAGTAGAATTTGTAGAACATCGTAGGATGTTTTTTTGGTCTTATTGGTTATTTGGAATGAAAACCGCAAAAAATGAAAATTGTAAAAAATGCAAAATTTGTTTTCAAGGGACCAATCGGGACATATACCCTACAAAATGGAGAAGGTTTCGTCCTGATTGATCCATCCATCTCGGAGCAATCGGTGAAGTAATTCATTTTTCGCAAATAAAATCGTAAAGAATAAAAAAATGCAAAATTTTGTCACACGGGACCACTCCGTGGACATACTCTACAAGATGCAAAAGGTTTCGTTCCAATTGTTCCAACCATAACGCCGTAATCGGTGAACATACATAGAAAAAAAGTGAAAAAAAACATACAGATCGAATTGAGTAACCTCCCCCTTTTTGCGAAGTCGGTTAAAAATGAATTATCATTGCATATCATTTATTGCAGTTCGTCGGAAACGTGTACCCGTAAAATGATGTGCTTTGCTTCTCGTAGGTATGGACTACAGCTGTGTCATACTTCACGCTGTTGAGACAGACGATGGATGATTTCAAATAGTCTTGATTCGCCTATATCTTTCCAAGATGTTGAGTTTTAGTAGAATCAAGGAAATGTTGAACATTTTACTGTAAATGTTATGTGACTCGGTTCACTGTATGCATATTAAAATATTTCGCATTGACTGTGTATGAATCTGTTTTACAACACCGTGGCCGCGAAAGTATCCACCAAATTTATAATAATTAGACTGCGGATGTTCATGCAATTTTAAGAAAGCGAAATTGAATCTGATTTTCCATAGTAGCTTTTTTAGATCTGATATCAATTAAAATCGTACTAAATTTTGTCATATCTTATATCCTAACACTTTTCGAACATTTTCAAAAGTCAGAATTGCATAAAGATCTGCAGTCTATTAATAATCTTTATTATCTACGTACGTACGGATATCGCGAAAATTTGCAATCACATTCCATTTTCCGGACCTGTAACTTCACAAGTAATCCAGCTCGCGATGAAGTTGAACGATGTTACCAAGAATACCACTTTTTTGTTGCAAAAAGAAAGTAGTTGCTTCCCAAGGTGGTTTCTTCAAACAGATGTTCAACTTTGTATTTATCTTTCTCGCAGTCGCGTGTCTTTTAGCCACGATCACGATTCACAGAGGGCTATAATGCTGGAACAATTACGTTGCATGACTTATGGTCTTGCGTACCACGATGAAGGGACGGCAATTATAAATGCATGTGTAGATGCATGGTAATAGGTTTTTCGTTGTCCCTTGCAATCGAACGACTACGTGCAAGTAGTAATAAGACTAAATACAAAGTATACAGCAGTTGAATATGGAATGCGAGGCAATCAAAGGGACTGGAAAACGACTGAATTGATGTAAGTGTGCCAAGAAAGTGAAGGTTGATCATAGTGTGTACAAGATCAATGTCAGAACTTGTCAGGAAACTTCACAAAACTAAAAATGTTCGGGATAGGTACTGACGATTTTGCAATCTCTCTAACATCGATTTTCTTGAGGTTGACCGGTATTTGGACGTCCAAGAATCGACTCGAGCAATGTTCTCGAACTGTCGCTACATGTTTAACTATCGTCATGACATCTCTCTGTATTCTCATGGAGTGTGTGGATCTAATTCGTGGGGATCTGGACGCTGCGGTAAGTGTCTATACAACTAATGTACTCTGAGTGGTGTCTAAGTGCCGCAGTCGTAACTCAATTCCGAATTCGGTGGTTATGTACAGGGATGCGAACCCTAACCCGAACCCGGTTTGGTTCTTGTAACCCGAATAACCCGCCTAACCGGGTTACAGACAGTGATGCGAATGCTAACCCGAACCCGGTTCGGTTCTTGTAACCCGAGTAACCCGTCAAACCGGGTTACTTGTGTTTCATAATGTACACAAACTTTTTTCTATGTTCATCACTTTCATTATTATTTCAAATTTCAACAACATCGTATTGTTGAAACAATTGTTCAAATAAACATATTTTTATAATTCGTTAATTTATTCATTACTCTCATTATTATTTCAATAACAATTTTTTGTTGAAATAATTGTTCAAATAAACATATTTTTATAACTTGTTAATTTATCCATTACTTTCATTATTATTTCAATAACAATTTTTTGTTGAAATAATTGTTGAAAAAATTAATTTTTATAATTTGTTTCTATATTCGATACTTGATTTGTTATTTCAATAATTTGTTGTTAAAATGATTGTTTAAACAAATTTTTATAATTTGTACAAATTTTTATAATTTGCTTCTATATTCGTCATTTGAATTGTTATTTCACTAATTTGTTGTTAAAATAATTGTTTAAACTGTAACAGACCTACAATAACGTAGGTTTGTTACTAAAATACTCCTGTCAAACCTCCACCGGTCATACGCGAGATTCAAAGCGCGCAACGTACCGTCGACCCCCCGTCATCAAAACAGCACCGCCCGTACCGCGTTATCCCCGCACCGACCTTCCTGTTCCAACGGGAATCAAAATCAAATTTCCAAAACAGCAAAATACCTCCCCGCACTACCATCCCTTACCACCAAGCGACTCCTATATAAGCCGTCGGGAAAACGTCAAAATCACCTGAGTCTGCCTGGAGCTATCTAGGACGACATCCTGCCAGAAATCCTGCTCCGCGAGTAGGATCCCGGTACCCGCCGACTACGAGCTCGTTCGCCGTGCGAACCCCTCGTCGTCGGGATCCTGATTCCCATCGGTGTGAACCGTGTTCCACCGAGGAACCGCTCCGGTGCGTCACCGGTAAAGTCGAGAGACGCGTCGTCTACGACATCGGTTGGACTCGAAGAGGTGCGTCACCCCTCGACTCCACCAATCCGTCTCCTGTCCGACATCCTGCACTTCCGCTGGTGAGAACCGCGTTCCACCTCGCAAAACACCCGGTGCGTCACCGGTAAAATTCCGCAAGGCGAGTCGCCTGCAGAATCGGCAGAACGAGAAGCGGTGCGCCACCCTTCCACGTCGCCTAAGAACCGCCTAGTAAGTCTTAGAGCACGGTGCGTCACCTGCATCCCCGTGAGACGAGTCGTCCTCGAGGTCGGACGAGTAAGACAAGGTGCGTCACCTTTTCGAACTCCCCGAAGGACTGTCCGGAGGAGATTTGGGGAACGGTGCGTCACCGACCTCAGAGATCCAGTAGAACCGGCCTAGGTAGGGAGACCTCGGCAATAGCCGCAGTCTACCATCCTCCCACCTACTCCGAGTCCGTCCTCAATCTCCTACAGGTCCAGGTAGCACCCCCGCGTTCGACCGCACTCGAGTACATCGTCACACGCGCACCGTAGCATCGAAATCGAATATCACGTCCGGGAGCACCGTACGCCGAAACACCGGAACGAAATCAATCGCTAGGCAGCGAGCACTGTTATATTTCGAAACACTCGTCTCGTTATTCTTTTCTATCACCGTACCGACTCCTTTCCACGCGCCGAACACGCTCCTCGCCGTTACGAACCCTGGAGCGGCGAGCTATACCGGCCACGAGGAGCACCACCGCGAGAAAGTCGCGCACCAGGAACCAGGACCGTTACAAAACAAATTTTTATAATTTGCTAATATATTTGTTATTTGAATTGTTATTTCAATAATATGTTGAACAAATTACAAATTATAAAAATTTGTTTAAACAATTATTTTAACAACAAATTATTGAAATAACAATTCAAATCACGAATATAGAAGCAAATTACAAAAATTTGTACAAATTATAAAAATTTGTTTAAACAATTATTTTAACAACAAATTAGTGAAATAACAATTCAAATGACGAATATAGAAGCAAATTATAAAAATTTGTTTAAACAATTAAATTAGGGTTAGGGTTAGTTCCGCGGTTCGCATCCCTGGTTATGTATGAGATATTACTAGAACGTGCTGCATAACGTATGCGTGCTGTTAGTGCATTTATATGATATCTTACTATGTCTATTTAATTGAATCATTGCATTCTTAATTTACATTTTGAAGGTACGCTTACGAGTTTAGTGAGTATGTATTATTGTTCATAACATCCGCAGGGTCTTCTGTATGCACTTATCGCTATTCTATGCACGACGAATGACCTATTCAAAATGTGTGTGCTGGTAGCGTATAAGAACGACTTTTTGGATTTGCTGGTCCATCTGCGACGACATTTTTTGGAATCGCAGTATGACACCAACGAGAAAACTATATTAGACGCATGTAAACGTACCTGCGCGATTTACATCGGTTCCTTCACCTTCTTTACGCATGTGACTTTAATTGGTTACATTTTTGTTCCACTGTTACGTAAGTCGCCTGAATATAGAATGAAACTTGTGACAGTGCGTACTAGGACGATCAACTTGTCGTGTAACATTTTTTAATTGCAGTAAGTATTGGGAAAAACGAATCGGACCGGCTCTTTCCATTCGACTTGCCAGAGTCTCCGCTCTATGCCACGCCATACTACGAGATAGCCTTCTTTGTGCAGGTAGTATCATGTCTTCTATATTACGAAAATTATTCTAGCAAAATCGTGAGTAATTGAATTTTTACGTACCCATCGAATCAGGCTATAATCACATATGAGGTAGGTCTATGTCATTTTTGCGTCGACAGTATTCTGTGCATCATGAATCTTCATGTAGCCACGCAATTTCGAATACTGCAGTACAGACTATCAAACCTGAAAAGTGAGAATGTTGCTGATGATCCAGTCACGCGTGTGCCAAGTGCCGCAGAGAATTCTTACATGACGTTCAAGAGATGTGTCCAGCACCACAAGACGCTTATTGCGTATTGCAACAAGCTTGAAGAAGTATTCAGTCTGGTAGTGTTTTCGCAAATAATCATCTTTAGCGTGCTGATATGTTTGAATGGGCTGCAAATACTTGTGGTTAGTATGAATTAGTACAATTTCTTTCTTGGTATCTGAAACTTGAAATCACCGCTAAATGATTAAGAAACATATTTGACGTGACAATTCTACTTGGAATCATTTACATAACTGCAAAGTACATGCTCATATCTTGTTTAGGATACTAGCGTTGGTAGACGTTATACCTCTGTATTTTTGCTTGCAACCTATTTCGTTCAGCTGTTGATGTTCACTTATAGCTGCGACGGTTTAATTCAGGAAAGTCTGAAAGTAGCACCAGCAGTTTATAATTCTCCGTGGGCTTACTTGCCTATGACTGTATATGGAAAAATGTTGCGAAAAGACGTCGTACTAGTTATCATGAGATCTAGAATTCCTTGTTGCCTAACAGCCAAAGGATTCTTCCCAATATCTTTGGAAACGTACACGAAGGTACGATGATAATTTCGTTTGAGTCATTAATTATTCCTGAGACGCATAAAATTTGGAACATCCGTACCAGTGCGACATGAATATTGAAATATGTCAAAATTAATCTAATGTTCGATTATAATCGATTCGATATAATTCAATATTGGTATATCTCAGTTTGTTTAAGAAACTGTTATTTATTTGTTCTACACTGCATTCTATTTTTGAGTATTGCATGCGTACAATCAACTAGATTTTATAATTTAAACACTATAACGAATGGTCTTTTTTTAGTATGTTTATTAAGGTACCAATTAATTATGTAATATATTGTACAGTTGTAAACCAATAAACATATTTCTAAAAAAAAAAAAAAAAAAAAAAAAAACATGTGACATTTGAACCAAAAAGATCTGTTTTCTTTGTGCTTATTAATTTGTTTGCCTGTATTAATAAAGTTCAGTTTAGTTAATTTTGTTTGTTAAATTACATAATCTAACAATAATTGCTATCATTTTCGCAAATACGATATTCAATTTTTAAAATTTAGAATGATCATTCTCCCTCAGCCATGGAAATTTTGATATTCTCAAATGTTAAAATGAATTGTCATTCCACATCATTTGTTGCAGTTCGTCGAAAATATGTACATGTAAATTGATGTGCTTTGCTTCTCGTAGGTGTGGACTACAGCTATGTCATACTTCACGCTGTTGAGACAGACGATGGATGATTATAATAAGTCTTGATTCTCCTATGTATTTCGAAGATGTTAAGTTTTAGCATAATCAAAGAAATGTTGAACATTTTACTGTAAATGTTATGTGACTCGGTTCACTGTGTGCATATTAAAATATTTCGCATTGACTGTGTATGAATCTGTGTTACAACAACGTGCCCGCGAAAGTGTCCACCAAATGTATCATAATTAGACTGCAGATGTTTATGCAATTTTACGAAAGCGAAATTGAATCTGATTTTCCATAGTAGCTTTTTTAGATCTGATATCAATTAAAATCGTACTAAATTCTGTCATGTCTCATATCCTAACACTTTTCGATCATTTCCAAAAGCTATAATTGCATAAAGATCCGTAGTACAGGCAAAGTAGGGCAATAATGAACTAATATTTGAAAATGACTAACAGTCTTTTAAAATAAAATGTCTTTTTGAATACGTCTAACATACATAGGATAATAGTAATTAGTAAAAACTTTTTGATTAGTTAGTCATAACTAATTAATAATATTAATGTATATTAATCGCACAAAAGTAACTGATCACTAAATATTGATTACTGATCATCAACTACTAATTCACTAATACGCAATAGCTAACGATTACTTAGAGCTGTGACTAATTATTTGCCATGTAGTTATCACTAACTAATCCAAAAGTTTTAACTAATGACAATTTTGCTATGACTAACATTCAAAAAGACTATTAGTCATTTTTAAATATTAGTTGATTATTGCGCTACTCTGGGTACAGGTATCCCTCCTACAACACAGCATCTTAGACACGGTTGCGCTCTAACACGATAGGATAAATTGCGGGAACCCTCGTATATGTAGCGCAGCAACCTGTAACACTGTTTCGCTCTAACACGACAATAAAAGTGCGAAAACCTTTGTACAACGCACAAAAACTTTTTATAGGTTTTTATACGTTTTTTATAGGTTTTCGGAACGTAAACCCCTGTCTAGAATTTTCTAGACATTGTGTCTGGGCCTGTGCCACGATCGTTTGGAACATTGTCAGTTTCGAGTTATTTATTGGCGTGTTTAGCTCTTAGAATTAGTTACGGACTTGGGTACGGTTGAAAGTTAAGTGTCCTCTTTCGTTTCGGGAAAACAAACCAGCCGTACCCCCAGTCAATGACAACTGACGCATCGCAGGCCCACACTCAGCGGAAAGGCGACACCAGTTTGGGGACAGATACCTGAACAAGGGGCCCTTGTTCATAGGCTTGTTTTATTTACGAGGCTTGCGTGAGAAACAAAATCACGGATTTAGTAGGCGTACCACATAATTTGGATTACGCCCCGAACTGGTGATTGGTCCCTTGGTTATCCCTACCAAAGAAACGATCTCTTCCCGAACTTTGGTAGGGAATTGTAGGAGAAATAGCGAGCAGAATCTTACGAGCTTGAGAAGGAGTCGTACAAGGCGTTTTAAACCGATATTCGAAGTTGAACGTGAGCGGGAGTTACGAATTGAAGTGTGCCGTGCATTCTGAACTGTCATTCGTCATCAATTTGAACTTTCATTCGTCATCTATTTGAACTTTCATTCGTCATCGATTTGAACTGTCATTCGTCATCGATTTGAACTTTCATTCGTCATCGATTTGAACTTTCATTCGTCATCGATTTGAACTTTCATCCGTCATCGATTTGAACTGTCATTCGCCATCGATTTGAACTTTCATCCGTTATCTATGTGAACTGTCATTAGTCATCTATGTGAACTTTCCTTACGAACTTTCTATGAACTTTTCTTACGAACCATCTCACGAACTTGTATTACGAACTTTCTATGAACTTTTCTTACGAACCATCTCATGAACTTGTATTACGAACTTTTTATGAACTTTTTATTGTGAACTCATGAACTCTATTTGAACTATCATTCGTTAATTATATGAACTTTCTTTCGAACCTTTTATGAACTTCCTTTCATTATTTCTATGGACTTTCTGTGATCTCGTCACGAACACTTCAGTGAACTTGTGTTATGGACTGAACTTTGAACTGTAGAACCTTGGACGTTACAAGAGTTTATGACAAAGTGTGTGATTTGTGTACACATTCTTGTGCAACCCAGAGCGTTTGATTGCTCTTAAACCAGCAGCAATCTTGGACTTGACAACGCTCTAAACACCCCCTTTTTGTACAGGCTCTGAGTCTCGGTTTCACACAACACGGCATTTTAGGAACCTCTCTACCGTATTATAGAAGGGTTACCTCTATAATAATAAACATTATTAGCTACGTACGTACGGATATCGCGAAAATTTGCAATCACGTTCCATTTTCCGGACCTGTAACTTCACAAGTAATCCAGCTCGCGATGAAGTTGAACGATGTTACCAAGAATACCACTTTTTTGTTGCAAAAAGAAAGTAGTTGCTTCCCAAGGTGGTTTCTTCAAACAGATGTTCAACTTTGTATTTATCTATCTCGCAGTCGCGTGTCTTTTAGCCACGATCACGATTCACAGAGGGCTATAATGCTGGAACAATTACGTTGCATGACTTATGGTCTTGCGTACCACGATGAAGGGACGGCAATTATAAATGCATGTGTAGATGCATGGTAATAGGTTTTTCGTTGTCCCTTGCAATCGAACGACTACGTGCAAGTAGTAATAAGACTAAATACAAAGTATACAGCAGTTGAATATGGAATGCGAGGCAATCAAAGGGACTGGAAAACGACTGAATTGATGTAAGTGTGCCAAGAAACTGAAGGTTGATCATAGCGTGTACAAGATCAATGTCAGAACTTGTCAGTGAATTGTTGAAAACTGAAAATGTTCGGGATAAGTTCCGACGATTTTGCACTCTCTCTAGCATCGATTTTCTTGAGGTTCACCGGTATTTGGACGTCCAAGAACCGAATCGAGCAATGTTCTCGAACTGTCGCTGCATGTTATACTATCCTCATGGTATCTCTCTGTGTTTTCGTGCTGTCGTTAGATTTCATTCGTGGGGGGCTGGACGCTGGTGTAAGTGTTTACGAATCTCATGTACTTCGATTGTGAAATGCGTCTAATCCTCGCAATCGTAACTCAGTTCGGAATTTGGAGTTCGGTATGCGTGCATTTGTGTTTGCGATAAATGAGAAATGTTTACGATTGAAACTACAGTAGAACCTCGATTAATATTGATAAATAACAGCCCGATGGATAATCGAGACCCGAGGGACATAATTAAAATGTACATTACATTCCAAAATAAATTTTTTATTTTTGAAAATTTATTTCCCTTCATAGTATAATTATATTTAACCCTTTGCACTCCGAGTTATTTTAACTGGAAAATTAAACATTTCTTCCGATCTAGAATATTTCCATTCCCCATGACTTATGCAATTTTATGGATATGAAATTGGTGTAATACCTCATACAATACGAAAATGTTTAGTAATTGATTAGAGACCGATATATTTCATAATGTAAATAATATTTCGAATAATGGTACAGCAATTTTTAGTGGTGCCTCAGAGGGGACAACGGAGTGCGAAGGGTTAAATGCATATTTGTTTCTAATCGGGATCCGGTTAATCGAGGGGCTACTGTATATACAACTGTTAGTGGATTTAGATGATTATTTACTATCTCATTAAGTTTCTAGTTAAATTGATCCACTGAATTCTTAAATTACATTTTGAAGGTACGCTTAAGGGTTCAGTGAGTACGCATTATGGTTCATAATATCCGCAGGATCTTCTATATGCACTTGTCAATATTCTATGCACGAGCAATGACCTATTCAAAATGTGTGTGATGTTCGTGTATAAGAAGGAATTTTTGGTTTTACTGGTCCATTTACGACGACATTTTTTGGAATCAGAGTATGACACCTACGAAAAAACGATAGTAGACGCGTGCAGAAGTAGCTGTGCGATTTTCGTCAGTTTCTTCACGTTCTTTTCACATATGACATTAGTTGGCTACGTCCTAGGCCCACTGATTGGTAAGTCGACTCAATGCGCAGTTAAACGTGCGACAGTTTGTGCTAGTCTAGTATTTTAATTGTAGTAAGCATTGGGAAAAACGAATCGGAAAGGATGTTTCCGTTCAACTTGCCGAGGGTGCCGTTCTATACTACGCCATACTTCGAAATAACGTTTTTTGTCCAGGTATTATCGTGTTTTCTTTATTACGAAAATGATTGTCGCAAATTACTGAAAATCGTGAGTAACTTAATGTTCACCTACCCATCGAAACAGGCTCTACTCATATATCAGGCTGGCCTTTGTCATTTTTGTTTCGACAATATTCTGTGCATCATGAATCTTCATGTAGCCACACAATTTCGAATACTGCAGCACAGACTGTCAAACCTGAAGAGTGAGGATGTTGTTGAAGATTCGGCCTCGCGAGTGCCAAGTGCCACAGAGAATTCTTACGTGATGTTCAAGAGATGTGTCCAACAGCACAAGAGGCTTATTGCGTTTTGCAACAAGCTTGAAGAAGTGTTCAATCTGATAGCGTTGGCGGAAGTGTTCATCTTTAGCATGCTGATATGTCTCAGTGGGTTTCAAATGCTTATGGTTAGTACGAGTAAAATGTTGTATTTGGTGCTTTTACTATACAGGGTGTCCCAAAATTCGTGAACTTCCCGAAGGGGGGTTGTTCCTGAGATCATTTCAAGCGACATTTTCCTTTGCAAAAATGTTATCCGCGGCTTTGTTTAGGAGTTATTAACGAAAAACACGGACCAATCAGAGCGCGACCTAGACACGAGTTGCCACATTTGGCCCGGCGCGCCAACTGTCTATTGGCCGACTGTGGCAACTCGCGTCTAGGTTGCGCTCTGATTGGACCGTGTTTTTCGTTTATAACTCCTAAACGAAGCCGCGGATAACATTTTTGCAAAGGAAAATGTCGCTTGAAATGGTCTGAGGAACCACCCCCTTTCTGGAAGTTCACGAATTTTGGGACACTCTGTATTACAGTAAATCCGCATTTATTGACGAACAGCCGTGTCCTGCACGGACAGTGATCGTTCAGGGACATTATTTTTTTATGACTGCGTCTGCCAGTGTTCCGATATTGCCTAAGACTTTTCGTACGATGGATAGCCGCTAGAGGCGCTACGCGTAAAAAACAGTAACGTATCTATGATGACGAAGTAGTAGAGCCCTGCGTCTTGCGCCTTGAGACAGTTATATTGGCGCGAAAGTACCGAGACAATCTGTTCCGGACAAAAAAACTTCGGGACGTGTCCTATAAGTTACAAAATATACACAAATACACATGTTATACATTCATTTCTCAGAATCAAATCATACAAATCTTTCAAATTCTGCGGGGTGCTCAAGGTACCACATTTTATCGAGAATCTTACATTACTGAGGCTGGCAGCGCCTCTAGCGGCCATCCATCGTACGAAAAATCTTAGGTAATATCGGAACACTGGCGTCTGCCGCGCCGGGACCAGTGTTGTGAACTGGTACGGGAAAACTCGCGCATGCGCGGCGAATCCAGGAACGTATCTGCGTTCTACAGTCCGTAGCTTGTGGGGCAAGTTGGGGCGAACGATTTATTGACGAAAATAGAGAAAATCTGCAATTTTTTGCCATCTTTAAACGTTTGTAGCTCATTGCAGCGTCAACCGATTGTGACGAAACTTTCAGAATATGTTTAATTGACACAGATCTACAATACGTATTTTTTAAATTTTCAATATAGGCCCACATAAAAAAGTTAAAAATTCAACTTTTAGTATTTTTTCAACAATTCCGATCAATTGCAATTTTTGAAAATATTTCTTTTCGCATCCTTTAGTAAACTAATTTCATAAATATAAATAAATAAAAGTTCAAATCGTATAGTACAATATTTAAACAATATTTAAACAATATTTAAAAAGTTATCGTCTTCTTTAGAGCGGTCTTAAACTTTTGTCCGCTACTGTAAATATACAATTAGAATATATTTATATATTACATGTACATACACGTCAAATTTTAATATAACATACGCATGTTAAACGTCATGTTTGAAAATCGAGAAGAAAAGATTTTGCGAAGCTATGCGGGGCAACCAAGGTGCCCGATTTTGTACTTCAGTGACGCTAGAATCGTCGCGCATGCGCGAGTTTTCCCGTACCAGTTCACAACACTGGCCGGGACTTGAATAAAAGAATGAAATGCGGATAGCGGTGGCCGAAGCGTGTCGCCGTCGCACAGTGGTAAAATGTCTAATTCTAGCTGGACAAAAATAATTTTTCTCAATTATTGAAAAACATATTTAATTGAGAAAATATATTATTAGACATACTGAACTAAATAATTCTAACATTATATCTCATTATTTCCATTTTTTATCCATTAACAACTAGTTGAATGTTCCGAAACTGCGGTGAATTTTTGTGTCGTGCATTGAAAAATGAAAAGTAAGTACATATTAAACTAATTTATATTTTCTCGTTTTAGTTTAAAACTAAAAGGAGGAAGTAAATAAAATAAACTATAAACGAAACCGTTTCTTTTATGAATGAGTTAATAAAGTGAGATTATACTTTGACTCGAGCATACTCAAGCAGCAATATTTTTGTATATTTTATCTATATGAATTACCTAACAATGTCGAAGAAAAACTAGCTGCTTCAACCTGCTACTTATTGAGAAATCCGGTCCGATTAGATCGCTTAATTATAGTTTGTAATACAAATATTATATGTAATTAAGTTACTGTAATTATAATTTTTAAAAAGAGTAATCATATTAAAGTAATTTTCTTATATTCACAGACTTTACCTTCTATAAGTCAGAAATATATAAATATAAGAAAAATATCCGTTTGTTATCATTTTTATGTTCAATTCCTTTATAACAAAAAAATAAATGTCATAATAGGAATTATCAAGTATCAAGAGGATATAAATTATTCAAAAATAATTTTGTCCACCTAAAATCGAAACATTTACCACTGTGCGTCGCCGGTGCAGTTTAAAGGCCCACGTGTTCTCTTAACGTAATGCCAATTAAAAATGCTTTATTTTTCATAACATATTTTTTTATGGGACTTTCACTAACTTACTTTTGGCATTTTTCTGATTAAAATGACAGAAAAGACGATATAATTTCAACAGTATTTAGTGGTCTAATCGACGATGAAAGTTTCGAACGCAACAAAGAACAGCGTATGGCAGTGCCTTCCAACCTGTATGCTACTACGCCTCTCTAAAAATATTTTTTTTCCGCGCCTCCCTATTTATACCCGAATTTGTACTGTTACGTTACGATGAGAAGATTATTTATTTGTAGATACTATTTTATGAACATTAATTTTTTATTAAAAATTTTGGCGCCTCCCCTGGCAATACTCCGTGCCTCCCCTGGGGGCCGCGCCTGCCAGGTTGGAAACCGCTGGCGTATGGGGAAGAAAGAGACGCAAAAACGCTTCCGTGCGCCCAAAACTTTCATCGTCCATTAAATCTCTGAATATAATTGAGATTAGATCGTGTTTGGTGTCATTTTAATTAGAGAAATGTGAAAAATATGTTAGTGAAAGTCCCATAAAAAAAATGAAAATTAAGAAGTTTGAACATTCGATTTATGGTGTCAATGACGTGGTGTTCACACCGATATACCCGAGCCGAGATCAATCATCGCCGCCCTGCGGCGCACAGTGGAACTTTTCGTCCAAATCGGAGACAAAATCAAAGAACTTTCGATAGAAATGAGGTAGAGCGATGAAATTTTTTTTAAATTAAAGCTGAAACTTAGCAGAATATGGAAAAAACAGGAAGATTATGGTACAAACGTTTTATAACCTTGAGAAAATTCGTTAAACAATTCGTTCACAACAATCGATTTCTTGTAAAATCCTGAGGTCGTAGACAAATTTTGAGACCAGATTTGAAATCAGCGTGAAAAAATCTACGGAAAATGATATATAGCAAAAATTTAAAAAATTTTTTTTTGCCCGTGGTAACGCAGAGACCACATTTTTTGGAAATTGTGAAAGTTTAGCGAATTTTCTCAAGGTTAAAAACCGTTCGTACTGTAATCTCCCTATTTTTCCCATATTCTGCAAAGTTTCAGCTTTAATTTAAAAAAAAATTCATCGCTCTACCTCATTTCTATCGAAAGTTATTCCTTTTTGAAGCGAGGCAAGTCACTTTTCCCCACTGTGCGGCGCGGCGCGGCGTTGGCCGGCAGTGGAGTGGGTAGGCACATGACAGCGATCGCACAGGCGACCGCGGACAGTAAATGCGGATTTACTGTAAACGGATCCATAGTTGGAAGTTGGTTTTTTCATCACTTGAAAAAATGCATTTTTTCCCAACGAAAATCCGTATAATTGAAAATAATCCGCAAGAATCAAACTACAATAAAAATCTCAAGTTAAATCGAGATTACCCATTCACAAGTATCTCTACTTAGTATCAATTCGTTTCTATTTTTCAAACCTGAAATCGCCTTAATTAAATAATCAAGGAAGATCCTCTACAAACTTGCTCATCTCATGTTCAGGCTACTACAGTTGGCAGACGTTGCACTTTCCTATTTTTCTTTGCGACCTGCTCCGTTCAGCTTCTGATGTTCACCTATAGCTGCGACGGTTTGATTCAGGAAAGTCTGAATGTGGCAACAGCAGCTTACAGTTCACCGTGGTCTTACTCGCCTATGAATAAATATGGGAAAATGTTGCGAAAGGACGTCACACTAGTTATCATGAGATCCAGAGTTCCTTGCTGCTTAACAGCCAAAGGATTCTTCCCTGTATCTTTGCAAACGTACACGAAGGTACGAAAAATGATAAAAAAGCGCCATCTACATCAAAAATAATTCTGATGGAACTTATAAAGTTTACCACTTTTCTGAAGACGTAATTTCATTTATAGCTGCAGAGATAAAATTGAATCAACTTTAAAAGAAATTTGAATGAACAATATAAAATCAATGTGAATTATTCCAATCATTTTCACGAACACATTTAGATTAATTCTCGATCCGCTACGGAAGTTTTGATATTCCAAATATTATTGCAGGTATGGAGTACAGCTGTGTCATACTTCACGCTGTTGAGACAGACGATGGACGATCTCGAAAATTCTTGATTCTGCTACATCGATCGAAGATGTACTAATAGCAAGATTTGTACAAAATTAATAGACAATACTATATTCTAAACAATCACACGTTCAACTGCATGCGATCTATTAACAACACAGTGTTTCGAACGGAACCCTCACGAACGCCGGAGAAAAATGGTAAATAAAGCGTTTAATCTTTTCAGCATTGTAAATAAAAACACTTACCGAATAAAATATATGAAGAAAACACTTTATGTATCAGTTATTTCCGCAGTATGTCCCCCAGTGTCGCGTCACGAAAGCCGCTCTTCCCACAGAAGCTACAATTCCTTTTGTTCTTCCGAAGAAAGGCCATTCTTTTGTCGTCAGAAAAGAGCCTTTCTTTATCAAAAAGTAGTGTTTGATCGTTGACCACCGTTCGACGTAACGGCTATATCCCCTGAATCGTGAATAACTCATCCGTCCCTTGCACGGCTGCGTTATTCAAAAGTAGCAATTGCGGTTGCACGTGATCGGACCGCCCTCTTGCTATAAAGACTGAATTAAGAATGAATACAGAGCGCATAATAGACGAATAAAGTATGACTCACGGATCAAAGAAAAATCGCCAGACTCGAAATCCGAAATCGAGATATTCGAATGCGGCTATTCGAAATTCGCCATGGGCTTAAAGCATGGCAAAGGTTTTTCTATCGTTCTATCAGCTATTTTGATGAAGTGCGTCGGAATTTGGTTCGCGGATAATGCTTTCGAAGAACGTTTGAGGAATGGTACGTTCATCTACACAGTGATTGCTATTATTTTCGGTGTGTGGGTGCAGGCGGAGGACCTTTTTCACACGTGGGATGACTTCGGTGTAAGTGTGTGCCAATTATGTACTTGTTCCACGAGCTTATGCATTTTATGCATTTGTCGCGCCCGTGATTATATTTAACTTCATATAGATTATTATTTCTGAGTAAGTGCAATTTTAGAAAGGGTATAGCCGGATAAGCATGGGCCAGCGGCCCCCGCTCCGATTTTCCTGATTCCTGTCTTAAAACATCGTTTTATGTCTAAAAAAACATTGTGTAAAATTTCAAATGTCTACCCCCACCGATAAGGGTGATATTGAGGTAAATTCCCCCGCACTTAAATGCAATTTGCGCTAAAACGAGAAAAGATATCGACATGGGATAAACGGCAAATAAAAGATGTAGATACACTCTATATTTCCGATTTTTTTCAGAATTTTTTGCTAATTATTTATAGTTGAAAATAATTAATTAATTTTTTGGGAATTTTTTTAAATATCTTCCCCTAGGTTGACATCTACCAAAAAATTCTAAAATATTGCTATGATTCTAACCTATTTTGTAAAAAAATCTCAGAAGTGTCCGTTTAGTGGAACAGTGTCAAAAAAAATAAAGTATGCCAGCGAACGCTCGGTTTGATCAGTAACGACGCAGCGACCGATTCCCCTTGCGGCGGCTAGTGACGGGAGCGAACGGGAAGTCGGCGCTTTCCTTGTTTTTTTCTTTTTTTTTATATGTATTTATAAACTAAACGATTTTTATTGTCTAGAATATAATTGTTTAGACTTCTAACAGTAATCATGTATTAGAAGATTTAGTCGCATTTTTACATGTATCAGCTTTTCCGTACAAGCGCCGACTTCCCGTTCGCTCCCGTCACTAGCCGCCGCAAGGGGAATCGGTCGCTGCGTCGTTACTGATCAAACCGAGCGTTCGCCGGCATGCTTTATTTTTTTTGACACTGTTCCACTAAACGGACACTTCTGAGATTTTTTTACAAAATAGGTTAGAATCATAGCAATATTTTAGAATTTTTTGGTAGGTGTCAACCTAGGGGAAGATAGTTAAAAAAATTCCCAAAAAATTAATTAATTATTTTCAACTATAAATAATTATCAAAAAATTCTGAAAAAAATCGGAAATGTAGAGTGTATCTATATCTTTTATTTGCCGTTTATCCCATGTCGATATCTTTTCTCGTTTTAGCGCAAATTGCATTTAAGTGCGGGGGAATTTACCTCAATATCACCCTTATCGGTGGGAGTAGACATTTGAAATTTTACACAATGTTTTTTTAGACATAAAACGATGTTTTAAGACAGGAATCAGGAAAATCGAAGCGGGGGCCGCTGGCCCATGCTTATCCGGCTGTACCCTTTATAATAATTGTGCTCATAATGATGAAAGTGGTCTGTAAGTCATGTATTTCTTGTTTCAAGATGTTTAAAGGAAAAGGATATTAACACTAAATGAATTCCATATAATGTTGAAATAATAAGCACTGTAGTCATTATTGACGTTATCGTAAAAATTGCATTGACTTAATTCAGTTTAAAATAATGTGATGTGAAATGTTATTTTTCTTCAATCTTGACTTTTACCGCTTTCATAATTATGGGCACATATAATGATTGAAAGTTGAATTTGAATTTAAGTAGTCGTTTTTATTACAGGCTCGAACGTATATCGCGTGCAACATTATGTGCCTGAACATCGCGTTGCTCAAGATATTCATCATATCCTTGCATAAAAAGAAATTTCTAGGTTTAGTCGAGTACATGGACAGAAACTTTTGGCACTCGAACTATGCGCCATATGAGCAAATGATCTTCGTTAGTTGGAAACGCATCTGCACTTACTTCATCTGCATCTTCACTTTCTTCACGGAGGCCTCCATTATGGGTTATGCGATCAGGCCAATTGTAGGTAAATCAACAAACCATCTAACTACGATCAACATTTTTAATTAATTCTAATTTGAATTTACGAGCGAAATTTGTAATTAATTCTTCGAATACGTTCCGTTTTAGCAAATGTTGGCAAAAATGACTCGGACAGGATACTTCCGTTCAATATGTGGATCAATTTGCCGTGGACTTTGACGCCATACTTCGAAATAACTTTCGTGTTGCAGGTGATTATTAATTTCCTGAAAAAGATATTATTAATGGACTGCGGATCTTTATGTAAAATAAAAAAATGTTTGCATTGATTGCAAGATATGGGAGCCAAGTAAACATGTCTTTCTTCTTTTAATTATCTCATTAAGGTGGAACTAATACACTGGTGGCCTTAAATCTTTTTAATATGTCCACTGTTTTAAATTGTACGTACCCGTTTTTGTCACAAATGCATAAAATCCGCAGTCTAATTATGAATGTATCACGTGTGACCAACTTCTCCAGCGGGAGCCAGAGAACCCCCACTACCACTGGGACGGTCCTCCCACTTCCGACCAACCCGTCTGCCATAATGATGGGCATGATTCCCCACTCTTCCACCTCCGTTCAGCAGCCAAGCAGATGGGGAGGGGGCAAGCCGGAGAGAAGAGTGGGGATGGAAGCCACCAGTTCGTCTCCCCTGATAAAATCATTTTTTCTTAAGAAGGATGAATATTTTTTGATAAATCACAATACTCAAGTCCATCGGAGATTACTTAATTTTTTCCAAAAAATGCTTGTGTCTCAAAAACACATAAAATATTTCCTAAAACAGTACATATAATATAATTTGTTTTAAACTTACGTACTTCGATTTTAAAATGAAAACTCTTGATACGCAATTTTCTCTTGATTTAAGCAGATGATTCAGTGAAGATGAAACACTTTTCATTGCTTTCCCCGCACTTCGGTATTTTATTCAGGTTCTATCTCTGTATCACGTGGGCGTATGTTACATTTGCTGCGACAATTTCCTGTGCATCATGAACCTGCACGTAGCCGGTCAGTTTCGCATATTGCAAAACAGATTGAAGAACATTCATAGATCACAAAGCGCCGATAGCAGACAGGAAAAATGGAACGATTGTGCGCTGCAGTCACAGGAGAAACAGTACTACACATTCAAAAGCTACGTGCAGCAACATCAAGCGCTCATTGCATACTGCGCCGAGCTTGAACACATCTTCAGTCCGATCGTACTTGCGCAAGTGCTGACATTCAGCTTGCTGATTTGTTTCGTAGGATATCAAGCGATTTTGGTCAGTATGACTATCAAGTTTCTGCTTAGAATGTCTTGCTATACGCTACCCCAGGGGTCGGCAACCTTTTGAGTCGGAAGAGCCAAAAATTACAATTTACAAAATTTCAAAGTTTTTAAAGAACCACAAAATATTTTCTTGCCAAAAATAAATAGTACTCGCATAAATAAAGTTATTTGATAAAAAAAACTGATCTATTTATTCATAAGAAAAAACATCCAAAGAGCCGCATGTGGCTCGCGAGCCGCAGGTTGCCGACCCCTGCACTACCCGCTGAAAGTTTGGAATCACGGTGTAAATTCAGAGAGACAGGATGTTTCTAAGAAAAACTGGATGCCTTTAGAGCAACCGAACAAGATTTATTTGTCAAGAAACTTACGAGCAGCATGTTTTACAGTTTGTATTATTTTTTTTTGTCACTTTCATTAAAAACCCGCTTTTATCTTTAATGACAGCCTGACATATTCAGGGCATCCCGGCCATTAGTTTTTCGAATGTTTCTAATTTGATATTTTTCCATGCTTCTTGTCGCGAAAGATGTCCCTTTTTTCAAAAGTGCATTTCGAGCATTATTTTACACTCGGTGTATAAACGATACAATAGCATTATGGACATAAGAAATTGCTAATAATTACTCTGTGGATCTTTATGCATTTACGAAGAAATTAGTGGAGTGAAATATAAAACAGCAATAGATTGGAAAAATTCAAGAATATTGTAATGTTGTTTTTAACGTAATAAAATCATTAAGGGATGAAATCACTTTTTATTTTATTTGTGCTTCCCAAAAAATATGCAGAATATTTTTATTTTGCATAAAGATCCGCAGAATTTATCGGTATATTCGATTTTTACAATAATCAGCAAGTGATGCCATACTTTTGGACAGTAATGTATTGTTGAAACTAATAAGATTGTGGTACATACATTGTAGGCAGATGTACCGATAACGGGGCGTATTATATTTGTAAACCTTTTGACGTCGAGTATGTGTCAGCTGTTAATGTTCACGTACAGTTGTGATTGCTTGATACGCGAAAGTGCAGCAATAGCCACAGCTGCGTACGCAGTCCCATGGATGAAGTTCTCCATGGATAAATTTGGAAAACAGCTTCGAAGGGATTTGCAATTTGTCGTGATGAGAACGAAGCGGCCTTGTTGTCTAACTGCGAACAAGTTCTTTGCAGTTTCACTGGAAACTTACACGAGCGTAATTATGAATAATTTTGTTTCCCATTAACAAATTCCAGATCCAAATTATGCATAGAATTTTGTTTAATTTTATGTTAGGAATTTTGAAGAACATCAGAGTTTTGCTTCATTGAGTAGACCAAATCTAAGTGACTAGTAGATAAATGCATTTTTATGCATTTATGGCTTCAAAAAATTTTCAAAAAGTGCTAGGAAATAAAATTTCACGGAATTTAGGACGATTTTTATTTATTTACAAAGACTACTACCACTGAAAATAACATTTCACGTGATTCCACTTTCTTAAAATTTGCCTACAAAAATTGAAAATTGAATGAGCATCCGCAGTTTAGATTAGTAAACAGTGGGTCTTGGCAAAGTTTGCTTCCTGAATAAATCTTTTAGGAAATGATATTGAATTCCATAAAATTTTGTATTCCACTATTTTCCAGACTTATATTAGAAAATTTATTAGAAAATATATATTCAATTTATTAGAGTAAGTTTATAGATTTGTGAATCACAAATACCCAGGACATGATCGTGTTTCTGTGTTGCAGGTACTGAGCACTGCAATGTCATACTTCACACTGTTAAAACAGAACTCTTCTCACGAAATGGGCTCGTAATATTTTCTGCATCACTGTTCTACATCCAGTTGTGCTGTATATTCTATGTAAATATACAAATTAGGTATGAAGTTATAAGAATTAAAATATAGATATACGATATTATATGTACAATAGATACAATACGGAATTTGGCAGTCATTATTTTCTTAATTTTTAATGTACGTGTAAATAAACACATTTTAGTTACCTCCATGATTTTTACGTGCACGTTCTTTCACTGAAAGTTTGTCACACACTACCACGATGTCAAAGGAAACTTTATTCCGCGAAGTCAACGATTCTCTTTCGTCATCGAATCCATCCGTCGTGTTTTAGACTATCCCCTGCATGATTCAGCGTCTCTATACGCCATTTTGAGAAGTATCAATTAGGGTTCGACATGCATCGTGTTATTTATTCAAACACGATATTGAAGATCAAAGATCAAATACAACCGAAACTTTCGGTAACACTCGATGACGGCGTACTATATATTATTCTAACTTCGAATGTACTTCAGCACGTCATCAATATTTCCAACAATAACCCTACGTCTTCTGCAGTCGCTTGTTCATATTCCCAAGTATCATATCGTACAGTTCTTTTAATCGTGGCATAGGGTGCGTAGCTCATTTTAATGTGTAAAAACTAGTGTGTGTACAAAGAAGAAATAAAAATAGTTATGATAATTGTATGATCAAGAAGTAAAGGATGAAAAGATACATCATTGTGGATACGATAGAACAATATAACATGTCCCCAATTTACAACAAAAGCTCTCACACATTGTCCACAACTAACAAATGCCAATTCCGATTGAATATCGCGAACGATGTGACTGGATGTGAATAGATTTCGTGATTATGAATAAACTACGGTTCTCTATAGAAAGAGCAGTATAATTGCATCAAAGTGCATAGTATTTTTCCGTCATAATCGAACCTTAACAATCATCCCCACCTACTGATTATCGTAGTTGACAGCTGGCGTGCACGATTTCACTTCTGTCAGCGATGTGGCGAAGGGGGAGGACAATTGTGAGCGAGAGAGGAACAAAAGCGGAACATTTCTACAGTGGTAGTACGAACGTATTCGTACACCTTTTAAAAACGAATAACTTTTCCAAAATTGGACCCAACAGTTTCTTTGAGAAGTTAGTCACAATTTTTAAATTTTTTATCCGTGCGGGGGGCATGAAAATTTGCTGGGTCGAACTTTGAAAAAGTTATTCGATTTTAAAAGGTGTACGAATACTTTGGACACCCACTGTATATACAGGGTGTCTCACAATTCCTTCAATATCCGGAAATGAGAGGTTCCTCAGATCATTTGGAGCAACATTTTCCTTTGCAAAAATGGCGTCCGCGGTTTTGTTATGGAGTTATTAACGAAAAGCACGGACCAATCAGAGCACGAGCTAGACGCGTATTGGCACAGTCGGCCAGTTGAAAGTTGGCGCGCCGCACAGTGGGGAAAAGTGACTTGCGTCGCTTCAAAAAGAAATAACTTTCGATAGAAATAAGGTAGAGCGATGAATTTTTTTTTTAATTAAAGCTGAAACTTTGCAGAATATGGGAAAAATAGGGAGATTACAGTACGAACGTTTTATAATCTTGAGAAAATTCGTTAAACAATTCGTTCACAAAAATCGATTTCTTGTAAAATCCTGAAGTCGTAGACAAATTTTGAGACCAGATTTGAAATCAGCGTGAAAAAATCTACGGGAAGTGATATATAGCAAAAATTTAAAAAATTTTTTTCTGCCCATGGTAACGCAGATACCACATTTTCTGGAAATTGTGAAAGTTTAACGAATTTTCTCAAGGTTAAAAACCGTTCGTACCGTAATCTCCCTGTTTTCCCATATTCTGCAAAGTTTCAGCTTTAATTTAAAAAACAATTCATCGCTCTACCTCATTTCTATCGAAAGTTATTCCTTTTTGAAGCGAGGCAAGTCACTTTTCCCCACTGTGCGCCGCACAGTGGGCTAAACCGACGAAATCTGTGTCAAAATCAAAGAACTTTCGATAGAAATGAGATAGAGCGATGAAATTTTTTTAAATGAAAGCTGAAACTTTGCAGAATATGGAATAATTATGGAGATTGTGGTACGAACGTTTTTTAACCTTGAAAAAATTCGTTAAACTTGCACAACTTCAAGAAAATTGTGGTTCTTCTAATACTACGCGCGGAAAAAATTTTTTTTAAAATGCGACACGTCATTTCGCGTAGAGTTTCTCACGCCGATTTCAAATCTGGTTTCAAAATTTGTCTACAACCTCAGGATTTTGCAAGAAATCGATTTTTGTGAACACAACTTATGAAATCATTTTTTCGTTGAAATGAATTGGTAACCCACTAGTTTGAAGGAATATTGTATTCTCATATATAAAACACATTAAAAATAATCATAATGAAGTATTTGAACGTTTACTTAACATATATCACTTGTAATGCATTACAGTCACGCTGTATGATTATTTTTAATGTGTTTTATATATAAGAATACAATATTCCTTCAAACTAGTGGGTTACCAATTCATTTCAACGAAAAAATGATTTCATAAGTTGTGTTCACAAAAATCGATTTCTTGCAAAATCCAGAGGTCGTAGACAAATTTTGAAACCAGATTTGAAATCAGCGTGAGAAACTCTACGGGAAATGATGTATCGCATTCAAAAAAAAAATTTTTTCCGCGCGTAGTATTGGAAAAACCACAATTTTCTTGAAGTTGTGTAAGTTTAACGAATTCTTTCAAGGTTAAAAAACGTTCGTACCACAATCTCCATAATTATTCCATATTCTGCAAAGTTTCAGCTTTCACTTAAAAAAAATTTCATCGCTCTATCTCATTTCTATCAAAAGTTCTTTGATTTTTACACAGATTTCGTCGGTTTAGCCCACTGTGCGGCGCACAGTGGGGAAAAGTGACTTGCCTCGCTTCAAAAAGGAATAACTTTCGATAGAAATGAGGTAGAGCGATGAATTTTTTTTAAAATTAAAGCTGAAACTTTGCAGAATATGGGAAAATAGGGAGATTACGGTACGAACGGTTTTTAACCTTGAGAAAATTCGTTAAACTTTCACAATTTCCAGAAAATGTGGTTTCTGCGTTACCACGGGCAGAAAAAAATTTTTTTAATTTTTGCTATATATCATTTCCCGTAGATTTTTTCACGCTGATTTCAAATCTGATCTCAAAATTTGTCTACGACTTCAGGATTTTACAAGAAATCGATTTTTGTGAACGAATTGTTTAACGAATTTTCTCAAGATTATAAAACGTTCGTACTGTAATCTCCCTATTTTTCCCATATTCTGCAAAGTTTCAGCTTTAATTTAAAAAAAAATTCATCACTCTACCTTATTTCTATCGAAAGTTATTTCTTTTTGAAGCGAGGCAAGTCACTTTTCCCCACTGTGCGGCGCGCCAACTGTCAACTGGCCGACTGTGCCAACACGCGTCTAGCTCGTGCTCTGATTGGTCCGTGTTTTTCGCTAATAACTCCTTAACAAAGCCGCGGACGCCATTTATGGCAAAAAAAAGTGTTGCTCCAAATGATCTCGGGAACCTCTCATTTCCGGATATGGAAGGAATTTTTAGACACCCTGTATAATAGATTGACACTGTTCAACCATAATCTCGCTCTATCGACACTGATTTCGAAGCAACTGTCAACTATCTTCGGAGTAATTGAACACGATGAAGAAGTCCAACGATTTTACTATAAACTTAATGATCCCGTTTATGAAGTATTTTGGTTTCTGGATGGTAACCGGACGCGAGAAAATATTCAGTCGTATTATAATATTTATTACGTACGTCCAGGTAATTTATCTGCTAAGCATTGTGGCGTATGATGCTATGTTCTTGAGTCCAGATTTCAGCGTGAGTATACGAACTTCTTCAGCAGATACAATTAGATACACCTATTTAGTTCATTGTTATCTAAACGATTAGCCCACACTGTAATCTTTCTTTGTTTATAGACACAACTGTACAACATGATCAACGGTGTATCAATATTCAACAGCCTCTTTAAGCTGATCGCTATACATCCATGCAAACGGAAATTTTTTAACTTGATTCTCCATTTGCAACATGAATTCATAGATTCGGAATACACTGAACACGAGAGAAGAATGTTGCTGGCTTGCCAAAGGACTGCCAAGATCTTCATCTGGACCTTCACCATCCTTGTACATGTAACGGTGTTGGGATACGCCGCGATTCCATTTTTTGGTAAATCGTTTTTCAAACACCTTCGTTAAAGTTTCAGTTGTTCCTCAATCCCATAGACATATAGAGATAGACTGCGCGGCCTGTACGAAGCGCTGAAGCCCACATTAGCCGGGGTCCATAGCGCTCTCTTTCTAATTGATGTGTCGCACAGTGGTCCCAAAGCCCGAAAACGCGGACAAAACCTAAAAAATGAACTTTCAGCTAGGTAAGTTTTAATTATGGGGTTGGCTACTCTAAGAGTATATCTACTTGGAGGTAAACGGTAAAAAGGTCCCATGTTTATACCTGACCAACAGTCGCAGTCCAAACTTCGGTTTCATTAGTCAGTGCCTTCATTCTCTTCCAAGTCTCAGTGCGAGTTTTAACTGTACAGTGCGTAAATTGTATTGGAACGTATCGATTTTAATTGTGCATTATGGATGTTGTTTGTGGAGGTAAGTTGCATAGTTTTTAGTGCCAAATGTTTATTATTAACTGATAACTATGTATGCAAAAGTAAGGGTAAAACTGAAGGCATAAATTTTAAAGATTAATGTAAAAGTTGAGTTTCCTTCACCTTCCATCGCTAAAACTTGTTCGAGATTCTAGTTTATACTATTATCTTGCAATCTATAAAAAAATTAGCTGCCCTCTCTGCCCCTGTGGTCTTATGACTGTTTTTTATAATGTAGAGTAGGTATTTTGTGAGCATTCGTTGCATTTCTTCTCGAACTGAGAGATATACACTAAGTTTTTCTGAACAATTTAAATAGTTTTTGAAGGATTATGCTTAGAACGTATGGAGGACACAGATTGCCAGTTTTTTTATAAACAATAATACAATATATCTGAAATTTTTTTATATTTTTTAAGTTCAGATTCGTGATCAGCGACCCCAGAAACGCCTTAATACCAATTTTGAAACAGATCCAATAATTTTTTAATGTATATGTCCGCCATATTGGATCCGCCATTTTGTTTTTTTAAATTTTAAGTTCAGATTCGTAATCAGCAACCCCAGAAACGCCTTAATATCAATTTTGAAGCAGATCCAATAATTTTTTAATACGATTTGAGGTTTTGTCCGCGTTTTCGGGATTTGGGACCACTGTGTGTCGGTGGGGAAAGATTCCCCTACTTGCTTGCTAGATAATGTAGATTTCTACATAGTATTGATTAATTTGTTAATATTTATTTGGTTTCTGACATTTATTTGTTTTTTGGTTACCTACCATCGAATTGTAAAATAATAACAGATTAGAATAAACATTCAAAGACACACGTTTATTTATTGGAGAACGTTCCTCCACATAGGGCCGTTTCTAGGTGTACAGCCGCCTGCGTGCTGAGCAATTTTTCGCCGTCCCCCACCCTCACCTTGACAATAAGAAAAAATATTTAAACCAGTATACATAAGTGCTTTATTCAAATTTATAATGAGAAATTCAGAATACAATGGATTTGTTGTATTAACGCATTTTACAATCTAATAATATATCGCATTCGCAATTCCTAATATAAAATTTTATTTTATTTCGGTTGCGTTGTTCTATTTTCGACCGCAGTCGACCGCCCCCTAAAATCGGCCGCCTGCATATTCAGGAGCATATTGGAGCTTGCAGATGCAGCACTTTTTTACCATTCTTAAAATAAATATGGTTTCACTTAATTACGTCCAATAAATAAACGTGTGTCTTTGAATGTTTATTCTAATCTGTTATTATCTTACAATTCGTTGGTAGGGAACCAAAAAACAAATAAATGTCAAAAACCAAATTAATCAATACTATGTAGAAATCTACAGTCCCTGCTCACTTTATTAGACTCACCTGAAGAATTGGTGCTTTTTGAAATCCTATAAGGAATGCAACGCTGTTTTCAACCTATGGGGTAATGATGGGGTAATGATTTCGTACTACAAGTTTGCCTTATAGGTTGCCTATCCAAGTGTAAAATTTTCTTGCAAGAGCAAAAAATCCCCCTTTTACCATGGCCCGGCAACTCACCGGACATGAATCCGATTGAAAATGTCTGGAAGTGCCTGAAGAGAGAACTGGCCAAAGAAAATATAACGACAAAGACCAAGTTGATAGAGAGAATAATCTATCACTGGCACCATAACGTTGCATTAAAAGAAATTGCACAAACTTGCATAGATAGCATGTCCAGAAGAGTTGCGGCTTTAAGAGCAGCTGAGGGCGGATTAACAAAATACACTGTCCAACACCAAATTTGTTCCCCAATTACTGTTGGGTCCTTTGTATAGAGTTGTTTGCTCTGATTCCGAATCTGTTTTTAATTTTTTTCCTATACGCACAGTTTTTGAGGAACATGGCTTTGAAAAAAAAACATATTTTTCAAATTTAAACAAATATTGTAGTGTTATTATAAATGATATCGAATTGTTCTTTATAGCAAAAGATTCTGTAGACTTTCCCGAATACAGCGGTATCCAAAATTAATACATTATGATTGTTTAAACATGTTTAAATAATCACTAAAGGCGGAGCGACACCACTTTTGCACCAATTTTTGAGGATACTTTTCAATTTATCTCAAAAAATAAGAGTCCAGCGGAAAATCGAACTATACCATGCAATAGAGCAAACTTTTATCTTGAGAAACCCCTCTTTGAAGTTTGAAACGTCGACGTTTTTTTCGAACCAGAAAGCAAAATATCTTCGCCCGACATGAGTTGCCGCCAGTGGCGCTCACCATTACAACGGTCGTTCGCCGCTCCGTATCCCGTCCCTGCGCCGTATCTCGTCCCGAGCGCCACTGGCGGCAACTCATGTCGGGCGAAGATATTTTGCTTTCTGGTTCGAAAAAAACGTCGACGATCCAAACTTGACAGGGTGGCTTCTCAAGATAAAAGTCTGCTCTATCGAGTGGTATAGTTCGATTTTCCGCTGGACCCTTATTTTTTAAGATAAATTGAAAAATATCCTCAAAAATTGGTGCAAAAGTGGCGTCTCTCCGCCTTTAATGATTGTTTAAACATGTTTAAACATTCATAATGTATTAATTTTGGATACCACCGTATTCGGGAAAGTCTACAGAATCTTCTGCTGCAAAGAACAATTCAATATCTTTTATAATAACATCACAATATTTGTTTAAAGTTGAAAAATATGTTTTTTTTTCAAAGCCATGTTCCTCAAAAACTGTGCGTATAGGAAAAAAATTAAAAACAGATTCGGAATCAGCGCAAAAAACTCTATAAGAAGGACCCAACAGTAATTAGGGAACATAAAAAAAGTTGAAATTTGTTGGACAGTGATATTAGTGTTTTAAGAATTATATTGATCTATTTGTGTTTGTATCCATTGTTTTTGTAAAATAAATATATGGAAAATTCATTGCTCGTCATTAAGTGATATTTGCATAAGGTTGCTATACCCATTATTCATGGTAAAACTAAAAATATCATGATTATAGAGGTGAGTCTAATAAAGTGAGCAGGGACTGTACATTATCTAGCAAGCAAGTAGGGGAATCTTTCCCCAGGGGAATGCTCTCTCTCTCACTCTTTGTACCGCGCGCCGCCATTGTGGTCTTCAACTCGCCCATAAGACGGCGCAGTCTATCTCTATATGTCTATGCTCAATCCTAAATGCTAATTGTTTTGTTATTACAGATAATATAGGCAGAAACGAGTCGGACAGAGTGCTCGTTGGGAACATATGGATGAGCGTAATTGCTTTTTCACCGTATTACGAGATCGTGTATATTATTCAGGTACGACTATTTAATTTTGTTCGTTCAACAGTTCGTGTTCGTTGGAAATAAATCATTAACCCTTTGCGCTCGGAGTTATTTTCCTTCTAGAAGGAAAATCTTACTTCTGATCCTAGAATATTTCCATTTTACAGGATTTTTGTTATTCTATTCATATGAAACTGATCTGATTTACACGTACAATACTTGAAATGTTTAGTAAGTTATTAAGTACAAAATTGATAATGTACAAAAGAGTTTAACACGTTCGCTGCCGAGCGACATTTTCAAAAACGGTTCCACCACGCCAATAAATTTTAATTAATTGTAAAATAAAATACAAAACATGTATTTATGGGAAAGATATTGAATTTAGATAATTTCTAATTGCTTTATTAATTATACGAGTTATATCGTAGTCGTGTTTTGCGATAAAATGTTTTACGACAGCACCAACTTCGAGCATAATCGTAGCTGGCGCCTAAACACAAACTTCGACCTACGAGATAACTCGTTGTTGGCAGCGAACGTGTTAAATAATGGTGTAACAATTTTTAGTGGCGCCTCAGAGTTGCCACTCGAGTGCAAAGGGAAAAACTTTCAGAAAAACTTTCCTGTGTAAAAATTGGAAAAACATTTAAATATTGGAAATGAAAGCCTAGCTAGAATATTATATATAATAATGATTAAATATATAAAATAATGATTGCTACCCCTTAATCGATCAAGAGTGAAGGTGGAAGTGAATTTCAAATCTCCAAACCTCACGCAATCCATAGATTTGAACATGTTACTGAAACATTTCTATTTCGGGCTCTGTTTCAGTGCAGATCGTTTGCTTGATCAAAATCGGCGTGGTCTACCACAGCTACGATAATTTCCAGTGCCTGATGAACCTACACGTAGCCACGCAATTTCGAATTCTCCATCATAGACTCGAGAGTCTGGAGAGTACTTACTGTTCAGAAAGACTCGTTCAAATGTCTTCAAATTCACACTCGAACGATTCGAATTACGGCGCTGACTGCTACGCCACGTTCAAGAGATATATTCAACAGCACAAGGCTCTTCTGGCATATTGTAAAAAGCTTAACGAAGTGTTTAATATTTATGCTTTAGGACAAGTTATATTATTTACCCTGATACTCTGTCTTGACGCGTATCAGCTGCTAATGGTTAGTTTACTCATTGTTTCATCTGATTGTACTAGAATCAAACACTCCCCAAGCTGATAAATGAGATATATGTAAGTACGTTTTACAGGCAGATGCACTGCCTTCGAAAAAAATGACTTTTTCATCTCACATGCTCGGCTGCTTCGCGCAATTGTTAATGTTCACGTACAGCTGCGATCTTTTAATCGAAGAGAGCTTGAAAGTGGCCGACTCGGCATATGGAATTCCATGGACATACTTTCCAATGAACAAACATGGAAAAATGATGCGGAACGATCTGCTCTTTCTTCTCGTTAGGTCCAGTGAACCTTGTTATATCAGCGCCTACAAATTTTTTCCTGTTTCCCTCCAGACCTACACTACGGTAATCGACGAATGCATTTATCCAGTGGGTTAGATTCTCGAAGAAATCATAAAGGGTATCTCAAAATTCCTTCAACATTCCTGAGATCATTTGAAGCGACATTTTCCTTTACAAAAATGGCCTCCGCGGCTTTGTTAAGGAGTTACTAATGAAAAACACGGGCCAATCAGAGCACGGCTACAACGAACGGAGTCCGACTCGGCGACAGGTCCCGCATAGCGTGGCGTCGCCGTTGGCCGAGCCAGAATCAATCCGATGTAGCCGCGTCTGATTGGTCCGTGTTTTTCGTTAATAACTCCTAAACAAAGCCGCGGACGTCATTTTTGCAAAGGAAAATATATCGCTTCCAATGATCTCAGAAACCTCTCATTTCCGGATGTCGAAGGAATTTTGAGACACCCTGTATTGGGTTGGCAAAAAAAAGTAATTTCGGTATTTTAAGGGGGTAGTTCCGCCTATGGTTACAACTAGAATCTTACTAGAATCTTACTAGAAAATATGGGTTTGCGGGAAAACAAATGTTGTCCTTATTTCAGCAAATTATGGGCTAGGTGAGGACTCATTGTAAAGAGGAAGGTTTGACGCAGTGCGCTCTGGTCATGAGGTTAACGAGATTATGTTTAATATGTATAATATGAGGGTCCAAAGGAGAGAAAAAATCTAGGAAAAAACCCGCAGGTTTCAATGCATTTTTCTGTCTCTAAAAGACTTTTTGACTGCCCTGATGACCAGAGCGCACTACGTCGAACCTTCCTCTTTAGAATGAACCCTCACCCAGCCCACAATTTGCTCAAATAAGGACAACATTTGCTTTCCCGCAAACCCACATTTTCGACCCAAAATCTAGTTGGATTCTAGTTATTTGCTAGTTATTTGCTAATTTACTAGAATCCTACTAGATTTTGGGTTGAAAATATGGGTTTGCGGGAAAGCAAATGCTGTCCTTATTTCAGCAAATTGTATGCTGGGTGAGGGCTCATTGTAAAGAGGAAGGTTTGACGCAGTGCGCTCTGGTCATCAGAGCAGTCAAAAAGTCTTTCAGAGACAGAAAAATGCATTGAAACCTGCGGGTTTTTTTCCTAGATTTTTTCTCTCCTTTGGACCCTCATATTATACATATTACACATAATTTCGTTAACCTCATGACCAGAGCGCACTGCGTCAAACCTTCCTCTTTAGAATGAACCCTCACCCAGCCCACAATTTGCTCAAATAAGGACAACATTTGCTTTCCCGCAAACCCATATTTTCGACCCAAAATCTAGTTGGATTCTAGTTATTTGCTAGTTATTTGCTAATTTACTAGAATCCTACTAGATTTTGGGTTGAAAATATGGGTTTGCGGGAAAGCAAATGCTGTCCTTATTTCAGCAAATTGTAGGCTGGGTGAGGGCTCATTGTAAAGAGGAAGGTTTGACGCAGTGCGCTCTGGTCATCAGAGCAGTCAAAAAATCTTTCAGAGACAGAAAAATGCATTGAAATCTGCGAATTTTTTTCCTAGATTTTTTCTCTACTTTGGACCCTCATATTATACATTATTAAACATAATCTCGTTAACCTCATGACCACTGCGTCAAACCTTCCTCTTTACAATGAGCCCTCACCCAGACCACAATTTGCTGAAATAAGGACAACATTTGCTTTCCCGCAAACCCATATTTTCTAGTAAGATTCTAGTTGCAACCGAGGTGTAACTACCCCGTTAAGGTGAAATGAAACCCAATTTTGGGAAAATTTTGAAGTTTTATCAGCGCAGAATTATAAAGCTACCAGAAAATATTTTACTGTTCATTGCTTGAATAGATAAATTCTATTCAATTCTATTCAAGAAATTACATTCTTGCCAACCGAATAGTTTCGAAAGCTATTGAATCTCTAAAATCTTACGAAGTTTACAAAAAAAATTGATTTTTGAAAATTGGTATTTCTGCTTGTTGCAGGTAATAAGTAGTGGAGTATCGTACTTTACACTGTTGAAAAATTCGAATGACGCTGAAAGGTGAACATGTTTCATCCCTGTTGTGTAAAGTACTGTTGTACAACCTGATGACATTTTAAACGGACGAGTGGATAGTTTAATAAAATGCAAGAACATATTATAGTTGCAGATATGTATAGTTCCGTTATTGTAGAAAATTAGTATGATCAATCGTGCGTTCACATATTGAGACTTTTCACTAAAGCCCGAAAGTTCGGTGGTTTCGCCGAACAACCCCACCGACGAATATGAGAAGCAGGCATTTCAGATCGCTAGTTCTACGTTATCCCCACGTTATCTTCCACTTTGAATTTGTTCAAGATATAATAAAAAATTTTGGTTCTGACCGAAAAAGACATTCGTTATAATAAACGTTGTTCTGTTTGTTGTCGTGGCAGTTTTTCATATGAGAGAGATTGTTCCATTCAAATTTCCTTTTTATTGCTATCCTACGATACAAATTCAAATACAATTATTCGTCACGACACAGGAGTTTATTTATTGTTTATTAACGGTTTTAGAAAATGATGTTCAATAACACAGATTAATTGGACAGACAATTGGTACTCACGCTGAAGTCCACTCCTGTTTGTAGAAAGCACAGCACGACGATGACTCTTGATTTCGATTCTCGAATAGTATCGAGTAGTATCGACCTCTGCTATCAATATTGTCTTTCGATCGATGGTTTCTTTCTCTCGGAATCTATAACAGAAAGAACATATTCATTAATTTCAATTGTTTATTAATTATTCATTAATTCAAGTAGAATAAGAAATAAAAATTAATTGGAACCAAAATTAAATGAACTTGACTTTAATACCATGGAAAGAATTGAAATAGCACTGATCGTCTCGACACAAGAGTAAATTATCGCGAGAGGGCAACACGATTTGAGAATAAACTTGAATCAATAAATATTAAATACGGTTGAACTTTTTACCTCCAGAAACCAGAAATTATTATCTCTTTCGTATGTAATCTTGTCGATTTTGGAAAGAAAAAGCCAAAAATCTACGCTTCACAATCCAAGGCGGCCAATGATTCAAAATACATGTTTGATAGATACAGAGAGGAAATCTGATAGATAGAAATGCCGTGTTTGTGGTGCCACCTAGCAGCACAACAAGCACGGGCATGTGAGGAACGTTTTTAAATAAACCAGAATGTTTCTTCTTTGAAGGTTTATACATATCTGTTTTTACAATAGAAATTCGTTTGTATGGAATCGAACGAATGAATATTAACAAACAAATGCATATTAACAAATCAATCGAAACTATTTTACAAAATCTACAATTAATCAATATTTCATAGGAATTTACATTATCGACGTCTGTCTGCATTATCGACATCCGCCACAGCAATGCACAGACGAGAAATAGCACCGACGCCAGCCCCTGTGCACCGACGAGATGCTATTGAAGACTGCCACTACTGCCAGCCCCTGTGCTATTCAGCGGGACCAGTAAATGGGCGTGAACGGGCGCGGGGATAACGTGGAACTTACAGTGATCAGAAATACCAATTGCTAAAAGTTCTACCACTGACGAGATACTCGTCAAGTAGAAGAAGAATCATGTAATATAGAACGCTCACATTACCCATTCTGTAATTGCCTTATAACACTATCACCGACGAGATCCTATCTCGTCTCTTTATCTAAATACAACCAGACGATATATGACATTGTTCACGCCCGGGGCGAACCAGCTTGAACGATACATCCATTTTGTTCTGAAGGAAGCTGAAATTGCAAAATGTTATGGAAGACAATAGGTATAGGAATAGAATTTATTGAAAATCAACATATTTATTAAATGTGCAGCTATTAGCTCGATATTATCCTTTATTTATAAGATACTAGAAGATCTTACAAATAGAGGATAATACCGATTGCCCAGGTCTCACCACGAGGAGGTTGCTGCACAAGAGACCCGAAAGAGAGTCAGAACGAATGCAATATTCCTTCTGGCTCCCTTCCTAACAACGGCGGACTTATACTAAATTACGCAGATACTCGACATATTAATCACGACGATATACAATATTAAAAACTAACGCACGCACGCAAGTCGAGCAATTATTGCGGAGCAAAAAAAGAAGAAGAAGATCGGAGAAGAAGTCTCTGATCCACGGGGGATCAAAGGCGAATCAGGCAGAAGGCTCTGATTCTTTCAAAGAAAAAAACAAAACGAACCAGAGCAGAAGGCTCTGGTTCGAAGGGGACGCGGGGCGTACAATGCTGGCAGCACTTCTCGGTCAGAGCCAGTACCCAACGTGTCCTCACCAAGAGAAATGGACAGTGAGAAGTGTTCAAACGTAACACCATTCCTCTGCCAACCACCTGGCCACCAGGAACGCAATGCGATGAGGTGAACCCGGGTAGGATTACAAACAGAGAGAACTCTGCCAACTACCTGCCACCAGGCATCGCAAAGCGTTGAGGTGAACCCGGTAGGATGACAGAGAGAATGGCAATACGAGTGAACAGGTCTCAATGAACCACCTCTCTCAATGTATCGACGCCGAATACCGACTCCAACCGGTCTGGTACATACAAGCAAGGTCCGACACAGCAGAAGGCTGTGTCGGAATCAAGAAAACGTGTAACGAGAAGTTAAGACAATAATTACTCGACGATATACAATATTAAAAACTAACGCACGCACGCAAGTCGAGCAATTATTGCGGAGCAAAAAAAGAAGAAGAAGATCGGAGAAGAAGTCTCCGATCCACGGGGGATCAAAGGCGAATCAGGCAGAAGGCTCTGATTCTTTCAAAGAGAAAAACAAAACGAACCAGAGCAGAAGGCTCTGGTCCGAAGGGGACGCGGCGCGTACAATGCTGGCAGCACTTCTCGGTCAGAGCCAGTACCCAACGTGTCCTCACCAAGAGAAATGGACAGTGAGAAGTGTTCAAACGTAACACCATTCCTCTGGCAACCACCTGGCCACCAGGAACGCAATGCGATGAGGTGAACCCGGGTAGGATTACAAACAGAGAGAACTCTGCCAACTACCTGCCACCAGGCATCGTAAAGCGTTGAGGTGAACCCGGTAGGATGACAGAGAGAATGGCAATACGAGTGAACAGGTCTCAATGAACCACCTCTCTCAATGTATCGACGCCGAATAACGACTCCAACCGGTCTGGTACATACAAGCAAGGTCCGACACAGCAGAAGGCTGTATCGGAATCAAGAAAACGAGCGAAATGAAGTTAAGACAATAATTACTCGACATTTACAACGACGGTATAAAATCTTAATTACTAACGCACGCGGCCTATAGGCGATTCAGGCACCCCGGGGACGCGACTCCCCGTACTCACTCATGGCAACATCCGTGAGTGAGCCCCTGGGGTACCTCACTCGGCAAATAAAACTAACTTATTCATATATCTGCTTCTTGATTTGCCTTCCTCTCGGGGTGTCCTCTTCTTGGTACGTCCTCTTCTTGGTGTGTCCTCTTCCTAGTTTGTCCTCTTCATAGTATGTCCTCTTCTTGCTGTGTTCTCTTCTTGGTGTGTCCTCTTCCTAGTTTGTCCTCTTCATAGTATGGCCTCTTCTTGATGTGTCCTCTTCTTGGTATGTCCTCTTCCTAGTTTGTCCTCTTCATAGTATGTCCTCTTCTTGGTGTGTCCTCTTCTTAGTGTATTCTAACTAAAACAGACTAATAATAATTAGACATATCATCATACATTACAATACATTACCCCGCACACGAGTGCAAACCTAAGACCAGTTCTCGAGAACCGAACGAACCCCGCACACGAGTGCGAATAAAACCAGCTCACGAGAGCCAACCTAACACCAGCTCACGAGAGCCAAACCAACCCCGCACACGAGTGCGAATAAAACCAGCTCACGAGAGCCAACCTAATACCAGCTCACGAGAGCCAAACTAACCCCGCACACGAGTGCGAATAAAACCAGCTCACGAGAGCCAACCTAACACCAGCTCACGAGAGCCAAACTAACCCCGCACACGGGTGCGGCCTATAGGCGATTCGGGTAGCCCCGGGGACGCGACACCCCGTACTCATTCACACAGCTCTATCCGTGAGTGAGCCCCTGGGGGACCTCCGATCGGAGGAATACCAATTTCAGACAACATGTGAAAATCTTTAGAATAGGCACTTGTGAAAATTTCGCAGCGAACAATTCGAAATTCAGAAATCAAAATTGTCGTGATCACAGACTGAATAAATAATTCGAAATAACGAACTGAAGATGGGCTAAGCGTAAACGGAGAAAGCACTGTTGGACCCTTGGCCGACAGCAAGCTACCTGAAAGTAAATTCATATACAATTTAATGAAATAATGTTTTTATATCTCGTAATTCATATATTCTACTACACAATCTTATCGAAACTTATAAATGTGCAATGTGCAGCTATTAGCTCGATATTATCCTTTATTCATAAGACACTATAAATTCTTACAAATAGAGGATAATACAGATTGCCCAGATCTCACCACGAGGAGGTTGCTGCGCAAGAGACCCGAAAGAGAGTCGGAACGAATGCAATATTCCTTTTGGGTCCCTTTCTGACAACGACGGACTTATACTAATTAACGCAGATATGTCGAGAAATTATTGCGGGGCAAAAGCTGTGAATCGGAGAAGAAGTCTCCGATCCACGGGGGTACAAAGGCGAATCACGCAGAAGGCACTGATTCTTTCAAAGTGAGAAACAAGAGCGAACCAGAGCAGAAGGTCCTGGTGCGAGGGTGACGCGCGAATGGCCAAGAGGAACTCAAGCTGCAATACCCATTTCTCCCAACCACTTGCCGCCAGAGACGGACATGAGTGGAATAGATTTACAGTGGAGAGGTTTTACATGAGCGAGCCACATCTCTCAAAGCCTCCCCCCATTAATATTATCTACCGCGAACTCCCGTACCAACCGGTCTGGTACAAACTACATACGAGCAAGGTCCAACACAGCAGAAGGCTGTGTCCGAATCAAGAAAACGAGCAAAGTGAAGTTACGGCAATAATTACTCGACATATTTACAACGATGGTATACAATCTTAATATGTAAACCAAATATAACTAACTTAAAAATACACTCTAATCTTCTTCCTCTTCGTTGGTGTGTCGTCCTCATTCGGTGTGTCGTCTTCGTTAGCAGCCGGCTGTTGTAATCTAGCTGAAACAGACTAATCGTATTTAGAAACAATGCTGTTAAATACAGAATTAAATCACGCACACGAGTGCGAATGTAACCAGCTCACGACAGCAAATATAAACGCGCACGTAAGCGCAAACCTAACCATGCACATGAGTGCGAATACAACCTGTCCACAAGAGTAATTATAATTTATAATCATGTTCACAAGTGAACAAGTTCACAAGAACAATTGTAATCCTGCACAGGAGTGCGAATACAACCAGAGAACCAGCTCAAGAGAGCAATTGTAACCTCGCACAGACGTGCGAATACAACCGGCGAACCAGCTCGTACGAATAATTATAACTCCGCACACGAGTGCGAAAACAACCAGCGAAGCAGAGCACAAGAGCAATTATAACCCCGCACACGAGTGGGGCTCTCAAAATATAAATTTGATGAAGAATAAAATTGATAAATTTGAAGAAGACTCAATACCAAAAGTCTGGAAAATTTCAATTAGTATGAAGGATATGGTATTCGTTGAATTAACAGTTGAAGGACAGGTTTGTTGAAACTGAGCCATAAAAGTTGAAACTGACAAAGGAAGCTTTGAAAAATATTAGTAACCAAACTTACCGTTGATCATTGAATGAATAGTGAAGGTAGGCCACGGTAGCTGTGGATGACCCCTTGTCCACCTCTGGTCAACCTCTGGTCCACCTCTGATAGGTCCCTGGTCCTTCTGGTCTTCCTGGTCCCGGAGCTCGACCGCTCACGCCGCCCCAGGGGGAGAAAACTCTTATGTATGGCCTTGGACTGCTTACTATAGTTGAGGGAACTAGACTAGATGGCACCACGATCACAGCACATCACGTGATTAACCGTGATTGGACATGACTGATGTTTAATCCCTGGCGCTATTGGTCGCAATTTTGGCGCTAATATCCGCCAAAATCAACAGTCAACTGTCAATCTCTGTGCCTCGTGCTGTGATTGTGTAGACAGTTGTGGACTGCAGAAATAGCAATTTTATATTAATACAGGTGGATCGAGTAGCTTGGGCTCGCGGCGGACGCGGGGACGAGGGTACTGTGTGCGAGCAGATCGATTGCTAATCGATCAGTTGATAATTAACCGAAATTCGGAAAAATATTTTAGTACGTGAACTCCTAACATTTCTTCGATCCTCTCTCATCCTACTCCTACCTAATATTATTATGTATTATTATATTATTTTATTATGTATTATTAATTACATTAAAATAAAAAAATTGTTAACTTAAACTATGTCTACAAAATTATTGTATCCTTGTACTTTGAGCATAGTAGGTATATTTCAGTATATCTATAGCTATAGAATCGTATAGGTATATATATATATATATATATATATATATATAGCTATAGAATCGTATAGGTATATATATATAGGTTTTAGTTGAGGGAATTAGGATAGATGGCGGTGCTAAGGTCCATACATTATACATGGGAGATTTCCCCCCCTGCGCCGCCCTCCCCCGCCCGACTGACTGATTGACGGAGCTCTCTGATCGAGCGCGGGCGTGCGCCCCACGCTCGCGCTCGACCGCTCCCCACCTCCACCGAATATCGATCGATGTCGATCGCCGTGAAAATTATTGATAAATTTATTATTTCCAGCTGGTTAATGTTTATAACAATTCTATTTTACAGCGATGTCCACAAGCAATCCCTTGGCTATCTGACCACCTAATTTTTTAGTAAAAGTGGCTAATAGTATTCGAGATACGGAATAACTTCTAAACCATAAACATTTGCACGCATTAATTTATTCAATACAATTCACAGATAAATTTATTATTTCTGGCTGTTTAATGTTTATAACAATTCCTTTTGCTAATGATGTTAACGAGCACTTCATTGACTACCTTGCCATCCAATTTTTTCGAAAAAATAGACAATAAAACTCGAGAAACAGAATAACTTTTAAACAATGAACATCCGCACGCATTAATTTATTCGACATAATACTATGATACATTTATTAATTCTAGCTAATTAATGTTTATAATCATTCCTTTTGCCAACGATGTGGACAAGCACTCCCTTGACCACTTTGCCATCTAATTTTTTACAGTGTTCGGTATTGGCCTGAACGGGAGCATTCAAACGAAGGTGGCTCGACCGTTGCGTTGGTGCTGTCTCGTTATTGTTTTTGTGTCTCGAGCGCGCGATCGCGAAACCGCTGTCTTGTCCTCGTAAAAGTCATCGTACAATAAAGAATATATGTTTAACTGCAAAATTCGAAATGTTGCACACAGCCAAATATTAATACGTATTATATAATAAAATAAAATGAATGTATCGTTAATTAAATCATATGTGCATTATATAGCAAGTCATTTTTATGAAAATTTTCAGGAACATCACAAAACACCCGTTAAAACATCATGTAAAATTGTGTATTTTTGCTATTTTCCACGTTACAGTCACAATTCTGGAAAAGTAAACGAAACGAGTCGAGTCAGTCAATACATGATTAATTCAACCTGAATATTTCATCTCTGTTTAAATATAATGCTCCCTGTTTCTATAATGATTTTAACACTGAATAAATGTTTTCTCGATTTATATATAAATAAACTGTTAGTTATTGATAGCAAACAAAGTAATAATTGTTGTTGAAAATTGAATTACCTATTAAACGCTATTTTTATCTTGAAATTTATTCATATAAAGTACAATACAATGAAATACAATATACCTGTAATAAATCTAAGGATTTTTACATCTTTCAATGCCTGTCATTTTTTCCCGCATCAACCGATTTCGATGAAACATTCATAGTGCATATAATTCATATACAAATCCACAAAACGCATATTTTAAATTTTTATTACGGACTTTAATAAAAAAGTTTTATAAAGTGTCTTTATAATGTAGTTTTGTAGTGTTCCTGAAAATTTTCAAAAAAATCACTTGCTATATAATGCACATATGACTTAATTAACGATACATTCATTTTATTTTATTTTAAAATACGTATTAATATTTGACTGTGTGCAACATTTCGAATTTTGCAGTTAAAGATATACTCTTTATTGTACGATGACTTTTACGAGGACAAGACAGCGGTTTCGCGATCGCGCGCTCGGGACACGAAAACAATAACGAGACGGCACCAACGCAACGGTCGAGCCACCTTCGTTTGAATGCTCCCGTTTTGGCCAATAGCGAACACTGTAAAAAATTAGATGGCAAAGTGGTCAAGGGAGTGCTCGTCCACATCGTCGGCAAAAGAAATCATTATAAACATTAATTAGCTAGAATTAATAAATGTATCATAGTATTATGTCGAATAAATTAATGCGTGCGGATGTTCATTGTTTAAAAGTTATTCTGTTTCTCGAGTTTTATTGTCTATTTTTACGAAAACATTAGATGGCAAGGTAGTCAAAGGAGTGCTCGTTAACATCATTAGCAAAAGGAATTGTTATAAACATTAAACAGCCAGAAATAATAAATTTATCTGTGAATTGTATTGAATAAATTAATGCGTGCGAATGATCATGGACTAAAAGTTATTCTGTTTCTCGAGTATTATTTTCTATTTTTTCGAAAAAATTGGATGGCAAGGTAGTCAATGAAGTGCTCGTTAACATCATTAGCAAAAGGAATTGTTATAAACATTAAACAGCCAGAAATAATAAATTTATCTGTGAATTGTATTGAATAAATTAATGCGTGCGAATGTTCATGGTTTAAAAGTTATTCCGTATCTCGAATACTATTAGCCACTTTTACTAAAAAATTAGGTGGTCAGATAGCCAAGGGATTGCTTGTGGACATCGCTGTAAAATAAAATTGTTATAAACATTAACCAGCTGGAAATAATAAATTTATCAATAATTTTCACGGCGATCGACATCGATCGATATTCGGTGGAGGTGGGGAGCGGTCGAGCGCGAGCGTGGGGCGCACGCCCGCGCTCGATCAGAGAGCTCCGTCAATCAGTCAGTCGGGCAGGGGAGGGTGGCGTGAGCGGTCGAGCTCCGGGACCAGGAAGACCAGAAGGACCAGGGACCTATCAGAGGTGGACCAGAGGTTGACCAGAGGTGGACAAGGGGTCATCCACAGCTACCGTGGCCTACCTTCAACTATTCATTCAACGATCAACGGTAAGTTCGGTTACTAATATTTTTCAAAGCTTCCTTTGTCAGTTTCAACTTCCATGGCTCAGTTTCAACAAACCTGTCCTTCAACCGTTAATTCAACGAATACCATATCCTTCATACTAATTGAAATTTTCGAGACTTTCGGTATTGAGTTTTCTTCAAATTTATCAATTTTATTCTTCATCAAATTTATATTTTGAGCGCCCCACTCGTGTGCGGGGTTATAATTGCTCTTGTGCTCCGCTTCGCTGGTTGTTTTCGCACTCGTGTGCGGGGTTATAATATTCTCACGAACTGGTTCGCTGGTTGTATTCGCACTTCTGTGCTGGGTTACAATTACTTTAATGAGCAGGTTCTCCGGTTGTATTCGCACTCATGTACACGATTACAATTCTTCTTGTGAACTGGTTGTATTCGCACTTCTGTGCGGGATTACAATTGCTCTTATGAACTGCTTCTATGGTTGCATTCGCACTCATGTGCATGGTTAGAATTGCACTTACGGGCGGGCTTATATTTGCTCTATTCGCACTCGTGTTATTTCTGAATTTTGAATTGTTGGCTTCGAAACTTTGACAAGGCGCGCTTCTAACAATTTTTACATCTTGTTTTAAATTGGTATTCCTCCGATCGGAGATCCCCCAGGGGCTCACTCACGGATGGAGCCGTGAGTGAGTACGGGGTGTCGCGTCCCCGGGGCTACCCGAATCGCCTATAGCCCGCACCCGTGTGCGGGGTTAGTTTGGCTCTCGTGAGCTGGTGTTAGGTTGGCTCTCGTGAGCTGGTTTCATTCGCACTCGTGTGCGAGGTTTGTTTGTTCTGGAGAACTGGTCTTAGGTTTGCTCTTGTAAGCGGGTCTTAGGCTTGCACTCGTGTGCGGGGTAATATATTGTTATGTCTAATTATTATTAGTCTGTTTTAGTTAGAATACGCCAAGAAGAAGACACACCAAGAAGAGGACACACCAAGCAGAGGACAAACTAGGAAGAGGACACACCAAGAAGAGGACACAGCAAGAAGAGGACATACTATGAAGAGGACAAACTAGGAAGAGGACACACCAAGAAGAGGACGTACCAAGAAGAGGACACCCCGAGAGGAAGGCAAATCAAGAAGAGGATATATCAATAAGTTAGTTTTATTTGCCGAGTGAGGTACCCCAGGGGCTCACTCACGGATGTTGCCATGAGTGAGTACGGGGAGTCGCGTCCCCGGGGTGCCTGAATCGCCTATAGGTGCGTGCGTTAGTAATTAAGATTTTATACCGTCGTTGTAAATGTCGAGTAATTATTGTCTTAACTTCTCGTTATTCGTTTTCTTGATTCCGACACAGCCTTCTGCTGTGTCGGACCTTGCTTGTATGTACCAGACCGGTTGGAGTCGGTGTTCGGCGTCGATACATTGAGAGAGGTGGTTCATTGAGACCTGTTCACTCGTATTGCCATTCTCTCTGTCATCCTACCGGGTTCACCTCAACGCTTTGCGATGCCTGGTGGCAGGTAGTTGGCAGAGTTCTCTCTGTTTGTAATCCTACCCGGGTTCACTTCATCGCTTTGCGTTCCTGGTGGCCAGGTGGTTGGCAGAGGAATGGTGTTACGATTGAACACTTCTCACTGTCCATTTCTCTTGGTGAGGACACGTTGGGTACTGGCTCTGACCGAGAAGTGCTGTCAGCATTGTACGCGCCGCGTCCCCTTCGAACCGGAGCCTTCTGCTCTGGTTCGTTTTTGTTTTTCTCTTTGAAAGAATCAGAGCCTTCTGCCTGATTCGCCTTTGATCCCCCGTGGATCGGAGACTTCTTCTCCGATCTTCTTCTTCTTCTTTTGCTCCGCAATAATTGCTCGACTTGCGTGCGTAGTTTAGTATAAGTCCGCCGTTGTTAGAAAGGGAGCCAGAAGGAATATTGCATTCGTTCTGACTCCCTTTCGGGTCTCTTGTGCAGCAACCTCCTCGTGGTGAGACCTGGGCAATCGGTATTATCCTCTATTTGTAAGATCTTCTAGTATCTTATAAATAAAGGATAATATCGAGCTAATAGCTGCACATTTAATAAATATGTTGATTTTCAATAACTTCTATTCCAAAGCTATTGTCTTCCATAACATTTTGCAATTTCAGCTTCCTTCAGAACAAAATGGATGTATCGTTCAAGCTGGTTCGCCCCGGGCGTGAACAATGTCATATATCGTCTGGTTGTATTTAGATAAAGATACGAGATAGGATCTCGTCGGTGATGGTGTTATAAGGCAATTACAGATTGGGTAATGTGAGCATTCTATAGTACATCATTCTTCTTCTACTTGACGATTATCTCGTCGGTGGTAGAACTTTTAGCGATTGGTATTTCAGATCACTGTATGTTCCACGTTATACCCGCGCCCGTCGCGCCCGATTACCCGTCCCGCTGAATAACACAGGTGCTGGCAGTCTTTAATAGTATCTCGTCGGTGCTAGCAGGCTTTAATAGTACCTGGTCGGTGCCAGAACTTCTCGTATGTTTATCGTGGAGTGGTAATACCATCATTCGGAAACTATATTGCAAAGAACAATAATTTATCGTTGTATGATAAATGAAATGTAGTTGAAAAATTTAACCAAAAAACATAATTGTTTTATTTATCTGACTTCTATACATTTTTCATATTTTCGAGTAATTACAATCGAATTATTCATCTGGTTCCGCGTTCTTCGAGTCTTCGAGGAATTTCTTCAACAGTAACAACCCTTCGCCATTAGCTTTGCGATACCCAGGCGCAGACGCCTTCATTTTCTCCATCCATCTAGTCACATTTGGGTATTCCTCCATATCAAAGCCAAAAGCCTACAGTAAATACACACACGAAACAATTAATAATAGTGGTCTACTCTCTATTGGAAAAATGTTCTTACAGTCTTCATTTTACCTCTGTGGTGGATACCGACGCTGCCAATGCTAGATCAGCAATGGTTAAGTAACGTCCTGCAACATACTCCTGTCCTTCGAGGAAAATATTCAAAATTTCGAACGCAGCTCGCAGTTTTGTATACATCTCTGGATCGTATTCATCGGTTCTGCCGAATACAACTGGGTACTATAAACAAATTTTCTCAGTAGTTTTAACACTGAACCTACCGACCATCACAAGTGACTGACGTGTTATATTATTACAAAAATAAAGTAAAAAAATAGAGTCAAAAATACATTCAATAAATTCCTATGAAAACACCTTTACAATTTCAATAATTGTCAAATAAAAAATTTAAAATGGATCAATTGATCCCTCGTGGTAGATTTAGTGCTAAATAAATTTATAGTTAGCTACATATATGCAATTCTTCTATGTAGAATATCATTGCCGAAGAAAATAGATATATGCAATTGCTTTTGTGCGATTTGATAGAAGCAATGCTTGTTAAAGTTACAGGAAACGTCACAGAATACTTGCATAGTAATTAGCTAGGGCATAGTAGAGAGTGCCAAGATCGAAATGCAACCGATGATTGACCAAAGCCCGAGCATTCGGCGTTTGCGGATTCAATCTAGGGTTTTTGCCATACTCATCCACCAAATATGACATGATAGCCCGGCTGCAACAAGAACCCAGAAATGAACTCGCGAAAGTATACAATTTCTCATTCGATTTGACATTGTTGTTTTCGCCAAATGATTAAATAGCGTGCAACATGAAATCATTAATTACAAACCTCTCGGAGAGCTTAAAGTCGCCGTCCACAAGAAAGGGAACTGTTTTCTGAGGATTTATCTGTAACAGATTATTTCGAATTTTAGTTAATTACTTACTGGAGCTTATCTCGTTTCAAGCCGTGTTTAACCAACAGCACAGAAGCAAAATAGAGAATGAGAACAAAATGGAAACTGAAGTTTATGAATTCTAGATTCCAACGATATCGTTTACTTTATAATTTAATATTTGATACAGAAACGTCCAGCCATTTTCAACTTGGTTTTATATATTCCTCTACATTTTCGCGATGAAACCTCGAAAATCCGCTTAGAAATCTACGTTACCGACATCAGCGCCGACAAATCGCTGAACTTTAAATACGCGTAACTTTTGAACCAGTGGACTGCTAAGATTAGAACTTCGATTTTCGACATTTTCTCGCGAAAATCTGCAGGATTCTATAATATATAGAAAAGTTAAAAATGTCTGGTTTCCTCAGGTGAAGTTTAACCAAAATTATACTATTTTAAATGGTCAATTTATACGAAATCAGGTGCCAAAGGTTAGTACGAATGTTTTACTGTCTCTACTGAAACAGGTCCGCTGCCAATGGTTGTTTCTACGACGAAATCCCGACAGAAACGAAACCCAGAAAAATCACTGTTTATACCAACCTGTTCATATTCTGGCTTCAAATGGTCGCCGGCCATCAAATCAATTTCCTTCAAGTTTAAAGGGAAACCAATCGCTTCCGCAGTTAGAAGAACTGCTCTGCAAGGCGAACTCGTTGCCGCGTAATATAAATCCACCGCCATTATTAGGATGAGAAATTCACGAATCACTTCTGCAAAGTGGTCGTCGCCGATACTCTATAATTGAAAACGAAAACATAAATTCTACCGACCGCTTTTTGTTTCCCATACTTCCGATAATTTAATCGTTTTATCGATGTCGACGTAAAAACACTGTGGATTTAAGATGGTCAACGTAAAGATCTTTACTAAATGAATAAACCATTACAAGAATGTTTATCAATATTGAGAGAAAACCTTGTTGATAATAATAAAAGCGACATAGCATTTTAGGAGTTCTCATTGTTCAGTTATCTTAGAATTGTTTCTTTCTTTTTCGAAACGTAGGGGAGAGTCGTGCAGTACCGACTGGCTATGTACCGACCAAAATTAGTTTATGACTTTCCAGGTCAAATGGCTACGCTTTCTTTACGAAAACAAATGAATATAACTATTGTGGGTAATATGTTTCGTTGCTACATTGGTCATTCGATTATTTTCGCAGTTCTGACACATTTAGCGTGGAGGTTGATATTTCGAGTGTTAAGAGTTATTTTCTAGATCTGATAATTCGTTTCTCAGGTAAGTAAACGACTTTGTTGAATTATGTATATTATATCTAGTCTATTAAGTATAATTAACGGGCCCTGTTTTGGAATTTTCTTTGTATATTATGTATACCATAACCTAAAATGTTTCCTCATGTTTGTCGTCCAGTACCGACCATCCAACTGTCGTGCAGTACCGACCAATCAATCGTCGACCAGTATAAGCCAAACTTTTCTTATCTGTAAGTTCAATCTGTTAGCATTTGAAATGAAGTTAGAAGATGTTTATTTAATCTTTCTTTTACCTTTTCCCACAGAAAAATGTCCGAAATTCCAAAGCAGAACAAACCATCATCACCGCTCACTTTAAATATTAACGATAATTTTTCATTAACTTCTTTACCTGGTGTAACTTCAAATTTCATGGAAATAGTGAAATCAATCTCTCCTAGAAACGACACATTAGAGTTGCAAACAAAAAAGAGAAGACAACGCACGCAACAATCCGAAATCTTAACTTCGACCGTTTTTATAAATGAAGTTCAGAAAAAAAAGAACCTGGCTGAAGAAGAAAAGATAAATGCGGAGAAAAGAATAGCTGTAAGAAACGAAAAAGTCAAAGAAGCAGAAAAAAGAAAAGTTGAAACTCAAGTAAGGAAAGGAAATAAGGAAAGATGTAAAAACTAAATAAAAAAAAGAAATAATATATAAAAATATATAATTATGTTATTATATGTATAAATAAAATTTGAATAAAAATGCGTATTCTAACATCTAAATGTCTTTTTTTAACATTATTAATGATTTAGACTGAAAAATCTATTAAATACGTAATTGGTCGGTACTGGACGACAATTCTTTGTTTCCTTCAAATTCTAATATCTTTATTTTTACAAATAATGAATACTAATTATTAAATTTCACAAAATTAATTTCTGGCCTTTTATTAAGTTCCCTTTGTGTTACAAATTCCTTTTTTTAACTTCCCGATTTTATAGGGAAGTTATTGTAATTACCCCGAAAATCGAAAATCGATTTTTTAGCAGATCTTCACGTTTCATGGTCATTGTAGTCATTTTAGACTATTTTCAGCAAAATGTTCGTATGTGTGTGTGTGTGTGTGTGTGTGTGTGTGTGCGTATGGCCGTTTCTATGTAATCAAATTTTTCGTTAACGTTTTCAGAAAAAGTAACAACGCGATCAGGATGATGAACGATGCAATCGATGTGCCCCGTCGTAACTTAGAGCTGATTAGATTTTGGTCCATATTGGTCAAGTAGTTTTTTAGATTTTTAGTTTTTTTTCGAAAACAGTTGATTCTACAATGCAATTTATAAGGAGGACGAAAATTTTCCACCAAAGAACCAAACGCAATTACATAAAAAAAAATTTTTCTCTTAATTTTTTTTTTAAATTTAAAAAAAAATTTTTTTTTTAACTGATGCTAATGTTACCGCTTGGAATAATCGAAAGTTATTCCAATGCAACAGTGAATTTATCATCTCTACTCCCAAGAATACATTTTGGGAGAATATCGATGAAAGTACAAAAAAAAACGATGTTAGCGATGTTGGCGAAGGAGTAACGAATCGGGAAGTTCTTTGTGTGACTCTTGGACAGTCACACACCAAATAAAAAACATTAATATCAGTAGGCCCTACTAGCCATGCGTATCACTAACCCTCTCGCAAGAGCAATTCCACCCGCGAGCTCGCAAAGCGAGTGAGCAAAAACAACCCTACTCGCGAGCGAGCGAAGCGAGCGAGCAACAATAGCCCTCTAGTTAATTTTAATTTTTACCGATTCTAGTCCACTTAATAACAAGAAAACTTAGAGCGGTCGGTACTGCACGACTCTCCCCTATATGTGAAAAATTCTACAAACTAGGCCCTGCGACAGCGGATACTCGCAGAATCCATAAACATCGATTTTATTGAAAATTGTTTCAGACGAGAACGACTCAGTTCAAAGGGAGGATCGTAAAATATTCCATTTACTTCTGCCATACTTTTTGTTCTCGTTACTTTTGATTGAAACTCGTAAATCCATCATCTATAAGTAAATTTATCAATAATGTATACACGTTCGAAATGAATGGCGGAATTAAAGGTACTGATACATTTGTGTCATATAGTAATGTAATACAATTCCGGTCGCAAGTAACGAAGCATGCGTAAAGTATTTTATCGCATCGAATGCTATTCTTCTCTTACTTTTGCTGGAGAACTTGTTTGAAATATTCATAAGATCCATTTACGCAAATAATAATTTGTACGTCGACGCTGTGTATTCTAGTCTTCGTGTGTAACATGAAAATTCAGATGGCAAACACGCATTGTAATATGAAGCTACAACTTGTACCCATCACTGTACCGTCGAACGTTTAACGAGCAATCAATACATGAGAATGAACCATTCAACTAGAATTCTCGACGGAAACGTGACAAATACACGATTTCCTACAATCTACTAGCCACGGATATATATAGATTTATAAAATTGATCACGTTTCATTTGAACTTCTATCAAGAATATATAATAGATGCATCTAATGAAATGCAAAGAAATCATTACCTCGTAATCACCAAGCTGAAATGACAGTGAATACAGTGATTATTAGCGTATGATTGTAATTATAATTTTTTTACAGACGAAGGGATGTAACACGTTTGCACTGTTCCGTTTCTAGAATCGAACTAAAGACAGAGACCTAACACAAGCTAAACGGGGGACCTTCAACGTTTCTGCTGATATATACAATAAACATGATCTATATTGTCGACACTGTTCAATGTAGTAGTAGAGATAACATAGAGGGTGGGTCACCCCAGTTACTATACCGTACGTCATTTTTCTTTCCCCTATACCGTGGGAGAATATTGTATTGCAGCATACCTATGATATTTTCAAAGCGATTTCATACTCTGTCGGCATTAAAGAATTCCCTTATTTTCAAAACCCTCCGAAAACATTTTCTGATATACAGGGTGGGCCACGAATCGTGATCAGTAGATTGCTCTGCTATCAGCAGGCCGATCGAAAATGTTTTTATTAGATATCGCACGGTTTCAAGACATGATTATAGCAATTTTTTGTAAAAAAAAACTTAGAAATTAATTTTTTTCTTGAAATCCTCTAACAGGTAGTAAAGTTACATTGATGTTTTCAGCGCAGTGGTTTGATTTGATGTTACTAACTAAGCAATTTTGCAGATTACCACTAAATTTTCAACGTTTCGGTCAATTTTTAGACCATTTTCAAGAAACATTTTTATACAATTGCGTCTGTAAAAATTATTAAATCAATGTATAATGTGTAATTTATGTTGCATTCCGCACGAAAAACCAAATCTTCTAAGAAACAAACCTACTTGCCAAGTGAACAAATTATTTCAAATTCTTTACACCTTTATAACCACGTGTTGATTCCATGCATGTGATATACGAACCGAGGTAAACGTTAGAATTTGAAGAGGCAATGAATCAGAAAACATCGATCGACCCCTTGGCCAATCGATATTTCGCGGTAAATATGAACCGTGAAAAATCCAAGCACAAGTTTCCACTGTTTGTATACCATACGAAGTTGTGGTGATTTATTAATTGACATTCAATCTACTTTCGATGTACTTTAAAGCCATTAACAGATTTTCTTTGTTAGAAAAATTCATCATAAAACATTACTGGTTCAGTAATGCTGCGTAATATTCATGTATCTAGGGTTTATACAAAAACCGACTTTTTAAAAACCCGGTTTTCGGTTTTTAACTTTTCCATGAATCCGGTTTAAACCGGTTTCGGATTTTTACAGATAAAAAATAAGACATGTTTACAACTTAGAATAGAAGTTTTTAATTTTTTTTATTTATTAAAGAATTGACAAAATAATACCCTTAAAGAATCACAGAAATTAACAAATATTTATGAACATTATTATTTTACTTCTTTCTTTGATTAATAAAATGTGATTTTAAAAAGCAAAGAACGTCAATTGATTTATTGCTTAGTCGTGTCCTTATTTTGGACACAAAATTTCCAGAAATAGAAAAAACTCGCTCACTTGCTATTGAACTGGGCTTAATTGTCTTTAAAGCATTAAATAATAAATCTAAATTTTTGTTTTCTATTTGTAGCCTCTAAGATTAAAAACTCCTTCTTTAATGTTTGAGGACTGGAGAAAGACGCTTCTTCAGGTTCTTGCAGATATTTATTTATTGCTATTTCCGTAGCATTTTTCATCACAGTCTCTATGCGCTGTTTTCATTTCCACATATATATGTATACAGGGTGTCCCAAATTTCGTGATCGTCCCGGAAATGGGAGGTTCTTGAGGTTATTTGAAGCGACATTTTCCTCTACAAAAATGTTCAAGGCAAAATAATGTTCCCCGACCTTTCTCTGCTATACCACTAGCCGTGTACTTTTTGATTACATCGAAATCATTATAGCGGATTAATATAAGTGTTATGTATAAATTTAAAACCGGTTTTCGGTTTGCAAAATTTTCTTTCAAAAACCGGTTTTTAAAAACCGACAAACCCTAGTAAATATGAACCGTGAAAAATCCAAGCACAAGTTTCCCCTGTTTGTATACCATACGAAGTTGTGGTGATTTATTAATTGACATTCAATCTACTTTCGATGTACTTTAAAGCCATTAACAGATTTTCTTTGTTAGAAAAATTCATCATAAAACATTACTGGTTCAGTAATGCTGCGTAATATTCATGTATCTTAGGTGTTTCATACCTGAGTTTTACGCGGTGATGTTTAATCATGTGAATTGTTTCTAATAAGATTCTTTGGGCAAGTTGGCTTCTTTTTCTACTATTTTGACATTTTTGAAACCAAAGCATGATCAAATTCTATTGAATGTCTTGTCAATGCAGTGTGTTGTGCTGGAGGTAGAAATATGTTATGTCTATGTTCTATGATCCGAGTCTCCAAATGTCTTGACGTTTGTCCTATGTATAGCTGGCTACAACCCTTACAAGGTATTGAATAAACTAAATTGTAGTTTTTTAACAATGGTACTTTATCTTTGATCGCGGGGAAAAATTCCTTTAAATAATGTGGTAATTTGAAAATTGTGTGTATTCCTACCTTCCTGAATATTCTTTTAATATCCTTAGAAATGTTTTGAACGTAAGGAATAACAACAGTACTTTTCCAATTCATTGGTCCTGTCTTCAAAAATCTATTTTCCTTTTGTTCCTTGATGATCTTGGATATAAACAAGACGGGATAACCGTCACGTTACAAAACATCTCGAATCAATAACAAATTGTCAGATCTAAATTCAGGATCAGATACTAGGACTGCACGATCAATCAGACCTTTGATTAAGCCCACTTTGTGTTGTACAGGGTGGAAAGAGTAGAAGTTAACGTATCTACCTGACCAGCTAGATTTATGGAACCAATTGGTTTTAAATTTATTTCCTGCTTTAATTACACTAATGTCAAGAAAATTCAACTTTGACTCGACTTCAATTTCACGAGTAAACTGAAGTCTTTCGTGAAAGCTATTAAAGCTGTCCAACACGATTTGCAATTGTTCGTAACAGGTAGGCGTAAATAAATTATAGGTGTGTACTTGCAAAAAATTGAAGGTGACCTTGAAAAATCATGAAAAAGACCTGACAAAAACTTAATAAATGCGTAAATGCACCATTGAAGATTCCAATCCAGTTCTTACAATTAAGGAGAAAGATAATCACGGAATTTCCCTTGGAATTACACAGAAATCCACGAAAGCTTAAAGAACAGCAACAACAAGCCCGCATCGTAATGCCGCGTTTAAACCAACGGAAGAAACTTCGTTTCCAGAGAGAATCTTTTTTTGTGGTTTCATAAAAAGAGGAAACGCCGATTAAAAGCTTGTGCTTACCGAGTATTACATGGCAATTAAAACACCTGTAAAACCGAGATTCGAAGTAATTAGCAAATGAACGCCGAGTTCAGAAAGACGACTACCGCCGAAGTAAATTGGCCGCGTCGCGAAGAACACAAGGCTTCCATAATTACAGGGTTAATTAATTCGTATTCAATAGCAGTTGCACTATTCGCCGAGTCCTGTGATAATTCTACTTCTCGACGAATTCAAACAGCTTCTCCCGTGCGCTAGAAAAGTGGCACTATTCGTAATTGATGTACAAAACGTTCGTTTTGCAGGAGAATCTGCACTCTATCAATGAATACACGAAAAACACAATTCTAAATGAAACGAAATGAATTATGAAAGACAGAAAGGATGCGTGAAAAACAGCTTTCTTCCCGAAAAAGGGGTCAGAAATGACAGTTTCGGTCGGCAGCGCGGCGCAGGGTCATAAATAATGATTTTCGACAGACGTCGAATTCCGAGGACAGGAGACAATTTCGTCGGAAATAGAGACGCAACGTCATCCCGGAATATTTTTAACGGAGAGCATAATTCACGCATGATTCGGGGCAGGCAAAATTTGCGTGATTCGCGAGCGAAAACGGCGGCGTTTAGCCTCTGGCTTCGAAGTTGGTCGCGGCTCCTTTCTCCGCACGTTGTTCGTCTTTCTCGCGTCGCACGCGGAGGGGGGGGGGGAGAAAAAAAACGGCGAATAAATGCGGCAGGATTAATGGCTCGGTCCCATCACGGTTCGTATAATATTCGCGTGCGCGATGAGTTATAGAGGGCACGCCGAAGAAGTGCACACCGAAATGCACGCGGAATGGATAAGCGCGGGCGACACGAACGCTCTATTTGGAGGTGTATTTAAACTTCTGGGTGAGTCGGGCCGCTTCCATTCTGCGCTGGCCCGATTGTGTATCGCATTAATAATTGTCGACTACGCGCACGTGAGGCCGTTGCACTCGGATCTCCGCCGAGCGGTTCTCATTTGTCATAGGACGCTGAAGAACCTTCTGTTACATAAAAGATTCACTAACTCTCGGCCGGTTACCTAATGCACTGCAATGGGGACTCTAATTATCATTCCGTACCGCTGCCTCTCCCCTTTTTTACCCTCCTAATGTCGCGAATAATCCTTTGCTTACGGGAAATTGCAGTTTGTTAGCGGATAAGGAATTGCCATCCTCGTCGCTCTTGTTTGCCGACCGCAAACCTTCGCACTCGGAGAGATTTCAATTCGAGAATTATACATTTCAATTTCATTAAACTTTCTATTTCTCTTTAAACCGTCTCTTATATTTTTGTTGATAAACATCAAAGTTACAGTGAGCGAAATTCGTATAAACGCACCTAAAAAAATATGATTTTTGGGGCTAAAAGTTTTAAATTCAAATGAGGCGAATATAATAACGACAGAAGAGTAAAGATATATTTATGTGCTATAGATATTTACATATTTATATTTAGGTAAATATATATAAGTCTGTATTTATTGATACAGACTTATTCTTTGTGCGAAATTCGTTTAAACGCACAGCAAGAAAAGACTATATAAAACTAAACTTATATTATAATTATAAATTTAATATTTTGTATGACCTCCATTATTTTGAATTAATGCAAAAATTCGATTCGGCATTGAATTTATCAGATTATTTATGACTGTAATAGGAATCTCTTCCCAGCAACGTTTAATTTCTTCTTTTAAAGCTGCAGTATCGGTGAATTGGCGGCCATTTGCATATATATTTCTTGCCATTATACCCCATAAGTTTTCAATGGGGTTCATATCAGGACTGCATGCAGGCCATTCAATTAAAGGGATGTCCCGTGCCTTAAACCGTTCGCGGGAATATTTTGAAACGTGGATTGCTGGGTTGTCTTGTTGGAATATAAATTCACGTTCGCCAACTGTATCTTCCAAAAATGGAATTAATGCTCCATCTAGCATGTCGACGTACTTTTCTGAATTTATTGTGCCGTTAATAAAACAAAGTTTCAGTTTTCCATATGAAAAAAATGCTCCCCAAATCATTACACTTCCACCGTGGAAATTTCTGGATAATTTAGGGTCATTTTTTTGACGTAAATCGTGCCAGTAGGAACTGCATCCATCTGGGCCGTCTAAATTGAATTTTTTCTCGTCCGAAAAAATGACTTTCTTCCATTCATCAGTCCAGTGCATATGATTTTTTGCATATTGCAACCGAACAACCTTATGATGCGCTTTCAACATCGGCTTTTTCTGTGGTTTCTTAAAAACTATGTTTGTATTATTATGCAAAATTTGTTGAACACGTCGCTTTGTTACTGATAATTGCATTTTCGCAACAATTTGACTTGCAACTAATCTATTTTTTGTAGCTTCATAGAAAATAATATTCTTTTCCCGTTTCGTTATTTTAGAATTTCTTTTCGTAGAACATTTCTTTCCATAATTTTCTTTCAATTTCAATAAATTTCTTACTACACACTCTGAGCGATTAATTTCCTCTGCTATTTTTCTATTCGATTCACCTCTTTTGTTTAAAATTGCTATTGTAGCTTTTTCGCCTTCGGTCAGAAAATTTCCTCTTGGCATTTTTCTCCTTTTCATTAAAACAAATGTATTATTAAATATGTTACTAAATACAGTTTAATACTACACAATTCAACAATATGAAGCACTTACCACTACTATTTCTGTCAATATTAATCGAAATAAAGCACTGCGATTAAACGAATTTCGCATGCGTAGACGTTGTCATTACACGTTTCGCTCTGCGACATAGACTGGCATGTAAATGCGGAAAATTTCGAAGCATAGATGTTGAAAGTAAAGGTCGAGCAAAGTAAATAACCCCATTTTGACAACATTATTTGTCCTTTTCTTCTCCATAGGCATGAAAATTTGTATATTTTGAAGTGCGTTTATACGAATTTCGCTCATTGTATTGTAGATCGCGTGTTCTTCAATCTACACTCATTTCTTCAATAAAACTATGCATTGAAACTACAAAGTAGAACGTCATTGAATATCGTAGAAAATTTTGGTTAGGTTAGGTCATGGAATCCTACTATAATGAACTGCGATTTTAATAAACGTGCTCGTGTCATTTGCATGAGGCAATGCAAACAGTCGCGGTTCGTTACAACTAGTGTTAATAACTAAAACGATGTTAAGTGGAACAGTCGTAATTGTGTTTACTCGGTAAAGCATTTCCATATTTAGTTGCAGCAAATATGCATGCGAAAGACCTGAGTTCGATCGACCCCAATGAAACCCAAATTAATACTAACTCACCAGAATTTATGGAACAAACTCTCCCGCCACGGCTCGAAGAATTTTTCCACGCCGAAATATAATATATATCGATACACAATTATAATATATACACTCTAATGCAAGTTTATCATGTTAATTTGTGTATACGTAATCACCGGCAAATGAATGCGAATTTAAGTAAGCGAACCATTTGAATATACATGATAAGAGAAGTTAATGAGTTTTCTATAAACGTCTGTAACCAATTTTAGAAGTGTCAGGAGAATTTCAAATGAGCATATTCTTATCTAAAGATTATTCGAACATCACTTTAGATGTACACAGTAGAGTATACGTGTAATATGAAGTATAACGAACGCGAAAGGTAACATTAATTTACGTTTTATTCGATATAATACAAAATAAAATTTTTCGCTGTACAACTAAGCTTTATGTGAAATTATATCCTACATGGGACGGTGTTAACCTCGTCAAGAACATGCGTGATAAACGAGGTGTATCTTATCACTGTTTTTTTATTTCTTTTTCAATTCCGCCACGAAGTTTTTGAATGCTTTTACACCGGCTCCGTTGGCTTCTTCGTACTTTGGCGCCACTGATTTCATATTTGCCAACCACCTCAGCGTGTTCTTGTATGTGCTAAGATCGAAGCCACAAGCCTGTCGCAAAAATCGAGGAATTAGGCAATCAACAAGAATTCAATATTCTCAATTGACTTAACATTTCAAAAGAACTTACGTCGAGACTAGTAACGGTGGCCAGGATGGATAAGTCAGCAACTGTCATGGTCTTTCCCGCAACATATGTTTCGTTCTCGAGGAATGTTTCAAGGAAACCTAAGGCTTTTTCAATCATAGCATGTTTCTCCGGATCCATTGGCTGTTTATAGAAGAACACAGGGTACTGCAACAAAAATATCGTTACCAATAGTAAAATTAATAATGCAACTTCTGCGGATGTATTTGTGACATTTTTCTGATTGGAACAAATACATTGGTTAAAGTTTCATAAAGGAGTTTAGTCATTATGTATAGCATGCTAAGAAAAAGGTTAAACTTCACCTGACGAAACCAGAAATTTTTAACGCTTTTTAAAAAAATATAATCCTGTGGATTTTGACGAGGAAATTCCGAAAATCCAAGTTTTGATCTTAGGAATCCACTGATTCAAAAATTAAGCGAGTTTATACAGGGTGGGCCGGGAATCGAAGTCGGGCTGGGGGTGATTATACAATAGATAAAAGAGTGAGAAAAAAATTTGTTATAACAGTTTTTTATCCGCAGCTTCAATTTCGAGAAAATCGAGTTTGAAAATCGAGTCTGATCATGGTCAACCAATTCTACTTCCTGCATATACTAAAGCACGCTATCCTGGCGGAACTTTAAACTCGGTTTTCTCGAAAACGAGCTGCCGAACGAAAAAATGTTCTTCCTTTTTTATCGATTTATTTTTACACGTAGAATCAGTCCTCCGCCCAGTTGTACCACGATTTCCGGCCAACCCTGTTTAATATACAGTGAATAACAAAAGTAAGTTAATACTCATATTTTCAATAACGAAATCACGATAACAGTAATATTTATTCACTTGTAAAAATAAACAAGTTGATTACGTATTTAATGGTAATGTTGAAAACGAGATTTATCACGATTATCACAGTGATTTGAAGATTTATCAATATATTGACCTTTCTATACTAAATATACAAAATTTCACACCAAATTCGTTTCACAATTACATTGTGATGGTGGTTCTTATAGAGCTTTATGCGCTGATTCCGAATCTGCCCTTAATTATTCTCCTAGACCAACAGATTTTGAGAAACATGACTTTGAAAAACAATATATTTTTCAACTTTAAACAAATATTGTGATGTCATTAAAAAAAAAGATATTGAAGATATTGAATTATTCTTTAGAGGAAAAGATTCTATAGACTTTCCTGAATACACTGATATTCAATATCAATACATTATGAATGTTTAAACATGTTTAAATAATCGTTAAAGATGAAAAAAGAAAATCGTTAAAGAAAAAAGAAACGTATTTTTCAACTTTAAACAAATATTGTGATGTTATTATAAAAGATACTGAACTGTTCTTTGCAGCAAAAGATTCTGTAGACTTTCCTGAATACAGTGATATTGAATATCAATACATTATGAATGTTTAAACATGTTTAAATAATCGTTAAAGATGAAAAAAGTTAATCGTTAAAGAAAAAAGAAACGTATTTTTCCACTTTAAACAAATATTGTGATGTTATTATAAAAGATACTGAACTGTTCTTTGCAGCAAACGATTCTGTAGACTTTCCTGAATACAGTGATATTCAATATCAATACATTATGAATGTTTAAACATGTTTAAATAATCGTTAAAGATGAAAAAAGGAAATCGTTAAAGAAAAAAGAAACGTATTTTTCAACTTTAAACAAATATTGTGATGTTATTATAAAAGATACTGAACTGTTCTTTGCAGCAAAAGATTCTGTAGACTTTCCCGAATACAGTGGTATCCAATACTAATACATTATGAATGTTTAAACATGTTTAAATAATCGTTAAAGATGAAAAAAGAAAATTGTTAAAGGAAAAAGAAACGTATTTTTCAACTTTAAACAAATATTGTGATGTTATTATAAAAGATACTGAACTGTTCTTTGCAGCAAAAGATTCTGTAGACTTTCCTGAATCTAGTGATATCCAATATTAATACATTACGATTGTTTAAACATATTTAAACAATCATTAAAGACAGAGAGGCACCACTTTTGCACCACCTTTTGAAGATATTTTTGAATTTATCTCAAAAAATAAGGGTTCAGCGGAAAAGCGAACTATACCACACGATAGAGCAGACTTTTATCTTAAGAAATCACCCTTTGTAGTTTGCAACGCGACGTTTTTTCCCGAAGAAAGTTAATGTTGTAATGGCGAAGATATTTTGCTTTCCGGTTCGGGAAAAAACGTCGACGTTGCGTTGTGTTGTTAATCGATACAATAACTTACTTTTGCCACACCTTTTGTATATGTAGTAAAGAAAAATCAATATCTTGATAAATCTTCAAATCACTGTGATAATCGTGATAAATTTCGTTTTCAACATTACCATTAAATATGTAATCAACTTGTTTATTTTGACAAGTGAATAAATATTACTGTTATCGTGATTCCATTATTGAAAATATGAGTAATATTTTCTAACTAATATTTTTTAAATTATTATACATATTTACTAAATTGACAACTCACGTAATAATCAGCCAGGGATTTGTACAAGGTGCAGGCGTCGAAGTACAGTCTCTGGTCAACGAGCGCGCGTTTCTTCGCATCCTTCGGGTACAATGAGTCATCCTTGGCATACTGGTTTACCAGATATGTCATGATAGCTCGGCTAGAATAGAACGAGCGAACTGTACATTATTTATACTCTTCTGCCTCATTGTCACACTTTGCTGACGCAACAAAGTGTCCATTCAAGCACGATCGTTAAATGAGGAATGCTTGCAAGGAACGTTGATTCGCAAGGAGGAAATGTAAAACTTGATGTATCGTAAACCGGAGGTGCGCGTTCCGTGTTACACGAGTCTCAATAATTACACTAATGGGGACGACTGTGCGCACGTTTAGAAATGCATATTTACGAAAGGGTTTACTCTAAAAATTGTGAAATAAATATTTACACTTGAAATGAATATAAGAAAAATTCTCGTTCAGGCTTGTACAAATCACTGCTCCACGCAAAAAGAAAAAAAAAGAATAGATGTTAGTATGAAATTAGCCTTACCTTTCCCACAAGCAGAGGCCATTATCGTTGATCGTGGGAATCGTGTGCTGCGGGTTGATCTGTGCAAAGAAGAATGTTAATTGCACCGTCTCGTAAGTGTGCAAGACAATGATTTTCTTCATAGTATTTAGTACTCTTACCTTCAAAAACTCGGGCTTCAAATGTTCACCGGCCATCAAGTTCAGATTTTTCGGGTTCAATTGCACTCCAACTGCAGCGGCCGTCAATGCGACAGCGCGGCATGGTGAACTCGTGGGCATTTGATAAAAATCGATCGTCATTTCGGATTCTGATAAATGTGAAACATTGGTGAAACATTAGTTAAGCGGTACTCGTTAAAAATCGCGGATCCGAGATAGGTAGATCATTGTTGCTGCGTACGAAGACGCAGCAGCGAACAGAAGCGTCACTTGACACCGGATTTTATGCATTTGTAACACAAAAATGAGTAGATGCAATTTAGAACAGTGAACAGATTAAAAGAACTTTAAATTGAACAGATTAAAGGAGTACTAATATATTATTTTCACTACATTAAAATTATTAATGAAAAATATGAATTGATATGTAGCTCCTATGCCTTGCAGTTGATGCACAAATTTTTTATTTTCCATAAATATCCGGAGTCTAATCATTACACATGTGTTACTCAGAAACGTGTTAACACAAACACTGTCTGTTAACACCTTGCCGTGCCTTTTCTTTTACAGTTGCAGTGATTAGAACGTCTTTATCCCGAGAAATATCGTAGAAGAGTGTGGCTACATTTATTTTAATACCTAAATATTGACTACAAATTAATCAAATTTTTTTAGACTTTGTTAAAAACCTTCATCGCGAGTCTGGCTCGTCAAAATACGGCAAGTGGTTATCGCACTTAACACTGTTCTGCTAAATTGCTATCGCTGCTGCTATCGTTGTACACGAACGATATTTTGCCGCTAGCCGGTCGTGCTATCAGTGTTATCAATGTTACATTATCGATTCACTATTTATAAAACAACATCTTTAAATCCCTAACAGCTCGTCATGAATTCACGGGTCGCACGCGTTGCGACACTGTTAATCGTTGGTTTTTGAAAAGAATATTAAAGAATTGCCTTCAAGTAAAGTGTAAAGAATAAAGAAATGATCACTTGTCAAACTCCGTTACTGCGTCATTACCAAATTCAACGAAAGTCGCGCTATGAAGCAATTCGATAACCGTGCTGCCAAATAGCATATCCGAAACGATTGAAACGCGATTTACGGGGCCGAGCACATTCGACCAAGGATCACTGGCATGCCGGCGATCGATAGATCCTTCGGCGAGCAACTGGAAGCACAAACCGGCGAACGGAATCGCACAGAACCGCGGCACACGCGAATTCGGAACACGAAAACAGGATAATTTACAGCGGACAAGGGATCAACTGTGAAGGAAATACGACAACGTACTGTTTGTTTCCGGCGCTACAAAATAATCGCTGACTGTCTAAACGAGTTAGTCCTCGAATCTCTTTACAAATGCTACGGTATGCGGCGTGCAACCTCCTTTTTAAGCGGCCGGCGAGACGACAGTGCGCAGACTCATCGGAGCGCAACCTGTTACCAACACGAAGAGGCGTTTCGATTCCGCTGACTCACTGTGTGCTCGAGAAAAAGATCATTTTATGCGAGTCACCCACCAAGGGAACTCATGGGGATCCACGTTCCGGAGATACTGAAACTAGACTCCTGCGAACCTGATTGCTGGAAGCTGAAGCTCCACTGGGTGATTGGTCGCTTCCGAACGACTCGTGGCTGATTTCATTTCGTAGTTATGGCTGTTGTGAAACCAGCATGAATCAGATTCCGTCCGAATGAGTCGCGATTTTTAGTGCGATGTCATGGTGGCTCGAAGATATACAATGTCTCTTATTAGTGCATTGTACGTCCTTTCAAGATACATTACTGGACAGCGGATCCTTATGCAAAATAAAAACTTTCTGCCTAAATTGCAACAAACTGGAAGGAAATGGAAATTTATTTTCTTTCTTAATATGTTCAATAGCTTGTGACAATAATATAACATCATTTTTAAATTCTTCTAATGTTTCTACAGTTTTAAATTACACCTACTCATTTTTGTTATAAATCCATAAAATCCGCTGTCTATAGATTACACTTTCTAATCCTGGAAGGATTAGTTTACCAGATGACATATTTCTATTACACATTAAATATTTTTAGTACGCCAATTTGAATTTTTGGATCTTCACATTACAAGAACTCTATTTATCCCGATTGTATTTCCAAAATTCGGCAGAGTAACTAATCTCACGGTTACGTGGCTTTATGGTGTTTAGAAGATGGAAGAATTGCACGTCCTTTCAAGATACATTACTGGACAGCGGATCCTTATACAAAATAAAAATTTTCTACCTAAATTGCAACAAACTGGAAGGAAATAGAAATTTATTTTCTTTCTTAATATGTTCAATAGCTTGTGACAATAATATAGCATCATTTTTAAATTCTTCTAATGTTTCTACTGTTTTAAATTACACCTACTCATTTTTGTTATAAATCCATAAAATCCGCTGTCTATACATTACACTTTCTAATCCTGGAAGGATTAGTTTACCAAATGACATATTTCTATTACACATTAAATATTTTTAGTATGCCAATTTGAATTTTTGGATCTTCACATTACAAGAACTCTATTTATCCTGATTGTATTTCCAAAATTCGGCAGAGTAACTAATCTCTCGGTTACGTGACTTTATGGTGTTTAGAAGATGCAAGGATTTGTTTCACCAGCATCAATCAGATTCCGTCCGAATGAGTCGCGATTTTTAGTGCGATGTCATGGTGGCACGAAGATATACAATGTCTCTTATTAGTGCATTGCACGTCCTTTCAAGATACATTACTGGACAGCGGATTTTTATGCAAAATAAAAATTTTCTATCTAAATTGAAACAAATTGGAAGGAAATAGAAATTTATTTTCTTTCTTAATATGTTCAATAGCTTGTGACAATAATATAACATCATTTATAATTCTTCCAATGTTTCTAATGTTTTAAATTACACCTACTCATTTTTTTATAAATCCATAAAATCCGCTGTCTATACATTACACTTTCTAATCCTGGAACGATTAGTTTACCAGATGATATATTTCTATTTCACATTAAATATTTTTAGTATGCCAATTTGAATTTTTGGATCTTCACATTACAAGAACTCTATTTATCCTGATTGTTACGTGACTTTATGGTATTTAGAAGCTGGAGGGATTTGTTTACCGTTCTCTTTAATTTTAATTTTACGATCTCCAATTTACAAGAACTCTATTTATCCTGATTGTATTTCCAAAATTCGGCAGAGTAACTAATCTCTCGGTTACGTGACTTTATGGTATTTAGAAGATGAAAGGATTTGTTTCACCAGCATCAATCAGATTCCGTCCGAATGAGTCGCGATTTTTAGTGCGATGTCATGGTGGCTCGAAGATATACAATGTCTCTTATTAGTGCATTGCATGTCCTTTCAAGATACATTACTGGACAGCGGATTTTTATGCAAAATAAAAATTTTCTATCTAAATTGAAACAAATTGGAAGGAAATAGAAATTTATTTTCTTTCCTAATATGTTCAATAGCATGTGACAATAACATAACATCATTTATAATTCTTCTAATGTTTCTACTGTTTTAAATTACACCTACTCATTTTTGTTATAAATCATAAAATCCGCTGTCTATACATTACACTTTCTAATCCTGGAAGGATTAGTTTACCAAATGACATATTTCTATTACACATTAAATATTTTTAGTATGCCAATTTGAATTTTTGGATCTTCACATTACAAGAACTCTATTTATCCTGATTGTATTTTCAAAATTCGGCAGAGTAACTAATCTCTCGGTTACGTGACTTTATGGTGTTTAGAAGATGGAAGAATTGCACGTCCTTTCAAGATACATTACTGGACAGCGGATCCTTATGCAAAATAAAAATTTTCTGCCTAAATTGCAACAAACTGGAAGGAAATAGAAATTTATTTTCTTTCTTAATACGTTCAATAGCTTGTGACAATAATATAACATCATTTTTAAATTCTTCTAATGTTTCTACTGTTTCAAATTACAACTACTCATTTTTGTTATAAATCCATAAAATCCGCTGTCTATACATTACACTTTCTAATCCTGGAAGGATTAGTTTACCAGATGATATATTTCTATTACACATTAAGTATTTTTAGTATGCCAATTTGAATTTTTGGATCTTCTCATTACAAGAACTCTATTTATCCTGATTGTTACGTGACTTTATGGTATTTAGAAGCTGGAAGGATTTGTTTACCGTTCTCTTTAATTTTAATTTTACGATCTCCAATTTACAAGAACTCTATTTATCCTGATTGTATTTCCAAAATTCGGCAGAGTAACTAATCTCTCGGTTACGTGACTTTATGGTGTTTAGAAGATGGAAGGATTTGTTTCACCAGCATCAATCAGATTCCGTCCGAATGAGTCGCGATTTTTAGTGCGTTGTCATGGTGGCTCGAAGATATACAATGTCTCTTATTAGTGCATTGCACGTCCTTTCAAGATACATTACTGGACAGCGGATCCTTATGCAAAATAAAAACTTTCTGCCTAAATTGCAACAAACTGGAAGGAAATAGAAATTTATTTTCTTTCTTAATATGTTCAATAGCTTGTGACAATAACATAACATCATTTATAATTCTTCTAATGTTTCTACAGTTTTAAATTACACCTACTCATTTTTGTTATAAATCCATAAAATCCGCTGTCTATAGATTACACTTTCTAATCCTGGAAGGATTAGTTTACCAGATTACATATTTCTATTACACATTAAATATTTTTAGTATGCCAATTTGAATTTTTGGATCTTCACATTACAAGAACTCTATTTATCCTGATTGTTATGTGATTTTATGGTATTTAGAAGCTGGAAGGATTAGTTTACCGTTCTCTTCAATTTTAATTTTACGATCTCCACATTAGAAGAACTCTATTTATCCTGCTTGCATTTCCAAAATTAGGCAGAGTAACTAATCTCTCGGTTACGTGACTTTATGGTGTTTAGAAGATGCAAGGATTTGTTTCACCAGCATCAATCAGATTCCGTCCGAATGAGTAGCGATTTTTAGTGCGTTGTCATGGTGGCTCGAAGATATACAATGTCTCTTATTAGTGCATTGCACGTCCTTTCAAGATACATTACTGGATAGCGGATCTTTATGCAAAATAAAAATTTTCTACCTAAATTGCAACAAACTCGAAGGAAATAGAAATTTATTTTCTTTCTTAATATGTTCAATAGCTTGTAACAATAATATAACATCATTTATAATTCTTCTAATGTTTCTACTGTTTTAAATTACACCTACTCATTTTTATTACAAATCCATAAAATCCGCTGTCTATACATTACACTTTCTAATCCTGGAAGGATTAGTTTACTAGATGACATGTTTCTATTACACATTAAATATTTTTTGTATGCCAATTTGAATTTTTGGATCTTCACATTACAAGAACTCTATTTATCCTGATTGTATTTCAAAAATTCGGCAAAGTAATTAATCTCTCGGTTACGTGACTTTATGGTGTTTAGAAGATGGAAGGATTTGTTTCACCAGCATCAATCAGATTCCGTCCGAATGAGTCGCGATTTTTAGTGCGTTGTCATGGTGGCTCGAAGATATACAATGTCTCGTATTAGTGCATTGCACGTTCTTTGAAGATATGCACATTACTGGACAGCGGATCCTTATGCAAAATAAAAACTTTCTGCCTAAATTGCAACAAACTGGAAGGAAATAGAAATTTATTTTCTTTCTTAATATGTTCAATAGCTTGTGACAATAATATAGCATCATTTTTAAATTCTTCTAATGTTTCTACTGTTTTAAATTACACCTACTCATTTTTGTTATAAATCCATAAAATCCGCTGTCTATACAATACGCTTTCTAATCCTGGAAGCATTAGTTTACCAAATGACATATTTCTACTACACATTAAATATTTTTTGTATGCCGATTTGAATTTTTGGATCTTCACATTACAAGAACTCTATTTATCCTGATTGTTACGTGACTTTATGGTATTTAGAAGCTGGAAGGATTTGTTTACCGTTCTCTTTAATTTTAATTTTACGATCTCCACATTACAAGAACTCTATTTATCCTGATTGTATTTTCAAAATTCGGCAGAGTAACTAATCTCTCGGTTACGTGACTTTATGGTGTTTAGAAGATGCAAGGATTTGTTTCACCAGCATCAATCAGATTCCGTCCGAATGAGTAGCGATTTTTAGTGCGATGTCATGGTGGCTCGAAGATATACAATGTCTCTTATTAGTGCATTGCACGTCCTTTCAAGATACATTACTGGACAGCGGATCCTTATGCAAAATAAAAACTTTCTACCTAAATTGCAACAAAATAGAAGGAAATAGAAATTTATTTTCTTTCTTAATATGATCAATAGCTTGTGACAATAATATAACATCATTTTTAAATTCTTCTAATGTTTTAAATTACACCTACTCATTTTTGTTATAAATCCATAATCCGCTGTCTATACATTACACTTTCTAATCCTGGAAGGATAGTTTACCAGATGACATATTTCTATTACACATTAAATATTTTTTGTATGCCAATTTGAGTTTTTGCTGGAAGCTGGAAGGATTTGTTTACCGTTCTCTTTAATTTTAATTTTACGATCTCCACATTACAAGAACTCTATTTATCCTGATTGTATTTCCAAAATTCGGCAGAGTAACTAATCTCTCTCGGTTACGTGATTTTATGGTATTTAGACACAGCCGAGCGAAGAAGTACTTATTTGTACAGTGGGATCGGCTTTTTCATACAAGCTAAGTCGAGCGCTCGCAGTGAAAGTAGTACTAAGGTCTTTCATTCAGCATTCAGTAGAAACTCCAAGGACTCGGGAATAAGGATTGCTATTAACCGCGACGTTGAATGGGCGTAAGAAACATTGAACGTATCAAATCTTACTGTAGACTTTATTTTTCACTGTAATCTTGCCCTGACCCGGATGAAATCGTTCGATTTGAACGAATACTTTGATTCGCCCTGTACATGCACCGATAATTCAATACGATTGAACAAAAATTTATTTCATGCAGTTTAAAGCCTTTATCACGTGCCTGACTCGGTGCTATAACGGAAAGGGTTTAACGTTAGTAGAGCAGACGGACGATTCTTTCGTCGAACAGTTTCGAATCTACATGCACGACAACGACTCGATTCCCGGATAGCGGGAATTGATGTATTCTGTGAAAGGAATCCAGGTCAGTTTTGATCAGTAGATCGCTAAATAAGTTCCCTCATTTTCGCGGAAAAGAGTTCAATACGCGATTCCGCCGCTTCATAAAACGCGAATCTATTGCGGCCTTCCAAACATAAGTGCTGCGACCCATTTCTCTATTTTTTTGTTTTGAAACGGCACTACATACGTCCCGGCCAGAATCACTTCCGTAGGACTTGTTTCGATAGAAGCCCGGAAATCCCGGAAGACCGCAAATCCTTTGATTTAACGTCAGCTTGCGCGAGTATGCCACCGGAAATGTAGTTCTAATCACTTGCGGTTACAGCCATGGAAAGACACTTGCTTAGAATATAGATTAATTACGATCGGGGCTCGAATTCTCTTGCCATTATCAATTCGCCTTAGTTACTCGGGAAATCTGCACATTGCCAGAAATTAAACTTAAACATTCGCCAAGACAATCTTCAAAACTTTCAATGGACTCTCTCTGCAGCAACTCTGTAATAACTGGACTGTTTTATCTTTATGCGATTTAACAACTAGGCTGACTATTTTGCAAGAACAAAAATTACTGAGAAATTTCACTTTCTCTATTTGCAGTGGGGCCACTGAATTCTTATCCAGCGAATTGTTACGTTATATGTATATTGCAAAAGACATAAAAAGATATTTCAAAAGGGGAATAATAAGTATACAACGGATGTTTCTGTCGAATAAAAATGTTTTGTTTTCTTTTCTCTTCCGAATGAACGCCTTGTCCAATTGAATACTAATGATTGCGAGACTAGTATACAGATTACTGGAAAGTGTGTTAAGGTTACGCTGTATTTATCGAGTTTCACCGGCCCATTTGTGCAATAAAAATTGTCTTATCCTGTAAGGAGCCACCTTTGTTCCGGCCAGCTTCCTGCTTATGGGGTCCAGACGAACATGTTACTTTCCTAAATCGATTTTGTACATTTTTCAGAGGAAGACGTTTTCGTTTTCCACTTGTCCAGTAATTCGCCGTCCTTGTTTTCCGCTCGAAATCAATAACGCTGCTATTTTCTTCAGGGTTTACGGCCTCCGCTTTGAAGGATATTTTTCTGTCCGCTATCGATTGTCGAATCGTTTTCGAATTGCGGTGTGCAATCATATTTTCTCTTCTGTTTGCCGCATGGTTATGTGTGCCAAGTATATATAACATCGAGCAACCCGAATTGCTGGTAATCTACGTCACTATTTTGGATGTTTCAATGAAAATAATGTACGTGTTTCTGGAAGAGCAATAATTATGTAACGTAGATAACAAAGAGTAGACAGGCAGGAGAACACTTGAACATTTGTAAACAACATTGTTATCGCTCTGAATCATTGGTTCTGGAAATAGTATCATGCGCGATAACTTACCAACAGCTAATGAATGTCTATCTTTTATATAATGTCACACAGCATGAAAAAACAGCACCACGAATTAATGCACACACCTAATAAATTTCAAGTCTGCGTGGTTCTTGAATTGTTGTTCAGCGTCAGTATGAATTTGATTCTCGGAGCAACCCGATGGCATGATCAAATAAAGACGAATATCGTGCTCCGTTTCTCAGCGAACGAGCCGCAATTACATCGCAGTAATGGGGAACGGTTACAATTCAGTTTCTTCGCAAACGGAGCTAAATAACGAACAGAACGCCGGGGAAATGAAATTAAATTCTCGAATTCCGTGTAAAAACTCCGGGGCCGGGGATGGAATCAAATAAAATAAAATCCGAGAGAAAAGAGACGAAGAATAACGGTCGAGGGGGTTCTCAAAACCGGGATACAGAAAGTAATCCGAATTCACGACACAGATGGAAGGGAAAATTCGTGCGGTTCACTCTCTGCGTCGCAAAAGTTCTCGAGCGAACGTTCTCAATTTCCCCTGTAAAAACATTATCTTCCCCTCAATGATTCCTCGAGGGCGATCCACGGAGCCGGGTCTTCTAAATGGACTGTGGGTTAATTAAATTCAGGAACGGAGAATGCCGTAGACCGGCGGACAGGAATTCCGGGAACGGAAGTAACGGGTTTTTCAGCCCGCGGTCGAGTTGGTTGCTTCCTCCGAACCGGCACCAGATTCTGCTGCATCATCATCGAACAACGACAGAGGAATTGCTGTTCGTTGCACGACCACCGTGGTCCGGTCGTTGTGCCACACCTACGTGCGCCATTACCGAACGACGAATGAACAAAAATAATCCTGTGCTCGAACCTGCTCGCCATTTTCTTCTTGCAAACTTTCCTGTGCGTTCGCAGAATAACGCAAATATATCCAAATTTTATCTTCGAGCGTTTCAGTTCAGAAGTGAAATGATTGTGACCTTGAGTGACCTTAAGAAACACACTATCAGAATGTAAATAAAACAGAGTTGACCTTCACACGTCGTCCTTGACGCCTCCACCTACAGAACGATTAATAACATCAGATTATGATTAAGTTTTCTCCTATTTTCGAAAGCACGCGAACTACTCAGGTGAAGTCTGTTTTAAATGTCCCATCCTGTAAGGTGAAGTGCCCTAAGTCTGGACAGTCCAAAAGTGATACCTAAATCTGGACAATTGAATTTTCATAGTAAAATCAGTAATTAAGAGATTAAATAATTATATTATATATTCTGAGGCCTTAGCTACAAGTAGGTGTGAATATTATTTCATTAAGACATCAATTGAAATTTAAAAATGAATTCAAAGTTCATCTGAAAACAGTATACAAAATAGTCTATCTACATGCGAATTATATGCATTTATAGTTCGAACTTTTGTTAGAAAAAAAGATATAATTTAAGCCCTCAGACAAAAAATAATTATCACGCATAATAATATTGATATTTTAAAATAAATTGGCAATCAAGCTTAACGTAAATAATAAGTATTAATCCAAATATTAGACGTCCAAGATTAGGACTGTTTTCAAATATAAGTACTCCATACTGGGACGCGATGACAGTAGATGTCCCACTCTAAGCTTATACGCAATGTGCTTACGCCTGAAGCCGGACACGTGTTTGCGAATAAAATCAACGCATTGTTTGCAAATTATTCAACTACATGTACGTATAATTAGTCTTCTATTAGCTTGAATAACGTATGTAGAAAATGTATTCCGGTTGTGACGTTAATAATACTTTATGTTTACATCCTAAATCTATCAGTATTACTACCTAACCTTAAAAGTTGTATTATGACAAGTTTTATTAAAACAGCAAATGAAAATAAATATATATTTGGTTAAATAATACAATACTATAATCTATGATAAGAATACTACATATTACGCAAAGCATCTTCTATTCGTCATGCGCAACAGCGCCGTTTTAGGTTATGTTCGCTCGATCAACTCGTAAATTGAATTTGTCCCGATATAGGCTTTACTTCTGTCCAGGTACTAGCTTAGATTGGATTTAATATGTCCAACTATAGGTTTGAATTATTCTTGTTAATACAATTAAGATATTAACTTAAACAATGATTTTTTTTATTTTAAATTACTTTACAAACTCTGAACTGTATGTTAAAACTCTTAAGAAATTGTTTTTGTTTATTTAAAGTGATAAAATTTAAAATAGAAAAACATGCTGTCCAGGCACTTCACCTTATACAGGGTAAATTATGAATCGTGACCGATAGAGACTACCCTGTTATTAGCAGTCCGATCGAAAATCTTTTTATCAGGTATAGCATGGTTTCAACAGAGCTTTCACGTGACTATTGCAAATTTTTCGTCAACTCTTTATTTTCATGATTTTTCAAGGTCACCTTCAATTTTTTGCAAAGACACCTAGTATTTTTTTACGTCCATCTGTTAAAGGATTTCAAGGCGAATTCGGTGAGTATCGTAACATTAAAAAATTGCAAATAATTCCTTTTATTTTCTTTTTAAATTTGCTATAATCACGTGAAGGCTCTCTTAAAACCATGATATAGATCGTGAAGATATTTTCGTATGAACAGGGAAGGTTTTATTTGGCAGTGCTTGCATGTTAGAACGAAACTTTAAATGTTCATGAAATTACATATACTCGACAGTATTCCAGAACGTATTTTCGAAATGTTTATATTTTAGGAGGGACGAAAAATACTCGAAGCTCGGAATATACCCAACGTGACATTTGATAGAATGAAAAATCAGTGTGCCACTGCAGAACTGACTCTTTGAGCGTCGTTTATCATCTCCCCTGAGCTTGTGAAAACAACGGTGCAACATACGATAATTTATATGTTCGCAGTTTTACAAGGAAAATCTGGCAAAATGGTATTCTTCGAGAACAGGCAACTTCCAATAAATTTATTTAAGCAAAGATCAATGCGATACATTGGGTTTGTGTCTCGCTCGAAATTTTCGGTCCAGATCATATTGAATTTTGACTTAAACGGATATTAACGACAATCCAGCAACATCCTCCTCTCTAAATTAGATTTCAAACGAGATACTCCCATAACGCAGGAGGTTCAGGTTTCGCGTTTAATCTCGATCACCGGTGAACTATTATCGACCCTACGGTTTTACAGCCGGTATAAAATTCTCCTGATACATCTCGGTAAACATTTTTGTTCCAACAGCGTGCACTTCTTCGAACCCAAATTTATCGAGATGCTCCTTGCAACGATTGTACCATGCTGCTACGTTGTCGTATCTGCCGATATCGAAGCTGAAACACTGCGAAACAAACAAGTATATCAGTTTGTTATTCTCTGCTGCTGATAATTAAATGGAAAATTAGCACCACGAAGCTCACAATCACAAATAAATAACATTTCATACTGGACGATCGAGCTAGACGATTTTTAATAATACTTCTGCATAGCTTCCTATTGTGATGATGATGATCATTCTCCAACATTATGTAAGTTAAATGAGTAATACTAGACATTTTTAATACGTAACTGCGGATGCTTATGCAATTTTCTATTTTTCTAGATAAATTTTAAGAAAGTAGAATTAAATAAAATCTTGTTTTCGGTGGTAGAAGCCTTCGTAGATCTGGGATAAATAAAAATCGTACGAAATTCTATAAAATTTTGCATTCCAGGAAATGTTGAAAATTTTCAGATGCTATAAATGCATAAATATCCGCAATCTAGTAATTACTATTCTCCTAAATTTAATAAAAATCTATGGACACTCCGTGAAATAATGTTTCTCTTCTATCGAGTTGAAGCGACCGTCGCAAATGAAGAATATTTCACTTCACGTGCCGCGTAATTATCTACAATCAAGCATGACGTCAAGAGAAGCTAAACTGCTCGAAACCCACTACCACGTTTTAACTGTACAGTATATAATTAAGATATTAATATCCGTGAGTCTTGCCTGCACCGTTTCGCTAGTAAATTTTCGAGATCTAAACCAGTGTAAATATTTCTGCGATCGTAATACGGATCGGCTGTTAATTACACGAGAAAATAATTGTATACGAGAGATAACGAGGAGAAAGTGTAGAAGGGGGAATTATACATTTGAGAAACGCGATTTTGAAATAGATTTCGGCCGTCACGCTTCCCTAATAAATCAGTGGAAAAATCTTTGCAAATGTTTACTTTTATCGCATTCAATTAATCAGAAACGCTTGATAACGTATCAGCCGTTGATAAATATATGTATGTGTTGTCTGTATTTCTCAGTGGCGTATATTCACCTCAATTCAGAAAGTTTTATGAACATTCACGAATACATGAGCAATATTGGTCTCTGCTATGAAAAATTCATAAATATCCACGAATATCTCAGTCCTATTAATCACTAATCCCAAAATTTTACAGACGTCCACAAATATCTAAGCAGTATTAATTTCTACTTTAAAAATTTTATGTACCTCATTCACCTTCATTCTTAAATTTCATTTGAATATTCGTAGATATCCGGGCATTATTATTCTCTATTCTGAAATTTTATAAACGTGCCCATGAATACTCATTGTCAGAAACTTTTATTCTCCAGTACTAATGCGACTGCGTACAGTGTAGATTATGAAGAAGGCGGAGAAGAGAACCTTTTCTTAACAAGGACAGATGCCACGTCAATTAGGCTAAAAAATTGGAGAAAGCTGCGTGTGGTCTCATGCTCACCGAGGGCTTATACATTACTGTGTACGTATTCGAAAATTGAATCCCTTACCTTCAAAATAATTACGAAACCGGAGAAGAAAATGGAAAAAAAAGTATTGGATCGACTATTGTCAGAGAGCATTCTACATTCTGCAGAAGTATTTTCTGTGCTCCCCAGAGTTTGCGTACGTTTCTCATGCGACAATATCTTATCGATCGGCGAAAGTCACGCATTCCTTCGTTCTGTCGCCTCTGAATGCATGCTCACCTGTAACACGCAAATAGTTGTGCTGATGGAAAAATCAGCAATCGTTAATGTATCTCCCGCAACGAACTCGCTGTCTTCCAGGAAAGTATTTAATAGTTCGCAGCTCCTCTCCATTGCTTGCACATTATCTTCGTTCGGAGTGTTTGTTTTGCCAAACACCACAGGTATCTGCAACACCATTTTTTAGAAAAAGAATCATGCACTACGGTACGTTTCTAAAGATTTTAAAAAGTTAACTAGAGGGCTATTGTTGCTCGCTCGCTTCGCGAGCTCGCGGGCAGGACTGCTCTTGCGAGAATGTTAGTGGTACGCATGGCTAGTAGGGCCCACAGCTATTAATGTCATTCATTTTGTGTGTGACTCTCCACGAGCCACACAAAGAACTTCCCGATTCGTTAGTTGCTGTATATTATTATTATTATTTATTAAGTGTACGTTTTAAGAAGATTATACGTTTTCAGGGAAATTCAATAGTTTTCTACTTATCAAAATGTTTGCTATATGGCGTCGCATTAAACCAATATCGTATGCTCGTTGCTCGCTTGGTTCCTTGTTATAGCATACTAATGTTGCAAAATAAATTGTCTTAATTAGTTTTCCGCAAACGATACAACTCATCATTATCCGGGTTTGCAGTATTGATCTTGGTTTTCTTCGATACTATTAATTTAAATTTTCTCAAAATATATAAACCGCTCAATTTTGAAACTCTGCTCAGTGCTACATACAACATTTGTAAAGTTCGTATTTCTGATGTTTTAAAATCCATACATACTTTCTCGTATGTTTGTCCCTGACTTTTATGAATCGTAATCGCTTCAGCAGGAACCACTGGAAATTGACTACGTGTGATTTCTTATTTTTCTTCACTCGAAATATTTACTTGATTCGATATTTTGTTATTATTGGTGTTAAATTTTGATTTATATTTGCGTTTTTCATATAATCACGATAACGAGTTCTTACTTTCACTCCTACTATGGCCAATTGAAAATCTAACCACAATATAGACGGAATTTTAGTATTTTCTTGAAAAGTAATAAATTTTAATATTCCGCATGCTCCATTAACCAATCCGTCTTCAACATCAATGTTATTAATTATCATATATTTCATATTCATTTTCAATTTAATCTCAGTCAACAATTCGTTTTGAACTGATTGTTTATTTAAAGATTGTAATATAAATGTTTTTTACTTTCATCGATATTCTTTGAAAATGTATTCTCGGGAGTAGGAATGATTAACTCACTCTTGCATTGGGATAATTTTCGATTATTGTAAGCGGAAACATCATCTTAAGGTACAAAAAAAGATTTAAAAAAAAAAATTTTTTTTTCTAATTTAAAAAAAATCGAAAAAAACATTTTTTGTGTAATTACGTTTGTTTCTTCGGTGGAAACTTTCCGTTCTCTCGTATAAATTGCATTGTTGGATGAACTTCTTTCGAAAAAAACTAAAAAAACTAAAAAACTACTTGACCAAAATGGACCAAAATCTAATCAGCTCTAAGTTACAGCGGGGCACATCGATTGCATCATTCATCATTCCGATCGCGTTGTTACTTTTTCTGAAAACGTTAACGAAAAATTTGATAACATAGAAACGGACATACGCACGCACACACACACACATACCGACATTTTGATAAAAATAGTCTAAAATGACTCCAATGACCATGAAACGTGAAGATCTGCTAAAAAATCGATTTTCGATTTTCGGGGTGATTACAATAACTTCCCTATAAAATCGGGAAGTTAAAAATGATATTTTTCCCCTTTTAAATTGCACTGATTCTTAGGATTTTTGACGGAAATCTTCAGAAAATGCTGCGATATAAAATTCGATAGAATTCAGTACGATTTTGATTTGTTACAGATCTACAAATCTGTTCCCAAGAAAAATACGATTCTATTCCATTCCACTTTCTTCAAATTTGTCTATAAAAATTGGAAGTTGCGTAAACAAACGGGAATATTCGTCACTGCGATAAATTGTAGACCTTCATTATTTACAGACATAAATAAGGTTTCAATAGTTGATGTTTTATGTTATGAGAATGACTGGCAGTTTCGTGTCGCGATTCTGTAATTTACCGTGCGGCAGTGACCATGGATACAGAGATGAATTCTTTACTTGGTTTCTGTATTTTTATTCGACCATTTTTCCAGCGATGTTGCACAGAGTCAACCTTTTTTTCGCGAAAGGTAGTCGGATTATAAAACTGTTTATTTTTCTCGGGAGGACGAGAAGAAAAACATAGCTCTGTTTTTCGTTTGTAATTCTGCCCTGTCAGTTCATCGTGTTCCCATTTCTCTAGCTTAACCGTGGATGCTATTCATCAGTATTGCAAATTAATTCTTTCTCCAGTTCGATTCGCTTAAACAAACTTCGCTAAAAGTTTTGTACAACTGTCACAAAATTTCTGGAATTTGTACGATGCAGGATAATAATTATACGATGCATAAATGCATCGACGTTATCGACTTCATTTATTCATAAATATTTTGAAAATGACCCGTGATAAGACTAGCGCAGTGTATTAAATTCAGCACTAAATATTTCAATGGCCTTCATGAATATTTATTGACGCATGTCACCGAAGCAATGGTCATAAAAAGAGACACTGAAGTCAATTTATTAATAAATGCTCAAAAGAACATGTAGATTCACGGAGCTCTAGATTACATTATTTTATAAACGGAACAAGTATGTGTCTATCCAAATTTTTGGCCATTCGTCCAATAATACATACCCAAGAGAATAAATTTGGCAAATAATTCCTCGGGGAAGCATCTTTACAATCTTAATAATCGCAAATTAAATATAATAGATTCGAAAGAAAATATACGTACGTAAGTCTTGGACATATTCGTGAAAAGAGTCCCATGATCGAAGTACAGCATCTGATCCACTTTGGCTCTCTTCTTCGAGTCCTTCGGATACAGGGAGTCATTTTTCGCGTACTTGCTGACCAAGTATCCCATGATTGGTCGGCTGTGAACAAGCAACGCCAATTACGAAATAGAAAATCAGCGGACCGATTATTACGTACCTTTCACATAAAATGAATCCGTTGTCGTCTATCGTTGGTATAGTATGCTGCGGATTGATCTGTAACGTAGACATTTCCATGAGAATCGAGTAAACATTTTAATCAGGGATACAAAATTACTTTGCAGAACATTCCATAAAAATAGTACCCGGTGCAACTGTTTTCGATCCCTGATTTAATCGTACGAATTAATCGAAGTACATTCTGTTTATAGATGTATTTCGCAATTCTGTTTGCGAGGACGTTGCTACCTCTATATCTGGGAATGGCTTCGGTTGGCCTTGTGCACGGTAGAGTGCGCAAAACACATGCTATGGATACAGTGAACATACACCAGCACACACTGCAATAATATGACTCGTTCGCTCTGGAATCCTCTCAATCACTTTCCTTATTCACCTACAGCGTCGACGTGATTGCGGCGAACTAACAGTCGATGAAGCCTGGCGTACCTCTGTAATCACGCTGTTTGGACCGAAGAATGTGTTTCTGGGCTTTGTGTATTTACTGTACTTACATGCTACAACCGAACGTTTAGTCATTTATTAACCCTCACCGTCTCGCATTTCACGAACCGATCATTGAAAAGATCAATGAAATAACTAACATGTTCTTTCTATTCAAATTGATGAGTTAAGGGGGTAGTTACACCTCGGTTGCAACTAGAATTTTACTAGAATCTTACTAGAAAACATGGGTTTGCGCGCTTCGGTTGTTTGACCTTATTTCAACAGATTTTGGGCTGGGTGAGGGCTCATTCTAAAGAGGAAGGTTCATCACACTGCGCTCTGGTCAGGAGGTTAACGAGATGATGTTTAATATGTGTAATATAAGGGCCCAAAGCAGAGAAAAAATCTAGGAAAAAACCCACAGATTTCAATGCATTTTTCTGTCTCTAAAAGACTTCTTGACTGCTGTGATGACCAGAGCGCAGTGTGATGAACCTTCCTCTTTAGAATGAGCCCTCACCCAGCCCAAAATTTGCTGAAATCAGGTCAAACAACCGAAGCGCGCAAACCCATGTTTTCTAGTAAGATTCTAGTAAGATTCTAGTTGCAACCGAGGTGTAACTATCCCCTTAACATTAACACTTTGCAGTCGGAGCAATTTTATCTCGAAAATGAAACATTTCTGCCTACCTACAATAATTCTGTTTATTTTATGAAAGAAGGATGAGGGTTGAATGAAAAGTTGTTGAACGATTTTTGACTTGAAGAGGACAGTGGAGTCGAAAGCAGAGAACTGTCAACAGAAAATGTGAGTGATAGAAGCCAGAGTACATAAATAATTTTCAGCGGAAAGTTTGCTAGAAAGACAATCTTAAAAATGAAACATTTCTTCCTATCTAGAATAATTTTGTTAATTTTATGCAAAAAGGTTAAACGAAGAGTTGTTGAACGATTTTTGATTTGAAGAGGACAGCGGAATGGAAAGCAGAGAACTGTCAACCAAATGCGAGTGATAGAAGCAGAGTACATAAATCATTTTTAGCGGGAAGTTTGCTAGACAGACAATCTTAAAAATGAAACATTTCTTCCTAACTAGAGTAATTTTGTTAATTTTAAGCAAAAAGGTTAAACGAAGAGTTGTTGAACGATTTTTTACTTGAAGAGGACAGCGGAGTGGAAAACAGAGAACTGTCAACCAAATGCGAGTGATAGAAGCAGAGTACATAAATAATTTTCATGCGGAAAGTCTGCTAGAAGGACAATCTTAAAAATGAAACATTTCTTCCTGTCAAGAGTAATTTTATTAATCTCATGAAAAAAGGTTAAACGAAGAGTTGTTGAACGATTTTTGACTTGAAGAGGACAGCGGTGTGGAAGGCAGAGAACTGTCAACCGAATGCTAGTGATAGAAGCAGAGCACATAAACAATTTTCAGCAGAAAGTCTGCTAGAAAGACAATCTTAAAAATGAAACATTTCTTCCTATCTAGAATAAATTTGTTAATTTTATACCAAAAATGGTTAAACGGAGAGTTGTTGAACGATTTTTGATTTGAAGAGGACAGCGGAGTGGAAAGCAGGGTCTGTCAACCAAATGCGAGTGATAGAAGCAGAGTACATAAACAATTTTCAGCAGAAAGTCTGCTAGAAAGACAATCTTAAAAGTGAAACATTTCTTCCTATTTAGAATAAATTTGTTAATTTTATGCAAAAAGGTTAAACGAAGAGTTGTTGAACGATTTCTGATTCGAAGAGGACAGCGGAGTGGAAAGCAGAGAACTGTCAACCAAATGCGAATGATAGAAGCAGAGTACATAAATAATTTTCAGCAGAAAGTCTGCTAGAAGGACAATCTTAAAAATGAAACATTTCTTCCTATCTAGAATAATTTTGTTAATTTTATGCAAAAAGGTTAAACGAAGAGTTGTTGAACGATTTTTGACTTGAAGAGGACAGCGGCGTGGAAAGCATAGAACTGTCAACCAAATGCGAGTGATAGAGGCAGAGTACATAAATATTTTTCAGCAGAAAGTCTGCTAGAAAGACAATCTTAAAAATGAAACATTTCTTCCTATCTAGAATAATTTTGTTAATTTTATGCAAAAAGGTTAAACGAAGAGTTGTTGAACGATTTTTGACTTGAAGAGGACAGTGGAGTGGAAAGCAGAGAACTGTCAACCGAATGCGAGTGATAGAAGCAGAGCACATAAACAATTTTCAGCAGAAAGTCTGCTAGAAAGACAATCTTAAAAATGAAACATTTCTTCCTATCTAGAATAAATTTGTTAATTTTATGCCAAAAACGGTTAAACGGAGAGTTGTTGAACGATTTTTGATTTGAAGAGGACAGCGGAGTGTAAAGCAGGGAACTGTCAACCAAATGCGAGTGATAGAAGCAAAGTACATAAACAATTTTCAGCAGAAAGTCTGCTAGAAAGACAATCTTAAAAATGAAACATTTCTTCCTATCTAGAATAATTTTGTTAATTTTATGCAAAAAGGTTAAACGAAGAGTTGTTGAACGATTTTTTACTTGAAGAGGACAGCGGAGTGGAAAACAGAGAACTGTCAACCAAATGCGAGTGATAAAAGCAGAGTACATAAATAAGTTTCAGCGGAAAGTCTGCTAGAAGGACAGTCTTAAAAATGAAACATTTCTTCCTATCAAGAATAAATTTGTTAATTTTATGCCAAAAATGGTTAAACGGAGAGTTGTTGAACGATTTTTGACTTGAAGAGGACAGCGGAGTGTAAAGCAGAGAACTGTCAACCAAATGCGAGTGATAAAAGCAGAGTACATAAATAAGTTTCAGCAGAAAGTCTGCTAGAAAGACAATCTTAAAAGTGAAACATTTCTTCCTACTTAGAATAAATTTGTTAATTTTATGCAAAAAGGTTAAACGAAGAGTTGTTGAACGATTTTTGATTCGAAGACGACAGCGGAGTGGAAAGCAGAGAACTGTCAACCAAATGCGAGTGATAGAAGCAGAGTACATAAACAATTTTCAGCAGAAAGTCTGCTAGAAAGACAATCTTAAAAATGAAACATTTCTTCCTATCTAGAATAATTTTGTTAATTTTTGTGCAAAAAGGTTAAACGAAGAGTTGCTGAACGATTTTTGACTTGAAGAGGACAGTGGAGTGGAAAGCAGAGAACTGTCAACCAAATGCGAGTGATAAAAGCAGAGTACATAAATAAGTTTCAGCAGAAAGTCTGCTAGAAAGACAATCTTAAAAATGAAACATTTCTTCCTATCTAGAATAAATTTGTTAATTTTATGCCAAAAATGGTTAAACGGAGAGTTGTTGAACGATTTTTGATTTGAAGAGGACAGCGTATTGGAAAGCAGAGAACTGTCAACCAAATGCGAGTGATAGAAGCAGAGCACTTAAACAATTTTCAGCAGAAAGTCTGCTAGAAAGACAATCTTAAAAATGAAACATTTCTTCCTATCTAGAATAAATTTGTTAATTTTATGCCAAAAATCGTTAAACGGAGAGTTGTTGAACGATTTTTGATTTGAAGAGGACAGCGGAGTGGAAAGCAGGGAACTGTCAACCAAATGCGAGTGATAGAAGCAGAGTACATAAACAATTTTCAGCAGAAAGTCTGCTAGAAAGACGATCTTGAAAATGAAACATTTTTTCCTGTCTAGAATAATTTTGTTAATTTTATGCAAAAAGGTTAAACGAAGAGTTGTTGAACGATTTTTGACTTGAAGAGGACAGTGGAGTGGAAAGCAGAGAACTGTCAACCAAATGCGAGTGACAGAAGCAGAGTACATAAACAATTTTCAGCAGAAAGTCTGCTAGAAAGACAATCTTAAAAATGAAACATTTCTTCCTATCTAGAATAAATTTGTTAATTTTATGCCAAAAACGGTTAAACGGAGAGTTGTTGAACGATTTTTGATTTGAAGAGGACAGCGGAGTGGAAAGCAGAGAACTGTCAACCAAATGCGAGTGATAGAAGCAGTGTACATCAATAATTTTCATACGGAAAGTCTGCTAGAAAAACGATCTTCAAAATGAAACATTTCTTCCTATCCAGAATAATTTTGTTAATTTTATGCAAAAAGGTTAAATGAACAGTTGTTGAAGGATTTTTGACTTGAAGAGGACAGTGGAGTGGAAAGCAGAGAACTGTCAACCAAATGCGAATGATAGAAGCAGCGTACATAAACAATTTTCAGCAGAAAGTATGCTAGAAAGACAATCTTAAAAATGGAACATTTCTTCCTATCTAGAATAAATTTGTTAATTTTATGCCAAAAATGGTTAAACGGAGAGTTGTTGAATGATTTTTGATTTGAAGAGGACAGCGGAATGGAAAGCAGGCAACTGTCAACCAAATGCGAGTAATAGAAGCAGAGTACATAAACAATTTTCAGCAGAAAGTCTGCTAGAAAGACAATCTGAAAAATGAAACATTTCTTCCTATCTAGAATAATTTTGTTAATTTTATGCAAAAAGGTTAAACGAACAGTTGTTGAACGATTTTTGATTTGAAGAGGACAGTGGAGTGGAAAGCAGAGAACTGTCAACCAAATGCGAGTGATAGAAGCAGAGTACATAAATAATTTTCATGCGGAAAGTCTGCTAGAAGGACAATCTTAAAAATGAAACATTTCTTCCTATTTAGAATAAATTTGTTAATTTTATGCCAAAAATGGTTAAACGAAGAGTTGTTGAACGATTTCTGATTCGAAGAGGACAGCGGAGTGGAAAGCAGAGAACTGTCAACCAAATGCGAATGATAGAAGCAGAGTACATAAATAATTTTCAGCAGAAAGTCTGCTAGAAGGACAATCTTAAAAATGAAACATTTCTTCCTATCTAGAATAATTTTGTTAATTTTATGCAAAAAGGTTAAACGAAGAGTTGTTGAACGATTTTTGACTTGAAGAGGACAGCGGCGTGGAAAGCATAGAACTGTCAACCAAATGCGAGTGATAGAGGCAGAGTACATAAATATTTTTCAGCAGAAAGTCTGCTAGAAAGACAATCTTAAAAATGAAACATTTCTTCCTATCTAGAATAATTTTGTTAATTTTATGCAAAAAGGTTAAACGAAGAGTTGTTGAACGATTTTTGACTTGAAGAGGACAGTGGAGTGGAAAGCAGAGAACTGTCAACCGAATGCGAGTGATAGAAGCAGAGCACATAAACAATTTTCAGCAGAAAGTCTGCTAGAAAGACAATCTTAAAAATGAAACATTTCTTCCTATCTAGAATAAATTTGTTAATTTTATGCCAAAAACGGTTAAACAGAGAGTTGTTGAACGATTTTTGATTTGAAGAGGACAGCGGAGTGTAAAGCAGGGAACTGTCAACCAAATGCGAGTGATAGAAGCAAAGTACATAAACAATTTTCAGCAGAAAGTCTGCTAGAAAGACAATCTTAAAAATGAAACATTTCTTCCTATCTAGAATAATTTTGTTAATTTTATGCAAAAAGGTTAAACGAAGAGTTGTTGAACGATTTTTTACTTGAAGAGGACAGCGGAGTGGAAAACAGAGAACTGTCAACCAAATGCGAGTGATAAAAGCAGAGTACATAAATAAGTTTCAGCGGAAAGTCTGCTAGAAGGACAGTCTTAAAAATGAAACATTTCTTCCTATCAAGAATAAATTTGTTAATTTTATGCCAAAAATGGTTAAACGGAGAGTTGTTGAACGATTTTTGACTTGAAGAGGACAGCGGAGTGTAAAGCAGAGAACTGTCAACCAAATGCGAGTGATAAAAGCAGAGTACATAAATAAGTTTCAGCAGAAAGTCTGCTAGAAAGACAATCTTAAAAGTGAAACATTTCTTCCTACTTAGAATAAATTTGTTAATTTTATGCAAAAAGGTTAAACGAAGAGTTGTTGAACGATTTTTGATTCGAAGACGACAGCGGAGTGGAAAGCAGAGAACTGTCAACCAAATGCGAGTGATAGAAGCAGAGTACATAAACAATTTTCAGCAGAAAGTCTGCTAGAAAGACAATCTTAAAAATGAAACATTTCTTCCTATCTAGAATAATTTTGTTAATTTTTGTGCAAAAAGGTTAAACGAAGAGTTGCTGAACGATTTTTGACTTGAAGAGGACAGTGGAGTGGAAAGCAGAGAACTGTCAACCAAATGCGAGTGATAAAAGCAGAGTACATAAATAAGTTTCAGCAGAAAGTCTGCTAGAAAGACAATCTTAAAAATGAAACATTTCTTCCTATCTAGAATAAATTTGTTAATTTTATGCCAAAAATGGTTAAACGGAGAGTTGTTGAACGATTTTTGATTTGAAGAGGACAGCGTATTGGAAAGCAGAGAACTGTCAACCAAATGCGAGTGATAGAAGCAGAGCACTTAAACAATTTTCAGCAGAAAGTCTGCTAGAAAGACAATCTTAAAAATGAAACATTTCTTCCTATCTAGAATAAATTTGTTAATTTTATGCCAAAAATCGTTAAACGGAGAGTTGTTGAACGATTTTTGATTTGAAGAGGACAGCGGAGTGGAAAGCAGGGAACTGTCAACCAAATGCGAGTGATAGAAGCAGAGTACATAAACAATTTTCAGCAGAAAGTCTGCTAGAAAGACGATCTTGAAAATGAAACATTTTTTCCTGTCTAGAATAATTTTGTTAATTTTATGCAAAAAGGTTAAACGAAGAGTTGTTGAACGATTTTTGACTTGAAGAGGACAGTGGAGTGGAAAGCAGAGAACTGTCAACCAAATGCGAGTGACAGAAGCAGAGTACATAAACAATTTTCAGCAGAAAGTCTGCTAGAAAGACAATCTTAAAAATGAAACATTTCTTCCTATCTAGAATAAATTTGTTAATTTTATGCCAAAAACGGTTAAACGGAGAGTTGTTGAACGATTTTTGATTTGAAGAGGACAGCGGAGTGGAAAGCAGAGAACTGTCAACCAAATGCGAGTGATAGAAGCAGTGTACATCAATAATTTTCATACGGAAAGTCTGCTAGAAAAACGATCTTCAAAATGAAACATTTCTTCCTATCCAGAATAATTTTGTTAATTTTATGCAAAAAGGTTAAATGAACAGTTGTTGAAGGATTTTTGACTTGAAGAGGACAGTGGAGTGGAAAGCAGAGAACTGTCAACCAAATGCGAATGATAGAAGCAGCGTACATAAACAATTTTCAGCAGAAAGTATGCTAGAAAGACAATCTTAAAAATGGAACATTTCTTCCTATCTAGAATAAATTTGTTAATTTTATGCCAAAAATGGTTAAACGGAGAGTTGTTGAATGATTTTTGATTTGAAGAGGACAGCGGAATGGAAAGCAGGCAACTGTCAACCAAATGCGAGTAATAGAAGCAGAGTACATAAACAATTTTCAGCAGAAAGTCTGCTAGAAAGACAATCTGAAAAATGAAACATTTCTTCCTATCTAGAATAATTTTGTTAATTTTATGCAAAAAGGTTAAACGAACAGTTGTTGAACGATTTTTGATTTGAAGAGGACAGTGGAGTGGAAAGCAGAGAACTGTCAACCAAATGCGAGTGATAGAAGCAGAGTACATAAATAATTTTCATGCGGAAAGTCTGCTAGAAGGACAATCTTAAAAATGAAACATTTCTTCCTATTTAGAATAAATTTGTTAATTTTATGCCAAAAATGGTTAAACGACGAGTTGTTGAACGATTTTTGATTCGAAGAGGACAGCGGAGTGGAAAGCAGAGAACTGTCAACCAAATGCGAGTGATAGAAGCAGGGTACATAAATAATTTTCAGCGGAAAGTCTGCTAGAAAGACAATCTTAAAAATGAAACATTTCTTCCTGTCTAGAATAAATTTGTTAATTTTATGCCAAAAATGGTTAAACGGAGAGTTGTTGAACGATTTTTGATTTGAAGAGGACAGCGTATTGGAAAGCAGAGAACTGTCAACCAAATGCGAGTGATAGAAGCAGAGTACATAAATAATTTTCAGCAGAAAGTCTGCTAGAAAGACAATCTTAAAAATGAAACATTTCTTCCTATCAAGAGTAATTTTATTAATCTCATGAAAAAAGGTTAAGTGAAGAGTTGTTGAACGATTTTTGACTTGAAGAGGACAGCGGAGTGTAAAGCAGAGAACTGTCAACCAAATGCGAGTGATAAAAGCAGAGTGCATAAATAAGTTTCAGCGGTAAGTCTGCGAGAAAGACGATCTCGGTCCCGGAATAGATATCCCCAAAATCTAAAAGCAAATTCCTGAGATCTGCATAGCTGACCTTTAAATAAGACGGCTTCATGGCCTCCCCCTTGAGCACGTTGATCGTCTTCAGGTTCAGGTGAACACCGATCGCCTTCGCGAGCAACATTACCGACCGGCATGGTGGACTGGGCGGGAAGTAGTAAAAATCAATCGGCATCTTGCGGTTCCTCTTCGCCGGTCTCCCCTTTTCCCAACGTCTTCCTCGTCTTCTCCGTTCACCGTAACGTTGCTGTGCAAACGAGATTTTTATACAGCAGCCGCCGAAACCAAGGAAAAACTTTCGAATCTCTAGGCTTTGCATCTGCGTGTACCTTGTTCGCATACAAATTTATCTCGCCGCTGTGTTCGGGATCCTATGGATTGGAAGATCATCGACTAGGACTACGGACTTTTATGGCAGTCTCTTCTTAGGAATATGGCGGATCGAAGCCTGCCGACAAACTATCTACATACGAGCCAGGAACGTGTCGGAACAATGCCGTTTTCGTTTCACAGCGTTCGGACGAGCCCTTAACACGCAAAATAAAAATAAATAAAGCCGAAAATACCATAACAACATCCTCGAACTGTTCATAGTAAATTAATTGGTGGACACTCAAATATTGTTGGTCGCAAAAGGTAACTTAAAATGGTAAAATACACACAGCGAGCCAGACTCATCGCAGCGCAGCAAAATGAAGTTTATGTTATACTATAATTTATAATTACTCCAATAGCAAACGCCGTTGTTATCGAACTTCCATTAATTACGATCCAAACACGGATTTCCGATTGTTCGTTCAGCGGCCCGAAAAGTACAAATTATAAAACTTGCTGCCGGTTGGTCGCGACGTTCGCGCGCTCGCGGTTGTGTACAAAAATTTCTGACTAAAATACCTCGAGAAATGGTGTAAGTGTAATGAGCTCTCGGAAAAAACGAGTTCCCTCCTGCAATAATTCACCGGGGGACGGAGTGGGGGCGGGAACTGTCAAACGCAGAATTCAGACTAGCCGTACTCTCGTGCCCAGTCGATTTCATTATTTTTAATTAATTAGTATCTCGCCGGACACGGTAGTGATCCTTCGTATTCCAAAATCAATTTTCGAAGGAAACATGGAATATTTGTTCACGGGAGAAAGGAAATAATTAATGTTTAACGTAATATCACGATTATCTTGAAATTCATTTCACTGAGAGTAAAATGTTTTTACCGATAAAATTAGTTCTTTGTACAGGGTGTGTCCGTTAAGTTATGTCACCATTTTTTAGGCATTTCCAGTAGTGCGATTAAAATATATTTTAGACAAAAGTTTCTCAGTACTTGGTGAGCTACGTGTTCGCATATTGTTAAATCTGAAAAAATGCTTTTTACGTAAAAAAGTAAAGGTCACCTTGACTTCTTTAAATGGCACCACATGCTTTGGACATCAGGGGATTGTTTCTGACGTCGAGACGAATCTAACAGTGTATTACACTATGACCTTGAAATGACCTGACACTTGGAAATTTTGTGCAAACGTAATTTTAATGAATAATTGTTTCTTACAGTATACATCAAGTTACATCAGATGTTGCCATAATTAGGGCGTCTCAATGAAACATTTTTTAATTACACTACTGGAAATGCCTAAAAAACGGACACACCCTGTATTAGAAACTGTTCACATGATTAAACATCAAAGTGTCAATCTTGGGTACGAAAAACCTGAGATTAATGAAATTTACACTACATTACTGAATCAGTAATTAATTTATGATGATGTTCTATAATAATCTAACTAATGACTTCCAGTTTTTGTAAATATGGTTAAAAACATTAACATTGTTATGTGAAATTTCACACATAAAATGATTGCTAATTTTTCTACCAATTTTTGGTAATACATTGGTTGGAAGTTTGTTGATGAATATTTAAAATTTGAATTTCGCGCCAAACATTGGTTTGGTGTCTCTTGATCCTTGACATCTGATTGGCTAGTTAGAGCTACGATGTTTCTCTGTTTTCCGCCTTGACTTTGTCACAACGGTTACAGTCTAGTACAGTTTAAACTTTCTTACTGACAAGTACCATTTCTTTTACGCTCTTCATTCTGTGTTTTTTCACAATTAGCAAGTATGTATATTACCTCTTGTCTAAACCATCAAATTTCCTGTGTTAATGAATAACAGTGTCTATTAAATTCCACAGACGCGGACTTTTCTTGACGATGGTTCAAAACCGAACCGAAACGTTGAAATTATAATTCTGCAAAATTGCTAATTTTTGTATCTTTGATCGAACCTGTAGCGCCGATATCATTTGTGCATAGACACCCTGTATACTGTACAAAAACGTGGTGGATATTGTACACGTTAAAATATGAATAATTTACTGTTTCCGGTATGGTGAAGTGCCCTATGCCTGGACAGCATGTTTTTCTATTTTAAATTTTATCACTTTAAATAAACAAAAACAATTTCTTAAGAGTTTTAAAATACAGTTCAGAGTTTGTAAAGTAATTTAAAATAAAAAAATCATTGTTTAGGTTAATATCTTAATTGTATTAACAAGAATAATTCAAACCTATTGTTGGACATATTAAATCCAATCTAAGCTAGTACCTGGACAGAAGTAAAGCCTATATCGGGACAAATTCAATTTACGAGTTGATCCAGCGAACATAACCTAAAACGTTGGTTGGTGGCGCTGTTGCGCATGACGAATAGAAGATGCTTTGCGTAGTATGTAGTATTCTTATCATAGATTATAGTATTGTATTATTTAACCAAATATATATTTATTTTCATTTACTGTTTTACTAAAACTTGTCATAATACAACTTTTAAGGTTAGGTAGTAATACTGATAGATTTAAGATGTAAACATAAAGTATTATTAACGTCACAACAGGAATACATTTTCTACATACGTTATTCAAGCTAATAGAAGACTAATTATACGTACATGTAGTTGAATAATTTGCAAACAATGCGTTGATTTTATTCACAAACACGTGTCCGGTTTCAGGCGTAAGCACATTGCGTATAAGCTTAGAGTGGGCAGCTACTGTCATCGCGTCCCAGTATGGAGTACTTATATTTGAAAACAGTCCTAATCTTGGACATCTAATATTTGGATTAATAATTATTATTTACGTTAAGTTTGATTGCCAATTTATTTTAAAATATCAATATTATTATGCGTGATAATTATTTTTTGTCTGAGGGCTTAAATTATACCTTTTTTTCTAACAAAAGTTCGAACTATAAATGCACATGATTCGCATGTGAATAGACTATTTTGTATACTGTTTTCAGATGAACTTTGAATTCATTTTTAAATTTCGATTGATGTCTTAATGAAATAATATTCACACCTACTTGTAGCTAAGGCCTCAGAATATGTAATATAATTATTTAATCTCTTAATTACTGATTTTACTATGAAAATTCAATTGTCCAGATTTAGCTATCACTTTTGGACTGTCCAGACTTAGGGCACTTCACCTTACTCACCTGCAAAGCCGCAGCAGATGTCGTTCAAGATAAAATCGGTCCAGCCGTGGCGATCGCTCGGAGATTCGCGAGGGAACCTTGATTGCGCGGAGTGCGAGAAGCACAGGAATACGATTTTCCAATGAACGCGCTCGCGACGATCGACAAACTTCGGTGAAAATGTCCGGAGCTTACACAGGCTTGTTCGGAAGCGGAGCAAATGCATGGTCGAATAGTACATCAAGTTGCCATAGCGATACGGTAATGCCAAACATAAGCATCAAAGTGTAACGATGACATTGTCCGACGCGTTCGAAGGGTTCGCGCGCGCGGGAAAGCGCGACGCGGATGGATCGATATGAAAACAACCCCTTGGGCGGTTTGCGATCGGGACACCGGAAAGTTGCTAGTGCAACCTGCAACCTGCAGCGTGCAACGTGCAACAACGCGCGACTCGTTTCGACACGGACAGACATAGGGGAAACCGTATTAATCTCGGTAACCAAACGCAGACACCGCGAAAGCAATTGCCGACGACGCTCAACGATCCGCAACTGAAAACGCCGCGGAGGCTGTGTTTAACAATAACAATAAACAATAAACCGGCCGATGGGGACTATAACGAATGGAGAAACGTTTCCCGAGAATTGTTCGATCGGTCTTTATCGCGGTGAAAAAAAAAGACCACGATGGATATTGTTGCGCCTGTGCACACGCTTTCCAGTCCAAGTGAATTAATACCACACCCGAGCTAACCTTGGTGCTCTTTGAATCCACAGCGCAGAGTTTCCAGTGGTTCTTTACGTGTTTTGTAGTAGGCATCAATCGCTTTGCAGAGGAATCATACTGGAAAAATCGTGGCACGATGCCTATGTGTTTCTTTTTTGTTGTTGTATACTGTTTGATTGTTCTTTCTGATTTTCTAATAGCCATCAATCGTAGCTGAAACGCCTGCGGATATTCTGTAAATTTATTTTTGCGATTCTAGAGTTCTAGAATAAAGTTGACACACAGATGCAATCGAACGATTGACAAGAGCGTTCGATTTAGAGTGAATGTTAAATTTTACAATCAGCTTGACTCTTCGATCGGAGGGTCTTGCTCTTAGCGAAACGGTTTATGGGAACCTATCAAAAGGACCTGTCCGTACATGTGAACGGACGAACGTAGCTGCTCGATCGTAGTCACTCCGTTTCTCTTGCTTATTTCCATCCCTATCTCTCAGGGACCTTTCTTTTTTACGGGCGGCGAATGCTCCAGAAACGCTTTCGACCACCTGGGGGAGGGTCCGAAGGTAATGTGGGATTTTTGTCCACTATAAGAGATGGCCCTTGAAGCTCTTAGGAACAGAAGACTACCCTTCCGCAGATCTAACTTCTGGATAAAATTGCAAGATAGTGCTAAAAGATCTTTTTTACGCGAAGTTACGAGGGTTCGACGATCGACGATGTTTTGCTCGTAATTTCAAACGATTTTTGAATGATGGAGAATTAAAAGAGGCTCACGGATGGGCACACGACAAAAGTAACAGAAAGAAAGGGGGCAAATAACAGTCGCGAAGAAGCAGGTGGCCAGCGAGCAGTCTCAGAGATCTACAGGAAATAACCATAACACGGATCAACCAGGTGAATCAAGACGAAAGCAGCGACGAAACGCTGTAAGAACAGTATCTATCGGTGTCTATAATCACCTCTCGACATCGGAGCGACTTGCGCGTAAAGGGGAAATATTTGATAATAATACGAAACCTACGTAAGCCGGATGGCGTCGCAACGAGTTCTACGGAAACAATAAATTTCCATCGGACTCCGATTGCTTCTCGGAGAGAATCTATATGTAACGCGGGTGCGAAACAACAGGCTGCAATTTGATAATCTTTCCTCGCTGGAACTTTCAATATCTTGCCGGCAGTGATATTGAACGCGCGCCGATGCTGTTGATAGACGGAATTGTCGTGACGTTCCATTAACGGCGTGGGCCATTCGTTTCAATAAATTTCTTTCATTACTGTCGGCACCTGGAAACGCCGGCCCGCGATCTCATTTCCCCGGACAATTACATGTGACTTGTTACTGCGATATAATTTTAATTGGCTGCGAAAATACATCGTGGCCGCGCGTAAGATAACCGCGTGCAGCCCGGCTGCATTGTAACGTTCCGAGTTGTTCATAAATTCATAGTGTAACGGCGACACTGTTCTCTCTCGCTCGCTCTCTACGAGCTCATGGCAACGGCCCGGACATAGTATTCCACCAATTATTCCTACGTTCAACATCAGCAAAACGCGCGTCGTTTTAACGGTGTCACGGGCAACTAGAAGCATCGATTATTCGACGAACTAGAATGCAATTTGAACCGGAATGAATGTTGCCAAAACGTGTCGCCAGCCCGCGCGGACCCCCAATTTATTTATCGGCGGACCCCTCCCCGCCCCTTCCCTCCTCCCACCGTTGTTTAAACGGTTTCATTACTCAACTCGCGATTAGAGTGCCTTGTAATACGCAGCCAGCACGGGGAAACAGGGAGTCGAAAGCCTTTTTCATTTTCAGAGAGACGGTTTTCGTCAAATAGGTCGTCGGTACAGTATCGCGAGAAATTTCATGTTATTACGATTATATTTTTGGAGAATGCTGCGTCTTCTACATACGGAAGACGGATTTGCAATATTTTCGTTTTTATTTTTATTGAGTTTTTCAATTTAAATGATCGTACTCTCATGACAACTTCCAATGGAGCACACAAATGCTACGCACACCTGTCCAATATGAAATTAATAAATATTCCCCGAGTTTTGCATACATGCTCGGAATTACAGTTCGGCAAAGAAGAAAACCAGAAATGATTTGCATTGACAAACATGATGTATCCCCCTCAGTTTCGTCGTAACGCATTCGTCAATGCGTGAAAATTAATGACTGTCCAGTCTTGTTAACTTCCCGATTTCATAGGGAAGTTTTTGTAATTACCCCGAAAATCGAAAATCGATTTTTTAGCAGATCTTCACGTTTCATGGTCATTGGTGTCGTTTTAGACTATTTTTATCAAAATGTCCGTATGTGTATGTGTGTGCGCGTACGGCCGTTTGTATGTTATCAAATTTTTCGTTAACGTTTTCTGAAAAAGTAACAACGCGATCAGAATGATGAATGATGCAATCGATGTGTCCCGCTGTAACTTAGAGCTGGTTAGATTTTGGTCCATTTTGGTCAAGTAGTTTTTTAGCCTTTTTCGAAAGGAGTTGATTAAACATTGCAATTTATACGAAAGGCGTATCCACCGAAGAAGTAAACGTAACTATATATATATTTAGACATATTTAAAAAAAAAATTTTTTTTTAATTAAAAAGAAAATGTTTTTCTTGTTTCTTTTAATAAAAAAATTTTTTTTGCAATTATGCAACTAATGCTAATGTAACCGCTTACAATAATCGAAAATTATTCCAATGCAAGAGTGAGTTAATCGTCGCCGAGAATACATTTTCAAAGAATATCGATGAAAGTACAAAAACATTTATATTACAATCTTTAAATAAACAATCAGTTCAAAACGAATTGTTAACTGAGATTAAATTGAAAATGAATATAAAATATATGATAATTAATAACATTGATGTTGAAGACGGATTGGTTAATGGAGCATGCGGAATATTAAAATTTATTACTTTTCAAGAAAATACTAAAATTCCGTCTATATTGTGGTTAGATTTTCAATTGGCCATAGTCGGAGTGAAAGTAAGAACTCGTTATCGTGATTATATGAAAAATGCAAATATAAATCAAAATTTAACAGCAATAATAAAAAAATATCGAATCAAGTAAATATTTCGAGTGAAGAAAAATAACAAATCACACGTAGTCAATTTCCAGTGGTTCCTGCTGAAGCGATTGCGATTCATAAAAGTCAGGGACAAACATACGAGAAAGTATGTATGGATTTTAAAACATCAGAAATACGAACTTTACAAATGTTGTATGTAGCACTGAGCAGAGTTTCAAAATTGAGCGCGGTTTATATATTTCGGGACAATTTAAATTAACAGTATCGAAGAAAACCAAGATCAATACTGCAACCCCGGATAATGATGAGTTGTATCGTTTGCGAAAAACTAATTAAGACAATTTATTTTGCAACATTAGTATGCTATAACAAGGAACCAAGCGAGCAACGAGCATACGATATTGATTTAATGCGACGCCATATAGCAAACATTTTGATAAGTAGAAAACTATTGAATTTCCCTGAAAACGTATAATCTTCTTAAAACTTACACTTAATAAATAATAATAATAATATACAGCAACTAACGAATCGGGAAGTTCTTTGTGTGGCTCGTGGAGAGTCACACACAAAATGAAAGACATTAATAGCTGTGGGCCCTACTAGCCATGCGTACTACTAACATTCTCGCAAGAGCAGTCCTGCCCGCGAGCTCGCGAAGCGAGCGAGCAACAACAACCCTACTCGCGAGCGAGCGAAGCGAGCGAGCAACAATAGCCCTCTAGTTTTAATAAGTTTCGTATCTTTTTTCAACCCTTATGTCGATAACCGGGTATCCACTTTAAATATCTTTTTAAAACTTCTTTAACACTTCTGTCGACAAATAAAAACATTATTTCGATGTCTATGATATACATATATACACTCCCGCTCAAAAGTATGTAGACAACACGTTTAATTTTTGTATGAATCCTTGATGAGTTTCGTTCAATTTTATGCGATGTAATTTACACAGTACTAGAGAATATATTTTAATAATAACTATGTGAGTTTCGTATTTCGATTTTTTTTCCAACTCTTATGTTGATAACCGGGTATCCACTTCAAATATCAACAGGTTTAACTTTCATATGAATCTTCGATCAGTTTTATTCAATTTTAGTTAGTCAATTCATTAGATATCTCAGCAATGATTATTATTATTGCCTTGAGAAGATCACGGCTCACGTTAATGGATCATCAATTAAATTGTACAATTTGGTACTATTAGAATAAATTATACCTCGAGAGGAATTTCGGAGGACGTCGTCTTAAAACAAAGAAATCTTCGCTTCACCTCGATGATAGCAGCCCTGAATAATTTTTCCCCTCAGAACGTTCTTCCCGTCGTTAAAACCAACAAAGACACTTCATCCTCAAACATCGAGCAACTCGTCCCAGAAGCTCACCTGGCAAACAACTGAAATAAAAAACAAAATATAAAAAGCTCATCACCGCCATCAGTTTCAACACACCTATTTACCGGGGATCGAACAAAAACACCGCCGATAAAAGCCCGGCCAACAAAAGCGCGAGCCGCAACGAGCACCGGGGATCGGGGGTGGTGGAACGGCGGCGGCGGCGGCGGCGGCGGCTATCAAACCATTCCATTGATCAAAATCTATCAGGAAGTTTGAAGAGCACTGTTCTAAAGTCACTCTCTCTCTCGTCTCGTTTCTCCGGCGCGATCCGAAGTCAGATTCGAGCGGGGCTCGCCTCGTAAAATCCCAATCGTCCTATTAACGAGGGTCGAGCCGAATCACCTGTAATGTGCATCGGCTGCCAGACTTCATCAATTATTTGCTCGTCACAATTCGAACAGCTAATGAATGCCGGTGGGGATCGTAGGATGGGAACAGTGAAGGGGATGCGGAGGGTGTGGAAGGGTTCGATTCACGGGGAGCGTAACGAGACAGAACGAACGATAAAGCGGGGAGCGTTGCGTGGATCCAATACCAACGGCTGGTACGATAGCTTCTCTTTGATCAGGATTTCCGGGAACATTTTGCCAGGCGAGAGACAAGGATCCTCGAACTCCCTGCTGCCTTTTCAAGGACACCGGGTTAGGCGAAGGGCTGGGTCATCCTCGCGCAGCTGGCGTTCAAGCGAGAATCCTCGAAGCGTCGGCGACTCGCTCGCGCGATAATGGCGTAACTATCTCGTCGAAGCCGGTCGATCGACTCGAACGATTCCTCCCGGTTTTCGTCCTGCGTGTCCCATTAAATCTGCGGAATGGCACAGATAACTATTATCGCGTCTGGCCAACCGTCGATAACGTCGCGAAGTGATTTTGCATCTGTTCTCGTCTAGCCGGCCAGGGCCGGGACACACCGGTTCACTCGGTGACCGAGTTATCGCGCGTTGGGTGTGTCCGCGCGCGCTATAACTATCGATTAGGCGAGCGGATCCACTCGGATGGAAAATGGAATAGCCGCGATCGTTCTCGGCTCATCGGCGCCGTCATGGAAATGCAGGATCCGGACGAGATAGCCGGTGTTTTGTTTCGACACGCGCCCTCCCGCTCGCACAAACTCACACACGAACACACACCACCCCCTGATCCCTCGAAATTACCGAGTCTCCAACGCTCTCTACAGCCTGGCCTAATAAATTTTTCCTATGTTCCCGAACCTCGTTCCTGCTCCTTTTTTCCCCTGGGCCCCGGTGTGTCACAGAATGCAGTAACGACAGGAAATGATGGATACCCGGACGCGATACCCGCGAATCCTATGGACGCGTCGATGCTTCATCCGTGAAATAGGCGGATCGCTTCGGATACCAATGAAATTCCGAAATTTATTCTCCAAGAGCGCTCGAAGGACTGGCCAGTGCGGCTTGCTGCAGTCCCAGCTCCACGGGAAACGCGTGTATCCCGTGTTCGAGCCCCGCGATTGGGGAAACTTAACTACTGGCGGCAGGATATTGTTGGGAATCCCGCACAATGGCCTGAATATTTCATTCGTAGGTACAGCTTTGTTCCGTAGGCTATGAATAAGTTCCATGGCCCAATGGAAAGGTCAGGTTTTGATTTTTTATGAGACCGGCCGCAGCGGTGGGATTTGTTTAGCAATAACATTGGAATTAATTGAACGTGATAAATTTATCCCCTTTTTTATTTTTGAAAGTGTGCACACTACAGAGGTGGGCATTATTTGGCGAAAAAAATATTTGAAATACTATTTAATATTTTAGATTTTATTTTGCTTAAAGAAAAAAACGTGGTAAAATAGTATTTTATTTGAACAATCTGAATCTCGAAATTAAATATTTCTATTTAACAATTTCATCCACAAATTAAAATATTTCTGTTTTAATAATTTGAAACATAAAGTAAAATATTTCTATTTTAATAATTTGAAACATAAAGTAAAATATTTCTATTTTAATAATTTGAAACACAAAGTAAAATATTTCTATTTTAATAATTTGAAACATAAAGTAAAATATTTCTATTTTAATAATTTGAAACATAAAGTAAAATATTTCTATTTTAATAATCTGATACACAAAATAGAATATTTTATTTTTTGCGTCGTTATACCTAATACTTTCAGAAATCGCATTACTTATTTAATATTTCTTATTTTAGCAATAATTTAAAGAAGAAATGGTACTTAATATAAGAAACTATATCATTTGCCACATTTTCGTTTTATTTTTTTTTTGTTTGCTATTCGCATACAACAAGGTACAGCATTCCAAATTGGAATCTGTTAAGGGTGCCCTTTCGAGTACACAGAATCAGTCCAGCAAAGGACGGAAAGAACGGAAAGAAAGAGGACGGAATAGCTGTGTTGTATTTTAAAAATAATGTTTTCATGTATTTGTACTTTGCAATACTTTCAATATATTTGTGTATCACTATCGCTCAAATATTTAAATAATTCTAATGCTGCAATGTTTGTATGACTGATTTCATTTGTTTCTTTTTCCATAAAGGTAAAAAAATCGTCTACTTCTCTGTTTTGTGAAAGTAATTGAGATCCTGACTCTGAATCTGGATTTGCTATCTGTTTCAAAGCGTTTACTACCGTTTCTTCGATAAAAATACGTTTTTCTTCATTTAAGTCTTTCGGAATCCATCGTAATTTCCATTTTGGACGGCTAACAGTAGCAATTATTGTATAGTCGCTTGCGTGTTCAGAAAAATCGAATAAATCACGAAATCGAGATTTTAAGCTCGATAGTAAATGAAGTTTCAAAGGTTCGCAATATCTATTGAATGCGAACCATTATTTTGAGCAATAATATTTAAAATTGAAATTGAAAATAAAGACAAAGTCCAAATATTTTCAATATTCTTAAAATAAAATTCTATTTTCAAATACTATTTTCAAAAATTACTGCATCAAATAAAATATTGTATTTTCGAAGTTGTACAGACACTGTAAAATAAATGGGATTAATTACTATTTATTATTTAAAATACTATTTTCCCCAGCTCTGGCACACTGCCATTGGAAAACGTGTAGAACACTATAAGCGACTTTTCGATTTCCATTGTAATATTTCCGGGAAAATGATTTGTCGAATAACACTGTCCAACAAATTCAAACTTTTTTTTTACTTTTCGATACTCACTATGCGAGTCTTATAGAGTTTTTCGCGCTGATTCCGAATCAGTTTTAATTTTTTTCCTAGACGCATAGTTTTTGAGAAATTTGAGTTTGAAAAAATGACCTATTTTTCAACTTTGAACAAAGATTGTGATGTTATTATAAAAGATATTGTATTGTTCTTTACATAAAAAGATTCTCTAGACTTTCCCGAATCCAGTGATATCGAATATTAATGCATTATAATTGTTTAAACAACGGGCGTTCGCCGCGGCGCACAGTGGTCCGGATTGGAAAATCGTGACCCATTTTGTTATAACTTTAGAACCAGTAGAGATATTGCAATGAAATTTTCACTAAAATTATTTAAAAAATAGCAATTTTTAACTATGGGTAAATAAAAATTTTTTTGCATTTGTTAAACAATAATTTTTAATTAATTTTCATCGGTTTTTGATTAAAAAAAAAGCTTTTAAATATAATCTTACAAACTATTTTTTACTTTCTAACTATGTATTTTTTATATTTATGTTTTATACATGTAACGTTTTATGGAATACGTAAAATATCAATTCGAGGAATCTTGTTGTAATTAACACATACTAACTTCACCGAAGAGGGAAAAACGCGTCACAAGCGTGTCAAAGATATTTTTTATAATAATTTATAATAATTATAATTTTTTTATTGGAAATTCGTGTAACTTTTAAATCATAATAGATATTGGCATCAAACTTGAAATGGATAATGTGGAAACTATAAAAATGAACTGTAACTATAACGAACTATAACACTACCTATAACTAAGACGCAAAACTATAAACAGATAAACAAAATAAAAACCTAATAAAACTATAAACTAACAAAATGATACAAAAACTTAACAAGAACTTTTTTGAATGTCCAGAACGTAAAAATGCTGTGAAAATTTCGCTATGAATGCTCGAATGCGAATAGAGAGTCGAAAACTGTTTCTGTGCCATATTATAAACATATGAATGGTATAAACAAATTCCTAACGAGTTGGATGCACTCGTTTGTTTGTTCGTTCTGGTTCGTTCTGGTTCGTTCGTTTCATTCCTGGCGGAGTCTCATCCATCCCGCGCGCGGAATCGATGTAGCGTCGATGCATTGAAAGAATAATAACTTATAATATTGGAAAAAATTGGTGAAAATTTTTGTGGGATCTTGTAGGGGAAGGAATGCCGAAAATTTTCCGATATGATAGAATGCTGACTTTTGCTGACCGTAAAAGATATGCACTGTCAATTAAAAACAATCATAAGAATTTTTCATTATTTTTCAGCTCTACTTTATTCATCTATTCTATACAGTAAATATTAATTTAAGGTATGATTTCTCACCACCGCGGAATGCTTTTTATCGGGAAATAAACGCCGAATCAAAATATTAAATGGATTCGTCATGGTTCTTAGAAGAAGAAAGGCAATTTCATTGGCGAAAAAACATCATTTCTGAAATGTTCGACTTTGAGATTCGTTTTCTCTAAAACTATTTATTCAATTTCTTTAATATTTTATTTTTGAGATATATGGACATTTAGAAACAAGAACCCGTTTAGTAGAAGTCGATATCTCAAAGCTGATTTTTGGCCAAATGGGTCACGATTTTCCAATCCGGACCACTGTGCGGCGTATCCCGTGGAACGCCTCTTCTAGCGGTAAGCGCCACTGGTGGCAGCTCGTGTCGGGCGAAGATATTTTGCTTTCTGGTTCGGTAAAAACGTCGACTTTGGAAAGTTGAAAGGGTGGTTTCTCAAGATAAAAGTCTGCTCTAGCGCGTGGTGTAGTTCGATTTTCCGCTAGACCCTTATTTTTTGAGATAGATTGAGAAATATCCGCAAAAATTGGTGCAAAAGTGGTGTCTTTCCGTCTTTAACCATTGTTTAAACATGTTTAAACAATCATAATGTATTAATATTGGATATCACTGGATTCGGGAAAGTCTACAGAATGTTTTTATGTAAAGAACAATACAATATCTTTTATAATGACATCACAATCTTTGTTCAAAGTTGAAAAATAGGTCATTTTTTCAAACTCAAATTTCTCAAAAACTATGCGTCTAGGAAAAAAATTAAAAACAGATTCGGAATCAGCGCGAAAAACTCTGTAAGAATCGCATAGTGAGAATCGAAAAGATTTTTGGCTGTTGGACAGTGTAATTTGTCGAATAATTCGGAAATTTCTAATGTTGGAATTTCAATTGAGATTAGTTAATTTCTCGTACTAAGAGGATACTAAAAATAAAGTTGTAATCTGTATGAAAATGTTCTTAGGCTTATACGGAGCATCAACTATGCCTAACCCTGTAATGTTCGCATAATGAGCGACAATGTACAACACGTCGTCTAAATACGTAATATTCAAGGTAATTGCTAAAGCGTTCACTCCTTGTCGACCACTTATCGAGCCACCGTGTACCCTCAATTTTCCCGTATCTTGAATACGCAATGATAGTACGTAGACTCCGGATGTTTATACAAAATAAAAAGTGTGTGCGTCCATGGCATAGATATAAATTTATATTCTTCATTAATAATTTTAATGCGGTGAAAATAATATATTCATACTCTCTGTAAGTCTTTTCATATTTTCACTATTTAAAATTGCGCTTGCTCATTTTTATTATAAATGCATGAAATCCGGAGTCTAATAATAAGTATCCGAGCAATGTGCACGACACACAGTCCACACGAACGAGCGGCAAAAAGGAATTTCTATAAACAACCCACGTAAAACGACATCCCGTGGTCAGAAATGTATGAATTGTATTCGGAGCCGCACAGATGAATTGGGACGGGAAAGTTCTACCCCGGAAAACGTCTCCGGTAAGAACTCGAAGAATTTCCAAGAAAAAGAAACAGATCGGAACGTTTAACTCGGCGTCCCCCATTTTCGATTGCACGCTGGCCACCGAACTTTCGTCAGCTCGACATTTGACAAAGAAACGCGTCTCTGACCGGGACAACGCAAACAACAAGAAATCAAAGTGGTCGCCGTCGGCATCGTCGACCGCTGCAATCGATAACGACGCTGTTAAACATTTTCTTAAAGTGTCCTGCGTAGCTTGTACCTAATTCCTTCTGGCTTTATGTGCTCGTAACTCTTTACTACCGCCGGGAACATCATTCACGATGTCGCCGATCTGGTGATAAAACCTGAGAAAGCGGTGAATTTACATGAAAAAAATAATTGGAGAGTTTAGAACATTATTCCTACCTAACTACCCTCGTATCCAGAGGAATATAAGTACATTTTGTTATTCGCTTCACATTTATGAAAAATATTCGTTTTTGAAAATTCTCATTATCGCGGACAGTTACACTTGCGATTTGTATAATTTACAAAGACGGAAACTAATAAATTCCCTACTTAGTATGGGCCTCCAACTGCCCCTTAATATAGACATAATTATAGCCAAGCCAAATATCAAAGCTTGTATTAGCATCCACTCCTTTCTCCAAGATTGTAACCTACATATTTATCGTTAACGTACATTACTGTAATAATCACTTGTATTATTAGTGAATACTTATTGTATTATTCCTGTATTCCACGTTATTGTATTTACTGATATTATTCATGTAAAGCAAAATAAACCCAGAAAGAGTTTCAAATGCTTACAAATAAAAAAAAAAAAAGTTACACTTGTTGGCTTTTCATTTTTCACGAGCACAGTTTGCAGCAAACAAATCTGAAGAAATTCTCTAAAATGCGCCTTGGGATCCATAAAATGTCAAACATTTTTTTCAGATTTTTCTGTTGCAAACTGTGCTCGCAGAAAATGAAAACCCCCAAAAATTCGGTTTTTATTGTGTTTGACAATGACCATAATCGTGTTATGAAAATTCACATTATTGCATGATTCATTGCATCTTCGTTTTTAACGCGTGGGTTCAATTAGAATACAGATTACCTCGGCGAATGCTCGAATATCCAGCGAGCGCGGAGCGAAGGTGTTAAATACAATTAAACTGGTGACGCGGATTATTCGAGGGAAAAGTTGAAAGTGGGTTTCGGTTAGAACTGATTAGCCGGGCAAATGGTCCAATTCTTGGCCAGTTTCCTTATCTGGAACTTCTATTAATTACATATTGCACGGAGGGGCTGTAACCAGGGAAGTTCGGAACTCGCTTCGCTCTTGCATGACATCCCTGGTTCAAAGACTTTCGAGCCGGTGGCTCGCGGATCAAAGTAGCACGATATTTCAAAAGCTTATGAAATTCCGTCAGCCGCCCTTTTGTCTGCGAATCGCTCTCCTCGTCGAACGTTAACGAACGGATCCGATGACTTTCGCTTTGTGCTTCGCCAATTAAGTCTCGGATTCCAGCGATTTCATCTTTTTCCATCGGAAACGTTCGGTCGATTATTTCACCTATTTTTGTCATGAGCCCGTCAAGTCTGCAGGGTGATGCGAGCTGGATACATGGGTGCGTGTGTGTGAGAGAGGAAGGGCGAACTGCGTGGGTGCGAAACCAAGTAAATGTTTAATAGTAGCGGGCATTGCCCCGCGCATCACCTTGGCGTGGCGTCTCGCGGGTCAGCTGAGCTTGCGGCAAAACGACACGTAAGAAGTGCGATGTTTTGCAGATCGCTCGGAATAACGCCAGGACGAATAGCACCTAGGGCAAGCGGCTGTTAGCCCGGATATTAGACGAAGGAGCCGGGCAATATAAAAAACAGGACAAGCGTGCGCACAGTACGCCGAAATGACTGTTTCGTGGACAAAATTCAATAACTTTTGTTCTGTTTATGATAGAGACATGAAACAAAGTGGGGTTTTTTTATTTATATTGAAAGCAATCTCAATATATTATTATAAATATAGTCATTTATTTAAAAAATTTGGGGTTATGTTCGCGGCGCACGGTTCGATCAAATTATACACTAAATAGCAATTTTGTAGACATTTTTCAAACGTTCGATTCGGATTTGAATCATTACGTCCTGAGACACGTTCACTATACATTGTTTTCTATAAGAGAAAAAGAAGAAAGATGGTGGTGTGTTTCGTCCTAGACCCGCTAGAGGACTCATCAGTAAGGCTATCTAGCGGGCAGTGTTCCGATATTGCCTAAGATTTTTCGTACGATGGATGGCCGCTAGAGGCGCTGACAGCCGCAGTAATGTAAGATTCTCGATAAAATGGTGTACCTTGAGCACCCCGCAGAATATGAAAAGATTTTTATGATTTGATTCTGAAAAATGAATGTATAACATGTGTATTTGTGTATATTTTGTAACTTGTAGGACACGTCCCGAAGTTTTTTTGTCCGGACCAGATTGTTTCGGTACTTTCGCGCTAATATAACTGTCTCAAGGCGCAAGGCGCAGGGCTCCACTACTTCGTCATCATAGATACGTTACTGTTTTTTACGCGTAGCGCCTCTAGCGGCCATCCACCGTACGAAAAATCTTAGGCAATATCGGAACACTGCTAGCGGGTCCTGCCTTAGACACAAGTCTCGGAAGGAGGGACGTTAATATACTAATCTAATAATCTTTCTTCTTTTTCTCTTATAGAAAACAATCTATAGCAAACGTGTCTCAGGACGTAATGATTCAAATCCGAATCGAACGTTTGAAAAATGTCTACAAAATTGCTATTTAGTGTATAATTTGATCGAACCGTGCGCCGCGAACATAACCCCAAATTTATTAAAAATTTACGATCGATAATAATTTCTCATTCATTTATTTAAACATTGAAAAACGATATTTATAAACAAAATTCTGTTTCATTGGCGGTTTTCAGTAGATGAATTCGTAGTTCAGTTCTCCCGAAACTGAAACTTTGAGACTCGAAAACTATGAAAGGTAGCGAAAAACTGAATGGAATCAATCTTGTGGCATATTTTGTCGGCTTTAAATATGTATAGAATGGTCTTGAATGATCTTGCTGGCCAGTTCTTGTTACATATTTTGTTAAATATCTCTGATGTTTGCCAGTAGTAGCAATTCTAACTTATATAATATCAAAATCTTACTAATACGACGCAATCAAAATCCCAGAGTTACTTCGAATCACTTCTTTTTTATCCTCTTCTGAAGATTAGGAGAACCAATAAAACTGAATAGTTTCATTTCAGGTTAATTATTATATGGCATATAAGTATTACAAAATTTTTGAAGATGAATTACAATTAGTCAACCCTTAGCCATCATTTTTTATAAAAAGATTATTTCTTAGGGCAAGCGGCTGTTAGCCCGGATATTAGACGAAGGAGCCGGGCAATATAAAAAAACAGGACAAGCGTGCGCACAGTACGCCGAAATGACTGTTTCGTGGACAAAATTCAATAACTTTTGTTCTGTTTATGATAGAGACATGAAACAAAGTGGGGGTTTTTTATTTATATTGAAAGCAATCTCAATATATTATTATAAATATAGCCATTTATTTTAAAATTTTGAAGTTATGTTCGCGGCGCACGGTTCGATCAAATTATACACTAAATAGCAATTTTGTAGACATTTTTCAAACGTTCGATTCGGATTTGAATCATTACGTCCTGAAACACGTTTGCTATAGATTGTTTTCTATAAGAGAAAAAGAAGAAGACATCTACAAAAATTTGCGTTTGATTGCTCGGTAGCATATTTGTAGAGTACAGCAATAATTTCCAAAATGATGCTCAAAATTTAACACAAATCGAGCAATAAGTACCTTCCCGAATTCGTCAAAGTTTCCGGAGTATACTTGAAAAATACTGTACCTCCGACACACAGAGACAGACATATAGAAAAAAAATCGATAGTTTGAACCCGTCACACTAGACAACCCCTTAAAGCCACGCAGCTGTCAAACGGATTGTCAGCTGGGGTCAACAAACCGAGGATTCGCTTAGGATTTGTGTCCGATTCGCGAACTGTATGGAAGACCGTGCCTAGCGTGTCGAATGGCTCCCGGCTAATCAAATCAGAGGTGTCGAGATAAAAATGGCGACTGTAGTTCGCCGGGAATATTCACCGTTCGGTAGGCGAGGGTGTGCAGCCGATATGGACAGAGAAGGTAAAAGATCAAAGGCTTTCAGTGACTAGAGGCCACGACGACTACGACAACGACGACGACGACGGCGAGGTGGAGGATGAGGAGGAGGAGGAGGACAAGGAGGACAACAACCACTACGAGTCGCACGACCACCACGACGACAGGCCGCGATATATACGAATGAAAGCACCCAGAGGAAGATAGCTTTATCTCGCTGTATACATTTCCAACCTGTTCCCTTCGTTGTCACTCGAGAAGTAGCAAAGATATTACGAGTTCCAACGAGTTCCAGAGAGTTACTGCGAACCGTCTTCCAGTGAACGCGTTAGTTTCCGTCTGCTTTCTCAAGGTGCCGCCGAGGGAATTGGTTGTTACGAGACACGCTTGTCATTCCGTATCCGCCGGAGACTGGTATCGGAGCTCGTAGAATTTTAAGCTGCCGGTTTAAAGCTCGAAGGTGGATCCGCGAAACGTTCGCTCGCCGACCGGCGCCGTTGATCCGTTTACCCGCCTCTTCCCAAAGAAGAACCACGTTTCCCCCGAGCAACAAAATTTTTCTTACACTCCTCGACGAAATTAGAACACGTGTGCGTGTTCTTTCCGTAACGACTAACGACTACTTTACAATGCTCCTCGACACCTATTGCAACGGCTTTTCGGCTTGACTCGACTACGACTTTTGAACTCTCCCTCGCGCCGCCCCACAGTGCCGACGAACCATTGACAAAAATCGAAAAAGTCACTGCTTCATATCGATTTGAAACTATGTTCATACTATGCCAAAATGTCCAAATAAATCATTTTTTGAAAAAACAATTCAGAAAATTCAGTAGGAAATTAGGTAAAAGCGAACCTGTAAGCGAATTTTAGGAAGATCAAATAGTACATCAGTTCATACCGTAATTTGTTTGCGTTGTGTTATGAACAGAAGACGTTTGTAAGAAATAATCTTTTTATAAAAAATGATGGCTAAGGGTTGACTAATTTTAATTCATCTTTAAAAATTTTGTAATACTTATATGCAATATAATAATTAACCTGAGATGAAACTACTCAGTTTTATTGGTTCTCCTAATCTTCAGAAGAGGATAAAAGAGAAGTGATTCGAAGTAACTCTGGGATTTTGATTGCGTCGTATTAGTAAGATTTTGATATTATATAAGTTAGAATTGCTACTACTGGCAAACATCAGAGATATTTAACAAAATATGTAGCAAGAACTGGCCAGCAAGATCATTCAAGACCATTCTATACATATTTAAAGCCGACAAAATATGCCACAAGATTGATTCCATTCAGTTTTTCGCTACCTTTCATAGTTTTCGAGTCTCAAAGTTTCAGTTTCGGGAGAACTGAACTACGAATTCATCTACTGAAAACCGCCAATAAAACAGAATTTTGTTTATAAATATCGTTTTTCAATGTTTAAACAAATGAACGAGAAATTATTATCGATCGTAAATTTTTAATAAATTTGGGGTTATGTATAATGTATAATTTGATCGAACCGTGCGCCGCGAACATAACCCCAAATTTTTTAAATAAATGACTATATTTATAATAATATATTGAGATTGCTTTCAATATAAATAAGAAAACCCCACTTTGTTTCATGTCTCTATCATAAACAGAACAAAAGTTATTGAATTTTGTCCAAGAAACAGTCATTTCGGCGTACTGTGCGCACGCTTGTCCTGTTTTTTTATATTGCCCGGCTCCTTCGTCTAATATCCGGGCTAACAGCCGCTTGCCCTAAGAAATAATCTTTTTATAAAAAATGATGGCTAAGGGTTGACTAATTGTAATTCATCTTCAAAAATTTTGTAATACTTATATGCAATATAATAATTAACCTGAAATGAAACTACTCAGTTTTATTGGTTCTCCTAATCTTCAGAAGAGGATAAAAAAGAAGTGATTCGAAGTAACTCTGGGATTTTGATTGCGTCGTATTAGTAAGATTTTGATATTATATAAGTTAGAATTGCTACTACTGGCAAAAATCAGAGTTATTTAACAAAATATGTAGCAAGAACTGGCCAGCAAGATCATTCAAGACCATTCTATACATATTTAAAGCCGACAAAATATGCCACAAGATTGATTCCATTCAGTTTTTCGCTACCTTTCATAGTTTTCGAGTCTCAAAGTTTCAGTTTCGGGAGAACTGAACTACGAATTCATCTACTGAAAACCGCCAATAAAACAGAATTTTGTTTATAAATATCGTTTTTCAATGTTTAAACAAATGAACGAGAAATTATTATCGATCGTAAATTTTTAATAAATTTGGGGTTATGTATAATGTATAATTTGATCGAACCGTGCGCCGCGAACATAACCCCAAATTTTTTAAATAAATGACTATATTTATAATAATATATTGAGATTGCTTTCAATATAAATAAGAAAACCCCACTTTGTTTCATGTCTCTATCATAAACAGAACAAAAGTTATTGAATTTTGTCCAAGAAACAGTCATTTCGGCGTACTGTGCGCACGCTTGTCCTGTTTTTTTATATTGCCCGGCTCCTTCGTCTAATATCCGGGCTAACAGCCGCTTGCCCTAAGAAATAATCTTTTTATAAAAAATGATGGCTAAGGGTTGACTAATTGTAATTCATCTTCAAAAATTTTGTAATACTTATATGCAATATAATAATTAACCTGAAATGAAACTACTCAGTTTTATTGGTTCTCCTAATCTTCAGAAGAGGATAAAAAAGAAGTGATTCGAAGTAACTCTGGGATTTTGATTGCGTCGTATTAGTAAGATTTTGATATTATATAAGTTAGAATTGCTACTACTGGCAAAAATCAGAGTTATTTAACAAAATATGTAGCAAGAACTGGCCAGCAAGATCATTCAAGACCATTCTATACATATTTAAAGCCGACAAAATATGCCACAAGATTGATTCCATTCAGTTTTTCGCTACCTTTCATAGTTTTCGAGTCTCAAAGTTTCAGTTTCGGGAGAACTGAACTACGAATTCATCTACTGAAAACCGCCAATAAAACAGAATTTTGTTTATAAATATCGTTTTTCAATGTTTAAACAAATGAACGAGAAATTATTATCGATCGTAAATTTTTAATAAATTTGGGGTTATGTATAATGTATAATTTGATCGAACCGTGCGCCGCGAACATAACCCCAAATTTTTTAAATAAATGACTATATTTATAATAATATATTGAGATTGCTTTCAATATAAATAAAAAAGCCCCACTTCGTTTCATGTCTCTATCATAAACAGAACAAAAGTTATTGAATTTTGTCCACGAAACAGTCATTTCGGCGTACTGTGCGCACGCTTGTCCTGTTTTTTTATATTGCCCGGCTCCTTCGTCTAATATCTGGGCTAACAGCCGCTTGCCCTAAGAAATAATCTTTTTATAAAAAATAATGGCTGAGGGTTGACTAATTTTAATTCATCTTCAAAAATTTTGTAATACTTATATGCAATATAATAATTAACCTGAAATGAAACTATTCAGTTTTATTGGTTCTCCTAATCTTCAGAAGAAGATAAAAAAAAGGGATTCGAAGTAACTCTGGGATTTTGATTGCGTCGTATTAGTAAGATTTTGATATTATATAAGTTAGAATTGCTACTACTGGCAAACATCAGAGTTATTTAACAAAATATGTAGCAAGAACAGGTCAGCAAGATCATTGAAGACCATTCTATACATATTTAAAGCTGACAAAATATGCCACAAGATTGATTCCGTTCAGTTTTTCGCTACCTCTCATAGTTTTCGAGTCTCAAAGTTTCAGTTTCGGGAGAACTGAACTACGAATTCATCTACTGAAAACCGCCAATAAAACAGAATTTTGTTTATAAATATCGTTTTTCAATGTTTAAACTAATGAACGAGAAATTATTATCGATCGTAAATTAATTTTGGGGTTATGTTCGCGGCGCACTGTTTGATCAAATTATACACTAAATAGCAATTTTTTAGACATTTTTCAAAATATCAAAATATATTTTTTGTCCAAAAACAAAGCTTTGTGACGAGGGTACTACGAGAGGTTTCAAAAAACGCCTTCCAGGGAGCATGCGAAGCATGGAAATCGCGCTGGAAAAAATGTGTCGACGCCCAAGGATACTACTTTGAAGATATTTTTAAAGGTTTGTACCCATATGTTTAATAGATTTTTTTAAAAAATGTGGTCTCATTACTTTCCGGACAGACCCCGTATTTAGATTAGAATGGAGTTTTCAAGATAGTCGACGATTTTTCCATAATGGTAATTCGCTTTTGCTATTTCGTCGTTGCGACTGACGTGTAACGTAATTTTAAACATGTACATATGTAGATGTGTTGAAAATTCATTATACTTTGAAAACAACTTAGTGTGTCCTTGAGTTTTTTGACATGTTGAACACAAAATGTATGGCCGGCCCTCTCCGCCCCCACCACCTAACCCTAACTAATTCTGGTCGCGTGATTTTTCATTACTAGTTCCACTATAATATTTTTCAAATATCTCGAAAACTGTTCATTTCAGCCAAAAATGACACGTACATTTTGTGTTCAGCATGTCAAAACGAATAGAATGACGTATGTCACATGTCGAAAGGAAGGGGGGGCTTTCTACAGTTCAGCCAAGTTTTCTTTTAGTTTGTTGATATTTCTAATGTACTACCTCCAACATTTGCGATAATTAATCAAAACGAGCAATGTTATAATTCACGTTGATATTCAGAAAAATGACGTGGACGATTCCAACTGTCGAAAAATTTAACGATTACGTAAAATAAAATATATTAAAACTGTTCGAATTACATTACAGAAATATTATGTTCATATACATTGTTTCAACATATCAATTTCTTAACAATGAACACATTCATTTTAAACGATGACTGTTCCTGTGACATAATATTCGCGGTGTAAATTGTTTTACGATTTGTAAATTATACGTACAATAAATATTACAATAACGACATAATTCGCCGGAAGGATGGCTGGTCAGATATCACGTGCATTGTTGTCTCTGTTTGCTGGTGTTTCAAATCGTCATTTTTTAAACATTTATGTCGAGTTTCTCTCTCGGTTAAGGATTGCAGATTAAAAAACAGATAAACGTCAGAATGAAAATTTTATTAGAGATGGTGCTACTAAATGTTCATCGAACAACGTAGTCACGAACATTAAAGAGCAAGAGAGGAAGATAATAAACTCTCCGCTGAAATCGATGAGGGACGAAGATCAACTCCGTTTTCTGAACGACGAATACTTCGAGAAATGTAGTTATGAGATGAAGTTAATAAACTTCGCTGAAATCGATGGGAATCGATGATCACCACTGCAGTCTGGACCATGAATACTTCCAATAAAACAGGAATCGAAATAAACAGATATCTCTCAATCGAGAAAGAAAGTGTTGTTCAACATCTACATTTCGTTTAAGACAATATTTATTCCAAATACTTGCGGTATCACTTAAGGTGAAGTGCCCTAAGTCTGGACAGTCCAAAAGTGCTACCTAAAACTGGACAATTGAATTTTCATAGTAAAATCAGTAATTAAGAGAATAAATAATTATATTATATATTCTGAGGCCTTAGCTACAAGTAGGTGTGAATATTATTTCATTAAGACATCAATTGAAATTTAAAAATTAATTCAAAGTTCATCTGAAAACAGTATACAAAATAGTCTATTTACATGCGAATCATGTGCATTTATAGTTCGAACTTTTGTTAGAAAAAAAGATATAATTTAAGCCCCCAGACAAAAAATAATTATCACGCATAATAATATTGATATTTTAAAATAAATTGGCAATCAAGCTTAACGTAAATAATAATTATTAATGCAAATATTAGATGTCCAAGATTAGGACTGTTTTCAAATATAAGTACTCCATACTGGGACGCGATGACAGTAGCTGTCCCACTCTAAGCTTATACGCAATGTGCTTACGCCTGAAGCCGGACACGTGTTTGTGAATAAAATCAACGCATTGTTTGCAAATTATTCAACTACATGTACGTATAATTAGTCTTCTATTAGCTTGAATAACGTATGTAGAAAATGTATTCCGGTTGTGACGTTAATAATACTTTATGTTTACATCTTAAATCTATCAGTATTACTACCTAACCTTAAAAGTTGTATTATGACAAGTTTTATTAAAACAGTAAATGAAAATAAATATATATTTGGTTAAATAATACAATACTATAATCTATGATAAGAATACTACATATTACGCAAAGCGTCTTCTATTCGTCATGCGCAACAGCGCCACCAACCAACGTTTTAGGTTATGTTCGCTCGATCAACTCGTAAATTGAATTTGTCCCGATATAGGCTTTACTTCTGTCCAGGTACTAGCTTAGATTGGATTTAATATGTCCAACTATAGGTTTGAATTATTCTTGTTAATACAATTAAGATATTAACCTAAACAGTGATTTTTTTATTTTAAATTACTTTACAAACTCTGAACTGTATGTTAAAACTCTTAAGAAATTGCTTTTGTTTATTTAAAGTGATAAAATTTAAAATAGAAAAACATGCTCTCCAGGCATAGGACACTTCACCTTAATCGATATAGACAATTTTTAATTTCGCATGAAAATCCTCTGTTAAGTAATTACTTTTTAATCCTATTGTATCTCAAAGACGATACTTATCAGTAGACTGGTAGTCGAACGCCTAACGCGCTGAGCCAACTGAGCTGTTGGAAACTTGATTGATATTTCTAGATGTAATGTTTATACTGTAGAAATATTAATTAAGTTGATTTCATTTTTTAATTACTTCTGTACGATGCTGAAGGTTTATCAGAGCCTGATAGACATACAGAATAAATAGAACGTAACAATTTTAATGTTAGCTTAGTTCTTCGTGGAAAAAACGTTGAAAAAATCGGTTTTTATTTTTTTAACAACGGCGCACCAAACCAAAAAATCTGAAAAAATTCAAGAACAATACTTATAACAATATACCGCTACTGTAGAAATATAAATGTTGTCACTCTAGAACTTCCATGTGAAATCTGCATTTTTTCGATTTTTTTGATTTTTTACAAGCAGGATTTTCACTTTAAAAATCTGAAACCAATTGCAAAGTATGTATTTGAGTTCTTGACATGTGTCAGATTTTTCTCAGAATTTCTAAACGTCATTAACTTAGGAAAATAGGCCAAAAACTGATTTTTCGATTTTACCCCGTAACTACCCTCCCGATCGAGATACAGGGTTGAAATTTTGCACAGTATGATTTTTCTTGGTGCTCCATCGAATGCCACATCATCGATAAAATTCGGTTCAAGGGCATTTTTGACTATCTTATCCGGCTATACCCTTTCCATTTCACTCGAGTTTGCCGTGAAATCGGATAGAAAATATTTACTTTGCATAAAGATCTGCTGTCTAATTACATTAGACTGAATTGAATCGTAATCGGTTAGCGTTAAAAACAGAACCTGTCCGAAAATTGCATAAATTTTGTGAATCGCTGGGGGTCGTTTTGAACCGGACAGCCCTAATTTGATTAGCAGGGTGCCACTAGCTGCGCCAGGCGCAGTCTTCTACATGCACAGTTCGCGAATCGGACAATACACAAATCTTGCACGAATCGTCGAATTTTTGGCGCGAGCAGCCCGCAATAATCCCGGGTAAAGCAGCCGTGGCAGAGCCCGCGGGTGGAGAAGCATGGTTATATAATCGACATTCGGTCGGTTTTAAATTTATCACTTTTGGCTTGAACCCGCGGTCGTAAAATACATCTGCCCTTAACGAGATATCGATGAAAGCGATCGCTGGTTTTCGAGAACGGCGGTTCAACGCCGGGGATATAAACCCTACACCGGTTCTCTCGCCTACCCCTCCGCCACTACACCCCTGCCCCGCTCCCCATGGAATGCGTTATGAAGTGGATCAATTAAGGCGCGGAACGATGGAAATTTAGATGTTAATTAACTCACGGCCTGGAATATAGATGATGTTTAAATGCGGCTGCGAATTAATGTGGCGAATCATTGCTTTCCACTTTACGCGCGGCGGAAAGAATTGGTTCTTTGATAATTCGATGTCGCGGTATTCCGCGATAACGCGTCTCATTATCATTTAATCTTCTACTCGACACCCGCATGAATTCCAGCCAATGAACATCGTTCGTGTTACACGACAAAGTAACATGTACGGCGCAATCATGTTGAAATTCATATGTGCAATCATTTTATCGTTAGTTTTTTCAGATACAGCAGAGTTGGGCAAAATGTAGTTGCAATTACAACGTTAATTAGATACCTACTCAATGGCAATGTCTAAAAAGAACAAACAATTGTTCTTTTAAACCACTAATTTTTATGTTTTCGACCATTCAACCATTTTCTTCTTGTAATTATAGTCCACTTTTGCACATGTAATTAATAATGAATAATCTTAAAAGGACGACACTTTTTTGAGAAGTTAGAACAATTGAGATATTTGCTACGCAACGTGACAAAAATTTTTGAAAAAATTTCAATATGAACATTTGAAGATTAGAGTCCCCAGAGATTTAAATATTGTGAGAGTGAAGAATGAAGTTTTTGATAAAAACACTGCTAGTAAGAAGCTTTCAGTATTTATTATACAATTCTCTAGCTTCTGAAAAATGTTCTAAAAAGATATCGTTTTTTAGAGAGCGTCCGAATATTAATGGGAGTCACTGTAGGTCTCTTGCAAATGATGCAGCCAGATCGTAACGCCACGGGATGATCATCTCGGCTGATAGTGGGATCAAGGGACTCCTTGCGGACGTAATGGCTTTATGCAGGAAGGAGGACCATGCTTATGTTTAGTATGTGTTTACGGGTGATTACGGAGTTTAAGAGTCGGGTAAGAATAAGTATTTAATAGTTTGTTATTTCCGGAGTTCCAAGCATATTCGCCAGAAGACGCACCTGCTGCAACTACAGCCTTAGCAGCGCTTCCTAATGGTCCACGGTAATCTCACACACAATAGACTTACCGTGAGTTTCGGGAACGGCCCACGTCGTGCATTGGGTTGGATATTATATTGTCAAAGTTTCCCTGATGCGCCAGAAATTGCTAACAAATTCCTGTTGCACGTCTTCGACTGTTAATGCTGGCCAAACCACTTAACAACTGATTGATAACAGGCTACTTAGTATTGTTGGGATTAACACCGGTCGGATCTCTTTTGTTCAGACAATCGCGGTTTGTACCTTGTGAATTTCTTGCACAATTGAACAGGCGTAATTTACGTGAACATACACCGTCTTCAGCCATAAATTAAATTAAACTTATGAAATTGCAGTTTTAATAAAAAGAAATAAAATTAAATTTAATACTAAAATTTTAATAACACGGTGATAAACTGATAAGCAGACTGTGGATGTTTATGCAAGTTTCAAATTTTCTAGACAAGTTTTAAGAAAGTGGGACCAAATAAAATCCTATTTTCATTGGTAATGGCTTTTGTAGATTGAAAATAAATGAAACTCGTATTAAATTCTGTCGAATTTAATAATGCAGTATTTTTTGAACATTTTTGTAAGCCATAAATGCATAAAGGTCCGCAGTCTGTGGATGTTTATGCAAGTTTCAAATTTTCTAGACAAGTTTTAAGAAAGTGGGACCAAATAAAATCCTATTTTCATTGGTAATGGCTTTTGTAGATTGAAAATAAATGAAACTCGTATTAAATTCTGTCGAATTTAATAATGCAGCATTTTTTTAACATTTTTGTAAGCCATAAATGCATAAAGGTCCGCAGTCTGTGGATGTTTATGCAAGTTTTAAATTTTCTAGACAAGTTTTAAGAAAGTGGGACCAAATAAAATCCTATTTTCATTGGTAATGGCTTTTGTAGATTGAAAATAAATGAAACTCGTATTAAATTCTGTCGAATTTAATAATGCAGTATTTTTTGAACATTTTTGTAAGCCATAAATGCATAAAAGTCCGGAGTCTGCGGATGTTTATGCATGTTTCAAATTTTCTAGACAAGTTTTAAGAAAGTGGGACCAAATAAAATCCTATTTTCATTGGTAATGGCTTTTGTAGATTGAAAATAAATGAAACTCGTATTAAATTCTGTCGAATTTAATAATGCAGTATTTTTTGAACATTTTTGTAAGCCATAAATGCATAAAAGTCCGGAGTCTGCGGATGTTTATGCATGTTTCAAATTTTCTAGACAAGTTTTAAGAAAGTGGGACCAAATAAAATCCTATTTTCATTGGTAATGGCTTTTGTAGATTGAAAATAAATGAAACTCGTATTAAATTCTGTCGAATTTAATAATGCAGCATTTTTTGAACATTTTTGTAAGCCATAAATGCATAAAGGTCCGCAGTCTGTGGATGTTTATGGAAGTTTCAAATTTTCTAGACAAGTTTTAAGAAAGTGGGACCAAATAAAATCCTATTTTCATTGGTAATGGCTTTTGTAGATTGAAAATAAATGAAACTCGTATTAAATTCTGTCGAATTTAATAATGCAGCATTTTTTGAACATTTTTGTAAGCCATAAATGCATAAAGATCCGCAGTCCATTGATAAGTAAGGAAATTTAATTAATGCCTTTTAGTGAACAGAACATTCTGAATTTATAGGAAGAGTTCCCAATGGAAACGTAAACGCTTCTTTGTTAGAATTCTAATTACAGCTCCCACGTAGATAGAATGAATGCACAAGTAATAGGACGATATTGCGCCCGTTCAAACTGCATCACACCGTCTACAATAATTTTCAGACAATGTTCTCGCCTCTTTTAGTACTGAAAACCATTTTACGGGACAGCAATATTGATGTCACAATACGGTGACGATAATAAAAGCACGGGGTCTCAGACGACTCTTTTCCTCGATTTCTCTCGAAAGACAAAGGGTCTCCTATTATTCTGTTGAAAAGTTTCCCGTGCCGAGAACGGTTCCAATACTTTCCAATATCATTTCAATAACAGCATGTTAAATATGAATTTAACAAAGTGCGCCTCAATTAGTAGCAATATTTGCGACTTACGAAGCCGTTGAATCAAACTGCCGAGTAATTTATTGATAACGGGACAAATCTCTGAACGCATGGAAAATATAATCTCTCAGTGATTACACTGTCCAACAAATTCAAACTTATTTTTTACTTTTCGATTCGCACGATGCGATTCTTATAGAGTTTTTCGCCCTGATTCCGAAGCTGTCCTTAATTTTTCTCCTAGACGCACAGTTTTTGAGAAATTTGAGTTTGAAAAAATGACCTATTTTTCAACTTTGAACAAATATTGTGATGTTATTATAAAAGATATTGAATTGATCTTTACATAAAAAGATTCTCTAGACTTTCCCGAATCCAGTGATGTGCAATAGTAATACATTATGATTGTATAAACATGTTTAAACAATCATTAAAGACGGAGAGGCACCACTTTTGCACCAAAATAAATTCAAAATTATCGTCAAAAATTGGTGCAAAAGTGGTGCCTCTCCGTCTTTAATGATTGTTTAAACATGTTTAAACAATTATAATGTATTACTATTGCACATCACTGGATTCGGGAAAGTCTAGAGAATCTTTTTATGTAAAGATCAATTCAATATCTTTTATAATAACATCACAATATTTGTTCAAAGTTGAAAAACAGGTCATTTTTTCAAACTCAAATTTCTCAAAAACTATGAGTCTAGGAAAAAAATTAAAAACAGATTCGGAATCAGCGCGGAAAGCTCTATAAGAATCGCATAGTGAGAATCGAAAAGATTTTCGGCTGTTGGACAGTGTTATTAAAATCGATTTAAAACCTTTTTCACTAGAACACTATTCATGGGATGAATGTGTTCATACGTATCCTAAATTTCTTTTCCGTGCACACTAGTGTGCAGAAAGGGTAGACTTTTAAGGGGTTCAAATATGCCCTTCTGCCAATTTTCGCCGGAAATGGCTTGTTCTTTAGCTTACCGAGAAAGAGCCCTTTCTGCCAAGTTTCAACCCTGTACCTCCTCTGTAGGGGTAATTACGGGGAGAAAACAAAATACCAGTTTTTGCCCGATTTTCCCTATTTAACCCCGTCTAAAAATTCTAAATAAAATCTGAAACAATTAACGTACTCAATCATACATTCCCGAATTTTTTACGATTTTTCAGTTGCAATCTCCGGTTGCGAAAAACGAAAACTCACAGAAAGAAATCCGAAAAGGTGCATATTTCATATTGAAGTTTAAAAGCGACCACCCTGATGAAATAACTCTGGAAAATGATGAAATAATAAGGGACTGTCATCAACGCACAGTGGTAAAATGTCTAATTCTAGCTGGACAAAAATAATTTTTCTCAATTATTGAAAAACATATTTAATTGAGAAAATATATTATTAGACATACTGAACTAAATAATTCTAACATTATATCTCATTATTTCCATTTTTTATCCATTAACAACTAGTTGAATGTTCCGAAACTGCGGTGAATTTTTGTGTCGTGCATTGAAAAATGAAAAGTAAGTACATATTAAACTAATTTATATTTTCTCGTTTTAGTTTAAAACTAAAAGGAGGAAGTAAATAAAATAAACTATAATCGAAACCGTTTCTTTTATGAATGAGTTAATAAAGTGAGATTATACTTTGACTCGAGCATACTCAAGCAGCAATATTTTTGTATATTTTATCTATATGAATTACCTAACAATGTCGAAGAAAAACTAGCTGCTTCAACCTGCTACTTATTGAGAAATCCGGTCCGATTAGATCGCTTAATTATAGTTTGTAATACAAATATTATATGTAATTAAGTTACTGTAATTATAATTTTTAAAAAGAGTAATCATATTAAAGTAATTTTCTTATATTCACAGACTTTACCTTCTATAAGTCAGAAATATATAAATATAAGAAAAATATCCGTTTGTTATCATTTTTATGTTCAATTCCTTTATAACAAAAAAATAAATGTCATAATAGGAATTATCAAGTATCAAGAGGATATAAATTATTCAAAAATAATTTTGTCCACCTAAAATCGAAACATTTACCACTGTGCAACGTAAAGTCGAATTTTAATTCTTGAACTTATGCTTCAAGATTTTTGTAAATGGATTACGTTTCTCGAAGACCCTCGGCCGAGTATTATGCAGTTGAACTGTTCCCTTATCAAATCGTCCAAGCACAATGGCGCTCGAAGCAGCGCGAAGTAACAATCGTAATTAAATAATCGTAATCCGACGACAGCTTTGTTTAATCTCAATCAACCAGCAGCTTGGAACGTGGAGAAAGACGCTGCCATAAATCCTTCGAGAACGGGGAACAGCGTCTTACCATCCATCTTCGACTATGCTTAAAACACGTTGACGCCCAACACGAATGACAACTTTAAAGGAAAAATTGAACTGTCGATCATTTAAATATAAATGATTCCCCCGAAATCCATATCTGCTTTTTATGGAAATCCTTTAGCGTCCGGCAATGAGTATGGGAACGTCGAACATTATCACCCGGTGATCTTTGATTAAAATGTTTCGGCGTGTTACTTCATTTATCTCTGCCATTGCTCGGTGTCAATATCGGGTTCCACGGCATTTAATCTTTCTGCGCGGAAGGATTTTTCCGGACGTTCTTTCTCCATCAAAGTAGCTATATTATTTACGTCTTTTGGCCGAGAGCGATGCATATTTTCATATGCACACACGCGCATGCATATTTGAAAGGATCTAGATACGTTTCTGTTTTTCTCGCTTCGCCGCGTCCACCTATATTTTCGAAGAAAACCAGTGAAGCATCTCCCAATGCGGAATTACAAATTTATTTCAAGAACGACGATACATGTAAATCTTTTATCGATTGGTTACCTGTTTTTCTCTTTGTTGCACGGCGGATACGTTAATAATTTTCTCACTCTAACGTTCGCGTGATCTCGCGATCAAACGCGGTCTCGCGAGCGTGAAATAGAAACGATGTAGAACGCATAAAGTTGATTTAAAACGGGTGTTATTTATTATGATGTATTTATCAGAAAACATTTTATTTGTTTGTCCGAGCACACTTGCGCTTTTTCTTTGTTCTGGCGCCTCGGGAAAATCGAGTTGTATTTCACTTCGTCATTTCGCATTCCGTTTCCGCGGCGATACACTTTTACATTTGAATGCCGGAGAATGAAGACGGTGCACGATAAAAAAATGTCAAAAAATCGGAGTCAACTTTAGAATTCTATTCTACACCGACCAAATTTATTTCCGAGATACTGAAAGCATTATGAGTCAGTCGATAATTATGCGGTCCGAGTTGAGCGGTGTACTGTGAAATGTTTGGACTTTGGACATTATTAATGACTGTCGACGTGATTAATGCAGACGCTCATTTTTATAGCAGATTGCTACGCGAATGGGGATTTACATGGAATTATTTCGAAAAATGAAAAACCCAAAAATAATTGGAAAGATTCACGTTTCATTGCCAAACGCAATAAAAGCCGAATTTTTTGGAGTTTCTCATTTTTCACGACCACAGTTTGCAACAAAGAAATACTTCGGATCACAAGACGCTTTTTAGAGAATTTTCTCAGATCTTTTTGTTGCAAACTGTGCTCGTGAAAAATGAAAAACCTCAACGAGCGTAACTTTCCTCCTCACAGCAGAAACATCGGAAAAATTCGGTTTTTATTGTTTTTCACAATGAAATCCCACAACTAAATTGCAAGTTAAATTTTTCACACAAGAAAGTTGTAAAATCCAACTTCCAGTATTTCCTCTACAATTCCTACCAATAGCAATTTCTGAAAAAATTTCTTTTCACACCCTGCAGTAAACTAGTTGCTCCAGCTTCCGAAAAAAGTGCACTATCTAAGAAGTTACTGGTTTATCGTCTCGCCGATCCGTACCAGGGTGTTCAAGAAGTGTCAGAATCCTGTGGGCTGCGTCTATTTTCAAGCGGATTGGTTGGCGATCCGGTTCGCTAGTCACTCGCGGGGCATTAACTATACGATAGGATCGCTGGCCGTTCTCCGCTAGTGGTAAATTCATCAGCAGCTAGGTTGCATAATACGACAATAAGCGGTAATCATCTTAGTTGCTTCTCTGATTATCCGTATCTACGTTGTCCATGCTGGTATGCCATTAGCATTTACCTATCGACATTGTGTATTAATCGGCGATCGGTGAACAACAGCGGGGAGGAGCTGGTTCGGTTCTGCGGGCCGCTTAACGTTTCGCGCTTATTCTTAAGCGGGCCGCGCTCGTGGGAATCGGATGTGTTTCCGGCGTGGATATATGCCCGGTACGTATGAATCGGCATTAATTCCGGCCAACAGTTTGCTCTGCCGCGTCAAATTGCGGCGGGCCGTGTGGACACGGCACAAAACGCGCGGCAAATACGCTGGCAACCACGCAAGAGACCGGCACGTAACCATCGGCCGCGAGTTCACTAGTGCTCACCCTTAAATTTCCGAAGTTTCCGATCCAGAAATCAGATTCTTGCATTAGAATAGAATGTTTGAACTAGTATCATTTCGAATACGAAATCATATCTACGTGCACGGAGTGCACCAGTCATGTTCTCGCACTACGTCTTTTTATACGAAACGACTTAGCTGATTTTTCAGAGGCTCATAACTCGGCACTGGAGGCAGATGGAGAGATGTAATTTCGTACACTTGTTAAATGCTATCATGTCTCAATATTGACAAAACATTAATCTTCCAACATTAGTAGGTTCCGAGATATAGGACGTCAAAAATCGCTAAACTTCTCATTGACTGACTGACAGATCATCAAAACCTTTTGGGTACTTCCCATTGGCCTGCAAGCTTGAAATTTGGTACATACAGTAGCGGACAAAAGTTTAAGACCGCACTAAAGAAGACGATACCATTTTTAATATTGTACTATACGATTTGAACTTTTTTGGGAAGCTAGAGCAATTAGTTTACTAAAGGATGTGAAAAGAAATTTTTTCAAAAATAGCAATTGTGCGGAATTGTTGAAAAAATACTAAAAGTTGAATTTTTAACTTTTTTATGTGGGCCTATGTTGAAAATTTAAAAAATAAGTTTTGCAGATCTGTGTCAATTAAACATATTCTGAAAATTTCGTCAAAATCGGTCGACGTTGCAATGAGCTCCAAACGTTTAAAGATAGTAAAAATTGCAGATTTTTACGATTTTCTGCAATAATTCGTGCACTACCTCCTTTTATACGAAACAACTTAGCTGATTTTAAAGGCTCATAACTCGGCACTGGAGGCAGATGGAGAGATGTAATTTCGTACACTTGTTAAATGCTATCATGTCTCAATATTGACAAAACATTAATCTTCCAACATTAGTAGGTTCCGAGATATAGGACCTCAAAAATCGCTAAACTTCTCATTGACTGACTGACGGATCATCAAAACCTTTTGGGTACTTCCCATTGGCCTGCAAGCTTGAAATTTGGTACATACAGTAGCGGACAAAAGTTTAAGACCGCTCTATAGAAGACGATATCATTTTTAATATTGTACTATACGATTTGAACTTTTTTGGGAAGCTAGAGCAATTAGTTTACTAAAGGATGTGAAAAGAAATTTTTTCAAAAATTGCAATTGACCGAAATTGTTGAAAAAATACTAAAAGTTGAATTTTTAACTTTTTTATGTGGGCCTATGTTGAAAATTTAAAAAATAAGTTTTGCAGATCTGTGTCAATTAAACATATTCTGAAAATTTCGTCAAAATCGGTCGACGTTGCAAGGAAAAACAAACGTTTAAAGATGGTAAAAATTGCAGATTTTCACGTCTTTCGGCAATAAATCGTGAAAATCTGCAATTTTTACCATCTTTAAACGTTTGTAGCTCCTTGCAACGTCGACCGATTTTTACGAAATTTTCAGAATATGTTTAATTGACACAGATCTACAAAACGTATTTTTTAAATTTTCAATGTAGACCCACATAAAAAAGTCAAAAATTCAACTTTTAGTATTTTTTCAACATTTCCGGTCAATTGCAATTTTTGAAAAAATTTCTTTTCACATCCTTTAGTAAACTAATTGCTCTAGCTTCCCAAAAAAGTTCAAATCGTATAGTACAATATTAAAAAAGTTATTATCTTCTTTAGAGGGGTCTTAAACTTTTGTCCGCTACTGTAGGTCCACCATAACAAACGCTCAAAGGAATAATTATCAAAGTTTGAAATTTTACACCTTAAAGTGGGTGTATTGAGAAAAAAAACATTACGAAATAGGTACGTAGGAACATAGCAGCATAACATACATAAGTATACGTTTGATTAGCTTCGAAGTCGCAACAAATACTGATGAAAAAAACAATCGCTCTAACGTAAAGAAAAGAAACTGCAACGAGCATCGTCCATAGCGGCGGGGGAGCAAACGGATCCGAGCGTCGCCGGCAGAGTGTTAATCTTCGATACATTTAATTTGGATATTGTCTTGCATATTAGAAAAGGATTTTTTTTCTTTGATACCTACTTGATAATTGATGAAATTTCAACAAAAATTGATGAAATCCCAACAGAAACATCCTGTAAACAGGAGCCAAGTTCCTATGGCCGTAAAAAGTTATGAAATGAAACAAAATAGGTACTGCCAAGTTCGTAGCTTAGAAATACCTCTTGCAATACTGAAAAAAACGTTTGTAATAATTAGTTTAAAAGAACGCTATTTAATTTTTGAAGAGTTACATGGCCGGCTAAATTATTCAAACTTGGCCGTCACTTTTTAAACCAATGGCCATAAAAGGTGGTCAAGTTTGAATAATTTAGCTCTCCACGCAACTCTTTAAAAATTAAATAGCGTTCTTTTAAACTAATTTTTACAAACGCTTTTCTCAGTATTGCAAGAGATATTTCTAAGCTAACGAACTTGTTTGATTTCACAACTTTTTACGGCCATAGGAACTTGGCTCCTGTTTACAGGATGTTTTTGTTAGAATTCATATTTTCTAGGAATTGCCAAAAGCACCGGCAAAAGAGAAATTCACGACACTATATCATTTCCTGCTGATCGCCTTCAGGGGTCGATCTCATCCTTGTCCATTTTCAACATGGACACCTTGAGGGTTGAACATGTTTGAAAAAGCAATTACGTTCATGTTCTTTGAGGGCTGCGAAACGCATCGTTAACCCTTTGCACTCCGTTGTCCCCTCTGAGGCACCACTAAAAATTGCTGTACCATTATTCAAAATATTGTTACTGAATTAATTACTGAACTTTTAGGTACTGTACGAGGTATGACACCAATTTCATATCCATAAAATTCGAAAACCATAGGGAATGGAAATATTCTACATCGGTAGAAATGTTTAATTTTCCAGTTAAAATAGCTCGGAGTGTAAAGGGTTAATATTTAAAACCGACACGTCCACTAGGGTGGTATGAGGGGTTACCCTGGGTTGACCGACAACTCATTTCACCGACACTGTTTTCATCAACGATTGGACCGACAGTAACTTTCGTCGACGCTATGTTTTCATCTACACGGTCAAATCGTCGAGAAATGTCTTCATCGACACGGTTTGACCGACACTAACATGGTCAAATCGTCAATGAAAACAGTGTCGGTGAAATGAGTTGTCGACCAACCCAGGGTAACCCGGTAGGGGAAGCAGCGCGGATGGGTAGTGGGAATTTAAGCGTTACAGACTGGTTAGTCAAATTGAAGTGAGCACTACTGTATTTGCAACGGTTCCTTACGAGGGGTGGCGACATGGAGGGTCGCAGTTTCGGGGGTGCAGAAGGCGAGGAGGAATCAGCGAATCTGGAAAGATTATACGTGCGTGGTATGTCAAGTACGTTGCCGGAGAGGAAGTGAGAGAAAGGGAGGGAAGAGGGCCAACGAACACGTCCAAGAGTTTTCAGATCTTCTATCGGATCCCGGCGTCGAAAATGCCGCGCGTTCGCAGTGCTCCCGACCACCAGCCGTGCAATAATATTCGCATAAATAAGGACCGCGGAACCCGCGTTCCCGACAAGCCCACCGGCGAGACAAACGCGCCCCGGGAAATGAATAAAGATCGCGGGATATTAATTTTGACCTGGTTGCCGGCGAGGGGTGCGTTTGCTCTGTTTATCGTGTGTCTTCCACTGTTTTATTCGGTTACGCGGGGTGACTTCTCGGAATGTCAGAGTTATAGTGATGGATAACTGGTCTTTGTGCGGAGTTATGCTCGTTGGAGCGATTGGGAGAAACCGGAGTACAGTGGAAATGTGATTCTCGTAGTGCTTAGGTTGATATTCTATGGAAAGTGTATCGATACAGTGGACCTGTGCATTACGCAGTATTTAACCCTCGCACTATTACTAAAACGGGTTACTTCTCATTTCACTTCTTACGCCTCGCGGCTCACAGTGGTAAATGTTTCGATTTTAGGTGGACAAAATTATTTTTGAATAATTTATATCCTCTTGATACTTGATAATTACTATTATGATATTTATTTTTTTGCTATAAAGGAATTGGACATCAAAATTATAACAAACGGATATTTTTCTTATATTTTTATATTTCTGACTTATAGAAGGTGAAGTCTGTTAATATAAGAAAATGACTTTATTATGATTACTTTTTTTAACAATTATAATTACCGTATTACGAACTGTAATTAAGCGATCTAATCGGATCGGATTTCTAACTAAGTAGCAGGTTGTAGCAGCTAATTTTTCAACGACATTGCTAAGTAATTCATATAGATAAAATATACTAAAATATTGCAGCTTGAATGTGCTTGAGTCAAAGCATAACCTTACTTTATTAACTAACTCATAAAAAGAACGATTTTGATTATGGTCCATTTTATTTACTTCCTCCTTTTAGTTTTATACTGAAACGAGAAAATATAAATTAGTTTAATATGTACTTACTTTCAATTTTTTGTATTGTTGTATTGTTGTAACATGTACATTGTTCATAATTATTCTACCAAGAGAGAATGTAGATTTTGTGGTAAATGGAATTGCGAATACCTTTGTTGCATGATGATATTATAAGATAAAGAATACTAACGAAGAGTTATGTTCATGAAATTATTACTGACCTTGACCATGACGATAATCTTTCTACGCAGCTCATTACAGTAAGTTTTCTGCATAAATCGTACGCTTAGAACGATGTTATCTACTCGAGCATGAAACGATTGAATTTCTAAAAATAAATATGTATATCAAACGCAACTGTGTTCCTTCGTTCTTTTCCGAGTGGATAAATAAAGTGAAGGCAATTACAGCTCTCTTAATTGGACGATACCATGGACAAGATATTTTCGGAATTTTTACTTTGTAATTATTCTTTTTACTGTTTCGTTACAGGAGACCGCGTATACACGTACAGTCTGTGAACCTTACCCTGTGTATGAGAGGCCAGCATAGAGAACCAAACACAATTGATGCATTATTCATCCCTTAGCAGAGGTAGGATCACTCGGGAAGCCCAATATGTGTTTTTTTTTAAAGGCTCTCGGTAATTGTTAGACGTACAAGGCCAGCGATTTTTCGATATGCTCTGTTATTAATTCGGACAAGCTCGCGCAGACAGAAGAAAAAATTGAGTGAAATAACTTTCGTAAAAAAATTGACAAAGCTCGACTTTTGATCTTTCCGGAAAACTGATCGACGTGTATCGAAATAGTCTACTTTCTAGAAACTACGGAAACGCAAACGAATAGAAATATATCCCTCGAGCTAGTAATTCGCATTTAAGTTACAATATCCATATCCGTCATATTTAAATACTCAATTTAAATACTCCTTAGTACATTTTAACATATTTCTAGCGCGCATGGAGATGTCCCTATTCATTTATAGGTTAGGCGTCCGTCTTTTAGGTGAGGTTTACACGCTCTGTAAACATACAACAAAGGAATGTTAAGGTTTAATATTCAAGGATTTTAATACATGGTTATTTTAGATTATCTTGGCACAGTTAGTTTTTGTTTATTTGAAAGTTAATTTTGTTCAGCTAAAAAGGCCATTCGTCACACTGTGCGGCGAGCCGAACTATCAAGAAGTTCAATTTCCTAAATCTTAATTTCGCATCTTTTCATTTTTAGATTCAAATAGCTTCGAGTGCTATGAATGAATTGGCCAACGATTTTCACACAGTTGTCCGTAACGCGTCAGCGACTAAAACGAGTACAACGCATCCAGAAATAAACCTCCAATACTGCTTTGTGTATTTTTATTTCGACGCGACCTAGAAGCCTCATTAATACACGTTAATTCCTTGAGCTGCCTCCTCGGAGGTAAAACAATTTGAAGCTACGGTTATGATACTTCTGTCGTGTGAACACGCAATTAGCCTAATGACAATCTCAATGATTCACCGCTGACGTGGCCCTAAAGTGGCCAGGGAAATTGCCCACCCTCTTCGCCAAACATAACTCATTGTTTCTGCCAATATGTAATCCTCTGTTTCAAATTTAACACACCTCCCCGCTTATTTTTAAACTCCTCCTTTAGAATATTAATCGAAAATGTTCTTTACCTCGCGTCAATTAAAGAGGAACACGGAGAACACACAGGAAACAGAAATAAATTGTAAAAGGAGGAGATCAAATGTGGTTCATTGTGAAAAACAGTGAGTAAGCGATGCTATTTGTTTATTCTAAGGAAGAATGCTGTACTGGACAGTTATTTAAAAGCTGTGCTAATTTCGATCATGAAGCAATACATTCCTGGAGTTTCTTTCTTACTATTTCAAGAAAGTATTTTCAAACATTGTAAAAAAAGAATCGTCGATTCATTCAGATACGTGCATGGAAACAGATTTCCTGTCACACTGTACTCGAATTAGAAAATATTTCTCTCGTTGATCCGCGATGCCTATTTCCACGATCCCGCGTCGTCAATGTCCCCACAACGTTGTGCGGGGAAAGTGTCCACACAGTGTTTCTAATTATTTTCGACTGTGACCGGTTCTATTCCCGGGGAACGCCGGCGACGGGAAAGGAATCACGTTAAACGCGAGAATTCCTGGTGGAATTGCAGCCAACTGAATCGGTCTCTCCTTATAGAACCGACCAAACCATGTAGAAATCAAAGTCACTTGACGTGAGATCGGAGGAATTTCATTTGCTAGATTCTGTGCTCGGAACCTTTCGGCCGACTAACTCGAACGACAGTCGGGGGACGCCGGTACAACTTTGTAATGGCTCGTCCGTGCGTTTTCGAGCTATCAATTCTTCGACTTCTGCTCAATCCTCTTAACTGTATCACTCTATGGACCGGAAGATGTAGCCAGCTATTCACATCCAATTAGGCCTGGCGTTTCGAAAATCGGCCCGGGTCCCCTCCAGCTTCTGACAACGTTTAACACGTTCGGATTCAACCGTGCTCCATTCTGTTCATTAAACTGGGAACTTGTTTCCCACTTCGAAACTTTACGCATTTTCCATTTCCTTGCAATTCCGCGAATTTTTTTAGACCTTTATCACAATTTTTCGAAGATACAACTGAATGGAAGTAGAATTGCATTGAGTATAATATAGTGTTTGAACGAACCCGATTGGAATAGTACAAATAATATGATCACGAGACTGCGGATCTTTATGCATTTATAACAAAAATGGGTACATACAATTTAAAGCGTACATATTAAAAAGATTTAAGGACATCGGTGTCAGTTTTAGTTGGACATCAGTATTAGTTTCAGCTAAATGAAAAAAATTAACTTAAATAGAAAATTTTTTATTTGGCTCCTATGTCTTGCAAATAATGCAAACATTTTTTATTTTGCATACAGATCCGCAGTGTAATGATTACACACCTTTCACCACTGAAAAGGTGATGGCATAAAATAGGTAAAAATTACATGGAGCATCAAATTTTTATATTTCCGACAATTTCTCGAAGATACAAGTGCACAAAGATGTGCAGTTCACTCACAAGAACCTGAAAGTAAAATAGTTTAGAATTGCATTGAATATAATATAGTGTCTGGAATAAACCCAATTTCCTTGGTGGAATAACGAATGCAACGAGCTTAAAAGACAACGTAGAGCAGCTTATAGGAAGTGGGAACAATCAGGTGACTTGGTAGATCTGATCGACTATAAAAGAACCTCAGCTCTGGTAACCAAAACATTTAAGAAAAATAAAAAAGATAGCTTCAGGTCATTTACAGAATCAATTAACTTTCAAACCAAACCAAGCTATGTCTGGGAAAAATGCAAAATGTTTAAAAATAAATGGACTAAGGTCTGTCATTCTCATTGCACTGAAAATCTGCAGTCATCTGATCCGACTCTAGTTGCCTTAAATAAAATCAGTCCTCCGTGGGTCTCAACTGACCCGCTTGTGTTTCCAGATTGCACGCCGAACGAATTTTTTGATTCCTCCTTTAATTTCGTGGAATTTAATACAGCTCTTGATTCAAAAAATGCCAAATCAGCTCCTGGAATGGTTGGCATAGATTTCGAAACCTTACGAAGACTGCCTTCCAAATATAAATTACTATTACTGGACATCTTCAACTATATACGTATATTGTTGTAATGAGTTTCCTCCTAACTGGAAAGCCTTCTTCATCCACTTCGTTAAAAAATCTGATGGCAAAAATTTTCGACCCATTTCTCTTACATCATGCGTTAGCAAACTCTTTGAAATCCTTGCCAAAAATAGATTACAATATTGGGCGGAGGCAAATAACTGGCTGCCAGCTAGTCAACACGGCTTTCGAAAGGGCAACACATGCATTGACAACTTGACTGACCTAACGCTTAAAGTAGAAGAATTCTTCATCGAACGTAAAGATGTACTAGCAGCTTTCTTAGACATAGAGGGAGCATTCGACAATGTCAATGTTAATATTATGTTACACAAACTGGCGTCTTTGGGCTGTTCTGCAAATATAATTTTTATACATTTTCTTTTGCGAGAAAGAATCATATACAGGGTGGCCCACATAACTCTGAACAGCTCAATATCTCCGTTACTTTTCGTTTTACAAAAAAACTTCGTAGGACAAAGTTACACTGTTTGAAGGGGCACATATAACGGTGTAAGGGGAAAAAAATTTCAAGGTCATTTTTATGAGATTTCAAGGTTATCGATGTTTTTTTAAATGGAATGAGGTATTTTTTAATACATCAATCTATGCAGCTGGGACATTCTTTATAAAAAAGTACTAACCTATGTATGTCGAAAAGTTAGTAGTTCAGGAGATATTTCAATTTAAATAACTCCAAAATACCATTACTGTCGTACTAAGGCGTTACACAAGTAAGTAAACACTAACATATATATATAAATATAATTTAAGCCTTCAGACAAAAAATAATTATCATTAAAAGTTAAAAATTCAACTTTTAGTATTTCTTCAACAATTCCGATCAATTGCAATTTTTGAAAAAATTTCTTTTCACATCCTTTAGTAAACTAATTGCTCAAGCTTCCCAAAAAAGTTCAAATCGTATAGTGCAATATTAAAAAAGTTATCGTCTTCTTTAGAGCGGTCTTAAATTTTTGTCCGCTACTGTAAATAAAAATGTAAATGTCCGTTTGTTTGTAATCGAACATCCCCGTAACGGCTGAACGTAGAAAGCTGGGGTTTCAGCCATTAGACGCAGCATTTCTTCGGGAAGGTTTATGAGAAATCAGCATGCGAAAAAGTCCATTCGTTCAAGAGTTTTGACGACTTTTTCCACCGGCTACAACGCTTAGTACTTTTTTATAAAGAATGTCCAGCTGCATCGATTGATGTATTAAAAAATACCTCATTCCGTTTAAAAAAACATCGATAACCTTGAAATCTCATAAAAATGACCTTGACATTTTTTTTCCCTTACACCGTTATATGTGGCCCTTCAAACAGTGTAACTTTGTTCTACGAAGTTTTTTTGTAAAACGAAAAGTAACGGAGATATTGAGCTGTTCAGTGTTATGTGGGCCACCCTGTATATCACTCAATCGTATGAGATACCAAGATTAGTCCATAAAGAAGTTTCTCAGGGCGGAGTACTGAGTCCACTTCTTTTCTCTCTTTACACTGTGCAGGATATTGATGGCTTACCAAGATCATTATATGTTTCATTATTTACAGATGATATTGTTTTGTATATTAAATTCTCTTCCCTGAAAAGAGCAAAAATAATTTTGGAGAAGGCGATTGATGTTATTAGTATCAACCTGCTCAATATTGGTCCTGTTCTCACCCCAAGTATAAAACGGGACTCCTCCATTTTAATGATCAAAGTAATAGCACAAATAAACCAATCAAGCGAAGCTCGGCTTCCGCGCACTTCTAAGAGAATAAACTGCAAAATGAACGAAGACGCGTGTCTGACCATACTAGGATTGATCTACTGAAATGGTCAATCTAGAAAATCACGCAGCCTTGTGCGCGAAACCCGAACGATGATATCGGACATCCGGCAAAGAAGCCTGCACTGGGAAAGTTGAGGCTGGAGACTCGTGTTCCTAAAGTGCAGCTCTGGTCCAGGGCCGTTTGTTTCTCGTTTCCCCGTATATTTCAGCGGTGCTCACGGTTGAACGGAGTGTCAGCGGAATCGTGTAAATATCGTCTGGTGTGGCGGAGGTTCTCGAGGTGCCTGCGGGAGTCGCAGGTGTATAACTGTCGGTTAGTCGCATAGAAACGTACACCCCAGTGTTTATTTTCTAGCCACAATCTACGGCGCGTCCCTCTCACTCTCTTCTTCTCTCTTATTCGCTGGGATACGCGATTGCGCGCGTGTTTGCGCGTGCACGCATCCGGCCTGTTTTAGCGAGCACTAACAACGCCGTACCTAGCCCGTTACGGGCGAGAAAATTCTTTGACCAAGGAAAATTCCGTATTAAGGTCAACGGAGTGGCAGCGTTCGCGTGCACGCGCTTCTGTCCGCGCGGAGGTTTAATCTTAAGAGAATTTCCAGTACCACTTCAACGGCACCGGGCGCTAGACGCTGGCGACTGAAATTCTATCAACGGTTCGATTCGATTGCGGTTACATGTACGGGCGAGAGTGCTCATTTTTGCGAACCTTTTGCTCTGCCTCCCTTTCCAGCCACCCTGTTAATCTATATTTTCTCGGAATCCTATTCCCCGCGCAGAACCGTGCACCCGTTACTTCTCCGTTCCGAAATAATCGTGTTTACTCGATCTTAATCGTACACACCATTTTTATTTACTGCATCAGCTGATTTTTACCCTCTGCTTCACTCGATTAGAAGACACTCATCGCTGGACTACGGATTTTCATGCAAAATAATTATTTAAATAAAAATAAAAAAAGTATAAACTAAAATTTTTAAAAACGCCACGTTTAAAAAGCGGACTAAAAAGTATAAAATAATTTTTTCTAGCCCCATACAGATTCCTAACCCGTACAGATAGTCCTGAAAATTTGTGATTGTGAATTTTGAATAGCTATGGAAATACTTGTAAGATTTAAAACGAAAAACGTGGGGCGCAAGATAATACATAGTAAGGAGCGTAGAGAGTAGCTGCCGCTGAGAAAACTCGCAAAACAGTTCATATCATTTGCAGTGCAATAAAATTGTTAGTGATTTAGGTGTTCGTGCATCAATTATCTATTGCATGCAACCCACGTTTTTCGTTTTAAATCTTACAAGTATTTCCACAGCTATTCAAAATTCGCAATCACAAATTTTCAGGACTATCTGTACGGGGTTAGGAATCTGTATGGGGCTAGAAAAAATTATTTTATACTTATTAGTCCGTTTTTTAAACGTGGCGTTTTTAAAAATTTTATTTTATACTTTTTAGTCCGTTTTAAAAACGTGGTATTTTTTAAAAATTTATTTTTATTTAAATAATTATTTTCTGCTTTTTAGCCTTATATGTGTGAAATTTTACAATCGATTTTGAACATTTTGATGAGATTATAACAGAGACGTGTAGTAAATTTCAGACGGTATTGCGACGCGTCATATCGAAAACGAACGCCGCACAGTGGTCTGGTAGCTCGGTTTTTGTGGCCAAAATTATTGTAGCGTTATTTCAAGGTTTAATGTTATATTATTATATGTCGTTGGATTCGTCTTGATACCAGTTAGAATATTATGAAGTAAAAAATATATGTTAATATTTAAAACATTGAGGTGACCTTCATTTTTTATAAAAAAAGTGATTTTTCTTTAATTTTTTGTATTGAAGTTTGTAGAAAAGTGAATACTGATTAACTTTCGTTGAAATAATTTTTTTGTCAGATCATCGGAAATATTTGAAAAATCTTGTTAACAATTATCACAATGCATAGTATTGTCTAGAAATCGCGGAAAAGTAGATAAGATTGAATTCTTCATAGGAATTATACGAAAACTAGTAATGGGAGGTTTTCGAGGTCTGTGACTGGCACAGAGAAAACATATACATACATTGTAATTCTAAGCTGCTATCCAAGATTCAAGTGGAACTGCGTATCCAGGCGTCGAATAATCGCGGGCCCGTATTTGTTAAAATCCGTTTATAGTTCAAGATTGCGGGAGATTGCAGTTAAAATTTACATGATCTTCTTAGTAAATGTTCAAGCTTTCATATAAAACAAGTCCGATGCTTAACGGTCTTAAACGTTTTTGTATAATTCTTTTCAAAGTTTGAAATGTCATTAATTTCCGCTATTCGTGTATGGACTAAACAACGCTTAAAAATGGATTAAATATTTGAAATGCGCTTACTAACATATATAAAATCATCGTTAAAATCTATTATAAAGAAGAAATTATTTTTCGATCGTACATTTTTCAATTCAAATTTTAGGGTTATGTTTTGCGGCGCACAGGTTCGATCATATAATACACAAAGATAGCAATTTTGTAGACATTTATCAAACGTTCGATTCGGATGTGAATCATTTACGTTATAAAGACACGTTTGCTATAGAATGTTTTCTATAAGAGAAAAAGAAGGAAGGATGGTGGTGGTGTGTTTCGTCCTAGACCCGCTAGAGGACTCATCAGTATTATATGATCAGTATTATATCAGTATTATATGATCGAACCTTTGCGCCGCAAAACATAACCCTAAAATTTGAAGTTAAAATCTATTTTCCGATATTCGGTGATTGAAATCTAAAACGTTTTATTTTACTTTGAATTTTCTGACTTTGTCTTTAGAACGCTGTATCTCATCACAGAATTATCTACAATGAATAATATTTTGGATTTGGGAGCTTTAAAAGGTTGTTACTTTATAGGAAAAAATTGTTTTTCAATGTATTAAAGTTGAAAAATTGAATTTTGGCCACGAAAACAGGGTCTCCAGACCATTGTGCGCCGTGGTAAAATGTCAAAGATAAAGGTTCGACAGAGAATTTCGGTGTAACTGTTCTTTCGCTTGGTAAACAAACATTATACTATAATAATACGTAGTAGCTTTGTAAACACCGCACGGAGCTCGAACGCACACTGACGCACGCTGAGCTCCTTCGGTGCGAAGCGGGTCAGTGGAGTGGGGATGAGTCAGAGTGGGAACACGTAGTAGAGTGGGGACGCTGCACGCGAAGACGTACTACGTCACGTGGCGGGAGGTGCAAAGGTTCAAATTATTAATAATTTATATCTCCTGAACGCATAGGCTTTTTAAAAAAATTTTTTTTAAATATTGCATTGTCATCCAGTTCTGAGCTATGTTTAAAATGTCAAGTCTCTAGCTCATCGGGAAGTTAGTTTAAAATCAATTGCAAAATTTGTACCGAACAAACAGACAGACAAGAAGCGAGCTAATAAAAACGTGGTAATAAAAATATTCTGCATTGATTGTGGGAAACAGAAATTAAGTAAAAATTGATTTCATCCCTTAATGACTTTCTTACGTTAAAACCAACATTACAATATTCTTGAATTTATCTAATTTATTACTGTTTTATATTTCACCCGACTAGTTTCCTCATAAATGCATGAAGATCCGCAGTCTACTCATCGCAGATCAGGTTTTCTGCTACAAATTCTCTTTCAAATTCGTTCTAATCATGTAATCGCTAGACTGCGGATCTTTATTCAAAATAAAAACTTCGCATCTGAATCGCAAGAAAGTGAGGTGAAATAATTTCTTTCTCTAATAGATTAAAAATAATAGAATGGTACTTCTAAATTCTTCTAATGTTTTTGCTGCTTTAAATTACACCTACTCGTTTTGATCATAAATGCATATAACACGCAGTCTAGTAGTCACCGTACCTTCACGTACGTTTTGAGTGAAATAATCAATATCTTCTTGATCCGAGTATTCAGCATGTATCTCTGCTCTGTTTATTTGATATACTATACCCGATGTTCATTAGACAACTCTTTGCAAACGATGCACCTCGTGACTTCCTCATTAAAGTCGAGTTCTCTTCTTGTCGAGTCAACTTCTTTTCTAGAACCAGATCTTCTGTAATATTTATGAGAAAAAAGGTGGATGCTGAATGATAGTCGTGTAAGCAAATTTTTAATTTAATGAGGAATATGTAGAGAAAATTTCAAAAATATTTGTTCACACGTCACAATGTAAGACGGAATCGTTCGAGTATCTGAAAAATAAGAAGTCTATGCACTTTCAAAATGAAAATATCACCATACTATTAACTTTTACCGACATTTGTCAGTAATGGCGAAATTTGACAGAATCGCAATTTCATAGCGTACACAGATTGCACACGAACGCGAAACAGGTGACAAGTCTATTCATTTGTTAATGGCGCATCTGCTTCAATCAGGAGAGCAGTTTCCAAACACAATTAATTATTCATTCTCATTATATTTTATGTAGTTTCTATTGTATTCAGTTTCAATCACGTACGTGCTGGCCCTTCATTATTAAATACACTTACCTGTACTCAAAGTTCCGGTACCTGCTTATAAATGAACGCATAAATAAGTGAATGAAATAACAACTGGTAGCCAGGTGGAGAGGTACTAGGAATAATCTCTGGAGGGGGGTGGGGGTGGTAGTAAATCTTGAAAATATCTTGGGGGACTATTTGGAAGTCCGAGTCTGCCAGATTTTTACGAAGCACAGATGTAAAGCACCGTAACATATTTTTTTATTGGGCGAGGTTCATGGTGAAGGGGTGAAAACAGCTGTTGAAGTTGGGGGTGGGAAATCTATCTCACCAAACATTTCGAAAACTATTACCAAGAAAGTGGAATTAATAACGAATACGATTGTTTTCGTAAAGGTGTGATTCTCTCGGTCTCTAATTCATATTCAGCCTGTAGTCACTGACGTAATGTAACCGGGACCAATCGAGGTACAACTGAATGGCCAGGCACTGTTTAATCAAAGTATCGAGAATGCCAATCAGATTGCGACTGTGACGTCACGCATTCCGAAATTGCATTATTTTCGAAACGATTCCGAAATATCCTGTCAAATTCCTTCGCGAGCAACCTGATTCCTGAACAGCTACACGAAAAAATCCACAATATTATTTTAGTAAATGCAACTGCATCGCCAATGTTTCGAAACATTTCAAAATTAAGTAATTCTAGCATGGGTTATCAATAGACTGCGGATGTTCATGCAACTTGCAATTTTTGTAGATGAATTTTAAGAATTCTTCCGTGGTAGTAGCCTTTTCAGATCTGAGATCAATCGAAATCGAACTAAATTCTGTTGTATTCTATATCCTAGCATTTTTTGAAAATTGTCAAAGCAATAATTGCATAAAGATCTGCAGTCTAATTACACTGTCCAACAGCCAAAAAGTATTTCGATTCCCACTATACAATTCTTATAGAGTTTTTTCGCGCTGATTCCAAATCTGTCCTTAATTTTTCTCCTATACGTACAGTTTTTGAGAAAATTGAGTTTAAACAAAAGACATATTTTTCAACTTTGAACAAATATTGTGATGTTATTATAAAAGATATTGCATTGTTCTTTACAGCAAAAGATTCTGTCGACTTTCCCGAATACAGTGATATCCAATATTAATACATTATGATTGTTTAAACATATGTAAACAATTATTAAGGACGGAGAGACACCACTTTTGCACCAATTTTTACGGATATTTTTCACTGGCGGCAACTCATGTCGGGCGAAGATATTTTGCGTTCTGGTTCGAAAAAAACGTCGACCACGCAAACTTGACAGGGTGGTTCCTCAAGATAAAAGTCTGCTCTATCGCGTGGTATAGTTCGATTTTCCGCTGGACCATTATTTTTTGAGATAAATTCAAAAATATCCGTAAAAATTGGTGCAAAAGTGGTGTCTCTCCGAAATTGCATTATTTTCGAAACGATTCCGAAATATCCTGTCAAATTCCTTCGCGAGCAACCTGATTCCTGAACAGCTACACGAAAAAATCCACAATATTATTTTAGTAAATTCAACTGCATCGCCAATGTTTCGAAACATTTCAACATTAAGTAATTCTAACATGGGTTATCAATAGATTGCGGATGTTCATGCAATTTGCAATTTTTGTAGATGAATTTTAAGAATTCTTCCGTGCTAGTAGCCTTTTCAGATCTGAGATCAATCGAAATCGAACTAAATTCTGTTGTATTCTATATCCTAGCATTTTTTGAAAATTGTCAGAGCAATAATTGCATAAAGATCTGCAGTCTAATTACACTGTCCAACAGCCAAAAAGTATTTCGATTCCCACTATACAATTCTTATAGAGTTTTTTCGCGCTGATTCCAAATCTGTCCTTAATTTTTCTCCTATACGTACAGTTTTTGAGAAAATTGAGTTTAAACAAAAGACATATTTTTCAACTTTGAACAAATATTGTGATGTTATTATAAAAGATATTATATTGTTCTTTACAGCAAAAGATTCTGTAGACTTTCCCGAATACAGTGATATCCAATATTAATACATTATGACTGTTTAAACATATGTAAACATTTATTAAGGACGGGGAGACACCACTTTTGCACCAATTTTTACGGATATTTTTCACTGGCGGCAACTCATGTCGGGCGAAGATATTTTGCATTCTGGTTCGAAAAAAACGTCGACCACGCAAACTTGACAGGGTGGTTCCTCAAGATAAAAGTCTGCTCTATCGCGTGGTATAGTTCGATTTTCCGCTGGACCATTATTTTTTGAGATAAATTCAAAAATGTCCGTAAAAATTGGTGCAAAAGTGGTGTCTCTCCGAAATTGCATTATTTTCGAAACGATTCCGAAATATCCTGTCAAATTCCTTCGCGAGCAACCTGATTCCTGAACAGCTACACGAAAAAATCCACAATATTATTTTAGTAAATTCAACTGCATCGCCAATGTTTCGAAACATTTCAAAATTAAGTAATTCTAACATGGGTTATCAATAGACTGCGGATGTTCATGCAATTTGCAATTTTTGTAGATGAATTTTAAGAATTCTTCCGTGGTAGTAGCCTTTTCAGATCTCAGATCAATCGAAATCGAACTAAATTCTGTTGTATTCTATATCCTAGCATTTTTTGAAAATTGTCAGAGCCATAATTGCATAAAGATCTGCAGTCTAATTACACTGTCCAACAACCAGAAAGTATTTCGATTCCCACTATATAATTCTTATAGAGTTTTTTCGCGCTGATTCCAAACCTGTCCTTAATTTTTCTCCTATACGTACAGTTTTTGAGAAAATTGAGTTTAAACAAAAGACATATTTTTCAACTTTGAACAAATATTGTGATGTTATTATAAAAGATATTGAATTGTTCTTTACAGCAAAAGATTCTGTAGACTTTCCCAAATACAGTGATATCCAATATTAATACATTATGATTGTTTAAACATATGTAAACAATTATTAAGGACGGAGAGACACCACTTTTGCACCAATTTTTACGGATATTTTTCACTGGCGGCAACTCATGTCGGGCGAAGATATTTTGCGTTCTGGTTCGAAAAAAACGTCGACCACGCAAACTTGACAGGGTGGTTCCTCAAGATAAAAGTCTGCTCTATCGCGTGGTATAGTTCGATTTTCCGCTGGACCCTTATTTTTTGAGATAAATTCAAAAATAAAAATTGGTGCAAAAGTGGTGTCTCCCCGTCCTTAATAATTGTTTACATATGTTTAAACAATCATAATGTATTAATATTGGATATCACTGTATTCGGGAAAGTCTACAGAATCTTTTGCTGTAAAGAACAATTCAATATCTTTTATAATAACATCATAATATTTGTTCAAAGTTGAAAAATATGTCTTTTTTTAAAACTCAATTTTCTCAAAAACTGTACGTATAGGAGAAAAATTAAGGACAGATTTCGAATCAGCGCGAAAAAAACTCTATAAGAATCGCATAGTGGGAATCGAAATACAAAAAAAAGTTGGAATTTTTTGGACAGTGTCATTTATCAATGAATCGCGAGTTCAATACGTCTAATTATTTACAAGTCGGAGCAGAATGTTTTAAATAGCGTAATTCTGAAATCGGAAAATTTCTCTGCGGTAGTAAATGCCGATTGATATATTATAAATCCAAGTGGCGCTATTTCCAGCAGGGGATTATGGGATTGCGGGCCCGTTTCTCAAATTAAGGAGGCATCCGACGTCCATGTGTTACATACCTCTATGCTTTATGCAGCAAGCTTGTTCAGGACGCATGGAAAATTCAGGAATCCGCCCCAGAAATCCACGCCGGCGTCCTCGTGGCCTATTTCTATCAGTATCCGTGCTAGAATGTCTTGGGGGTCGAAACGGGAACTTATGTCGGGGCAGCAATATCAATTTTGAAAAGCCAGCTAGAGGGCGATTCTAATCGCGCAACTTCCGCGGAATTCCGAACTAGCGGAATCTGTAACTCTTGAACTTCTTGAATTGTACGCCGAACCGTTCGATCCCGGTGACGCGCGCAACTCGAAAACTTCGGAATCATCGAATCCCGTAACCTCCGAAATTCCTGAACCGTGGCAAAAATAATTCGACCCTTGCCCGGCGAGCTTCGGAAACTTCACGAAGATCTCAACCGAATTACGAAACAAACTCCTCGCGAAAACGTAATCGAATGTTTCGAAATTAAACAGAAGGTTGGCTATTCTACTTGAATCGAGCCGCGATTGCAAGGTAGATTATCGTGTGCTAGCAGCAATCAACTCTACAGCTTTGGAGTTCGAGTCCGAAATCTCCAATGGGCAACAGCTTCCACATTTACCAACATAAATCCGTGTTTTACTATGAAACGCGTTTCCACGTTGCAGTCGTTCCCAGATGGGAGAACGAACGCAAGCACGAGCTCCCCGAACTACGTGGAAAAATTAGGATTTCAAGTTGTTCAATTCATGTAATCCCTAATAAATTGTCCGAAATCGCTATCCTTTCGCGCTAGCGCTACTCGCATATGTTACGAACGATTAAAACCTCGAACTGAGAATATTAGCTCTCAGTTTACGATTTATCGTCCTGCTAAGGGGAACATAATTGCACGAGATATAGAAAGACACGGCCATTAAATGTTAGTTAAAATTAGCGGAAACGTCTGGATGTGCTTGTCTCGTTGGCAAAACGCCGAGTTCGAATGTCTGGGTTTACCGAACGTGGAAGAACTCTTATATTTTCATTATTGTCCGAGTCAATTCTAAATAAAACTTCACTTATCTAGGCTTCCCCTAATTTACTGGTATTCTGGACATCGCTCGTACAAGCAGTTTCGACAAACGACCGAGAAGCTTTCTCAACGGCAGCGATAAAGCAGTTCGGACGCTGTGGCATCCTCTTCCCCGTTCGCAGCTAGACATCAATCACCAGGTACGGAAACAATAAGACAGAGATATCAATCGGTAGCTAGCATCCGTCGGGTCCCGTGTACTCTGGTCAACGAAACTGGAAAAGTCCTGCTCGATACAGGACTGACTCTCTCCTCGACCTGTCACTCCCCTCGCCGCGAAGTGTCAGTTAGAGTCGTCCTCCTGGGCCTCCGCTTTCTCTCCCTGCAGGTGTTCTCAAGCCGCGGCGATCAGAACACGCGCTCACTCGTTTAACATCGGCCCCATCCCCATCAATCCTGCCCCCTTCCCGGCGAAGAGTCAATTACCCGGGGCTAAGATCCCCCTTGGCTTCTTCTGAAATGTCGTTCACGAGCCAGCTCGTTAATCGAACCCACCCCTGCGAGACGGTGTGGCGGCCGTCGCACACCCCGCTGCTCGATTTTACCTAGACAAGTCCAGCTGGACAACATTCAGTTGCGGCGTTCTTCTCATGGATCTCCGACAAACGGAAGCACGGCCAAGATATTGATATGTTGAATGTACCAGAATATACCAGAATATGCCAGAATATACTAGGACGTACGAGAATATACCTACAGTAGAATATACTAGAACATACTAGAATATACCAAAATATACTAAAATGTACCAGAATGTACTGGAGTACACCAGAATGTGCAAGAACATACCAGAATATGCCTGATGAATCTTCAAAAAGCTTCTTCGTTGTTGAGAATCTCATTTCTTTCGAAAGTCCTTTGATGTTGACAAACAATTCATCAGTTTGTCGCACTGTGAGGCGTAATGAAGACAAAAGATGCAATCTGGGTAATATGTATTCACGAAAGAACAGCCACCCCCGATTTTTATGATTTACAGTAAGAAGTATAACTGATTCTACATACTTTAAGGATGTTCTGGAGGTACAATGAGAGACAAAAGTACAGGGTGTAAAAAAAGTAATGGTCATCCGTCCTAGGGGTGAATCTACACCTCTGGATCGGTGGACATTTGTAAGAGAAACTTGCCGCAAAATTGTTTATAACACAGAAAATTAGTGTTAAAGTTTTTTTTTGCATCAACGCATTCTACTCATCGAGAAGAGGAAAAGTTTGAAAGAAGCCATATGTCACAAACAAAAGGCGCATTCGTCGTTAGGCTCCTTTAAATTTCGTCTGTCTCGCGGCACGCACACGATCATCGTCTGTCTCATCGACACGGACGTATGGACTGTAGTAGTAAGCTTTTGTCTATACGTATAATTCCACACAATCAAATTTTGCAAAAACTTTAACAGCTTATATCTCAATAACTATTTGTTTGTGACATATGGCTCCTTTCAAACTTTTCCTCTTCTCGATGAGTAGAATGCGTTGATGCAAAAAAAAACTTTAACACTAATTTTCTGTGTTATAAACAATTTTGCGGCAAGTTTCTCTTACAAATGTCCACCGATCCAGAGGTCGAAATCCATCGATATATTGGCAATGAAAGCCATTCATGAGTATATTTTGCATTAAAAAAATAGATTAATTCAAAAAGCTTTCGTTTAATTAGTGAATTTCATGTTATATTTATTTTTTAATCAAATTGTAAGTGACTTCTGCGAATAATTGTACCCTCTAGTGAGAAGGACAACACGATAAATTCGACGTTTTGTAACAGTTTATAATTTTTTGCTCTGTAACTGTTTAGTGAATCCTAATAAATTTTGAACACATAATAGAAGAATGTCCTTATGTCAATAACCAAAATATTCTACTTTATAGTTTCAATGCATATATTTATTCCCCTTTTAAAGAGAGTACTTTAAACAATAATATAATAGAAGAATGTCCTTATGTCAATAACCAGAATGTTCTACTTTATAGTTTCAATGCATATATTTATTCCCCTTTTAAAGAGAGTACTTTAAAAAATAAGAAAATGTTGAACACATAATTAATTACATCATTTTTACTATATATAAAAAAAACTGGAGTTTCTAATTGCGTTTTTTCAAGATTTAAATAGGGTTTGAAGTGGAATTTTATGAATTCTCCATAAGAAGACGTGTTAAAATGTGCAAACTTTAAGTTGCTATAATTCTTAAACGGTGCAGTGAATCGAACCTAAACTTTGGTAATTGCATTAATTTAGTAAGAATTATATCTAGTCAAATTTTCAAAAATTTTGTTACGTTTTTATATACCTCCAGAACATCCTTAAATCAGAATAACTTTTATATGAATGGACCAAACGACTTCAATTTCTCTGTAAAGCTAGAAGAATTAGTTTAGTAAATGATGTGTAAAAAATATATTCAAAAGATGCATTTGGTCAGAATTATGATAAACAATACTAAAAATTGATTTTTACAACTTTTTTAGCTGGGCCAGTAACGAAAATTTAAAAAATGTGTTTTGTCAACTGGTGTAAGCTATATACGTTCTGAAAATTTTATTTAAATTGGTTAATTGGTTTACGAATTATAAACGATCAAAAATGGTAAAACTTGCCACTTTATGGTACACTACAAATTACCACTTTTGATCATTCATAACTCGTAAACCAATTAATCAATTTCAATGAAATTTTCAGAGCGTATATAATTTATACCACTTGACCAGACACATCTTTTAAATTTTCGTTATTGGTCCAGAAAAAAAGTTGTAAAAATCAATTTTTACTATTGTGTCCAAATGCATTTTTTCAACATATTTTTCACACTTCATTCACTAAACTAATTCTTCTAGCCTTACAGAGAAATCGAAGTCGTTGGGTCCATTCATAAGAAAGTTTTTCTGACTTAAAGTGTGTGGAATCAATTATGCTCCTTACTGTATAGGGTGTTCAGGCTATTTCTAGCCAGCATTTTTTTTTGTAAATAGTAAATATTAGAAAAAAAATGATAGAGGAAAAAGTAGTACTGTTTTTAGACGCAACAAATTGACCTCTGCATTTTTGTTGCGTTTACATTATTTTGATGGAAACGAAGGTGACCTCCAATTTTTTAAATGGAATGCTATATATTTTTTTATGTCGTGAAAGCGTGTGTCAAGACGAATTCAAGTTGTATAATCGATTGCAACCCTAGTAGCACAAAAATATTTTATAAATATTTATATCAGATTCAATCTGTTTTTAATATTCAAATATACATACAATATTTATTTTATATTAAGTACAAAATATTCTTTTTTATCCTAACTTATAAGATAGGAAGAAATATTTTTCTCATATTAAAAAGTGTGGCTTAAAAAATATTTATGCAATATTTTTGTGCTACTAGGGAAACGTTAGCATATGGACCGTTTATTTTGAAAGTGGTGCAAGTCCATTTTCTCTTGTTTTTTTCATTTCTTTTTTAAATTTTATTTACATTATATTAAGCACGAATTACGTGATATCTCATTTTTTCAAAAATGGACTTACACCACTTTCAAAATAAACGGTCCAATATACTAATACGCCGGAAACAAATAAAAATCAGCATATTACGACCTCGCTAACTAGATCTCCCGAACTCCACAATAAAATCGTCACACCCCGATTCCGGAAGCACGTACGCCTCCGGCAACGATCTCGGCGCATCCCCATCTGGCGTTAATCAAGTTGCACGTCCCACGGAGATCAGTTAATTAACTTCGTAAGCCGCGAGTGAAAAAGACGTCGCGACGAAGCCGCTCCGCCGATAACATTCTTCTCCGGATTCGTTCGGATTCATGGAATCGATCACGTTGGATCGCGGAGATTGTCAGTTGGTTGACGGCGGGCTAGGCAACAACGACGACGGTGGTGTCTCCTGTCAGCCAGAGGCGAGCAACCGGCAAAGTAGGGGCGCGATGCGGGTGTGCGCGGAGGGATAAGATGAAACGAGGCGCACTTGATTTCTGGTTAATAAAACGTTACGCGAGACATAAAGCGATACGATGATGTATCACGGGGGTGTACGCGGAGGCAGGGTGAGTAGCTGCAAGACTACGTGTTGCGGCTGAGGGGAATACGGCACGGTCTGTAGCGGTAGGCTGGGGAACCGGTGGCATGGGGTGGTTGCAGAACCTGAGAGACACAGAGAGATACGTGTACAGGACGATTCAGCTAACAGGAGAATCGACAAATACATTCCTAATCCTCACTTTATCAGACTCACCTCTATAATCATGATATTTTTAGTTTTACCATGAATAATGGGTACAGCAGCCTTATGCAAATATCACTTAATGATGACCAATGAATTTTCCATATATTTATTTTACAAACACAATGGATACAAACACAAATAGATCAATATAATTCTTAAAACACTAATATTTTGTTAATCCGCCCTCAGCTGCTCTTAAAGCCGCAACTCTTTTGGACATGCTATCTATGCAAGTTTGTGCAATTTCTTTTAATGCAGCGTTATGGTGCCAGTGATAGATTATTCTCTCTATCAACTTGGTCTTTGTTGTTATATTTTCTTTGGCCAGTTCTCTCTCCAGGCGCTCCCAGACATTTTCAATCGGATTCATGTCCGGTGAGATGCCGGGCCATGGTAAAAGTGGGATTTTTTGATCTTGCAAGAAAATTTTACACTTGGATAGGCAACCCATAAGGCAACCTTGTAGTACGAAATCATTACCCCATCATTACCCCATAGGTTGAAAACAGCGTTGCATTCCTTATAGGATTTCAAAAAGCATCAATTCTTCAGGTGAGTCTAATAAAGTGAGCAGGGACTGTACATGCTCGCCAACCGGTTTGGAAGAAGCAATGGAGAACCACTGAGGCTCTACATACGATTAGCCATCGTATGCTCCTCACAAATAGACGCATAAAAGATTCTACGATAGCATCTCACCCACTTTTCCTTTACACTTTAACACTAAACCTACCGAACATTCAAAGCGATTGTTACGTGTTGCCTTATACAAGCGACAAGATTTAATTTATTTAGACTTCGCGTGGTTCTTATCGTTATTAAACCATTCCTTACATGTTTATAATTTCAATAATTGTAAAATAAACAGTCTAGAACCGGTTATCTTGACCGATCGTGGTAGGTTCAGCGTCAAACCAGCAGTTATCGTGGTTCATACAAAATTTACAATTCTTCTCTGTCAAACTCTACGCTGCTTCTTCACTTCCCAAATATTCTTCCCAATAGAGGCTGTTTCCAGTCCTCGAATTGTGAATAATAGCCGCTAAAAAAACCACTCGTCTAACACTATCGCAAGAACCACCGTCGCACAGTGGGGTATTTGGCCTGAAAAAGTGGAAAAAACTATTGTAGCGTTATTTATAGGCTCAAGGTTATAATATTACATATCGTTGGATTCGCCTTAAGATCAGCTACAGCATTATGAAATCCAAAATACATTTTAGTATTTGAAAAATCAAATTTACCTCAATTTTTTGAAAAAAATTTTTTTTTTAACTTTTATATATTGAAATTTGTAGACGTCTGTATACTGTTCCTCTTTTGTTCGAAACATTTTTTCCTCAGATTATCGAGAACCCCTGAAAAAGCAAGGCGATAATGGAATATTTGCACTATTATAACTTGAAAAATATTTAAGAAAAAAATATTTTAATATAGTGTTTTGGAAAGCTGTCAAAACAAGCTACAAGAATATGCAACAAAAAATAGGGAGTTCTATTTAAGAAATGGCAGATGACCTTCACGTGATTTTCAAACGACTATCCAAGGTCAAATCAATGACACCATTTTATGCCCCCCTCTAAACCATACAACTTTTGTCTGAAACATTTTTCTCCAAAATAGCTTCATTTCCCAGATATACGTCTGTTTCACGTTAAATGACTCGACCGGTATATTATAAGAATATTTTCAAATGATTACCATTAATTTTCATCGGAAAATACATAAGAAATTTCTTCCTCGGATAATGTTTCTTCTTCATTTGAGGCCAAGCGTAGCCGAACGTACGCGTACGCGAAACGCTGCTAAACACTTAATTCTAAATTAGCTGTAAAATTTGAATCCGGACATATCCGGAATCAAACTTTGTTGGCTTATAATCACGAATCTTTACCGAATGTAATGACACCAAAAAGAGCACTCAATACGGCTTTATACTATAACAAAATTGTCAATAAAGTTTTGTAATTTTTAAAAAGCTTACAGAATGATTGGTAATATTCAAATATTAATAACTATACTAATTTAGATGATAACAAAATAAAATCTATGCGAAAGTGCTCTGTATACCTACCTGAACAATTTTTATAATACAATAATTTACAGGATTTCCCTTCAAACACATGAAAATCGCCAATGAACAGACGCTGTCTTAGAGACTGTTTAAGAACGCCAAGCGCGCCTTAAAATCTCTCGAATTTCGATGAAGTTTACTACTTCACGGGTGTACAAATAGAAAAAATAATATTGCAGCCTTATTCTTCAGACCTTTAACTACAACGAACAACAAAAATTTTATGCCGTACGCAAAAATTTAGAAATTGAATTTTTTCCACTTTTTCGGGCCAAATACCCCACGGTGCGTCGTAGCTGTCACTTCGGAATCATCTCTTGTTAGCTGAATCGTCCTGTAGCGAAGGAGATAGAGAGCGAGGGAGTTGGGGTAGGACGAGGCCAGGGGGGAAGAAGCAACGCACCAACACAAAGAGGGGGAGCGAGAGGGGCGAAACGTTATTATAGGGGAGCGCGAGCGCACGGTTGCCGGCGTGTTAGCCTTACATCGTACACCGGGAGAGCCCCCGTATGATAAGGTCTGTCGTGTCGGTGTGTTTATGTCTGTGAGCTTGAACGGGTGAGAACCGTAATGGGTTGAAGAGAGCCGAAAGGGCGCAGTCGCGAAGCCGGAGCCATCCTCGACCCCCGGCGGGCAGCGGCGTCGGCGTCGGCGTCGGCGGCGGCGTCGGTAGCAGCGCCGGCGTCCTCGTCGTCAGCATCCTACCGGCTCGAGGAGACTGAGTTGGTCTCGCGCGAAGGTTCGGGCCGCACACGGTTCGCCGATCCTCCGAACACCTCGATGGAACGCGCGCTAGCAAGTGTCCGTTTAAGTTGGTGATCGATAGCCGATCGATATATCGGTTGTTTCTCATCAACGGTGTTTCCTGGTCTATCTCTCCCTCTCTCTCTTTCTCTCTTCTCTATCTCTCTATCCGTGTTTCTCGCTCTCACTGTACTCCGAGGCATACGGTCGTGATCCGGAAAAAAACGTGTCCCCGGTGTGAGGATCGTTCCCAGAGGTTCGTTTCATAAACGCGAACAGAGAAGTGCGGAATTTTTCCAGTGCTCAAGGAAAGAATGATCTAGGTGGACAGCAGTTGGCTGTCACGTTCGCCCGATAGAGGATCCCCTAGGGAATCGGTGAAATCCGGTTTATACAGCGTTCGCCACAGGATCACAAGCTCCGAGGATTGAAAAGCGTGCGCGTATGGGTGTGTGTCCTCTCGCGATGGCCTGTTACGATTGAGTCTACGGCAACCTACTTCCGTGCCTGTCGACGAACACGTGAGTATATATCCTTAGTCAAGATTCACGGGGAGGATGCGTGCTCGGGTATGATCGCACCACGATCTACCATACGAGTATCCGTGCACCGCCGTGTGTGAATTTCCGCGAGCGACGGAAGAGAACGAGAGCTGGGGTATTATCGCGCAGGATATTACACTCTGGGATCTTTCTTCTTCTTCTTCTTCTACTACTTCCGGGGCCAGTTAAGTTTAAGCCCCTCTGTGCAAGCCTGTGCCCTCACCGGGGGCAAATAAAAGCGAGGATAATATTTTTAACGCTGTGCTCCTCTTTATTTCGTTAAAAAGTTCCTGTTCTCTCCCCGATGAACGCTTCTCGCAATCACGCCAGCGAGGCGGAAGCGCTTCTCGAATTCGGATCCGGGATCGATCGATCTCTCTTGATCGCCCTCTCTCTCTCTCTCTCTCTCTCCCTTTCTCATATATCTCTCGCTACGCTGGCCGAGGCGCAAGGTTAAGCGAGGGGCTGCAATTAATCGATCGCGATCCGATGGGCGAACCGATACGAATCCCGCGGGATGAGTTTCCGCGATAACCGGCGATGGATGAGCGTTCCTCGGCGATCACGCTGCGAAAACATTCCGCTCGGTTTCATCGAATTAGAAGCCCTGAATTAATTGGGGGAACCACCGCCGCCGCCGCGCCGCGCGGGCTCGTTCGCTCGACCGTTCAACGGGAAAAGAAGATCGCTCGGAGCATCCGTTGTATAGGACATGCGAAAATATTGCCAACGGCGAGAGACGAGAGAGAGAGGGAGAGAGCGCTCGCTCGTCCATCGCCTTAATTAAAACCGCTCGAGTGACGCGGCATCGAACTTTGTCTCATTAGTCCCGTTTCTTCGGCGATTCATCGGCTACGATGACGCATATCGAGCCGGTCCCGAGGACGCAGCTTCCGTTAATTAACCGTGCTTTTTTCAACGGCGCGAGTGTCATGATACTCGCGTACTCTCCTCCCCCCTCTCATTTTCGATTTGCAAAAAGGAAAAGATTGCGTGAAAGAGTCGCGCCTCGAATTCGAAAGCGTCGCTCGTCGGAAACGTATCAATTTGCGAGCAGTAAAAGAACTATAAAACCAAAAGCGGACGGCCAGGTGTGGCGGGGGGGCTTTTCGAAGGGGTGATTCGGTAAAGAGGGCGAGATATCCTCGCCGATTCGCGAACAGGAAGTTACGATACGGCCGTTCGATACCTATTCCACGTATTAGAGGGACGGAGCCTCGTCGCGTTATGCCGGGCACGTAGAACCGCGAGTATAATGCAAGATCGTCGCTGGATAATTTCATTTCGCCGAACAAATTTTCTGTTGGATATTACGCTGTTCCTTTCTCTCTTCGCCCGCTCGATTCGCCCCTTCTTCTGGCGCTGCGTCGTTCGCGACAGAACCGGAAACAAAAAAAAAGATGGAACGAGAGGGGAAGAAATTAAACGGGCTGCTAGAATACCGCAGCCGGCGCCTGACCCCTGAACCCGCACCCCCGCCAGCCAAATCCGTGCCGCGATTCGACGTAATGATATTACACGCTATAAATTTTCGCCGGTCTCTCTCGCGACTCTTAACCATTCGCCGCTCCGCGACGGATCCTCCGCACACGTCAAAGTGATTCTCGATGTTTGAGGCAGACGTTGCTGGAGGTGCAGGGTTTTGTCACACGATCGTTAGCGATACCGCGTCGCACATCAACGTAATTGTGGCAATTTGCTGTGTCATATCACAACGCCACTTGTCCCAATCAGATGTCCCCGATCTCGGTTCTATCGTTGAGAATATTATCAATACGTGAAACGAGTAAAAGTTTTTACGGCGGGATCCGTTTCATAGCTCCGACGCGGTTTTCGAAAATTGATATGCTCGTGCAAAGAATTTTCGAAAATTCATCAGAGACAGCACAGAGTTTTACTGCGCTATTTCGTTGGAAAATTGAGGGAATCGCAGTGCGAATCCGTAAAAATTTATGCGAGCTGTGCGGAGAAATTTCACGGAGACCTTCGCTCCCAAGATGCACCGCATCTGGCCGGCCGCAGGAGATTCGCATCGACCAACTGAAGTGTTTAATCGACAAAGATCCCCGTTACGCAACGCGGAAAATTGCAGAAATCCGTGCAGCGCCGTGTAAACAGTTTCCGAAGAAAAATATCATCGTTCGCGGAGAAAGGTTATCTGCTTTAAACGTTTAACTTGCTTGATCTGGGTTTGGTGTAATAAAGAGACGGCTATTGTAGTCGACGAGCGTGGACTTCATTGAATTACAAATGGCGGTAATAGCGATAGCAATTTCGCAGATACGATCGATAAAGTGATCTACCTCTGCTCACATGTTATAAATTGTACGGACTACTCGGTCAATCGAATATTACAAGCCGCGATCTCATCTGCGCTTATTTAAACTCATTCTGTTCGTTAAGCGCACGCACTCTGTCCAAACATTCTATAGAAATGATTCACGTGTACTCGCCGCGAATTGCTTCAAACAGATTTGCCACGCTCGACCGTCAATCAATTGCAAGCGCGAGTCGTCGTCGCTGAAAGCTAAATGTCCCTATGCGCGATCACGTTCATTACCAATCGTCTATTCATGGAGTGGAAGCTACAAATAAACGCGAACGTAATTAAACCACTCTAATTTTTAATTCACTTATTACTTGTTGCTCGTTGCGCCTATGCGACGGCGACGGGCACACAATTAATACGCAAATTTTCAGTTACACTTCTTGACAGGAAGTTACGCTGACAGTCATAAATATGTCGCAGACTTCCTGCGTTTCCGATGAAATTTAGTGGGTGAAAAGCACGAAACGGTGGAGAAGCTAAACGAATTGAACAATATTGATGTATCACTTTTCATTTGCAGTAACATTTTTGTTCTAACATGTAGTATCATACAACATATCTATTTAGTTTAGACGTGCCGCAATTGCTGCGATGATTAAAACGATTACAATTTCCATTGTGAATTACGCGAATTAATTTGCATTTTGAGCGTTGCCGAAGAAAGAAGGTACAGCGACCAACAAAGCCGCTAATTAAAATATCGAGCAAAAATATTGTTACGTTCCAGTAAACCGCGCTGATTATTATTCAGCAGCCCATTATGCAAATTATGTAAATGCAATTTCTTGTAAAGAGTAGGTTGATGGGACTCTCTTAAAACTGATTGAATCGGGGCAGGTAGAAATTTTTGAAAATCTTCAATCTGCATCTGTTTCCTTTTATTCTCGCATCTCATTTCCGAGGAAAGAACACGAACGACGAAAAATCTATGCGTGAGAAGGGTCAAATTCTCGAAAATACCTTGCACACGTATATAATCAATTTTCCCGTGTGTGCGACGGTGCGATTTACTGCACATCTCGTTCGGGCGAGGGGAAGGCGCGACACCGAACGGTCTGTACCGCGTTCGCGGTCATAATTTCGCGGTTATTAGATAGCGAAATTTTGGCACGCGAACGCTAGCCGCCTGGGGGGCCGGTGCTTGGCCCGTAATTAAGAGAGTCGGGGAACGCGCGAGAGCGAACGGCCCGCGGGTGGTTAGACGGATAGGCGGATAGTTCGTCGTCGTCGGCTCGACACGGCTCGGCGCGGCGCGGTTCGATTCCGCGCTCAGACGTTCTCGTGAAATTCGAATTTCCACGTAGGACGGATTGACGGGATACGGTACAACGGCGTGTGGAGCGTCGCTCCGTGCGGGGGCGAAAATCTGATCCCCAATGGTACATAGGGATTCTTGCGGTCTTCCGTAACGCTCTACTTTCCCGTTAGCTGCATTGAAATTTTTAAGACGGCGAATACGTCAATCCCGTTCGCGGATGAAAGTTTATACGAAAGCACGGCCGCGTGTCTCCGTGAATATTGAAAGCGGGAAATGCGTTTTCGTATTTTCCATTAGCCAGTCACGTCTCGGCGGATCTTCCCCGCGAAATCCCTTTCGGATCGCAAATTTTTTCGCGCTGACACGGCATCGACCGGTCTACGACTTTCATTCGAACATTATTTTACCCTGTTAATGCATCACCTGTCTGCGGTGTACACCCCCGTTCAAAAGTATGCGGACACTTTGTCGCAAGTATAATTTATTCTAATAGTACCAAATTGTACAATTTAATTGATGATCCATTAACGTGAGCCGTGATCTTCTCAAGGCAATAATAATAATCATTTCTGAGATATCTAATGAATTATTACTAACTGAAATTGAATAAAACTGATCGAAGATTCATATAAAAGTTAAACGTGTTGATATTTAAAGTGGATACCCGGTTATCGACATAAGAGTTGGAAAAAAATCGAAATACGAAACTCACATAGTTATTATTAAAATATATTCTCTAGTACTGTGTAAATTACATCGCATAAAATTGAACGAAACTCATCAAGGATTCATACAAAAATTAAACGTGTTGTCGACATACTTTTGAGCGGGAGTGTATATATGTATATCATAGACATCGAAATAATGTTTTTATTTGTCGACAAAAGTGTTAAAGAAGTTTTAAAAAGATATTTAAAGTGGACACCCGGTTATCGACATAAGGGTTGAAAAAAGATACGAAACTTATTAAAACTAGAGGGCTATTGTTGCTCGCTCGCTTCGCTCGCTCGCGAGTAGGGTTGTTTTTGCTCGCTCGCTTCGCGAGCTCGCGGATAGGACTGCTCTTGCGAGAGGGTTAGTGATACGCATGGCTAGTAGGGCCTACTGCTATTAATGTTTTTTATTTGGTGTGTGACTCTCCACGAGCCACACAAAGAACTTCCCGATTCGTTAGTTGCTGTATATTATTATTATTATTTATTAAGTGTACGTTTTAAGAAGATTATACGTTTTCAAGGAAATTCAATAGTTTTCTACTTATCAAAATGTTTGCTATATGGCGTCGCATTAAACCAATATCGTATGCTCGTTGCTCGCTTGGTTCCTTGTTATAGCATACTAATGTTGCAAAATAAATTGTCTTAATTAGTTTTCCGCAAACGATACAACTCATCATTATCCGGGTTTGCAGTATTGATCTTGGTTTTCTTCGATACTATTAATTTAAATTTTCTCAAAATATATAAACCGCTCAATTTTGAAACTCTGCTCAGTGCTACATACAACATTTGTAAAGTTCGTATTTCTGATGTTTTAAAATCCATACATACTTTCTCGTATGTTTGTCCCTGACTTTCATGAATCGTAATCGCTTCAGCAGGAACCACTGGAAATTGACTACGTGTGATTTCTTATTTTTCTTCACTCGAAATATTTACTTGATTCGATATTTTTTTATTATTGCTGTTAAATTTTGATTTATATTTGCATTTTTCATATAATCACGATAACGAGTTCTTACTTTCACTCCTACTATGGCCAATTGAAAATCTAACCACAATATAGACGGAATTTTAGTATTTGCTTGAAAAGTAATAAATTTTAATATTCCGCATGCTCCATTAACCAATCCGTCTTCAACATCAATGTTATTAATTATCATATATTTTATATTCATTTTCAATTTAATCTCAGTTAACAATTCGTTTTGAACTGATTGTTTATTTAAAGATCGTAATATAAATGTTTTTGTACTTTCACCGATATTCTTTGAAAATGTATTCTCGGCGATGATTAACTCACTCTTGCATTGGAATAATTTTCGATTATTGTAAGCGGTTACATTAGCATTAGTTGCATAATTGGAAAAAAAAATTTTTTTTAATTAAAAAAACAAGAAAAAAATTTTGTTTTTAAAAATATGTCTAAATATATGTCTAAATATATATATATATATATATATATATATATATATATATAGTTACGTTTACTTCTTCGGTGGATACGCCTTTCGTATAAATTGCAATGTTTAATCAACTCCTTTCGAAAAAAACTAAAAAACTACTTGACCAAAATGGACCAAAATCTAATCAGCTCTAAGTTACAGCGGGGCACATCGATTGCATCATTCATCATTCTGATCGCGTTGTTACTTTTTCAGAAAACGTTAACGAAAAATTTGATAACATACAAACGGCCATACGCACACACACACACATACAGACATTTTGATAAAAATAGTCTAAAACGACTCCAATGACCATGAAACGTGAAGATCTGCTAAAAAATCGATTTTCGATTTTCGGGATAATTACAATAACTTCCCTATGAAATCGGGAAGTTAATATATTCTCTAGTACTGTGTAAACTAGATCTACATACTAGGTTTACATACTTACGAGCGCGTGTGTACACTTCAGTGACAGTTCACGCGTTTTATTAATTTTGAAATTCTGTAGCCTACTCGATGTAGCTGCGAGAAGGAATCGCCTTTGTTTCGGTTGTACAGGAACTTTCGTTACACGCTGCACACGGATGTAGGACGTAGCCGACGAGTGACACAGTTCTTAAGATCATTACATTTTTCTTTGTGTTGCTTTTCCTGAACTCTCTCCGGAGTCACTGGGAGATATTATCAAACTTCGTGATAAGGTTACAGTCGTCTGCATGATGACGTACGAAAGAATCTTGAAAGGTGTACAATAGGGCTAGGAGATTGGATTTTTAACGAGAGAAGAGTTACACAAAGAAGACTGAAGTATCAAACATATTTATGAACGTTCCAAATCGCATTTCTCATCTTACTACGTTTGTCGTTTCTATAGACACTCGACTCTTAACAATTTCAGCGCAGTCTATATTGTCGCGGGAACAAGATTACTTTACTTCATTGATTCAATTTGCTCTTGAACATTCCCGTTCTTCTGATGTTTTCCGCAATTTCTACCGATAGCGGGAAAGCGCGCTGCAACTCGAAAAGCTTCTGGAGAAAGAACTTTCGTAATTCCTCATACAAATTTCTAGAAACACCAGCGTTACGAACGAAAATCCTCAACGATGAAACACAAGTGCTTACATAATTTTCGCCGTAATTTTCAAAGTGTGCCCGACCTGATTCTAATAATTTCATAATCGACAGGAAGTTACTACGCATTTGCTACTCGTTATGGAATCGTTGAAAAAATGATAGTGTGGACGGCAGTGTGAAATTCGCTCGCTCGTTCTGAACGTGCAACGTCACTCAAGGCTGGCTCGTTTTTTTCTTTTTATTAAAAAAAAAAAGAATCTGCGAGGCGTGGATTTAACGATCCTCCGCATATCGTGACCACTTAATTACTACAAAAGTACTTAAAAAATCCATATAATAGCGCGATAAGTCGTGGCCAACTTCGCGGCAACTATTTTCATAATTACCCCGGAGCGGCCGCCTTATCTCTCGCCGAGGGTTAATTCGTACGTAACACGAGCGAAAGTGATTTACCACGCGAATTTTCTAGCGATTTTCGATGCTCTCTTAGAGGTCGCGACAAGCGAGCCGCCCACGATTTTCGCTGACACGCCTAAATTACCGATGTACGTGCGGGGCCGTGCAGACACGATACGTTTAAATAGTCTGCGTACACTATTGATCAAAAGCTCCGGCGAATTTACAGCGGCTCGCCAAAGTAATCGCGCCGTTCCGTTGCAAACCGCTAACGAAGAACGCTCCATGTTAAATGCGTCCACTTGGAGAAACGCACATCTGGAATAGAAATTCAGAATAACAAAAAGAAACTAAATTTTTTGTTAAAATTAAATTGAAAGATTTTAATTGAAGATAAAACGCAGTTTTTAACCTACCTGCATTCACCGGCTTCGGTTCGGGAGATCGAGGATTTCTTAAATTCCAAGTGACTTTGATCATGGAATTGAAGCGTAGAAATCGAAATTGGGTAAACTCCTTTAAAAGTGATTTGAAATTTTGATTTGAGTAAAAATAAACAAAGTATATTTATGATACATGATGTTATCGAAATCTTATTATAAATTGTTAGTAATTACCGCTAGGTAGATTTCGCTTTTCGGTTCAACAGTCGCTTCTGCGCGCTGGATCGGATGATGTTGGTAATTGCTGTTTGAGATATGATGAATCCGGCAGGTTAACACGCCGTTTTCATTGATGTGTTGATTGACTTCACTAAACTGATCACTGAACTTTAAATATGCTAGTGAGTCTTTGAGATATTGCCTGTTGACTAAACGTATTTAATGAATTTGTAATGTAGACTGAACTGTTGACTGTGTACTGAGCTCCTGATGAGGAGCCATCCCTTTTATAGATCGATCAATCCATTGTTCTAAGCTAAATCTTCATAGGTGAGTGCGTCTTCACCAATTCTTCGTAATCGCTTTTCTTCTTAATCGCTTTCTTCTTAACCGTGTACATTGCATCTTTTATCATCCTCTTGGCTGGATCATATTACTCTGCGCATCTCATAGATCGAGGAACAATCCATCGCTCATCGATTCTTCTGAAAAATCTTCACATTCTTCAGTGATGAACAGGCTTCAACGAATATTCGCTCACAATTTATATTTGAAAATGACTCAATCATTTAATGAAATAAATTTCGCTACATTTTTAATTCGTTCAATGAAGATTTAAATTAAAAATGAGTTTTCTTAATTCCATCGCACGTGATGTGGTATAATATATGATAGTTCGACATTAATTATCAATTAGAATATTTGATATTTTATTTCTCGTACATCATTATTAAAGTATTTAATTCAGAAAATGTATGTTATGCATGATTGATTCCATCAATTATTAATATTGGCTGAATCAAACAGAAATCATTAGGAAAGATTTGGAATAATATCAAAACGCACAGAAGTTGTGTACTTCTGACTGTGGTCGCTGTAATATTGCGTCACGAGTAACAAAATACAAAGTTTCTGCATACTGTAGCCAACGACAAACAGAAAATTCCAATAAAAGTGGCGGTATACAGTCTAATACCATTTATTACAGCGATGCATCCATTTTTATGAGGTTCATAGCAGCGTGTATGCTTGCAACAGTACTATATGCAGTTGGCACGGGCATCTCTTGGCAACAGTTGACCCGCTTTTATTTGTATATGCATTCTAGCTCCTTTTCTGTGTATTTCTCCGCGGAATGTATGGTAGTCCTGCGCGTAATAGACTTTATTATTGTTTTGAAATTGCCGCGGCATCGAACTAGGAAATTCCACCGATTTGATTTCTCGTCGGTAAACAAAGTTATCGTCTCGTAATTCATGGAGCAACGATTCACCAGGGTTCGAAAAAATAAAATGAAAAATTTCTTCCTTTAATATGCATAGCCTGTTGACTGATAGCGAGCGCGCGCAGACTCTCCCGAAAAAGTTCGAGCGGAAAGCAGCCCTGGTGGAGAGAGAGAGTTTGTTACATTCGGTGACAGTGGACAGATTCCATTTCCATTGAAAGTGGCATCTCCATCGAGATAAGCAAACATTTCGTCAATCCGTCCGTCGTCTGTGCATCGATAAATGTAGCATTAAATATTTACAGGAAAAATCGTTCTACTTCTTACGAGGAAAGGTGAAGTCCTCCCGATTGAAACGATCGATAGCGTTCCGGTCCCCGAACAACGTTCAGGATCCTCCGAAACAACTCTCGACGCCATCTTGCCGTAGTTTCCATTCGGTCGTTCCGCAGAAAATTATGTTCAGTTTAATACTGCTCGCGATATAATTTCGTCGCGTTAAATCAGGGCCATAAGACAGGGAGATAATTAAACCGTTTGTGCCGAAATACACGGTGCCGTTGCCGTTCCACCAACACCAGGAACCGTCGCTATTTAGCTAATGCCCTTGACGAAGATCTTATTTCCGACCGAATTTGTCATCACACGTCCCCGTCCTAGGATACACGCCGCTCGTCTCCCAGTGTCGCGTGCAATACAAATTTCGAGACGACTAACGACGCTGGCTTTCAAATCGAATTGCCTTTTAAGTATCGGCGAAATTAAACTAAACACCACCGAATTCATTTAGCTCGTTTGCTTACCGTCTCTCCTCGCAGTTACAAGGATTAGAATTTCTTCACCTCTCAGATCTCTTCCGGGAAGAATGTTCTCAACTGAAAACTTTAATGTCGAAATATATAACGACGGTAAAATCGAAATGCTATTTTTTTTAGACTGGTTGGGACCTGTGGTTCTATCCTTGGGTTTCTGGTTAGAAGTTTCCTGGAACGGTGTTGCTCTCCATACTTTTGAGCGTATAGTAATTTCATCTTGAAGCTTAGATTTAGCTTTAGCTACCTTGATTGTTATTTAACAAGACAATTTTCCAATAACTTGTTGCAACTTTTGAGCTATATTATTAGCTTCATCTTGAGGGTGTTATTTATTGCTGTCCTAGGATATACGCTGCTCGTGCCCCATAGTCGCGTGCAATACAAATTTCGAGACGACTAACGACGCTGGCTTTCAAATCGAATTGCCTTTTAAGTATCGGCGAAATTAAACTAAACACCACCGAATTCATTTAGCTCGTTTGCTTACCGTCTCTCCTCGCAGTTACAAGGATTAGAATTTCTTCACCTCTCAGACCTCTTCAGGGAAGAATCTTCTCAACTGAAAACTTTAATGTCGAAATATATAACGACAGTAAAATCGAAATGCTATTTTTTTTAGACTGGTTGGGACCTGTGGTTTTATCCTTGGGTTTCTGGTTAGAAGTTTCCTGGAACAGTGTTGCTCTGCACACTTTTGAGCGTATAGTAATTTCATCTTGAAGCTTACATTTAGCTTTAGCTATCTTGATTTTTATTTAACAAGAACATTTTCCAATAACTTGTTGCAACTTTTGAGCTATATTATTAGCTTCATCTTGAGGGTGATATTTATTGCTGTCCTAGGATACACGCCGCTCGTGTCCCAGAGTCGCGTGCAATACAAATTTCGAGACGACTAACGACGCTGGCTTTCAAATCGAATTGCCTTTTAAGTATCGGCGAAATTAAACTAAACACCACCGAATTCATTTAGCTCGTTTGCTTACCGTCTCTCCTCGCAGTTACAAGGATTAGAATTTCTTCACCTCTCAGACCTCTTCAGGGAAGAATCTTCTCAACTGAAAACTTTAATGTCGAAATATATAACGACGGTAAAATCGAAATGCTATTTTTTTTAGACTGGTTGGGACCTGTGGTTTTATCCTTGGCTTTCTGGTTAGAAGTTTCCTGGAACGGTGTTGCTCTCCACACTTTTGAGCGTATAGTAATTTCATCTTGAAGCTTAGATTTAGCTTTAGCTATCTTGATTGTTATTTAACAAGAAAATTTTCCAATAACTTGTCGCAACTTTTGAGCTATATTATTAGCTTCATCTTGAGGGTAATATTTATTGCTGTCCTAGGATACACGCCGCTCGTGCCCCAGTGTCGCGTGCAATACAAATTTCGAGACGACTAACGACGCTGGCTTTCAAATCGAATTGCCTTTTAAGTATCGGCGAAATTAAACTAAACACCACCGAATTCATTTAGCTCGTTTGCTTACCGTCTCTCCGCACAGTTACAAGGATTACAATTTCTTCAACTCTCAGACCTCTTCAGGGAAGAATCTTCTCATCTGAAAACTTTAATGTCGAAATGTATAACGACAGTAAAATCGAAATGCTATTTTTTTAGACTGGTTGGGACCTGTGGTTCTATCCTTGGGTTTCTGGTTAGAAGTTTCCTGGAGCAGTGTTGCTCTCCACACTTTTGAGCGTATAGTAATTTCATCTTGAAGCTTAGATTTAGCTTTAGCTATCTAGATTGTTATTTAACAAGAAAATTTTCCAATAACTTGTTGCAACTTTTGAGCTATATTATTAGCTTCATCTTGAGGGTGTTATTTATTGCTGTAATTTCGGTTAGTGCTTTCAATGAGTGTGAAGCAGCCTTGATGTTGAAAGCAGCCTTCATATTAGCGTACAGTTTTGACGCTTGAGGCGCTGCGGAAAAGATTATAGTATGTGTTATTGCAGAATTTTCAAGGATCTTCGGTGATCTTCGGGAGTCGTCGGATATCTTCGAGAATCTTGAGGAATCTTGAGGATCCTTTGGCGAGCTTCTGGCTGTGCTAAAAGTTGTATAAAGCCTCCTCCGTGGGTTGATTGAATGAGTCCGCTTGTGTTTTCGGCGGATGTTCCAGTAGAGTCAGGTTGGACATCCAGAGGAAATCGAATCTTTGGAGAGTAAGGTATAAGTTCTCTCTTGAATTTTGTAGTTTGTTGGATGAGTGGGTTACCGGGTCGTACTTTTTATTAAGCATCGGTAGATTTGATTTTAGATGAATATCCGCCGTGGAACGATCCCTTGGACAGCAAAATCGAAATACTACTTCGACTGAGAACAATTTATAAAAATATTCGAGACTCCGTCTCGACTGCACGACATGGAGTTAATTAGAGAAAACACGGTTCGATAAAACCACAATCCACAATCGACATGTTTTAATAATATCGAAATGATTCTGCGAGTCTCGAAGGAAACAATGAAACGAATGTTCGCGAAAAGATAACATTAATTAATACAGACTATACAACAAAATACAACAAAATTTATTACAATTCTGTACACTGTATCGAGGGTCTTGTAATATTATTTTTATTTTAATGAAAAACGTATACAATGCTATTAATTGATACAGGATTTCATTAACAACTATTTGCTACAATTTATCTACAAACAAAACCTGTATCGAGGATCTTTTAATATAATTTTCATTTTAATGAAAAACGTATACAATGCTATTAATTGATACAGAATTTCATTAACAACTATTAGCTACAATTTATCTACAAACAAAACCTGTATCGAGGATCTTTTAATATAATTTTAATTTTAATGAAAAACGTATACAATGCTATTAATTGATACAGGATTTCATTAACAACTATTTTCTACAATTTATCTACAAACGAAACCTGTATCGAGGATCTTTTAATATAATTTTTATTTTAATGAAAAACGTATACAATGCTATTAATTGATACAGAATTTCATTAACAACTATTAGCTACAATTTATCTACAAACAAAACCTGTATCAAGGATCTTTTAATATAATTTTTATTTTAATAAAAAACGTATACAATGCTATTATTTAATACAAGATTTCATTAACAACTATTTGCTACACTTTATCTACAAACGAAACCTGTATCGAGGATCTTTTAATATACTTTTTATTTTAATGAAAAACGTATATACAATGCTATTAGTTGATACAGGATTTCATTAACAACTATTTGCTACAATTTATCTACAAACAAAACCTATATCGAGGATCTTTTAATATAATTTTTATTTTAATGAAAAACGTATACAATGCTATTAATTGATACAGGATTTCATTAACAACTATCTGCTACAATTCATCTAGAAATAAAACTGCCGTCCAATTATAACAATTATAGTATCGAAGAAGAAAGAGCTGGCGGTCGGCTGTCGTCACCCTGTACTGCCCTGTAGGGTGAAAGGAGAGGGTTAATGCGAGACGTGTAAATTCGGTGAAAAATGCTTCGAAAACAGGGAGACAACAGTTCGCGCTCCTGCCGCTGATTACAATTCCAATTAGCGGCGAGGAGAATTTTGCAGGGTGTATCGCCGCGCGAGTCGGATCGGTAAACAGCGCGCGCTATGCAAATGAGGGACGAAGACACGCACGTCAAAGGAGACGCGAGGAGGGCGGTCGTTTTGCACGTCGTAAATCATGGCGGTAGTTCCGCGGCCGTTTTTGACGCGTTTAGAGCGCCTTAAAACTGGCCATTAATTATCAGGCCCGTGTGTCCGTGGGGGCATCGTGTGTGCGTGGGCGTGCGCGCAAGTCTCGCCGCGGGTGAAAGCCACCCCCGGCTTGCCTCTTCCAGGGTCACGTAAATCTCGAGTATACATCTGTCGCCGTGTCAGGCCACGTTCGGGAAATAAATTCACCGGTAAAAAAGAATCTCGCGAGCAAGAGTGCAACGAGAACGTGGGGTTGGCGCAACTCGCACGGGTCTGTACGTGCAAGTGCTGGGAATTAACGGCTGTTAAACGATCAAGGCCGCCGCAGCTACTTTTTCTACGCTTTTCCTTTGAATACATAACGCGGAAACACGTTTCCGCGTTATCTGGAGTGCTCGGATATCGCTGACGCACTCTTTGACAGACACATGCCATCCCAGCGCCATCGCCGCCTCGCGCCTCGCTCTGATCACGGCAACTTTGATGCGGCGCGCACCTGTGCCGCGCCAGCGCCGTGTCCAAATATTACACCGTGTAATATTTGTCGGGCTTAATCACTTATTTGACCTGGTGGCAATTGTTTGCCGTTCTGGCTACGCTCACCGGACTGCGTGCAGTGTTGCTCCTCCGATTTCGACCGACAGGTACCCACACGCTTTTCGGTCTTCTAATCGAGAGACTCGGCAGCGGAGTACCGTATTCTCAGCATTTTATTAACCCGCATCCGCCACTCCTGTCGATTTCACGCAGCACAGCTTTAACGAGCCTAGCCGATTAAAATGGTCAAAACTGACTTTAGAGGTTTTTCTTTCGAATTTTAGAGTAAAATTTCAGCCCTCCAACTTGCCCACGAGGGTAGTCACAGGGTAAACTAGATTTCGCGCTTTTACGGTCTCCGATGCGTTTGGATCCCAAGGCGCATTTTACAGAATTTTTCAGATTTTCTTGTTGTAAACTGTGCTCGTAAAAAACGAGAAACCAACAAGCGCAACTTCGGCACTTCCGCCGAGGCTGCTTACAATTTTACAACATTTAAGTGAAATGTGAACATCCGGGTTACTACAATTACTCCGCCGGATACGATCGTTGAATATTTTAAAAACAAACAGTTCCCTTGCGTTTGATTATCATTTTCACACTGTTGCCAGCGAAAAAGAAGCGAACCGAGCACGGAAATGTTGATTTAAGGTTTGCGTGGAAAAAATTCTCCTCTGTTTCTTCTTTCTTCCTTTTAGCTCCTTCTTTTACGCTTCCGTTTAATTTTGTGTTATTTGTCTTCTCGGCAAGGAATTTAATATCTCATCAACTGTTTGCATTTCATTTTAATTAACTGCGAATTTTTGTACCGTTTACGCCGTCGTAAGAAAATGTGCGAAATCCATGAAGATTTAGCAATTTTTACAAAATCCAACGAGTTTCTTTCATTTCTTTTGCAAACCAGTCAGGTCATAAAGTATTTACTAAAGCTGGCAAATCGTGTTATTCCACTGTGCAATTCAGCAAATAAAGCTCCAAGAGCGTGAATACGAATGAACGTTCGCAATTAAGTTATTAGGGAACTGCAAAATTCTCTCGTACTTACAACATACACCATTCTATACGATTTGGTATGGTTAAAAGTTTGATAAAGCCTAATAGGATTTCATGCTGTTTGGAACATGATGAAGCCCCGAATAACGTAAACGAATTTCCATTTGATTCTCGTTGCTCTATATCACTCCGCAATCATCTGAATTTCAATAGCAATCGACGCGGGTATCAGGTCACTGCCTAGAACTAATGTTAATTACAATTTACATTATTATTAAAACATCGAGTGCTCAAATAGGAAACAATTTATTAATTAATCAAGTCAGACTATTTTTATTTGGAATAGCCTCGATAATTTCCCTTAAATAATAATTTCCGAAGAAGTTGTCGCACTATATAAATTTCAAAATGATGGATTACGAATGAAATTGTTATCGCTCTCGAACAATTTACCGAGGAATTGTGAACCGTTGATTTCGCAGTGACTATTATAAAATTTCCAGTGAATAAAGCGCCGAGTTCACTGCGAAGTTAAAGTATGAAATCTTTTCAACGCGGTTATAGAATTGAATTTTTCTATTTCTTCGGGATCGTTACCGTCCAAACTTTCGACTGCACGTTGTTCTTGTGGAAAAATTCGACTCCCGATAAAGCGAAACGATGAGATAATTTTTCAAGCGAGAACTCCGCAACGCCGGGCCGGGCTCCCGATGGCTTCAGAACTTTGATTCCTCGGAGTAATTTTTACCGTTTTTTTACTTCTTTGAATTTTATCCCCGTACGGCACCTAATTTATTACTTGTTCGGTCATTTCGGTAACTTTTAATGCGAAAGGATTCTTTGCGTACTGCTCCCTCGAAAGAAAACAGAAGGAACTTCCTCGACTTCAAATTTTTACGGAAACATTTTTCTTACTTTCGTTTGCGTTTTCTTTATCGCTCGTTCTCTCTCTCCCTTTCTCGCTGTTGTATTTTAAGAGACAACTGCGACAGAGAGTTCACAGATAGAACTTGTCGAAGACTACTTGTAACAATGTCGCTAGAAACCAGAGGTGGGCATTATTTGGCGAATAAAATATTTGAAATACTATTTAATATTTTAGATTTTATTTTGCTTAAGGAGAATAGTATTTTATTTGAACAATCTGAATTTCGAAATAAAATATTTTTATTTGAACAATCTGAACCTCGAAATAAAATACTGCTATTTGAATAATCTGAATCTCAAAATAAAATATTTCTATATTAGTGAACCTCGAAATAAAATATTCCTATTTGAACAATCTGAACCTCGAAATAAAATACTGCTATTTGAACAATCTGAACCTCAAAATAAAATATTTCTATTTGAACAATCTGAACCTCAAAATAAAATATTTCTATATTAGTAAACCTCGAAATAAAATATTTCTATTTGAACAATCTGAACCTCGAAATAAAATATTTCCATATTAGTAATGTGAAACACAAAGTAAAATATTTCATTTTAATAATCTGAAACACAAAAGAGAATATTTTATTTTCAAAAATTACTGCATACTATTTAATATTTTAGATTTTATTTTGCTTAAAGAAAATAGTATTTTATTTGAACAATCTGAACTTCGAAATAAAATATTTCTATTTGAACAATCTGAACCTCAAAATAAAATACTGCTATTTGAATAATCTGAACCTCAAAATAGAATATTTCTATTTGAACAATCTGAACCACGAAATAAAATATTTCTATTTGAACAATCTGAGCCTCAAAATAAAATATTTCTATATTAGTGAACCTCGGAATAAAATATTTCCATTTGAACAATCTGAACCTCGAAATAAAATACTGTTATTTGAACAATCTGAACCTCGAAATAAAATATTTCCATATTAGTAATGTGAAACACAAAGTAAAATATTTCTATTTTAATAATCTGAAACACAAAATAGAATATTTTATTTTCAAAAATTACTGCATACTATTTAATATTTTAGATTTTATTTTGCTTAAAGAAAATAGTATTTTATTTGAACAATCTGAACTTCGAAATAAAATATTTCTATTTGAACAATCTGAACCTCAAAATAAAATACTGCTATTTGAATAATCTGAACCTCAAAATAGAATATTTTATTTTCAAAAATTACTGCATACTATTTAATATTTTAGATTTTATTTTGCTTAAAGAAAATAGTATTTTATTTGAACAATCTAAATTTCGAAATAAAATATTTCTATTTGAACTATCTGATCCTCAAAATAAAATACTGTTATTTGAACAATCTGAACCTCAAAATAAAATATTTCTATATTAGTGAACCTCGAAATAAAATATTTCTATTTGAACAATCTGAACCTCGAAATAAAATACTGTTATTTGAACAATCTGAACCTCAAAGTAAAATATTTCCATATTAGTAATCTGGAACACAAAGTAAAGTATTTCTATTTTAATAATCTGAAACACAAAATAGAATATTTTATTTTCAAAGTTGTACAGACACTGTAAAATAAATGGGATTATTTACTATTTACTATTTAAAATACAATTTTCCCCAGCTCTGCTATAAACAGCTGTCATTTTGTTGTATACTAAAATTAATTCGATGCCACAGTGATACATATTTGATGATATAATTTAATTTCGTAATGTACCCATTAAATTAAAATATTTATCGTTCTGGACTGTATTAAACGTTTCAGTTTTATTGCGGTTTATACCAACTGCGGAACAGCTTAACAATCTGTTAAATATTTGCTATTAATACTGATGATGCAAATATTATTAATTTATTATTACATCAAAATATTTCAATTTAATGGACCTGCATTATTCAAAGGGTACCTATTTTAATGATGTCCGGTGTTGGTGCAGCGTACATATAGGTAGGAAAACCTCCAATACAGTTATCGTGTATATTGTTTCTGGAAATCCTGGCCGTCGTTGGTCGTCTACTAATGACGTCCTATGGTTAGAGCCTGATTGCGCGTGATGTGCAACTGTCCAAGAAACCTAGTTTATGATGTTTTGCAGGCCGCGTTGCTACCCTGAGGTTTCAGGCTCATTATGGCTCTTGTTTGCCGGCGTTAGATCTCGACACGAGCTGATCATACACGTTACACCAATTTCGTCTTGGTATTTCACTATTCTGCCGCTATTTCATCAGGTGTTTCACTAATAAAAACTAATTTCGTACAACGCAGAATATCGATAGCCCCGCAAAAAACAAGCTTCATAGCATTTCCAACAAGATGCGCCGCTGCGTTGGTTTAATCAGAGCTCTCGACCGAGTTATCGAGAAAGAAAGGAGAACGAAGCATACTTAGGTTCCAACGGCCCGAAGAAATCATACAAGCGGGAATCAGAGGAACCTTCGGAACAAGTTCCTGCTGTTTAATTTACTCTCGTTACGGGGGAGGGAAACTCGAGAGTTTTTCGAAAGCTTGGATTTTCCCCTGAAAAACTTGGATCCAACGAACGTGACACGTTTTCCCAGCAAGTTCCCTTTCGATTCGCGTGTGTGCGCTACACACATCGTCCGCCGTCACCGGTGCACAGTGGCGGCGGTGTGTCCACCAAAAAATTTATCGTCACTCTTTTGTAGCCACCATCGTTACCGCGTATATCCCGCTTTTTATTCTCCCCGTTTGTTTCTCATAATTGGCCGAGACTTTTAATTGCGCCTCGCCGCCGTCGTAACGGTTACACGGTGTTCCCAATTATTAATTCGCTTTCAGTCGGATTATCGTGCCGCTCGGATAAAGTACGACCGATGGAGGGCATCGGGGCGATAATAAAACAGACCGGAGTCGGACGAAATGACTCGGAAATAAATTTTCGAACGGGCAATATCATCGCGACGCTCCCGCAAAAAGGCATTTACCCCTCTCGAACGCGCCATTTCATACGAGCGCGTGCTGATGCACTCTTCTCTCACGGTTTACTTTTTCCATTTTTTTTCTATCACTCTATATATCTCCCCGTGCTCTTCTCTCTCTCTCTCACTCTGTCTCTCTGTCTCTCTCTCTGTCGCCTCGGTTCTAATTCACATTCCGAGCGCGATAACGATCTGCCGCGACAATACCGCCATACGCGTCCCTTCCATTAACCTCCTTCTTCGTCCCGATCGCGATGGTTATTGCTGTCTCATCAATCGATCGGAATCGTCGCGCGAACACCTTCTTCACGTAGCGCGGAACCATTAGAGCGCAGAAAACCTTCCGCGATATGTACCAAATTGCATCGGGGGTCGTCGGATCATATCTGCAAGGCCGATCCACCTGAACGCTCGTCAAAGCGAACGAAACCTCCGGGGCTCCGGATTAATTTGATTTCGACCCGCAGATTCAATCTTCCGGATCCCGGGAGTCGGCCGCTGTATGAGAACCACTATGCTGTAACGACGCCTGACCCCGACTTTGTCAATTATGCGAAAGGAGAATTTCAATTAAGGCGGTTGTCCATTATGCACGCCATTTTTCAGACGACACGGAACTCCATACCGGTCGCCGCGTTGCGAATTTTTAAACCGATGCGACAAAGTGGTTGCGCGTACAGTAACTCTACAAAGTATTCGTACAGTCCCTGCTCACTTTATTAGACTCACCTCTATAATCATGATATTTTTAGTTTTACCATGAATAATGGGTATAGCAGCCTTATGCAAATATCACTTAACGATGACCAATGAATTTTCCATATATTTATTTTACAAACACAATGGATACAAACACAAATAGATCAATATAATTCTTAAAACACTGATATTTTGTTAATCCGCCCTCAGCTGCTCTTAAAGCCGCAACTCTTTTGGACATGCTATCTATACAAGTTTGTGCAATTTCTTTTAATGCAACGTTATGGTGCCAGTGATAGATTATTCTCTCTATCAACTTGGTCTTTGTCGTTATATTTTCTTTGGCCAGTTCTCTCTTCAGGCACTCCCAGACATTTTCAATCGGATTCATGTCCGGTGAGTTGCCGGGCCATGGTAAAAGGGGGATTTTTTGCTCTTGCAAGAAAATTTTACACTTGGATAGGCAACCTTGTAGTACGAAATCATTACCCCATCATTACCCCATAGGTTGAAAACAGCGTTGCATTCCTTATAGGATTTCAAAAAGCACCAATTCTTCAGGTGAGTCTAATAAAGTGAGCAGGGACTGTACACTCTCGTCCATAAATCACCATAAGCACGCTTATTTAGGTCTATTCCCCGCACTTTCGAAAACCAGTCTGGTTACAACAATTTTCAAGAGCGGTGACAAATCTAATGTTGAAAAGTTTAGACCTATAAGCATCATTAGTGTTATGCCCAAAGTCTTTGAAGAAATTGTCGCTAATAAGTTATACGGCCCTGCCTCTCTTTCAATATGTGAACAGCAACATGGTTCCGTAGATAAAGGATCGACAACCACAAACCTAGCAATGTCCTGCAACTATGTCTCATCTTCTATGGATGCCAATCTACAAGTTGACACAATATTTACTGATTTCTATAAAGCTTTTGACACTGTAAATCATTCCCTTCTAATTGAGAAACTTTCTGCTTTGGGCTGCAAGGGTAATCTATTGGCATCGCTAGAAAGTTTCCTTAATAACCGGTTGCAAATTATACGTATAGGCAGTTGCCTATCATTCCCGGTAAATCTTCTATCCGGAGTACCTCAAGGCTCCCACCTGGGTCCTCTACTATTTCTAATGTTCATTAATGATTTAACCACCATTTTTCAACATTGTAAGTATCTCCTATTCGCAGATGATTTAAAAATCTTCGTCTCGGGATGATGCTGCGTAAAATTTCACACATATAAGGCTAAAAAGCAGAAAAATTTCGTTTTAAATCTTACAAGTATTTTCATAGCTATTCAAAATTCACAATCACAAATTTTCAGGACTATCTGTACGGGGTTAGGAATCTGTATGGGGCTAGAAAAAATTATTTTATACTTTTTAGTCCGTTTTTAAACGTGGTATTTTTAAAAAATTTATTTTTATTTAAATAATTATTTAATGGCATCTTACAGGAATTCAAAAGAAAATTACGCAGGATTAGTTGTTAATATCGTACCTGTATTTGTTTAGTTTCGCGCTTGTCCCTTTTTATATAAATTTTTATGTGAACAACTGTAAACATTTGTATAAAAGGACCTCGGTCCGTATACAATAATAATAATTTATCTTCAACCCAGCTTGAGGTTGATTAAGAGAAAAAAAACATTGAGAAATTGTGGAATTATCTAGTAAACTAATTCTTCCGACGTCTCGGAAAATCTCAAGGTGTTAGCTCGAATTTTGAAAAAGTTATTTTCGTGTTTAAAATATGTACGAATATACTTTGTACTGGACTAAATAGTCTGAATGTTCTAAAGTTAAAGAGAAGCAGCCGTCACGTTAGAACCCCATAAACACCAACCGACAAAGGATGTCCATGATAATTTAGCCCGCAGATAACGTGAGGGAATCAATCGAATCAATCAAGTCCCTTTGATACGCTGCTTGACTTCAATCCGGCTTTTATATTCCTCGAAACGCTAAAGCCAGTCATTGATTGGTTCCTGCTCTGATTCTGAGAAATGGAAGATTTCCTGATTGATTGATTCGAAATCGAATCAGCTCTCTGACGGTGGATAGAGCGGAGAGGGAAAAGCGTAGTGGCGCACAGGTAGTAAAGGCTTCCGTGACAAGTGACCGAAGGAGATGCGGCTGAGACTACCCTAAATGGAGGCAGGCTATGCCGGTGTCCCATTGTGAACGGGTGGTGTGCAGATTACTTTTATCATCCGGAAGTTTGACAGCCGACGGTTCCTTAGAAGTCCGACTTTTAATTAGGTGCATATCTTTTGTCATGTCAATGGGTTATTGTCTGGCCACGTCACGGAGAGGTAATTTGGGGATTTCTGGACGTCTGAATACTTTTGTCGGTCTAAGAACGTCCGAAGAAAGCGAATTGTGAAAAATTCTTCATCCTCGAACCATTCAATGTTATATAAATAAGAAATTATTCTCGATCGTACATTTTTCAAATGGGGTTATATGTTCGCGGCGCAACCGGTTCGGTCAAATTATACACACTAAATAGCAATTTTGTAGACATTTATCAAACGTTCGATTCGGATTTGAATCATTACGTCCTGAGACACGTTTGCTATAGAATGTTTTCTATAAGAGAAAAAGAAGAAAGATGTTGTTGTGTTTCGTCCTAGACCCGCTAGAGGACTCATCAGTGAGGCTATCTAGCGGGTCCTGCCTTAGACACAAGTGTTCGAAGGAGGGACGTTAATATACTAATTGATGACATTTTAGTAACTTGCGAGAAAGTCGTTCAACGATTTGTCTATCTTGTAGAAAACATTCTATAGCAAACGTGTCTCAGGACGTAATGATTGAAATCCGAATCGAACGTTTGATACATGTCTACAAAATTGCTATTTAGTGTATAATTGATCGAACCGGTGCGCCGCGAACATAACCCCAAAATTTAAAAATGTACGATCGAGAATAATTTCTTAATTACGTAGTAGAAAGGCAAAATTATGCTTCTATAAAATTCAACACCTACATCTTTTATTATATAATGTGTAGAAGAGTTTCATTCAAGAATAAACTGTTCTCATCGAAATTTTTAACTTCTTCGCTGTAGAATTCCAATGCTTCTATGTTGTACAATTAATCAATAATATTACGGGAATCGTACCGTAATGCATATTTTCATTTGTTCTCGACCAGTGAAAGATTGTTTGTATAATTATTCTACATATGTATATCGTATTACAGTCTATCCTTTTCGAATAACTAATTGCATATGGTAAACATTACGTTGTCATAGATTGAACAATCTGGAAGCATTATTATGTATACGCCGTTCCCTGCAATCACGTTGCCAGATCCGAGTTAAATGACTATGACGATGAAACGTTGTACATAGTTATAGAATAGATGGTTGAAGTAATTAATTCGAACAGCTGAGCACGGTATTCTCATCGCGTTTGATGAACGGGAATCACTGCGCCGTAGATCAGAACATGAAATTATGTGTTCGAATGAAATCGTTTCTCTCGCCGACTCGCGGCGATTCAATGTGCGGAAAGTATGTAGATAAAACACCGGTTTCTATTTCACTGAATTATATATTGTTCGAATTACATCGCAATTTTAAGAAATTTAATTGTACGGAAAAATGAAAGGTTAAGTAAATACTTGGAAATGTTGAAGATTTTCAATTTCCACTTTATCGATAAAGACTTGTTGAACTCTTTATAATTTACACACATGATGTACTTCAACGTCGAAGGGTTATAATGATGTATTATAAAAATAGCACACTCAATGACCCCTAACGCGAATGGTACTCCAGGTCTTTTCCACTAAGAATTCGTTTGAAAATCAAACGCTTATAATGGTATATCGTAAAAATAAAGATAATAGAATATAACATTGAATGAAAAAACATAACCTCATTTGAAAAATGTACGATCGAGAATAATTTTTTATTTATCATAATTGGCGATAAAACTGCAAAAGTTCGAGAAGGCCTAGTTTCGACATCGTCCACAAGATGGACAAGTCGTTGAACAACTTTTACGCAAGTTACTAAAATGTCATCAATTCGTATATTAACGTCCCTCCTTCGAACACTTGTGTCTAAGGCAGGACCCGCTAGATAGCCTCACTGATGAGTCCTCTAGCGGGTCTAGGACGAAACACAACAACATCTTTCTTCTTTTTCTCTTATAGAAAACATTCTATAGCAAACATTTCTCAGGACGTAATGATTCAAATCCGAATCGAACGTTTGATAAATGTCTACAAAATTGCTATTTAGTGTATAAATGAGAACCGGTGCGCCGCGAACATAACCCCAAATGTGTCTACTACGTAATCTACTGGACTGCATAGGAAAAAGGTAAAAATGTTTTGTTACCCAGGTTACAGTGCAGCCGCATAGTTTTATATAAAAGAAATGATTGAATTTCTCTTATATCGTGACCACCGCTTGGAACGAGACAGCCAACCAGGTCTCACAATCTCGACTAGGCCCGCGACTCCTTGTTTCTTCTCGTCGATGTGTCCGCGAGATAAAGTTCCGTCGGACCGACTGCGCCTGTAAACAACGCCGGCCGTTGTTGCAAGCATTCGGGCCGAAGGCAGCGTTGCAGGTCGGTTAGGTCGGCTCGGGGGTTGCTGTCCAATTAACCAGCGCCGGTGCAGTAAACTCCCGTGAAGTAAAGAAGAAGGATAATAGAGGAGGCGTGCCCGGCTCAAAAGAATCATGATTAGAACACGGATTTGGCTCACAGTCCCAACCGTTCCGTGGCGAAATGCCGGCAGTGCAGCTGGAGGGTGCAACTGCAACCAGGCCGAGGAATTTGCCGCCCTGCATTCTAACATGCTAGGCTTCTGGAATACCACTGAAAAGTTTAGACGCGTCTAATGCTGAGAAACGTGCCTCCGCACTTCGTCGCGGACGAATCGGTGGATCTATCTCCAAAATAAAAATTACATCATTAGACAAAACAATGCATACAATATAAAATTATGAAGACGTTTAGGACAATTAACAAAATATTATTACATTGATATTAGACATATTAGAAGTTACTAAAGGAAGAAATATATCTTTACTCACTATCTGCTGTCTATAAGCAACTTGGAAAATTTTTATCGTGTACAGAGATTTACAAATCATTTTTTCACTGTCATCTCTTCTGGTTAAATGTAGAGTAAGGGGCAAAACTGAACCAATAACCACAAGTTTTGTATAAATCATTATTTATTGCTAGGAATATAGAAGAATAACCAAAAATCAACATTATAAGTCGTCTTTTTAGTAAACCCCATAGATTCTGTATGGGGTTGAGTTCGGGCCTCTGTGCAGGCCAATCCAGAACAGACAATTTTTTAGCACAGAGCCAATATTTTACATTTTTAGCAGTGAGCTTAGGGTCTCGGTCATGCATGAAAATTACATTTTTTTTCTTCAAAAGCCATATTTTCAACAGCATCTATGAGGTGATATTTTTGCTAAAGTTCTCTAAAATTCCTTCAATATTGTGTCTTCCGCTAAAAATAGCCTCTAGTAATCCACTAACGCAATCCTTTCGTTTCAAATTCATCAAATTGAACCATTCTTCGAACAACTCTGAGCGGGTGATCGTAGATACGTTTACTAAAATATTAAAATAAAATGATAATGGGATTGCGGGGGATCGCGTTTTCTCTTTGCCGTTTATGGAGATGAAGTAAGCTTTCAAATTAAATACTTGCAACGCGTGCACATGCGTGCAAAGTAAAACTTACGACATTCTAATAATTTTTCTTCAAAAGTATCAGTTCATGAAATATATCATAAATTGTGTGAAGGAAACGTAAACCTACCACTTCAAGTTACAGCCATACTGATAATATCATATACAACAAGATACTAACACAATTTATGCACACTTCAAGAAAGAACTCGATATTTTGAGGTTATAATTTGTAGCAATTGACTAACGCAGAAAAACAAAATGTGGTTACTGGAATGTTGACAGTCTTGCCAACATTGATACGACGATGTGATTTATTAATTTTGCTTTTGTTATTGTAGTATACATATAAGACAAAGGATAATGTTAAGGACTTTCTAGAAGAATAACCAAGTTTGTGTTGCTCTAAAAGAAAGAGGTTATAATTGAGATATGGCGTATATACAATATTTACAAATATACAAAATGATTTATTAATTACCTAAAAGAAAGAGAAACGACAATTAAAGTCTATTCTCCTCAATTCCTCCTAGGTCTATTATTTTATTTGATTTTATTTGTCACTCTAGTCATTTCACACGTGTTCACTTACGTCACCTCTCTATGTTTTGATTGCTCTCCTTGAGGATCGCTACATATCGATTAGAGGGCGCGCTGGGCTAATGAAGCGCGGCTGATTTGATTTAAAGAAAGCATCCTTTCTTCACATACATATCAAACGAACATACAAGTGTAAATTTTAACAGATTTACGTTAGTTGGTATTTTTAATTTATTCGCGCTAGAACTGACTTTTAGACCACAGTGGACCGGTGCAAAACCGAATCAATCTATTTTTGTTGTCGTTGCTGAACGAGGAGACATTAGTTATTGAAAAAAATTTCTTACTTCTAACTATGATAAAAATAATTATAATGTTGATTTATTGTTATTCTTCTATATTCCTAGCAATAAATAATGATTTATACAAAACTTGTGGTTATCGGTTCAGTTTTGCTCCTTACTGTATGTACAAGTGATATCGTGTATTTGCGTTTTTCCTTAACCGTTCCGTTTTTTCCCGGCACAAATTCGTCGATTCTGTTTCCATTAAGCAAGGTTTGCGTTGGTCACGGTGTCGCTACTCTCCGTGTTTTCCCTGGTGTTTTTGATAGTTTTCCCTTTCTTCGTGGCCCGCGTTTTCACGTCAATTTCACGTTGACGGTGGACAGCTGCCGGCTGGTCGCGCGAGCGAGCATTTGACGCGTTCCGTCAGTGACGCGAATTCAAATATCTTCCGTCCTGTGTCTCGATAGGCGACAATTGTATCGCGAACAATCGCCGACGCGGCGGCAAAAATTACCGAGCAAATATCACTGTTTGTTAGTGAAAATATCGGTCGATATTTTTATTTCACCCCGGCGTGTATATCTCTCCCTCGATATTCGACCGATGAGCGAAATGAAATGTGTCACGCGACAGTCCCACGTCAGTCAATGCCCCTGATGCTTTTCATTTTATTGTTCCCCTTTTTCTGCTTTTTGTTTTTGGAAAATAGCCCTCCGATATTTCGCGTATTTTCGATCCGGCATTTTTGGTTCTGTCGTTCCAGGCACTCTGATTTAGTGCTGCCGACGGAAAAGTATTCGCGTCCTTACATTACACCGTGCTGGAACAAAATATTCCGTAGACGATATAAATTCGGGTTGCTGCGTATTTTTTGACTTCTCGCAAACTGTGCTGCGAGCTGAAATTTTTTCGTGGAGCTGAAAATAGCTCCTGAATGCAAATGCAAGTTGAATTTATGGTTTCTCAGTGTGCAACGCCTTTATCTTCATTACCCATGATTTTTAGCAAAATAAAAATATGATATTTATCTAAACACTTTCTGATAGGATTATTTACTTGAATTTAGCAGAATTGACAGAAATCAAAGTATCTATTAAAATAGATTTTCTGGAAATCCGAAGTAATATTTTCGACGAACCTAATTTTCCGCAAGCTTTGCAAGCGGTAATTCGGAGGCTATTGCCTAGTATTCTGGTAGAAGTTGAAAACAATTAACGCGGCAGGTATTACGAGATAAACGAATGTCATCAAATACTGTATGTAATTAATATTATAATTTCAGAATTTGATGAATAGTCTGTATACACCGGAGTGTATAATTGAATGTAATGCTGTGCGCAGATAATGTATTAATTTCCTCTGACGTGTTTCATACGACTAATTATAGGGGTTTAATCAATGCGTCCAATTTAATGAATGTCACACCGTACGGTAAATTAACGATTAAAAACGATAAATATTCGCTTTGTTCGGTATAAACGAGAGACACTGGCATAACAGGCTGAAAAATATTATACAACAGCTTGCTTGACGTCACGTGCTTGATATAAACGCCGTACAAGCATCAACGTGTTATATGTATAGCGGGTAATAATGGGTCATTCCACGCCAACTCGATCACTTCTCTACTCGATGTCGAGTATTTTGTTCGCATTGAAATATTATGTCGTGTTCCATCCGCGCGTAGAGGGGATGGTTTAAGCGATCGTTTATCAAAGTATTCGCGATTTTACGGATTTCTATCGAGCAAATGATTTTAATAGTTCGACATATTTTATTCGGCCACCATATATCGAGTTAGTTTTATTATACCGGTAGACAATTACACTCTAACCATTTACTTACCGTTCAATTACCTATAGATAATTGCACGAATTACATTGTCCAACACCAAATTTGTTCCCTAATTACTGTTGGGTCCTTCGTATAGAGTTTTTTGCGCTAATTCCGAATCTGTTTTTAATTTTTTCCCTATACGCACAGTTTTTGAGAAACATGACTTTGAAAAAAAGACATATTTTCCAACTTTAAACAAATATTGTAGTGTTATTATAAATGATATTGAATTGTTCTTTATAGCAAAAGATTCTGTAGACTTTCCCGAATACAGCGATATCAAATATTAATACATTATGATTGTTTAAACATGTTTAAACATGTTTAAACATGTTTAAACAATCATTAAAGACGGAGAGACATCACTTTTGCACCAATTTTTGAGGATATTTTTCAATTTATCTCAAAAAATAAGGGTCCAACGGAAAATCGAACTATACCATGCGATAGAGCAGAATTTTTTCTTGAGAAACCCCGCTTTGAAGTTTGAAACGTCGCCGTTTTTTTCGAACCAGAAAGCAAAATATCTTCGCCCGACATGAGTTGCCGCCAGTGGCGCTCGCCATTACAACGGTCGTTCGCCGCTCCGTATCCCGTCGCTGCGCCGTATCTCGTCTCGAGCGCCACTGGCAGCAACTCATGTCGGGCGAAGATATTTTGCTTTCTGGTTCGAAAAAAACGTCGACGATCCAAACTTGACAGGGTGGCTTCTCAAGATAAAAGTCTGCTCTATCGAGTGGTATAGTTCGATTTTCCGCTGGACCCTTATTTTTTGAGATAAATTGAAAAATATCCTCAAAAATTGGTGCAAAAGTGGTGTCTCTCCGCCTTTAGTGATTATTTAAACATGTTTAAACAATCATAATGTATTAATATTTGATATCGCTGTATTCGGGAAAGCCTACAGAATCTTTTGCTATAAAGAACAATTCAATATCTTTTATAATAACATCACAATATTTGTTCAAAGTTGAAAAATATGTTTTTTTTTCAAAGCCATGTTCCTCAAAAACTGTGCGTATAGGAAAAAAATTAAAAACAGATTCGGAATCAGCGCAAAAAACTCTATAAGAAGGACCCAACAGTAATTCGGGAACATAAAAGAAGTTGAAATTTGTTGGACAGTGTTATTATCCTGAATTGAATCAACGTTTCGCCAGTGGTCTAGATTATTATTTTCTAAATAACTGAAACAGGTGCAACGGAGCAGGGTAAACGAGAGTTATTTTTTAATAAAGTTCGCGACAACCTCTTCTTTTTTTTTTTGCACCGACAAAGAATGTCACACAATAATTCCACATCGATTTTGATGAAACTTTTCGCGTTCATAGCCAACAAATATGGGTCACGTATTTTTTTTTCGTCGATAGAAATGTTCAATGGGTGAGCCACCCTTTGAAAATTGGCACTCCCGAAACTATCTCGTAAACTATTCATATTAGAGATGCATAATGTGAAATAGCCAGTATAGTTTGGATATCAGACTGCGAAAGTTTCCAAGTACAATGAAATAACGTGACGAATTTTCTGCGAATTCCAAATTCAACAATTTACATAAAAATATACACGTTCCACGCATTTTTCCATTCTTATTCCTGACTGCTCTGCGAACCTGCGAAACAGAAATTAAATTTCATTCAATTCCTATTTCTTTAGACATTTTCAATCTATCGAAATTGCACTTTCATTTTCTTGAAATTTTTCGATAAGAAATGAACTGGTATTCTTCGAAGTCGGAACATTTTTGTTCCACCGAAATGAACCCGCGGAACGTCAGACAGTCGAAGTTTCGAAAGTTCATGAGATTTTGCGGAGTATTCCGTGGAACGGATGAATAGACACGCAGGTTCAACGGCCAAGTCCAATCGCCGCTTCCGATAGGAAGTGTCGCGGAACTCGAAGCGAAACAAAACCAGAAAAATGGAGATCCGGTCGTGGGGAGGGGGAGAGTAGGAGACGTTTCACGCTTCCCTCGTGACTTTAGATCCCATCGTCGGATGTTTTCGAAGCCGTTGCACCGTGAAACGACAACTTGCAGCCGCGTGCTCACGGGCGCCGTTTGCGCCCGGGGTAATTGCATGCAGGATATTCGGCCGCTCAGTGCCAACTGGAAGTTTCTGACGACTTTTGTTTGGCGCACAAAGCCCGGCCGCTGTACATGTCCCGACCCATACGTTCACCTTTGATTGGCGACGGGCCAAGTTAACGAGCGTGAGAGTCGTAACGTCAATAAGAACCCGCGCGGCCACCGTAAGAATTCTGCAGGCAGAAAATGCGAGCCGGAAAGAGGACGAGCGGAACGGAAACAAGGCCGAGAGAACGGCCAGATTGAACCGAAGTGAATCGCGAAATTCGGCTAAACCCGAGTACCCACGTGTGCAATCCTTGGAACCTTGCAAATCCGAGATTTCAAAGGGAAATATCACCGTTCATAATTAAGTGGGGATTCGTTCAAAAATCTGATCTTTTTTATTCTATAATTCAGTGACTCAATGTAGCGTCCAAACTAATGTTAGCACGCTCTCACAAAAACGGCAACTTTTGTTAATATTGGACTGTACGATTTTACTTTTTTGAGAATGTCGTGAGAAGAAATTTTTCCAAAAATTCCAATTGGTCGGAATTGTCTAGATAATGGTACACGTTGCATTTTACAAAAATATTTTTTCTAAAACAATTGTTGCAACTTCCGAAAAAATTTCAAATCGTCTAAATCCTTAAAAAAATCGCATCATCTACACCGGTCCTTATTGCAAATAAAAATTTACACGGCGCACAATGGGATATTTGGCCTGAAAAAGTGGAAAAAACTATTTTAGCGTTATTTTTAGGCTCAATGCTGGATTCGTTGTAAGATCAGCTGCAACATTATGAAATTCAAAATACATTTTAGTATTTAAAAAATTAAATTTACCACAATTTTTTGAACAAAAATTTTTTAAACTTTTATATATTGAAATTTTTAGAGGTCTGAATACTGTTCCCCTTTTGTTCGAAACATTTTTTCCTGAGATTATCGAGAACCCATGGAAAAGCGTGGCGATAGTGGAGTATTTGCACTTTTATAACTTAATAAAAATATTTAAGAAAAAATATTTTATTACAGTGTTTTGGAAAGCTCTGAAAACAAGCTACAAGAATATGCAATAAAAAATATGGGTTTCTATTTAAGAAATTGAAGATGACCTTCGCGTGATTTTCAAACGACTATCCAAGGTCAAATTAATGACACCATTTTATTTCACATGTCCTCACCCAAAATGTCCTCACCCGGTATATTATAAGAACATTTAAAAATTATTACCATTTTCATCCGAAAATACATAAGAAATTTCTTTCTCGGATAATGTTTCTTCTTCATTTAAGGCCAAGCTTGTAAGGCTAAACGCTTAATACTAAATTGGCTACAAAATTTGAATCCGGACATATTCGGAATGAAACTTTGTTGGCTTATAATCACAAATCTTTACCGAATGTAATGAGACCAAAAAGAGCACGCAGACTCACACAGAAATACAACAAAATCGTCAATAAAGTTTTGTAATCGTAAAAGAACTTACAGAATTATTGGCAATGTTCAAATATTAATAACTATACTAATTTAGATGATAACAAAATGAAATCTGTGCGAAAGTGCTCTGTATATCTTTCTGAACAACTTTTGTAATAGAAGAATTTACACAATTTTCCTTAAAACATTTGAAAATTGCCAATGAACAGACGCTGTCTTAGAGACTGTTTAAGAACGCCACGCGCCTTAAAATCTCTCGACTTTCGATGAAGTTTGCTACTTCACGGGCGTACAAATAGAAAAACCAATATTGCAGCTTTATTTATCAGACGTTTAACTCTGCGGACAACAATTGTATGACATACGCAAAAATTTAGAAATCGACTTCATCAGGCCGAATACCCCACTGCGCGGCGATAAATTTTCGAATAAGAAGGTTGAAAAGAGGCAAGAGGGTTTCGGAGTGAAATTGAGAAGAGACACAGAGCCGCAATCACTTGTTAAGAGCCGCCATAATAATTCGCAGCTGCGGACGGTCCGGTCGGGGCTTTTCGAGGCTAAATTAACAAAAATCACGGTGGCCCGTTAGTGGCGGGGCTATGAGAGCAGGCTGGCGTGGTAATAAATTATCACCGTGCTCGTCGTGGGATGGAAAGCGGTTCTTGATGGAATCGAGGGAAGAGGAATTAAAATGCCCCGGAGGAGAACACTATTTTGAACGTCGTGAAACGGCGTCGAATGAAGCTTCTAAATCTACAAAGCCATAAAGCGAAGGGGAAACGATTCCGTGGACGGTTTCTTCTGAAAGAATCATGTTACCAGGAGCACGGAACAACGATCAATTCTTTATCCGATAGTTCGAGCGCCACGATACCACACGAATTCCTTTATTAATGAGAGGAGGATGCGGTTCCGAAAGCTGGCGGCCGCCATTTGCGGCTGCTTCCGCGAATTTCGGCGTTTCTCTGTTACGCTGAAGACGACGGCAAAGTTCGAAGGTATTTGCTGTTCCGTTGCGAAACAGGACAGTTCAGAAAGTAGAGGCGTTGTTTGATATTTGGTACTTTGTTAGGCCCCGGAATGCGGGAGCCATGATAAATACGGTAAACTGTGGAGTTTGAGGACCAGCTTTATGGTGGTTACGACGAACTGTGCTAGGCCATTCGATCCACGACAAGGATTATTTATTTCCAAGAACGCGGTTCTTATTTTCACTCGAAATAGGTTTTATACTGGAACAGAACAACTTTTTTATAATTGTACCAAACGACCTGATTTTTTATAATCAATTAGAAGCATTGGTTTACGAAATAACAATTACAAAACTTATACTTTACAAGGTTACATGCAAAAATAAGAAAGGCATTTCCAAAACTTTTTGTTTGGGTCCTCAATGAAAATTTAATATATCCGTTTCGTAGATCTATGTTAGTTATACTCATGCTGAAAATTTCATCGAAATCGGTTGACGCAGGGAAAAACGACAGGCATCGAAAGATGTACGATTCTGCGGACTTCGTAAAACTACGATTTTCACCATTTTTAACCGCTTGTAACTCGTGTGTATGTCAATCGATTTCGATGAAATTTTCAGCAGGTGTGTAACCACTGTTAGGTCTATAAAACAAATATTTTAAATTTTCATTAAGGACCCAAATTAAAACGTTTTAAAAAATGCCTTTTTTATATTTGCATGTAGCCTTGTAAATTATAATTTTTGGAAATCTGTTTTGCATATCGCTTTGTTACCATTGCATATTGCATATCGTTACCCACTGTATGTGCTATACAGACTGGTTCTTCTTTAAACCCTAGCTGCGAAATTCTATATACACTCGCGTTAAGTAACGCATCACCAGCTCCGATTACTGTCTGGCTTTTTCGGCTGCTGTCCGCTGGGAAAATGTTATTTTTGAAACGGTCTCCAGTATATACGTGTGCAGCCTCTAGTGCTTTCAAAAACAGTTTTGTGACACTCGTGTTCGGTTCACAGGTGTAATTTAATGAAGGGTGATCATCGTTTCCGTTAATGGGTTTGAGTGAGTGGTATACGTGAAACGTTGGAAAATGTCAGAAAATTTAAAAAAATGTTAATTCAGTACTATCGAGTAATAATTTGCAAAACGATATTTCATTCTTATCGTTATACGATAATCTTTTATATTGCATATACGTTAGAAATACGACAATCGAGTTCTTATCAGATTTAGAAAATTGATTGCTGATATCTATTAGAACGACGTCATCATACTAGGGAATTATTATATTGAACAGTGACGTAAATGGATAAAATCCATTCGAGTGATAAGTCGCCCGAACATTACGATCGCAATTAGTCAGCGCATTAATTAGCGACCACGCGCTTCTTCTGCTACTCAGGAACGATATTAATCATGCGCAGTCGTTAATGCTCGCACGGTTATAAGAGGATTTTTTTAATCCAGGAATCACATTCCTCTCGCATCTAACTCGTCCTCAATGTTTTAATGCTAATCTTTTTAAACATCGCATTTGCAATTCGGAAGAAAATATAGGGATACGTTCGCGAACATTAACGATATTTCTGCATTCTTAAGCACAAGGAATTATTTAATCGGCGGAAAATGAGTTTTCCTTATTCCGGTTTTCAGAAAATCCTCTACGAAAACGGGGAATTTCCATAACGACCCGCAGTCTACTGCTTTCATCTCATTAGCGTTCTAAAACTGGGATCTCCGCTTTTTAAAAGACGACTTTTTCTCATCGAAATGAAAGACATCCAGCAAATAGGATGGTCAAGTGGATCAATTATACTGGACTGCGGATCGCCATAGAATATAAAAGTGATTGGAGCACTTGATTCGTTTATAACCATTTCATTTATGTCAAATTATACAAACGTTCCTCCTCTGCGTCAAACATTTTAATGCGTCCATATTAAAGGGAAAACACGATTCAATTTTCTTTCCTCTTGCGGCTTATTACTAGAGAAATGTTCGACATCAATTGCAAGATACTGGAACCAGCTAAATATTTGTTTCCTCCCTTACAATTTTAATAAGTTCGCGATAATATTACATACTACAGTAACGCATCACTAGACAGCGGATTTTAGGCAATTGTGAGAAAAATGAGTAGGCGTAATTTAAAATAGTGAAAATATTCGAGGAATTTAATGATACTGTTATATCATTATCAACCTATCAATCATATTAAGAAAGAAAACAAACTTCTATTTCTTCCCAGATTGATGAAAATCAGCTAGAAAATTGTAATTTTGCATAAAGATCCGCCGTCTACACATCACATTTTGATTTTCCATAAAGGATCATTGTTGCGGAGCACATGTGCTCGACTTATTTGCAGAAAACACTGAAATTGCCGGCAGTGCAGAAGCATAAAATCCACAGTCGACTTATTGCCGCAGTACGGTGCACGCGGCGCCGACGTAAAGTGCGCCGGCTCGATCGCGTCTAATTCCGTCGCCGGTTACGTATTTAAAAGGCGAACTGATCTCGCGAAATATTCGTATATCCCGTTGTAAATTACGCCGCTTATCTGTCCATTTGTTACGAGGCTATATCCACACCGTTAGCCGACGGCGGCAACAAAAGAGCCGGGCGAAGATAAACGTGTCAAAAATTTCTTGCTCGTTTACGACGGGATCGCGTGTCTCCGTTCACAGCCGTCGTCGTCGTACCTTAAACGCGTCTTGTCACGTGAAGCCCTCGAAGACGTACACAACGGCCAGCCAAAGGATTTAAATCTCACAAAAATCAGGGTACTGGCGGGTTTTCTCGCGTTTTCCACCCCTAAACTTCGACTATCTACGGCTCACGTGACAATTTCTTAACTCGCTGCTACGTTCGCTCTGCTTTACAGCCCCGGGACCGTTCGAGGCTGTCTCCCTTCCGCATTTTACGACCGGTACTTTGTGTGTCCCCCTCCTCTTCCCCGTGCCCGAGTCTTCCGACCGCCCAACCCCTTGCAAACCCCTTTTAGATCCAACCTGTCTTTTACGCGCCACGAGCTTACGTTCCTTCCAACTTTATCGGTAATTGACCTTTGTACAACGTTTAGAAGGCCACTGCCGCCCCGGTGCCCGGTTAATTTCCGAACGTTGAACAGTGTACTTGTGGCCCACCGTTTGCGGCCGTGCCGGTACACATTAAAGGGAACCTGCTACTTTACTTTTCTTTCTTTTTCAACCGTTTCGGTCGCTTCGACGCGAGTCGCGGGTTTTATCTCCTTCTCGAAAAAATTTTAGCATCGATCGAGGTAGAGTTAATCGATTGTACAACCGGGCTTGAGTGTTACAGTAACGTCTCGACATACGCGTACAGTGTGACTTAGAATATTGTCAATATTTACACGATTACAATCTTGTAAGGAGTCGCAGGACGACAAACCCTGGCTCATTTCTTTTTATTGAGCAACTAAACTTATTACAGGTTTATTTCAGCTTTAACAATTATACAGCAAGCTTACAGTTAGTGTACAATGACAGACTTAAGGATGTTCTGGAGGTACAATGGGAGACAAAAGTACAAGAAATTCGAAATCCATCAATATATTGGCAATGAAAGCCATTCATGAGTATATTTTACATTTAAAAAATAGATTAATTCAAAAAGCTTTCGTTTAATTAGTGAATTTCATGTTATATTTATTTTTTAATCAAATTGTCTTCATATTATAAAAAATTGTAAGTGACTTCTGCGAATAATTGTACCCTCTAGTGAGAAGGACAACATGATAAATTCGACGTTTTGTAACAGTTGATAATTTTTTGCTCTGTAACTGTTTAGTGAATCCTAATAAATTTTGAACACATAATTAATTACATAATTTTTACTATATATACAAAAAACTGGAGTTTCTAGTTGCGTTTTTTCAAGGTTTAAACAGGGTTTGAAGTGGAATTTTATGAATTCTCCATAACGAGACGTGTTAAAATGTGCAAACTTCAAGTTGCTAGTGAATTGAACTCTATGGCAATTGCATTAATTTAGTAAGAATTATATCTTGTCAAATTTTCAAAAATTTTGTTGCGTTTTTATATACCTCCAGAACATCCTTAATAATCGCTCTCTAGAGATGTAGATTGCAGTCGTTTAAAAACTGGAAGATATATTCGCAGGCTTTAACAATAGGTTTAGCAAAGAAAATGTCCGCTTTTAAGACATTTTAAAAAATAAGATTATACTTCATTACGCTTTCTTAAAATTAGTCTAGCAAAATCGGAACAGGCATAAACATCCGCAGTTATCCAAAATAAAGGAGATATTTAGGTGGAGCACCCTGTATTCTTCTAAGTGCATGGAAATCGAGCTTTATTTTATTATTTGAATAATCAAATAAATGCTAACTGGCCGGCGCGCCAACTGTCGATTGGCCGACTATGCCAACTCGCGTGTAGGTCGCGCTCTGATTGGTCCGTGTTTTTCGTTAATAACTCCTAAACAAAGCCGCGGATAATATTGGTGCAAAGGAAAATGTCGCTTCAAATGGTCTCAGGAACCACCCCCTCTCGGGAAGCTCACAAATTTTGGGACACCCTGTATACATAATTGCAGTTTTCACTACCTCTTCTAAATTTGGATAAAACATTTCTGGCAACCCTGGCTCATTTTAAAGCTTGAAGGTGTGAACGCGGAGAGTTGCCGTGACGGCGTATCTTTATGCAAAATAAAATGTTTAGGGGAGAGTCGTGCAGTACCGACCGCTCTAAGTTTTCTTGTTATTAGGTGGACTAGAATCGGTAAAAATTAAAATTAAAAAAAAGGAATTTGTAACACAAAGAGAACTTAATAAAAGGCCAGAAATTAATTTTCTGAAATTTAATAATTAGTATGCATTATTTGTAGAAATAAAGATATTAGAATTTGAAGGAAACAAAGAATTGTCGTCCAGTACCGACCAATTACGTATTTAGTAGATTTTTCAGTCTAAATCATTAATAATGTTAAAAAAAGACATTTAGATGTTAGAATACGCATTTTTATTCAAATTTTATTTATACATAAAATAAAATAATTATATATTTATATATATTATGTCATTTTCTTGTTTAGTTTTTACATCTTTCCTTATTTCCTTTCCTTACTTGAGTTTCAACTTTTCTTTTTTCTGCTTCTTTGACTTTTTCGTTTCTCGTAGCTTTTCTTTTCTCCGCATTTATCTTTTTTTCTTCAGCCAGGTTCTTTTTTTTCTGAACTTCGTTTATAAAAACGGTCGAAGTTAAGATTTCGGATTGTTGCGTCCGTTGTCTTCTCTTTTTTGTTTGCAACTCTAATGTGTCGTTTCTAGGAGAGATTGATTTCACTATTTCCATGAAATTTGAAGTTACACCAGGTAAAGTAGTTAATGAAAAATTATCGTTAATATTTAAAGTGAGCGGTAATGATGGTTTTTTCTGCTTTGGAATTTCGGACATTTTTCTGTGGGAAAAGGTAAAAGAAAGATTATATAAACATCTTCTAACTTCATTTCAAATGCTAACAGATGGAACTTACAGATAAGAAAAGTTTGGCTTATACTGGTCGACGATTGATTGGTCGGTACTGCACGACAGTTGGATGGTCGGTACTGGACGACAAACAAGGAAACATTTTAGGTTACGATATACATAATATACAAAGAAAATTCCAAAACAGGTCCTGTTAATTATACTTAATAGACTAGATATAATATACATAATTCAACAAAGTCGTTTACTTACCTGAGAAACGAATTATGAGATCTAGAAAATAACTCTTAACACTCGAAATATCAACGCCCACGCTAAATGTGTCAGAACTGCGGAAACAATCGAATGACCAATGTAGCAACGAAACATATTTCCCACAATAGTTATATTCATTTGTTTTCGTAAAGGAAGTGTAGCCATTTGACCTGGAAAGTCATAAACTAATTTTGGTCGGTACAGTACGCCGGTCGGTACTGCACGACTCTCCCCTATACATCATTTGCTTAGAAACGAAGCTGAATAGAGATTCATTCCTCGTGTAAATAATTCTAATCAATAAATGTTTCTACTGCTGCAAGATTCACCTATTGATTTTTGTCATAAATGTATAAAATTCGTTGTCTACCCATCAGACTCCTTTACCATTTCACGACGACTATTGGCTCCGTAATGATCTTCGGTATAGCTGTTCGCTGGAAGTCGTTCGCAGTTACGATCAGTGTGCTTTACGCGGCGCACGCACGCGATGCATAGAGATGAAATTCTGTTAGTCTGCCAGGGGGAGAGAGACAGAAAGAGAGAGAGAGAGTCGTGTCGCAGTTCACTGAATGGGGAAAGCCCTCTCGCACGCGTCCGCGTCCCCTTAATCCAGACGGCTCCTCAATTGAAAAGCAGTAAAGTTCACGGGGGTTTCGGAGTGTCTTGCGGGGGTTTGGTCGCAGCTACTCCATTATTAACTCGCCGCCGCGCTACGCTGCGCCGCGCCGCTCCGCTTGGCCGTGCGCTTCGGAACAAAGTACGTAATCTCCGAGTAAACTTGAAGATCCACCCTCTATCCACCGCCTCTCGTGTGCCTCTCGCAACTCTCATACGTCACGATACACGCTCCGCGGGCCTGCCGATAGCTGGCCAACTAATAAATCATGTCTGACTAATTAGCGTAGTATGTACGATACATGGTCCGGAAACGATCGCTCTCCAATGTCGTAAGAACTACTCTCGAGATTATTGCCGCGAGAGGGGAGAACGCATTCGCGCATTGGGAGTTCTAATAAGCTCGACACGGCGCGCGAGGATTCGACGTGGAACTGTCGAACGACGATGCGACGCGACGGATCGAAACGTTTACCCGGGCGCTACTGCTATACCTCGTCGCGAGTAATCGCGCTTCCGCTCCGCAGATCCCGCTGAAACGCTTTCGGGGTGACCTCGATGGATCAGCAGAAGAAGTTATCGTACCGTGAAGATGATTCCTTAATTGATTCGCGGGAAAAGTGGAAGCTATCTGCGGATTTTCTGCGCTTCTTTGCGGCACTGTTCCGATTATTGATGTACAACGGCGATATTGATGTTCTAGAAAACTGGCTAGATAAAACTGAAAATTGTTGAAAAATTCGCAAAATTGAAAATATCAATATATCGCTGTTTCGGAAGTATAATGACGTAACTGTAAATATTTTTACTTGTTTTCCTTATAACGACAGAAGTGTAAAATTCGTGATGCATTTTCAGAAGAACAATCACGTATTTACATGGTACTGTGAGGCTGGTATTTATTATTTTATAAATTGAAGTAACTTAAAAGTTGCAATAATAACCCACGGTGTCTATAAACTACTCTCACAGAAGAATTAAACCGAATCTATAGGCCATTCTATTACCATAAGACAAATTGGTACTAGTAAGTGAATTCATCGTTATGCATTGTTTCAACAGCATGCTATGCGATACTTCGCATAAATTCCAATTAATTATGCTCGTTCTTTGAAGGTATTAATATGACAGCGTATGTTTAGAGGATCTATGACATCCATTTGCCAACTACAATTCAGAACGCACAAAAGAGCTAAGTTGTATTTAACAAAGTATTATGCCACGAAGATTATTAGCGCGAACAAATGATAGCAGTGGACGCGTTAATCAATTATATAATGCAATTCAATTTGGTAGAGTGTGGTCGCGGAGAACAATGGTCGTGGTATAATTATAAATATCTACCAGACCGGCAGTATTGTAAATGTTTCTTTGTTCGAAGCAGATACACAGTAACGGTTGCTAACACTGGTCGTTCGTAAGTGTGGCGATTCATTAGCGAAATATAGATAATGCAGTGGAGGATGAAAAAATTGCAAGCAGCTGCGAGCCGTCAGAGTGCAATTGTATTATACGGTGTTGGCCCCATTTTGCACGAATAAACGCACAAAAGCTGTACGAATTGAAATATCGATTCTAAATCAGTTCGGGGATTCAACGGTTGGATTGCTAAAAAAAGATTTTCGCGCGGAGGCATAGGAGCGGAACGATTTTGATATTCACAGCGAGCAGAAGTAAAATTTAACGAAGTTTCCTCAAATTGTCGCTTCATTTCGAACGTAAGTCGTATTTAAATTACATACAATTAAAGAGCCACCGAGTTTCAGCCTCCAAGTGGCACAGCATGTCTGACTAGATACTTATCCATTTCCCTCCGTCGCTTAAAACTTGCTTCTTCTTCTTCTCCTTCGTTCTACAACTGCATGAATAATAAATTTCCTCGACGGACGATACTTCGCCATTCCTACATTTTTTTGGACGTAAAACGCGAAGTTATTTATTATTTGCAGTTACTACATTTTAGTACGGTTGTTCGAAAACTTGTTTCGGGGCCAGTTGACCGTCATAAGCATCGATCGAAATAATATTTTTACTGAAAACCAGAAACGTGTATATATAGCACAAAAATGATTGATTGAATAACGATGCAATTTTGGCCGGTAATCGTTTCCGGGAAATTCCGTTATTCGGTACAGAGTAAGACATAAAACGGGCGGAAGGATCGAGTCGTATAAAATTGCCGGGGCAATTTGAAAATGGAAACAAGGAAAACGTTCCGTCGCAGATAAGATTTTATTACGGCAACTCTTTAGAGCGAAATTGTAAACTCAATACTGAAATTAATACAGCCAGTTTATGGCGGACCCTAGCCCTTTATGCTCCTGCGTCGACATATACCCGTTGTGCACTTTCATTGCTTTACATGGGCGCCGCCGTGATGTAGACGATAAAAGCCTTTATGTCTTATATTACAGATAAAATTCTAATATCGCCGCGCCGCGTCGGCTCGCTCTCTGTATCAAAAAAGACCTTCATATTAAGTTTCGCAACTTTTTCAGATGCGATTGTCTCTTTCATCTTGCCGAGCTCCGTAACAACTCTCCGAAACGATTTACTGCCAGCCAATCTCCATTATACCTCGTCCTGGCTCGTTGAAATTTTTTATATTCGAAAGATGAACGCCGCTCTTATTATTAAGTGAAACTTTCCGACAGTTTTTCAGCGATTCAACAAAATATAGCAGAAATTAACTTGTAGGGTTAAATGAAGGATTGTTTTCGATCGTAATATTTTTTTTAAATTAATAAGAAAATTGTTATCGGCGCACAGGTCCAATCAATTATTACACACTATCAAACTAATATTTCTAATACTTCTGTGGACTACGTCATAGCTATCTTTGTGTGTTTCTATTGGAGGAACTGAAGGTGGTGTTTCGTCCTAGATCGGCTAGAGGACTCATCAGTAAGGCTATCTAGCGGGCTCTGCCTTAGACACACACGTGTCGCTAGACTCTTTAAGGAAAGTTATTAATATACTGGTTGGTGACATTTCAGTAACTTGCGAGAAAGTGTTCGACAGTTTGTCCATCTTGTGGGCGGAGTCGTAACCAAAGTCTTTCTCGAGCTATAAATTTTTCGCCATCTAAGTTAAATGAAGAATTGTTTTCGATCGTAATATTTTTTTTTAAATTTGTTTAGAGCGTTGTTAAGTCCAAGATTGCTGCTGGTTCAAGAGCAATCAAACGCTCTGGGTTGCACAAGAATGCGTACACGAATCACACACTTGTCATGAACTCTTGGAACGTCCAAGGTTCAACAGTTCAAAGTTCAGTTCATAACACAAGTTCAATGAAATTGTTCGTAACGAGATCGAAGAAAGTTCATAGAAATAACGAAAGGAAGTTCATAAAATTAACGAATGATAGTTCACATAGAGTTCATGATTTCACAAGATAAAGTTCATAACATGGTTCGTAATGATGTTTCGTAACAAAGTTCATAATAAAGTTCGTATTGATGATTCGTATCAAAGTTCATAAGAAAGTTCGTATTGATGATTCGTATCAAAGTTCATAAGACAGTTCGTAAGAAAAGTTCATGAGATGGTTCGTAAGAAAGTTCATAAGAAAGATCGAAAGAAAGTTCATAAGAAAGATCGAAAGGAAGTTCATAGAAAGTTTAGAATAAAGTTCACAATCCACTTCACAGTTCAACTTCGCAACTCCCGTTCACAATTCAAGTTCGAATCCGAATTAATACTTTCTAATAATACGCTTTGTAACGTTCCACGAATTAATATTCCAAGGTACAAGGTTTGTACGATTCTCTCGAAAGCTCGTAAAGTTCTGCTCGCTATTTCTCCTACAATTCCCTACCAAAGTTCGGGAAGAGATCGTTTCTTTGGTAGGGATAACCAAGGGACCAATCACCAGTTCGGGGCGTAATCCAAATTATGTGGTACGCCTACTAAACCCGTGATTTTGTTTCTCACGCAAGCCTCGTAAATAAAACAAGCCTATGAACAAGGGTCCCTTGTTCAGGTATCTGTCCCCAAACTGGTGTCGCCTTTCCGCTGAGTGTGGGCTTGCGATGCGTCAGTTGTCATTGACTGGGGGTACGGCTGGTTTGTTTTCCCGAAACGAAAGAGGACACTTAAGGATGTTCTGGAGGTATATAAAAACGCAACAAAATTTTTGAAAATTTGACAAGATATAATTCTTACTAAATTAATGCAATTACCAAAGTTTGGGTTCGATTCACTGCACCGTTTAAGAATTATAGCAACTTGAAGTTTGCACATTTTAACACGTCTTCTTATGGAGAATTCATAAAATCCCACTTCAAACCCTATTTAAACCTTGAAAAAACGCAACTAGAAACTCCAATTTTTTTTATATGTAGTAAAAATTATGTAATTAATTATGTTCAAAATTTATTAGGATTCACTAAACAGTTACAGAGCAAAAAAATTATAAACTGTTACAAAACGTCAAATTTATCGTGTTGTCTCTCACTAGCATGGAAACGCGACAAGTGTAGACCACTGAATATAGCTACAGAGGGTACAGTATTCGCAAAAGTTAATGCATAATATACTCGTGTATGGCTTTCATTGCCATGTATTGATGGATTTCGAATTTCTTGTACTTTTGACTCCCATTGTACCTCCAGAACATCCTTAACTTTCAACCGTACCCAAGTCCGTAACTAATTCTAAGAGCTAAACACGCCAATAAATAACTCGAAACTGACAATGTTCCAAACGATCGTGGCACAGGCCCAGACACAATGTCTAGACAATTCTAGACAAAATTAATAAGAAAATTGTTATCGGCGCACAGGTTCAATCAATTATTACACACTTGTAGGGTTAATAGCAACTTTCTTGTGTATTCAGTTCGTCTGTAAAGCCTGAAACTAGTGATAAAAATGTTAAATGTACGATGTACACGTTCTATTATATTTCATAATTGTTTTCTATAAGCAACTAATTGCTGATGGACCAAAAAATCTTGTCTTATGAGATCATTTACGAGTACGAATGCAAACGAACGAATTCGATTTGAAATTACGAAATGGAAAAAGGGAAACGTACGCCATGTAATAAAGTCAACAAGAGGCAACATCCGAAAATTGCGCGTGCCTATCGGGTTTCCGCGTCGAAGCAAACACTGATGTGCCATGATGCGTATCATGAACTACGCCCAGGACATTTGGGCACGGTCGTATGTTTTGAAAATCGAATCATGCGATTCGACGCGATCCCATCCGCAAACTGTAACCGGCGAAGAACACTCGATTGTGCCCCGGGGGAGCGTCATTATACTGGTCTCGTGACTATCTCCACTCGTGTAACCACGATACATTAGCCAATGGCCCGATATGAAACACGCATCGCAGGCAATTAATGCCGGCCGCCATTCGACAGCATATTTTTTTCCCCGCGGCGCGGCGCCCTCGTATTTCCCCGTGCTACCCGAAAACACGCTCGTTTGCCTGTAAACTCGCGCAATGACACGTCCCTGCACCGATTTACGAGGTGACCATTAAACCTACCGATTCAATGCCTCCCGCTAATGTATAGAAAAGTGAAACGCTGTCCGTGAGTTTGTTTGTTGCTCAATCATGCAAGCAGCAAGTCGGCCGATCGACTGGAAATTTCGCGCGTTGCTAGCCGACGCAGCCGATTAACGCGTAAGATACAGACCGCGCGAATTGCAAGTAAGTAGAATAATTATAAGTTACAAGAATTATAAATTAAAAGCGCTTTCGTACACGAATATTTCCCGTGAACGATGAATATACGGAAGCAAAGCCAAGCAGAAGTGCGAGAAGGAGTAGAAATGTGGAAGGGTTGTAGAGTGTACGAATGGTCCGATTAAGAGTCGAGAGAGAAAAAGGTCTGGGGCTTATTGGTCCGGCGATTAGATCACAGAGCTTCTCGTGAAAAGGAATGATCGAGAACCGTATCGCCTGCAAATAGCTGCATCAACTGAAAAACATATCGCCGGTCGATACGCAATTTTGTTGAAATTTCCTCACGGCTCGAGCGCAGGCTTCGCGAGGAACGAGAACGACCAGGTATATACCACGATGACGTGCGATCTGGCATGGACATTCGTGTATCCATAACTTTCCGGCGTAATCGAGTAGAAATGAAAAATTAGGGGCCGGCCAAATGACCAGGAGAAAAGACCTTTTTTATTGTGCCCGCCGTTCTATTTCAAGACCGGTTGATACATCGGTATTAACCGTTGCTCTCGCCGTTTCCCTTCATCGTTGCATGAATATTTCGCGAAACTGCTATTACACACTACTGTGCGAAAGAAAGAAGCACCCGCTATAATTATAAGACATAACGACGAACAATATCTTCATGTAGAAATTGTATTGTGCAACGATTGATTTATTGCATTTCAAGTATGGTAGGGACACAGTGTGGAACAATCGAGTTTGAAAATGCAACGAATACGCGTGCTATTGCATAGGAATCGTCTGACGCGCCTGACCATGATCAACCAATTCTACTTTCTGCATATACTAAAGCACGCGAACCAGGCGGAACTTCAAACTCGATTTTCTCGAAAACGAAACGTCAAACGCAAAAATGTTATTCCTTTCTTTAGACTTATTTTTACGTGTAGTATTACCCCCTGCTAGACTGTACCACCCGTCCGACCACACCCTGTATGTTTTCTCTTTACGCTTTTCTATTAAATATGGCCTGGTGCTTCTTTCTTTTGCATGGTAGTGTGTAATATACAGTAGCGGACAAAAGTTTAAGACCGCTCTAAAGAAGACGATAATTTTTTTAATATTGTACTATACGATTTGAACTTTTTGGGAAGTTAGAGAAATTAGTTTACTAAAGGATGTGAAAAGAAATTTTGTCAAAAATTGCAATTGATCGGAATTGTGGAAAAAATAGTAAAAGTTGAATTTTTAACTTTTTTATGTGGGCCTATATTGAAAATTTAAAAAATATGTTTTGTAGATCTATGTCAATTAAACATATTCTGAAAATTTCGTCAAAATCGGTAGACGTTGCAAGGAGCTACCATCTTTAAACGTTTGTAGCTCCTTGCAACGTTTACCGATTTTGACGAAATTTTCAGAATATGTTTAGTTGACACAGATCTACAAAACGTATTCTTTAAATTTTCAATATAGTCCCACATAAAAAAGTTAAAAATTCAACTTTTAGTATTGTTTCAACAATTGCTATTTAGTGTATAATTTGATCGAACCGTTGCGCCGCACAGTGGTCCGGATCGAGAAATTCAGTGACATTTTGTTATAACTTTTGAACCATTAGAGATATTGCAATGAAATTTTCACTAAAAATATTTAAAAAATAGTCATTTTTAATTATAGATAATTAAATATTTTTTGCATTCGTTAAACAATATTTATTAATTAATTTTCATTCATACTTTGTTATTGATAATAAATTTGTTTACATATAAGTTCACAAACTATTTTTTGTAATAATTTATAATAAAAATTTTTTCGTCCATACCGAGAAGTTCTGTGATACTGCCACAGCTTTTGAATCGTAAAAGTTATTCTGATGAAACTTTCACTGAAAAATATGAAAAAATAATCACTTTTTAATGATAAATAATTTAATACGTTTAGTGTTTGTTTAATTATTTTTAATAACATTTTACTTACTTTACTGGCTGATTTACTTAAATCTATGCAAGTATCAATTCTGCAGCTTCTTGATCTAGCGGCCTTTTCTTTTTATTTTGTGATTTTACTCTTATAGCAGCATATAATAAACAATTGACTGTAGGCTACAATCAAAACAGTCCGCTCGCACGCGCGCGAGGTTCTTCGCGTCTCGCAGAATCCTGGCGCTCGACGCAGCGATGGATACACTTGAATCACTAATAACTTGCGTCGATGGACGATGTTGGTAGTAAATCGTGGATAACTATATAGGGAAAAGTGTACTGAATATTGTACAATTTGTAAACATGCGGTACTAATTGGAACTCAAAAGATATTCCGTATCAAAGATGAAGAATTTTGACAATTTCCGAGCCTTCACTGTACATCATTTTTTTAATACATTATTTAAATTAATTTTAAATTGTCAGTGTACATTTTTATCGTAATGGAATTCTCTTCATTTTAAAAGAAGAACAGAGGAAAAATATTAAACAGGTGTGTCAGGGCATCCAGATAAAGATAAATATCTTTTTTCTGCGAAACAGGCTATTTTCAAAATGCCCAACTTTAAGTGTTTGTCGCGATTACAATTTTAATTATATTTTATTAATTTCTTTATTTTCGAGGTAGATGGATATTTATGAAGCAATACAAACTTTGTACATGTCAATATGAGAAAGTTCATTTTTCGACAAAATGTCACTGAATTTCTCGATCCGGACCACTGTGCGCCGCGAACATAACCCTACATTTATTTGAAAAATGTACGATCGAGAATAATTTCTTATTTACCCTGTATATATATTTGAAAAATTTTAATCAACTCTGTAATTCTGTACATATAGACATTTTTGGGATTCTAATATTTTCCCGCAACTGAGTCAATAATGGGATTGACTGGAACGTTTGAACGTTCTTGAGTTGTTCTAAAACAGGCTGAATTTAGAGTGAACGTAATAAACGCATCATTATTCATTGGCCATTCAGCTCCTCAATAGGTCTTTGGGAAAACTGGATACCCACAAATGATGCATGAAATGGACTTCGAGATCTATTGGTAGTATTCAATTCAAATGCTCGGACCAATCTCTCGAGATGCGATGGCGTCCACGTTATTTCATGCGAGGTCACCTAACATTTCATGGCCAGCTTGAATAGATGACGTGACAATAAATTTGATCCGGGGAAACGCGGATGAATAATTGTCAATATATTTGTCTAATTGCTTCTCTAAATTAGTTTTAGGTTTTTAAAGTTAACTTGACCATGCTCTAGTTAATTGATTTGAGAGATTTGACGAACAGTTTGCTGTGATTGATGATTTATAATTAGACTGTGGACGGTTACACAAATATTGATTCTGGTCGATCAATTGACAGAAACTCGAATCAAACAGAAATTCATTTGGTCTATCAAACGTTCCATCAGTTACCAAATGGACGGAAATGCTCGCTAATCTTTGGCAAATTTTGTTATTTCAATTAATTGTATATGCAATGATATCATCATCTTGAATGTGTGCATACAATATACATATTTTTACATTTTCTGGCGTATTTGGAATATTCGAATAATTTCATTGAACATCGTAGATAAGATGTGCCACAGAAAAGGCAAAAGGCAGAAATGCGGATAAATTATAAATAGAATTATTCCGATTCATTGTGCATATTCCGATACATTTTCCATATTTTGATTTATTTGATCTATCCCGATGTATTCCCTGTGTATCAACGTGTTTTGTGTATTCTGATTTATTCTGCATATTCCAATGTATCTCCCATGTCCCCCCCACACACATATGCATTCTGCCCATTATAATTTATTCTGCATATTCTTTATATCGACATCAATTCCAGACGTTTTCAGCGCGCGCTCGCGAAATAAAGGAAATCTTCTTTTGACCTTAGGCAGAGTATGAAAATTATATACGATTCCTAAACATTTAAAATAATTCCAGCGGACAGTAAATAAACACTGCTGCAACACCATTTCAGTGCGTAATTACATTTTTTCGTTGGATTTTTCTCGCACGAAACTCATTCCAGCAACATTCACGTAGTTTAATATATAAAAATTCAATTTCACGTTATTCTACCAGAATTTTAATTCGCTTATACTCGTAAAACTTTCCCTTTTATCATCTAGATCCAGCTCTAATGGGAAGAACGAGATTAAACGATAATGACAAAAATTGTAATTTTTAAAATATCTCAGACTCTGGCGAGTCCTTATCATAATAATTTAGATATACCTCCGGCTGTGTATATGTCTCTGTGTGTATACATAGGGAAATTTCTGCGATACTTCGTGACTTTGAACCTAATGAGTTAATTCCATGAGCAACTTTAATCAACCCAGTTATGCGGAAGATAAGTAACAGATTATTTTCCATTACTGTTTATAATATTTCTACATGGAACAGCGACATAGCGAAAGATACCGCAATTTACTAATAAGTCATGACAGACGATTTATTATACTTCTGATGCGAACGATCTAGCTTTTATTGCAATTCATTTGAAAATTTAATAACATCGCGATGTTCTAAAAATTACGCAGTGATGTCTGAACGACTCTAAACATTCGCTTTTATTCTAATTTGAGTAAAAAAATACTCGATATTTCTCAAAATTATCTACGCTTACATTTGATGGAAAATAGAATTTCCCAAAAAACAACTTCACTTTCTCTTACCGAATAAAAGTATTGCCTTAAATATTATTAACCCGTATTTGATGGCGTCGGTTCTATTTCGGTTATTACGTTCGATTGTCTCGGTAGTAGATTCGGTTCGATCGTTTCGTAGACTTTTCTATCGCGATGAATGGAACTGTCATCAACGGACTGATGGTTGCTATTAGTATTTCGAACTTGGTAACAGGTCGCCTTAAAAACACATAGAGCGAACGTAGCAAAAGATAGATTGAGTTTATTAGCCAGAAGTTATGGCGGGGTTAAGGAGGGTGGATACAGATGATCGCGGCTGATTATCTCGTTTTAACGTTAGAATCCATCGGGGGTGAAAATTTGAAATAAAATGGCTGCATGCAGTCACGAAACCCCAAAGGCTTCGTTAGTTGCTCTTGCAGATAGCATCGCGAAAGAACCATACACTTGAAACAAACAGTTAATCGACGAATAAAATATTCAAGGCGTCGCTGAATATTCATAAGCGCGTAATTATTAAACAGGAACATGCCTACTACATTGGTAAATGTATTTGAATACTTTATAATATTCCGGCCGCAATTATACGCCTTGAACGCTGTTAAATACAATTTTGAACCCATTGAAATTAGTCAATATTTAAATTGTTGTAACTTTGACACTGTTGGCTTATCTTAATAAAACCTTTAGCGGACTTTAGTGAACGGTAAGCGTTATATCGATAAAACCGTACTGATCGCATGTGACTTTTACGGGCTCTATAACGCATAAACTACCGAAATCGGGGGTGGGGAAATATGAAATCTAAAACGGTTTCGTGACGGATCCCGACTTATTTCATTTCCACCGTTAATACGAACACCGCCGATAATTTTTATCTGGATTACAACGAGAAGCCGAGCTTTACATTCCAAGTAAATCACAATCTCGCCGCGCGGCGTCCGAACATTTCGTGCCCGCTCTAAAAGAGAAACACACAAAGTACCGCGGCGTTTCCAAGATGTCGCTCGGAGTTATGTATTTATACGGTTCGCGAATTGCGTCAGTTTTTTTGTAGTGCCGTCAAACGATCCGGGACCGACGTTATTGGTTCGCCGACGTTTTTACGAGGTCTCGTTGCAGCTGAAGGAGCCTTGTAAAGTGTTTTACGAGCCGTGTTTCTCGGGTATCGGGTTGCGGACGCAACGGGTCTCCCGCAAGACGCATCGTCGATCTTCGAAATTAAATTCGAGATTAAAATTGAAAGCCGTTCCGCCCATGTTCGAGGCGAACGGAGGGGGTAAACGGGGGACGGATCCATGAAATTTCATAAGACTCCGTGGCTGGCGGTTTCCACCGGGTTCTCGAAATTATGTTAATCCGAGCGCTCGCGCGTTTCGATGACAACGGGAGTTATCGTTGTCCTGGATCGTTCGCACGTCCCCTGCTAAATTAGACGGGAGCTACGAATCTCACCTGGTTTTTAACCGAGCATTACGTGATTACAGATCCAATCCCGGAATGATGATCCGCCACTATCTGATGCTGCTCTCCTGGCTGTGCGCGGTCCAAGGGAAAATAGGTAAATGCATGCATGTGTGCGTAAAACTGTGCCAGTTTACCTGTACCACGCGCCGAGCTGTTCTGTTCTTGTTGGTGGTGGTGGTAGTGGAGCTGTTTGTCAAACTGATATGTGCTCGAGACGGCGAATTCCTTCAAATCGAATTTATAACGGGATAATTCTGCCTATAATTATCAAAATGGTTTAAGTCATATGTTTCTTGTGTCGAGATATTTAATATCGTAAAAATTACATTGAACTCATTTCTTTTTTAATTTTGACTTAACTCGCGGTACTCACAAACCGCTAGACCACGTACACGTACGCGAGGATTGCAAGGGTCCGCGATTCCACTTCTGATTTCTCGATAATACAAAGACGGGGTTTTTTAGTAGTCAAAATCGGTAGATGAAAGATCAATCTAGGGCGCTGTTTGCCTCAAAAGTCCTTCGTTTACGGTTCCGAGCAATGGTTTTGCAATATTCGGCTGCATGTTGCCCGTCGGAGAGACTGCAGCAACATGCGACGGGCAACATGCAGCCAAATATTGCAAAACCATTGCTCGGAAACGTAAAAGAAGGACTTTTGAGGCAAACAGTGCCCTAGATTGATCTTTCATCTACCGATTTTGAGTACTAAACTACTCCGTCTTTGCATTATCGAGAAATCAGAAGTGGAATCCCGGACCCTTGCAATCCTCGCGTACGTATACGTGGTCTAGCGGTGTGTGAGTGTACCCTAGCGGTGTGTGAGTGTTCACGCGCGAGTTTCATCTGCTGGAAAAGGCCCCCTTAAACCACTTTTATAATTATAGACAGAACGTTCAGAATTATTCTGAACACTCCTTAATAATTCTACATTCATTGTTGCACTAATCTTTAACGTATCGTGTCACTATGCATATCTGCAGCATCGGATTGACAATATTCTCCTGTCACCTTGTTTGATTCGTTCTCTGCAGACATACATGTACAGATTATATTTAATTATAAGGGGAGGTAGATACGTGGATCCTGGATTAAATTGTTTCACCACGTGAAATGTGTAATAAACATCCGAATTAGTACAAACGGGACGCGGCAAATTATCTAAAATGAGCAATCATAGATCGTGTAATGACCTCTCAATTGTTTCTAGCACAATAGCAGCGCAAGCGCCCTGATTATTCGATACACTGTGTCCTCGGTAATGGTCGGTCGAGTTATTTTATGATTGCGAAGGGGCTCTGTTAATAGATCGGTAAGTGTTCCGCGATTAAACGGTGAAATCAAGAGAAAATAGCCGTACCGTTTGTTCTTCGTGAAGCTTGATATAGAGAGAAGTGAATTATTTAGGTATTCTGACCTATTACTCTTCTCTATTTCGGTTAAACAATTTGACAAAACCGATCCGATTCGCGGTCCGGTATTTTAAATAATCATGTTACCAATAAATAACGAACAGGTTAACGATATTTGCAGCCCACGAAAAGTGCAATCCGGAACATTTAAAAAAAACTCTTAAAAATATTTATTTATGCATTATTAGAATGACAGGGATCTCAGAATTTTGAGAGAATGATTTCGAACGAATTAAACAAGGTGAGTCTATTAAATTCTAGGGCTGACAAATTTCTCTTTTTGCGGAAGTATTCCAGTTCGAAAACCGAATTTTCCTTCCGACCTGAAATGTTTCTATTTATATTAGGTTGTAAAGAAAGAAATTCAGAATTTAAACCTGTTTTTAAATTGTTATAACTCACGTAAATAACAATTTTAGTAAAATTCTTTTAATAAAAACAATAATGTGAAAATTAATTTTATAGAAAATTTAATATTGTTTAATAGTAATATTAAATTATTATGAGAATTGATGTTAATATTGTTGAGGGGAATAGTATTAAAATTAACTTTGCAGAGAATTTAATATTTTATTATAATATGTTTTAATAAAAAGAATAATGTGAAAATTAATTTTATAGAAAATTTAATATTGTTTAATAGTAACATTAAATTATTATGAGAATTGATTTTAATATTGTTGAGGGGAATAGTATTAAAATTAACTGTACAGAGAATTTAATATTTTAGTAAAATTCTTTTAATAAAAACAATAATGTGAAATTAATTTTATAGAAAATTTAATATTGTTTAATAGTAACATTAAATTATTATGAGAATTGATTTTAATATTGTTGAGGAGAATAGTATTAAAATTAACTGTACAGAGAATTTAATATTTTGTTATAATATGTTTTAATAAAAACAATAATGTGAAAATTAATTTTATAGAGAATTTAATATTGTTTAATAGTAACATTTAATTATTATGAGAATTGATTTTAATATTGTTGAGGGGAATAGTATTAAAATTAACTTTGCAGAGAATTTAATATTTTATTATAATATGTTTTAATAAAAAGAATAATGTGAAAATTAATTTTATAGAAAATTTAATATTGTTTAATAGTAACATTTAATTATTATGAGAATTGATTTTAATATTGTTGAGGGGAATAGTACTAAAATTAACTGTATAGAGAATTTAATATTTTGTTATAATATGTTTTAATAAAAACAATAATGTGAAAATTAATTTTATAGAGAATTTAATATTGTTTAATAGTAACATTTAATTATTATGAGAATTGATTTTAATATTGTTGAGGGGAATAGTATTAAAATTAACTTTGCAGAGAATTTAATATTTTATTATAATATGTTTTAATAAAAACAATAATGTGAAAATCAATTTTATAGAAAATTTAATATTGTTTAATAGTAACATTAAATTATTATGAGAATTGATTTTAATATTGTTGAGGGGAATAGTATTAAAATTAACTTTGCAGAGAATTTAATATTTTATTATAATATGTTTTAATAAAAACAATAATGTGAAAATCAATTTTATAGAAAATTTAATATTGTTTAATAGTAACATTAAATTATTATGAGAATTGATTTTAATATTGTTGAGGAGAATAGTATTAAAATTCACTTAGAGAGAATTTAATATTTTGTTATAATATGTTTTAATAAAAAGAATAATGTGAAAATTAATTTTATAGAAAATTTAATATTGTTTAATAGTAATATTAAATTATTATGAGAATTGATTTTAATATTGTTGAGGGGAATAGTATTAAAATTAACTTTGCAGAGAATTTAATATTTTATTATAATATGTTTTAATAAAAACAATAATGTGAAAATTAATTTTATAGAAAATTTAATATTGTTTAATAGTAACATTTAATTATTATGAGAATTGATTTTAATATTGTTGAGGGGAATAGTACTAAAATTAACTGTATAGAGAATTTAATATTTTGTTATAATATGTTTTAATAAAAACAATAATGTGAAAATTAATTTTATAGAGAATTTAATATTGTTTAATAGTAACATTTAATTATTATGAGAATTGATTTTAATATTGTTGAGGGGAATAGTACTAAAATTAACTTTGCAGAGAATTTAATATTTTATTATAATATGTTTTAATAAAAACAATAATGTGAAAATTAATTTTATAGAAAATTTAATATTGTTTAATAGTAACATTAAATTATTATGAGAATTGATTTTAATATTGTTGAAGGGAATGGTACTAAAATTAACTGTATAGAGAATTTAATATTTTGTTATAATATGTTTTAATAAAAACAATAATGTGAAAATTAATTTTATAGAGAATTTAATATTGTTTAATAGTAACATTTAATTATTATGAGAATTGATTTTAATATTGTTGAGGGGAATAGTATTAAAATTAACTTTGCAGAGAATTTAATATTTTATTATAATATGTTTTAATAAAAACAATAATGTGAAAATCAATTTTATAGAAAATTTAATATTGTTTAATAGTAACATTAAATTATTATGAGAATTGATTTTAATATTGTTGAGGAGAATAGTATTAAAATTAACTTTGCAGAGAATTTAGTATTATTTAAAATTTAAAGCTGTGCATTCGTTGACACTTTCTTTGCCTAGTTTGAAGAAACTCACTTCGGCCTAGTTTGAACTAATTAAAAAAAATAATGCGAAAATCGCGTTTTGACATCCTGAAATAAAAGCCAAATAATTTGATAAAAATTTGAATAAAAGTAAATATCAAAAGCACAATTAAGTAGAGCGTAAAACAAGCTGTAATATGACTTATAACTCATTAAATTAAGGTAAATTGGTATAAAATTTCGATTAAAACAAAGGAACAAAAATCGTGCATTTCTCTCTTTACAACCTAATATAATACCTCATACACAGTACTTTTAGTAATGTACAGAATATAAATTTAACGATGCGAAAGTGAGAATGATGGGAAAAGGTGTATTACTTTCAAATTCCCGAATCGTCTACCGGATCATATGAATTCCGTCGGTTTCCGTAGTTGGTATAATGATCGGCAAAAACCGAAGTTTCCGAGAACATCCGACGAGAGCGATAGCGTGCCCCGGGTCCGGAATGTAAATGTAGGCAAATGAAGTATAACGTAGCACCATTTACGCGGCTCAATCGAATTTTCGGTTAGTTGGTGAATTAATCAGCCCTAGAAACATCGCGATTCATTGAGAGACATTGTACACAATGCTCTAATGATTCTTGCCGTTAGAACGCCATTAGTCGGCCATATGCGAGATTCATTGCAGCCGAGGGGTGTACGCGTGTATACATGGTTCTATACACGGGTCTATGCATGCACGCCGTGCATATACGCGCGCGTGTATGGTCCACAGTCGATTATTAAAACGGGGAAAGTTTAGCCGAATGTGGGTCGATGTTCTTTGACGGTGCGGCACGGCCGCTAGAGAATTTATTCGTCAGTCGTACGTTAACTTCTCTCGCGGTGCGGTTAATTATGGATGGGGTTAACAAGTTGCCACGGAGCACTCGCTGCGTAAGTGTTCTAATAATATGGCTGAAACGACGGTAACGCCGTGACCTAATTTCTAAACTTTCGCTCAACAGTATTAAGTCTCTTTGCCATAACTTCGAAATGAAAAACCGAACGATTCTCATCCCTTCCTCGTTCGAAACCATCTCTCTTCACGGTTCAATGTCGCCGACACGGCGCACAGTGGTCTGAGAGCGGCAGAAAACGGCAAAAACCCTAGGAAAGCTCTATTTCGGGGAAAATCTCGAAAAAAAATGTTTGTAACCGTTCTTGGTCACGAAAAATAATAGATACATTAAAAAATAAGTAATAAATTAATAATAAATAATAAATTTTACACTTAAATTGAATATAAAATAAATTTAAAATGTAATATAATTCAATTTAAATTAAAGATAATAAAAAATGATTCCTCTCCATATGAAATAACTACTTAATTTAAAAAACAATAATTTCATGTCAATTAAAATAAAATGAAATAATTTCATGGAAATTTATTATGTACAGTATACAGGTAAGGTTTATTTGCATTTTGGTCACGAAAAATAATACATAAATTAAAAAATAATTAATAAAATAATAATAAATAATACATTTTACACTTGTTTTCAATAGTATGCATTGTGAGAATTGTTAACACGATTTTTCAAATATTTCCGATGATCCGACAAAAAATTTTTCAAACGAAAGTTGATTAGTGTTCATTTTTCTACAAACTTCAATACAAAAAATTAAAGAAAGATCTCTTTTTGTATAAAAAATGAAGGTCATCTCAATTTTTTAAATATTAACATATATTTTTCACTTCATAATATTTTAACTGGTATCAAGACGAATCCCACGACCTATAAATAATATAACATTAAACCTTGAAATAACGCTACAATAGTTTTGGCCTCAAAAAGCGAGCTACCGTCACTGTGTGACGGACCGTCAAGCGTTCCAGAAAGCGGAGCGTTCTTTGACGCGTTCTCACCGATATTTCATGAGATAAAACCCAAAGCCGCAGGTTACCGCAGCTGAGCTTTGCATTTATTGTTTACTTAGATATCTACAAACGTTATTTTTCCATTGGCACGTTGGCGCAGTTTGGCGCAAGAGAGATATCGTCTTTCAAACTTCATTAACGTTGCTCTTTTCCCCGTTTAATAGCATTATCTGCAAAACTACTCGAAAAAATTAAAAATAAACATTTTTCGCGATTTATTCCGGGTCTTCGTACTTGAAGGATGCCAGAAAAGAAAACATTATTTACATTACTATTTTTACAGGCGCATACGGTTTCTTCAAACATGCGCTTGAATTTATGCTGAAAACTAGGTATGTTTAGCATGGCCAACTTTAAGACGTTCTACAACAAAGTGAATTTGGATTCTGAACTGATTCATCCGAAAAATGTTTGAATTTACTCTCCTACTAGTCAAAAATATAAAAAATTTGGTTTTTTAAGAATCTTGAAAATATGGGGTTTTTGCCGCTCTCAGACCACTGTGCGGCGCGACTGTGCGAAAATATTATAACGTTCGAAGTGTTGTTCGAATATTTCGGAATACCGTGCCAAGCAAGCTTCATCTATTTGAATTAATTATTGCAGTTGAAAGTTCGCCGAACTAATATTGAAACAGTGAGCTCGCATTTGCTTAGCTTATTCGATTAATTGGAACGCTCGGCCGACGTACTGGAATTAGTTTTAACCAGCTGGAAATTTGAGCCTTCGAATGCTTTCGAGTGTTCTTTATTTGGAAATACGTTAAATATGAAACATTTTCGATTGAAACGGCTCGAGAGCCTTTACGTTAAATTCGAGCGTTGTTATTCGAATATCGATCAATTCGAGTGTTCTTGATTTGTCGAACTGTTTTTCATTCAGATGGAAAATTCGAGGGCCGAAGTCAATGACAAATGACCAATCCAGAGAAGTCTGCCTGCAGTTCATGTTTCATTGATCACTCAAAACTTCAATCGCTTCGATTTTTCGATAAAAACCAGAGGTTAATTAACCCTTTGCAGTCTGAATTTGTTTATTATTTCGTTGCCGATAACTTTCTGTCGTTTAAAGTGTTTTATTCGGGGCGTACGTCAAAGGAGAGTTCAGATATCGATTGATGCTAATTTTAAACAATTCCTTTGGCTAACTAGGTACATTAGAAATAGCTAAACGTGTACAAGTAAACAAAAAAACCAATGCTATGGAATATAATGCATATTTTAATTGGCAATATGAAAATACAGCATCAAACTACACGCAGGAAAATGCGCAGAGTTAATATTTCGCTGATTGTCAAACTTCGATTAGAGCTTGATTGGAGCATCCCGAATTTTTCCATCGCAGCCGCGCGCAAATGAATCAAATTCCCATTCATAATCGAAATTCCGAAATTACGCAGAAACGCCAGACGGCGCAGATTTTCTCTGGAAAACAAGCGTTGCCGAAGGGGCGCGCGGGCAGTTCGAACAAAACAAAAAAATACTTCGCGGGTAGAACAAACAAAAAGGCGGATAAAAACAGCGCCGTTCTAGTTAACAGGTTAATAAAGAAGAATCCGGCCGAATAAAACAATCAAGGGTCGCGTGTACCAATCGCATTCGTATTCCGTTACGGTTTCCATTTGTTTTGATAAATTTAACCTCCGTATCGGATCGATCTCCGTTCTAATTACCTTGCAAAGTGGCCCCCGCCTTGTTCAGCCGTCCGTTCGCCCCCCGAACGGACCACCCGCTCTCTCCGGTTAATTTAAAACAATCCAGGCTACATCAAGAAATCGAATACATTTCAATTTCAACTCGGTCTCCCGGAAATTTCCACTTCCAAGGGGGATCGGTTCACTTTGCCCGTGTCTCTCGCATCCTTTTCCACGGGACACACGGGGCCGCGTTTCGTTCCGTGATTGCACAAAGTCTGTTCTCTCGCATACACTCCCGCTCAAAATTATAGCACGTCTTTAATCCCTCAGTGACAACGTGCTACTTTACATTCGCAACGAATGACGATCGCAAGGTAACGCACTTGGACAGTAAAGCGGATGTTTTCAAAGTTTTTAATCAACCCATTTTCAATGCTCACTAGACTGCGGATCTTTATGCCTTTATTATGGTTTACAAAACCTTTCAAACAAAATTTCAGTACACTTTTAATCAATTTTAGTAAAACTGAAAATTCCACAAACACGCGCAGTCTAATGATCACCGAGAAACGAACAATAGATTAATATTTTTAATTTACAATTTCAACAAGATATTCCTTTGGGTATCTACGTGCTATAAAAAGAACGACTAAAAATTTTGGTTTTGTAGAGGCCTGCGACAGTGGCTGACCAAATATAATTCGGACTAATCCATTCTTTTTACTTTTCTTTTTCGTTGATAAGTTTACGAGAGTTTTCTTGCAACTTCTATTTCAAACTTGAGCTTGAGGATCCCAAAATTTCGACTGCTTGGGGCCTCCACTTGACTTGAGCCGCCACTGGTCCGCGAACCAAGTGTCGAGGACACGAGCTGCCTTTTTGACTGGGAGTGTAGAGCCGTTTTCCCTGTATGGTGTACCAGCGTCGTCACCGGCGGCATCGTCCATCCGGAGGGCGACGTTACATCAGTTTGCAGGGCAACCGGGTAGCAAAGAAACGTAGAATGCAAATGCGGCGCGACGGGATGCAAATAAAAGCCCGAAACGAAACGAAACGATACGAAACGCGGAAGGCGCACGACCTCGTTTCTCTCTCTGGTTGCAGGGTATTTCTGGCACATCACCGACATCCACTATGATCCGAGGTATTCCACCCAGGGAAACGCAGCTAGCAGTAAGTAGTTCCCTTGCTGTACGACAGCGGTCCTCTCTAAAGCATGCACGCATCCACCTAGTCCCCCCTCCCACCCTAAAACGTTCACAGAGAGACTAGCAACAGCAATAGCCCCCCTCCCGAACCTCTTTTATATTCGGCCTCTGGTGTTCCCTGCATCGAGCCTATATCCTCTGCTCGTTCCCGTCGGTATTTACCGATCGTTTTAAAGTACCTGGCGTGTCTAGCTGGCACGAGGTTTGCATGAAATAGCGTTGCCTCAAATTGCGTCCCATACCGGGCGGACCCCAACAACCACACATACCCCTCTCTCCTCTCCTTTCGACCCCCTCACTCCGTGTCATTTGGACGTTAGCGAGGCTGTACGTGACCGAACGGTATGCTTTTCCCTCCTTCAAAGGTCACTCGCTCCCACATCCTTGCGACGTTTCCCTCCGCGACGCACGGCTTTTCTTTTGTTCAACCCTCTATGCCCAACCACTCCGTCAAACCCTATGCTTCGGCCCGTTCACGTGTGCCCGTTCAATCCGGCTAAGACCGGCCGTTTACTCGGGTTACATTGAAATCGCCGACAACGGTTTCGCTGAGGCTCGCTTCACGGACAAGAATTCGCCGGAACCGACGCTGAACGACGCTCCTGGGTACGCCTAAAGCGCGGAATTCCTCGAATACTACAAATTCGAAAAGTATTTCTCTGACTCTGCTGTTCACCCTAATCCTCGAAAACTCTCGTATCAGTCGAATATGAAGCAAGCATTACAACGGGGGAGATAGAGTTAGGGTAGTACTGCGGATTTGATGGATGTATACGTAAAAATGGGTAGGTCCAATTTCTGACAGTAGAAAAATTTGAAGAATTTCAATTTTCAACCCACAGTCGGCGTACAAAGTATTCGTACACCTTTCAGAAACGAATTCATTTTTCAAAATTGGACTCACAATTAGTGTTCTTTCTCGAGAAATTTTATAATTGGTTACACTGTCCAACACCAAATTTGTTCCCTAATTACTGTTGGGTCCTTCGTATAGAGTTTTTTGCGCTGATTCCGAATCTGTTTTTAATTTTTTTCCTCTACGCACAGTTTTTGAGAAACATGACTTTGAAAAAAAGACTTATTTTTCAACTTTAAACAAATATTGTAGTGTTATTATAAATGATATCGAATTGTTCTTTATAGCAAATGATTCTGTAGACTTTCCCGAATACAGCGATATCAAATATTAGTACATTATGATTGTTTAAACATGTTTAAATAATCACTAAAGGCGGAGAGACATCACTCTTGCATCAATTTTTGAGGATATTTTGCAATTTATCTCAAAAAATAAGGGTCCAACGGAAAATCGAACTATACCATGCGATAGAGCAGACTTTTATCTTGAGAAACCCCGCTTTGAAGTTTGAAACGTCGCCGTTTTTATCGAACCAGAAAGCAAAATATCTTCGCCCGACATGAGTTGCCGCCAGTGGCGCTCACCATTACAACGGTCGTTCGCCGCTCCGTACTCATGTCGGGCGAAGATATTATGTTTTCTGGTTCGAAAAAAACGTCGACGATCCAAATTTGACAGGGTGGCTTCTCAAGATAAAAGTCTGCTCTATCGAGTGGTATAGTTCGATTTTCCGCTGGACTCTTATTTTTTGAGATAAATTGAGAAATATCCTCAAAAATTGGTGCAAAAGTGGTGTCTCTCCGTCTTTAATGATTATCATAATGTATTAATATTTGATATCGCTGTATTCGGGAAAGTCTACAGAATCTTTTGCTATAAAGAACAATTCAATATCTTTTATAATAACATCACAATATTTGTTTAAAGTTGAAAAATATGTTTTTTTTCAAAGCCATGTTCCTCAAAAACTGTGCGTATAGGGAAAAAATTAAAAACAGGGTCGGAATCAGCACAAAAAACTCTATAAGAAGGACCCAACAGTAATTAGGGAACATAAAAAAAGTTGAAATTTGTTGGACAGTGTTATCTCTCATTTCTCGAGAAATTTAAATCTAGGAAAATTCTGACGAATCTCATTTATTTTATAACACATTTTCGGAAATGAACAAATATGTATGTCCTACCATCAGTCAAAATATGCTACATTTTAATGTGAATATTTAAATATCTCTGTTACTTGTGATTATACGAAAAACTGTAAGAGCAGAAATTTGCACTGTTTAATTAGGTAAATATAATGGCAAAATAAAAAAATTTTTTGGAAACCATATTTCGAAATTTCAAGGTCATCGTTATTTTTATTTAAAGGAGGTCATATAATTATTCTATATTCCTATTCAGAAAAAAAGACAAATCCAACGATGTGCCATGTTCCATCCCTAACAGCACAAGATATTGTATACACATTCATATAATATCAAAAAGAGATTCAATCTGTTTTTAATATTCAAATATACATACAATATTTATTTTACATTAAGTACCAAATATTCTTTTTTATATAAGTTAGGAAGAAATATTTTTCTCATATGAAAAAGTGTGGCTTAAAAAATATTTATCCAACATTTTTGTGCTACCAGGGATAGTTAAGGTGAATTTCACAATTTTAAAAATTTTCAATTTAAGTGGGCCACGTCATCCTTTTATCCGATCGATCTGAAACTTTGCACAAATATTTTTTCTCACCTAAAGGAACAATACTGGATAGTTGCGTGCATCGTATCTCGATAAAAATTTTTCTCCAAGTGTAGCTTAGGTCCACCCTAATGTACATATTGGACAGGAATAAACATTGAGTTAATGTTTTTTGCGCTTTCGATAAATATTATCAATGATATTCCAAATATCATAAGTTTTCCAATATGTATTATTTTCTTAATAATTCTAGAGAATTCTCGAGAAATATAGTCTTATTTCTCATTTCTCGAGAAATGAATAATGTTGAGAAATCAGGATCACTACTCACAAGTAACACTACTCAACTGATACTCACTGATTTGAATGAAATTTAACGTACACCGTAAACACCGAAAAATATTATATTAAGTACGTGTTTTTTTGTTTCGGCTAAATACGCTTTTTAGGGGTAGAAAGCACCCCTCAACCTCTGGAGGTGGAAACGTTTGTGGCTAATTATTTCTTAAAGGATACAGTTTCTGAAAAAAGTGCTAGATCCAGAGTTGTACAGATCTTTGTGATGCACTTGATGGCGTCCTTGAAATCGACCTTGAGTTCGATTTTCAAGGTCGTTTGACAATCATTTCATGTTTATCAAAGGGACTGTTTATCAAAGCAACAGCTAAATCCGGCAAGTCCGGCTTATTATTTCCAAATTTAATTGGAAACTACTCCTTCTAACGTCTGAGAAGAAACTCAAGCTGTTGGGTCCAATTTTGAAAAAGTAATTTGTTTTTTTAATGTGTACGAATACTTTGTGCACCGACTGTATTAATCATATTCAACAAGAAATTCAATATTTATTTCAGTTTTTATCTTCGGGATCGATGAATAAAATGAACTTTGAAGTTTTCCGGTAAATATTCGTGATTGATACAGTTCGGAGAGTTTGTTTCGGCGGCGATTCGGTGTTCTACGATCCCGTGAACTGCATGACAGAGTCGAAATCCAGTAAACCTCGTTACGGAACGTTAGTGAGTGAGCAAGCGACTAATGGCACAGCTGATGGCCGTTGCCATCAAATCTGGTTCCGATGAATTCTTGTCGGTTCGGAACGGTGTCAGTTGGAGCCGGGCGTCGTCGGTGTCAATGTAACCCTCGTTTGCCCGTATTTTCAGTGTGCTGGGACACGAGAAACACCGGCGACAGCGGTCGGATACGGCTCGACAGAAAGCTGGCAGGGGAGTTCGGCGACTATAACTGCGATTCACCGTGGGCCTTGATCGAATCAGCGGCGAGGGCAATGAGATCGGAGCGCGGCGAAGGAATCGAATTTGTCCTCTGGACGGGGTAGGTTCTCTTGCTGGTGCATAGACAGACAGATAGACAGACGGAAGAGAGGGAGAGAGAGAAGAGTCGATCGCCCCGGGCCGCCTACGACGCCCACGCTCGATTAATCGCTTTACCACCGCGCCGCACCACCGGCCGGATAAGAATCTACCGAGGAATTATGTTTGCCAGACATTAATTGGATGGTAATCGCGGCGTAGGAAATTCAACTAACCGGATCTTATGGAGATTATCGGGCCGGGAGCGGCGCGGACCCGAACGACGCCGAGTTATATCGAATCGGCGGACCCTTTCAAGATGCATTCCAGATCGATAGATTGTTTCAACCGGAAGAGTTTGCCTCATTAGGACGCTCGAATCTAATCAATGAGAGTGTACCGATGGAATTACTTTAATGGCGCCGCCAGGCAAACCTTGACTCCCGAGCTGGAATTATTGACATTAATGAATAATGTATTTTCTTTTTAAATAGAACATAGCCTCGCTGGAATTGCTTCGTTTCCTTAACCGATCGTGATTTCTGGTATTTTTGGCCGATGCAACGGTGGAGGTTGATTCTTCCTTGACTTTGATATACGACGCAGTGTTATTCCCTTCTCTGAAATCGATTATGGTTGTTAGACAGAGATGTATTAATGCATGTACCTTAATTCAGCGTGGAGACAAAGGGTATAGCCGGATAAGCATGGGCCAGCGGCCCCCGCTCCGATTTTCCTGATTCCTGTCTTAAAACATCGTTTTATGTCTAAAAAAACATTGTGTAAAATTTCAAATGTCTACCCCCACCGATAGGGGTGATATTGAGGTAAATTCCCCCGCACTTAAATGCAATTTGCGCTAAAACGAGAAAAGATATCGACATGGGATAAACGGCAAATAAAAGATATAGATACACTCTATATTTCAGATTTTTTTCAGAATTTTTTGCTAATTATTTATAGTTGAAAATAATTAATTAATTTTTTGGGAATTTTTTGAACTATCTTCCCCTAGGTTGACACCTACCAAAAATTTCTAAAATATTGCTATGATTCTAACCTATTTTGTAAAAAAATCTCAGAAGTGTCCGTTTGGTGGAACAGTGTCAAAAAAAATGAAGTATGCCGGCGAACGCTCGGTTTGATCAGTAACGACGCAGCGACCGATTCCCCTTGCGGCGGCTAGTGACGGGAGCGAACGGGAAGTCGGCGCTTGTACGGAATAGCTGATACATGTAAAAATGCGACTAAATCTTCTAATACATGATTATAGTTAGAAGTCTAAACAATTATATTCTAGACAATAAAAATCGTTTAGTTTATAAATACATATGAAAAAAAGAAAAAAACAAGAAAAGCGCTGACTTCCCGTTCGCTCCCGTCACTAGCCGCCGCAAGGGGAATCGGTCGCTGCGTCGTTACTGATCAAACCGAGCGTTCGCCGGCATACTTTATTTTTTTTGACACTGTTCCACCAAACGGACACTTCTGAGATTTTTTTACAAAATAGGTTAGAATCATAGCAATATTTTAGAATTTTTTGGTAGGTGTCAATCTAGGGGAAGATAGTTAAAAAAATTCCCAAAAAATTAATTAATTAATTTCAACTGTAATTAATTAGCAAAAAATTCTGAAAAAAATCTGAAATATAGAGTGTATCTATATCTTTTATTTGCCGTTTATCTCATGTCGATATCTTTTCTCGTTTTAGAGCAAATTGCACTTAAGTGCGGGGGAATTTACCTCAATATCACCCCTATCGGTGGGGGTAGACATTTGAAATTTTACACAATGTTTTTTTAGACATAAAACGATGTTTTAAGACGGGAATCAGGAAAATCGGAGCGGGGGCCGCTGGCCCATGCTTATCCGGCTATACCCTTTACAGGATCGAAATTATTGGGTTCGAACGTTCTGTCGTATTTTAATACATAGCAGGTAATTTTGCTAGTGCCTGAAAACCACATGTTGCTAGTGAGCGATTGATTCAAATGTTTTCTTTAAAATACGACAGGACTTTCCCCTCCAACCTAACTCTAAAACTAATTTTTCTTTTGCTTGTTTAGTGGAACGTGACTTGATCAGAAGATTCGCTTTCAATTCAAATTACAATCGCGCACACTAATTGAGGATCGAGATGAACGTTCGCTCCCGAGTTGGAAATTTGTCGTATCGATGGAAAATTTATTTCTGAATATTTTTTAATGAAATCCACTTCGGCCGAAAGGTGTAGAGTTACTTTGGTTCGTGCGTTCGATCGTGACTCGTATTATGTTTGCGCAAACAATATCTCATCAGCGCGTGCATGCACAGGCCTGTTCTATCGCATTCCGGCATCTCGGACATGAGTTGTATATTTTGTTGGCATAAAGGCTTTTATTTTCGATGATAAAAAATTTGCATATATGATTTCGTGCATTGTTCATTCTTCGTTCGATAACTCGAGCCGGCCGATGCTCGAAAAGGGCATTAAAATCAAATGCAAGTTTAATAAAGCGAGCGTCGGTCGAATATCGAGAAATGTAACACTATTTATGATCGGTTTATTTGATTTGCCAGGCAGCAGAGTCACCGTACGTACAATGTTTCATTACGGACAGATATGCATATAACATATGTAGTATATTTCTGTACGTGACTAATTGAAGAGGGAAGCTTCTATCATAAGAAAACGTTTTCATGCATTGCTGAACAGTTTTAAATTACTTATTGCATTCGCTCCATTCTGGAAGTGGTTGGCTTTAGTTGTGATATTACATTAGAGACTGACGTTTGTGACGTAAATCTTGAAATATCAAAACCTGAAAGTACATATAGGTAATTTGGAAACATAGAATTCCGAAAGTGTACGTTAACTTGATAATATTTCAGCTACGATATTTATGAGACCATAGTTCAAACGTTGAAATATTTTTAGGATGACACGTTTCAATCAAATGCATTCTAAAATATTTGTTATTCAAAAAAGTGATTCCTGAGTATATCTTATTTCTTCACGAGATCTCACTATTTTAAAATTGAAGTGTATATTGTTGTTTCGTTTATTCTGTTTCTCGTGTCGTGAACAATTCACTGGTGTACTATAATGTTGTCTCTGGAGTAGTTTAAGATCGTTTACCGTGGCCAGTCGGACAAGTTGTTCCTATTTCACTTGTTTGATTGCAGGCCGTGTGTATTCTATTTGTCTGACCATGTCCGTCTTCATTCCACTTCTCTGATTGCGGGTCGTCCCTATTCTACTGTTTGGCCGTAGACCACGCCTGTTTCACTTGTCTGATCACAGGCCACCTCTATTCTACTTGTTTGACCGTAGATCACCCCTATTTTACTTGTTGACCGTAAGTGGTCCCTATTCCCGACGTCTGACCATAGCTATCCTACTCTACTTATCTGATCAGATGTCGTTCTATCTTATTATTACTATTTTGAAATATTGCACTCACTTTAATACACATTAGACTCCCGAAGAGTCCGGCACGAATGTTCTAAAGTGAGAACAAAATTTAACTTAACCCTCATCCGTCCCTCGTGTCAATTTGACACAGTTTTCCTGAAATAAGTAACACTGTTCTGTTGTTTGTAGGTAAATTTGTCTGAAACTTTGTGACTTTAATTTTTTTAATGCGAAACATATAACTGCAAAAACCTAAGATTTAAATGTTAACTCATCGATTTCAATGAAAAAAAACTCGAAAAGTAACTGTCTGACCTGTTATTTTATTGATTTTTTTATCACTGTGTCAATTTGACACCGAGGGACAGATTCAGTTCGTGAAATGAGGGACGGATGAGGGTTAAACACTAATGGCGGGTTCTCATATTTTTAATTTGCGATTATTAAGATTGTAAAGATGATTCTCTGAGGAATTATTTGCCAAATTTATTTCTTTCGGTATATACACTCCTCAAAAGAATTAAGGGATTACTCGTGCGAATCCGAAAAATTAGTCACACTTTACGCGATCATGACTCAGTTAAAAATTGTGTTATTGATATCGTTAAACAATGGTTCGAAAGCCTGAAACCTCTAGTTTCAGATGCTCTGTTTGAAATTGTTACTATGTTGGTTTTTTACAAAGTTATAGCGAGATGAAGACAACATTGACGGTTAACAAAAATTTTGTGCAACTTTGGAACATCACGCGGGGAGCAACAAATTTTTTTGATAAATCGCGTTAAAAATCGATTTCTTGCAAAATCCTGAGGTCGTAGACAAATCTTGAGACCAGATTTGAAATCAGCGTGAAAAAATCTACGGGAAATGATATAAAGCATGTTAAAAAAAATTTTTTTCCGAACGTGGTACTGGAGAAACCACATTTTCTTGAAATTCTACATGTTTTACGAATTTTCTCAACGTTAAAAAACGTTCGTACCATAATGTCCCTATTTTTTCCATATTCTGCAAAGTTTCAGCTTTAATTTTTAAAAAATTTCATCGCTCTACCTCATTTCTATCGAAAGTTCTTTGATTTTGAATCGAGTTTGGTCGAAAGTTCCCACTTAGCGTATTCAGAGATGTCAGGCAGCCGCTGTACGCGGCGCGCTAATTTCTGCGAAGCACACTTCAAACACAGCTGCCATAGGTACAAAATTGTCGCAGAGAGTTCATGGGATACTCAATCGATTCGGCAGAATCTCTGCTTCAATCTAACGTTCGGATCGTGGTATTACGATCATTTCTCGCCGAGATATAGCGAGTTAAAGAAAAAATGGAAATTGTGCATTTTTTAAGCATATTTTCAGAAACACCTGGCATATCGAAATGTTAATGAAATTGAAAAAACAAAAGGAGTGTCTTGAAGAGAAAGAAACGCTCTTTCTATTGCTTTTTTGCACAAGATTCTACGATCATTTTTTCGCTTTCTGGAACCAGTTAAAGTTAAAAAGCCCATATTTACTTCAACGTTGAATAACTCGAATAAAAAAAATCGCACAATATTCAACAACCACACAATTTACACAGGAAAGATAGCCCTTCCAAATAATACTAACGCGATTTATCAAAAAAATTTGTTGCTCCCCGTGTGATGTTCCAAAGTTGCACAAAATTTTTGTTAACCGTCAATGTTGTCTTCATCTCGCTATAACTTTGTAAAAAACCAACATAGCAACAATTTGAAACAGAGCATCTGAAACTAGAGATTTCAGGCTTTCAAACCATTGTTTAACGATGTCGATACAGCAATTTTTGACGGAGTTATGATCACGTAAAGTGGGACCAATTTTTCGGGTTCGTATTATTGGAAAAATGGCCAAAAATTTGGACAGACTTTAAATGCATAGTGAACAGTACTCTCGGTATAATATCAATTAAAAAATACTAAACGTATCGGTGTCCCTAAAGAAATGATTTTTGTATCGAAACTCAACTGTTTAAATAACGAATAGCTCGGGGGATAATTACGTTGATTTATTGAAACGAGACAGACTGTAAATTGGCTAACAATCAGCACAGAGCGCCATTTGCATTTGTTAATAGCACGGCTAATTTTCTGTCAAATTTTATTTGAATATCTCTAAATCGGTATACCGTAATTCGATTAAACTGATTCGGTGCGCTGTTGAATTGTCGCGTTCAATTTACGACCGCGTCGACGGCTGTAAAAGTAAAACGGCGAGACTCTGATTTACACGCTACTTTGCGAAATTCTAATCAACGAGTAATCACGCGCGGGCTCGCGACGCAATCAGTGAATTGAATGATAAATCAAAAACGAAACTGATCGGTCTTTAACGCGGTATGCGCGCGGGATGCGTTAATTGAATAATTGATAATCCGCAAACTCGAGGAACAAAGATCCAATGAGCCGTAAGAATTTCTGTTTGCGCAACGCGCCATGGGTACGATTCCGTGTCCCGTATAAATTAAACAGCGCAAATTGCTAGTTTAATGGGGTTCGATCAATTTATCGACGACTGAATTGCGAACGCTAATACACCGCTGAATAATTTGTCGGAACAATCAACGATTCCTGTCTGTCTCGTCAAATCGAATAAAGATTGATTGACGTAATTCTCACGGTTAATTCGCTCATTTTTTATAATATCCTCTGATCCGGTATGCGCCCGGACCGTCGTAAAAATGTCTGTTAAATTCTATTTCGCCGTTCGAATAAACAAATAATCGTAATTTACATTCTCTGCTCACCGATGAAATATTCAGTCGAACCTTCTCCGAAAATCTCCCGTCAACTTGATTTCGCGAAATGACTGAATTTATATCGTACAAAGTCGAATCTTTTTACATAAATTTGTTTTGACCGATATATTTGTCGAACATTTTCCCGTTTCGAAAGCGAATAAATATTATCGGATGAAGATATTTTTTATTGAATATCTGACAAAGCGAAAAATTTATGGAATCGCACGTTTAAATTACGTTCGCTATAAATGTTCGGATAAAAATTCACTGTCGTTGAATAGAAATACATTTGAGTTCGGTATTATTGTAGTTAACTTGTGCGGTATAACGGGATCTATGACTAGATAAGAGTGTAGATATGGACATTGTTTGGCAAATTACCTTCGACTTGCAAGTTTGATGAGATCCATGCCCGATTCAGAGTTAATGCTCAGCAAAGGGATATCTTGGAAGGAGCCCGTTCCAGGTGGAACTGAAAGTTTCAGGTGTCCCAAATTCATTCTATTAATATCGTGTTTCATAGTCAACTTATAGCACAACGATGATACTGCACGGTTGCACGAACAACGTACGCGCTCCGCAGGATCTACACGCGAAATCCGCCATTTCGTAACTCGCGGTTCTCGATCCGAAACTTTTCACTGCTTAAGCTTTCAATTTTGTTTCGTGTTTCGCGCCGATTCAACCCTTTCCGCCAAGCACCTCTATTTTTTGCCGCATTCGTTCTGCATACCTATTTCAAAACTGTTCGACCAAGTACAATAAAAAACCCAATAACAGATCAAATTTCATAGAAAATCAAAGCAAAAGAGAGAAGCTTAATTTAATAGTTCTGAGAATATGTGATATTGCGGATTATCCAATGCTTTAATCAATTTTTTTATAATTATTAATAATTATGTATGTGTACATGTAATTTGCAATAGTATTTTTAAGTATTTTAGAAAATGAAAATAATTTCTGTTTGTTCGTGAGATTATTTCTGCGTTGAAAATGAATTGTTCAATAGAAATAGAAGATTTCCGGGTTGAACCGTTTTCATCCAGTGCAATGCTACGCCCTGCAAGTAATACGTGGAAACTGCCGGGAATAATGGGACTATAAAATCGAATCAGATTTAGAGAAATAAGCGACACTTATTTGTAAGAGGTAAAGCCAGCATTTACCGGCTTCAGTCACGGCTATCTTTCTAATAGCGTTACAGCAAATCACATTTCAAACTTTACAGGTTGCCGAGTAAGCTGTAGCGACACGTGTGCTCACGCGATACCTACAATTTCCCGGCTTTACTTTCCCCATTTATACCACTTCATTCCTCAAACCTTACATTTCGCAGTTTAAGCGTTCAAATCGTTCATTTCGAATTCTATCGTGAAATTTTTCCGCCCGGCAATTTACTAAAACGTACACGAATCGGACGAAGCTCGCTGTTTTTAACGTTTATATTACTCTGGCCAGAAACATTTACGTATTTGCCACCGAGAGACATTAAACGGAGAGTTTGCATATTAAGAGCTATAACACAGAAGCTCGTACAGCGTAAAAATTATGCTCGGTTTGTAAACTCGCGCAGCAGAAATGAAAAATTAGTTGTTTCATTACGAAATTTGATTACGGACCTGCAAGTTTCAGATCTACTGTATCGGCAAAGCTCGATGCATCGTCTTTTTCCAATGATGTTCTGATAAATCAGAGTATAAACTTCGAAACTCCGAAACTTTGGAGTTTCTTCGTTCTTCGGTTTGGCTGGCATTGCCAATTAATTTTCAGCGACATGTGAGAAAACGCAATATCTACGGTTGCTCAACTTACTTTTCGCGATTCATGCCGTTCGACTCCGGAAACTTTCGGTGCCCTGTTTTAAATTGCTATACATAAATCATGCGGTATTTCCAATTTAGAGCGTCGGAACGCGTTCTCGTAAGAACTGGCACGAAAATCAGATACCGAGGGAAATAATGAGAATGTGAAACAGATTTCCCAGAAATTAATCAGAGAATCATCACTGAAAAACAAATACGTCATATCTTATCATTAAAAAAGAACAGATATCTGAAATTGGAGAATATTATGAGAACAGGAAAGAGAAGATTTCCCAGGAAATAATTCTAGAATCGTCTTACAACTGCACACAATTTGCCATCTTATTATTGAAAAAAGAACATCTTCTCCAGAGAAACACAGCAAAATCAATTGTTTTTCTTGTACTTCGTTAGATCGGTACACTTGTTAATTAATTTATATAACTCTAATTAATTATTTTACGTAATGTTTCGTGTCGAACGTAGCCAGGACGTTCCAGCAGTCAACATCAAGACAAGGAAGAAGAATAAACGGTTACAAGTAGACTGCGAATCTTTATGCAACAGGGTGGAATATGAAATTCCACAGGTTCGATCGTTTATTACTAGTTATGAAGCAATTTTGCTAATTATCAAACAAAATCGACGTTTCGATCCTAGTCTGGGTCCTTTTCAAGATTTATTTGAATCGCGTCTGTAAAGTAAATATGTTATACGTTTGTAAATAAAGATGTTACATCAAGGGATGCTAACATTGATCATCTGGAATTTCAATTGTTCTAATTTCTTTTACGAACTGCCAGCTACCTACTGTATGATCAGGGGATTTCCCTATTATTTTGGACAAAATGTTAGCTGGAAATTTGGACAGTTTATAAGTTTATATTTATTATGTTGAGATCTGCAGAGGCTGGAAATAACATCGTATTTTATTCCAGTTTCTTAAAATTCGTCTAGAAAGATTGAGAATTCCGTAAACATCCGCAGTCTAGTTACAAAAACCAATAAGGTGAAGTGCCCTAAGTCTGGACAGTCCAAAAGTGATACCTAAATCTGGACAATTGAATTTTCATAGTAAAATCAGTAATTAAGAGATTAAATAATTATATTATATATTCTGAGGCCTTAGCTACAAGTAGGTGTGAATATTATTTCATTAAGACATCAATTGAAATTTAAAAATGAATTGAAAGTTCATCTGAAAACAGTATACAAAATAGTCTATTTACATGCGAATCATGTGCATTTATAGTTCGAACTTTTGTTAGAAAAAAAGATATAATTTAAGCCCTCAGATAAAAAATAATTATCACGCATAATAATATTGATATTTTTAAATAAATTGGCAATCAAGCTTAACGTAAATAATAATTATTAATTCAAATATTAGATGTCCAAGATTAGGACTGTTTTCAAATATAAGTACTCCATACTGGGACGCGATGACAGTAGCTGTCCCACTCTAAGCTTATACGCAATGTGCTTACGCCTGAAACCGGACACGTGTTTGTGAATAAAATCAACGCATTGTTTGCAAATTATTTAACTACATGTACGTATAATTAGTCTTCTATTAGCTTGAATAACGTATGTAGAAAATGTATTCCGGTTGTGACGTTAATAATACTTTATGTTTACATCTTAAATCTATCAGTATTACTACCTAACCTTAAAAGTTGTATTATGACAAGTTTTATTAAAACAGTAAATGAAAATAAACATATATTTGGTTAAATAATACAATACTATAATCTATGATAAGAATACTACATATTACGCAAAGCATCTTCTATTCGTCATGCGCAACAGCGCCATCAACCAACGTTTTAGGTTATGTTCGCTCGATCAACTCGTAAATTGAATTTGTCCCGATATAGGCTTTACTTCTGTCCAGGTACTAGCTTAGATTGGATTTAATATGTCCAACTGTAGTTTTGAATTATTCTTGTCAATACAATTAAGATATTAACCTAAACAATGATTTTTTTATTTGAAATTACTTTACAAACTCTGAACTGTATGTTAAAACTCTTAAGAAATTGTTTTTGTTTATTTAAAGTGATAAAATTTAAAATGGAAAAACATGCTGTCCAGGCATAGGGCACTTCACCTTATAACCAAAACTTTCAAAAGTTTGCGCCGCAGCAATGAATTTCCGCAGCTCGTCGTTTCGCAGGATCTCGTCGAATAAGTCGACGACGCGTGCAGACGCGTTCCTGCTCCGCTTGCTATCGTTTCCTCGTGTTTACCAGCGAATCGGAGTAATTCTCGCAGCGCTCTCGTCGTATGTAACCAGTGCTAACGAGGTTGTAACTACTTGTTGCAGTGACGCGCTGACGCGCACCGCCGGCATGAGCGCCGAGCTGCGTTTGCAGTGTTTGCGGAATTTGACCGATCTGTTGTCCCGCACGTTTAAGGAACAATTTGTGTTCCCGGCGCTCGGACACGAGGACCTCGGAGTAAGCTTCTCGCAGCTGGCCGTGCTCTGGCAGCAATGGCTGCCGCAGGAAGCTCTGGACACGTTTCAAACCGGTAGGTAGACCAGCTCTCTCTCCGCGCACAGTATCTCTGATTGTGTTCGTCGTGGCGCGGCGTTTAGCTCCACGGATCCGGGGAAAATTCCTCGCTGCGGCGAGCGATACGTGTCTTGTAATGGTAAACAAGGCTGCGGGAAAATACGGAGATGCGATCCAATCGATAGCACCGAATGTCGCTCCGAATTTTCCTGCTGCTAACCTTTTTAAGCACCGAACAACCCTCTGTTATCGTTTACATTTACGAAAAGCGTCGACCAAACAAATTCGTAAACTGACGAATAGATCGCGGATCTTCATGCTTTCGTAGGAAAATTGAGTAGATGAACTTCAAAAATTGTAGGAAAATTTTGAAAATTGAAGATGTCAATAGAAATCATAATTCCCCATTGAAATCGTTTAAAAGAGTCGCGGTCTAGCGATGAAACTTGATCTACGTATAAAATTGTACGAGCTTTTACACTGAAGAAGTATGAAAAATGAGATGTTGGTGATCTAACGGAACGTGTGTTAAATTAACAAGCTACTTGCTCTGTACGGTTTTTCTAGTATAAACAGATGTTAATGTCATGTTCGAGCGCAGTCGCCGGAAGGTTAATATCGTTGCGAGCCTTCGTGGGAACGGCGTGATTTCGTAATTCGAAATTTATTCGTGGAATAACCGAGTTCTTTCACCGGCGGGCCAATAAAAAGCTAATAATACCGGGCAGCACTGTTGAGGGTAGAAAATTACGGAAGAGGAGGCGGGAAGTCGAACATAAGCTTCTGGCAAACTCACTCGACGATTTCAAACACTTGTTACAGCCGGATATTACACGATAGAGCAGCGCTCGGAAAAGTATCGAATCATCTTTCTGAACACAAATTTGTGGCTGAACGTAGTGAACGTGGCGAACGTAGCCGACAACCGTATGCTGCATCGCACGGCAGCCAGCACGATCGATAACACGGAAGATCCTTTCGGTCAATGGTCCTGGTTCGAGTCGACCCTCGGCAATGCAAGGAGGAAGAAGGAAACGGTAAGCAATCTCAACAATCTGTAATATTAACACTCAAACTGTCCTGGTATCGCGCGCGATCCGGCTCCCGCTATTTTTATTAGTTCGCTTCGACCGACATGCAGCTGGAAATAAGAAGAGCTGCATAAAATGTTGAAATCTAAATCGCGCATCTTAAATATTCAGATGGCTTCTGATCGTGACAAGTACGACTGCAGATTTTATATATTCTATATATTTTCGACTAACTTAATTAATCTCTTTCCATCCCATACAACATAAAGTGGGCCTAATTAAAGGTTTGATTGACCGTGCAATCCTACTAGCAAATCCTGAATTTACATCGGATAATTTACTATTGGTAAAAGATGTATTCAGGCGAAACGGGTACCCGGTTAATTTTACATCAAACATCATTATTAAGGAACGTATTGTTGAAATCTATCCCCTCTTGTCGCCGAAAAATTAAAAGAGGAAAGATTCAAGGAAACGGGACCTATTAATTGGAACAACATTAAAAGGATTTTCAGAAAAGTAGGAATAAACACGATTTTCAAAATACCATACTATCTGGAAAATTGGTTTCCACTAAATAAAGACAAGTTATCACTTTGAAACAATTCTAATATAGTATATTCAATACCTGGTAAGGGATGCAACCAAGTTTACATTGGACAAACGACGAGACAGTTAGAAACACGTATCAGAGAACATAAACGTAACATCTTGCTACTTCCAAGTTGGAAGGCTCCAACACAACACACTGCTTTGACAATACATTCAATAGAATTAGACCACAGATTTGATTTTGAAAATGCAAAAGCAATTGATAAAGAAGTTAATTTCAATCAAAGGATATTATTGGAAACTATTCATACGATTAAACATCGCAGCGTAAACTTTAAGTATGAAACACCTAAGATACACGAGTACTACGCAACATTACCGAACCAGTAATTTGTGATGATGAATTCCAAACAGCTTTAATATCCTGTGGCTTCACCACATGCAATAGCACCTAAATGTAATCATTCGTAAACAGAAATGTTCACAGATTGGTCAAAATTGATGTTAATTTAATATTACCATGACATCTTGGTATACAAACAGCTAAAAGTGTGATTATGACTTTTCACGGTTTGAAATAACCGCCAAATATCGATTGGCTCATACGTCGATCGATGATCTGATTGGTCCGTTTCTATTGGTTTCACGTTTGTCCCGGTAGCTTGTGTAACGGCATGGGAACAGCGCGTGTTCTGTTGTTCCAAATTAGTTAAAATGATTTCATTAAGCAAGTGAGTAACGAAGTACACAATTTTGACATTCAACGTTTAATTTACTGATGGTAATAGTCGATACTAGCTATTGTGTTTAATAACACTGTCCAACAAATTTCAACTTTTTTTATGTTCCCTAATTACTGTTGGGTCCTTCTTATAGAGTTTTTTGTGCTGATTCCGAATCTGTTTTTAATTTTTTCCCTATACGCACAGTTTTTGAGGAACATGGCTTTGAAAAAAAAACATATTTTTCAACTTTAAACAAATATTGTGATGTTATTATAAAAGATATTGAATTGTTCTTTATAGCAGAAGATTCTGTAGACTTTCCCGAATACAGCGATATTAAATATTAATACATTATGATTGTTTAAACATGTTTAAACAATCATTAAAGACTGAGAGACACCACTTTTGCACCAATTTTTGAGGATATTTTTCAATTTATCTCAAAAAATAAGGGTCCAGCGGAAAATCGAACTATACCACTCGATATAGCAGACTTTTATCTTGAGAAGCCACCCTGTCAAGTTTGGATCGTCGACGTTTTTTTCGAACCAGAAAGCAAAATATCTTCGACCGACATGAGTACGGAGCGGCGAACGACCGCTGTAATGGCGAGCGCCACTGGCGGCAACTCATGTGGGGCGAAGATATTTTGCTTTCTGGTTCGAAAAAACGGCGACGTTTCAAACTTCAAACCGGGGTTTCTCAAGATAAAAGTCAGCTCTATCGCATGGTATAGTTCGATTTTCCGTTGGACCCTTATTTTTTGAGATAAATTGAAAAATATCCTTAAAAATTGATGCAAAAGTGGTGTCTTTCCGCCTTTAGTGATTATTTAAACATGTATAAACAATCATAATGTATTAATATTTGATATCGCTGTATTGGGGAAAGTCTACAGAATCTTTTGCTATAAATAACAATTCAATATCATTTATAATAACACTACAATATTTGTTTAAAGTTGAAAAATATGTCTTTTTTTCAAAGTCATGTTTCTCAAAAACTGTGCGTATAGGGAAAAAATTAAAAACAGATTCGGAATCAGGGCAAAAACTCTATACGAAGGACCCAACAGTAATTAGGGAACAAATTTGGTGTTGGACAGTGTAATTCACAGACGCAGTTAATATTTTTCTTAAAAATGATCTGAACATAGATCGAAACGTCGAAAATTTCATTAAAATTGCAAAATTGCTTTGAGGTAAAATTGGATCGAACCTGTGCGCTGAGAGCATCATTACATCTTTTATAAATTGATTAAATGTGATTTTGTAAGATGTCGTAAAAAATGAACCGTAAGATAGTGGTATTTCAACATTATAAGGAATTCATTTAGTATTAATGTATTCTTATTCTTGAAATATCGCGGAACAAGAAATATATCGCCTAGACCTCTTTTTCAATAATTATGGGCACATTTTTAATTTTGGGGTTATGTTCGCGGCGCACGGTTTCGATCAAATCATGCGTGCGCCGCGAACATAACCCCAAATTTATTAAAAATGTACGATCGATAACAATTTCTCATTTATTATGGGCACATATTTAAATCTAAATTCAAACTCAACTTTCAATCATTACATTTTCATCTAAATTCACAATTACGGTACCGCCGATATCGGTGGTAGCCGCCACCTAGTTGCGCTACCTAAACTTTTTAATCATCGTGATCTCGAAGCGTTCCTCTCGCAGCAGCAGCAGCAGCATCCCGGGAATCCTGGAAAGAAAAATCTTCCACCCGCAGTGATATCGCGTAATTGTTCCGCTTCCCCCGCATCGTCAAACATTACAGTTGGAGGCAGACGCGTTCTTAAAGCGGGCGAATTCCGACGAACAAACAAAGGCAGATCGCTTAGCGTGGGGTCGTCGGGAGACGATATTATTTGCATCTTCCCGCTCGCGTTTCCCTTTGTTCGCTAAACCGGCTGCTCGAGTCGGTAGCAAAGGAGCGATACGTCGTTCATCCGATAAAGGGCGCGAACTGTTTCGAAGACAGAAGCATAACTTAGCCGTTAAGCATATTACTCTGTTCGCAGAAGTTCGAAGAATCACATCAACGAAACTTAGCACCTTGAACCTTTCTTAAAAAATCTGGAAGACAGTATTGGCACACTTTTTCAAGTTAGAAAATATTGCAATTCGTCTGAATTATATAAAAAATAAATCTTTCCGAGAGAAACATGGTGAAAAAGGTTGCCATAAGCGCCCGGCTTATCTCAGGCTGGTGAAACTCAGCGTGCTCGTAGAGAAAAGACTCCTAAAGAATATTTCTAGCCAGAAAATATTCCCGCAGGGTTGTCGAGATGACAGGGAAAAAAATGATTCCATAAACTTTTCAAATAGATTGGTGTGTAACTTTGGAGAACCGATTGATGGCGTATATAGTCTTTTCTAACCGGGACCGGGACCGATTCGATAATTAAAAGGATCAAGGGGTTTGTATACGGGAGCTCGTCGGGATATGTACATACACGCGTAAAACGAGGCCGCGATATCCGAGTCAACGGTAGAGAATCCCCGGACCGATGTTGCAGGCTCGCTCGGCGGCTCGCAGATCACTTTATCGGCGAAACGTCAATTCCCCGGGATAAAAATCCTTTGGCCAGGCCGGCTCGTTTCCTCCATTTTGGTCTCTGTCGCGATAAATTATTTACTCGGCACGCAGTTATCGGGTTGACAGGCTATCAGTCAATAACAGAACTTCCGGGACCCCGGAACTTTACACTCCGCCAACGACCGTCGAGCCCCGTTTTCTCCGCGAGGTGCACCGATCGACGGAGGAAGTATTAATATTCGATATTGTTTGACGGCTCGATAATCGCTGCGTCACCCTGTAACGCTATTTTTTTTTTTGTGTGCCGAGGACATATGGCGGGGAATGTCGGGAACGATTCCCGTGCCGATAGACGCCGCTCGATACGGCTGTAAAATTTATTGATAAAATATCGCTATTTATTGAATTAAACTGTAATCAATCTCGTGGACGTGCTAGTTGCCTCAAGTGTTTCGATTATTTGCATTATTAAATATATAAAAATTTTTCTCACTTTAATTTTTACAGACGCAATTATATTCTTGAAGATGGTCTTAATCTAGACCGAAACGTCGAATTACTAATTTGTAAAACTGCTTAGATTAACTAGTAACATAGGATCGAACCTGTGCGCCGAAATTACAATTTCTATTTAAAATTTGGCGATCGAGATTAAACGAAACATTTATTAAATATATCGGTATATAATCAATAGATTGCTGATCTTGATGCAAAATAAAACTTGTCTGCATCAAGTCCACATCATTATTTAGATTAAAATACCACGTTTTAAAAAGTATAAAATAATTTTTTTTTGCTCCTAACCCCGTACAGATAGTTCTGAAAATTTGTGACTGTGAATTTTGAATAGCTATGAAAATACTTGTAAGGTTTAAAACGAAAAACGTGGGGCGCATGCAATAGATAATTGATGCATGAATAGTTCACCTAAATCACTAACAATTTTATTGCACTGCAAATGATATGAACTATTGCGCGAGTTTTCTCAACGGCAGCTACTCTCTACTCTCTACACTCCTTACTACGTATTATCTAGCGCCCCACGTTCTTCGTTTTAAATCTTACAAGTATTTTCATAGCTATTCAAAATTCACAATCTCAAATTTTCAGGACTATCTGTACGGGGTTAGGAGCCTGTATGGGGCTAGAAAAAATTATTTTATACTTTTTAGTCCGTTTTACGAACGGACGTAAGTGAGGTGTAACGGTTAAATTTAATAGTTTATATATCTCCTAAACGCATAGGCTTTTCTAAAAATTTTTTTAAAAATATTGCATTGTCATCCAGTTCTGAGCTATGTTTAAAATTTCAAGTCTCTAGCTCATCGGGAAGTTAGTTTAAAATCAACTGCAAAATTTGTACCGAACAGACATACAAGAAAGCGACCTAATAAAAACGTGGTAAAAAGATTGACATCTTCAATTTCTGAAACTTTCCAACAATTTTGACTTGACAGGTAGTATTACGCCAATTTCATAGCCATGAATTTTCAAAAATGATAGGGAATGGATATATGGTATTCTAGCTAGAAAGAAAAGTTTCATTTCCGAGTAAAAATAGCTCCGAGTGCAATGGGTAAAAGTTTGGAATTTCCGGAAAATTGTCGACGTTGTCCACTAGGACACTAGTGTGCTAATAAAAGTCACAATTCAGTCAGTTTGACCTGGCAGGTATATCGTTAATATTATAATACTTTAATCTCCCGAAGTTACCAACGGTATAACAGTGAGCAGAAGTAAAGCGTTCGAAACAGTAGGATATTTATAGCAAGGTGTCAGTCCGAAGATTGCAGAAATTTCATTGCAGTTTAATACCGGCGTAATTGTGCAACTTGTTACAGAGTTTAAAATATATTGCTGTTTAGGAGCTCGCGCCGTGATCATCGAACTTTCTTTGAAAATGTTGCACCACTGTGAATATACCACTCCGTAAAAGTCGAATCGATATTTAATATCTATGCCTAGAAGTTATGGAATACAGTGCAAAAACTAGCACACAGCAATGAGCCGGAAGCACTTAAACTCGCGGAAAACTTCAGAGAAGAATAGGGTTCGGGAGAGATGGTTATAAACGTGACTGACACGGACACACCTGTCAATTTATTTAAAATAGTTGAGCTCGGATTCGGTCGTTGAAACTTTGACGTGATCAACGCGATGGAAATAGAAGACACATATCCTGGTTTTATATTCGCGCACTACCGATTCTTGGCATTACTTTATTTCATAACCTCGCTGAAATCCAACAATGCAACATGTTGAATAAAATCAAGTCGATCGCCGAATCAAAACTGCTGAACAACATCCGAATCTCGCGCAACGAAAGCTGACAATTTATTAGCCGTTGCCCGATGGGTTGACGCGGAAGTTTAAATTAAACCTCGAATTTAATTGTCCCGTGGGAAACGTTTCCGCCGATACGACGCAATAATTTCGTAGAAACTGATAGATACCCGGGCAATGTGTCTCAAGCCGAACGAACCAACTTCCCTCGAAGATTTACTCTCCGCCCTAGAATGAAACCGGGCCCCCGGTCTCCTCGGCAAAGTCCGTGGCAAACGTCTATTTCATATGGTCGGGGACGCTGAAAGAAATTCCAGCGAAGGGGGAATGTGACCATCGATGGTTCTACAGGATGGTAAAAAAGAAATGGTTCCGAGATTTAAGCTGGAATTCCCTGTCCAGGACCCGCTGAATATTCTTGTAATTTCCAAGCGAGGAGAAAAAAGACCGGGAATGATTTATCGACTTTTCTCAATGTAATAAAAATGATGTGGTTTCGAAGGAATTGATGGATTTGGACCTGATGCGTATATCTGGAATGCGTGATCTTATCAAGTAAATCTTTCGAAACATTCTTTACCGAATTTTTAGTTTTTTCCAATGGTAAGCATTATTAATTAAATAAAGAAAAATGTTATCGGCGCACAGTTTCGATCAATTATTCCACAATATGAAACTAATATTTGTAATAGTTCTGTGGATTGCGTCATAGCTTTCTTGTGTGTTTCTATTGGAGCTATGACGTAATCCACGGAAGTATTACAAATATTAGTTTTATATTGTGGAATAATTGATCGAAACTGTGCGCCGATAACATTTTTCTTTATTTAATTAAAAATATAGGGGGGGTTCAGAACAATGAGGAGTTTAGAAGAAGTCAATTGTGATTCCTAAAAGTCTGCTACAGGGTGGTACGCTCCCCAAAATGCATATTTGTACGTTATAGAGGAATAATTTGTAATATTCGGCAGACACCGCCTGTCACAAATAATAATACAGCACCTCGAAGTTTCGAAATTTTGCACTAGTAGCACCACTGTCTCGTGCCTAATGTATCGATAATACAGTGTCCATCGTTCATGCAAATACTAAATTTATTGATCGCAAACACTGGTACGCGAAGTGGCTATCTTCTGACGGATGCCTCATGACAGGCCAACGCCAGTGGTGTTGGACAGGCAGTATCTGCCAAATATTATAAATCATACCTCGATAACGTAACAATATACATTTTAGGCACCGGGCAGACATAGATTGGACTTTTAGGAATCACAATTGACCACTTCTGAACTCTTCATTGCAATGTTGAAGCGTCAGTTCGCATAGAAAAAATTACCTTGTGTATATGTATACAAAAGTTACACAAAATAATTTTTTCTATGCGAACTGACGCTTCAACATTGCAATGAAGAGTTCAGAAGTGGTCAATTGTGATTCCTAAAAGTCCAATCTATGTCTGCCCGGTGCCTAAAATGTATATTGTTACGTTATCGAGGAATAATTTATAATATTCGGCAGATACTGCCTGTCCAACACCACTGGCGTTGGCCTGTCACGAGGCATCCGTCAGAAGATAGCCACTTCGCGTACCATTGTTTGCGATCAATAAATTTAGCATTTGCATGGACGATGGACACTGTATTATCGATACATTAGGCACGAGACAGTGGTGCTACTAGTGCAAAATTTCGAAACTTCGAGGTGCTGTATTATTATTTGTGACAGGCGGTGTCTGCCGAATATTACAAATTATTCCTCTATAACGTACAAATATGCATTTTGGGGAGCGTACCACCCTGTAGCAGACTTTTAGGAATCACAATTGACTACTTCTGAACTCCTCATTGCAATATTGAAGCGTGATTTTCGATTCTCGTAAACCGTGTAATTGCATATACGTATATGCGAATTTAGCGATGTGTGCATGTCTCCGTTTTACGATAGTACGGTAAACGAAACAAATGAATCATTTAATGGATTTAAAATTGTTAGAAGAATAGAGATACATTGCCGTCTAGATTTCGCAACTTTTACTCGAATCAAAACATTTTCCGTCTGGTCGTGATCGAATAGGAAATGAATGAAGGAATAAATTTCTGTAACTCGGATTTGTACAAGATCCGCGAATTTCTGCCACCGGGAAATTACTACCCACTCGCTGTTTCTCTTCCTTTGAATTGCGAATTCGCCACTGGTAGGTAACCATGCCCGCCGCGATTTCGATGATACCGTGGTGTCGGATAACGCGTCTTCGAGATATCGGTTATCGATTACGGCCCGAGGCGTTTAGAACGAGGCGAATCCTTCAACCCTGGCTGGAGATGCTACGGCCGGTGATAAATTATGGAAGGACTTTGAATTCCATACACGCTACGGAGATCCATATAGCTAAACCGTTGCACGACGATCCCATTGATCTCGATCATATATATATATATATCTATATATCTATATATGTATATATACACACACACACGTGTATACAGCCTCTTCTCGCGCTTGCCTTCTCCTTTGACATCTTCGCTACGCCGCCACACACCCTCGCATGTATACATAGATGAAAGCGACCGTGTCACCCCGTTACGCATAAACCCGAGAATCGTGGCAGGTCGCACGATGACGGGGTGCCGGCATTATCGTCATCAAAATTCACCGCGATCCGGCAAAAACAACTTGCTCCCAGTATGCAGAGAACACACCCTCCAATCCCTTCGCATCCCATCTGCACCCTATCGAAGATCGATCTATCGCGGTGAAATACGGCTCCCCGGGGATTATTACTGTCCCTCGGAACGAAATCCCGGCTGAGAATCGGTCAAGGTGCTTGCAAATAGCGATAGAGTGCGAACCGTGCCTATAGTTATCTTTCTCTACCCGTCTGCGTTACAAGAAACAATGAAAAGGCGTGACCATTCCGTTTTAACACTGAACCTACCACCACCGGTCAAAATGACCGGTTCCAAACTTTTGATTTTACAATTATTGAAATAATCAAAATGATTTCGTAAGGAATGGTTGTACAGATATCTTTAGTAGAGCACGTATTACAATAAGGCAGAGCTTATTTACGTAAATAGTAAATAATCCTATTTATTTTAAAGTATGTGTACAACTTTGAAAATAAAATATTTTTTAAACTAAAATAATTTATTTGTTGCAGTCATTTTTGAAAATAAAATAATTTATTCGAGGCAGTAATTTGTTTGAAAATAGTATTTTATTTGAAGAGTATATTTGAAAGTATTTATATTTTGTCTTTATTTTCATTTTAGAAGCAATGCCATCTCATACACGAAAATGTCTAATAGATTATCCGATATGAATATTTGAATAAATAACGTTGCAAGAGAATGCTGATTCAATGCATCTTATCTAATGGATTTCAGGATTTACTTATTCTCCGTCTCCCCAATCATACACTCGTACCACTTCTTTAATAGCTTTTTCATGTCAGCGGCGAAGAAATATTTTTCTCCGGACAATTCTCTCCATTTCTTCGTCGCTCCGAGACTTGGACCCACGAAAAGAGTTGAACAATTTATTTTCCAATTCATACAACTTGTACGTGGCACTGCTTGAACGTCTGACAAAACTGTTGCTAGTGATTGTATAATCGTGGAGATGATGAAATGTTATTGCTAGTTGATCCTCGAGCACTTATAATTCATAAAGCTTTCGCACGATCTATAAAATACACTAGAGAGAGGAGTTAGTACCGCTCTGAAATTTCAGACTCTCTAAATTGACCTACTGAAATTTTATTTCGCGTTAACGTTTATCTTCTCCACTTGTCACTAAACTTTTCATCGTTGAATAAGCAATAAAGATTGTGCGAAAATATTATAGTGCCTTTAAATTGCCGAGGGTGATGGCCAGAGATTTACGGTCACGGAATCGTATCGTACTTCTTATTTATTTATTTTCCAAACCAGCGTGCTGTTTGTCTCTTTAAATATTGAACGACCGATACATATGCAAAACTAATATTTCGTTTTTAAAAGTGTACTTCTTTTTGCTACCCGAAAACGTATTCAGTATTTATCAGCACGGGTCAAAAATCAATACTGCCTATATTTAGCGCTGCGAACCCGTTGTACATTTTTCATTTTGCAACTACTGAAAGCGGAACAAACCAAAAATGTTTTTTTAATGCTATGAACTATGTCTCTTTCTTTCCCACATGCTCTACTTCTTTGCGTCGCAAATTTTGATCGTTCACTATTTTTTCTATGATTTTCTGTGATTCTATCATTGAAAAAATTGGCTTGTGATAGCTAAAATATGATAGAAATATTCTTGATTCAATTTTGTCTAAATATTTTTTGAAATACTGCATCGAGAGTTGTTCCTGATCTTGTCGTCGCTTCATTAGGATTATTTACCATTTCCAATCTTAATTTACTTCTAAATATTACTAGACTGCAAGAAAGTCAAAATTTTTCAGGTTGGTTTAGAAAAACGGTTTGGATAATTGTTTATAAATCTTTCAGTCGGAACGAAATCCGATGAGAAACTGCATGTGAAAGTAGCTGGAGGTTGATTCTATGTTATCCAATTGCAAATGTTCACAAATTAACTCTGGTTAATTAGTTATTAACAATTGTTGCGCGGGCTGATTGTTTCGGTGTTTCCCATATGCGTTTCCCATAATACATAATATGCATTTTCCATGAAATAAAAATGTTCACCGACCAGTTCCGCCAGTTTTCGGATACAACTCGAGCAACAGAGGTTCGCGAGATCCACCCAGTACATCTCCGGGCAGAAAACCGAGTTTTCCGCTGAAAAAGCGGAATGAAAAGTCGAATTTAATTCTCGCTGGGGTAGCGCAACCGCTAGGAAGAAACAGATACAAAAGTTTTTCACCGAACGGACGGGACGGTAGGTCGGTGACTCTGATTTCGAATCAAAACGGCCTCATCGATAGTCGGTAAAAATCACGCCGCCATTCGGTCTGGTCGACGGCGACGGCAACAATGGTGTCGTTGATTGGTCAGTTTCACCGCTGACGCGTCTAAACGGTCCCGTAATTTGTAATCGTATTATAGGTTTTGCCGGGGCGGATCGATCGATTTTTCAGCGTGTCCGCGAGAGATCGTTCTTGCCGGCTTTCCAGATCGCTTGACGTGAAACTTACGAACCTGGGGGGCGGAAAGGGGATGAGAAATTCACGAACGCCGCAGCCGGCGGAAAGCGGGACACGGGGGTAGGATTATATCTGTCCAGAGCAAATCGGATTTCTATCTTTTGTTCAGCCTGGGTACACACGGACCAGCAGGATTTCGGAAAATTCTACGGGGGAATCTCCGGAGATGCCGCGGCGAGTGGTGTTTTCACGGCGCGCGGCTGCTTGAAAAAGATTTATTGTTGCACCCAGAGGAGGCTGACACGCGGCTGATTCGCTTGTCAATTACCGTTACTAATCCCGCACATTTTTCCGAAACCTATTTGCCTCCTCCGCCCCCCGGGGAAATTAATGGCCCGTTTAACACACTTTTTTCCGTAATTAGCTCGTGATTTCTGCCGCTAACGGCCCGCGCTCGATTCGCCGTTCGGTGTTTAGACAGTTCGGATTTTTATGCGTGTTTTGAACGTTTAATCGGACGTGTGATTCTTTTCGGGTCTCTCTATTTACGGGCGAGTAAAAATTTCCTGGAAACTGTGTTCATGTTTTAATACATGCATCATACGAGAAGAGCGTTTTGCCATCAATTTTATTTGTATACAGGGTGTCCCAGCTAACTTGACCACCTTGAATATCTTCATTGTTTTTGAAGATACGTCAAATGTCCGATGGACAAAGTTGAATGGTAAAATGGGTATCATATAAGGTGAAATGCCCTATGCCTGGACAGCATGTTTTTCTATTTTAAATTTTATCACTTTAAATAAACAAAATCAATTTCTTAAGAGTTTTAACATACAGTTCAGAGCTTGTAAAGTAATTTAAAATAAAAAAAACATTGTTTAGGTTAATATCTTAATTGTATTGACAAGAATAATTCTAACCTATAGTTGGACATATTAAATTCAATCTAAGCTAGTACCTGGACAGAAGTAAAGCCTATATCGGGACAAATTCAATTTACGAGTTGATCGAGCGAACATAACCTAAAACGTTGGTTGGTGGCGCTGTTGCGCATAACGAATAGAAGATGCTTTGCGTAATATGTAGTATTCTTATCATAGATTATAGTATTGTATTATTTAACCAAATATATATTTATTTTCATTTACTGTTTTAATAAAACTTGTCATAATACAACTTTTAAGGTTAGGTAGTAATACTGATAGATTTAAGATGTAAACATAAAGTATTATTAACGTCACAACCGGAATACATTTTCTACATACGTTATTCAAGCTAATAGAAGACTAATTATACGTGCATGTAGTTAAATAATTTGCAAACAATCCGTTGATTTTATTCACAAACACGTGTCCGGTTTCAGGCGTGAGCACATTGCGTATAAGCTTAGAGTGGGACAGCTACTGTCATCGCGTCCCAGTATGGAGTACTTATATTTGAAAACAGTCCTAATCTCGGACATCTAATATTTGGATTAATAATTATTATTTACGTTAAGTGTGATTGCCAATTTATTTAAAAATATCAATATTATTATGCGTGATAATTATTTTTTGTCTGAGGTCTTAAATTATATCTTTTTTTCTAACAAAAGTTCGAACTATAAATGCACATGACTCGCATGTAAATAGACTATTTTCTATACTGTTTTCAGATGAACTTTGAATTCATTTTTAAATTTCAACTGATGTCTTAATGAAATAATATTCACACCTACTTGTAGCTAAGGCCTCAGAATATATAATATAATTATTTAATCTCTTAATTACTGATTTCACTATGAAAATTCAATTGTCCAGATTTAGGTATCACTTTTGGACTGTCCAGACTTAGGGCACTTCACCTCATCGATAGACTATCGAATTCTGAGTAAAAATGTATTGACCCCCATATGTCCTACATCTAATAGTTTACGAGATATTATCCAAACAATTTTCTTCCTTCTTTGGATATTATCTCGTTAACTATTAGGTTTAGGACATACGAAGGTCAACACTTTCATACTCAGAATTTGATACTCTATCGATCTATGGTATAACAAATAGAACACTCCATTTAAAAAAGTAAAGGTAACCTTCATATCTCTTCAAAAAATTACATAAAAACAAAAATTTGTTTGGTATCGTATGAGCTTCAATTTACCATTCAACTTTGTCCTTCAGACATTTGACGTATCTTTAAAAACAACGAAGATATTCAAGATGGTCCAGTTAGCTGGTACACCCTGTATAATACTGCAGGAAAACTTTCGAAACTTCAGGTTGCGTTCTGTACATATAACAATTGAGAAAATAGTCTGAGTTTCTTTTGAAAGAACTTCCAATTGATTTTTATCCTGTTTTGTGGGTTTTGCTAATTGAACAGTTCATGCGAATTCCCGAGACAGCGTTAAGGAAATGGATTTTATTTCTGGATTCCGTAGATTTCTACAGAACCAGTTTGCGAACGATAAAATTCCGATAAAAAGGTGGAGGATCATAATGCTCGGGCGACCTATACGGCACAATTAATTATAGGAATTGTCTGGCACATGAGAGATACGAGTTTTAAGCTCCATACATTCGAGCTTGCACCGTTGGTTTTTTCTTTATCCGGGGCATTTATAACGTGTAATGTAGGTGTAGCCGGAAGCACATTCAATAAAGCCGTAGATTTGTAGAAGCCATAGATTCCGGAAAAAATAGCCTGAAAAGGCAAGAAATGTGGGAAACGCGTCGGTGGCTCTGGCGGTTACGATTTCTAATTAACAATTTCCAATTTACAGCCGTATCGATTACAAATTTTCAAACTATTCAGCACTAGCCAGCCAAATAAAACATTTCTTTGATCCTTTAATAATATTCGATCGCATCTTTCAAATGACGGGAGAAATTTCTATCGATGTTTGAAACTGCAGAATATCGCCCACGCAACGATTCATTTCTAGAATAATAAATTTAATTCAACAAATCTGATAAATTTAATCAAAAGTTGATCGATTCGATCAATTTCCATATACACGTCGCACGCGTCGGCATTGTAATTAATATCAGAACCAATACAGCAGTTTATAATATCAGAAACTTGCGAATGACGTGCAGTGGAATGAAAATTATGGAGATCGTGGATTAGGATGAAATAATCCGTAGTAATATTAAAATTCAGTAACCCGCGAAAGCTTTATCATTAATAGCTAAACCGCGTTATGCACTTCCGGCGCATGCACGGATAGCACTGGAAATATTAATTGCATCGTTTTCAAGTCTCCCCGCATCATTTTCGTAACGCGACTCCGAGAATTTCATAATATTTCGTAACAGATATATTGAATTTATTCATTAGCAGACTTGTGGAGATATTAAGAATTCGATTAATATAATGGAAAAGTTTTGCGATTGAAGAAAAATCGAAAATGTCGATAAACCGAGCGGAAATAATCGCGCGTCCCGCGGTGTTGTTTTGTTCGGTAATAAATCTGCGTAGATTTTGGTATTTTCATGGTGGTCCGAGTAACTGGAAACTGTAACAGAACAGCCGAAATTCCAAGTTTTAGTGGCTCGTCGGTTTACAGCAACCGAAGCAATTTTACGGTTGATGAAAGCTTCCGTGCAAGCCAAAACAATAGTAGTTCAGACACGTTGTAAACGAGTTATTCGATAAGCAATAAAAGTTCTTTAAGGGGACAGGCGAAATTACTTTGCAATTATGCGAAGGAGGAACAACAGCTATTTGCTGTCGGGCCCGAAATAATACGGGAGACGGGAACATGATCGCAGAGGCTGCATAGAACTGGTATACGGTTTCTCAGTATTAGAGCATTTTATGGAGATTGTTATGAACACCGTTACAACGCGGATTACAAGTTCAAGTAACGTAGAATTAATTCAGTTTATGGGAATGCTCGAACTTAGTTGCTACGGGCTCCGATACGCGCGTTGCGCGAACGCTTTAACCAATATTTCAAAAATAACTTGTTCGGGAGCGAGCGAAACTTTATTGGTCGCTCAGCCTTCCTTTATTTTCATACCTGGCGCTGACCCTGAAAACTTTTTATCCGGTAGTAATCACTGTTTAGCATGCAATGCAAATTTACTGCTACCTTGGGACAACAAAATTTTTTTTTATCGTTTTCCTATAATTCGTTCGCCGACGAACTAATTTTAAGCTTCGAACGGGGACAATTTCCAGCGAGCGTAAAGGGTACGAAGCCATTTCTCCTGCTTGTTCTTCTCGAAATCATTTTTCGAAAAGTCACGGAATATTATGTATTAATGGAGAAAAATTCGCTGTTCCTCGGTAGAATATAATTGAGAAACAAGCTCTGCATTTGCAGAAATTAATCTTTCGATACCAGCAATGAACGCCGCGTATTGTGAACGAAAGTCAACCTTTTTGCAAGCCGATATGACACGGAATAAGTTCTTCGATTCCCTTTACCCGACGGAACGCGAGAAAAGCCGCAACAGCCACGAGCACATGTATCGATTCCCCGTATTGCAGTCGAAATAGTTCAATTTCACGCTGCAAACCAGATTTTTTCGGGCTTCTTCTAATATATAAGCGTTTCGATTCAAAGCGAGCGGCGCCCATCTATTCGCATGGGAACGGAAGTCCTTTAAAAGGGGACAATGCATGCGAGATGTCCTGGAAAACGTATCATAGTTTCGTTCCTGGAAATACGGTGTACAAAATCCACGATCAATCTTTGCGGGAGTGCTACCCAAAAACTGAAAAATAAATGAACATTATAAAAATAGCCTGCCTGGCTTTGAATAAACTATTTCCTGCGTCAACTGCGAGCAACAAACGTTGAATGAAAGTGCATTTTTTTCGATTAATAATTTCAATGTATCGAATACAACGTTTTTTCAAAACTTTTTGTTGTTCACAAAGTATATTGCCGTTTTCAGCGCACTGGTTCGATCTGATGTTACTAACTAAGCAATTTTGCAAATTACCACACAATTTTCAACGTTTCGGTCTATTTCTAGACCATTTTACCACGTTTTTATTAGCTCGCTTTCTCGTTTGTCTGTTTGTCTGTTTGTCTGTTCGGTGGCAAATTTTGCAATTGATTTTAAACTAACTTCCTGATGAGCTAGAGACTTGAAATCGGTTACATGGCTCAGAACTGGATGACAATGCATTATTCAAAAAAAAATTTTTAAAAAAGTCTATTCGTTCCGGAGAAATAACAATTACATATTTACCTGTTCAACCCCCCGCGAAACCTACGTCATCGCGTTCAGCGATTGCCACGCCGCGCGACAGCGCTCCCTACTCCACTACCCGTTCCCTCTCTGACGCATCCCCACTCCACTGACCCGCTTCGCACCGAAGGAGCTCAGTGTGCGTCAGTGTGCATCAGTGTGCGTTTGAGCTCTGTGCGGTGTTTAGAAAGTTACTACGTATTATTATACTATAATGTTTGTTTACCAATCGAAGGGATAGTTACACCGAGATTTTCGGCCGAACCTTTATCTTTGACATTTTACCACGGCGTTTCGATATGATGCGATCGCAATACCGTCTGAAATTTACTACATGTTTCTGTTATAATCTCGAAATAATGTCTACAAAAAAGGAGCAGTTCGTTAATGATGATTTTCACAGAGAAGTCGCCAAATCATCAGGTATGCCATTAAATATTTTACCACGGCGTTCGTTTTCGATATGACGCGTCGCAATACCGTCTGAAATTTACTACATGTCTCTGTTATACTCTCATCAAAATGTTCAAAATCGATTGTAAAATTTCACACATGCAAGACTAAAAAGCAGAAAATAATTATTTAAATGAAAATAAATTGTTCAAAAATACCACGTTTTTAAAACGGACTAGGAAGTATAAAATAAAATTTTTAAAAACGCCACGTTTAAAAAACGGACTAAAAAGTATAAAATAATTTTTTCTAGCCCCATACAGATTCATAACCCCTGAAAATTTGTGATTGTAAATTTTTAATAGCTAAGAAAATACTTGTAAGATTTAAAACGAAAAACGTGGGGCGCAAGATAATACATAGTAAGGAGTGTAGAGAGTAGCTGCCGCTGAGAAATCTCGTACAACACTTCATATCATTTGCAGTGCAATAAAGTTGTTAGTGATTTAGTGTTCATGCATCAATTATCTATTGCATGCGCCCCGCGTTTTTCGTTTTAAATCTTACAAGTATTTTCTTAGCTATTAAAAATTCACAATCACAAATTTTCAGGGGTTAGGAATCTGTATGGGGCTAGAAAAAATTATTTTATACTTTTTAGTCCGTTTCTTAAACGTGGCGTTTTTAAAAATTTTATTTTATACTTTTTAGTCCGTTTTAAAAACGTGGTATTTTTAAAAAATTTATTTTTATTTAAATAATTATTCAAATAAAGAATTATTAAAACAATGTACAATATGTAATTTATGTTACATTCTGCACGAAAAACCAAATATTCTAAGAAACAAACCTACTTGCCAAGTGAACAAATAATTTTTAATTCTTTACACTTTTATAACCACGTGTTGGCTCCATGCCTTGGACGCCTTTTTGTTGTTCTGTACAGAATCGAATTTTGCACGGAGCTACGTTAAAAGGAGCCGTAGCCGTCGAGCAGGCCGCCGCGTAAAGATCTCGGTGAAAATTTTCGGGTAAAATCGCGGGCAGCATTCATCCGCCGGCAATCCCTTAAATTCGAGCCTACTTCCAAGCATCCAAATAATACCACCTGTCAGATTCAAACTGTTAAAGTGCTTCTGTTCCGCGAAACTCAATGAATTTCAGCTTCGTGCTCTGAAATTCCGAATCCCCAAACAAGACGCTTGAGCAGCGGGGCTGCTAGGAATACCTATTAATGCACTCCCATACATTATTAACAGCGATAACTTTCCGCGGAATAGGGAATGTTGCTGTTCATGGCAAAATTCGCCGAGGAAATTTCGCCGGGGAAATATTAAATATCACGGCGGGATGGCGGGATGTAGAGAGGGCTACGGGGCGAGGAGGGAGGGAGGGTTGGCGTTGGGGAATTCGCTAACTGAACGACAAACTGCGAATCTTCGGGAAAATCCATTGCATCGCTCTTCTAGGGAAGTTACGGCGGTGTCGGCCATAGTTCCTAGGCGTCCAATATCCAGCTGCCACGCGTACCAAAGACAAGTAAAACTTGGGCGAAACTGATCGAGGCCCGGTGCGGTGCGGTGCGCCGAGGTGCGGAACCGTAGCTCGCGCGATACAAGGCAGAAAGAAGAAACTGTAGGAAAAGAGAGGGGTTCATAATGCCGGTAGGGAACCGAGCTGCCGTGGCTACCGAACCGCGTAACACTTATCTCTTTCGGCCGACAAAGTTTTGCTCGAACGAAGGTGTAGGCATGGGTGGAGGAGGGGAAAGGGGCGGAGGTGGCGCCCGATCGACGATATTCACCGTTTAAAGAAATCTACTTTTTCCCGGCGGCGCAATTCGTTCAGAAAGAATCTCCGTGTGAATGGAAATGGACTTTTTCACCTTTTTTCTCTTATCAGCTTAACGAGCTTTTCTTTATCCGTCCGATAACGCTCCTCCCGACCATCCACCCCTCTCTCTCTCTCTCTCTCTCTCTCTCTAACAGCTACTTTTTCCTTTTACGGTTCAGTTTCTGTGTGTACCTTTTCTTTCCTCGTTCTTTGACCCTCCCGCGCTCCCCGCACTTTCTCCTCTATTTCTGCATAAAAACGTCATCCTTTGTTATCTCCTCACCTGCAGCACTTAACTGTCTCTATTCCGCCATTCTCACCTCCCCCCGGTTTTTGCACGGTCACCGTTTTTGTTCCGTAACCGTTTCTGTCGATTTTACACTGTTATATCGCCGCGTCTCTTTCCCTCCTCTCGTTTTCTTTTTGTCTTTTTCATCGATCCTGTTCCAGAAGGATCCTCGTTGCTCCTCCGACATTCATTCTCTCGCTTCCGAGGACGCCTTCCATCCTTTATCCCATCTTCCTCGTTAAATTGAGTGCAACCAGGCTTGCGAGGCTCGAGCCACGCCGAACAAGATCACTACGAGCTACGTCTAATTTCGTGAACGTGCTCGATTAGCTGTCTCGTGGCTCCTCGCGCCCTATATATGTATATACGCATTTCTGAGTCAATGCCGTCGCGCGGATAACAGTTACGATACTCCTCCGTTTACCGATCCTAACGAGAGAGTTCCTCGTTACGCGCCGCGCCGCTACCAGCCACCCTTTACATCTCAATTCTCCAAGCGACACGTTGCGTCGCGTCGCAATCAAGATGGTGGAGCCTCGGCCAGCTAAAGTTCGTCAATGAACGGCTTCGCGAATAAACGCTCGGAATCTTTGCCGAGCAGGACGATCCTTTCGCAGATTATATGCAGTCCGACGTTTATGGCTCCGCGTTTACGGAGCTCGTTCTCAACCCTTCGCCGGAAGGGTCCGCGGCATCCATGAAAAATATCGCTACCCTCCTGACCCCGTTCACCCGCCGCAGATTCCGTTTATGGACTAAATAAATTCTTTTACTCCGACTCGTTCCTCGAGATAGCTGCTGGATTATCGCGAACTGGGAGACTAGCCTGTATTTATTGATAAAAATATACACAAACGTTTGCATCCTCGGTTCTTTTTCTATCTGTAATATGTACAGTAGCGGACAAAAATTTAAGATCGCTGTAAAGAAAACGATAACTTTTTTAATATTTTACTATACGATTTGAACTTTTTTGGGAAGTTAGAGCAATTAGTTTACTAAAGGATGTGAAAAGAAATTTTTTCAAAAAATGCAATTGATCGGAATTGTTGAAAAAATACTAAAAGTTGAATTTTTAACTTTTTTATGTGGGCCTATATTGAAAATTTAAAAAATACCTTTTGTAGATCTGTGTCAATTAAATATGTTCTGAAAATTTGGTCAAAATCGGTCGACGTTGCAATGAGCTACAAACGTTTAAAGATGGTAGAAATTGCAGATTTTCGACATTTTCGGCAATAAAACGTATTTTTTCAACAATTCCGATGAATTGCAATTTTTGAAAAAATTTCTTTTCACATCCTTTAGTAAACTAATTGCTCTAGCTTTCCCAAAAAAGTTCAAATCGTATAGTACAATATTAAAAAAGTTATCGTTTTCTTTACAGCGGTCCTTAATTTTTGTTCGCTACTGTATATGTATCTTGATTCGACTGCAAAATTAATTGTTTTGCTGGTAGACAGAGTGTAATCTGTAGTAACATCTTATTTCATCCCTTTAAGTTCCAGTAAAAAAATTGGAAGACCATATAGCACATGAATATTCAACCCTGCACATGAATATTTTATCATAGAATTAAATTAACATCTTCGAAAACATTGGATACACAAAACAAGATACGATTTTTGAAAAATTTTCGGCTGTCTTACTTGTCGTTGAGTTGCACTACTGATTTTCGTGCCACTTCCTTTGATATCATGTGCTCCTAATACTTTTTCCATTTTCGAATTTTTCGAAAATTTTTGCCAACTTTCGACTGTCTGACTCGTCGTTGACTTATACTACTGAATTTTGTGTAACCACATTCGATAGCATGTGCTTCTAATACTTTCTCAATTTTCGAGATTTTGGAAAATATTCGTCAAGTTTCGACCGTCTGACTTGTCGTTGAGTTGCACTACTGAATTTCGTGCCACCTCCTTCGATATTATGGGCTCCCAATACAAAACTCAATTTTTTCGAAAATTTTTCGGAAACCTCGAAAATTTAATTTCTATGAGGAGAACATGATATGCAAGAAGGTGGCACGAATCTCAGTAGTATAAGTCAACGACAAGTCAGACGGTCGACTATTGGCGAAAATTTTCGAAAGTCTCGAAAATTGAGTTTCGTATTAGGAGAATATGATATCGAAGGAGGTGGCACGAAATTCAGTAATGCAACTCAACGACAAGTCAGACGGTTAAAAAGTGGCGAAAATTTTCGAAAATCTCGAAAATTGAGTTTCGTATTAGGAGAATATGATATCGAAGGAGATTGCACGAAATTCAGTAGTACAACTCAACGACAAGCCAGACGGTCAAAATTTTATCGAAATCTTCGATAATCAAGTCTTGTATTAGGGGAATATGATATCCAAGGAGGTGGCACGAAATTCAGTAGTGCAACTCAACGACAAGTCAGACGGTTAAAAAGTGGCGAAAATTTTCGAAAATCTCGAAAATTGAGTTTCGTATTAGGAGAATATGATATCGAAGGAGATTGCACGAAATTCAGTAGTACAACTCAACGACAAGCCAGACGGTCAAAATTTTATCGAAATCTTCGATAATCAAGTCTTGTATTAGGGGAATATGATATCCAAGGAGGTGGCACGAAATTCAGTAGTGCAACTCAACGACAAGTCAGACGGTTAAAAAGTGGCGAAAATTTTCGAAAATCTCGAAAATTGAGTTTCGTATTAGGAGAATATGATATCGAAGGAGATTGCACGAAATTCAGTAGTACAACTCAACGACAAGCCAGACGGTCAAAATTTTATCGAAATCTTCGATAATCAAGTCTTGTATTAGGGGAATATGATATCCAAGGAGGTGGCACGAAATTCAGTAGTGCAACTCAACGACAAGTCAGACGGTTAAAAAGTGGCGAAAATTTTCGAAAATCTCGAAAATTGAGTTTCGTATTAGGAGAATATGATATCGAAGGAGATTGCACGAAATTCAGTAGTACAACTCAACGACAAGCCAGACGGTCAAAATTTTATCGAAATCTTCGATAATCAAGTCTTGTATTAGGGGAATATGATATCCAAGGAGGTGGCACGAAATTCAGTAGTGCAACTCAACGACAAGTCAGACGGTTAAAAAGTGGAGAAAATTTTCGAAAGTCTCGAAAATTGAGTTTCGTATTAGGAGAATATGATATCGAAGGAGGTGGCATGAAATTCAGTAGTGCAACTCAACGACAAGTCAGTCGGTCAAAAATAGGCGAAAATTTTAGAAAATCTCGAAAATTGAATTCGTATTAGGAGAGTATGATATCGAAGAAAATGGCACGAAATTCAGTAGTGCAACTTAACGACAAGCCAGACGGTCAAAATTTTATCGAAATCATCGATAATCAAGTCTTGTATTAGGGGAATATGATATCCAAGGAGGTGACACGAAATTCAGTAGTACGACTCAACAACAAGGCGGCCGAAAGTTTTTCGAAAATCGAATCTGGTTTTGTGTATCCAAAGTTTTCGAAGATTAACAAATCTAATTCTACTATCGAATATTCATGTGCAGGGTTGAGAGAAAAGAACACTTTAATTGTTAAAACTAACATTCTTTATTATTCGCTAAACATAACATTACAATATACAATACAATATTAACACTGGTTATCGAATATGCATGTGCAGGGTTGAGTAAACAGAAAACATTAATTGTTGTAAGTAACATTCTTTAGTATTCGCTAAACATAACATTACAATATACAATACAATATTAACACTGGTTATCGAATATTCATGTGCAGGGTTGAGTAAACAGTACACATTAATTGTTGTAGCGAACATTCCTTATTTTTCACTAAAAATAACATTACAATATATCATAAAATATTAAAGGTAATTATCGTGGTGAGATGAGAAGAAGGTTCTTGTCAGGAATACGATGAAGTAGGTACGAATGCGTAGGCTTGAGGTGGCTCGAGAACCAGTGACGTCTCGGGGAGCTAGACATGCAGTTAGGTCGAGGGGGTGCAGCCTTGGAAAATGCCTCTGATTTTTCGCATGCTGCCGAATATTATAAATTACTCCGAGATAACGTAAAAATATTGATTTTGGGCTCTGGACAGACATAGATTGGTCTTTAAGGAATCACAATTGACTGCTTCTGAAGTCCTCGTTGCGATGTTGAAGCCTCAGTGTGTGTAGAAAGAAACCCATATACGTAGCGATGTGTGTGTGTGCCACGACACTCTCGCTCGGGCACGCAGGCACCCTTAAGTATACCATCAAGCTGAAAATGTTTCTGCGAGCAGCGTCAAGATTTTATTCGATTGTGAACTGCTCCGGAAAATTCAAAGTAAACTGCATCCTATTTGATTGAAGTTTTTAATGCGTAACTGGCGTTGCAGATATTTATATGCTATAAATGTTCGAACTTCAGAAGTTCCCGTGATTATAGTAGTTTCGAATTCGGCTTTCCGCTGGAAACGGTACATTTCGAACTGACAGTTCGAGCTGTTTTATTATGCTATTCAAAGTTTGCGCTATGAAAGTGTAATGTGAACGTTATTGTACTAATAAAACGTAACCGTCTCCTGGAAATATAGATAGATACAGTAGTTTAGAGAGAGTTTCTGTGCAGAAAGAGATTTTCGGTAAAACATCCTGTATACATATACTGAACCTATCTCAATTGATTGGTTAAAACCTCAACGTTCAGACTGTACATACGTTTCATAAATTACGAATCCTCTGTCATATACATATAGAAACTTCCCACAGAAAAATCCACCGCAACTTATTACCCAACTCAATATGCCTTCAATCCACGGTTGCTATACTTAGCTCACGCAACCTCTTGACCAAACGCAACGCCATGCCAGTTAAATATACCTCGCACGTCGTTCATCGTGTTAAAGTTTGCACGAAGGTGCTCGTATCCACGCTACATCCCTGTTCTCCGCCATACTTACACCCCCGCTCAAAAGTAGACGATATTTATTGTTCAATTGTATCTATGCAATTTATTCGAATAATAATTTTTTGTCGCATGTTTCCCTATTAACAATACTAAATATATTTCATGTTGAAAATAATTATTTAAATAAAAATACATCTTTTAAAAATACCACGTTTTTAAAACGGACTAAAAAGTATAAAATAATTTTTTCTAGCCCCATACAGATTCCTAACCCCGTACAGATAATCCTGAAAATTTGTGATTGTGAATTTTTAATAGCTAAGAAAATACTTGTAAGATTTAAAACGAAAAACGTGGGGCGCATGCAATAGATAATTGAAGCAGGAATAGTTCACCTAAATCACTAACAATTTTATTGCACAGCAAATGATATGAAGTGTTGTACGAGATTTCTCAGCGGCAGCTACTCTCTACACTCCTTACTATGTATTATCTTCCGCCCCACGTTTTTCGTTTTAAATCTTACAAGTATTTTCATAGCTATTCAAAATTCACGATCACAAATTTTCAGGACTATCTGTACGGGGTTAGGAGTCTGTATGGAGCTAGAAAAAATTATTTTATACTTTTTAGTCCGTTTTACAAACGGACGTAAGTGAGATGTAACGGTTAAATTTAATAGTTTATATCTCCCAAACGCATAGGCTTTTCTAAAAATTTTTTTTTTTAAATATTGCATTGTCATCCAGTTCTGAGCTATGTTTAAAATTTCAAGTCTCTAGCTCATCGGGAAGTTAGTTTAAAATCAATTGCAAAATTTGTATCGAACAAACAGACAGACAGACAAGAAAGCGAGCTAATAAAAATGTGGTAAAAAGGTAAAAGTCGCAAAGTATCAACCTAATGTATATTAGATTGTATGTTAACCCTAATGTATAGCTTTATAGCTCCCTATGAGGAGTTCCAGTCACGCTTTCAATAAAAATCAAGTCACAAAGCTCCAGATCAATTGTTCCGCAAACGGCAGAATAATATCACGCTTGCACGAGAAACGTGCCAAATTGACAGGAGGTACGGACAAGGTGAAACGATTGTCCAGACACTTTTGAGGAAGGGTGTACGCTAAAACCGAGCGCGATCGCCAACGAACTATGTTCTTTGAACCATTATCCCCTTGTGCCTACGCTATGAATGCCCGAGAACGATTTGAAAGGACTCGATCGGTGATAAATTGTTTATGCGACTGCCACAGGTGTACATCGTGGGGCACACGCCGCCAGGTGTGGACGAGCGGGACAGCGGTGCGGCGGCTTTCAGCGAGAGCCACAACACCAGATACCTGGAGCTTGTCCGGCTGTACTCGGATATCATTCGCGGGCAGTTCTTCGGTCACTGGCATTCGGATACCTTCCGCGTAGTTTACAGCGACGACGGTACGTCTCTCTATTCTTTACAGCGACTAACCGGTACGTCTCTATTCTTTGTTGCTCGTAGGCGGTTGAGCAGGGTGAATCGACCGCTTCGCTCGGTCGAATCGATGCGCCGCCGTTCAGCCTTTTACACTCTGCGGTTCTCTGCCCTGCGCTCACCCTCTCTCTTTCTCTCTCTCTCTCTTCGTCCCTCTCCCTGTCCCGTATACTCGTAACTTACGTTCGCTTCACGCTAGCGATACCCATTTCATTTTCAATACACGTGTAATTAATATAATCCGTGCAGAAGTCCGGATACGATTTTATACACGGATATACAGTAATGTCCATGAGAAAGAAGCACACAGTATAATTATAAGATTCTTCATCGTCATATCGGTGCTCCGGAAGTATAATGACGCAACTGTAAAATATTGTGAAATTGACTTTATTGTGTTGGCGGGCTCAAAAGTGCATTTACTAGATGTCAGTAAATCGACATAATTGTACTTACAAAATTTTCTTCATATTTTTACTTGTTTTCCTTACTCCTATAACGACAGAAGTGTAAAGTGATGCATTTTCAGAAGAACAATCACGTATTTACATGGTACCGGTTACTGTTAGGCTGGTATTTATTATTTTATAAATTGATATAATTTAAAAGTTGCAATAATAACCCACAATGTCTATAAACTACTCTCATAGAAGAACTAAACCGAATCTATAGGCCATTCTATTGGGTTGGCGACTAAGTTCGTTCGGCTTTTAGAATGGAATAAATCACAAAACCCGAACAAACTTAGTTGCCAACAAAATATTAAGACAAATTTGAGTTATTTTTCTTTTGCTTGTCCTGTAAAATTTCAATTTTTGCAGATGTGTCATTATACTTCCGGAGCAGCGATATGTTTTTAAAAAATTTCGCGGTATACAGGGAGGTCCGTTTAAGTACGAACACCTATATATCTCGGTTATTATTAGTCGTACAAAAAATCTCCACAGAATAAAGTTGTACTGTTTCAAGGGGCGAATTTGATGATGGTAACAATTTTTTCTCAAGGTCATTTTTTTACAAGATTTCAAGGTCATTGATATTTTCTTTAAATGGAATGAGGTATTTTTTAATACATCAATCGATGCAGCTGTACATTCGTTATAAAAATGTACTAACTCATGTATGTCGAAAAGTTAGTAGTTCAAGAGATACTTAATGGTATTTTAGAGTTATTTAAATTGAAATATCTCTTGAACCACTAACTTTTCGACATACATGGGTTAGTACCTTTTTATAACGAATGTCCAGCTGCATCGATTGATGAGATAAAAAATACCTCATTCCATTTAAAAAAAATATCAATGACCTTGAAATCTTGTAAAAAAATGACCTTGAGAAACAATTTTTACCATCATCAAATTCGCCCCTTGAAACAGTACAACTTTATTCCGAGGAGATTTTTTGTACGACTAATAATAACCGAGATATATAGGTGTTCGTACTTAAACGGACCTCCCTGTATAGATCGTTCGACGATCGTCGTGATATATCTGTAGAAACATTTGACGAGGGTTCGCGTCATGCTGACGCATACGCACAGCACGGACGTGCACGTATACACAAAATTCAATGTAGTAGTAGCTGCAGTTTTTCTCGATTATCTCGAAAACTATTCATTTCCGCCATAAATGACAAGTACATTTCGTATTCGGCGTGTCAATACGAATAGAATGACGTATGTCCTGTTTTGTAAGGAAGTCTTACCAAATACGGATATATACATATTAAGGTGAAGTACCCTATGCCTGGACAGCATGTTTTTCTATTTTAAAGTTTATCACTTTAAATAAACAAAAACAATTTCTTAAGAGTTTTAACATACAGTTCAGAGTTTGTAAAGTAATTTAAAATAAAAAAATCATTGTTTAGGTTAATATCTTAATTGTATTGACAAGAATAAATCAAACCTATAGTTGGACATATTAAATCCAATCTAAGCTAGTACCTGGACAGAAGTAAAGCCTATATCGGGACAAATTCAATTTACGAGTTGATCGAGCGAACATAACCTAAAACGTTGGTTGGTGGCGCTGTTGCGCATGACGAATAGAAGATGCTTTGCGTAATATGTAGTATTCTTATCATAGATTATAGTATTGTATTATTTAACCAAATATATATTTATTTTCATTTACTGTTTTAATAAAACTTGTCATAATACAACTTTTAAGGGTAGGTAGTAATACTGATAGATTTAAGATGTAAACACAAAGTATTATTAACGTCACAACCGGTATACATTTTCTACATGCGTTATTCAAGCTAATAGAAGACTAATTATACGCACATGTAGTTAAATAATTTGCAAACAACGCGTTGATTTTATTCACAAACACGTGTCCGGCTTCAGGCGTAAGCACATTGCGTATAAGCTTAGAGTGGGACAGCTACTGTCATCGCGTCCCAGTATGGAGTACTTATATTTGAAAACAGTCCTAATCTTGGACATCTAATATTTGGATTAATAATTATTATTTACGTTAAGCTTGCTTGCCAATTTATTTTAAAATATCAATATTATTATGCGTGATAATTATTTTTTGTCTGAGGGCTTAAATTATATCTTTTTTTCTAACAAAAGTTCGAACTATAAATGCACATGATTCGCATGTAAATAGACTATTTTGTATACTGTTTTCAGATGAACTTTGAATTCATTTTTAAATTTCAATTGATGTCTCAATGAAATAATATTCACACCTACTTGTAGCTAAGGCCTCAGAATATATAATATAATTATTTAATCTCTTAATTACTGATTTTACTATGAAAATTCAATTGACCAGATTTAGGTATCACTTTTGGACTGTCCAGACTTAGGGCACTTCACCTTAGTACACGTAGATACGTGTATCCTCAATACACGTCCAAAACCGTGATCTCTACATCACGCCACACTGTCCCGCGGTTTCAACTTAATAACGCGATCGCGCGGAATTTTTGCGGGCGACCTTTACTCCGCCGTCGGAATGAAATCGGAATCGATGGCCGTTCTCCTATCCGCCGGCGGACAACGCGTTTCACGGATATCGCGATACACTTGGCGACTCCGTTTCTCGCAATGGGTTTTTGTTTCGCTCGCGACTTTGTCATTGGCGGATTGAAACGCGGTCGTTATTTCTCTGTTTCGCTTCGTTCTTTTTTTCTCTATCTCTCTCGCACTCGCGCGCTTTCACTCGTTTCTTCGGTTTTTTCCCCTTTTTTTTCGCAACGATACTATACAGCTCGTATTGGCCGAGCACAAACGCGTTCCACTTTCCATACGGAAGTACGGAAAAAATGCGCGCCGCGCTGGTGCTTTTATTCAATCCTGCCACCAGGCGGATACGTGTTGACGGCGGAATCTCTGAAACACGTTTACGGCTGACGTTTACTTCGCTGTCTCAATACCGCTTCGCTACAGTAGACGCTTATTACTGCCCCGAAAAAAACAGATGCACCGTGCTGCATTTAGTGGTCGTGGCAGTAGAGGCTTGCGGAGTTGACTTCGAATCGTGTGGGACGAAACGCGCCGCACGAACCAGATACGAACCGACTTTGTTGTCTTAACCCCTTGTGCGGTGGCTTTCAGTGCTGGCGATACGTTCTGTGTGATGATTCGTCTCGATAGTTCGTCGGATCTTTATGCAACATTAAAATATTCTGCATCCATTGCAAGAGATAAACAGCTCTTCCTTTATTAATCTGGAGAGATTGCAGACGGTATTATTAACTTCCTTAAATCTTTTTAATTTGCATTCTAGTTATGCACGAACATTTTTATATAAACCTTTCTTAAATCGCTACTATAAATTGACTTTGATCATGACGTATATAGAAGACTCCGCCGCTCAAAGGATCACATTAATATACGATACACTGTTTTCTCCTTGGTACGGTTCGTTTTAGAATTTTTTGAAACGGCGAGAACGAAAGAGTTCATTGTAGCGTATCGTTGAAACAGTATCTGAAATTCAACTGTTTTCGGGGGTAGCGCGAGCTTAACATGAAATTCGTGTTAGCTTCGATTGTCGCTGAATCTGTGGAGCATACGAACGGTATAAAAATGATTCCATAGCGTCAAAAGAATCGAGAGATTATTCGATAGCGCGAACCGACTGATGGATTACTTAAGTCGAATCGATGTTCACTGTCCGATATCGTTACCCGGGTAGATTTCATTAAAATAATGAGACAATCGTTACTCCTCATGCAAGTCTATATGTATAATCGAAAGGAAATTAGATACGGTTGTCACTTCGTGGAGTTTTAATCTGATTAGTAAAGCATCGCATATTCATACAGATTTATTGAATTAACAATCACGCTCAAACTGATTTCACGGAATCGACTGCTAGATTTCTATGGTAATACAACCGAATCGGCTTTTCATAATAAAGATTTGATTAAATCCTGAACAGTTCATTTAGTTATGCCAAGTAAACCGAAATTACAATAAATAGAGCATAGCATTAAACAGACAGTAGAGATAGGTTATCATTCTATCAAGTAATATGAATTTTCGTTTGCCAGATAATAAGAATGAAGATGTGTGAAAGGCGTGTTCGGATAGCCATCCATTTTCGGCAGAACGATGTGGAATCCAATATATTTCTTTTGCCGATTAAACGAGTGACTACCGGGAAGCTGACGTATTACCCGAAGATAAATATTCTTTATTTCAACCCTGAATTATGGTCCAATCGAAAATCGGCACTAACTTCTCAGACCCTCATATCGCTTTCGTGTCCCAAACGCGCGCACACAGAAACATTTCGAAGATTTGCAGTTAGTCACATGAAATAGCGACAGCGAACGAGGAAACATAAATTTCGCAAGTCTATCGGGCTGCATACTATCAACTTCCATTTATAGAAGTAATCCTTCGGAAACGCCAGGAGCCAAGAACGATAATCAATAAATTCCCCGTGCGAGCCGTTTAGCAGAGGAATACTTCGCTGCCGTTTTACAGGCTTCCTTATTGGTCACGCCACGTGGTTGATGCGCTTTAAAACTGTTCCGCTTTACGTTCCTGCAGTCCTGCACACGTCCAGGCTGTTTTTCAAAAATGATCGACAAATGTAGAACCACCACCTTTCTACATTAGAATGGCGAAATACAGCTTCTCCTTAATATTGAACAACTTGGAAATAACTGAAAATTTTGGTTACAAGCAGTTGCAGCGACTCCTACTAATATTCGGACACTCTTAAAGAGACGATAACTTCTTTAATAATGGACAGTACGATTTGAACTTTTTTGAGAAGTCAGAACGATTGGTTTGCTACGCAACGTGACAAGAATTTTTGAAAAAAATTTGATACAAATATTTGGAAATTGTAGGGCCTGGTGTTGCAATTTTGAAAAATTACCTGTTCGTATCGTGTAGTGCACCGATTGCTCTAGCTTCCCAAAAAAGTTCAAATCGTATAGTCGTGTATACATAATAGGGTGGTCCTTAGTTATAGGAGCGAAAAATTTGTTTAAAGATTTTTTTGACCTTGCTTCCCTAAAATACGACACTTGGTGAGAAAATGATATGTGTAAAACTTCAGCTCGAACAATGGGACAATGAGACAATGGGAACCATTTTCTGACCAAGTGTCATATTTTAGGGAAGTGTTACGTTCTAAGGTGGACGTATTATAGATTTCAATAGTTAAAATTGAAATCTAATTTGAATAATTTAAATTGAAATGATTGGAAAGATTAGAAAGAAATTATTATTTTCAATTATAATAAAAATTTACTAATCTATTTAATTTTTATAATATAATTTAAAATCCCCTCAATTTTAAATTTATATTAAATTTTCTTTTAAAATTTACTAATCTATTTAATTTTTATAATATAATTTAAAATCCCCTCAATTTTAATTTTATATAAAATTTTCTTTAAAAAAATTATTATTTTCAATTATAATAAAAATTTACTAATCTATTTAATTTCTATAATATAATTTAAAATCCCCTCAATTTTAAATTTATATTAAATTTTCTTTAAAAAATTATTATTTTCAATTATAATAAAAATTTACTCATCTATTTAGTTTCGATAATATAATTTAAAATCCCCTCAATATGAAATTTATATTAAATTTTCTTTTAAAATGTACTAACCTATTTAATTTTTATAACGTAATTTAAAATCCCCTCAATTTTAATTTTATATAAAATTTTCTTTAAAAAAATTATTATTTTCAATTATAATAAAAATTGACTAATCTATTTGATTTCTGTAATATAATTTAAAATCCTCTCAATTTCAAATTTATATTAAATTTCCTTTTAAAATTTACTAATCTATTTAATTTTTATAATATAATTTAAAATCCCCTCAATTTTAATTTTATATAAAATTTTCTTTAAAAAAATTATTATTTTCAATTATAATAAAAATTTACTAATCTATTTAGTTTCGATAATATAATTTAAAATCCCCTCAATTTGAAATTTATATTAAATTTTCTTTTAAAATGTACTAACCTATTTAATTTTTATAACGTAATTTAAAATCCCCTCAATTTTAATTTTATATAAAATTTTCTTTAAAAAAATTATTATTTTCAATTATAATAAAAATGTACTAATCTATTTAATTTCTATAATATAAATTTAAAATCCCCTCAATTTTAAATTTATATTAAATTTTCTTTTAAAAAAATATTATTTTCAATTATAATAAAAATTTACTAATCTACTTAATTTCTATAACATAATTTAAAATCCCCTCAATTTTAATTTTATATAAAATTTTCTTTAAAAAAATATATTATTTTCAATTATAACAAAAATTGACTAATCTACTTAATTCTTATAACATAATTTAAAAACCCCTCAATTTTAAATTTATATTAAATTTTCTTTTAAAATGTACTAACCTATTTAATTTTTATAACGTAATTTAAAATCCCCTCAATTTTAATTTTATATAAAATTTTCTTTAAAAAAATTATTATTTTCAATTATAATAAAAATGTACTAATCTATCTAATTTCTATAATATAATGTAAAATCCCCTCAATTTTAAATTTATATTAAATTTTCTTTTAAAAAAATATTATTTTCAATTATAATAAAAATTTACTAATCTACTTAATTTCTATAACATAATTTAAAATCCCCTCAATTTTAATTTTATATAAAATTTTCTTTAAAAAAATTATTATTTTCAATTATAATAAAAATTGACTAATCTACTTAATTTCTATAACATAATTTAAAATCCCCTCAATTTTAATTTCATATAAAATTTTCTTTACAGAAATTATTATTTTCAATTATAATAAAAATTTACTAATCTATTTAAAAATCGGAGTTGGGTAACTTCTTTAAAAAATGATTTGATATTTTTATATGTTTGAATAAAAATAAACAAAACTATATTTTAAGCTCCAAATTTCGGATACATAATATTATCGAAATCTTATTAGAATTTGTTAGTAATTACCGCTAAGTAGTCTTCTTTTTGGTAATTGTCGTGAATTTTTCGTAAGATTCAAATGAAGAACGAGTTTTCCTAATTCTATCGCACGCAATGTGGTGTAATATACGACACTTCGACATTGATTATTAACAATAGTATTTAATATTTAATTTCTCGTACAACATTATTAGATTAAGCATAGAAATTCAAAAGGTATATGTTATGCATCATTGATTATATCAATTATTAACGATGGCTGAACCACCGGACGTGACAGAAGCAAGGCCAAAAAAATTCAAAAGTTGAAAAATCTGGACCACCCTAATACATAATCGTTATAGTATAGTTTTAAAAAGTTATCGTTGTTTTGAGAGCGTCCGAATATTAGTGGAGCGAGTGTAATAGGAACGGTTGGTATATTGTTTGTGATTATGAAACGACATTCGTGCCGCCAGGTCTGCCGGTATCTTGGATAATGATGGCGCCCAGTATATCGCCGAGCACGCCCGGAGGGCCCAACAATCCAGGGTTGAGATTGTACAAGTTCGAAACCAATACTGGTCAGGTAGGTTGAAACGTGTTCAGCGGCGTCCATAATCTCTGTCCGGCTCCCGCGACGCTCTATTTATGTGACGCGCCTCGATTGAAAGAGCTGCGAATATATACGATCCCCGTTGGTTCTGTCGTATTCAGGTCCTGGATTATACGCAGTACTATCTTGATCTGCCGGATGCGAATATAATCGGGAAGGCAACCTGGCAGATCGAGTACTCTCTTCTCGAGCACTACGGGCTTCAGGAAATAACTGCGATCAGTCTTCACGACTTGGCCGAGCGGCTCACGCAATCCAATGATAACGCTTTCGTCAGGTACGTACGGAATTGCCGGCAATGACAAATTTTTCGATCCGACGACGACGGGCGCGGCGTGACCGCGATCCTATCGTCGACGTTTCATCGTTCATCTTTGCGCCTCGCTATGCCGAACTTGAGACGCCCGCCCGAGAAAAATCGAATATCACCGACCAGATACTTTAACACCTTAATACCACCCACGACGCGTCACATTATTCCTATCCTATTTTCCACCGAATTTAACACCGAATCTGTCGAGCATTCAAACGACAGGCTGACACGTGTTGTCTCTTAAAAATTGCAAGATTAAAATTGGTAAAGTTCCAACGAGAAAGGGTATAGCCGGATAAGCATGGGCCAGCGGCCCTCGCTCCGATTTTCCTGATTCCTGTCTCAAAACATCGTTTTATGTCTAAAAAAACATTGTGTAAAATTTCAAATGTCTACCCCCACCGATAGGGGTGATATTGAGGTAAATTCCCCCGCACTTAAGTGCAATTTGCTCTAAAACGAGAAAAGATATCGACATGGGATAAACGGCAAACAAAAAATATAGATACACTCTATATTTCAGATTTTTTTTAGAATTTTTTGATAATTATTTATAGTTGAAAATAATTAATTAATTATTTGGGAATTTTTTTAATTATCTTCCCCTGGGTTGACACCTACCAAAAAATTCTAAAATATTGCTATGATTCTAACCTATTTTGTAAAAAAATCTCAGAAGTGTCCGTTTGGTGGAACAGTGTCAAAAAAAATAAAGTATGCCGGCGAACGCTCGGTTTGATCAGTAACGACGCAGCGACCGATTCCCCTTGCGGCGGCTAGTGAGGGGAGCGAACGGGAAGTCGGCGCTTTTCTTGTTTTTTTCTTTTTTTTATATGTATTTATAAACTAAACGATTTTTATTGTCTAGAATATAATTGTTTAGACTTCTAACTGTAAGCATGTATTAGAAGATTTAGTCGCATTTTTACATGTATCAGCTTTTCCGTACAAGCGCCGACTTCCCGTTCGCTCCCGTCACTAGCCGCCGCAAGGGGAATCGGTCGCTGCGTCGTTACTGATCAAACCGAGCGTTCGCCGGCATACTTTATTTTTTTTGACACTGTTCCACTAAACGGACACTTATGAGATTTTTTTACAAAATAGGTTAGAATCATGGCAATATTTTAGAATTTTTTGGTAGGTGTCAACCCAGGGGAAGATAGTTTAAAAAATTCCCAAAAAATTAATTAATTATTTTCAACTATAAATAATTAGCAAAAAATTCTGAAAAAAATCTGAAATATGGAATGTATCTATATCTTTTGTTTGCCGTTTATCCCATGTCGATATCTTTTCTCGTTTTAGAGCAAATTGCACTTAAGTGCGGGGGAATTTACCTCAATATCACCCCTATCGGTGGGGGTAGACATTTGAAATTTTACACAATGTTTTTTCAGACATAAAACGATGTTTTAAGACAGGAATCAGGAAAATCGGAGCGGGGGCCGCTGGCCCATGCTTATCCGGCTATACCCTTTCGTGGAAAAATGTTACAAATCACTATTGCGAAAATTTCAACTCCGAGTTTCTGATTTTAAGCGATCAAGGCTGGAAAGCACCGCGCACACGACGCACTCGCGACACGTTACTAGAACGTTCGAAAATATTTACGACGTCATTCATAAAGCTCTGGACACTTGGTCGTTCTGAAAAATACATACATTCTAATCCGAATACAATTGCCGATGTCAGATTTATCACCATTGTCTCGTTTCTACTAAAATATTGTTTTCCCACAAAGTAGTTACTAGAAACAATATGATAAAAACGTATTTGCAACTTGTGTTTCGATAAATCATTATTTGAGCGAAGTTCGTTAACGTTAAATTAATATTTCAAAATCATTAGCTGGAATTATGAATTTTATATTGGAACGGACAGGACAGTTTTGCTTAAACAAATTGCAATAAAAATTGCAATCGAGGAAGTTCATAGATTCGATTGCATACAAAGAGGAACACGTTGACTGCTACTAAAGTTCGACACCTAGAAAATTCAACAACAATTGTCATAACAATCATTACTTTAATTTCTTTCTTCCGCATGTTTCGAACCTAGTAAAATTCAATATTTTCAATCCCAGTAAAATGTTATTTGTTCCATAATATCACAGTGAAAAATTAATGTCTATACCCTGTCGAAAGTATAGACCAGTTCTGATGACCTACTTTAAACTCCGCCGAAATATGAACAACTAACAAGAACAAACACGATCTATGCAATTTCCCTTGAAAAATAAAACTAACAAGCGTACAACTCAGATCCACCCTCGCCCTCAAAATGTTCATCACTGCAGGTTCGCCGTTACAAACTTCCCCCGCATTTATTAACACGAGTGCCCGGAATCCCGGCGTAAGATCATCCCGTCCATTAAACCGAGCAACATTTCTCCAAAGTTCGAGGCGTGTTCCGATGTCGAACAATTCCCTAAAATGCTGGTATCTTCATCGCAGCCCCCGTAAAACGTTCGCGTCCTTTCGCCGAGGGGAACCTTGAAATATCCGCGCGGGCGGGCGCAAAGCCCGTTAACAGACGACTGACGCAAATTGCTCGTGACAAAGTTACACAGCGACGCAGCACCTGTACCCAGCCCAGGGTGGCAAAGTGCCCGACACCGTGAGGGCAACATTTACATGATCCGATGCGGCGATTGCGTGGGAGGCTTGCCACGCTTTACTGAACGCCGCCCCCATTCAGTTAGTCGAACGACGGATTAATAATTTCCATATTTCCCGAATAATTACCCGGGCCGCTGATAACTTCGGCCGGGTTGACGATGATAACTGTCTACCCTTTTCAAAGCAGATCCGTTGCGATGCTAGCCGTTACCGAGAGGATCCCGGGCGGGTGCGAAGTCGGCCGCCTTGATTACAGAAATTCCTATAAGAAATATATACTACCAGTTCATATTTTTTCGTATTTATCCCTCTAACTTCTCGTTCGTGTACCATATCAACTCGAGATTGATGTACAAAATGTAAATTTTCTTCTTTTAATCCCTACTCGTCGGGAAGAACAAAGTCTAACAGATATGAATGTTACGCCTTTCTTTATAACTAAAATAAGATCTCATTCTGAGAAACTCTTGTCTAGTACATTTTTTAATTACACTACCGGAAATGCCTAAAAAATGGTGACAAAACTTAACGGACACATATCTGTATAAAGGCTATAGCCGGGTTTGATAGTGAAATTCACCCCCGGCGGGATTTTAATCGTGCTTGGACCATTCGATAGCCTACCCAAAAAGACCCCTCTCTGCCAAGTGTCAGCCCCCTATCTCATCTGTAAGGGTAGTTATTGAGAAAAAACGAAAAACCAGTTTTTGGCCAATTTTCCCTATTTATTGACAATTAAAAATTCTGAAAAAAATCTGACACATTTCGGATACCGAGCCACATATCAGGTATCATTTCCAGATTTTTCCGCTGCAAGCTCTGCTGGTAAAAAATGAAAAACACAAAAAAAATCGAAAAAATGCAGGTTTTATATAGAAATCTAAAAGGTGCTACTCCAGATTTAATTTAGCAATGAGGTATTACCGTAAGTATTATGCTCAATTTTTTTCAGATTTTTGTGACTGGTGCGTCATAGTTAAAAAAAATAAAAACCGCTTTTTTCGGCGTTTTTCCTAAGTTATACTTATATTTTCTGAATCATAAAAATATATTATGTGATATTAAACGTTCCTACGTTCAGAAAAACATCTCCCAGACTTTAAAACTTGCCTAATACGAAATACGAAAATAATACTATGTACATATATTTGAATATTTCGAAGAGAATTTCAACAGCGCCGGTTGGTGCAGCGGCTATGGGTACGAGTCCCGATCAGGTCAATTTTTTTTTCTAAGTCAATCAGATGTTTTTACGCTTCATAACCATATGATTATTGTTCAACTATTGTAAAAAACTTATTTGAGCTATATTTAGACTATCTAAAAATATTTTTTCGGAAAAATATTCTTGGAGTACTTTCGGCCTCTAGTCTTTACGGACTGTATTACAGCTCTACTTTACATTTTTTTACGTGGATTTGTGCATCGACTTGATTTTTTTATCTTTACTGGCCGAAAGTACTCCAAGAATATTTTTCCGAAAAAATTCCGCTTGCAGCGGAAAAATCTGGAAATGATACCTGATATGTGGCTCGATATCCGAAATGTGTCAGATTTTTTTCAGAATTTTTAATTGTCAATAAATAGGGAAAATTGACCAAAAACTGGTTTTTCGTTTTTTCTCAATAACTACCCTTAGAGATGAGATAGGAGGCTGAAACTTGGCAGAGAGGGGTCTTTTCGGGTAGGCTATCGAATGGTGCAAGCACGATTAAAATCCCGCCGGGGGCGAATTTCACTATCAAACCCGGCTATAGCCTTTTCCTTTCTCTTCTACGACATTTTTCGGGATAAAGACGTTTCAATCCCTGTAACTTCCAAGACAATGATACGACAATGGGGTTAATTATACGAAAAATTCATTATGTTCTGGTAGGTTCCATTCGGAAGTGGTATTGTACAGTCACCTCTAGAAATGAAAGAGAGGCCACACGTGCGAGCATGTTTATACGTTTACGTTCTCGCAGATATTACGCGGCGAACACGGTGTTCCTTCCGCGGGAAGTCGAGCAGATTTGGGGCTGCGGCGGACCATTAAACGGAGCCTGCGCCTTGCACCACTACTGCACCGTCACCAGGCTGAACCCCGAGTCGTACAAGGAGTGTTACTCGTCGTACGCTTTCGCGTTGGCAGCGACGGGACCATCCACGTCGCCGTTGCACCTGACGCTCTTCCACCTGCTGGCGTTGCTGGCCTGCATCGAACTGTTCCGGAACCGGTAGGTGACGATCGATCCATCAAGAACGAGGGACAGCTGCCAGTGACTAGCAACGCAGCCGCCGCCGTGGCGCAACCTTGAACCAGATCTTGCTCGTTAGACAAACCTGCGTGGTCGGTCTGACGATAGCAACAACGACGACGAAGACGACGATGAGGGGGGTAGCGACGTCGCTACGAGTTCCAGTTCCAGGGGAAACCGATCTATCTTGTCTCTGTGTCTGTCTCTTTGTCTCTACGTCTTCTCTGTAAGGGTGTACTAGGGAGGATGAAACGTACGAAACAGGCGAACTCGTGCGAACATTCGTCGTCGTCCTCTCTCTGTCTTTCTCTCTCTCTCTCCCGTGCGAAACCCGGCCCTGAACTCGTTTCCGAAACGACGGAGCAGATCGTTTACCCAGGCGACACGTCCGCGCGATGCTCCCTTTCAGCGACCGGGACGCCGGCAAACCGATCGAACGATCGTTTAATTACTTGGTCCGCGAAATTTCACGGTCTCGAGCGCAATTGGCATCCGGTTGGTGGCGAGTGGTTTCACGGACGGGGGGTTGGAAACCGGGGACAGGGGTTGCTCGGATGCGAAAGCCGGTGCGATGACCTGGCCTGACCGCGAAACGGGGAAAGGGAGGCAGGACGAGAGACCAAAGGTCCTCGGATCGAGGGGTTGAACGGGGAAACCAGTCATTGATGTTGTACTTACTTCTCTTAAACGTTCGGTGTACGTTGTTTTAAGACGGGAGATTCTTTGTAGCGCGAGGTCCCGCGCCGAATAACCGTCGGCCGGGGACCACGAGCGGTGAACACTGCGCGCGTGTGTGTGTATGTATGTATGCGTGTGCGTGCGTGCGTGTGTGTGTGCGAATCTGCGATCGTTTTGCCAGCAGCGCGAAATTCCCCGTCTTGGTGGACGCAGGGACACACGCGACGAGAACGTAATAGCTTCGAGAGCCATGATATTCGTACCAACGTTTTGCGATTGTCGGAACAATACAGTATTTCTTAATAAAGGAATCATGGATTTGTACGGAGCTCGTCTTCATTTCATCCTGCCCCGTTTCCGTTTCCTTCCGGAGTTCTCCTGGTTTGATGGAGTATTTTCTTTCGTGCGAGTTGCTTGGAGATTCGCTGCAGTCGGAGCTAATTTGACCCTTGGTCGATTAATGCGATTGTAATAACACGGTAAGTATTTTTCAGGAAAAACTGTCTCGAATTCGGGACCAAGTAATTTCTATTTCTGTCGCTTTCATCGAGATCGCAGGTGGTTCGAAGATCTTTAAGAAAACTTAAGAAATCTTTTAATGAAATGAAAATTTCCTTTCCGTCTGACAGATTCGGCGAACACTTCGGAGCTTGTTATAGTACAGGCTTTAAGTCCCTCCGATTGGCAAGAACTTGAGGTTGGGCAGAGCCTTCGGTTGGTTATAAATAACTTGACAAGTATCCCAATTTGCAGAACAGAATTATTGAAAGTACGAATATCGAAATCTGAATTGTTCGATTGTTCTCTCATCGAAACACGCGCTATAAATTGTTCTAATCAATTTGGCACGGTTCAATCATTATTTCTACATTGCTCTAATTAATTATTTCCGCATTGTTATTACCGCACTAACATCTCACCTGTAATATATCATGTTTTTTTGCGTTAAATCGCTGAATTTACCGCGCGAACGCGTTCAACCGAATTCAAATCCGATAATTGGGGTGCTTTGCATAATTACTGTGGCACATTAACACAACCACCACTCCTTAACAATTCAAGCAGTCTAGCGAGACCTAAACGTCCGACTGAAGATTGTAAATTATCTCGCGGTATATTGAGAAATTCAAGGTGCATAGTACCTTCATCAAATGATAAATAACCTGCCCGAGATACCGGAGTTACAACCCGTGCTATCCATTTTCGAATTTAGTAGATAAACAAAATACCGTAGAGAAACTGTGCGGCCACGATCGATCCTATTGGTTAACAGATTAATTGTCGAGTGAAAGCTCGACAAAAACTGATGAATAGACTGCGGATCTTTATGCATTTATGAAGAAACTATTTCGGTGAAATATCAAACAATAATAGGTCAGAAAAATTCACGAAAATACTGTGATGTTGGTTTCAACGTAACAAAGTTGCTTACGGATGAAATCAATTTTTCTCTCAACGGCAGCAACTCTCTACTCTCTACACTCCTTACTATGTATTATCTTGCGCCCCACGTTCTTCGTTTTAAATCTTACAAGTATTTTCATAGCTATTCAAAATTTACAATCTCAAATTTTCAGGACTTTCTGTACGGGGTTAGGAGTCTGTATGGGGGTAGAAAAAATTATTTTATACTTTTTAGTCCGTTTTAAAAACGGACGTAAGTGACGTGTAACGGTTAAATTTAATAGTTTATATATCTCCTAAACGCATAGGCTTTTCTAAATTTTTTTTTTTAAATATTGCATTGTCCTCCAGTTCTGAGCTATGTTTATAAATTTCAAGTCTCTAGCTCATCGGGAAGTTAGTTTAAAATCAATTGCAAAATTTGTACCGAACAGACAAACAGACAAACAGACTGTTTACGGATGAAATCAATGTTTCTTTTATTTCTGTTTCACACAATTAATGTAGAATATTTTTCTTTTGTATTATTCTCACCGATCAGGCTGACAAGACAACCTGTCGAAGCCGCGGCGGCCTTTTTATTTCGATGCCTGAAGCACCTCTAATTAGATGAGCCAGCTCGTCGCGGCTCGTTTTCAGAAGCCGATGAGCAGTTACCTGAATCCAGAATTTACTCGGATAACAAGATAGACCGGGGAGGTCTCAATTAATTCCGCAGTCGCTATAGTTAGCAGCTAGCCAACTTCCGTAAACGAGCTCTCCCGGCTGGCGCACGCGGTGACAGCAAATATGAAGATAAGTCGTTCATTAACACGAAACGGACATTTAGCGGAAAATGCGAGAATTTTGCCGGGGTAATGCGACTCCGGCTTTGCCTCCACCGGAACCAGGGGGTAAACGAACACTTCCTGACCACCGGCGGTGGCATCCTCTCGGACGCCTCCGTATAAGCACTGACATCCCTGTACCAGGTGTTACTACCACCCAAACTTCAACTCTGTCGTTGTGAGAAAGAACGCCGCGTTTCACATACAGTAAGGTGAAGTGCCCTAAGTCTGGACAGTCCAAAAGTGATACCTAAATCTGGACAATTGAATTTTCATAGTAAAATCAGTAATTAAGAGATTAAATAATTATATTATATATTCTGAGGCCTTAGCTGCAAGTAGGTGTGAATATTATTTCATTGAGACATCAATTGAAATTTAAAAATGAATTCAAAGTTGATCTGAAAACAGTATACAAAATAGTCTATTTACATGCGAATCATGTGCATTTATATTGGGTTGGCAAGAAAGTAATTTCGGTATTTTTAGATGAAATAAAATCCAATTTTTTTATCAAAGCAATGAACTTTAATCAATAAAATATTTTCCATTTTGTTGTATGATCTTTTGCCATCTTTCTGGTAGCTTCATAATTCCGCGCTCATAAAACTTCTGATCCTTTTCGGTGAAAAACTGATCCTAGTGCGATTTCAGATCATCATCATTAGTGAATGTTTTACCATTCAAAGAGTTTTGTAAACTTCGGAATAAATGATAATCTGATGGTGCAATGTCAGGGCTATATGGTGGATGTGACATCACTTCCCAACCAAGCTCCAATAACTTTTCACGTGTTACCAAAGATGTGTGTGGCCTAGCGTTATCATGGTGGAACACGATTCCTTTGCGATTTGCCAATTCTGGCCGTTTTTCTTTGATTGCTATGTCCAGTTTTGTTAGTTGTCGACAATAAACATCTGAATTGATGGTTTGGTTCCTTGGGAGCAGCTCAAAATACACAATACCTTTGTAATCCCACCAAATTGACAACATGATCTTCTTTTGGTGCAATTCAGCTTTCGGTGTGGTTTGGGCTGGTTCATCACGCTTGGACCATGATCGTTTTCGAGTTGTGTTATTGTAAACAACCCATTTCTCATCACCGGTGATGATTCGCTTGAGAAAAGGGTCGATTTCATTTCGTTTGAGATGCATATCGCATATGTTGATGCGTTGCATTAAGTGAATTTCTTTCAACTCGTGGGGAACCCAAATATCGAGCTTCTTAACGATTCCGAGACTTTTTAAACGATATTCTATGGTTGTATGCGAGACATTTAACCTGTCTGCAATCTCTCGGACAGTTATATGACGATCCGATTCAATAATGGCTTTCATTTGGTCATCATCAACTCCAGATGATCGACCAGAACGTTGGTCGTCTTTAAGTGAGAAATTTCCAGAACGGAATTTTTTAAACCAATTCTGGCACGTGCGTTCTGTTAAGCAATCTACACCGTAAACTTCGCATATATCTTTGTGAGCCTCGGCAGCTTTTTTACCTCTACGGAAATAAAAAAGCAATATATGCCTATAATGTTCGTTTCTGCACTCCATGTTCAAATTGACACAGAACTAACAATTTTAATCAAAATTACGTGTAATTTGCTTCAAAAGTAACCTAAAAGATGCAGTTATGAAATGTCAGAAAGAAAACAAACGCAACGTTAACAGAAGCCAATCAAACAAAACATAACGCCATGAGTTAGTGAAAACCGAAATTACTTTCTTGCCAACCCAATAGTTCGAACTTTTGTTAGAAACAAAGATATAATTTAAGCCCTCAGACAAAAAATAATTATCACGCATAATAATATTGATATTTTAAAATAAATTGGCAATCAAGCTTAACGTAAATAATAATTATTAATCCAAATATTAGATGTCCAAGATTAGGACTGTTTTCAAATATAAGTACTCCATACTGGGACGCGATGACAGTAGCTAGAATATTGCCTTTATTTGTAATAATATGAAACAATTTTATCGACAAAATTTACACTGCATAGAGGGGGACATGCTGTGACATAAATGTTTTGTCGCGGAACTGTGGGTTCGCGAATGTTCCGGATCACTGCCCGCCAAGTTAATCTTGGGCAGCTAGTTCAAGGTTTGATGATCGCAAAAGACAATTTTTTATTCGCGTGACAATGAAATACGCATGAATACGTTAAAGAAAGCGTTTCGTCCCGGACCTGCTAGTGGACTCGTCAGTAAGGCTGATCTAGCAGGTCCTGCCTTATACGCGCGCAGATATGAGATAATGATTCGCGTTTCTAATTGTAACGCACGCAAGGGATCTTGACCGACGCGATCCCGTTTGTTAGGTGTCCTGACTGTTGGACTACGAACTACCGTGATGCTAGTTTTATGTGTGATTAAACAATTGACAAGACAACGGCTCGTGCGTTGTACTTGTCTACCCGAGGACTAGAGAATGTCGCGACGTTAGAGTGTAAGACTCAACTGACGAACGCGGTCTCAACGCGATGTTCGTCAGGCTTCTCGAGCAGGAAATAAGATGCACTGATTGGTTCCTGCCGAAAGTTGCATTTCCCAATCAGTACACTTTTGACTATTGGAACCTCCTTCCCGTAGCTCTGAATGAGGCCCTGGAAGGAGGAGTGGGGCGATATCTTACTCGGTCGACGACGCGACGGGTCTCGGTAATTCGACACCGTGCGTACCGATCGCGGGCGGTCCTTCGGAGGGACTAGATTTATGACACTTTGTATTTTCGAGGCTGTATAAAAACTAAACATTAGCCAGATGCCTTGACTGGTCGCCGAATGACCCTAGTTTGTTTAATTCTTGAAGAGGATATTTACGCACGTTCGCATCATAAATCTTGTCCGAAGGAAAACTACGAATTCTGTTCCTGCGCGACGGAACATGCTCCCCCACGTTGATCGATCCGATCGATCAATATTGAATTTGTTTATGCGTTAGGTTCACATGTATTTGACGATAACGCTTGGCACCGTGCGGTTGTGCTCTGTCTTTATATAAAAGAATTGCGAGTTGTAACCGTTCGCGTATAAACATGACGATGTTTGAATGGTCACTGCTTGTATGCTGCAGTGACGTTCGATTTACGTGTTGTGGGTTCTGCTGAAATCAGTTTAGGTAAGATGTACACATTAAAGAATCACCAATCAGGAATGGCCATTAGTAAGAATGTTGAATTGTTTGGATATGACGAGATCGATATATGTAAACAGTTTACGAACGGTTCGATTTTATTATGAACGTGTTGAATTATTTATACGTAAATCGTGTTTGCCGACGACACGTTTGCCGTGGTGGTTGGAAGATTTTATAATCGATTCCAATAATGCCGATGTGGTAATGAAGTGCATTTTGATTTAAAGAAATCTAGTCCGAAGAGACATTGTCGCGATTTCTGGTCGTTCGATAGAACCTGACTCGTTGCGTCAGTTCTTTGTCTGCGATGTTGAAATTCGTACCGTTATCCGAATGAATGTTTCGAAAAAGTAACGTTTGGCGACGAATCGTATGAAGTCGCGATGAAGACCTCGGTGGTTAGGTCGCTAGCTATGTTTATGTGACATAGTAGCGGACGCGAGGGATCTTGACTGATGCCACGAGATCCCGTTTGTGACGTGCTTAGTCCGTTGGAAAGACAAGAGAACAATGTGTCAGAGTTTGATTGTAAGAGCGTTAAGAATGACTGCGCTAAGCATAGACTGATGAATATCACAATGTGTGAATTCGGCTTCGAGTCCTGTCGCGAGTTTGTAGAACTCCTCTGTGTGCGAGAGAGTATTAAGAATGGACTGCGCGAAGGACTGATGAGTACCACAATGTGTGAATTCGACTTCCAGTCCTGTCGCGAGTTTGTAGAACTCCTCTGTGTGCGAGAGGGCGTTCTTCGTGAGAACCCTCTATGTATGTGAGAGGGGGTCGTTGTGAGGGCCCTTCTATGCATGTGAGAAGGGGTGCTCCTCGGTTTGAGCATCGGTGTAATATCACCAATTGCCTTTTAAATGAAATGTATTAATTGGTTTATGCCGAATGGTGCATTTCCCAATCAACACCATCAAACTCTGACGCATGATCGAATGAGTCGACACGTGATTCAAAGTGTGGAATTGCCGTGTATAGTTGACGCGTAGGTTGATTTGGCTGACGTGACTCGACGTTATTTAATGCCATTTGATACGACTTGACGCGGTCTGACGTGGTTAACGCGTTTGACGCGTTTTGACGCGACTTGACGCGATTGATGCGGTCTGACGCGATGTGACGCGGTTTATATGCCGATTGAATGTCAGTTCAATTGAATGTGAGTGCGATTGAATGTCTGTTTAATTGAACATTAGTTTGACGGAATGTCAGTTTCCGTTGTAAGTCGGCCACGCGGATCGCGATGCAAGGTTTGAAAGTCGATAGTCGTTTGTTGAAGCGACTCAAAACACGGTTGAGTCGATCGAGAACGTTGGTTTCTCCGTGTATTGTCATGTTCGAGACAATGTGGTTTGTACGACGGCGCCATGCAATTTAAGAGCGTGAGGTGATTCGATTCAAAGGTGCGACGCGGAATTTCGCGTGAAGCAAATTTGACGTTTCATTCGTTCGCGTCGTTAAGTTTCCCGAGGTGATTGAAACTTGATGTCGTTCAGCAATCGTAAATTGCCTTCGAAGTTGATTGGTTCGGTTTGGAAGTAAAAAATGCGATGTTCCGAAATCGACAATGCTTGAATAAGATTGTTGCGATCTTGCCGTGAAGATTCCGTCGCAAGATTCGTTGATATCCGCGGTCTTTGTGACGCACGAGGAGTTGCCGATCTCCCTTTGACATGTCTGGTGAGAACGTACGCGTGCATTTGATAAGACGCGTGCGGACCCGATAACGGCGATCTGTGTTGATCTTAGGTGAGGAGAGGGATGTCTTGTCCATTGTAGTGAGGAAAGACGCGCAGATCTGTGGTCGATCTGTACTGGACTCGTCTCGGCTGAACTCAAGAAGTAGACCTAGGTCACTCGTCTCAGTTTGCAGCGCGAGAAGTCGATGTGGACTTCGCTTGTATCTGGAGTATACAAGAAGTCGGCACGGAAAAGAACACTGTTCAGAACGATCGACCGTAAAGGTTTGTAACGAACTGAACGAGTGCTAATTTCTGCCAAAGGAATTGGGTGTCTCTTGTAAGAAAGGAGGCGGCCCTTGGAATCAAGAGGAATGTGTATTGCTATACACGCGGAGTCCTGAAAACCATTCGTATTGGTCACTCGTCTTGGCGAAGAGCGCAAGAAGTCAGGTTTCCTGATTGGTTTAGCCTTGGTCGGCGTTGTCAATCAGGACACTCGCGATTGTTTAGGATTCCCGAGTTAGATTTAAAGGAGAGTTAATCCGCGCGCGGAGTGGGGCGATACCTGACTCAGGTGTTGAGGGTCGTTGTTGACTTGAAACCGTTTTACCTTAGGTGAGGAGAGGTTTACGATGCGTAATGCGGCAGGTAGAAAACTCGACGCGTGGACAGTTTCTATCTGTTTTTATGTGCCCGGCGCGAGCCATTGTGCTACTATGTACCGGGTATCGTTCGTTCGATTATAGACCGTGTTCGAATTTCTGCTCGGGTGATGGAAACCGATTGATTCAAATGTTTGAATAAACGTCCTGTCTTTGCTGTGTAATGCGAAGATCAGGGTTGATCGCGAGTTGATTATCGCGAATTTATCGTCGTCGTTCCACGTTTGCCCGTGTCTTTGCGAAGGCGGTGAGGATGACTTCTGTTAAGAGGTATCGCGATTTCGCAATTACGTCCCGATGTTCGTGATCGACGGGTTGCGGTCGGCCTCTGGATTCGTGCTCGTATATTTTGGATACTTCGCGTTCTTCACCGTTAAATATCATCTGCTTCGATGCGACGCGTTACGAAGATACTTGACGATATCTGGAACGTTAGACGTGCGCGTGTTTGCCGACGGTTGTTCCCACGTTTGTGTATCGGGATTCGTTTGATCGATCGCGATGCTCGTATCAAGATCGTTCGCGACGTCTTTATTAGATATGCGATCGCGTGTAATGTATCGAATCGTTTGTCGAATTCGACGATTTGTCCGGCGTTGCGGTGCGTTTAATAGTCGCGAGGTGTGACGTAAACCAAGAGCGCGATGGTTTCGTACGTCTCCACCAACTGAGCCTACGCGACTTGTAATTTCCACGATAGTCGAACGTGACTCGATCGCGGATTCGGCCTTTACAGAAACTGACACTCGTAAATGTAATTATAGATGTAATTGACATGTTGTATATCAAAAGTCCAGGGTGCGCGTGTATTAACTTAGAAATTCGTTTTCTAAAGCTTGGCTTTACTTGCCACATGAAGACACGTCGTTTGTGCTTCGAAATGCAGATGCGCTGGCTAGTTTCGTACGCGTTAGCCCTTATGATTCTCGTAATGCGTTTGAATATGAGAAATTGCCATTGTGAGAAAGTTCCTGATCAGTAAATTCAATAATATGTCTACCTTGTACTGATGCGGTTCGAATGAGAATGACTCTGATCGGCTGTTGCCTTCGAATGAGTCCCGGCGTCTATGATTCCTTAGAATGCCTTCGCGGCGTCGATGTATGTACTGCGGCTAAGGCTGGTTGCTTCCTTTAACGTGGTTGAGTGGACTGCTGGATGCTGAAGACCACTTTTTGAATGTCTTGTACACGATTGTCTTTTGTACGAACTGCACTCACTAGGCACTGATCCGGCTCGAAGGACCATATGTTTTGTCGCGGAACTGTGGGTTCGCGAATGTTCCGGATCACTGCCCGCCAAGTTAATCTTGGGCAGCTAGTTCAAGGTTTGATGATCGCAAAAGACAATTTTTTATTCGCGTGACAATGAAATACGCATGAATACGTTAAAGAAAGCGTTTCGTCCCGGACCTGCTAGTGGACTCGTCAGTAAGGCTGATCTAGCAGGTCCTGCCTTATACGCGCGCAGATATGAGATAATGATTCGCGTTTCTAATTGTAACGCACGCAAGGGATCTTGACCGACGCGATCCCGTTTGTTAGGTGTCCTGACTGTTGGACTACGAACTACCGTGATGCTAGTTTTATGTGTGATTAAACAATTGACAAGACAACGGCTCGTGCGTTGTACTTGTCTACCCGAGGACTAGAGAATGTCGCGACGTTAGAGTGTAAGACTCAACTGACGAACGCGGTCTCAACGCGATGTTCGTCAGGCTTCTCGAGCAGGAAATAAGATGCACTGATTGGTTCCTGCCGAAAGTTGCATTTCCCAATCAGTACACTTTTGACTATTGGAACCTCCTTCCCGTAGCTCTGAATGAGGCCCTGGAAGGAGGAGTGGGGCGATATCTTACTCGGTCGACGACGCGACGGGTCTCGGTAATTCGACACCGTGCGTACCGATCGCGGGCGGTCCTTCGGAGGGACTAGATTTATGACACTTTGTATTTTCGAGGCTGTATAAAAACTAAACATTAGCCAGATGCCTTGACTGGTCGCCGAATGACCCTAGTTTGTTTAATTCTTGAAGAGGATATTTACGCACGTTCGCATCATAAATCTTGTCCGAAGGAAAACTACGAATTCTGTTCCTGCGCGACGGAACAATAAACATTTTCTGCGTGGGTGGAGGCATAGAGGAGATTTCAAGATCACCTTGATTTTTTTAAATCGAAAGACCTACTTTTTGTATCATGAATCGATAGACTATCGAATTCTGAGTAAAAACGTATTGATCTCCATATGTCTTAAATCTAATAGTTAACGAGATATTATCGAAATAATTTTCTTTTTTCTTTTGATAATATCTCGTTAACTATTAGGTTTAGGACACACAAAGGTCAACACTTTTATACTCAGAATTTGATACGATAATTTAAAATGGACATTCTATTTTGAAAAATCAAGGTGACCTTGAAATCTCCTCTGTGCCTCCACCCACGCAGAAAATGTTTGTGCCATGCCAAACTTTTCATACTATTATAAATAACGGAGATAATTCTTTGTAATAACTAATTTAAAAAGATATTTTAATTGTAAATGATTACACTTTTCGATAGAATACATAAAATAGACGAATAACGTTAAAATATTGATTATAATCCGCAGTACTTGATTGAAAAATAGCTACAAACTTTACGATCTAATACGCTCCCCTTTATGGACAAATTTCGCACTCAAAACATCCGTTTCAGCAAAAACAGTATACAGTACAAAAAGTAGAAATCTCAAGCTTTAAAATGGTTGTTTTTGCATCAAATTTGGATAAATTTTAGCAAAGTCACAGCAGTTTCAATATTGAGTGAATTTTGAACTAGCTGTGGCCGCTGAAATCGGGCTTTCTAGTGACGTTTCCTTGTTTCTCACACTTTGCGTGATATTGCATATTTGTATAATTAACGCGATAACAATCACAACGAAAAGATACAAGTAATTGTCGTAATTTGAAAATATTGAGAACTTATGCCTCATGCGTATGGATTGAACGTAGGACATCGGTTAAATTGTAATTATTTCTTTCAACCTTCCGCATTCGTTTTCATGACTTTCTTTCAGGTAAATTTCGTAGATCTTATACTCTAAAGCTCAATTAACGCATAAACTGAAATTACTTGAAATTGTCACGTGCAGCGTTTTTTCCTGACAACCACAACAGAACTGGCAGTTACGATGCCCGGATGATATTGCCGCACGTGTCGCGAATCGCTCGCAAGGATTTCGCGCAGCAGCCACGAGGATTTCAAAGTTTCTCTCTCTCTCTCTCTCTCTCTCTCTCTCTCTCTCTCTCTCTCTTTCTCGGCTGGCAGACATCGTCGAAGTGACGCGCCAATAAAATTCCTATTGACGTAAACTCTTTTACGTCGTCTGGAATTCCGATATTTCTCAATGACGGCCAGGCAACCACCACTCGCTGCCAGGCAACGGTCTCGACGACATGTAGAATTCACAAAGCGACCCCAGACGATGTCAACCATCTTTCACTCCCCGCAGCAGAGAGGAAGAGGAACTGCGGAAACTTGTTCGGAATTGATTTAAACACTCGGAAGACGCGTGTACATTATACATAGCTTGGCCGAGAAGTTCCGTCGATTGAAGTTCGTTTCAATCACTGCTGTTCAATATAAGCTCCGGAAGTTAGGAACCTGCCTCCGCTTCGAGCCACGTCCATTAGCTACCCTGCCCCATTTCCGCGCGACGCTATTTAAACCGCGCTCCCGAGACGAATCGCTTAAAATAACGCTTCGCTGTGTCGCGGAAAAGCGATCAGACTAAGTAAAACGTTCTTTTCGTTGGTATTTCTACGCTGGTCATTTTGCGAGGAAAGAATCAATTTTATCTTCCTTTCGATGCGAACAGTAGTCTGAAGTGTTTCATTTACAATGCAGTTTTGGATGTCATCGTTAATTAGGGTTGCCAGAAATGTTTTATCCAAATATAGACGAAGTAGCGAAAATGATATATGAGATAGGCTGAAAATACAGGGTGTCCCAAAATTCCTGAACGTCCCGGAAATGCGAGGTTCCTGAGACCATATGAAGCGATATTTTCCTTTGTTTAGGAAGTTATTAACGAAAAACACGGATCAATCAGAGTGCGACAATCTAGATGCGAGTTGGCACAATCGGCCCGGCGCACAGTGCGGCATGCAATGGACAAAAATCAAAATAATCATGGTTCGATTCTAATCTAATTATCCAACATCAGTCTGTAAGTAAGGAATGTGTATGTAAAAAGTAGTATCCAAGAAAATCAATAGGGGATCAGTAACAGCCAAGAGTTTATTGTAGTATAAATACTAAAAAGTTAGATTACTCGTGCCCTAATTGCTCTTTTAGATTTGTTTTTGCTTTAAACTGTTTTTTACAACTTAGGTACGGAGAATTTGACCAGAGGTATGCATAATTTTAACTGGCAATTTAGGAATTGCGTTTTTTCCTTAAAATGCAATTTACAAAAAAACAGTTCAAAACATCCTGTAATTTTGGCTGTTCTGTGTCAACAAGATGTTGTAGTATATTGCTATATAATTTTTTTCTGCGACAAATTGCAAGACTCGATGTTATTTAATTTTTAGAGAAATGCATTCGTAATCGCGATTTGGTTGAAGCTTGGATGTCCGAACACACTTATTCCCAGAAATTATCAAAAGTTAGACAAAAACTCTGTTCTATATTAAACGTGAACATTATATCACACGAAGTGGAAAAGAGATTAAAAGCTTTTCGTGTGGCACTTGCAAGAAAGTGGTGAGATAGTTATCGAAATCGACCTCACCTATTTAAACATCACTATCGGTGGCTTGACATGGAAATAAATATTTCAAGTGAGAAAGAGATGATTCGACCCCTGCCATGTTCTAGTCGAGGAAGACCTCTAAAATTCTTTGAGGATTTATCAAACAAAACGAAGAAACGCCGCGTCCAATCATTGGTATCCACATATTCGTGCGAAGAACTGAATTTTGCTGCAGCTGTAAAACAACCGAAGAAACTAGATGTAAACAATCTGTTCCCAACAACGAAAACAACAAATAACAAACAAACAAAACAAAACAAACAAAAACTAGAGGGCTATTGTTGCTCGCTCGCTTCGCTCGCTCGCGAGTAGGGTTGTTTTTGCTCGCTCGCTTCGCGAGCTCGTGGGTAGGACTGCTCTTGCGAGAGGGTTAGTGATACGCATGGCTAATAGGGCCTACTGATATTAATGTTTTTTATTTGGTGTGTGACTCTCCAAGAGTCACACAAAGAACTTCCCGATTCGTTACTCCTTCGCCAACATCGCTAACATCGTTTTTTTTTGTACTTTCATCGATATTCTCCCAAAATGTATTCTTGGGAGTAGAGATGATAAATTCACTGTTGCATTCGAATAACTTTCGATTATTCCAAGCGGTAACATTAGCATCAGTTTAAAAAAAAATTTTTTTTTAATCTAAAAAAATTTTTTTTAAATCTAAAAAAAAATTAAGAAGAAAAATTTTTTTTATGTAATTGCGTTTGGTTCTTTGGTGGAAAATTTTCGTCCTCCCTTATAAATTGCATTGTAGAATCAACTCTTTTCGAAAAAAAACTAAAAATCTAAAAAACTACTTGACCAATATGGACCAAAATCTAATCAGCTCTAAGTTACGACGGGGCACTTCGATTGCATCATTCATCATCCTGATCGCGTTATTACTTTTTCTGAAAACGTTAACGAAAAATTTGATACCATACAAACGGACATACGCACACACACACACACACACACACACACACACACACACACACACACACACATACACACACACACACACACACACACACACACACACACACACACACACACACATACAAACATTTTGATAAAAATAGTCTAAAATGACTCCAATGACCATGAAACGTGAAGATCTACTAAAAAATCGATTTTCGATTTTCGGGGTAATTACAGTAACTTCCCTATGAATCGGGAAGTTAAATAAGAACAAACTTTTTTACTAATGGAACCTTATATTTTTGGTGCATTAATCGATGCATCGTTGTATTCCCTTTAAAAAATTATTAAGGTACTTAGGTCAAAAATAGATTAGTTTAGAAGTTATGATTTTTGTCTCGAATGTCCATTTACGTGCCGCACTGTGCGACGCGCCAACTGTCGATTGCCAACCCTATCGTTAATACGCGCAGAAGACAGGAGAGTGGATGCACTTTCCAATGAATTTTGTCCCACTTCGATATCTCTATCCGTTCTCGAGATATAAGCAGTCAAAGTTTTCACGCAAGGCGAATGGAGTGGGGATGGTAGTAGACAACACCGACCTGCCTCAACTGGCGGCCGGTTGAGATAGGTCAGTACACACTGTGCGAGAGAGAAAGAGATGGTAGTCAGCTATTGAAAAATTGCCTTCGCCTTTACACGCCGATATCTCGGGAACCAAGCGTCGTATCGTAACGAAACAAACGCCGTTTTAAATCGCAGGCTTCGCGCTCTCCAACTGTCCAAGCTTTATTGAAATAGTGTGAATAGCATCAAAGTTACAACAATTTGAATATTAACTAATTTCAATACGATATCCTCGTGTGTTTCATGCATTTCAACAAGTTCAATTATAGTATTTAACACTAATCAACATATTTTTACAACACAATAATAAAGAGTGCAACACTTTCGAAGAAACAGCTGGGACATTCGCGATTTTCCCACTGTTCAATGCGCACAGCTGTTCCAACACGCCGAGCAACATCATGAAACATCGTCCACTCCGTGTTTTTTTTAATTAACAGAATACCGACATTTCCGTATAACATTACATTTGAAGAAAAACTCAAACCGACCTCAACCCTCCTCCGGATTACGGAGGCCGCTGCGGTTCCACACAACTTCAAACTATGCTCGCTTTCATGTGTTTTATGCTACTCTCTGTAATCTCATCAAATTCCTAGTGCTGCAAAGCAAATTAGTTTGCACTCACCAATCCGGTGAAATGTACATTACACGGGAAGATCCACAGAACTGAAGTCTGAAATCCAAAGGAGAGTTTAAATGCGTAAAAAAGTGATGTTACGTCCGCCATTTAACCCGTCTGCGAAACCTCTCCGAGTAAACGTTGCTCTGCTAGTTTTCAAATTACGTTCTGTTAACGCCGAAAATTTATGCAACGAATTCTAATGAAATGTCTATCATATCCAATACTTATTTAGTTTCATTCACATATTAATATTAATTCTCAAGATAAAACTCCTTTCAACCCTCCACCGTCTGTAAGTGGTCCTTCCTGAAAAGAAACAGTTTAAAAATTAAGTATCCACCAGCAAATTATTCCTCACTTTCAAGGTGCAGTTTCATGCCTCAATATCATAATATTATATTAACAATAATAACACTCGAGATAGCCGACCACTGGCCTTAAATGGCTCGCTGCTGGAGCAATTCCCCTAGGATCTCCCTAGTCTGAGTAAACATGGTACCACTCAAGGATTAATGCTTACGAGCACCCATGCAACGTTACAGAGCCTCTTGGAAAATGTCGTGCTACCGACAAAGTGGCTGAATAACTAAAAACTCTTATTTGCACAAACGTTCTCGATCCTTAACAAAAAAAAATGTAGCGTATGTTCGCAGTGAGTCCACACAGTTGCTCCCGAATGTTAAATATTGGCTGGGAAGAAATAGTCTTCTATTTCGAGTCGGAACAATAGACCGATATTCATATTTGCTGAAATTCTGTTTGAAGTGCTTCGCGGCCGCGACTGACAGGATATTACGATGCGCGGGGTTAAGTCGGTGAATCCTGGCAATGCGTGAAATGTTTTTCATCGGCACGGCCGTGGGAGAGAGCACGAACCACGCTGCGGACAATTGAATACGTGTTTCCGTGCGAGTGCGTGACAATATTCGCGTAAACAGGGGAACGAGAACGCCGCGCGTGTTCGCACACGTCTGACGATGAAGCCTGTCACGCGCCAGGAACTCGGAGCTTGCGACGATCCTCATAACGGGTCCGCCCCCCGTGCCCCCCTGCTCTTCCCATAATACACCGGGAAAACCCGAAGAGAAAGGAAAGTCATCGGCGTCATCGATCAATCCGTTGGCACAAAAGCAGCCCGGTGTCCCAGGATACGCTCAAGCAATTACATTGTGAGCGGATCGCTCCGCACCGGGGTCAGCGCAAAGTTTCTTTTTAAGCTGACTCGGTGCGACGCGAGAGAGGACGACGTTAAGCTCCCTGCCGTATTCGACCGAACAAGCGTGCTGGGATTGCTATCAACTGACACGGTCCCCCACTTTTTCGGGCTTTTTGCCCCTCTCGTTTCGCGCTCACATTGTTTTTAGACGCTATTTGTTTGCCATAACTAGGCCGCGGATGTTTATGAGCGGCTCCGGGCTTCGATCCGGCACAGCTCTCGCTGATTACTAGACTGCGGAAGTTTATGCAATTTGCAATCTTTCGGGGCGATTGTTAAGAAGGTGGAACCAAATAGAACATTATTCTCGGTGGTAGTAGCCTTCGTGTAGATCTGAAACCCAACAAAAACATCCTGTAAACAGAAGCCAAGTGAATATGGCCAGAAAAGGTGTTAGGTAGCGGCCAAGTTCGGATAATAAGTTTGAATAACTTGGATGGTGCACTAAGGTAAAGTGCCCTAAGTCTGGACAGTCCAAAAGTGATACCTAAATCTGGCCAATTGAATTTTCATAGTAAAATCAGTAATTAAGAGATTAAATAATTATATTATATATTCTGAGGCCTTAGCTACAAGTAGTGTGAATATTATTTCATTAAGACATCAATTGAAATTTAAAAATGAATTCAAAGTTCATCTGAAAACACTATACAAAATAGTCTATTTACACGCGAATCATGTGCATTTATAGTTCGAACTTTTGTTAGAAAAAAAGATATAATTTAAGCCCTCAGACAAAAAATAATTATAACGCATAATAATATTGATATTTTAAAATAAATTGGCAATCAAGCTTAACATAAATAATAATTATTAATCCAAATATTAGATGTCCAAGATTAGGACTGTTTTCAAATATCAGTACTCCATACTGGGACGCGATGACAGTAGCTGTCCCAATCTAAACTTATACGCAATGTGCTTACGCCTGAAGCCGGACACGCGTTTGTGAATAAAATCAACGCATTGTTTGCAAATTATTTAACTACATGTACGTATAATTAGTCTTCTATTAGCTTGAATAACGTATGTAGAAAATGTATTCCGGTTGTGACGTTAATAATACTTTGTGTTTACATCTTAAATCTATCAGTATTACTGCCTAACCTTAAAAGTTGTATTATGACAAGTTTTATTAAAACAGTAAATGAAAATAAATATATATTTGGTTAAATAATACAATACTATAATCTATGATAAGAATATTACATATTACGCAAAGCATCTTCTATTCTTCATGCGCAACAGCGCCACCAACCAACGTTTTAGGTTATGTTCGCTCGATCAACTCGTAAATTGAATTTGTCCCGATATAGGCTTTACTTCTGTCCAGGTACTAGCTTAGATTGGATTTAATATGTCCAACTATAGGTTTGAATTATTCTTGTTAATACAATTAAGATATTAACCTAAACAATGATTTTTTTATTTTAAATTACTTTACAAATTCTGAACTGTATGTTAAAACTCTTAAGAAATTGTTTTTGTTTATTTAAAGTGATAAAATTTAAAATAGAAAAACATGCTGTCCAGGCATAGGGCACTTTACCTTACCGTGCACCTAGATATATGAAGATCTGACTAGATTCTATCGAATGATGTACTCTGGTATTTTTCGAAAATTTTCAGAAGCCATAAATGCGTAAAGAGTCGCAGTCTACTGCGTCATTTCATCGGCACTGTCGCTCGTAGCCCAATACTCATTTTTTTGTCATAATCATTTTATGCATAACGCCATTTATGCATAACACTGTCCAACATCAAATTTGTTCCCTAATTACTGTTGGGTCCTTCGTATAAAGTTTTTTGCGCTGATTCCGAATCTGTTTTTAATTTTTTTTCTATACGCACAGTTTTTGAGAAACATGACTTTGAAAAAAAACATATTTTTCAACTTTAGACAAATATTGTAGTGTTACTATAAAAGATATTGAATTGTTCTTTATAGTAAAAGATTCTGTAGACTTTCCCGAATACAGCGATATCAAATATTAATACATTATGATTGTTTAAACATGTTTAAACAATCATTAAAGACTGAGAGACACCACTTTTGCACCAATTTTCGAGGATATTTTTCAATTTATCTCAAAAAATAAGGGTCCAGCGGAAAATCGAACTATACCATGCGATAGAGCAGACTTTTATCTTGAGAAACCCCGGTTTGAAGTTTGAAACGTCGCCGTTTTTTTCGAACCAGAAAGCAAAATATCTTCGCCCCACATGAGTTGCCGCCAGTGGCGCTCACCATTACAACGGTCGTTCGCCGCTCCGTACCGCATCGCTGCGCCGTATCTCGTCCCGAGCAAACTCATGTCGGGCGAAGGCATTTAAACATGTTTAAACAATCTTAATGTATTAATATTTAATATCGCTGTATTCGGGAAAGTCTACAGAATCTTTTGCTGTAAAGAACAAGTCAATATCTCTTATAATAACATCACAATATTTGTTTAAAGTTGAAAATTATGTTTTTTTTTCAAAGCCATGTTCCTCAAAAACTGTGCGTATAGGAAAAAAATTAAAAACAGATTCGGAATTAGCACAAAAAACTCTATAAGAAGCACCCAACAGTAATTAGGGAACATAAAAAAAGTTGAAATTTGTTGGACAGTGTAATTGCACATATTTTCCAACGTAAATCACGTTAATAATAAACCTTGTACACACTTCACACTTTTCATCTAGCTTGGAGAAATATGTTTGTGAAAGGATCAAAAATTCGCATGATCTGCGGCTGTAACAGCGCGGCGAGTTGTAACTCAGGGCCGAAGAAACAAATGGCCGAGAACAACGCACGTGCGTATCAAATCTTGCGTTTCTCAGATTCGTTTCTCTCCGACACGTGCATTTGTTTATAATTTGCCAGGAATGAATTGGAAATGCCTTGAATAAATAGCTAATAATTTGCATGGCCGCCGGTACGAAGTAGAAAGTAGCGGGTGTTGCCATTGGTTTCGCTGCAAAGTGTATACTGGCAGCCGAACTGTCCCGCGTAACGACAGGTGGCCGACTTCGGTTAAATGTAGACCGTCATTGTTTCCCGCGCGGTGCTCCGATATAAGAAAAGAAAAAAAGAGAGAGGGAGAGAGAGAGAGAACTGTCTTCCATTAGGGCAGGTTAGGAGAGAGAGCTAAGGGATCGCGTGACGAACGCGAGACACTTTATATCGAACGGAATGCCGTCCATTATCGTTAATCCTCGTTTGAATTGCAAGGAGCGCCAGCGAAAAGTCGAATGAGAACGGAACGTCCAAAGTACTTGACGATTATGCGAACTGTGAATTAGGCCGGTGGTTGAAAGCCTCCTCGCAAGAACGGTGGGGGCTGGAGTCGGGACCCCTGGCGGGCTTACGTTTACAGCGTTATGTTCGATCCTCCATATCGATACGAATCAATCGTCCATTTCTGTGGGATGCTTTTTTTTATTCAGAAAATCTCAGAAGAGATTTATTACAACCTTAGGTGTAAACATAAATGGAGTATACAGAACGAGAATCTTCTACAAAACTAAACATTAGAGCGTACCACCATTTTAGTTTCCCTTAAACACACAAGTTACGACTTTGTAGGGACGAGTGAATATAAAGGCAGACTTTAATATTGGGCCCAGCCAAAAAGATAGAAACGTCCAGAGGCAGTTGAAATTTTAATTTAAAAAGGTTTTTCAGCAGTAGTAATCTTTGCACATCATATAAATTACACTGCCAAAACACGTGATTATGAGTTTCCCACTCGGAGTTACATCTACACATAGGACTGTCAATGATGCCAATCCGTGCGAGAGAGTCAGCAAGATGATAATGATAATAAAAGAAATTTTTTTGTAATTCTAAACAAATGTTCTCTAGGTCGAACACTCCACGACAATAGCCTGAACTTAAAATCGTACAACTGGCATTGATAAATCAAAATCTGAGAAATATTTTTCTACCTTCATTTTAATGAGATCTTATCAAAGGAAGTCTCCCCTTTTCCATGAAATTCGAAAAGTCGATCTGCGATGTTTTGCTGCAATTCTATTATATTTTATGTAAAACGTGTGCCCCTGAAAAGAAAACTTGCAGTCCACAAATGTGAGATGAATAAGATGAACAATAGATGTTTAAAGAATTGTGTGTGTTTGTGTGCGTACGATATCGCAGTTGCCGATGGCTCAGTGTTTCGATATTTGACAATGAGTGAAGTTCGCTAGAATAGCGTTTTTCCACCCCTTTATAGTCATGTTACCGTCACCATGATACTTGTCTTCGGGAAGGGAGAGAATGGAAGAGAGAGGTGATAGTAGGGTATGTATGAAAGGGGAAAAAATAGAAACGAGTGCAGAACCGTGTTCACTGTTCTCTGTAATTACATTGCTAGTCCGGGCGCTGCGACTATACAGAAAAAAAAGGGAACTTTCAAACATATATACGTGCAACTTGTGGCCCTGGACTGTACGCAAACAGTGTATTAACGTGTGTGCGTGCAATTTGTACTATTGTTACGAGGTCAATGAGGAACATTTGTTTAGGTCAGTGGGGACAATCAATTTGTTTCATTTAACTCTTCCATCTTTAAACCTTCTCTTACATTTTCGTTGATGAATATCGAAATTATGGTAGATTGCATGCTTTTCAATCATCATAGATTACCTAGCTTTTACGGAATGAAAATATGCATTGAAACTACAAAGTAGAACATCATCGAATGCCGTAGAAAATTATCGTTATTCGGATAAGGGTTGAGTATCAAGATTATTTCATGAGTGTAGGATTGTTCAAGGCCTCCCATTCTAAGTAACATAAAGACGACTCTTGTATTAGAATAGTGCGTGTGCGTGCAATTTGTACTATTGTTACGAGGTCAATGAGGAACATTTGTTTAGGTCTGTAGGGAGAATCAATTTGTTTCATTTAACTCTTCCATCTTTAAACCTTCTCTTATATTTTCGTTGATGAATATCGAAATTATGGTAGATTGCATGCTCCTCAATCATCATAGATTACCTAGCTTTTACGGAATGAAAATATGCATTGAAACTACAAAGTAGAACATCATCGAATACCGTAGAAAATTTTCGTTATTCGCATAAGGGTTGAATATCAAGATTATTTCATGAGTGTAAGATTGTCCAAGACCTCCCATTCTAAGTAACATAAAGACGACTCTTGTATTAGAATAGTGCGTGTGCGTGCAATTTGTACTATTGTTACGAGGTCAATGAGGAACATTTGTTTAGGTCAGTGGGGACAATCAGTTTGTTTCATTTAACTCTTCCCTCTTTAAACCTTCTCTTATATTTTCGTTGATGAATATCGAAATTATGGTAGATTGCATGCTCTTCAATCATCATAGATTACCTGGCTTTTACGGAATGAAAATATGCATTGAAACTACAAAGTAGAACATCATCGAATACCGTAGAAAATTTTCGTTATTCGCATAAGGGTACAGTATTAAGATTATTTCATCAGTGTAGGATTGTTCAAGACCTGCCATTCTAAGTAACATAAAGACGACTCTTGTATTAGAATAGTGCGTGTGCGTGCAATTTGTACTATTGTTACGAGGTCAATGAGGAACATTTGTTTAGGTCAGTGGGGACAATCAATTTGTTTCATTTAACTCTTCCATCTTTAAACCTTCTCTTATATTTTCGTTGATGAATATCGAAATTATGGTAGATTGCATGCTCTTCAATCATCATAGATTACCTGGCTTTTACGGAATGAAAATATGCGTTGAAACTACAAAGTAGAACATCATCGAATACCATAGAAAATTTTCGTTATTCGCTTAATGGTTAAGTATCAAGATTATTTCATGAGTGTAGGATTGTTCAAGACCTCCCATTGTAAGTAACATAAAGACGACTCTTGTATTAGAATAGTGCGTGTGCGTGCAATTTGTACTATTGTTACGAGATCAATGAGGAACATTTGTTTAGGTCTGTGGGGACAATCAATTTGTTTCATTTAACTCTTCCCTCTTTAAACCTTCTCTTACATTTTCGTTGATGAATATCGAAATTATGGTAGATTGCATGCTCTTCAATCATCATAGATTACCTAGCTTTTACGGAATGAAAATATGCATTGAAACTACAAAGTAGAACATCATCGAATACCGTAGAAAATTATCGTTATTCACATAAGGGTTAAGTATCAAGATTATTTCATGAGTGTAGGATTGTTCAAGACTTCCCATTCTAAGTAACATAAAGACGACTCTTGTATTAGAATAATGCGTGTGCGTGCAATTTGTACTATTATTACGAGGTCAATAAGGAACATTTGTTTAGGTCAGTGGGGACAATCAATTTGTTTCATTTAACTCTTCCATCTTTAAACCTTCTCTTACATTTTCGTTAATGAATATCGAAATTATGGTAGATTGCATGCTCTTCAATCATCATAGATTACCTAGCTTTTACTGAATGAAAATATGCATTGAAACTACAAAGTAGAACATCATCGAATACCGTAGAAAATTTTCGTTATTCGCATAAGGGTTGAGTATCAAGATTATTTCATGAGTGTAGGATTGTCCAAGACCTCCCACTCTAACATAAAGACGACTCTTGTATTAGAATAGTGCATGTGCGTGCAATTTGTACTATTGTTACGAGGTCAATAAGGAACATTTGTTTAGGTCAGTGGGGACAATCAATTTGTTTCATTTAACTCTTCCATCTTTAAACCTTTTCTTATATTTTCGTTGATGAATATCGAAATTATGGTAGATTGCATGCTCTTCAATCATCATAGATTACCTGGCTTTTACGGAATGAAAATATGCATTGAAACTACAAAGTAGAACATCATCGAATACCGTAGAAAATTTTCGTTATTCGCATAAGGGTACAGTATTAAGATTATTTCATCAGTGTAGGATTGTTCAAGACCTGCCATTCTAAGTAACATAAAGACGACTCTTGTATTAGAATAGTGCGTGTGCGTGCAATTTGTACTATTGTTACGAGGTCAATGAGGAACATTTGTTTAGGTCAGTGGGGACAATCAATTTGTTTCATTTAACTCTTCCATCTTTAAACCTTCTCTTATATTTTCGTTGATGAATATCGAAATTATGGTAGATTGCATGCTCTTCAATCATCATAGATTACCTGGCTTTTACGGAATGAAAATATGCGTTGAAACTACAAAGTAGAACATCATCGAATACCATAGAAAATTTTCGTTATTCGCTTAATGGTTAAGTATCAAGATTATTTCATGAGTGTAGGATTGTTCAAGACCTCCCATTGTAAGTAACATAAAGACGACTCTTGTATTAGAATAGTGCGTGTGCGTGCAATTTGTACTATTGTTACGAGATCAATGAGGAACATTTGTTTAGGTCTGTGGGGACAATCAATTTGTTTCATTTAACTCTTCCCTCTTTAAACCTTCTCTTACATTTTCGTTGATGAATATCGAAATTATGGTAGATTGCATGCTCTTCAATCATCATAGATTACCTAGCTTTTACGGAATGAAAATATGCATTGAAACTACAAAGTAGAACATCATCGAATACCGTAGAAAATTATCGTTATTCACATAAGGGTTAAGTATCAAGATTATTTCATGAGTGTAGGATTGTTCAAGACTTCCCATTCTAAGTAACATAAAGACGACTCTTGTATTAGAATAATGCGTGTGCGTGCAATTTGTACTATTATTACGAGGTCAATAAGGAACATTTGTTTAGGTCAGTGGGGACAATCAATTTGTTTCATTTAACTCTTCCATCTTTAAACCTTCTCTTACATTTTCGTTAATGAATATCGAAATTATGGTAGATTGCATGCTCTTCAATCATCATAGATTACCTAGCTTTTACTGAATGAAAATATGCATTGAAACTACAAAGTAGAACATCATCGAATACCGTAGAAAATTTTCGTTATTCGCATAAGGGTTGAGTATCAAGATTATTTCATGAGTGTAGGATTGTCCAAGACCTCCCACTCTAACATAAAGACGACTCTTGTATTAGAATAGTGCATGTGCGTGCAATTTGTACTATTGTTACGAGGTCAATAAGGAACATTTGTTTAGGTCAGTGGGGACAATCAATTTGTTTCATTTAACTCTTCCATCTTTAAACCTTTTCTTATATTTTCGTTGATGAATATCGAAATTATGGTAGATTGCATGCTCTTCAATCATCATAGATTACCTGGCTTTTACGGAATGAAAATATGCATTGAAACTACAAAGTAGAACATCATCGAATACCGTAGAAAATTTTCGTTATTCGCATAAGGGTACAGTATTAAGATTATTTCATCAGTGTAGGATTGTTCAAGACCTGCCATTCTAAGTAACATAAAGACGACTCTTGTATTAGAATAGTGCGTGTGCGTGCAATTTGTACTATTGTTACGAGGTCAATGAGGAACATTTGTTTAGGTCAGTGGGGACAATCAATTTGTTTCATTTAACTCTTCCATCTTTAAACCTTCTCTTATATTTTCGTTGATGAATATCGAAATTATGGTAGATTGCATGCTCTTCAATCATCATAGATTACCTGGCTTTTACGGAATGAAAATATGCGTTGAAACTACAAAGTAGAACATCATCGAATACCATAGAAAATTTTCGTTATTCGCTTAATGGTTAAGTATCAAGATTATTTCATGAGTGTAGGATTGTTCAAGACCTCCCATTGTAAGTAACATAAAGACGACTCTTGTATTAGAATAGTGCGTGTGCGTGCAATTTGTACTATTGTTACGAGATCAATGAGGAACATTTGTTTAGGTCTGTGGGGACAATCAATTTGTTTCATTTAACTCTTCCCTCTTTAAACCTTCTCTTACATTTTCGTTGATGAATATCGAAATTATGGTAGATTGCATGCTCTTCAATCATCATAGATTACCTAGCTTTTACGGAATGAAAATATGCATTGAAACTACAAAGTAGAACATCATCGAATACCGTAGAAAATTATCGTTATTCACATAAGGGTTAAGTATCAAGATTATTTCATGAGTGTAGGATTGTTCAAGACTTCCCATTCTAAGTAACATAAAGACGACTCTTGTATTAGAATAATGCGTGTGCGTGCAATTTGTACTATTATTACGAGGTCAATAAGGAACATTTGTTTAGGTCAGTGGGGACAATCAATTTGTTTCATTTAACTCTTCCATCTTTAAACCTTCTCTTACATTTTCGTTAATGAATATCGAAATTATGGTAGATTGCATGCTCTTCAATCATCATAGATTACCTAGCTTTTACTGAATGAAAATATGCATTGAAACTACAAAGTAGAACATCATCGAATACCGTAGAAAATTTTCGTTATTCGCATAAGGGTTGAGTATCAAGATTATTTCATGAGTGTAGGATTGTCCAAGACCTCCCACTCTAACATAAAGACGACTCTTGTATTAGAATAGTGCATGTGCGTGCAATTTGTACTATTGTTACGAGGTCAATAAGGAACATTTGTTTAGGTCAGTGGGGACAATCAATTTGTTTCATTTAACTCTTCCATCTTTAAACCTTTTCTTATATTTTCGTTGATGAATATCGAAATTATGGTAGATTGCATGCTCTTCAATCATCATAGATTACCTAGCTTTTACGGAATGAAAATATGCATTGAAACTACAAAGTAGAACATCATCGAATACCGTAGAAAATTATCGTTATTCGCATAAGGGTACAGTATTAAGATTATTTCATGAGTGTAGGATTGTTCAAGACCTCCCATTGTAAGTAACATAAAGACGACTCTTGTATTAGAATAGTGCGTGTGCGTGCAATTTGTACTATTGTTACGAGATCAATGAGGAACATTTGTTTAGGTCTGTGGGGACAATCAATTTGTTTCATTTAACTCTTCCCTCTTTAAACCTTCTCTTACATTTTCGTTGATGAATATCGAAATTATGGTAGATTGCATGCTCTTCAATCATCATAGATTACCTAGCTTTTACGGAATGAAAATATGCATTGAAACTACAAAGTAGAACATCATCGAATACCGTAGAAAATTATCGTTATTCACATAAGGGTTAAGTATCAAGATTATTTCATGAGTGTAGGATTGTTCAAGACTTCCCATTCTAAGTAACATAAAGACGACTCTTGTATTAGAATAATGCGTGTGCGTGCAATTTGTACTATTATTACGAGGTCAATAAGGAACATTTGTTTAGGTCAGTGGGGACAATCAATTTGTTTCATTTAACTCTTCCATCTTTAAACCTTCTCTTACATTTTCGTTAATGAATATCGAAATTATGGTAGATTGCATGCTCTTCAATCATCATAGATTACCTAGCTTTTACTGAATGAAAATATGCATTGAAACTACAAAGTAGAACATCATCGAATACCGTAGAAAATTTTCGTTATTCGCATAAGGGTTGAGTATCAAGATTATTTCATGAGTGTAGGATTGTCCAAGACCTCCCACTCTAACATAAAGACGACTCTTGTATTAGAATAGTGCATGTGCGTGCAATTTGTACTATTGTTACGAGGTCAATAAGGAACATTTGTTTAGGTCAGTGGGGACAATCAATTTGTTTCATTTAACTCTTCCATCTTTAAACCTTTTCTTATATTTTCGTTGATGAATATCGAAATTATGGTAGATTGCATGCTCTTCAATCATCATAGATTACCTAGCTTTTACGGAATGAAAATATGCATTGAAACTACAAAGTAGAACATCATCGAATACCGTAGAAAATTATCGTTATTCGCATAAGGGTACAGTATTAAGATTATTTCATGAGTGTAGGATTGTTCAAGAGCTCCCATTCTAAGTAACATAAAGACGACTCTTGTATTAGAATAGTGCGTGTGCGTGCAATTTGTACTATTATTACGAGGTCAATGAGGAACATTTGTTTAGGTCAGTGGGGAGAATCAATTTGTTTCATTTAACTCTTCCCTCTTTAAACCTTCTCTTACATTTTCGTTGATGAATATCGAAATTATGGTAGATTGCATGCTCTTCAATCATCATAGATTACCTGGCTTTTACGGAATGAAAATATGCATTGAAACTACAAAGTAGAACATCATCGAATACCGTAGAAAATTTTCGTTATTCGCATAAGGGTACAGTATTAAGATTATTTCATCAGTGTAGGATTGTTCAAGACCTGCCATTCTAAGTAACATAAAGACGACTCTTGTATTAGAATAGTGCGTGTGCGTGCAATTTGTACTATTGTTACGAGGTCAATGAGGAACATTTGTTTAGGTCAGTGGGGACAATCAATTTGTTTCATTTAACTCTTCCATCTTTAAACCTTCTCTTATATTTTCGTTGATGAATATCGAAATTATGGTAGATTGCATGCTCTTCAATCATCATAGATTACCTGGCTTTTACGGAATGAAAATATGCGTTGAAACTACAAAGTAGAACATCATCGAATACCATAGAAAATTTTCGTTATTCGCTTAATGGTTAAGTATCAAGATTATTTCATGAGTGTAGGATTGTTCAAGACCTCCCATTGTAAGTAACATAAAGACGACTCTTGTATTAGAATAGTGCGTGTGCGTGCAATTTGTACTATTGTTACGAGATCAATGAGGAACATTTGTTTAGGTCTGTGGGGACAATCAATTTGTTTCATTTAACTCTTCCCTCTTTAAACCTTCTCTTACATTTTCGTTGATGAATATCGAAATTATGGTAGATTGCATGCTCTTCAATCATCATAGATTACCTAGCTTTTACGGAATGAAAATATGCATTGAAACTACAAAGTAGAACATCATCGAATACCGTAGAAAATTATCGTTATTCACATAAGGGTTAAGTATCAAGATTATTTCATGAGTGTAGGATTGTTCAAGACTTCCCATTCTAAGTAACATAAAGACGACTCTTGTATTAGAATAATGCGTGTGCGTGCAATTTGTACTATTATTACGAGGTCAATAAGGAACATTTGTTTAGGTCAGTGGGGACAATCAATTTGTTTCATTTAACTCTTCCATCTTTAAACCTTCTCTTACATTTTCGTTAATGAATATCGAAATTATGGTAGATTGCATGCTCTTCAATCATCATAGATTACCTAGCTTTTACTGAATGAAAATATGCATTGAAACTACAAAGTAGAACATCATCGAATACCGTAGAAAATTTTCGTTATTCGCATAAGGGTTGAGTATCAAGATTATTTCATGAGTGTAGGATTGTCCAAGACCTCCCACTCTAACATAAAGACGACTCTTGTATTAGAATAGTGCATGTGCGTGCAATTTGTACTATTGTTACGAGGTCAATAAGGAACATTTGTTTAGGTCAGTGGGGACAATCAATTTGTTTCATTTAACTCTTCCATCTTTAAACCTTTTCTTATATTTTCGTTGATGAATATCGAAATTATGGTAGATTGCATGCTCTTCAATCATCATAGATTACCTAGCTTTTACGGAATGAAAATATGCATTGAAACTACAAAGTAGAACATCATCGAATACCGTAGAAAATTATCGTTATTCGCATAAGGGTACAGTATTAAGATTATTTCATGAGTGTAGGATTGTTCAAGAGCTCCCATTCTAAGTAACATAAAGACGACTCTTGTATTAGAATAGTGCGTGTGCGTGCAATTTGTACTATTATTACGAGGTCAATGAGGAACATTTGTTTAGGTCAGTGGGGAGAATCAATTTGTTTCATTTAACTCTTCCCTCTTTAAACCTTCTCTTACATTTTCGTTGATGAATATCGAAATTATGGTAGATTGCATGCTCTTCAATCATCATAGATTACCTAGCTTTTACGGAATGAAAATATACATTGAAACTACAAAGTAGAACATCATCGAATACCGTAGAAAATTATCGTTATTCGCATAAGGGTTGAGTATCAAGATTATTTCATGAGTGTAGGGATTGTTCAAGACCTCCCATTCTAAGTAACATGAAGATGACTCTTGTATTAGAATAGTGCGAGACTTTCAGGATTATTTTTATAGATTTTCTCAGCAGGCGGCAAATATATTTCAGGATTAAGGTCCTTCGAGCAGTTTTATTGCTGCTCACGGTTGGTTCTGACTCCCATGTTCGACATCGATTGAATCAATGATCATAAGCCTGAAGATGGGGAACCCCTTGAACCTGCCCCCTCTGCAGGACTTCAAAGGGCAATTTTTCATAGCGACCCTCCTCTCAGCGGACTTCAACCCTACATATGGCAGTAGCAATCCCGAAAATGACTGCCCTCCAAACATTTCCCTTGGCAAACGATTTTCCGAACATGCTGCCTGCCCTCTTGAACCGTCGGAGTATTTGCCGCAGTATGTCACTAGCCTAATGTATCAGGACAGATATTAATATCGAGACAATTCTTGGCAAAGATACTTGCCACGTAGATTGCTAAAAAGACCAGTAAGCGAAAGCTGTTTCAATTGCGTAAATATTCATAGTGCATTTCTTTTACATAAAATATAAAAAAAATCAGAGTTCATGTACTTTAAACGAATGTAGTATATTTTAAATAACGCACCATTGTACTCTTCGAGTCATTCGATTTCCTTCTTCGCCACCTGCACTTGAAACGGAGTTGTTACCAGAAACAATAAAGTGTACTGCTCTGTATATTTATGTTGCCCCATATTTCTGGTTTGCGGTAGCCTTTCCTCGTCGGGCGTTAGTCTCCTGGGTTCGTGACCAAAGTTTCTCTCAAATCGATGTCCATCGACTGTCAGATACACGTAGGTTATAGCATGTAACAACGGGTTGGATCTTCGTCTTTGATGCCTGCTCTGGTAGTTGCTTAGCACGAAGGTGGGGATCGGTGAGTGCAACTTATAACTAGATAAGATATCACGAGAGACTGCTGTGTCCCAGACCGAAATCGAAAGTACTTAATAACGCTAACTGTTCTTGCGAAGTACAGGTGACGGTGTTACGTCGCAGTGACACGTTGGGAAAACGTAATTGTGCTCTTTCACGTCTGGGGAACTCCGTTGGTACTAATCCATTCAGATCTAAAAGATTCTGGAAAATCGCTAGAAATTCAAAAAATTACGGAACTTTGCACACAAGTAGAGTAAGTTTTATGTTATTATAAAAGATACTGAACTGTTCTTTGCAGTAAAAGATTCTGCAGACTTTCCCGAATACAGTGATGTCTAATATTAATACATTATGAATGTTTAAACATGTTTAAACAATCATAAAGACAATCATTAAAGAAATCTAGAGGTGTCTTATCGTTTTGTCGCGGAGTGCAGTCACCAGAGAAGGAAATATGAATGTGGCTCTTATTAGTTCGCATAACTGCAGTCTAGTTACCCAGAAACGTGAATTCCAGCTACGTTTCTAATCGCAAGCAATAAACAGATCGACGTTCCACAAAGCGTCGAAAATATTGTTTCTCCCCTCGTTTCGGATATCGGAATTTTGTCAGGCGCGTGTAAACTTGTCGATAGGCCCTGAAATCCGTTTGTAGGCCCTGGCTACCGTGGGAACCGTGCCCATCGCGTAAAGCGAGGGCCAATGCACGCACATTTGACAGTTGTACCGAGAAATTGCAAGCATATTGCGATCCGCGGTAGAATGCGGACGCGGGTTCAACCGGCTATGCGCTCGATGGTCGTTGTTGAAGTATCCGAGTCCCGGTCAAAGCGACGTAAAACGCAGATACTTGATGTAATTTCGCGCATCGCTGAACGAACCTTTTTTTTCCGCGAAGCCATCTGCCCTTTGTCGCCACCTTTCTTCAGGCCTTTGTCAGCGACTTGTCGATATTACCGAGGGTTGCATCAATTCGTGCCGTTATTCGATACGGAATATTTATTATTTTCATAATATTGCAATCGGACATCGATCAGAACAATGCTCGTTGCTTTCGACTACCTTTTGCCATTTTTCTGGTAACAGCTGCACCCCTCCTCGAACGGAGGGTCTGAGTTGTGTCGGGATTGAATTCACACGAAAACAACGGCTGGCATATTTCTGGAGGTTCGCCGCTATTTAAGGGGGATCTATACCCTCGGATTGTAACTAGAAAGGAACTAGAATCTTACTAGATTTTGGGTCTAAACATGGGTTTACGCGCATCGATTTTTTGTCCTTATTTGAGCGGATTTTGGGCTGGGTGAGGACTCATTCTATAGAGGAAGGTTAAATACTGCGCGCTCTGCTATTGATTTAACGAGATTATGTTTATATCTAATAATATGAGTACCCAAAGTAGAGAAAAAATCTAGAAAAATAACCGCAGATTTCAATGTATTTTTCTGTCTCAAAGAGACTTTTTTGACTGATGCGATGAGCAGAGCGCGCCGTGATGAACCTTCCTCTATCAAATGGACTATTGTGTAGCTCAAAATATGCTCGTATAAGGACAAAAAATCGATGCGCGTGATTTCATTCACATAGCAGAGATTTCCCCATATTACGTTCATGAAGACAGAGGTCATCTCTGATGTAGAGCCAATCTAGAGCCAATTTCATTTCAGTTAGTTTAGACGAGATGGTGCCTAGTCAGAAGGTGCCTAATCAATCAGTGCTGCGATATTGTGCAACATTTCACTGCTCCACTGCTGTCAATGTGGAATCATAGTAAAGCTGACACAGACGAGGTACATATTCTCATCGGTGGCACTAATATTAGTGCGACCTGTCCTGTATAACGGCATTCGCGACGAGCTGAATAGAATATGGAAATAGCAAGTAACTCCATCTCGTGTTCATTATGCAGTTGCATGTTTATCAATGTCACCAAATCTTTTTTCTGCACAGAGGTTGATAACATTGATAAATACCCCAAAATCTGAGGGTATAGATCTCCCTTAAGAAACTGAAGGTGGCCCTGACAATATTAAAAAAAAATTTCGAATTTTTCGTCGTTAAGTACGAAGCTTGACAAATGTGTTTGAAATTTGCGTTTTATTTATCAAGTTTCATACTTAACGACCTGATATAGCAAATCGAAAACTGATCAACTTTTTTCTAAAGAAAAAATGTTACGTGGACATCCTGTATGTATACTACATATAGATAATAATAATAATTATTATTATTGTAGTATATGTAGTATATGTATACAGGGTGGGGCAATAACTATTAGCACCTCACATATCTTCGAAACTACAAGTTTCACAGAAATATTTGCTGAAACAAAATTGCACAGTACGAAAGGGGCCATCCGGTGGCGATAATAGTTTTTTTGCAGGTGGACGTACTTCGGACATTTGAAGGTCACCTCCATTTTTTTAAATGGAATGAGATATTTCTTAATACATCAATCGATGCAGCGGGACATTCGTTATAACAAAGTACTAACCTATGTATGTCGAAAAGTTAGTATTTCGGGAGATATTTCAACTTAAATAACTCTAAAACACCATTACTGTCGTACTAAGACGTTAGTGTTTACTTACTTGTGTAACGTCTCAGTACGACAGTAATGGTGTTTCAGAGTTATTTAAGTTGAAATATCTCCTGAAATACTAACTTTTCGACATACATAGGTTAGTACTTTTTTATAACGAATGTCCCGCTGCATCGATTGATGTATTAAGAAATATCTCATTCCATTTAAAAAAATGAAGGTGACCTTCAAATGTCCGAAGTACGTCCTTCAAATGTCCGAAGTACGTCCATATTTCTGTGAAACTTGTAGTTTCGAAGATATGTGAGGTGCTAATAGTTATTGCCCCACCCTGTATAGTATATGTAGTATTATTATCTATATGTAGTATAATAATAATTATTATTATTATTATCTATATGTAGTATACATACAGGGTGTCCACGTAACATTTTTTCTTTAGAAAAAAGTTGATCAGTTTTCGATTGGCTACATCAGGTCGGTAAGTATGAAACTTGATAAATAAAACGCAAATTTCAAACAATAATTATTATTATATTTTATACATATTATATAATAATAATTATTATTATTATTGTTAAATACGGACCGAGGTCCTTTTATACAAATGTTTACAGTTGTTTACAGTAGAACTGATAAAAACAAAAAGAAACATCACAAAAAAGAAGAGTCTTAACCTAAAATTTACAAACTAAACAAATACAGGTACGATATTAACAAATAATCTTGCATAATTTTCTTTTGAATTCCTGTACCGTGCCATTAAGAAAATCAATATTATTATACAGTATGTTTGAGCTTGCAATAATGCGATTTAAAGAGCTTATTACTCCATATGTGGATTTGGATTTCATTGCTCGAAATTCTGCTCTCGTTCTCAAAACACGTTCAGGTACGTAGAAATAGATTTGCCTCAGGAGTGTGTGTGGGACAATCTATATTATTATTTATCAAATTAAAGATAAAGCTGAGATTTGTTTCTCGATCGAAATTAAATTACATGAAATTATGATTTCGGCGCCAGGTTCGATCATTCATAATGTCGATTCTCAATTCGTCGATGTCAATTCATAATCATTATGAATGATCGAACCTGGCGCCGAAATCATAATTTCATGTAAAGATAAAGCTCTGGTCGGATACTATTCTTCGATCAGATAATGTTTCCAGGTTGACTGTGTTTAATATTTTAAAGTAATCATGATCAAAGATTGACATTGGATTGTTTGTCTTATATGCACAAAACCTGAGAAATTTATGCTGCACTCTGTCGAGCATGATTTCATGCTTAACGCTTTTCGGAGACCATATAGTTGAAGCATATTCTAACAGGGGACGGACAATAGTAATATATAGCAACCTAAGTGTACGGATTGAATGAAAATCAGTGAAAAACGAAGTATAAACTCGAGCATTCTTGAAGCGGAGTTGACAATATAATAAAAATTGCTGGAAAAGTCTAAGGTAGAGGAGAACTGAATTGCTAAGTCCTTAACTTCTGTTATTGAGGAGAGAATACAGTGATTAAGACGGTAAGGATATATAAGAGGTACAGAACGACGGGAGGACATCATCCCGGGACGAGATGATGCTGAAGATTTTTAAATCATCTGCTATTCGAGATACTTACAATGTTGAAAAATGGTAATGATAATAATAACAATATTGAATTCATTCATATTTAGTGGAATATAAAATGTGCTCGTCGCCGCTTCAGTGTGGACACAGCTTAAGGATTACGGCACGAATGAAAGCATAATTCCATCTATTCCCAACGGCAGGAATTAATGTAACCCGCTAATAAAAGTGGCGTCGCTCGGCCCGGAATAAAGGAATAAAGAAAACTGTGTAACCTAACGATCGCCGAAGACAGGAATTTCTGCCGAGTCCGCGCCGTCGGAGAAATCGTTCCAATAAATGGATTGCAATTTGAAAAAATTGCCAAGGCTCCGGGAAATACAGGGCGAGTCACGCAACCGAACCGAGTCACGTATCTACTCGCGTACAAAGTAGAGGCAGCCGGCAAAAATTGAGAAGATTGATATATAACAAAGACTATTTACATATTACCCCTCTGTTTTCACGTTCACGACTCCGCGAACGCGGGGGGCGCGACTGCAACACCGTTTTTAACAGGTCTTATCTGCCGTTTTAAGTAGTTTGTTCCTTTTATCGATCCGCCGCGTTGGAAAATGTGTTGAAATCGTAATTAACCCCTTGCCTTACGATTTATTTCGTAACTCCACCCTACAGACATAATTTACCGTTAATTGTTTGCTGGAAGAAACCAGAATTTTATGTTCTTTCTTAAGTCTATATTTACGCCGCCGGTTAAAATATTAAGCCGACTGCGGACTTTATGCACTTTATGCGAAAACGTCGAGATGCTAGCGGAAGTTGAGCGTTTTGTGAATCTTTTCAGATGTTCCGAGTAATGCTGGTAGCTAAACTGCAGAACACATTTAACAGTTAAAAATGTTTTCCGGTGCTTTTTATAAAGCTGGACATGGTTATTATTATTAGGTTGGCAAGAAAGTAATTTCGGTATTTTTAGATGAAATAAAATCCAATTTTTTTATCAAAGCAATGAACTTTAATCAATAAAATATTTTCCATTTTGTTGTATGATCTTTTGCCATCTTTCTGGTAGCTTCATAATTCCGCGCTCATAAAACTTCTGATCCTTTTCGGTGAAAAACTGATCCAAGTGCGATTTCAGATCATCATCATTAGTGAATGTTTTACCATTCAAAGAGTTTTGTAAACTTCGGAATAAATGATAATCTGATGGTGCAATGTCAGGGCTATATGGTGGATGTGACATCACTTCCCAACCAAGCTCCAATAACTTTTCACGTGTTACCAAAGATGTGTGTGGCCTAGCGTTATCATGGTGGAACACGATTCCTTTGCGATTTGCCAATTCTGGCCGTTTTTCTTTGATTGCTATGTCCAGTTTTGTTAGTTGTCGACAATAAACATCTGAATTGATGGTTTGGTTCCTTGGGAGCAGCTCAAAATACACAATACCTTTGTAATCCCACCAAATTGACAACATGATCTTCTTTTGGTGCAATTCAGCTTTCGGTGTGGTTTGGGCTGGTTCATCACGCTTGGACCATGATCGTTTTCGAGTTGTGTTATTGTAAACAACCCATTTCTCATCACCGGTGACGATTCGCTTGAGAAAAGGGTCGATTTCATTTCGTTTGAGATGCATATCGCATATGTTGATGCGTTGCATTAAGTGAATTTCTTTCAACTCGTGTGGAACCCAAATATCGAGCTTCTTAACGATTCCGAGACTTTTTAAACGATATTCTATGGTTGTATGCGAGACATTTAACCTGTCTGCAATCTCTCGGACAGTTATATGACGATCCGATTCAATAATGGCTTTCATTTGGTCATCATCAACTCCAGATGATCGACCAGAACGTTGGTCGTCTTGAAGTGAGAAATTTCCAGAACGGAATTTTTTAAACCAATTCTGGCACGTGCGTTCTGTTAAGCAATCTACACCGTAAACTTTGCATATATCTTTGTGAGCCTCGGCAGCTTTTTTACCTCTACGGAAATAAAAAAGCAATATATGCCTATAATGTTCGTTTCTGCACTCCATGTTCAAATTGACACAGAACTAACAATTTTAATCAAAATTACGTGTAATTTGCTTCAAAAGTAACCTAAAAGATGCAGTTATGAAATGTCAGAAAGAAAACAAACGCAACGTTAACAGAAGCCAATCAAACAAAACATAACGCCATCAGTTAGTTAAAACCGAAATTACTTTCTTGCTAACCCAATACATTAGCGTGGACGAATGTTTTTCAAAAAGCCGACACACGATTGAATAATTGGCATTTCAAGTCCTGAAACGTTTCCAAGGTTTGCCCTGCGCGAAATATTTGTTTTAATATTATTTCGTTCGATTCGAGCGCTTGCGAGTAGAAGTGAATCAATTTATCTTGTCAGAAACTGAACTATGATTAACTCGCGGTAAAATATTGTCGCGTCGCGTCATTGAATTTGTGTAAATTGAATCATTGTACACACCGAAGCGCCCGGGAAACGGACATACACGGTGAAATTGAACGAGTGACATTTCATAACTCGTAATCAGCAGAACATTTATAGTTGCGTTAATACAAATTAAACTCATTAATAGGAAGTCGCCAGTACATTTAATTACTTTGATAAAGGGTTTTGCCTTCAATTAAAATTTCGCTAAATTCAAATACCTGAAAACACGAGGGTTCCTGCCCATTAACGTGAATTTTACTTGTCATTAACTTGTTGCGTAACTGGACCATTTATACTCGCATGTTTCATACGTGAAATAGTGTGCCCTAAATAACGTAGAAACTGGATCCGTTTCTTTCGGGCAAAAGAGTTTTACGTTACGGAGAGTTAACTCGCGGTTACATTTACAATTAGACCCATCGCTCGTCTGTTTCTGCTGCGATTAAAAAGAATGGGGGGAAATGGTGAAAAGACGAAAAGAAGCCGAAGCACGTTTGATGTGAAAGCGACGGGATTTTTTATCACGGTGTAAATAAAGTCGTGACATTAATGTTCGCTCCTAAAGGAATTCTTTTTCCGACAGAAACGAAACGAATGCGAGATATATGAAAATATTCAACGAAAGTTTCGCGAATCATCGCGGCGAGAAGCTTCGCAAATACATAGTAGAAAATTAATTGCACGAAACCACGCGTTTCATCACTTCGTTTATTTATCAATTATCTTTCAGTGGGTTAATGGCTGCGATCTTTCTTTTTCCGCTTGCTCGACGAGGGTCGAAGAAAATTTTCAATTCAAACAAAATCTCCGAAGCCATTCCAAACTCGTTTTTCCCCCAGCCGAAAACCGGTCCTAGTGAATTACGGAGCACATAATTAAAACTTCCGTGTGTATTAGTAGGAGTTCGACTCTTTGCTTCACAAACACTCGATAATTTCAGCTCGTTTTCTTCAAAAACAATCATTACTTTCGGAAACTAATTTAACTAACCCCCTCCTCCTCCTCCCGAGCCTTCGACTCGAAAACTTTGTTCTGCTTCAGTTGTACAGTACTTGATGTTTCCTTCTCGAGTGTAGTATCGTTTCCATGCTAAATATAGGCGAAAAAATTGGAACACGAGTTTAAGGCAGCTGTGCACTCAAAACGGAACTTTTTAGGACCCATCGATTCGACAGAGGAAAGTTTAATTGGAGCCGCGAACTCATCAACATTCTAATTACTTTTCATACAGCATGATAATATAATAATTAGACTGCGGGCGTTCTAGACAAATTTTAAGACAGTCGAATCAAATAAGAATCTTATCATCAGTGGTAATAGCTTTGTGTGTGTGTGTGAAGATCTGAAATAGACTCCGCGACAAAACTATAAGACACCTGCGATTTTAACTAATATTTTATTAATACTAATTTTTTCGTCAAAGTTTTCGTTATTAATCCAAAGAATCAACTAAAGTACGTATATTTCCATAACGGCAATGTTGTTGTTTATGCACAAGTGATACCGGCGCTACAGGTTCGATCAAAGATACAGAAATTAGCAATTTTTCTATAATAATCTAACTAATGACTTCCAGTTTTTATAAATATGGTTACACACATTAACATTGTTATGTGAAATTTCACACATAAAATGATTGCTAATTTTTCTACCAATTTTTGGTAATACATTGGTTGGAAGTTTGTTGATGAATATTTAAAATTTGAATTTCGCGCCAAACATTGATTTGGTGTCTCTTGATCCTTGACATCGGATTGGCTAGTTAGATCTACGATGTTTCTCTGTTTTCTGCTTTGATTTTGTCGCAACGGTTACAGTCTAGTATAGTTTAAACCTTCTTACTGACAAGTACCATTTCTTTTACGCTCTTCATTCTGTGTTTTTTCACAATTAGCAAGTATGTATATTACCTCTTGTCTAAACCATAAAATTTCCTGTGTTAATGAATAACAGTGTCTATTAAATTCCACAGACGCGGACTTTTCTTGATGATGGTTCAAAACCGAACCGAAACGTTGAAATTATAATTCTGCAAAATTGCTAATTTCTGAATCTTTGATCGAACCTGTAGCGCCGATATCACTTGTGCATAAACAACAATTTACGGTCGTTAAAACTCAAAATTATTGGCGATGTTGTTGAATTAAATTGAATAAAGTTTCATTAAAATTTCGAATTTTTGATAAAATAAGGTGCGACAAAACTATAAGACAATGTATATTTTACGTAAGAAAAAGTCGGTGGAAGTTAATGAAAAATATTTTTTTCTATTTAGTAGAAATGTGTTGTGCCACCTCTATTTTTTATAGTTTCAATTAATCGTCGTGGTATCGATTTATATAAATTTTTTATTTGATCTTGACTTAATTTGGCCCATTTTCTTCAATACAAGCTTTCAACTCTTCCACCGACAAAAACTGTTCCCGATTTCCATATACAGCACGTGCTAAAATTCCTCAGATGTTTTCTATTATATTTAAATCTGGAGACCTCCAGGCCATGGTAAAATTTGTATATTACGGACTTCAAAATATTTTTTTACACGTTTCGCTGTATGCACAGCGGCATTATCGCGTTGAAAAATATAATTTTCACATGCAATAGTGCTTGCGCGTAGCGTTAATTGTTCTTCTAATATTTCTATGTATTTAATTGCGGTCATGCTGGCGTTAATCAATTTTACATCGGTTCTCCCGTGGTACCCTATTGCGGCCCATACCATGATGCCGCCTCCGCCCATTTGCCTCCTTGACAAATGCAATTCCTCCTGCCACAAATCATGAAAATAATATGAAAGACCATGCGGTCCATCTAAATTGAAACGTTTTTCATCTGAAAAAATAACTTTTCTCCACTTTTTTTTCCACCGGAGATGTCTCTCCGCAAAATCTTCCCTGGTGGTTTTTTCTGCATTTTTCGTCTTTCGAAATGCTTGGCCCGTTTAATTATCCGTTGCACATTACGAATATAGGTGTGAACGCCTGCTTGCGCTGCAATTTGCCGTGCTGTCAAGCTAGAATTCGACGCTACCTTCAGAATGGCTCGTCGTTGTCGCTCGGTTGTCGCTTTTAGACGTCCACCGGGATGTTTTTTTCCATAATTCTCTCTACTTTTTAAATAATTGGACACGGCACATCGACTTCGCCCAGCCACTTCTAAGATTTCTGAAATAGAAGTATTGTCTGTCAGCTTTTTCCCACGCGGCATTGTAGTTATATTATGTAAGAACAAAATTACAAATGTTTAATTTCAAGTACACAATTGCTTCTAACACTGTGACTGCGATTAGAGTATAAGATCGACTGACGAAAAGCTACTATCTTATAGTTCTGTCGCGACGAGAATAGCATGTTTACATACATTTCCCAAATTCTTGGAATTGTAGCCATCGATATTTCGTACAACTGTAGAATATACATCTATATAGTGGAAACAATAAGACTATGAGTGAAGGAAGATAATACTCAAGACTTACATAGAATTTCCATCGAATTTCGCACATGTCTTATAGTTTTGCTGCGGAGTGTATAATCTCGTATTTTTAAAAAATTTTCAATAAATGCATGAAGATCCGCAGTCCAATAATAGGTAATACAATATAATCATATATAATAACAGAATGGTAATGACACAATAATATAGTAATAGTGGCTGGCACGCGACCACTGTTTTACATAATAACATCATTGACAAGGATCTCTATTTACAACAGCGTAAACACAATTTCCTCGTTACAACGTCCGCGAGAATCCCGCGCGTTCTAGCAAAGGGGCATATAAAAAATGCAATTATGAAATTGCACGTCATGTAACATACAATGTACCATGTTAAATTATAAAGTTCCGAGAGACACAGAGGGTACTTACCGTTCCCAGCAGGAATGGCGAGTAAAAGAAACGGGTATGGTTCGTAAGTTGTACTACGGTTTCTCTCTTTTCTCCGTGCACGTTTCTTAACTCGACAGCAACGCGGAGATATACTGTACGGCGGCGATTAAACGACATTTTAAAATCTTGCTGAGAAAGTTCGTGGAGGGGCTACCTTTCCGCGCCATCGCCATAACTTCGCGGCATAGCGTTCGGTGTACGTGGGAACTCGGCGCCGAACTGCCGACGAGCTAAACGTACCGGCGCGAAGCAATTTCGAAATTAATATCACCCGTCGATATGTGTGGCCGAAATTTTCAAACTTCCGGCTCGATGTGCGTGCAGAAATCCCGACCCTCAGACAATGGGGAGCATCACGCTCTCCTGGTGTCTGGCCGCGACGCGTTGCTGTACATTATCAGACAAAAGTTCCCGCTCGACGTCAGCGACGAACGGCATCCGTCACCGACGTGGTTTAACAAATTTCCACGGGAATTTCCGACGAGGAAAAATAGACGCGAATTCACTCCTTGAGTTTCGAATTTTCATTGTGTTTCGAAATATAGAGGGCTGAATCTCATTAAAATGTATTTAGCTTACCAAGCTATTTCAAGGTAAACTATAGCTTGCAAGAATTTCATTCCTTGAGTGTCGAATTTTGATTGTATTTCTAAATCTAGAGGGCTGAATTTCATCAAAATATTTAGCTCCTTGGTTTAGTTAATTCGAGGAATTATAGCTTACAAGAAAGTGACAAATTTTGATTATGTTTCTGAATGTAGAGGGCTGAATTTCATTAAAATGTATTTAGCTTACCAAGCTATTTCAAGGTAAACTATAGCTTGCAAGAATTTCATTCCTTGAGTGTCGAATTTTGATTGTATTTCTAAATCTAGAGGGCTGAATTTCATCAAAATATTTAGCTCCTTGGTTTAGTTAATTCGAGGAATTATAGCTTACAAGAAAGTGACAAATTTTGATTATGTTTCTGAATGTAGAGGGATGAATCTCATTAAAATATATAATTTACCAAGCTATTTCAAGGTAAACCATAGCTTGCAAGAATTTCATTCCTTGAATGTCGAATTTTGATTGTGTTTCTAAATATAGAGGGCTAAATTTCATCAAAATATTTAACTTACCAAGCTGGTTCAAGAAATTATAACTTACAAGAAAGTGACGAATTTTTATTATGTTTCTGAATGTAGAGAGCTGAATCTCATTAAAATGTATTTAGCTTTCCAACCTAATTCAAGGAAAATTATAGCTTGTAAGAATTTCATTCCTTGAGTGCCGAACTTTCATTGTGTTTCTTAAATCTAGAGGGCTGAATTTCATCAAAATATTTAGCTACTTGGCTTAGCTAATTCGAGAATTATAGCTTACAAGAAAGTGACGAATTTTGATTATGTTTCTGAATGTAGAGGGCTGAATTTCATTAAAATATATTTAGCTTACCAAGCTATTTCAAGGTAAACTATAGCTTGCAAGAATTTCATTCCTTGAATGTCGAATTTTGATTGTGATTCTAAATCTAGAGGGCTGAATTTCATCAAAATATTTAGCTCCTTGGTTTAGTTAATTCGAGGAATTATAGCTTACAAGAAAGTGACAAATTTTGATTATGTTTCTGAATGTAGAGGAATGAATCTCATTAAAATATATTTAGCTTACCAAGCTATCTCAAGGTAAACTATAGCTTGCAAGAATTTCATTCCTTGTGTGCCGAATTTTCATTGTATTTCTAAATCTAGAGGGCTGAATTTCATCAAAATATTTAGCTCCTTGGTTTAGTTAATTCGAGGAATTATAGCTTACAAGAAAGTGACAAATTTTGATTATGTTTCTGAATGTAGAGGAATGAATCTCATAAAAATATATAATTTACCAAGCTATTTCAAGGTAAACTATAGCTTGCAAGAATTTCATTCCTTGAGTGTCGAATTTTGATTGTGTTTCTAAATATAGAGGGCTAAATTTCATCAAAATATTTAACTTACCAAGCTGGTTGAAGGAATTATAACTTACAAGAAAGTGACGAATTTTGATTATGTTTCTGAACTTAGAGGGCTGAAGCTCATTAAAATGTATTTAGCTTTCCAACCTAATTTAAGGAAAATTATAGCTTGCAAGAATTTCATTCCTTGTGTGCCGAACTTTCATTGTGTTTCTTAAATCTAGAGGGCTGAATTTTATCAAAATATTTAGCTTCTTGGTTTAGCTAATTCGAGGAATTATAACTTACAAGAAAGTGACAAATTTTGATTATGTTTCTGAATGTAGAGGGCTGAATTTCATTAAAATATATTTAGCTTACCAAGCTATCTCAAGGTAAACTATAGCTTGCAAGAATTTCATTCCTTGAGTGTCGAATTTTGATTGTATTTCTAAATCTAGAGGGCTGAATTTCATCAAAATATTTAGCTCCTTGGTTTAGTTAATTCGAGGAATTATAGCTTACAAGAAAGTGACAAATTTTGATTATGTTTCTGAATGTAGAGGGATGAATCTCATTAAAATATATAATTTACCAAGCTATTTCAAGGTAAACTATAGCTTGCAAGAATTTCATTCCTTGAGTGTCGAATTTTGATTGTGTTTCTAAATATAGAGGGCTGAAATTCATCAAAATATTTAACTTACCAAGCTGGTTCAAGGAATTATAACTTACAAGAAAGTGACGAATTTTTATTATGTTTCTGAATGTAGAGAGCTGAAAGTCATTAAAATGTATTTAGCTTTCCAACCTAATTTAAGGAAAATTATAGCTTGCAAGAATTTCATTCCTTGAGTGTCGAATTTTGATTGTATTTCTAAATCTAGAGGGCTGAATTTCATCAAAATATTTAGCTCCTTGGTTTAGCTAATTCGAGGAATTATAGCTTACAAGAAAGTGACAAATTTTGATTATGTTTCTGAATGTAGAGGGATGAATCTCATTAAAATATATAATTTACCAAGCTATTTCAAGGTAAACTATAGCTTGCAAGAATTTCATTCCTTGAGTGCCGAACTTTCATTGTGTTTCTTAAATCTAGAGGGCTGAATTTCATCAAAATATTTAGCTACTTGGTTTAGCTAATTCGAGAATTATAGCTTACAAGAAAGTGACGAATTTTGATTATGTTTCTGAATGTAGAGGGCTGAATCTCATTAAAATATATAATTTACCAAGCTATTTCAAGGTAAACTATAGCTTGCAAGAATTTCATTCCTTGAGTGTCGAATTTTGATTGTGTTTCTAAATATAGAGGGCTAAATTTCATCAAAATATTTAACTTACCAAGCTGGTTGAAGGAATTATAACTTACAAGAAAGTGACGAATTTTGATTATGTTTCTGAACTTAGAGGGCTGAAACTCATTAAAATGTATTTAGCTTTCCAACCTAATTCAAGGAAAATTACAGCTTGCAAGAATTTCATTCCTTGTGTTTCGAACTTTCATTGTGTTTCTGAAATCTAGAGGGCTGAATTTTATCAAAATATTTAGCTTCTTGGTTTAGCTAATTCGAGGAATTATAACTTACAAGAAAGTGACGAATTTTGATTATGTTTCTGAATGTACAGGGCTGAATCTCATTAAAAAATATATTTAGCTTACCAAGCTATTTCAAGGTAAACTATAGCTTGCAAGAATTTCATTCCTTGTGTTTCGAACTTTCATTGTGTTTCTGAAATCTAGAGGGCTGAATTTCATCAAAATATTTAGCTCCTTGATTTAGTTAATTCGAGGAATTATAGCTTACAAGAAAGTGACAAATTTTGATTATGTTTCTGAATGTAGAGGGATGAATCTCATTAAAATATATAATTTACCAAGCTATTTCAAGGTAAACTATAGCTTGCAAGAATTTCATTCCTTGAATGTCGAATTTTGATTGTGATTCTAAATCTAGAGAGATGAATTTCATCAAAATATATTTAGCTTCCAAGAACAAAGTTTCATGAAACTTTAGTAACGGCTAGAATTGATAAATATCATTCCAACGATTTGTTTAATTTGTAGTGGGTCGGGATTATCAATTTGCTTGAAGGACAATAATACTATTGATACTGTGAAAACTAATGAAATTTCATTAGAAAGCGAATTGAATTACTCTCCATGCCCGCGGTGCGCATTAATATCGTTTCGGTGGTGTATTTGTTGATTATTGATTTGTTTATGAACATTATTATTGCTATTTATGAGGGTTAATATAACATATGTACGTGTTGATTTGTCCGAATAATTTATATAAATTCCTACATAAAGCGTTCACGAGATAGATCGGTGTTCCTACGCAGCAAGTAGAAATAGTCGGCCATGGCCAGACAGACGAGCAAACTCGGACTTCGTTACAGCACGGGTAGTTTTATCAGCATTAATTTATGTACATTGCTAACCAATTAGTGTAGATGCATGGAGAAGATACAGTAAACTGGCACACTTGTCTAATACGATAGAGTTAGATGATAAATTAAAAATAACAACGGGTAGCGTAACGTAAGACGGCTCGATAATCGATATAATGCATTTTTAAGTGCACGAGGTCAATGACAGAGGAGATTTACACAGTTCTGCGCACAGCTGGCGCTCTATTCGTCATTATTTGATTACAGCAATCGTTACAGCCATTAAGAGTATCACGTGTGCTTCAGTTCAGAATAGAAAATCACGTTCGCTGCACCATTAATTTTGAATATTCCAAACATGGATAACTAAACCACAATCAAAGCAATCACAGGGGATTATATATATTATCAAACAGGATAATCAATATAATTCTCTTATTTTTTAAAATGAAACAGCCTCATTACACTGTAAATATCTATCAAAGAGGATTTTCTTTCGAAGAACAAATTTTCTCAGTTTAAGCTTCTTATATTCTCATCAGAGATGGTTTTACTTAATTGTACTTCGAGTAATTCTTGTTCCTATCGCATTTCACGCAGTATTACCATAAAAAATCGGAAAAATGCAGATTTTGCGAAAATATGAATTTTTACGAGCACAGTTTGCAACAAAAAAGTTTTTTTTAATTCTCTAATATGAGGAAACTGTACGAAAAACCGCAAAATCTAATTTACCATGGACTACCCTCGCGGGAAAGCGAGAGGGTGAAAGTTTATTCAGAGGGATTTTTGGTCAGCTTTCGAATGGTTCGATAATCATTAAAAAAAACTTCTAAGGGTAGTTTTGACCATCTTAATCGGCTAGACCCTTCTTTAGGTGCATTCATCACACACGTTTCCATTCAGGTCAGCGAGCAGCTCCACATACTCTATAAGCTTTAAAGCTCTCCTTTCTAAACAACTGTTCTTACACCTTCCGTTTCCCTCGTTGGAAGGTGGAGCGCATGTTTCATAACATCCGAACAACAATGGTGTCGCCGCCCCGATTCTTAAAAACTGTGCGCCCCTTAAGGCTTATGTCGCTGGATTACCCTCACACTGACTATGAACCGAGCTTTTACACGTCACCCGGTAATTCTTCCCCCAGCCCCACCTCCGAAGGCTTCCTCCATTGTTTAGCCTAGTTTGGGGTCGGGCGTGGCTGTTCTTCACGCGACACTCTAATTTCTCATACAACGGATAGGCTAACGATTGTATCTTGATCGGTTTTGAACCGTGGAACACACTAGCCCCCGAGTGCAGTTATTCAAGCGACAGTTATGTACACGTTGCTGAAAACAATGGGGATATTTTAGCCGGCTTGGGTGAAGGATTAGGCTGTCGTAAATCTTCCGCGTCATGATCTACAGGCTGTCCCACTTATAATGGACGTCTAAATTCCGTTCGGTCATACTCGATGCAAGAGGAGTGGCCGAAAGCTGTTTACACTTGCTAATTTCCTTATGCAACATTTTAGGAACGTTGTTTGATCATAGCAACTGGTTCTAGAATTCATTTTCTAATTGGCACTAGAGTATTGTGTATTTATTTTTATTTAAGCTTATCCGAACCTGTCAGCGATGTTTGCACAGCTTAAATAATTTTCTTGGAATATATATACAGTAAGGAGCAAAAGTAAAATAAAAAATATTGTTCAACTTGAAAAATATGTTGAAGAAATGCATTTGGACGGAATTGTGAAAAACAATAGTAAAAATTGATTTTTATGACATTTTTAGCTGGGCCAACAACGAAAATTTGAAAGATGTGTTTGGTCGACTTGTATAAATTATACATATACGTTCTGGAAATTTCATTGAAATTGGTTAATTGGTTTACGAGTTATAAACGATCAAAAGTGGTAAAAATTGCAATTTTTCAATATTTTCAGCCTTTCACCATTTTTAATCGTTCATAACTCGTAAACCAATTAATCAATTTCAATAAAATTTTCAGAGCGTATATAATTTATACCAGTTGACAAAACACATTTTTTAAATTTTCGTTATTGGGTCAGCTAAAACGCAATTCCGACCAAATGCATTTTCTCAACTTATTTATTAGACGTCATTTACTAAACTAATTCTTCCAGCCTAGCAGAGAAATTGAAGTCGTTTGGTCCATCAATGGCGTCTAATATATACAGGGTGTCCCAAAATTCCTTGAACAGCCGGAAATGGGAGGTTCCTGAGATCATTTGAAGCAACATTTTCCTTTGCTAAAATGTTATCCGCGGCTTTGTTTAGGAGTTATTAACAAAAAACACGAACCAATCAGAGCGCGACCTAGACGCGAGTTGTCACAGGTCGCGCTCTGATTGGTCCGTGTTTTTCGTTAATAACTCCTAAACAAAGCCGCGGAGAACATTTTTGCAAAGGAAAATGTCGCTTGAAATGGTCTCAGGAACCACCCCCTTTCGGGAAGTTCACGAATTTTGGGACACCCTGTATATTGTCACATTTCCTTAAAAAAGAAAAAACACCCGATATACGCGATATACAGGGTGGCCCACATAACTCTGAACAGCTCAATATCTCCTTTACTTTTCGTTGTACAAAAAAACTTCGTAGGACAAAGTTACACTGTTTGAAGGGCCACATATAACGGTGTAAGGGAAAACAAATTTCAAGGTCATTTTTATGAGATTTCAAGGTTATCGATGTTTTTTTTAAATGGAATGAGGTATTTTTTAATACATCAATCGATGCAGCTGGACATTCGTTATAAAAAAGTACTAAGCGTTGTAGCCGGTGGAAAAAGTCGTCAAAACTCTTGAACGAATGGACTTTTTCGCATGCTGATTTCTCATAAACCTTCCCGAAGAAACGCTGCGTCTAATGGCTGAAACCACAGCTTTCTACGTTCAGCCGTTACGGGGATGTTCGATTACAAACAAACGGACATTTACATTTTTATTTACAGTAGCGGACAAAAATTTAAGACCGCTCTAAAGAAGACGATAACTTTTTTAATATTGCACTATACGATTTGAACTTTTTTGGGAAGCTAGAGCAATTAGTTTACTAAAGGATGTGAAAAGAAATTTTTTCAAAAATTGCAATTGATCGGAATTGTTGAAGAAATACTAAAAGTTGAATTTTTAACTTTTAATGATACTTATTTTTTGTCTGAGGGCTTAAATTATATTTATATATATACGTTAGTGTTTACTTACTTGTGTAACGCCTTAGTACGACAGTAATGGTATTTTGGAGTTATTTAAATTGAAATATCTCCTGAACTACTAACTTTTCGACATACATAGGTTAGTACTTTTTTATAAAGAATATCCAGCTGCATTGATTGATGTATTAAAAAATACCTCATTCCATTTAAAAAAACATCGATAACCTTGAAATCTCATAAAAATGACCTTGAAAATTTTTTTCCCTTACACCGTTATATGTGGCCCTTCAAACAGTGTAACTTTCTCTTACGAAGTTTTTTTGTACAACGAAAAGTAACGGAGATATTGAGCTGTTCAGAGTTATGTGGGCAACCCTGTATATTTTGTAAGAATATAAAATTGTAAAACGAGCGTTATAAATAAACGAGCATGTACACAGGTACTTAAGTTTGTTAGTGTTTCTAAGATTAAAGTCATTCCGGAGTCACGGTGTCATAAATCCTCGAACTCGTTATAAAGTGCACTCTTGTTTCTAATTGCACTTTCCCCGGCGCGTTTAAAATTCTAATGGCGTGAAAAGGGGAAACGTAACATTTTTAACTGTAAAATATTCACAGTGACATCTGAGATAGTTTCATTAATCATGTAAGTCTTAGCACGCGAGAAAAAAAACTCCGCGAAGGGGAATGTGCCGCGAGGATTAACAGTCAGTTCCATTCCAACTTCGTTTAGTAACAGTTAGTCTCATCTGAACTTCGCATAGTAACAGTAATCCCACTTAAAACTTGGCTTAATAACAGTAGGCTCCGTGCACACTAACATACTTCTTCATACAGAATCACTGTTGTCGAGCATGCGACATGGTCCGATTCAGAGGATCAATGTTCAGCCCATGAACACAATTGTGGATAATCGTGGATTCGCCTAACCGATGTTTCAAAGATTTCCAGAGCTTCCCAGTGATACAAATCCCTATCGTTACATTGTTCCCTTAACTTGCACTTTCGATTATAATCGACGTCTTATATTTAATGAAGAAGAGCATTCATAATTTTAAAATAACAAAATGAAGTAGAACTACGTACGAACAAATTACATATGTAATTAAATATCAAACAAATGTATGCAAGTTTGAAAACTTCTGCGTTTAACATAATGTCCTATCCGGAGTACCTCAAGGCTCCCACCTGGGTCCTCTACTATTTATAAGGTTCATTAATGATTTAACCACCGTTTTTCAACATTGTAAGTATCTCCTATTCGCAGATGATTTAAAAATCTTCAGCATCATCTCGCCCCGGGATGAACTCTTATATATCCTCTCTTATACATCTTTATCGTCTTAATGACTGTATTCTCTCTTCAATAACAGAAGTTAAGGGCCTAGGATTTCACTCCTCTTCTACTTTAGACTTTTCCAACAATTTTTATCATATTGTCAACTCCGCTTCAAGAATTCTCGAGTTCATACTTCGTTTTTCCACTGATTTTCATTCAATCCATACACTTAGGTTGCTATATATTACCCTTGTCCGTCCCCTGTTAGAATATGCTTCAACTATATGGTCTCCGAAAAGCGTTAAGCATGAAATCATGCTCGACAGAGCGCAGCATAAATTTCTCAGGTTTTGTGCATATAAGACAAACAATCCAATGTCAATCTTTGATCATGATTACTCTAAAATATTAAACACAGTCAACCTGGAAACATTATCTGATCGAAGAATAGTATCCGACCAGAGCTTTATCTTTACATGAAATTATGATTTCGGCGCCAGATTCGATCATTCATAATGATTATGAATTGACATCGACGAATTGAGAATCGACATTACGAATGATCGAACCTGGCGCCGAAATCATAATTTCATGCAATTCAATTTCGATCGAGAAACAAATCTCAGCTTTATCTTTAATTTGATAAATAATAATATAGATTGTCCCACACACACACTCCTGAGGCAAATCTATTTCTACGTTCCTGAACGTGTTTTGAGAACGAGAGCAGAATTTCAAGCAATGAAATCCAAATCCACATATGGAGTAATAAGCTCTTTAAATCGCATTATTGCAAGCTCAAACATACTGTATAATAATATTGATTTTCTTAATGGCACGGTACAGGAATTCAAAAGAGAATTACACAAAATTATTTGTTAAAATCGTATCTGTATTTGTTTAGTTTCGCGCTTGCCCCTTCTTATGTAAATTTTAGGTTGAGACTTTTCTTTTTTGTTATTGCTTTTTGTTTTTATCAGTTCTACTGTGAACAACTGTAAATATTTGTATAAAAGGACCTCGGTCCGTAAGGTGAAGTGCCCTATGCCTGGACAGCATGTTTTCTATTTTAAATTTTATCACTTTAAATAAACAAAAACAATTTCTTAAGAGTTTTAACATACAGTTCAGAGTTTGTAAAGTAATTTAAAATAAAAAAAATCATTGTTTAGGTTAATATCTTAATTGTATTAACAAGAATAATTCAAACCTATAGTTGGACATATTAAATCCAATCTAAGCTAGTACCTGGACAGAAGTAAAGCCTATATCGGGACAAATTCAATTTACGAGTTGATCGAGCGAACATAACCTAAAACGTTGGTTGGTGGCGCTGTTGCGCATGACGAATAGAAGATGCTTTGCGTAATATGTAGTAGTCTTATCATAGATTATAGTATTGTATTATTTAACCAAATATATATTTATTTCCATTTACTGTTTTAATAAAACTTGTCACAATAAAACTTTTAAGGTTAGGTAGTAATACTGGTAGATTTAAGATGTAAACATAAAGTATTATTAATGTCACAACCGGAATACATTTTCTACATACGTTATTCAAGCTAATAGAAGACTAATTATACGTACATGTAGTTAAATAATTTGCAAACAATGCGTTGATTTTATTCACAAACACGTGTCCAGCTTCAGGAGTAAGCACATTGCGTATAAGCTTAGAGTGGGACAGCTACTGTCATTGCGTCCCAGTATGGAGTGCTTGTATTTGAGAACAGCCCTAATCTTGGACATCTAATATTTGGATTAATAATTATTATTTACGTTAAGCTTGATTGCCAATTTATTTTAAAATATCAATATTATTATGCGTGATAATTATTTTTTGTCTGAGGACTTAAATTATATCTTTTTTTCTAACAAAAGTTCGAACTATAAATGCACATGATTCGCATGTAAATAGACTATTTTGTATACTGTCTTCAGATGAACTTTGAATTCATTTTTAAATTTCAATTGATGTCTTAATGAAACTAGAGGGCTATTGTTGCTCGCTCGCTTCGCTCGCTCGCGAGTAGGGTTGTTTTTACTCACTCGCTTTGCGAGCTCGCGGGTGGAACTGCTCTTGCGAGAGGGTTAGTGATACGCATGGCTAGTAGGGCCTACTGATATTAATGTTTTTTATTTGGTGTGTGACTCTCCAAGAGTCACACAAAGAACTTCCCGATTCGTTACTCCTTCGCCAACATCGCTAACATCGTTTTTTTTTTGTACTTTCATCGATATTCTCCCAAAATGTATTCTTGGGAGTAGAGATGATAAATTCACTGTTGCATTGGAATAACTTTCGATTATTCCAAGCGGTAACATTAGCATCAGTTAAAAAAAAAAAATTTTTTTAAATCTAAAAAAAAATTTTTTTTTATGTAATTGCGTTTGGTTCTTTGGTGGAAAATTTTCGTCCTCCCTTATAAATTGCATTGTAGAATCAACTCTTTTCGAAAAAAAGTAAAAATCTAAAAAACTACTTGACCAATATGGACCAAAATCTAATCAGCTCTAAGTTACGACGGGGCACATCGATTGCATCATTCATCATCCTGATCGCGTTGTTACTTTTTCTGAAAACGTTAACGAAAAATTTGATTACATAGAAACGGCCATACGCACACACACACACACACACACACACACACACACACACACACACACACACACACACACATACGAACATTTTGCTGAAAATAGTCTAAAATGACTACAATGACCATGAAACGTGAAGATCTGCTAAAAAATCGATTTTCGATTTTCGGGGTAATTACAATAACTTCCCTATAAAATCGGGAAGTTAATAATATTCACACCTACTTGTAGCTAAGGCCTCCGAATATATAATATAATTATTTAATCTCTTAATTACTGATTTTACTATGAAAATTCAATTGTCCAGATTTAGGTATCACTTTTGGACTGTCCAGACTTAGGGCACTTCACCTTATATAATAATAATAATAATAATAATAGGTTTCCGCATGGAGCAAACAACAAATTAACCGAAGGGATGTTTCCGCCCGGATCCGTGAAATTATCATGAAAAATATTTTCCGCGTCTCCCGTTCGCCGAGATCGAACAAAGTCGAAGTTGAGAAGTTGCTGGCACTCGAAAAAAAATTTCTATCCGTTATTCGGCGTTGGGGTCGGATCGGTGATCGTTATTCACTCTGTAAGCTCGAAACGTCTTCTTTTGACACCGGGCGCGGGCGTGCAGATCTTGCGCAAACGTTATTAGAATTCGGAACGTAATAGTCGAGGCTGGTTCGCGGCGATCCGTTTTCCCAGTCGAGGACTCGAGTTTGCTCGCTGCGAATGGTCGTAATGAAGGAACGACTACACGTAAACGCGCCGAGTGCTGTGTATGAGGTTTACCAAGGATTCGGATGGTTTACAAAGGGGGGCGAAACCCGACAGTGTCGCGTCTGCACCGAAAGCCGAGAAAAGTAAGGCACTTAGGTTTAAGGGAGTGTAGCCACCGCACCAGCATAATCCAGAAATGCCTTTAGACACTCGTTAATGCTAAATCGCTTAAGAACTGTTTATCGGGAACAGAGAGAGAGAAAGGGAGAAAGAGAGAAAGAGAGAAAGAGCGAGACAGACTCGAGCAGCTTATCTGTCAACTTTCTTACTCTGAACGATCGAAAAAGTTCCAGCGAAAAAATCACGCTGTAACTGTAAATCAGATTAGGATAGCAGAAACTGAGATCTCCTGTTCGGTTGCAAAAACCGCGAAATTAAAAGATAGCACCACCGCGGGACGCACGTGCGCGAGAACTTTCGCCGTAAATTCCGTTTCTAGAATGGAAAAAATATATGACCTGCTTTTTGAAATACAGTTCAACAAGTGTTACCATTACGGATGATTCTTCCCCGGAACAATGTAATTTTAGCTTGATTAACATTTTTATTAAGCAATAAATGAGCGAACTAGACGAAGATAATGTTACCGACTGGTTCAAGAATCTGATACCGAAATTAATTTTCTCCCACTACATAACACCGTCGGAAGATGTCTTACGCAATGCCCCGACGACGATGCGGAGAAGCAATTATTTATTGGGATGGAAGTATAATAGAATCACACCCGAGCTTACGGTCGTTCGAAAACCGAAAAAAGAAAAAGAAAGTAATAGAAAGGAAAACCGAATGAAATCTGCGCAAATCCCCGTTTTGTTGACTCTTTTCATGTCTTTGCCTACTTGGCGCAGCAAGCACGGCGCACTACAAACGAACAAAGCGTGCTCAATTATACTCCTCTCTCTTTCCACGTTTCACCTTTTACCTCCTTTTATTCTGGAGTTCAAGTTGAAGTCGTAAGACACTGACTTTACCGCGAACTAGACGGCGATCTTGAGTGCTTGCAGAGCTCGTACCGGTACCTATATACAGTTCTCCAGAGAGCCTTTCGAACATCCTCGGAGCAGGAAATTAATTTCATGGAAACGACAACCGATACGCTCTGTAGCCAACGGTTTCATCTACATTCAAACGGTGTCCGCGTGTATGCCGACATTTGTATACGTAAATATATGTATATATATATATAGGTGCACCACCGAATGCTAAAAATAATTTTAATCCATTATTCGAATATTCTAGGAAATGGTTTCATCCATCCAAGTGTACAGTGACTCCCACTAATGTTCGGACACTCCTAAAAAGATCATAACTTTTTTCATATTCGATCATACGATTTGAACGTTTTTACCACGGTTATATCAACTTGACGTGTCGTTGTTGTATGCGTCAAATCTTGTAATCGAATTTTAAATCTCTTCCCATAGTCCAGGGGTCGGCTACCTTTTGAGTCGGAAGAGTCAAAAATTACAATTTACAAAATTTCAAAGTTTTTAAAGAGCCACAAAATATTTTCTTGCCAACAATAAATAGTACTCGCATAAATAAAGTTATTTGATAAAAAAAACTAATCTATTTATTCATAAGAAAAAACATCCAAAGAGCCGCAGGTTGCCGACCCCTGCCATAGTCCAATCTTGCTGAAATTTTGCACGCACACTTGCTTCCGATGACAATGAAAATAGAAAATAAAATGTATAGAAAACCTTTTTAAAAACCACGCTTATATTAGAATGCACTAAAAAGGAGGAAATAATTTTTTTCCTGGTTCTCCATAAAATACCGAATTTAAATGTTAAAATGATTTGTAAAATGATTTGTTAAATGATTAGTAATATTTTCCCCAAAATTTTAAGCAATTATTTCAAAATTTCTTCTGTTATGAAATTAGTGTCGGAATAGATAGAAAAATTTAATATAAATTTAAATAAAATCATGACAGTGACTATGAATAAAAGCGTGGAGCGCCCACGAAGATTACGTCAATATTTTTACAGTCACTCGCGTCATGATTTTAATTAAATTTATATCAAATTTTTCTATCTATTCCGACATTAATTTTATAACAGAAGAAATTTTGAACTAATTGCTTATAAATTTGGGGATAATATTATTAATCATTTCACTGGATTCGGTATTTTATGGAGAACCAGGAAAAAATTATTCTCTCCTTTTTAGTGTGTTTTAATACCAGCGTGCTTTTTAAAAAGTTTTTTTACATATTTTATTGAGAAGTCAGAACAATTGGTTTGCATTGCAACGTGACAAAAAGTTTCGAAAAAAATGTCAATATGAATATTTGAAAATTAGAGTCGCCAGAGATTTAAATATTGCAATATTTGATTAACATTCATTTAATTACTCATTACATGATACCAACATCGAGACTGTAAATGTTTGTAGACATTTGTAAACACTATAGTAGACATAACCGATAGAAAAAATTGTGTAAATTATTATTATCGTACGGTAGAATATTGAAAGTTTCAATAGAGACGAAATTATAAATTGCAACATATGTATTATATATTGGATTGAAGAACGTTGTGCATGTGTTGAAATCATTAAAAGTTAGCGTAACATTTCGGAAGCACTGCTCGTTAGAATCACATTATTAAATTGTAAATGTTTTATCATTAAATCAAGTGTGAATACTGTTTTCTAATTATTTATTTGCAATTAGTGTTTTAGATTCTTGTGGACGTAACGGAAGGATATTCTTCTGTGAATAATATTTTCATTATTTCTATTTAGTGGTAACGTTTCGAAACATGGCAGATTTTGTTTAACAGAATCTTCTGCAATTCCGTTATTAATATTAAATAATGATGCTGCAACGACGACAATTTCAGGGGCCCGAGTGGTGCTGGACAATTAAGGACCCAACTACCTCCGGCGAATTAGTAAATGAAATTCAAAATTAAACAACTCGGCGCGACTATTTTGTGACTACATACATTTCCACCCTTCGCTCGGACATGGCCTCGCGTAACATCCGAAATTAATTTACATATTTTAGACCCAACTCATTATTTTAAATGCAATAGTACTGCCTATGTTTATAGGAACACACATCCCCGCAGAATATTGACAAATAAGGTATTTAAAACAAAAGTAACATGACGCAAACAAAAGACATATCATAGGTATAAAAAAAAATTGATAATAAATGTTCTGTATCTGTTCAAAGAGAATATAATTACTTAAAAAATTGATATCTGCCTTTAATAATTCCATGAAGCCGAAAATAGTACATCAATATTTTGAAATTTTCAACACGTTTTAACTGTTGAGAATTTCTGTTAATAAAATCCATTGTTTAACAATCGGGAAAATTGTAGTATTTATTTAACATTCTCGCTAACATACGACACCCGAAGAACCATTCGCGAATCTGTCGATACGGCAAAACAATTCCGCGTTTGTTAATAAAAGAAAGTATCTCGCCACGTACAGCAAGAGAACCTGCGTAAAAAAAGTGTCCGGTAAATAATTCATTGTCCGACGCGCTGAGCTAGCGCGCGCGTGTGTGTTTTTTAAATAGTTAAAACAAAAGGTAACAGGGATATACGAGAACGTAGTAAATTTGATCATTTTTGACATCGAGTACACCTTGTTTTGTTTTTTACATTTCATTTATATTGAATTCCGTCGATATTCTCTAACTGTTTTATCGAAATGAATATTTCACCTCGCAAAACGAATTACAAAAAACGTGATCGAGTAACTCGAGGTCCCGCACAGTAATCCGTAACGTGTTTCCCCCCCCCCCCCCCCCGTTAAACTGCGCGCGTCATTTTATATATCAACACTTTATGAACTAACAATAAGTCTCAGCACACAATGCGTCGACGCTGGTTAGACACGGGCTATTGAATTATTTGCGATGCATACATTTCTGAAAAATGCTACCCGGTAATTTCATTCGAGAAAAATACAGCGGTTTATTTCACGGGTACCCAAGTGCCATACTTTCGCCTTGCTTTACAGTGACGCTTTTTAGGTGCTGATAAACATGTGCGTACAGAATTCAGAAATTCTTTTCTGTTTTCCTTTGTTTCTGTAGTTCGTGCAAAATCATCTCGTTCGTTTCATCAATACTGGAAACACATTGTTACATCTTCTTTTCATTAAGAATCATCGTAGAACACATTCAGTATCGAATAAATATTTTTGATTTTTGAAATTAAGGGCTAGGCCCTTTAACGAAGGTTCTTTGCAATTAAAAAGTTGTTGAAAATGTTGAGTTCTGTGACATATCCAAAAATCATTAACACTAGGTTTACGGAGTGTAATACATATGTGAGCTACTGATTTCCTTTAAACCAAAACAAAATTCTACTCTGGTTTTGTTAATGTACAGCTACTGGAGAATATATCCTTTTTTAGGAAATTATACGAACTACAAGAAAGTTCTAATCACTGAAACAAGGGGTTAAGATTGTAAAGATGCTTTCCTGAGGAATCATTTACCAAATTTCTTTCTTTCTATGTGTATAAAATAATGTGAAACAGTAATTTCTAGAGGTCCATAGACTTAGTGATAAAATCGATGGGGACATCACGCGTCGGATGGTTCGCCATATTTTCGAATGAAGTATAATGTACGTGGTTGATGACACGGTATTCAAATGGCAAGTATCGAGCGAAGGTGCAGCATAAAGGGCAAAATGGCGACAGGTTTAGCTACGGGAGGCCGATACAGTCGTAAGCAGGAAGTTCGTTAAAATGCAACGCGGGCACCGAAATCGAAAAGCTCGCCGTGCAATCCGCTGGTAAGAGGAATTTGTCAAATAGACTGGAAGACATTGGCTGAGAAGAACAATATCGCACGGTTAATTTACTCGGGCAATAATGCCTGGAATCATAAGCCCCAGGTGTTACATCGCGAATCTTCGACCCTCATAAACACCGAGCACAAGAGCAGGAGGATGGAGCGAGGCTGAATACCAGGGCGTAAGAGAAAGGGAACTATAGTAAGTGGGAAACTGGTGGAGGAAGGAAAAGGGTGGCCCGAGGAGGCCCGGGATGTAGCAACGAGCAGAGAAACCCAAGGGTACACCCTACTTTCCAGTGTTGCAGTATCAATAGCTAAAGTTGGCCGAGGGTAGTTCGGTTAGGAAGCCGCGCGTTACTATTTTCATCTTATCTTCGGCTCTGACTTTTTAACAATCCGACGGTAGCCATCGACCAGCCCTTGTGCCAATTTCACACATACTTCCGATACACCGTGCTGTTCGAACGGTGTCTAAAAACTGGGACTCGTTGCTTTATTATGAAGCGTGGAAATGATGTACACGTTCCGGTGAGAAACTTTTACTGTTTTATTAGGAATTTAAATTTGCTTCTCTGTTATAATTACATATGGGAAGTACCCTAAGCCTGTACAGTCCAAAAGTGATACCTAAATCTGGACAATTGAATTTTCATAGTAAAATCAGTAATTAAGAGATTAAATAATTATATTATATATTCTGAGGCCTTAGCTACAAGTAGGTGTGAATATTATTTCATTAAGACATCAATTGAAATTTAAAAATGAATTCAAAGTTCATCTGAAGACAGTATACAAAATAGTCTATTACATGCGAATCATGTGCATTTATAGTTCGAACTTTTGTTAGAAAAAATGATATAATTTAAGCCCTCAGACAAAAAATAATTATCACGCATAATAATATTGATATTTTAAAATAAATTGGCAGTCAAACTTAACGTAAATAATAATTATTAATCCAAATATTAGATGTCCAAGATTAGGACTGTTTTCAAATATAAGTACTCCATACTGGGACGCGATGACAGTAGATGTCCCACTCTAAGCTTATACGCAATGTGCTTACGCCTGAAGCCGGACACGTGTTTGTGAATAAAATCAACGCATTGTTTGCAAATTATTTAACTACATGTAAGTATAATTAGTCTTCTATTAGCTTGAATAACGTATGTAGAAAATGTATTCCGGTTGTGACGTTAATAATACTTTATGTTTACATCTTAAATCTATCAGTATTACTACCTAACCTTAAAAGTTGTATTATGACAAGTTTTATTAAAACAGTAAATGAAAATAAATATATATTTGGTTAAATAATACAATACTATAATCTACGATAAGAATACTACATATTACGCAAATCATCTTCTATTCGTCATGCGCAACAGCGCCACCAACCAACGTTTTAGGTTATGTTCGCTCGATCAACTCGTAAATTGAATTTGTCCCGATATAGGCTTTACTTCTGTCCAGGTACTAGCTTAGATTGGATTTAATATGTCCAACTATAGGTCTGAATTATTCTTGTTAATGCAATTATGATATTAACCTAAACAATGATTTTTTTATTTTTAATTACTTTACAAACTCTGAACTGTATGTTAAAACTCTTAAGAAATTGTTTTTGTTTATTTAAAGTGATAAAATTTAAAATAGAAAAACAGGATGTCCAGGCATAGGGCACTTCATGCTGTTCACATATTGAGAGACAGAGCCGTATAACTTATTAGTGACAATTCCTTCAAAGACTTTGGGCATAATACTAACGATGTTAGTTTTCAACATTAGATTTGTCACCGCTCTTGAAAATGTGTGTTACCAGACTGGTTTTCCAAATTGTGGGGAATAGACCTGATTTTAGTGATTTGTTAAAAATTATCCAAAGTGGCCGAGATAAAATAAAGCTGCACATTTTGAAAAATAAAGGAGGGATGCCATCTATTCCAGGCCCTTGATTGACATCGAGTTCATCTAACATGATATAAATTTCACTAATGTCTACATCCATGTCAGAAAAACAGGGGTTACAACCATTTTCTAGGGTATTGTAATTAGTATGTTAAAAAACATACCAAATAAATTCGCAATATTTTCATCACTAGTGGCCACATTTTCTTTGTAATACCGAATTGTTATATTGATTTTATCTTACATAATTTTGTACGTTGAGAAACTTCTGTTTTATTTTGGATGAAACAATCTGTGAATTTGACTATTTATTTTTCTATTCTATTGATCTCGCTCTACATAATTTTGTATCTCCATGTAAGAAAAAATTTCAAATAAAACTGATTCTGGAAAAATCTAAAATAGTTGCTACTCTGATTATGGGAATCCTCGACAGAAAAAATTCCGTCGAATTCAATTGAAATTTTCGTAAACCTATACGTTGGAAATGATTGCACGTATAAAACTGTACGGCTTATTTACGACTTTAAATAACAACGTGCATAAAACTAATTTTGCCTTTCTACGCGGAATATGAGATCGTGGATGTGACAAATATGTGACGCTGGTGGCGGAACGTGTTAAGTTGGTAATATGAGGGACGGACGAGGGTTGAATACCTTGGAAGTGAAATACTATTTTTTATGAAAACGTTACTTTTCGAGATACAAATTTGTAGCAGTAATTTGAAACATAAAGAAATAATTTTTGCAAAATTGCTTAGGTAGTAGCATCGGATCGAACCAGTGCGCTGAAAACATTAATATACGTTATTAACAAATCGTCGATCGAGATAAAGGAAACAATTATAAAGAAATAATTACTAGGAAAGCCAATTGGTTTTATTATAGTAAAGCCATTAATAAAGCTATTTTCTCAAGTGAAAACAAACTGATACTTCTCTTATTCGAAGCTTTATTATTTTACATAAAAGTCTATTGTTTCAAGAAACATTTTCGGTGGTTTATAGTTTCCATGTTATTCTAATGAATTTGATCGGGATACGTAAATAGATATATAAATTCAGCAACGGGAAAACCACTATTTGCAGTGTTTAACGATGACCAGTATTGTACTAGTTCCGTCTCCGACTAGTCAGGAAGGGAGTGAAGCGGATTAGAGAGGATAAATGTTTGGTAAGGAGGGCGAGGGTAGGTGGGAGTAAAAGGTGCATAGCAATTTCCCTGCGCGCGTCCCTCAATTCCCAACACTAGTTTCCATCTAACTTCACCCAACACACTGGTAATTTGTATCAGACCAGCTATCCCTCTCTTCCTTATCGTCTTTTATAATCTAGCAGACCTGTGACCGCTAACAATCTCAAGGAGCGACGAGAATCGTCCGAGAAACTGAAAATTACTGTAAGTCTCCATGTAACGCCAGAAATGATTCACAAACTTAGAGAAATTCGTTTTTCATAATGAATTGAAAGACGAAACGTAGAAACATATTTTGTGTTCCTACACTGTAACTTCCTTCTTCTAACAAGGGAACATACCTTAGTGACAACATAATGAAATTTTCGGTGGAAGTAGTCCCCAGAAAAATATTTGACACATCTTTTTTATTGATCAGAGGTTCGTATTAAAGGGGTGAGAACATCCCTTAAAGTTTAGGGTCGGAATCGTATTTGCTCGAATATCATGGAAACTGTTAGAGCTAGCAGGATAGTTCAAATAGCAATATTCCAGATATTTCTCCATCAGATATTAATTAGGATTTCTTTATTTGTTTAAATAGCAATTGTTTCCATTCAGATATAAATTCGCATTTCTGAATATTTTCCTGCGAGATCCTTCTGTATGCTATGCTCAAATACAAAATTCGAGTCGATAGAAAAAAATATATTTTTGCTTTATTATAAACATTGCTAGAGCCTATGAGTTCCTGTAATAGATTGGACGTTTCACAAATTGTTATGGTTCAGTTAATTTCAAATTAATTTCCTATTTCGTGATCAATAGGACGGCGGAAACAATGGGAAATAATTGAATATAGAAACAGGAAATATATTCGTCGATATTTGGCTAGCAGCTACACTAATTCTATGTTCGTAAAAGGGCTTAAACAATTGATTTAATTACACCGACTCATGAATGGAAATTATTCTCCTTGCCGGCTCGGCGCGAAGTAAATTATGCCTAGGTTAATTAAAATTATTGGCCGGTGCTAATGGTAGAACGGGAATTCCTTGCGAACCATGGCATATTCAAATGAGAATGATTTTATGTTTTTATTTGCATTTATTCGCATTGTGTTGGTACGCGGTATCCGTAAATAGGTTTCCTTCGTGTACGGAAATAGTCTCGACCAGCGAAATAATATATTTTTTTAAATAGCCCGTGGTATTTAAATTGCGTGCAGTTTAGGCAGAAATATGTTTTCCACGTTTCGCCCCGCAATTTAATACTGTGTAAATCAAACGGAACTTTCCTTTTTTCCCCGTACGCGATAGTATGGCTCCTCGGACTGTCCTGAATTCGTTAATTTACGCTGCAATAAAACTGATACCGGAAATCGTTCTCTTCCCGATGCAATTATGAATCAATTAACGAGACGTTCGTTCATTGAAATTTCACAATATTGCGGACGAATATTACGCGCAGAACAATATTGATAATAAAAACGATTATGCTCCAAGAAATTTTGCTAATTATGAGCACAAAATTTAATTAAAATGCTGCAGACCGTACTTAATAACAATGTCGCGATGAGAATAAAATGTTAACCTCTAACATTCCAACCAGCATCGTATAATGTCATTTTGTTTATTCGGCATGTAACTTAATTCTTTGCGAACGAACATTGTTGAAAATGTTCAGAAGCAAACTTCTTCAAAAATGCATTGAAATGAAGATTCTAAAAATCGGGAATGTCAGTGTAGCAAACCAACTATTCTAACTTCTGGGAAAAAGTTCCAGTACCTTTGTGGTCCAGTATTAAAAAAGTTATCGTCTTTTTAAGAATGTTCTGAAGGTATATAAAAACGCAACAAAATTTTTGAAAATTTGACAAGATATAATTCTTACTAAATTAATGCAATTACCAAAGTTTGCACATTTTAACACGTCTCCTTATGGAGAATTCATAAAATTCCACTTCAAATCCTATTTAAACCTTGAAAAAACGTAACTAGAAACTCCAGTTTTTTTATATATAGTAAAAATTATGTAATTAATCATGTTCAAAATTGATTAGGATTCGCTAAACAGTTACGGAGCAGAAAATTATAAACAGTTACAAAACGTCAAATTTATCGTGTTGTCATTGTTATTTGTCGTGTTTATTATCTTGAAGTTCAAATCAGAGGGTACAATTATTCGCAAAAGTCACTTACAATTTTTTATAATATGAAGACAATTTGATTAAAAAATAAATATAACTTGAAATTCACTAATTAAACGAAAGCTTTTCAAATTAATCAATTTTTTTAATGCAAAATATACTCATGAATGGCTTTCATTGTCAATATATTGATGCATTTCGAATTTCTTTTGTCTCCCATTGTACCTCCAGAACATTCTTAAGAGCGACCGAATATTAGTGGGTGTCACTGTACATTGTACGTTCGATCAGAACAGAATTTTTCTGTCCACGTTACGTCGGAGGTAGCCAACGGTCTCCAGCAACTAATTCGTTTCCCGATAGCGGTGATAATTAATGTACGCCGAGCACACGTGGAGGCGTTCAATTAGAAACGTATCGATAAAGTCGCGATACTTATTGGCGTCACGGGTCCGGCTGAAAGGTGTGTTCCCGTTCGTAAAACACTTTTATCGTCTGCTGGGAAACCTATGTCGGCAGATAGTTGATGCGCTCGCTTGCGCGCCCGCGCCCCCGTTCTCCGTTCTCCGGGAAATCGCCACGAGAGTATGGCAAGAGCCACTCTCTCCCTCTCTCGAGGAAGCGTGCTTTCGGGCAAATGGAATATAGTGTCTCAGGTGAGCACGAATTTCCACGATACGATTCATCTCGACAAGTATCTTAGCTGCTTTCCATTGCCGGGGCTAAACCGATAAAGAGAAAGACGAACGCCAGCGAGACGGAAAAGAAACCGTACACAGAATAATGAGATAGTAAAGAGCGCACCGCGCACCTTTATGCAAATGTTGACCCTTTTAAACTATTTTGCGAAACCCGCTGCGTGGAACGGTAAATTCTATTCTCTCCTACCCACTTTCAGAATTTCCAAATAGAATGCAACTTTTATTCCTGTATACTTTCATTAAGGACTTTCCTGGCTGTATTTTCTTACCTAATAAGGTGAAGTGCCCTATGCCTGGACAGCATGTTTTTCTATTTTAAATTTTATCACTTTAAATAAATAAAAACAATTTCTTAAGAGTTTTAACATACAGTTCAGAGTTTGTAAAGTAATTTAAAATAAAAAAATCATTGTTTAGGTTAATATCTTAATTGTATTAACAAGAATAAATCAAACCTATAGTTGGACATATTAAATCCAATCTAAGCTAGTACCTGGACAGAAGTAAAGCATATATCGAGACAAATTCAATTTACGAGTTGATCGAGCGAACATAACCTAAAACGTTGGTTGGTGGCGCTGTTGCGCATGACGAGTAGACGATGCTTTGCGTAATATGTAGTATTCTTATCATAGATTATAGTATTGTATTATTTAACCAAATATATATTTATTTTCATTTACTGTTTTAATAAAACTTGTCATGATACATTTTTTAAGGTTAGGTAGTAATACTGATAGATTTAAGATGTAAACATAAAGTATTATTAACGTCACAACCGGAATACATTTTCTACATACGTTATTCAAGCTAATAGAAGACTAATTATACTTACATGTAGTTAAATAATTTGCAAACAATGCGTTGATTTTATTCACAAACACGTGTCGGGCTTCAGGCGTAAGCACATTGCGTATAAGCTTAGAGTGGGACAGCTATTGTCATCGCGTCCCTGTATGGAGTACTGATATTTGAAAACAGTCCTAATCTTGGACATCTAATATTTGGATTAATAATTATTATTTACGTTAAGCTTGATTGCCAATTTATTTTAAAATATCAATATTATTATGCGTGATAATTATTTTTTGTCCGAGGGGTTAAATTATATCTTTTTTTCTAACAAAAGTTCGAACTATAAATGCACATGATTCGCATGTAAATAGACTATTTTGTATACTGTCTTCAGATGAACTTTGAATTCATTTTTAAATTTCAATTGATGTCTTAATGAAATAATATTCACACCTACTTGTAGCTAAGGCCTCAGAATATATAATATAATTATTTAATCTCTTAATTACTGATTTTACTATGAAAATTCAATTGTTCAGATTTAGGTATCACTTTTGGACTGTCCAGACTTAGGGCACTTCACCTTAATGCTGAAGATTTCGTGTTCCGTTTATTATGAACATTAATAGAGTGCGTGTTCTAACCAAATATTTCAATTCAAACGCAGATCAATCTACTCAGCTGAATTCCAATGCAATGAGAAACTTACAGAACAAACCACTCCGAATATGTCAATCTTCCTATTTATATACAGGGTGAGTCCGAAGAAACAGAACACCTAAATATCTCCGTTACTTTTGGTTGTACAAAAAAACTTCTTAGGACAAAGTTACACTGTTTAAAGGGCCACGCGGAACGGTGTAAGGGAAAAGATGTTCAAGGTCATTCTTTTACAAGATTTCAAGGTCATTGATATTTTTTTAAATGGAATGAGGTATTTTTGAATACATCAATCGATGCAGCTGGACATTCGTTATGAAAAAGTACTAAGCATTGTAGCCGGTGGAAAAAGTCGTCAAAACTCTTGAACGAATGGACTTTTTCGCATGCTGATTTATCATAAACCTTCCCGAAGAAACGCTGCGTCTAATGGCTCAAACCCCAGCTTTCTACGTTCAGCCGTTACTGAGATGTTCGATTACAAACAAACGGACATTTACATTTTTATTTATATAGATTGACTGTAGTAGTCTCTACTCGATGTAGAGAATTTTTATTTTTCACAAATAACAGGCAGTGTGTAACCTTAAAGCGCATAGTTGAAAGTGTTCTAGTAAAGTTCTGCAGAATCTTTGGAAAGATTCTAGCATGATGGTTCAGAATCTGTGAAAACAGGATAGCATTTCAAGGATAAATGTCGCATTGGAGGAACTCCGATTATTTTTATTCGTGGACTTGTGGCTCCGTCTCGAAGAAGCAAATATGTACCGTGGTCTCGGAATAAAAGTGACTACCTTCGGACAATCGCTCTCGGATCTGGCGCCGTTAAAAAGGTCTGCTCAAGATCCTTCAAGCCGGCGTTATTTTCCTGTGAATACGTAGCTTTAGACGCGTGGGAATGTATGCAGGTCGGGCGCACGCGGCGCCGCTTCAGTTTGCCACGGATTTACGACCGTATTGTTGGGAATAGGTGGTCGACTCTTCGATATCCGTCGACCAATGTTTATTGCATACCGATGTCGCGCACCGGGGCCGATTTAGATGAGCTAAGCGCGAGCGGGCTCACGATGTTTGCGAAACGACCCGGAGAAATGAAGTTCAGAGCAAAAGGCTCGGCTTATCGCGGAGTTAGAACAGATTACAGATCATGGTTTTCAACGAGCATTAAAAACACACTTATACTCTTGTTCATGTCCATTTCACACAGTCGCACACACTCGTTGATACCTGCCGTAGTTTCAATCATACATTCATACTACAGTCGGTGAACAATGTATTCGTACACATTAAAAAAACCAATTACTTTTTCAAAATTGGACCCAACAGCTTGAGTTTATTTTCAGACGTTAGAAGGATTAGTTTACTGGCTAATGTGTAAATAATATTTTTTTATAATTATTATTGGTCGCAATTGCGAAGGAAATAGTAAAAGTCACGATTTTTTAATTTTTTATCTCTACCTGCAATGAAAATTTCGAAAGCGTCTTTATTTATTAAATCATTGTATTAATTCATTGAATCAATTTTCATTCGGTAGATAGGTTCAACGTTTCGAGATATTGAAGTCTGTTTTTGCAATTGAACAAATAAAAAGTTAGAGGAAAAACGAGCCCTGAAGGGGCACGCCTCAATTTGCTGATTAATTTCCTGGAAAATTTTATTTTGCTCACAATCTCGTTCGAAAAGTCCGGATGTAAAGCAAGAAATTTACAGGATCCTTTTTCAGGTCTGAAAAGACTGATCCAGCCCCCCGGAGATCCCTCAGTTATTTCCGGGATTTACCGTTGACAGGCGTTACTAAATTACAGATCCGTTGCATTTTCATTTGCCTAATTGAAGCAGCGCGAGATCCAATCGTTTTGTTTCGCTTCTCGCAGACACGGCTCGTCCGGTTTTTTCTCCGGTGAACGATAATCCGGGCTGAACGTAAGAAGTGGGTCCGCGTCCGCCAGGTTTTTAGCGTAATTTCTATGTATAGCTCGTTAGGAGCGAAGGAATGCGCGCTTTGACGAAGAGCCAGGCGCATATGTGCACCCGGATAATCTGGATCTGGCCGCCATTGTGAAGAGCCCGTGCTCATTTAATTAATTATTTTTATAAATCTTGAGAACATCGTTCTCTCTCGTCGGAGCCACCCGCCGCTGCCAACGCCGCCTCGCTGTTTCATTTGATAACAGCGGGATTTTTAAAAGAGATTTTCCATGGGCGTGTAAATAATCCAACTGTGAAATGGAAGTTAATTTAATGAAATACATTGCTTCATTGATAAACTCCCGGAATACTACATCGTGTTTAAATGAATGATAAATTATTAAGAAACCAAAACGTAATTTATATTTAACATTTATGTAAATATTATCTTGAATTCTCTGTTTCTTTTCGCGGTATGATCATTTTATTATTTCCCTCGTGGAAGCCTCGTAGTTTTATCAATGGAATATTAATATAGGATGATTAGATTAATGGAGTGGTGCTATCTAGTCTACCGATTTAATCTGAATTTCACACCACATTGGAAGTTAGTGAAACGCTAACAGCCTGTACAGTCCCTGCCTGAAATACTTGATCTCTCGTCTGACGAACTCGAAATTTATATATTGTTCAGCGATACAAAAAAAGCAAAATAGGAAAAAACAAAACCTGAACATTCATTAGCGTAAAAACGAGGCGAAAATTTCATTCGTTTGGTTAAACTTTTTATCTCGTCGCATTCGGTAGGTTCGAATCGCAAGTGTGCGATCATATTCAGTCTATTATACACGGAAATAAGTTCGAGTCAGTTGCCGGCAGATTTTTATCCGCATCCGTACTTTTAGCCGGCGCTCATCTCTCCTCAGGGCGCATAAAGGACGCCGACTCAAGAACGACTTTAAAAATCACGGGCGGAGTCAAGATAAGAATTTAATATTCGCTACTCCGGCGGACCGGGAACGGAATTTTAATAATCGTGTCGTTCATTAGATGCCTCCGGAAAAAAATACAGTACGTCGACGGGTCCGCGAACTCGGATATAACAACGTTCGTGAAACGGTCTACAGCGGCCTGTTGCGAATTGACTATTTAGCTTGGCAAAATTCAAATTAGTCGATGCGATCAGACTGGTGAAATACATAGAGTTTCGTCGAGTGTGAATAACAACATTATAAAGTTACTCGGAAGGTGCACGGACTCTAAACGACTAAGGTGAAGTGCCCTATGCCTGGACAGCATGTTTTTCTGTTTTAAATTTTATCACTTTAAATAAACAAAAACAATTTCTTAAGAGGTTTAACATACAGTTCAGAATTTGTAAAGTAATTTAAAATAAAAAAATCATTGTTTAGGTTAATATCTTAATTGTATTAACAAGAATAATTCAAACCTATAGTTGGACATATTAAATCCAATCTAAGCTAGTACCTGGACAGAAGTAAAGCATATATCGAGACAAATTCAATTTACGAGTTGATCGAGCGAACATAACCTAAAACGTTGGTTGGTGGCGCTGTTGCGCATGACGAATAGAAGATGCTTTGCGTAATATGTAGTATTCTTATCGTAGATTATAGTATTGTATTATTTAACCAAATATATATTTATTTTCATTTACTGTTTTAATAAAACTTGTCATAATACAACTTTTAAGGTTAGGCAGTAATACTGATAGATTTAAGATGTAAACATAAAGTATTATTAACGTCACAACCGGAATACATTTTCTACATACGTTATTCAAGCTAATAGAAGACTAATTATACGTACATGTAGTTAAATAATTTGCAAACAATGCGTTGATTTTATTCACAAACACGTGTCGGGCTTCAGGCGTAAGCACATTGCGTATAAGTTTAGAGTGGGACAGCTACTGTCATCGCGTCCCAGTATGGAGTACTTGTATTTGAAAACAGTCCTAATCTTGGACATCTAATATTTGGATTAATAATTATTATTTACGTTAAGTTTGATTGCCAATTTATTTTAAAATATCAATAGTATTATGCGTGATAATTATTTTTTGTCTGAGGGCTTAAATTATATCTTTTTTTCTAACAAAAGTTCGAACTATAAATGCACATGATTCGCATGTAATAGACTATTTTGTATACTGTCTTCAGATGAACTTTGAATTCATTTTTAAATTTCAATTGATGTCTTAATGAAATAATATTCACACCTACTTGTAGCTAAGTTCTCAGAATATATAATTATTTAATCTCTTAATTACTGATTTTACTATGAAAATTCAATTGTCCAGATTTAGGTATCACTTTTGGACTGTCCAGACTTAGGGCACTTCACCTTACATGGAAACAGCGAATTGTCAAATAAAGCCCTCCCTGAATTCCTATTATTCTCTCATGAAATATCGACGCATGCGAATCGCAAATACACAGTTAGCGGCACAACGGGTAATACTGCTCGTCACGCGAATAAGAAATATCGTTTTCGTGCTGTATCTCTCGCAATTCAATCACCCCTTACAATTTAGAGATTACGACCACCACAATTTCTCGAACAGCGCACGACCCGAAAGAAAAACCCCATCAACCCTAAAGGAAAAACATTTCAATCGCTCCACGAACGACACCATCACCCGGTGTAATCACGTTAGAAGGTTCATCCGGTACATCGAAAATTAATGTTCACCGGGCGAAAGCATTCGTGCAGGCTCCCGAAACGGATCGTTCTAATCAAACTTCCCCTAAACTCGCGTTTCGCCGGCGTGCCGGTAATCACCATTGAAAAATCGGTCCCGTTGTTGTGTCGCGGAGGGAATCCGGCGCGCTTCTTCCTCGGCCGTCGTATTTTCCTCGGGCCTGTCCTAAAAACCGTCGGGCTGTTTGTTCGCGTGAAAGAAGGACACGGGACAACGACGACGACGCCGGGCGTCGCGTCGTGTCGAGTCGCGTCGCGTTGGATCGCGCGCCGCTCCGGGAAAATAGGGATCCGCCGAACAAATTGTAGCCGGGGCCGCTATATTTATGCATTTATTTATTAACCAAGTTTTATTTGTCCCTTGGGCGAAATAACGGGTCGGCGTAAACAAGTGGGACGGCACGGCGACAACTCACGGGCTGCCACCGCCAATTGCAACGATTCGTTTTATCCTGCGACGTCCTCGATCCGTCTACGTTGTACGTCAAGGCATGATAAATCAGTGTCGCGTTGATGGCGAGCATCGCCGGTGATAGGCAACCGCTACCGTCGCTCCTCCATCGTCGATTTCCCCGGTTTTCGTCAAGTAAAACGCGTGTACCCTCCATTTTTCCCCCCTCCTCTCCCTCCCGTCTCGCCAACAACCCCCTTTTTCCTCGATCCACTCACACCATCGACGAACACCCAGTCCCAACTTCCGGTCTCCCCGCGTTTCGCCCACCACTTCTATTTTCATCAGCAGCCCCCCAGCTTCCGGATTCATCTCCTTCGCGAAAAATTGAAAATCTACGACCGGGTTATTATTACGCCGACCGAGAGGAAGAGCATTAACCGCTCGAAGCAAATTGCCGGATAGGCGAATTGTGAATTAGGGGCTGCCACGACGGAGATGTTTCGGTCGTCAGGAGCAATCCGGACCTTTTTCAACAAACGATTCTCATGATTTTTCGTGGTTTGCTCGCTGAGGACTTTTTATAACACTTTGTTAACATCGAAGCAAATAGTTGAATACATTTTCGCCCGTGAAACACACCCCGACGCGACAGTTCACCGGAAGAAATCTCCTTGGCACCCTGTATAAATTCTGTCCTGGATATTGGAGCATAGATCGGGTACGAAGCTCGGTTACCGTTTTACGGATCGTTTTACGCTTTTGCCCGTAAAACGATAGCGGCCCTAGCGTCGTGTCCATTGACGACCAGCGGCGCAGCAGCGCGACGTTTACATCGTTTCCCGATTTCAATATTTGAGCGGGATAAGTAGCTGAGTAACTAGTCGCGGGAACGGACGAAACGAAAAGGAAACAGACGCGGTTAAAACGGCTTTCATTATTCGCGGATGGTTCGCAGATTCCCGTCACGTTCGGCTTCGGAACGAGTGCGAAATTCCCTTGCGCGGCGGCGAACGCGGGCCCGGAGATGCTTTTTTTTTGTTGTTTTTCTTTCTTTCCTTTTTGCGATTCAAATTCTCACGTTTCCGCGGGCGACGAGTTGCAAACGATAACCGGCAACGCTCGACAATATCCGTCGGTGCCGATCTTACCCGGCTGGCTGCACGGCACAGACGAATCGAGGCCATACATCGTCGAATCTCACCTCTCGGTGAAACACCGAGGTAAAACGAATCGGCGATATCATCGTTGCGAAACGTTCCGAGAGGACAAACTAGGCGCAGCAGACGAACGGGAGCCTTTTAACTTTATAACTCGCGTCCCCCCTCTAACGGTCCACATTAACCACGATATATTACGACAACCGAAAGCCCTTTCCTACCGGCACTTCCACGTGCCCAAACACTAACGACATTTCTTAACCCTCGGGAGCCACGGATCTCCTTTAACCGCACGCGTCTGCCGAATATCAAGCCGTTCTCCTCGTTAAATGGCGAGTCTTTCGGCCGCCGAACGCTCGAAAAATTAACTATCATTATGGGACTTCAGATCTTTATGCAAAATAAAAAATGTTCTCATTGATTGCAGGACACAGGAGCCAAATAAAAATTGTATTCTTCTTTTAATTATCCTATTAAGCTGAAACGAATACATCGATGCCCTCAAATATTTTTAACGTGTCCACCAGAGCTGGGGAAAATAGTATTTTAAATAGTAAATAGTAAATAATCCAATTTATTTTACAGTATCTGTACATCTTTGAAAATAAAATATTCTGTTTGATGCAGTAATTTTTGAAAATAAAATATTTTGTTTATGCAGTAATTTTTGAAAATAAAATATTTTGTTTATGCAGTAATTTTTGAAAATAGTATGTTATTTTAAGAATATTGAACATATTGGTAATTTGTCTTTATTTTCAATTTTAAATATTATTAAGAAATTATTCTCGATCGTATATTTTTAAATAAATTTGGGGTTATGTTCGCGGCGCACAGGTTCGATCAAATTATTAATATAATTTAATTATATTATTAATATTATTACTGATATAATTTGATCGAACCTGTGCGCCGCGAACATAACCCCAAATTTATTTAAATATTATTGCTCAAAATAATGGTTCGCATTCAATAGATATTGCGGACCTTTGAAACTTCATTTACTATCGAGTTTAAACTCTCGATTTCGTGATTTATTCAATTTTCCCGAACACGCAAGCGATTATATAATTGCTACTGTTAACCATCCAAAATGGAAATTACGATGGATTCCGAAAGACTTAAATGAAGAAAAACGTACTTTTATCAAAGGAACCGTATTAAATGCTTTGAAACAGATAGCAAATCCAGATTCAAAGTCACGACCTCAATTACTTTCGCAAAACAAAGAAGTAGATGACTTTTTTTCCTTTATGGAAATAGAAACAAATGCTATCAGTCATACAAACATTGCAGAATTAAGGTCGTCGCTCACTAGAACGCACCGGCGCCCACCCGGCACCGCGCGACCTCAGCTGTTTTGGATTTCTTCTATGTATTTTAAATGGATGTGCGCACATCCATTTAAAATACATAGAAGAAATCCAAAACAGCTGAGGTCGCGCGGTGCCGGGTGGGCGCCGGTGCGTTCTAGTGAGCGAAGACCTTTAGAATTATTTCAATATTTGAGCGATAGTGATACACGAATTGAAAGTATTGCAAAGTACAAATACATGAAAACATTTTTTTAAAAATACAACACAGCTATTCCATCCTCTGCTCCAGCTGAGAGCCTAACCTAACAGATTCCAATTTGGAACGCTGCACCTTGTTGTATGCGAATAGCAGCAGTCAAACAAAAAAATAATACGAAAATGTGGCAAATGATATAGTTCCTTATATTAAGTACCATTTCTTCTTTAAATTATTGCCAAAATAAGAAATATTAAATAAGTGTAAGCTTTGTGTATAGGTCGGTGAGGTACATGGATGCCCGAGAGAGGGCAGGATTTGAGAAGATAAAAGTAAACAGAGATTCAGACAGACAGAGTGACAGTCCAAGTGATTTATTAAAGAATTAATATCTTGATAATTCGTAAGAAACTAATTAATAAACCCTTTAAGTACAGAATCTACAAGTGCAGGGTTCTATAAAGGAGATCTTGTGTTGAGAGAATATAGGGAAGCACAAACATTTAATTGTTGATTCTCTATATTTTTAGGTTAGTGTAGCACGTGGGAAGTATGTATGTACAATTATTTATTATGTTATTAACAATAAAACTCTATATTTTTAGACGAATCAACCTTGTGTTTTTTCTTAAGAAAGGAGCCCATAAGATACATATTACATAAGTAATGCGATTTCTGAAAGTATTAGGTTTAACGACGCAAAAAATAAAATATTCTATTTTGTGTTTCAGATGATTAAAATAGAAATATTTTGTTTTGTGAACGAAATTGTTAAAATAGAAATATTTTATTTTGAGGTTCGGATTGTTCAAATAGAAGTATTTTATTTCCAGGTTCAGATTGTTCAAATAGAAATATTTTATTTCGTGGTTCAGATTGTTCAAATAAAATACTATTTTCTTTAAGCAAAATAAAATCTAAAATATTAAATAGTATTTCAAATATTTTTTCGCCAAATAATGCCCACCTCTGGTGTCCACTGCTCTAAATTGTACGTGCTCATTTTTGCCATGGATCATTATAAATTGCCATTTTTTTTACAATTATTCGTGTATACGCAAACGCCAGTAACAAAAGAAGTTATTTAAGCATTCCAATAAAGTATTTTCGCCACAGAATTCATTCCAGCATTGAAAATCATGTCGTTTAATCGAAAATGCTTTAGAGGTGTTCTATTTATTTGTTGCGAGAACTTGTCCATCTTTAAAAGAAAAACGAAATCAGGTTTTATTGCATTGTAGTCTTTGCAAATACAGCAGTATCTTGATTGTCAGAGTTCCGGTCAACGGAACGGTCGATTATCGGAATATTGATTAACGGGAAATTTGATTATCGGAACGCTCAAGTATCCAAGCAGTGTTTGCCTAACGAATAAAAACAAGAAATATGTACCTGTAGACAATATTCTTGTTTTGCTCTCGCCCTTTTTATTTCGAAACGACAATCGCTGTTCTGTCGAATACCTTTGGGATATTGCATCGCGTTTACAGATCAGATTCTGTTAACGATGTTTCCGCTGCTTACGTGGAAACGTCGGTAAACAAAAACATGTTGTCTTATCTATCGAAACCACTTATGACGTAACATATCGATTGGGATACGCGGGACTAATTAGATCGGGTTAGATTAACCAACAGCTGCAGAATTTCGGAATCAAATATCCGTGACGTAATCAAGCAAAACCGTACAATTAACTGCTATGGTGGACGTGCATCTATTAACGATATTCACGAGATTCGAAACGTTGTTAATGATCGTTTGATACTGTAATAAAGCGAAGAATTAGACATTAGAACTAGGGTTGCCAGATCGTCGATGTTTGATATGAGTCTTCTATATTTGAACTTGATCTCCTGTATCATATTTGAATAGCATATAATTTTCAATAATCTCTGTTTGAATAAAAAAGTTTAAAATGTGCTGTGTACCTTTTTTACTTGAACTCCTATATTTTCAGCCTATCTCATATATACATGTAAAGAAAGTATACTTTCTTCATTTGAATAGGCCGCGCTTCATATGCGAGTGATCTAGTTGGCATCCCGTGACGATAGATAGCGGTCAATAGAAAGATTTCCCGATAACATTCTCTAACAACTCACTTTCGTGAAGGTTATGTAATAAACACGTGTGACAGGTTTCACAAAATAATATTCGGAGTAAAAGACAGATAGAGGGAGAAAACTTTAATTGTCGTTTCTCTTATTACAGGTACGGTTGTAAATATTGTACATACGATTGTAATATAAGAAAATAAAAATTAAATCCTGTTATTACAGAGCAACAAAATTGAGTTTCACTTCTTGAAAATCCTCAATAATAATAATAAAAGAAAGAAGAAAATAAGATTATTGTCTTATATACATAATTGCAGTTTTCTCTACTTCTTCTATATTTGGGTAAAACATTTCTGGCAACCCTAATTAGAATTATCAGTGCGCATTTCCACGATTTCATTGCAGTATCGTTGTGCTAGGTTTTTTCGAAGTTCTATAAACGTTAATGCAAACTCGATTTCCTTATTGGAAATTGCTTAACTATCACGAGAGTAGTCTATAATGGAACAATAACGTTGTAAACAACAATGAATCGCGTAATGCAATTCCGACGCCATTATCCCCTAAGCGTTTCCTTGCTGTATGGGATTACCAACGTCGAACTTTTTGTTGCACTTCCCTGAAAATCGCTTGTATCGCCAGCATACCGCTAACTATGGACTATGAAGAAAATGGGACGGAAAGTAATAACATCTAAAAGTTTCAACATTTTTAACATTGAACACCGTGGAAAAACGTTGGGGCTTGTTACGTTGTTCCATTGAAGATTCGAAGCGAGCAGCATTACAAACTGGAAACGAAGAAAATAATCAATCATGGAACCAATTTGAATCTATCAGGGGAGGTAATCAGGATGCAACCAAGGGGCTTGGTGCAACCTTCGACATTCCCGCTGACCGAGCCCGTCCCGACACGGCCCAGAACTCCGTGAAAGTTGCCGGTCGCGTAATTCTCGTGAATTAATTGCCGAGCTTTTCTCTGTAATCTTACGACGGGATTCAAGTTTTAAATTAAATTCGATCCACGGGTCCGTTCCCCGCACCGTGACGAGCCGGCCACCGTGAAAGCGGAAGAAGCGAGTCCTCAGACGCTATTTCACCCCGAAAACGAAGTATGACCGACAGACACGCACGCCGCACAGTGGTCCGGATCGAGAAATTCCGTGACATTTTGTCGAAAAATGAACTTTCTCATATTGACATGTACAAAGTTTGTATTGCTTCATAAATATTCATCTACCTCGAAAATAAAGAAATTAATAAAATATAATTAAAATTGTAATCGCGACGAACACTTAAAGTTGGGCATTTTGAAAATAGCCTGTTTCGCAGAAAAAAGATACTTATCTTTATCTGGATGCCCTGACACACCTGTTTAATATTTTTCCTCTGTTCTTCTTTTAAAATGAAGAGAATTCCATTACGATAAAAATTTACACTGACAATTTAAAATTAATTTAAATAATGTATTAAAAAAATAATGTACAGTGAAGGCTTGGAAATTGTAAAAATTCTTCATCTTTGATACGGAATATCTTTTGAGTTCCAATTAGTACCGCATGTTTACAAATTGTACAATGTTCAGTACACTTTTCCCTATATAGTTATGCACGATTTACTACCAACATCGTCCATCGACGCAAGTTATTAGTGATTCAAGTGTATCCATCGCTGCGTCGAGCGCCAGGATTGTGCGAGACGCGAAGAACCTCGCGCGCGTGCGAGCGGACTGTTTTGATTGTAGCCTACAGTCAATTATTTATTATATGCTGCTATAAGAGAAAAATCACAAAATAAAAAGAAAAGGCCGCTAGATCATGAAGCTGCAGAATTTATACTTGCATAGATTTAAGTAAATCAGCCAGTAAAGTAAGTAAAATGTTATTAAAAATAATTAAACAAACACTAAACGTATTAAATTATTTATCATTAAAAAGTGATTATTTTTTCATATTTTTCAGTGAAAGTTTCATCAGAATAACTTTTACGGTTCAAAAGCTGTGGCAGTATCACAGAACTTCTCGGTATGAACGAAAAAATTTTTATTATAAATTATTACAAAAAATAGTTTGTGAACTTATATGTAAACAAATTTATTATCAATAACAAAGTATGAATGAAAATTAATTAATAAATATTGTTTAACAAATGCAAAAAATATTTAATTATCTATAATTAAAAATGACTATTTTTTTAATATTTTTAGTGAAAATTTCATTGCAATATCTCTAATGGTTCAAAAGTTATAACAAAATGTCACTGAATTTCTCGATCCGGACCACTGTGCGCCGCTTTCCTACCGGGTCATTCCACGCCAAATCGATCATTTTCTTTCACGTCACCATCGACGACTTTCTTCTAAATGAAATATGTTCAATGAAATCTGCAATTTTTGCCGCGACGAATTTTATTCCATTCGTCTTTTATGGGGTTAAGCGTCGCTTCTTACGAGACCTGGAATGGATTCCTTCTTTCATTGTGGACCTCGTTATCGCGATAACAATGTATACACTACTTCAAATTTCAGTTAATGTGCACATTTTATTACATTGCATGATTCGTGCGTCAAATTTATACAATCCGCGATTCGCTAATTACGTTCATTAATTTTAATGATAAAAAGACATGTAAGCACGTGAAAATATGCTTCGTTCCATTATTATTGTTTACAAGTACAGAACGCTCCGTATGACGAGAAAAGCACACAATTCTGAACAAAAGTAATCGTTACCATTTTTTTACCACGTTTTTATTAGCTCGCTTTCTTGTCTGTCTGTCTGTTTGTTCGGTACAAATTTTGCAATTGATTTTAAACTTCTCGATGAGCTAGAGACTTGAAATTTTAAACATAGCTCAGAACTGGCTGACAATGCAATATTTAAAAAAATTTTTAAAAAGCCTATGCGTTCCGGAGATATAAATTATTAATAATTTGAACCTTTGCACCCCCCGCCGCGGGACGTAGTACGTCTTCGCGTTCAGCGTCCCCACTCTACTACGTGTTCCCACTCTGACTCATCCCCACTCCATTGACCCGCTTCGCACCGAAGGAGCTCAGTGTGCGTCAGTGTGCGCTCGAGCTCCGTGCGGTGTTTACAAAGTTACTACGTATTATTATAGTATAATGTTTGTTTACCAAGCGAAAGAACAGTTACACCGAAATTCTCCGTCGAACCTTTATCTTTGACATTTTACCACGGCGTTCGTTTTCGATATGACGCGTCGCAATACCGTCTGAAATTTACTACATGTCTCTGTTATAATCTCATCAAAATGTTCAAAATCGATTGTAAAATTTCACACATATAAGGCTAAACAGCAGAAAATAATTATTTAAATAAAAATACATTTTTTAAAAATACCACGTTTTTAAAACGGACTAAGAAGTATAAAATAAATTTTTCAAAAACACCACGTTTAAAAAACGGACTAAAAAGTATAAAATAATTTTTTCTAGCCCCATACTGATTCCTAACCCCGTACAGATAGTCCTGAAAATTTTTAATTGTGAATTTTGAATAGCTATGAAAATACTTGTAAGATTTAAAACGAAAAACGTGGGGCGCATGCAATAGATAATTGATGCATAAACACCTAAATCACTAACAATTTTATTGCATTGCAAATGATATGAACTGTTTTGCGAGTTTTCTCAGCGGCAGCTATTCTCTACACTCCTTACTATGTATTATCTTGCGCCCCACGTTTTTCGTTTTAAATCTTACAAGTATTTTCATAGCTATTCAAAATTCACAATCACAAATTTTCAGGACTATCTGTACGGGGTTAGAAATCTGTATGGGACTAGGAAAAATTATTTTATACTTTTTAGTCCGTTTTTTAAACGTGGCGTTTTTTAAAATTTTATTTTATACTTTTTAATCCGTTTTAAATTAATCATGACTTCATTTATAGATATTCATTTTTATTAAAAATTGGAAACTTTGAAGGCCTGCCTTTTCTAAAAAAATTCGAAACCGGCAAAATGATGACTTAAACCCCCCCTAATTTCACATGGACTACAACATATTTAATTTAGAACAAAATCGACGTAAAAGTATAAAATAAATTTTTCAAAAATGCCACATTTAAAAAACGTACTAAAAAGTATAAAATAAATTTTTCTAGCCCCATACAAATTCCTAACCGCGTACAGATAGTCCTGAAAATTTGAGATTGTGAATTTTGAATAGCTATGGAAATACTTGTAAGATTTAAAACGAAAAACGTGTCCCTACCCACTAAAACCTCACCACTATTAGGCCAGCAAAATTACGTTACCAAGTAAGTAACGATGCATTGTTAGAGACCCCAATGAGAAACCAATAGGCCGAATGTATGTTAAATGGTACATTATATTTCGCTAGTTTCTCCATACACAGTGTTCCATTTTAATCTTTCCGCGCAATTACCTCTCCCGAAGTATTCATTGTTACAAGCGTTTCAATTCGAGCTTGCTGTTTTCCGAGAGCAATGCTTTGTGATGGACGCAAGTCTTGTCTAGGTGGACATTTTTCTGTAGTTTTAACGTCCAGCAGCTTTTCGTCTTTTCTTCCTTTCTTTATCAAATAAAAAGATATTAATCCATCGGTACATTGTAAAAATGTGTATCCATAATATTTGTAAAAATGAAGGCGACCTTCCATCTTTTAAATAGAATGCACTTGTTTTATACGATCTAAATCAGGGATTCTTAAACTTATGTAGTCTGAGGCCCCCCTCTTGAACAACATTTTTTTCGCGGAGCCCATCGCAAAGCATTTTTCTTGTGCGTGTAGGATTTTTTATTAAATCAGTTATTTGACAAGAAAACAGACAGACAAGAAAGCGAGCTAATAAAAACGTGATAAAATTGTTTCGCGGACCACAGTTTAAGAGCCTCTGATCTAAATAATGATCTTCAAAAGGTCGCGCAAGGTGGCAGATTTCTTTCGGACCGCGTAAAAAGGAGATGGGTGTTGTATAAAGTATAATGAGAAACCGGTATGCAATTGGGGTGTTGTTGGGAAGGGTTTGGTCAGAGCGGGAATGTTGTTCTGGCCCGACGATGGTGGCCGGGATTCGAATTGGTTCCTAAGCTACACCTAAATTCATTATAACGGAATGCCGGCCGATCTCGGTATGTCACTTGAACCGAGCGGAGGAGCATCGGGTTATCGCGTTAACGCTCATACGGTCTATCGACCGGCTGTACACCGGTGGACAAAGTAGCACGTATTACATACCACGGCGACACGTGTATAACATAGGTGCGCGTGCGGCGGCGTCGGTGTGGGTGCGCGTTTGTGCATGTCGAAGCCGGTCGACCGACCGGCAGCCTTCCTCCTCAAAGCGACGGTGTTTGCGATCAGACCTAACTATTCCCGTCACATTCTATCGAGCACGGAGTATCGTTGCGCGGATTAAAATTACAGGAGAGAGGCTAATCTGTGCCCGGGCTTCGATCAAAGATCTGCTTCAAGCACTGGCTGCTGTTCCCTCTATTACGGATCGAGTGGCGCCAGGGAAACGGAAGTAGATTCGAACGAACCCGCCGATTGCGACACGGGATCCACTGCGCCACGGGATTTTGCCTGAATGCTAATCAAGTTGGGAATAACCAACTAACGCTCTCCCTTTTTTTTCTCTCTCTCTTCCTCTCTCTTGAGTCTACCTGCCTCGGCGAGGGCGATCGGAAATCGTCACGCGCAGTCCGTTGCAAGGTGTGCAATCGGAAATGAGCCGTCTACGCGTCTCTTCCAGCTGCAACGATGGGGAAGCAAGTTTTACGTGCAACCAGCCGCGTAAGTGTTCTCGTCCAATCTTTCACACAACTTTATTACTATTTGCTAGGAAGTGGATCAAACCATTGTCGTATGTTCGAGACGCATTTTTTTAATTTCTCATATACACTCCGCGACAAAACTATAAGACATGTGCGAAATTCGATGAAAATTCTATGTAAGTCTCGAGTTTTGTCTTCTTTCATTCACAGTCTTATTGTTTACATTATATAGAAGTGTATTCTACAGTTCTACGAAATATCGAAGGCTACAATTCCAAGAATTTGGGAAATGTATGTAAACGTGCTATCCTCGTCGCGACAGAACTATAAGGCAGTAGTTTTTCGTCAGTCGATCTTATACTCTAATCGCAGTCACAGTGTTAGAAGCAATTGTGTACTTGAAATTAAACATTTGTAATTTTGTTCTTACATAATATAACTACAATGCCGCGTGGGAAAAAGCTGACAGACAATACTTCTATTTCAGAAATTTTAGAAGTGGCTGGGCGAAGTCGATGTGCCGTGCTCAATTATTTAAAAAGAAGAGAGAATTATGGAAAGAACATCCTGGTGGACGTCAAAAAGCGACAACCGCGCGACAACGACGAGCCATTCTGAGGGTAGCGTCGAATGCTAGCTTGACAGCACGGCAAATTGCAGCGCAAGCTGGCGTTCACACCTATATTCGTAATGTGCAACGGATAATTAAACGGGCCAAGCATTTCGAAAGACGAAAAATGCAGAAAAAACCACCAGGGGAGATTTTGCGGAGAGACATCTCCGGTGGAAAAAAAAGTGGAGAAAAGTTATTTTTTCAGATGAAAAACGTTTCAATTTAGATGGACCGCGTGGTCTTTCATATTATTTTCATGATTTGCGGAAGAAGGAATTGCATTTGTCAAGGAGGCAAATGGGCGGAGGCGGCATCATGGTATGGGCCGCAATAGGGTACCACGGGAGAACCGATGTAAAATTGATTAACGCCAGCATGACCGCAATTAAATATATAGAAATATTAGAAGAACAATTAACGCTACGCGCAAGCACTATTGCATGTGAAAATTATATTTTTCAACGCGATAATGCCGCTGTGCATACAGCGAAACGTGTAAAAAAGTATTTTGAAGACCGTAATATACAAATTTTACCATGGCCTGCGAGGTCTCCAGATTTAAATATAATAGAAAACATCTGAGGAATTTTTGCACGTGCTAATATGGAAATCGGGAACAGTTTTTGTCGGTGGAAGAGTTGAAAGCACGTATTGAAGAAAATGGGCTAAATTAAGTCAAGATCAAATAAAAAATTTATATAAATCGATACCACGACGATTAATTGAAACTATAAAAAATAGAGGTGGCACAACACATTTCTACTAAATAGAAAAAAATATTTTTCATTAACTTCCACCGACTTTTTCTTACGTAAAATATAGATTGCCTTATAGTTTTGTCGCACCTTATTTTATCAAAAATTCGAAATTTTAATGAAACTTTATTCAATTTAATTCAACAACATCGCCAATAATTTTGAGTTTTAACGACCGTAAATTGTTGTCTATGCACAAGTGATATCGGCGCTACAGGTTCGATCAAAGATACAGAAATTAGCAATTTTGCAGAATTATAATTTCAACGTTTCGGTTCGGTTTTGAACCATCATCAAGAAAAGTCCGCGTCTGTGGAATTTAATAGACACTGTTATTCATTAACACAGGCAATTTTATGGTTTAGACACGAGGTAATATACATACTTGCTAATTGTGAAAAAACACAGAATGAAGAGCGTAAAAGAAATGGTACTTGTCAGTAAGAAGGTTTAAACTATACTAGACTGTAACCGTTGTGACAAAGTCAAGGCGGAAAACAGAGAAACATCGTAGATCTAACTAGCCAATCCGATGTCAAGGATCAAGAGACACCAAATCAATGTTTGGCGCGAAATTCAAATTTTAAATATTCATCAACAAACTTCCAACCAATGTATTACCAAAAATTGGTAGAAAAATTAGCAATCATTTTATGTGTGAAATTTCACATAACAATGTTAATGTGTTTAACCATATTTATAAAAACTGGAAGTCATTAGTTAGATTATTATAGAAAAATTTCTAATTTCTGTATCTTTGATCGAACCTGTAGCTCCGATATCACTTGTGCATAAACAACAACATTGCCGCTATGGAAATGTATGTACTTTAGTTAATTCTTTGGATTGATAACGAAAACATTTACGAAAAAATTGGTATTAATAAAATATTAGCTAAAATCGCAGGTGTCTTATAGTATTGTCGCGGAATGTGGGCCCCGCATAGCCAAGTTGTACAGGGTGTAAAAAAAGTAATGGTCATCCGTCCTAGGGGTGAATCTACACCTCTGGATCGGTGGACATTTGTAAGAGAAACTTGCCGCAAAATTGTTTATAACACAGAAAATTAGTGTTAAAGTTTTTTTTTGCATCAACGCATTCTACTCATCGAGGAGAGGAAAAGTTTGAATGGAGCCATATGTCACAAACAAATAGCTATTGAGATATAAGCTGTTAAAGTTTTTGTAAAATTTGATTGTGTGGAATTATACGTATGGACAAAAGCCTACTACTACAGTCCACACGTCCGTGTCGATGAGACAGAAGATGATCGTGTGCGTGCCGCGAGCCAGACGAAATTTAAAGGTGCATTCGTCGTTAGGCTCCTTTAAATTTCGTCTGGCTCGCGGCACGCACACGATCATCTTCTGTCTCATCGACACGGACGTGTGGACTGTAGTAGTAGGCTTTTCTCTATACGTAAATTCCACACAATCAAATTTTGCAAAAACTTTAACAGCTTATATCTCAATAACTATTTGTTTGTGACATATGGCTCCATTCAAACTTTTCCTCTCCTCGATGAGTAGAATGCGTTGATGCAAAAAAAAACTTTAACACTAATTTTCTGTGTTATAAACAATTTTGCGGCAAGTTTCTCTTACAAATGTCCACCGATCCAGAGGTGTAGATTCACCCCTAGGACGGATGACCATTACTTTTTTTACACCCTGTACACAGCGCGACCTGTAGCGTTTTCTCTTAAATAGACGATAACTTCTTTAATATCGAACCTTGATTATATTTTCGAAGTTAAATAAATTGATCGGAATTTGTAAAATGCTGAATAACATGAATCATGAACATGCCTCGTATTTTTTCAGCCTCCAATGCCTCCTAAAAGAGGAAATCACGGTGAGTACAATCGGAAAGTGCAGACTACGCCAAAACAATACGTATTTAGAGATTACGCCCGGGAGTCTGTTCGGTTAAGCGAACGTTCGGGTATCGAGATATTCGGATATAATGGATATTCGGTTGCGGGGCTGTCTGCCGTGCCATTAACTGATCAAACACAACCGCGGTGGAATAAAAAAGAAGCGGCAGTATTTTCTTACGGGCTACGATCAATGTTTAAAATTCATATAGACGAGCCCATTTCCTTCCCAAATTCACGATTGCGCCGCAAGAATCGGGCCGTGATATACGCGGCGCGGCGGCGGACAGGAGAAAAGAATCAATACCAAGGTATGTAGCTGTCGTTAACACAGGTGTGTGGGAGGGGTCGGGGAGAGAGAACGGGAGGAGACCTTTCCAGATTTTCGCACAGGTTACCGAAATGTAATTCACGCATCGTCGCGTTCGACCCGTTCTTCAATTATTCCGCGGTCCTTTACAGATTCAGCACGGCGGTCGTGGTCACCGTAAATCCCGTTGCTTAATATTTATCGCGGCTAACGCAATTACGTCGCGTTCCATTTAACATCGAGTCAATCTAATTTCTACTCGAAATAGTTCATTACACCCGGTGTCCTCCAGCCCCCCCTCTTTCACTCTCTCTCGCTCTAACTCCACGACTGTTCAGCACTTTAAACCCCTTGATTTGTCCCCAAGTGGACGGGAGCCGGGTGTGCATGAACGGGTCCTGTCAGCACGCTACACAGTATAATCGAACCGAGAGCGATTCGGTGGAAAGATTAAACCAGTAATCGTGACCGGAACAGGGTATTCTATGATTACGGTGTAATACAACGTCGCCGGCTGTGTGTGCCTTGTTTAGCGGCCTACCGAAAAGCGAGCTGTCTCATTAGCTGGAAAAATGCGCAGTCCAAGTGAAGCGTCCGAAACACCGGAAATCCGTAATAACTAATTTCTCGGGGCTTTGACGAGATTACAGAGTACAGTATTTTATCGATAAATGTCCCAAATGTCTGACCGACAATTGTTTAACTGTTGTCGAGTTCTAATTTTCTGTATTCGTGTCGCGTATTAACACAGGCGCCATTAATTTCGATGTCTATATTCGTTGTTACAATGTTTTGCTCGTATGCAACTACTTCGTGAAATATTACAAGAATTTAGCAAAAGACAGTGAGGGCCGATGGGTGATACTATATGGAAAAACGATGTTCGGTCACGGTCCGACGTTAAAAAGGAATTTTAGATCGAATCACGTCGTTACATTCTCACCTCAAAGAATAAAATTCTACGGCCGGTGACCCATTTAATAATTGACGAGGCGGAGTCTCCGGTCGAGATCGTGGGCACACAGGACGGCTCGTAAAATGTATTCGCCTAATTGAAACGACTCGAACGAGCCTTTCTGACTCGGCGCGCTCCGGATCCTTTGCGTTTTAAATTATTTCTCCCGTGTCTCTCCACTCCCACACCCCTGGCCAACTGCGAAAGACGTTGAGACTGTCAACCGTCACTGCTTATTTTAATCGCCATAACAGCGCTCCCACGAACACTCTCTGATTATCTCAGAACGCTCGTACATCCGGCTAAGTTCTCCGATGGAAGCGGCAACGATTAATTTACCTGAAAACCTGGGCAATGTCGTGAGAAATAAAGGAGATATTTAGGTGGCTACACTTAGGTGGACCGCCCTGTATAAATGCCACAATTTTGGTACAAATGCAAAAATCCTTCGAGTCGGATCAGAATGTGACGCTAGCACGTGCAGAATTTTATTTCATAATTTTGAGAAGCTATGAGTCGTGGCTAAAGGCGTCTTAATGGATCCTTTAATAGCGACGACTATTTAAATTGTGAATCAACAAGTCACCCTCATTAACGTCATCTAACAATTTCGTTTGGGATTGTAATGTAAAAAAAAGAGATTTTTGAACTTCTTCTTGAACAGTAGAGTTATTGAAAATCCTATTAACAGGATTCCGGTAGGTAAAGTGTCAATAGAAGTTAATCAGCAGCATGACTTAATCAGTGAATAATCACGCGAGCCTGTCCCACTTTGGAAATTGAGTAAGGTGAAGTGCCCTAAGTCTAGACAGTCCAAAAGTGATACCTAAATCTGGACAATTGAATTTTCATAGTAAAATCAGTAATTAAGAGATTAAATAATTATATTATATATTCTGAGGCCTTAGCTACAAGTAGGTGTGAATATTATTTCATTAAGACATCAATTGATATTTAAAAATGAATTCAAAGTTCATCTGAAGACAGTATACAAAATAGTCTATTTACATGCGAATCATGTGCATTTATAGTTCGAACTTTTGTTAGAAAAAAAGATATAATTTAAGTCCTCAGACAAAAAATAATTATCACGCATAATAATATTGATATTTTTAAATAAATTGGCAATCAAGCTTAACGTAAATAATAATTATTAATCCAAATATTAGATGTCCAATATTAGGACTGTTTTCAAATATAAGTACTCCATACTGGGACGCGATGACAGTAGCTGTCCCACTCTAAACTTATACGCAATGTGCTTACTCCTGAAGCCGGACACGTGTTTGTGAATAAAATCAACGCATTGTTTGCAAATTATTTAACTACATGTACGTATAATTAGTCTTCTATTAGCTTGAATAACGTATGTAGAAAATGTATTCCGGTTGTGACGTTAATAATACTTTATGTTTACATCTTAAATCTATCAGTATTACTACCTAACCTTAAAAGTTGTATTATGACAAGTTTTATTAAAACAGTAAATGAAAATAAATATATATTTGGTTAAATAATACAATACTATAATCTATGATAAGAATACTACATATTACGCAAAGCATCTTCTATTCGTCATGCGCAACAGCGCCACCAACCAACGTTTTAGGTTATGTTCGCTCGATCAACTCGTAAATTGAATTTGTCGCGATATAGGCTTTACTTCTGTCCAGGTACTAGCTCAGATTGGATTTAATATGTCCAACTATAGGTTTGAATTATTCTTGTTAATACAATTAAGATATTAACCTAAACAATGATTTTTTTATTTTAAATTACTTTACAAACTCTGAACTGTATGTTAAAAGTCTTAAGAAATTGTTTTTGTTTATTTAAAGTGATAAAATTTAAAATAGAAAAACATGCTGTCCAGGCATAGGGCACTTCACCTTAGAATGTTCCGAGCGACTATCGCGTCGCCGTGTAGGATCCTCCAGGTTCGTAGGTATAGCCAGCGTCGGCCATATTTTACGCCGGCCAAATGAAAAGTTCGTGGATCGGCTTCTAATCTAAATATTGCACCGGTAAAATATCCGGTTCTCCGTTTTACTTCGCCGGCACCCGGCGAATATCCTCGGCCGGAAGTCGACACACGATCCAACGATTACTTCGAGAGCCTGAGCGTCTGCTGCCCTCCTTACGAGCGCTCGCCCGAGGGTCAACGAAACTGAGAACTAGCATTTCACGCGGTGTATGGCTTCCGAAAGGGCTCGTGCGAAAGTAACGGGTTTGTTAACTCTTTGCAGTTTTCATTCCATTCATTTTCACGGCATAATTCCGTTCTACATAATTCTTTTTTCGTTTTACAGAGATGAAGTTGATATAATACCTCGTAGAATACTTACGTATTTAGCAATTGGATAGTTATCAATAGACTGCGGACCTTTATCCATTTATGGCTGATAAAAATGTTCAAACAATGCTGGAGTATTATATTCAACAGAATTTAATATGATTTTTATTTACTTTCGATGTACAAATGATATTACCAATGAAAAAAGAGTTCTATTTGTTGCCACTTTCTTCAAATTTGTCCACAAACATTGGAAAATGCATAAACATCCGCAGTCTAGTTATCAATCGAATTGTTATCAACATATTTACGAGAACAATATTTTGAATAATGGTACAGAGCAATTTTTAGCGATATCTCTCTAATTTTCATTCAATATTGTTTGATCTTTTAACTAGTTTTTTATACTGGATGGACGACATTTATGAGTGAATTCTACTACCTCTCACCCAGATAGTTAAATAACGATCTGCAAATGCTAATTTCAACAGACACGCAGCCTAAGTCACTCGCTGGACGGACCTATCAAGTAGCCGTTTCACACTCGCGAAAAATATTTTCGCGGAATATTAATCGTCCGGAATGTTGATCTTTCGAGTTTCTTGCAGGGATGGGGGAGAGGGGGAAACCCGAACATTCCGAGTTTAATAAAACTTCGTGGGACTGTGTAGCGCACGTCCGGACTAAACGAGAAACAATTTTTTTTCGACGGAAGTTCACTCTGAAGGAGCGAATTAATCTTTAAAGTTTTCGCGGATAGAACTTTGTGCCGGTACGAAATAGAGCAAAACGGTACCGACACAAATTACTTGGTTCTTTTATTATTCGCGACGCCGCTACCGCGCCACGGCAAAAAATTGTCCGCCACGCGTAATTGGTAAATAAATTAATTTCTGGATGGGGGAAAGCGGGAATCATGGTTAGCTATTTTACGCGAGTAATTGAACGAGTAAAAAGTTAAATGCTTGGAGAAATGATAATAGTCTTGTGAATAATTTCAGTTTAATTTGCGCCATGGTTTTCTCTGTTTGTCGACGCAGCAGCGGTTTGTAACGCGATTACCATATTATTTGATTTTGCTTGAATTTCAAACAAGACTTCCAAACAATTGATGGTTACTGACCACTTTTCGTGAACCAATGAAAAGAACAACAAGAAAAGAAGAATTTGGGCGCAATGAATTTTATAACAAACTGTTGGTTATTTAATAAATTGTAATTTACCAGCGGGTTTAAATGTATTATTATTCTGAATAATACGACAGAGTTTTCAATCCTACGGAGACAGTACACATTGTACAGTGAGATGAATCGGAGCCAATAATTCGCGATCGAACGTAGCGAATCGCTGTCCCGAGCATTTAACACCGATATTTTAGTGGTTTTTCCCGTTCAAGTGTTTTAATAGGCATCTATAGGACGGCTAGACAAAAGGAAGAGACGAAGACAATGAGCGTTGTGTAAAAGCGATCGCATATGGATCCGCCGTTTTGTTCGGTCGAGAATACGTGGGCGGTAGGGTAAATCAATGAGCCGATGCGGGCTATTACCGATAAATAATGAAGCGTGGCTGCCGGAGAAAATATAAACTCGTTTATTAAGGGATGGTCTTTATATTCGGCGATATTCTTTTTAAACTCGGTTGCGTGAATTATTATCCGATATCGGGGACCTTATTTGTCCCGGCGACGCGACGTGAGGATCCTCGGCATTATTCGCCGCCAGTACGCGAAAGAAAATGTGGCAATAAAGTATCGGGTAAATTAAAATCTATCGGGAGTCCTTGTACCAAGTGTCTTTTTATTCATTTCGTAATAACAGTCTTTAATTGAATATCCAATAAAGACGATTTGAACGTTCGGATCGGGCTTCCATCAAACGAAAGTTTCATTATTACCGACGTTTTACGCCATGACTTTCGAGATCCAGATTCATTTGATATTCTTACATTTTGCTCATAATATTCTTCAAAGTTTTAATTAATTCAATCAATTTTTGTATAAATCTTCCAAATGTAAGAGTGTTTGATTCTTAATCGAGTCTCGTTTCATCCAATTTCAATAATTACCTCACTAAATGCCAACATGGCGGCGCCCTTTCTAAAATCGTGAAAATCGCTGGACTTTAAACACTGATAACTTTTGAATCAGTGGATTCCTAAGATTAAAACTTGGATTTTCTGGTTTCCTGGAACTTCCGGTTCCCTCGGGCGAAATTTAGCCAAGAAATTCCGAAGGATATAGAACAATTTAATTAATCTAATCAATTATACACACACTTTCCAACATTTTCAATTTGGTGGTTTCCTTTTTCTTCGCGGAACTTCAGGTCTCCGAAAATCGTGCGGAAATCGAGATGATGATCAGTGCAGTGTAAAATCGATGGTATTTCGAAGCAATGATGAATATAAAAGTGGGTCAGATGGTAAACGACGATATTCCGTTAAAACCGCAACGCGCTAACAGCGCAAATAAGTTATCTCTGTCTCATTAATTCAAATCAAGGGAAGACAGCGTGATGAAACTTGGTCTCTCGAATTCTCGGCACCTTCAACGCTCACTCTATCCGGACCGAGTTCCCACGACAGCGAACCCGTTAACCCAGAAATGACACGATTTTGAATAAGACGCAGCTACGACGAACCCTCGGCGATTATAATTGAACGGGCTCCGGCGCGAGATTGCATAGGCTTGTAGAGTTCAAACCGGTGTAAACATCGACGATGTTACCAGCGGAAGAGGGTTACTAATCGCTAAAGTGCTCCCCTTTTGTGTCACCTATTCCTTTCTGCGGGGAGATAAAGTGGCGCGACAGCATCTCCGGCTCACAATGAAAAGTCACCAAGAGGCACGGTCGGTGGCCCCATGAATCCACGCGACACGCCAACAAATACTTCGACGCGAAACCAGGATCGCTTTGGAAACCCGAGCGTGCTTATCGAATGCAGAAGGGACTTCAAAAGAAATCTTCGTTATCCGATGCTCCCAATTTCAACGAGAGACTGGCGAAATTAAGTATGTTCGCCGAAACCCTTGGTTAGAAGCTTGGTTCGACCAGAATTGTTAACACCTTTGCTTCCGGAGCTATTTTAACTGAAAAATTAAATATTTCTTCCGATCTAGAATATTTACATTCCCTATGATTGTTTATTTAACACTAGGTTTACGGAGCTCTGAAATAACTATTTCACATTATTTTATAAACATAACGAGCATGAGTCTATCCAAGTTGTTTGCCATTTTACTGAGTTTTTATTAGCTTGCTTTCTGACTGTCTGTCTGTTCGGTACAAATTTTGTAATTTATTTTAAACTAACTTCCCGATAAGCTAGAGACTTGAAATTTTAAACATAGCTCAGAACTGGATGACAATGCAATATTTTTAAAAAAACTTTTAAAAAAGCCTATGCGTTTAGGAGATATCAACTATTAAAAATTTAACCGTTACACCTCCCGCGCGACGCTTGGTAATACCCACTCGGTTCCCACTCTGACTCATCCCCACTCGACTGACCCGCTTCGCACCGAAGGAGCGATAAAAATATTATTAATTATTAATTATTTGGTAAATGATTTACCATATTAATAATCGCAAATTATGAATTTTAGAAATTTTTAAGGTTCCCGTAAACCTAGTGTTAATGGATATGAAATTGGTATAATACCTCATACAATACGTAAATGTTTAGTAATTGATTAGATACCGACATATTTAATAATGTAAACAATATTTTGAATACAGCCATTTTTAGTGGCGCCTCAGAGTCGCCATTCGAGTGCTAAGCGTCAACACTGTCATGGCGAATATTCTTTGCACGTCAGACTGACGAGTATGTCTAGAACTGTACAACACATGCTCTCATTTGATTATTTAATTCAAAGTGCGATTCGTTCATTGAAATGGGAAAATTGTAAAAATGTTCGACCAGAATTGTTAACCCTTTGCTTTCGGAGCTATTTTAACTGAAAAATTAAATATTTCTTCCGATCTAGAATATTTCCATTCCCTATGATTCTTTACATTTAACACTAGGTTTACGGAGCTCTGAAATAACTATTTCACATTATTTTATAAACATAACGAGCATGAGTCTATCCAAGTTGTTGGCTATTTTACTACGTTTTTATTAGCTTGCTTTCTTGACTGTCTATCTGTCTGTCTGTCTGGTCGGTACAAATTTTGTAATTGATTTTAAACTAACTTCCCGATAAACTAAAGACTTGAAATTTTAAACATAGCTCAGAACTGGATGACAATGCAATATTTTTAAAAAAACTTCTAAAAAAGCCTATGCATTTAGGAGATATCAACTATTATAAATTTAACCGTTACACCTCCCGCGCGACGCTCAGTAATACCCACTCGGTTCCCACTCCGATTCATCCCCACTCGACTGACCCGCTTCGCACCGAAGGAGCGATAAAAAATGATTAATTATTAATTATTTGGTAAATGATTTACCATATTAATAATCGCAAATTAAGAATATTAGAACCCGTCATTTTTAAGGTTTCCGTAAACCTAGTGTTAATGGATATGAAATTGGTATAATACCTCATACAATACCTAAATGTTTAGTACTTGATTGAATATTTTGAATACAGCCAATTTTAGTGGCGCTTCAGAGTCGCCATTCGAGTGCTAAGCGTCAACACTGTCATGGCGAATATTCTTTGCACGTCAGACTGACGAGTATGTCTAAAACTGTGCAACACATGTTTTTATTCGATTACTTAATTCAAAGTGCGATTCGTTCATTGAAATGGGAAAATTGTAAAAATGTTCGACCAGAATTGTTAACACAGTCACGGAAAGTTTAATAGAAAAGTTGACATTTTAAGAAATTGTTATAAAAGCGACAAACATCCCTGTTTCTTTAAATGATATCAAATAATACTCGTAGACGGAAATGCGAGAATTATGAAAGTTTCCGTCAGCGGCAAGAAAAATATAATTAAATCACATTTAATACTCGAAAGAAAAGACGATGGTAGGAATTATCGGAATGCTTTTTCAACGCCTCGAGACGAATCAACGCTTCTTCAAACCAGTGTTCATTCTTCTTATTCTTTGTTTTACGAAGAGACGGAGGTGTTGCATTTCTGGATCCGTTTTTCATTTATTACATACGTATAAAGTTGATTGATTGTCTTTTGCGTTTACCATTGACTAAAACGATTTTAATGTTGAACATCTACGCGAATAATTTGTATCATTGAAATATTTTTCTATGGGTAGAATCAAGGACTTACGATATAGTATTGCAATATTCGAAGTGTTGGTCCAATTACAACCGTTTTTCCAAAAATTGGAATATATTGGATAATCCTTTTTGGAGAAAAAGCCATTCGTGCAAATGGTGCGCGTTATTATTAAACAAAAATTATTGGTTCGAGAATATATTGTTTTATTTCGCACACGAACATAGCACGAGGCGACGCAAAGATATATTCATATAGAATTTTATATTTTTACAGTGAAAACAATGGAAATTGAATTCGAAACAAAATATTTCTATTATTATAACCGATTTGTGTAAACGAATCGTCTGACGTGCAACAAGATTCACCGCGATCGTACAAATACATGGATTCACCCAATTCTGCCTGAAAACCGTACACGGTTCGTCACCAAACTAACAAGTAGCGCAAGGTGTTAATTCGATACAATACTCGCATGTGTTATTTACGGAGGTGCTGGAAATAGATCGAAATTAACTGACAATTATGTGCATCGCCAATAGATCGCGTCACAGTTCGTCGAATGTTGGGAAGTTTTTGATCGAGAGACTAGTTTTAGAACTGCCACGAGGAAACTGTGACCCAGATTTAATCCGCGTCACGTTTTCGTTTGATCGAAGATAAAAAGTCAGTTGGAAAGCTAGTGTCCCGGAACACGGGACACCCAAAAACAGTGTAGCAGAAGTTCTAAACAATTCAACGGAAGAAAGCTCCCAGGACTATCGCCGACAGCAGAATCCTTCGAATTTGTGTGCGTGTATATTCCCTGCGCGTATACGTCGACAGGGGTTGCTTTTCAATTTTAATGAAAGAAAAATGTTCGATCGTTCGCGAATTCTACTAGTGTCTGCAATATTATGTATATTTTAAGAACACATGCTGAAACTACGAAGTTTGAGGATTATAATGAACCACGTAGGAAGTTTTGGCTACTGACATAAGGGCAAAAGTTGTTATCAGGCATATGCATCTACGCAACCGTTTCGCGAGCTGTGTATCCGCACAACTACCCGAAATTTCTGGTTGAAACTTCAAAGATACGATCTGTATGTTACTATTGATTAACGCGGTCGAATAACCTTTTTGTTATTGCACAATTGGCGAAATTATAGAAATGGAAAAATGTTGTTGGAATTATACAGCGGATGTTTATGCAAAATAAACATTGCCTACCTGAATTGCAACAGACCCGAGTGAAATAGAAAATGATTTTCATCCTTAATATGTTGAATAGATTAAAGATAATATAGGAATATGTTTAACATCTTCTAATGTTTTACTGTTTTAATTTACACCTACTCATTATTCTCGTAAATGCATCAAGTCTACCACTTCTGTTGCTTGTATTGTTGTAAGTTAGCATTCAATTTCTGCATTTATAGATGCAGTTCAAGATAGAGGAAAGCACCGTGGACGTTTCGCGTGGAAACAAACAGGATCGCAGCACCTATGGCAGGTTTGCTGGCGAGGTGCGTCCCGCTAGCCTACTTTCCGTCCCCTCGCGGTACCAACGACTGTCGTAGATGTCAGATAATATTCATTGCGGCTGATTTATCACGGTCGGACGTGGATCGTTGAAAAGGGTGTCGCTCTCTGGCAAAGTCGCTTGCAAAACGGATCGCGGAGAGTGTCGAAGCGCGAATCGCGTGGCGTCATCGCGTCTCCCCGGTCTGGGAAGAAATAACGGTTGACTTGCGTGCCAGGCTGGATTCGCAAACAGCGTCCGCGTCTTCCAAGACGTATATACTCGACGAAGGAGAAGAGAGAAGAAGAGAGAGAGAGAGAGAGAGAGAGAGAGAGAGAGAGGGAGAAAGAGGGGAGTGTGCCAGCGGAACGAACAGGAAAAGCCAAGGGGAAAAAGGTACTTTGTTCTTCTCGCGGCTCGTTCTCCCGTATGTCGAGGAATTCCGCGTAACGTTTGTCACGAAAACAACCGTGAAATGTATGCGACTCTCGTTCCGCCGGCCTCCAGGCAGTTCCTCGAGGAAGTTCCTTAGTCATTTCCACCCCCGTCGGCTGAAGAAGTCGGAGGAGTTCCAGGGTAAACGTCGGCGTAATGCGCCGTTACCCTCCATCCCCCTCCGCGACCGACAACGCTAAAATATTAACTCCATTACCGGCTGACGCCGCGTCAGTTCTCGTTCGACCGAAATCGCTTGCCATTTCTCGCGAAGCAAAAACATTCACCCCAACCGAAGGACACATGCATAAGATCCACACCAGCCCTTCCTCCCGTCTTCTTCCTTCGCCTTCCTACAGTCTTCAGGTTCTTCTTCTTCTTTTTCCTTGGAGATGTTCCTGAGCTATGCGAGAGACCTCTTCTTCCTTCCTTCTTTCTTTCCGTTAGAGCCGACGCATGGGCCGTCTCTCTGTACAGGGTGGTCCAAATCATTAATAATTTTTATATGTTAAAAATATCGGCATTGTTGAACTCTTTTAATCCTTGTTTTGAATTACACCTACCCATTTATGCCATAAATGCATTAAATCTTCAGTCTAGTGATGATGCTTTGGAAATGTCATCTTCCACTCAAGGTCAATTTTATCCGGAATTTTTAAAACAGAAAAAAAGTATATAGGTGGATGAGCTTGAAAACTCCGAAAAAAGACCTTGAGGACGAGGTAACATTTGCAAAGCATTCCCCCTTTGTGATACCATGTAAGGTGAAGTGCCCTATGTCTGGACAGCATATTTTTCTATTTTAAATTTTATCACTTTAAATAAACAAAAACAATTTCTTAAGAGTTTTAACATACAGTTCAGAGTTTGTAAAGTAATTTAAAATAAAAAAATCATTGTTTAGGTTAATATCTTAATTGTATTAACAAGAATAATTCAAACCTATAGTTGGACATATTAAATCCAATCTAAGCTAGTACCTGGACAGAAGTACAGCCTACATCGGGACAAATTCAATTTACGAGTTGATCGAGCGAACATAACCTAAAACGTTGGTTGGTGGCGCTGTTGCGCATGACGAATAGAAGATGCTTTGCGTAATATGTAGTATTCTTATCATAGATTATAGTATTGTATTATTTAACCAAATATATATTTATTTTCATTTACTGTTTTAATAAAACTTGTCATAATACAACTTTTAAGGTTAGGCAGTAATACTGATAGATTTAAGATGTAAACATAAAGTATTATTAAAGTCACAACCGGAATACATTTTCTACATACGTTATTCAAGCTAATAGAAGACTAATTATACGTACATGTAGTTAAATAATTTGCAAACAATGCGTTGATTTTATTCACAAACACGTGTCGGGCTTCAGGCGTAAGCACATTGCGTATAAGCTTAGAGTGGGACAGCTACTGTTATCGCGTCCCAGTATGGAGTACTTATATTTGAAAACAGTCCTAATCTTGGACATCTAATATTTGGATTAATAATTATTATTTACGTTAAGTTTGATTGCCAATTTATTTTAAAATATCAATATTATTATGCGTGATAATTATTTTTTGTCTGAGGGCTTAAATTGTATCATTTTTTCTAACAAAAGTTCGAACTATAAATGCACATGATTCGCATGTAAATATACTATTTTGTATACTGTTTTCAGATGAACTTTGAATTCATTTTTAAATTTCAATTGATGTCTTAATGAAATAATATTCACACCTACTTGTAGCTAAGACCTCAGAATATATAATATAATTATTTGATCTCTTAATTACTGATTTTACTATGAAAATTCAATTGTCCAGATTTAGGTATCACTTTTGGACTGTCCAGACTTAGGGCACTTCACCTTACTGCATCGATTACGAAAGACAGATTCTTTCTACAATTATACCCAAGGAAATTGTCGAATAATTCAATATGAAATCGGCAATTCCATGTTTCCGGATTTTAGAAAAATCGATGCCGTAACCAAAAATTCTGAAATAATTCACTGTTGTGGTTGCTACTGGGTAGAATGCTCACGAATTTTTTCGTAACTGTTTCTCGAGCAGAACGGAAGAAATAATTCGTTAAACATATTCTGTACAATTTTAAAAATTTCTTTTAACATCATGTAGTGTACCAATAATTGCTCTAACTTCTGGAAATAGTCTAAAATTTTGATCTAAATCATGTAGTCGAATATTAAGAAAGTGATCGGTTTTAGGGCGCTTAGGGCACTTCACCTTACGTTGCATTTAAAAATATTTGTTATTTGTCATGAAAAATAAAGCCGATACTTAGGTGGGGCTACATTTAGGTAGACCACCCTGTACAGCAGGTGGAATTGATCCAAAAATTGTTGAATCAGGAAATACTTCGGAAACCTAATCTCATTTGTTAAACGAATAATAGCCGAGTCTCATGTATATTGTAATAGTGAAGATACACGTGCTTAATAAACAATCAGACTGGTGTTCCCTCGGGTAGCCATTTTTTCAACTCAGCAGAGTGCAGCTGTCTTCGTTCCCGCCTCGAACGGCATACTCTTTCTTGGATGCAGTTTCCTTGCGTTCCCATCTGGAACACTGTCTCGAGGTGCTTTTAACCCCTTCGCTATGGCAACGTCGGCCGAATTGCGATCGCGAAGTGAGACTATGTGGAACGCCAGCAGAAGTCCCGTTCAAAACCGTAATCTCTAGACCGTAGTTGCGTGGCGCAGCGGTAAGAACGTGATAGTAAATACAATATTTATAAAGCGTATCGGTACATTGGGGATCTGTATAGAAAGTCGGAAATTTCCAACTGCTTCAGTTAAGATTTGACCAGGGAGAATGTACTGCAAAATGAAAAACGCGCTGTTTACACAACTGAAGTTCCTTTAATCAAAATCGCAATGAATCGTGCAGAACTGAAACGAACGAAGCGATAGAGGAATAAACATCGTTAGCAGTGATTTACTCTTTTATTCATAAAGAATGCAGAATCGCAAGACCCGGTAGAGCGGCAAATAGTATTTCCCTTGGTCATTGTAGCATTCCGACTTTATTGGTAAAACGGGTTTGTTGCAGTATATTCGTTTCGCCATACTCTATTGTGTTCTAAAACGATAAATAATAAAAGTTATAGATTCTGCCGTTAATAGCACACCGTCCATTGTAACTTTGAATAACCGTACACGTGTACGCACAATTAATTCTACTTTCTTTCACACAAAAACCCGAAAGTATATTTCCGAGTTAATATAAACGAAAAATTGTTTAACGATATAATCTGCGTGGCGAGCTTGTGTAAACCATTGTTCACGCTTCACACAGGTTTCCGTAAATACCGCTTTGAAACGGCGGCGGGCAAATTCAAAAAGATTTTAAGCTTTCTCGCGCGATTTCGGGCGTTGTAAATATACCGGTGACAAACTAATATAATCGAAACAGCTGGCGCGGCTGTCAATGCTGCGAAACTGAAAAAATACAAATGCCGAAGTTCAGCCGGCCACCAGTTGGTAGATATTTTTAAGCGTGTCCGGCTTGCGCGCGGGCGCGTCGAAAAATCTAATCGCGTTAAAAAATATCTGGAAAAATTGTCGGACCGCTGAGCGATTTTTGTTTTTCACGTTTTTAACATCGCGAGGAATAACTGGAACAGTTAAAAGGCCCTCGATTTGTTTTTCACACCTTTTTTCCGCAACTTTCTGCCGCGATGGATGCGCTGATTCGCAGTTGGAATATTGTGCATGTTCACGGCGGATTTTAACTGTAATCCGCGGGTATTCGAAAAACATGATCCTGAAATATTAACGGCGAAATAAAACGCTGGCTGCAACGATTTCCGAATCATTTTTGTTTGCACTTGTTGATGCTTTGCTGCGTGCGCCGTTTGCCGAGTGTCGGCTGCAACGATTCAACGTTCCGTGCGTAAATCAAGATCTGATTATCCCAGACAATGTTATTCTTCGCTTTATTATTTCACTCAACCCTTCATCGTGAAATAACGAGTCGGACCTTCCGCGAACATTTCACAGTTTATTAATCCGCGTATTACGATTTAGTTTGTGATTGCTACGATTACTTCATTGTTATTCGTAATTTCGTAGGAGAAAAAGGAAACTGGTACGTGGAATTTGATTTCGATTTGAAATCAATTAATAAACTACATATTTAATTGATCCTTGCGAGCCTGACTTGATTCAACGTCGCACAGATGGCTATTTGGCAAGAAAAAGTGGAAAGAAATATTTTAGCGTTATTTATAGGCTCAAGGTTATAATATTATATATCGTTGGATTCGCCTTAAGATCAGCTACATCATTATGAAATCCAAAATACATTTTAGTATTTGAAAAATCAAATTTACCTCAATTTTTTGAAAAAAAAATTTTTTTTTAACTTTTATATATTGAAATTTGTAGACGTCTGTATACTGTTCCTCTTCTGTTCGAAACATTTTTTCCTCAGATTATCGAGAACCCCTGAAAAAGCAAGGCGATAGTGGAATATTTGCACTATTATAACTTGAAAAATATTTAAGAAAAAAATATTTTAATATAGTGTTTTCGAAAGCTGTCAAAACAAGCTACAAGAATATGCAACAAAAAATAGGGAGTTCTATTTAAGAAATGGAAGATGACCTTCACGTGATTTTCAAACGACTATCCAAGGTCAAATCAATGACACCATTTTATGCCCCCCTCTAAACCATACAACTTTTGTCTGAAACATTTTTCTCCAAAATAACTTCATTTCCCAGATATACGTCTGTTTCACGTTAAATGACCCACCCGGTATATTATAAGAATATTTTAAAATGATTACCATTAATTTTCATCGGAAAATGCATAAGAAATTTCTCCCTCGGATAATGTTTCTTCTTCATTTGAGGCCAAGCGTAGCCGAACGTACGCGTACGCGAAACGCTGCTAAACACTTAATTCTAAATTAGCTATAAAATTTGAATCCGGACATATCCGGAATCAAACTTTGTTGGCTTATAATCACGAATCTTTACCGAATGTAATGACACCAAAAAGAGCACTCAATACGGCTTTATACTATAACAAAACTGTCAATAAAGTTTTGTAATTTTTAAAAAGCTTACAGAATGATTGGTAATATTCAAATATTAATAGCTATACTAATTTAGATGATAACAAAATAAAATCTATGCGAAAGTGCTCTGTATACCTACCTGAACAACTTTTGTACTACAAGAATTTACAGAATTTTCCTTCAAACACTTGAAAATCGCCAATGAACAGACGCTGTCTTAGAGACTGTTTAAGAACGCCAAGCGCGCCTTAAAATCTCTCGACTTTCGATGAAGTTTACTACTTCACGGGTGTACAAATAGAAAAAATAATATTGCAGCCTTATTCTTCAGACCTTCAACTACAACGAACAACAAAAATTTTATGCCAAAAATTTAGAAATTGAATTTTTTCCACTTTTTCGGGCCAAATACCCCATTGTGCGTCGCACAGTGGGCTATTTGGCAAGAAAAAGTGGAAAAAACTATTTTAGAGTTATTTATAGGTTCAAGGTTATAATATTGCACATCGTTGGATTCGTCTTAAGATCAGCTGCAACATTATGAAATCCAAAATACAGTTTAGTATTTAAAAAATCAAATTTACCTCAATTTAAAAAAAAATTTCTTTTAACTTTTATATATTGAAATTTGTACTTTTTCAGGCCAAATACCCTACTGTGCGTCGACCAGATTGAAAATTAGTGAATTTCGTCTGCCGAATTTTGATTCGGTGTTCGCTATGGAGTTAGAAGTTGCTATATCGCCGGAAAGAATGGAGATCCGCGAGAAATGATTCTTTCATTCTCAAATAGACACCCCCGTTCGTGTTTTACATGTTTGCTCGTTCCTTTCACGTTCGTTTCACGCACGGTAACACAAGAAATTGTACTTCTTATTGAAAGCCCGTCGTTCTGCAAGCGTGAGCACTTAGTTAGACGAAAATTTGTTCGGCCATGTAGCCGCCGCATTCATCGCGCCCGTTCGTTACAGTCTTTTCAGACTTCCGGCGCGGCGCGCGGTGCGGCTCGGCTCGCGGAATGAAGTTTAGTAAATTTTGACGAGGCAGCCTTTTGTGTTCGAAAAACAGATGTGAGAAAGAATGGCGCGTAATACCGGCCGAAATATCAGTTTAATGAAAAAACTTTCTGTTAGCGCGGAGAAGTCAATGCGCGAACAATACTGTTCAAAGTTATTAAGCCGCCATAGTCTTTACACAACCCGTTGCGAAACTACTCAGACAGGACAATTTCTTGATTACACCGATAACGAGAAACGAAAAAAGTCTAGATTAAACTTGTCCAGAAAAATCGACGAATTTTTGAACATGGTACAGTGAAATTAATGAAATCACAATTAAAAGAACATTGTATTAAATTGCACTAAAATTCGAGAGACCATTTAGCAAAAGGCGTGTATTGATAAAAGGCGAGGGGACTGTAATTCGAGGAGAAATTATTGCTTCTATGGAAACCGTGTTCCTCTGTAATTTCATCTGTGATCGTGCCTGGCCCTTCGATACAAGGAAAACCAACTGCAAAGAGATGCCGAGCGCCAGCAACGGTAAAAGAGTAGATTCTAATAAAATCGTTCCCCGTCGCTCGCGGAATCGATTATGCGAAAGTATTTCTAGGGCTCGTAGTTCGTTAAAAGACACTCCTAAGATATTTCATGTGAAACGATGTACTTCAGGTTTAAAGGAATTTCAGGACTTCAACGCTTAAAGGTAACTCGGAGATTTTTTAATTAACACTCCCGTGCGGGTACTCGGTTTCCAAGGGGAACTGTTCGGGGGTTATACTAAGTGCAGACAATTTTATATATTTCTTTCTTTCTTGCTGCTTCTTTAATTAAATAGATAAGTAGCCGCGTGAATTTGAATAATATCGAACGGGAGCATACAATAAATATCATTTTAACGCACATTTTATCTTTGATTTTTCTCTTCTTCCTGTTACACGTTTTTCATGTTAATTGTACAGTATCATTTGTTCTAATTATAGTTTCCCCTCTTTATTGTTTCGAACAATAATGAGAAGTACATCAAAAGTAGATTGAATGTCAATTAATAAATTACCACAACTTTGTATGGTATACAAACAGTGGAAACTTGTGCTTGGATCGATTGGCCAATGCGTCGATCGATGTTTTCCGATTAATTGCCTCTTCAAATCTTAACGTTTACCTCAGTTCGTATATCACAGGCGCGGAGCCAACACGTGGTTATAAAAGCGAAAAGCATTTAAAATAAATTGTTCACTTAGCAAGTAGGTTTGTCTCTTAGAACATTTGGTTTTTTGTGGAGAATGTAACAGAAATTACATATTATACATTGATTTAATAATTTTTTACAGACGCAATTATATAAAAATCTTTTCTTGAAAATGGTGTAAAGATAGACCGAAACGTTGAAAATTTTGTGGTAATTTGCAAAATTGCTTAGTTAGTAACATCAGATCGAACCAGTGCGTTGAAAACGTCAATATACTTTGTTAATAATGAGAAGTTCGATTTCTGGGCACTAATTGATGTACGGTATATGATTTACTATTAATTTGGCAGTTGCCTAGATTCTTATTTCATCGAAGAAACACCAACCAGACTGTACTATAACCAAAATGTTGGTACGATCGTGAATGTACATATTGGCGAAGTAGCAAACCAGATGATAACGGTCATGTGAGAGCTTCAGATGTTGACGCAATGATCAAAGACCCCTCGACATGAAGTGTTTACAGGGATACTGGCCGGAAACTAACTGACTAAGTGATGGGGGCTCAATTGTTTCTAATACACTTTAATGACCACCGACTAACTCGAAATTAATTTCGGACAATGAAATTGTTCCTGGTAATTCATGCAATGTATCACGTTAAAATTAACACTCGTCCTCCATTCAAGTTGTATTATAATTATACTACTGTTGCAATTACCTAAATTCTGAATACAAGATACATATGTAAAGACAATATATTGTCTTTAATTTAAAATTGAGCGCGCTTTGCATGCTCAGCGCACTCTTTGAACGGTTCTTACAATTGAGATAGGTAGAGAGAGATAGAGAGAGGAAAAAGAGTAAAAGTATATAGAGAGCACATGTGCATAAAAATTAAATGAAGATAGAGACAGTTAATTAACAGAATAAGTTAACGATATAAAGTTAGGGTGAATAAAGAGAGTGAACAATAGACTCTAATTGTCGTTTCTTTATTTACAGGTGAGTTTGTAAATAGTTGTAAAAAGTGTAAATTAATAAGTATTTAATAAAACATAACCTTTATTTACAGAAACAAATTTAGTCTGTTGTCTAATTATTAACCCAGGATAGAGTACTTCCATATTTTCATCGAATTCATATATTATAAAGAATAATAAATCCTTCATTTCATGAAGCAAGCGGTCCGCTCGAAAACCGTGGACATATAAATTTACAAATCCGTATAAAACTGCACGCTAAAGGAAAACCTGGTGACTAAAAATTGGATAACTGGATAACAGGATTACGTGTCTGCGTGCGAACAGTTTCAGAAATGATTTTATAACTTTTCGGCGAATCGCGGTATTGCATGATGTGGCAAATCGAAATACGATATTTATGGGCGAGCCGTGTGTCTGTTGTCCGTAGCTTGCAGTTGTCGAATATTGTTTGCAACTCTTTTCTATTTTTCTCTACACCCGCGGAAAAGGCCGGCACACACTACAGTTTCTCTAAATTTCAATAGAACGGAGAGAACGTCTCCGGTAGGAGAATCGTAAGCCGATTTCAAATTAAATGAACAGATTTTCATTTGAATTGAAAATTTTCATACAGTGATGAAGTATTATGCATCCGCTCTGAATACAGAAAATAATGCCCCGGTAGGTTTCCGAGTACTCGTTATTATTTTTGCGTGTTCGCGTTAATACGTTCGTGATAAATTATTGTTGGAGAGCAGATTCCCCCGTACTGTAGAACTGAAAACCAGTAAGTCCGTGTTTCGACCAGAATATTTGTTATTAAATCTCTTTTGTAATGTGCGATGATTAATGATAACAGCCACGAACGAGCATTAACAATTTATTTTATCATTTATTTGTTATTTCTAATGCGTTATCCCGTCGAACCGACACGCGTCCAATCACGTTTAATAACATTTTTCATTCGGAAACACGTTTTGAGATATTTCAAGTTACTTTTTACCACGTTTTTATTCGCTCGCTTTCTTGTTTGTCTGTTTGTTCGGTACAAATTTTGCAACTGATTTTAAACTAACTTCCCGATGAGCTAGAGACTTGAAATTTTAGACATAGCTCAGAACTGGATGACAATGCAATATTTAAAAAAAATTTTTTAAAAAGCCTATGCGTTCAGGAGATATAAATTATTAATAATTTGAACCTTTGCACCACCCCGTCGCGTGACGTAGTACGTCTTCGCGTTCAGCGTCCCCACTCTACTACGTGTTCCCACTCTGACTCATCCCCACTCCACTGACTCGCTTCGCACCGAAGGAGCTCAGTGTGCGTCAGTGTGCGTTCGATCTCCGTGCGGTGTTTACAAAGTTACTACGTATTATTATAGTATAATGTTTGTTTACCAAGCGAAAGAACAGTTACACCGAAATTCTCCGTCGAACCTTTATCTTTGACATTTTACCACGGCGTTCGTTTTCGATATGACGCGTCGCAATACCGTCTGAAATTTACTACATGTCTCTGTTATAATCTCATCAAAATGTTCAAAATCGATTGTAAAATTTCACACATATAAGGCTAAAAAGCAGAAAATAATTATTTAAATAAAAATAAATTTTTAAAAAATACCACGTTTTTAAAACGGACTAAAAAGTATAAAATAAAATTTTTAAAAACGCCACGTTTAAAAAACGGACTAAAACGTATAAAATAATTTTTTCTAGCCCCATACTGATTCCTAACCCCGTACAGATAGTCCTGAAAATTTTTAATTGTGAATTTTGAATAGCTATGAAAATACTTGTAAGATTTAAAACGAAAAATGTGGGGCGCATGCAATAGATAATTGATGCATGAACACTTAAATCACTAACAATTTTATTGCACTGCAAATGATATGAATTGTTCTGCGAGTTTCCTCAGCGGCAGCTACTCTCTACGCTCCTTACTATGTATTATCTTGCACCCCACGTTTTTCGTTTTAAATCTTACAAGTATTTTCATAGCTATTCAAAATTCACAATCACAAATTTTCAGGACTATCTGTACGGAGTTAGGAATCTGTATGGGGCTAGAAAATATTATTTTATACTTTTTAGTCCGTTTTTAAACGTGGCGTTTTTAAAAATTTTATTTTATACTTTTAGTCCGTTTTAAAAACGTGGTATTTTTTAAAAATTAATTTTTATTTAAATAATTATTTTTTCGATTATTACCGATACCGTGGAGAATTTTTAGTCGGAAAATACGATACGCGAGCCTCTACCTAATTTCGTAGCGCAGGATTGTTACAGTTCGTTCGCAAGGATAAAATTATGTTCTCAAAAATACATGATTCGGCGCCCCGTCTTTTTTTTTCTAAATCGCAGAGCAGAGAGATGTCACGTTTTCCCAATTTCTAGATTTCATCTAGATACACATGGAAAAACGCATATCTCAATTTTGATGAAAATTGGACGTATCACAGTTTCCCATCTGAGCACAGAGAAATATACCGCAGTAAATTCAAAAATGTGAATCCCGCGAAGCCCTAAAAATAATACTGCCATTTTCGGAAACTCAAAATTACGTAAACAATTTATGTTTTCTGGTGCCACGTTTATCGATCGTTTCACTTTTAATTATACGTATACAACCGGCGCAGACGGGAAACGTTTGGATTAATTAATGTTAACTTTAAAATGTTATTGTTTATGAGAACATTTTGGTGATACACTTTAATTCATTCTTTGAAATACATTTCGAAAATAAACTGTTTCTTCCAGGGCTTTTAATTATTAGACAGGCCAATAAATCTTCACTAATAATATTGCTTCATCGGTGTCACTAGAATAAGGCAATAACTTACAATTAATTACAACACGTGTCACATTTTAAGATTAATTACCATAATACCACTTAACTCTGACATGAATAGAAACTCAATTTCATTAAACGTTACAATGCGTACCATAAACGCCACCAATTTATCAATATTTCAATATTCGGATCGTTCGAGAGAAATAAAATTGGAACTTCAACTTCTATAAAAGTCGAGAAAAACCTATAGATTTAATTTAACATCCGCAAGTGTGAAGTGTCACTTAGAAAAGGTTCGTAAAAATATGCCACGAAGAAAAGAATTTTTACATCAGCTTCTGCATACATTACGAAAAAATCATTTTAAAAATGCAAATGTCAGAACTATACATACAGAGAAGAGGAAATGAAAATAATGGTTCGAGTCGACCAAACGAAGAATAACTCACTGCACTTTTAATGCCACTAAATAATCGATTCAGATACGAAAAAAATGTCAATAATTGATAGGTTTATTTTCAAACAGGCTAGTTTCTGTTCTTCTGAATTCATCATCGAGATATATATGTAATCCGAGGATTTTCAATTATTTCTAAGGGCCGTATAAGGATTAATTAACAAAAGACATAATTAGACTCTTTCTCGTTGTCATTGTTATGCATTTCCTGTCTGCTCTGTACGGTTCCGCCGTACTCTACATCCCTTATCTTAATTGTTTCACGGCTAATTCGTATAATTCTATTTATCAGCGCATTAAGAAACACGATAGGAGAATTTATCGGTGGACAGGGGGTGCAACGGGTGCATAACTCACGACCGTCTTCCTGGATATCATTCTTGCGTAACGCTGTACAGTTATGCCCGCGTAGTTACAGCGTCGTGGCCCAGGTCATAAGTCGCAGACAATTTTCTCCTATTCTGTGACCACTTCCCTTTACTCCGTATTATTCTCCCTCCGTACTTTTATTCCGCGTCCCTCTCTGTTTACCGCGCCCCGCTTATTTCTCTATCTGTCTCCGTCTAAACGTTTATCATCCTCGCCGTCCTCCTCCAACAACTGTTCGCCGGCAGTCTCGTCGCGCAGCGAGACAACACGGATAGCGATGGCGGATAGCTCCGCTACAGAAGGTCTGCGGGGGTGGCACAGAGAAACGGTCATAGAGGGTAGAAGGGAATTGTCTGCAACTTATGACAACTTTCCGACGAGGGGTATCGTAACTACGCGGGAATTGTAAACGAAAACACTGGGAGCGGGGAGGGGAGCGGGGGTTGGGGAAACTTCAGAATCGGGCGAAATCGCTTGCTCGAAGTTAGGATGTAATTCAGTGTCAAATCTACTTGGGAACTATTTAATTGTGCCGTTCCGCGGATCCGGGAAGCGCGGCGAGTTAAAGATTGTTTGCGCCGCCCGGGCTGATACGTGAAACCTTTGATACCGCCTGGCTAACTTTTCTTCTTATTGATTGCATTCAACGGGGAACTTGATGAAATCGTTATTCGATTCGATCGGTATTCCTTCCGCACGATTGACGACGACGTGACGCCTTGCTCGCATACTCTTCGACGATTCCAAGAAACGAATTCCTTTATAGCCTCGATCATTCTCCGAAGAGAAACCTAGCCAATTAACGTGGTGAAAACTGCCCGTATGTGTGTATTTGTATATTCTTCTTCTGTAAATATTTCTCTTGGTTGTCATTCTTATATTGAAATAAATCTCTTGCGAGATTTTGCTACAATAAAAAAAGAAAGACTGCGTGGACTAATCGAAGCGAAATTGAACGTCAGCGTGAACGCGGGTCCGAAGAGTTTAATTTCTGCGCGGATAGATCGGAACGATGTGTCAATAAAAGGGTGGCGCACGAATAAACAGAAAGAGATGAGGCGGCGATAAGGGAAGTGACGAGCAAACGTTGAGGGGGAGTTAGGAAATTGGCGGCGATTTATGAAACCCTTCTAGAACAGCGTAACGGCGCGACGCGGCGCGATGGCGGCTTGTAGACGGCGATGGCGGCCCCGACATAAATACTAATACCGTTCGACCGATACAGCCGGGTTGTCACCCGGAATTACGTCGGAGTCCATACGTTAACTGATGAAAAAGTTTTAATACCGGTCCGGGCTCCCGGCGGCGCACTATATTTCCATGAACTTATTGTCGGGGCCGCGAAACTCGGCTTTTTGCGGGACACGTGTTGCCTGATGTATTCCAGGAGCTCGAAAACTTATTTGCCCCGGAGACTGCGCGCCACATTTCATAATGCGTCGGTATATTCCCGACGGGCCCGTAACGTCGCCGGAGAATCAAAATAAAGGCGGCGAACCCGGATACCGACGCCGACGCCGACGACGCTCCGCGGCGGCGCACTTTGCATCCCGTTGTTCTTCGGTTTTTCCACCCGCGGATCGCTGCACATAAATCTGTTATTTTGTTCTTACGCTGGTGTACTCGTTCGCGACCTCCTTTACCACGCCTCGTCCCTTCTACTTTTCCAACCACATCCCACCGCGGAAAACGGACAGAGACACGCCGGCAAATACGGAGAACACAGAGGAGCAGAAGGGACGAACTAGCCCCCCGGACAGCCTTATTAAAAGTTCACGGGAATCATTTCTATCCAATATACATAACGTTAACCGGATGCCGCGGAAGAGTTACTTCTACAACGCCGCGAAAGTTCCGTCTGGCTTCAAGTAATGAAGACGTAACTACGTGTCGAGTTTAACCCCTAACCGCCCACGGGGATTGCTCGAGTTGCGACTCTCTTCTTTCGGCCGCGAAATTTTCATATTTTACTACGTTTTTCTACGTTTTTATTAGTTTGCTTTCTTGTCTGTCTGTCTGTCTGTTCGATACAAATTTTGCAATTGATTTTAACCCTTTGCACTCCGAGTTATTTTAACTGGAAAATTAAACATTTCTTCCGATCTAGAATATTTCCATTCCCTATGATTTATGCAATTTTATGGATATGAAATTGGTGTAATGCCTCATACAATACGAAATTGTTTAGTAATTGATTAGATACCGATATATTTCATAACGTAAATAATATTTCGAATAATGGTACAGCAATTTTTAGTGGTGCCTCAGAGAGGACAACGGAGTGTAAAGGGTTAAACTAACTTCTCGATGAGCTAGAGACTTGAAATTTTAAACATAGCTCAGAACTGGATAACAATGTAATATTTAAAAAAAGCTTTTAAAAAAGCCTATGCGTTTAGGAGATATACACAATTAAAATTTAACCGTTACACCTCCCCGCGCGACGCTCGGTAGTACTATACGTGTCACGTTCAACGAACCCCACTTCTCCCTACTCCACTACGCGTTCCCACTCTGACCCATCCCCACTCCACTGACCAGCTTCGCACCGAAGGAGCTCAGTGTGCGTCAGTGTGCGTTCGAACTCCGTGCGGTGTTTACTAAGTTACTAAGTATTATTATACTATAATGTTTGTTTACCAAGCGAAAGAACAGTTGCACCGAAATTATCCGTCGAACCTTTATCTTTGACATTTTACCACGGCGTTTGTTGTCGACAGGACGCGGTCGCAATACCGTCTAAAATTTACTACATGTCTCTGTTATAATCTCATCAAAATGTTTAAGGATGTTCTGGAGGTATATAAAAACGCAACAAAATTTTTGAAAATTTGACAAGATATAATTCTTACTAAATTAATGCGAAGTTACCAAAGTTTAGGTTCGATTCACTGCACCATTCAAGAATTATAGCAACTTAAAGTTTGCACATTTTAACACATTTTAACAAATTAAAAACGATTATGCTCCAAGAAATTTTGCTAATTATGAGCACAAAATTTAATTAAAATGCTGCAGACCGTACTTAATAACAATGTCGCAATGAGAATAAAATGTTAACATCTAACATTCGAACCAGCATCGTATAATGTCATTTTGTTTATTCGGCATGTAACTTAATTCTTTGCGAACGAACATTGTTGAAAATGTTCAGAAGCAAACTTCTTCAAAAATGCATTGAAATGAAGATTCTAAAAATTAGAAATTTCAGTGTAGCAAACCAACTATTCTAACTTCTGGGAAAAAGTTCCAGTACCTTTATGGTCCAGTATTAAAAAAGTTATCGTCTTTTTAAGGATGGTCTGAAGGTATATAAAAACGCAACAAAATTTTTGAAAATTTGACAAGATATAATTCTTACTAAATTAATGCAATTACCAAAGTTTGCACATTTTAACACGTCTTCTTATGGAGAATTCATAAAACTCCACTCAAACCCTATTTAAACCTTGAAAAAACCCAACTAGAAACTCCAGTTTTTTTATATATAGTAAAAATTATGTAATTAATCATGTTCAAAATTGATTAGGATTCGCTAAACAGTTACAGAGCAAAAAATTATAAACTGTTACAAAATGTCAAATTTATCGTGTTGTCATTGTTATTTGTCGTGTTTATTATCTTAAAGTTCAAATCAGAGGGTACAATTTTCCGCAAAAGTCACTTACAATTTTTTATAATATGAAGACAATTTGATTAAAAAATAAATATAACATGAAATTCGCTAATTAAACGAAAGCCTTTTAAATTAATCTATTTTGTTAATGCAAAATATACTCATGAATGGCTTTCATTGCCAATATATTGATGGATTTCGAATTTCTTGTGCTTTTGTCTCCCATTGTACCTCCGGAACATCCTTAAAAAAATTTGATCTAGACAATATTCAATTGTTTTTACGTCTGTAAAAGCGAGTTTAACGTACACGAAGAGGTGATTCGAGCCACTCCAATTTTTGAACATCGTTGCAGTTGACGGAAATGAATCCGCGATATTGGTTTCCCTTGTGGTTTTCAATATATCCGGGATTGATGTACTAAAATTTTGCTATTTTGCAGGGCGGATGCGAAAGGGTGGCCGGGGAATAATATAATACGAATCCGAAAATTCATTATTGAAAATCGCGGAAAATCGTCCCTATCTTAATATTAGCTAGCGGTTGGAAATGCGTATTGGATTGTGACCTGGATTTCTCTCCGATGCCTCGTATCGGTTGTCCCTTTGATAAGGATTGTTTAATGATCATCCGGGGTTTACATGAGAACGGCATGTCTGCGTACCGTTATTGATTAAAATTGTATTGACAGGGCCGAATAAACGTGTCGTTTCATTTGACGTTGTCTGTAATAATGTGGATTTCCATCGGGAAATGATTTACGAACGACAGAGACGTCGAACTTTGTGTTTTTACGTCGGAACGATTTCAACCCTGATATCCATGAAAGTTTCCATTAAAACTCGACTTAATTGCAGGGTTAATATCGGGATTATACGAGAAATCTTATTTAACCTTTCGATTTAATAACCGCCATACGTATCGGACAAACCGACGCCGTGTATGCCCCTTCATTTAATTAATATTACATTCTACAAATAAACTCGAAAACGTGCGGATGTTTTATTGATCAAGTAGAGCGAACTTTAAAGTGGACAGAATGATCTCGTAAATTGTAATAAAAGTTCACTTTTCAGTATAATGAAATCGCATGTATGAATTCTTGAATTATGAACTCGCAGAAGTGGCACATTCCGTATTTCCTGTTCAATTAATTTACCATTCACTTACACGCTGCTCTCCACAAAATGAAAGGGCCATTGAAAAATTGTCGAGTTTTCGAAGTCCTGTAACTTCGTGTAAAACAATTCTACGACATTATGCCTCTACTCGTTGTAAAGAGCGAAATCGTTTATACTTTTATACGCATGAACATTATATTTTCAAAGGCGCCGTTCTTTGTTCGAAAACAGAGCGAAAGGAATTCTAGAAAATTAAAGGACGTGCAGAAAATGGCCTGGTACACGGCTTAAAATTTTCCTGTAAGAAAATTACCACAAGTTGTGCGACATATGTACTTATAAATAAGTTCCCCGCTCGAAACAGGGGTCTGTTAACTCCTTGCCGTATTTTAACGAGTCAGACTCGTCATGAAGATTGTAACAAGGTCTAACAAGTATAAATGTTACGCATTTTTAGATGAAATAAAATTTGATTCGTTTGTAATCAATATTTACGCATTAAAATAAATGTAGCCATATAAAAATATAAATTTTCTTTTCCCTTCTACGACATTTTTATGCATAAAGACGTTTTAATCGCTGCGTCAGTAAATAAAAAGGCACGGCAAGGGGTTAATTTTCCTAGAAAGAGTTCTGAAAGAACACATTTTTTCTCGAACACACGTAAGAAGACGTAAAATTGAATGTGCTTAAGGGACCATAGTAGAGTAGTCTTTTAAGTGTGTGTTACGCGCTTAATGAATCGAATTTCAGTGTAGCGTTTCGTGCGCCAGTAAATCATTGGTTAGTTGTATTATGGAAGATAGAAGCGACCAGGGATATTTCGCTTTGTGCCTCTTATTAATCACGTTCGCCACCGATCTCACGGGCCCGCGCATAAATGTGCGATTTAGTGCGCGTGTATATCCCCCACAATGTGCTACCACATCGGTTCGCGGTTACTCCATATTCACGCACCGAGTGCCGAAATGTGAGTCGCGTGGAACGCGACGCGATTGCACTGCCGCGCCGCGCCGCGCCGTGCAAACTGAGATCCAGCCAAACCGTAATTTTATCAAGGCCGGCTGTAAGGCTTTGTCCAAGTAAATTCATGGAGACCGGCGTGGATAATTAATTCGCAATAGGTTAACGAATCCGTAATATCGAAATATTCATCGTCATTTATTATTCCAGCGCCGCGCCGCGCCGCGATGGGCAGAGACCGCCGACGCAAGAACGCTGCACCGAGCGTTTCATTTCGCTGATTTATGTTTCCTCAGCTATTATTACTGTACAGCGAATGTTGCCGAATTATATGGAATTCATTCTCGTCGGGAATGTTTTCCTCCTGATTACTCGTACGGTCGGCCCCGAAAAAGCCTCCGGGCATCTTCGGACACAGAATAAATTGTTTACGATAGCAAAACAGTACAAAATAAATAAATAAGTTCGAATGACTCGAGTGTGTTCGAGGCGTTTTCAAATTCTATGCATGCGCATTCCACATATTATTACAAAAATTTGTACAAATAGCGAAAACTCCTCAAAGATCGATCAACACCTTCAACTATAAAAATCTGTATCAACATCTTCAACTAATAACCGAAACTCGCAATAAAAATACAAATTTGCAAAGTTACGGTTTCGCAAAATTTGAAAAAAATGATGCAACGTGACAACTAAAATAGAATATAGTGTGACTGTATAGTGTAAAAACCGACATTATTATAAAACCGTTTCCTGTTTATTGATATTTGCGTTCGGCGTTGAAATGGTTTTAATAAAACGCATCGATTCCTGCGAGCACGCCGGGTATCCGTCAATCGATTAATCGTCGCCGACACGAAATCGATTGGGAATCGGTATAAATCTGTAACTGGGAATAAAATAAATCGACCGATTTCACCGTGGCTTTCCCCCTCGTCGATTTACGACGACTTCGGGCGCGGTGTCGAATGTTGCACGGTTTAAAAGTGTTAACGACGACAATCGCGTCGATCGCGATTAATTATGCTTTAAATTATTTCACCGGCCCGTTTACTCGCGTCCACTCTGTTCTCCTCGGACCTGTAGCGCACTCCGAAATTTTGTTTCACGTATACCCGTATCGTTGCCAATGTCTCTTATTCGACCGAGCGTTATAGTTATTACTATGCCGCTGTACAATTATTGCGCGATTTTTACTCGTGAAGTATAATGTCGTTTGCACAGTCGAATTTCAATGAATCCGATATTAACTTTATCGAAAGATACGCAATTGTCCATTAAGCAATTACCGCGCTGATATAATCGAAATTTTACCCTGTACGCCATTGTGCGTGAAAATAATACGCACAATCAGAAACGCCACTCACACTAGGAGTGGGGAGGTTTTGTTCAGTTTATTGACATTAAAATCATGCGCGCTATTAATTGTTTAGGATATCGGTTTTTACCCATGTATGGTAGGAATGAGTCAGGGCAACATTGGATATTGTATTCTTAATTTAGTCAAATTATTAGGAGACAAAATGTGTTCGTTCGATTTTTCAGACTTGGCACAAATCTATTCTGTATTTTCCAGATTTTTAACTCGTGACGGAAGTAGCAGCTAAATGTCGCTTTTCACAACTTTTTAGAAGATTAGAAAAAAAACGTGATTCGTTCTTCGGGATTCCTGCAAATGGCAACTGTTACAACCGTGAGAGCTGTAAGGTGAAGTGCCCTAAGTCTGGACAGTCCAAACGTGATATCTAAATCTGGACAATTGAATTTTCATAGTAAAATCAGTAATTAAGAGATTAAATAATTATATTATATATTCTGAGGCCTTAGCTACAAGTAGGTGTGAATATTATTTCATTAAGACATCGATTGAAATTTAAAAATGAATTCAAAGGTCATCTGAAAACAGTATACAAAATAGTCTATTTACACGCGAATCATGTGCATTTATAGTTCGTACTTTTGTTAGAAATAAGATATAATTTAAGTCCTCAGACAGAAAATAATTGTCACGCATAATAATATTGATATTTTAAAATAAATTGGCAATGAAGCTTAACGTAAATAATAATTATTAATCCAAATATTAGATGTCCAAGATTAGGGCTGTTTCCAAATATAAGTACTCCATACTGGGACGCGATGGCAGTAGCTGTCCCACTCTAAACTTATACGCAATGTGCTTACTCCTGAAGCCGGACACGTGTTTGTGAATAAAATCAACGCATTGTTTGCAAATTATTTAACTACATGTAAGTATAATTAGTCTTCTATTAGCTTGAATAACGTATGTAGAAAATGTATTCCCGTTGTGACGTTAATAATACTTTATGTTTACATCTTAAATCTATCAGTATTACTACCTAACCTTAAAAGTTGTATTCCGACAAGTTTTATTAAAACAGTAAATGAAAATAAATATACATTTGGTTAAATAATACAATACTATAATCTATGATAAGAATACTACATATTACGCAAAGCATCTTCTATTCGTCATGCGCAACAGCGCCACCAACCAACGTTTTAGGTTATGTTCGCTCGATCAACTCATAAATTGAATTTGTCCCGATATAGGCTTTACTTCTGTCCAGGTACTAGCTTAGATTGGATTTAATGTGTCCAACTATAGGTTTGAATTATTCTTGTTAATACAATTAAGATATTAACCTAAACAATGATTTTTTTATTTTAAATTACTTTACAAACTCTGAACTGTATGATAAAACTCTTAAGAAATTGTTTTTGTTTATTTAAAGTGATAAAATTTAAAATAGAAAAACATGCTGTTCAGGCATAGGGCACTTCACCTAATCTCATCGTATCTGCCACGATTCTTCTTTTCTCTTACAGCCACCGTTTCTTCCTCCTTCTTTAACGCTAGATTTACGGAGCTCTGGAAATAACTATGTCACAATATTTTATAAACACGACGAGTATGTGTTTATTCAAACTTTTTGCCATTTTTCCAATAGTACATACCCCAATAAATAAGTTTGGTAAATAATTCCTCAGGGAAGCATCTTTACAATTTTAATAATCGCAAATTAAGAATATTAGAACCCGCCATTTCGACGGGTCCATGCTCGTAGAATTTCTGTTTTTTATCACCCAGACATTCAATTATACGACTTTGTACGACTTTACTTGAAATAAAATTTGCACCACATAAAAAATGTTTACAAACTCTGAACTGGATGTTAAAACTCTTAAGAAATTGTTTTTGTTTATTTAAAGTGATAAAATTTAATATAGAAAAAATGCTGTCCAGGCAAAGGGCACTTCACCTTATGTATGTAAATGTAAATAGAGTTACAATTTTGTAGGATAAAAGGAAATCTGTTGCAAGGGACGAGAGTCCACATGTTATGGGGCATATTAACCGAAACAATGATTTTTTTATTTTAAATTACTTTACAAACTCTGAACTGTATGTTAAAACTCTTAAGAAATTGTTTTTGTTTATTTAAAGTGATAACATTTAAAATAGAAAAACATGCTGTCCAGGCATAGGGCACTTCACCTTATATCGCGGTCGAGTGAAACGAGACGCAAATGGCGGTTCTCCGTCGACCCCGACTGCGATGAGTTAATATTTTCTAACTGGCGGTCACGAGAGGGGAGAGTCCGTTCCGAACGGCACTGCTCAACAGTCTGTCCCTCGAAGCTCTAAAATAAGCAATTGAAACTCTCGGATCTGTTTTCGCTCGCACTTCATTCTCTCGCGGGCTGAATACACTTTTCTAATCTCTTTCCCAGCTTGCCAATCCCCATCCCAAGGAGCTTACTTGCCGCGGAAGTCAACAGCCGATATTGCTGGGAAAAGTTTCATCGAATATCTTCGTCCGACTGGCAACAGAGTCTCCTGAAAGTGAGGAAGCAAATGGTAATCGCTCGGAACCAAGCCATGTGTACACAGTGATCTAAGAGTCCTTGGAAGAAGTTCCCGTAAAGTCACCTTTGATGCTGGGTCTTCGCTTATAATACGTTGTTGCGCAATATGCTACCCCGCGGGGAACACACGTTGCCCTCTGTCCTCTGCGTGCTCTACACTGTGTAGAGTACTAAGAGAGCAAACAGCCTCGGATGCAGATAGAAGCGACGACGAAAGGTCGGCGAAATGTCTGAGATTTGCTAGTTACGGATCATTTATTACTTCGTTGGTCTGGGTAACGTTGGGTGACGTTTGCTTACAGACATTTCGAGGGAGCTGACATTCGTCGTCGATCATTGTAGCGGCTCATATTAGGCAAACGATGGCAAACTTCTTTTTGAAACATCCGTACATTTAATACATACTATGACTCAACCTTCGGACGCTCTAAAAAACCATAATAACTCTTTTAATATTCGACTATACGATTTGAACATTTTTGACAAGTTAGAGCAATTGGTTTACTGCATGATGTAAATTGTTTCAAGAATTGAATGATCGTCTCGCAATTCTTCCGATCCTCACCAGGTAATATTAGTTTGCTTTCCACTGTTTTCTCTATTAGTAATGCAGGTGGAAACCCGAGGTGCTTCGCCGCCATGCACCTCGAAACGACGCTAATAACTAGAGCTAGTCTCCTCTGGAGATGGAGCTGCAACATGGCTGCAGCGATCAAGAGGTACACGAGAGCTCGCTATGTCGCTCCAGGTACGCGGGAGCCTAATTGCACCGGATAAAGCTCGGGTATCATTCTCCAGATAATTGCGTTTTAGAAAGTTATCCGATTTGTCCAATCTCGTGGTCTTACAATCACAATGGTCTGTTAGATGAAATCAGACATTCGAATTCAGTGTCCATGATTTCGTCAACATTTTTATACATACTATAAGACATGTGCGAAATGCGATGAAAATTCTATGTAAGTCTTGAGTTTTGTCTTCCTTCATTCATAGTGTTATTGTTTACATTATATAGAAGTATATTCTACAATGGGCCAAATTAAGTCAAGATGAAACTATAAAAAATAAAGGGGGCACAACACATTACTACTAAATAGAACAAAATATTTTTCATTAACTTCCACCGACTTTTTCTTACGTAAAATATACATTGTCTTCTAGTTTTGTCGCGCCTTATTTTATCAAAAATTCGAAATTCTAATGAAACTTTTTTCAATCTAATTCAACAACATTGCCGCTATGGAAATGTATGTACGTTCGTTGATTCTTTGGATTAATAACGAAAACTTTTACGGAAAAATTAGTATTAATATAATATTAGCTAAAATCGCAGGTGTCTTATAGTTTTGTCGCGGAGTGTTGGGCACAAATGGGGAAAAATGTTTGCAAACAAGTAGAATTAACCGGGATCAAAAGCACTGTTGCCGCTGTTATATTCTAGCATTCACCGTATAAAAATACTTGAAATGAGAAGTCGATAGAACACTGGAAACACTCCATTGCGATTTTACGCGTTCGCGTTTCAGTTTACATTCGCGTATGAGCTCGCCGCTTTCGTTTCAGTTCCGCGTGGAACGGGGCCGCGTGCGTTTAATAACGGCGCAGCCTCCAAGGAATTAATCATGCGCAATTCGTAAGAAAACACTTTTTTAATTAATGCGTCGAGGGGGTAGGCTCGGCTAGCGTAGGAAAACCGTTCGCCGGCCATGAAATTTAGATGAAGCCGCCGCGTTGGTCAGAATTTCGAATGGTTCCCGATCGCGGCGAGGCAACGTCAGACGGGATTATAGAAGATGACGGGCTAAAATAATTTACGTTGGTTTATCCGTGGCCGCTCTGTTACTTCATTTGTTTAATGGCCAGCGAATGCATTATTCACCGGCGCCGAGGATTAACGCCATGTACTCTTTCTCTTGATCGATAGCCTCTGATCCGGTTGATCTCGTAGAAATACCTTCAGTCGAGTGATTTGTCAAAGGATTATGGCTGGCTGAGTCTGTTAATCCTATCGCAATGAACCGGTTCGATTATTCATTAGCATCGTGCTCCAATGCATCGTTCGATGAAAGAAATTCTGCGACTTCGCGAATCCTATAAACAACGTGCACACTACTTTCCGGGTGCAACGATTAAAACACACCTGATTTCGGCTCGGCGTTTATGCGATGAATACGAGGGTCGTTCGGAAAGCTCTTGGCCTGAAACAGGGACGCTGCTACTCTGACCATATTGCTATCTGATTATTTTAAAAAAAACTTCAGCTCTGCAAAGTTTGAGGCTCGTGCGTATACATATGTACAAAGTTCCATTGGAATCGATTGACGCATAAAAACGCTACGGGTATTGTAAGATATAAAAATCTTCGAATTTAGGGCTTACGATTTGTTTAAATGACAGGTTCTTACCATTTTTGCTATTTTCAATAAATTATATTTCATAACAACCTTGATCGATTTCGATGAAACTTTGTACATGTATTTAACTTACTTAGACTTACGAAAGGCACCTTCTAAATTTTCATTAAAGACACAAGAAGTGATAATAAGAATTCTTTCAACGAATTAAAGTAGTATTTCTAATTTGTTTTAATGATTCAAAGCATTAATCTTTCGAATGTTAAAAAAAATCCAAAACTGTATATCTAGTAATTGGCATAGGTGCCAATTAATTAAATTTCCATACAAATAAATGAACCATTCGTTGGCACCTGAAAATTTGAGGTTATGTCTGATAAACAGTAAGAAGTAAACGTTAAATAGGTTATTTGATTTATAATTAATCATATACGCACTTATTACATCTGTAATACAGTCCGAAAGTAAGTTATACAACGATAAAGTATACTTACTCGTAACGAAAATTTTAACGAAACACTATTTACACTGCACTGTGCTCATCCGTCGGACTTACTGATTCTCCTCCAGCGTTGCTAACAGTGATATGTGGAACTCTGTTATGAAAACTTACAACGTTGCTTTGAAGTATAAATAAGAAGCAATATAAAATTATTTTCTATACCAGGAATTCTTAATTTTTGCCGTTTAAATCAAAAGTGCCAGTAACTAGTGCAGTGCCAGCAATAGTACAGTTTACCCTACTTAGGAAAATTTTCACTTAGCTCGCGTACATTGCAATTGTCTGTTCATAATTGATAATTATTAAATGTGTATTTTAGGATCATCGGTCCTTAGCCACACGACCAAAGTGAATATGGCGATCTATAAGTCCAACGAGCTGATAACCGATTAGGTTACGTAAGTCCCACAACGGGTTGCGCAACTTTCCACAATATCCGCAATTTCCCGTGCATTATCGAGTAGAAACTCGGTAGAAAGGCGACTAAAATTTTATTCGAAACACAGCACAGTTGACAATGGAATGTCTGAAACCCGGCGTAGAAGTAAGAGCCCGAACACGTTGCAAAACCACGAACACCTTCTAACGACACAACTGTTATTCTAGATTGTTTTTCCTTGCGCGACACGGCGTTATTATTATATGAAACGACCGAGAAGCACATAATCGTTAACCTTCGTTAAACTTCGTCTTTTGTTAGGCCGGGGTGGTGGTAAAGTTTCGCAAGTGCAGTAAGCGCACCAAGTATGTCTAGCTTTAAACAAGTGTCTCGACTTGGATGAGGTGTGAAACAACCGCAGACCGTGCGCCCCGTAATCAGCTCTCTCTCTGGTTTCATGATCAATAAGTGATTTTTTAATAGGGATTGCGGCACTATAATTAACGCTTCACCTGCGAGAAGCTTATTCAAGCGACCTTCGATAACTCTGGTATAGTAAAAAGGAGCTTACAAGCTTCTTTTAAATTATAATCCTGGAAGAATTAGATCCTCGTGCTGACGGTGAGTGGTCGGCTATTGATTGATTGCTATCCACAAAAATTCATTGAGAAATCTAAAGTTGCGAATCTCAGATTTTCAGAAAATATTTAGTAACTGTCCAATTCAGACTCCGGACAACTTCGTCCACAAAAATTACAATAGGTAGTTATTAAATTGAGTGCTGAATGACGTGTAACAGAGGGGACAATGTATAAATTGTACAATTTAACAGGACAAACAGACAAACAAGAAAGCGAGTTAATAAAAACGTGGTAAAAAGAGGTAATTTTAATTTTGGAAGATACCATTGTGTCCGGTTTTTTTTCTACACAAATGAAAAATGAATTGAACACAAAAGTTAGGATTAATCGACGGAAACGCCGTTGTCGGGCAAACAGGTAGCCTTTTCACTGTTTAAACCATTTCCATCGGAACGATCAGTCATTCCATTTATCTCGTAGCTCAAACTGAAAATCAATTATAATCAAACAGTCCGAATGGTGAATTGATAAACTCCTAGTTCAAATCTGTCTCGTTGTTGCAAGCTCGTTCGATGCGCGTTTACTGTGTTTTCGATTTAAATTCGACAAACAGCATGCCGCCGCTTAACGCGTTTTGGCATCAATAATTTGACAGTACCTTAATCGTTAAAATTAAACCGCGATTCGGAATGTAACAATTCACTGTAGCTTTTGATTCTAATTTCTCTGCGATATAACCAAACGGTTTCGGTACCGATAAATTTCAGACTTATTCGCAAATGCGATATTATTGTCTGAATATTTCCCGTGGAATAATTATAATTACTAGAAGTTATGGCGCACTCGGTGGATTAGCATTTTAAAGTTCGTTCAATAGTCGTAATTCTCGACGGCCAATTGACTAGACGAGTGCATTTACTATTAAATAAGTTTCATCAAATAACAACAACTAGACTGCGGATTTCATGCATTTCAATTATCAAGAATGTTTTACGGTTTTGTAATTGTGACTACTCCACTTGCAAAATATTTTTCTTTCCATTGTACCGTGTGCCGAGCCTTTAACAACCGAGCAGTACACCTTTTGCACCCTCGCCCTTCTTTTATTTATGCATGAATATTTTTCCTTTCTACTTCCTACAACATCTGTAGCACACTAAAGCAATGGAGTCTCATTATTATTCATATCGTCGCTCGGAAACAAATGTCCATCCCTCCGAATAATAAAATAGAGCACTATTTTTGTGGTGCAGAAAAGCGAGTGTGTTCGCAGACTTTGCCCGAAAAAATGTACGAGGGTCGTTCGAAAAGTTCTCTCAAGATTTTCGGGTAAATTTTCTTATTTCTCGACGTGATCTTACAAATCGATACGTTTCGTCCAACGATGTTCTAATTTTTGAATACCTTCAGAATAATACGATGCGTCCAAGTTTGCGAAATAACCGTTTGTCTCAGTTTCGACCTCCTCATTTCAAAGGAATCTTCGTCCCCCTAGCCATTTTTTAAGGCTTGTAGAAAATGAAGGTGTAGATTCCTTTAAAGTAGAGTCTAACTTATTTTACCACGTTTTTATTAGCTCGCTTTCTTGTTTGTCTGTTTGTCTGTTTGTTCGGTGGCAAATTTTGCAATTGATTTTAAACTAACTTCCTGATGAGCTGGAGACTTGAAATCGGTTACATGGCTCAGAACTGGATGACAATGCATTATTCAAAAAAAAAATTGTTAAAAAGTCTATCCGTTTCGGAGATATAACAATTAAATATTTACCTTTTCACCCCCCCGCGAAACCTACGTCACCGCGTTCAACGGTCGCCACGCCGCGCGACAGCGCTCCCTACTCCACTACCCGTTCCCTCTCTCACTCATCCCCACTCCACTGACCCGATTCGCACCAAAGGAGCTCAGTGTGCGTCAGTGTGCGTTTGAGCTTCGTGCGGTGTTTATAAAGTTACTACGTATTATTATATTATAATGTTTGTTTACCAATCGAAGGGACAGTTACACCGAGATTTTCGGTCGAACCTTTATCTTTGACATTTTACCACGGCGTTTCGATATGATGCGGTCCCAATACCGTCTGAAATTTACTACATGTCTCTGTTATAATCTCGAAATAATGTCTACAAAAGAAGGAGCAGTTCGTTAATGATGATTTTCACAGAGAAGTCGCCAAATCACCAGGTATGCCATTAAATATTTTACCACGTTTTTATTAGGTCGCTTTCTTGTATGTCTGTTTGTCTGTTCGGTACAAATTTTACAACTGATTTTAAACTAACTTCTCGATGAGCTAGAGACTTGAAATTTTAAACATAGCTCAGTACTATATGACAATGCAGTATTTAAAAAAAATTTTTTTTAATTTACAACAGCCTACGCGTTTAGGAGATATAAACTATTAAAAATTTAACCGTTACACGTCCCCGCGCGACGACCGGTAGTGCCCACTCGGTTCCCACTCCACTGACCTGCTTCGCACCGAAGCAGCTCAGTGTGCGTTCGAGCTCCGTGCGGTGTTTACAAAGTTACTACGTATTAGTATACTATAATGTTTGTTTACCAAGCGAAAGAACAGTTACACCGAAATTCTCCTTCGAACCTTTATCTTTGACATTTTACCACGGCGTTCGTTTTCGATATGACGCGTCGCAATACCGTCTGAAATTTACTACATGTCTCTGTTATAATCTCATCAAAATGTTCAAAATCGATTATAAAATTTCACACATGCAAGACTAAAAAGCAGAAAATAATTATTTAAATAAAAATAAATTTTTTAAAAATACCACGTTTTTAAAACGGACTAAAAAGTATAAAATAAAATTTTTAAAAACGCCACGTTTACAAAACGGACTAAAAAGTATAAAATAATTTTTTCTAGCCCCATACAGATTCCTAACCCCTGAAAATTTGTGATTGTGAATTTTTAATAGCTAAGAAAATACTTGTAAGATTTAAAACGAAAAACGTGGGGCGCAAGATAATACATAGTAAGGAGTGTAGAGAGTAGCTGCCGCTGAGAAATCTCGTACAACACTTCATATCATTTGCAGTGCAATAAAGTTGTTAGTGATTTAGTGTTCATTCATCAATTATCTATTGCATGCGCCCCACGTTTTTCGTTTTAAATCTTACAAGTATTTTCTTAGCTATTAAAAATTCACAATCACAAATTTTCAGGGGTTAGGAATCTGTATGGGGCTAGAAAAAATTATTTTATACTTTTTAGTCCGTTTTGTAAACGTGGCGTTTTTAAAAATTTTATTTTATACTTTTTAGTCCGTTTTAAAAACGTGGTATTTTTAAAAAATTTATTTTTATTTAAATAATTTTTTATATCAGTCGGGGTAAAGTTCTTCAAAACGAAGTATGTACTTGATCACTGCACGAACTTTAAATTTATTAATGGATCGCGTCGCAATAAAACTATTACATACATGTAATTTACTTACATTTACAAAATACATGTTTCAAATTTTCATCACAGGCAAAGATAAAAAATTTAAAAATCGTGCCCTTTACTTTTCCCTTCGCAATTGCGACCAACAGCAATTTTAAAAAAATGATTTACATATTAGCTAGTGAACTCATCCCTCTAACGTCTCAAAAAGTCTCAAGCTTTTGGGTACAAATTTGAAAAACTTATTCGCTTTTAAAAGGTGTACGAGTACTTCGGACACCCACTGTATTTATTTTTGTAGGAACCCGAGGGAACAGCTGTTCGATAACAAGAATTTAGTAAGCTCAATTCCATTCGTGCTGGGTAAACATTCAGTTTATTTAAGGGACTGGCACGCGACTTTAGGAAGATTTAAGACAATGAAGAAATTAATAGAGTTGCGTACACAAGCCAGCGCGCGGCAAGGAAATCTGAAAAGACACGGTGACAGAGCTGGCATGCCCCAACGGGACGGCACGTTCCCCGGGAAGATTTATGAAAAGAAATAGTCGTAAATTATAAACACTGTCTTTTCCGCGAGCCTGATGCTGCCCCGAGTATGTGGTTCGTAGCCGGTTTGATACATGACGTGCAAACAGAGCAACTCGTGCCAGTAGCTGCTGTGAATCTGGCTGGAATTTAGTATCTATCAACGTGGACCGCCGTAAAGCATAAAAAAAACACACACACGCACACTCTGTCGCACCGGACCGGAAATTAGGACGTATCTCCATTTCGATTTTGTATCTTACCGAGCCGGCAGCTAAATAGAGTTATGCTGGACACCGAACAACGGTTTTATGCACCCCATTCTTCTATTCTATCGTTCTCGCTCGTAAATCAGTTTCCGCGTTGGCGTGTAATTTTTGCGCGTTTCTAATATCGAACACTGCTAAAGGATTCACGGAAACCCACGAAAACTGTGTTTCATCTTTTCACGGTTTCGACTCGAAGCAATTTTAATTCCGAAATCAAGACGTATCTTTCAACCTAGAAGATTTTTATTCTACGTTATCTTTTTCACACTGCGCACGTGAAATTTAACCTGTTCTCTCATACATTTGAACTTCTAGCAATTTATAGATTACAGAAGAATTGAATAATTTACAAATTGAGTGAGGACGGGTTGAAATGGCCGTACGATTTACAATAATTTCGTTTCGTCAGTTAACTGTCGGCAACACTAGTTACGTATCTCGTGTAACAACTTTGATAAATGTGTTATCCGTCGCCCCGGTTTTCGGATGATGCGCTTAGGATAATTGTCCCTTTGCAAATAATAGAATGCCAGTTACTAGCGTTCAATGTTAATGCGTTTCGAGGCAGTCTAGCCAACAACGCATCGATGTGTGTTTACGATCATTCATTGTACTATCACCGAGGCCAATATTTCCAACGCTATTGTATCCAGCGTACCATTTAATGTTCGCCATTGTGCTTAACCAGACGCAGAGTGTATCTCCGACGAAGTTTTGTACCTCATTTCCGCCACACGAGCTTTTCGATTTTTCTCAAGTTTTTTCTCGGCAGTCGATTTTTCTCGTTTTTCTAACTTTATTGTAGGGTAACTGCACCAGTGAATAAACGGGCACCAGTAAATGAACGCTTTTGTATATTTCAACAAATTTTAAGCCACACGGCATACTAGCGTTAATGACTCTTGGGCCAATGGAATATATGACTCTTTTTCGTAGCTGTATTCCTATTGGTTTATATTGGTCACGTGACCATTAGTTTCTAAGATGGCCTATTTTCACCAAGTGCGTTGAGTGTATGCAACAGAGCTAAAACTAGTAAGGTATGTATACACGACCTTTTCTTTTACACATGAGTTTTTATACTTTTCTTTTACACATGAGATAAAAGTTACTAACAATATAGATGTACGAGGGTTAAATATTGAATATAAATCACAAAAATAGCTATAAAATGAATATTTCGTTAAAAATTCGTTGTGTCAATCACTGGTCCACGATATTACTCATAGCCCAGTAAATGAACAGAGTGTTATTTGAATATCATAACGAAAAAGAGAAAAAAAAGACTGAGCAGATTATATTAAAAGAGGAAAGCAAACAATGCAGAAAAAGAAAAGCGGAAGAGAAAAAGAAAGCACGGGTGACATTACCGAAAAAGAAACAGAGAAAAATTCCTAATTCCAGTTCTAAAGAAAGTGATTCTGACAGCGAACATCACGAAACTCAGGAAGATAAAAAAATTCAGAATCCGGAAAATCAAACCCAATACGAAGCAAATGATTTCGGTATTGTGAGATACAACAAGAAATACTTTCCTGGCAAAATAATCGATGAAGAAGACGAAGAGTATGAAGTGACAACAATGGTAGAATGTGGAAAAGGAAAGGTATGGAAATGGCCAGAGATTCCAGATACGGTTTGGTACAAGAGACAGGACGTTTTAACAAAGATAACGGAGCCAAAGAAAATTAATTCTAGGGGATTTTTTGTGATTAAAGAGTTAAATGAATAGGAGAATATTGTTTAATAATTTTGTTCATTCATTGGACCATCATTGTTCAATTACTAGAATGTAGTGTTCATTGACTAGTATTTTCTATATTTTTTATTTAACGTTTAATAAAGACAAATAATAATAATTTCATTTTATTTGTGTTCATTTATTTTTGACAAATGAAGTATAGGGAGCCATTTGGCATATATGAGATTCCTTTAATTCACATATTTTTTTTTTAAATACAATATTTTCCTGAACAATTTCTTAAATGTTCATTCACTGGTGCAGTTACCCTACTTGCTCTAGCGCAAGTCATAAAATCAATATCTGCGGCACAAAAAATTCATTTCAGTAATATTTGGAACATAGATATGTTTCATACCATGAAAAGTTAATCATATAGCGGTAGATTGACATACTATTAAATTTCAACGAACTCCGAAATATCAAGCATAAATTCTCCTACTCGTAACGAAGTTGCGCGTAGTTTTTTGTCCCACAAAAATCTCGTATAAATCGAATAAAAACTTCAAAACAGTACGACGAAGAAGCTGAGTGCATAAACCATGTTAAAAAATGCATCGGTATAAAACTGCATCAGCTGGAACAGCAAAATAAAAAGACACGCAATCACTAACGGTAAAACAATTTGAGAATGTAAAAGCTTCGTTGATAAATGAAATACTAAAAAAATTCTTGGGGAATTAATGAAATTGCTGACAAAATTTTATCTGCAAGCATGGCGCGGGTTGTACATATTTCTATGCACCATGCATGTTAAAATCTGTGTAATAGAAGTTCCATTAGACATTGTGGACGTCAAACTACATTTTCATTCGGATAAAAACTTTGTAAAAGACAACCAAAAATAATTTTTTCAAAAATTTCCATTGGACGCGATTCGCTGGATTAATCTATCTTTCCAGCTTCGAGGAGATACGGGAATCGTTCGATCGACTTTTTAAAAAGTTATTCCGATTTAAAGGGTGTTTGAACAATCACGTGCATCGGTGTAAAACAATTTTTACGCGAAACCCGGTCGAATCCCAGTGTTATCGTCGAATGGTTGCTCTTTTCCCATTGTTTCCAGGGGATGTTCCCGAGAGTGATAAATGTCAATCACGTTTAAGGATCGCCGGCAGCAATCGGCAGGAAGTTTCGCATCCCTCGCTTGTTCAATGACATATCAATGGCTGCTCGTACGTTCGTTGTAAAACCTATCTCGATGGTTCGGCGAGTTTCGGCACGTCTGCTCCCACACTGACGTTTAATTTTCCTCGAAGCTACGATGCATGCCAGCAGATTTACCCCGGGCATCGGTCTGGGAGGCACGTAGACACAGAAATTTGTGTCTTGCGTGTGATTTTGTACAAAGTTTCCCCCGACGTGTTCAACAACATATCGTGCCGTTTCGACGTACAGTGACTCCCACTCATATTCGGACACTCGTCAAAAGACGATAACTCTTTCAATATTGCACCATACTTTTTTCGGAAGTTACAACAATTGGTTTGCCATGCAACGTGACACAAAATTTTTGAAAAATATTTCAATATGAATATTTGGAAACTGGAGAGCCAGGAGATTTAAATATTTCGAAATTCCTAGCTGTCGGAATTACAGAGAAAATACTAAAAGTTTAAAAAGTCATCGTTTTTTGGAGGAGTCACCAAAAACTCGAAGAACCAGTAAAAATAGCAAAAGAGCGATTTCTATGCTGAAGTGTAATTTCCATAGCTTTTTTTATATTTAAGTCGTATCAAATACAAGAAAAATGAAATGTTAATACCTCTTCCGCGTTCCCGCTGGTGTCGCGACTTTTGTTTTGTACAGCGATTTAGAGAGTAATTAATAATGCAGGAGCGCCTTTTTAAGGACAGAGGGAGGGAATGGAAACGGAATATTTCTACGTGAACCGTAATTATTCCATAAATCATTGTTTTTGGGGAACAGGTGCCCCATTGCTCCGCATATTGGCCACAATAAATTTCTTCGGATATGTGCGTAAATTAACTACTAAAGAGACTTTTATGCACTTGTTGCACTAGTCGTAAGTTCGCCCGTGGTTGCGTGTTCTTTTTCTATAATTTCCATGTGTCTTTATGGTCACTAACTCGTTGCTTTAAGCCTGACGAATAGCCAGCTGCAGCAGCGGAGGCACCGTCGATGACGGTGATTCGTTGGGTAAACGTCAGCCCGTGGATGACGTATGAATATGTATCCAGCCGGAATCTTCATCTACCAAAGAGTCTGTTTAGTCGCTTTCTCTGTCCCTTCGTGGTACGTCCCACCCATTTGCCCGATAGATTCGTCGAACAAATCTACAGACTCGTATTCAGCGCCGGAATCTATCGGGAAGGCTCACTTTCCGTTGGAAATTTCAACAAATCTCGAAGACTTATTTACAGTTTAATTTTCGAAAATATCAATTTTTACAGGGCCGTAAAAAGTACATTACTTGAAAGTCGATACCTTACCGAATATCCTTTCTGGACAATAAAAATTAGAAATAACTTTTTGTGTAATACTAGCAAGGAAATCCTTTACACCTGATTTTCATTTCAGAGTGATTTTTATTAAGAGATTGTGCAAATTTGTAACGGTTGAATGTTTATAGCGATCGTGTTCCACGAAATGGCGAAACAAAAATGAAATTAATTTTCGAAACTATCAATTTTAACAGAGCCGTAAAAAGTACATTACTTGAAAGTCGATACCTTACCGAATATCCTTTCTGGACAATAAAAATTAGAAATAACTTTTTGTGTAATACTAGCAAGGAAATCCTTTACACCTGATTTTCATTTCAGAGTGATATTTATTAAGAGATTGTGCAAATTTGAAACGGTTGAATGTTTATATAGCGATCGTGTTCCACGAAATGGTGAAACAAAAATGAAATGCGTCTTGCGTATTCAACAAACAACTGAAAAAGAGAAAATTACAATTCGATGACTCTATAAATTTCGGAAATACCGATTCATAAACATTGCGAGCGTTTTCGAATTTATGCCAGTAAATATTGGCATTCGGGTAAAACAGGAATATTTACTATATTTTTATTTCCCGGCGATACATATTAATACACGGTATCAATTCATAGCGCAACTATACGTAGGAATTCTCTCGAGGGGAAATAAATCGAGAAATGTAGCATAAAGTTTTTGCTTCATTGATGAACATTCAAATTTAACTCGCGCGAGAATCTTTTATACTATTCCGAGGATTCTATTAATTGTAAATTCCAAATAAGAATATATAACTTATTAATGTAATTACCGAAATAGCACTGCCAAATTCCAGACTCTAATATAAGCTATAAACGATCGAATAAGCAATTTAATATAATTAGAGCAAGACTTATCAAGCTTACGACGCTACTAATAAATTCTAGTAATTCATACAGACTAGAAACGGTTATTAAATTAGCAATTTAATATAATTAGAGCTAACCTCGCCGAAATTGTAGTGCACGCCGATAAATCCTAGAAATTAATTGCATAAAATGGACAGTTTAATAGAATCGTATCGTATAAATATGCACGTGCACGAATTTCCAAAAAATCGCACGCACGTACGGATCGAGTAATTGATTTTTAAAAATGTAGTTCCCCATTCCCCGGCGTATTTAACAATAATATACGACTCTCTAAAACGCTCGGTACGAGTTTTCGAGAGCGTATCAATTTATTTTACTTTAATAGAAATTCTGATGTTGACACGTGCGCTCGATATCACCTTAAATTTCATCCCCCCGACGAGATATTAATAATTTGCCGGCGAAGTACGAACGGTGGGGCGACGGTTGATGGAACAGAAATTTATCGGTGATTTAATTCACAATTAGGAATCGTTAAGCTTGTAAAACAGATGTCGCGGAATAAGTTAACGAGTCCATCGAAAGGTTATAAAGCTGTCGCGTTGTGCGTGGTGCTGGTTATTAAAAAAGAAAAGGAGATTTCGATCGAAATTTATATTCGTTAAGGCGGGGGATTAAATTACCGCGAACCGACGCTGTCAGTATTTATAAACATTACCCAGCATCAAAAATAACCAGCCAGCCGGCCGACTGACATACGAGCCGATCTAATTGTAAATGATATTCGACCCCTGCATGTAGGACGAACAAATGAATCCCATGTTTCGCGCGAAACGAAGCTATTTCTAGAAAATATCTGTCTATTTTCGCACTAACTGCACTAACTATAAGCCGGGTCCATCTAAATTGCATTTGCATTAACTCGGGACAAAATAAGCGCGTTAGATCGTTGAATGTTAGTGTTCATTATACATTTGTTCTCGATCTCCGACATATGTATCTGCGTCAAGCCACTTCTCGATTCAATTCATATCAGATGATAATCCTAAAATGTACCATCGCGACGCGTCATATATTTTAAAAGATTCTTTTCATCCGTCAGAATGGAAACATACAGTCTGGTTGTCACAGTAACATCATTTACATCAGCCCCCGGACAGCTCCCCTCACTCCATCGCGTTACTAATTCTTTCGTTTAAAATCATGTACAGTAAATACTTCAGATCTCGACGATGTTACATATTTTAACACGCTACCAGAGATAGAAAATGTTTAGAACCGTGGAGCTTACTGTTACTACTTCTGTGATGTGTTCTGAGATGCTATGAGACGATACTACATTCAAGTGCAAAATCCGGAAGTTTCATCATACGCGCGCTGTACATTCTCCTTTATTACCGGTGCATATTGTTACGTTTTTGAAGGCACTTTCAATTTCCGTTGGCCGTCAATTTTCCTATATATACTCTGTATAAGTGAGGTAAAGGGTGGAACTGAAACTAAAAATTGCAAAAAAAGCAAATTAGAATTAGCCCAACAAGAAAAATTGTTTACAAGATATGCGATTATTAGACTGTGGATTTGATGGATTTATGACGAAAATGGGTACGCACGATTTAAAACAGTGGGGCTATTAAAAAGATTTAAGGCCACCAGTGTATAAGTCCCACATTGATCCCTTGCCCTACAATTTATTTTACGGTTTCAGTGATCAGAACTTTTTTGTAGATCGGAATTTTCTGAAGAAAGGAGAATCTGTTCAGAATCTTCATCACGAGTCAGACATGATATTGCAAGGCAAGGGGTTAATCAGATAATGAAAAGAAGAAAGAAATTTTTATTTGGCTCCTGTGTTTTGCAATCAATGCAAAATAAAAATTTTCTACCGGAATTGCAACAAACCGGAATGAAATCTCTGTTAATATGTTCAATAGGCTGAAAATGATATAGAAGTACTTTTGAATTCGTTTAAACCCTGTCTAGTGGTAGAAGAAATCGCAACCCGGACGCGGTTTAAATCCGTCGAGAACAGTTCGACTTCGGCCGGTGCTTAACTTGTTCGTCGCGTTAATCCCCGGATATAAATAAATGAAAGTTTTATCTGGGGTGAAATCCGGGCGCGTCCGGTCGCGGGCGGACAAGCTGTGTGCTTCGCTTCAATCCATTAATAAGGTTGATCAGCATATTGCGCCGGTTGCACGAGGAGAGGTTCGTACAATGGCGAGTGTACATCGTCATTGGCACGTGAGCGCGATTCGTCGCATAATCGCCACGTCGTACACAACGTTTGAATATGCAAATGTACGAACGCGCGCATTATACGCGCGGTTCGCTCTAAATTCGACCAGTGAGTTGTACTGTAATTAATAATCATGCCCGTCGATCTATATGTATACAGAACAAACGACGATCGGCCGTCGGCGAACGACTTCTCCCGCCGAAGCGGCAGCCTCAAGGATTAGGTTACCGAACATTTCTATACAGCGGATTACAATACGTACATTCATAGTACATCCGCACGTTCATAAAATAATGTTTCATTAAACAAGAAAATTCTTTCAATAATAGAATCATAGAAAATCATAGAACATAGAAAAGACGTACGCGTGGACAACCACGCGCGACAGAACTGAAACTTCTTGCAGTCTAGTAATGTTTTCATAATTAATTTACTACCTTTAAAGACTTCATTGGTGAACTTTTAAGATTGTAGAATGTCAAATGAAGCCTTGGCTACATTCCCATTTCAGTTTTATGCAGGTTTGATGCTTAAATTGTTAGTTATTAACAAATTTTGGAGAAGTGGTATGTTATGTATGTCTGTCCTTGTCGCATCGAGAGTTGTTCCTGATCTTGTTGTCGCTTCATTAGGATTATTTACCATTTCCAATCTTAATTTACTACTAAACATTACTAGACTGCAAGAAGTTTCACTGTCAAAATGTTTTAGGTTAGTTTAGAACAAAGGTTTGGATAATTCTTTATAACTCTTTCAGTCGGAACGAAATCCGATGAGAAACTGCATGTGAAAGTAGCTGGAGGCTGATTCTATGTTATCCAATTCCAAATGTTCACAAAGTAACTCTGGTTAATTAGTTATTAACAATTGTTACGCGGACTGATTGTTTCGGAAGATCCCATAATGCGTAAAACAAGCAGGGTGAACTGTGCGACAAGTACAGACATACGTAACATACCACATCTCCAAAATTTGTGAATAACTAACAATTTAAGCATCAAACCTGCATAAAACTGAAATGGGAATGTAGCCAAGGCTTCATTTTACATTCTACAATCTTAAAAGTTCACCAATGAAGTCTTTAAAGGTACTAAATTAATTATGAAAATGTTACTTGTCAAACTATTTGAGGTTAGTCGCGAAATTTCAACACTTCCGTAACGCTAGAAAATTGTAGCCCCCTCAGCAAAGAAGTTTCACTTCAAAAATCCATATGTTACTCGAGTAGTGTTCCCCGAAAAATGAATTTTACTAACGATGGGATTTTTAAAAAATCGAGTTTTTCGGCTTTGTGAAGGGCACGTAACCCCATAACCGGATCTTCCGGGTCGGCGTAAACCCCAGAAAAATTGCAGCTAAATTATTCACTTACGACTGCCATGGTAATCACGGTGGCCCTTTAAACGTCCCGCTCGACGGTACGCGTGTAATAAGCGTGTCTCTCTGGATGAATATAATGGCTTCTCGGAAATTTCACTCTTAGCGGGGAATTACCAACACGAGCGGAATAAAATTACACGCTGCCGAACGCTCAGCCACCAACAACAAATTCGTCTCTCGCGAGGATTCTGCCGGGATAAATCTCTGCTAGGCTCTTTCATTCGGTTATTCAAATCTCCATTTTCATCGCTTATTTTATGAAAATCGTAACAAAAGGAACGTTTCCTTTCACCGGAAAGATTTCTCGCAATTTTTACCGCACTTTATTCAGCGGTATTAAACATGAACACATGCGAATATCATTTTTTTGGGGGGAAATTTATTTTCTTGTTCAATAGGTTGAATATAATAAGACAGCTAAATTGCACCCACTCGTTTTTCTCATAAATGCATAAAATCCGAAATAAATTGTATCATGCGAGACGAGGGCCTTTGTTAATTTCTGTATTACGAAAATATAGAATAAAAATGTATATCACCTTTACACACGGTCCCTTCGAAACGGGTTTCTTATTTTCGTGAGAAACGAGGTGAAATATAAATTTCGATACGCTATATGAGCCGTATGCAAAATTGTGTCGATACTTGGGACGTTATCGATGGAAAAAGCGGTGACAGTAGCATGGTTTCGTCGATTCGATACCTAGGAAAGTGAAGAAATATCGGCAGACATTGTGCCAACATGGTGACAATAAAAACCGAATAATCTACCGACCATCTGTATGTATAATCTACACATTTTTCGACGAGCCACCTCATCCTACGAATAGCAATATAAATTTTCCGACGAGAATTCACCTAGTCATTTCTCGTTAAACTTTTTACTGTAATGCACTTTCGAAATATAATTTTAATGAAACAGGAAAACTTTTCCTGTCCCTTTCTTGCCTAAAGAAGAAGTAAAATGAGCTGTGAAAATATAATTCAAAAATATAATTATATTGTACGTGAATATTGTAATAAAAATAAATCCTGATGTTATTATAAAAACTTTTCCGGTCCCTTTCCTTACCCGAAGAAGAAAAAGAACTGTGAAAATATAATTAAAAAAATATATTTATATTATATATGTATATTGTTAAGAAATAGATAATTCTATTAATTCGTATCGCAAGAACTTCACAAAGAAAGCCACGTTTAAAGAGAATGAACGATTTTAGTAACACGCGTGCAGATGGTATCGATTACGTAACCCCGGAACGTAATGCTCGATAGACATAAAAATTTGTTCGAGCCGTGACACCGGTATCAACCTCTTTGTCGTGCCATAGGAAACATGATTTGACGTAGTAACTTCTATATTCGATAACCTATTTACGCTAGAGTACCTGGATAACAATTCGGGAGCACGTCGCTTATCTTCAACACCCGAGGGACATGAACCACCTAGGGCAACACACGCCCCTGGTTTTCCGAGGCCACTCGAAATATACAGGACGCGCAACAAAGTGGATCGAAGCTGCTGTGTGTATACACGCCACCACTCTCCCCCCTCCCCCCGGAATAAAACGAAAAAAGCCTGACAAACATGAATTTTTAAATTGTTCTGGAAAACACCGCTCGGTAATTGTGAACGATCGATTGCTGTAACAATCATGTTGTGTGTTTACGTTCACGGTCTGGGTAACTTAGCGGTTGCAAGGTAATCACTTTGTTACAAAACGGGCTCTAAGCTTCTGAAAAACCCCAGGTTCCTTTTTCCAGCTCTGCAAACTATCGATTCTTTTCCTTCGATAACACGAAATACACTTTTTTAACTTCCCGATTTTATAGGGAAGTTATTGTAATTACCCCGAAAATCGAAAATCGAATTTTTAGCAGATCTTCACGTTTCATGGTCATTGGAGTCATTTTAGACTATTTTTATCAAAATGTCGGTATGTGTGTGTGTGTGTGTGTGTGTGTGTGCGCGCGTATGTCCGTTTCTATGGTATCAAATTTTTCGTTAACGTTTTCAGAAAAAGTAACAACGCGATCGGAATGATGAATGATGCAATCGATGTGCCCCGCTGTAACTTAGAGCTGATTAGATTTTGGTCCATTTTGGTCAAGTAGTTTTTTAGTTTTTTTAGTTTTTTTCGAAAGAAGTTCATTCAACAATGCAATTTATACGAGAGAACGGAAAGTTTCCACCGAAGAAACAAACGTAATTAATTACACAAAAAAATTTTTTTTCGATTTTTTTAAAATTAGAAAAAAAAATTTTTTTTTAAAATCTTTTTTTGTACCTTAAGATGATGTTTCCGCTTACAATAATCGAAAATTATCCCAATGCAAGAGTGAGTTAATCATCTCTACTCCCGAGAATACATTTTCAAAGAATATCGATGAAAGTACAAAAAAAAATTTATATTACAATCTTTAAAAAAACAATCAGTTCAAAACGAATTATTAACTGAGATTAAATTGAAAATTAATATGAACTATATGATAATTATTAATAACAGTGATGAAAACGGATTGGTTAATGGAGCATGCGGAATATTAAAATTTATTACTTTTCAAGAAAATACTAAAATTCCGTCTATATTGTGATCAGATTTTCAATTGGCCAGAGTAGGAGTGAAAGTAAGAACCCGTTATCGTGATTATATGAAAAATGCAAATATTGATCAAAATTTAACACCAATAATAAAAATATCGAATCAAGTAAATATGTCGAGTGAGGAAAAATATCAAATCACACGTAGTCAATTTCCAGTGGTTCCTGCTGAAGCGATTACGATTCATAAAAGTCAGGGATAAAAAACATACGAGAAAGTATGTTTGGATTTTAAAAAATCAGAAAGGCCAACTTTACAAATGTTGTATGTAGCACTGAGCAGAGTTTCAAAATTGAGCGCGGTTTATATATTTCGGGACAATTTAAATTAACAGTATCGAAGAAAACCAAGATCAATACTGCAACCCCGGATAATGATGAGTTGTATCGTTTGCGAAAAACTAATTAAGACAATTTATATTGCAACATTAGTATGCTATAACAAGGAACCAAGCGAGCAACGAGCATACGATATTGGTTTAATGCGACGCCATATAGCAAACATTTTGATAAGTAGAAAACTATTGAATTTCCCTGAAAACGTATAATATTCTTAAAACGTACACTTAATAAATAATAATAATAATATACAGCAACTAATGAATCGGGAAGTTCTTTGTGTGGCTCGTGGAGAGTCACACACAAAATGAAAGACATTAATAGCTGTGGGCCCTACTAGGATTGCGTACCACTAACATTCTCGCAAGAGCAGTCCTGCCCGCGAGCTCGCGAAGCGAGCGAGCAACAACAACCCTACTCGCGAGCGAGCGAAGCGAGCGAGCAACAATAGCCCTCTAGTTTATAATCTAAAGCCATATGATTAATATGTCAAATAGTTTTGAATTACTTTTGTTAAATGCTCCATGAAGATTTAATCCTTTGCACACGCATTCAAAGTAGTTTTAATATTAGTAAATTCGTCTGTATTCTATAAATTGTAAAAACAGGTACAATTTGATCGTAAAATAAATATAAATGATCTGGGTTGAAAGGAATATCTTGATCTCGGAATTAAAATTGCTTCGAGTCCAAAGGGTTGAGAACGACGATCGATTAAGAACGTGTCTGTAAAAGATAGCTGGAAGATCAATCTCATAATTTTCGAGTAGTATTTCAGGTTAAAATTGTTTTTAAAAAAATGGATAATGAATTGTTGGCAACCGAAGATCGAATAAGGATTCTTTTTAACAGCTGATCCAATGATTACCTGATCTCCGACAAGTTGATTTCTGAGGACATCACAACCGCCCCTGCATTGCGCCGTTAAACTCGATCTGGAAGAGGAAATACAATTGTATCTCTACCCCCCATGTTCGAAGTCCGATAACTCCTGTCTCGATTCTGTCGGAACAACTAATTTATATTTCGTTCTTGCCAGACACGTACATAACCTATCTATCCGTCGCGTCGATCGCGGACAAATATAGCGATCATATTGAATTTAGAACGATGAGAGAACTTCAATTTTCGTATTCACCTTAAGCTTCGAAATTATCGGGGATGAGAGTGTAACGAGTTTCATTAATTCAGCTATATCGCTGCTACTGTTTCTCGTTAGCCTGTGTATTTTTTTTTAAAAATAGAATCAAGTTGCTTTCATGTCGCAGCAGTCGCTCGCAATAAAGTCAAATAAATTTGAAACAGTAATTCTGGAAATACGTGGTATTCCTTGAAAAGGACAGTTGTAAAATGCGCAGCGTTATGCGAGTTATGAAAGATATTTATCCTTCCGAGGATTGAAGCTACTTTTAAAAAATGGTGGTGCAACAGTGGAATTTCAAAATGTCCGCCGACGTTTCTATAAAAGAATACGAACAATAAATTATGATAAATATATAATAATTCTTTTCGTAAATCGGGTCAATTTGGAACTGGAGCAAACCACGGTGAAACAACGCGATCTTTCCCAGAAGGACAGAGACTTTCGTAATTTATTAAAATTCTTAAAAAAATATTTAGCACAATTGAACGATAAAATGAAGCTAATACGTAACACGCGTACATTGTTTAGAGCAATAACAACATGCATCGAAAATACCAGTGTGGAATACCTGAGGAAACACCGTGTATGCGGCGAGGCGAGGCCGCTGTTCGCATTTCAATGCGCTTTTCGCTTATTCCGACGAAAATACGAATTTTCAAACAAGAATCGATGTGGCATCGTGTTTACCGCAGAATCGTTAATTTAGATTTAATGGGAAATCATAAAACCGCTGCGAGCCACGCTATTTGCCGACGCCGATAGAAAATTCTTTTCCCTGTTATATTCCCCGGAACGATGAAATCTTAATTCCCTGCAAAAACGCGCAATCGATAAATTATTGTTCGGAAATATGTGGCGAACAGCCGGTTATTGTGGCGGTGAAAACAAACCTGGAAATGCCTGTCGTCGACCTGTTTGAAGATTTTTCGCGTGCTCTCGTGGGTCACACCACGCATTATGAATTCCCGCGCAAAGGCTGAGAACTTAATCGCCTGCAACATGCATGAAATCACGTACGTCTCGTTCCCTGAACCTGATCGTGGCGTTCTTCCCAGCATTTGCATTCGTTCGCGTCCACGTTGCTTGCTCGGTGTTTCGCCGAAATGATATATCGTTAATTCCCATCGTAAATTTCGTGACAACCATAGGGCGAAACAGTTCCGCCGAGGAAGATGGTAACGAATAAAAACACCATAAAATCACGCAGACGTTGGAAACAAATAAATTGATATTTAACTACAGCAGTTTTGTCTTCCATTGCTTCGAGCTTCTCTGTATTTTCATCGAAATTAAACGCACACTGAATGGGTTACGCTGCCATTCATTTCTGAGAAATACGGTTCTCTTTTGCAAAATCGTTTCTTTGAGATGAAAAAGGTGCCGGAGACCGAGCTCGAAATAATGAAAGCGCTTTTCATTCAACGAAGTTCATAACAGTTCCTTTTATATTAATGTACTTGCTATGAATTGCGTGTAGATCGTCGACGTTTGTGTGCAATTTACGCTGAAACATGGCTGTTAGAGAATATACTAATTCAACGCAATTTATTACTATAACAAATTTTCTTATAGAAGGATAATAACGACTGTAATCAATTCTTAGAGATACAGATAAACTCTTCAAATATATTCGAAATTTATATTCATAATTTCCTACCTTTATCATACACCTTTAGAAGTGATTTTTCTTGTCTGACTGCGTTGAATCAATCGTTTTTGAATGTTAAAATAGTTCAGGGGTAGTTTATACCTGCTTACGTTCATCTTTTGGTTTGGAAGATAGAAATAGCACACGCAACTAAATTAATTCAGTCACGCCAATACAAAAGACACGCGTTTTCTGGTGCAAATGATCTCTTAAACTGTCAAAAAATGCCGACGAACCGATGAGTGAGAAGCTTCATGAACTGAGAGCACTCATGTGCTGAAACTATGAAGATGGATTTTCAGTTACAGCGCCTAATTGAAAAGAAAAACTATTTGTAATCGTTGAATGCGCCACGTTTGGCGAACGCGTCACAGGTTGGCCACCCCTGCATTAGTTGAATGGCTTGAACGTGCATGACAGCGGACCGCGTATGTCTCGAATCTTTAATTACGTATTTCCAGGACCGCTCGACAGCCAACACAACAATTATTGACAGACCACGGCGGACAATTGTTTCGCATCACAATTTGTCCCCCTTCGTCTAGCAATTGAATTGGAAGTTTGTCGAGTTGCGGATCGAATTACAAGACTCCATTGCCCGCGACCGATCCGAATTCTTCCGGTGGTTATTTCCAACATTTCCAACAAACCGAAATACATGAATATCCCCGTAGTTGACGTGCCGAACCGTTAAGATAAATACCACGGCGCAAGAATGGCGCTGACTAGACGTACAACGTTCATCCGACCATATTGCGCAGCTATTTCCGGAATTTGCATCTCTAACTCCCATCCTCTATCGTTTCTCCTGTTGTATTGCTTTGCGCGGCCAGCAAATATCCAAGAAGAACACACCGTTTAGCAAGGAAACGTATTCCCACATCTCAATACACGGCGCTCGCCTTGTTAGCACGCGCATTTGTCACGTTGAGCGGATCTATTCTAACGAAACTGACAACGTGTACCTCTCCAAATGGTAATTGGACTGCACGTTGTTTCCAAGGGAGTTCGATTGTAACGTATCTCCGTGACGTTTCAAACTTCCCTTCGTCCAGGAATTGTTGTTGCTCACGGACATCTATTTCATTCGCTCGCCGTCAGTTGGCGAATTTCATTTGTCATCCACTTCATTATAATAATACAAAAAAGTTTCTAATCACTGAAACCGTAAAATAAATCGTAGGGCAAAGGGTTAAGGAAAGAATCGGCCTCTAGACGATCAATATTATCGTCAATATATTGCACTATAATTGATATTGTACAATAATATTGACTCAATCAAAAAGAGTTTGATTTTTATTGTACAATCTCGTAAATATTGTTTCGTCTGTGGGTAATATCCCACAATATTGATTCAGTTCTATCTTCACAGTCGCAAAGTGAACATGGAATTTTCAAGTATGGCTGCCAAGGAAAAAAAGGAAGAAAGAAAATTCATTTTAGAATGTATCGAGGTGTGTCAGAGGTATAACCATTCTCAACAGTTCACCAAATAATGTACCATCTAGTCGCAGATAGTTTCGAAAATCAGTTGGTTCACTTATTCTTAGATCACTTAACAAATTTTCATGAGTGTAGTCATTTCTCTTTTTAAACCATTCCTTCATCCACCTGTGCTTCTTTTTCTCCTCCTTTCCCCTCATTTTTCCAAACAGTTCCTTTTTTAAAGCTATAACTAATGCAATAGCCACACAACTTGCTTTCTTCTTATTCACATGTTAACTGCAGTGTCATCAGTCGTTCACCAACTTATCGGGCAATAATATTGTCTCGTGTGGGTGAGCCAGCAATATTATTGTGCCATATATTGACGATATTATTCGTCAATAGTGTCTAACAAAATTACACTGTAAATTTGGGGTTATGTTCGCGGCGCACCGGTTCGATCAAATTATACACTAAATAGCAATTTTTACCACGTTTTTATTAGCTCGCTTTCTTGTTTGTTTGTTTGTTTGTCTGTTTGTTCGGTGGCAAATTTTGCAATTGATTTTAAACTAACTTCCTGATGAGCTAGAGACTTGAAATCGGTTACATGGCTCAGAACTGGATGACAATGCATTATTCAAAAAAAAAATTGTTAAAAAGTCTATCCGTTTCGGAGATATAACAATTAAATATTTACCTTTTCACCCCCCCGCGAAACCTACGTCATCGCGTTCAACAGTCGCCACTCCGCGCGACAGCGCTCCCTACTCCACTACCCGTTCCCTCTCTGACTCATCCCCACTCCACTGACCCGATTCGCACCGAAGGAGCTCAGTGTGCGTCAGTGTGCGTTTGAGCTCCGTGCGGTGTTTATAAAGTTACTACGTACTATTATACTATAATGTTTGTTTACCAATCGAAGGGACAGTTACACCGAGATTTTCGGTCGAACCTTTATCTTTGACATTTTACCACGGCGTTTCGATGTGATGCGGTTCCAATACCGTCTGAAATTTACTACATGTCTCTGTTATAATCTTGAAATAATGTCTACAAAAAAGGAGCAGTTCGTTAATGATGATTTTCACAGAGAAGTCGCCAAATCACCAGGTATGCCATTAAATATTTTACCACGTTTTTATTAGGTCGCTTTCTTGTATGTCTGTTTGTCTGTTCGGTACAAATTTTACAACTGATTTTAAACTAACTTCTCGATGAGCTAGAGACTTGAAATTTTAAACATAGCTCAGTACTATATGACAATGCAGTATTTAAAAAAAATTTTTTTAAATTTACAACAGCCTACGGGTTTAGGAGATATAAACTATTAAAAATTTAACCGTTACACGTCCCCATGCGACGACCGGTAGTGACCACTCGGATCCCACTCCACTGACCTGCTTCGCACCGAAGCAGCTCAGTGTGCGTTCGAGCTCCGTGCGGTGTTTACAAAGTTACTAGATAATTGGTATACTATAATGTTTGTTTACCAAGCGAAAGAACAGTTACACCGAAATTCTCCTTCGAACCTTTATCTTTGACATTTTACCACGGCGTTCGTTTTCGATATGACGCGTCGCAATACCGTCTGAAATTTACTACATGTCTCTGTTATAATCTCATCAAAATGTTCAAAATCGATTATAAAATTTCACACATGCAAGACTAAAAAGCAGAAAATAATTATTTAAATAAAAATAAATTTTTTAAAAATACCACGTTTTTAAAACGGACTAAAAAGTATAAAATAAAATTTTTAAAAGCGCCACGTTTACAAAACGGACTAAAAAGTATAAAATAATTTTTTCTAGCCCCATACAGATTCCTAACCCCTGAAAATTTGTGATTGTGAATTTTTAATAGCTAAGAAAATACTTGTAAGATTTAAAACGAAAAACGTGGGGCGCAAGATAATACATAGTAAGGAGTGTAGAGAGTAGCTGCCGCTGAGAAATCTCGTACAACACTTCGTATCATTTGCAGTGCAATAAAGTTATTAGTGATTTAGTGTTCATTCATCAATTATCTATTGCATGCGCCCCGCGTTTTTCGTTTTAAATCTTACAAGTATTTTCTTAGCTATTAAAAATTCACAATCACAAATTTTCAGGGGTTAGGAATCTGTATGGGGCTAGAAAAAATTATTTTATACTTTTTAGTCCGTTTTGTAAACGTGGCGCTTTTAAAAATTTTATTTTATACTTTTTAGTCCGTTTTAAAAACGTGGTATTTTTAAAAAATTTATTTTTATTTGTAGACATTTATCAAACGTTCGATTCGGGTTATGTTAGCGGCGCACCGGTTACTGATGAGTCCTCTAGCGGGTCTAGGACGAAATACACCACCATCCTTTCTTCTTTTTCTCTTATAGAAAACATTCTATAGCAAACGTGTCTCAGGACGTAATGATTCAAATCCGAATCGAACGTTTGATAAATGTCTACAAAATTGCTATATAGTGTATAATTTGATCAAACCGGTGCGCAGCGAACATAACCCCAAATTTATTTGAAAAATGTACGATCGAGAATAATTTCTTATTTAAAATTACACTGTTCCTGTAAACCTGTTGCTGCCGCTGCGAAGTGTCATTTTCTTTATCGGAGGACCATTGGTGTTCCAAACCAATTATCGCAAGCCGAACGGAAAAAAAATCCCGTCGCGCGCGCTCTAATATTCAAGGCAGTGTAACGATCCAGCCGTGGAACGACTGGCAAAAGTTTGTAGCATCCTCCGCGCGCCCCCGGTGTAACGACGGGCACAGAGTCGTAATGTGGGAAACCATCAGTGGAAGCTCGTGGCACGGCGTGCATGTATGTCCATTCGTTTCGAGCGTTTTTCCGCGGACGACTTTCGTTGCGAGTCGTTTGAAACGTGTCTCCGGCGTGTTTCGCGTCGCTTCAAGGGAAAGGGATCGCTTCTCTTTTATTCGCCGGTACGACGATAATGCGGCGGGGAACGCCGAGCGAACGTTTTGCGAAGAAGACTGCTCTACGTAGAACCTTGCCATCGCCGACGCCGTTCGTTCTCGTTAAGAATATTACACCGGAAACGGTCGGTTCAAGGCGGATGCAGATGTTGTCCAGATTGTACGAGCCGTCCGAATACTCATATCATCGCATTATCCGGCTATACGATCGATAAAGTCTAGATAATCGGATTACCTTGATCCTAACGTTCCCTCGTTACTCGTTTATTCCGTTGGCGAACGCGCGCGATAGTCACGCGAGCGGAGCCGAGAACCGTAACAAGACGCGAGGACACCAAAACTTTTCACGAGCATCGTCGCCCGTTTATTACGCGAAGTTCACGGGGAAAGTCTTCAGGCCTCGGTAACGTCCGAGACATTCTATTTTCATGCGCTTTTATTATTGCGGCTCCCTGAATTGCTCTCCTGCTTTGCCTTGGCCCTATCTGTCCGCGCAAAGTAATTCATGGCGGCGTAGTTTCATTTTGGCCCGGTCCATAGCGCGCCGAACCATTGACAAAAATCGGAAAAGTCACTGCTTCATATCGATTTAAAATTATGTTCATACTATGTCAAAGTGTCCAAATAAATCATTTAAAAAAACAAAATTTTTTAAATTCAGTAGGAAATTAGTTACAAGCGAATCTGTAAGCGAATTTTAGGAAGATCAAATAGTACATCGGTACATAGCGTAATTTGTTTCCGTTTTGTTATGAACAAAAGACGTTTGTAAGAAACAATCTGTGTCAACTGAACATATTCTGAAAATTTAGTCAAAATCGGTCGACGTTGCAATGAGCTACAAACGTTTAAAGATAGTAAACATTGCAGATTTTCACCATTTTCGGCATACATCTCTCAATGTCTGTCGTTTCTTCTTGCATCAACCGATTTTGACGAAATTTTCAGAATATGTTCAATTAACACAGATCTACAAAACGTATTTGTTAAATTTTCAATATAGGTCCACATAATGAAGTTGTATAATGCAACTTTTAGTATTTCTTCTACAATTCCGATCAGTTGCTATCTATGAAAAAAATGTATTTTTATGTATTATTTCTATATACTTGTTATTATCTATTATACTTATATTTTTCGTATACTTATATATTAATAATGATACCTAAAAATTGTTACTACCATGTAATCGTAAGCTTTGCTTAAGTATGATTACACATTTGTTTATAAAAGCGAAGTATGATTGAAGAATACGAATGTTATAAGAATTTAAAACGAAGTTTCAATTTAAAACGAAGTTTAAATATCGTTTTTCAATGTTTAAATAAATGACTATATTTATAACAATATCATATTGAGATTGATTTCAATATAAACTAGAGGGCTATTGTTGCTCGCTCGCTTCGCTCGCTCGCGAGTAGGGTTGTTTTTGCTCGTTCGCTTCGCGAGCTCGCGGGTAGGTAGACTCTCTCCAAGAGTCACACAAAGAACTTCCCGATTCGTTACTCCTTCGCCAACATCGCTAACATCGTTTTTTTTTTTGTACTTTCATCGATATTCTCCCAAAATGTATTCTTCGGAGTAGAGATGATAAATTCACTGTTGCATTGGAATAACTTTCGATTATTCAAAGCGGTAGCATTAGCATCAGTTAAAAAAAAAAAATTTTTTTTAATCTAAAAAAAAAATTAAGAAAACAATTTTTTTTATGTAATTGCGTTTGGTTCTTTGGTGGAAAATTTTCATCCTCCCTTATAAATTGCATTGTGTAGAATCAACTATTTTCAAAAAAAAATCTAAAAAACTACTTGACCAATATGGACCAAAATCTAATCAGCTCTAAGTTACGACGGGGCACTTCGATTGCATCATTCATCATCCTGATCGCGTTGTTACTTTTTCTGAAAACGTTAACGAAAAATTTGATACCATACAAACGGACATACGCACACACACACACACATACAAACATTTTGATAAAAATAGTCTAAAATGATTCCAATGACCATGAAACGTGAAGATCTGCTAAAAATTCGATTTTCGATTTTCGGGGTAATTACAGTAACTTCCCTATGAATCGGGAAGTTAATTAAGAAAACCCACTGTGTTTGATGTCTCTATCATAAACAGAACAAAAGTTATTGAATTTTGTCCAAGAAACAGGCATTTCGGCGCACTGTGCGGTCTCCCGATTTCCCGGCGAGTCCGTGACCGTCAAAATTATATCGATGCCTGACGCATCTGTGGATTCAACCAGAATCTATACCCAAAATATTTTTGATATAGAAAATCTAATAATGAACTATCTGCGAACTGATAATTAATGTAAAAATATCGTGCAGCAAACGTATATATTTTATAACTGCTGGTAGTTGTACGGTGGTAGGAGCGCCGTGACGTTTCGTATAAAATTCTTTGGAAAGATAAGATTTGCGTGTGAGAAGCAAAAGTTTGTACGAAGCTTCAAATAGCCTGGCACACAGTCTGAGAAACATTCTCTGCTTCCTAGAAAACTTTTGACAGTCCTCCGGATAATGTGTGGGCTTGTCGTTGCTTTGAGGGGAAATTAGGTTTTCAACATTTTCAAAAAACTTACACTATTCTTACATGTTAGAAAATATTATGCTTCCAAGTAAATGTTCGAACAAGAAAATTATTTTAACAAGACGATGCAAAGCAGTTATTTTTAATGCTCGATTTCCACAGAAATCGCAGCCGCTTTAAGAACCGGACTGAAGCTTTGAAATGCTTAAAAAAGTCTGTACATAAATAAAACCGAGTAGTCACAATAACCAAAAAACAAAAATAATAAATAAATGGCGTAAAGTGTGCGCGGGGCGATCAGGTGTATCATAAACGTCCCCATGCGTCAGGATAAAATATAATGTACGGCAAGTTACGCGTTTAGGCAGTTAAACTTACCGGCGCGGCCCAATAAAACAGTTTTTCCCCGTTCCAGCATCAGAAAGTCTGCAACACCGTTCCGAAGCGGTGTGCCGCGTTTCCCGGTCGTTTTACTCGATTCCTGAATAAAAGTGCCGCATAAAGGGGACTTTGTTTAACGAACGCGGCAAGTGTGCCGCTCTCTCGGATATTTCTTTTTTGCCCGGGCCGGTTTCCCTTCTAATGAAAAGTTCCGCCCGTAAAAGAAACATGCATCGCGGCACCGACTTCATTCAGGCACCCTTTAAAATTTTTAGATAACCACCGGAGTGGTTCGTAATCCGTACCAGCATGTCTATCGTTTTAACCACGAAAGATAAATAGAGCATGGCGGGTCTGGGCCTCTGGCCCCCAGTTGCGTTGTATCGTTTTGCTACCTGCACGTTTAGGCTGTTCCTGATTTTTCAACCTCCCATTTTCTCGTCTCTTCCGTCTCACAGTAGTAAATGTTTCGATTTTAGGTGGACAAAATTATTTTTGAATAATTTATATCCTCTTGATACTTGATAATTCCTATTATGACATTTATTTTTTTGTTATAAAGGAATTGAACATAAAAATGATAACAAACGGATATTTTTCTTATATTTATATATTTCTGACTTATAGAAGGTAAAGTCTGTGAATATAAGAAAATTACTTTAATATGATTACTCTTTTTAAAAATTATAATTACAGTAACTTAATTACATATAATATTTGTATTACAAACTATAATTAAGCGATCTAATCGGACCGGATTTCTCAATAAGTAGCAGGTTGTAGCAGCTAGTTTTTCTTCGACATTGTTAGGTAATTCATATAGATAAAATATACAAAAATATTGCAGCTTGAGTATGCTTGAGTCAAAGTATAATCTCACTTTATTAACTCATTCATAAAAGAAACGCTTTCGATTATAGTTTATTTTATTTATAATACTTCCTCCATTTAGTTTTAAACTAAAACGAGAAAATATAAATTAGTTTAATATGTACTTACTTTTCATTTTTCAATGCACGACACAAAAATTCACCGCAGTTTCGGAACATTCAACTAGTTGTTAATGGATGAAAAATGGAAATAATGAGATATAATGTTAGAATTATTTAGTTCAGTATGTCTAATAATATATTTTCTCAATTAAATATGTTTTTCAATAATTGAGAAAAATTATTTTTGTCCAGCTAGAATTAGACATTTTACCACTGTGCGTCTGTCGCTTGCTGAGAAAATCGTGTGTGCCAAATTTAGAATTAATCGAGAGCTAGACTGCGTAGCTTTCTGCATTTATGGCTTCTAAAAATGTTGGAATATAAAATTCCACAGAATTTAATACGAATTTTATTTGTTCCAGATTTATAAAGACCACCGCTGAAAATAAGATGCGATACGAATAAGAAAATGTTTGTTCCCACTTTCTTGAGATTTGCCTGCAAAAATTAATTTGCTACTGTTCAAATTTGGTTACTTATGCTTTTTACCGCATAAAACGAAAAGAAGGCACGAAGAGAAAGAGCCTATTTTGTCACCAGAGAAATCTTGAATGTAATTTTCGAGCCCTGTGGCCAAGGACCAGCCGAGTACAGGTGTGCCTGGTATTTGCATCGGCCGGTGCATCAAGTTGCAGAGAGCGCTATGCAAACTCCTGAAATGGCGACACACGAGGCCACCTCTTGGTCCGGCGACGCTTTGCACTCGATTCCCAAAATGTTTGCACCGGTTATAGAATGCGATTCCGTTCACCAGGTTACACGGATTCGCCGGCCGTCAAGGAACCCTACCTTCTGTCATGCTGATATGTTTCTCGCGTCAGTTTGAAATAGCGGACTCGAGTGCACCGGTCTCAGGAGCTCCGAGTTTCCTCTGCACAATTTGCTGCAACGTACTCGCGCGTGGGTGTATACGTCCGCACTACCGCTTGTAATTATTCGAACGACGGATTCGAAGCACGACCGAGAACGTCTAACGACCCTTTGTAAACGTTATTCTTTATTATCGCGTAAAATACCGACCGAATAACAATTTGTTCCGAGTTTAATCGAGCGTGAAACTTTCGAATTATAAAATACCATTTCTAAATACGTCCAATTTCAAGTTTGCAGGCAGAAGGCAAAATTACTGAGCAAACGTGATGCAGCATTCAATTTTCGTCGAAGGTTTGCGCTCGTGATATTTCACGCTAGAACCACTTTTCTAATTACAGTAGGACCTCGATCAACCGGCTTGATCGGGAGACAAACAGCCCGCGTAAATTAAGGCCCGATGGATAATCGAGACCCGAGGAAATAATTAAAATGTACCTTACATTCCAAAATAAATTCTTCATTTTTGGAAATTTATTTCCCTTCATAATATAGGGTAAACTGTACAATGATTGGCGCCTTAAGCCAAAATCTTAGTAACAATCTTTTTATATTTTTTTGTAATGTTTAAACGAGCTTAACTTGCTATTATTATAAGCTAATAGACATTTTTCTACAAAATCAAACAGTTTTTAGAATCATAAATCTTTTATTATAAAATGTATTCATTGAATAACGATCGTAAGACAAATAGTACAGTCATTGGCACATTTGGTACAGTTATTGGCACACAACATGTATCAGTTATTGGCACTGAAGAACTGAATAGGAATTATTAACTAAATAAAGATAAATAATGGAAATAGTTTGTACTGCATGTAGGTTTAAATTCTGCAGAATGTATAATTTACGTCTGAACTAATATCATCAACTTAATATGTAGAAATAACTTAAGAGACGGAGATAATGCTCAAAGAAGAAACAGAAAAATATTTTAAGGTTCACATGAGTCATCCGATGCAACTCTTCCTTTTGTGATGAATCTTCCTTTTGTGTAAATTTGAAATAATTTATTTTTGTTCATTTAAGAGAAGATCTTTATATGGTGTACATGGTGGAACGATCATTTCGAATGCGATCTTTGGCTTCTTTCTTTCTACTGCAGCCTTTTCTAAATACACAAACAGATAAAACAAATTAAAAATGCTAACAGCTTGAAGTAATGACTACGAAATTCTCGTCACATATAAGAATATGAGTGATTTGCACAAGTAGGTAAATAAATATTACAACGATTGACTCTCTGATGTCCATTGCAATGATTGGCACCTTATTATCCTATAGTGATTGGCCCCTTCAATGTACAATGATTGGCAGTGCCAAGAATTGATAATAAGACTTCTTTCAACGAATTAAAGTCATATTTCTAATTTGTTTTAATGATTCAAAGCATTAATCTTTCGAATATTAAAAAAAAATCCAAAACTGTATATCTAGTAATTGGCATAGGTGCCAATTAATTAAATTTCCATACAAATAAATGAACCATTCGTTGGCACCTGAAAATTTGAGGTTATGTCTGATAAACAGTAAGAAGTAAACGTTAAATAGGTTATTTGATTTATAATTAATCATATACGCACTTATTACATCTGTATTACAGTCCGAAAATAAGTTATACAACGATAAAGTATACTTACTCGTAACGAAAATTTTAACGAAACACTATTTACACTGCGCTGTGCTCATCCGTCGGTCTTACTGATTCTCCTCCAGCGTTGCTAACAGTTATATGTGGAACTCTGTTATGAAAACTTACAACGTTGCTTTGAAGTATAAATAAGAAGCGATATAAAATGATTTTCTATGCCAGTAATTCTTAATATTTGCCGTTTAAATCAAAAGTGCCAATAACTAGTGCAGTGCCAGCAATAGTACAGTTTATCTTAATCATATTTAAACGCATATTTGTTTATAACCGGGATCCGGTTAATCAAAGATCTACTGTACACATAATAAACAGTTGATTGATTAAAGGCAGAGTTCGGAAAAAATTTTATTTTTTCCAAGTGGATTTTAAAGCCACTTTATCCGAAATTTTTATTTAAATAAAATTTTTGCCCAACTCCGGGTACCAGTTACCGGATATTTTAGTGACCAATTTTATTTTTAACAATAAAGTAATACTAGGTACTCCATTAATTTCTAAAGAGTTTGATGACGGACGAGGGTTAATGGAAATTAGTGAATATTGCAATTGTTAGCCATTCGGTATCACTACTTGGGAGATCTCTTAGATCCAGTCACTTCTACGTAATTGAAGTGATTAACAAATTCTCCGTGGATACTGTAACTGCAGAGTTTCCCCGTTACAGTAATTGCACTTAATAATTACGTCAGACTAGTAGCGAGGTGTTGCGACCAAAATTCAATGAAACCGAGAGATCCTCAGATACACAATAATATCCCGGATGAAGACGTTCATGTATATGTATATGTTGCTTTAAGCTAGGTATCTGGTTAACGCACTAACTACCGTAGGGGTCGCCGTTGATCAGCACTTGACCTGTCAGTGGCGCCGTGGGAGTCATCGACGATCAAAGGCGATGGAAATCAAACGGATTCCGTAGAAAGATGATCGACACTTAACCTCTTCTACACGGCATTTAAGAGTACTTAAAAAATACTCTTTGGACCACTTACTTTCAGATGCTATCGCGATTAGAATACTTAATCATGCTGCAAGTCTTCTTCACGTAACAATCATTCTCGAACAACTTCGCAAGCGTATCTAATTTTCTTCGGTCAGTCTTCATTTTTTTTCGGAATAACTCCCAAATTGATTGATTTTTCAACAATAATTTCACCTTCGGGGAATCCATAATAAAACTCGTACCGATATTAATAGCACACAGAGTAGGGCAAAAATTTTATTGAAATAAAAATTCAATAGCAACAGCAATTTTAATAAATTGGGGTTATGTTCGCGGCGCACCGGTTCGATCGATTATACACTAAATAGCAATTTTGTAGACATTTGTCAAACGTTCGATTCGGATTTGAATCATTATATGTCCTGAGACACGTTTGCTATAGAATGTTTTCTATAAGAGAAAAAGAAGAAAGATGGTGGTGTGTTTCGTTCTAGACCCGCTAGAGGACTCATCAGTAAGGCTATCTAGCGGGTCCTGCCTTAGACACAAGTGTCGGAAGGAGGGACGTTAATATACTAATTGATGACATTTTAGTAACTTGCGAGAAAGTCGTTCAACGATTTGTACATCTTGTGGACAATGTCGAAACTAGGCCTTCTCGAACTTTTGTAGTTTTATCGCCAATTATGATAAATAAGAAATTATTCTCGATCGTACATTTTTAAGGATGTTCTGGAGGTACAATGGGAGACAAAAGTATAAGAAATTCGAAATGCATCAATACATGGCAATGACAGCCATTCATGAGTATATTTTGCATTAAACTTTTGCGAATACTATACCCTCTGTAGCTATATTCAGTGGTCTACACTTGTCGCGTTTCCATGCTAGTGAGAGACAACACAATAAATTTGACGTTTTGTAACAGTTTATAATTTTTTTGCTCCGTAACTGTTTAGTGAATCCTAATAAATTTTGAATATAATTAATTACATAATTTTTACTACATATACAAAAAAGCTGGAGTTTCTAGTTGCGTTTTTTCAAAGTTTAAATAGGGTTTGAAGTGGAATTTTATGAATTCTCCATAAGAAGACGTGTTAAAATGTGCAAACTTTAAGTTGCTATAATTCTTAAACGGTGCAGTGAATCGAACCCAAACTTTGGTAATTGCATTAATTTAGTAAGAATATCTTGTCAAATTTTCAAAAATTTTGTTGCGTTTTTATATGCCTCCAGAACATCCTTAAATAAATTTGGGGTTATGTTCGCGGCGCACCGGTTCGATCAATTATACACTAAATAGCAATTTTGTAGACATTTATCAAACGTTCGATTTGGATTTGAATCATTATGTCCTGAGACACGTTTGCTATAGAATGTTTTCTATAAGAGAAAAAGGAGAAAGATGGTGGTGTGTTTCGTCCTATACCCGCTAGAGGACTCATCAGTAACCAGTGCGCCGCGAACATAACCCGAATCGAACGTTTGATAAATGTCTACAAAATTGCTACTTAGTGTATAATTGATCGAACCGGTGCGCCGCGAACATAACCCCAAATTTATTTGAAAAATGTACGATCGAGAATAATTTCTTATTTAGCAATTTTAATCATAAACTAACAACTCACCCTCAATAACAAAATCGAATAATTTCCTTCGAAATTATTGTGTGAAAGAAGATTTTGAAGCTTCCATTTGGTGCAGCACAAATACTGAAAAGTCTGTTAATAGGCTACCGGTATAAAATGCTAAAATTGTATCTCCTCTCTAAAAAATTATTCGTAATGTTAAAAAATAATAATCTGCTTGCTAGGTTCGTCGAGATTCAAGTACACGATTTAAATTGCTTTGTGCGGAAGCGCACTCCACGAAACACACGTAATTCAAAAATATGTTGATTTCATGCACGAGTATGCCACTTGTTCGCTGCTTTCAGCGATAAAATATATTTGATTTGAATTCATTTATTCGAATAAAACTGCACCGCTCTTGTTCCGGCGAACGTGCTGATTCCGCAGAACGAGTTCCTCTATCGGAAAGATCCTCGAATTATAATTGACAGGCCGATATCGAAATATGTGGATTAGAAAAGATAACAAACTGGTGTAACAATTACCGGAATCGCCGGCCGTGTAATTCCACGTGCATCCCTAGCTAATTGGTTGAAACCTGAATGCCGTGGATACGAGCTAATTGAGAACGATGGAAGCCTGAATGCCTCTAATGATTCTTGTTGACCACTGATTGATTGAGGATCGACTGAAGACTGATGGAAACGTGAGGGAAGCTGTTAACTAGTTGTTCAACATTAATCAGTTAATACCTTCAATGGCAGTCGGACTTACTCTAATCTTAATTCTTGATCTCACTGTCGAAGATCGATCGATCGATCGGAGTTTCTTGTCGCATATCTCGATAACCACGTTCTACGGCGTTCTGCAACATTGTAGTCGCGTCAATACATCAATTTCGCCGTCTATCAACAAAGAACATGCACCGAATTAAAAATATAATCTGTTAAGCTGGCGTGCTAATTTGTAGAAACTACGGTTTGAATTTTCAGTGAAAGATAACGTGAACTTTGATGCAAACTCCTAATGTAAAACGTAAATATGGTTATGTTAATGGACCAGGAAAATATTTCAAGAAGAAAGGTTCAAGAGGAAATTAAGTTCCGCTCGTAACTACGTTATTAACTTGAATGTTCGTGCTTTCACTTTCTTCTGCTTGTCTCAGAAATTGCACTTTAATAGATGCGACCTTTGTTTATACAATTTCGCTTTTATTTCCTGCGGAACTGAGGATTCTTGTCGGAGAAGTGGTCGACGATATAATCTCTTTTCAGAGACTAGGTTCTGCAAACAGTTAGATACGTAATTTTCAAAAATGTGTTATTTTTCGTACGAATATGAAGACAGAAAATTTCGTATTTTTACCACGTTTTTATTAGCTCGAAATTCTCCGTCGAACCTTTATCTTTGACATTTTACCACGGCGTTCGTTTTCGATATGACGCATCGCAATACCGTCTGAAATTTACTACATGTCTCTGTTATAATCTCATCAAAATGTTCAAAATCGATTGTAAAATTCCACACATATAAGGCTAAAAAGCAGAAAATAATTATTTAAATAAAAATAAATTTTTTAAAAATACCACGTTTAAAAAACGGACTAAAAGGTATAAAATAATTTTTTCTAGCCCCATACAGATTCCTAACCCCGTACAGATAGTCCTGAAAATTTGTGATTGTGAATTTTGTATAGCTATAGAAATACTTGTAAGATTTAAAACGAAAAACTTGGGGCGCATGCAATAGATAATTGATGCATGAACACCTAAATCACTAACATTTTTATTGCACTGCAAATGATATGAACTGTTTTGCGAGTTTCCTCAGCGGCAGCTACTCTCTACACTCCTTACTATGTATTATCTTGCGCCCCACGTTTTTCGTTTTAAATCTTACAAGTATTTCCATAGCTATTCAAAATTCACAATCTTAGGTTAGGAATCTGTATGGGGTTAGAAAAAATTATTTTATAATTTTAGTCTGTTTTTAAACGTGGAGTTTTTAAAAATTTTATTTTATACTTTTTAGTCCGTTTTGAAAACGTGGTATTTTTTAAAAATTTATTTTTATTTAAATAGTTACGAACTACAGAAAGGTACGCAGTCGAAGAACTACTATCGCGAATAAATCTTCAGTTTTTCCGTGAATAAATAAGTTGATTTAGTTTGAAGGAGTTTCTACCGGGTCAGCGGTAAAGGTGCTAAAACTGGAATCGTATTCCATACGAATCGATTTTACGAGAGTCTTAGCCGTCGTGCTATCAATATTTTCATTGAAAGACACCGATCTCTCGCGTCAGGAAGCATCTCGTGTTCTCGTAACTGTGTCTAATTCAATTCGGAAGTGCATATGCCAATTGTTCGTCGGTAGTCGGGGGACACGCTGACATAGTGATATCAGGTCGGGAAATGTTCCGGTATCGACCGTTTCACCTGTGAAACTATGCGAATACACACAACGGGGAACTGCCGTCTCAGGAAACTTAATTACTCCGAAGTTAAACAGCCCTTTGAATTTCACCCGTGATTGCGACAAATGCAACAGTCGACTAATAGTTCCGTTCTAAATACTTCCCTCTTGTATTTTTCCCTCGTCTGAGCAGTTGCTCGTCTTACCATAAAAATAGAAATGAGACATTCTACCGAATTAGTTCGTAAAACGTGCGAGTAACAGGGATTAAACAATGATCTATTCTTCATTTCTAAATTAAACGCGCCCAATCAAAATTGCAACTGAGCCCGATCAATTCTGAAGCAATCGTACAGTTGTCGTAATAAAGAAGTAATTAATTTAATTAGTTGATCACTGCGAACAGCGATGTAATCCTCATCAAACTGCTCGTTCATTAATGTACAGAGTGAACCACGAATCGTGACCAGTAGAGATTACTCTGTTGTTAGCAGTCCGATTAAAAATATTTTCATCGGGTGTAGCATGGTTTCAAGAGAGCTTCCGCGTGATTATAGCAAATTTTTTGTCAACTCTTTTTTCATGATTTTTCAAGGTCACCTTAAATTTTTTGCGAACACACCTATAATTGTTTTACTTCTATCTGTTAGAGGATTTCAAGGCAAATTCGCGAAGTATCATAAGATAATAAAATTACAAAAAGTTGCTCTCTCATTTTTTCTTATTGCTTTACGAAATATGTGCTATAATAGATAAAAACATTGTCGATCGGACTGCTAATAACAAAGGGGTCACGATTTGTGGTTCACCCTGTATAATAGTATATACAGTAAGGAGCTTAAGGAGTCAGGAGCTTAAATCAGAATAACTTTTATATGAATGGACCAAACGACTTCAATTTCTCTGTGAGGCTAGAAGAATTAGTTTAGTAAATGACGTCTAATAAATAAGTTGAAAAAATGCATTTGGTCGGAATTGTGAAAAATGATAGTAAAAATTAATTTTTACAATTTTTTTCGCTGGGCTAATAACGAAAATTTAAAAGATGTGCTTGGTCAACTGCTATAAATTATATAAGCTCTGAAAATTTCATTGAAATTGGTTAATTGGTTTACGAATTATAAACGATCAAAAATGGTAAAACTTGCCACTTTATGGTACACTACAAATTACCACTTTCGATCGTTTATAATTCGCAAACCAATTAACTAATTTCAATGAAATTTTCAGAGCGTAGATAATTCATACCAGTTGACAAAACGCATTCTTTAAATTTTCGTTATTGGGCCAGCTAAAAAAGTTGCAAAAATCAATTTTTACTATTGTTTTTCACAATTCCGTCCAAATGCATTTTTTAAACATATTTTTTACACATCGTTTACTAAACTAATTCTTCTAGCCTTACAGAGAAATTGAAGTCTTTTGATCCATTCATAAAAAGTTGTTCTGATTTAAAGTGTGTGGAATCCAGCTATGCTCCTTCCTGTAAGCAGACTGCGGATCTTTATGAGTTTATGGCTTCTGAAAATGTTCAAGAAAGGGTAGAATATAGAATTCGACAAACTGATTTATTTCAGATCTGCAAAGGCTACTAAAATTCGTCCAGAATAATTGAAAATTGCATAAACATCCGCAGTCTCGTTATAAGGTTGGCTAGGATCACAGGATCAATGATTATGAACAATGTATACGTATAGAACCATTCCTTCGAAGAAAGTAAAATTCTACAGAGAAGAAAATCATGTTTTACAACGCTACAAAGTTGTAAAAATCAATCTATACTATTGTTTTTCACAATTCCGTCCGAATGCATTTTTTAAAAATATTTTTTACACATCATTTACTAAACTAATTCTTCTAGCCTTACAGAGAAATTGAAGTCTTTTGATCCATTCATAAAATAGTTGTTCTGATTTAAAGTGTGTGGAATCAGTTATGCTCCTTCCTGTAAGCAGACTGCGGATCTTTATGAGTTTATGGCTTCTGAAAATGTTCAAGAAAGGGTAGAATATAGAATTCGACAAACTTATTTATTTCAGATCTGCAAAGGCTACTAAAATTCGTCCACAATAATTGAAAATTGCATAAACATCCGCAGTCTCGTTATAAGGTTGGCTAGGATCACAGGATCAAGGATTATGAACAATGAATACGTATAGAACCATTCCTTCGAAGAAAGTAAAATTCTGCAGAGGAGAAAATCATGTTTTACAACGCTACAAAGTTGTAAAAATCAATCTATACTATTGTTTTTCACAACGCCGTCCGAATGCATTTTTTCAAAATATTTTTTACACATCATTTACTAAACTAATTCTCCTAGCCTTACAGAGAAATTGAAGTCTTTTGATCCATTCATAAAATAGTTGTTCTGATTTAAAGTGTGTGGAATCAGTTATGCTCCTTACTGTACATAGGAATTCTAACGTCTAGCATAGCTTTATTTTTCACGCAGAAGTAGCTCGAGACAGCCTGCGCTGGGAACTCCGCTCTACCGAAAATTGACTATGAATATTTGATAGGTTTGGACAGATGTTTGTAGTAAGTAGAAAGGGTACGCCACTGAACAGACACATTAACCGAATCTTGTGAGATAACATCGGCAGAGATTTGCATTTAACGTAAACTTAAAGAAAACAGACCAGTACATTGAATACTCGCGCGTCTAAACCTGTAGAGATGAGTACCAATGATTGATGAAACTGTAAGTATACAGACAGTTTCAATTTGCTTCGCCGGCATCGAGAACTTGTGTGCAATACAATTTATTGCGTGAAACGTTGTTCCGCAGTATATTATAAAGAACCGTGTTGCCAACGTTTTGTGCACTGATCGCGAACAAGCAATCCGCAATGGTTTTATGTTCCGTGACCAGTCAACAATGTTGTTCTTTTCTTATATTGAAAGCTCGCTTTTATTCCGTCTCTCGATTTTATTGGCACTCTTCGATTCAATTCTCTGAAGCACACACGCCGGCTAAATAAGTCGTTTTTTCAGCGACGACGTTTCGAACTAGAAATAAGAAATAAATATCTCAACGTGCTCGACTGGCGGAACCAATTTTTCCGATATTTCTCTTGTTCGTTAATTTCAACGATTTTCCTAGCAATGGTATCGAATATTACAAAAAACACGAATGCAAACATTTGTGAATTCTAGTCCCCCGCGTTTTATCGTTCGCACGGGATACCGCTGTTGTTTTTTTTTGTTTTTAACGTTCATTTGTAAACTTTGTAACGTTTTCCCTCTGATATTGGACACCTCGGATCGCACCACGCCCGTAAAATAAATACCCGTGTTGCTTAAATAATAATGAACCTTCTGTGTCATTAACGTTTCAGCATTTCGACTAAAAATTAATTCGATCAAAAATTTCTTTGGACACGTAATAAATTATACCTACAAAAATGTCCTTGGAAATGACACAGAAGCGAGGACACAACCGACTGTAACTCACCAATTTACTCGTCAACCACGCAGACCGACGAAAATCACGGTCGCCCGACGATACTCGTTCGAGCGAGAGACACTGAATGAAAAATTAATACAATTATGCAATGCGCGGCGCGCCGGAACCGCATGCAAATAGTTAAGCAACTGCACAAAGTCACTATAATATGATATGCACGCGAAATAGTTGACCCATTTCGCTCTCATAGCGCAGCGTGCAAGTAGAAATTTTTAATTATGTGTGCCAGCAGTTTTGCCCGGAGTTCTTTTTTTGAGCTCCTCGGAATGTGTAAACGTTGCATTGGAAAATATTTCCTCTGCGAAGACCGTAACCCCAAAGCGCCTCGTTAAAAGAGGGAAATAATTTGATGCTCTGAAATCCGCGCCCTTAAAAAATTAGAGACACATTCAAAAGCTAATTCAATAATTAATCTCGCTTCACGGGTATTTTCGCGGATAAAGGATCTTGCTCATTTCCCGACAGTAAATTCGAGCGTTCTGAAAACTCGATTGCCTCGAAAGCGAAGCCTCGTAAAAACAAATTTCGTTGTACGCTCCTCGATCCACATTTTCATACGGATTCGTCGTTTTTTGTATTACCCCTACCAACATGCTCTCACATGGATTTTTAATGCGACCAAAAATTAATTAATTTTCTACACGCTTTGATCATTATCTGTACTATTTAATGCAAATCGAATGTTCTTTATTCCATTGCGGGTTCGATCACATTTCAGAGAAGTCTCGTTGAACTATATTAAATATTCGACGTCGTCTAGTTTTAGAAACGATGGTAATAAATGTATTCATTTAATTGATTCCGAGTATCGATTTTAAGCTAACCCCGGCACACAAAGAAACGTCGAAGAAGAGAAATCAGCTGATAATATTTCATAAGAGTCGCCCAGTGCATTGTAACTACCGCATCGTACAAAACTACGTTTCTTGCGCACGGTCGTAGTAAATCACATCGGCGTATAAATCGAATAATATATCAAACAATCTCGATGAAAGCGTATCGAACAATTTCGATTGAAACACGAGAGTCTCGGGCCAACGAGCAGCGGCGTATCTGTAATTTACAGTGTCTTTCGAAAATGTTTTCGAACGTCAAACCACTCTCTTCGTTTGCGCTACCTCTTCCGTGAGACATTTTGAATTTACATCTTCCACGTCGTCTTTCATATCATCGATACATATGGTACGACGTGTGCCATAGGAATTGTGTGTCTGAATTTGTGCTGGAGTACCCAAATACTCTTAAGATCAATAGTTCAATAGTTCTTGGTCTCTATTTACAGACGTTTCTTACTGCACAGATAAAATTAGCAATCAGAAGTTATCGAGCAATTCTGTAAGTCTCCGCTCTATTTACGGTGCTAGTGTTCGATGCAGTTCGGTCTATAATTAATTTTGCTCCTGGAGTATTATATTCAGAGAATGCTTTATACAGAATTTTATAAAATTGCACGGACTACAGACACGAATAAAAACAAGAAATTATTCTCGATCGTACATTTTTAAATAAATTTGGGGTTATGTTCGCGGCGCACCGGTTCGGTCAATTATACACTAAATAGCAATTTTGTAGACATTTATCAAACGTTCGATTCGGGTTATGTTCGCGGCGCACCGGTTACTGATGAGTCCTCTAGCGGGTATAGGACGAAACACACCACCATCTTTCTTCTTTTTGTCTTATAGAAAACATTCTATAGCAAACGTGTCTCAGGACGTAATGATTCAAATCCGAATCGAACGTTTGATAAATGTCTACAAAATTGCTATTTACTGTATAATTGATCGAACCGGTGCGCCGCGAACATAACCCCAAATTTATTTAAGGATGTTCTGGAGGTATATAAAAACGCAACAAAATTTTTGAAAATTTGACAAGATATTCTTACTAAATTAATGCAATTACCAAAGTTTGGGTTCGATTCACTGCACCGTTTAAGAATTATAGCAACTTAAAGTTTGCACATTTTAACACGTCTTCTTATGGAGAATTCATAAAATTCCACTTCAAACCCTATTTAAACTTTGAAAAAACGCAACTAGAAACTCCAGCTTTTTTGTATATGTAGTAAAAATTATGTAATTAATTATATTCAAAATTTATTAGGATTCACTAAACAGTTACGGAGCAAAAAAATTATAAACTGTTACAAAACGTCAAATTTATTGTGTTGTCTCTCACTAGCATGGAAACGCGACAAGTGTAGACCACTGAATATAGCTACAGAGGGTACAGTATTCGCAAAAGTTTAATGCAAAATATACTCATGAATGGCTTTCATTGCCATGTATTGATGCATTTCGAATTTCTTATACTTTTGTCTCCCATTGTACCTCCAGAACATCCTTAAAAATGTACGATCAAGAATAATTTCTTATTTATCATAATTGGCGATAAAACTACAAAAGTTCGAGAAGGCCTAGTTTCGACATCGTCCACAAGATGGACAAATCGTTGAACGACTTTCTCGCAAGTTACTAAAATGTCATCAATTAGTATATTAACGTCCCTCCTTCCGACACTTGTGTCTAAGGCAGGACCACTAGATAGCCTTACTAATGAGTCCTCTAGCGGGTCTAGGACGAAACACACCACCATCATTCTTCTTTTTCTCTTATAGAAAACATTCTATAGCAAACGTGTCTCAGGACGTAATGATTCAAATCCGAATCGAACGTTTGATAAATGTCTACAAAATTGCTATTTAGTGTATAATTGATCGAACCGGTGCGCCGCGAACATAACCCCAAAATTTAAAAATGTACGATCGTGAATAATTTCTTATTTATCATAATTGGCGATAAACCTACAAAACGTTCGAGAAGGCCTAGTTTCGATATTGTCCACAAGATGGACAAATCGTTGCACGACTTTCTCGCAAGTTACTAAAATGTCATCAATTAGTATATTAACGTCCCTCCTTCCGACACTTGTGTCTAAGGCAGGACCGCTAGATAGCCTTACTAATGAGTCCTCTAGCGGGTCTAGGACGAAACACACCACCATCTTTCTTCTTTTTGTCTTATAGAAAACATTCTATAGCAAACGTGTCTCAGGACGTAATGATTCAAATCCGAATCGAACGTTTGACAAATGTCTACAAAATTGCTATTTAGTGTATAATCGATCGAACCGGTGCGCCGCGAACATAACCCCAAAGGCTATAGCCGGGTTTGATAGTGAAATTCGCCCCCGGCGGGATTTTAATCATGCTTGGACCATTCGATAGCCTACCCAAAAAAACCCCTCTCTGCCAAGTTTCAGCCCCCTATCTCATCTGTAAGGGTAGTTATTGAGAAAAAACGAAAAATCAGTTTTTGGCCCATTTTCCCTATTTATTGACAATTAAAAATTCTGAAAAAAATCTGACACATTTCGGATACCGAGCCACATATTAGGTATCATTTCCAGATTTTTCTGCTGCAAGCTCTGCTTGTGAAAAATGAAAAACACGAAAAAAATCGAAAAAATGCAGGTTTTATATAGAAATCTAAAAGGTGCTACTCCAGATTTAATTTAGCAATGAGGTATTACCGTAAGTATTATGCTCAATTTTTTTCAGATTTTTGTGAGTGGTGCGTCATAGTTAAAAAAAATAAAAACCGCTTTTTTCGGCGTTTTTCCTAAGTTATACTTATATTTCCTGAATCATAAAAATATATTATGTGATATTAAACGTTCCTACGTTCAGAAAAACATCCCCCAGACTTTAAAACTTGCCTAATACGAAATACGAAAATAATACCATGTATATATATTCGAATATTTCGAAGAGAATTTCAACAGCGCCGGTTGGTGCAGTGGCTATGGCCTCCGTCTGCGGAACCGCTGAAGACTTTTTGGACCGGGTACGAGTCCCGATCAGATCAATTTTTTTTTCTAAGTTTTTTAAGATTATTTTTCTAAGATTATTGTTGAACCATTGTAAAAAACTTATTTGAACTATATTTAGACTATCTTAAAACATTTTTTCGAAAAATATTCTTGGAGTACTTTCGGCCAGAAAAGATAAAAAAATCAAGTCGATGCACAAATCATCGTAAAAAATGTAAAGTAGAGCTGTAATACAGTCCGTAAATGACTAGAGGCCGATAGTACTCCAAGAATATTTTTCCGAAAAAATATTTTAAGATAGTCTAAATATAGTTCAAATAAGTTTTTTACAATGGTTCAACAATAATCTTAGAAAAATAATCTTAAAAAACTTAGAAAAAAAAATTGATCTGATCGGGACTCGTACCCGGTCCAAAAAGTCTTCAGCGGTTCCGCAGACGGAGGCCATAGCCACTGCACCAACCGGCGCTGTTGAAATTCTCTTCGAAATATTCGAATATATATACATGGTATTATTTTCGTATTTCGTATTAGGCAAGTTTTAAAGTCTGGGGGATGTTTTTCTGAACGTAGGAACGTTTAATATCACATAATATATTTTTATGATTCAGGAAATATAAGTATAACTTAGGAAAAACGCCGAAAAAAGCGGTTTTTATTTTTTTTAACTATGACGCACCACTCACAAAAATCTGAAAAAAATTGAGCATAATACTTACGGTAATACCTCATTGCTAAATTAAATCTGGAGTAGCACCTTTTAGATTTCTATATAAAACCTGCATTTTTTCGATTTTTTTCGTGTTTTTCATTTTTCACAAGCAGAGCTTGCAGCAGAAAAATCTGGAAATGATACCTAATATGTGGCTCGGTATCCGAAATGTGTCAGATTTTTTTCAGAATTTTTAATTGTCAATAAATAGGGAAAATGGGCCAAAAACTGATTTTTCGTTTTTTCTCAATAACTACCCTTACAGATGAGATAGGGGGCTGAAACTTGGCAGAGAGGGTTTTTTTTGGGTAGGCTATCGAATGGTCCAAGCACGATTAAAATCCCGCCGGGGGCGAATTTCACTATCAAACCCGGCTATAGCCTTTATACAAATAAAAACTTTAGAAATCGTGACTAATAACAATGAAAAAGAAATTATTTATACGTTAGCTAGTAAACTAATCCTTCTAGTGTCTCGAACAAATTTTCGTATCAATTTTGAAAAGATGTACGAGCACTTTGTACGCTCACCGTAATAACGCAAAATTTGTCGTTAATACAATTTCTACAATGAGATCGCGATGATTGTAGATCGAGAGCAACATCGATTTTCTTAGCGTTCAAACAAGTTGACACGATTCAGCGCGGTCATTTCGATCCGACGTGTTCAGCGATTACGAGATAATCGGATATGGCCGTCGTCGCCGTGTGCGTTTTGCGCACGAAGCGCGAGCAAAATGGCGGAACGAAGATTGCAGTCGTTCCCCTCTGTTTGTCCTCTTTGTTCCGAGCACGTCAAACACTCGATCGTTTTCTGCAGGCCCCCCGCCCCTTCTCGTTCCGCATCGAAATTATATCAGAAACGAAGTTTTTATTTCTCGCGCGTATTGTTCGGTCGCATTGAAATTTTCGTATCCCCGGCCGGCATCGATTTTCATCCGTGTAAACAATACAATGACACCTGTGTATACTGTTATTCCTAGCGTTTCGCGTGCTCGCGACTTTTTCTATCCTTTTTGTTTAGCTCTCGATTCCCGCCGCTCGTATTTCTGCGTCACTTGTTCCCTCGCCTTTCTTCGTTTTTTAGTTTACCGCGCGTGAAATCTCTATTCTCGCGCGCTGATACGCGCCGGGCCGCGTTAGACAGCGCGAGTTTCAAATTGTTTGGATACTGATGCGAGTGCATTGTTCGGGAAACCCAGCGCCGTGGCGAGCCTTATCTCGATGCCCTAATAGAGGAATTTTTTGATATTTTCGAAGCCCCGGAAATTCTGTAATAAAATCTTCTCTCTCTCTCTCTCGAAACCCTTCACCGTTCCCACCTGCTAATTTCGCACATTCTTCTCTGCTTCGGGAAAACCGTGTTCTGCTTACATTATTTTTACTCGCGAACCATACCAATAATCTCTGCTCATCTGTACAAGTCTACACTATTTAGGGATGTTACTTTTCCGAAGCTTCGACACTTCGAGGATTCGAGGGTTTCGACGGAACGAAGCGAATTTCGAAGTGTACGAAGTTTCGAAATATTGAAGCTTCAATTCGAAAAGCTTTAATTCGAAGCTTCGAAACATTGATTCTCATCACCTTCGAAGTTTCTGATAATAGAATAGCTTCGATATTCCAAGCTACGAAGCTAGAAAATCTTCGAGCTTCGAAGGAAAGTAAAAGCCCTAGTCTACACGCGTCAGCCAACTAGGCTGAACAGAAATGATAATTTACGAAGAGAGAAAAAGTGTGCGGGTCGGATATTTAGAGGGGTTAATGCGATAAAGCGGGGAATTAATCTTGAAAACGAACCTGTTCCGGACTGGTGCAGGCTTGACAGTGGCGCTGTGGTCATCGGTGGCGCCGGAAGCAGCGGTTTTCCGGTCGGATTGGCTTGAAATCCAGCGTGATGCCGCGGCGGGAAACTGAGGCGGAGAAAAAGAGCACCTTATAATGAGTCACCGGCATTCGGACGGATGCCATTAGAACCGGTCGGCGGTTTTCGCGTTAACTCGCGGGACACACGCGACAACGGTACGTACAACTATACTCGCTATATAAAGAAAGAGAGAGGAGAGAGAAAGAGAGGAGAGAGGCGACCGCGCGCCGTCGGCTGGCAGGGTGTGAAAAAGCCATTCAGAACTCGGCGAGACTCGCGACACTTTGCAAGAACCTCTTTACGCTTCGAGCATTATATTCACCGTCTTAGCGGAGCGCAAACACGCGACTCCCTCATTTAACGTACACTTGTTAATTAGCGTTAGGGGGAGAGCGTAGCGGGACCGTTTCTTGCCGTCTAGGCCGACAGAGTCTCGGTTAATGTTCCCCGCAAAAACCGAGCATTCGCAGCACCGCTGAAGAATGCTCTCGCGGTTTTTAATCGCTCGTCGAGCAACGCGCGGATGCGTCTGCCGCACGGAAGGGATCGGCGAACGATCAGGCTGCCACCATCGCAGCTCTATGTTTGCACGCGTAGAGACGGTGAAGTACAAGGGGAGTCTACCGTGTTCGGATCGACGCCATTCCCCCACCGCTGCGACACCTGGAAAAACACGCTGAATTCAACATAATTGTTTTTACCAATTATTTATTTACAGGTCGCATCAACATCAAGGTCATTAGTTTCGATCCTATGAGATCAGTGGTTCAAAAGTTATGAGTAGACTCCGGATATTCACGCGAAATAAAAAGTTTGTGCATCAATTGCAAGATGCAGGAACTAAATATAAATTTATATTCTTCATTAATAATTTTAATGTGACGAAAATAATATATTAATACTCTCAAAATCTTTTAATATTTGCACTGTTTTAAATTGCACTTGTTCATTTTTGTGCATAAAATCGAAATGAAAAAAGATTGAACTCTCTTGAAATCGGATTGTGAAATTAGTCGAATCATTGTTTGCGACGCAACCGTATCCGAGGGATAAAAAGTTCGGTTAAAACGGTACCATCCTCTCCGAAGCGAGAGATAGTTGCTTGATCATGACAAGCTCTTTCAATCCAAGAGTTTCTTGCTGGGAACAGAATTCTTATCGTATCTCATCCAATTCCCTAAGTCTTTCCCTTTGCAATACTCCCTTAGAATCAAACGGGAGCTAAAGGAAAGGAGATTTGCGAGAATTGACATAATTAACGCGAATGCGATAGGATACCTCGACAGATCGTAACGAAAGAACTTCAAACGGTATATTTAACAGGTTGCAACTGGACAAAAATGAAATGGGCTATAATGAAATTTTCTGATTAAAGTACATAAAGTAAGTTCGGCAAGCAAGCCACCTAACGCGCGGCCATAAATACAATAAATGCGCGGAATCATAAACTACGGTACATGTACAAAATTCGCCAAGTTTTACAAATGGTATACAAGCATTGTCTCCGGTGTGAGGTAATTTATACTCTCGAGTAGACTCGTTCCTTCTTCTGTTTATCGAAGAAACTCTTAACTCGAAAACTATTTCAACGCTAAATTTCCGATTGTGGGAAAATTGTCGAAACTGACGGTACAAGTTTGGCAAAAGACGATAAACTCGGATAAACAGTAGGTTGAGCGACAATTACAAATTGTTTGCAGAAAATTGCTTTAGAGAAGACGGTTAGCGATTCATTTCGATGTGTCACACATTTCGTTTCGTGTACAGGTTCTTAGTGGTGTTTTAATCATTTCCGCATACCGTTTGCGGTCTGGCTATCAAAATCGAACCTGTCGACGGCAAAAAAAAATACACAGCGTGCAGATAGGCTGGCAACGAAAAACGGGACACGTAAACTGTTGCGGGACAGGAATCAAAATGTAATCGAGTTGTATACCAAGAGACTCGTGCAGTGGAATGGAAGGTAGCTGAATTTGATGGGCGTAGGTGATGACCAAAAGAGAATCGTGTTTGTTTAAAATTTTTATTCGATGCGCGCGCTCCCGCGAATATTGACGAGTTTCCTTCGCGTGTCGTAAACTATCGTAATCTCTTTTCATTAACGTGGGAATTTCTTAATGCTTCCCTATCAACGATTACGATCCCCGTCTTTTTAATCCTCTGGCGTGGACAACTGTTGAATTGTCAGAGTTCTGTATCATTTTGCAGTACTCGTTTAGCACATCTTTTAATTCAACTGGTTTCAATAAGAGCGATGGAAAATGTTCATTAATATTTCCGTGTTCGCGAATGTCGCATCAACGTTTCGACAGCCGCGTCCATTACTCACCGTATCCGTAATAATAATTCAGAACTGAAAACAAAGGAGGGGTTGCTGTTCTTATTTACGAGGCGATATCTCTCATTTTTTCGCGGTGTACAGGTCCCTTTAAAAGCTCGGCACAATTTATGAAACCGGTGTTTAAAAAAACATACATACCGGGTGTCATTGAGAAATAAAGCAAAACTTTACTACTAAGTGAGAACAATCGTAACACACTGCAGAATATTCTTCACATGTATCCATTCCTATTAAACAACATTTTTCACCTATGGCAACAACAAAGTTTTTTCCATACCAAACATCTTTTTACGGTCGAATAAAATAACTAAGAGGACCATCTACATTAACCCTAGATTGCCAATAGTAGCGCGAGGCTTTTTTCACAGACTCCGTTCTCTGTGGCATGTGCGAGAAGCACCAGGGGAAATCATGTACAGTGTGGCGCAGAAATTTCAACTCCTGTTGTGACAAAAACGTGAATAAGTCACTCTTTCTATTCAGAATTTATTCCGTGATCGTAATGCAGCAGTTTAGTTGTACGAACTGCACCATTCGTTAATCTACTGTTTAGTTAGAGTGCCTCCAGCATTTTATAGTTCGAAAATAACGCTTTTGACGAACAATTTTCTTCTACTTGTTTAATTCACGGGAAATCTTTTCCATTTATAGATTTTGTTCGAGCAATTTTTTGCGAGACATTTTATAGAACACCTTGTACATTTCCACTCGACTTCGAGCTGCAACGCGCGGAACACATACTGTGGTATTAACTTGGCCGCGAATTCGTGAAAAAAACACACGGATCAAGTGCGGCGACAGTATAAAAACCGCGCAGACTGTCTATGGAATAGATTGCCATAACAGAGAACAAATCGATTCGTATTTCTTCCTTCTGTGTTGCCTGTCACTCGTCGCACTATTTACCAGAATAATTATTTTAGACGACAATCGTCCTTAACCCCTTGTCCTATTTTAACGAGTCACCCTCGTCATGAAGATTTTAATCAAAGCCCAGTAAATATGAATGTTACGCCTTTCTTTTTAAATGAAATAACATTTGATTCGTTTGTAATCAATAATTAAGCATTGAAATAAATGTAGCCATACAAGATACAGTAAGGAGCATAACTTATTCCACACACTAAATCAGAACAACTTTTTTGTGAATGGACCAAACGATTTTCTCTGTAAGGCTAGAAGAATTAGTTTAGTAAATGATGTGTAAAGAATATGTTGAAAAAATGCATTTGGACGGAATTGTGAAAAACAATAGTATAGATTGATTTTTACAACTTTGTAGCGTTGTAAAACATGATTTTCTTCTCTGTAGAATTTTACTTTCTTCGAAGGAATGGTTCTGTACGTATTCATTGTTCATAATCCTTGATCCTGTGATCCTAGCCAACCTTATAACGAGACTGCGGATGTTTATGCAATTTTCAATTATTGTGGACGAATTTTAGTAGCCTTTGCAGATCTGAAATAAATAAGTTTGTCGAATTCTATATTCTACCCTTTCTTGAACATTTTCAGAAGCCATAAACTCATAAAGATCCGCAGTCTGCTTACAGGAAGGAGCATAACTGATTCTACACACTTTAAATCAGAACAACTTTTTTATGAATGGATCAAAAGACTTCAATTTCTCTGTAAGGCTAGAAGAATTAGTTTAGTAAATGATGTGTAAAAAATATTTTTAAAAAATGCATTCGGACGGAATTGTGAAAAACAATAGTAAAGATTGATTTTTACAACTTTTTTAGCTGGGCCAATAACGAAAATTTAAAGAATGTGTTTTGTCCACTGGTATAAATTATATACGCTCTGAAAATTTCATTGAAATTGGTTTGCGAATGATTCGGCCTTTTTACCACTTTTGATCGTTTATAATTCGTAAACCAATTAACCAATTTCCATGAAATTTTCAGAGCGTGTATAATTTATACCAGTTGACAAAACACATTCTTTAAATTTTCGTTATTGGGCCAGCTAAAAAAATTGTAAAAATCAATTTTTACTATTGCTTTTCACAATTCCGTCCAAATGCATTTTTTAAACATATTTTTTACACATCGTTTACTAAACTAGTTCTTCTAGCCTTACAGAGAAATTGAAGTCGTTTTGTTCATTCATATAAAAGTTATTCTGATTTAAAGTGTGTGGAATCAGTTATGCTCCTTACTGCATATAAATTTTTTTTTCTCTTCTACGTCATTTTTGTGCATAAAGACGTTCTAATCACTGTAACTGTAAAGGGGAAAGGCACAGCAATGGGGTCAGAATCACGTTGAAATATATTTTCGAAAAATGTGCTATGAACTTGTCGAATACGTGATATTTTAGGCTAGCTAACCGGATTCGCATACATAATCTCGAGCTGAGCTGTCTATCCGATTAACATGAACTAATTGCACATTATTTATCTAAAATGAATTCTAATCGGATAAGTAGTCCTAACAGAATACGGCTGATTATATCCTACATGCACGCTTTGATATAATGAACGAATTCTGAATTACTCAGAACCGTGGAAGCATTTTCAGCAAGAAGTTTACGAGGTGTAAAAGTTGATATAAAAACAACTTGGACGACTTTTATACTGATTTTATAGTAAATTTTCATAAAATGTTGAATTTTTCATCGAATTTGGAAATTGATTTCTTTGATATATCGAAGGAAATTCATTTTCACGTCGATTCGATTGAATTTCTCGGAGTTTATAATTCGGCAATCATCGTGTTAACCGGCCATGCAAAATTGAAGCCTGGTTGCGCAGGGGCTGAATAATATCCGCAAGAAGAAATTTCGAATATACTGTCAATTACCGACGAAAGTGGCGGCAACACTTAATGGAAGTTGAATTCTGTTAATTAATACACACAGTAGTGCGAGACTCGCCTCGCTCCGACGGAGCCAGCCAGCTGTGATGGAGAATAAGAAGTGCCGAGAAAAACCGTCGTTTGTCGTTAATGACGCTCATTATCGCATTTCCCGGGAGTTTTCATTATCACCGGTGAACGTTAATCCGTGCGACGTGTAATCTGGCTACAATTAACAACCTGCGATTTCGTGCGCTTTTAGAGAGCTTGATGGAGAAGTCCTCCAGGAATAATGGACAAGTGTACGTAGACTTGATATGTGAGCTGAAATAAGTCAACTGGAAACTCGCGGTGCAATCGTTGTTACAAATATTTTAATGGAACCCTTTTATAATCTCCGTTCATAATTTCATGAGCTTGTAAAATATTCTACTCTCGAGAAAGAATAATTCACTGGCTCTTGACAAAGAGTATCACGAATAAAACAATTTTTAATGAAATAAATCATAATCAGAGGACCTTTTATAATCAGAACCCTTGGATCAGAACCCATGGAACCCTTTTATAATCTCCATTCATAATTTCATGAGCTTGTAAAATATTCTACTCTCGAGAAAGAATAATTCACTGGCTCTTGACAAAGAATAACCCGAATAAAACAATTTTTAATGAAATAAATGATAATCAGAGGACCTTTTATAATCAGACAAAAAAAGAATTATTTTGCATAAAGATCGGCAGTCTAATAACCCTCGAAGCAAAATTGAAGCCTAAAGAAGTCTTCACTTGAAAAATAAAAGAATCTGACGAAAGGAGAGCAGGATCGAGATCCTGTTAAACGAAAATCGTGTCGGAAGAAAATTCGTGGCAAAACAGGGGCGGCTTTGATTTCGTGTGACTTCGGCGGGGGTCGGGGGTTCGGTCGGTCAGGCGGTTAAACAATTTCAAGGAACGTATAAACGAAGCTGCGGGTGAGCAAACAAAACAGAGGGTCAGGGGGTCTCGTGTTGTTCCTCCGGACCACGTCGCGGCGCACTTTCCTAGCGTGATTTTAAACGAACGCGATCGGTGGCCGCAAACCGAACGCTTTCGGCACAGAAACCCCGTCGCGCCGCGCCGCGCGGTGAGTTAAATAGGTGGCTGTTGCAAATTGCGTGCGAAATCAACCAGGCGTGAGGGGAGGCTAGCCAGCTAGCCAGCTAGCTCTAAAGGTCTTTTAATTACTCGCTCACGGCTGTCACGCGATTCGTCGATTCTTCGGGAGCAGTCACGTAATCGACTCCGCAAGCAAACAGGATATATGCCATTAAAGTTTGAATTGTTGACCGTCTATGAATTGAAACGCTCATGTGGCGATAAAAAAGATAGTTGTCCCGGACACTTTACAGTGCCATTTGTTCGAACGGTCCGTTGTCGTGCGTCGTATAACGAGCAGAAAATAAAAGTGCATCATTTTTTATTCGCGATCGAATTCGCCGATCGCGTTCCACGGCGGAACCGACTCCGTTAGCATATTCGAGAGACGTTCCCGAAGAAAATATAATATAAACAGCAGCGGCTCGATTCAGCTCCGATATCGAGATGTGGCTGGAAATATTGATACGGCTAATTATATCGCTTCGCGAAATTACCGGAGCTGCGTTTTTGTTTGAAAACCCTATTGTTTGAATCTATTAAACATACTAACTGTGACATCCTGAGATGGACGTATTAAAGAATTGAAGTTTAATTGAAAGATTTTAATTGAAGATAAAACGCAGTTTTGAACCTACCTGCATTCACCGGCTGCTTAAATTCTAAGTGACTTTGATCGTGGTATTGGAACGTAGAAATCGAAGTTGGGTAACTCTTTACAAATGATTTGAAATTTTGATTTGAGTAAAAATAAACGAAAGTTTATTCTAAGCACCAAATTTCGGATACATAGAGTTATTACGATCTTATTATAAATTGTTAGTATTTACCGCTAATTGAATCTCGCTTACGTATAGGACAGACTCGCTTCCAAAATGGTATGGGCGGATGAAGTATCGGAGTTATTGGGCTTTGTAGATAAGGACGCTTGATTGTGACAGTTAACGGTTTTCGCGCAGCACGTCATCAAAGTATAGTCCTTCACGAACATTTTTAAAAAATTCCAATTGAATCGATGAAAAACTGAGTTGTCCGCAGATTTTTGTCCAGAAAGATCGGTTTCTGGCCCACCGTGCGTCGCACAGTGTGTCGATCAATGGAAAAAAGTCCGAAAATCAAAGTTTAAGATCGGCAAATTTATGTATCCTAAAATGCTCGTAACAAAACATAGTTTCTAAAACTGCCTTCAATTTTAACTGAATAAATCAATTTGTTGTTAAAAACTGAGGCTGAAACTTCACTGTCAAATTCCGTGCATTTTTTAAAACATGCGTCCCTCGCAAGCTATTTGTTCTTTTAATTTGATTTTTACAGGGTGTGTTTAGCATTATTAGACATTCAATCTCCCAAAAAAATTTTTTTTAAATAATCGCAATTTTTCCTAATTTTTTATGTTTAACATTTATCAACTTTGATTAGAGTTTTAAAAAAAGTATCCCGAGGTAACCCCGTAAATTTTTTTACAGTAATTGGTGGCATATTAAACTTCAATTTCGCGTTGGTTTAAATCTGCTCACGTTTGCTCAAGGGGAGAAAATAATAAAAAACCATATTAAGACGCTCGCGCTCGGCGGCTTTCTGCGTAGTCTTTCGAAGAAATTTGTTGCAATTATTTTTAGACGCATGCCATTTGATAAGTACTTACATATGTGATCAATTTTATTCTTATAAATTATATATTTAGTTTCAAGATTGTTTAAATATTTACAATCTTTCAATTCAGTATTAAAGAAAGTACCAAAAGGTTCCTTTGAGATTTTGTATTATATTAATTTAAAGTACATTAGACTTGATATGACGGTCGATCTTAAGTGCATAAATATACACAAATATTAAAAATAGTAGAAAATGTTGACGTTGAGACGCGTGCGTTCGCCGTCCACGCCTTTAACGTAGTCTATCGAGTTCCCACTTGAGTCCGCGCGAAACGATAAGACACTATATGTTTACTCATTATGCTATTCTAAATATAAAAAATATAAAAATATAAAATATTATCGGGAACATAATACCCGCAAGACATCAAGAGAAAATTCAAATAAAGACCTATTAAATCATCTTCTACTGGAGTCGGATCCAATTATTGCCTATTATAAAAAAAAACATACGAAAAAAGAAAAAAAGGATTTCGCAGATATAAGAGACTATTTATTATTAAATGAAACATCCGACTTATCAGATTCCAACCCAGACACTTGTGCTGATGATAGTGAAGCTGAAGTAGTATAGTACGTACACATATTATTTAATAACATATTATCTATATTAATTGATTAATTAATTAATTTATTCATTTTAATTATTTCTAGGTAAAATAAAGGAATTTTCTTAAAGATTCCTAAGTTTTAATTCCTCCTTGTGAAGATTTAAATCAGTAATGTATACAGTTTAGTACTTTTTTTTTTAAATTTTCGTTAAAATTGTAAACTACTACTTTTTATACAATAAAAAAACATAAGAAACAAGGTCATCACAATTAAAAAAAAATTTTTTTTTTAATAATTAAAAAAAAAATTTTTTTTTATACCAATCGATTCGTCTTTGCATTTTATTTCAAAAAGTATTAAGGCACTTTACTCGAAAATTGCATAGTTTAAGAGTTATGACTTTTTTCCCGAACTCCCATATACTCGACACACTGTGCGTCGTTACGAAAATAGTGAACAAAATTCAGGGTCTATTTTGTTTACAGGTACGAGAGAAATACCTGCGGAAGATACGTTTAAATGAATAAAAAATACGCCAAGATATAATTAAAGATAAGTTTCTGCACAGGTTTCCGGAACAACCATTGGCTATCTCGAGGTAGGTATTAATTGCAATTGTTATTATACAATGGTATACTATGATTACACGATTAGACTTTATTGTAGATATACATAGCGTTTAACGCATTAGAAATTCATCTCCGAGATCGACAGGTAGTCGTATACAAAGCCGACCACAGTAGACCCTAATTAGTGGGTTGATTTCCTGTAATTAGGATCCTTTGGTATAGTCCTGCGCTATATACCCGACCGCTTAAGGAAGTTGGTCCTCCGTGTGTGTACATCAAGCCAGCAAAGATCCACGATCGATATGTTATACCGCTTATGTTTCCATATATGATCCCGGCTATTCAAAGGGGCGTCCTGCTGCATACGAAACTGTGAAATGAATCTGCTGTTCCTTGATTTCGTTAATTTAATTAGCAGATTCAGATAAATGTCACTAGACATCACGGTTCGAGACAACAGGATAAACATGCGACAAGAAATGTAAAAATAAATTGACGATTGTCTTCGATGTAAGCAAACGTTGCGAATGTCCTGATTGGAGATTGACTAATTGAACGATGCACATTTTTGTATTTGGTACAAAAGCCGACTACAATTCTCGTCGTCCAATAAGATCCGTCTGTTTAACGAGGGCGTAACTTACAGAGACATCGGAAGGATCCGATTAGGTCACCTGCAGTCGATTCGTGTACCACTGCGGTTTGCAGAATAATGCATTACGATCATTTGAATAGCGGTCGGGAAATCTCAATATTTGGGAATATGGGCCAATATGGGGAGCATGAATACGATTTAAGTTAGACACTCGGAATGGGTCTTGTACGTCCTTATCCGACGAATTTAAAGCGAAGGAATAGTATTTTACATGCCAAATCCGGTGTATATTCGATTTCTCCTTAATGTAACAATGCACAGTTATTTGCTCTATGGTTATAAGATTATTGAAATAATCTTCCAAAATTACGTTACAAAGAACTCCTATCTATACAAATTTATTTATAATCAATTAGACTGCGGATCTTTATGCATTTATAGGAAAATTGAGTAGATTTTAGTTTCCATTCCTTGCAATCGGCGCAGACAATTTATATTTTCAATAAAAAGATCCGCAATCTAATAAACATAAATGAATAGTATTCTATTTACATATCTCACAATTGTTTCTCGTATATCAGTAATTGTAGAACCGTGGAAATCCGTGCTCCACCTTAATTCATTACCTTCCGTCCGTCCGAGCAAAAATGTACTCGTTCCACTTGTCTGGCTAAACCGACCCTCTTCTACTTCGCTGCCAGCAATGAAACTTCTCCAGTCACCCGACCACTGACAAACCCATTCTACCTAAACGATGAGTGGTTGTGTTGTGCCACTTATCTGACCGAACGGCGACCCATTCTACACGAGCAACTAAAACGATCCAATTTTGCCTGCCTGTCACGAGATCGATATTTCTCCACCTGTCCGAATGTGAACGGCAGTATTCTACTTGACTAGAGATTGATACTGCCCTACTTGTCAGTACAAGACAATACCGATTGCCATTTCTGCAGTCGAACGCACACCCCACTTTTTTCCCCAATCAATGACACTGTCGTTCCACTTACTTCATTCACCCATGACAATACATAATCGTCGTGAAATTTTCAGCACATTCGTCTCTTTTATCCAGCATCGAACAACCCCGCAGACCATGCGAATCGGACCAGTGTTGCTAGATTATGGTACCTCGAAAAATTTCAGGGTTTTAATAGATTCCGTAGTAACGCGAAAATGTTACTTACAAAAGAAATGTTTTACCCGAGTTCCAACAAACTGAAGTGAAACAGCATGTCCCAGCTGAGTTGCAGACACTTTTTAATCCCAAACTCTGAATTTTAAACTGTAAATCTGGCCCTGAGAATTACCAATTGAATAGAATTACACACGGCACTTATGAGACGTATCATTAATTTATTGATCCAACAGCAGCGTTTTCGCTTCTTGAGAAAGAACTTCCTTGTGCTTGCCATCCTTTATTCTTAGAGAGCTTATAAGTGGATCGGATGATAATAACATATGCCGTATAATATCTATATTTGTCTTTTTGCGGCAACACATTCGGGAGTTTTCAGCTCGTGATTTCCTCAAGACTTTATTATTTGCCTCTTGTGACTCTTCTGAATACAAACCAATTGGCAGTTCAAATGTAGCAAGTACTTCACTTCCATGTTTGCAGTACCTTATGAACTGATGGAGGTAGTTTATACCACGGAAAAATTTTAATAAAAATTTATTTTTTTTGCAGTTTGAAATTTTGCGGTTTAGGGTTTAGGGTTAAGGAGTGTCGGCAACTCAGCTGGGACATGCAAATTTATGGTATCGGAGTTATTGGGCTTCGTAGATAAGAATTCTTGATTGTGACAGTTAACGATTTTTGCGCAGCACGTCATCAAAGTATAGTCCTTCACGAACGTTTTAAAAAAAATTCCAATTGAATCGATGAAAAACTGAGATTTTTGTCCAAAACGATCGGTTTCTGACCCACTGTGTGACGTCGCATCACCGCAAAATTTACCCCAAAATCAATTTATTACCGTCCGAGGGGATCTCCCGTCAGTGGCGGAGGTGGCGAGACTTTTAAGCAAGCGGCTGCTGTCGTTTCCCAAATAGCGAGATATTGTTATTGGTAAAAATGTTGCTGTCGAACTATTTGCTTTTCTCGGGTAAGTATACATTATTTTTAAGTTGTATGAAACGTGAGAAAATTCATTTTTAAAGCTTGACCAATGATTTCGTGCGACCACGTTGGACCACATGAACACATTTTTACATCAGTTTGAACGAAGAATCGTGTCACCCACATACCTCCCGCGTCACGCAAAGAGTTAATACAATTTCCCGACGCTCTCCCAACTTCTTCTCTCGGAGCAAACTCAAAACACTATGCAAATCCGCGAAGAATCAATTTATTACCGTCGCGGATCGCGTCAAAGTGAAAGGTGTCGACTCCAACAGGAACGTTCCGTGGTTCTCCCCCGAGCAACGAAGGGCCGCTGCGCCGCGCAGTGGTCCGGATCGAGAAATTCAGTGACATTTTGTTATAACTTTTGAACCATTAGAGATATTGCAATGAAATTTTCACTAAAAATATTTAAAAAATAGTCATTTTTAATTATAGATAATTAAATATTTTTTGCATTTGTTAAACAATATTTATTAATTAATTTTCCTTCATACTTTGTTATTGATAATAAATTTGTTTACATATAAGTTCACAAACTATTTTTTGTAATAATTTATAATAAACATTTTTTCGTTCATACCGAGAAGTTCTGTGATACTGCCACAGCTTTTGAATCGTAAAAGTTTTTCTGATGAAACTTTCACTGAAAAATATGAAAAAATAATCACTTTTTAATGATAAATAATTTAATACGTTTAGTGTTTGTTTAATTATTTTTAATAACATTTTACTTACCTTACTGGCTGATTTACTTAAATCTATGCAAGTACCAATTCTGCAGCTTCTTGATCTAGCGGCCTTTTCTTTTTATTTTGTGATTTTACTCTTATAGCAGCATATAATAAACAATTGACTGTAGGCTACAATCAAAACCGGCCGCTCGCACGCGCGCGAGGTTCTTCGCGTCTCGCACAATCCTGGCGCTCGACGCAGCGATGGATACACTTGAATCACTAATAACTTGCGTCGATGGACGATGTTGGTAGTAAATCGTGGATAACTATATAGGGAAAAGTGTACTGAATATTGTACAATTTGTAAACATGCGGTACTAATTGGAACTCAAAAGATATTCCGTATCAAAGATGAAGAATTTTGACAATTTCCGAGCCTTCACTGTACATTATTTTTTTAATACATTATTTAAATTAATTTTAAATTGTCAGTGTACATTTTTATCGTAATGGAATTCTCTTCATTTTAAAAGAAGAACAGAGGAAAAATATTAAACAGGTGTGTCAGGGCATCCAGATAAAGATAAGTATCTTTTTTCTGCGAAACAGGCTATTTTCAAAATGCCCAACTTTAAGTGTTCGTCGCGATTACAATTTTAATTATATTTTATTAATTTCTTTATTTTCGAGGTAGATGGATATTTATGAAGCAATACAAACTTTGTACATGTCAATATGAGAAAGTTCATTTTTCGACAAAATGTCACTGAATTTCTCGATCCGGACCACTGTGCGCCGCGCAGTGGGCCAGATCGACGCGCTAGCTGCTCACACCCATTTCACCATTATTTCAAAACATAAAGACCACGTTAAATAGGTCGTTGGATTCGTCTTAGCGTCAGCTATAACGTTATTGAGTAAAAAATAATAGTTATAAATAAATAATGAAGGTAACCACAATTATTTATTAAAAAAAAAAGAATTCTTAAAATTTTTTGTATAGAAATTTGTAGAAGACTGATTTATGTACTGATTACTTTTTGTAGGAAACATTTTTTTGTCACACCACCGGAAATGTCTGAAAAATTGTGTGAATAATGAAGAATAATTGAAAACTGGCTATTCAGGCATTCAAACAAGAGTAATTCATAATTATTGAATGAATGAAGTCTATTGCATTTAATGATATAACAAAAATGTGTTATTACTGTCTTATTTAAAGAATTACAAAAATTCAAACAAGATTAAGTATTATATTTTACAAAGTTTTCTGCTTACAACTCTATATATCTATGAATAAACAAAAATCTACTGTAATTCCTCTTAACGAAGGTAAAATACAGGTCTTCAATATGGAAAACCTGATCTGATGCTATACTACGATGCTGTTACTATAATCTCTTAAATACAAATGATTCAACTAAGCTAGCAAGAAGTTCGAATGTTTATCAATGGTCGTATCATCTAAAAAATTCATAAGATAGGTCTGTGTTAGGTCTTTACACCCTTACGAGCCCCTGAGTGGTCGTCAATGCGTCTCGTGCAACGCGCCTCGCCGCGGAATTGCGTGTCACGCGACGCTTTAAACTATCATAATTTCCAAATATGGATGAGAACGGACGAGAACTTTGCAGGATCTTTTAGAGGAGATGTTGCTGAAAATGTTCCACTTTGTTAGAGTCTGACTGTGTATGCACTTTTTCACTTATCCCTTGTCAAAGGTGAACAACTTTGACAATTTTCCTTAGTTGACTAAGTATTTTCTTTTATAACAAACTATGAACAATCATCTTTAGTTCCTGGTGCGTTCTCAACATAGATATACATTCTTCCTATAAAAAAAATTGGGCACTTAATCTTTGGTTGGTTTTCCAGGACATCGTTGTGAAGAAAAGGAATTTTTCCGCTGATAAATCGTATCTGAAAAAGTTTGATCTTTGAACGCTTATTCTAACGAGAGTTTTTAATAACTTTAATTAATATTATCGTTTTCGAATGTAATGGACATTCGTTAAAAATCGATATGAGGACTTTGATTTTTTAGCTCACGAGCAGCTAGCGCGTCGATCTGGCCCACTGTGCGCCGCGCCGTTACCGCGTGAAAAGCAAAAAAGGAAAAGAAATTGTTGCGCGAAAGTTCGTAGCAGTTTCGACCGCAGCACGCGTAGAAGATTTGAAGGTTCCCCGATCAGCCAGGAATAAGATATTCGGGTTGGTAGCGAGCCGTTGCGGGAGAGTCTCGTAAATCTGGTCACGATCGAGTTGGCGTAGCAGTTCACCACGCAGAACGCATAAAGACGACTTATCCATGGGATTCCTTATATCGGGGAGGATGCGCGCGTCGCAGTTGGAAAGGTGATCCTTTTTCCAGGGGCTCTCTGTGCTCAGTAGGTCTCTCTCTCTCTCGAAAATGTCCACGATAAATGAGATTACGACTTGTCGTTTCGCGGGGCGTTATCGAAAGACGGCGAACGACGCTACAAGAACCGCCTCGGGAATAGAGTACTGTCCGCCCTGTCGTAATCGAAACTCGATTTTTCGAACGAGTCCGGGATCAAGACCGGACAGAAATCGGTTCTTGGTAATCGTGGGCGAGCTCCTAAACGGAAACAATTATTGAAAAATCGAGGCCCGGGCGTTTGGGACGAAGCCACATGCTTTATCGATCGGATCAAAATCAAAACGGGTCACGTACCGAAAAATGTCAGCTCCGGTTCCATAGAGATAGAGAGAGAAAGAGAGAGAGAGAGGAGAACTTTTGCGACGAGAGTCCTTCTGTTTGTCGAAAGCGTCCGACGGTTGTGGATCGCAATGGCGGACGAAGCCGGCCATCAGCGTCGAACTTTCGCCACCCAGGAACTCGTTGCCTCAGCTCCGGATCGTTCAGATTGGCTACGTTCGATGGCCACATAAATTCGTAGATTCGGCAAGCGGCGCAAGTATGTTACTCCACGTAGCCTGGACCAGCGATTTGCAAGACGTATGGTCGGTTGTTAGCCTCCTAACGAGGGTTTAAGCTCCGGCTGAGCGATGCCACTCGTTAACGCTGCCTACTACGGCTGTATACTTACTTTCCAGATCCCTGCGCGGCCCGGCCGCCATCATTTTTGCCCCCGTGTCCCTTGACATTGATCGCCGCCGATGCCGAACGCCGAGCCCGCCTTTTTTCTCGCCGATCTAGGGCTAATTGCGCGGCTCTGGATCGCTTAAATGGTCAGGCGGGTTCCCGTCGCACGATTTCTGTCTCTGGATGGCTGCGGAGAAATTATTTCGTCCGTTCGTGGTATTTTTTGAATAAAAAAAATGGATAAGTTCTTCTCGTCACTTATATAATAAGCACTTCTTTGAAAGGCAGTTCGAAAAGCAATTTCCAAAAGACACGGATTCCCCGAGAAGATAAAATACCGTTCTCCGTTTCGACGCAGATTAAATAAAACTCCAGGACTCATCGAGGAGTGAAACGATCGAAAATCGATCCCGCAGGGGACCCCTCGTTACATCTTCCAGCGGAACTTGACATTGTTACAGCCCCGAGCGACAAAGCGAGTTCTACCAGCAGCCTTGTGCACCGCGGTACGAAAGGTTCAAGTGTTTAAACAAAAGTAAAAAAAAAAAAGAAAGAAAGGCCATGGTTGCACGAAGTACCGTGCGGTCCCGCGTTAAAACTCTTATCGGATAGTGTTCCATCTCAATATTCTTTACAAGAATAGAGTGTCGAGTACACGCGTCCCTCTCTATTCCGCCGGTCGCCGGGACGCGCGCTTTTCTTTTTGAGCCTCGTCTGTCGACAGTGAGTGGCGCGCCACGTGAAACCAATAGTTGTGAACCGACTCGGCTGTCAGACCTGTCGGATGTCTCGAGATAACTCGAGCGCGGCAGCCTGGCTTCAGTCGCAATAAGAAATGCAACGCGAAGTCGAGGATGAGTTTCAACTCGACTCCTCTTCCTCCTCCTCCTCCTCCTCCTCCGCCTTTGCGACGAGATGGTTAATGAAAACGGAAAAAAGGATGGGGCTGAATGAGACAGAAACGGGGAAAGAGTTTCGGCAACGACCGAGTTCCTCTCTTCTACAACTTCGCTAATATCGATCAACTTAATGATCGTCATCCATTCGACTATTGAAAAATCAAACCGATTGCAAACTTTTCTCTCATCCCACCGATCGCTGGTCATATTTAAACGCCGATTAATCCGCTCCATGAAAGTCTCTTGTAGTACGTCGTGTCAGCTGCGCCGATGCAGAATTTCTCTTCCAGAGGAAAGTATTATGATTTATGAACTATACGATACTATTAGATCGCCCGGAAAGTCATTTTCTCAAGGGAAAATGAAAGCCGATTTTTCAGGGAAAGTAATTTCTGTTTCTCATTAATGGAAGCAATGTCGTCTTTATGTAATGTTAAATAAGACTAGTAAAATTCGAAATTCTAAACAGCTAGTCATTAATGTTTATTGATACACGTATTTCCTTAAATGAACGATTCAAAGAGACCAAAAGTCTTCGATGCACATACAGCAAGGAGCATAGCTGGATTCCACACACTTTAAATCAGAACAACTTTTTTATGAATGGATCAAAAGACTTCAATTTCTCTGTAAGGCTAGAAGAATTAGTTTAGTAAATGATGTGTAAAAAATATTTTGAAAAAATGCATTCGGACGGAGTTGTGAAAAACAATAGTATAGATTGATTTTTACAACTTTGTAGCGTTGTAAAACATGATTTTCTTCTCTGTAGAATTTTACTTTCTTCGAAGGAATGGCTCTATACGTATTCATTGTTCATAATCCTTGATCCTGTGATCCTAGCCAACCTTATAACGAGACTGCGGATGTTTATGCAATTTTCAATTATTGTGGACGAATTTTAGTAGCCTTTGCAGATCTGAAATAAATTAGTTTGTCGAATTCTATATTCTACCCTTTCTTGAACATTTTCAGAAGCCATAAACTCACAAAGATCAGCAGTCTGCTTACAGTAAGGAGCATAGCTGGATTCCACACACTATAAATCAGAACAACTATTTTATGAATGGATCAAAAGACTTCAATTTCTCTGTAAGGCTAGAACAATTAGTTTAGTAAATGATGTGTAAAAAATATTTTGAAAAAATGATTTCGGACGGAATTGTGAAAAACAATAGTATAGATTGATTTTTACAACTTTGTAGCGTTGTAAAACATGATTTTCTTCTCTGTAGAATTTTACTTTCTTCGAAGGAATGGTTCTATACGTATTCATTGTTCATAATCCTTGATCCTGTGATCCTAGCCAATCTTATAACGAGACTGCGGATGTTTATGCAATTTTCAATTATTGTGGACGAATTTTAGTAGCCTTTGCAGATCTGAAATAAATAAGTTTGTCGAATTCTATATTCTACCCTTTCTTGAACATTTTCAGAAGCCATAAACTCACAAAGATCAGCAGTCTGCTTACAGGAAGGAGCATAACTGATTCTACACACTTTAAATCAGAACAACTTTTTTATGAATGGATCAAAAGACTTCAATTTCTCTGTAAGGCTAGAAGAATTAGTTTAGTAAATGATGTGTACAAAATATTTTTAAAAAATGATTTCGGACGGAAATGTGAAAAACAATAGTATAGATTGATTTTTACAACTTTGTAGCGTTGTAAAACATGATTTTCTTCTCCGTAGAATTTTACTTTCTTCGAAGCAATGGTTCTATACGTATTCATTGTTCATAATCCTTGATCCTGTGATCCTAGCCAACCTTATAACGAGACTGCGGATGTTTATGCAATTTTCAATTATTGTGGACGAATTTTAGTAGCCTTTGCAGATCTGAAATAAATAAGTTTGTCGAATTCTATATTCTACCCTTTCTTGAACATTTTCAGAAGCCATAAACTCACAAAGATCAGCAGTCTGCTTACAGTAAGAAGCATAGCTGGATTCCACACACTTTAAATCAGAACAACTTTTTATGAATGGATCAAAAGACTTCAATTTCTCTGTAAGGCTAGAAGAATTAGTTTAGTAAATGATGTGTAAAAAATATTTTTAAAAAATGCATTCGGACGGAATTGTGAAAAACAATAGTAAAGATTGATCTTTACAACTTTTTTAGCTGGGCTAATAACGAAAATTTAAAGAATGTGTTTTGTCAACTGGTATAAATTATATACGCTCTGAAAATTTCATTGAAATTAGTTAATTGGTTTGCGAATTATAAACGATCAAAAGTGGTAACTTGTAGTGTACCATAAAGTGGCAAGTTTTACCATTTTCGATCGTTTATAACTCGTAAACCAATTAACCAATTTCAATGAAATTTTCAGAGCGTGTATAATTTATACCAGTTGACAAAACACATATTCTAAATTTTCGTTATTGGTTCAGCTAAAAAAGTTGTAAAAATCAAAAAAATTCATACTAAAAAATACTTGAATGCTAATTGATAGAATACTATATTATAATTGAATACTAAAAATTATTGTTTTTCACAATTCCAACCAAATGCATTTTTTCAACTTATTTATTATACGTTATTTACTAAACTATTTCTTCTAGCCTTACGGAGAAATTGAAGTCGTTTGCTCCATTTATATAAAAGTTATTCTGATTTAAAGTGTATCGAATCAGTTATGCTCCTTACTATGTACATATGTATGCAAGACAATTGTTATTTAGGATGATAAAGTAAACGAAAATATGTTTCTCTGTAAACAAAGAAAATTTTGTCTCTATTCATTATTTAACAACACTTATTTACACTATTTACAACCTCACCTGTAAACAAAGAAACGACAATTAATGTTTACTATTATCACTTCTCTGCCTACACTACTAATTTTGTTTACAAATTTTAATCTTTGTATTTTGCACGTGTGCTCTATCGCGTAATCGCTATATCTATCTCTCTTCAATCCTTCTGCTAATTGTCGCTCCATCTATCGGTGATTAAAATAAAAGACGCGCGGAGCATGAGAAGCGCGGAAAATTCCAAAACTAAAGAAGGTATACCTTCTTTACATGTATATGTGTAGCACAGTGCATTTTCGACCAGAGAATTTTTCCGAGACGCAGGATCGGAGAAGGTTCAATTCCAGTATCAGCGTAACTTACGATTCCGAAGGCTATAGTTATGTATCTCAATTACGCGAGGTAAGGTGTCGCTGGAAACAGAAACTTGGTCGCGAGCTCGCTCGGCGAGAAAGCACATCACGGAAGACGAAGTGGAAAAAGATCGCAGAGTAAATAGGAACGCCGTGAGAGAGACGACTTAAAATGCAACCAGATAATCGCGCGCATTCGCTTGACAAATATTTGACGTTTCCGACGACTCGGGCGACGAGGAGGACGACGTCGTCGACGAAGCACTGAGTCTCATTTCCCCGTGTCCCGTCACTTTCCTCGCACAATGCGCCCCGTCTATATTACCAGCGCTACGATTGAAGCCGTCGAACTTCATTATCAACTTGTAAAACCATTTCGGTTTGTGACGGTTAAATAACGAGAAGGATTACATGGGAGCAAGAGGGGGCGGACAGAAACCGGAGAAGGAAGGTGCGAAACGGGAACACCGCGCGCGAAAGGAGAAAATTGTTAGCCGATGAAGTGTCATGTGTCAGTTACGCGAATACCTTAAATTGAAATTCTGATTTTATAGAAATTACGGGTTTCAGCCCTGTGCGAGTTCCTTTAATAAAATGAACCGTGGAACACGAGGCTGCTGGAAAGACTATTATTCCCATGATAGTCGATCTTTTTATAAATGATGTTTCTAGCTGGTGTGAATTATTTTAATCCTGTTCTTCATATGAATGGTAATGCTACTGTTTTTAGTCGCTCCAGGTTTTAGTAGTTTAATTCTGTAGCTACCGTTTAATTTCATTTATTTTTCTCGAGTTACGAATCTGCACGTTTCTGTTTGACACGCTGCGACTTTCCCGAAAGTTTGAACATGCCCTGAATATTATATGAAGTTACAATTGAATCAATATCGGATTATGCTTCTAAAAGTATCCCAAGACAGTCTCCTTTAGTACTTAAACACTGGAAATGTAATTCGGAGTTGGCAGTGTAGTCCCGATTAAATGAAATATAAATTCATTCCAATCAAATATTCTTGGTTGGCAATATATGACCGGGCGAGCGGGCGTCAGGTATCAAGATGGATGTCTGCTTCCGGAAAACGATAAAAATAATTTGGTAGAGAAGTAGGTCGCATCGCAAAACTAATTTCATATTTAATTGCCTCCTAGAAGCTAGCCCCCCACTTGTTAAATTAAATAATTTCAACAGTTCAACTGTTGAAATTATTTAATTTAACAAGTGGGGGGCTAGCTTCTAGGAGGCTATTTAATTGTATTCGCGGCTGTGCCGATATAATCGAAGATCTACGAATCGTATCCCATAATGATATTTGCGTAACTGTTATCTGCACATTTAGCCTTATAAAACAATTCACAATAAGACCATGTTATTAATAGTCTGCGAATTTTACGAATTTATGAGAAAAATGAGTAGGTGTAACTGAGAACAGTAAGGGCATTAGAACAATTTTAAAATAATGCTGTATAGGAATTCTATATAAAAGAAAATAACTTTCCATTTTACTCCTAGAAAATTCTTATTTTCCATAAAAATCCGCAGTCTAGTTATTGAGCACAGAGAATTCATAAAATTGCTTAAAAATATTCGGCAGGCGCGACTGATTCGACCGAAACACTTTGGTTCTGAATGCCGTCGGCAAAATAAGCAACGCCGAGCTGAAAATCCTGCAGGTAATTCCGACCCGTAATCTCGTCCGAGAAGCGGGCGAAAAAAATCTGTGTATCTCCCGCGTCAGCCACGCGGCGGCGGCGGTGGCGTCGGATCCATAAAGTTCTCTGAAAATCAGCGCGAGACATCGCGAAGCGTTTCGGTACGCCCTCTCTCGCGCGGGGGTCCCGGAGTTTCGCTCTTTCCACATTCTAATTCATTCGCCATATATCTCGGAAGAGGCTGCCCCCGGAGTTAGCGAGAAAGTTCGCGCGGAGGTTGCCGGAATCGCTGGCAAAAATCCCCCCGAGATTAACATTAAGTATATTCCTCGATGCGGTTTACCAGCCGCAGAAGTTTAGAATCGAAGCGTTGTTCCCAGCCCGCCGTAAGTATCTCCAAGCACCTTTTAGTCGATGCTCATGAATATGCATGGGGCGAAGGTTAAATGATTATTCCGGGCAATGCAGGGCCCCGGTGTGCTCGACGAGAATGCATCTGAAAACTAAACCTGCGTAATCACAGCCAGTGGCAGAGTCAGCTTGACGGGGACCGCGACCGGGATCCACTTCCTCTCGCGTTCTCTCTTCAACTCGCGTTGTGTATCCCCATCTTCGCTTTCCCTCTCCTTCCCCCTTCCACACCTACCTGCACAGATTCTCTCTCTCTTTCCCTCCCCTCCTCCCCTGTTTTATCCACCCCTACCGTCGCTATCTCTCTATCTGTCCTATTGCCCTTTTTCCCGTCTCTCTCCTTCTTTTCATCCAGTAATTTCTACCGGGTCCTCGGGTTTCGTTGGTCTCGCTCGCGCCAACGCTCGCCGCGATCGATTACGGACCCTCCGGTAGAGCCATGTAGAGTCGTCGAATCGGATTTCAGAACGACTCACCTGAAATTCTAATTTAAGACACCGAGACCCGGGACAGGGATCCTTCTCCCGTCCGACCGTACGAATATCGGCCCCGTTGTCGTGCCCGACGAACCAAGCCCTCTAATTGAGAACTCGGCGCTCGCCTACTCAACATCCGTACTATCGCCGGACTACGAAACACTCCATTCTGCGCGAGAAAAGAATACGGTGATCGTCTACTTCACCGTAACCTAATTCAGAGATGATGCCGAGTAACTTGCACTATTCAAATTTACCTTTTTATCACTTGAATGATACCTTGCACAGACCAAATATCTACCTTTCTACAAATCAAATTCCTCCATTTGCGACTCGAGATTTTCCACAAATGTGTGTTCTTAAGCTACTTCGACAAGAAATATCCGATGTAACAAATTTGATTGCATATATGTATGTGTCTGTGGTTGCCAGAAAAAACGCTGCATGTGACAATTTCAAAAAATTTCATTTTATGCATTAATTCAGCTTTATAATATAGGATTTACGTGATTTATACCGGAAAAAAGTCATCAAAATAAATTCGAAAGGTTGACAAAAATAATGCAATTTAATATCTCGAAAGTGAAAGTAAGATATGTGCCCTTAATCGTGATAGTGATCCGAGTTATTTCACATCACATTATTTTACACTAAATTATAATTCAATGTATAATATAATCCGTATAATTAATAAATAAACCAATGTACATACAGTAATATTCTCTTCCTTGAAATATCTCGAAACAAGAATATAAGATTTCAAACCACTTTTCATAATTATGGGCACACATTAGAATTTGTCGCATTAAAGCTCAAGAATGGATTAATATATAGTATCAATATTAAACTTGAGGTAATTAAGATTGATTTAAGTGTGTTCAGAAAGGTCAGTCTGTGTAATTTGATATCTGCAATTCGGTTCCGAGCATTTTTGCCAACTTATATTTAAGGTTAAGTGCCCTAAGTCTGGACAGTCCAAAAGTGATACGTAAATCTGGACAATTGAATTTTCATAGTAAAATCAGTAATTAAGAGATTAAATAATTATATTATATATTCTGAGGCCTTAGCTACAAGTAGGTGTGAATATTATTTCATTGAGACATCAATTGAAATTTAAAAATGAATTCAAAGTTCATCTGAAAACAGTATACAAAATAGTCTATTTACATGCGAATCATGTGCATTTATAGTTCGAACTTTTGTTAGAAAAAAAGATATAATTTAAGCCCTCAGACAAAAAATAATTATCACGCATAATAATATTGATATTTTAAAATAAATTGGCAATCAAGCTTAACGTAAATAATAATTGTTAATCCAAATATTAGATGTCCAAGATTAGGACTGTTTTCAAATATAAGTACTCCATACTGGGACGCGATGACAGTAGCTGTCCCACTCTAAGCTTATACGCAATGTGCTTACTCCTGAAACCGGACACGTGTTTGTTAATAAAATCAACGCATTGCTTGCAAATTATTTAACTACATGTACGTATAATTAGTCTTCTATTAGCTTGAATAACGTATGTAGAAAATGTATTCCGGTTGTGACGTTAATAATACTTTATGTTTACATCTTAAATCTATCAGTATTACTACCTAACCTTAAAAGTTGTATTATGACACGTTTTATTAAAACAGTAAATGAAAATAAATATATATTTGGTTAAATAATACAATACTATAATCTATGATAAGAATACTACATATTACGCAAAGCATCTTCTATTCGTCATGCGCAACAGCGCCACCAACCAACGTTTTAGGTTATGTTCGCTCGATCAACTCGTAAATTGAATTTGTCCCGATGTAGGCTTTACTTCTGTCCAGGTACTAGCTTAGATTGGATTTAATATGTCCAACTATAGGTTTGAATTATTCTTGTTAATACAATTAAGATATTAACCTGAACAATGATTTTTTTATTTTAAATTACTTTACAAACTCTGACTGTATGTTAAAACTCTTAAGAAATTGTTTTTGTTTATTTAAAGTGATAAAATTTAAAATAGAAAAACATGCTGTCCAGGCATAGGGCACTTCACCTTCAACCTCGCCGCATCGAAAGTTTGTGGAACTCGTCATATTGTATCGTTTCCCTACAATGATTCCGTTACCTAATTCCTTTGTTTCCCTCACAGCTCCGTTTATTAGGTGATTGCCCTAACGAACGTTGCTGCGATCCTAGAAGTTTAAATTTCAAAGTGCCCACTCCTTAATCTTTCCGAAACCGATGGCCCACCACTGTAGAAAAGAGAGCAACGTTTGCCTCTCGAGGAATTCTCGTAATTTCTACTTTGTCATACTGACACGCTGCTGTTCTATACAATTCGTTACGCCCGGTTTACACTCGCGATACTTGCGCTTCACACCGACTGTATTCGATCATCATTCATTTCAACATCTCATTTCATTCTCCTTGTAATTTTCTGTTTTTCTTTACAATATATTTGCTTGTTACAAATACCTGACTCACTCATCCATTTCAATACCTTCCGTTTCTATCCTATCACAACTAGAGCTTACAACAAAGTGGAATTTAGAATGCATTAATTTTTCATTGTATTCTGGGGTAAAACGTGACAGATAAGCGATGTTTGATTACCTTCGCCAGCCACTGTATCACTGTACAAATGAAATGGATCTTATCCGAGGTTTTCAATGGTTAATATAAAACAAGAGTCGGTGGTTACTTGCGCTGCGAATGACAAATATCATCGTGCCGCGAAAACGCGTATCGATTGTGCTCGAACCCGACATCTGGGTTAAACTCTCTGCTCCTCGCGGTCGAAATCTCGTTAACGGGATCGCTTCGGGCTTGTCATGCGCTGCTTTAATCGCCCGGAAAGATTACCGTTGATCTGTACCGCTTAGCTTTTTGAGAATTTAATGCGCCACCATAGTGTTTATCTTTTGGAAAACCCCGTTATGTTACGGCTATCCCGCCATGCGCAATATGTAACGATGCACATGATATCCTATTATTAGTTGGTACAACACTTTCGCTGTCGTTACGTGTTCAAGCAACAGTTCTCGTAGTTGCTATTTACGCACGATATATCAGAAAATATTACTCTTATTTAACAAATTTTTCTTATTTGATATAAACCTAAAGGAATAATCCTATTTCCTAAAGGAATAATCTTATCTTATTCATGTATGATACATCAGAAAAGATTACTCTCATTTCACATTATTCTATATAAATCTAAAGGAATAATCTTATCTTACTTTTTGCATTTGTTTAAACAAAATGAACGAGCACACACGTTCCGACCTGTCTACGTTCTTGTTCCCCAAGGGACGCCGCATCTTCGTTTACTTTCATTAAATTATGTAACTTAAAAAATCCCGTGCTACCAGTCCAAGGAGGTTAATGTTTATGCGTTTACGAGGTTAATATAAATATGAAACACCAGGAATCTCGAGCTGCATAAAAAAAAACAAGATTTCGCGTGCACCAGCCGGATACAAAACTCGTTCCCTGGGCTTCCTATCGCCTTCAAAATTTTCCTTCCCTGACTTGCTCTTAAGAGAAGAACTCTTTAATGGTCACTGGCCTGAGAGCAACTCTTCAACGGCTTATGCTGTGTCTTCGCGAGAGAAAGAGAGAGGGAGAGAGAGAGAGAGAGCTGCTTCCAAGAGATACTCTCACGCGAACATGTAGCATAATAACTACCATTCTTATCCTCCTTGTCGCCTGTATTTTGAAACCCCTGTCTACTTTTAAGTGGACACTAACATATTTTCAGAATAATGTGGTACTAAAAACTTACACTCTACGCTGGCCTCAGATTAAGTTAATATTCCTTTCGAGTACTATTACTTATTCCGTACTAATCTGCAGTTAATCTGTAGTTTCTGTGATGTGTATACACTGCAGTATCTGCTTTTGCAGATAAAATAACGGGACCTAAAATAACGGGTCCTTTTCATAATTTGTGCATACATTTTAATAAAAATCGCTAAAAATCTGAATAAATGCACCCCTGTTCTGTTGCACGAAGTAGCGCGTAACTCTCAGCTCTAGCTGAGGCTCCTAAACCTACAGTTAAAACGGCGCGATTGAATTCCGGGGCGTAAAGCAGCCGCAGCGCAGTAACGGAGCGTCGAATTGAACATTTTTCCACGGTCGAATTAAAGCGGCATCGGGGCAGTCAACGGTGTCCATTAATTAGTTTCCACGGCTCAGAGTCGCTCCGGCGCTAAATAACTTGCGGCGGCGCGGCGCGGCGTAGCGGGCCGGGTTTCTCGTGCCATTACAGTCCCCCCGTCGAACAGCGTTTCTAATCCGGGGCGAATCCCGCGCATAAACGTAAGTTACCGAGTATTTTACACGGTGGCCGAGCAAACAACGCGATTCCAACTCTTCACCCGTGAAACGTATTCCGCGACACGCGTCGGCGTCGGCGTTGGCGTCGGCGTCGAGCGGCAGGGGCGAGGCTTCGCGCGAGAACTGACCGCCGCCCATGGAAAATTAACCGTGTTGGAAAAGTTTCCATCCTCGGGCGCCGAGTATCGTTGAAACTTTGGTATAATTAGCTTCAACCCGGCGAGAGATTCCGCGAGCACCGGACCGGACTCTTCGGGCGCGAAGGGCGCGGCGGCACTCATTCATCTGGGACGGCCAGAGGAGACCGATCCGGAATACGTCCGGGACGTGTTTGTGCTCGCGATGTACCGGAGAGGCGTTCGGCCACGGGTCCTTTTACCGCGAACCGAGTGCTCGCCCATGCAGAATCCTGGCCAACATTCGAGCCTGAAGTGTTCCGCCGTTCAAATTCGGAAGAAATGTTTGCACCAACAGATCCGTCATATCCGCATGCGGCAGCATGTACAGGGTGGCTACGACGAACAGTGGGCTCGATTGAAGAACCACGCGACATTTTGCGAAAAAATCAACTTTCTAATTTTGATATTTGTTCAATTGATATCGATTTCTAAATGTCCACCGACCACGAAAATTATCAAATTAATCAAATACAATAGCAGTTCTAGTTGTGATACACGCATGAAGTTAGACAATTTGGGAATATGTATCGATTTTCCCTAGATAATTTGGTTAATTTCTGCATGAATATTAGAAATGGAATATGTAGTTTATGCTTTCATCAAATTTATTTGCAAAAAAATGCAGATTAGCCAGATATTTTATTTTTTCTGGTACAGTTCGATGACGAGTACGTGGGACGAATAGTTTTTAAGAAATTCATTTCTTAAGTGTGTTGTAGGAAATACTAGTGATATTCGTTAATTTTTGCGTGGACATTAGAAATGGAATATCTAGTTTATGCTTTCATCGATCTCAAGGACACATCTGCCACTCGTAGTTCCCCCGTTTAAAATTAATATAAAAATTCATTATAAAAACTTCTATTAATTTTTAACGTAACTTTAAAATTAAATTCATATACGAACTTCACTTAGGTAATACTTGTTTTAGTAATAATTATAATGCTTATTATTTGATGTAAATATTGTTCTCTTTTTATTATTATTATTATTGTTTTTGTTGTAAATTTCATGTTTGGAAATTATACTTTTGTAAAAAAAAAGAATTGTATACAAGTATAAATTGAAACTGGCATTCTAAATTGAAATACGTTGCTTCCTCTGCGCTATTTTAAGCAAAAAAAATATTTCAATAAACTTGCGGAACTCTATTAGCCTTCTTTATACTTACTTAATGTGTATAGAATACATGTAACACAGAATTATCGATTATTAGTAGCGTTTAGACTTATGCACTCCTAAATCCTCCGTTTGGACCACTGCGCCCCGTATCGTTTCGGTTTCGCGCCCCGTGTTGCCGATACTTCGCGAATTAGACGTATTAGCAAGAACTATAAGTACTCTATGATAACTGTGATCAACTTATTCTTGCCCTGAATTTTTTTCCACATCAAAATGCACACTTTATTCATAAGAAATCATACTTTTCATTGACAATGATGATATGTAACATATTTTTAAAAAATACTGAGGAAAATAAAAATAATCGTTACAAATTTGTATAAAGGTTGAAATATGTTTCTCGATCGAAAATTGAATAACAAGAATTTATGATTTCGGCGCCAGGTTCGATCATTCATAACGACAGCAAATGTGCAATTATTTAACCGTGTATCTCGACGTTTCGATCCCTATGCGGATCATTTTCACAAAGAACATTTATTGCGTCTGAAAATAATGCAAAACAATTATAACTATAATTTATAAAACTGTTTTCAGAACAATTCAATTAAAGAAATTAATAAAAACGGTTAAACAAATGTGAAATATATTAAGTTACAAATCATTGAGAAGGAATTATTTTTTTATATATTCAGTTCAAATTTCATTGCAATATCTTCAGTGGTTTAAGAGTTATTCAAACATGTCGCGTGGTTCTTCAATCGGGCCCACTGTGCGACGCTGCGATCGTCCTGGTGATCGTTTCTTATAACCTACTGAAACTACATTTTCTTTGAGAAAACGAATTGCTAGAGACTCGTAGAATCGAATAGAATTGAAAAATCTGTTTCGAATGTATCTACAAAGCCTTAAAAAATTAATTGATCTCGAATAATATGAATCACCAAACTTTAATTTCTGTCGCACACACCAATGGCCGTTTCCTCCGTTCAACTAATTGCACAAATCTTCTGCTACCTCTACTAATTCGAACTGTAAAGTCGTCCTTTGACATCGTACTTTGTATAATCCTCGTATTCCACGATTTTTCGAGATGGAGCAAAGAGTCGCGATTAAATTCCGTTTGAAATTGCGACCAGATCACCGTATCACTAGATATGATAACGAAAAAGAATTTGGTAATCATATTTCTCCGGTTGAAGATAGCCACCAGAGACGCCCAATTTCATGTGAATTCCATTTCACACGGTTTCATATGATATTCTAACAGAGAAATACTGTGATAGCTTCCAAAGAGGTCGCGAGTACTCCAGGACTTTTACGACAAGAGAAGGGACGTTTGGCGAACTAATTAACAAAATTTGATCTAACTTATAAGTGGATCTTAACGCAAAGTAAAAGTTTCCTGCATCTACATCCCTACACTTTCTCCTACTGCGAGCGACAAAAGTTACTTAGCAAGTTTTTTCTCTGGTCGTTTTAGTACCGCTTCGATTCTTCGAATTTTTCTTGCGCAAACTTATAAATCTGTATTTTATTAAAATTTCGTGGAATTCGTCTTTCAATGTCTGAGTACGCTATTAAAGACGTGTTTCGTTAAAAATAGAGAGTATTCCTGCATCATTTAAAAAACTGCAGTTGTAGTTGGTTTTGCGAACTTGTAACGCAAATACCGAAAGTGGTCGGCAGACTGTGTTAACTTCCAATGATAACATTAGTGAAGTTCAAACCAAACTTTCGACCATTATGTGCTGTAGTAACCTAACTACGCTTTATTAATTTATTACACATACCCGAAATCTCTCAGAGCAACGCGTACAGTTCCAATACTTGCCGCACTACCATAATCGTCCCTCTCCCTTCCGAAAAACCGCCTAAACGGAGGTTTACCTCCGTAGATTAAATTGCGAATTTCTTACACGATGAAAATAATTTATCCAATCTGTAAGTACTTATTGAGTAACACGTGCAGGAACAGTTCCAACGAGGTGCAACATTTCCGGGACACCCTGTATAATCATTAGAAGACGCATCTACATGACAACATTTTGCCTGTTCAATCTGAACCTATTTGCAGATCGAATTCAACAACCCCAAGCCATAAACCCTCATAGCAATAAAACAGCAATATTCTTCTTCAATCTCAATTTACGTAAAGAAAATATTCTTTATCTAAGTAAGAAAGTAATAATTTACGTAAAGAAAATATTCTGCATCGAATTAAGAAACTATTTATAAAATCAAAGACGCATCTACATATGAAACACAGAAGACATAGAAATATCATACCTCGAGAAATAAGCCAGGCGTTGACTTATACATAGCAGGCGTATAATAAACAGAAACTTTCTTCATCATCGACGCCGTTACCGTGAAATGCATCGTGCAAAGGAATGAAATTAGAATGTTGCAGAGGAAACCCGGCAGCAGTCTAGCAAGGTAAATGAATAAAATGCGTAACTGCTGACGCAAAAGTCAATGTCGAGTGTGTCTCGAGACTTTCCGGTAGGGCCAGAAAGGGTTAAGTGACTCACCCTGCACGAGCAGAATCACTCTTATCCCGATGGCCATTAGTTCCTCGCCACCCCGTACGTGAGCACGAAGGGCGCGCGTCTCGACACGCGTGCACGTGTGCACGAAGGGTGTAGTTTCTTCACGTGTGCAGGAGGGTGCGCGCGCGTGTGCGCGAATGGAGGTCCGCGCGTTCGAGCTCTCGTTTTTCAAGTGAATCCCGCGGCATCCTGGCATCGGCTCAATCGTCAAATTAGCCCGATTCCAGATGGCCCGCAGCTAGCCTCTTGCCACGTGCTCTTTATCACCGTGCCTCTTGTATTCGTTTCGTGTTTCCATGGCCTCGGGCAACATAGGCGCGCTGAATTGTCCCAGCTCTCTCTCTCTCTCAATCTCCTTCTCTCTCCTTCTCTCTCCAACTCGGCCGCTGACGTACAATGGTAATGTTACTCTCTGATTTTCCTTTGGCTTCTGTACACCCGGGCCTGTCTTGCTAATGGCTTCTCTCTGAGACTGACCAACGGCCTGAATAGCCTGTGACTTGTCGCCGCGAACAATTTCGAGGTTCGAGAGGACGTCGTTAAGGAGCACGACGCCGTGTTTACCCTTTCTTGAGGCGCGCACAGCCCTTTCTACATCTGCTCCACGGCTACCGAGTTACGGGATTGTGAGCGGCTTGTTTGATGTAGACGTTCATACGTGTTTCGGCGCTTATTACACCGTCAAAGACTGGAACGCGCAGTCGTCGCAACCGAACATGTACAAAATTCAATGTCCAAGATTGATAATCATAGAAATTCTGCATAGAAATTCATGCAGATGTCGCTGAAAAACAAACAATCGCGCGGCAAGCACATTTTTTCCATAGTGACAAGCAGCGGACATATTTTCGCCCGGTCGACGATAAATAGACCGCCGTGTGCACGAGCATCGCGCCGGCACACTAATGAACTCTAAATCACGCCGGTAAAGTTGACAATCAATTTCTCCATGGCCAGCTGAAGTTAATCAGCCGGCTGCAAAATCAGGCTTGAGATCGATTATTAATTATTTCGCCGGCTTCGTTGTTCTCGAGATTCCAAGGAATTGCGTTCTTGAAATTCGCCGAACATACGCGGAGAGCCGGCCATTCCGTGTTCTTTTTTTTCTCTCTGTTCCATCCACCGTTCGCCTAACACGCCGACGCGATAAATAACGTCCGGCGGCCGTGCGAAAGCATTTCGCGCACTTATCGAACATCCCCGGTGCAATTTAATTACAACGTCGCCCGGGTAGAAATAGTATTATCTCCATTGCTAACGACCCGCCGGCTCGTTATTTACGTGTAAATTTATGCATAAATTTGCGCTCGCGCGGCCCGGCCAGGCTCGCCAAGAAAATTCGCACGGTCAAACAATTATTTCGCCGAATAAAACGCGCGAACTTTCGTCGACAAAGGGACACGGGAAGTGTTCGCACGCGACTGACGTAAATTATTTACTCGCGACTTCACGCGTGGCACCGATAAAGAGAATTTATAGAGGCTGGCTTCCACCCTCTCTTTCGCTCGCCATCTCTCGCTCTCTCGCGATCGAGCGAAACGCACTCTCGCGAAACCGGGCCAGCCTCCAAAGAGACAATAGCGGGCCGCCGGCGCACAGAAATTATTTACGAAAAATATTTGCGCACCGCCCCGCGACCCGATCCGGCGAATTGTTTCTGAAATTTGTTGCTCGCGAAAAAACGAGCGACCCCGTTAATGACGTAAGCTGAAACAACAGAATAACAGGACGCACGATCCCGTGGCGTAATGGCGGATCCGCAATGCAATAATTCTCGATGAATATTGAACGGCTCCGGGCCAGCTTGATTCGAATTTTTGAATAAAACGATGCCATATGGCGATGAAATTCATAGCTCTGAAATATTTCGAATGTTGCGGTTGCTCTGTAGCGTCACCGGGTCTTTCGTGACCCAGCAAGGGTTTCGTGTTGCAACGAACTTGTACAGGGTGTGGTGAAAGTACTATCCTCCGAAAAGATGCTATTCCACCAGCCCGAAGAACATATTTTGGAATCGTCCGGTGGTGATGTTCTAGGCGAATCTGTCGTAATTCGAAGCTATAAACAATGTGAACAAACCCCGTAAACAATCGAGCAAGCACATCGCGCTAGGATCTGTTGAAACCTGTCGGACATTCGGTGGAACAAGGCGACGGAACGGTGGTGGGGCGAAAATTTTGTAGTTTCCGCCGCAGCGATACGCTCGAACGGCACAAATTCACTCGCAGCCGCTGTCAAAATTCCAAGCATTTGGTAATCCAATGCAAAATCCCGCCCGGACACCCCCAACTTCCGTCGGCAAAGCGACAAGAATGTCCCCGTTCGGCCGGCATTAATTGCAAATTAACGCTGCCGCCATCGATTGCGAATACCGTCGCGACGTGTCCACGTGTCCCCGACGTAACGTATCGATTCACCTGGGCAACGGGTTACGTGAATTACGCTTGTCGCGAGGGCACGGCTCGGTTGTCTTGCAAACGTTTCGCGAAGAATGCGGCGATAAGCCCGGCTCTGTCCATCTTCCGGCGACCTGGCGCGTCGCGAAGCGCAATAATAAATTTCGCTCGGCGATGCCGTGCGATTATACGCTCTCTCTCTCTCTCTCTCTGTCTCTGTGAAAATACCTGGCGGACGGCTCCCGGGCCCCCGTAAAACCGAAGGCTTGTTCCCGACGCGTAATTTACTCCTGTTACCCCCTTCGGGTTTCCGGGACTGGAGATCACCCGAACCTCGTTGCTATGCAAAGCACTCCACGACTGTGACTAGACTCCGGATGTTTATGCAAAATAAAAAGTTTATTACAAGACCTTATAAGATCAAGGTCATGTTTTTATAAATATCTGAATGTATTTTTCGATCAGTTACACGGTGCAATAAAATAAAAATCTAGTTATGTATCAAAAAACATCGATGACCTTGATAACTCCGAAAAAAATGACAAATATTTAACAAACAATATGTAACAAATATTTCTTGCATCACAATAACCTGAAGAGATATTTAGGTGCCCTGTTTTAGACGAAACACCCTGTATACAGGATGTACCTGTTAGGTTATGTCGCCATTTTTTAGGTGCAATTTAGTAGTGCAATTAAAAAATATTTTAGACAACAGTTTCTCAGTACTTGGTGAGCTACATGTTCGCATATTCTTAAATCTGAAAAAATGCTTTTTACGTACAAAAGTAAAGGTCACCTTGACTTTTTTAAATGGCACCATATGTTTTGGACATCATAGGATTGTTTCTAACGTCGAGACGAATTTAACAGTGTACTATACTATGACTTTGAAATGATATGAAACTCGAAAATTTTGTGCAACTTCAATGAAGACATTTCACTGAACATTAGGTACGATATGTACCTTCGACAACACGAGTGTCCTGCCCACAATGCCATTATAATTAGGGGATATCTTAATAACAAGTTTAGAAATCGTTTGATGGATTTGAAAAAGTCAAGGTGACCTTTACCTTTTTACGTAAAAAGAATTTTTTCAGATTTAAAAATATGTAGCTCACTAAGTACTGACAAACTTTAGTCTAAAACATTTGTTAATTTGCGCTACCGGAAATGCCTAAAAAATGGTGACATAACTTAACGGGTACACCCTGTATAAATCTATGTACAGTGGGTGTACGGTATTCGTACACTTTTTAAAAACTAATAACATTTTTATAATTGTATCGAAATAATGTACAAAAAAAATTTTCCAAAAATTATAATTTACAAGGTTAAATGCAAAAATAAAAAGGGCATTTTTTAAAACTTTTTTATTTGGGTCCTTAATGAAAATTTAAAATGTATCTTTTGTAAATCTATGTTAGTCATACACATGTTGAAAATTTCATTGAAATCGATTAACATACACACGAGCTACAACTTTCTACGACTTTTGATCAGTTTCTGTTTAAGGATGTTCTGGAGGTATATAAAAACGCAACAAAATTTTTGAAAATTTGACAAGATATAATTCTTACTAAATTAATGCAATTACCAAAGTTTGGGTTCGATTCACTGCACCGTTTAAGAATTATAGCAACTTAAAGTTTGCGCATTTTAACACGTCTTCTTATGGAGAATTCATAAAATTCCACTTCAAACACTATTTAAACCTTGAAAAAACGCAACTAGAAACTCCAGTTTTTTTTTATATATAGTAAAAATTATGTAATTAATTATGTTCAAAATTTATTAGGATTCACTAAACAGTTACAGAGCAAAAAAATTATAAACTGTTACAAAACGTCAAATTTATCGTGTTGTCTTTCACTAGCATGGAAACGCGACAAGTGTAGACTACTGAATATAGCTACAGAGGGTACAGTATTCGCAAAAGTTTAATGCCAAATATACTCATGAATGGCTTTTATTACCATGTACTGATGGATTTCGAATTTCTTGTACTTTTGTCTCCCATTGTACCTCCAGAACATCCTTAAAATCCACAGAATCGTACATCTTTCGACGGCTGTTGTTTTTTCCTGCGTCAATCGATTTCGATGAAATTTCCAACATGTGTATAAAGAACATGGATCTAGAAAACATATATTTTAAATTTTCATTAAGGGCCCAAATAAAGTTTAAAAAAATGCCTTTTTTATTTTTGCCTGCAGCCTTGTAAATCGTAATTTTTGGAAAATCTTTTTTGCATATCAGTTTGTAAACTAATGCTTCTAATTGATTATAAAAAATCAGGTCGTTTGGTACAATTATAAAAAAGTTGTTAGTTTTTAAAAGGTGTACGAATACTTTGTGCACCCACTGTATATTCTTCATTAATAATTTTAGTATGGTGAAAATAATATATTAATACTCTTAAAGTCTTTGAATGTTTTCGATGTTTGAAATTGCACTAGCTCATTTTTGTTATAAATGCATAAAATTAGGAGTCTAGTTACGAGGAACAGAAATACTGCCGCTCCAAAAACTGGACCGAATTTCTCTAAGAAATTTTTAATGTTCGAGAAGCTCGTAGTATATAGTACACCTGGAACTCTGGCTTCAAGTTCTCCCACTGAAATTTTATACAAGATGCCAATTACTTAAATCAGTGCCACTTACTATTTCAGACGGCTTCTTCATTACAACGTCGAATCAAACGTGTGCTGCACATCTTAAATGAAGTGTAATGGATATTCGCAAAATTGACTCGATATCTTATAAAATATTTATCGTCCACGGTATCGGAAAACGTAATTAATGAAACGAGAAATATAACACTGGCTTCCTCCGAGATACTTTCTATTATTCAACGACTATTAGGGAGTTCGCATAAAAATTTAGCTATACTCTGGGGAGAAATTCCAAGCTGCCAGAAAAGTCTCGTCTCCTATCTTTGAAACCCTGATTTCACGCGAGCCCGTGTCTCTGGGCACTGAGCACCGTTTTTAGCGGTGTGAAGAATCGCAACTCTAACATCTGGAGGTATAGACGAAATCCTTGGTTGAACGTCTCGGAACTCTTACAATAAACGGAGGGAAATTGTATTACCGGATCACTAGACTCCGGATGTTTCTACTTTATCTTCGTACATAAATTTCAAGAGAGCGAAGTTAAGTACTATGATAGTTTCTGCTGGGATAGTTCACGTGGGATAAAAGTAACCTAAATCTGTTCCGGTTCTACTAAGTTCTCGGTTTTACTGCGCGAGTTAAAAATGTATAAAAATTCAAATGTAATATAATTTATGGTAGCTATTCTTTTCATTCCGGTCTCCGCGTAACAACCCACAACAGCGGGAACAGAAACAGCGATCCGCGGTTTAATTATTACTAATTGACACGGGCGGAGATAAAATACCATGCAAAGGATATACTAGCCGACTGTCCGGCGAGTTGTTCGAAAGAAAATATAACAACGAGTCGGACCACCGTTGCATGAGCTCAGATTACACCCACAATGCATTAAAAGTTCGCAACAATGAGCTACGCAAAGTCCCGGCCGAATCGATACTCGGCTACGGCAAGTTCTAAAATACAGAGTTCGCGTATCGAACAAAAAGTCTCGTCTGGTTCTGTCATCATCCCCAGACGATGCTCGCATTATCTTCAAACAGCAACGGAGAGGGGGATGAAGAGAGAGAGAGAGAGAGACAGTGTTTTTTTATCCCCCGAGCGACACGTTCTCATTACCGATAAAGCGAATGAACGACGGACGAACGTGGAAAATCTGCAAACAGCAGGATTCGTTTCTTGCGCGAGTTGGTCCCTGAGTGGGTAGAATGAAAACGTCGGTGGCGTGGGTGGTGGGCCGCGGGAGGGAGAGAGGGTGGGTATTAAGAATTTCCATAAGTCCGGGCAGGCGCGTGATTGAAAAGGAAACTGGCTGTGCGTGAACAAGTGACAACGCGACGAGGCCAGCAAAGAGATAATGCAAACGAGCGGTAATGGCGAAATAGAAACAGAGCTGGATAGAGAGGAGCTGGCGGTCGTTATCCGAGCATCGGGCAAAGCAATTATTTCTGAAGAGTGACGGTCGGTGAATGCGCCCGCGATTTGCGACTCGTATTCGTGGCAAAAGACGCCCGCCAGTTTTTCCTGGCAACCCCTTTTCTTTCTTTCTTCCCCCCGCCACACTCTGTATGCTCTCGCTCCGCGTTGTCTTACCAACGGGACACGCCGCCATTTTTCACGTGTATCGCCGATCCCGACTGTTCGGACCCGCGATCTCCCCTCTACCATTGTCTTTTCTCGCGTCTTTTCTTCGGCCGCTCCCGCCAAGGCTTCTTTCTTTCGGCTCTGTTGTTCTTGCTTCTTACGTCGGCGCCTCGGTGCCCCTCTTAGAAAAATACTCGCCCCTACGTGCCGAGACTCGACAACTTCTTCCAACAACCATCGACCATTTCCGCGAAGAACGGGTTTAGACACACCGGCTGACCGGGGAAATCGGCCGAGTGATGTTTGACTTTAATGCGAATTATTTCGCGGCCCTCGTAATTAATCAATAGTCACTTCGTTACGCTGATGTCTCTGGAATGATAATATTTAGTAGACGCTTCATTCGGCACCGTTGTTTTCGAGCGGACCTCTGTTGCAAGTCAAATGCGATTGCTGCCGCGGAAGGTGCGTGCGAAGTGAGAGTCGGTTCTTATAAGCTTTATATTTACCGTGAAGTTAGTTCGCCCTTTAAAGTGTTATTTCGCGCCACGGAGGAAATTAGTTTCGGGAAATATTTACAGTGAAAGAACGAACTGAACATTCTACAGCTGCGAGTTTCAAGCGAACAGGCTATGCACGATTACGGTTGCAGCTGAAAGCAGCGGCGAATCTGAACGGTTTTTCTCTTTACTCGATCCCATCGCAGAATTTTGGTTAGGTCTGGGATCGGGAGAATCTTAAGGAGGATCGATACCCTCGGATTGTAACTAGAAAGGAACTAGAATCTTACTAGATTTTGGGTCTAAACATGGGTTTACGCGCATCGATTTTTTGTCCTTATTTGAGCCGATTTATGGCTGGGTGAGGACTCATTCTATAGAGGAAGGTTAAATACCGCGCGCTCTGCTATTGATTTAACGAGATTATGTTTATATATAATAATATGAGTGCCCAAAGTAGAGAAAAAATCTAGAAAAATAACCGCAGATTTCAATGTATTTTTCTGTCTCAAAGAGACTTTTTTGACTGATGTGATGAGCAGAGCGCGCCGTGATGAACCTTCCTCTATCAAATGAACTATTGTGTAGCTCAAAATATGCTCGTATAAGGATAAAAAATGGCCGCGCGTGATTTCATTCCCATAGCAGAGATTTCCCCATATTTCGTTCATGAAGACAGAGGTTATCTCTGATGTAGAGCCAATCTAGAGCCAATTTTATTTCAGTTAGTTTAGACGAGATGGTGCCTGGTCAGAAGGACTGTCAATCAGTGCTGCGATATTGTGCAACATTGCACTGCTGCACTGCTGTCAATGTGGAATCAGCAAAACTGACACAGACGAGGTACATATTCTCATCGGTGGCACTAATATTAGTGCGACCTGTCCTGTATAACGGCATTCGCGACGAGCTGAATAGAATATGGAAATAGCAAGCAACTCCATCTCGTGTTCATTATGCAGTTGCGTGTTTATCAATGTTACCAAACTTTTTTTCTGCACAGAGGTTGATAACATTGATAAATACCGCAAAATCTGAGGGTATAGATCCCCCTTAAACGATATAGAGTACCTATATATATATAGTTCTTGCTAATACGCCTAATCCGCGAAGTATCGGCAACACGGGGCGCGAAACCGAAACGATACGGGGCACAGTGGTCCAAACGGCGGATTTAGGAGTGCATAAGTCTAAACGCTACTAATAATCGATAATTCTGTGTTACATGTATTCTATACACATTAAGTAAGTATAAAGAAGGCTAATAGAGTTCCGTAAGTTTATTGAAATATTTTTTTTGCTTAAAATAGCGCAGAGGAAGCAACGTATTTCAATTTAGAATGCCAGTTTCAATTTATACTTGTATACAATTCTTTTTTTTTTACAAAAGTATAATTTCCAAAAATGAAATTTACAACAAAAACAATAATAATAATAATAAAAAGAGAACAATATTTACATCAAATAATAAGCATTATAATTATTACTAAAACAATTATTACCTAAGTGAAGTTCGTATATGAATTTAATTTTAAAGTTATGTTAAAAATTAATAGAAGTTTTTATAATGAATTTTTATATTAATTTTAAACGGGGGAACTACGAGTGGCAGATGTGTCCTGGAGACCGATGAAAGCATAAACTAGATATTCCATTTCTAATGTTCATGCAAAAATAAACGAATATCACTAGTATTTCCTACAACACACTTAAGAAATGAATTTCTTAAAAACTATTCGTCCCACGTACTCGTCATCGAACTGTACCAGAAAAAATAAAATATCTGGCTAATCTGCATTTTTTTCAAATAAATTTGATGAAAGCATAAACTACATATATTCCATTTCTAATATACATGCAAAAATTAACGCGAATACGGGCGAATATCACTAGTGTTTCCTACAACAAACTTGAAAAAAAATACTTCCTTGAGAAACCTAATTTAAACATTTCCGAAAAATTGCTTAATTTTATTTTTATATCTTCCTAATGCTTCTGAACACGACTATTATAATTAGAAACAATATTAACGTTTTAAACAATAAATGGTAGGTAAAAAGAATGTCCTTTATTTCGATGCTATTTTTCATACTGTTACGTTGAACAATAATTAATGATATCGGCGCTACGGTTCGATCGTTTAATACCCAAAAACACAAAATTAACTAAGCTATTTTGCTAATTTTTCAAATAAATCGACGTTTCGGTCACTGATTTTGACCATTTTCAAGATTGTATTGAACTGCGCCTGTAAGAGAAAATAAACATGATTTATACAAAATGACATACAATTTTCAAAAGTAATAACTATTAAGAGTTTAAATGTAAGGGAAACAAAATTTAATTTCACAATTTTTCACTCACTTGCTTAGGTGTGATTAAGTATGCTAATGTGAGAATCGTGAGACTCGTGAAACACGTGTGTTAACCATGTCTGTTTTAACGACACTGATCGTCTTGTCAGAGATCTAGGTTATGTCGATCGATACACCGCGGTAAATTCAAAAAATCATAATGTGTTACGTTCAACGTTTGCCACGCTTAACAATAATTGTTTCGAGAAGTTTAATTGTCAATTTTAACTGCCACAGACATATGTGTGATGTATCTAATAGTATTAAATGGCTACTCCATGTTCGGTTTTTTGACTTTTGCACTCCTAACTCGGCCGTTTGGACCACTGTGCGGGACCTACACAGAAAAGCCCATTAGATGCAATGTCTGTACTGATCTTATGTCTGCGGTATCGTATTGGCGGTACTGCAAGCGCAAGAACATTTGCAGTTTAATCATACGACCAGCCATGAGTCGCGGAACTTACTACTCTCTGTTTATATTATTCCACAGTTAGGAAATGCTATTTTTCCGCGTTCCGAGTCTCTTCTCCGGGGATTGCAATACGTGTTCAACATATCGAGAGAGACTCGAATACCGCATTCATTGAAGGTTCTTCGAAAGATTCATTTTGCCGGGCGTTCTCCATTCCATGGTGAAATGACAACACGAAGAGAGACAGTGGAATACATTTTCTTAATGTAGTTCTTTATGCTTCTCGGAAAATACTTATTCACGCCGGCAGGGAGGCCCAATGGGAGTCCCATTACAAATGCAATTAAACTTTCCGTCGACGAACCATCGCCCCGGTGTCAGTTTATCAAGAAGAGTCTCGCTCACTCGAATTTTAAATAACTCTCAGCGACCGAAACGAAACGAAACCGCCCGGTACAAACCTCTCTATCTCTATCTTCGATCCCGCGAAAGGGTCCGCCTTCAATTTCCCGAAATATGTAATTTTTCCGAGGCAACCGCAATCCCCGCGCCCTGTATATTCCCCAGCTGTCTGTAATATTCGCTCGAATATTCTGAGAACCTTCTTAAATTTGCTTTTTCGTGTCGTTGACACGGGACACGTCCGCATTTCTTCTCGCGGGGCTGCAACAGTCAAATCCGCGTTTCAACCGGCTCAAAATACGTTTCTTTTACAAAATCTACATTCTCCGACCTTTTAAAAAATTTTGATTTTGCACAGAAATCCACGGTCTGGTTATTCCTAATGACGTCGATATTCGTTAAGGAATGTCGATCACGACTTGATTAATATAAAAGTGGGGCCGGAATCCACAAGGACAATGTATCAGACATCATTAAATACTGTACCGTTTGACGGCGGTATATCGGGACAACGATAAATTTCAAAAATTAATTTTAACAACGTCCGTCAGCGTTCCTGCAGTCGTACGGTACTTGATCGGCGCACGCGAATTGTTCATTATTTTCGTCGGCGCGCTCGCAAATATTTCATCACGTGTTTGCCTCGAAAAATATTACAAAACACGCATTACGTCTCTACGTATTTTGCTCGTGAGGGAACGGTGGCAAATGCACAACCATGAAAGGACACATTTTTATCGGGCTTCGTAGATGCGAGCACGCTCTCGCCATCGTGGATCTCTCGATCGATGGCCACTCTGGTTGACAAAGCGCGGGTAAGACGCAACTCCAAAATGAAGAGCAAGAAATACCGAAAGGACGGGACAGCTAGATCGTCCAATAACTTTGCGCGATTTCTCACCGCTGTGCACCGCGCGTTCCGTTTCCAAAAAGTATTTAACTACTTTTAACCACCTGTCAGCTGTTATCTCATTGTTTACGAGCTTCTCCCGACTGCAACGCCACTCTTACAATTCGGAAATAATTCTTTTTTCTTTCTGTCGGGTGTACAATCCAATTCTTGGCTGTTACGATTAGTCAGTCGATTGTAGCATCGCTCGGTTTCCTTTGTTCCATTTATTTTGCGAGTCGCGTTTAATCATAAAGGATCGACTCGGCGAGAAGCTTTGAAATTAGTCTCGAAATCCTCTCTAAACGTCCCTGGAAAATGAATTCGTTATTCTAACCACGATTCGGCAACAGTTTTGCCGCGAGCCGTGGACAGAAATGAAATAGGAAGAACAAAAGATGTCGCCGAGGCTTCGGATGTAATGAATAAGAATAGCGGATGAATAATGCACGGTGAATTGAATACGACGTGCCCAATGAGAAAGAGCGTTCGATTCAAGTTGATTAAATCTTCCTGTTGTCGTATGAAATTAATATGTCTGTCGAACGCGATATTTTAACCATTGTCGGCGAACATTTCGATCGAACTCGCAACCTATGAACACAAAAATACAAATATACAATCGGTAATTAATTTCTCTGTGCAAGTAAATGAAAAGAGTACAGCAAAAAACCTCCACGAATATTTAACTAAATCCTTTTATTCGACTACCTGTCGTTCTATCCAACTGCATACTACTGTTCCCCGTTTGGTTTTCCCCGGATTTGATTTGAAAATGAAGCTCCTCGCGCACAATAACATTTTATTTTAATACTAGATGCGCTGAATGTGCTCAAATATTTTTGCTACGTGAAAATATAGAATCTTTTGATTAATTAATTATTGATGCATGGCTATATTCTGAAATGATTTCACTGCGGTCTGCAAGATAAAATACCAATGAAGTGTCACGTCCGGTGGTTCAGCCATCAATAATAATTAAATATAATCAATAATCTATTACATATACTTTTGAATTTCTTTTATGTTTAATCTAATAATGTTGTACGAGCAACTAATATTCAATATTCTTGTTAAATCAAATCGAACTATCGTATATTATACCACATTGCGTGCGATAGAATTAAGAAATTCATACTTCAATCGAATCGTCTTGAGCGAAAGAACTGCGTAGCGAAATTATTTCATAAAATGACCAGATCACTTCCAAAAATAAATCATGATCTAAAATCCGCTGAAGACTGTCCATCGAGAATCGATGAGTAATAATTGTTCGTCACCCCATGTGCGACGTAAAAGTAATTCGATCTGGCCAGGGGAGCTACAGATAAGAAAGCAGCTAAGAAGAAATGGATCCAGGAAATGCGCAGGGTAATAAGATCTAGCTATGACGATTATGACGACAACAATCGCCTGACGAAATTGACGAGACAAAGGATTGATTAGTCTATAAAAGAGATGACTCCTCAGGAGGAGCAGACACTCTCAAGCACACTCTCTTTACAAATCTCCAGTTAGTAAAAGTACAATTAACAGTCAATATTATTCTTCACACTCTCTTCACAAGTCTTCACGAAATCAAATAATAATCAATTATATGAAGTATTAACTCACAATCAGTTACAAATATCAAGTGAAAGTTCTTTTTTTGTGTGATTTACACCACCCAAACATCAAGAAGGAAGAAACCACATCTGTAAAAATCAAGCCAGTTCAGTCGATATTCAAATTTGTTGGTGGAGAGACATAAAAGTATATTTGAGTTCAATCTTGGTTGTTCAACAAAGCAAAAGTGTTAAAAAAAGATTCAAGTCGTGTACACCCGCCGGATTTACCATCATCATCTTTAAACCTTGTACAAGAAGCGATAGTTTTGTTATTCCGGGCGAAAACCAGCGAACGGTAATTACTAACAATTTATAATAAGATTTTCGATAAAATATTATGTATCCGAAATTTGAAGCTTAAAATACAGTTTTGTTTATTTATATTCAAAGAATATAAGAATATCAAATCATTTTTAAAGACTATACCCATCTTCGATCTCTTCATACCAGTTCCTCAAATAAAATCACTTAGAACATTAAGAAATCCTCGATTACCCGAACCGAAGCCGGTGAATGCAGGTAGGTTCAAAACTGCGTTATATCTCAATTATAATCGTTTCAATCATTTCAATCTATTAAAAATTAAATTTCAATATTTTCTATTCAAAATCTAAAATACGTCCACCTCAGGACGTAACAGAAGGAACTTCGAGTCGCAAATCATTTCTAAAAGCTTTTATCCGCCCCGACTAAGTTTTTTATGAAAACATTCAAACGATGTGTAACATTTATTTTCCCGTAAGCACACGCGAAGAGGGCAGGGAGAACAACGTTTTTCCGCGAGGGTTTCGTTAATTGTCGGCGCGAGGGATGCCTGTTGTAAAATTCATTAAAGATCTCACACGCGCGACTACGGGCGCGCGGAGCGCGGGCTCAAGGTCTTTGCAAAATTTAGTAGCAATTATGCACGCGCGATTAAAGCCGCAATTTTCTGAGAAAGAGACAAGTGTTTCCTGCGTCGCGTCGCGTACCAACTTTGCCGCGCGCACGCCTCAGACATTATGAGAATAAACTTCCGGTCGATACGCGCCTATTTCCTTGTCTCGCGGTGATCCAGTCGTAGGTGGATCCCCAAGCGAATACTTCAACGGCCATTCTACGGCAATTATGCGCGCTGGGTTTCACCGGGGAAATTTCTCGAGTGCAAAAGGAACGGTCCCTCGTATACTTTGATAACTTAATTTCTTTCCCATTGTTATCGCGCAAAAGGCGAGGCGTCTTTGTGCCGCGGAACACCCCGTGTTCTCCTCCGCAAACAACTTGATTAAAATAATATGTGACGTCGCCGCTCGAGCGTTATTATCTCCAGTTCTTCCATACCTCGGAACGCGGTTTACTACCTTGTAACGTTTGTCACCTGAGGCTTGTGTATGTAGCCGGGGCCTTGTAACTTCTACAGAATCTCGAAAGTCTGCGTGAAATGTCAATTATTGATATTCAACAGGACATTTCTCCGACTCGAATGAAAACGGAAATTTTAGCTACATTTCGTTCTTTTTTTTGTTGGTTTATTTGAAATAGTATAATCGATAAAACAAAAATGAATTTGTTTAATACAATTGAATAAGTACTACTTTATAAGTTACTTTTGTTTCACGTTCACTTTATTTCTGGTATTCATTGTGTCACGACGTTGCACAGTGGAGTATTTGGCCCGGAAAGCAGGCCAAAACTATTGCAACGTTATTTATGGTCTCAAGGTCATAATATTATATATCGTTGAATTCGTCTTAAAATCAGCTATAATATTATGAGATAAAAAATACATTTTAACATTTAAAAAATCAAAGTGACCTTGATTATTTGTCGTAAAAAAAATATTTTTGAAATTTTATGTATCACAGTTTGTAGATGTTTGAACACTGTTTAACTTTTGTCCCAAACATTTTTGTTAAACAAAAATGTTTTATTTGTTTTTATTAGGCTAAAAGAAGTTGCGATTGAAATAATACCATTATATTCTGCAATTAAAAAGAAATGCGTAAGGTGAAAACTTTGCAAACAAATTTATAATTTTATATAAATATATTTTTGTTTATATTATTTTATTGTAATTTTCCGGCCAAATACTCCACTGTGGGCCGTGCAGACGCAATAGGACGCGCAGCATCTCTGGAGTGTCATTCTTACTTAAATTGGCTATAAAATTTCAAACCGGACGAATCCGGAACCAATTCTTTTTGGACTGTGATCACAAACCTTTGCCAAATGTAACGGGACGAAAAAGAACATGGGGACTCATGGGGAAGTATAACAAAACCGTTAACGAAGTATTATAGGCGAAAATAATGTTTCCGAATTATTGGTGATTTTCAAATATTAATAACTATACTAATTTGGATAATGAAGAACTGAAACCTGTTCGAAAATGCTGTACATACCTAGCAGAAATATTTCTATAGCGAAAACATTTACACGCTTTCCCTAAAATACCTGATAATCAGTAATAAGCGAACGATGTTTCAGAGAATGGTTAAGAGCGAAAAACGTGCTATAAAATCTCTTAACTCTCGATGAGATATGCTGTTTCATGAATTTTAAAATTAAAAAAGAATGTTGTTACGAGCTAGGGCCGCGAGCAGCACGAGTGGCCGGCGAAGGATTATAAACCCAGGGAATATGGTATCAGTTTGTTAATAAAGGCACGCGGACGAACCCAATGCGAAATTGGGGAGCCGCTAGGATTATAGACGACGAGGACGAACCTGACGCGAAGTCAGGGAGCCTCTAGGAATGGAGTCAAACACAGACGAACCTGATGCGAAATCAGGGAGCTGCTAGGAAGGTGAAACTTCGTGAACGAACCCAATGCGAAATTGGGGAGTCACTCGGAACGACGCGCAGACGAACCCGATGCGAAACCGGGGAGCTGCTAGGAGGTTGTAGAATCAGCGCGGACGAACCCAATGCGAAATTGGGGAGCCGCTGGGAAGTTGGATAAAAGCACAGACGAACCTGATGCGAAATCAGGGAGCTGTTAGGATACGGACGAACCTGATGCGAAATCAGGGAGCCGCTGGGATGGTATAGGTTTCGTGGACGAACCCAATGCGAAATTGGGGAGCCACTAGGTAGGAAAAATCTCTATTTGAATAATTGGTAAATAGCGAACGAACCTGATGCGAAATCAGGGAGTCGCTAGGATAGTTAGTAGGCCTCGTAACTAATATAATCTAATTGATACAACCCGAGCGGTAGGGTTGTATCGAGTGAGAACGTTCAATTATTATATTAGGATTTTGGACGATAATAATGGGTTTAATAATCCCAATCTAATTTCCAAACAACACAAATATATTGTAACTATAAAAATCTGTGGTACAGGTGTGTAACTGTCGCGGTTGGAATTTAAAGAAAGATATAGAAAAAGGAATTTACCTAAAACGATGTTCGTTTTTTGACGCACTGGCAATGCGGGGGAATCGGAAACAACTTTAACAAACTTTGATCCGAAAGGTACTTTAGCCCGATCTCACTATAGTTGCTTTTCCAAAATTACAGCACGACGTGACGCGATACGTGTCTACTGAAGTACTAACCCAAGAGAGTGAGAATCTAAGGGTTTATATACCCCTACAATGAATAGAATACTCTGTTCATAATCTAATCGCGCTTAGAGATTAGGGCATAGGGCCAGACTTTTATTTTGTCGCCTCTAATGAGATCGGGCTAAAAACTCGGTACTAAATCAAAGGGTTCAACTACGATATGAAAGGTTATCTAGGACGCTTCCTGCCAGAGACGATCTGGAAGAGATTCCAATGAGAAAACGAACGGAATCTATTCTCTATCCGTAACAATGTTGATACATTTTTCCTTAGACATTCAACTATCTCGAATAACAAAATTTGTACAGCTTGCGCAAAACTTTTGAAATCGACCTTTGGCCAGCTTTTTCGTGCAAATACACCACTGTGCGTCGTTCCTTGAGCATAAAAATAAATGATAGTTTATTCGTTATAAAGCGAGGTTCAGTTTATTTATCCCATAATTCCATTACTTTTATCTATTAGCAAACTAGAGAATCGTGCCGAATTGTCTGATGTCTGACTACGAGCAGTTGCATGAACATCCGAACTCGACAATGTGCAATACATTTGATTACTCGTCAACTCGTAGCGATGCGGCAAATAGCTTTGATGTTCGCTTAAATGTTTAAGTGCTTGTTAGGACCCCTATAAGTGGCTCACAGTTACCTAAAAGCTGGAGGGAATTTCCGGATCAAATAGCGAGAAAGCTAGACATGTAAACACGTGTGTACTCTACTCCTGATGGCTGCCCCTATTTTCTACGGTGACAAAGACACACAGAACCCTGACAGAGGTGTCCTGCTGTTTTCCAGAAAACGTCAGCTCGGTGTTCAACTGATCCTCAACACACATTTCGAAGGAGGATTCGGCGATCGGGGAAATTCATCGGGGCAAAAATGCGTGTCGCGTGTATTGCAAATTAGGCAGAATTTGCGGTTCCAGTTGTCACGGAATTCCGTGAAGACCGTGCACCACCAATTATACCAACGGGTTAATCATGAACGACAAATGAGCGTATTGGAGACCCGTAATGACATGCGCGCGGATCGTGAAAATTCTACGTTCGAATGGGAACACGAACCCCGTCGGTAATTCTCCACTTGTAATTAGTGTAAAATTTCGCACACGTGCGCGCCTATTGACCTAGACAGTTTCTCCGCGCGATCGGCACACACCCTCTCCTCTCCGCACCGTAGATAGTTTCGTGCCACTTTTACGGTACGTGACCAAAATTATTTTCCCGTTGACCCGCTGCCGCCGCGTACTACCGTCAATTGATCGACTGTTCGACACCCGCGCGTTAAATCATCAGCTACAATGCTTTCGTTTTCAATTAGTATTCAATATCATCGAAATTAGTGGAGCGTCATCGGCGTTTTCGAGCCGCGGACCGAGATGCGTCGTTTATAAATTACATGTAATCGCGTGAATAATTCTTCGTCTAATTATAATTATAGGCCACGCGGAAGTTCAACGGAACGTGACATTCTTTTTTAATTATTATTATAATATACGGACCGAGGTCCTTTTATACAATTCCATACCTTTTATACCTGATTTTAGAGATTTATTAAAAATTGTCCAAAGTGGCCGAGATAAAATAAAGCTGCACATTTTGAAAAATAAGGGAGGGATGTCATCTGTTCCAGGCCCTTTATTGACATCGAGTTGATCTAACATGATATAAACTGTAATCAATTACGGAACCGACGATATTCTTATCCAATCTTCGAATCACATCTTTAAAAGAAAAATAAATCCACGAAGATTGTTAAAAGATTTTCTGTCACGAAGTTATATGTTCGTCGAACGGGCATTGCAAGTTTCATTCGTTTCCATGATCCAATACGCAAAGTTTAGTCCCCGGAAAAAATTGATTGCATCTTTAACCTTTAACTACCCGTGCCCTGAATTGGTGTAGTTTTTGCACCAGTGCGGGTAGTTAAATATTAAAGGAAAAATAAGTGCAGGAAGATTGTTACAAGATTTCCTGTCGCGAAGTTATAAGAGAGTTTTTTCGCGGAGCCGAATTGTTCGTCGAGCGAGCAAGACATTACAAAGGTTCATTCGTTTCCATGATCCAGTACGCCTGGAGAATAAGCCAGCGAGAGATTAAGCTGGTCTGGGTGATTGAATCGAGTTCAGCGAGTTTACATCACCGAGGAGCGACGCAACTATCGGCTACGGCGACAACAATTACAGGAACGGTGAATGGGAATGTATTGAAAGCTTCCGTATTCTTTCAGTAAGTATTAAATGTCGCCCAGGGCTCGTGAAAAGTGGTAGAAACTGGGACGAGCTATTATATTAAATTTCACACATCAAAAGAGGGAATGAAAGACGCCCCGGCATCAAAAGGAACGGGTACATTCGAAGCACGGTAGATTGTCAATATTTAAGAATGCTCCGCGCAGCCGACCCCCGACTACCTTTTCTGCACCGCCCGCCCGCCCGCGCGTTGCCTTTTCTCGCTGCTGGATGAAAAAATATCTGCGCCACGGTTAACACCTCTCGCGAACAGAACTTTAAAGACGCGACTACTGTCCGCCGGAAATGAACAAGCGAAACATTGGAACGCGCGCCGTTTTTTACCCCCGTAACCCTGTTACGTGGAAAAAGAAACGTCGTCGCTGCGACGAATTTGACGCGACGCACGCGAACAAACACCGACGGGAATTGTTTAAGATTGCATTTCAAATGTGTTGCTTCTGCAGGAAATTCTTTCTTTTTCATAGTCGACTTTCGCGCGCGGTGCCGAATATTTTAACAACGTCTCGTTAATAGTGTTACGTCCTGAGGTGGACGTATTTTAGATTTGAACAGAAAAAAAATTGAAATTAATTTTTAATCTTCCTTTTAAAGGTTCAAAGTTTTGAATGGTGCAATGCAATGCAATGTCAGGGCTATATGGTGGATGTGACATCACTTCCCAACCAAGCTCCAATAACTTTTCACGTGTTACCAAAGATGTGTGTGGCCTAGCGTTATCATGGTGGAACACGATTCCTTTGCGATTTGCCAATTCTGGCCGTTTTTCTTTGATTGCTATGTCCAGTTTTGTTAGTTGTCGACAATAAACATCTGAATTGATGGTTTGGTTCCTTGGGAGCAGCTCAAAATACACAATACCTTTGTAATCCCACCAAATTGACAACATGATCTTCTTTTAGTGCAATTCAGCTTTCGGTGTGGTTTGGGCTGGTTCATCACGCTTGGACCATGATCGTTTTCGAGTTGTGTTATTGTAAACAACCCATTTCTCATCACCGGTGATGATTCGCTTGAGAAAAGGGTCGATTTCATTTCGTTTGAGATGCATATCGCATATGTTGATGCGTTGCATTAAGTGAATTTCTTTCAACTCGTGTGGAACCCAAATATCGAGCTTCTTAACGATTCCGAGACTTTTTAAACGATATTCTATGGTTGTATGCGAGACATTTAACCTGTCTGCAATCTCTCGGACAGTTATATGACGATCCGATTCAATAATGGCTTTCATTTGGTCATCATCAACTCCAGATGATCGACCAGAACGTTGGTCGTCTTTAAGTGAGAAATTTCCAGAACGGAATTTTTTAAACCAATTCTGGCACGTGCGTTCTGTTAAGCAATCTACACCGTAAACTTCGCATATATCTTTGTGAGCCTCGGCAGCTTTTTTACCTCTACGGAAATAGAAAAGCAATATATGCCTATAATGTTCGTTTCTGCACTCCATGTTCAAATTGACACAGAACTAACAATTTTAATCAAAATTACGTGTAATTTGCTTCAAAAGTAACCTAAAAGATGCAGTTATGAAATGTCAGAAAGAAAACAAACGCAACGTTAACAGAAGCCAATCAAACAAAACATAACGCCATCAGTTAGTGAAAACCGAAATTACTTTCTTGCCAACCCAATAGATCATATTACCCTGCGCATCTCCTAGATTAATTTCTTCTTAGCTGCTTTCTTATCTGTAACTCCCCTGGCCAGGTCGAATTTCATTTACGTCACTCGTGGGGCGACGAACAATTATTACTCATCGATTCTCGATGGACAGTCTTCAGCGGATTGTAGATCATGATTTATTTTTGGAAGTGATCTGGTCATTTAATGAAATAATTTCGCTACGCAGTTCTTTCGCTCAAGACGATTCAAATGAAGTATGAATTTCTTAATTCTATCGCACGCAATGTGGTATAATATATGATAGTTTGATTTGATTTTTAACAAGAGTATTGAATATTAATTGCTCGTACAACATTGTTAGATTAAACATAAAAGAAATTCAAAAGTATATGTAATATATCATTGATTATATTAATTATTAATGATGGCTGAACCACCGGACGTGACAATAGACTGCGGATTTTATGCATTTATGACGAAAATGGCCAAATACAATTTAAGAGAGTGGAGGTATTAAAAAAATTCAAGGCCGCCAGTGTATTGGTTTCAACTTAACAAGATAATCGAAAAAAGAATGAAATTTTTATTTGGCTCTTGCAATCAATGCAAACGTGTTTTATTTTGCATAAAGATCCGCAGTCTACTCATTAATCTTCCACTGTGTTCGATCTTAAAATATGTTTGTAAAAATCGACGTGATGCCGACAGTGTACTTACGCGATTTACGTCGCATTGCAGTAGATATTTATTGGCCATTAATAATAATTGAGAAATTAATTGACTTTATCGATAATTTATTAGCGCTGCTGCCGTTATTAGAGTCAATCAAGTCCAAATGCGGCGCACTGCGTTTGACACATTTTATGTTTTCGACAATTATCAAAATCCCAAAAACATTTGTCGCGCTCTACGGTCAGTTAACGAAATTATCGCGAAATCTGCTGCACGGAATTCGCAATTTACAACGTACAAATATACGTAACTTCGATCGAAGACAATTCATCAACAGAATTCAATCCGTAATATCAACTATAGTTTGAAAGAATCTACAGGCAATCCCGGTCGAACGAGCCGAGCACGGTAAAGTGTTACATTTCATCGGTCTAAAAGCGACGGCCGATCGCTGGCACTAGCGCGAATGCGTATATTTGCTTTCGAATATAATATTATCGTCGAATGAAATATTAGAATCGGCCCGGGTCGATTTAAACGTGCTCGAATGCAGCCAATAATAATTCAATCATAAATCTGTCGAAGGCGTCGGACGCACTCGTACATTCAATTATAAAATTACGCGTGTAACGATGTGAGTATGGAAACGGACGACCGGAAATTAATATCAACCACGCGGAAACGTTGTTTTTATTCGGTCGTGTACGAATCATTCTGAGGTGTTGAATTTCATTCGTGCATTCGCGGAAAAGGCAACGCGCCGCGGCTATCGCAAAATGATTAATAAGTCAATACCGCAGTTAATTTACCCTCAAGTTTTCGTTGATTTAAAGCTCCCGATGCAAATAGAAAGGAGAACGCATGGAATGGGTACGCGTATAATTATTTCTTTCAATCTCAGGTTTGGGAGAAACTCGTGGAGGCAACGAAAATTATTTATAAATTATTAATACTAGCCCTGGTTATTGATTGAAAATAAATATTCCACGAAACTGATAGAATCGAATAATTAAAAGGATAGAATAAATAGATAAAAATCGATTTTCGATTTTCGGGGTCATTCCCTATAAAATCGGGAAGTTAATAAATAGATAAAAGGCTTAAAAAGATTTTTACCAAGATTTTGGCTTAAGGTGCCAATCATTGTACAGTTTACCCTACAGCATTTATTTATTAAATGAGAGATTAGTTTTCTCCTTATAATTGTACGGAACGGAAGGTGTAGATTGTTGTTTCAACCGTTGTTCTAAATTTCGTTTCAGAAGAGAATTTGCAAGTGCTGCCGTAAAGAATGAATAGAGAGCAGGGAATTTTAATACAATGCAGAGCGGGTAGCATAGAGAGAAGAAGTGAAGTGAAACGCGCAACACTACGGTTCTGCATCTCGCATTCGCGGGCGAACCGAAGAAATAAACATCATAAAATCACATTGAATTGGATCGCGAGCCCATAAACCGCCAGGAACTCGATAAAATATAAAAGCTCCGTACTGTTATGCTCTTCCATGAACTCTCATTCTATACTGGTATCGGATATCGTAGCACTTAGGACAACTTCATCCTTCCGCCGTCGTACCAATAAGTCTTCACTCGATCAAATAGCGCATGAACAATAATACACCTGAATTTTCAACTTTGTTTAATACGTCCTCTCCGCCATCGTGTACGCGTATCAACAATCTACGTAAAACTTTCATCGAATCAGCGAAACTACATTTTGAAATAAATGTATGTGACATATCCGGAACGATTTGTTGAAGCGGAAGACACACGAATGTTCGCAAGAAACCGAGAGCACCTGAAGCAAACGTTTTTTTTCGGTACGTGCAGCAGGCTAACTGCAGCTGAGCTTCTTGAAGTGTATTAAAACTTTTAATTAGACAATACTGCACTCAAGTTTTTATGGTGAATTTATAGGAGGGTGGATAGGACCAGATGGCTCTGAACGGAACTTGTAATATTAACATTTAGAAGTCTGGCAATACTTCGATTCTTCTGTTTTATGGTGAACCCCGCGATATAACGAAAGAACTATAACTCAATTTAAAAACCAGGCTGGCGAAAGCTGAAAATTCGACTTTCGAAGATGTGGGTATGTCGAAATATTTGATTTTTAAATTGCATGTAGAAATCTAATGAATAGCTTGCTGATTTGTTATGTTTGACTGCTTTCGACTGAGTCATGAATAATTTCGTGTACATCAAACTGGTTAATGGAATAAACATCAATTCTATTTTAATCAATCATATGTGGCTGTTTAATGCAGAAGTGGTGTAATTCAATATTTATTTGATTGGCTTTACAGCACGTTTCAAGAGTCTCAATGTCATTCGAGTGTTTTGGAGAACTTTTAAGTAATCCCTCATTACCAAATGATTAATACGTTCGCAGTTATTTCCAACGATTTGTTGCCACTTAACTGGACTATGAGGAGCAGGGTCGAGAGGAATTCAGCTGCAGACAAATTCGCGTCGAGTATTTTTCGTGGATCTCCCGCGATTCGTAGATCGCCGAATTAATCTTGGCGGGGGTTAGCGCAACAAAGACGTCGATCGCTTGGAATTCAGTGGCGCGCGCCTGGCAGGGCAAGGATCATGCTACTGGAACGCTGGAAATCCTATAAATCGTGGTGGAAAGTACAAACTCATCGTAACATAAATAATGTACGGTATCTCGGCGTACAATAAATCTGTATTGACGCCATTACGGCAGCACCCTGGCGAAGAGAATCCGGAAGTACTTGGAACGGTTGGGCGATCGGGCTCTCGTATAAAATTCCTATTGATTGGCTCGCGTTGCGAAATCGCGTTGCGAACCGCGTTACGACACGAGGGGGACACTCGATGCGTATCGAACGTCATCTCTGATGCTGGTAGTTACGCGGTTTCGTCGTAGCGACCCGTTGAAACTTTTATGGCGTCCTCGATTCTTCCCGCGGTCTCTCGAATTGATCCGCGGGTAACGAATGCACCGTGTGTGCCCTGGAACACTGTTGCGACCGTGCGAAACACCTCGAGTGCTAGGGCCACACTTAGGACTTTAATTAAGGTGAAGTGCCCTAAGTCTGGACCGTCCAAAAGTGATACGTAAATCTGGACAATTGAATTTTCATAGTAAAATCAGTAATTAAGAGATTAAATAATTATATTATATATTCTGAGGCCTTAGCTACAAGTAGGTGTGAATATTATTTCATTAAGACATCAATTGAAATTTAAAAATGAATTCAAAGTTCATCTGAAAACAGTATACAAAATAGTCTATTTACATGCGAATCAGGTGCATTTATAGTTCGAACTTTTGTTAGAAAAAAAGATATAATTTAAGCCCTCAGACAAAAAATAATTATCACGCATAATAATATTGATATTTTAAAATAAATTGGCAATCAAACTTAACGTAAATAATAATTATTAATCCAAATATTAGATGTCCAAGATTAGGACTGTTTTCAAATATAAGTACTCCATACTGGGACGCGATGACAGTAGCTGTCCCACTCTAAGCTTATACGCAATGTGCTTACTCCTGAAACCGAACACGTGTTTGTGAATAAAATCAACGCATTGCTTGCAAATTATTTCACTACATGTACGTATAATTAGTCTTCTATTAGCTTGAATAACGTATGTAGAAAATGTATTCCTGTTGTGACGTTAATAATACTTTACGTTTACATCTTAAATCTATCAGTATTACTACCTAACCTTTAAAGTTGTATTATGACAAGTTTTATTAAAACAGTAAATGAAAATAAATATATATTTGGTTAAATAATACAATACTATAATCTATGATAAGAATACTACATATTACGCAAAGCATCTTCTATTCGTCATGCGCAACAGCGCCACCAACCAACGTTTTAGGTTATGTTCGCTCGATCGACTCGTAAATTGAATTTGTCCCGATATAGGCTTCACTTCTGTCCAGGTACTAGCTCAGATTGGATTTAATATGTCCAACTATAGGTTTGAGTTATTCTTGTTAATACAATTAAGATATTAACCTGAACAATGATTTTTTTATTTTAAATTACTTTACAAACTCTGAACTGTATGTTAAAACTCTTAAGAAATTGTTTTTGTTTATTTAAAGTGATAAAATTTAATATAGAAAAAATGCTGTCCAGGCATAGGACACTTCACCTTATCTCATCGTATCTGCCACGATTCTTCTTTTCTCTTACAGCCACCGCTTCTTCCTCCTTCTTTAACGCTAGATTTACGGAGCTCTGGAAATAACTATGTCACAATATTTTATAAACACGACGAGTATGTGTTTATTCAAACTTTTGGCCTTTTTTCCAATAATACATACCCCAAGAAATACATTTGGTAAATAATTCCTCAGGGAAGCATCTTTACAATATTAATAATCGCAAATTAAGAATATTAGAACCCGCCATTTTGACGGGTCCATGCTCGTAGAATTTCTGTTTTTTATCGCCAAGACCTTCAATTATAAAAAAAAAATGTTGAGAAAAGCGAAAAAAGAAGATGGTAATCTGAAAAACGAAATTGCATTCCGAACGACCTAATGCTCCTGCAGCTCTTGCCTAATAGTCTTGCAATCAAAGCAGACAATTTGGATTTTTAAATAAATTTGGGGTTATGTTCGCGGCGCAACGGTTCGATCAAATTATAAACTAAATAGCAATTTTGTAGACATTTTTCAAACGTTCGATTCGGATTTGAATCATTACGTCCTGAGACACGTTTGCTATAGATTGTTTTCTATAAGAAAAAAAGAAGAAAGATGGTGGTGTGTTTCGTCCTAGACCCGCTAAAGGACTCATCAGTAAGGTTATCTAGCGGGTCCTGCCTTAGACACAAGTGTCGGAAGGAGGGACGTTAATATACTAATTCAGGGGTGCCCAACCTGTGGCGCATGCGCCAAACGTGGCGCATTGGATGATTACAAATGGCGCATTGGATCCTTGCGCCTCTATTTATTCTTTTGAAGTATAGGCGCCATAAATGAATCCATCTTCATATTTTCGACACCTGAGAGCTCTCAGTTAAATTTATACAGCCTTCTTACTCATCAATTCGTCGCAATTTTTTGACAGTTTACAATTATAGGATAGGAATTAGAGTGTTCATAACAGTGATCGCCCTCTCGTCCCAAAAAGATCGTTTCTCACTATTGTAGATTGGTGCTCCAATGAACGTGTGTCTTTTCAACTGGCTTAATTAATTTAGTTGGGCGATTGAGTTATCCCTTTTCCTCCCCTAATCGAAGCAGATCCTACCACTATTCCTATTTTCCAACCGCAACAATGAACGTAAGAAGGTAGAAAAAGTTCTCGAGCTGTATGGCGCATCTGAACTCACATGTGAAAAAAATTTACGCATGGTATGCAGAAGATTGGCCACCTCTGTACTAATTGATGACATTTTAGTAACTTGCGAGAAAGTCGTTCAACGATTTGTCCATCTTGTGGACGATGTCGAAACTAGGCCTTCTCGAATTTTTGTAGTTTATCGCCAATTATGATAAATGAGAAATTATTCTCGATCGTACATTTTTAAATAAATGTGGGGTTATGTTCGCGGCAAAAATTCGTGCAAAAATTTTGATTTTTCATAAAAATTCTCAGTCCTGCTATGACGTTACACCCATCGTCAACACGCGTTTGGTAATCTCCGTAATTATGCAATATCCTACACGCGTGAAGATAATTCTATTCAGTCATTTCCGATATTGTCACAACACTCTACAATTGTTTGCCACATTTTCAAAATTAGAATGAACCGTAAATATTCATGAACACAAGCGTGCTTATCCTGGCGACGCTCTCAATGAATTAAATCCGCAAATTGAATATCCATGATATCTGACAGCGTTCATTAAAAATTCCTCTCGTAATCGGTTCCATTCGAAATTGACTACGATCGACGGTACCAAAAATTCGTGGAATTCCTTGAACGTTATTACACGTATGTCGCTGTATATGTTTTTGAAAACGAATTGGCTTTTTACCATTCCTTTAACGTTCGAGAGGTTCCGCGGGATTCATCGAGGTATTTGCTACGAACCGGTGGACGTCCACCGCGTCTGGCATTGTTTCTTCAAATCGTAGCTGTTTAGCCAGCGAACCAGCCAACTAACTAACCAGCGATTCATAGGCGATGTTTACACACAGGAGTAATTAACAGCGTGATTAATGCGCAATTGTAGCATGATGTTCGGCAGTATTTCGACTGGACAAACAGCAACAACCGTGGCCGTTTTTGCGGGGGCCTGGCGGATCGACCCAGCGCTCGAAGTAAGTCCAGAATTGTTCCTACCAGCAAGCTGGTTATTTATTTACGGGCTAGCGGCGAATGGTTGCCGATCACTGGCTACCAACACGGTATTCGTTTTACGTTTTATGGTTAAACCGAGCAGGATGTATGCGAGCGTTATGTCTGTAGCGATGGTGGCCAGAGAGAGGAAGAGAGGGTGAGACGGGCGAGAAAGTGTCATCGGGGGATGAAGATACGAAAATGTCGGACGCGAGCATAGCTACGGGCTTAGACACCGGCTCGAAACTTCTCTGGAAAATCAAGGGAGTGCGATTTTTCCCGAAATTGACTGCAGTTTCGCCCAGATTCTAGCCTCAGAAGCAAACTGCTCGGCCAGGAAACTGCTGTTCCGAACTTTCGGAAACAGCGCCGGCGGAACTTTGATTTTTCGGCAAATTGTCCGCGGCTCCGTCGTTCGTCACTCGGCCAACCGTTCGACAAGGGCGCAGCCTCGCCTAGTGCAACGCGCGATGCAACACAAATCCCCTGGATGTCCAAGCCACGCTATCCGAACTTCACCTACCACTTTCCTCCGAAAATGTAATTGAAAGACTTTCATCTCTCGCGCCATTTTCACAAGAGTTCTATACTGGACCGGCGTTGAAGATCATTTTCCCTCGAATCGACTTGCATCTAATATTCACTCTCGGTGATCCCTCTGTTACTAATTGGTAGACTGCGGATCTTCATGCATTTATCAAATATAAAACAGTAAACGATTTTACAAAATTCAGGAATGTTGTAACGCTGCTTTTAATGCAACAAAGTTAATTTATGTTATTCCTGCTTACTACTAATTAGTAGACTGCGGGTCTTCAAGCATTTACGAAAAAATTGGTTGGGTGAAATGTAAAACGGTGGAAGATTAGACAAATTTCAGGACACTGTAATATTGTTGTTGCTTCTGCTTCGCACAATCAAGATTTTTAGCGCGTATGAGATTTTCGAACCGGTGAAAAATATTTGGCCAGGATCTGGCGCGCAATTTAGCTCCGACAAATACGTTTGACGAGCGCCGGAAGTCCTCCCGGTCACTCAGTTGTAAAACATCCGGGCACTCTCTCCCTCTCTCTCTCTCGGGTGTAATTTCCATTACGCAACGAGGTTGTGTCGGAAGTTCAGCCGCGGTTTCTGTTGGAAACCGATGGCCGCCCTTCTCCGACAACGGGGTCGCGTCAGACATGGCCGTGATGCTTCGAAATTCATAAGCGCGAGAACATTTCTTGACCACGTGTCTTCCTCCTGGCCATTCGACCGTGTCTCGTCCTTTCTTCGCTGGAACGTGATTTCCTGATCGCTTTGAGGAGCTGGTCGAACGCGCCGCGACTTGGACTTTACTCCGCGAAACGATGTGGAAGCTTCTCTGTACGGGCTGCTTCATAATTCGTGGCTCTTGCTAAAGCTGCACATTGGCTTTGCACTCTCCACGAATTCTTCTTCAATTTTGTTCCCAACAAGTTCAATCGACTGCATTTAATTGCATGTCTCATAATTAGAGATCTTGATGCAAAACAAAAATTTTCCATCCGAAAATGATAAAGTATTCTTCAATTCGTCTAATGTTTTAATTTACAGCTAATTCGATTGACAACGCACATTGTAACTGCCTTGTCGTCTCGCAGATCATTTTGTTTACTGTCTCATCCTACCTGTCTTATCTTTATACGCTGTCTTACGTGTGCTACGTCGTATGCAGGATATGCAAAGTACACGTGCGCAGAATGAACGCAATAACGTGTATCATTACACCGCACGGTCTAAATATAAAGTCGCGAGTGAAATCGAGGCGACACTGAATGTGTTGAAAGAAGTTCATAAAAGTCAATGATTTGGCTGTAACGGGAAAAGTTGCGATTTACCGTCGCGTGGAAACGTGACTTTGTAGCAGTCACAGTTTCCTGGAGAAAAGGAAGTAATAGCCTTCGCGGTCTATTGTATTACGATCCTGGCCTTTTTTTCATTTTCTCTCGACCGTTTACACGAAGTATGCGAGCATCGAAAATTCATAGAAATTCAAACAGCCAACAACAAAATTGTTTTCTTTAAACACTAACCGCAGCGGCACTATATTTAACAATATAGATAAAAGGTCGTCAATGTAGATATTATAATGAAAATAACTGTAAAGTTTTAATGCGATTGCTAAGGTAGAACTCGAGGTATCTGGTACACCGTTTAGAAAAACGCAAATCTGCGAAAAACGCGTTTAAAGTTTACGAATGCAATTTACCTATAAAAAAAATTTCGACTTTTGCAAAATATTACTGTGTCCCAACCCCTTAAGAAATTTACGGATATAAAGTAAAGGGCTCATCATTCACTTATTCATCGGAATTGCTAAGGAGAGTCCCAATTTTTGAGGGCAGATTTGGAATAATATAAATTCCTACAGGGTGATTGAAAAAAAAAGGGCGGGGTTAGACCCCTCGAATGGGTACTCGTTTGAAGCGGGCGCCTCCGCCGAGAACGAATATAGCATAAAAGAGATAGTTTATATAGGGATTTAGTAAAGTTAGAAGAATTTAAGTAGTTTTTAAGAGATAGTAAGGTGAAGTGCCCTAAGTCTGGACAGTCCAAAAGTGATACCTAAATCTGGACAATTGAATTTTCATAGTAAAATCAGTAATTAAGAGATTAAATAATTATATTATATATTCTGAGGCCTTAGCTACAAGTAGGTGTGAATATTATTTCATTGAGACATCAATTGAAATTTAAAAATGAATTCAAAGTTCATCTGAAAACAGTATACAAAATAGTATATTTACATGCGAATCATGTGCATTTATAGTTCGAACTTTTGTTAGAAAAAAAGATATAATTTAAGCCCCCAGGCAAAAAATAATTATCACGCATAATAATATTGATATTTTAAAATAAATTGGCAATCAAACTTAACGTATATAATAATTATTAATCCAAATATTAGATGTCCAAGATTAGGACTGTTTTCAAATATAAGTACTCCATACTGGGACGCGATGACAGTAGCTGTCCCACTCTAAGCTTATACGCAATGTGCTTACTCCTGAAGCCGGACACGTGTTTGTGAATAAAATCAACGGATTGTTTGCAAATTATTTAACTACATGTACGTATAATTAGTCTTCTATTAGCTTGAATAACGTATGTAGAAAATGTATTCCGGTTGTGACGTTAATAATACTTTATGTTTACATCTTAAATCTATCAGTATTACTACCTAACCTTAAAAGTTGTATTATGACAAGTTTTATTAAAACAGTAAATGAAAACAAATATATATTTGATTAAATAACACAATACTATAATCTATGATAAGAATACTACATATTACGCAAAGCGTCTTCTATTCGTCATGCGCAACAGCGCCATCAACCAACGTTTTAGGTTATGTTCGCTCGGTCAACTCGTAAATTGAATTTGTCCCGATATAGGCTTTACTTCTGTCCAGGTACTAGCTTAGATTGGATTTAATATGTCCAGCTATAGGTTTGAATTATTCTTGTTAATACAATTAAGATATTAACCTGAACAATGATTTCTTTATTTTAAATTACTTTACAAACTCTGAACTGTATGTTAAAACTCTTAAGAAATTGTTTTTGTTTATTTAAAGTGATAAAATTTAATATAGAAAAAATGCTGTCCAGGCAAAGGGCACTTCACCTAATCTCATCGTATCTGCCACGATTCTTCTTTTCTCTTACAGCCACCGTTTCTTCCTCCTTCTTTAACGCTAGATTTACGGAGCTCTGGAAATAACTATGTCACAATATTTTATAAACACGACGAGTATGTGTTTATTCAAACTTTTTGTCATTTTTCCAATAGTACATACCCCAATAAATAAGTTTGGTAAATAATTCCTCAGGGAAGCATCTTTACAATCTTAATAATCGCAAATTAAGAATATTAGAACCCACCATTTCGACGGGTCCATGCTCGTAGAATTTCTGTTTTTTATCACCCAGACATTCAATTATACGACTTTGTACGACTTTACTTGAAATAAAATTTGCACCACATAAAAAATGTTTACAAACTCTGAACCGTATGTTAAATCTCTTAAGAAATTGTTTTTGTTTATTTAAAGTGATAAAATTTAATATAGAAAAAATGCTGTCCAGGCAAAGGGCACTTCACCTTATGTATATAAATGTAAATAGAGTTACAATTTTGTAGGATAAAAGGAAATCTGTTGCAAGGGACGAGAGTCCACATGTTATGGGGCAGCCGGTAGCACGAGACAAAACGGGAAGGAGACCGGTGGATGACGACGTGGCAGGTGGAAAGGGACGGAGAGAGAGAACCATCGTTCACCATCGATTTCTCGAGGCAGGTCCGGGTGAGTGACGGTGGCGCGAAGTAAACGTAGAGCTGTAATTGAGTTCGACGTGGCTCGGAAGAGTGGTCATGTCGGTGCATTGCGCGTACGCACACCCACCCACGCCTTCACCCTCGATGCAGTTCTGCGGAGAGAGAGACCGTGCACCGGGTACATATGTAAACACTGCAGCCGTTTCTAGACCGTTAGAGTTCTTCGCGATAGAGAATACCTTTGACGTTCAGAGACGGATGACGCCGCCCCCGCCGCCTTTTTATCAACGATTTCGCGACTCGTCGCCTGCGAGTATAATTAATTACTTTTAATGAGCCCGCGCCAGTCCCGTGATCCCTCGCGCGCCAACCAGAAACCCGAGCGTTATGTAATTGAACGTTCCCAGGTGTATGTTCGAACCGGCGATAATTTACTTTGAAGGATTTCCAGCCGAAAATGTACGTACACTTCTCTTCCCCGACGAATATTCGACATTTATTTTTCCCATTTCCATTTTGGCAATAAGCGCACAATCGCGGAAATTTGCGAAATAGCGGTCGACATTATTTTTTCTAATTCCGCGTAGAAGCGACTATTTTATTAGGGTATTGGATAACTAGCAGGTAATTTTGATTGATTAAATACTGAAAAATTTTATTCGTCGCACAGTCTATCTTCACATTTTTCTGTCCAATTTCTAGATGGAACTATTAGCAAGAATAAATATTCAACTAAAAACACTGCAAGGCGGAAGAACCTTCTTTTGTGCAGAAATTACAGAAAATAATAGTGCTCGTAAATCAACTGAATAGTTCGAAAGAATTCGACTTTTTTTCGATTTTTACTCTCTGCCAGAATCCCAGCGTTTTTCGCAGGTTGAAATTATTCCCCGACATATCAGAATATTTCGAAATTTTTCTTCCTGTAAAATCATCCCCTGTATCGTCGCGCAGTGGTAATTCCATAGAGAGAAAGAATTGAAAATATAAAATGAAATTTGTTTATACACGAAGCTACAGCTCGGACGATTGATATAATCAGTGGAAACGGACAGTAATGGACGGACACGTTGGCGAGGCTCGATCCAGCAGCACGCGTACTCGAGGAAAATGCAAATCGAATTTTTTTGTAAGGAAAAACTGAACTATGACAGGAATTTATTTTACATTTTTGACATACATTTCATGCGGGATGTCCGCTCTTCCGTTTCCACCGCTGACTACGAGACACAATGTACGAGTTGAAATTAAAAAAGTTGTGCATACACTGGCCAAAAAATATTTTACGTCACACTTGCAACAAAAATGTTGACTATGAGTACAAGAGCCGGAAAACACTTGTAATATTTGTATGCAATCGTGTTTGTTCTGCGCGCTCAGGTTTACAACGACCACGGATTGTTAGGTATTATAGTAAACCATCTAGAACAAGCAAACGTTATCGGAAAAAATATTTCTCGAGTTTCATCGTTAAAAAAATCTCTAGATCAACGATAACGTAACATTTTTTTACCAATTCAAATGGAGTGTAGTTTTACAGTATGCAAATTAAAAGATATTTCACAAAAATCTGTGGTATGTCGTCGTTCAAAAAGTCTCTAAATCAATGTTAGCATAATACCGTTTCAAATCTCCAACTAAAACCGAGTTCATTGTTATATGCCAGTTTTTTTACGAAATTCTAAGTTACAGTAAGGAGCATAACTGATTCCACACACTTTAAATCAGAATAACTTTTATATGAATGGACCAAACGTCTTCAATTTCTCTGTAAGGCTAGAAGAATTAGTTTAGTAAATGACGTCTAATAAATCAGTTGAAAATAGAGGGCTATTGTTGCTCGCTCGCTTCGCGAGCTCGCGGGCAGGACTGCTCTTGCGAGAATGTTAGTGATACGCATGGCTAGTAGGACCCACAGCTATTAATGTCTTTCATTTTGTGTGTGACTCTCCACGAGCCACACAAAGAACTTCCCGATTCGTTAGTTGCTGTATATTATTATTATTATTTATTAAGTGTACGTTTTAAGAAGATTATACGTTTTCAGGGAAATTCAATAGTTTTCTACTTATCAAAATGTTTGCTATATGGCGTCGCATTAAACGAACATCGCAGGCTCGTTGCTCGCTTGGTTCCTTGTTATAGTATACTAATGTTGCAAAATAAATTGTCTTAATTAGTTTTTCGCAAACGATACAACTCCTCATTATCCGGGGTTGCAGTATTGATCTTGGTTTTCTTCGATACTATTAATTTAAATTTTCTCAAAATATATAAACCGCTCAATTTTGAAACTCTGCTCAGTGCTACATACAACATTTGTAAAGTTCGTATTTCTGATGTTTATAAAATCCATACATACTTTCTCCTATGTTTGTCCCTGACTTTTATGAATCGTAATCGCTTCAGCAGGAACCACTGGAAATTGACTACGTGTGATTTCTTATTTTTCTTCACTCGAAATATTTACTTGATTCGATATTTTGTTATTATTGGTGTTAAATTTTGATTTATATTTGCGTTTTTCATATAATCACGATAACGAGTTCTTACTTTCACTCCTACTATGGCCAATTGAAAATCTAACCACAATATAGACGGAATTTTAGTATTTTCTTGAAAAGTAATAAATTTTAATATTCCGCATGCTCCATTAACCAATCCGTCTTCAACATCAATGTTATTAATTATCATATATTTTATATTAATTTTCAATTTAATCTCAGTTAACAATTCGTTTTGAACTGATTGTTTATTTAAAGATTGTAATATAAATGTTTTTGTACTTTCATCGATATTCTTTGAAAATGTATTCTCGGGAGTAGAGATGATTAACTCACTCTTGCATTGGGATAATTTTCGATTATTGTAAGCGGAAACATCATCTTAAGGTACCAAAAAAGATTTAAAAAAAAAAAATTTTTTTCTAATTTTAAAAAAATCGAAAAAAAAATTTTTTGTGTAATTACGTTTGTTTCTTCGGTGGAAACTTTCCGTTCTCTCGTATAAATTGCATTGTTGGATGAACTTCTTTCGAAAAAAACTAAAAAAACTAAAAAACTACTTGACCAAAATGGACCAAAATCTAATCAGCTCTAAGTTACAGCGGGGCACATCGATTGCATCATTCATCATTCCGATCGCGTTGTTACTTTTTCTGAAAACGTTAACGAAAAATTTGATACCATAGAAACGGACATACGCACACACACACACACAAACATACCGACATTTTGATAAAAATAGTCTAAAATGACTCCAATGACCATGAAACGTGAAGATTTGCTAAAAACTCGATTTTCGATTTTCGGGGTAATTACAATAACTTCCCTATAAAATCGGGAAGTTAATAATGCATTTGGTCGGAATTGTGAAAAACAATACTGAAAATTGACAATTTACAACTTTACATTTACAACTTTTTTACCTGGCCCAATAACGAAATTTTAAAAAATGTGTTTTGTCAACTGGTATAAATTATATACGCTCTGAAAGTTTCATTGAAATTGGTTAATTGGTTTACGAATTATAAACGATCAAAAAGGGTAAAACTTGCCACTTTATGGTACACTAGAAATTACCACTTTTGATCGTTTATAACTCGTAAACCAATTAACTAATTTCAATGAAATTTTTACAGCGTATATAATTTATACCAGTTGACCAGACACATCTTTTGAATTTTCGTTATTGGGCCAGCTAAAAAAGTTGTAAAAATCAATTTTTACTATTGTTTTTCACAATTCCGTCCAAACGCATTTTTTACACATCATTTACTAAACTAATTCTAGTCTTACAGAGAAATTGAAGTCGTTCGTTCCATTCATAAAAAAGTTGTTCTGATTTAAAGTTATGCTCCTTACTGTAAATATTTTTACCCTCCGTAGGAGGAAAATGTACATTCAAAGAAAATTCAATTCAATTCGATTCGGAGATTCCTGATTTTCTGAAAAAATATTTTTAGCAGTTTTCAGTATACTGTTAGTTCGCAAATTTGTGATCGAATTCTCTCTGGTAAGTTTGGTACAGGCTTTTAATGTCTGTTAATTAATGGAGCACCGTGTCCATTTAAAAACTGATTGCTGGAACAATGGGAAGTGGCGCCGCGATTCTATCAATTCGTTCCCGTACAACCCATCGGCTGTGATTGATATATAGCGATAGGTAAATAGGCGGAAATAATGGGAATTTTTGGTGTTGATTTGGGCTCGCGTAATGTAAACGCGAAAGTGTATGTCGAACGACCAATGTCGTGAAAGTCAATGGCCGGGCTATGCACCATTTACAGAAATGAGTCCTTTTCCGAAACGACAGTTACCATACACTCGACTATTCGCTGTTAAACGGAATCACCGAGGAATATCACGGAAAGAGTGAATGTAATCGAGTGAAACATTCTATTAAACTCTCGGAATGGTGTTTGTGGAGAAAAAAAAATTGATGGGCGCCCGCCGATGAAAAATTCAAGTGTCAGTTGAAACACTTGGCGAACGAGTGTTTCGGCAAACTTTCCAAATTTCACCGTTTAATAAATCGACTGCCACCTGTTAACATTCTCTCGGCGAGAGGCGCTATGAAAAATTCGATTTCGGAAACTTCGCGTTACATTTTTCCAATTTTCGTAAGTAGACCGCCGATGTTTACCGTAGATTTAATTTTTCAGGAGCTTTCTCGCCGCGCGAGACTGTGCAGTAGACAGAGATTTCATCTAAGAAACAAATGGCGGTGGACACAAAAAATTCTCTCTTGATTTTGGTCTTAAAAACGAAAACTGGGTTTTTTCGGTAAATATTGAATAAAGAATCGACTATTATCAGGCGTTCAAATCCATCTGGCAAGAATTTCGCGAACTGATTTGGACGAAACTGTTTTTGCGCGTAGAGCTACATCGGCAGAATGCATAGAACACATTTCGAGGTATTAAACGCTGTTCTGTTCCGTTGGCCACTATCATCGGATCGATATAACGTCAATTGTTCACGATCAGCCTATCGGATTTTCAATTGACTTTGTTTCCTGACGTTGGACTCACAACGAAGCTGAGCCCGCAATTTTTTGGCTTTGGTGTAGTTATTTACGGCATGGCCGGCGTGTATTCACCTCGCCGGCGAGCAATCAGCAAAACAACCGACCTCTATTGCGTCAGAACCGAGGAATTTGTTCGATCCACCCCTGCCACATTTGTTTATTCTATCCTCTAATTTTATTTTATATTTTATACTAGCTTTCCCCCGCCACGCGTCGCTGTGGCTCGGTATTTTTTAAAAGCATGTGTTTGCCTGTCACAGATGTGACATTTATATGCTTTATTTTACAATGCTTGTGGGATACAACATTTTTTGTTGTTCCATTCTCTCTGTGTGTGTATATATATATATTTTTAAATTATTAAGTTTTTTCTTTGTCTTTTAGTTCGTGTTTTTTTCCTTATTTAATGTTTAGCAATTTTAAATCTATATATTTAATAATTTAAAAATACTAACCAAACATTTCAATTCAAACGCAAGCCAATCTACTCAGCTGAATTCCAATGCAATGAGAAACTTACAGAACAAATCACTCCGAATAGGTCAATCATTCTGTTTATATATATTTCACGATATAATTTGAAGCAGAATACCACTGAGAAGATTCTCGTCGTGACGCATTGGTGATAATGCGAATCAACATCAGTGTTTTCGCAAACGCGCCACATTCACATAACTTGAAGCAAGCAGTTAGTGCTGTGGCCGGTGGAAAAAATCGTCAAAACTATTGAACGAATGGACTTTTTCGCACGTTGATTTTTCATGAACCTTCCCGAAGAAACGCTGCGTCGAATGGCTCAAACCCCAGCTTTCTACGTTCAGCCGTTACGGAGATGACCGATTACAAACAAACGGACATGATAGATTTCTCTAAATGTCTTTTCTCCGTTTTGCAGTAATGATAGAACAATCTCTGTCCAATGTTGACGTTTCATATTAATGCGAATATTTGAATATGCATACACATTATATGAACTCATTTATGATAATTAAAAACAATGGACACCTGATTTCACTCTAATGAGTTTTGGGAAATAAAGATGTATTGTATAATGTGACACATTTGTGTTGTAATTGCATAAAATCCGCAGTCTAGTCTGGGACGAAGTCTCAGCGAGTACCGAAATCCAGACAGATAAGATTTTAATGCATATTTCTTATTTTGGGAAGACGTAGAAAACGAGATTTCGTCTGTGGAGGGTCAGCGCGCGTAATTCGCGATGCAAATTCGCGAAAGACAGTCCCGTAAGTAGACAGGGGATACATATTTTTGCGAAGTGAAGTTACAAAAAACGCGGCTCGGACAGAAACTCGTTTCATCTCTTAAGGATTTAATGATACCAGTATATTTTATTTTGCATATTTTGCATAAATGCATATACCTTGCATACGAATGCTCATATTTTGCATACTCGGACGCATACAAATATACGCGGGCATGTACACGTATGTTTGTTCGGGCACACTTGGTCAGTATTTTCTATTGAGTTGTTAGGTACATAAATTATTTTTACACGTTCGAAGGAAACTGAAACATGTTCGATACAGTATTCCGTTTAACTTGCCGAATTGCATCGACAAGCATAGTGCGGTTTAAATGACAAGAAATTGAAAGGCTGCAGAACATCGAGAATATGTAGAATTCGTCGGGTTATGCAGAATGTGCCGCATAAATCGAAATATTCTGAATAAACCGCGTTATGCGGAATGCTCGGGAATATGCAAAATACATCCGATTACGCGGAATAAATAAAAAATTGACAGAACACAGCGGAATGTACGATAAATGCCCGATACGCTGAATATATGCGAAATAAAGGATTATATATTAGAACAGACGGTACGCGGAACACGTTGGAATTTTCAGAATAAATAAAAATATCGCATGTCTTGGAATAGGCTAATTTATTCTGCACATATCTCGTATTCTCTGCTGAAATGGTTTTATTCCCTGTCTTTGCATTTTCTGCTCGTTTAGTATTTTCTTCGTTCGAGTTATTCGAACAAAACTCTTGATACACTATTGGAAGCTAAGGTGAAGTGCCCTAAGTCTGGACAATTGAATTTTCATAGTAAAATCAGCAATTAAGAGATTAAATAATTATATTATATATTCTAAGGCCTTAGCTACAAGTAGGTGTGAATATTATTTCATTGAGACATCAATTGAAATTTAAAAATGAATTCAAAGTTCATCTGAAAACAGTATACAAAATAGTCTATTTACATGCGAATCATGTGCATTTATAGTTCGAACTTTTGTTAGAAAAAAAGATATAATTTAAGCCCTCAGACAAAAAATAATTATCACGCATAATAATATTGATATTTTAAAATAAATTGGCAATCAAACTTAACGTAAATAATAATTATTAATCCAAATATTAGATGTCCAAGATTAGGACTGTTTTCAAATATAAGTACTCCATACTGGGACGCGATGACAGTAGCTGTCCCACTCTAAGCTTATACGCAATGTGCTTACGCCTGAAACCGGACACGTGTTTGTGAATAAAATCAACGCATCGTTTGCAAATTATTTAACTACATGTACGTATAATTAGTCTTCTATTAGCTTGAATAACGTATGTAGAAAATGTATTCCGGTTGTGACGTTAATAATACTTTGTGTTTACATCTTAAATCCATCAGTATTACTACCTAACCTTAAAAGTTGTATTACGACAAGTTTTATTAAAACAGTAAATGAAAATAAATATATATTTGGTTAAATATTACAATACTATAATCTATGATAAGAATACTACATATTACGCGAAGCGTCTTCTATTCGTCATGCGCAACAGCGCCACCAACGAACGTTTTAGGTTATGTTCGCTCGATCAACTCGTAAATTGAATTTGTCCCGATATAGGCTTTACTTCTGTCCAGGTACTAGCTTAGATTGGATTTAATATGTCCAACTATAGGTTTGAATTATTCTTGTTAATACAATTAAGATATTAACCTAAACAATGATTTTTGTATTTTAAATTACTTTACAAACTCTGAACTGTATGTTAAAACTCTTAAGAAACTGTTTTTGTTTATTTAAAGTGATAAAATTTAATATAGAAAAACATGCTGTCCAGGCATAAGGCACTTCACCTTAATTCATCTGAATTACAATTTAGTATACTGTTAACTATCTTCTGTAAGGTGTAACGAACTCTCGCTGAAAGAATTTCATTTACATTCTGTTTATAAATCTAAATTAGACTTCGCGCGAGGTGGTGAAATTCATTTAAGTACTCTGTGGCGTCCTCGTTTCTCTGGCTTATCACGTCTGACTCCTTATGCAAATTTTTAATAAAATGTAAATCGGAGAAGTATAAATACACCGAATGTTTTACTCGAGCTAGGGAACAGGGAAAGAAGTGCTTTTCTGATATCTCGGAAGTTTCATACATTTTCTCGGTTCAATAGTTCAGCGCTCAACGGCGAGCTGTGCCTGCTCCTCCTTTTTTTTTACATAGTTCGCTTTCCCCAAGAATTACAATTATTCGTTTCTTAAAGCGCGAAACGAGACGCTCCTGTTCCATTCGAACGGAACAGGAAATTCTTCGTATCGCTAAATCGTACTATTTAAAAGTATTCCGACGGCGGAAACGTTTCTCACTCAACGCGGACTTCATTCTTATTATTTCCATTTTTTTTCTTTCGTGTTATTCCACTCCGAGGAAGGTTTTGTAAAAAAATTCATGAAAATCGAGAATTGAGGTTCTCGCAGTTTCAGGTGTGCAGAATGTTGTATTAAAGCGATGTTGCAAAATTTAAGACTCTTTTTCTTCTTTAGGGTTTGCTGAATTTGATATGCACACGTGCGGTATTATCTTTGCGTTGGGGTTACACGTCTAAAATGTTTGTTCTTTCTACACCCCCTTTCCGAAAGCACTTGCTCCTGCTCGCCTGTTTTCGAATTCTACGTAGATGCGTCTATAATTTAGGGAATTTTACGCGAGGAGTTCTTAACCCTTTTATGCTTCGGAGACCTTTTACAGCACACGGACCCATAGACCTCTTTTACAAGGAAATATCACAGGGCATAAACCAGAATATGGTGGTTCACGTTTAAGTGTTCATTCCACTGCGTGTAATTGTTAATGTGTCGAAAAGAAGTTAGCTGTAAAAGTTATAATAAGATGATTACAAGTATCCTACATTGGAAAAATGCGACTTAATCTACATTTCATAATTATTCCGTATAATAAATCTGCTTTCGAAATGAAGCATTTTTTTACAAATAATTCTTGAAAGTAGATTTAAGCCGTTCGGATGCAAATTGGTTTCCCTGACGAAAAAATTTATTCTTATACTCGTATCAGTATTCATAAAAGAATACATATGGAATTCATATACATAATTTTGTGCTAATCAGTCTTCACCTATAAATTTAACCAAAAAATTCTTATTTTACATTACGAAAGAAGTTGCATATTTACAGCTCGGATTGTTTTACAGCTAGGCTGCTATTAAAAAGAATATATGTCGTTAGTGTTTCGATTTGAGCCTCCACATCGAAAATAAATTAGTTCCATTCCATTCCAGCGATCGTCGGCTCAGCTCATGAACGATTTAATAGATTTACTGTTTGGATTATGCATGAGAATAGATTTCGGAATACATGGAGCAACAGTTATTAGCAAAGGATACCAATCAAAGGAAGCTAATCCGTTGATCCCTGAATCGATGATACCTGTTCTCGTGTTACGTTGTTGGTCGGTTTTCAAGGAAACCCCATCCAACCATTTCCCAGAATTTTTCCGACCAAAATGCAGATTCGCTTGCAATATCTCGTCTACTCATTCATTGTTTAGAAGCACACGGCCCACGTCATTTTTCACGTAGAAAATTGTATGCATCGATCGCGCACACACAGATAAACATGGCGAACGTGAAAAACAATAAATACGAAGAGAAACATGATCGATACAATGTTACTTATCAGACTTCGTCCTCGTTATGGAGGAACGCATCCCATCTCTGTTACAAGAAAGGAATTATGAGAAAGAGAGTTAAAAAGGGTTGACGATACCGTTACGCGTTCTCAGTTATTAAAACGCTCAGCGACGTAATTCGCTATTTTATTCAGTCTTTGTTTCTCGCGATTGTTCCAGGGAATTCTAATTTCGCATAAAGTGTAACACAGTCTAATTATAAAACGAGGACAAAAATTCCACCATGGCTACACAAACGTATTTATCTCGAACGACGTTTGCCCTCGCAAAAACGCTTTTCAAGTTTCATGGAGTGTGCGTTCCTTAATCCGCCATATCCGACTATGGAAAATTAAAAACATATTTCAGCTTCCATGCGATACACAGGCTCTCGCAACCAAGTGGTTCCATACATTTTTCAGTATTTTATTTGCCCATCTTCACAATTAAAAGGGTAGCGATTCGGTTCCTCCTTCCTGAGACTAACTGTGCTGGTTTAATCCTTCCCATTTTGCGTCGCTTTTTAATCACGTTGTCTCCGCTCTGCCAATAATTTAGAAAAGCGACTGCAGACACCGTTCATCTATTCCAACACGTTAGTCATATTAATGTTTATGTGTTTGCATATTCTTGTTCTGTAAATATTTCTCTTGGTTGTCATCCTCATTGATTTATTTATTTGTTGATGCTGTACATTATATTATACATTAGTATAACACTGCAAATATCATTGAAAAATACATCGAATTCTGTTTTACAAGTCGAAATAAATTTCTCTTACGAGATTCGTTAGAATAAAAAGGAAAAACTACCCGGCCAAAAACGCTTCAGCTTCAGGAAGAGAAAATTCCGTCGCACCGCAATCTTGTTCTCAATTTGCGTCAAAGCCGGGCGCGATTCAATTAAACGATCTAATACCGGCGCTTAAATAATCATTAACCCAAGGAACCAAGGAAATAACATTTTCTCGGGAGGGCTTTAATAAGAGGATGATCCCAGTGACAACATAGTTATCGGTATTCCCTCAATGGTGCAACACCGACGACGTTAACCCCAACTAACGCTGGCATTATCTAGCCTTCCAATGATATCCGCTCATTTCCATTTAAAGTAAGCCTTGGGTAAACGGTGCCGACGATGCTCGGATGATATTCCATCCCGTACAAGCTCTCCCGCAGACTTGGCGGTCTCTTTTCCCCCGCATGATGGATCGCGCTGATTCCCAGTCAACATCATTCACCCTCGCCGCGCGGAACGCTCTGTAATAAATCCTGGGTTGCACAGGGGTGGGAGATCCTCCCGGGCCGCTTTCCCTTCGGCTTGTCCATATCCTCGGTTTAATTATTTCATAGCCGGAACGATTATCGAAGACAGCTGAGTAAATACGAACGCGCACGCTGTACAGCGGCGAGCCGAGCCGCGTCGCAGCGTGTTGCTCGCGCGTTGCAGCGAGGGCAGACCGACGTGACTGCATTTCGGGGCCGGTGCACTCGGGTTTAAGCGGCGATCATCGAGCGTGCTAGCCCGGACTTATACGAGCGTTGTAAACGTTCGCTTTAGTGCGGTCTCGTTTAGCGTACCTTTTAGCCTGTTCCGCGGTGCGCGCACCGGAATGGACGGATGCAAATAAAAAGAGAGACAAATGCGTGCGAGCAGGATACGGTGGTCCAGCGGTTTCCGAACCGTGCATATCTTACACGGCCGAGACCCGCTGATGGATTCCGGTAATACATTTAGCTAAGAAACGCCCCGAGGAAATTCTTTATCCGCCGCACCGCACCGACTAAAGGGCCGAGGGAATCTTCGAAATTGTTCTTTGGTGGTCGAATCCGATCGTCCTAGAGCTGTGCAGCTGCCCGTGTTTATTTGTACTTGCTGATGCGAGAAATGGCTTCCCGAGAAAAAAATACCTGGATACCGTCTTTTCAATTTTTAGAAAGTTCTCGACGCTGCTTGTTACGGATCTACGTTACTATTTGAATAAACCTCTCAACATTCTAAGAAAGAACATTTTCGGAAAATTTGTCACTAAATCTAGGTACATGGTAATGCACCAGCCAAGTTCTCGCACTACCACCTTTTACAAGAAACAACCTAGCCGTTTTTTAGAGGATTATAACTCGGCACTGGAGGCAGATGGAGAGATGTAATTTGGTACACTTGTTAAATGCTACCATGTCTCAATATTGACAAAACATTAATCTTCCAAGATTAGTAGGTTCCGAGATTAAGACCTCAAAAATCGCTTTTCTCACTGACTGACTGACTGACAGATCATCAAATCCTTTCGGGTACTTCCCATTGACCTACAAGCTTGAAATTTGGTACATGGGTCCACCATAACAAAGGAATAATTATCAAAGTTTGAAATTTTACACCTTAAAGGGGTTGTATTGAAAAAAAAACATTACAAAATAGGTACGTAGGATAGAACATAACAGCATAACATAAGGTGAAGTGCACTATGCGTGGACTGCATGTTTTTCTATTTTAAATTTTATCGCTTTAAATAAACAAAAACAATTTCTTAAGAGTTTTAACATACAGTTCAGAGTTTGTAAAGTAATTTAAAATAAAAAAATCATTGTTTAGGTTAATATCTTAATTGTATTAACAAGAATAATTCAAACCTATAGTTGGACATATTAAATCCAATCTAAGCTAGTACCTGGACAGAAGTAAAGCCTATATCGGGACAAATTCAATTTACGAGTTGATCGGGCTAACATAACCTAAAACGTTGGTTGGTGGCGCTGTTGCGCATGACGAATAGAAGATGCTTTGCGTAATATGTAGTATTCTTATCATAGATTATAGTATTGTATTATTTCACCAAATATATATTTATTTTCATTTACTGTTTTAATAAAACTTGTCATAATACAACTTTTAAGGTTAGGTAGTAATACTGATAGATTTAAGTTGTAAACATAAAGTATTATTAACGTCACAACCGGAATACATTTTCTACATACGTTATTCAAGCTAATAGAAGACTAATTATACGTACATGTAGTGAAATAATTTGCAAACAATGCGTTGATTTTATTCACAAACACGTGTCCGGTTTCAGGCGTAAGCACATTGCGTATAAGCTTAGAGTGGGACAGCTACTGTCATCGCGTCCCAGTATGGAGTACTTATATTTGAAAACAGTCCTAATCTCGGACATCTAATATTTGGATTAATAATTATTATTTACGTTAAGTTTGATTGCCAATTTATTTTAAAATATCAATATTATTATGCGTGATAATTATTTTTTGTCTGAGGGCTTAAATTATATCTTTTTTTCTAACAAAAGTTCGAACTATAAATGCACATGATTCGCATGTAAATAGACTATTTTGTATACTGTTTTCAGATGAACTTTGAATTCATTTTTAAATTTCAATTGATGTCTTAATGAAATAATATTCACACCTACTTGTAGCTAAGGCCTCAGAATATATAATATAATTATTTAATCTCTTAATTACTGATTTTACTATGAAAATTCAATTGTCCAGATTTAGGTATCACTTTTGGACTGTCCAGACTTAGGGCACTTCACCTTAATCTTCGATACATTGAATTTTGATTTTTTCTTTGATACCTACTTGATAATTGATGAAATTTCAACAGAAATTGATGAAATCCCAACAAAAGCATCCTGCAAACACGACCCAAGTTCCAGTGGCCGTAAAAAGTTGTGAGCTCAAACAAAATGCGGCCAAGTTCGTTAGCTTAGAAATACCTCTTGCAATACTGAAAAATTCCTTTGTAAAAATTAGTTTAAAAGAACGCTGTTTAATTTTTAAAGAGTTACATGGAGGGCTAAATTATTGAAACACCTTTTATGGCCATTGGTTTAAAAAGTAACGGCCAAGTTTGAATAATTTAGCCCTCCGTGTAACTCTTTAAAAATTGAATAGCGTCCTTTTAAACTAATTTTTACAAACGCCTTTTTCAGTATTGCAAGAGGTATTTCTAAGCTAACGAACTTGGCCGTATTTTGTTTGATCTCACAACTTATTACGGCCATAGCAACTTGGCTCCTGTTTACAGGACCTTTTTATTGGGATTTTATTTAGCAGAAAAGAAATTGTTCAGTTTCTCGAAGATAATCCGCGTAACTGTAAAATTGTCCGATCATTGCTGAAATAAATTTATATAAGCGATACAGCTTGGGTTTCACGAAACGGATTATTTCTATTTAGCGGTGCATTTATGGTTGCTGGTTCGACAGTTAACGCGTCGGGCAGATCGACGGTGTAATTTGTTCGATTCATTCACCTTTGACGGCGGTTTCGCCTTTAATCTTTCCTATTGAAGGCGAGGGTCTAACCGGTGCCGGTATTCCATGGGTGATTAAGCAACCCTAAACCACAACGAACGTACATGTATCTCCTACGGGGAACTAAGAGGTCATCTTGTCGCGAGAGACGGCGTTCTCCTACTTCCCGGCTCGGACTCCTTTTGTTCCGTAATAATGTGCATCCCCGAGGGAATACAGCGTCTCGCGACGAAACGAGAGAAATTAGAGAAATTAGGGGTGGAAGGTATACGGGCCGCTACGGAATTAAAGTTCTTACTCTCGAGTGGCCATTCTGTTTTCCTACTTCAGAAAAATTTCGTCATTATTGTCTTTTTGATCGTTACGTACGACGCGACGCGACGCGACCAGGCGAACGGGAAAATAATTCCCAGAGGAGTACAACCCGGGACTCGTTAAATCCTCGTCGAACGGAACATCAAATTCTCGCGAATTATTATCACCAGTTAATGGGATTCATTGAGGCTGCACTAATTGTCATTGCCCGATTACTTTGCGAAATAACGACGCTTTAAATCTTGACGATCTAATAAACATCTTTCAGTCCCGACGAAACGGAAATTGCTTATTAATCGGTCGTTGGCTGGTTGAATGATTAACTCCCTCCCCGTTTTTCGCTGCTTCGACGTTATTACTTATGATTACGTTGTATCCGTTTTGAAAACTTTCCAACATGTTTCAATTTACTCAGTCTACTTATGATAATGAATATATATATATCGTAATCGGACTGCGAATTTCCGTGCAAAATTAATGTAGATTCCAAATAGATTCTTTTTTCGGTTTACAGCAGCAACGAACGGATTCTAACGCTCGTTATAGGAAGTATAATTTCGCGCTTCCATCTACCGTTCCTTCAAGACGCGACACTCGCAGTGCGAGTACGTTCGAAAACGTTAAGAAGTCCGCCGGTGGAGCCGGGGCAATAATTTCTGTTATGCAGCCTGCCTAGGTCGTTTTTCCGGGTGAGCATTGCGGCGAACTATGAAGATAGTCGCAAGGATGGCTTCATCCTCGCCGGGAAGTTGCATCAAGTTAGTGTGCCGGGGTCCATAAAGTTTGGACACCGCGGAGCCACCGCATGGGCTACGGGGGCTTTTGCCAGGGAAATACCTTCCCGAAAAGGTGCTCGGCGTTTCTAGCAGCATCGAGCACTCGTTGCTCTCTGTATCTTCCGTCTATCCCTCTCTCTCTCTCCCTCCTTCTCTTTCTGGAATCCCGGAATCCGCTTGCGTCAGATACCATCGGCGTCTCTCCGGGTGCCGCTGTCTGCCGAGGGAACAAGTAGCCCGTCGCTGGAGATATAATTTTTATGCCCCCGTTCCAAGTCACTACATCTCTCTGTCGATCCTCCGGCAGCCGACCTTTTGTTCCTGTCGTCTCCTTTAATCCGGAAATCCTGGCCGGGCGTTTACCGACGTCGACGTCGACGTCGACGACGCACGCGAGCTATGGCACCGGTACGCAGATACGTCTGGCTGCGCCCGTCTTTTTCTGCATCGACCACCCCACCCTGTCGTGCTTCTGCTTCGACCACCTTTTTCTACCTCCTCCCAACAGATTCGCAACTCCGTTTTCACCTCCCTCAACAGATCCGCGCACAACCCCCCGCGTTTCCCTTCCGATCCACCGAAATCCCGGACGATGCGCGGAAAAGACGTTGCATGATCGTTGAAGCAAATACACAGGAACCCGCAGCACCGGCTCTGGATCCAACCCCCGTAAATCTTGCGAAAGGATTGAACTGACGTCGACTGATACAATGTTTGCTCTCGGCTCTTCTGTATTGCTCGCGGCAAAAGTGCTGTCACGCAAAGACTGACACGACGCTCCCACGTTAATACACCGGGATGCGCTGGATTTTCTACTGTCGCACCGTCGCGCGTCGCCGTCGTCGCGCTTCCGTTCGACCCGCCTGCTGCAACGGCATCCCCCCATCCTCGACAACCCTTTCGACTAGTTTTCAATCGCGGATACGTACACTCCTGGCGGACGCTTGCCAGCAGTCGCTCCTCGAATTACGAGCGCGTTCCTTTTCATTTCGGGTTATCGCCCGGTTTAACGCTTACAACCACCGCGGCTAATATTCCTGCACACTTTGACACTAAACCTGCCGTGCCTTTAAAGTAACTGGTACATGTTTCCTTATAGTATAAATGACTGGTTCGATTTTATTTAGACTTTGTACGGATCCTATTGTAATACGTGCGCTACACTACACGACGAAACTATAAGACATGTGCGAAATTCGATGAAAATTCGATGTAAGTCTTTAGTTTTGTCTTCCTTCATTCATAGTGTTATTGTTTACATTATATAGAAGTATATTCTACAGTTCTACGAAATATCGAAGGCTACAATTCCAAGAATTTGGGAAATGTATGTAAACATGCTATTCTCGTCGCGACAAGACTATAAGGCAGTAGCTTTTCGTCAGTCGATCTTGTACTCTAATCGCAGTCACAGTGTTAGAAGCAATTGTGTACTTGAAATTAAACATTTGTAATTTTGTTCTTACATAATATAACTACAATGCCGCGTGGGAAAAAGCTGACCGACAATACTTCTATTTCAGAAATCTTAGAAGTGGCTGGGCGAAGTCGATGTGCCGTGCTCAATTATTTAAAAAGTAGAGAGAATTATGGAAAAAACATCCCGGTGGACGTCCAAAAGCGACAATCGAGCGACAACGACGAGCCATTCTGAAGGTAGCGTCGAATTCTAGCTTGACAGCACGGCAAATTGCAGCGCAAGCAGGCGTTCACACCTATATTCGTAATGTGCAACGGATAATTAAACGGACCAAGCATTTCGAAAGACGAAAAATGCAGAAAAAACCACCAGGGAAGATTTTGCGGAGAGACATCTCCAGTGAAAAAAAAAGTGGAGAAAAGTTATTTTTTCAGATGAAAAACGTTTCAATTTAGATGAACCGGATGGTCTTTCATATTATTTTCATGATTTGTGGCAGGAGGAATTGCATTTGTCAAGGAGGCAAATGGGCGGAGGCGGCATCATGGTATGGGCCGCAATAGGGTACCACGGGAGAACCGATGTAAAATTTATTAACACCAGCATGATTGCAATTAAATACATAGAAATATTAGAAGAACAATTAACGCTACATGCAAGCACTATTGCATGTGAAAATTATATTTTCCAACACGATAATGCCGCTGTGGATACAGCGAAACATGTAAAAAATATTTTGAAGACCGTAATATACAAATTTCACCAAGGCCTGCGAGCTCTCCAGATTTAAATATAATAGAAAACATCTGAGGAATTTTAGCACGTGCTGTATATGGAAATCGAGAACAGTTTTTGTCGATGGAAGAGTTGAAAGCTTGTATTGAAGAAAATGGACCAAATTAAGTCAAGATCAAATAAAAAATTTATATAAATCGATACCACGACGAATAATTGAAACCATAAAAAATAAAGGTGGCACAAAACATTACTACTAAATAAAAAAAAATATTTTTCATTAACTACCACCTACTTTTTCTTACGTAAAATATACATTGTCTTATAGTTTTGTCGCACCTTATTTTATCAAAAATTAGAAATTTTAATGAAACTTTTTTCAATCTAATTCAACGACATTGTCGCTATGGAAATGTATGTACTTTGGTTGATTCTTTGGATGAATAACGAAAACTTTTACGAAAAAATTAGTATTACTAAAATATTAGCTAAAATAATTTTTATTATTTCAATAATTGTGAAATAAAAAATTTGGAAACGGTCATTTCGACCATAGATGGTAGGTTTAGTGTTAAGGATGTTCTGGAGGTACAGTGGGAGATAAAAGTACAAGAAATTCTAAATCCATCAATATATTGGCAATGAAAGCCATTCATGAGTATATTTTGCATGAAACTTTTGCGAATACTGTACCCTCTGTAACTATATTCAGTGGTCTACACTTGTCGCGTTTCCATGCTAGTAAGAGACAACACGATAAATTTGACGTTTTGTAACAGTTTATAATTTTTTTGCTCTGTAACTGTTTAGTGAATCCTAATAAATTTTGAACATAATTAATTATATATTTTTTACTACATATAAAAAAAACTGAAGTTTCTAGTTGCGTTTTTTCAAAGTTTAAATAGGGTTTGAAGTGAAATTTTATGAATTCTCCATAAGAAGACGTGTTAAAATGTGCAAACTTTAAGTTGCTATAATTCTTAAACGGTGCAGTGAATCGAACCCAAATTTTGGTAATTGCATTAATTTAGTAAGAATTATATCTTGTCAAATTTTCAAAAATTTTATTGCGTTTTTATATAGCTCCAGAACATCCTTAATCCCCGTGAAGTTTTACCTAACCTCCGAAGAATCTAATTAATTTTTCTTCATCGAGCCCGTGACTGATAAGCGAACTTCATGCATTTATGACAAACGGCAAATACAGCCGGGATGCATTCATTCCACGTTTTTTAACCTATTTTTGCACTGAGATATTTTGAAAAATCCTTCGCAGAGGGTGAATCATGTCTGCCAATATAGGAAAAGGAATGTAGATTAGAATCTTTTATTTAACGTTATTGTATTCGAGAAAATCGATTCCAGAGATTGGCCTCGATACTGCGGACATGAAGTTGGCTGCTGTTTCGCCGTTTCTACTTGTAACTTGTAACAGCCATAAACGGTAATACGGTAGCTAATACGGTACGTTGAACTTTTGTCGATTTCAACTAAAAAATGTAATATTTTGCCGTATTCCTGGCAAACTAACACGCACAGAGACGTATTTACTTGATTTACATTGCACTGAATTTTTATTAATCTCTTCACATGAATTAAATGGATGTGACCAAGGATATAATTTTCAACTTGTCGTTTATGTCAGCTGAAGCACGAATTTTCGTATAAATTCGAAACGTGTTTTTGGGTAACATTTGTTATTATTGTCGAGCATAAATTTCGCTTGAATGTTTACGGTGCCATAAGACACGCATGACGTATTCGAGGCGTCTTTGTATATCAAGGGGTTAAGGTAATATCGCCTTGCTCATATGAAAATAAATTGAAAATACAGACTGGAATATTGCTTCGTCATTTCCTATTTTAGGATCGGTAAAATAATTATTTTACTTGTGCGTGTTACTTCCGTCTTCCAATATAGATTACAATAATCGCGCCAAATTAACGCACGCGAATTTAATATTAGAATATAACACACGTAAATATTTATTAAGCAGCGTCGATCCGAAGTACCTTCAGATTGCCTGTGGAAATGTTCAATAGCGACGCGACAGGATTATAATAATTTACACGTAATCATTAGTAAATATTTCCCACCTCTTAATCTGCATCCAATTACTGCGAAAAACAAATATCATCAGCATTTACAAATACCAACACCAGCAGAAATAATCACCAACAGTATTACATTCAATCCCGCTCATATCCGGCGAGTTTTCAAATTCGATTTCGCTGGCAACAGAGCCTCCAATAAAATCTTACTGATTTGTATTCACCATTCATCGCCGCTGAATTCTTTCCAAAAACATTCCACATTTTAACTCTGACGAGACGTGTACATTTCTCATGCTAATCAAATTATAAATGATTTTAGCAAACAACAACAAAATTCAGTCTGAAAAGTCTGTTTAAAGATCCATTCACGTTCCACAGAAGTCAGTGACTCAGTCAATGAGTAAACCCGTCTGACCAAGACTCTCTTATTCTAGTTAAACACTCTCCAATCTCAATTTGCTCAAAAACGAAGCCTCATACGACAAAGAAAATGTATTCTTTACTTTCCGCTCATATCCGGCGAGTTTTCAAATTCGATTTCGCTGGCAACAGAGCCTCCAATAAAATCTTACTGATTTGTATTCACCATTCATCGCCGCTGAATTCTTTCCAAAAACATTCCACATTTTAACTCTGACGAGACGTGTACATTTTTCATACTAATCAAATTATAAATGATTTTAACAAACAACAACAAAATTCAGTCTGAAAAGTCTGTTCAAAGATCCATTCACGTTCCACAGAAGTCTGTGACTCGGTCAATGAATAAACCCGTCTCACCGAGACTCTCTTATTCTACTTAAACACTCTCGAATCTTAATTTGCTCAAAAAACGAAGCGTCATACAAAAAAGAAAATATATTCTTCACTTTCCAATCCAGAAAATGCAGTCGCACCATGTATGTACGAATCGCTCTGTTTGAAGTTCGCCGGGCAAGTTCTCGTTGCAAAAATGCAGGACGGGGTCGGAACACAAGACCAACAAAATCGTCTATTACTGTTTACGGTTTAATTCAAGCGGCCGGAAGTTTTAAGTCGATATTTACCTTCCCTTAAGCCAATTTTGTTTTGCCCCGTGTTTAAGCTGGCTCTCCGGGTTACGAAATGTTCAATACGTTCCGCGGAACGTACCAGCTATTTTATTCGCCGTTCCGCTTGACTCGATACAAATTAAATTTCAATACCTCCGAGAAACCGGCGGAGTCTGTACCCCATGCCACCCCCCCTGCTTCCACTTAACTTCCCGCATCTTTCGCCGAGCAGTGCTACTTATTATTTCCATACATACATGAGTGCACGCGCGTGTGTGTGTAATGGAATATGCAGCGAACGTATGCTGCATTTCATTCATCGTCGCGGCCGTCTTGTGTGCATGTAACGTACTCGATTGGACAGATCGATGTAGCAGCCTGTACGCGCCGACGAAGTTTTTCCTCCGGTACACGGTTTCTTCTCATATTAAACTTTTTCCACTCATCTCCTCCAGCACATTTCTTTCCGACCATAGAAATCTGTTACTATACGCGATGAAAAATATTCGCGAAGTCACCGTAAATATTCAGACCAGGCGGAATCCTGTGTCTGGCGTTGCGTCTGCGAAAAAGCACGACCGGTGCACGACAATGCAACGATGCTCGGAGATACGACGGTTCTTCTGGTGATAAGCTGCACCAGTAGTTAGTGCACTGTGTACTTTACATGCTGGTTGTCTGATTACAACACACGGAAAATACACGATGGAAGTAATTTAGTCGATCGAACCAAAATATGGATAGAGCAGTCGTAGTAGAAACTAATTTTATTATATCATTATTATAGGGAAATTGATGTTTCAGTTTCCAAAGTTGCGAAAGTTTAACACTTTTGTCACGTCCGGTGGTTCTGCCAATATTAATAACACTGTCCATCAGCCAAAAATCCTTTCGACTCTCACTATGCGATTCTTATAGAGTTTCTCGCGCTGATTCCGAATCTGGCCTTAGTTTTTGAGAAATTTGGGTTTGAAAAAAAAACATATTTTTCGACTTTGAACAAAGATTGTGATGTTATTATAAAAGATATTGTATTGTTCTTTACATAAGAAGATTCTCTAGACTTTTCCGAATCCAGTGATGTGCAATAGTAATACATTATGATTGTTTAAACATGTTTAAACAATCATTAAGGACGGAGAGGCACCACTTTTGCACCAATTTTTGACGATATTTTTGAATTTATCTCAAAAAATAAGGGTCCGGCAGAAAATCGAACTATACCACACGATAGTGCAGCCTTTTATCTTGAGAAACCCCCCTTTGAAGTTTGCAACTATGACGTTTTTTTCGAACCACAAAACAAAATATCTTCGCCCGGCATAAGTTGCCGCCAGTGGCGCTCGCCATTAGCGCGGTCTCAACATAAATTGGCCAACTCGTGTCGGGCGAAGATGTTTTGCTTTGTGGTTCGAAAGAAACATCAAAATTGCAAACTTCAAAGAGTGATTTCTCAAGATAAAAGCCTGCTCTATCGGGTGACATAGTTCGATTTTCCGCTGGACCCTTATTTTTTTAGATAAATTCAAAAATATCCGCAAAAATTGCTGCAAAAGTGGTGTCTCTCCGTCTTTAATCATTGTTTACATATGTTTAAACAGTCATAATGTATTAATATTGTATATCGCTGTATTCGGGAAAGTCTACAGAATCTTTTGCTGTAAAGAACAGTTCAATATCTTTTATAATAACATCACAATATTTGTCCAAAGTTGAAAAATACGTCTTTTTTTAAAATTCAATTTTCTCAAAAACTATGCGTCTAGGAGAAAAATTAAGAACAGATTCAGAATCAGCGGAAAAACTCTATAAGAATCGCATAGTGAGAATCGAAAGGATTTTTGGCTGTTGGACAGTGTTATTAATATTGGCTGAACCACCGGACGTGACACTTTGCTGAATTTGCCAATCATGAATATTTCTATAATCATCAGCTGTACAATTCTTTGTTCTTCTATTTTCCCGGGATATTTTTCTATTCGGCATTCGTAAGTGTCGACTGCGCTGCCTAGAAAGGCCAGCAAGAAAACTGCAACGAAGAAAAGAAGTTTCTAACAGAGAAAAAGCGATGATTGATGTCTTTCGTGGTGAACGTAGAAAGTATATCTACATTGCGAAAAAATTGATTGTTCCAAAAGTGCAACTGCAGACTGCGTCCCCTTCCAAAAAAAAACGTGGTTATCGAAAATTTCGAATAGAATGAATTTCTAACTTATTTAATTATCATAAAAATTCAAGAATTTCGATTATCCATTTGCCTGAGAGTTTGTCCATTATTCTGTACATTTATTGACAATTGTTGATTGACAATGAATACTGTCGGTTGTTAATTAAGCATCGGCTGGGAATATTAATGCGGAGGTAGTACGAACACTGTTTTCCCGACGTTACAGACGACTCCACGTAGATGCGCGGTATACATACATGTATATGTATACAAGTAACTCGAGAAAATCGATCCGTCTTCTCAAAAACTCATTACGGCTTCTGATTCTCCGTTCCGCGACTTTGAGTTTACGATACGTTAATTGAGTGCCATTGAAAAGTTGAGGAAACTTTCGGTCTTTGAAGTCCTGATTATAATTTAAAATTTTCTGTATGGAATTTCTTTTTCTCTTTCTTTTTGTCGGTATTAATAAAATGGGAGGAAAGGGGCGAAGAATATGATGGTAACCGTGGAAACAACTTTCGCCCGATGGAAAATTGATAGGATATTCGTGCGTTCTCGCTTGCAATTAAAGCAAACTTTCATAATTTAAGGTATGAATAAATGGGGCCAGTTTTGACATCTAATTGCGAATAATGAAAGATTCCAATCAAAAACTTTAACTTACAAGGGACTCCACTTCAGATATATGCGCGAATTTCAATTAAACTTTGCAGAGGGACGGAGAATGGCAAAATATTCAAGGAGAAAAGTCTGTTCTACAAAAGATCTCAAAATCGAAGGAGAAGATCTGTGAATGCAAAGATGACATCCCCCATCTTCTGAATATATCTGCCATCGTGACCCAATTATCAGATAAGAGAGAGGTAGTACCAATTCTAAATGGTAAAATATTCAACGAGAAAGGCCTGTTCTACAAAAAAGCTCTGACAATCGAACGACAAATCTGTGAATTTAATAAATAGCCGAATAAGAAATCGTTCCAACACCGTGGCCCAAACTTTTCTGTATCATTCTGAAAATACAGAAGCAATTAGCATAAGAAACAAAACGCCGTTTCCCCGAAGTTCCCAGATAGTAGACTACGAAAATGGAAATTTGCATAAACACGGTCGGTCTACAAATCACCGACTGTCTACGCGGGAAATCATTAGCTACAGAATTTCAAGCGTCTATTCGAATGCAGAGGTGCCTTAAGACATCGACGAAATACCTCGGTACTTCTGCTGGCGAGTTCCTTCCTCGTAAGACTCTAATTTAAATGAAATTCTTCTCCTCGAGACAAATCCTGAGCGGTTAGGGCGAACACAGTCGGCTAAAATCGCAAAAAACTGCACGAAATTCATGTCTCAGATAATGCTATATTATTAATTATTATTATTATTATTATTTGCTAAGATAAGAAACAACTCTTAAAATCGCAAACAACGTAATTTGAACAAAATTCAGTATTTCCACTCAATTTCTACTATTCCGCTCATTCCTAAACGCAAAAATATCATCTCACGTTTGTTTGCCCGACATTTTCAGTTTTAATGAATTTTGCACGGCGAAATTGTGGTTTTGGATTACAGAAGAGAACGTAATAGTTCACCTAATCAGATTCTGCAGCCTCGGCAACCCTCTGTCAATTAACCCTCGCTAAACGGTACGTGGGTGTCTCTAGACCCAGTTGTAAATTTTCATTTTAACGTTTGATATGTCACGATATTAACATTTACGGAGCGCATGTTCGCTTAAACAGAAACAGTGATATTAAAGTCTACTTTGGAAACGAACGTGGAACAAGCTGCAACTTCTAATTTTTCCACGTTGTTCCGTAGAATTTCTACATTCCCAAAGTACGAAAATCCAAAAGAATCGCGCAACAGGAAACTGGAAAATTCGCGAGAAGCGATTACCCCGTTTTACATTTGACGACAGTTTACGCGAGGCTCGCAGTCGCGTGTCGCTATTCCTGCAAGGCAATCCTAATTATTCACGCCATTAATCATGCTCTAGAACAATACCAAAATTCGAACTACATTTACCGAATAACAAGATTTAATGGCTCGTATTATTAGCCGCCCGGCAAATACACGGGGTAAACAGGAAGAGCGGAGGGGCTGGAAGAGGCAGGGGGTTCCGCGTATCTTTTCTGGCGCAAAACGGTGCGCGGCCGGGGCCAACGGGAGGTTGTTTAATAAATCGGAGATTTTTATGAAATGTGTGCAACGAGATTTGCCCAGCGAGCCGTGGTTCGCGACGTTCTCAGCGATCAGGCTGCTCGCGTTTTCTGTTCTGCGGAAGATCGGCTCCGGGGGCTGCCTCCAGGTTGCTTCGTTACGATAATTCGCGTCGTTATTTGCCGTCTCAGTACTTCAACTACCGACCCGGCAATGTAAACGTTGAACCGCCCTTTTCGTCGTTCCCGCGCTGCTGGAAGGGACCCACAGACGCGTTTTTCACCGCAAATATTTGCTGTCCCAGCCCGGTAAATATTGTTTTGCCCCGTGCCGCAACCGACCGCTGGACTCTCTCTCTCTCTTTCCTTTTTTTTCATTCTTTTCCTCATTTTTTTTATCGCCGCTCGCTTTAAGTGATATTCCCGAGGATACGTGGACGCCGTCAATTTTCCAATCTGCGAGCGACGCCTCCGCGTGGGCCTCGCAGTGGGGCAAACTGATGAATAAACCGAGGATCTTTATGCAAAATAATATTTTTACCACGCTTATGCAGGGTGAGTCCGAAGAAACGGAACACCTAAATATCTCCGTCACTTTTCGTTGTACAAAAAAACTTCTTAGGACCAAATTACACTGTTTGTAGGGCCACATGTAACGGTGTAAGGGAAAAAATTTTCAAGGTCATTTTTTACAAGATTTCAAGGTCATCGATATTATCTTAAATGGAATGAGGTATTTTTTAATACATGAATCGATGTAGCTGGACATTCGCTATAAAAATGTACTAACCTATGTATGTCGAAAAGTTAGTAGTTCACGAGATATTTCGATTTAAATAACTCTAAAACACCATTACTGTCGTACTAAGCAGTGTTGGGCAAAAATTTTATTTAAATAAATATTTCGAATAAAGTGGGTTTAAAACCCACTTGGAAAAACTCCACTTTATTTGAAATTTTTATTTAAATAAAATTTTTGCCCAACTCTGGTACTAAGACGTTAGCGTTTACTATGACAGTAATGGTGTTTTAGAGTTATTTAAATCGAAATATCTCGTGAACTACTAACTTTTCGACATACATAGGTTAGTACTTTTTTATAACGAATGTCCAGCTGCATCGATTGATGTATTAAAAAATACCTCATTCCATTTAAAAAATATCGATGACCTTGAATTCTTGTAAAAAAATGACCTTGAAAATTTTTCCCTCGCACCGTTACACGTGGCCCTTCAAACAGTGTAACTTTGTCCGCAGAAGTTTTTTTGTACAACGAAAAGTAACGGAGATATTTGGGTATTCTGTTTCTGCGGACTCACCCTGTATTAGCTTGCCGAGTTGTCGTTGTTGTATACGTCAAATCTTGTAATCCAATTTTAAACCACTTCCCGATGAGCTAGAGATTTGAAACATTAAACATAGCTCAGAACTGGATGACAATGCAATATTAAAAAACAAATTTAAAAAAAAAACTGCGTCTAGGAGAAAAAAAATTTTTTATATTAACCGTCACACCTCGCCGCGCGACGCTCGGTAGTACGGCATCGCGTTCAGAGATCCCCACTCCGCGCGCCAGCGCTCCCTACTCCACTACGACACGCGTTCCCACTCCGACTCATCCCCACTCCACTGGCCCACATCGCACCGAAGGAGCTCAGTGTGGTTGTGGTGTTCCGTTGATTCCGTTCCATTTCGGACAATTTCGAACTCCATCAAGGGACGTCTTTCTATCTCGCGTATATCCATATCTTGTATCTTGTCTAGTATTACTATATCTTGCGCTCCATTTAAAACAGACTAAAAAGCAGGAAATAAAAAAATATATAAAAAAAACTTTTTAAAAACCACGCTTATATTAAAATGCACTAAAAAGGAGAAAATAATTTATTTAGACATTAGTAACTATAAATAAAAGCGTGGAGCGCCCACGAAGATTGCGTCAATATAGTTTAGCGCTCCACGCTTTTATTTATAGTCACTAATGTCTAAAAAAATTATTTTCTCCTTTTTAATGCATTTCAATATAAGCGTGGTTTTAAAAAGTTTTTTTATATATTTTTATGCATCAATTACAAGCTATAAGAGCTAACAAGGAGACGGCGCGGTCGATGGGTCACCGATTTTCCTGAAACTTGCAGTATTTGAAGATGTCGTCTCCATATGCAATTTCGCAAAGCTATAGCGCGCAATACTCAAGATTTCCCGAGAAAATTGCATTTGAAAATCGCTTTACTCGGTTATAAAGAGTTTGCGTTAATGAGTCAACATGAAGATTAGTGGTCGAGGGCGTAGAGAGGAATACTAGTAAGCTGTAGGTTGCTGGTTCGAATCCCCACGCTATTGTTATATTTTTTTCTTGAAATTGATATCTGCCTCAATTTTAATAAACGTAAAGTCTATTATTTAAAAGTTATTTTTATTTTTCAAGTAGAAAATGCATGTTTCTTTTATTTGTGGGAAATGGGGAAATAAAATAAATCAAACATAAAAAAAATAATACGAAATGTTACTTTATAATACAATTTACTGTATTATTGCACATGCTAGTATGTGTGTGTGACACGAGCCAGGGTGATATTTATCGTAAAAACATGGAAAACAATAATTTTTGCGGCATTTAACACACACTATAAACGCAGCGTTCGTACAAGTGCACGTTTTTTTGAGGACTTCTATCGGAAAACATACTTCGTTCGCATTCATAAATACTTCTCTAGTATCATAGAGTTTGGACGCAAATCATGCATACTGTAACATAGTTATAATAATAATATAATAATCATAGTATATTATTATAATTTAATTATTGTTTTCCATGTTTTTACGATAAATATCACCCTGGTTCGTTGCACCCACACATACTAGCATGTAATTAATAAAAAGCATGTGCAATAATACAGTAAGTTGTATTATAAAGTAACAATTTCGTATTATTTTTATGTTCGTTTTATTTTATTTCCCCATTTCCGACAAATAAAAAACATGTATTTTCTACTTCAAAAATAAAAATAATTTTTAAATAATAGATTTTACATTTATTAAAATTGAGGCAGATATCAATTTCAAGAAAAAAAATATAACAATAGCGTGGGGATTCGAACCAGCAACCTACAGCTTACTAGTATTCCTCTCTACGACCTCGACCACTCATCTTCATGTTGACTCATTAACGCAAACTCTTTATAACCGAGTAAAGCGATTTTCAAATGCAATTTTCTCGGAAAATCTTGAGTATTGCGCGCTATAGCTTTGCGAAATTACATATGGAGACGACATCTTCAAATACTGCAAGTTTCAGAAAAATCGGTGACCCATCGACCGCGCCGACTCCTTGTAAGTAAAAATTTATTTTCCTCTTTAATGATTTTCATCCTGTATCTTCTTTTTCCTCTTTCGAATTACGCCTACTCATTTTTGTCACGAATGCATAAAATTCGCAGTCTAGTGATGAATTTTCAAAGAACTTTCGATAGAACGATGATTTTCCATTTAAATTAAAGCTGAAATATATTGCAGAACTCAGACTGTCAAAGTTCGACAATTCGAGCGCGCGCTCGGCCTCCAATAAATATTACAGTTTTAATATTCCAAACGAAGCGGTCCGGTTCACGCTTCTCTGTTCGCTGCACCGGCACCGTCTCGCTCCGATTGTATCGTCTCGTAGAAATATTTTCGATTACAAGACCCCGGGAACGTATGGATTACAAAAGCGTGACTCCAGAAACATAAAATATCGATGACCGTGCGCGCTTGGAAAATTGCAACAGACTCGTGCGAATAGAAAGTGCGCTTTCGTGTGTGTTGTGTGTATGCGCGGGTGTGTTCGAGGATATGCAAACACGCGGACGTCGCGGCGTTGCAACGAAGAAAAAAGAGCGAATACAAAGAATTGGAAAACAAATGGAAAATGCTGTCGTCCGCGTATATGCGCTAACCTTACGACTTCAGACGCCGCGTTCTTTCTCGTTCCTCGGAGTCGTTCTTTTAAAAGTGGCTGTTTTAAAGGGGCATTCTGGTTTCGAATACCATATTTTACTGTGTACTTGGCAATTTTTTTCTCACAAGAACTTTCGAATTTTGCAAACACACGTTTATGGGTAAAATAAAGAAAAAGTCTGAAATTGGTAATGGGCCGAACAGCCGCCATTCGAGAGATGTGCATATACAGTGGGTGTACAAAGTATTCGTACACTTTTTAAAAACTAATAACATTTTTGTAATTGTACCAAACAACCTGATTTTTTATAATCAATTAGAAGCATTGGTTTACGAAATGACATACAGAAAAGATAAATAAAAAAGGCATTTTTTAAAACTTTTTTATTTGGTTCCTTACGAAAATCTGTCAGTGGCGGCCATCTTGTGACATTATGCTTGCCTCGGATGCCTCGTGACAGGCGGTATCTGCCGAATATTACAAATTATTCCTCGATATCGTGAAAATATGCTTTTGGGCTCCGGACAGACATAGATTTGACTTCTAGGAATCACAATTGTCCGCTTCTGAACTCCTCATTGCAATGTTGAAGCGTCATTTTGTATTCTTGTAAACCTTGTAATTTCATATACGTATATGCACATCTAGCGATGCGTGCGTGTGCCACCACACTCTTGCACGGGCGCGCCGGCACCCTTTATATCGTGTATAATCGAGCTGAAGTGCGAGGATCGCCGGGGACTTTAATTATTTAATCGTATGTACCGGCGCGGCTTCTTCCTGCTTTTTAAAAAGACGATCCCTGCAGGTAATAGAGAAACCTGCACTTGCGGTGCCGCAAATAGCCGCCAGTTACTGTATCCATCCTGGCAGGCTCGTAATCGCCGCAACATTGTGTAATAATGCAGCCGCTGTTGACTACTCTCTTCTGGCTGCCGTGGGATCGTTGCTCGAAAGGAACCGCACGCCCCTCGTATACCAGGAAAATCTTCTAAATGGCTGCTCGAGCCCTCCAGCGGTTGGCTTTCGTATCGAATGGGCATCTTCGCCGCTGCAAAAACGTCTCCACCGCTTTTTCTCCCGGTTTGTCCCCTAATTGAGTACACTTCTTCCGCCGTTACTCGTGCTTCCCCGCCCTTTCCGTGTTCGCGACGCTTTAGATCGGTTTGTTTCGACGTCTCCCGAAAATATTTATCATTTATTATTCCAATGGACTATTACTTACTTCCTTTTTACCAACCTCTCTTGCTTTACGAGCTCTTTCGCGGCTGCTGTGATCAGTTGACTGCGCAGCTTTATGCTAAATCAAAATTGTCCATGTCGTTTGCACGGAACGGAACCTAAACGAAAATCCATTTTCTCTTCCGGTAATTCCAACGTCACATTTTAAAAGCGTACATCATTTTATAATTAATCGATCCTTTGTTAAATGATCGAATAAATGTTTTTGTTTAAGGACGCATTATTCGGCATTGAAAGGGTTAAAATAAATTAACGAAGAATACATCGCGATATCGGTATTTACGATGTTGTTAACATTCCTCTGTTTTTATGTGATGGAGGGCGCGTACCGTGACGTGAAAACGACGAGCAATTCGTGCAATCTACTCTGCATCAGGATGAGGGAGGGCTTTGAGGACAATGAAAGAAAACTATATAAATTGTACACTCGATAAATATCCGATTCAGTGGACATATTCATTATCGAGAGGAATGAAAAGGAGAACGCTAAAGGTGTAATGAAGCGTATTTTGCGAAAGTACGCACTTCAATGGAGTTGATTTGGCATTGCGCGATGCTTGAAAACCAACCTGCTGAATGAAAGTAGAATGCAATTGTCGTATGACAGCGGGAACATCGAATATTAGTTTTAAACAATTGCATATTTTTTATGGAAATACACACTGCGTATTGGCAAGTGAGGATACGCCTTATCAAGCATTGCAGAGTGAAAAAGGCCCAAATGAAAATGATCAAAACTATATTTTATATATTATGGATTTACCCATGAAATGTAAACCGCGAATTTCATGCATTCGTGTAACCAGCAAATGTGCAGACCTCGTTAAGACGAAACTTTAATCATAATTAGTGGAAGTTCTACTTTATTTACAACCTGTAAAGATTTACAGTAAAAAAAAGCAAACGTCACTTCAGTTCCTTCGCCAATTTAGGCATACTTACAATTAGTTCGCTTACTTTCTTAGTAAATAAGGTGAAGTGCCCTATGCCTAGACAGCATGTTTTTCTATTTTAAATTTTATCACTTTAAATAAACAGAAACAATTTCTTAAGATTTTTACCATACAGTTCAGAGTTTGTAAAGTAATTTAAAATAAACAAATCATTGTTTGGGTTAATATCTTAATTGTATTAACAAGAATAATTCAAACCTATAGTTGGACATATTAAATCCAATCTAAGCTAGTACCTGGACAGAAGCAAAGCCTATATCGGGACAAATTCAATTTACGAGTTGATCGAGCGAACATAACCTAAAACGTTGGTTGGTGGCGCTGTTGCGCATGACGAATAGAAGATGCTTTGCGTAATATGTAGTATTCTTATCATAGATTATAGTATTGTATTATTTAACCAAATATATATTTATTTTCATTTACTGTTTTAATAAAACTTATCATGATACAACTTTTAAGGTTAGGTGGTAATACTGATAGATTTAAGATGTAAACATAAAGTATTATTAACGTCACAACCGGAATACATTTTCTACATACGTTATTCACGCTAATAGAAGACTAATTATACGTAGATGTAGTTAAATAATTTGCAAACAATGCGTTGATTTTATTCACAAACACGTGTCCGGCTTCAGGCGTAAGCACATTGCGTATAAGCTTAGAGTGGGACAGCTACTGTCATCGCGTCCCAGTATGGAGTACTTATATTTGAAAACAGTCCTAATCTTGGACATCTAATATTTGGATTAATAATTATTACTTACGTTAAGCTTGATTGCCAATTTATTTTAAAATATCAATATTATTATGCGTGATAATTATTTTGTGTCTGAGGGCTTAAATTATATCTTTTCTTCTAACAAAAGTTCGAACTATAAATGCACATGATTCGCATGTAAATAGACTATTTTGTATACTGTTTTCAGATGAACTTTGAATTCATTTGTAAATTTCAATTGATGTCTTAATGAAATAATATTCACACCTACTTGTAGCTAAGGCCTCAGAATATATAATATAATTATTTAATCTCTTAATTACTGATTTTACTATGAAAATTCAATTGTCCAGATTTAGGTATCAGTTTTGGACTGTCCAGACTTAGGGCACTTCACCTTAAATATCACATTTTTACCGCACGGGCAAACATATCCGCAAAATTTCAAAACTCTTTATTCCCGATAACCGAGGAGCATGAAATAAACCCCATCAATAAAAAATTAGCGCACACTCTCGAATCCGACGCATTCAGAACGCTGAAAAACTTCCACCGAATGGAAAAAAAATCCGCGCACCGTTTATCCCGGTTTTTTCCTTATCGCCGTGATTTTAATAAGCGGCGGCATAAAGGGTGGGACTCGTTACGCCCTATTATTGACGGTCCCGTTTCAAATTCTCGGTATAATGAACAGTTTTACATTCATTATGCCGCGCGGCGTTATCACGTCAACGGGAACGCATAATTAATGCAAGGCGTGAAACGTTTATTACGTTGCTTAATTACTTGTCTGTCCAATATGCTTTCATTCATCGATGACACCAAATCGCCTTGGTAAATTGTTAATCAACCGTGTAACGCGTCGCTGCACCGTGAAAAACCGTCGTCGGCTCCTTGCTCTCCTAAGTAACCCGTATACTGATCCAGCGTGGCGCTGCGCTACGCTCGGCTCGCTACACTCGCGAAACTTTCCGCGATCTTTCGCTCGTTAGCGACGCGCCACATCTAATTTACAAGATGCGCCATGAATCGCGAGACAAGCTGTTACCCGAAACTTTAATACAACGGAGTTGTACATTAAACGCCTCGGAAGACGTACTCCTTCCGTACTGCGTGCGAATCGCCCCTGCAAAATCTTCCCTCCGGCTTGGATCTTCCAATTTTTCGGCACTGTTGGATTATCAGTTAGTTGCCAGCACAATCAACTCATTGTTCGTTGTCAAAAATGGATCAACGATCTCAGAATCGTATAGATAAACAGAGATTACGAAGTACCGATGAAACGATCTCGGAATCGTGACTAGACTTTTATACGTTTACGACAAAAATCGGTAAGCACGATTTAAAGCAGTGGACATATTAAATCTATTTATTAACACATTTACAACACCCATTTCCAATCAGAGTCGGGCAAAAATTTAATCAACGATTGACACCTAAATTTCTACTTCAATCGTTAATCGCAATTAACAATTAATCTCCTAGTTCAGTCGTTAATTGCAGTTAACGATTAAATTTCTGCTAATTTCAGTCAAATTACAGGTTCCGCTATTAGCGACAGGTTTTAAGTTGCCTGGAAAATTGCAAAAGATCAGAGTTATTCTAAATGGCAAAAAATTTAATGACCTGATAATATAGCAAGACAATAACAAGCTATGATAAATAAATAATAAAAGCATGCATCTCCTTCGAGCGTCAAAACTTTTTCTTGCGATGCGGTGCATCGACAAGAGAACAAGTACGTCGAAGCCCCCTCGTGCACGCCCACTTTATATGCGGTTTTCATCACGCACGATCTTGAGAGCATGAGGTTGGTCTTTAATTTTCATCGAAACTTCAACCCCGCCGGTGGAATCGCGCGAAAAGCAATTCCAAACAAATGGATTTCATGTCCAGTTGCATTTCCAGCTGCATGGTACGCCAATTAACGGCGGCTGATCGTTCGCCGTGATAAGATAGCAGAGAGAAAAAAAAAAGGGAGAATAGGGATCACGATAAACAGCACGGGCGGCAGAAAAATAGACGAGAGAGGTTCGATCAGCGCCGCCTAACCGTATCGTGATTTATAATTTACGCCGGCCTCGTCATTCTTTCATACAATTAATCAAAAGATCCCGAGGCAAAGAACTGTTGCACGATCATTTCTCGCCGGGAAGCGCAAACAATCGATGCGCTAACATCAAATTGCCATTAGGAAATAGACTGCGGATTTTCTGCATTTACAACAAAAACGAGTAGGTGCGATCTAAAGGTTACCTCTTTAAAAATGTACGAACCTTAACCTTTTAAAAATGTTCATGCCCCAGAGAATCCGGCTAAAATATCTGTCTGGTGACGAAAAAATATTATTAATCGTTGTCACTTATAGGACAACAGTAGCAGGCGTAAAATAAATTCGAAAGAAGTTCCAATTACCGCGACGGTAACATAGACCGCCGCGCAAGAGATTAAGACGTTTTTCGCATGAAGTGAAGTGTTAATTACAGGATCTCGAGTATTAGCAAATAAATTGTGAAGACACTTCCGTCATAATTTGTCTTCCTGTGGGAACAATCTCGAGGCAGGTAACCGCGGCAAGAACCTGCGCATCGTTCGAACAGGTCGGTGGACAGTGGTTGGTGTCGCGGGGCCGAGCGGAATTTAAATCACGGTAACGAAGTTCATATATCGAGTATGTCCGTAAATTCGTCGCCGCTTGGGTAAGATAAAGCGTGGAACCCTTCGACCGTACAAATTTCACCTCGTTTTCTGCTCCAGATTTGCTTCAACGAAGCGGCGACGTGCAATTAGAGATTACCCCCTACGCCACATCGTTATTCACCGCCTGACTTCCCGAGCAACATTGTATCTTGTCCGCATTTTCCCGTCTCGATAAATGCGTCATATTAATGCTCCACCCGCATGGATAATTTCCTGCACTTCCCCGTCCCTCCCACGTATCCCGCGCACACTCCCGCACACATGCATAATCGCGTACTCGTACACACACACACGAGCGCAACTCTCGCGCACCGTTGTCCTTTATCCGTCCTTTTTTTGTCGCGGATTGCCATTAAACGTTTATGCATACATTAAACCGGTATCGATCGAGCGATTTGTAGTAACGGTTAGCGAGCAGAGCGTACGCCGCGCCGCGCCGGAGAGATTTTACCCGAACGGCCACGAATAATTCATAGTCGGTTCGATTGAGGCCGGGAACAAAGTTACTCGACGAACAAACGGGAATAAAATCTCCGCTCAATGAAAGGCACGAATTGAATAAACCTGTCGGCGACGGCCTATTCTCGCCGAAGGAGAATCATCGAACGAATCCGTTTAATGCTCGTGTACCGGAAGCACTCGCGAATACAAGCCCTTCTGTTTCTTGAAAACAGTCGCGTCTTCCGACAATAATTTTCACTTGGTTGTCGATCGGCTGGCTGTGTTTTCGTAGAAATCCGTTTCGCTGTTAGGCCCTCCACACACGGGTCGATCGGCGATTCGGTCGACGCGATTCCAGTCGCATGCGATTCCTCCCTCCACGTGACTTCCAATGCAAATGAATGGAGAGCCACACACGGGTCGATCGGCGATTCGGTCGACGCGATTCCAGTCGCATGCGATTCCTCCCTCCACGTGACTTCCAATGCAAATGAATGGAGAGCCACACACGGGTCGATTCGTGGTCGACTGAAATCGACTCGACTGAAATCGCCGCGATTCTAATCGCGTGCGATCGGAAGCGAAGTTGGAAAATCGCGTGGATCGTACGATTCGCGCGACTCCACAGGAGACGATTTTTTCACTCTCTTAAATCGCATTTCTGAGGTAAAAAAATTGCTTAATTCGATGTAGTATCACTAATTAGAGCTTAATATACCCCCACGGTAAAACCTGCAAGTCTAGCTTTCCTTCTACCAGCAAAAACGTCGAAGCAGTTTGGTTTTTATTGTTTTTGACAATGATCTCCCACAACAAAAAATCTGAAAAAAATCGAGGACACCGCTTTTGATGGTAGCTTATTCGGGCACTATTAATAGCATGTTTTCATATTTTTGAGTGAAAACGTGAAAACGCGATTCTTGATGTTTGAAAAACACAAATTGACTACAATCGACCCGTGTGCAAATGGCAATCGCGTCCGTCACATGAATCGTATATGACGATCAAGACGTACGAACTTCACGACGCGATTACAATCGACTCGTGTGTGGACGGCATTCGCGTCTGTTGCATGAATCGTACGACGATCAAGACGTAAAAACTGCACGACGCGATTACAATCGACCCGTGTGTGGACAGCAATCGCGTCCGTCGCATGAATCGTATTTGACGAGCAAGACGTACGAACTTCACGACGCGATTTCAATCGACCCATGTGTGGACGGCCTTACAGTAATGTCGCGATTTCTTTCCCATCGCCGCGCCGGTTCCGAGCAGGGAGAGAGATCGTGTAGGGACACTATTTTTTCATGACCGCGTCGACTGCGCCGAAAGTATAATATAAAGGATGCCGAACGTAAACCACGGATCGCGCAGTCGTCCCTTGCGCCCGAAACTTTCATCGTCAATTAATACCACTAAATACAGTTGAAATTATATCGTGTTTACTGTGATTTTAATAAGAAAAATGCCACAAATAAGTTGGTGAAAGTCGCATCAACAAATAATGAAAAATAAAGAAGTTTTGTAATTGGATTAGTAGTGGTTCACACTTATATACGCGACCAGAGATCAGATTACGCGGGATGTTTAGCTCGAGCTTCGTGGATCCTGCGGCGCACAGTGAGACCTTTCGTCCAAATCAGAGACAAAATCGAAGAACTTTCGATAGAAATGAGGTAGAGCGATGAAATTTTTTTTAAATTAAAGATCAAACTTGGCAGAATATGGGAAAAATAGGAAGATTATGGTACGAACGTTTTATACCCTTGAGAAAATTCGTTAAACAATTCGTTCACAAAAATCGATTTCTTGTAAAATCCTGAGGTCGTAGACAAATTTTGAGACCAGATTTAAAATCAGCGTAAAAAAATGTACAGGAAATGATGTGCAGCATGTTAAAAAAAATTTTTTTCCGCCCGTGTTATTGAAAAAACTGAAATTTTCTTGAAATTGTGAGTTTAACGAATTTTCTCAAGTTTATAAAACGTTCGTACCATAATCTCCCTATTTTTCCCATATTTTGCCAAGTTTCAGCTATAATTTTTTCTATCGAATTTCTATCGAAAGTTCTTTGATTTTGTCTCCGATTTGGACGAAAGGTCCCACTGTGCGGCGCGGCGCACAGTGGGGTATTTGGCCCGAAAAAGTGGAAAAAATTCAATTTCTACATTTTTGCGTATGGCATAAAATTTTTGTTGTTCGTTGTAGTTAACGGTCTGAAGAATAAGGCTGCAATATTATTTTTTCTATTTGTACACCCGTGAAGTAGTAAACTTCATCGAAAGTCGAGAGATTTTAAGGCGCGCTTGACGTTCTTAAACAGTCTCTAAGACAGCGTCTGTTCATTGGCGATTTTCATGTGTTTGAAGGGAAATTCTATAAATTCTTGTATTACAAAAGTTGTTCAGGTAGGTATACAGAGCACTTTCGCATAGATTTTATTTTGTTATCATCTAAATTAGTATAGTTATTAATATTTGAATATTACCAATCATTCTGTAAGCTTTTTAAAAATTACAAAACTTTATTGACAGTTTTGTTATAGTATAAAGCCGTATTGAGTGCTCTTTTTGGTGTCATTACATTCGGTAAAGATTCGTGATTATAAGCCAACAAAGTTTGATTCCGGATATGTCCGGATTCAAACTTTATAGCTAATTTAGAATTAAGTGTTTAGCAGCGTTTCGCGTACGCGTACGTTCGGCTACGCTTGGCCTCAAATGAAGAAGAAACATTATCCGAGGAAGAAATTTCTTATGTATTCTCCGATGGAAATTAATGGTAATCATTTGAAAATATTCTTATAATATACCGGGTGAGTCATTTAACGTGAAACAGACGTATATCTGGGAAATGAAGCTATTTTGGAGAAAAATGTTTCAGACAAAAGTTGTATGGTTTAGAGGGGGGCATAAAATGGTGTCATTGATTCGACCTTGGGTAGTCGTTTGAAAATCACGTGAAGGTCATCTTCCATTTCTTAAATAGAACTCCCTACTTTTTGTAGCATATTCTTGTAGCTTGTTTTGATAGCTTTCCAAAACACTGTATTAAAATATTTTTTTCTTAAATATTTTTCAAGTTATAATAGTGCAAATATTCCACTATCGCCTTGCTTTTTCAGGGGTTCTCGATAATCTGAGGAAAAAATGTTTCGAACAAAAGAGGAACAGTATACAGACGTCTACAAATTTCAATATATAAAAGTTAAAACAAAATTTTTTTTTCAAAAAATTGAGGTAAATTTGATTTTTCAAATACTAAAATGTATTTTGGATTTCATAATGTTGTAGCCGATCTTAAGGCGAATCCAACGATATAGAATATTATAACCTTGAGCCTATAAATAACGCTACAATAGTTTTTTCCACTTTTTCAGGCCAAATACCCCACTGTGCGGCGTTGCCCCTCAATAGAATGAGGGGGCAAGGGAGAGTGATCGTGGACGCCCACAGGGATAGAAACGCGACTTTACTATAATCCTTTGTAGCTAGAATTTTTGGGGGCTATGAATGTTAAAGAACATGTCTGTATCCTCTAGATATAAATTAGGGATAAAATGAAAATAGCTTCGAGAGCAAATTGAATTTAACAAGCACATAGTTTTATAAAAAATGAAGTCAATGAAACAGCGAAGCATACGTTGACCAGCCGACAAAAATAGTTGTTTTGTCTGCGTCTGATCATAAAGTCTACTCCGCTAGCACATTAGCGATTCGTTAATGTCGGCGGTCGATCCTAATCCCGAGTTTATCAAACAGAGGCCGGTAACGGGGGTTCAATTAACGTGCCGTAGCGATCCCGGCAATTTATCGCTGGCTAATAATTAGTTCGTTAACCGGAACGCAGCGACGCAGGAAGATTGTGACTGGAGGATCGAGAGCTCGTCGCGCGGCGTCGCGTCGTGACGCATAGTGTCATGAGCTCAGGAGTTGGTCTGGCACGTTGCTGCCGTCGCTGGGAACACGTGCTGTGCTAAGAACGGAGGGAACGGTCGACGTCGACGTCGTCATCGTCGGCACGCTTCCTCGCGGCAAGGGGAGCAGAAAATCAAAGCGAGCCACACGCTTCTGAGCGTCGCTGCGTGCTCCGTGTAATTACTGCGCTTTGTAATTTATCGTCGCAGAAATATTGAACGTTCCGGGAACGTTTCAACGCGATGGACCCACAGCGAACACAGAAAACATGAAAAACCAGAAAGAAGCACAGAGAAACAGAGAGGGAGAGAAGGGGATGAGCAGAGACGAGCGTTGAAAGCTCGGCGAGGATGAGAAACGGGGAACGTAGTCGGCTCGGCGCGACTGTTTAAAATTTCGTTGGAACGCGAAATTCGCAGCCGATACAAGACTGGGCTCGGTTGGAGGAAACGGGGCGTGGAATGGGCCGCGAAAGGTGAACGAAAAGATCACATTATTTCAGGAAGGAGCCGCGAAAAGGGGGAAACGCCGACGCCGGGGACAAAGGGGGTGTGGGCGACAAAGAAAAAGGGAAAACGGGAACGGCGCCGGATAAAAAGGAACGCCGGTTTCGGAAGGGGTTTTTCAGAGGAGGGTAGACTGAAAGTCGACGGCGAGAAGAAGGGAGCGAGAGGGAGGAAGCCGTTTGCATTCGGTTTTACGGTGTGTGTATATACGCGCGCGGGGGCCGATGGTGAACACAAAGCCGCGAGAGACGGGGGCATAGGGCTGCGCGAGAGGGAGGAAGGCACACGAGTGGGTCGTCGTGATTTCATTTCTCGTGCGTTGCATTCGCGCGGGAAGCCACCATTAATTAAAATATGGGGAGAAAAAAGGATAACGGAAATGCTGTACACGGAATGTATAAAAGATTCTCATTTCACCGAAGCCCATACCCACAGAATAACCGCGGGAGGTGGATTCTGACAATGCTGCCGGATCTGGCGAATAGATTTGCGCGACTGCCGTGCACAGCATTTATATTCTATCTCGTCTGGCCTCTCTCGTTCTCTCTCTCCCTCTCCTCTCTCCTCTCCTCTCGCTCCTCTGTCTCCACACGATGCTCGTTCATCCTCATTTCAACCTACCTCCGCATTCGTTCCTGCTCCCTCTACGACACCCTGTTGCCCTTGCAACCACCGATCCGGACACGTGTGTGCTCGTCATTTTCTTGCCGGTGTGCACCAATCGTATGTACGAGGCAGGGATGCGAATCGCGGAACTAACCCTAACCCGAACCCGGTTAACCGAGGAAGGTTTCTGTAACCCGAGTAACCCGTCTAACCGGGTTACAGACAGTGATGCGAACCCTAACCCGAACCCGGTTCGGTTCTTGTAACCCGAGTAACCCGTCAAACCGGGTTACAAACAGAGATGCGCATCCTAACCCGAAACCGGTTCGGTTCTTGTAACCAGGTTTGACGGGTTACTTGTGTTTCATAATGTACAAAAACTTTTTTCTATGTTCATAACTTTCATTATTATTTCAAATTTCAATAACATCGTATTGTTGAAAGAATTGTTCAAATGAACATATTTTTATAATTTGTTAATTTGTTCATTATTCTCATTATTATTTCAATAACAATTTTTTGTTGAAATAATTGTTCAAATAAACATATTTTTATAATTTGTTAATTTATCCATTACTTTCATTATTATTTCAATAACAATTTTTTGTTGAAATAATTGTTGAAAAAATTAATTTTTATAATTTGTTTCTATATTCGATATTTGAATTGTTATTTCAATAATTTGTTGTTAAAATAATTGTTTAAACAAATTTTTATAATTTGCTTCTATATTCGTCATTTGAATTTTTATTTCACTAATTTGTTGTTAAAATAATTGTTTAAACAGATTTTTATAATTTGTACAAATTTTTGTAATTTGTTTCTATATTCGATATTTGAATTGTTATTTCAATAATTTGTTGTTAAAATAATTGTTTAAACAAATTTTTATAATTTGTACAAATTTTTATAATTTGCTTCTATATTCGTCATTTGAATTGTTATGTCACTAATTTGTTGTTAAAATAATTGTTTAAACAAATTTTCATAATTGTTTAAACAAATTTTCATAATTTGTACAAATTTTTATAATTTGCTAATATATTCGTTATTTGAATTGTTATTTCAATAATTTGTTGTTAAAATAATTGTTTAAACAAATTTTTATAATTTGTAATTTGTTCAACAAATTATTGAAATAACAATTCAAATAACGAATATAGAAGCAAATTATAAAAATTTGTTTAAACAATTATTGAAATAGCAATTCAAATAACGAATATATTAGCAAATTATAAAAATTTGTTTAAACAATTATTTTAACAACAAATTAGTGAAATAACAATTCAAATAACGAATATAGAAGCAAATTATAAAAATTTGTACAAATTATAAAAATTTGTTTAAACAATTATTTTAACAACAAATTATTGAAATAACAATTCAAATATCGAATATAGAAACAAATTATAAAAATTAATTTTTTCAACAATCATTTTAACAACAAAGTGTTACTGAAATAATAATGAAAGTAATGGATAAATTAACAAATTATAAAAATATGTTTATTTGAACAATTATTTCAACAAAAAATTGTTATTGAAATAATAATGAGAGTAATGAACAAATTAACAAATTATAAAAATATGTTCATTTGAACAATTCTTTCAACAATACGATGTTATTGAAATTTGAAATAATAATGAAAGTGATGAACATAGAAAAAAGTTTTTGTACATTATGAAACACAAGTAACCCGGTTCGACGGGTTACTCGGGTTACAAGAACCGAACCGGGTTCGGGTTAGGATTCGCATCTCTGTTTGTAACCCGGTTAGGCGGGTTACTCGGGTTACGAGAACCGAACCGGGTTCAGGTTAGGGTTCGCATCTACGAGGTGCGATCGAAAACACATCGGACTCTGTTTCCTTCCCTCCGGACCCTGCTTCGTACAAGATACAGTTTCAACTTCTTAGTTTGAAACACCAGTTCCTTTTTCGTCACACCGTATCTAGGTATGTACCCGTCGGGGGGGCGGAACGTCGTTGAAAATTCCAGATCGGAATTGGTCGTTGTAGCCTGTGTCGATACAGGCCGCACGAAATCAACCCATCCCCGCGACACACCCCCGGAAACTCGGTCTGCGGCGTCAGGCCGGAATGACGAAAATGAAAGGCTGAAAAACGGCTCGACACGCGTAATACCCCTGGCTTTGTCTACCTCCTGTATCGTCGTTTTACCACCCCCTATATCCCCCATCATCATACCCTCGTACCCCTCGCTGACTTTCTCCGCCACCGATCGTTCCGAGCGATGATCGAATTCTTTTCGATGGGAAATTGGGTCGCGGCGTAACGCTTCCCGAAAATTCACCGCGAAACTTGAAGATCGCCGATTCCCGACACCCGTTTGCACAGGGGCTGCAAAGAGTCTGGGCAATCGTTTCCGTTTCAATGGAGGCAATCAGCGGGGCTCCGACGCTTTTGTGGATTGCATTCCGCCATCCCTGAACTTCGCGGACCGACGGCTTTATCGGCGAGCCGCGCCGCGGAAAGTATTTCAAAATTTTCGGATAGGGTTGATTGACTTCGCGGATTCGATATCCCCCGCGACAGGGGTGTACATTCGCGACCCGCCCAGAGGATAATGCGCGAAACTTCGACTTGTGTGTGCACGCTCCCTTTCATTTGGCACGCTCGCGAACGGTAAAACGAAAGGATTTATAAATAATTGCTTATTTACTTCGATAAATATTTCACCCGAATTATTAAAACACATTCATACCCGACGTAACAGAAATTATTATCCATAATATTATTAACCCTGTAAATATTGATTTCCTCGAGTACATAAATTATTGAAATTGTATAGCAAATATCGACTATACGCGAGTATTCAGTAATTTATCTGTTTGCGCGCACAAATGCGTTAGCATCGACAATTAAAAAAAAACAACAATCGACCAACCGTTTTATATATTCCTGAAGCTTTTTGCTCGAACGTAAATGTTTAACAGGTTGAAACGTTTATCAAATTTTCGATTCGTGTGTCAGGACAATTTCTTTTTTACGATGCGGACGTCCATTGTTTTGACGAAAGTTAAATTACAAACTTACCAGCGTAAACACATTTCCGTTCGCTTATGGAAATATCAAGCTTTAAAACAGCGCGCAGATTAACAACGTTCATTACACTCGCATGCTATCGTTAAAACATTAAGTGGGGCGTGTGTGTCGAAAGTGCATACCGCGCTTATTTGCAAGCCGACGCTGAATTTATTAAATCCAGTTTGTTTAACGTTGCCGCGTACAAGAGAATGCCGCTGTCCCTGGTAACCGTTTTAACGTATCGCTGTTTTTCATTTCTGTATGCATTGTGATCACGAAGTGCACGGATAGGCTAGTAAATAGATTGCGGATTTTATGCATCTATGAATAGATCAAATTTACGGTTAGCGAAATTGCCTTCGTCGTATTAGAATCATTAGAATCCGCCTATTAATAAAGCTCGCTTGATTATAAAATTTCGTATGTACAACGCGTAAGAAATGTTAGAAAGGCAAGGTATGAGAGAGTTTCATTATTACGGAATTTCATGAAGCTAATAAGATTTTTTAGTGGCAGCTTAACCTCTGCTACATGCATCGAGTAATTAAAGTACCGTTGCTAGTTACCCACACATGTTTCGTTATTACTTTACGAGCCCTTAGATGTGTAATCCCCAAGCGCTGCTACATCAAGTTCATGTTTAGTACAATGAATCACATGTTAAAAGCTATGCTCGGTACCGCTTTCGGGGATGTAGTATCTGTTAATACGTTCCGAAGTTTAATTAATTTTGCAAACAGCAATGCATGGGGTATTTATTAATCACCGTAATTGTTCCGTAGGATGTACCCAGCCAGCGAAATTTTCGCGATTTTCAAATGTGATTTATCGTTTCGAAAGTTTCTGGTCCAAATTAATACAATACTATATCGAACAAACAATAATGTGTAACATTTTTCAAATTACGTTGCCGACTATAATGGAATGTTCGAATCAATGTAAAATGTCTCGAACAATAATTGGCAATGTATTAAAATAAATTTTAATTTTCGTTCACGCTCCAGTATTTATTTTTTTGTTTAAAAATTAGAATGAAAATATTATGACGTGCGACGAAATCTTCAACTTTCTTTTTAACCGACTTCGAAAAAGGAGGAGGTTACTCAATTCGATCCGTATGTGCCATTTTTTCGCTTCTTTTTCTATGTATGTTCACCGATTACGCCGAGATGGATGAACCAATCAGGACGAAATCCTCTGCATTTTGTAGGGTATGTCTTTTCAGTCTTTGCGGTTTTTATTGCAAATAACCAATAAGTCTGAAAAACCAACCAACGGTGTTCTACAAATTCTGCTCGTTCCACTAAAAAAAATTAAACCGACTTCGAAAAAACGCACTAAAAAATGCACTAAAAAGTATGAAATAATTTCCATTTAATTTATGTGAATACACACGAACTTAAATACAATACAATCTTTTCGGTGGCGGCGCAAAATTGAAAATTTTCCAAATAACAGATGTAGCTGATTATGATTTCATTGGAATATGGTGGACTTGGAAATCAGTAAGGTGAAGTGCCCTATGCCTGAACAGCATGTTTTTCTATTTTAAATTTTATCACTTTAAATAAACAACAATTTCTTAAGAGTTTTAACATACAGTTCAGAGTTTGCAAAGTAATTTAAAATAAAAAAATCATTGTTTAGGTTAATATCTTAATTGTATTAACAAGAATAATTCAAACCTATAGTTGGACATATTAAATCCAATCTAAGCTAGTACCTCGACAGAAGTAAAGCCTATATCGGGACAAATTCAATTTACGAGTTGATCGAGCGAACATAACCTAAAACGTTGGTTGGTGGCGCTGTTGCGCATGACGAATAGAAGATGCTTTGCGTAATATGTAGTATTCTTATCATAGATTATAGTATTGTATTATTTAACCAAATATATATTTATTTTCATTTACTGTTTTAATAAAACTTGTCATAATACAACTTTTAAGGTTAGGTAGTAATACTGATAGATTTAAGATGTAAACACAAAGTATTATTAACGTCACAACCGGAATACATTTTCTACATACGTTATTCAAGCTAATAGAAGACTAATTATACGTACATGTAGTTAAATAATTTGCAAACAATGCGTTGATTTTATTCACAAACACGTTTCCGGCTTCAGGCGTAAGCACATTGCGTATAACTTAGAGTGGGACAGCTACTGTCATCGCGTCCCCATTATGGAGTACTTATATTTGAAAACAGTCCTAATCTTGGACATCTAATATTTGGATTAATAATTATTATTTACGTTAAGCTTGATTGCCAATTTATTTTAAAATATCAATATTATTATGCGTGATAATTATTTTTTGTCTGAGGGCTTAAATTATATCTTTTTTACCACGTTTTTATTAGCTCGCTTTCTTGTTTGTTTGTCTGTTCGGTGGCAAATTTTGCAATTGATTTTAAACTAACTTCCTGATGAGCTAGAGACTTGAAATCGGTTACATGGCTCAGAACTGGATGACAATGCATTATTCAAAAAAAAAATTGTTAAAAAGTCTATCCGTTTCGGAGATATAACAATTAAATATTTACCTTTTCACCCCCCCGCGAAACCTACGTCATCGCGTTCAACGGTCGCCACGGCGCGCGACAGCGCTCCCTACTCCACTACCCGTTCCCTCTCTCACTCATCCCCACTCCACTGACCCGATTCGCACCGAAGGAGCTCAGTGTGCGTCAGTGTGCGTTTGAGTTCCGTGCGGTGTTTACAAAGTCACTACGTATTATTATACTACAATGTTTGTTTACCAATCGAAGGGACAGTTACACCGAGATTATCGGTCGAACCTTTATCTTTGACATATTACCACGGCGTTTCGATATGATGCGGTCCCAATACCGTCTGAAATTTACTACATGTCTCTGTTATAATCTCAAAATAATGTCTACAAAAAAGGAGCAGTTCGTTAATGATGATTTTCACAGAGAAGTCGCCAAATCACCAGGTATGCCATTAAATATTTTACCACGTTTTTATTAGGTCGCTTTCTTATATGTCTGTTTGTCTGTTCGGTACAAATTATACAACTGATTTTAAACTAACTTCTCGATGAGCGAGAGACTTGAAATTTTAAACATAGCTCAGTACTATATGACAATGCAATATTAAACAAAAAATTTTTTTAATTTACAACAGCCTACGCGTTTAGGAGATATAAATTATTAAAAATTTAATTGTTACACGTCCCCGCGCGACGACCGGTAGTGCCCACTCGGTTCCCACTCCACTGACCTGCTTCGCACCGAAGCAGCTGAGTGTGCGTTCGAGCTCCGTGCGGTGTTTACAAAGTTACTACGTATTAGTATACTATAATGTTTGTTTACCAAGCGAAAGAACAGTTACACCGAAATTCTCCGTCGAACCTTTATCTTTGACATTTTACCACGGCGTTCGTTTTCGATATGACGCGTCGCAATACCGTCTGAAATTTACTACATGTCTCTGTTATAATCTCATCAAAATGTTCAAAATCGATTATAAAATTTCACACATGCAAGACTAAAAAGCAGAAAATAATTATTTAAATAAAAATAAATTTTTTAAAAATACCACGTTTTTAAAACGGACTAAAAAGCATAAAATAAAATTTGTAAAAACGCCACGTTTACAAAACGGACTAAAAAGTATAAAATAATTTTTTCTAGCCCCATACAGATTCCTAACCCCTGAAAATTTGTGATTGTGAATTTTGAATAGCTAAGAAAATACTTGTAAGATTTAAAACGAAAAACGTGGGGCGCAAGATAATACATAGTAAGGAGTGTAGAGAGTAGCTGCCGCTGAGAAATCTCGTACAACACTTCATATCATTTGCAGTGCAATAAAGTTGTTAGTGATTTAGTGTTCATTCATCAATTATCTATTGCATGCGCCCCGCGTTTTTCGTTTTAAATCTTACAAGTATTTTCTTAGCTATTCAAAATTCACAATCACAAATTTTCAGGGGTTAGGAATCTGTATGGGGCTAGAAAAAATTATTTTATACTTTTTAGTCCGTTTTGTAAACGTGGCGTTTTTACAAATTTTATTTTTTCTAACAAAAGTTCGAACTATAAATGCACATGATTCGCATGTAAATAGACTATTTTGTATACTGTTTTCAGATGAACTTTGAATTAATTTTTAAATTTCAATTGATGTCTTAATGAAATAATATTCACACCTACTTGTAGCTAAGGCGTCATAATATATAATATAATTATTTAATCTCTTAATTACTGATTTTACTATGAAAATTCAATTGTCCAGATTTAGGTATCACTTTTGGACTGTCCAGACTTAGGGCACTTCACCTTAATTACCTACATTCTCTGAATCAAGAAGTTCGATTTTCTGGTTTTTCTCCCAAGCTGTTCGTGTTACCCGAGGAAGATATTTTTTAAAAATCGTCATCCACAAGGAGCCAAGATGCAGTTCAACAAATTGGAGAATAAAACTAACCTGAAGACCTTGTTGGTCTCCTCGGAAAAACGGCACACTGGACCAGAAGAATATGTATCAAGATCTTGACACGCCTGCTGGAAATGAATTTTTGAGATAACGAAAAATCGAGAAAGAGCCAGAGGTTGCAAATGGGAACGTCCACGAAAGGTATAAGAATTTTCGCGATCGATGAGAAATTGATTTCGGCGGTGCAGAAGGGCGAGCTGCGTTCCGCGCGATGCATACGTCGTCGGATGCACGCGCGTGTCAGGCTCGGCGCTGGAACCCGATGTTTCTCCGCTCGATGGAACGCGAATGCACGTGCATCGCTCGTTAACAGCGGCCCGCAGCAGTCCTAAACTCATTTGCATAATTAGTGCGTGTCGGTTGCAGCGCCACGCGTGACTACGACTGCGGCCGTCGGAATCGAGCGAGATATTATCGCTGATACGAGTGTGCAACGCGGTCGACTCGGACCGGTATCACCGGACACCGCGCGGCCCTCAGTTGCAACTCCTGCAACTGCATCGCTGCTCGTACCCAACTTCAACGGCATTTCCCAACTTCCGGCCGCCGTTTCTGCACGATGCCATCCCAGATTTAACGATCCGCGCGAGCACCCACGCAATTTTCCACTTCTGTCGCCCGAAACCTCCGAATTCGCAACACCTCCGCGCGGTATTGCGAATCGACGCGACGCTCGACGGTCTGCCTGGACAAAGTCATTTCCGTGGTCATCGCGGAATCATTCGTTTTCATCGCAATTCACCGAAGAATGCAGCGAAACAAACCAGAGAGAGGATCTGGGTTAGCATAGACTGTGGATTTTTCTGCAAAAATAAGATAGACAGTTCCAGCTTTTTCGTGAAATCATGATTATTTAAACAGCCATTTTTCTTGAGATATCTGAGCCATCGAAAAATTCCTTCGCAGACACATTTTCGAAGATGTATCCTTTGAAGGAAACACAATAAAAAATCGATTTTTCAAAGTCCTGGGCCGGAATACCTCCTAAACCCTTACAACGGCGGGTCGTTTGTCAGCGAATCGCTCGGTGAATTTCAAGCTCTATTGGCATCCGCGTTTACGTAATTTGAATAAATTTTCTCCTAAAATGTTTATCTCGGTTAATATGTATACTCTTTGTCTTTCGGGTTGCGTTAAATAAAATTTTCACGAAGTAGAACAAATGGATAGAATAAAGTAGATCGAGCTCTTTGATATTGAAATGTTCTGCATAAAGTGTTTATTTTATGGTATAATTATTATGAGTTCGACGTGCATTTACATATTACGATGAACACGTTATATCGGCGATATAAAGAGTTTCATTATGACGCCGAGCTATTAAAACCCGCTTGCGGTTTTTATAGTTTTTCTATCGTTATTGTTAATAGAAGCGCAAGCTCGGTGGAACAGTGTGTTGGTAACGAGTTTTCTTAAATTGAGAAAGTTACGACGTTTTAAGTGACAAGTAGTTAAAGTCTCGGTAACGTGGTAATTAATGTTACTATAATAATTTATGAGTCACTACCTCGGTAATGTACACATTGCCGAAATTTACTCGGCAAACTATGAAGTAAGATGTGCTTTACACTTTGCCTGGATGGTGTATACATTACCGAAATGCTTTAGGCAATGTTTGGAGAGTAACATATTGATTTTGGTGTCTGACAGTTCGTTTTCTCCGCGAAGCGAAAATATTCAGGGAAAACAATTGTACATTTCGAAACGTGTCTGTGTAACGTTATTCGTGGGAATATACGAATTGGTTCTGTTTCCCCTATTTTGTGTTTCTTATTTCCAATTGGCTGTGTTTCCTCTTTTTAATGAAATTTTTCGCAGCGTAAGCCGACAACAATTTCTCTTATCGCTGGGAAACAATTTGGCATCTGTCAAACTTCCGCGATCTAATTAGGTAATGGGAAATAAACAAGAAAAGCGTAAAGGGGAAGCATTTCAATGAGGGGTGGCGGAATGGTAGAGATTAATCAGAAGGGCTCTGTCAAGTGGTTCATTTATCAGTTTAAGATTCTATCTAGCTACGTTGAAAATTTATAATTACAGCGCAGCGTTAAGAATTAATTACTGGTTATGCTGATTTCCAGATAAAAGAATGCATTTCTGCTACAATAATAAATAGTTTTCTCTAGGAAGACATTTATTCGCGTAATTGCTAGTTGCGGTTGCGAGTAATTCATCAGTTTCTAGGAAGCTTGATAGCGCAAGACAAATTTGACGGATTCGGTTGGTTCATTTTTCTGTACTTTCACAAATGAAAATTCGAAATAATCATTTGTACCATTACAATTCATTTTACTTTCTCTAAAATAATCTTCATCGGTTTCTATGAATGTACGCTTAAAGAACATTACGTGTTTATTATTTTATAGTTAATATAGTTTCTTATTCGCGCTAATGGTACCCAGTTTCGAATTCCACGTTCTCTTCGGAACACCTTGGAGAGTTTCGTGCACGCCGGGTGACACGTGTGCACCCTTTTGCCCCAGCGGAATCAATTTTTCAGCGGTCAGAAGTCAATTTTTGTGTTGAGCCGAAGTTTCGCGCGAGCGTTCAAGAAATATGGCCAGTGTTCCGGTAAACGAGGAGTGTGGACGTTGTCGGCGCTCGCATCTTCTAACGTCCCCTGTTGCTCTTTACAGAAAATTTAATTTCGTTGGCACGCTCGTTTTTTGATGGACGAATGAGAAACTTTCTCCCGGGGTTATTCCTGAAAGCATCCAGGACAGAAAAGTTCAAATTAATTTCCATGAGGTTATATCATGGGTCTCCGCCGTTTTCAAGGAATAGCAGATTCAGCACACTCGCGAACTTCACGAATTTCTAAAGTGTACTCTTACTTTTCTACTTCAAAATTGATTTAATCATAACCTGTTCATTCCGCTATTTTTTTAAAGAATCTTTTTTATCCCCTTCAACTGTTTGATAAAACGGGTTTTGGTAAAAGGGTATAGCCGGATAAGCATGGGCCAGCGGCCCCCGCTCCGATTTTCCTGATTCCTGTCTTAAAACATCGTTTTATGTCTAAAAAAACATTGTGTAAAATTTCAAATGTCTACCCCCACCGATAGGGGTGATATTGAGGTAAATTCCCCCGCACTTAAATGCAATTTGCGCTAAAAAGAGAAAAGATATCGACATGGGATAAACGGCAAATAAAAGATATAGATACACTCTATATTTCAGATTTTTTTCAGAATTTTTTGCTAATTATTTATAGTTGAAAATAATTAATTAATTTTTTGGGAATTTTTTTAATTATCTTCCCCTAGGTTGACACCTACCAAAAAATTCTAAAATATTGCTATGATTCTAACCTATTTTGTAAAAAAATTTCAGAAGTGTCCGTTTGGTGGAACAGTGTCAAAAAAAATAAAGTATGCCGGCGAACGCTCGGTTTGATGAGTAACGACGCAGCGACCGATTCCCCTTGTGGCGGCTAGTGACGGGAGCGAACGGGAAGTCGGCGCTTTTCTTGTTTTTTTCTTTTTTTTATATGTATTTATAAACTAAACGATTTTTATTGTCTAGAATATAATTGTTTAGACTTCTAACTGTAATCATGTATTAGAAGATTTAGTCGCATTTTTACATGTATCAGCTTCTCCGTACAAGCGCCGACTTCCCGTTCGCTCCCGTCACTAGCCGCCGCAAGGGGAATCGGTCGCTGCGTCGTTACTGATCAAACCGAGCGTTCGCCGGCATACTTTATTTTTTGTGACACTGTTCCACCAAACGGACACTTCTGAGATTTTTTTACAAAATAGGTTAGAATCATAGCAATATTTTAGAATTTTTTGGTAGGTGTCAACCTAGGGGAAGATAGTTAAAAAAATTCCCAAAAAATTAATTAATTATTTTCAACTATAAATAATTAGCAAAAAATTCTGAAAAAAATCTGAAATATAGAGTGTATCTATATCTTTTGTTTGCCGTTTATCCCATGTCGATATCTTTTCTCGTTTTAGCGCAAATTGCATTTAAGTGCGGGGGAATTTACCTCAATATCACCCCTATCGGTGGGGGTAGACATTTGAAATTTTACACAATGTTTTTTTAGACATAAAACGATGTTTTAAGACAGGAATCAGGAAAATCGGAGCGGGGGCCGCTGGCCCATGCTTATCCGGCTATACCCTTTCACAAGGCTCCTCGTTAACGTTGTAAATAAAATGATAAAACCATTGTAATTCTATGTGGCCGTAATTAATGTATTAGTTTGGCATCGCCGAGAGGTATTTAAAATTGATTTCGACAAAAGGGAATTATATCCGGCGATTTCGCGCGGAATTATTTAATTGCAAAATTTCATTATCAACGGGAGCAGAAATTCCAGAGCGATAGGTGTTATTCTTTGAAAGTGTTACATCGGATTAATTAATGAATTTTCCGCGCATTGTTAAGCTTTATGTATTAGTTTCCCTACATACGTATAACCTACCTCTACTCGATACTGATATTATATTATTAAAAATAAAAATGCAATGGCATTGGTTTCCTGATGTCGGAACAAGTTCAATTTCTCAAGAACTGATTTCGCAAGACTGTTCTAAGAAATGTATGAATATTTTAGCCAGATTGGTTGGAAAAATTGATCCCTAATTTACCGAGATTGGTTGCAGTCTATTACCGAGGCGTTTTCCTGTACTGGAAGTTCTTTTGTCAGGTCCTGCGGGTAGAACGTCAGGAATTACCATAGAGTAACATGGATTCCTGCGAGTTGCCTTCATAGAAAGCTCCGAGATTGGCTTGCTTATAACGACTTTACTTTCGCGGAAACTTCTTTCATCAAGCGTGAGCCATCGTTCACGGGCCAGACACGGCCTCGAATCGATTCGTTAAATAAGATCCCGGTGATCGCCGCTATTTTTTCCCCGAGTTCTGAAAAATTTGCCGGAACGCCGAGGGGCCGTGGGCACGGGCTCGTTTCCATGCTGAAACACCCGGCGATTCGCTGAATTTAACGAGTAACCCTAAAGAATTTTTCGTTCCGGCCACGTTCCGCGACGCGAGGATTAACGTTCGTGTCCATGCCTGCGATTTCACGAGGAAATGCACTGCAAAAGCTCTCCCCGGCCGCTGGGCATTCAAATTTTTCTTTAAATTATTCCCCTCCATATTTGCAACGTTCGTTTAATCCCATCAAAGCACGCTCCACCCTTTTTCCTGTTTTAATGGCATTCTGTCTCGTTGATTCCGACCATTTCAATACGTTCAACACTAAGCTCCGCGAGCGTGATCCAAAGTTTACATCGGTTTTGCCTGAATTGAATATTTAGCGTGCCCCGCGCAAAGTAGAAAACCTATTGATCAAATTTTAAAGTCAACTGTATGATTTCCAATGAACCAAACAAATTAACTCCGACGACGCCGCGCTGTACCGCTGTACAAAATTCATTTATCACCTATACACGCTGAGTTTGCATATTTTATTGCAAAATTATTTATCCAGCGAGATTCTGCCCGATTATCGATAGCATCTTTGCGCGGAATCAACATTTTCTGCGTTCGTTGCTGGAAGCGCGAAGTTCTTGAATAATTTGAAATGCATCAAATCCGCGAGACAGAAATCAAGAATAAATGTGCTTTACATTATGAAAAATATTAGAGTTTGAACCTCCATTAGCAAATGACGCATTTCGTGTGCTTATTTTGTGGTCCTTCGTCGTAGATAGCGTGTGAGCGAATACAACTATGACGGGGACGGTACATTATCAAATTAGTGTGAAGTTAATGAAGTATAACAAGCGAACGAAGCAATGACACTTCAAAATTGTAGCAGCATACGTGACTGACTGTACAAGTATTATTCCGTGTCACGATACTCGATAAAGCATGCGATATTAACAAACAATTTCATCATTTTGTTTGGTAGTATCGTTTCTGTATAATAATTATTTCAGCAACTATCAATCGATCATTCAAACAACCGAGTCTATTAAATTATTTTCGCACACGCACAATCTGAAACATCGGAAAACTAAATTAATTTACATTGGAGATACGCTTTTATCGCGATTAAAATTTTTTCTCACACAGTCAAAAGCGACGCACGAAACTCCGCGGGGAGAGATGAAAAAAATCACTTGTGAATGTTACGAATAAGTCTCGGTTTGTTTTCTGCATGTGCAAACATCGTTGCCATGGCTAGTTTCTAGTTTTCATTTCGAAGGGGAAGTTTTGATAAGGTACGCAAATGTTTTCGAAGTAGACTGTGTTTAATCATACGAGTTGCAGAAGATTGAATGTTTTCGAAGCGTAGAAATATTAATAAAAACGATTTCTACGGATTTGCAGAAAGAGATTGAAGAGCTGCACTTTTTTTCTTTCTTCGGATCCTTCGAATTTATTTATACGATAACCAGACTGCGGATTTTGAATTAACATGAACAAAATTTTATAAAACAAAATTAAACCGACTTCGCAAAAGCACACTAAAAAATTACACTATAAAGTATGACATAATTTCCATTTAATTTATGTGAATACACACGAACTTAAATACAGTACAATATTTTCAGTGGCGGCGCAAAATTCGAAATTTCCGACACTGGAAATTACGAAAATCCTTAAATTCTTCTACTTGCTTTCACATATTAATGTATCTTCTCTTCCCAACTAAGAAGTGCCCTAAGTCTGGACAGTCCAAAAGTGATACCTAAATCTGGACCATTGAATTTTCATAGTAAAATCAGTAATTAAGAGATTAAATAATATTATTATATATTCTGAGGCCTTAGCTACAAGTAGGTGTGAATATTATTTCATTAAGACATCAATTGAGATTTAAAAATGAATTCAAAGTTCATCTGAAAACAATATACAAAATAGTCTATTTACATGCGAATCATGTGCATTTATAGTTCGAACTTTTGTTAGAAAAAAAGATATAATTTAAGCCATCAGACAAAAAATAATTATCACGCATAATAATATTGATATTTTAAAATAACTTGGCAATCAAACTTAACGTAAATAATAATTATTAATCCAAATATTAGATGTCTAAGATTAGGACTGTTTTCAAATATAAGTACTCCATACTGGAACGCGATGACAGTAGCTGTCCCACTCTAAGCTTATACGCAATGTGCTTACGCCTGAAGCCGGACACGTGTTTGTGAATAAAATCAACGCATTGTTTGCAAATTATTTAACTACATGTACGTATAATTAGTCTTCTATTAGCTTGAATAACGTATGTAGAAAATGTATTCCAGTTGTGACGTTAATAATACTTTATGTTTACATCTTAAATCTATCAGTATTACTACCTAACATTAAAAGTTGTATTATGACAAGTTTTATTAAAACAGTAAATGAAAATAAATATATATTTGGTTAAATAATACAATACTATAATCTATGATAAGAATACTACATATTACGCAAAGCATCTTCTATTCGTCATGCGCAACAGCGCCACCAACCAACGTTTTAGGTTATGTTCGCTCGATCAACTCGTAAATTGAATTTGTCCCGATATAGGCTTTACTTCTGTCCAGGTACTAGCTTAGATTGGATTTAATATGTCCAACTATAGGTTTGAATTATTCTTGTTAATACAATAAAGATATTAACCTAAACAATGATTTTTTTATTTTAAATTACTTTACAAACTCTGAACTGTATGTTAAAACTCTTAAGAAATTGTTTTTGTTTATTTAAAGTGATAAAATTTAAAATAGAAAAACATGCTGTCCAGGCATAGGGCACTTCACCTTATACAGGGTGTCCCAGCTATCTTAACCACCTTGAATATCTTTCTTGTTTTCAAAGATACGTCAAATGTCTGAAGGACAAAGTTGAATGGTAAAATTTTATGTAATTTTTCTTAGACATATGAAGGTCACCCTAAGTTTTTTAAATGGAATGAGGTATTTTTTAATACATCAAACGATGCAGCTGGACGTTCTTTATAAAAAAGTACTGACCTATGTATGTCGAAAAGTTAATAGTTCAGGAGATATTTAAATTTAAATAACTCTGAAACACCATTACTGTCGTACTAAGACGTTAGCGTTTACTTACTACAGTAATGGCGTTTTAGAGTTATTTAAATTGAAACATCTCCTGAACTACTAACTTTTCGACGTACATGGGTTAGTACTTTTTTATAACGAATGTCCAGCTGCTTCGATTGATGTATTAAAAAATACCTCATTCCATTTAAAATAAATGAAGGTGACCTTCACACATCTCTAAAAAAATTACATAGAAACAAAAATTTTTCTTGTGTCGTATGAGCCCCATGTCACCATTCAACTCTGATCTGTTATCCGAACACTTTTGTCTCCCTATTGGTTCGGATATGGAAATAAACTTTTGAACAGTTTTCAGCAAAAATTTCCATTCGATGTTCCGTATAGTTCGAGCAAAATGTCTGAGCATTGTTCCTCCTGCGACTGTAGCGCCCTTCCGCCCCGCCGCTAAATAACCAAATTTTCCGAGGTGCCCTTTGACATGAACCGGCTCCGATTGCAATTTCGGGATGGTATTTAAGGTATTCTGGCCATCGCGAAGGCATTGTCATCGTTTATTCAATTGCGGTCGGCGAAATTTTCGACGGGAAAAGGAGGGGTCGGCGAATCTGCGCGCGGTATAACGGCCGATCGAACCACAAACCCATCGCCACCGATGTCCGACCGCCATTTTTTTCACTCCAATTCCTCGGTATGTCGAGCGACAGTTAACAAATCGTTTCCCCCGCCGTTTCCGAAGCTCGAACGCGAACATACCGCGGAAGAAAAATAAAAGCAAGACGATCGAAAGAGAAATCGGTGGTTCGCCGGTTAGAAAATTCGCGACGTCCGTTTACAAAAAAACTGTATTTGCCGGTCGGCAAAGCACTGACGCGGCTCGCCTTCGATTTTCAATATCCGCGGCTTTTCATATTCCGCGTGTTCGGCAGCCTGAAAAAGCGGCAACCGGTTGCTCGTAAAATTGCGGGACAGAAAGACGCCGGCCGAGGATATTAATTCTCGGCGAATGATGCTACTCGCTCTCGATCAAACTTTACCTCTCGACGTTAACAAAGTTTTCTTTCGATTACTCGACGACAAGGGAATCTCCAGTCCCATTGCTGCGCCGGTACACTCCCCGACAAAATGACGACGCATATATGTTATCTTCCATTTCCTCGAGAACTATTAGGTGGTTCAGAAAATTCTGCGGATGGAAAGCTCTGGCGTATGTTCAGTTCATATTCTGCGACTGTTCCTTTCTACTTGTTCACGAATTCGATTTATCTTCTTCGTTTAATCATTCTTAACCATTTTATCATGGAAAAATATACAGTTACGCAAAATAAATATTGCCGTGAATGAACATCATCTGTTTTTGTCCAGGAGCTTCGGTATCGTTGCCGATGCTATTATTATTTCTTCACGAAACATTGAGCAGAACGGGCTCTCGCGATTGTCCTTGGTGGTTGCCGGGCAAGGGTCAGATTCGATTTTTTTTGTTCACCCTCCATGTTACAGGAATTTCACGTCACATTGGAGCCTGAAGGGCTGCGAATCGTGGCTAACTTTGGCCGATGTTCCGAATTATGATTCCCCTGACCAACGCGAAGCGTATTTACCTCTCCGCAAAACGGTTTCCTCGTGCGCACCTCTACTTCCATTACCCACCCTCGTTTTCGGAATCCTCATCTTTAACACTTTGACCGCCGGCTATCTCGGAAATTTCGTAATATCCAAGTAGTTTATTTAGCGAACCAAAATTCACAAAGGTGCAAAAATGCAAATTTTAACTCTGGACACAAACCTGTCCTTAATAATCATTTCTGGGACCTTCTAAAATAATTATGTAAGAATGTTTCGCATTTTCACCATAAACGCATCGAAACCGTTGATTATTATATTTTGTTCCTAAAGGAATAGAATTACTCAGACTTCGGAAACAAAAATGAGAGAGCGAAATCATTAGCGAAGGTAGGATTATTCTTCTGGGCATTTCTTAGCTGAACGGATTATCTGAAGCTATCGGACGAGACTTATTAGTCCATCAGGTCAGCAATCGAGTATTGATCCGCTAACCAGTATTACAGTGACGAGAGTGAAAATCACGCACGTGGCATATAGACCAGAGACACAGGAGCCCGGAATTATGAGCAGAGACGCGTCTTCTTTGTCCCGTGGCCGACGTTTAATCAAATCCGGCCGAAAATGGGATCGTCCCGCGTCACTGTCCGATGGCAATTAATCGATGAATGCCGGAAATTTAATTAAACGTAAACAGCCGAATCCGAAACTGTATTATGGGTTCGGAGAACAATCGAGCCGATGGTTACGAAATTTAACTGAACTTGACGCTGTTCTCGACGCTCGAATATTTTACTAACTTTAATCTTCGTCTTCCAGTCTGTGCAAAGTAAGAATTAGAAAATTTATTCTCAGGTAATTAGTATCACACCTGTTACTTTCACCAAAAAGATCAATTCAACGATTTGAAAGGACGCGACGCGACGCGTAAGAGACAAACTATCACAGGAAGTTTTTTCGAATCGTTATACGTTTCACGGTTTTTTTGTCAAGCTTTCCTGACACCGATTCTACAGTAACAATTATTTTGTAGTGTCGAAAATACAAAAACGCGGAACGGTAAACGAAACAGAGGAACAGCCTCGGAAAAAGGCGACGATGTAGCGATAGAAAAATCGCTTGGAAATTGCTAGTGTAAAATTACTCTAATATTTTTCACCCTCGCGTGGATGAGAGCGTCGCACACCGTTAGTCAATGAAATTGTTCGTGCCTCTGTCTAACGAGAAGAGCTTTCCGATTGTTACGGCGAGTTTTTAATGACTTTTTTTACAGGTAGAGCACTCGTCAAGCCGAGTGCGCTGGTATTTGCTTCTAGAGGACAGTGGCTAATAGTTTACAAAATATGAACAATTTAAGTTGCACAGTGCCTGCTAAAGTGACGTTTTCATCGATGGTACGTGTTCTGGTACATGGTTATTTCTTTTTTAGTGGATTTCGTTACTTTTTTACAATCCTTCCACTAAAAATTCAGTGCCCATAGTACGGGGTTTTCAATTACACTGTCCAACAAATTCCAACTATTTTTTGTATCTCGATTCCCACTATGCGATTCTTATAGAGTTTTTCGCACTGATTCCAAATCTGTCCTTAATTTTTCTCCTTTAGTTTTAAAAAAAGACGTATTTTTCAACTTTGACCAAATATTGTGATGTTATTATAAAAGATATTGAACTGTTCTTTACAGCAAAAGATTCTGTAGACTTTCCCGAATACAGTGATATCCAATATTAATATATTATGAATGTTTAAACATGTTTAAACAATTATTAAAGACTGAGAGACACCACTTTTGCAGCAATTTTTGCGGATATTTTTGAATTTATCTCAAAAGTTCAGTGTCCAGCGGAAAATCAAACTATATCACCCGATAGAGCAGACTTTTATGTTGAGAAATCACCCTTTGAAGTTTTCAACTACGACGTTTTTTTCGAACCACAACACAAAATATCTTCGCCCGGCATAAGTTGCCGCCAGTGGCGCTCGCCATTAGCACGGTCTCAACATAAATTGGCCATCTCATGTCAGGCGAAGATATTTTGCTTTGTGGTTCGAAAGAAACGTCAAAATTGCAAACTTCAAAGAGTGATTTCTCAAGATAAAAGCCTGCTCTATCGGGTGACATAGTTCGATTTTCCGCTGGACCCTTATTTTTTTAGATAAATTCAAAAATATCCGCAAAAATTGGTGCAAAAGTGGTGTCTCTCCGTCTTTAATCATTGTTTACATATGTTTAAACAATCATAATGTATTAATATTAGATATCACTGTATTCGGGAAAGTCTACAGAATCTTTTGCTGTAAAGAACAGTTCAATATCTTTTATAATAACATCACAATATTTGTTCAAAGTTGAAAAATACGTCTTTTTTTAAAACTTAATTTTCTCAAAAACTGTACGTCTAGGAGAAAAATTAAGGACAGATTTGGAATCAGTGCGAAAAACTCTATAACAATCGGACAGTGTTATTAGCAACGATTATTTGGTTTCCACGGAGGGTAAAAAATAGCGATGAAGCAATAAAATAGATAATGTGAATGAGAAAAATACAAACTCTTGTTGACTTAGTGAACTTTCTCGAAAAATCATTCACTAACATCAGCAGGGTCGTAGAAATTGTCGTACCTTAAATGTTTGCTTAAATTTCAAGCACTATAGCGTAATTTTGAAATGCAGAATTTTTGAATGATCGACGAAAGGATTGCTTAAAAATCCATCGGTCCTTTTAACTGGAGCAATTTTAACCGGAACAGTACGCGACAATTTCTCGTAACATCGCGACTGTTCACTGTCATTCGCTATTTTATTTTTGTTTCCAAACACAATTCGTTACTCCTGAAAATTGTCGAAATACCGTCCGGAATAAAACTGGCCCCGGAGTTTCTAGCGATCAAATGTAACCCCGGATCGATAAAAACACTTGTAGCGCTATTTTAAAATTTGTATTCCCCCGTTTTCAAGGGAAGTATAGAGACGAATGATGCTTCCAATATTTGATGCGATTAGAGTGAGTTGTCCGCAGGGAAATTAAGTGTCTGCGCCCGTGGAGAAGATTTCCGGGTAGAAGTTTTCCTCTCGCGAGGGGAGGATCCTGCATCGGTCGAGCACATTTTCAATGGAACTTGGCACACATGTAGAAGACGTCGTGTCTGAAAAAAACCCGGAATATTTAACAGCTCCTTTTTTATATAAATTTTTTACATAAAAACTCACGGGCGAAATTATCAGCATTGTCGTGACAAAATTTATTTTACACAATTCAGGCATTAAACTGCGTAAAACGCAGTGAGCTGTATAATGCGATCAAAAATTGTGATTACAAAATATAAAACATATATGTACATGCCAGTCTTTCTAAACGGTCTTTTTGTTGCGAGAAAATCAATAGATTTAATTATTTATAGGGGCTACTATGGCGACCAGAATTTTATTTGGTAAAAAAATTGCAGCAAACGACAAAGCTTGATCGTTCCTTTCGGCGTAAAATGCATTGAAAAATTTAGTGTTTTCTGTGATGCACGAACTGATTCAGCCGGCATTATTTCAAATCTATAATGCAGACTCGAAATTTTCATGGCGGATGCTTTATAAGATCAATTGAACGTTGGGTGAGGGTGTTCTGGTGTCTGTGAGGTGCGTTATTTCATACATGTGCGCATGGAAAGTTTCAATGAAAAGGCGATCGTCCAATTCGCGGTCTCCCCTTGTCGCAGGCAGAGCAGCAGCTCCCTCGCATTTCAAATTGTCTGTAACCCTCGCCTCGCATCCTCTCAATCCATACAGCTCCAACCAGCCCGTGGTTTTTTTTCTGCTCACTTCAACCCGATTTCATGTAATCTCTTTCAACGTTCTCCAACTCGAAAAAGAAGCAATAATAACTGAACTTTCAACGATTTTCAACGTGATCGCTCGACAAATCGATTAACTCTGTCTTCATTCGAGAATCAAAATCTATTTCGATTATTAGTTACTGGAACGATAATAGAGACACGTTGCCGGTAACTACATGATTTACAAAAATTGTGAAAATTCAATGTAACTAGATTGTCATTGGAAAATTGATCGACTCAGAATGATCGATTAGCGCAGCTACAAGATGCGTCTCTGCGGACCGATTATATCGTTTAAGTGTCACAAAATGATTGTTTCGGGATGACCGAGAGTGCTGGAGCCACAAGATGCGTCTCTACGGACCGATTATGTTGTTTAAGTGTCACAGTGTCGAAAACGCATGTCGCAGACGCGCGAATAGTTCTGATCCGACCTGATCCTCCAATGCTCCATATGCAAATATCGGATTCTGTTTAGCGCATGAATAAATCACTTAAGCTAATGTCACTATTAGAGACCACTTATGTGCATTAGGGATCATCCCCTCGAAGTACGGGAAACTTCCCGTCACTATTCGCGGGTCGACATTCTCTGAAGGCTCCTCCAACCGTGAACTGCCAGAGATCTTGATTGAAACATCTTCAAAACTAACCCCCTCGAAAGACGGAAACTAATGCCGGATACCAAAACTAGGGGCGAATTACGTGTAAAGGGAGGATGGAAAGCTGGATATCCTAGAGCCGCGTTAACATTGATCCGAGAAAGTCGAGTACAGAGGAATATCGTTCATGTGTGTCAGCTACCTGCTCCCAACAAAATCTAATTCAGAAATTGTACCTGGGCTGTGTTTAGCCTGCACGCTAACCCTTGGAGAAAACATTTGGAAGACAAATCAAAAGCGTTAAATAAGAAATTATTCACGAACGTACATTTTTCAAATAAATTTGGGGTTATGTTCGCGGCGCACCATCAATTAGTAAATTAAGGGGGTAGTCTATGCGCTAGTTACAACTAGAATCTTACTAGAATCTTACTAGAAAACATGGGTTTGCGCGCTTCGGTTGTTTGACCTTATTTGAGCAAATTTTGGGCTGGGTGTGGGCTCATTCTAAAGAGGAAGGTTTATCACACTGCGCTCTGGTCATGAGGTCAACGAGATTATGTTTAATATGTATAATATAAGGGCCCAAAGTAGAGAAAAAGTCTAGGAAAAAAACCCGCAGATTTCAATGCATTTTTCTGTCTCTAAAAGACTTTTTGACTGCTCAGATGACCAGAGCGCAGTGTGATGAACCTTCCTCTTTAGAATGAGCCCTCACCCAGCCCAAAATTTGCTGATATAAGGTCAAACAACCGAAGCGCGCAGACCCATTATTTCGACCCAAAATCTAGCAGGATTCTAGTAAATTAGCAAATAACTAGAATTCAGAAGAATATTACGCAAGATTATTTGTTAATATCGCACCTGTATTTGTTTAGTTTCGCGCTTGTCCCTTCTTATGTAAATTTTAGGTTAAGACATCTTCTTGGTTATGTTTCTTTTTGTTTTTATCAGTTCTACTGTAAACAACTGTAAACATTTGTATAAAAGGACCCCTCGGTCCGTATATAATAATAATAATAATAAAATGAAATAATAAAAGGCAATCGAGTACTTGAATATTGAATACATTTTCGCGTAACTTCATAGTGTCACTTCATATTTAAACATTTCGTTAATAAATTAAATTGCACCGTGAAGTATTTTACAGTCTTTATACGGAACTTTTTAATTTAGTCATTACTTACAACTCTATGCGGTTATGCCACTTCTGCTGATACTTGGTGCCCGACACTCTTTATTCATATATTCTAGTACACTTCCTCCTCTTTTGCATTTCAAGTATAAACGTACTTCAACCTTTAACATTATATCCCCTTAATATAAAATGTAGTTTACATATTTTGTTCTGCTTCGACTATTTTAGTTGTATTTCTTCTGAAAAGTAAATTCAACGTGGAATTGGAAGAAAAAGACAACGGCAAATTTGGTTCACTATCGATTCGATTCTAAGTCGACTATGCACACGTTTCACAATTCATTCTTTGCGTTCATGTTACATATGTTAAACGCTTTGCAGCTGACCAATGGAAATCGAAAAATTGGTGGGCAATCGAGAGCAGATCCTTACAAACTAGTAGATTAAATCTATACGATTCTCAAGAGTGCTTAACCGAAATTTGCATTTTATTACATATTCATGGAGACTTGCCACCTCGACGCGCAATAACCGGGGGGTCCCTGGCCGGCAGCTTCTGTCACGTGACAAAAAATAAATTTTCTAAGTTTGCAGCCCGTGTCGTTTATATGCGCAACAAGGTACGGACAAAAAATTTTTTTAATAACATTTAAAATCGCGGCGGGGTTTTATTGCGTGTCGAAACTTTTCAGACTTGTCTGGACAGTTGTTGCATATTTTATTCGTTATCAATTCAAGTGACCATCGAACAATAACAGACGTGATTTTGAAAAAAAAAAGAATCAGATATCGATGTTTCATAAATCCTTGATATACAATTGAAATGAAACGAACAGAATCAGATTACGAGTTCAATATTATCCGTGCAAGTTTCACACTAAAAGTGACTGATGTGTATAGTATTATAAAAATAACAAGATTAAATTTATTTATATTTTGTGCGATTTTCGAGTTCCACTTCCTCGTCATAAATATATTTTTTGTAATAATTCTCTAATTAATTCTTTAAATTCTGTTGTGTTAAAGTAAAAGTAAAAATTGTTCATTTATTGTTACTTATTTAGTAGTTTTTCAGATAATTTAAATCACCGATGTCTTTGGTTATAAGTTTCTCTGTATTTCTTGAAATATTCATAATATGAAAAATAAATATTGAGTAGAAATGAATAAACTTTTTAAGTAGATACTCTTATAAATATATTTTTTGTAATCATTTTCTAATTAATTTCTTAAATTCTATTGTCTTAAAATAAAACTAGAAATTCTTCATTTATTGTTACTTATTTAGTAGTTTTCCAAATAATTTGTCTTTGGTTATAAGTTTCTCTGTATTTCTTGAAATATTCGTAATACGAAGAATAAACGTTGAGTCGAAATGAGTAAATGTTTTGAGTCGATACTCTTATGTTTTCACTATAAGCTCCTAAAAACTGATTTTCCTCGGTATTCTAGTTCAGCTATTATAATTTAATGGAAAAATGTTGACGTTCTTTACACGTCTGTAAAACCAACAATTTTTAAGATTTCGAAAAATTTATTTATATTTTGTGCGATTTTCGAGTTCCACTTCCTCGTCATAAATATATTTTTTGTAATAATTCTCTAATTAATTCTTCAAATTCTGTTGTGTTAAGGTAAAACTAAAAATTGTTCATTTATTGTTACTTAGTTAGTAGTTTTTCAGATAATTTAAATCACCGATGTCTTTGGTTATAAGTTTCTCTGTATTTCTTGAAATATTCGTAATATGAAGAATAAATATTGAGTAGAAATGAATAAACTTTTTGAGTAGATACTCTTATAAATATATTTTTTGTAATCATTTTCTAATTAATTTTTTAAATTCTATTGTCTTAAAATAAAACTAAAAATTGTTAATTTATTGTTACTTATTTAGTAGTTTTCCAAATAATTTGTCTTTGTTTATACATTTCTCTGTATTTCTTGAAATATTCGTAATACGAAGAATAAACGTTGAGTCGAAATGAGTAAATGTTTTGAGTCGATACTCTTATGTTTTCATTGTAAGCTCCTAAAAACTGATTTTCCTCGGTATTCTAGTTCAGCTATTATAATTTAATGGAAAAATGTTGACGTTCTTTACACGTCTGTAAAACCAACAATTTTTAAGATTTCGAAAAATTTATTTATATTTTGTGCGATTTTCGAGTTCCACTTCCTCGTCATAAATATATTTTTTGTAATAATTCTCTAATTAATTCTTTAAATTCTGTTGTGTTAAAGTAAAAGTAAAAATTGTTCATTTATTGTTACTTATTTAGTAGTTTTTCAGATAATTTAAATCACCGATGTCTTTGGTTATAAGTTTCTCTGTATTTCTTGAAGTATTCATAATATGAAGAATAAATATTGAGTAGAAATGAATAAACTTTTTGAGTAAATACTCTTATAAATATATTTTTTGTAATCATTTTCTAATTAATTTCTTAAATTCTATTGTCTTAAAATAAAACTAGAAATTGTTCATTTATTGTTACTTATTTAGTAGTTTTCCAAATAATTTGTCTTTGTTTATACATTTCTCTGTATTTCTTGAAATATTCATAATATGAAGAATAAATGTTGAGTAGGAATGAATAAACTTTTTGAGTAGATACTCTTATAAATAAATTTTTTGTAATCATTTTCTAATTAATTTCTTAAATTCTATTGTCTTAAAATAAAACTAGAAATTGTTCATTTATTGTTACTTATTTAGTAGTTCTCCAAATAATTTGTCTTTGTTTATACATTTCTCTGTATTTCTTGAAATATTCGTAATACGAAGAATAAACGTTGAGTAGAAATGAGTAAATGTTTTGAGTCGATACTCTTATGTTTTCACTATAAGCTCCTAAAAACTGATTTTCCTCGGTATTCTAGTTCAGCTATTATAATTTAATGGAAAAATGTTGTCGTTCTTTACACGTCTGTAAAACCAACAATTTTTAAGATTTCGAAAAATTTGTTTATATTTTGTGCGATTTTTACTATAATATATACTGGAGTCAAAAAATATATTGAATAAATTCCCATGAAAACACCTTTGCAATTTCAATAATTGTCGAATAAAAAATCTAAACTGGGTCATTTGACCCCTCGTGATAGGTTTAGTGTTAATGTATCTTTTCTAGATCGACGTGGCCAATAATCGGACATATCTTCGAATAATTGAATAAAAAGTAACTATACGGGGACAGAGACTGTATAGTGCCAACAAATTGGATTATGTGCCGCGTTGTAACGTTGAATATCAGATTTCAATCGAGCGGAAATCCCGTTCCATCGTGGACATGGATTAACAAAGAACGTTATATATATTATATTATATATTTTAATACCGTTCTCTCGTCACGACTATTTATTATAATGGTAAATTAATGCGTTCGACGGTTACCGAGACGTGGCTTTTGAGGGGGATTACATCGAATCCGATGATGTTTATTAATTAACTGATCCAGGATCGCCGCACGAGCAGGAAGAAAGTGGCCACGGTAATTAAGATTTCACGAGACCACAATCCATGCATACAGAATCCTTTTAGCGGTGATAAAAATATTAGTCTATCGGTTGTCCATTGGTTCGCCGGAATTTTATCGCGCCACGTTCAGCGGTTTTGTCTGATTAATTAACACTCGGCATGGAAAATTTCGAGAGGAAACGATACGCCGCGCTATTACAGGGTGATTCTGGGAACTGGGACAAGTTACTTCTCTTTTTACCACGTTTTTATTAGCTCGCTTTCTTGTTTGTCTGTTTGTCTGTTCGGTACAAATTTTGCAATTGATTTTAAACTAACTTCCCGATGAGGTAGAGACTTGAAATTTTAAACATAGCTCAGAACTGGATGACAATGCAATATTTAAAAAAATTTTTTAAAAAAGCCTCTGCGTTTAGGAGATATAAATTATTAATAATTCGAACCTTTGCACCCCCCCGCCGCGTGACGTAGTACGTCTACGCGTTCAGCGTCCCACTCTACTACGTGTTCCAACTCTGACTCATCCCCACTCCACTGACCCGCTTCGCACCGAAGGAGCTCAGTGTGCGTCAGTGTGGGTTCGAGCTCCGTGCGGTGTTTACAAAGTTACTACGTATTATTATAGTATAATGTTTGTTTACCAAGCGAAAGAACAGTTACACCGAAATTGTCCGTCGAACCTTTATCTTTGACATTTTACCACGGCGTTCGTTTTCGATATGACGCGTCGCAATACCGTCTGAAATTTACTACATGTCTCTGTTATAATCTCATCAAAATATTCAAAATCGATTGTAAAATTTCACACATATAAGACTAAAAAGCAGAAAATAATTATTTAAATAAAAATAAATTTTTAAAAAGTACCACGTTTTTAAAACGGACTAAAAAGTATAAAATAAAATTTTAAAAACGGACTAAAAAGTATAAAATAATTTTTTCTAGCCCCATACAGATTCCTAACCAAGTACAGATAGTCCAGAAAATTTGTGATTGTGAATTTTGAATAGCTATGAAAATAATTGTAAGATTTAGAACGAAAAACGTGGGGCGCATGCAATAGATAATTGATGCATGACCACCTAAATCACTAACAATTTTATTGCACTGCAAATGATACGAACTGTTTTGCGAGTTTCCTCAGCGGCAGCTACTCTCTACACTCCTTACTATTTATTATCTTGCGCCCCACGTTTTTCGTTTTAAATCTTACAAGTATGTCCATAGCTATTCAAAATTCACAATCACAAATTTTCAGGACTATCTGTACGGGGTTAGGAATCTGCATGGGGCTAGAAAAATTATTTTATACTTTTTAGTCCGTTTTTAAAAATTTATTTTATACTTTTTAGTCCGTTTTAAAAACGTGGTATTTTTTAAAAATGTATTTTTATTTTTTCTATGATTTTCTATAATTCTATCATTGAAACAATTGGCTTGTGATAGCTGAAATATGATATAAATATGCTTGATTCAATTTTGTCTAAATGTCTCGCAAATACTGCATCGAGAGTTGTTTTGAAATGTCCAGACTGCTGGTGAACATCAACGCTTTTTATAAGGACGACATGATTAGACAGATTGTCATGCAAAGTAAAAAAGATCCACGTTAATAATCGAATTGTGGTATGATCTTACTCTTAACCAGTGATTCCGCGCAGAGGTCCGCAGTCTACTCATTAGTAATTAGTCAGGAAGGAATAAAAGTGTGCATAGAGGACAGAAGAGAGAGCATAAATAGAGAAATGCACTTCGCGGTTAGATTTTGTCCACACAATGATCAGTGCGCGCTTGCACGGGTCGGATGGCGCGACGCAGGGCGTCGGGACGCTTTCATAAATTTCATTCGTCGCTCGTCACGCTGCTGGTTCCCATTCCGGCCGAAACTTTTCGGAGACTCGAGGCGCGGCGAGGTGAGGTGAGGCGAGACGGAGCGCGCGGCAAGGCGAGCGAATGCAAATTTCGCGACAACTTTAATAGCCCGGATTATAAAATAGATCCGAATTCAAATTGGCGCGAGTGCGTAACCCCCTGTTGAAAATTTAAATCTTCCATTATGGCCTCGTTCGCGGCGAAAGAGGTAAGCTTGTTACCCTTGCTCAATAGAAGACCGAACAACGGTCAGCGGGGGAGAGAACGCGATCTCCCTCTCTCTCTCTCTCTCTCTCTCTCTAGCTCTACTTCTCTCCTGTCTCTCTTGCTCCGTGGAAGAACGGTCGGCGACCGAGAGGCACGGTAACGAGTGTGCAGACTGCATAATAAATCGAAACAATAAATTTCGAGTCCTCCTTTGAGGCGGGATCCTGGAATCTCATAGAGAAATTCCGGTTAATTGCAGTGCTGGCCGGTTAATGGGAGAGTGGATTCGAACAACGTCGTAAGCTACAATTAGCCACAGATTCGGAAATGACGGAGTAAATGGGAAGTTTCGTGGCGAACTGAAACGCCGTAATTCACGGATCAAAGGAACTCGCGTTCACCGCGTGCTGCATAACAATGTTCTAAGGCTCGGCCCGGCGTCACAATGCGCGAAAAAAGTACCCACTTTGTGCAGCCTGCTCCACCTTTTATGCACAACCGAATGGCGAACAACATTTCGGTGGGAAAACTTGTGACTTCTAGCGTGCAGATTGTTGTTGACCGAACAATGTGTGATTCTTGTCGTGCCTCGCCCAAAAAGCTTTTCAGCGCTTACGCGAATCAACCGGAGGCTTGCAAGATGTTATTCACACTTTTACGTTTGTCAACCCGCTCTTTGATGGCTTTGCTATTACAGGGGCTCTTATACTCTGCTGAATATCGTTATTTGTTGGGGATTGTGCTTAATGTAATTGTTAAAGCCACACACCTGTTCACTCGCAAATTTGTTCACATTTCTTGGACAGATTTATTTTTTAGGGTTATGTTTGCGGCGCACCGGTTCGATCAAATTATACACTAAACTTTTCAGACTTGTCTGGACAGTTGTTGCATATTTTATTCGTTATCAATTCAAGTGGCCATCGAACAATAACAGACGTGATTTTGAAAAAAAAAGAATCAGATATCGATGTTCCATAAATCCTTGATATACAGTTGAAATGAAACGAACAGAATGAGATTACGAGTTTAATATTATCCGTGCAAGTTTCACACTAAAAGTGACTGATGTGTATAGTATTATAAAAATAACAAGATTAAATTTATTTATATTTTGTGCGATTTTCGAGTTCCACTTCCTCGTCATAAATATATTTTTTGTAATAATTCTCTAATTAATTCTTCAAATTCTGTTGTGTTAAGGTAAAACTAAAAATTGTTCATTTATTGTTACTTATTTAGTAGTTTTTCAGATAATTTAAATCACCGATGTCTTTGGTTATAAGTTTCTCTGTATTTCTTGAAATATTCATAATATGAAGAATAAATATTGAGTAGAAATGAATAAACTTTTTGAGTAGATACTCTTATAAATATATTTTTTGTAATCATTTTCTAATTAATTTTTTAAATTCTATTGTCTTAAAATAAAACTAAAAATTGTTAATTTATTGTTACTCATTTAGTAGTTTTTCAGATAATTTGTCCGAACAATGTGTGATTCTTGTCGTGCCTCGCCCAAAAAGCTTTTCAGCGCTTACGCGAATCAACCGGAGGCTTGCAAGATGTTATTCACACTTTTACGTTTGTCAACCCGCTCTTTGATGGCTTTGCTATTACAGGGGCTCTTATACTCTGCTGAATATCGTTATTTGTTGGGGATTGTGCTTAATGTAATTGTTAAAGCCACACACCTGTTCACTCGCAAATTTGTTAACATTTCTTGGACAGATTTATTTTTTAGGGTTATGTTTGCGACGCACCGGTTCGATCAAATTATACACTAAACTAGCAATTTTGTAGCCATTTTTATTAAACGTTTGATTCGATTAAACGATTGAACCGGTGCGCCGCAAACATAACCCTAAAAAATTTATTTGAAAAATGTACGAATCGAACGTTTTAATAAAAATGGCTACAAAATTGCTAGTTTAGTGTATAATTTGATCGAACCGGTGCGCCGCAACATAACCCTAAAAAATTTATTTGAAAAATGTACGATCGAGAATAATTTCTTATTTACAGATTTATTTATTTCATATTTTGTGGGACAAGTCTGGACGGAGAATTACTTGTTTAACTAAACAATGTAAATTCAGAAAGAAATTAAGGAATTCTTTCTTCAAATTCTTCTTATATGCGTTCCCCAATAAACGGGTTTAATGGTAAATATAATAGAAAACTGGACGATTCCGCCATCTTTAACCTCCTACCGTCGACAAAGTCCGATAGACTCTCGAGTCTGTTCTTGCTGCTCTTTTCTCCTGTGTAAACAGACAAGCATTCCATCCTTCAACCATTCAACAGAGCTACCATGGACCTCGTATTTATCAAGAAAACATAACTGATGTGAAACCGTAAAAAGAAGAACCGTATCAAAATTTTGAGGCACATTATTGCAAGAAAGTGTTCTCCTTTAAAAACTCGTTGCGCACTGTGGCCTCGAAAAATCTTCGTGCGTACGGATCAGATTTATTCAAAATAATTCTGTGCTTTTAATAGTTAAATTATGATAAAAAAAAGATGTTATCAAAAGACCGATAATAGATTGGAGAAATATTGATATTCCATCTGCGCAAACACTTTTGACTGCCGTATGCGTGCTTAACTCCAAAATTCATGGGTTTAAAAACTCATGGTCTCTCGTGCAAGACATTTTTCTTTGAAAGATGCAGATACAGAAAAGTGTTCTCAAGCCGTGCTTTCGATGTTCGGAGAAAATCGATGGGTGACTTTAGCTTTTCGGATGGACGTAATTTTATTGCGATCTGTAAATGTTTACATGAAAATTTGAGCCACCTCCGCGCGGTTTATAACGCTCTGAAGCACTTTGCGCTGTGTCACAGAGAATATCGAGGAGTTTTATTGACACTGTGACACGGCCGTCAGCTTTAAACCGCGTCATAATGATTAACGATAAACTGACCTCGCTCTATTTAATGTTTAGCGCAGCCGGGAGAGTTAACGAAACGTTTATATTCCGTTATTTTCGCCGGCTTCCCTCTGTTTCGGACAGAGAGGTACCCGCCCCGTCGCGCGTTCCCGAACAATATTATATTACTCTCTTTTTGTTGTAGGGCTCCCCGGCATTTCTATGTTGCAATTCGTGACATTCTTTCCGCGGTACAATTACCTTCTTTTAGCGAACAATTTTTTTTACTCTTTTACTTTTGAAGCGTGTTTACGATATAAAAGAGCCCCCGGACGCTTTTCAGGTGCATCGCAACGCCGGAAAATTCTTTCGCGTAACTTTAGAAATTTCGCGATTTCAGTGGTATCATTATTTTCATAAAAAATGTCATAGTTTTATGAATGTGCGATGGGAACAAACGGGTCCTTTCCCGTGGAAAAATTTCAGAAGAGATAACGTTTTCCAGCTACGAAGTAACCAGCGTTTCAAGCAACAAAAAGAGGACCCCGTCGCTGCGCTGCGGTTGCAGAAAAAAGACGGAAAACCAAGACTGGCGATGCATCGTACCGTGCATAAATATTAAGTTGAGTACATCCCCCTTGCTGAAGGATTTAGTTAAATAATAACTTCAACCGAATTTTTGAAAACTTTATTCGCGAACCGTTGCGCGAACGAATAATCCCCCGTATGGTAATGAAATTTCACCGTTTTTCACGGGAATAAGCGGAAAAATCATGCGTTAAGCGGAAATTTATGTTTACCGGTGGGAAATTCCTTCGCTTAAAAATGACGGAAAACCTTCATTAGGTTAATTAACCGGCTTACCGAGTCCGCAAATCTGTCCGTGTCACGTCTAGTTTTATGGAAAATCTCTGACTCCTCTTTGTACTTTGTATTTGCACGTAATAGTTGTGTATAAACGCCCACTCGATCGATGTAAAACTACGATCGTACGAACGTGAAAAATTCAACGACATTTTTACGGCGTTCTCAAACATGTTTTTTACGGCTGCAGAGAAAAAGTTGTTATTTACAAACTCCTCATGGGTTTCAATCTTTCGAAAACGAAATTTGACTGGAAAAACAGAGTGTGTTTCGCAGAGCCATGTAAAAGAGTGGAATAAACAACGCGTGTGTGCAAACATAATATCAACTGTTGGTATACTAAAAAATTGAAACGACGAAACTACGGTAGAAACAAAACTCGCATGACAGTTGCCCTAAGGGGCGTGTGCCCTCCCTCAAATTGAGCAAAATTTTTCATACATTTCACACGGTTTTTTATTATAATCGTGGACCGCTACGACTAAGGTGAAGTGCCCTAAGTCTGGACAGTCCAAAAGTGATACCTAAATCTGGACAATTGAATTTTCATAGTAAAATCAGTAATTAAGAGATTAAATAATTATATTATATATTCTGAGGCCTTAGCTACAAGTAGGTGTGAATATTATTTCATTAAGACATCAATTGAAATTTCAAAATGAATTCAAACTTCATCTGAAAACAGTATACAAAATAGTCTATTTACATGCGAATCATGTGCATTTATAGTTCCAACTTTTGTTAGAAAAAAAGATATAATTTAAGCCCTCAGACAAAAAATAATTATCACGCATAATAATATTGATATTTTAAAATAAATTGGCAATCAAGCTTAACGTAAATAATAATTATTAATCAAAATATTAGATGTCCAAGATTAGGACTGTTTTCAAATATAAGTACTCCATACTGGAACGCGATGACAGTAGCCGTCCCACTCTAAGCTTATACGCAATGTGCTTACGCCTGAAGCCGGACACGTGTTTGTGAATAAAATCAACGCATTGTTTGCAAATTATTTAACTACATGTACGTATAATTAGTCTTCTATTAGCTTGAATAATGTATGTAGAAAATGTATTCCGGTTGTGACGTTAATAATACTTTATGTTTACATCTTAAATCTGTCAGTATTACTACCTAACCTTAAAACTTATATTATGACAAGTTTTATTAAAACAGTAAATGAAAATAAATATATATTTGGTTAAATAATACAATACTATAATCTATGATAAGAATACTACATATTACGCAAAGCATCTTCTATTCGTCATGCGCAACAGCGCCACCAACCAACGTTTTAGGTTATGTTCGCTCGATCAATTCGTAAATTGAATTTGTCCCGATATAGGCTTTACTTCTGTCCAGGTACTAGATTAGATTGGATTTAATATGTCCAACTATAGGTTTGAATTATTCTTGTTAATACAATTAAGATATTAACCTAAACAATGATTTTTTTATTTTAAATTACTTTACAAACTCTGAACTGTATGTTAAAACTCTTAAGAAATTGTTTTTGTTTATTTAAAGTGATACAATTTAAAATAGAAAAACATGCTGTCCAGGCATAGGGCACTTCACCTTACACGGGCAAATGTATAACAGAAACTACTGAAAAGTTCGGACCGGGTAGAGCACGCACCGTTGAGAAAGCTGAACAAAAAGAAACCTCAAATTACTTTTTCGAAGTGCATACTTCAATGGATTTGTCAGTCACGGGTTAGCAGAAAGCTCAGAAAACTTCCAGAGTACACATCGAAACTGATCAAAAAGTTGATTGAAATCTCGGCCGGGTTCTGACGGAATAATTTTCTGTTCGGCTATACACATCCAGCATAAGTTAAGGATGGCTAATGGGGGCTTGCGAGGTAGAGAAGCTCGCTCGAGCTTATGATAGACAGAATCGGAATAGACCGTCGATCTACAGGGTGAGTGGAAAATCAATCCCGACTTTTCCATTATTTTTACTGACGATATACATAACGTGAATCGGCTGACCTATTCAATTTATTCGAGGTATTAAAAAGAAACTTATTAAACGAAGAAATACGTTTTTATCGAACCTCTGTTTTCCAATTTTTATTCCGCATAAAGTTCGCATAGCAACAATGAAGTACGATGTTCGAATACTTTAAAACTCGGACAGTTTATCAATTTTTATTTATGCACGTACGCGTTTCTACGTAAAATTGAACAGGAAAAGTTTACTTCGAAGAGTCCATCATATCGAGGTTTCATGTTCCCATGAAGTCCCATAAAAATGACCGAAGTACTAACCATCGAGAAAAGAGCTAAAATTGCCGCGAGGTACGAGATATGGTAGTCTGTTTTCCAAGAACAACGATGGTAGGGGAGCCAACCAAGTTGAAAATCTACCTAACCCCTTTGAAAACATTCGTGGAATATGCCGGGAGCATTTCCAGTTATAACATTAAGAGAACTAATGGCAATAGGCTTGTAATCGGAAGAAAATATACAGTGTCCCACTTTGTTATCTATCGTTCTTTTTTAAAAAATCCTAGTGCGAATAAACCAACTGAAACATACGCTTGGAAAAGAGAAACTTCTTGCAGTCTAGTAATGTTTACAAGTAAATTAAGATTGGAAATGGTAAATAATCCTAATGAAGCGACAACAAGATCAGGAACAACTCTCGATGCAGTATTTGCAAGACATTTAGACAAAATTGAATCAATAATATTTATATCATATTTTAGTTATCATAAGCCAATTGTTTCAATGATAGAATCATAGAAAATCATAGAAAAAATAGTGAACGATCAAAATTTTGCGTCAGAAAGGAGAGCGTATGGGAAATGCTATGAACTATGTCTCTTCTTTCGGATATGCTCTCCTTCTATGCGTCGCAAATTTTGATCGTTCATTATTTTTTTCTATGTTCTACGATTCTTCTATGATTTTCTATGATTCCATCATTGAAACAATTGGCTTGTGATAGCTAAAATATGATATAAATATTCTTGATTCAATTTTGTCTAAATGTACTGCAAATACTAGCCAAGTCTTCATTATACATTCTACAATCTTAAAAGTTCACCAATGAAGTCTTTAAAGTTAGTAAATTAATTATGAAAATGTTACTTGTCGAACAATTCGAGGTTATTCGCGAAATTTCGTCACTTCCGTAACGCTAGAAAATTGTAGCCCCCTCAGCAAGGAAGTTTCACTTCAAAAATCAAGCGAAACCCAATTATTGGAATTAACAACATTTTGTATAGTTTACTATATGTATTTTGATATCTCGTTGTAATCATAGTATACATATAATCAATGTACTATGTAATCAAGTATGTAAAGTAATATATACTTTATTTCAGCCTCACGGCTAAGAAATTGGAATTGACGTAATTCTTATTGCAGCTCTTTATTCTTTGGCTTTCCTATTCTTCTTTCTTTCCGTATCCAATATCTCGATATATTTTCGCTGTGGAACGAAAAAACAATTAGATCAGCGACAATCAATAGGAATTCCTGCAACCGTTTAATTCTACCACGAGTATCGCCGATTACTTTCGAAGTAGCCACGCGTGTTCGCTGCCATCCGACAAAGATAATCCTATTCCCGAACTGAGTTTTCCTCAACTTTTTCTCACCGCGCTTGCGATATCTCCCGCCATAAACTTAGTTTGGCCGGGTTCCTCGCTGCGATATAAATAGCTGGTAGTTACTTAAACGGTCTCGAGCTGGGTTGCGCGGCAAAGAACGCCCGTTATCTTGATCATCGAATAAAAACCGGCCGAACTATAGTTAACTGCGGACAGCGAACGAAATTAATTAACGACGTGTGTAGAACCGCGAGCGCGACCTAAGCGCAGCGCACGCACGAGACCGGTTTACTCCTTCGCTGGTATAAATTCTTTCTTAAATCGTTACAAACTGGCCGACAACGAAGTATCGTTATCATGCCGAGATTAAATCGGCCATCGCTTCTGCTCTTCCTTCCGCCGCAGCCATTTTCTTTCTTTACCGGCCGAGCTGTTTCTTTCTTCAACCGTCGTGATTAAATTCTACTCCTTAGGCGAGTCGGAAGGTAATCAACTCTTCGGTACACGCGATGGGAAATGTGACCTTGGCCATGAACTTTAATCTAATTAAAAAGTAAACAATTGTTCTATTTAAATAGACAACGGTAATCGTGTTCAGGGTGTTTCTGGGAATTGGGACAAGTTACTGCTCTATTTTTTAGTAAAAGTAGAAACAAAATGATAAAGCAGAAAATTCCCATGACCTTATTTTTTCTATGGATGCACCGCGATGCACCCACCCGGCGCAATTCCACTTTATTCTTCAATGCAACCCAATTGTTTTGTTAAACCAATCGGTCCCTTTTATTATGCTATATAAGACTTAAAAAATAGATGTACTTGGAACGTCCGAAATTTAGGTCCCACGGACGTCCCTGGGACGAAAAAAATGAGCGTCCCTGGGACATCGGAATTATAGGTCCCATAGACGTCCCTGGGACAAAAATAATGATCGTCCCTGGGACTTCCGAAATTTTGGTCCTTTGGACGTCCGAGGGACATCCGTAACGGACGTCGGACGTATGGACGTAAACTGGACATAAACGGACGTCCAATGAATGTACGGTGCTAGCTGGGATACTTATCAAGTATGACTAGACTGCGGATTTTACGCATTTATAGGAACCAAATAAAAATTCTATTCTTTTTTTAATACTGTACTATACGAACTTTTTTCTGAAGCTAGAGCAATTAGTTTACTGCAGGATGTGAAAAGAAATTTTTTGAAATACTAAAAGTGTATTTTACAACTTATTTATGTGGGCCTATATTGAAAATTCAAACAATACGTTCTGTAGATCTGTGTCGATTATATGCACTGTGAAAGTTTCATCGAAATCGGTTAACCAAAAGATGGAAGAATTGTTGGATTTATTGCAGTTAGGGGCGAAAAATCATGAAAATCTGCAATTTTTGCCATCTTTAAACGTTTGTAGCTCATTGCAACGTCGACCTTAATCGACATTGATACGAACAGTTTTTATTTCGCATAAAGATCCGCAGTCTAATTGTGACATATGATTTTTTCTTCTATCATTTTTTTCTATTTTTACTGAATAAACGACCAGTTACCTGTCCCACTTTCATCGTTGAGTCAGAAGAGCAGGAAACTCGATAACGTTAAAGTGATTGTTAATTTAATTGTCATGCCAAATAAAAGGTCTCTGTGTCGTCGATGAAACAGCGCGGCAGAGAGCTTGTTTTTATTAACCGCAAAAACAGGCAGATAAAGTGAACCACACGATGCGAAGACACCGCTTTGTTCGCGCAATGCGATTATGGGGAACACAGCGCATACGATTTTACGAGTTTCATTGTCTGGCGACCTGCTTCTGTTTTGTTGATGGAGACAAACAGGAACGGTGATGAGTGAGTGAAAGGGAACGAAAGTGAACATGAACTTGCGGCGAGACAAATACTGGATGCTCGGTAACGTGCGAGACGTATCAACGGCAAACGGGGTCGCAAAACAATGAAAAAGCTGCACACGATATAATTGTATGCCGTATGCGACTTTGTCTCTGAATTACAGTCGATTTAATCAGTCGCTGTCGACAAACGACCGACAACGCGTGTTGCGCTAATGAATATTCCCGAACCATGAATCAGAACGCTGCACACAGTAAAAAAAGTACAAATTTCTTCTCAACGATGACATTTTTCGAGTCCTAACGCAGTTCAAGTTTATCAACATTTTTCCAGATTTTATACAGAAAATTTTTAATACAGGATTTTCAGGACCGATAAATTGGAAGAACACGGTCGTGATTCCTTATATTGAGAGCGTTTCTGATGACATCAAAAGGATTTTCAGAAAAGCTGGAATACATACTATCTTTAAAATTCCACAGTACTTAAAGTGTCATTTTCCAAATGTTAAAGACAAATTGCATCTATTAAAAAGCCATAATATTGTATATTCCATACCTTGCAAAGGGTGCAGCCAGGTTTATATCGGACAAACAGCTAGACGTTTGGAGACTAGATTAAGGGAGCACAAACACAATATTTTCCTACCACCTACAAATCACACCGCATTGACTAAGCACTCAGTAGAATTTGACCACCCGTTCGATTTTGAAAATGTAAAAGTAATTGACCGAGAACCCAACTTATACAAAAGGCTAAGTTTAGAAACCTTTCATATGATGCAAAATAGTAGCGTAAATCTGCGGTATGAAACACCAAAGATACATGAACTGTACGCAACATTACTGAACCAGTAATGATTATGATGAAATCTTTCTAAACAGAAAAATTTTTTCAGTTTTATACACATTTTTACATGTGGTTGTGGTTATATGTATGTGCACATATATATGTATATTTATATGTATATATGTGTGTGCGCATATATGTATGTACAATAAAAATTGTACACTGATACATATGTTCTTAGTGGCAAATTCTTTGACGTAGCTCATACTTGTTTATTACCTATATAGGTATAAAGTGTGGAAATGGGGAAATGATGTGATTTGAATTTACCGCCTTATTGCGATCTCAGACGCGAATCGATACATTGTCGGCCATTTGCCGTTTTCTTGTCAATACAGTCCTCACTACGGTGGTGACTGCCTAGGCAGCAACATGTAGTCACAAGCGCTCCTCTAATATTTTCTTTAAATGTTCTCTATTTCAATTTCTAATGTTTCCTTATAAAGTGTTCTAATTCACTGCAATGTTAAACAATTTTCTGTACACTAAGCAAGTGAGTATGAAAGTATTGTGGTTATTTCATTTCTTTATTAGGGGAAAAAAGGATTCAGTTTTTGTTTAGTTGGGATGGTTATATTAAAATAAAAAAATGTTATATTTTAGTTTATTTTTTGGCTTAAATGCAATGATTTATGTTTTGTTAATTTCCATTACAGACACAATACATTTTTTGGTATTCTCTTGATAATGATCTAAATTGAGATCGAAACGTTGAGACAAATTATTGTGCCTATTTTGCAAATTGTGTAAATAGTAACATTTGATCGAACCAATGCGCCGAAAACATTTTAATTTTGCTTAAAGCTTCATACGATCGCTATACTTTAACGGCAGAAAATTGTTAATATTGGAAACAGTATTAACCCTTTGCACTCCGTTGTCCCCTCTGAGGCACCACTAAAAATTGCTGTACCATTATTCGAAATATTATTTACATTATGAAATATATCGGTATCTAATCAATTACTAAACATTTTCGCATTGTATGAGGTATTACACCAATTTCATATCCAGAAAATTGCATAAATAGAATGGAAATATTCTAGATCGGAAGAAATGTTTAATTTTCCAGTTAAAATAACTCGGAGTGCAAAGGGTTAAAACCAGATAGAATAATCCAGTACTAATGAAGAATTTTTCTCGTCGCGTAGTGTTTCGTCAATCAATACAATAAATAGTGATTTTCTATTCGAAGCTGATTGATTCCACTCGATCCTACGTGAAATGGCGGTGCTACACTATTTAATCCCTGATGGACACTCGACGATATGTTGATGAAGAATGCAAAATACTCTTCTTGGATTAATGATAGATTCACGAGCTGTTTAATGCTAATTAATCCATGGATTACGATTCGTAATTTCAGATATGCCAGGTTTGATGTTCTGTATTCCTGTTGCTCATTTTGCGGCTTCCACTTTTATGAACGGCTCAAGTCCCGTTTTCACTGAATTTTGTTGGGAAATATCGAAATACAGCGCGCTTTATAACAACCTTCGTTTAATCGTAATTTAAATCATTGAAAGTATATTTCATATTTAAAAATACTTGATATTTCATTCAAAATTTATTTGCCGATGACATTTTTATTACTGATCAGGAGACGGAAAACCGATTTATCCATTTTTTCATAAAGATTCATTTCGCAAGCGTTTTACTTAAACGAAACCCGATAGGGATTGGTAAAGTGCTTATATTCGCGGAAACGTGTCAAGAGAATTATATTTTTAATTAAAAAATCTTTTTACCAACTTTTTCTGAGACGAAAAATGTGCGCAGCGTTGGAACGTTGAAAATATAGAAAATTTACCATAATCTTGTAGGCAAAATATAGAAAACGGTCTCTATTGTCTTGTGATAAACTCTGTGAACAAAGAAACCTCACTGCTGTTGTGTATGGGATGCATCCTTTTGGAAAATTCATTCTCACGTTTCACCAACATAAAACTATGTACCATTATTGCGGGGTCGAGTGACGTAGTGATACCAGTTGTATCGCGTTCGCTATTAAAATGTGCTCTGCTCCCGTTTCCGATCGATCAAGCGCCTCCATCGATATCTGTGTATTTGTCAATCTCAAAATTTCAACGTTTCAATACTATTCATTTGAATGGATAAAATAGTTAAATGACAGAATAATTGGCTGCAACAGTGAATAAAACAAGAAACACGATGTCCCATTGGAAATTTAATCAAACTATATCTAAGGTTTGACTTTTTAATTTATATTTGTTCTAATCGAATGCTATAACCTCGTAAAAAGTATTGATAATACACGAATTTCTTAGTATTTAGTAATCTCGATCATAGAACATTGAGATTGTAACACACGTGGATTGCTCGTATATGTGCGAGGAGTTCTTCTTATCAGCTCCGCAGTCAATTGTAGATTATAATTTTTCCGATCCGCGTTTAATTGGAACTTTAATGACAGCTAATCCAAAGAAAGTAAACCGTTTGTAAATATTAATATCAGCGTAGAAGCGTATGTGCAAACAGATTTTCTGGTACCATAAGCGATAAGGCGATCGCTATCGTCGATCGAGAACATGAACGAGCGTACCCACATAGGGAAAGTATAGAGATGATGGAGGCGATGTTATCGAGAAAGGTATATACGCGATAACGGAATAAATAATCTTAATTGAAGTTTCGAGTACGTTGAAATCCAAGCAACTGAATTGTCACGCGGAAATCCCAACTTAACTTTTCGACTTGTTCGGAATAGCCAACCGTGTACTTTCCTCGGATTACAATTCTATTTTACCGTTTCAATTCTCTCCCCGGACTCTTTCTGACCTAATTTCGCGTAAACTAAATCGCTATCGAGATCGTTATATAACTGTATTGTGCACGCAGACACACGAAAATAAAAAACAAACACAACAGTTCAAAACTTTCAAGTAAAGTGTTCATTCTGTATTCTGTTACGAGTACAGCGGTTTTCACTTTCTCGAGACGTGAAATCCTAATTCATTTTCATACGATCTACAAAACATACATTTTAAATTTTCATTAAGGACCCAAATAAAAAAGTTTTAAAAAATGCCTTTTTTATTTTTGCATTTAACCTTGTAAATTATAATTTTTGGAAAATCTTTTTTGTATTTATTTTTTTATCGCCGCTCGCTTTAAGTGATATTCCCGAGGATACATGGACGCCGTCAATTTTCCAATCTGCGAGCGACGCCTCCGCGTGGGCCTCGCAGTGGGGCAACTGATGAATAAACCGAAGATCTTTATGCAAAATAACATTTTTACCACGCTTATGCAAGGTGAGTCCGAAGAAACGGAACACCTAAATATCTCCGTCACTTTTCGTTGAACAAAAAAACTTCTTAGGACCAAATTACACTGTTTGTAGGGCCACATGTAATGGTATAAGGGAAAAAATTTTCAAGGTCATTTTTTACAAGATTTCAAGGTCATCGATATTTTTTTAAATGGAATGAGGTATTTTTTAATACATCAATCGATGTAGCTGGACATTCGCTATAAAAAAAGTACTAACCTATGTATGTCGAAAAGTTAGTAGTTCACGAAATATTTTCGACATTTTTGTAATTATACCAAACGACCTGATTTTTTATAATCAATTAGAAGCATTAGTTTACAAACTGATATGCAAAAACGATTTTCCAAAAATTACGATTTACAAGGCTGCAGGCAAAAATAAAAAAGGCATTTTTTTAAACTTTTTTATTTGGGCCCTTAATGAAAATTTAAAACATATGTTTTCTAGATCCATGTTCTTTATACACATGTTGGAAATTTCATCGAAATTGATTGACGCAGAAAAAAACAACAGGCGTCGAAAGATGTACGATTCTGTGGATTTTAAACAGAAACTGGGCAAAAGTCGTGGAAAACTATGATTTCCACCATTTTTAACCGCTTGTAGCTCGTGTGTATGTTAATCGATTTCAATGAAATTTTCAACATGTGTATGATTAACATAGATTTACAAAACATACATTTTAAATCTTCATTAAGGTGTTACGGATGACGAACAGGTGTTCAATATCATCTCTGGCAGGAACCGTCCTAGATAAACGAACAGAACCACCCTAGATAAATCTACATAGCTGTTTAGTTTAGTTTAGGACCAAACATACGCACGATCAACTGGTCGTTGACAAAATACGTATGTTCACTGAAAGGGTACTGACAAGTACCACCCGTCATTGCAGGGGTATATAAGCCCTTGCATTTCTACTCTCGGGGGCTAGTACTGTCGTAATCACGAATCGTGTCGCGTCGTGCTGCATCTCGGAAGTCAACTACCAGTGAGATCGGGCGTTTGTTCCTTTCGAATCAAAGTTTAACCGTGTAGATTCCGAAAGTTCGGTTAACATCTATTAGGCAGTTATAAGGTTGTTTCGAGACCCCCGCATTGCCAGTGCGTCAACACCGTGCATCTAAGTATTAGGTAATACCATCTTTCTATTCTTTCCATTCTAAATTCACTCAATTCGCGACAATTACACAATTGTAACACGAAGTCTTATAGTAAGAATATTGACCACAATTATTGACCAATATCCTAATCAAGTAATTGAACGTCCCCACACGATACAATCTTACCGCTCGGATTGTATCAATTAAATTATACTAGTTACGAGGCTTACTAATTATCCTAGCAGCTCCCTGATTTCGCATCAGGTTCGTCTGTACTCTTATACAACCTCCTAGAGGCTCCCTGACTTCGCGTCAGGTTCGTCCTCGCTGTCTATAAACCTAGCGGCTCCCTAATTTCGCATTGGGTTCGTCCGCATTCCTTAACTAACAAATTGCTACCATATTCCTAGGGTAACAACCCTTCGCCGGCCACTCGTGCTGCTCGCGGCCCTGGCTCGTAACAAAGGACCCAAATAAAAAAGTTTTAAAACATGCCTTTTTTATTTTTGCATTTAACCTTGTAAATTATAATTTTTGGAAAATCTTTTTTGTATATCATTTCGTAAACCAATGCTTCTAATTGATTATAAAAAATCAGGTTGTTTGGTACAATTATAAAAATGTTACTAGTTTTTAAAAAGTGTACGAACACTTTGTACACCCACTGTAGGTAATCTTCGGCGTACAGCTTTCTACGAGAACGCGTGCAACAAATAAATTCGCAGAAATTCCCGGGAAAAAGAATCTTTTATGATCGATCGACAGATGCATCGCGAGAAATCAGTGGGAGACCAACGACCGACTGAAATTCTCATTAGTGTGGAGTGCAAGCCACATTCTCGTCGCCTCTACATTCCCCATAAGACGGGGTACAAGCGGCCGAGACGGCCGCACGATATTGCAACGGCGTCGAGGACACGAAATTCCTCGTAGTGGAGATGTTCCATCGCATTAATTAGGTGGAAACACGGGACGGTACCGCGCGACATTCACAACTTTTAGAGGGCTGCCCGATACGAGTGGTGATCATGGTGTGCGGGCGTCGCGACGAGACGCGACGCGTCGCCGTCGCGTCGGATCGACATTGCGAGCGCGGCTTGAAACGGTTCCGAAAATATTGGGTCGTTCAGAGAATTTTGCAATTTTCGCAAATCAATTTCACTCATTAAGAATACTTAAAATTAACTGCACTTGAAAGCATCTCCCTAGGTTTCAGAAGAGGTTAAAAATATCTTATTCGCAAAAGAGTGAATTTGAAATGCAAAACCTGTACTTGAAAGCGGAGAAAAGCTCGCCTTAATCGAAAAAGATATTAACTGGAAATTTTGGTTCTGGAAAACAGTTACTCGAAATAAATTCTTCGGTTCTTCATAATAAGAACCGAAATAGAAATGATAACAGTTTCCAAGCCCTATGCCGACGAGTGTGTCGCCGGGAGTGCAACATTCGCCGAACGAAAACCACCACCGGAAGTGGATGCAGCTGATTTTAATAAGCCACGCCTCAAATTTTGCAAATCCCGACGAGTGCATCGAGAAACACACCCTCGTTCTTTTTGCCTCCGTGTACTTTTAAGTACGCCGGAAACTTTTTCCGACCACTTTTTTCTTGTTTGGAAAAGTATAGTTTAATACAGTGGAACGTTGCATAAAGGCCGCATAGATATTCTCCGTTTCCTTTTTATGGTACTCCCCTCTGCTTTAAAGCCTTTTTATGCTGTAATTGCATAGTTACTTTCGGAACACCGTTCCGGATGTTTGGAGTTTGAAAATTTCTCACGCAGTTATAAGCAGACTTATTGGCTGAATGCTTCGGAACCGTGGAAACAAGAACTTGCTTATTAATACGTGAATGGATTTCACATTTGAAGAGGTACTTTATGCACAAATGGAAATAAACTGCAGTATTATTAAACTCTTTTAATAGTTTTACTATTTTAAATTACGCCTACTCGTTTTTGTCATAAATACATAAGATCCGGTGTGTATCGATTACGAAACAGCAGACAGAAACACTGGAAAGAAAACGAATACGTAAGGGTGTTCGATTAGATCTCGCCACGACTGTCACGAGATCGTCAACCGGCTTCGCATGGGTGAAAATAATATATAACTCAAGAACTACAAAACACTGATAAAAGTTTTACCAAATATCTATGTTACAGAGTGATTAATAGCCTTGATTGCGGACGGTGTATCACTATTCCCCTGGAACACAAAGGAATTAAAAAATTGCATTCAAAGTAAGCATAAAAGATAAGGGGAGGAATTGTGCACCGGTGAATGGTCAGTTGGCGTGAGGTTTCAGTTGCGTGTGTGCAAGATTTATGACCTGTAGAGGACGCAAAGGTAGGTATCATAAGATTGGCCGCGCCACTTCCTCCGTTTTTTTAACACTTCCACTTTTCACTTTCTTCCTTAAGACCGCCAGACAGTGTCTCCTGCAGAATTTAGTGGTGACAATGACCAGACGAGCGAACATACGATCTGAAATTTGCTCCATTCTTCATCATAAATCTTGCAGACAATCGATCTGAAACCCGGCCGAGCAGCCATCTTTCCACGTTTCTCGACCGATCACCTGTATTTCCTGTGTCTTCTAAATTACGTGGCGGCCAATCCTGTCCTCTTGATCTAGACTATTCTAGACGATCAACCAAACTGAAAACATTGATTTCTTCAACCCTTAAAAAATTCGTTCGACAACGTGATCATAACGGCATGGAGGTTTTTTAATCAACTTTTATTATCTCGCTATGAAAAAATTGATTTTCATTCACTGACTCAAAAATATATTAAATATATTGTATTAATGGATTTGTGTTACATTTGTTATTTGTCTGACGATATAAATGAATTAATACTAAATCTATGAACAGAATGATTTTTCTAGAATGGCTGTTTTCACTAATGTTATATATACATATGTATGGCGGCCATATTGGAAGTTCTAAAGCATGAGACTATCTACGGCTTCCTTCGTTTCCGTTCAACTTCACTCCCATATCGAAGTAATTAAATTTAAATAGCACTGTCCAACAAATTTCAACTTTCTTTATGATTTCAATATACTGTTGGGTCCTTCTTATAGAGTTTTTTGCGCTGATTCCGAATCTGTTTTTAATTTTTTTCCTATACGCACAGTTTTTGAAAAACATGGCTTGGAAAAAAAACATATTTTTCAACTTTAAACAAATATTGTGATGTTATTATAAAAGATATTGAATTGTTCTTTACAGCAAAAGATTCTGTAGACTTTCCCGAATATAGTGATATCCAATATTAATACATTATGAATGTTTAAACATGTTTAAACAATTATTAAAGACTGACAGACACCACTTTGCACCAATTTTTGAGGATATTTTTGAATTTATCTCAAAAGTTCAGGGTTCAGCGGAAAATCGAACTATGTCACCCGATAGAGCAGACTTTTATGTTGAGAAAACACCCCTTGAAGTTTGCAACTATGACGTTTCTTTCGAACCACAAAACAAAATATCTTCGCCCGGCATAAGTTGCCGCCAGTGGCGCTCGCCATTAGCGCGGTCTCAATATAAATTGGGCAACTCATGTCGGGCGAAGATATTTTGCTCTGTGGTTCGAAAGAAACGTCAAAGTTGCAAACTTCAAATAGTGATTTCTCAAGATAAAAGCCTGCTCTATCGGGTGACATAGTTCGATTTTCCGCTGGACCCTTATTTTTTGAGATAAATTCAAAAATATCCTCAAAAATTGGTGCAAAGTGGTGACTCTCCGTCTTTAATCATTGTTTACATATGTTTAAACAATCATAATGTATTAATATTGGATATCTCTGTATTCGGGAAAGTCTACAGAATCTTTTGCTGTAAAGAACAATTCAATATCTTTTTATAATAACATCACAATATTTGTTTAAAGTTAAAAAATATGTTTTTTTTCCCAAGCCATGTTTCTCAAAAACTGTGCGTATAGGAAAAAAATGAAAAACAGATTCGGAATCAGCGCAAGAAACTTTATAAGAAGGACCCAACAGTATATTGAAAACAAATTTGCTGTTGGACAGTGACTAAATAATTGAATTTGAATAACTAAACAAATTGAAAATTGGGAGACGCTACTGCTAACAGATTAGAATATTTTGAACGTTCACGTAGGGATACTATCTACGATTTTCATTATAGGTATTTCGTTAATAACGCCAGAGCGTCTTCTATCAGTGAAACGTTCGAGGAAGCAGAGCACCGCAATTTGAACAGGGAATAACGCTGCGGTAAACGGAATAAGGCAGCAAGAAGGCAATCTACGCTTCTCCTGACAATATCGTCGCCAACAATTCTGCCGTTAAATCGACTTAACTTTCTAACAGGCGTTAAATCGCTTTAAAGCTGTCTCCCATTAGACGCAGTCTGCATGCTCGCGTTAATTCTTCTTGAAATCGATATTACAAATGGAAGATTTCATACGTGAAACCGGGAGCTAGATAATTGCCGCTCGACGCGATTATCTTCGCGCCGTGTAATTGTGTTTAACAGGTAATACGCGCGAGATTTATGCTCGGAACACGTTTAATGCTAACGGATACGAAAAAATTCGAAGAAACATTTCCTTCGTGACAATTCCAATTCGCTCAGATGATTTCGGAATTTCAGAAACATTCTTAGATTAATTTTGTTTCTTAAAATATTGAATTTCACGCCAACTGTATTAGTCGCGGCATTCTAATTATCCGGCGAATTCCGGTGACGTGTATTTGGTTTTCATCAAAGTTTAGATGACAGTGGCCTGAACGACTTGGCGAGTAGTTCTAAAACACATTAGGATTGCGAATCAAAGGCGCGACAAATTGAGGACATCCTATAATGTTCGCCCGGAACGATGCTTAGGGTGAAACCGCGGAATTGAAACCACCCCGGCAGCTCCGTAAATATTGATTTTAGCGAAAATTGGTTCAGGTAAATGCTTTATAGTTCAAAGGAACCCGTATAATGCTTCGCGAAATTTTATTTGCTTTCACATTTCTCGAAAACAAACCCGCCTGCTACGGCAGGAACTGCAAACGATAACGGAACAAATATTCTCCTCCCAATGTAATGGACGATAAAGAAAATTACAGAGAATCGAAATAAAATATAGCTTCAGATCTTGAACTTTTCAAATTATTAACGAACTTATACACAATTTACAAGTAGTCGGCTCGTGGCTCGCACTGCAAAGCGTTTTTCATTATTAATATTACCTGAAAGACGGAATAGAATTCAACTGCGCGCAGAACTTGTTTACGATTTCATTTAAAAGTTGAAACGAAAGAGGAGTTCGCGGTTTTTAGCGCAGCTATTGGAAAATATGGCATAAACTGAGCTGTTAACGGCGCACTGTAGCTCTTCGTTTCGGCACGGCGCGGCACAGCTAACATCTTTAAAACTTCCAGCCTGTCTTTTAACGCGTACGAACTCTTAATTGTTCCTCGAGCTAGTTCCAACGAACTGTGGGAAATATGCGCATAAAGCGGCGAAAGAGTGTAAGCCACGGCCGCAATATTTAAAGGAAATGCATTGTTACAGAATCCCTTCATTAAAGAACAAAGTGCATGAAACATAACTTACTTGACATTTCTTTCGAGATGATGAACGTTAATTCTCGCGATAAGCATTAACTTATTACCAAAAATAAATATCTATGCGTGACGCTAGGGTGTGATTTTAAACATAGACGCACACACGCGAAGATTTCACTTGATCGACATCAAAGAAGTGAAATTCCGTTGATTTTCTGTCTCTGTAAATTCATCTATAAAAATGTAGCAAACTTTCGTTAAATTAATTGATCAACTACTTCGAACCAAGAACTTCCGTCACTCGTACAAGTAAAAAGACTGCAGATATGTATTTTGTGTGATAAATGTACAGCAAATGTGTAAAGAATTGTTTGAAAGAACTGTATAATTGCCAACACAAAAAATACATATATACAACGTGTTCGTGAATAGTTGAAACTGAAAAGTCACTCGGAGAAGATTAATATTGTTCAAATTATATTTTCCCACCAATTTAGGGAATTGCAGTCAACGTTCGAAACGAGATGACTAGAATGTTGCGCGAAGAAGGAGCAAAGTTACAAGGCGTCGGACACGTTGCATTGGTTTTTGGAGACTTCCACCGCCTTGATGGATGCCGTGGAAGGTGTGTCGTCACCTGTACTTTTGTCCATGGCCGGTCCCCACGTCTTCATCGGTTGAAACAGACTCCAGTCCCTCTGCGGACAATTAAATGGGAAAAGTGAAATTCGTAGAACAACTGGCCCCGTCCCGGAGACCGTTCAAACAATTCCGCCTGAACTTTCCAGACTCGTCGTTTCAATCGGCCTGGCAGATCGTCAACTCGATGAAAGATTCCATGGATTTCGCCGCTACGGTGGAACGGCGCACGCAAATGATTTGCGATCGTCAATGAGAATATCGGAAGCATTCGGATTCTGAAACGGAACCGAGCCTTAAATGGTCCACGATCACGGAATAATTCATGAAGTGTCTGGTCCGCCTTATAAATGCCCGCTATGACTGGACTCTATAAATCTTGGTGCCGTTAATCCGCAATAGCGCACAAGTCGAACGGATTCTGACATAAACAAACTGGCTCGGTGACGAGAATCGATAACACGGTGGAAGCTGGATGGAAATACTTCTCGAATTTACACTGATAACTAGACTCCGGATCATTATGCATTCTGTGTAGAGTATCCTCTGTTTAGTAACATACCGAAGTAACTGCTATTATTTACGTTGTGTCTTAGGAGTTATATCAGTTTACATGAAAAACTGGTGCGTCAAAACGATAAGACATGGTAAAGAAGCATGACTTTAGAAAAAAAACGTATATTTCAACTATAAACACATATTGTGATGTTATTATAAAAGATATTGAATTGTTCTTTGCAGCAAAAGATTCTGTAGACTTTCCCGAATACAGAGATATCCAATATTAATACATTATGAATGTTCAAACATGTTTAAACATTCATTAACGACGGAGAGTCACCACTTTGCACCAAATTTTGAGGATATTTTTGAATTTATCTCAAAAGTTCAGGGTCCAACGGAAAATCGAACTATGTCACCCGATAGAGCAGGCTTTTATCTTGAGAAATCACTCTTTGAAGTTTGCAACTTTGACGTTTCTTTCAAACCACAGAGCAAAATATCTTCGCCCCACATGAGTTGGCCAATTTATGTTGAGACCGCGCTAATGGCGAGCGCCACTGGCGGCAACTTATGCCGGGCGAAGATATTTTGTTTTGTGGTTCGAAAAAAACGTCGTAGTTGAAAACTTCAAAGGGTGATTTCTCAACATAAAAGTCTGCTCTATCGGGTGATATAGTTCGATTTTCCGCTGGACCTTTATTTTTTGAGATAAACTCAAAAATATCCTCAAAAATTGGTGCAAAGTGGTGTCTGTCAGTCTTTAATAATTGTTTAAACATGTTTAAACATTCATAATGTATTAATATTGGATATCACTATATTCGGGAAAGTCTACAGAATCTTTTGACGCAAAAAACAATTCAATATCTTTTATAATAACATCATAATATTTGTTTAAAGTTGAAAAATACGTTTTTTTTTTCAAAGTCATGTTTCTCAAAATCTGTTGGTTTAGGAGAACAATTAAAGGCAGATTCTATACGAACAACAGAAGAAAGCTCTATACGAACCACCCAACAGTAATTGTGGAACAAATTTGGTGTTGGACAGTGTACTTAAATCGCTTTTCTTCTTTGCCGTGTCTTATCGTTTTGACGCACCGGTTTTTCATGTAAACTGATATAACTCCTAAGACACAACATAAATAATAGCAGTTACTTCGTATGTTACTAAACAGAGGATACTCTACACAGATCTATATACAAAATCTTCGTACACATCATTGGTAGTGAGAAACATAAGAAATCTAGAGGTGTCTTATCGTTTTGTCGCAGAGTGTACGTACACCGAGTCGTTTTCTAGCAGTGGAATAAAGCCATTGAAATTTTGATTGCAAGAAATATTCAAACCGGTCGCGGCTGGGCGAAGTTTCGTTATATCTCGGTAATATTTCAATGTTCGACGAATTGCAAATTTTTTAAAAGCCGCACAGTGTCCAGTGGTGGTTTGCTGCGGGCGGTGGGCAACGCTTTAAAAGTTGCTCCCGTTTGCCGTAAAATCCCGCGAACTTCGAACGTCTTAATACAAGTTTTTCCACGGGTACGTAGGTAATCGTACTTTGAAACGAAAAGTTTCGTCCGCGCTCCATCGTTCGGATCGAACCTATTTCTGCCGTAGTTTCTGCCCCCTTCTTGACCACTTCCGCTTTGTGTTACCCGATAAATTTACTATTACTCTTATCTCTCTCTCCCTCTCCCTCTTTCTCTCTCCTAGCTCCCCAACACAGTTCGGAAACTACTTGTGCGGTTCGCGGAGATATGACCCGCCAAACGAAATGGGAGACTACCACCGTGAAGAAAAGTATAGCTGCGAACCACTTGCTTTTCGAAACGCTGATCCTCTCGTGCCGATATTAACACCGGGTATACGGAGCACTAAAACGGACTATTTTATATCACTTTATAACAAATAACAAAGATAAAAATCCTTTGGCGGAAAAATAAGAATTGATTTTCTCAAGGTTTCAGATTAGAACATCGGTCTCGCGAATTTATTATGCGACGGCGAACGTTTTAAGGGAAACGAGTTTACGAAGAATTTTAAGTAAAGAAAATTTTGATCGGCTGGAAATTGGGTAATCAAGTTCGCAGTTGGTGAGGAACTTTTAAACTATTAACACAGGCGGAAAAAGAGAAAAGCTGAAGAATCAGGTGAGGCCCTTTTATGAAATTATTTTGTCGATTGGGGAACGTTATTAGCATTTTTCAAATTATCCTTTGCTCGCGCGGAACTTTTAAATATGTCAGGCTGTATATTTTCGTTTAACTATTAGTAGACGCTGTGCTGAAGCGTTAAAGCAATATTTATAACGCAAACCTTCGCACGCTAACAGGTTGTAGCTGTTGTTACGAAATTCAATACATTTCGATAATGTGTACCATAGAAGCAATTGCTAAATTATGTTTACTCGCTAACGTTGAATCACTATGAATTTACATAACATTTGTGTATCGATACTTTCGCTAATTGCGAGGATCTTCAATCTTTTATTGTAAACCCAGTACTAAATCAATATGATTAAATATACATTTCAATATATTAATTTCATGATACTGTTCCGAAGTTCGTAAAGCATTTGTTATCAACACAGAGTTACCACCTCATATTTACGTACAAAGTTAACAGAATTACAAATATACAGCACACATACTATAAACTAATGTCTATTATACAAGGTACTACAATTAAAAATTTTGTAATATGCAGTACTGTGCAATTGTACCTTTTAATAATTTTTAGACACATATTTCGGACAAACAGGGTCAAATTCATTTTACGATCGCCATTATTTAAGGTCACAGAACACAGCACGATATTCCAGAAGTTAATGACTCCGCTCGGTCAAATATTTCCCGAATAGAACGCGTTGCGTTTAATAAAATATTGTAACTTTTCGAACGGCTCTCGATATGAATGCCGCCAGCGAACGCATTAATAATATATTTGTACACACAGTGGCACATACAATCACAGGCAAATATTGAATAAATCGTTAAAACGTGTAGCAGATCGTGATTAAATTAAACATGGAGGGTCCAGGTAATCACAGGACAGCAAAGGAATAGAGATCGAGCGAAATCGAATCAATAACGTTCAGAGGGTCTTCTGGTCTGGAATGTGTTTAAAGTTGAAATATACGTTTTTTTTCTAAAGTCATGCTTCTTTACCATGTCTTATCGTTTTGACGCACCAGTTTTTCATGTAAACTGATATAACTCCTAAGACACAAGGTAAAAATAGCAGTTACTTCGGTATGTTACTAAACAGAGGATACTCTAGACAGATCTGTATACAAAATCTTTGTACACATCATTGGCATTGAGAAACATTAAAAATCCAGATGTGTCTTATCGTTTTGTCGCGCAGTGTACATCCAGTCCTGATCCCGATTTTAACATCGCTGTTTATGGGATATTCAAGACAAAACGATAAGACACCTCTAGATTTCTAATGTTTCTCACTACCAATGATGTGTACAAAGATTTTGTATATAGATCTGTGTAGAGTATCCTCTGTTTAGTAACATACGAAGTAACTGCTATTATTTATGTTGTGTCTTAGGAGTTATATCAGTTTACATGAAAAACCGGTGCGTCAAAACGATATGACATGGCAAAGAAGAATAGCGATTTAGGTACACTGTCCAACACCAAATTTGTTCCACAATTACTGTTGGGTGGTTCGTATACAGCTTTCTTCTGTTGTTCGTATAGAATCTGCCTTTAATTGTTCTCCTAAACCAACAGATTTTGAGAAACATGACTTTGAAAAAAAAACGTATTTTTCAACTTTAAACAAATATTATGATGTTATTATAAAAGATATTGAATTGTTCTTTGCGTCAAAAGATTCTGTAGACTTTCCCGAATATAGTGATATCCAATATTAATACATTATGAATGTTTAAACATGTTTAAACAATTATTAAAGACTGAGAGACACCACTTTCCACCAATTTTTGAGGATATTTTTGAGTTTATCTCAAAAAATAAGGGTCCAGCGGAAAATCGAACTATATCACCCGATAGAGCAGACTTTTATGTTGAGAAAACACCCCTTGAAGTTTGCAACTATGACGTTTTTTTCGAATCACAAAACAAAATATCTTCGCCTGGCATAAGTTGCCGCCAGTGGCGCTCGCCATTAGTGCGGTCTCAACATAAATTGGCCAACTAATGTCGGGCGAAGATATTTTGCTCTGTGGTTCGAAAGAAACGTCAAAGTTGCAAACTTCAAAGAGTGATTTCTCAAGATAAAAGCCTGCCCTATCGGGTGACATAGTTCGATTTTCCGCTGGACCCCGAACTTTTGAGATAAATTCAAAAATATCCTCAAAAATTGGTGCAAAAGTGGTGACTCTCCGTCTTTAATGATTGTTTAAACATGTTTGAACATTCATAATGTATTAATATTGGATATCACTATATTCGGGAAAGTCTACAGAATCTTTTGCTGCAAAGAACAATTCAATATCTTTTATAATAACATCACAATATGTGTTTATAGTTGAAATATACTTTTTTTTTTCTAAAGTCATGCTTCTTTACCATGTCTTATCGTTTTGACGCACCAGTTTTTCATGTAAACTGATATAACTCCTAAGACACAAGGTAAAAATAGCAGTTACTTCGGTATGTTACTAAACAGAGGATACTCTAGACAGATCTGTATACAAAATCTTTGTACACATCATTGGCATTGAGAAACATTAGAAATCCAGATGTGTCTTATCGTTTTGTCGCGGAGTGTACATCCAGTCCTGATCCCGATTTTAACATCGCTGTTTATGGGATATTCAAGAACGTCTCGGAGGATTTAATATATTTCACTTGCTGTTCATCTTTTTTTCAGAATGTCTCTGTGCAAAATGTTTCTAAAGCGAACGAAACGTAGAAGAAAGTGGAGATAAAAATGGTGTTCCAACAGTCTGTAGCCGAACGCGTAAAACTTGGCACACTCCAATGACTATGGCCACTTTAAACTTGAAATTAGGTCCGTATAAGGGAATATCGGACCACCCTCTGTCAAGTCAAATGAGACTCGCCCACTCAGGAGCTCGCCTAAGTAGATGGATCCCCAAGAACCTATGCATCGTTTAATTACTACGCTAGCACTGCACATAGAGCAGAGCGATCTTTGACCTGAAAGCTTATAGCGTCGCATAAATGTGCAAATACAGCATTGACAAGTTCAGGACATCCCGGCAAACGTTAAAACGTTGAGCAGTTAATACCGAATGGTCTCTTCACTGCGCGTGCAAAAAAACAGTTCAGTCAGTACGGCTTTTATGTTCTGTCTTCGGACAGCCCTGGGCTGCGATTGCAATCCGTTTTCTGACTGGACAAACACGAAAAGCGAACAAAATTTAAAAGACATGACATGCCTGAATATTTGATCCGTGTGGGAAGTTGAGCTATCAATCAAATTCAATAAAATCATGAATTTTGGTCCCTTTAAACAAATTTCTTTGAATTCGCATGCCTATTCGGGCTGCGTGGCAATGAGCGTGTCAAACGGGATTGAAGAGAGCCTGCGGATAGCCATATTTTCATCCCCGTATTTCTGCGAAAGAAGGACCCGCAATCTACATAATCTCGGCTTCTTCCGATTGTTCTGACGGTTTCGTGCAACTCGAAGAAAGAAACGCATGCGACGTAATCGCAGCCCAAAGCTTGGTCGCCGTGGGAGTCGCAAAGTTTGAAGGGTAGGCGACTACGACGGCGGCGGGGCCGTTGCAATCGGAAAGCATGTTGCAAAAACAGAGAGAGAGAGAGCGATTTGCATAATAATCTCTAGTTTGTCGAGCATTATTCCAACTGATATTTCGATTCAGCTTGTATCCCGCCGCCTCTCCCATAAACTCCATGATTTGATGGCGCGCAATTGCCGGTAATCGTTCGGTCCGAATTAATGCGCTTATTCTACGTAACGATAGTAATTCACGGAGATTTAGTGGTGTCATTATTGCCCCCCGTGACAAACTTACCGGTCCTTTCCACAGCCGTCGGATGAAAAAGAACGGCATCGGCGCGAGGGTCGACAGCCCGATCAGTATTCCAATCGCGTTCGCCCAGTCAGGGAATATGTACGTGCCATAATAACCCCACTGGTACGTATACATTTGATACACGAACACCCCCTGTGGAGGAAAATAAAATTAACAAAAAAAGGCTGTCTGTTATTTCGTCCGCGAACGCCTCCGGAGAGCACTGGTCTCTCGGTACACCGGCCAATTAGGAATTCGATATTTTCAGCTCGAAGAAGAAACGCCATCGCGTTTTCCCCAGAGCGTGATTGCAGCTTAAGCGGGCCGAAAGCTTACGTGGAGATGAACAATTTTTTGGCCCGTTTCGACGAATCACCTGTTTCAATACCGGCCAGGTGGAAACAATTGAGATTACGTGGCTCGTAAACACCGTCTCGGCCTCCCCGGAGATCTTGCGAACTTTGCGCTGACCTTCGAACCCTTTGCGGACAAGATTTTCTTCAAATATGTAGAATATCAAATTCTTGTGAACTGAGCAGAGATACAATCTTGAATCTATCGCACTTGAGTTACAGTCCTCGACAAAATAATAAAACACCTAGCATATTTTTAAAATTCCTATATTTGAAGGTAGAAAATGTACACTCCGTTGTATCCTGTACAGTCCCTGCTCACGTTGTTAGACTCATCTGAAGAATTGATGCTTTTTGAAATCCTATAAGGAATGCAACGCTGTTTTCAACCTATGGGGTAATGATGGGGTAACGATTTCGTACTACAAGATTGCCTTATGGGTTGCCTATCCAAGTGTAAAATTTTCTTGCAAGAGCAAAAAATCCCCCTTTTACCATGGCCCGGCAACTCACCGGACATGAATCCGATTGGAAATGTCTGGGAGCGCCTGAAGAGAGAACTGGTCAAAGAAAATATAACAACAAAGACCAAGTTGATAGAGAGAATAATCTATCGCTGGCACCATAACGTTGCATTAAAAGAAATTGCACAAACTTGCATAGATAGCATGCCCAGAAGAGTTGCGGCTTTAAGAGCAGCTAAGGATTAACAAAATGTTAGTGTTTTAAGAATTATATTGATCTATTTGTGTTTGTATCCATTGTTTTTGTAAAATAAATATATGGAAAATTCATTGGTCATCATTAAGTGATATTTGCATAAGGCTGCTATACCCATTATTCATGGTAAAACTAAAAATATCATGATTATAGAGGTGAGTCTAATAAAGTGAGCAGGGACTGTATATTACATACTATTTCCAAAGTAAACCTGTAAAATCTTAGGATTATATCGCGTAACATAGCAAAATTAGAGAAAGATGTGTAAACATGGTCTGACATTAATTCGACGAAAGTATAAGACACTAACAGAAAAATGTTCGATTAAGCAAATAAAAATACAAAATTAATACTTTGTGATGCCTCCTTTGATTTGAATTACGTCTAGTAATCGCTTTCGGATAGTTTTATATAACTTTTTGAATCGTTTTTGTTCTAAATGTGTTCAATTGTGATTTATACTTTCTTTCAGTTCATTTACGTTATTATATTGTCTCTCATTCGCGTAGAATCGTCTTGACAAATCTCCCCACACATTTTCTGTAATATTTAAATCGGGAGAACGAGCGGGCCATTCCAAAATATTAATATTTTTTAAGAAAAGGATTGTTTGCGACACAATCCTAAGATTTTGCGTGTTTACTTTGGAGATAGTATGTAGTAAAATGGGGTTATGTTCGCGGCGCAACCGGTTCGATCAAATTATACATACTAAATAGCAATTTTGTAGACAATTTTGGTAAATGTAAATGTGAAATGGGGTTATGTTCGCTGCGCAACCGGTTCGATTAAATTATACACACTAAATAGCAATTTTGTAGACAATTTTGGTAAATGTAAATGTAAAATGGGGTTATGTTCGCGGCGCAACCGGTTCGATCAAATTATACATACTAAATAGCAATTTTGTAGACAATTTTGGTAAATGTAAATGTAAAATGGGGTTATGTTCGCTGCGCAACCGGTTCGATCAAATTATACATACTAAATAGCAATTTTGTAGACAATTTTGGTAAATGTCTACAAAATTGCTATTTAGTGCGTATAATTTGATCGAACCGGTTGCGCCGCGAACATAACCCCATTTGAAAAATGTACGATCGAGAATAATGTCTTATTTATCATAATTGGCGTTAAAAACTACAATAAGTTCGCGAAGGCCTAGTTTCGACATTGTTCACAAGATGGACAAATGGTTGAACGACTTTCTCGCAAGTTACTAAAATGTCATCAATTAGTATACGTCCCTCCTCCCGACACTTGTGTCTAAGGCAGGACCCGCTAGATAGTATTGGGGTTTTTTTTTCATAGTGGGGTTTTTTTTCATTATGTTAACTTTTTCCCCAAATGTAACACATCCAAGACTGAATAGAGATAAGCACTGAACTCTATAGACCATAAGTTAATAATCCTAAGATAACGCCAAAAAAGATTAGCTATAAGTTACGCCTACGAGCATCAAATAGCTATTAACTGCAATACTAGATAGGTATATTTTTTTCTATGTTTGTTAAAACCTAAAATATATATGACTGTACCTGAGCAAAATAATAAACATGTTTCAAAAAAAAAAAAAAAAGGACCCGCTAGATAGCCTTACTGATGAGTCCTCTAGCGGGTCTAGGACGAAACATACCACCATCTTTCTTCTTTTTCTCTTATAGAAAACATTCTATAGCAAACGTGTCTCAAGACGTGTAATAATGATTCAAATCCGAATCGAACGTTTGGTAAATGTCTACAAAATTGCTATTTTGTGTGTACAATTTGATCGAACCGGTTGCGCCGCGAACATAACCTCATTTGAAAAATGTACGATCGAGAACAATGTCTTATTTATAGTATGTTAGTATTCAGGATATAACGGAGTGTACAGTTTCCTCCACCTTTAAATATAAGAAATTTAAAAATATGCTAGGTGTTATTATTTTGTCGAGGACTGTAAATGCGTTCGAAAATTCCCCGCTGGATTGTTTATGAAAATCGGATGACCGATGAGCGCAACACGCGCGGAAACTTATCAGAGGGCAACCGGTGATAACTCAACGGAGATCACGCTCGATTGGCCGCGAAACAAAGCTCGGTAGTTCCCGTTATTTTTCTGGCCGCGGGAAAAAGCAGAACGTGATCGAACGGGTCGCATTCTTCTCCGGGCGATCAATTCGATTCGTGTGCGGGGGACAGAAATTATGTTATCGATTAGATCAGTTGTTTTAAATCAGTCCGCGGCTGCTAGACGGAGATCGTAACGGAAGAGAGAAGGAGTTGGCCGGTCGATTGACTGACGCGATCATTTATTTCGGTGCGACTCGTGATCGCTAAAGTGGAACGTGACAGGGGTTTGAGCAACGTCCCCTTTCGCGGAAAGAACAAAATGAACCGCGAATGGAAAAGACATTACCAGTCCACCTGTATGCTTTTTTTTGCATCGTTATTATTGACCACTGTCACATGAACCGGACGTAAACAAGTTAATGTTTATAAGATTGATGGCCGTACCTGTCGCGCGCGCATGAGTGACAATTTTCGAGAAAGCTGAACGTCACATTCAGAGAAATTAACTTGTCTAAATTCTATACCATTCACCGATTTTATTTCAGCGATTTACCTGACGGACGTCTACCGACTTTCTAATGACTCGGCTATTTTCAAATGGCGGTTAATAAACTATGGAGTCCGATGGATTTTCATTCAACGGGTTGACAACGATGCAACAATGTTATAAAATTCTTGCCACAATTTTTATCGTGAATGCATGAAATCCGCAATCCAGTGATTAATCATTTTGAAGAGGTGATCTTTTGCTCGGTGTAAAAACCTTTGCGGGAATATTTAAACAAATGCACCCCGCGAACGCCAAAATCGCCGCGCAAAAATACAGGACGAATTGGATTGCCAGCAATTAAAAGTTTCTCTGAATAAATTGGACAGGAAAGTTCAATTCAGAGCTTAAAAGAAGTTCTAATTATATTTTCACTTGTATGCTACGGGACAAATAACCTATACCTATACAGTTTTTATTCTTCTTTTTCAGGATTGCTTGAAGAACTTCCTGCACTTTCAAGAAACTTTCGTAGAACCCTGGGAAAGGATAATTAAAGACACCCTGAGACAATATTAAAGAAGCGATTAATTAACAGGAATATTCTTCGTCAGGGTACACTGTAGATTTTACGAAATCTTTCGAGAAAAATTTACGAAGAACGGTATCTGTAAAATCAAAGTATTCGACTGACCCGACAGTGATTATTCAGAATGGTTTTTCGATTGTGAATTTTAGCTTGTGAAGCATGTTGATGTAATATTGGAAAAATTATTGATTCAAATGTTGTTGCCAACTGCAGACAAAAATAATATTTCAGGCAATAAAGTCGTGTGACCTACCCTCTGGAAAAACGTAGGAAAGTGAAAAGAATACGAGGAGCGGTTGTGCCTCATTAAAGCGATCATCCCCTCGAGCGAGTGTCATTCCAAGCACGCATGAGCACAAAGGATACGCACGTCGATGCAGTTTCGCATTTGCAATTCTGACGACAGAAATAAAACAGAATTATGACACTGAAGCTTTGCCGAAAAAATGTCTGCTCTAAATAAAGTTACGTTACCAGCACGAAATCAAGATCATTACCTTACTATTTTAAATTAGAAAGTAAAATATTTACTAGTGTCTTCTCTTGTCTTTCATTTCTGCCGGGAATAAATGATTTTCGTTTGTTGAAGAACATGTTTGCGGCTGATGTGATTTCATTTCTCGAAAGAAAGCGTCGTCGTCAAAAGAAATTTAATACTGAGACAACCAGCAAGAGGAGGTTTGCCATTTTTTTCACACTGTCCCAGGTTGAACGTGAGTCGTATCACCAAGATATGAAAAAACGCGCAAGCATGCATTATACGGTTTATATGCCATCTGCAACTCGCAAGAAATAAAATGGGAAGAATATACCGAGTGTCGCTGAAACAGGAGAGACTGATTTTATATAGAAAAATAAAACTGTATTCATGGGTTTCGTTTACAGTTGAAATAACACTGTTCCAGGAAGCTTTATATGCTTGAGCACGATTCTGCACAAGTATCTATAAATTCCTGACGCTTTCCGTTAATGTTTACTGGATGGGCTGTCATTTTTATGAAGTCTAAAATATTAGTTTTCAATACATATATAGCCAATTTGATTGTTTGAATTCGAAAATATTATTCCACGTTTGTTGCACAGGGTAGTGTAAACACACCGCATAAATCAGCAGACATTTAGCAATTTCGATCGTGTTACACTGCCACGAGAGATATGCCGACTATAAGTAGAACAGTGAGTAATAGTCGGACATGGTACCGGCCGTAGTCGAAAACATCCGTGTACCAGACAGTGTTATCATTTCCGTAACACCCTATACATACATGTGCATGTATCCTGCAGAGATAGATCTTTACTCTTGAATTTATTACGATGTTCGCCACTGGTGGGCAAAAAGAATCCCAATTTAGCGCTCACAGCTTTGAAGAATTCAGACAAAACGGAAGACCTGAGATAGATTATGAACTGATTGGTAGGGAAAATATAAGAATTTCACATGGACACGAAGTAAGGTGAAGTGCCCTAAGTCTGGACAGTCCAAAAGTGATACCTAAATCTGGACAATTGAATTTTCATAGTAAAATCAGTAATTAAGAGATTAAATAATTATATTATATATTCTGAGGCCTTAGCTACAAGTAGGTGTGAATATTATTTTATTAAGACATCAATTGAAATTTAAAAATGAACTCAAAGTTCATCTGAAAACAGTATAGAAAATAGTCTATTTACATGCGAATCATGTGCATTTATAGTTCGAACTTTTGTTAGAAAAAAAGATATAATTTAAGGCCTCAGACAAAAAATAATTATCACGCATAATAATATTGATATTTTAAAATAAATTGGCAATCAAGCTTAACGTAAATAATAATTATTAATCCAAATATTAGATGTCCAAGATTAGGACTGTTTTCAAATATAAATACTCCATACTGGGACGCGATGACAGTAGCTGTCCCACTCTAAGCTTATACGCAATGTGCTTACGCCTGAAGCCGGACACGTGTTTGTGAATAAAATCAACGCATTGTTTGCAAATTATTTAACTACATGAACGTATAATTAATAAGTCTTCTATTAGCTTGAATAACGTATGTAGAAAATGTATTCCGGTTGTGACGTTAATAATACTTTATGTTTGCATCTTAAATCTATCAGTATTACTACCTAACCTTAAAAGTTGTATTATGACAAGTTTTATTAAAACAGCAAATGAAAATAAATATATATTTGGTTAAATAATACAATACTATAATCTATGATAAGAATACTACATATTACGCAAAGCATCTTCTATTCGTCATGCGCAACAGCGCCACCAACCAACGTTTTAGGTTATGTTCGCTCGATCAACTCGTAAATTGAATTTGTCCCGATATAGGCTTTACTTCTGTCCAGGTACTAGCTTAGATTGGATTTAATATGTCCAACTATAGGTTTGAATTATTCTTGTTAATACAATTCAGATATTAACCTACACAATGATTTTTTTTATTTCAAATTACTTTACAAACTCTGAACTGTATGTTAAAACTCTTAAGAAATTGTTTTTGTTTATTTAAAGTGATAAAATTTAAAATAGAAAAACATGCTGTCCAGGCATAGGGCACTTCACCTTATCCCGTTTGAGCTGTGTGAGGGTCAAGGATTAGAATGCATCTATCGATAGCTGCGCCGAGATCATCAAAAGCGCCCACAGCTTGGAAGGATTGAGACAAAACGGAAGGTCTGAGATTGGTTATAAACTGATTGATAAGTAGATCTTTATGTATTTATGAAAAAATTGGTTGGGTGAAATATACAACAGTAAAAAATTTAAACAATTCAAGAATATTGTAATGTTGCTTTCAATGTAACACAGTCGTTAAGGGATGAAATTAATTTGTATGTTATTCCCGCTTCCCACAATCAATGCAAAACATTTTTATTTTGTATCTACTAATTAGTAGACTGCGGATCTTCAAGCATTTATGACAGAATTGGTTGGGTGAAATATACAACAGTAAAAAATTTAAACAATTCGAGACTGTTGTAATTTTGCTTTTAATGTAACACAGTCGTTAAGAGATGAAATTAATTTGTATGCTATTCCTGCTTCCCACAATCAATGCAAAACATTTTTATTTTTTATCTACTAATTAGTAGACTGCGGATCTTCAAGCATTTATGACAGAATTGGTTGGGTGAAATATACAACAGTAAGAAATTTAAACAATTCAAGAATGTTGTAATTTTGCTTTTAATGTAACACAGTCGTTAAGGGATGAAATTAATTTTTATGTTATTCCCGCTTCCCACAATCAATGCAAAACATTTTTATTTTGTATCTACTAATTAGTAGACTGTGGATCTCCAAGCATTTATGACAGAATTGGTTGGGTGAAATATACAACAGTAAGAAATTTAAACAATTCAAGAATGTCGTAATTTTGCTTTTAATGTAACACAGTCGTTAAGGGATGAAATTAATTTTTATGTTATTCCTGCTTCCCACAATCAATGCAAAATATTTTTATTTTGTATCTACTAATTAGTAGACTGCGGATCTTCAAGCATTTATGACAGAATTGGTTGGGTGAAATATACAACAGTAAAAAATTTCAACAACTCAAGAAGATTGTAATGTTGCTTTCAATGTAACACAGTCGTTAAGGGATGAAATTAATTTTTATGTTATTCCTACTTCCCACAATCAATGCAAAACATTTTTATTTTGTATCTACTAATTAGTAGACTGCGGATCTTCAAGCATTTATGACAGAATTGGTTGGGTGAAATATACAACAGTAAAAAATTTAAACAATTCAAGAATGTCGTAATTTTGCTTTTAATGTAACACAGTCGTTAAGGGATGAAATTAATTTTTATGTTATTCCCGCTTCCCACAATCAATGCAAAATATTTTTATTTTTTATCTACTAATTAGTAGACTGCGGATCTTCAAGCATTTATGACAGAATTGGTTGGGTGAAATATACAACAGTAAAAAATTTAAACAATTCGAGACTGTTGTAATTTTGCTTTTAATGTAACACAGTCGTTAAGGGATGAAATTAATTTGTATGTTATTCCTGCTTCCCACAATCAATGCAAAACATTTTTATTTTTTATCTACTAATTAGTAGACTGCGGATCTTCAAGCATTTATGACAGAATTGGTTGGGTGAAATATACAACAGTAAAAAATTTAAACAATTCAAGAATGTCGTAATTTTGCTTTTAATGTAACACAGTCGTTAAGGGATGAAATTAATTTGTATGTTATTCCCGCTTCCCACAATCAATGCAAAACATTTTTACTTTGCATCAAGATCAGCTGTCTATCAATAAGAAAAATATACAAATTTTACATAGACACAAAGTATCCATTTCTTGACAATGTAGAGATCAAGGATTAGAATGCATCTATCGATACTTGCGGCGAGATCACGGAAAGCGTCCTCGCCCGTGGATTAAGACGGAAGATAACCGGAAGGCGGTTTCTCGGTGAGTGTTCGAAAGTAACCAGTGTCGAAAACGTCTCGCTTAATAAAATAGTCGATCGATCAAGCTGACCTAGCGAGGGTCTAGCTCTTCGGACTCCCCGTCCGTAGGACAGAGATCGAGTGGGTGGGTGGGTCGGATCGGTAAGTGTGTTACTACAGAGACTGGATAACGACGGATCGAAAATCTTTGCGCCGGCAAGACTCGGCGTAATGATGAAAATTGCAAAGGCACCGTGAGTGAGGATCATTACTCGGCTCTTCGCCGCTGTTCCCCGTATCCCACTCTCCCCCCTGCTCGGTGATCCAGATTCCCGCAAATTTGCGTTTGTTAAGAGTGAAGTGCGCGCAATGGAACATAATTATTTAGGGTACGATTTTTTTCAATGGCCTCACACGTACGCGTTCCCACGGGCGCGGCCGTGCTCCCACACAGAGAGACACACGGATTCAGACACACGCCCCCGCGCGCCAGAAGGGCTGCGCCGAGTGCGAGGTCATTTACTAAACGAGATGCAGGAAAGGAGGAGAGGAAAAAAGCGACCGGGAGCCGGATAAAGAGTCTAAAACAAACGGAAAATCAATAGTGGAATACGACCATCACGTTAAATACCTGTGGACCGGGAAGCGAAACCGCGATAATGCCGTCACTGAAAACACTCCGGAAGGAGGAAGGATTGTCGTCTTAACTGCGAGGCGGCCACCGTAAAAAAGGGCTTCGAGGGAAATCGCTGGGAGAAGACCGGGGGATGGGGTTGTTTAATCAGTCGGAAGGCTTGATTACACATATAATTGTGATCGGCCGATTTCACGCGCCCGCTGATGGAATACTTTGAACACGCCGCCCGAGTCGGATGAGAGGGATCTCTCTGATTCTGATGCGTTGACGAGAAATGTGAGCGTTAATAATCCTGTTTGCGACCGGTAAAGTGTCTAACTGTCTGTTACCGTTCAGACTCGTAAGTAAAATTGGATTTGTGACATTTGATAATCGATTATTCAAGTAACAGCGAAAGTATTTTGTACATTAACGTTTTATTTTTAATAAAAGTATTTTGCTCGTAATCAAGATTGTAATTAAGTGAACTTTTTATCTCGTCATGTACGAAACGGAGAATTCTTACGAAAATTTACTGGAGAGCGTTTAACCTGGCTGTTGTTACAGATTATGTTACAGCTTTGCGTGAGACACGTATATTACATATTTTTTTCCGCCGCCGTTATATTCAGGCAGTGAGTTTCCGTTTTAAAAGTTTTCATCGGGGGGGAAAAAGTAGTTTGAAATTCAATCATGTTAGGGAGCACTTAAAGTAAAATTCAGTTAACGACTTCTACTTTATGTGTGCTTATAATGTTCTTATAGAATTAAGCTAGTCGTTCGGGTAATTATACTATGAAGTTTTATATTCATCGAATCAATTGCTCACGGACGCTTGCGTGGACGGTGACCGTTTGAACTTTCTAACTGCTGCTAGATAGAAGAATAATTTTAATAGGCGTTCTAAACAAAAGTTTAGTTGACGTTCGGGGTGGAGTTTCAGTGCTGATAAGAAACAAGAAAACAGATGCTGTGATTCGATATTAATGGTTGTCGGTAACAATGCTGTGTATGGGTTATGCGAGATTATTATGAATAGATCCGATATGCGACATATCAGAGAATAGATATCTATTCACACGAATCGCATCGATCATTTGTTACAAAATAATACTGTGCATACATGTATTTTTATAAATGCACGGTTTGAAGAGGACGGTGCTATCGATTTTGATATAGGGAAGCATGTTCATAAATCTTGTAACGCAACCATAGCTCTCGCATTATATGTACATATGACCTCCTCAATCACTGAATTATTGTAGCTAGACTGTGCAGTTGTATGCATTCATGATAAAAATGGACAGGTGCGATGTAAACCAGTAAAATCATTAGAAAAATCACGATATCGTGTCAGACTCGCGATGAAGATTTTGAACAGAGTCTAATCCACCGAGAATGAGATTCCATTTTGGTTTTGTTAATGTATACAGTCCCTGCTCACTTTATTAGACTCGCCTCTATAATTATGATATTCTGAGTTTTACCATGAATAATGGGTATGCCTTATGCAAATATCATAACCCCAATTTACTACATCAACATAACCCCATTTTACTACATACTATCTCCAAAGTAAACACGCAAAATCTTAGGATTGTGTCGCAAACAATCCTTTTCTTAAAAAATATTAATATTTTGGAATGGCCCGCTCGTTCTCCCGATTTAAATATTATAGGAAATGTGTGGGGAGATTTGTCAAGACGATTCTACGCGAATGAGAGACAATATAATAACGTAAATGAACTGAAAGAAAGTATAAATCACAATTGGGCACTATTAGAACAAAAATGAATCAAAAAGTGATATAAAACTATCCGAAAGCGATTACTAGACGTAATTCAAATCAAAGGAAGCATCACAAAGTATTAATTTTGTATTTTTATTTGCTTAATCGAACATTTTTCTGTTAGTGTTTTATACTTTCGTCGAATTAATGTCAGACCATGTTTACATATCTTTCTCTAATTTTGCTATGTTACGCGATACAATCCTAAGATTTTACAGGTTTACTTTGGAAATAGTATGTAATATACAGTCCCTGCTCACTTTATTAGACTCACCTCTATAATCATGATTTTTTAGTTTTACCATGAATAATGGGTATAGCAGCCTTATGCAAATATCACTTAATGATGACCAATGAATTTTCCATATATTTACTTTACAAAAACAATGGATACAAACACAAATAGATCAATATAATTCTTAAAACACTAATATTTTGTTAATCCTTAGCTGCTCTTAAAGCCGCAACTCTTCTGGGCATGCTATCTATGCAAGTTTGTGCAATTTCTTTTAATGCAACGTTATGGTGCCAGCGATAGATTATTCTCTCTATCAACTTGGTCTTTGTTGTTGTATTTTCTTTGGCCAGTTCTCTTTTCAGGCACTCCTAGACATTTTCAATCGGATTCATGTCCGGTGAGTTGCCGGGCCATGGTAAAAGGGGGATTTTTTGCTCTTGCAAGAAAATTTTACATTTCGATAGGCAACCTTATATGTAGTACGAAATCATTACCCCATTGGTTGAAAACAGCGTTGAATTCCTTATAAGATTTCGAAAAGCACCAATTCTTCAGGTGAGTCTAATAAAGTGAGCAGGGACTGTAGTTATTGAAGAACATTACGATCTACAAAGAAAGCTCTAATCACTGAAAGCGTAGAATAAATGAATGGTAGGACAAGGAGTTAAATCAACTTGCAGTGCCGAAATCCATTCGTATTCGCATAAACACGATCCTCTCGTTAGAAATGACTTGCCCGCCGAAGGTACGAAGTTCGAGCCGGGTGAGCAGGCATTCTCATCCGTCGTCGGTTCTACATTATTTCGACAAAGGGCATCTCATTGTTCCCGGTTGAAGCGCGTTAGCAGGTTCCGCGCGTACACGCGTTCCCAATGGTATCCAGCATTCGTAAAACTGGCGGGAGGTTGTTCGCGGGAGAGTTAATTATCAGGGAATAACTCGGAGCATAGTTCCGGGTGGTCGAAAGATGCCGACGCTCTCCGACAGGCCGCGGATTCAGCTGAAGACCCTGCGAGCGTTGCTGCTGCCTCGCGTTAAGATCCTGGACAAGGTGGATAGGATCGCAATGCACTTACCAGACAGGTGATAGGCGCGAGCACGACCCAGCTGAGCCACCAATAGCTGCGGAGGAAACAGCCGAACCGCATTTGCATTTCGGCAATGTTACGCAGGAATTTGTTGCAGCCGTAACACCAGGCCGGCACGCCGACCTCGGCGATACCGATCAATAGTATCGCCCAAGAAGCGGTGTTCCAGTCCATCAGCGTGAACAGGTAAATACCGCCGTCGAACACCATCGGTACAGCGAGGAGCCAGCAAGTGACGCATATCCCGAGCACCACGTAGCTCTCGTGTTTTCGTAAATCTGGTCGCAGGTCCAATATGGCGGTGTTTATCGCCTGCACGCCTGCGAACTGTGTATCGTAAAAAGTAACGACCCGACCGTGTTACTACGGGATTCGATGCTCGCCCGCCCGCCGGGGTTTCTCGTTACCCCTTTCTCCTTTTTGCAATTTTTTTGCACACCCCCTCACCCCCGGCACCGCGCCACCCTAGCCTGGGCTTTTTTTTTATTTTTTGTTTTTTTCGACGCAGTCCGTCTTAATTACCCTTCAACGTGCTGGCTGCAGGGAGGACAGAGGAGCATGTAAAAAACAAAGGATCTTTCGCTCCCCTTTTCCCGGTGGCCAGCCGTGTCCCGCTCTTATCCGTTGCCTTTTCTTTCGCCCGCCTCTCTCTCTCCCTCTCTCTCTCTCTCCAGCGAGCTTCTACCCCCGCTCGTTTACCTTTCCATGCTCTCTCATTCGAAGGAAAAAGGGAGAAAGACGAGGGAGAGAAGAACGGGAGAGAAGGAGGTGGAGGAGGAAGAAAGGTGTGGATTTCAGTGGGACGGCAAACCATAACTCTTTCCATGATATACGAGCCTCGAGGCGAAGAGACGAGAGGCGATGCAAAAGTAACACGGAACGATCGTCTGGCTACTTGCAAGCACATTTTCGCCCGCAGCTCTTTTGACGAATACAGGGAAACCGGCGGCGTTCCGGTTCTACGGGCCACTTGAATGGCGCCTTCTCAGCCGGTTCGGTAGCACGGGAAATTTTTCCTGCGTAAGCCTTCGCTTCTTTCTCGCGCGGAATAACGCCGCACAAAGAACAACGGCGTGCTTTAAAGTTTATACAACAAGCAAAACGCCGGACCTTTTATTTCCCGATGTCGTCACCCCCCTGGGCCTACGCCCTTTCCCGTGCCACCGTGGTGGCTTCTTACGGGTAACCTTTCTCCATGGTCGGCTACCGTGAACCGACACGCGCCCTCTTTCTTCTAGTTCGAGAACGCGGTCGCAGCTTTCTATGCTGCGTATGCATAGAAATTTATTTTGCATTGCTCTGTGTACTTACTTGGCTACCGATACCCAGGATGAACAACATCAAGAAGAATAGAACGGCCCAGAGATTCGACAATGGCATCCGCACCACGGCTTCAGGGTACGCGACGAAAGCCAATCCCGCTCCGCTTTGGACCACTTCCTCCATCGGCACCTGCATCTCGTGGGCCAGGAATCCCATGATGGAGAATATCACGAAACCCGCGAAGATGGAGGTGAGCAGGTTCGTGAAAGTCACCACGACTGCGTCTCTAAGGCCAATGTAATTTAATGTTAATAATTTTGAGTTTTAACGATCGTAAATTGTTGTTTATGCACAAATGATATCGGCGCTACAGGTTCGATGAAAGATACAAAAATTAGTAATTTTGCAGAATTATAATTTCAACGTTTCGGTTCGGTTTTGAACCATCATCAAGAAAAGTCCGCGTCTGTGGAATTTAATAGACACTGTTATTCATTAACACAGGAAATTTTATGGTTTAGACCAGGGGTGGCCAACCTGTGGCGCATGCGCCAAACGTGGCGCATTGGATGATTACAAGTGGCGCATTGAATCCTTGCGCCTCTATTTATTCTTTTGAAGTAGGCACCATAAATGAATCCATCTTCATATTTTCAACACCTGAGAGCTCTTAGTTAGTACAGCCTTCTTACTCATCAATTCGTCGCAATTTTTGACAGTTTACAATTATAGAATAGGAATTAGAGTGTTCATGACAGCGATCACCCTCTCCTCCAAAAGATCATTTCTCACTATTGCAGATTGGTGCTCCAATGAACGTGTGCAATGAATTTAGTTGCGCGATTGAGTTATCCCTTTTCTTCCCCTAACCGAAGCAGATCCTACCCCTGTTCTTATTTTCCAACCGCAACAATGAACGTAAGAAGGTAGAAAAAGTGCTCGAGTTGTATGGCGCATCTGAACTCGTATGTGAAAAAATTTACGCATGGTATGGAGAAGGTTGGCCACCCCTGGTTTAGACAAAAGGTAATATACAGGGTGGCCCACATAACTTTGAACAGCTCAATATCTCCGTTACTTTTCGTTGTACAAAAAAACTTCGTAGGACAAAGTTACACTGTTTGAAGGGCCACATATAACGGTGTAAGGGAAAAAAAATTTCAAGGTCATTTTTATGAGATTTCAAGGTTATCGATGTTCTTTTAAATGGAATGAGGCATTTTTTAATACATCAATCGATGCAGCTGGACATTCTTCATAAAAAAGTACTAACCTATGTATGTCGAAAAGTTGGTAGTTCAGGAGATATTTCAATTTAAATAACTCCAAAATACCATTACTGTCGTACTAAGGCGTTACACAAGTAAGTAAACACTAACGTATATATATAAATATAATTTAAGCCCTCAGACAAAAAATAATTATCATTAAAAGTTAAAAATTCAACTTTTAGTATTTCTTCAACAATTCCGATCAATTGCAATTTTTGAAAAAATTTCTTTTCACATCCTTTAGTAAACTAATTGCTCTAGCTTCCCAAAAAAGTTCAAATCGTATAGTGCAATATTAAAAAAGTTATCGTCTTCTTTAGAACGGTCTTAAATTTTTGTCCGCTACTGTAAATAAAAATGTAAATGTCCGTTTGTTTGTAATCGAACATCCCCGTAACGGCTGAACGTAGAAAGCTGGGGTTTCAGCCATTAGACGCAGCGTTTCTTCGGGAAGGTTTATGAGAAATCAGCATGCGAAAAAGTCCATTCGTTCAAGAGTTTTGACGACTTTTTCCACCGGCTACAACGCTTAGTACTTTTTTATAACGAATGTCCAGCTGCATCGATTGATGTATTAAAAAATACCTCATTCCATTTAAAAAAACATCGATAACCTTGAGATCTCATAAAAATGACCTTGAAATTTTTTTTCCCTTACACCGTTATATGTGGCCTTTCAAACAGTGTAACTTTGTCCTACGAAGTTTTTTTGTACAACGAAAAGTAACGGAGATATTGAGCTGTTCAGAGTTATGTGGGCCACCCTGTATATACTTGTTAATTGTGAAAAAACACAGAATGAAGAGCGTAAAAGAAATGGTACTTGTCAGTAAGAAGGTTTAAACTGTACTAGACTGTAACCGTTGTGACAAAGTCAAGGCGGAAAACAGAGAAACATCGTAGATCTAACTAGCCAATCAGATGTCAAGGATCAAGAGACACCAAATCAATGTTTGGCGCGAAATTCAAATTTTAAATATTCATCAACAAACTTCCAACCAATGTATTACCAAAAATTGGTAGAAAAATTAGCAATCATTTTATGTGTGAAATTTCACAGAACAATGTTAATGTGTTTAATCATATTTATAAAAACTGGAAGTCATAAGTTAGATTATTATAGAACATTGCTAATTTTTGTATCTTTGATCGAACCTGTAGCGCCGATATCATTTGTGCGTAATTTAATGTGTTATTCTTTACGATAATTAAAGTATGCACAGTTTATTAGGAATGTATTTCATATTTTACAAAATATAATCTTGATTTCTGTCAGGAATACAGAAAACCCGCGGTTCGGTTGCAACATTAAGTAGCTCGCTGACGCGTGAATTTCGTTGCGAAGTATGCAGTGCGAGATTTAGTAGGTTGCGGTTTGGTTTAACAGCGTTCAGAGGGAAAGAGTTTTGCCGGTAAATCGGGTTCAACAAAAAATTGAATTTTCCTCGCAGGAATCAGTGCATTTTCGCTTTTTAACCAGTCCAGATTTAGATGGTATTTCTGGCAGCAATACGTTCTTCCTTTCAATGACACTTTCTCTCTCACTCTCTCACTCTCTCTTTCTCTTTTTCCTTCTCTGTAGTTTTACTTTGCCAGCTCGTGACCGACTAATTGTCACTCGCACCGCGTAGAGAACCAGTTCAGAGCAGAATCGCGATTCGAACGAAATATTAATTAGATTCGTTACACCAAGTGCGAAATTCGAGGAGCCTTAACCCACTTGGTTTAAATTATTTTACAATTTCCAAGCAGCAATCATTCGCACAGAAGCGCGCATAACAAATGGGTTGAAATTAAGCAAACCCCAACCTCCTCGCAACCATAACAGAAAACCACAACCGAGTGTACAGTGAATAACAAAGGCGCACGTACACGGGGATGAAGCTCAGTCAATTTCATTTCATTGGTCCGTTAATAATTTCGTACGACGAACCAGCGAATGTTTGTTCACTTCGAATTCTACCTCACAATCACATCAATTATAAAATATTACGTGCGCAAAAGTTTCGGTCTCTTTCAAAATCTCTTTCAAAACTGTCTCTTTCATAATTTGATAATTAAATACTGAACAAAATATTAAATGAAAACTAGAATATTTTGTGCAACTATTTGGGTAATATGAGGGTTAAGAATTGACAAGATTCGTTCGTTTTCTCTGGCCATTGCAGATCCTCGAACGTGCACATCTTCGACGCTATGGCCATGCTTCGTGGGAGCAATGCCAGTAATAAGAGACAAGAAAGTCGGAATATCGTATTCGACGCGAATAGCAGTAGATGGCCTTATGTTTAGCGACTCGGTTTCCTTGACAACGGAAGTAGATTAGGCGAAGACCGCTTTACTTGCGGTAAAGCCTGGACAGGGCAACGCTCCGCATCTGCATTGCCCATTGGGCATATTTCAGCTGGCACGGCTGTTCTAAGCTAGAGATTTTATAACTAGGCGAACAGACGGAATCGTTTAGATTGACAAGGCAGAGCTGCCACACGATCGAACACCTAGATATTAGACTATACCTCGAAGTAGTGGGGTGTGATCCGGCCATTATCGGCGGGGGGCTCGGAAGAATCAGCACAAACGAGCAAAGATATAGGGACTCTAACCACAAAGGACGTTTTTCTCGTAGATACCTTTATTGCTGGCATTATATTGGACGTTTGCAGAGGGACTAGAACACGTCGGACATAGGGGCAATCGATCGGTCATTTTTGCTACTTTCATCGATACCCCTACATTTTCAAATCTCGTCGTCGTCTTCCTGCGACACTTATCATCGCAAGAACGCGCATAAATTCAGCCGCGAGAGGTTATTTTTTCGTTTTACTTTCTTCTATAGTACCGTCGTCTTATTCTACTCTGCAGAGTCATTCAAATTGTTACATCTGCAGCTTGAACTGAAGTCTGTTTGATGAGATTAATCTGTAGAGCGCAATATGACCTAAATGTCCATTGCCATTTTCGCGTAACTGGGACTCAATCCCATTAATCCTTTCTCTGGCCCTATTCCGGTCTCGGCAAGAGACAGAATTCAATTTGTGGTATTTATAGAACGTTTGATATCAGGCTGCGGATCTGTGTGCAAGAATTGTATGAGACTTATTCAAAATTTACATAAGAGAAGGATGACGCTTCACTCCACGTGTATGTAAAAGCAAGAACTGTGAAGATTTGTCCGATAACACGATAGTTGTCGCACGATTCGCCGTCTGGATCCGCGAGCATTCGTCCGAACGTCTTTGGCTGAGTCTCGTGTAAATATTTTGTGTACAGTCGTCGCCGATAAAACTCGTCGAGCATCGTAGGACCGCTGGTTTCGTCATCGTCGTCGTAGCGCCGCGCCGTCGAACGACGTCGTAGTTAACAGTCGCGTGTATCTATGTACACACGTGGTGGCACGAGCGAGACTAACTTCTCGGAAATATAAAACGCGTCTTTGCGATAAGAGAAAACGGTCGACGCAGTTAGGTGACGAGGAAGAACAATTAATAGCCGCTAGTAAAAGTTTAGCCAGCCGGTGCGGCGCGAGGCGACGCGGGCCGGGTCGGGTTCGTACGAATTATGCTCAGGGGCGCGTTTGTTCATTCGACTTGCGCCGGCACTGATATAATTTATACAAGCGCGATGCAACGTGCGGCGAATTGTATCGCCGCGGAACAGTGAGACTTGAACCCTCCGAATAATAATGCTAATTACGACTTTCAGCAATATTTCGAGAACGTGAATGCTGGCGAGGCTCCTTTAAACCGGGCCGAGGATCAAGACCAAACTCACCGGTTTACCTTACGACCGACGACGCGCACCAACGCGAAATGAAATATCGGACGGTTTTCGGCCGTGTGCATCGTCGTGTGCATCGCGTGCACGCGTTCACTGTCGAAAATACACACAACCCCACGACCAGCCCGGAAGCTGTAGCTTAAGCATTGTGCAGGGAATTACATCATTAGAAACTCGGCATGGTTAATTCGTTCCGCAGAATCCCCTCGTTACGGACGTGTTTGCGTCCGCGATGTGCGGTCGCTGCATTCGCCGATGTTGGCGCGACCGCCGGACAACTACCTCCGCGGACGGAAATAAAAAGTATCATTGCGCACGAACACTGTTTTTACCCTGTACACGCTTCCGGGTTTGCAGGATTCTGCTAGTCGTAGTTCTTCGAACCGTCACCCTTTTAACCCCTTGCAGTATAATATCGAGTCGTGATGGAGATTTCAAACGGAATCTACCGAATATGTAATTGAATTCTATCTTTTTTGTTCTCGATATGTAGCAATTTAAAAACCCAACAAAAACATAAGTAAAATATTATGACATCAAACGAAATACAGCCAAGATCGTCAGCTTAGAAATAAGGTGAAGTGCCCTATGAATGGACAGCATGTTTTTCTATTTTAAATTTTATTACTTTAAATAAACAAAAACAATTTCTTAAGAGTTTTAACATACAGTTCAGAGATTGTAAAGTAATTTAAAATAAAAATATCATTGTTTAGGTTAATATCTTAATTGTATTAACAAGAATAATTCAAACCTATAGTTGGACACATTAAATCCAATCTAAGCTAGTACCTGGACAGAAGTAAAGCCCATATCGGGACAAATTCAATTTACGAGTCGATCGAGCGAACATAACCTAAAACGTTGGTTGGTGGCGCTGTTGCGCATGACGAATAGAAGATGCTTTGCGTAATATGTAGTATTCTTATCATAGATTATAGTATTGTATTATTTCACCAAATATATATTTATTTTCATTTACTGTTTTAATAAAACTTGTCATAATACAACTTTAAAGGTTAGGTAGTAATACTGATAGATTTAAGATGTAAACATAAAGTATTATTAACGTCACAACCGGAATACATTTTCTACATACGTTATTCAAGCTAATAGAAGACTAATTATACGTACATGTAGTTAAATAATTTGCAAACAATGCGTTGATTTTATTCACAAACACGTGTCCGGCTTCAGGCGTAAGCACATTGCGTATAAGCTTAGAGTGGGACAGCTACTGTCATCGCGTCGCAGTATGGAGTACTTATATTTGAAAACAGTCCTAATCTTGGACATCTAATATTTGGATTAATAATTATTATTTACGTTAAGTTTGATTGCCAATTTATGTTAAAATATCAATATTATTATGCGTGATAATTATTTTTTGTCTGAGGGCTTAAATTATATCTTTTTTTCTAACAAAAGTTCGAACTATAAATGCACATGATTCGCATGTAAATAGACTATTTTCTATACTGTTTTCAGATGAACTTTGAATTAATTTTTAAATTTCAATTAATGTCTTAATGTAATAATATTCACACCTACTTGTAGCTAAGGCCTCAGAATATATAATATAATTATTTAATCTCTTAATTGCTGATTTTACTATGAAAATTCAATTGTCCAGATTTAGGTATCACTTTTGGACTGTCCAGACTTAGGGCACTTCACCTTACCTCTTGCAATACTGAAAAAAGCGTTTGGCAAAATTAGTTTAAAAGAACGCTATTTAATTTTTAAAAAGTTACATGGAGGGCTAAATTATTCAAACTTGGCCACTACCTAACACCTTTTATGGCCATTGGTTTAAAAAGTAACGGCCAATTTTGAATAATTCAGCCCTCCATGTAACTCTTTAAAAATTCAATAGCGTTCTTTTAAACTAATTTTTACAAACGCCTTTTTCAGTTAATAAATGTTAAATGCTTTCGGCGCAACGGTTCGATCGTTTATTACGAATTACAAAACAATTTTGCTAATTGTCAAACAAAACCAACGTTTCGATCCTAGTTTGCATCCTTTTCAAGATTTATTTGAATCGCGTCTATAAAGTAAATATGTTATTTTTTCAGTATTGCAAGAGGTATTTCTAAGCTAACGAACTTGGCCGTATTTTGTTTGATCTCACAACTTTTTGCGGCCATAGGCACTCAGCTCCTGTTTACAGAATGTTTTTGTTGGGATTTCATCAATTTTTGTTGAAATTTCATCAATTATCAAGTAGGTATTATGTACTCTTATCCCTGATTCATTACATCCTAAACATTTTTTATCTTTAAGGCGGACATTAAGTAAATTAATAAATGCATGTTCGTTTTACTACCTATTGACACCTATTCGTAATGTTTTTTGTTCAGTACAACCCCTTTAAGGTGTAAAATTTCAATCTTTGATAATTATTCCTTTGAGTGTTTGTTATGGTTGACCCATGTACCAAATTTCAAGCTTGTAGGTCAATGGGAAGTACCCAAAAGGATTTGATGATCTGTCAGTTAGTCAGTCAGTAACAATTTTAGCGATTTTTGAGGTCCTATATCTCGGAACCGACTAATCTTGGAAGATTTTTGGAAGAAGTTTGTCAATATTGAGACATGATAGCATTTGACAAGTGTACGAAATTACATCTCTCCATCTGCCTCCAGTGCCGAGATATAAGCCTCTAAAAAACGGCTAAGTTGTTTCGTGTAAAAGGAGGTAGTGCGAGAACTTGGCTGGTGCACTACCGTGCACCTAGATTAAGGGATGTTGTAAATTTAAATAAACGTTAACAGATATTTTGTAATTTTTCTATGAAATTCAAAATTCGGGGGAATTTTAAATTTAAATGAAAACCTCTGTTGGAGACTGTGAAGGCGTAGAATAACATACATATATGTATCAATATGTTAGGTCGTTCGGAAAGTAATTATTTGATCGCAACTCACCTGTGACAGTTATTATTGAAATTGCTGTAGCTAGAGAGCGTGATTAGCGACCCGCACCCGATGCCGAGGGAATAGAAGACCTGAGAAGCAGCATCCGCCCACACGTTAGCTTTTCCTAGCGTTGACCAATCGGGGATGATGAACCAGAGACAACCTTCCTTCGCACCCTCTTGTGTGACACCTGTATCATAGTTATTGGATTGTTGCATAAATGTCCGATTTTTAGCAAGGATATTAAACAAACGCAATTTTGTACCCAATGTATTCTATATAGAAATTTCAAGTCTCTTGATTGTATTACGGAAAAAATAAGATATTATGGTCATTCACGTTTTTCATTTACAAGATCATTATCTTGATTTTGTAGTTGAAATATTTATTAAACCATTTTTTATGAAAAGCATCTTTATAATTTCGTTAATTGTGAAATAAAAGAATTTAGGACCGGTCGTGGTGTCTCAAAGTTCTATACATTTAATAAACCTATAAACTGGGACAGCAATTCTCGATCGAAACGTTTTGTAAGAGTCGCATTCTAACATCGGACATTTCGCATGCAACAACCTAATGAATGCTTATTAAAGAAAATGATAAAACTATGTCATCGAGTAGGAAAATAGTTGTTTGATCATTTGGAATTCAGGTTCCCGATAAGCGAGAAGCAATCCATATCTAATACGTAATATCGAAATATGCTCGAGAACCGATGCAATAATGCAATCGATTGGAAACAGATCTTTCTGCTATCTGAAAGGTTTCGCGGAGAATAGGACGATACGGTTGGATAATCCTGATTTTCAGAGTGTTCGCTCCGCCGACCGCCTATTGATGAACTTTATTTTTCAAGTGACCATACCGAGAGAAATCAGGAGATCGCGGGGTCGATGACTTCCATGGAACATGAAAAATAGCGGCTAGAGCAATCTCAGAATCGAAAGTTGTAACTCTCGTGAAATCTACGGTAAAATCTACAAAAATTCAGGTCAATTTTGTATGTCCAACTGGACTGGACATTATTCGTGAAACAGTTTACACTTGCTGTTACAAATTCCGCACTGGAAACCGAATCAAAATATTTCATTTTCTAAAAGATTTAATAAACGTGAGAATGACAGACTTCTTGCTTTACCGTGTTTTCGCTTTGCATTCTCGTATTTGCCAAGTACAACGAACAGGTAGCAAAATGAGCATCGCATTTCATAATTAATCTGTTTATTCCGTGTGCTTCTACTGAAACGGAAGGATGATAAAATGTTAATTATATTACATGATTACTAGACTGCGTTTTTCTGCAAATTTCAACTTTTCTGGATTATTTGCGTGATGTACATGTGTTGGTCTAAGTAAATTTAATAATTTGCTTAATGGTAAATGTGGAAAAGAGAAAAGTACCTTTTGTGTGCCACGTGCCAGATACGTATCGGTAATCATTGATAAATATGGATGTTTAAAAATAGTTTGTTACTGAATAACCAAAACTGTTTGACGGGTAACATGGAATTTTGTGCTTTCAGCAAGACATAATTCGTTCCTCAACCGCTGTACTGTAGAAAAATACGTATGTAGTAGTAATTTTCGCAAAAATATAGATGTTTAAAAGTAAGACTTCAGTGTAACCGGTAGCGAAGGAATTGTAAATAACATGGAGACTTATGCGATATGCAATTTGCTACATACGCCAGCGTGTGATTAAGTTAAAAGAGCCTTCGATAGAAGTACACGGTTCAGTTGGTTATTTCTCGACAGGAAACGCGATATAAGCTACCATAAATACGCGAAAATACTCGACCACGTGGACACATAGTGGTTTTCGTTCGCGTACTATATGCAATACCTTTTCATAGTAAAACCGCCGGTCCGCGTATATCAAAGTGAACTAAAATTTTAATCAATTGTGTTGCCGTATAAATAATATTCTCGCAAACAAATCCACATCATTAGTCTACATCATTAGCCAGGTGAAAGGTTATCAATGGTCCTCGTTCCGTACGGTTAACCCGATGATAATCCGACGATACCGCATATGTAATCGCGAATTTTATATTTTCACGCGACAAACAATGCAACTTTCATTTCGATTCCGTATTCATATTGCAATTTCTATATTGCGCGTAATCCCTCGTTGTTTGTTTATCGAACCCCTTGTTAGAGTGCGGGGCATTAATAAATTGACCATTAACAGATCGTGATATTTTCGGAAAAATATTCCACACGCGAACAACTTGCACAACTCGAAATCCTGCTTTATTACGTCCGGATGTAACTTTAATATTTTTGCAATTTTCGTTCGCAATCATATGTTTAACGAATTCAATCAACAAAAATGTGTTTCGCATAAAAGTGACAAGCGAGCTCCATTCAGTCAGTGTTTGCACATTATCACGTGACCATTATATGTACACTCGATAGGTATTTTTATTCCATAGAATCCGGTATCGGAAAAGAGTTATTTCAAAATCCCGCAAATTGATCTTTGCACATTTTTAAACGCGAGATATTCGTGCAGGTCAATCGAATAAAATGTAAAATAATGTTCATTATTTAGATAATATTGAATTTATGAAGAATTCGAAGTTCAATAATAGAAAAGCGTAAAAAATCAAATAAGAACACAGTCAGTTTTGAAAAAAGATTCCGCTGTTTAATTGAATAGTTCTGAGTATATACAGGGTTTCCCAGCTAACTTGACCATCTTGAACATCTTTGTTGTTTTTAAAGATACGTCAATTGTCTGAAGGACAAAGTTGAATGGTAAAATGGGGCTCATACAATACCAAAATAATTGTTGTTTTTATGTAATTTTTTTTAGAGATACGAAGCTCACCATTTTTTTAAATGGAATGAGGTGTTTTTTAATACAACAAACAATGCAGCTAGACATCGGTAGACATCAATGGACTGGTTATAAAAAAGTACTGACCTATGTATGTCGAAAAGTTAGTAAGGTGAAGTGCCCTATGCCAGGACAGCATGTTTTCTATTTTACATTTTATCACTTTAAATAAACAAAAACAATTTCTTAAGAGTTTTAACATACAGTTCAGAGTTTGTGAAGTAATTTAAAATAAAAAAATCATTGTTTAGGTTAATATCTTAATTGTATTAACAAGAATAATTCAAACCTATAGTTGGACATATTAAATCCAATCTGAGCTAGTACCTGAACAGAAGTAAAGCCTATATCGGGACAAATTCAATTTACGAGTTGTTCGAGCGAACATAACCTAAAACGTTGGTTGGTGGCGCTGTTGCGCATGACGAATAGAAGATGCTTTGCGTAATATGTAGTATTCTTATCATAGATTATAGTATTGTGTTATTTCACCAAATATATATTTATTTTCATTTACTGTTTTACTAAAACTTGTCATAATACAACTTTTAAGGTTAGGTAGTAATACTGATAGATTTAAGGTGTAAACACAAAGTATTATTAACGTCACAACCGGAATACATGTTCTACATACGTTATTCAAGCTAATAGAAGACTAATTATACGTACATGTAGTTAAATAATTTGCAAACAATGCGTTGATTTTATTCACAAACACGTGTCCGGCTTCAGGCGTAAGCGCATTGCGTATAAGCTTAGAGTGGGACAGCTACTGTCATCGCGTCCCAGTATGGAGTACTTATATTTGAAAACAGTACTAATCTTGGACATCTAATATTTGGATTAATACTTATTATTTACGTTAAGCTTGATTGCCAAGTTATTTTAAAATATCAATATTATTATGCGTGATAATTATTTTTTGTCTGAGGGCTTAAATTATATCTTTTTTTCTAACAAAAGTTCGAACTATAAATGCACATGATTCGCATGTAAAAAGACTATTTTGTATACTGTTTTCAGATGAACTTTGAATTCATTTTTAAATTTCAATTGATGTCTTAATGAAATAATATTCACACCTACTTGTAGCTAAGTCCTCAGAATATATAATATAATTATTTAATCTCTTAATTACTGATTTTACTATGAAAATTCAATTGTCCAGATTTAGGTATCACTTTTGGACTGTCCAGACTTAGGGCACTTCACCTTAGTTCAGGAGATATTTCAATTTAAATAACTCTAAAACACCATTACTGTCGTACTAAGACGTTACACTAGTAAATAAACGCTAATGGCTTAGTACGACAGTAATGGTGTTTTAGAATTATTTAAATTTAAATATCTCCTGAATTACTAACTTTTCGACATACTTTTCGTTAGTACTTTTTTATAACGAATGTCCAGCTGCATCGATTGATGTATTAAAAAATACCTCATTCCATTTAAAATAAATGAAGGTGACCTTCACACATCTCTAAAAAAATTACATAAAAACAAAAATTTTTCTTGTATCGTACGAGCCCCATTTTACCATTCAACTTTGTCCTTCAGACATTTGACGTATCTTTAAAAACAGCAAAGATATTCACGGTGGTCAAGTTAGCTGGGACACCCAGTATATGTGTGTGTGTTATTGCGGATTATCTAATACTTTAAATGCAATAAATCAATCCTTGAACAATCAAATTTCTACATGAAGATATTGTTTGTCATTGTATCTTATAATTATACTGGGTGCTTCTTTATTTTGCGCAGTAGTGTAATGTTCTATTACTCGGAAAACGTTTCTGATCCTTCTTACCTCGTATCAGCAGGGCCACGAGCATGACGTAGGGGAAAAGGGCGGTGAAGTAGACGATCTTCCCGATGGACTGGACACCTCGCATCAGGCACAGGCAGCAGATTATCCAGGCCAGGGTGAGACATCCTAACAATTCCCATCTTATGCCTCCGAAATTTTCCCACGTGGCTCCGCGCAAGCCCAGGACGTAGTCGCTGTATTCGATCAACGATAACATCCGATCGCGATTACATGTTTTACCTTTCTTCGCGACTTTCTCGCTTATCGTCTCTAGATATCCGGCCCCGCGCGCGCGCGGATACAGGAAAGCCTGTTCTCGTCATCCGATTAGAGTGCTACGTGGTGTTAAGCCCACGAGAACGAAACGATATCGGAGTCTCGGATAAAATAGTTACAATAACGAAGGGAAAGGAAATGCATCCGATTATAAAAATACTTCCGATTGGTTTCCTCTAGGTACATTAATATTTAGGTGCGAGAGTCTCTTGAAGAATTGACTTGAAGAATTTCGGAGATTTCTGAGATCTCGCTGGCAGGAAATCTTATTTTGAAAATCTGTGTATTTTAGATTGCAGGATTTGATCGGCTATTAAAGTAACATTGTACTTTGTACCTTGGACATACTATCGATTCGAAGTGAATTGAATTGAGTGAAATCGAATGAATATTAATTCTATTAATTTAATGTTTCAGCTTGCAGTATAAATTCTCTTTGATGTTAGAATGCATAAAATGCATAGAATCCGTTGTCTAGTTACAAGTTACTCAGTATAAACAACCGTGGCACTGATCAAAATTTATCAACAGACGGTTTATCAACAGATGATTTAATCGTTATCGCGATTGCATCCGGTTTGAATTTCAATAGAACCAGCAAACGAACGTAAATCGTGTTGATAAAAATTTGTTTGATACTATGATATAGACAGGCACTAACGATAATTTAAGTGCGCGTGTTAGCAGCATGATGATAGGCTTACAGTAATCAAACATTGAGAAGTTGGAGAGATTACTTGAAATAATCACTAACCAGACTGAAACTACAGGTTTGCACTTGAGTATTATCACGAATGAAAAGACATTACTGCTATTAATTTGTATCGAAGACATTGTATTGCATTGTAGCGACACAAATATTTGTTCCTTCGTTCGGGTTTGGATAAATCACATTTACTTCCAAGACTCATCAAATGATGTTCACCAAAACGTCCAAAGTCTAACGATACTGTCAAGACACTCGAATTTTTGTATAATCCCCGAAATCTCCAAGTATTTTCAAAATCTTCCGAGCTGTCGTGTACTTTTAAATGCTCTTTTTTGTGAATCCGAAACTGTACACGATGAAATTGCTTCGATCGAATAAATTCGTTCCAGATAAGCGTGGTGCTATGATACTGTTCACATAAGTATTGTTTCAAACGTAGTTGAAAATACTTCCGTCTCTTGGCGAAAATTGTTGAAAGATGAAAAAAGTCCTGGATTTTATTAATGACTCGATGCACTATCCAAAAGATGGCAAAGTAAGAAACTCTCGCGAACAGAATTCTGGAAATAGTCCAGCATCGCAGCGCTTGTACTCATAGTAATGTCCTTACGTTTATGCGAATAACTACAATGTAGTTTGATAACAAACTGTGTGCATTTGCATCTAGGACGCTACTGGGATCCTCCTAGCTGAAGAACCGGGAGAAAATATCTTTCTCGTATACATTTTACAATTTTGATTCTGCATTGATGGTTGCCAAAATATTAAGTAGCAAACTAAATCCTTCCCAACTCTGTTGAATCTAATGGTATCTGACTCCCGTTCTAGTGCTTATGAATAGACTGCGGATCTTTATGCAAACTAAAGATTCTCTGCACCGAATGCAAGCAATAGAAACCAAACTGATTGTTATGATTTTGATAGAGGAGAAATTGTACATTGACATCTTCCATTTAATCTACTAAAGGGTATAGCTAAAGGATAAGCATGTGCCAGCGGCCCTCGCTCCGATTTTCCTGATTCCTGTCTTAAAACATCGTTTTATGTCTAAAAAAACATTGTGTAAAATTTCAAATGTCCACCCCCACCGATAGGGGTGATATTGAGGTAAAAAATTCCCCCGCACTTAAATGCAATTTGAGCTAAAACGAGAAAAGACATCGACATGGGATAAACGGCAAATAAAAGATATGGATACACTCTATATTTCAGATTTTTTTCAGAATTTTTTGCTAATTATTTATAGTTGAAAATAATTAATTAATTTTTTGGGAATTTTTTTAACTATCTTCCCCTGGGTTGACACCTACCAAAAAATTCTAAAATATTGCTATGATTCTAACCTATTTTGTAAAAAAATCTCAGAAGTGTCCGTTTGGTGGAACAGTGCCAAAAAAAATAAAGTATGCCGGCGAACGCTCGGTTTGATCAGTAACGACGCAGCGACCGATTCCCCTTGCGGCGGCTAGTGACGGGAGCGAACGGGAAGTCGGCGCTTGTACGGAAAAGCTGATACATGTAAAAATGCGACTAAATCTTCTAATACATGATTACAGTTAGAAGTCTAAACAATTATATTCTAGACAATAAAAATCGTTTAGTTTATAAATACATATAAAAAAAAGAAAAGAACAAGAAAAGCGCCGACTTCCCGTTCGCTCCCGTCACTAGCCGCCGCAAGGGGAATCGGTCGCTGCGTCGTTACTGATCAAACCGAGCGTTCGCCGGCATACTTTATTTTTTGTGACACTGTTCCACCAAACGGACACTTCTGAGATTTTTTTACAAAATAGGTTAGAATCATAGCAATATTTTAGAATTTTTTGGTAGGTGTCAACCTAGGGGAAGATAGTTACAAAAATTCCCAAAAAATTAATTAATTATTTTCAACTATAAATAATTAGCAAAAAATTCTGAAAAAATCTGAAATATAGAGTGTATCTATATCTTTTATTTGCCGTTTATCCCATGTCGATATCTTTTCCCGTTTTAGCGCAAATTGCATTTAAGTGCGGGGGAATTTACCTCAATATCACCCCTATCGGTGGGAGTAGACATTTGAAATTTTACACAATGTTTTTTTAGACATAACACGATGTTTTAAGACAGGAATCAGGAAAATCGGAGCGGGGGCCGCTGGCCCATGCTTATCCGGCTATACCCTTTTCCTATAAATGCATAAAGATCCGCAGTATGATATATGTTAAAAAAAGAATGGAAGAGTATCGTTTACGATACGATCTAGCATACTTAAAATATTCCTCAGAAGACAGCACCTGGGTGTAAAGCTGGCGAAGCGGCACGACGGAGGTACCATTGAAGCAGGAAGTGACGTTCCCGCCGTCGAGATAATCGAAACTTTTGCAGACCACGTCGATGGACATGCAGGTTTTGTTGTAGAATATCGTCTGACGGTCGTTATTCTGGCAATCTGTCTGTTGTAGGCCGCTGTAACAATCTGTCGGAGGAGGTTATGGGTTTTCGCGACGTACATTCAATATCGTTGTACCGGTTATGCGGTAATGAGAAGGAAACATCGGACCGCTCGAAAAGCTATCGTCTATTCGAACGAAATAGCTGCCGTTTATAGTATACGAGATCTCGTAGAGAGCCAAGAGTTCGATTTTACAAGGGATAATGTTGCTTATGTATCTCCTCATAGCCACTTCGTTGCCAACGCCGGGAAACGAGACTAATTACGTTCACGCTGTTTCGTTCCGCCTCCCATTCGTTTTAGTGATACTTCGATCCCTGTAACGACCAGTTCGCTCGCTACTCAATGCCATGGCGATGGGACAATGCTCAGCTATTTTTACCATTACAGAACTCTGCGCACACCTGCTGAATTTCATACATTAACACTAAATCTACCTCGAGGGGTCAAATCACCCATTTTAGATTTTTCATTTGACAATTATTCCATGTGGGAATTTATTGAATATATTTTTTGACTCCAGTATATATTACGGTAAAAATCGCAAAAAATATAAATAAATTTAATCTCGCTCGCTGTTGTGACCCGTAAGCTACCTCCATTTGAATCCCGAAACAATGGACTCTGCGATCGATCTCCGGCAATCGCGTAACACCGCGTTCGCCGAATCGGCGTCTATTTGGGGACCCAAATAGATTCCCAAGATGGGACCAGTAGATTCTTCCCGATTTTTAGGTAAAATAAAAATAAAAGGAGATCAACGTTGAGCTCAAAGAAGCAGATACGAAAATATATGAAATAAAATTGATGCATAAACAAACGAGAGAATATTTCCAGTTGAATAACTGAATAATAATTGCAGAAAGTTTAATAGCGTAATAATACTCGATGGATTTGTGATTTTCTACGAAACTTCGATGTTCAGGTATTTCAAAGCAATCAAGAACCAGTTAAAGCAGGCAAACATGCCTCTAGTTATTACACATGTGAAAGATACGCAGTTTGATTAAAAAGGAACGGTGCTATAGTTGATAATAACGCAAACAAAACTCCGTTGAATTATTAAATGCATAATTGAAGTTGTTGGCAGCGTTTCGACGACTGTTAATCTCCTCTGTCCATTTAGTCGCAATAATACCGTAGTAATTTAACATTTCACAATTTATTGTGTTATTTGTACATTAAATTACTGCGGAAATTGATGGCGAGGAAGGCAGTAATGTAACGATAACAGAAAAAAGCAATATTATTCGATGTCCGCGTGTAATGCCGTTATGCATGAAACATATTATCGTTGAAACTAAAATAGAGAAAGCGATAATGCAATAACACCGAAATTACGTCGATATTAACGACCGAATTGAATGCCAGCCTACTCGATACTTTACAACGACGGAGACTTATTTATTTAAAAAATCAACTGGTACACAGTGGTACAATGTCTAATTCTAGCTGGACAAAAATAATTTTTCTCAATTATTGAAAAACATATTTAATTGAGAAAATATATTATTAGACATACTGAACTAAATAATTCTAACATTATATCTCATTATTTCCATTTTTTATCCATTAACAACTAGTTGAATGTTCCGAAACTGCGGTGACTTTTTGTGTCGTGCATTGAAAAATGAAAAGTAAGTACATATTAAACTAATTTATATTTTCTCGTTTTAGTTTAAAACTAAAAGGAGGAAGTAAATAAAATAAACTATAATCGAAAGCGTTTCTTTTATGAATGAGTTAATAAAGTGAGATTATACTTTGACTCAAGCATACTCAAGCTGCAATATTTTTGTATATTTTATCTATATGAATTACCTAACAATGTCGAAGAAAAACTAGCTGCTACAACCTGCTACTTATTGAGAAATCCGATCCGATTAAATCGCTTAATTATAGTTTGTAATACGAATATTATATGTAATTAAGTTACTGTAATTATAATTTTTAAAAAGAGTGATCATATTAAAGTCATTTTCTTATATTCACAGACTTTACCTTCTATAAGTCAGAAATATATAAATATAAGAAAAATATCAGTTTGCTATCATTTTTATGTTTAATTCCTTTATAACAAAAAAATAAATGTCATAATTGGAATTATCAAGTATCAAGAGGATATAAATTATTCAAAAATAATTTTGTCCACCTAAAATCGAAACATTTACTACTGTGTGGTATAGACCAGGCAAATTTTCGAAAATAATCAAGCTTCCACGATGTGTGTGCAAAGCTTAATCAATTTCGCTAACCTTTCAATATTCCGGGATATATCCACCGAACCACCACGATTCCATCGTATCTGAAAAATCTCGATCATTTTAATTACATTCATAATTGAAGCTTTCAAGGGCTGCCCTCCTCTTTATTTTTCATTAAAAATTTTTATTGCTCGCTTCGCCGGGGGATTCATGGGGCATGGTTACTGTAATAATATTTCGTTTACCCCGATTGCTTGAACTCCTGCCAACATCTGCGAAAACCTTACTTCAAAGCAATGATTGCCAACAATCTTGGGAACCTTACTTTCCTGATATCTCGCGGTATCTCTGGAGCTTTTCCTCCCACGAAAATATGTAAAAATCGAGTTCGATGCTACTTGAACTCACCCGTGCTGGAAATCCGGGAGCTTTAACAGCGTTAGGACTTTAATGGATGACCCTCCATCAACTTTATCGACGGTTTTTAGAACACCCTCCCTCCCCCTGGACATTCTCAATTATTACCGTAACAGCAACGATTGATCTATCTAAAAAGGAAGATTTTACCCCCACCGAAGCAGCTTGAGTGTCACTTAATTGATCCTTCAACAGGTGTCGAGCATCATTCCTAGAATTTATCTGGTTGTCTCAAAAGTTTCTTTCGGAATGTGTCCCTTAAATGTTGCTAAAGAAATACTAACATGAATTTGCATTACGTGCATGAATCGAAAGCCAACTTTTGGGACAACCTAATATTTATTTAACAATATTAACGGAACACATTCCGAAAGAAACTTCTGGTACAACTTAAGGGAGTAGTCTACCCGATGGTTACAACTAGAATCTTACTAGAATCTTACTAGAAAACATGGGTTTGCGCGCTTCGGTTGTTTGACCTTATTTGAGCAAATTTTGGGCTGGGTGAGGGCTCATTCTAAAGAGGAAGGTTCATCACACTGCGCTCTGGTCATGAGGTCAACGAGATTATGTTTAATATGTATAATATAAGGGCCCAAAGTAGAGAAAAAATCTTGGAAAAAACCCGCAGGTTTCAATGCATTTTTCTGTCTCTAAAAGACTTTTTGACTGCTCAGATGACCAGAGCGCAGTGTGGTGAACCATCCTCTTTAGAATGAGCCCTCACTCAGCCAAAAATTTGCTGATATAAGGTCAAACAACCGAAGCGCGTAAACGCATTTTTTCGACCCAGAATCTAGTAGGATTCTAGTAAATTAGCAAATAACTAGTCAAATAAGAAATCCTACTAGATTTTGGGTCGAAAATATGGGTTTGCGGGAAAACAAATGCTGACCTTATTTCAGCAAATTGTAGGCTGGGTGAGGGCTCATTGTAAAGAGGAAGGTTTGACGATATTCGCTCAGGTCATTAGGGCAGTCAAAAAGTCTTTCAGAGACAGAAAAATGCATTGAAACCTGCGGGTTTTTTTTCCTAGATTTTTTCTCTACTTTGGGCCTTCATATTATTAGATATAAACATAATCTCGTTAGCCTAATGACCTGAGCGAATATCGTCACACCTTCCTCTTTAGAATGAGCCCTCAACCAGCCCACAATTTGCTGAAATAAGGACAGCATTTGTTTTCCCGCAAACCCATGTTTTCTAGTAAGATTCTAGTAAGATTCTAGTTGTAACCAGCGGGTAGACTACCCCCTTAATACTAATTCGGCAAAGCGTAGAATAATTCTACTGTTGAACAAGTATTACTCGAGATCAGAGTTGGGCAGTATTTAAATCAAAACGTATCTAAATCCAGATCCAACTAAAAGATACGTAACTAAGTTCCGTGATCTTAAGGTTCGGATCCAAAAGGATCTTGTATCCGAAGTTGAATTAGATAATTTCATATCCGAAGCAGAAGGATCCGAAGCTACGGATCCATTTTACCACGTTTTTTTTAACTAGTTAAATATCTAATTCAAAGATCCTTTCGGATCCTTCAAGATCCTTTCGGATCCTCCAAGATCCTTTCGACCAGCTCGAGGCTTGAATGAACACGTTCCGAGGCCCGAGGGTCGGGCCCCGAGGCCTGAGCCCAGAATACAATAGAAGTACAATAAACACGGCCGGGGGATTGCCCGGCCGTGTTTATTGCACCACATGGCCAAGGCGCCCCAGCCAACTCGTCGCTTCGTCGCCATAGCACCGATGATGCAGCAAAATTTTGATTTAGATACATTTTACCACGTTTTTTCAAAGATATCTTCACATATAAAGGTAGTAAGAAGTGGCCGAATTCTATCGCGTTTAGACTTTTTCTAATCGGAAGAACGCCACGAATTGGCCCGTGCCACTTTCGTGAGGGCATTACGAAAAATGAACAAGTTCAGCATGCACTTGTCAGGGGTATCATGTCGAGCTACCTGGCTGGCCAGGGGATGGCCCGGTCGTGTTTATTGCACCACTTGGCCAAGGCGCCCCAGCCAACTCGTCGCTTCGTCGTCCAGCACCGATGATGGAGCAAAATTTTGAATTAGATAGATTTTCAAAGATATCTTCACATATAAAGGCAGTAAGCAGTGGCCGAATTCTATCGCGTTTAGACTTTTTTTAATCGGAAGAACGCCACGAATTGGCCCGTGCCACTTTCGTGAGGGCATTACGAAAAATGAACAAGTTCAGCATGCACGTGTCAGGGGTATCATGCCGATCTACCTGGCTGGCCAGGGGATGGCCCGGCCGTGTTTATTGTACTTCTATTGTATTCTGGGCTCAGGCCTCGGGGCCCGACCCTCGGGCCTCGGAACGTGTTCATTCAAGCCTCGAGCTGGTCAAAAGGATCTTGGAGGATCCGAAAGGATCTTGAAGGATCCGAAAGGATCTTTGAATTAGATATTTAACTAGTTAAAAATGGATCCGTAGCTTCGGATCCTTCTGCTTCGGATATGAAATTATCTAATTCAACTTCGGATACAAGTTACTTTTTATCTTTATCTTGGAGTAACTAATTCAAAATTTTCTATCTATGATCCGTGATCCGAAATTTGTATCTAATTAAATTTTTTGCCCAACTCTGCTCGAGATGTTTTAAATTAGACTTACTCGAGAATTTCGCATATTTTCATTTCGCCCCCGACGATTGTGCTCCGGCAGACATAAACCGTACGTTGAAGTGAAATCTACGAAACACTCAGAAATTGAAGCATAACATCGCGCTCGCGTAGAAACCCGCCAATAAATTCGCCCGCGCAATGTTCGCTTGTTCTACAAAGAAATTGAATTTCGAAGAAACGAATCCTCCCTCCCACGGTTTCAATCGTTTAAGATCAGTTCCGGGAACACTGTTGAATTTTATCGCCGACAATAAACTGTGCAATGTGACATCGTAATATGTGTCGCCGCGTACGCAACGAGAGAAAAGAGCTCGCGAGGAACAGGTCGTCGGATGTAGTTACAAAAGGAAAGTTAATAATAAAAAAATAATTCTGCCACTTTGTACTCACTGTTGGAGTTGAACTCGTTGTCGCAATAGGCCCAGCCGAGCCTTGGCATAAACGAGGCGAAAATGTAGAAGAGCGTCCACGCTACGATCACCATGTAGTAGACCAACACCAACAAAATGACGGCCAAGGTGCAGTAGCCCAGGCCTTGGAACGCCGGCGCCATGCGTGTGAACGCCTCGTTGGGACCGAGGCCGGAATACTGTCCGATTGCAAGCTCCAGAAAAAATATTGGCAATCCCATTGTTATCAACATTAATACGAACGGTATCAAGAAGGCGCCTAGAAACAAAGAGCAACGTTAAATAGAGCTTGGTAACGCTAAAAATTCTTCTGTTCGCCCTCGGCCAGTTGAATTCCTCAAAAAAAAGCATGCGTTTCCAAAAGTACATTGAAGCGAAACTCTATCAAGCATTTAGAAATTCTCCGTTAATCTACATACTGGACTTACAAAAGATAAAATTTCAATTTCGATCGCCTCGAGCTCCAACGAAACGTAGGGTAAACTGTACTATTGCTGGCACAGCACTAGTTATTGGCACTTTTGATTTAAACGGCAAATATTAAGAATTCCTGGTACAGAAAATCATTTTACATTGCTTCTTATTTATATTTCAAAGCAACGTTGTAAGTTTTCATAACAGAGTTCCACATATGGCCGTTAGCAACGCTGGAGGACAATCAGTAAGACCGACGGATGAGCACAGTGCAGTGTAAATAGTGTTTCGTTAAAATTTTCGTTACAAGTAAACTTTATCGCTGTATAACTTAATTTCGGACTGTACTACAGATGTAATAAGTGCGTATATGATTAATTATAAATAAAATAACCTATTTAACCTTTACTTCTTACTGTTTATCAGACATAACCTCAAATTTTCAGGTACCAACGAATCGTTCATTTATTTGTATGAAAGTTTAATTAATTGGCACCTCTGCCAATTACTAGATATACTGTTTTGGATTTTTTTTAATATTCGGAAGATTAATGCTTTGAATCATTAAAACAAATTAGAAATATGACTTTAATTCGTTGAAAGAAGTCTTATTATCAATTCTTGGCACTGCCAATCATTGTACATTGAAGGGGCCAATCACTATAGGATAATAAGGTGCCAATCATTGCAATGGACATCAGAGAGTCAATCGTTGTACTATTTATTTACCTACTTGTGCAAATCACTCATATTCTTATACGTGACGAGAATTTCGTAGTCATTACTTGAAGCTGTTAGCATTTTTAATTTGTTTTATCTGTTTGTGTATTTAGGAAGGGCTGCAGTAGAAAGAAAGAAGCCCAAGATCGTATTCGAAATGATCGTTCCACCATGTACACCATATACAGAGCTTCTCTTAAATAAACAAAAATAAATTATTTCAAATTTACACAAGAGGAAGATTCACCACAAAAGGAAGAGTTGAATCGGATAACTCATGTGAACCTTAAAATATTTTTCTGTTTTTTCTTTGAGCATTATCTTCGTCTCTTAAGTTATATCTACATATTAAGCTGATGATATTAGTTCAGACGTAAATTATTCATTCTGCAGAATTTAAACCTACATGCAGTACAAACTATTCTCATTATTCATCTTTATTTAATTAATAATTCCTATTCAGTTCTTCAGTGCCAATAACTGATACATGTTGTGCCAATAACTGTACCAAATGTGCCAATGATTGTACTATCTGTCTTACGATTGTTATTCAATGAATATATTTTATAATAAAAGATTTATAACTCTAAAAACTGTTTGATTTTGTAAAAAAATGTCTATTAACTTATAACAATATCAAGTTAAGCTCGTTTAAACGTCACAAAAAAAGATAAAAGGATTTTTACTAAGATTTTGGCTTAAGGTGCCAATCATTGTACAGTTTCCCCTATAAGCTTAGCAAAGTCTTAAATAATTATTAATCTGATGAACTGAATTGAAATGCCCGGAACAAAGTTGCACCGTGGTGAGCAGGATTGAGAGAAACGTCCACGAGTCCGATAAACAGATTTCGCCGAGCACTAGCGACCAGACCGCGATAAGTAATTATATACGGTAAATTCGTTTCGCGCAGTGCAGTCGCGGATTAATTGAAATTTATCAAGACCCCTCTGTGCCTGATTAACGGGACGAAATACGGGGCTGAAGCGGCGGGGAAGGTTAAAACGGCGTTGTGCCCTTCTCGTTTCCAATCTTTCATTAGTGGCTGACCCGGCGAAACAATGAAGCCCGGCCCGCGTAAATAGAAGAAAAAACATGAAACAAGGACCGGGGGAAGTAAAATAGAATAATTAAAAGCCAAGTGTTCGGAACACGAGGGGTCGCCTCTCTTTCGACATTTCGCAAATAAACCCGACGAGGCGACGCGACGCGGGGAGAGGCGAGGCGAGGCGAGACGAGGGTAGTATCAACAGGCATAACCGCACACGCAGGCCAGGAAAGATTTATTAAATTTCCCGAACGCGCTCGGTCGCAAGCTGCCAAACTACGCTTAATTATTCGAATTAACCATTTCGTCACGTGGGGCTCCACGGCTCGCGTTCCGACGCGCGCTCGCACACGTTTATACACTCGTTTCATCCTTTCCTGTCGCGTTGTCCGTTCGCTATTTTTTCCTCCCCCGCTCGCACGCTGCTCTGCTGTTCTCATGAAAACGCCCTCGTGGACGAGAATAAATCATTCCCCGCGTAATCCGGTAGTTCGTTTGCCGCCCAGCCCGGTTACTGTATGTTTAGCGAACTCGACCGGACGTTTTTCTCGTGGGCCCAGTTTGCGCGGGGTTTGCACACGTGTACACACCGCGTACACATCTCCCTCTCCGTGTGTACATACACGCCGTGTACAGGCCGTCGACACATACGTACCGCCGCCATTACGATATACAAGGTAAGGGAAACGCCAAACATTGCCAATGCCAACGGCATACCCGATGCAGGATAGAACAAACTCGATAGGGTTGGCCCAGCTACCCCGTTCTGGATCCTGCGGCAGCTCCACCATGGCGCCGCCGACTCCCAGTGAAACCCTTTTCGCCTGCCAATAACACGAGTTCAACGTCATATTTGCGTCGTCATATCAATTATCACGGTTCCTTCTGAAAGGTACCAAGCCTCGGAAATCACCGGGACCCACACCTACCCCCTCCACAAAATCATACAAGAGTATAGGATGGGACACTTCACGTTTCTTCGTGTTCCCACACGATATCGGGCGAAAATGTACGTTCAATGTATGTATGTACATTGATCGATTCGATTGTAATCCTCGGTTAAATGTCCACGACGAATTGAATTTTTTTAAGCACGTTTTCCCATCTCCGAATAGCCTCCTCTCTTCTGTTCCTCTCATTGTTCTGAATTGTAGCACGATCATTTTTAGTGGCGCCTCAGAGACGCCGTTCGAGTGCAAAAGGTTAATAGTCCGGTCCGGTGTAATCGCTTTTGAAGCATTGGTTACAATCAGTATGGCGCGCGTCGCACAGTGGGGTATTTGGCCCGAAAAAGTGGAAAAAATTCAATTTCTAAATTTTTGCGTATGGCATAAAATTTTTGTTGTTCGTTGTAGTTAAAGGTCTGCAGAATAAGGCTGCAATATTATTTTTTCTATTTGTACACCCGTGAAGTAGTAAACTTCATCGAAGGTCGAGAGATTTTAAGGCGCGCTTGGCGTTCTTAAACAGTCTCTAAGACAGCGTCTGTTCATTGGCGATTTTCATGTGTTTGAAGGGAAACTCTGTACATTCTTGTATTACAAAAGTTGTTCAGGTAGGTATACAGAGCACTTTCGCATAGATTTTATTTTCTTATCATCTAAATTAGTATAGTTATTAATATTTGAATATTACCAATCATTCTGTAAGCTTTTTAAAAATTACAAAACTTTATTGACAATTTTATTATAGTATAAAGCCGTATTGAGTGCTCTTTTTGGTGTCATTACATTCGGTAAAGATTCGTGATTATAAGCCAACAAAGTTTGATTCCGGATATGTCCGGATTCAAATTTTATAGCTAATTTAGAATTAAGTGTTTAGCAGCGTTTCGCGTACGCGTACGTTCGGCTACGCTTGGCCTCAAATGAAGAAGAAACATTATCCGAGGAAGAAATTTCTTATGTATTTTCCGATGAAAATTAATGGTAATCATTTTAAAATATTTTTATAATATACCGGGTGAGTCATTTAACGTGAAACAGACGTATATCTGGGAAATGAAGCTATTTTGGAGAAAAATGTTTCAGACAAAAGTTGTATGGTTTAGAGGGGGGCATAAAATGGTGTCATTGATTTGACCTTGGATAGTCGTTTGAAAATCACGTGAAGGTCATCTTCCATTTCTTAAATAGAACTCCCTATTTTTTGTTGCATATTCTTGTAGCTTGTTTTGACAGCTTTCCAAAGCACTGTATTAAAATATTTTTTTCTTAAATATTTTTCAAGTTATAATAGTGCAAATATTCCACTATCGCCTGGCTTTTTCAGGGGTTCTCGATAACCTGAGGAAAAAATGTTTCGAACAAAAGAGGAACAGTATACAGACGTCTACAAATTTCAATACATAAAAGTTAAAAAAAAATTTTTTTTTCAAAAAATTGAGGTAAATTTGATATTTCAAATACTAAAATGTATTTTGGATTTCATAATGTTGTAGCTGATCTTAAGGCGAATCCAACGATATATAATATTATAACCTTGAGCGTATAAATAACGCTACAATAGTTTTTTCCACTTTTTCAGGCCAAATACCCCACTGTGCGTCGCCCCTGAAGAGTTGATTTCTCGAAAATTGCGTAGATTTTCGAAATGAAACGCACAGCCATTGTAGCCGGGACGAGTCAACTAAAAAATTTCGATAAATCTCGAGAATCCATAAACTCTCGAGAACGCCGAAATTTTCAAGAACCCGATCAAAGGCCTTCCCGTACCCGACGGGGTTTCTCGCACAGGTTCTAACCGGAACCCGATTGTCCGATGGGCACGCAGCGCCCACCGGAAGAACATGAAGGAGACGACGCCTCGGTCTGACAATATGATGCTGTGCTCCTCTGTGGGACAATACGAACGGCGAACCTAATGCGGACAATGGGAATGTAAACGCGCCATGGAGGACCGGCCAAGGTATTTACGTAACAAGATTAAGGGAACGGCTCTCGAATCGAGCCAATTTATCTCGAAAGTCTAACGGCACGAGCATTGCTCGCTTAATCTACTCGCGCTAGAACCCGCGGACAGATAAGATCCGCCGAACGCTGTTCTTTTCCGTACAACATTGTTGCCATTGTTCCGAGGCGGTGCATCGTCGCACGCGAGCACGATTATGATGTTCGCCGGCCGAGGGATTCGCGGGAACAGGTTGCACCGGGTTGCACAACACCGGTTTAATAGCTGAAGAGTTTAATGCCTACCGTTGTCAGTCCAATGATCGGTTTTTATCGTATATTGGGTAATTCCGTGAATAACGCGAATTTTCATTCGTGTTTCTGAAAACTGGAATGTGAACAAATGACTACAGTCACCAAGCTTCTGTATTAATGATGTTTTGAGAACGACGATGATTTCACTATTTATTAGTACGTACTGTTAAAATAGTTTGTACGAATTCAAATTGTCGGAGAGATATTTAAAACACGGATTGTTCAATGATCGTGAATTAATTTATATTTGTCGCGCAATTATTCGTTGCGACTAATAGGTCTGCATTAGTCATAGTTTACTGATAAGGCAGTCGAGAGTGTCATTTTCATTCTTCGCCTATGTCACGTAAAAAATTTACTTCGTACGAAGTTCAATAAAGATATAGAATTATATTTAATTAAGAATTATCTCCACTGAACGCAACATCGCTCAGCAATTTATATAATTAAATGCAACCTCATGTATGGTAAGCTAGTATGTAACACTTTGGTGCTGGGCGCCAGTAACGCGCGCATTAAATAAACGTCGCTGATCCTCTGACAGGGCTGCCAATTCGGCTCTACTAGATAATACTATTTGAAATGTAAGGCCATGCGCACACTGACAACATTTACGCGCGTGGCTATTCGATCACTGTAATCTACTTGTCACAATTGCAGAGAATAAAATAATACTGAAGTAATAGTTCAGACTTCCACCGTTACAGTAAGGTGAAGTGCCTTATGCCTGGACAGCATGTTTTTCTATTTTAAATTTTATCACTTTAAATAAACAAAAACAATTTCTTAAGAGTTTTAACATACAGTTCAGAGTTTGTAAAGTAATTTAAAATAAAAAAATCATTGTTTAGGTTAATATCTTAATTGTATTAACAAGAATAATTCAAACCTATAGTTGGACATATTAAATCCAATCTAAGCTAGTACCTGGACAGAAGTAAAGCCTATATCGGGACAAATTCAATTTACGAGTTGATCGAGCGAACATAACCTAAAACGTTGGTTGGTGGCGCTGTTGCGCATGACGAATAGAAGATGCTTTGCGTAATATGTAGTATTCTTATCATAGATTATAGTATTGTATTATTTGACCAAATATATATTTATTTTCATTTGCTGTTTTAATAAAACTTGTCATAATACAACTTTTAAGGTTAGGTAGTAATACTGATAGATTTAAGATGTAAACATAAAGTATTATTAACGTCACAATTGGAATACATTTTCTACATACGTTATTCAAGCTAACAGAAGACTAATTATACGTACATGTAGTTAAATAATTTGCAAACAATGCGTTGATTTTATTCACAAACACGTTTCCGGCTTCAGGCGTAAGCACATTGCGTATAAGCTTAGAGTGGGACAGCTACTGTCATCGCGTCCCAGTATGGAGTACTTATATTTGAAAACAGTCCTAATCTTGGACATCTAATATTTGGATTAATACTTATTATTTACGTTAAGCTTGATTGCCAATTTATTTTAAAACATCAATATTATTATGCGTGATAATTATTTTTTGTCTGAGGGCTTAAATTATATCCTTTTTTCTAACAAAAGTTCGAACTATAAATGCACACGATTCGCATGTAAATAGACTATTTTGTATACTGTTTTCAGATGAACTTTGAATTCATTTTTAAATTTCAATTGATGTCTCAATGAAATAATATTCACACCTACTTGTAGCTAAGGCCACAGAATATATAATATAATTATTTAATCTCTTAATTACTGATTTTACTATGAAAATTCAATTGTCCAGATTTACGTATCACTTTTGGACTGTCCAGACTTAGGGCACTTCACCTTACGCTGGAGCCATATCATTAACCATAGCATTTTAAATTAACAGTTATTATCAAAACATAAACACTCAAAATTCATTATCATTAATCACAAAAATTCCCAGTCTAGTTACGATAAATACGGAGCCACAAATTAATAAAAAACCACATTGTCAAATATCCGCATCGCGTGTGTAAACAGCATAGAACAAAACACGTAAACACAGGAAATCTCCGGGTCCGAATTCGACATTCCCTTCTTATCTGTGCCACGCGAATTATCAGACGACGCCAGTATCGAAAATCGAAAATGATGCGAGTTAATAGTGACCCGTTATCATCGCGGCGCGACGCCGTTTCCGGAACGCAGGAATACCGCGTCGCGTCACAGCAACTTTCCATCGGTCAGTAGTGCTGCCAGTCTTGTTTCGACCCGAAAATGGCAGAGAGTTTCGAGGCCGTGCACGATATTCGTATCACGCGTATCAAACGTCCCAGCGGACACGCGTCCATACGCGCGACACCTGACAGTCCATTGTTTGCCGATGAACGAATTTCCCGTGTCCGCGTTACGGTCGCCGTTCTCCAGTCGATGGGAAACCGGGTATAAATTAGAGCTTCTATTACTTATGTGATAGCCAGGTAAACAAACATTGTCCGAGTTATCTTGTTAGCAGACTGCGTATCTTCATGCGATATGAAAAGTGCAGGTGAAAGTCCTGCTTGTGCAGAATAAACTTGGCTCCCCAACTGGCGTAAATTTAACCGAGCACTCTGACGAATCGTGAAACAGGAGGATACTTAAAGGGGTAAGACGATGGGGTCTTTTTCAGTAGTCAAAAGCGCTAGATAAAAGATCAATCTAGACCGCGATCGCCCTCAAAAATCCTATTTTTACATTTACGAGGCGTAATTAGCATTATTCGGGAGCATAAAGCTGCGCATGTAGGTATTTTCATAAAACTGCGACAGCTACATGCTGCCGAATAATGCAAATTACGCGTTGTAAACGTAAAAATTGGACTTTTGAGGGCGATCGCGGCCAAGATAGATCTTTTATCTAGCTCTTCCGATTGATTTCTCATTATCGAGAAATAAGAAGGCGCATCCTACACCCTCGCAACTTTAGAAACGAGTGTACCCCCTTAAAACAGGAGTACTTCTACTGGTGTAAACGAAGGTTGCCTACCTTCGGAGAGGTTTCCTTAGCGTGCGTCATGGCTGGCTGCTGCAGAGGAACTCGAATCCGATGATGGCGGTGCTCCGACGTGCCGTCGAAGGCTTGGTCGTCTTCGAAACCGCGACCGTGATCGTCTGAATGGCTTCGCGACGGTTAGACAACTGTATAACGCGTCAGATATCAAGATAATCAACAGGCCCCATTATCGGGAGGCGGGTTCCGGATCCACTTAATACCCGTGGTCACAAATAAAGCGGTCTCGAGCCGGCAGAACGTGGCACGGACTCATTATTGCTCGTGGCGTCGCGTCGCTCGAGCCGAGAAAACCGCTCCCGTTGTTTCTCCCTGCTCCGACAGCCGGCCTGAACGATGCACGATAATGAAATAATTAAAAAAATGCCACGCGGAGATATCTCATCGATCGGAGATCAACGGATAGTCGCGCGCCACGATTTTATCTGGGACCGCGTGCCGCACTGCGAGAACTCGCTCGGTCATTATTCCGTCTTGATACTCTGGAAGACAAGATCAAGTTCAAGTGAATTTTCTGACAATGTAGTGATCACAGGTGTCATAGAAACAACGCACTAGGTGTTCCACCTAAACGTCCAGTACTAGACAAATTTTTATGGACTACTTCTTATCTTTCTCCCTTCTTTCTCCGAAGGAAAGGTAGGTCACTGAAACGTTCCGCGTTTCGAACAACGTATTAAGAGAGACCGGTTTAAAGCGGATTACCATATATAGGTATACTGAAAAATACGTGTACCGAGGATTGTGAAAGTCCGTTTCTTATGTAAGAGATCAAGGTGCAAGTGTATGACTGATCTTTTGAAATAGGCACGGAATTTCGGCAGCGGAACATTTGAAACGACCACACTCGGCAGACAACGATCATCTTCTTTCGAGTCCCATCGAATCATGGATGCACGATGCGCGTATCGAACGTCAATACGCCAGATAGCCGGCCAGCACACTAAACATCGTTTGATCAAATTCTGACAACGATGTTTGGACAGCTCCGACGTATTAATCAGAGCAAAACTGGCGGCGATGCGATCGATCCGCCGCTGATAAAAGGAGACCAGTGTGAGGTAGGTAAAAATTCGTGCTGGTATATCTACTCTCTCGATTGTTTAACAAAATCTGCCGAGTTTGCCGAGCAAATGATCCACTGATTTCGCTCGTAGGCTCCCCGCATCGTGGATGCGTCGTGTTTTCTTACGATCAAGTAAATACACCTTTGTTAGACGTTGATTGATCAAATTTTCAAGTAGACCACGTTGCTTTCGTTTAATATTGAAATACGATCAAAAACCGGCGCTTCGTCTACGTAAGGTAAAGGCACTAGTAGTTGACCAGGTACCAGTAGTTGACCATTTTATAGAAAAATGTAAAAAATAAGGTTTTTATAAGCTGTGCACTTTTGATGAAAGTGAATCTCGGGTGCCATGCCATCTGTTGTTTAAATTTCGGAACAATTGCATACGAAGTGAAGTATGCATAGTAATAACGGACGTCTGAATTCTTTAAGGATAGTAATATGCTGATATATCTCTATTTCTTTAACGTTTCTGTTAAGAACAGCTGTACGGTTCAGGTAAAAAAATCCATACGTTGTGAACTTTTCGCGAACGAATTATTTGCTGTTTATATTCTCACAAAGTTTTATAAGTGATAAATGCATTGTTTTTGTTATTCTAACCTGAGAAACAATAGTTTATTAGGTGGTCAAATACTGAATATCGTTTTCGAACAATTTTCAGAAGTTGACACGCGTGGTCAATTACTAACGTGACTCATTTAAATTTGTTTACGATTTATAATGCATCCATTTTACATCTACGATTGTTAGGAGTACAAAATATAATTATAAACTTTGTAGCATGCTGTGTTTTAGAGGATGACCACATGATTGCATTCACGGTCAAGTATTGCCTTTTATTGTCTCAGGGAAACTTTGTCAAGAATATTTCCTGAACAAAATAAAGAAAAAAGAAGAGATGGAACGATTAAAAAGAGAGCGCGCAGCAGAAAGGCAAATGAAGAAGGAACAAAAGGAGAGAGCTAAACAAGACAAGATGCGTCAAATGAAATTGAAGAGAGCAAAGAAAATCTTACAATTTTCTTCTGAGAGTTCAAATTCCAGTTGTGAAATGTTCGATTCTGTTGTAGAAAGTGAAGGAAATGAAGAGGTCAACGAAGACAACGAACTGTTGAATAACAATGAATGGCCTGCCTGGTTGCCTGTCGAAAAAGTTGTGAACGAACACGTAATATTTTTATATGAAGGAAAACATTTCCCTGGAAAAATTCTACGTGTAACTAAAACTAAAGCGACTATTTCATCCATGGAAATGTACGGGCGATTATGGAAGTGGCCAGAGAAGCCTGATGTGCTGGACTACGAGTGGAAGACTGTACTTTCTCATATGAATGAGCCCACGAAATCGAGCAGAACTCGCAACGTCTACTCTGTTCCTGAATTAAACTTTTTATGGAATTGATTTATTTTATTTCTTATTTTATTCTTTAATTGTAATTTGTGCTGGTAATTGTTGAAATTAAATGATACTAAAATGATTCCCAACATTATTGCTTTAACCCTCTTTCTAGTATAAGTGGTCAACTACTAACGAAGAGAAGGTCAATTACTAGATTTTTCATGTTCAAGAGTGGTCAACTTCTGAAGCAATTACTGAATTTTTAAATATGTTTCTTAAATTTGTATAAGTAAACTTTTTTTTAAAAAGTGGCCTTGTTACATAATCTAGAAGACTTAAAGAGTGTCTTCAGGCATCGACTCTCGCTATTTGATGACAGAGCAAGTGGTTACTATTGTTCGCGTGTAAAACTTCTCTTAACTGGTCAACTACTGGTGTCTTTACCTTACTCCGCCAGATGGTTCAAGCATGGAGACCGTCGAAAATCAAACGATAAAAATCGATTTTCAAAATAGCTACTTTCCATTGAGTGCAAGCAACTACGTCACCGCTGCTGCTTCGATCGACTCGGCATGATGTCGCGATAAAATAATTAAAATACGATACGCTAACGACACGTTGCGATGCAGGTTTCTGATATCTTTCGATAATCTCATTGTTCTAAATGCATTGACGGAGTACCGAACAGAGAGCCCTGAAACATCCGAATGAACAACGTTGCAGGTATATCTAAAAATAGACACGTATATTAAAATCGAACACATTATACATTTCCCGGAAACATCCCGTCGAATCGCGTGAAATAACAATGTGTTAATATGTTTCCCGTGCGTCGTGAATTGTTTAATCCCGCGAGAAACATTGTTAATTATACTGAATATATCGATAATTATCAAATTATCATAATTAATGGTTTACTCAGATGATAATTTTCCAACAAAATGTGAATATGATATACTACGCTTCAATTCAATTATTGAAGATAAATATTTTTTATTACAGGTTTTTATTATAATAAATAACCTTCGTAAGTTTGACATCTATTGCAATAACTTGAAAGTGTTTCAGGTCGAGAGTAAAATCGATTCGAGATTATAGGGGCACGGTTTTTTAATCGATTTCGAAAGTTCGATCCCGGAAGCCTGCATTTGTGATGACCTGAAGTAGAAAAGACCCGTCACGGGCAGACGCGTTGGCCGATTCTTATTCAATATCGCGCCGGCTCGGGGAATTTTCAAATTCGATTACTCGGGAATTTTCGATTACCCGTGCGACTCTATAAATCACAGACGGGATGTACAAAAAGTTCAAACGAACAAATACAGATCATTCGAAAATACCCGGCCGGTTTCTTCCAATTGTACAGTTTCCATCGGCAAGAAAAAAATTCTTTAATTAACTCGAAAAGGAAGGTACAACGCTGACACCATTATATTCATCGCGCGATAATAATTCCGGACGATTTCCCAGACGACCGCGGCGGCTGTTTGAAATTCCGAAAGTTGAATGCTGAGATGGAAGAACGTCGGAAAGGAAAAGGGGGCGTGCTGTTTTATCGCGGAAATGCTGAACGTAAAAAAAAAGAAAAAGAAGAAAGGATAGAGAAGAGAAAAAAGAAGTTTTATATCCGGGAGAACAAGCGGCGGATGATCTCGCTATCTCTCGATCGCGTATGCACGAGTATCGCGGGAAAGGGGGAACGATTTGAATGGGGAAGGTGAACAAATCTGCTCTACGAGTTCCGGATAAACGGGACGATTTGCAAACTTCTTCTCCAACGGCACACGCGGAGAGAGAGAACCCCTCGGTGATTGCGTGGCAAACAAAAGCAGCTTATCGTTTATAAAAAAAAGAAAGAAAAAGCGTCTCGGCATCTCGCAAATTTTTGAATTACAAAGTAATGCACCGTGCGATGCGTGTGTCGGGAAATATTCCGAGGATTTCCTGTTTTAACGTTCCATTCCTCTCGGGATCCTTTGTCAGTTTTATTTAGTCTTCGTAGGGTCGCGCGCGTGCTGCGCAACCAGAGGCTTTCCGTCCGCCATTGTTCTCGCGCACAAGAAATCAAACGACGACAGATTTCCACTGCGTTCTGTCGTTAATATTATGGTTATTGCCCGACTGCAGAGTTTGAAATTCTTCAAGTAAGGATCAACTTAATTTGTCGTAGTGGATACAGAAAACACTGAAAGCTCCGTAAAGAATGAAATAAGCTGAGGTAAAATTAGGGTAATATTCTTCACAGGCTTCCCACATAGTAACTCGACGCACGAAACACGGTGCCCTAACCGAGAAGGTTAATACCATAAGTAAATCACGTTCATCCTCGTCAAACGACAAACTCCGTGCATCTTAAAATATCAAAACACGTCCCGCGCAGGAGGTAATATCAGCACAGTTGCCACACACTGTGATATCGCCGCGGGAGTTACTGAATTATGCCATCCGAAAGGGGATAACTCGATGGAATAGTTTGCGAGGGACGTTTGCGCCGAATAAAACTTCCGCTCGCCAAGGAACTTCTGCGACAATGATTCCTGGACAGGCGTTCGCGTTTACTTTTCCCGCGTTTCGCATGGAAATTAGTTAATTTCGAAGCAGTCAGTCAAAAAGGTGGAGCGCGAAGCGGAAAAAAGGGAGAACGGGGGCGCACGAACGATCAAACCAGAAATTGTATTCACAGAAGCGTTATTGCGTCTCGCGAGCGTTGTAATGCGCCGACTAAAAGCGATATCTAGCACCTCTGTCAACAGACGGTGTCTGTTTATCGTTGGTCGTTTTATTGCCGGTAGTCAGTCATGACCGAGCGAAATGTTTTTCCGGATTGCGAGACGGTTCTCTCGACGCAGATCAATGCTATCGATAAATTAACCGTTATAGTTTCTGCGTCGATCCAGGCAAGCAGGAGTTACAGAAAAATTCATTTCATCTATTAACAAGGTCAATGGTCCAGGGTGTGATCTTTATTCGCCTGATTTGCGAAGGGTAGCAAAACGCGAGGTGTTGTAATTCATCTTCTACGTTCTACTACTAATAAAAAAAGCATTGATGCAGCTTTAAGAGCATCCGTACCAATGGAGAAATTTAACGTTACACCAGTCAAGTTCTTGCACTACCTCCTTTTACACGAAACAACTTAGCCGTTTTTTAGAGGCTTATAACTCGGCACTGGAGGCAGATGGAGAGATGCAATTTCGTACACTTGTCATGTCTCAATATTGACAAAACATTAATCTTCCAACATTAGAAGGTTCCGAGATATAGGACCTCAAAAATCGCTAAAATTGTCACTGACTGACTGACTAACAGGTCATCAAAACCTTTTGGGTACTTCCCATTGACCTAGAAGCTTGAAATTTGGTACATAGGTCCACCATGACAAACACTCAAAGGAATAATTATCAAAGTTTCAAATTTTACACCTTAAAGGGGTTGTATTGAAAAAAAACATTACGAAATAGGTACGTAGGATAGAACATAGCAGCATAACAAACATAGGTATACGTTTTATTAGCTTCGAAATCGCAACAAATACTGATGAAAAGAACAATCGCTCTAACGTAAACAAAAGAAACTGCACCGAGCATCGTCTATAATGGCGGGGGGCAAACGGATCCGAGCGTCGCCGGCAGAGTGTTAATCTTCGATACATTCAATTTGGATTTTGTCTTGCAGATTAGAAAAGGATTTTTTTCTTTGATCGTCGCTGCGTTGTTTATTTTTTCCCTGTCCTCTGCTTTGTCATTTGGATCTATTCATAGTGGCCTTTATCATTGGCAGTTGATATCTAAAAAAAAATCCATTAAATTTCGATTTTGCCCTTACTGTTCAGAAAAGATTTTCCCTCTGATTTCTTCTGATCGTCGCTAGTACCATCTATTACTGAAAGAACAGAATAAATAATCATCGTATCAGGGATAAGAGTAATACCTACTTGATAATTGACGAAATTTCAACAAAAATTAGTTTAAAGAGTTACATGGAGGGCTAAATTATTTAAACTTGGCCGCTACCTAACACTTTTTATGGCCATTGGTTTAAAAAGTAACGCCCAAATTTGAATAATATGCCCTTACTGTTCAGAAAAGATTTTCCCTCTGATTTCTTCTGATCGTCGCTAGTACCATCTATTACTGAAAGAACAAAATAAATAATCATCGTATCAGGGATAAGAGTAATACCTACTTGATAATTGACGAAATTTCAACAAAAATTAGTTTAAAGAGTTACATGGAGGGCTAAATTATTTAAACTTGGCCGCTACCTAACACTTTTTATGGCCATTGGTTTAAAAAGTAACGCCCAAATTTGAATAATATAGCCCTCCATGTAACTCTTTAAAAATGAAATAGCGTTCTTTTAAACTAATTTTTACAAACGCTTTTTTCAGTATTGCAAGAGGTATTTCTAGGCTAACGAACGTGGCCGTATTTTGTTTGATCTCACAACTTTTTACGGAGTCACAGGAACTTGGCTCCTGTTTACAAGATGTTTTTGTTGGGTCTGAATACGATATAGTGCCAGGTATCGAATTAGAAAATCCGAGAAGTTCGAATCGGCGGTGAGCTATTAAACGTTTGAAACGTTTTTCCGGTTTGCGAGGGCGCTGCGTGGCGGTTCCTCGAGTGCAGATGCGATCACTGCTATCGATAAATTAACCGTTAAATTCGCGGAACGCAGCAGGCCGGGCCGAAGTCGCGGCGAACTCGCACTGCGAATGAAATTAACAGAAGCGACCACGGCGGAAGGGACGCTTTTGGCAAACTTGGTAAGCTTGCGTCAGGGTCAATATAGTCCAGGACGGTGTACGGCTATCTACGGGGGGTCTATATGTATACCCGGTTTTAAGCCCGCAGTTTCAAACATTTGGGCCTGGGTGATTATATTACATACTAGTGTACAGGCGCCCGACGAGCCCCGGCCGATACGATGCACTCGAAACAGTCGACGCATCACTGGCTCTGAGGCTCCGTTTGATTTACAGCCCCGGTCATCGTTATCGAATCATTCCAGGCAGTGGCGATGCGCGATCATTCGTTTTACATTCATATTTTTCCTGCCGCCTGTCTCTCTCTCTCTCTCCCTCTCCCTCTGTCCCACGGCACTGCCACGCTCCGTGCCGGCACACGGCCTTTCAGAATTGAAAGCACGTACATGCATAGCCCGGGAACCATTGCACGCCCGGCGAAAAAGGAATTTTCGAGCCAATTCGGGTCTCGCGTCCTCCGATTCACGTGAAAAAGAATTCCCGAAACGATGTTCGCATTCTCCTGTTTCTGAAACCGGCGCGAAGGGCAACATTCATCACGGGGAAATGGTTAATTCCTCTTCGGGAAACTAAGTTATCGAATCAATCTCTTTTCATCCGACGCTTTCGCTTTCCGAGACATACTCGTTGAATATTCACAGAGCACCCGTCATTCGATTATATTTCCGAGGACATGTTTGATCATTTAATATTGGCCTGATTCGCGGCTGTTTGCCGGGAGCCGAGTGTTAAAATGTTTCAAACTGTGTTTGCGTATTTCATCATTTGTTACGAGCACAGTTCGCAACAACAACAAAATCTGAAAAAATTCTGTAAAATGTGCCTGAAGATCCAAAGTATGTTACATTTTTCTCAGAATGTTAGAACGCATCGGAGACCGGAAAAGCGCGACATCTAATTTACCCTGTAACTACCTGTAACTACCTGTAACTAGGACTGAAATTTTACTCGGAGGGGTTTTTCTTTCGAATGGTTCGATAGGCATTGGAAAACTGCTCTAAGGACGGTTTTGACCATCTAGGCCCGATTACTTTCCGAAGTATCATCCACGTTTCGACACTGATAGTAGCCACATTAACGGAGTCACGATCATCCCCAGAAATGGAGCAATCTACATTACACGCTCTCGTATCACGAATGTGAACAGTAGCGGGTATGATTCCATCGAGTTCCCGACCGAACTAGAAAATCCGAGAAGTTGCAATTAGTGCGAGTCGAGCTATTAAACGTCTCACTAATTGGATACTAATCTACCGATAAGGAAACTTCCGATAACTTCGACGGCAAGATTCAGTTCGTGTAACCACAACTTCCTTCTAGACGCATTGAAATGCTTGAAACAGAAGATATAGGTAGCATGGTAGCATTGTATCATTAGTTCCTCGCGGCCGCGTTTGTAACCCCTCTTGCTCTATCGAGCGAATTTGTCTCGTTATGCGAACACGTCCGATCGTATCTATAATTTGTAAAGCTAGTATAGCTAGCAGTTACAAACATCGGGGCGGCGAAGCATTGTGTAAAAGTGTATCATTCATAATTTGATGGCGGTCGCCGCGCGCCGCGCCGGACGCATCCACCGTTTCAATTTATTCTCCGCTTTACTTTCCTGCATTCTCGTTGCTGCCGTATTTATTTGCATAGCGTCGTTCGCGTAGGTATTATACGGCTCCACGGTAAAGCTTCTCCCGTGCTTCGGTCGGCTTTAGCTTCCCCTTGACTCTACTTGAACGGTGAAAAGCCAAATGGCACGCTCAACCGAAGAAGGACCGATCGAAAAAAAGAACGCTTTATGCGCGCCCGTATAGACCCGGTGCTTCGCCTTTTGCGATACTGTTACGCGTTAATAAAAGTACTCCGAACGATAATCGCGTCGGACCTTAGCCACGAACACGTTCCCCGGCCCGGCCCGACGATAGTTTCGCCCCGGTTACATAAAACCCTATTTGCACGACGAAACCGCCGATCTAATCAATAATTAAAAGAAAGAGTTCCAATGTTATCGTTGCTGCTTCCACCTCTCTCCCTCTCTCTTTCGCTTGCTCTGTCTCTATTTTTCTCTCTGTTATTCCCAGCCAGTTGTTACCGCTGTTTACTGCGGCCATTCCGATAGAATTCGAACGACTATTGTCTGGGAATACTGGATTAGCGAATGGGGTTCTTACCAATAGGCATGGGATGTGTGCGTTCGTGCTCCTGAACAACTGCGTGTTGGTGTACATCAAGAAGATTCGCGACACTAACATTTTTATTGTCTTTACACCCGTTACACCCCTATGTAGAGTCGACATCAATTTTACTCGCAGGAACTTGCATGTTAAATTGCTAGTTTTTACTCTTGGAGTACATTTTAGATGAAACACTTAATATGGTGGGAAACAAGACTTTTAAAAATTCTGACTGCAAACGATTAAGAGACAAGTCCAGTTTACCAAGCACAAAAAATCGAGTTTGTCAAGTAGAAGTTCGAAGCTGTGTGAATAAAAACGTTATACGTGAAACGGCATTCATGGAGTCATCTTCGGGTAGTCACATGAAGCTCTACTGTTCCTCCCTTGTCGCGGAAATCGTGAACTGTGTGGAAAATGTTGTGTCGGTAAAGTAGAAAATAACACAAAAATGGTAAGAAATTTTGGTTCAAAGCGCCAAAAATTCCGTTGGGAAATATATATTTTATACTTAGAATCCAAAATATGTTACATTTTTTCAGAATTTTAGGATCCGTCAGAGACCGGAAAATGCAGGGAAAAGCGCAGAATCTAATTTACCTTGTAACTACCCTCGCGGGAAAGCTAGAGCACCGACGAGATACTATCATCACCGACGAGATATAAGAAGAGACCTATCATCCAATGTATTTTGGCGGCCATCTTTGCTGAGGCCATTTGGCCTCTTTTTCTTGTCATTTCCTGTAAATAGGCTGACAGCACAGATGGGATATAGGGAATAGGATTCCTATACCTCGTTTGTGCTGACAGCTTTCTTAGTGGTAGCACCGACGAGATACTATTAAAGACTGCCAGCCCCTGTATATTCAGCGGGACGGGTAACCGGGCGCGACGGGCGCGGGGATAACGTGGAGCTTACAGTGATCTGAAATACCAATCGCTAAAAGTTCTACCACCGACGAGATACTCGCCAAGTAGAAGAAGAATGATATAGTATAGAATGCTCACATATTGATTGCCTTATAATACTATCACCGACGAGATACCATCTCGTCTCTTTATCTCAATAGAACCAGACGATATATAACATTGTTCACGACCGGGGCGAATCAGCTTGAATAATGCATACATTTTGTTCTGAAGGAAGGTGAAATTGCAAAATGTTATGGAAGACAATAGGTATAGGAATAGAATTTACTGAAAATCAACATATTTATTAAATGTGCAGCTATTAGCTCGATATTATCCTTTATTCATAAGACACTATAAGTTCTTACAAATAGAGGATAATAACGATTGCCCAGGTCTCACCACGAGGAGGTTGCTGCACAAGAGACCCGAAAGAGAGTCAGAACGAATGCAATATTCCTTCTGGCTCCCTTCCTAACAACGGCGGACTTATACTAAAATACGCAGATACTCGACATATTAATCACGACGATATACAATATTAAGAACTAACGCACGCAAGTCGAGCAATTATTGCGGAGCAAAAGAAGAAGAAGAAGATCGGAGAAGAAGTCTCCGATCCACGGGGGATGAAAGGCGAATCAGGCAGAAGGCTCTGATTCTTTCAAAGAGAAAAACAAAACGAACCAGAGCAGAAGGCTCTGGTTCGAAGGGGACCCGGCGCGTACAATGCTGGCAGCACTTCTCGGTCAGAGCCAGTACCCAACGTGTCCTCACCAAGAGAAATGGACAGTGAGAAGTGTTCAATCGTAACACCATTCCTCTGCCAACCACCTGGCCACCAGGAACGCAATGCGATGAGGTGAACCCGGGTAGGATTACAAACAGAGAGAACTCTGCCAACTACCTGCCACCAGGCATCGCAAAGCGTTGAGGTGAACCCGGTAGGATGACAGAGAGAATGGCAATACGAGTGAACAGGTCTCAATGAACCACCTCTCTCAATGTATCGACGCCGAATACCGACTCCAACCGGTCTGGTACATACAAGCAAGGTCCGACACAGCAGAAGGCTGTATCGGAATCAAGAAAACGAGCGAAGTGAAGTTAAGACAATAATTACTCGACATTTACAACGACGGTATAGAATCTTAATTACTAACGCACGCGGCCTATAGGCGATTCGGGCACCCCGGGGACGCGACTCCCCGTACTCACTCATGGCAACATCCGTGAGTGAGCCCCTGGGGTACCTCACTCGGCAAATAAAACTAACTTATTGATATATCCTCTTCTTGATTTGCCTTCCTCCCGGGGTGTCCTATTCTTGGTACGTCCTCTTCTTGGCGTGTCCTCTTCCTAGTTTGTCCTCTTCTTGGTGTGTCCTCTTCCTAGTTTGTCCTCTTCATAGTATGTCCTCTTCATGGTGTGTCCTCTTCCTAGTTTGTCCTCTTCATAGTATGTCCTCTTCTTAGTGTGTCCTCTTCTTAGTGTATTCTAACTAAAACAGACTAATAATAATTAGACATAACAATACATTACCCCGCACACGAGTGCAAGCCTAAGACCCGCTCTCAAGAGCAAACCTAAGACCAGTTCTCGAGAACCGAACGAACCCCGCACACGAGTGCGAATGTAACCAGCTCACGAGAGCCCAACTAACCTCGCACACGAGTGCGAATAAAACCAGCTCACGAGAGCCAACCTAATACCAGCTCACGAGAGCCAAACTAACCCCGCACACGAGTGCGAATAAAACCAGCTCACGAGAACCAACCTAATACCAGCTCACGAGAGCCAAACTAACCCCGCACACGGGTGCGGCCTATAGGCGATTCGGGTAGCCCCGGGGACGCGACACCCCGTACTCACTCACAGCTCTATCCGTGAGTGAGCCCCTGGGGGACCTCCGATGGGAGGAATACCAATTTCAAACAAGATTTGATAACTTTTAGAAAAGGGTCTTGTCAAAGTTCCGACGCCAATAATTGAAAATTCAGAAATAACACGAATGCGAATAGAGCAAATATAATCCCGAACGTAAGCACATGAGTGTGGACACAACCAGTTCATAAGAGCAATTATAATCCTGCACATGAGTGCGAATACAACCAGCGATCCAGTTCACAAGAACAATTGTACCCCGCACAGAAGCGCAAATACAACTAGCGAACCAACTCATGAGAGCAATTGTAACCCCGCACAGAATTGCGAATACAACCAGCGAACCAACTGGTAAGAATAATTGTAACTCCGCACACGAGTGCGAAAACAACCAGCGATGCAGCTCACAAGAGCAGTTATAACCCCGCACACGAGTGGGGCGATCAGAATATAAATTTGATGAAGAATACAATTGATAAATTTGAAAAAGACTCAATACCGAAGTTTCGTTGAAAATTTCAATTAGTATGATGGACAGGCTTGTTGATATTGGGCCAAGGGTAGACAAAGGAAGCTTTGAAAAATATCAGTAATAAAACTTACCGTTGATCGTTGAATGAACAGTTGAAGATGGGCCACGGTAGCTGTGGATGACCTCTTGTCCACCTCTGGTCAACCTCTGGTCCACCTATGGTAGGTCCCTGGTCCTTCTGGTTCTCCTGGTCCCGGAGTCCGACCGCTCACGCCGCCCTCCCCCGCCCGACTGACTGAGTGACGGAGCTCTCTGATCGAGCGCGGGCGTGCGCCCCACGCTCGACGCTCGACCGCTCCCCACCACCACCGAATATCGATCGATGTCGATCGCAGTTACAATTATTGATAAATTTATTATTTCCAGCTGGTTAATGTTTATAACAATTCTATTTTACAGCGATGTCGACAAGCAATCCCTTGGCTATCTGACCACCCAATTTTTTAGTAAAAATGGCTAATAGTATTCGATATACGGAATAACTTTTAAACCATGAACATTCGCACGCATTAATTTATTCAATACAATTCACAGATCAATTTATTAATTCTAGCTAATTAATGTTTATAATAATTCCTTTTGCTAATGATGTTAACGAGCAAATATAAACCCGCCCGTATGTGCAATTCTAACCATGCACATGAGTGCGAATGCAACCAGATAAGCAGTTCATAAAAGCAACTGTAATCCCGCAGAGAAATGCGAATACAATCAGTTCACAAGAACAATTGTAATCCTGCACACGAGTGGAGCGCTCAAACTATAAATTTGATGGAGAATACAATTGATAAATTTGAAAAAGACTCAATACCGAAGTTTCGTTGAAAATTTCAATTAGTATGATGGACAGGCTTGTTGATATTGGGCCAAGGGTAGACAAAGGAAGCTTTGAAAAATATCAGTAATAAAACTTACCGTTGATCATTGAATGAACAGTTGAAGATGGGCCACGGTAGCTGTGGATGACCTCTTGTCCACCTCTGGTCAACCTCTGGTCCACCTATGGTAGGTCCCTGGTCCTCCTGGTTCTCCTGGTCCCGGAGTCCGACCGCTCACGCCGCCCTCCCCCGCCCGACTGACTGATTGACGGAGCTCTCTGACCGAGCGCGGGCGTGCGCCCCACGCTCGACGCTCGACCGCTCCCCACCACCACCGAATATCGATCGATGTCGATCGCCGTTACAATTATTGATAAATTTATTATTTCCAGCTGGTTAATATTTATAAAAATTCTATTTTACAGCGATGTCGACAAGCAATCCCTTGGCTATCTGACCACCCAATTTTTTAGTAAAAATGGCTAATAGAATTCGAGATATGGAATAACTTTTAAACCATGATCATTCGCACGCATTAATTTATTCAATACAATTCACAGATAAATTTATTATTTCTGGCTGTTTAATGTTTATAACAATTCCTTTTGCTAATGATGTTAACGAGCACTCCCTTGACCACCTTGCCATCTAATTTTTTCGTAAAGATAGACAATAAAACTGGGATTGAGAATGACTTTTAAACCATGAACATCCGCACGCATTGATTTATTCAACATAATACTATGATACATTTATTAATTCTAGCTAATTACTGTTTATAATAATTTCTTTTGCCAACGATGTGGACAAGCACTCCCTTGAACACCTTGCCATCTAATTTTTTACAGTAAAGTCTTTTCAACATATTTCTGTTTTCACAGATCGATTCTTGGAACATTTATGTATAAAAAAGTGGAAGGTAATAATTCTCGTTTATGAAATATTTTGAAATTACAAATTGAGAGGTATCTCATAAAATTTGAAATAGGAATTGTTGATTTTTCTAAAATTATGCTTCAATATTTCTAGGAATTTTGTGTCCTATTGAAACCAACATAGTCTGAAATATCTGCTCGGTACAGAATGTAACAATTCATGATGATCACTATGGTTCCGTGACGATTTGCCTTCTCACCGACGAGAATCTCCTCAGCAGCCTTCTGCACCGACGAGATCATGTCGATGGCCTTCTGTTTCTCACTCCAGTCAGAATATATCTTTGAGGGCGTAAGAGAACACTGAAATATTCGGGTGACACGAACTCCCATAAGGCTGGCAATCTTTAATAGTACCAGAGAGTATATGAGAGTGCTCACGCCCGGGTTTTGGCCGTGCCCATTATAGTGCTGCCCTCTACACTAGTGTTTAGCCTGGATCAGCTCCTGTCTCCACACTCAGTCCGGACAAGAACCGGTTTCCACACTCAGTCCGGACAAGAACCGGTTTCCACACTCAGTCCGGACAAGAACCGGTTTCCACACTCAATCCGGACAATAACCTACATCATCTTTGGCCTTGATCAGAACGAAAAGTTTATATCGTTTTATATAAAATATGTAACTAAGATATAGATCTAATATACAAATCTCTAATTAATATAAATTAAATATAACATTAACTATAATGATAGAAGAAGTATTTTCATTTTTTCCAATCTTTTAGTTGCAAACTCTAGTTGTAAAAAATAAAGAACCCGGAAGAATTCGAAGAAATACAGATTTCATATCGAGGCGTAAATGCGACCATCTTGAATATTATTAATTTAATAATGAGGTATTGTCATCAGATCTGATGATATAAGCAGTGGCCGAATTCTATCGCGTTTGGACTTTTTTTAATCGGAAGAACGCCACGAATTGGCTCGTGCCACTTTCGTGAGGGCATTACGAAAAATGTACAAGTTCAGGATGAACGTGTCAGGGGTTTCATGCCGAGCTACCTGGCTGGCCGGGGGATTGCCCGGCCGTGTTTATTGCACCACTTGGCCAAGGCGCCCCAGCCAACTCGTCGCTTCGTCGCCCTAGCACCGATGATGGAGCAAATTTTTGATTCAGATACATTTTCAAAGATATATGTTCACAAATAAAGGCAGTAAGCAGTGGCCGAATTCTATCGCGTTTGGACTTTTTTTAATCGGAAGAACGCCACGAATTGGCTCGTGCCACTTTCGTGAGAGCATTACGAAAAATGTACAAGTTCAGGATGAACGTGTCAGGGGTTTCATGCCGAGCTACCTGGCTGGCCGGGGGATTGCCCGGCCGTGTTTATTGCACCACTTGGACAAGCCGCCCTAGGCAACTCGTGGCTTCTTCGCCCTAGCAGCGATGATTGGCAAAAAATGGATTTAGATCAGAGTTGGGCAAAAAATTTAATTAGATACAAATTTCGGATCACGGATCATAGATAGAAAATTTTGAATTAGTTACTCCAAGATAACGATAAAAAGTAACTTGTATCCGAAGTTGAATTAGATAATTTCATATCCGAAGCAGAAGGATCCGAAGCTACGGATCCATTTTTAACTAGTTAAATATCTGATTCAAAGATCCTTTCGGATCCTTCAAGATCATTTCGGATCCTGCAAGATCCTTTTGACCAGCTCGAGGCTTGAATGAACACGTTCCGAGGCCCGAGGGTCGGGCCTCGAGGCCTGAGCCCAGAATACAATAGAAGTACAATAAACACGGCCGGGCCATCCCTTGCCAGCCAGGTAGATCGGCATGATACCCCTGACACGTGCATCCTGAACTTGTTCATTTTTCGTAATGCCCTCACGAAAGTGGCACGGGCCAATTCGTGGCGTTCTTCCGATTAAAAAAAGTCCAAACGCGATAGAATTCGGCCACTGCTTACTGCCTTTATTTGTGAACATATATCTTTGAAAATGTATCTAAATCAAAATTTTGCTGCATCATCGGTGCTATGGCGACGAAGCGACGAGTTGGCTGGGGCGCCTTGACCATGTGGTGCAATAAACACGGCCGGGCAGTCCCCCGGCCGTGTTTATTGTACTTCTATTGTATTCTGGGCTCAGGCTTCGGGGCCCGACCCTCGGGCCTCGGAACGTGTTCATTCAAGCCTCGAGCTGGTCAGAAGGATCTTGGAGGATCCGAAAGGATCTTTGAATTAGATATTTAACTAATTAAAAATGGATCCGTACCTTCGGATCCTTCTGCTTCGGATATGAAATTATCTAATTCAACTTCGGATACAAGATCCTTTTGGATCCGAACCTTAAGATCACGGAACTTAGTTACTTATCTTTTAGTTGGATCTGGATTTAGATACGTTTTGACTTAAATACTGCCCAACTCTGATTTAGATACTTTCCAAGGGATTTTCACGAGTAAAACTAAAACCAGTAAGCAAAGGCCTAATTATATCGAGTTTTGTCTTTTCTTAATCGGAAGATCGAGGACGAAACGCTTGGGATACATAATTTAAAAACTTATAGGATTGTTTCAAGAACTGTGGCAGGATTTGATGGGTCTTTCCTTCTAAGGATTTGGATTCAAAATTTACGAAAGTATGGATAGGAAAAGATGAAAGGAAAATGGAACAAGGTGAAAACGGTTTATATACAGTATATATTACGCCAATGTAAATAGGTCCGCGCGGTTCAAATCGCGCGATCGAAAACGCGCGGTTTCCGCCGTGTCTGAACGGGCTCTTAGATGTCTTTGTGCTATCTTTGTTGTTTCGCGTTTCTTTTATTTTCCAGTCCATAGTTAAATTCCGACTTTCAAACTAAATATAATTTCTAAAAGTCCTAAGTAAATAGTACCTTGTACATTTTCTAATTTGTTGGAAGTAGAGCTTAAATGTTGTTCGATCTTTTTTGTTTAAATAAAAAATTAGTTAATAAAAAATTAGTTATTCCGTACAACGTGTCTACTTCTGCAATCCTGTCTTTTATTTAACCTTATTAAATAATTATATTTGCAGTTATTGTAATACAGGATATTCCCTTCATTTCGTGAAAGAAATGAATCTTAGTTACATATTTTATATAAAACAATATAAACTGTTCGTTCTGATGTAGGTTCTTGTCTGGACTGAGTGTGGAAACAGATTCTTGTCCGGACTGAGTATGGAAACCGGTTCTTGTCCGGACTGAGTATGGAAACCGGTTCTTGTCCGGACTAAGTATGGAAACCGGTTCTTGTCCGGACTAAAAGATGATGGCAGCCAAAAGTGGCACGGCCAAAACCCGGGCGTGAGCACTCTCATATACTCTCTGATAGTACCTCGTCGGTGGTTCGTGTCGCCCGAATATTTCGGTGTTTCTAACGCCCTCTAGGATATATTCTGGCTCCATCCAGAGAAACAGAAAGCCACCGACGGCATTTTGTCGGTGAAGAAGACCACTGAGGAGAATTTAATCGCGACGCATCGGTGAGAAGGCGAATTATCACGAAACCATATCGATTATTATTAAATGTTACATTCTCCGCCATATTCCAGACGATGTTTTGGCACTATTTTGGCAATATTTAGAACTTTTAGCGATGTGGTATTTCAGATCACTGTAAGTTCCACGTTATCCCAGCGCCCGCTTACTGGTCCCGCTGAATAGCACAGGGGCTGCCAGCCTGGCAGATGGCGCCTCTACCCTGTGACTCCACTCTTATACTTGTGTTGCAATTTCTTTATAAAAATAAATATTACCAACCGAAAGATGCTTTAGTACATATATTCCTGCTCCACGCGTAATTTTCAAAGATCTTGAATTAGATTTCACGCACATATACGATTATCATTGTCGTATATCCTATGCAGAAAAATTTGCAAATCTTTTTCACCACCCTGTATACACACATATACATATTTAGTCAGATAATGGCATAATGGATATGTGATTATCTTGCGATACCGTTCAAAACTATCTAACTGTCAGTTAAAATTTGATAAAATAAATAATACAGATCGCCATGTTCGTCTTAATGTGAAACACAGAAGTGAAAGTTCAGCTTGAGTAATAATTATCAACTGTGTATACTTTCAAATATTACGACTACGAGATGCTTACTAATAAGGGGATTCACCAAGTTTATTGTTGAACTGTGCTAATGTCTATTGTTACTATTAATAAAACTATTGCCGTTAGATACAAAGTACACGATTTCCAGATGATTTGCTTGAAAATGTACATATGACCAATTCGATTTGCTAGGATGTAGGCGAATTTAACCTAATTCGAATTTTTTGTGATTGTTAACTTTGTTATTATTCGTTCTTGAAATTTCATGTGACCTGCTTAGGAAATGTTTTCTTTCAAATACGAACAACCGACTGTGATTTCTTATTTCCTATGAGATGTACCTGGCTTCGATGACAGTGGCTGCAAAAATATAAAATTTGTCAGCTTGTATGTACTGTTTTCATTAACTATATTGACTTGTTATGAATGACATGAAACATTCGGAGGATCTCGACATGGAACAATCGGAGAATCCCGACACAGGGAAGCTCAGTTCCTACTATGCGCTGCTAGTTGCATTTAAATCCATGAATGAACGCTGCGGACAGTTAGAAAGAAGACTAGCCAGCGTCGAAGAAGAAAATATGCGTTTAAGGCTCGAATGTGGTAAAGTAGGGTCTGCAGCGATCACAGAAACAACAGGCGATAACGAGGAAAAAATTGTACAAACCCTAAAGGTTTGTACAGTTCTTTAAAATTATAATATCTGCTTCTCATGTAGATCCGTTATACTTTAAATACAGTTTGATCAACAGGAGAAAGTAGAAGAGCTTACCAAGCAAAAGTCCCAGCTCAGTTATCAGATTTTTATGGTTGAAGCGGAGAATCGTCAACTATGGAACCGGTTAACAAAGTTAGCGAGAATTAATAAATCACTAGGTAGTTGATCGACACAGAAATCTCCAATATACTTAAACAATCTTTAGGTTTGTACTTATTGTATGTGTGTTACTTGCAGGTGAAAAAGAACAGAGTCTAGAAGAAATATCTTTAAGGCTTATTAACAGTATTATGTTAGAAAAATCGGACCTTGAACAACAATACGACGAGGTACGTAAGACAAGTTACGAACCTGATAAATTTCATGAGCCACGACTAGAGATATTGTTATATTGTTAGATGGTTAAACTGCAAAATAATACCGAGGTAAATTTACAACACATCGGATTCACGTATCCAGAAAGTTCTGATACAGACTTAGAAATACTTAAACAGCACGATAGTAAGCTAATACAAATAAAAAATACTTTGTTGTCGCAACAAACGAAATTGAAGAGGGCACTGCGGCATTTTCAAAAAATGAAGGAAGGTACGTATAATTGTTTAGAATGTAGTAATTTAGAATGTACGCAAGTCTCTTTTGAATATTAATTTTACAGGCGCCATGTGTAATAATTGTCGCATGAACGCAAGCAAGAAGATGTGTCAAGCAGGCACGCAATTCGATTCCGACGAAAGTTTTAAAGAACACGGTGCGACCCAGACCAGCCTCCAGACATTGAACTTACCATCCGAGAAATGTTCGAGTTCAGGAGATAGTGTTGATCGAGACAATAAAATTTGTCCATTGTGTGGATCTTTTTACGGGAAAGATAGGCCATTCGAAGAATTTCACGAGCATGTTTTGAGCCATTTTAATAAAAACGTATCTATCGATGGTTTCGAAATTGTTCACTAACAGCTATTTAAAACGTAAGTAACGGTATTTAATTTCTTAGCAAATTCCATAAGACAATTTGGGAAAACGAGAGGTGAATGTAAATACTATATATATATATATAAATATATATAACTTTGTAATAAAACGTTGAACAACTATGTCTATATAATATTTCTTTCTGCGAGTGTTAAACTTTGATCCGGATAAGATTTAATGGAAGTTAATACGGATAGAGTCAATTACAGTTGTTAGTACTAAGACATGTATTTTTTGTTTTAAGTTGCAGCAGTGAAGGAAAATTAAACGACTGAGATTACAATCGTAACAATCCTACATATCAAAATAAAATAAGAACAGTGAATATTTCATGTTTAAACACGGGCGTAACACATTTTTGTAATTTATTTTCTCCCTCTAACTCCATCGAATGTAAACAAAAGTATGTACCTCGTCGATGCAACTTATTCTTTACTTATAATTATAGGTGCATCTACAACTTCTAAATCCTTTTTATCAGACGGTTCTTCTGCAGTTGGTTGAAGTAAATTCTCGTGGAACCATTCGGGTCTCTTTTTCGGTAATTCAATGATCCTCTGTGACTGTTAAATTGAAATAGAAATTATTATTTGGAGTACACGTTATAATTGAAAAAGCAATTAAATCAAGTACCTTCCAGTATTCCTCTTTCAGTCGTTCTTTTTCTCCTTCGTATAATACTATAACATCTTTCTCTATCGGTTCCAAGCCCAACGAATTCACTATAGCCTGTCGCATTTCTTTCGTTTCCTTTTTCACTATTTCGTAACAATATCCTATGGAAATATACAAGATATAATAACATGGATTCATATTTAGAATTATTTTGTAGATCTTACCGCAAAGTGTACCAGCCTCGTAATCATGACCGCAACGTCTACACATCAAAATATTGGTTTTGGCAACATGCGGTTTCCAATGTAATTCTGGAATACCGAATCTTCTATTCAGTCGTTTTTCTATTGAACGACGTTTCTTTGGTACAGCCCATAGAAATGAATCGTTAAGAATATCCTTTAGAGATCGTCCAGGTACATAAGCCGGTTGTGGTCGATTTAAAACATGATCGCAGTCGATCGTACATAGGCTGCCTAAATCAAATATAAACAACAGACATGAATAACATTATATTTACATAGAGCAAACGCATAACATTATTATTTTAAGGTTACAATTTCTAGAGATTAGAACACTTTTGATTGCATTCTTCTCTTGTCATTCAACATATTGTTACATGGTCACAAGTAAATGTGATACAAAATGGATTTTCATTATTACCTGGCGGAAATCCTCGACCGAGAATAATATTAACTGCCTGCTCAAACGTTTGAAATGCGTGAGATAACCTCCTTAGCAAACCGCTAGCCATGATTCAGGATAACCATAAACCACGGTGTATTAGATAGATAGAAGTTAGTACCTACATATAAGATAAAGGGTAATGTTCATTGAATTAGTATTTTTAATATTTTATTCAGTCTACACATATATATATGGTTGTACAATTTATCAAGGCAACTGTGAGCATAATAAAATTATAAAATAATTTTCTACAGAAGATACCGACTAACGTTTAAATATACTATCAAATAAACATCAAATAAATATGAAATAAATTAAATATGTTCAAAAAATGTTGTACTTTCTCGAAACGAGTGATTCCCGAGGTCATTCGAAGTAACTTTTCCTTGGCAACATATATTCTCCGAAAACGCAGACCAATCAGAGCGCGACGACAGCTAACCGCGGCATTGGTATTGGCTCGTATTGGCCAAAGTGGATTCCGTTCAAAGTATCCGCGCTCTGATTGGTTCGCGTGTATTCGTTAATAACTCTTTAATAAGACCGCAGGGATGATATCCGCAAAGGGAAAAGTTACTTCGAATGATCTCAGAGATCACCCCTTTCAAGGAAGAATACAATATTTTTCGAACACCCTGTATATATAATGTATATCGTATAACGGAACCAAGAGTTGATTACTTTATGATTCGAGCTCGAATAGAAAAGAGGTCGCTGATAAGCAGACAATTTAATATTTCGTCGAGTATGAATGATTTTTTTTTTTTGCAAAATACTCGATGATAGTCAAGAATAAACAATACCAATCCGATTAATGCCGTGCAAAGCAGAAGTATTTGCTGGTGGGGAAGGGAAAGGGAAAAGCGGGTGGGGAGTCAATTTTGAAGTGTCGGTGGGGAGTAGTAGTGGGACTCGAAAGTCTTTAGGAGTCGTGTAACTTGCCTCACTACAGTTTTCGCTATGGCGTGTATAGGGTCGAGTAGGCTCTGTGCTCGTGCAGAGAAATTGTGCCAGTTCGGACATTTCGCCCAATTACGGAGAAAAGTTTCGACGACATGTGTCAAGTCACGACCCAGAATCGAGCAGCAGACCAGCACTTTAATTCAACGCTGTCAGGTACGTTGATTTCGTGATTCGATTTGCCAGAATCCGTCTTAAGTAATCTTATCAGCGATTACCGTCGATCATCGTTGGCGCGAAATTCACAAGTTATTCACACAGTTCCTCTATGTCATTACATTGCGACACGATGACAAATATCATGCATTTCATTCATTTTTCGCGGAATATCGATAATGGTCCGCGTGTCGCCACCGACATAACCTACTGGCGCGTGCAGTCCCCGAATAGATTTACGTTGATGCACGTGATCTTGTTTAACGTGTCATACGGGTTATTTTATAGACATTTCGAAGTGGAACTATACAGAGGTCTGTCGCGTCGACGAAAAGATCGATTATATCGGTGTCCCTGGACTACGAAAATTACATAATGTCTAGGAAAATGTGTCGGTAAAACACGTTCCTTCACTGAAAAGTTTCCGAATCGTAATCGACGAGAAGTAAACGATCATTTCTCGCGCACGTACATGCTCGTCGTTTTCGAAGAAACGTCACGCCCGAGAGAATCTCGACTGACAGCCGCAAAACATCTCGCAGAAAATTCGTGAAACCACGTTTTTGTCCGGCCGAGCTGTCAGCTGTTTCTAGCAGACGACCTAGTTGGCGTCTGTTGCTTCGCGTAGTTCAAACCAGCGTCCCAACATAACAATTACACAAGCAAAACATGCGACTTTCTCCCCGGAGAGCCACGGAAAAATCCAGAATTTATTTTTCACGTATTCCTTGAATGCACCTGCGATAAGACAATATTATTTCTAACCGTGTTTAATCGTTGCATTGACTGTAGAAGCGACGCTTGCCCGCCGGGCGCATGCGCACTAGCCGAATTCGAACGCGTTCTCGTACAGTTTCCCACGCGAGAACGAATACGAGATAACGAAAGGGATTGTAATTAATTTGTTTATTGCGAACAGACCGGTGGAATATTAATTTTCTCGGAATTTCTAATTTAATCTGAAACCGCGAGCGCTCTTCCAACGAAAGTTTTCCATAAATCGTTCCGCGAGCATCCACACGAATTGCACGACTTTCTCTGCTCGAAAGTGACACGGAGACTGGATTTTGAAATCTCTTTCGATCGGATATATCGAAGATGCGAGACAGCTAATCGTCCGTACATATTACGCAAGACTTCGGTAAACGGTGGACAGGCGTTTCCCGCCGCGGGAACATCCTTTTCACTGTTTCACCGTCGCGTCGCGCGCTCGTCAATATTATCGAATTCGACCCAGAACCGGTCGCGAACACCACGAGACGAATTTCATGTCTCGCTTCTCATAAGTAGGCTAACTGGCCTGTGAGATATCCTTCTCCGGGCACGGTTAACCTATGGAATTCACGCTCTTGACTTTCTCGGCTTGTTTAGCCGCGCTACACGCGTTAAGATTCCTGCTCTTATTCACCGATTCCACCGCGAATCAACCGCTCCTCCTTTTTTTATTCCCTTGTTTCAATTAACACATTTTAAATGCGAATTAAATTGCGTGCTTGTACATTTTTTTCTTCGTAAAAATACGGTTAAATACTTGCTTGAGATTTAATTAAAAAAATCAATTTTTTGGAGCTCCGCAATACTTCAGATTTATGGTTACATAATCCGTCAAATGAGACGATAACGTCGCGATTAATTATTTTAATAATAAATGCTTTTTACAGATTTTTTTTGCAGACTGAAAGTATGAAAATTGGCCGATCATTTTCCGTCTTGTATGGAATAGAATTTTAAGATTTCATAAAATGTTTTCTACTTTTTAGTCGATTGGATTCATACGCTCGTCCCTATTTTCTGCACTTTCTAAGCGATAAATATTTATCACTTTTACTACTTGTCTTTGTACTTCTTTCTTTTTTTAAGTAACGCCGTATTTATTCCTCGCAAGATTGCTGTTCCGTTTAGGTGAAATGAGATTCGGAGCTGTTTCTTTTCAAGTCGGGTGTAACACACAGGTGTTGCTTGAATGGACGTTCCTTTTATTTCTAGCACTCGTTAGTTGATATCGAAACGTGAACAAAGTCTCTTAAATTATCGTAAAGCGAGATACGCGGAGTAATAACAATAAATTTCCGTGCAGCTGTCACTGGCTAAAATTTGTATAGAAAACTCGACATTTGCATAAAAATCCGCAGGCTTCTTTTAAGCAAATCAACCGCAAATTGTGCACTAAAAAGTCGAGGTAGCCGACGTGTTTTGTTTCCGCGAGAGAATCGCGAATGTGTTCGACAAACTTCGTCCAGCGATTTCAATGCGCGGTGAAGACTATCGTTGAGCTGACCGCAGTCATTTGAATAAAACTCGAAGGCATGCATTCCAATAATTTTATACAAAATTATCATTTCCGACGTGAACAACAATTTTCAGTGACGGACAGTGGGTAATTATGCTCGTTTAGAAAAAGAAAACGTAATAATTTGCAATCAGGACGAACATTTAAAGAGGAATCTGTGCCACGGCGGATTTCATGGCCGTTATTAAATGCAAATATAAGGTCATTAACACCCGCAGATTTGCAACTTCTGTTTCACAAGCGTCACTCCACCATGCTCGATAAGGGAGATTTCCTTCATTGACGCACGACGCTCTTTGCTTTTGGCATTCCACTCTCGTGAACGTTCCACGTGTGTACGCACGCATAGGAATGCGTGAATAGTTTTCCAATACGATTGTTGTTAAATTACTGCGCACTCTATTCGATGAGCCACCCTGTCGATTTGCATAAACGCCTCGTGCGCGTCGGCGCGTTTGAACCGCGCAATTAAATGCGACTCCTTCGATTTCTCGTATATCGAATTCCCAGGCAGCTTGACACGAGGCTGTAGTGATAACATAACACAATTTTCAAGACAATTTCTAACAAATCCGCAGGCCTCTCTACAAGAAGGGAATTTCTTTTTGGATACATACGTTTGTGCCGATATAATTATGACAGTGGTCAAAGTCGTGTAATTTTTACGATATCGTCAAAAATGATCCGTTAGATCAAGAAATATATCACTTAGAACTTGGACCATTTTCATAATTACTTTTATTTTTAATCGACTTTGAAAAAGGAGGAGGTTACTCAATTCGATCTGTATGTGCCTTTTTTTCGCTTTTTCTTTTATATACGTTCACCGATTACGCCGAGATGGATGGATCAATCGGAACGAAATCTTTTGCACTTTGTAGGGTATGTCTCCCAATTGGTCCCTTGAAAACACATTTGCATTTTTTTATTCTTAGCGGTTTATATTGTAAATAACCAATAAGACCGAAAAACCATCCTATAGTGTTCTACAAATTCTGCTCGTTTCACTAAAAAGTGTGAAATAAAAAAATTGTATAAAAAAAATTAAACCGACTTCGAAAAAGCACACTAAAAAATTGCACTATAAAGTATGAAATAATTTCCATTTAATTTATGTGAATACACACGAACTTAAATACAATCTTTTGGCAGGCGGTGAAAAATTGAAAATTTTCGACACTGGAAATTACGATAATACTTAAATTAAAGGCACATATTAATGTACCTTCTTTGTCCACCTAGTGATTTCCAAGTCCATCATATCCCAATGAAATCATACTCGGCAACATCCGTCATTTGGAAAATTTTTAATTTTGCGTCGCCTCCGAAAAGATTGTACTGTATTTAAGTTCGTGTGTATTCACATAAATTAAATCGAAATTATTTCATACTTTTTAGTGCATTTTTTCGAAGTCGTTTTAATCTTTTTGTTATACAATTTTTGACAATTAATTGACATTGTTTTCCGCGATAACTAGTAATGGTGTTCTACAAATTCTGCTCGTTCCACTAAAAAGTGTGAATTAAACAAATTTTATAAAAAAAATTAAAGCGATTAAAAGTATGAAATAATTTCCATTTAATTTATGTGAATACACACGAACTTAAATACAATCTTTTCGCAGGCGGTGAAAAATTGAAAATTTTCGACAATGGAAATTACGATAATCCTTAAATTCTTCTACATGCTTTCACATATTCATGTACCTTCTTTGTCCACCTAGTGATTTCCAAGTCCATCATATCCCAATGAAATCATACTCGGCAACATCCGTCATTTGGAAAATATTTTAATTTTGCTCCGCCTCCGAAAAGATTGTATTGTATTTAAGTTCGTGTGTATTCACATAAATTAAATCGAAATTATTTCATACTTTTTAGTGCATTTTTTCGAAGTCGTTTTAATCTTTTTTTTATAAAATTTTTGACAATTACTTGACATTGTTTTCCGCGATAACTAGTAGCGAACGGGGAACACGAAGTCGTTCAGTATGCCTTTTTTCTCGCTTCGTCGACTCGCACCGCCAGATCGAGTTCACCAGCCGGTAGCTATACGTACGCATTAGACGTTCACATGTAACATTCACGTTGACAGGGTATGTTCAACGCCGGAACAGTTCTTGGATGCTTATTGCAATGCCTTTCGTCCGTCTGGTTGTTCTTCACGGTTTCGAACGTGTTTCACCCAAGGCCGGTATAATTAGGGATACATTTAGTTTTCAAGGACAAGCCTTTCGTATTACATCGGAGCTAGGATGCTTTCGCCGACAGTAATCCGGTGTTGCCTTCGGCTCGACGCAAATGACCACGAAACATGTGCTCGTGACATTTACCAACCTTTGACTGCCTCTAAACGGGCCGCGCGCGTCGTCATTTTTATGCACGGTGCAGCGTCATCCAACCTTTGCTCTCTTTCAGCTTCTAATTCTATACACATTGCATTCGAGCGGGAATAATCCTACAACTGATATTTTGAAATTGGCTGTTTATCCTTTTTCAGTCAGCTAGTTGCGTTTTGTCGGTCCCAGTTTGTGGACCACTGTGTTCATCGTCTGTGTTGATTAATTGCGAAGGTTTGTGTCGATCGACATCTTTAGCAAGTCGCTATACAACCAAAAAGTGTGTAGGATTTTTAGTTTTCGTTTGAACGAACATTTCGTACACAGTTTTGTGTTTTGATTGCTGGAGCACGGCGTGTATTGATCTATTAGCATCAGTATTGTGTAAGCATCGCCGGGAAAATGGTAAACATTATGTCATTTTGAAAATATTGCATCTTCATTGAGAGTTACTTAGCTACAGGCTGCCAGAGATTCTCAAACACTTTCACTTTTTCAACGTTACGTAAACGCTCTTCGAAAATCGAAGCGTGGCACAGTGGTACACAGGAGTCTTATAAACAGAAGCGAGAAGCGTTCCCACAGTAACTACAATTAATTTTACATTTACACAGTAACTAAGTAATTCAAATACATTTTCGGTTTACCGAGATCGTTCAGGGAAAAAAGCAAGGAAAGTCTCTCGAAACATTCGCATCGTTTATAAAATTTACAAGAACTTTCACTCGCTTTCAATTGTTCCGAGACAAAACGGCGCAAAAGTGATTCTCTGCCTAACCTCTGTTGAGTTCATGTTTCAGCACTCTGTGCGTCAAAGTGAAGCTAATTATGTTGCTATTAATTATCCCGTCGGCTCTCGTAACGGTGCGAACTCCTCTATTCTGTTCCTTCGTGATTATCAAGTTCACAATTTCGAGATCAACACTTTCTGAAAGCGAGTTCTCCGACTCTATTAAACCATACGTTCACGGTTTCGAATGTCGTTTACTTTTCCCGATTGAGAGCGGCCAAGTCATTAGAGTAACTAACAAAAAAAAAATATAGAAAAACAAGTTGAAGTACGTAACCATTAGTCTAAATGACAAGGCAGCATAGTTTCGTTGTGGGAGAACCGGTCTCCCGCGTCCGATTTTCACCGTTCTTTTCGAGCGAACGTTTACGCGAAACGCATACGTGACGCGTTGATACGCTGGGAATTAGCGTGACGAGTTGCACCGGAGTATTACGCTGCGCACATTATGATCCACCGGAGACAGAAGATGTGAACACTGTAAATCCGTAACGAAACGAGTTGCTTAACGACAAGGTAGCAGAGATTACGCTCGACTTATGAACTACAGTGAGCCTAAAAAGTGTTTGTACGTTCTCCATTCTCGAGAAGTTGTCAATATCTCAACTGTGATAATTTAATTGATTTATTTACCTTTAATCCGACGATTTCTGGCGAATGGGAAATTTAGTGTTGAAATATTTGTTTGGACCCACAAAAAATTTAATTAATTCACTTAACTGATGGACGATTTCTCGAGAATGGAAAATTTAGTGTTGAAATATTTGTTTGGACCCACAAAAAATTTAATTAATTCATTTAACTGATGGACGATTTCTCGAGAATGGAAAATTTAGTGTTGAAATATTTGTTTGGACCCACAAAAAATTCAATTAATTCACTTAGCCGATGGACGATTTCTCGAGAATGGGAAATTTAGTGTTGAAATATTTGTTTGGACCCACAAAAAATTTAATTAATTCACTTAACTGATGGACGATTTCTCGAGAATGGGAAATTTAGTGTTGAAATATGTTTGTTTGAACCCACAAAAAATTCAATTGATTCACTTAACCGATGGACGATTTCTCGAGAATGGAAAATGTAGTGTTGAAATATTTGTTTGGACCCACAAAAAATTTAATTAATTCATTTAACTGATGGACGATTTCTCGAGAATGGAAAATTTAGTGTTGAAATATTTGTTTGGATCCACAAAAAATTTAATTAATTCATTTAACTGATGGACGATTTCTCGAGAATGGAAAATTTAGTGTTGAAATATTTGTTTGCACCCACAAAAAATTCAATTAATTCCCTTAACTGATGGACGATTTCTCGAGAATGGGAAATTTAGTGTTGAAATATTTGTTTGCACCCACAAAAAATTCAATTAATTCACTTAACTGATGGACGATTTCTCGAGAATGGGAAATTTAGTGTTGAAATATGTATTTGTTTGAACCCACAAAAAATTTAATTAATTCACTTAACTGATGGACGATTTCTCGAGAATGGGAAATTTAGTGTTGAAATATGTATTTGTTTGAACCCACAAAAAGTTCAATTAATTCACTTAACCGATGGACGATTTCTCGAGAATGGAAAATTTAGTGTTGAAATATTTGTTTGGACCCACAAAAAATTCAATTCATTCACTTAGCCGATGGACGATTTCTCGAGAATGGGAAATTTAGTGTTGAAATATTTGTTGGATCAAAAGTGTTTAATCTCCACACACATCTCTTCTGCGATAGTGCCATACTGTTTTTCCCGTGATTCTCTCGAGAAAAACTGGTGGAAAGAGAAGACAAGAGAAGTAAAAGACATCGAGCAAAGATCAGCTCAAGACTCGGCTCAACCTACATTCCTCGTCTCTACAGGGTGTTCAGTAATTAATGTCTCGACCGGAGAGAGGGTGGTTCTATCGAAAAATTATAATGAATATTTTAATTGAATAAACCCCACGAAATCAAATATGTCTAAAGTAGTAGACGATGTACAGCTGAGATAAAACAATATTTTAAACGAGAAACGATATTTTTATTTCAATAATCTGATACATAAAATATCTGATATGTCAATGAATAAAGTCAAAATTTGGACCTTCCATTTACTGGACACACTGAGGGACAAGAAAAATAGTGTTTGTACGTGTTGCAAACACGTTAAGCCAATGCCATTTCAGAAATATTTTCGTCGAACGTTATACAGAGGCTCTTAACATAAAAGATTCCTTGTGAAATGCGAAAGAATGCTTTAAATTTCACCTGTTCATTTTTGCGAGAAGTACAGAAAATAGTAATCCAGTTCTAAGAATGGTCCGGCGTCCGAGGGTGAACAAACCTGCAGCGAAGTGTAACAAGCAGGTCTGCGAACGGCAAGAAAAAGTCTGGATCGATCGCGGCCGATCGAGGAGGCTCTGTCTCGGCGAACGAAATGATCGACGTGCGCCATGCACGGCGAATCGTTTCGCAAGCCGGCGAACGTTGCGAGATACATAGAGGCTACCGAACCAGAATGCTGGTCTAGCTTCGAGAAGATCGCGTTTCATCGTTACATCGCAGGCACGGCTCGTTCTTGCGCAGGAAGATTTCGAATTTTGTCACGAATGCACATAGCCGGCTCAGTGTGTGTGTGCGCCTTCGTGTGCACGGATTGATAGTTCGAATAGACTGTCGCGGTAACGTAGCTATGTTAGTAACACGGAGGCGAAAGGAAATAGCTCTGGAAACATGATTCTGTCCGTGCACACCGTGAAAAATTCCATCACTTGCGTTACACGTTACATAAATTGAGGAAGCGATCGAAAAAACTTGCCTTTAACCCTTTTAGGCCTGCATCGTTACCTTCTGACCGCGATTTCTATTCTGGATAGCTGGAGAAGCGGACAACACAGACTCTAAAGTAGCATGTTTTTAAATTTCCAGAAGATTTCTCGTCTTTATGCAAAATGGAAATGTTCTCGAGCGAAATGTCCTTTCTCAATCCCACAGTTTTAACCCTCGCACGTTCCTCGGGGTGACAATTCGCCCATTTCCATTTTTTAATAACAAATGCAACGACCATAATTTGTGATTGGCAATTACATTGGACAACCACGTACAAATTAGGAGCGAATTATCAACATTAGTTAGCATACCCTGGCAATGTTCAGCGCGTCTTAATTAGTACGAAATTACCAGTTACTTATCAGGTTTTGCTTTAATGAATGGCCTATTTCAACCCACTTCTGACCGCACCACAAGTTTCCTATTTGAAATATCGCAACAAGAACACCTCTAACGGTAAACAACAATCATCAAAAAAGATGAATTCTTTTCGTCCCGAGACCTGCACCAAAATTACTTTTCCACGCCGCCGGTTATGTAACACGGTTATTTAAAGCGTGAAATCTACCGGCTCATAACAATAACGGTAAACAGTAGGAAATATACATAAGTCGTTGATTTATCGGGTTTGAACCTTCCACGCCTTTCGCTTTTTGTCTCCCGCGAAAACCTGTTCGACTATTTCGAGAACCGGCGAATAAACAATGCCTTATTGACCAATTGTGCAACGCGACCGGTGTTTTGTAGAAAAACTATCTAGATCGCTCGATCTTTACCACTGACCTGTATAACGTGTGGGAGAGCGCATGCTTCTTCGCGCGTTGAAGTCACTCGGTTGAAGTCACATTCCTGCGCATGTCAACTTCGACCTATTTTCCAGTAAACACGTTCTTCACGTCAGCCTCTATCATTTTTTCCGTTCAGATACTAGACGTTGGAATTTTTACGATTTATATCGAACATGAATATTAATCCAGTGCTTCAATCCTCTCTGTTATCGTTAGCAAAACGATCAATTTACAGTCGGGGACAAAAATAAGTGGACAGTTAGTGGAAATAGGTAAAAATGAAATTTAGTCGAATTAACATGACTGTTATAAACTTAAGTTTTATTTATTATATATCCTTGTAGTGTATAGATTATTTAACGAATAATTGAAGTTCATATTTACATCTTTGTGTAAACACACCGTGCCATAACGAAAATGTCAGCTATTTATCAGGAGACAAAATTGAGTGGACACTTGGTTATAACGTTATTGTAAGGTAAGAAATGTATACAAATACTAGGAACAGGTCACGCTTACATACAGTGATCTCCATCAATCTTATTAGTACCAATTCAGGCTTCGTACAAGTAAGACATTTATACAATAATTGCAGAATGCCAGAAACGAAAGAAATTTCATATCAAATTCGCCATTTAATTGTATCGGATTGCTGTAAGAAATTAAGTTACCGCGTAATAGCTCGAAGTACAACGTATCTAAAAGTGCAGTAGGAAAAATTTATAAAAAGTATCTAGCGCATAAGACCGTGAAAAATTTAAGAGGTCGTGGACGCAAACGCTGTACCACCGTACCAGGAGACCGTCGAATTTTTCGTACAAGTCGAGAAGATCCAACGATTGCAGCAAGAAGTATTGCAGAAATAGTGGAATTAAATGTTTCAACAAAAACAATAAAACGAAGACTGCGCGAAGCTGGTTTAAGATGCTGCAACGCTAGACCTAAGCCGCATATTAATAAAATAAATATGAGAAAACGTTTAGCATTTGCAAAAAAATATGTAAATATGCAACTAGTATTCTGGAAAAGTATAATTTGGAGCGACGAAAGTAAATTTGAGTTGCGACAATTAAAAAAGAAGCACAAAGCCTGGAGAAAACAACATGAAACGTATAAAAGACCATTTATTACACCCACAGTTAAATTTGGCGGTGGATCATTAATGGTGTGGGGGTGCTTCTCGCAAAACGGAATTGGTACGTTAGTACAAATTGACGGCATTATGAATGCAGATAAGTATATTGATATATTAAATGAAAATTTGGAAGAAGCAGTGGTAAAAATGGGTTGCGACAATGAATTTGTCTTTCAACAAGACAATGACCCTAAGCACACTGCTAAGAAAACTAAAAAATTTTTTGAGGATTCCAATATTAAATTGCTTGAATGGCCAGCCCAGAGTCCTGATTTGAATCCTATCGAGAACTTATGGAGCTTACTGGACGCAAATGTTCCATTGGATCAGCGAAATAATAAGGTCGATTTTTTCAAAAGGTTGCAGTCTGAATATGAAAAAATTAGTAACGATTATATTGAAAAGTTAATACAAAGTATTCCTCGACGCCTGGAAGCAGTAATACATGCAAAAGGCGGCAATGCCAAGTACTAATTTTGTTATGTGTTTCATTTATTACGCATTTCATTGAGTGTCCACTCATTTTTGTCTCCTGATAAATAGCTAACATTTTCGTTATGGCACGGCGTGTTTACACAAAGATGTAAATATGAACTTCAATTATTCGTTAAATAATCTATACACTATAAGGATGTATAATAAATAAAACTTAAGTTTGTAACAGTCATGCTAATTCGACTAAACTTCATTTTTACCTATTTCCACTAACTGTCCACTTATTTTTGTCCCCGACTGTATATTCTATGTATAATATCTACGAAATAATTCACCAGGCCGTACTCGAGTAAATTTTTATGAAATGTTCAAAGGTCGCTAATCGCTGAAGAATTATGGAAACTTCCAAGCGACAGAAATTAATATACCTCATCGAAACATTTAATGACGAAGCCACTTGAGCGATTAAATAGCAAACGACACTGAAACCCGAGACGCGACTAAATAATATATCATTCTTCTGGAATCTAACGGAGACGAAGGAACTGAAGTTAATAAGTGAAGGCATCCCGCGAAGGACTTCGTACACTTCATGATTATTTGATCGATTGTTACATGGTTATAGTACGAGTATATTGCGAGTTACAACCGGAGGTTTCAATGTTAGATGCGTGTGTAATCTCGCGCAGGATCATCGCAATTTCAGAAACATTGAAGAGATCTCCGCTCTAATGAAACTATAGTTAACCGAGCAGGAGAACGCGATGGCAATTACCCTGCCGAGGACGACTGTGCGAATGTCGAGTACCGTGTCTTATTTCCTGCGAATCCTTGTTACCTCGGTGTAGTCGCCGCCGTACAGTTAACATGAGCTTTGAGGTCGGCCTTTGGGTTTACCGTGTGTACATTATACGCGGATAATTGAAGAGAACGGCCGCGATGTGCAGAGGAACGTGACACTTCTCTGTTCCACCGAGAAACCGGTATTAATGTTACACTAATCGAGTCAAAGGATCTAGACGAGTCGTAATTATGTTCGCGATCAACGACCTACGTTCCTACGATTCGATCTGATAGTTACCACGACCGATAGCGATAATTGATTCCTCTCGACGTCTGCTCGCTAATTAATACCGCTCGATGCCAATTAAATTACTTTCGCGAGTTTTGATATCGACGGGTCACCGGCTATGGAACTGCATCCGCACAAAACTATTCGATTGAACAAGATGAACGTTTTCATCGTTTCATTCAAAATTGATCTACTCGGTTTCTTCTATTGTCGCTAATACATCGAATCCGAAATGATTCGTATTTTTCACGAAGAAGATATTTCTATGAAATGCGTATTATTTTCACGAATTCTCTGCAATTAAGAATCGTCGAATTTAGATGATTAAATACGCTGGTATTTAAACAATCAACAAATGTTTAATTTTTCGAGTTAAAATAGCTCCGACTGCAAAGGGTTCGTGTTACTCGTTTATCGCATACTAAAGCATTTGCGCGATTTCACGGAGGCGAAAACGAAATTTAATGATACCTCGTGAGCATAAGATTAAGCAATAATTGAAGTGCAGTTCTCATGCACTTGTGAAACAGCCGATTGTAGGAAATTCCGTATAATAAAAGGTTCCATAAAATTTAATTGGGCATTGCTGCTCTATGCAGAAGTCGGAACGAACTTCAGATTCGAGTGGATGTAGATCGGCCCATAAAAATGAATTGCAATCTTGAATTAATCGAATGAACACCTACTACTTCAACTCTTGAAAAATATATAAAGTTGCCAAAGCAACGAATGGATGCAGTGACTGGATTTAATGCATTTATTATCGCAGGAAAATTGAAGCTTGCAATCGATGCAATCAAAATATCCTGGTACGAATCACTACATCGAATCTTCGATTCCAGAAAGAGATATACACGATGCGACTCTGTGGATACATGACGGACGATAAGATCCATTTTGATTTCACTCAGATCCATAGATAGCATACATATTGAACAGGTGTTGAACCGCGACTATACCTGAAGAATATCAAAACCGATTCCAGAGAGCCGCCGTCGATTTGTTCCCTGTAGAATGAGAATTCGCAACGAGTCTTGGCGCGTTAATTAATTTAATCTATCATCTAACGCCTCGTTAGAGCGCCCCTAATTAGTTGTGCGGTCGCCGACGATGTCGTAGTTACGGAGTCGCGGTCCGAAATCTCGACGGCTACCGTTATCGAGATTAGGAGATCGACGAACGCGATAAATTGGCCATTCAGGGAGTGTCGGTGAATCATGCGAATCATTCGCGGCTCGGAGTGCGTCAATCGAAACGCAGCTAGCATGAATGAACAGCATGCTCGTCTCCGAATCTGATGGCGTCGCCGGTAACGACAGATCTTCCGCGTAACATCGGCATAGTAATCGGGCACGCGCAGCATCAGCACGGTTGCAAAATACTGTTATGGAATGCCCCTATCTGACCATCGATTTTATTTTTTTTTGCGTAACGAGTTAGCCGATCGATCGCATTGATATGCGCAGCACGTCCCGTTAGGTGTAGTTCTGCGCTTATTTATAAAATTGACTAAGCGATCTGCTGCAACTCTCCGGGAAAATCATTGCGTTAGCCGTTTTCGTAAAGTAATCGTGATGTCTTAATATTTTAATACTGTACCAAAAGAAAGCATAGAAATTTTCTTTTACACATTGAGGGTGACTTGTTAGTTCGCAATGAAAATTGCTATTGAAGGTTCCATTGAAACGCGTTTAGCCATGTACCATAGATTTTTTAAAATTAAGATTAATTAAGTGTTAATTTCACTTCGGTGCACATATCTTTATTTCGTTCTTGAGACATGTGTTTTAGTAACACTAATTGGGTCAGTTCGATAGCGTTAGGTTCATTTCTCGTCCGAGAGTCTCGCCCATGCGGTCGTCGAAGTCTCCAGTCTACGGTGTAGATCATTTTAATGGCTCGATTAGAGGATCTTTTGGTCATTCGATAACAAGGACAGTCATTCACAGACAGACTGTCATTCATTATAATGTTCGGACAAGACACACTTTGGAGATTCCCCAGACTACATTGAACAATGGACGTCAGCCATTCATTCGAGCCTTACGCAATCGGATCGTAGGCTAAAATTCAACGCTCATGTTGGTTCCTAATGTTCCACCGACATAACGGGACGATAATGGCTGGATCGTGTCATGGTTGCGAAGACACGTCGGCGGTGTGCTATTAAACGAATTTCTGAATCTTTATACAGTTATAAGATAGTTCACGCTGCCTCTAATAGCTCGGCCTGTATTTTTACACCTTCTTAATTGTCTAATAACATCTACTTAATTGCTTCCGATAATCCCCGGTGAATAATCGTCTGCCAGAACTTTTCGATATCCCACGATCACCTGCCGGAGTCCCTGAGCTCTATAAATACTACTGTTTCCACGAATTTCTACATTTCGCAATTAAATATTCATCTACTGCAAAAAAATGGTACCTGACTCGATAGAAGATCGTAAGGGATAGATATCTCTCGATCGTTTTTTTATTGATCCTTCGCCTCATCCTTTCCGGAGGATTTATGTATGAGACGCGTCGTCTACTTGTGCACACCTGCTGAGAATTAGGACTCTCGGAACTCGTTTTCTTCTATCAGCCATTCTTTTTTTTTTGCGAAAGAATTTCGCTAAAAACTTGCTGACTTGTTTCAGTTTATATAATTATTCGCTATGCAAAGATACGTTTCACAGAACGTTCTAATCCGAGGTGTTCATCGTTCGCGATGATTGGGGTTCAAGTAAAAACACATGTTCTTTTGTAAGTAGGGACCATTTAGCTTTATCAAGGCTCGCCGCAGCGATCGCACGCTCGTTCCACGATTTAATCTAATCTCGTGGTTTCCGGCTACGTTCACTTCGCTCGCTGTCATTATGTGAGAGCTGGCCGCTTTGTACTTCGAGTCGGCGCGGCGGTCGTACATCTTCGGTGCCGAAGAATTTGAAAATCGGGAGACGATTTTCATTCGCTTTTGCATTCTTTCGGTGCTGAAGTAGAAAATTGAAAATTCAGAAAAAATGTTTGTCTAAGAAACGTTTGTCCTCTTTTTTCTTTAATTTATTCATTGATACAAGTCGCAGCCGAATCCTTATACCTAAACATAGTTATAAGTACATGATTGTTACAGTCATAATTAATATTTGTGGAATTTAGAAATGGGGCGACTTACTAGGGACAGCCAAGCGACGTCTTTGAAAGGAGATGAGGGGGCAAGTCCAGGATAACGTGTTCAACCGAGAGTACATAAATTCACTAAAGACTGTATAAACCTTTGTCCTGTTCCTGCGAATCCTCTTCTATGAACTCCCATTTGCATAAGGAGCCTGATCCTGCTGAGATCCAGAGACTCGTTCTGCGAAAGGGGTGGACAGATTTATCTTTCGCCGAGCAGGGTTCTTCCCCGGTCTTCCGCATTTTTCGAGATGCAAATTCACGGATCGCGGATCCGAGTTATCCTGGAGGCGTCGAAGGAGACGTCGCGACGTTCCGCGCATATGCGAATAGTCCGCGCGAACTCATTCGTAGTCGTCCAGTGACTCCGTCTCCAAGGTCCAAGGAGTTCTCTGTCACGTCCTGTCTCGTCGATTCGCGGCTGTGCGTCCAGAAATACATTCTTCACGGAGGGGGTTAGCTATAGCAAGTTATAGCAAGCTATAGCTTGATCGAGGGAAAAGCAACTCCGCTCGAAGGACCTCGAAGGCTCCTTTCGGTTTCACTCTCTCGTCCAGGTAATAGCTCATTTAATTTCCGAGATTGTGCGCTATCCGGCCTGTGCTTCCCCGCCGTTTTTCCTCTGCAGATGGTGCACCGGTTCGGATGCACTTGTTGATATTCAGACGGTATCCTTTCTGTCGTTTTATCGTCGACCGCTAGGGACGTCTTTGTTGAACGAGATTGGTGATTCCCCGGCACGAACGGGATGTTCTCCAGATGCTAACGTGCCTGAAGGATCTCACTGGCTCGTTCCATAGCAATCATGCCCATTCGTGTCCATTATTCAAAGTATATTAGTATTGTATAAAGTATCATGTCAATTTCATATGCATAAACAAAAATCAAATAGAGTCGAATTATTCCAAGTCGGAAGAAATGCTTTATTTTCGAGTTTAAATAGCTCTGAGTAAAAATTAATTTTTTTTAATTGTTTAGTCTCGTTTGTGAAATTATTTCTTTCGATCGGCATCGATACTCACGCGGAATAAAAGTTTCTCATTGATAGAAGGGGCACCGATCACATGGTTTCGCCAAATATCGAGTGAAAGCGCCGGCAAGCGGAGTCATCGATCGAAACATTCAGATGATTTTCACCGATCGTTTTTCCCGGCGAAAATTCATCGATTTCTCAGGGTAACGATTTCTTCGCCGGCTGAGCGTATTAACAGGCGAATATGTTGTATATGAAAGACAGAAAGAATGTTCGTTGTTAGGCGGTCGAGTGCTAGTACGTTGCACGTAATCACGTTCAACTTTTACCGTGATTCACATTTGGGTATCGAGGGCACATGCGCGCCATTCCCGCGTCGGAGAAACCGCTTCGTTCGGCTGTGCCGATGGTAGAAGAATGGAGCGTTGCTGGATCGGTGCATTTAGCTGCTGCGGGTCGATCGAAGGAACATTTATTGCAAATCCTGTTCTATCGGTCGGTCGACAAATTGCGATTTCGTTCGAGACGATCGAAACACGTGTTCGAGACTTGCGTCGACTAACCGCGTGGCAATCGCGAAGTTTGGCTAAATTTTGTCCGGAAGATATTACAGGAAATTTATAATTTCCAAAACTTTGTCATTCTTATAATCTCGTTCGATACTCAATAAATAGACCGCTACATTTTGTACAGGAATCCTGGGGGCGAATTGAAATCGGCGGAAATTACAGAAAATTGGCGACGTTTGGCCCATTTTAAACTTGTTTAATTGATTGTAAAATATTATATACAGTTACAGATTCGGCGGCGATGTGAAACCGATAGAAATGACAAGAAAATCGACAGGTTATTAGCGTACAGTAGTAAATTCGATATCGACTGCTCGGGGAGCCGTGAAATCGCCTTTCGGAGATCGAAATCTCGGATCCGAGGTCGAACAAAATCGCCGCACGTGGCCCGTCGAATCAGAAATGCCAATTCCTCGAATCAAAAATCCGACGCCGAGTTATCGACATCTCTCTTGGACGTCTTCGTGAAAGGGGATTTCTGATAGGTCAAGGTCGACGAATATTCATGGCCGAGTGTCTATTCTTTTCAGCACGTAGGCCGCTTTCTCGTTCTGACGTAGATGCGGTAGGACGATCGCGAATGTGTGCGAAATCCCGCGGAAGTAGTAGAATCTGATAAAGTTCAGACATCTGCCGGTTTACCGAGACCGCTGATCCTTTACTGTATACTTATCTTTGCTTTAGACTGCCAACGATGCTAATGATCGTGATATTTCATCTTCAAAATAGACGTATTTCTCTGTTCAGAGTGTCTTCGGTTAATACGAAAAAAAGTTTACTGAAATATTCGCATTAGAAATGGAGTAATTTCTGTAGCTTGAAAAATAACAATTTTCATTTCGCATAAAAATCTGCGATCTTCTAATTAATAACAGCAACTGCTAGTCCAAGTACGTAATGATTCCAATTCTCTTGTAGACCTCGGGTTCTAAAGAGATTAGGCTCGATACATCACGAAAATGAATAAATGTTACTCATCTTAAATAACTCGGTGAATAATGATTATGCTTGTACCCTTTAACATCATTCCACAATTCAACCACCTGCTAGGATTTCAATTACCACTAGTATTTATTAAGCTGTCGCAGAATAGGTCATCGATCGCTGATTTACATCATCGTATAAATATGTTAATGAAATCGAGCACTTAAAAAAGATCAGGCTTGATTTACAGCTCGTAAATCAAACGGTTAGGAACGCTGTGAAACAAGGACTGAGCAATTGTTAAATTGTGCACCAGTGTATCAGATTCTCAAGCGTTTAATTAACGTAACCAATGATAAAATGAAAATGCAAAATAAAATCTTCGAATGATTTTCCGCGAATGACTCGCGAGCATGCAAAGTCTCGAAGACTCTCTTTGCCATTCTCCCGGGGTCTTCACGGGCATTTATCTTCCTCCCTCCTCGGAACTGCAGGAAACTTTCTTCGAACCTGTTCACCTGGGTAAAATACGTCATTGGTCGCGGCCGTGTTATCGAACGCCGAATATGTCGGAACCCTAATCTACTGTGTCTGGTCAAAGACCTTCCTGTCCTAGTCGGTTCTGTAAATTCGGGTCAAGGATGTCGGTGTACGGCCCTTTCGGTGAATGGAACACCTGTGACCCCTTTTATCGCTGGTATTTCACTTTCTTCCAGCATGTCGTGTCGAAACTCATGCTGAAGTATGGCCACCGAGCGCCGTCTTCCTCTCGACGAAAGGTACAAACCCGATCGTGAAACCCGCGGACAAGCTTGTGCAAGGATTTTTATTGTTAGCGTATCGATCGGGAAATTGAGAAAAGTTTGAAACGTTCGAGCTCGACTATTTGAAAGCACAATAAAGACATTATCGAAACTATGTTAGCACTCGAATGGTGACTCTGAGGCACCACTAAAAATTACTGTACCATTACTCGAAATATTGTACGAGGTATTGTATCAATTTCATATCCATGAAATGAAAAAAATCATATAAAATGGAATTATTTTAGGTTGGAAGAAATGCTGAATTTTCGAGTTAAAATAGCTCCGAGTGCAAAGGGTTGAAATTGCAGCGTAAAACAAAGTTTCAGAAGATCAATTATGTCACGTTCGTATGCTGATCGTGTCAGAAATTTCCACAAAGCACCACTAACCGGAAAATCTCGTCCAAAGTGCGGTGACCAGTCGCGCGACCAGTTCCCGCGATCTTTACAGGGAAACAAGCAGGATAATTAGCGGAAGTAGCGGGAATTATTTCCATCGTGGTCGCGCGGAATTTTAATAATTTTATTAACTGCATTCCCGGCGTTCTACGGACACGTTTGCCGCCGGTGTTCGTCGAACGAGAAAGCGGCGGTCGGTTTTTGAATGTGCCGCGGCGGCCGTCGTCGCGGTAAATAAAAAGAAATTTAATGGCACGATCTAGTAGTATACTCCCCGTAGTTTGCTTTGTTCGCGTCCATTCATCGCCGACGCCGTGCCACTTATTGGTCCGCTTGTTCGGAGAAGGAAAAGTGGACGTCGCGGACGATTGTTGGCCACGATAAAACCGTTCGTGGAAAGTTGTCGAGGAATGCGCGTTGACCTTGATTACTCGAGCAGTTCGCCAATGTTTCCCGGTGCACGGCTGGTCAACGGTCCTCCAAATGTCATCGATCGTTTAGCCAGCTGGCGACAACTTGTTTCGCGGGAAACTGGATCCTTGATCTTTCGATCTATCGCGGTCAGAGGTTAGAAGCGAATTTTTGGCGCTGAATCCGAGCCTTTCTTTGCATTGCACCTTGCTCCGAAATTAGAAGAGAATACTTAAAAATACCAGCTAAATTTTTAGCTTTCGAGCTTGGAATACAAATTGTGAACATTTTTTTGCATCGCACCTTTATGAAATTAGAAAAAAAAATAGTTTAGGATGCCAGCGAAATTTCTAGCCTTGGACAATGCCTTGAATCGAACTCGTGAAAGTTGTGGGTAGCCTCGAACTGTATCTTACTGTGAAATGAGAAAAAATTAAAAGATTTTTTAAGAACGCTATTCTGAAAAATGTTAATATTGGAGCGGAGCAAGAATATTAGGGGAGATGTTAATTGAAGATTTGAAACTGTACAGAGAATGTAAATATCGACGAAAACCTCGAATGATATTCGAGTAAAATCGGCGCCGAGTATGCTAAACTTCTATTAATACGGAGGAGACGAGTAAGTAGGAAACTTTGGTAAACGTGCAGAAACAGCCGAGCAGACTCTCGTGAGAGCGACCTTGATTCCCTTGGTCGGATTTATACTTCGCTTAGAGTACAGCTGGAACGTTGGTCTCTCGGTGGTCATCAGCATCCATGAATGTGCCGAGTGATTCCAAAATGTGGGTCGGCCAGAAACCCTCGGAGAAAGTGTATTTTCCCACTCTCCGAGTGTCCTCTCTTGGCATCCGATATCGTTCTTCGAGAACGCGCAGCCGCGTTGATCGGCGCAATTATACCTGTTGTTCGCGTGGAAATTCGGCTGTGGATCGACGAACCGGCGTCGTTCAAACTTTTTTCACCGGGCCGTGGCGCAATTTCTTTCGAAACTCACACCGCAACATATTGAACGAAAGCATTCGACGCTCAAAGACAATCGCTTTTTTTCGACGACATTACGACCGGCGCGGTTTCTTTTTTCCTTACGCCAGAGGAACGAAGTCTTCCTTGAATAATCAAAACGTTTGTAACAAATAGACTTCGCTTTGATACTTCGTTCAACAAAAATCAGCTCTCGTTGAGTAAGACATTTCTTATTGGGGAAATAAAATGTAAATGCAAATCCACAGTCCCGTAATAAGTAGACTGCGGATGTCTATGCATTTTCCAATTTTTCTAGACAAATTTGAAGAAAGTGGAATGAAATAAATTCCTATTTTTCATGGAAACAGCCTTTGCTAGAATATAAAATTCTATTCATTTTTTGAACGTTTTGATAAGCCGTAAATGCACAAAGATCCGCTATACAAGATACATTATACAATTAAAATAATACATTAGACTACTTCTTCGAATCAGAGGAGACATTATGAAACATAAAGAAATAATATGAGAAAGGTATTGCGAAGAAAATCACAGTTTCTCCAAAGAAATGTTTTTGGTGTTTTGACAAAGGCAAAGACGATCCAATTAACCGAGAACGAAAGAAACTGGAGTTTCGGCGTTTTCACCAACGGAAAGGATGGTCCCCGTTCCCGCGGAGACATTCTTTGGCAAAGGAGTGAAAGTTTTTCTGCTAGGCAAACAGGCGCGACCGCTTGTACACTAAAGATTTGGCAACGACACGGTTCAAGTGTCGGACTCTGCTTGCTCTTCTCGGCTCGGTGTAAAAATGCGTTTCCCTTTGTCGTGCTCCCTGAACCGTTTTACAAGACGACTTCGTCGATGCCTGGCTTTGGAACGGGTAATTAGTTCAGCTAGAGCCGAACTTGTCTAAACAAATCGTAATTGCACGGCCTTTCTCCGGTCTGTTAATTATTCAGCAATTACGAAAGTCGTCTAGGACGAATATTTAGAAAAACGAGTCCCTTATATGCTTCATACGTTTAGAAAAGAAAAAAACACGGTAGGAAATCGAAGAAAAGAAGTCGAAGAATATCGTACGAGAGAAACCGGTCTTTGCATTTGCGATTCAGATTTCGGAGAAAAAGGAAGATCGAAGAAAAATTTATTGCTATCTTCAAACATTTTCGGAAGTTTCTGTAGTCTGGCGATGTTCAATTCTCAAGGATTGAGATACAAGTTTTTTCTTGGAAATATTTTGTTTAAATAGCTAGTGCAGTATTTTGCAGTTTCCCTTCACGAACAGGATAGCGTCCATCAACCTCCTGCTAATAACTAGCTAATAAAACACAGCGTTTACCGCGGACCTTGTCCGCAAGGTCGATTATCTGATTCTACAAAATGAATCTCGCAATTCGAAGGCCGATAGCATATACATAATTTTCACCATAGCCACGAAATATTTCTGAACTTTGAAGCATGATGACGCGGCGAGATGATTCATGGAAAGGTGTCATTGGTTCCATGGAATCTTAATGGATTTGGAGTGTCTAATAACCGGATATTTTAATCGTTATTGCAAACCTCGAGTTTAACGCCGCACTTCGAAGCATTTTTAATAAAGAGAACTGTCAATTTTATCACCGATGTCAGTGACTCTTGCATTTAATCTTGCACGAAATCGCGCGAAAATGATCAACCATACTATCGCGAAGCTTTCATCGAACAATATCCAGCGTCCGCTCAAACAATATTATGTATACATTCATCTCTGCCGTGAACTGAAGAATTGTCTCCGTCGAAAGGGTCCGTGACTCAGTCTCCGATAACGCGGATCGCATCATCAATTATTGTAATGGATCCGCAGTATGCACCTTTCGTCGTAGTCCTCGTTGCCCGCGAAATTAATCTTGATACTTTCTCCGAACCGAGGTGTTCCAGCAAACGTTTCGTTCAATTGGATAAGGAATATGTGTCGCGACGCAACGCGGATCTTTCGCTCGGTTGGAAAAAGATTGTATATGCGTATACAACAATGCAGACGTGACGTCCATTCGGAGACAGCGTTGCAGCGATTGCAACTGATTGTCCAGCGGCGCGTTTACTTCGAACGGAGAATATTCTTCGAAGGATTCTTCGGTGAATGAACGGGCAAGAGGCTAGAAAGATACAAGTCCACTAATTCATTACACAAACTACAGTTAGGAGCAGAACTGAATAACTTTTTTATGCACGGACCAAACGACTTGAATTTTCTCTGCAAGGCTAGAAGAATTAATTCCGTAAATGACGTCTGAATAGAAGTCGTTTGGTCCGTTCATAAAAAAAGTTATTCTGATTTAAGTTATACTCCTAACTGTATAAATAAATTCCGAAGCTAGCATGTTCGCTTCAAGGCACCTAGATAAGGATGATCGCAGCTTTCGGACCTCGATTTCCGGCGCGTTGTTCGACCCAACCGGAAGTCGAGACCTGCTCGTTTCCATCCACGGTTATCTCGAGAACGAAGCATCGCTATGCAAAACGGTAAAGGACTTTTCGATTTCTTTTCGCGCTGGGGATTTACATATCTCGGTTAGGAGACACCTACGGTAATGTATTCCACGATTGCGTAATATCTTCTCTGTCTCTCTGTCGAACAAGATGATGTATATCTTATCCACTGGCCGCCAAATAGTTGTGACAACTATTCTTGGCCAAGTTTACACCGCTGTCGATCAGCATCGGGTTGCCACAATCCACCTTGCGGCGTCGAGCCATCGCCGTCGTATCGCCATGTAACCTCACTTTCTCCTTTTACAGAAAGGCCGTGGCTGGATTCGATTTAAGACGAAACCCCGGGCACCAGCACAGCTCCTCTCGGTCTGCTTCGTCTGGTTACACTTTTCTCTTTAATCACACGCGGCGGCTCATAAACGCACAACGGCAATGATGTAACTGGCGTGCGTGCACACAGCCGGCCAACAAATGATACTTATTGGTGGGTCGGATAGTCTCCGTAACGAACCCGTTTTGTGAGAAGCGATCCCGCTAGTGATTAACAGGCACACGTAATCGGCTGATTAATCGAATTTCTTTCGCTTCAGTCGTTAATAGTGGACCTTTTCGTCGCCCACTTCTCTAACACTTGATGAGCAATCATTAATTTAATCGGTAGTCTATCGTGGACTCGTTATTTCAGAGATTTCTTCAAAAATTTCTTTCGCGATGGTTACCAGCTCGTTAAGATTTCTTTTAAACCATTATGAGTTATACACGTGTCAATTGATGGAACTATAAAAAGATGATGTAAAAATTTGTACCAGAGTGAACTATCGACCTCGTACCGCTAACAGAACTGGAAAATTCCTTTTACATCATTTTCTTTCGTAAAAAACTAAAAAACGTGTTTAATTATCGATAATCGGTTATTTTCCTTGTTAGGTCAACACGATCTGTTTGAAGAAATGTATTCGTTTTTATTGAAACGCATGTTGCACGCTGCTCCATTCCGAATCCAATTATGAGCCTGCTCTAAATGGCGGCGTTGCCTGTAAAAATAATATAATAAAATAATAATGGTTACCAGCTCGTTAAGATCCCTTCTAAATCATTGTAAGTTATACACGTGTCAACTGATGGAACTATAAAAAGATGATGTAAAAATTTGTACCAGAGTGAACTATCGACCTCGTACCGCTAACAGAACGGAAAATTCCTTTTACATCATTTTCTTTCGTAAAAAAACTAAAAAACGTGTTTAATTATCGATAATCGATTATTTTCCTTGTTAGGTCAACATGATCTGTTTGAAGAAATGTATTCGTTTTTATTGAAACGCATGTTGCACGCTGCTCCATTCCGAATCCAATTATGAGCCTGCTCTAAATGGCGGCGTTGCCTGTAAAAATAATATAGCAATTCCCCTTGGTAAATCGCCTAACTCGAAAGGCGCACACGTGTTTTTCCAGTATTAAGAAAACGTCTACCTACGGCGCGGCGAAGGTTTTTATTGAAACTCCGATATTCGACGCATGCAAACTATGTATGTGTTTCTTAATCAATGTGGGCGTAGATAGAAAAGTTTGAAGAGTGTCGATCGTATCTTTCCCGGATACGGCTGACTGCGTTTCAGCTGAAACGTATCTCGGTGTCTTGTTCAACGTATCGTTTTATTAGAGATCCATTTTATGTGTGAAATCGCGGCAAAAAATCGGATGCCCGTGCGTCATAGTTGATCCCGCGAAGGATTAACGAGATCAGAAGAGAATTCGGTAGCACTGCGATCTATTTAGCTGTTAACAACGCTGAGAAGTTATTAGCGAATCGAGTAGTCGGCACCGTTCGCGAAAGAATCTTTTTGTACGCTCAGAGGTATTCGTGTCGCAGCCAAGAAGCGTGAAATTTCAATTAATACGATTGAAATTGAAAGTGGAAATATATTTGTTCCCGCATTTATTCATCTAGATAAGACTGGTTCAACGTGCACGCCGATGAAAATGCTCGCAGAATATTCAGAACAGTTCTTGATTGGACAGAACGATGATAAATTGCTTCCTGCGCGTCTGTTTTCACATCGATTCAGTCCCTTTCTAATGCGATACAAATTTCTCCTTTTTTTTCTGCTAACGAGAAATACTATTATTCTGTTCGACAATAGTTTTTTTCCTGTGCAGACTGTCCCAAAAATATTGTAATTGAAGGGGACTGTTCCTGAGACCATTCGGAATAACTTTTTCCTTTACGAAAATCTTCTCCGTGGCTCCGTTGAGGAGTTATTCGCGAAAAACACGGACCAATCGGAGCGCGACTACTATTCCTACTCCGTCATGCATGCGTCGAATATACTACTAGTCATTGGTCGAGTTATCATCCGCTGCTGCAGCCGCGCTCTGATTGGTCTGTGTTTTCCGTAAATAACTCCTTAGCGAAGCCGCGGAGAACATTTTCGTGAAGGAAAAAGTTATACCAAATGATCTTGGGAATCACCATTTCCAAGGGAATATAGTTTTGGGACATCCTGTATATTAAGTGTATTGATTGGCGGCTATCGCGCAGAGTTGGGCAAATTTAATCAACGATTGACGACTAAATTTCTACTTATTACAATTTATAGATAGACCGTGAGGCAATTAACTTCAACGATTGATTAAATCATCAGAGTTTTCGATGATTCCTTTTTTTAATCAACGATTGACGATTAACTTCATCAATCGATTAGATCAATCGCCGATTTTTCGACGATTTCTTTTTTTAATCGTATACATTAATCAGTCATGATTAAAATTTTAATCGATTAAAGCCCAACTCTGCTCTCGCGTTTAATTAAAATACTGTTCTGAAGAGTAAAATGAAGAGATCATTGAAAATCGTCAAGATCGCGGGGGTGCTCGATTGATCGGTGTTTTTTTTTGTCGCGTTTCCCATAGTACCTTTCGAATAGCAATCGCAGGTGCGAGTTGAGGAGGTTCTTGCGACAGAAGCACTTCCACGAGACATGCGATCTTACGCCACACTTTGTACCCATTTCTTTAGATGATCGCCGCAAGAACTTCTTGCCATGTTTTAAAAAAAAGAAATCGTTAAAAAATCGTTCTATGTTTCGCAATCGTTTTGCATACGTCCGTAATTGAAACGAGTTTACAATGTATTATTTACGAGCTCCTCGTAAAAACTGGCTAACGCTGTTCTTTCTAGTTGTATTATCAGCATAATCAGCACTGTAATCTAGGTTCGTTGTCACTCTGAGCGCAGGTCAATGGAAAACTGGTTTCCTCGCGCTCGACAAACTGATTCCACTGCAACAATAGCATAATATTGTTAAATAGAAACGTTGGATTTTGTATGTTCTTCGCATCAACAATTTATACGTTTTCCTCGGTTTTGTTCCGTCCGACGCGTTCCGTTCCCGAAGCAACTAATTGTAATTAGTGTCTCGTTCCTTCCCCGAAACAACAATGAATATTGACGAATGTTAATCGTGTCCGTCCGGTATAAAATTAACCCCGTCAAGGCTCGATATTATTCTTAAATTGCAACAACGGACACCGCCGTCGCCGCTGCGTCGTATTCGCGTTGGAATCTAGGAATGCAATAGGAAGAAACGAATGGGGAAGTTAGCTGGCCGCATAGAGCAGAGTACTTCTCAATTATATAATCGTTGTATGCCGCGCGCGATTCTTTATTTACTCAGATTATTTCCCAATTGATTTTATTCGCGCACAATTTCTCACTGATATAACATGGGGAAATTAGCGAATTCAACGATTGACACTTGTAAAATTAGCTTTCATTTCAATAATTATTTAAAATATCAATTATTGTATACAGTGTGATATAATAAGTTTGCCTAATTTTTGAAATTATACGTGCACACCTCCTGTACTTGTGTCTCTGTGCATGTCGGAGGAATCTTGATCGCAAGGCACCCTGTAAAACTGTTTCGAAGGATGAAAAAATGATGCATTTTCCATATAGGTCGTCACCAGGCGTGGCATTAAAGAATAAAAATTGGGGGGAGCACGTTTCGCACGGTGAAAGTAGTGGCAATGTTTGCGATTAACCGCAGCATCGGTGATCCGGGAGCACATCGGTGGGCATCGTTTAAAATTAGCATGGCTGTAAATTAAGAAAATCCAGAGGTCATTAGCCGTCGGCAATCGCGGTGGACACCGCGGAATTCTATTCGGACCACGTGCGTTTCCCAAGGTGTGTTTCTCTGTTCCTATTCACGAAATCCACACGTGGCCGATCCCCGACTTTTACGCGGAATAAATTATCGAATAGCCGCCATGGCCTGCTGTGACACCGGGTGGAATCCAACGGCTCGTTTCAGCCATTTTACCTACCGAAAGCATAGACATTTTCTTTTACATTACAATCTTACATGAAACTACTAGATGACGTTATTGAGGGTGACTTATTAGTTCGCAATGAAACTTGCTGTTGCCATCGAAGGTTCCATTAAAAAGTGTTTAGCCATGTAGCACAGATTTTTCAAAATTATGCAACAATCGCCGGTCGGTAATATGTTAAAACCTAGGCGTAATAATTCTTAGCCAACAGGTCTAATTACGCGGCGGCTTTTGTAGGGCAAGGAAAAGGGTAAAAAGTGAACGCGCGAAGAAAAAAAGAAGAAAATTAGAACCATTCACTGTATGGAAAACGGTGTTCGCAAGGCTACATAGATTTTCCGTCCTCGTAAAAAGTTCGCACGCAATTTACGGGAAACTTCCTTTTAACGTTCAGGCTTTCAATTCGATGGTAATCGCAAGGAGATGCGGGTTGCTCGCGTATCCTTACAGATTAGAAACAGGCTTTGTGGAAGTGACGTGGCAAAGTGGAAACGACGCTCAGACATTGACCGTTCATTCTCCTTTTTCCTGGTCGATACAGCTTTTCTTTTCGGTTTAATCGACTCCGTTCTGCGAAAAACTTGACCGGATCGGTGAAAATAAAAGTTGGAGAACGTGTTTCAGTCAGTTTACCTGTTTCAGATAATCGCGTACGTGGAAGAACCTGAGTGAACCGCGAGTTGTTTTGCTTTTTGAACTCTGTGAACATTTATGGCAATGGTCGAGCACGTCTATGTAGTATTATGCAGCTATCATTGCATTAATTTCACGTTGGAGGTCAAATTAGACTGAGACTGATTAAATCGCTGATTCTTACAGGGTCGTCGAACATTAAAATTACAAATAAAATGTATACAAAGAAACATAAGACAGTTTTAAAACTTTTTTCACCGCAAAATGATTAAATCTCGGGTTTAACACGGTCGGGAGGGTATAATTAGCCGTTCTGACTCACGCATTATCATTCCGCGTGACCAAAAAGTCTAAAAGGACCGTGAATCAGGATCCGAGAATCCTAATCGGTTCCCAGATTCTTGTAATCATACGTAACTTGACTGAAATTCCTCTGTTCCTGCCGCGGCTAGACGACTACGCCTAGAATAGATTTACTTTGCATAAAAGTTGGGCATCGAGGAATGACAAGAATTCGGCGAAAAGAATTTAAGAAAGTCTGGTTGTCGAAGAGAGAGAGAGAGGAGTTCATTACCACCGGATCCAGACCTGAGTGAGTGAACCGTTACGCACGTGACATCTTGCTCGACGAGGACTTCGTAATCATGTCACCACCCTGATCAACTTTTCCCCTGGATGTGCCAACACTTTCCCAAAAAATATACGTCGTCGGCGGCTAGAATCACGATCGAAGCGTTTCCTCCTATGGGAAATCGTTTGAAAGATCGTCTAGCAAGATACAACGATGTTTAGTATTACAATTATGGAGATCATACTAGCTGTGCCAGACGATGTTATCGAATCACCTCGGATAGAGAATTCCATTCTGCGTGTGATTTCGTTAACGACATTCCATTCGAGTCGTTTGCTTGTCATAGAAACGAGCTCCGGGCGACTCGAGAAACTTAATTCGACGGAATACACAGTTCGTTTCTCGGTGAAAGCATGGCTCGGGCCACTGCGATCGCAAATTTCGATGGTAATAATGCCTCATTTCAATATAGCATGTGAAATTTACATTGTAAATTCAAAATTTCTCACACATTCCCCAAACTTCGACGGCGACTAACTCTTCTGAGCTGGGGAGATTTTTCCTGAAGAAATATTTCTGCGGACATTTCATTTCACGAACGAGACATAGTATACACTCTTTTTTTAAACAATCTTTTCATCGTGTTGTACGGGAGTCTACTTTGGAAATGTCGTAAAGATAGTTTTTCGAAGAAGAAATGATCTACATAAAATATAACACAGTTTAGTATTTAAATAAATATTATTCCAACTCTTTTGTTGAAGGTGCATCATCCGAATTACAAATATTCTTTCAACAAGTTTATCAGCAATAGTGTTCTTGAAATCGGTCATTTTCCATATTTCTACAATTCAAATGCAAAAGATTGCTCGCCCGATAAAAATGTCTAACATGTTTTCGACAGCGTGATAAGCGGTGCTACTTCGAAATGAATGTATTTGGCGATTATGCCAAATGTATTCTGGTGCAATGTGAGCGTGCATACGAACGACCTTCAAACGACGGTGGAAGAACTTGCAGGCCAGCAGGTTTCGTGCCCGTGAGACGGAAAACGGGATTTGTGACCGATGTGTTTTCCGGTTGGCGGATATCGTGCTCGGCGTGAGGTCAACCTAAAATTGAAACCGTTAGTATGTTTATAGGAGGACATGCAACATTGAGCAATGACCGTGTTCGATGTGTGTCCATGCGTGTCATGTGATTTCCACGGCGAGGTGGCCGCTTATTACATTCTTGGATAACTAGTTTAGTGGCAACTAGCAAGTTCACTACCCCACTTTTACCTCTCCCCTATCGTTCCGTTACTCAAGGCCAGCGTTCAACAAACCGGCGTGTTAACAAAACGATCGGCAAAGCAAATTCGATCGCCCTATACACCTGACTCTGTATGTACCGAACAAAACGAACTCTACCATTCTTATTATTAGGCTGCGGATCTTCATACAAAGTAAATATTGTCTGCATCGATCGCAAGAAATAGAAACTAAATGATTTTAATAGAGAAGAAATCATAGGTATACATATATTGACATCTTCAATTTTGAAAATTTCCCAACAATTTTGCTATAAATGCATAAAGGTCGTCGCTCACTAGAACGCCCCGCCGCACAGTAGGCTCGATTGAAGAAGTACGCGACATTTTGCGAAAAAATCAACTTTCTAATTTTGATATTTTTTCAATTGATATCGATTTCTAAATGTCCACCGGCCACGAAAATGATAAAATTAATCAGATGCAATAGCAGTTCTAGTTGTGATACACGCATGCAGTTAGACAGTTTAGGAATATCGATTTTCCCTACATAATTTGGCTGTTCATTCTTAAAGTGTCCTGATAACTGTGATCAACTTCTTGCCCTGAATTTTTTTCTACATCAAAATGCACACTTTATTGATAAGAAATCATACTTTTCAATGACAATTATTATATATAACATATTTAAAAAGAATAATGAGCAAAATTAAAATAATCGTTGAAAATTTGTATCTTTGACATGCGCGATCTTTCAGGTCCCAGGAGATCCCAGTTTTTAACAAGTAAGGATCTTTTCAGTGAACCTTCCTCTATGTAATGTGATAAAAATGATTTCCTCCTTCGAGTCCTTTTCCAAGATATTATTGTCTGAAGACATCCGCGTCGCGTTATCTTGTCCGCGCTCTGGCGCGCGTTACGCGCTGAATTCGTCAAGTATGCAGCCTCTGAAAGTCTGACAGAACTGTGTTGAATATTTATATTTATATTATATTTTTCTTTAATATTAATTTATATTTTGCAGTAAATAAGTCAGTCTTTCATCTCTGATATTTTGACTGCGTTGAGTTTGACGAATTCTTTTCGACAGTGCATAAGTTACATTGTAATTGTTTACGAAATCGATCTTCAAATCTTTTGAAATTTCTTTTGAAACGTTTTGTTTTGTCGACACACATTGTGGATTGAAACAGAATTATTGTCAGTCATAGCAGAACTATCAGCCTGAGTAGTACTGTGATGCCGATATTATCTTCAGTTTTATACATTTTCTGTTCATATTATTTAATATAATACATCAAGTAAGTTAATATATATCAATTATATTTTATTTTTAGAACTTCATATACAGTAAGGAGCATAACTGATTCCACACACTTTAAATCAGAATAACTTTTATATGAATGGACCACACGATTTGAATTTCTCTGTAAAGCTAGAAGAATTAGTTTAATAAATGACGTCTAATAAATAAGTTGAAAAAATGCATTTGGTCGGAATTGCGAAAAACAATACTAAAAATTGATTTTTACAACTTTTTTAGCTGGGCCAATAACGAAAATTTAAAAAATGTGTTTTATCAACTGCTATAAATTATATACGCTCTGAAAATTTCATTAAAATTGGTTATTTGGTTTACGAATTATAAACGATTAAAAGTGGTAAAAATTGCAATTTTTCTATATTTTCGGCCTTAACAAATTTTTCTCAAGAATGTAAAATTTAAACATTGTATCTATTTGCATTAAATAGCGAAAATATTAAATACATTGTAGAATAAATAATTTATAAAGCTGTTTTAAATGAATAAAAACGGTTAAACAAATGTGAAATATATTAAGTTAAAAATCATTGAAAAGGAATCATTTTTTTATATATTCAGTTCAAATTTCATTGCAATATCTTCAGTGGTTTAAGAGTTATTAAAAAATGTCGCGTACTTTTTCAATCGAGCCTACTGTGCGCCGCCTACCCGGCGTCACTCAACCGCTTCGAGTTGACGTCGCGCTGGTGCGTTTTGCCGCACACTAGAACGCCAAGGCACCGCGCCGCGTCGGCATGCAGTAAATTTCAGGTATATCTCAGTTTGGCATATCGATAACAACCGCAAGCGGTTGCGAGAACGAACAGCGGGCGTTCAGACCGTTTACCTCAACGTACGAAAATTCAAACTAACTAAATATGTAGATCTAGAACGTTCGATCTAGATTCTACAGAATCTTTTTCTGTAAAGAACAATTAAACATCTTTTATAATAACAGCACAATATTTGTTTGAAGTTGAAAAATGTGTTTTTAAATATTCCGATGACATTGTAACAGAGACATGTAGTAAATGTCAGGTATATTGATAACAAACGCAAGCGATTGCGAGAACGAACAGCGGGCATTTGTTATCGATATGCCAAACTGAGATAAAAAAAAATGAAAAAAAGAATTGTAATTTATAATGGTTATTTTCCAGTCAAAGATAGTCTATTATCGATCATGATTATATGTTACTAGAAGATATGCAAATTAACCCTTAGCACTCGAGTGGTGAGTCAGAGTCACCACCAGAAATTGCGACACCATTATTCAAAATATTGTTTAGAGTATTAAATATCTTGGTGGCTAATCAATTAGTAAACATTTAAGTATTGTATGTCGTGTTATATCAATTTCATATCCATAAAATGAAAAAAATTATACAGATTGGAATTATTCTGGGTCGAAAGATATGTTTCATTTTCGAGTTAGAATAGCTCCGAGTGCAAAGGATTAATATTTTAGAACAAATAGATATTCCGAATAATTTCTGCGAAATTCAACGATTACCTTCCTTCCTTGCGATAAAATATGAAATATATAGAAATGATTTTTTGTTCCTAAATTCAAAACTACTGTGGTTTCTTTTCACATCCTGTAGTAAATTACAGCACAATCTGCCCTTAATTTTCCCCTTTTACACGCACAGTTTTTGAAAGAAACAAGCTTTTTAAGAAAAAACACATTTTTCAACTTCAAACAAATATTCTGCTGTTATTATAAAAGATGTTTAATTGTTCTTTACAGAAAAAGATTCTGTAGACTTTACCGAATACAGTGATATGCAACATTAATACATTATGAATGTATAATCTTGTTTAAACAATCGTTAAAGATGTAGAAACACCACTTTTGCACCAATTTTTGAGGATATTTTTCAGTATATCTTAAAAAATAAGGGCCCAGCGTACATTCAAACTATATCACGCGATAGAGCAGACTTTTATCTTGAAAAACCACCCTTTCAGGTTCCAACGACGACGTTTCTTTCGAACCAGAAAGCAAAATATCTTTGCCCGACATGAATTGGCGCCGGTGACGCTCACCACTCGAGTTGGTCGGTGGCGGGAAGGCGACGCGGCGGTCTAGTGTGCGCACGTTTTCCGGGGGCGATACGTGTCGTGCCGGCGCTGGTCTAATGTGCGCACCTCCATTTAAACTACATAGAAGAGATCCAAAACAGCGGAGACGCGCTGTGCCGGGTAGGCGGCGGGGCGTTCTAATGAGCGACGACCTTAAAGATCCGCAGTCTACTTATTATACAACAAAAAATTCCGTAATAGACGTCCACGCGAGGTTGGCGGAAAATAGAGTGCGAGGACCTGAGATCAGTCGATAGAAATATAATAAGTAGATCACGGAGTTTATCACGTTTTATTTTATTGCGATCGTTACGTGAGACTATGTCCGTCTGGGAAGTTGGAACGGGACTGTACAGCTAATTAGGACTTGTGTTTTTTATTTCCGAGGTTCGTGTGGCCAATTTAGCCATTATTATCGAGTATGTTTATTTATGACTTATAAACATGTCGTTTGTTGTTCCAGTTTATACGATTATGTTACTAGACGAATTAAGCTGGAACTGAATCTGTAATTAATTTGATCGAGTTCTTAATACATACGATCGATGGAACTATAAATAGATGATGTAAAAAATTGTAGCAGAGTGAACTGCTGACCTCGTGCCATTAATGGAACTCGACAACGTGTGAACGATTCAATTCAGTTTTGGATCATTGTGGTTGGAACCATTAATCGGACCAGGAGTGTCGTGAATAGATTCGGGATCTTTAATTAATTAAATTGTCGCTACATGATTTGTCCTCTTAATTTAGTTTCGATTTCTTGCGATCGATGCAGACAATTTTTATGAATCATTCTTGAAGCTATAAGACAATACTCGGGAGTAAAAAATGCCCGCGAGAAATCCATTAACCTCGGACTACTACGTCACCTAGAAAACGAGACTACTGACTGAAAGAAAAATAAAGTACGATGAGACGAATATTTTCGAGTCGTCGATCGCTTTATGCTCGAAGCTACGAGGAAATAGTACGATGTAAAAAATGGCCCCCGTCCAGATGTATCATTAATTCAGCTAGAGCTCGCGGGAAGGAATGAGGCAAAGTCTTACAGTCTCGAGGATATTTAGAAGCCGATCACGATTTCCTTCGCGGGGGTACCTGGCCAGGCGGGTAGCTACTTATCCCGGTAAATATTTATTTTCGTATTAAGTTGTCAATCGTGGTTGACCGATGCGCAGTTACCGATGTGTCGATCTAAGCGTCTATGCTGGTTGCTGGCTCGACACAGAGTATTATTTGCCTGTCGTGACCTCAATTAAACCGCCGGCAAAGAGGCGAGCGAACTTGTGAAACGTTGCCTCTGTTGGTGCCATTTACTGCATCCTGACATGCCCAATCCGCCGCGCGCCGCCGTCTGATCTCACACACTCGATGGACAACCGGCGAGTGAGCGTCGCGTCGCGTCTCGTCCCGCGGTGAATGCTAAGAAATCGCCGAGAATCAGAATCAAGTTTCGATGACGAAAGTAGGCATCGATGCACTACCAGGGAAAGAATGCCGTCTTGGCACTGTCGTAGTCTCGCCGACAACTCGGAAAAAAGAGACGCGCTTCTCGTACCGTCCGCGGCGAGAGCCATTACGTGCCCACCAAACGTAAACAGTCCCGGGAATGATTGATTTTGCAAAAGAACTGTCCACGAACCGATCAGATATTCCGGCCGAACTGCACGCTTATCCGAAAGAAATCGCCGAGCGATACTTATCGCGCACGCTCTCCTCAAAGATACCAACTAGCCAACTACATAACTTTGAACTTTTCCGAGAAGTTCGAGCAATTAGTTTAACGCACGTTGTAAAGAGATATTTCGAATATTTAGAATTGTAGAGAAAATACAATCGCATAAAATTGAGCACTTACAAGGAGACGGCGCGGTCGATGGGTCACCGATTTTCCTGAAACTTGCAGTATTTGAAGATGTCGTCTCCACATGTAATTTCGCAAAGCTATAGCGCGCAATACTCAAGATTTTCCGAGAAAATTGCATTTGAAAATCGCTTTACTCGGTTATAAAGAGTTTGCGTTAATGAGTCAACATGAAAATGAGTGGTCGAGGGCGTAGAGAGGAATACTAGTAACCTGTAGGTTGCTGGTTCGAATCCCCACGCTATTGTTATATTTTTAACTTCCCGATTTTATAGGGAAGTTATTGTAATTACCCCGAAAATCGAAAATCGATTTTTTAGCAGATCTTCTCGTTTCATGGTCATTGGAGTCATTTTAGACTATTTTTATCAAAATGTCGGTGTGTGTGTGTGTGTGTGTGTGTGCGTATGTCCGTTTCTATGGTATCAAATTTTTCGTTAACGTTTTCAGAAAAAGTAACAACGCGATCGGAATGATGAATGATGCAATCTATGTGCCCCGCTGTAACTTAGAGCTGATTAGATTTTGGTCCATTTTGGTCAAGTAGTTTTTTAGTTTTTTTAGTTTTTTTCGAAAGAAGTTCATTCAACAATGCAATTTATACGAGAGAACGGAAAGTTTCCACCGAAGAAACAAACGTAATTACACAAAAAAATTTTTTCGATTTTTTTAAAATTAGAAAAAAATTTTTTTTTTTAAATCTTTTTTTGTACCTTAAGATGATGTTTCCGCTTACAATAATCGAAAATTATCCCAATGCAAGAGTGAGTTAATCATCTCTACTCCCGAGAATACATTTTCAAAGAATATCGATGAAAGTACAAAAACATTTATATTACAATCTTGAAATAAACAATCAGTTCAAAACGAATTGTTAACTGAGATTAAATTGAAAATTAATATAAAATATATGATAATTAATAACATTGATGTTGAAGACGGATTGGTTAATGGAGCATGCGGAATATTAAAATTTATTACTTTTCAAGAAAATACTAAAATTCCGTCTATATTGTGGTTAGATTTTCAATTGGCCATAGTAGGAGTGAAAGTAAGAACTCGTTATCGTGATTATATGAAAAACGCAAATATAAATCAAAATTTAACACCAATAATAACAAAATATCGAATCAAGTAAATATTTCGAGTGAAGAAAAATAAGAAATCACACGTAGTCAATTTCCAGTGGTTCCTGCTGAAGCGATTGCGATTCATAAAAGTCAGGGACAAACATACGAGAAAGTATGTATGGATTTTAAAACATCAGAAATACGAACTTTACAAATGTTGTATGTAGCACTGAGCAGAGTTTCAAAATTGAGCGCGGTTTATATATTTCGGGACAATTTAAATTAACAGTATCGAAGAAAACCAAGATCAATACTGCAACCCCGGATAATGAGGAGTTGTATCGTTTGCGAAAAACTAATTAAGACAATTTATTTTGCAACATTAGTATACTATAACAAGGAACCAAGCGAGCAACGAGCCTGCGATGTTCGTTTAATGCGACGTACCATATAGCAAACATTTTGATAAGTAGAAAACTATTGAATTTCCCTGAAAACGTATAATCTTCTTAAAACGTACACTTAATAAATAATAATAATAATATACAGCAACTAACGAATCGGGAAGTTCTTTGTGTGGCTCGTGGAGAGTCACACACAAAATGAAAGACATTAATAGCTGTGGGCCCTACTAGCCATGCGTACCACTAACATTCTCGCAAGAGCAGTCCTGCCCGCGAGCTCGCGAAGCGAGCGAGCAACAATAGCCCTCTAGTTTTTTTTATGTTGGATTTATTTTATTTCCCCATTTCCCACAAATAAAAGAAACATGTATTTTCTACTTGAAAAATAAAAATAACTTTTAAATAATAGATTTTAGGTTTATTAAAATTGAGGCAGATATCAATTTCAAGAAAAAGAAATATAACACGATAGCGGAGGACTTGAAACCAGCAACCTACAGATTACTAGTATTCCTCTCTACGCCCTCGACCACTCATCTTCATGTTGACTCATTAACGCAAACTCTTTATAACCGAGTAAAGCGATTTTCAAATGCAATTTTCTCGGAAAATCTTGAGTATTGCGCGCTATAGCTTTGCGAAATTACATATGGAGACGACATCTTCAAATACTGCAAGTTTCAGGAAAATCGGTGACCCATCGACCGCGCCGTCTCCTTGTTAGACAGTGGATCTTCGTGCGAAATAAAAATTGATTTCCTTTCTGAATCTACTCGTAAGAGTTTTAGTTTATTATTATCATAGAACATTTCAAGATTGAAGGTTTTATACGTGTACGAATAAAATGAGTAGAGCAATGCAAAACAGGATTTTAAAATACCGTTGCAACTCTATAAAATTGTTGGGGGAAGAAATAAATGTAGCTCGTGTGCCTTGCAATTGATACAGACGATTTCGGTGACACATAAAAGTCGCGAGATCACTGTATCGTGAATGATTGTCGCAGTTCAGCAATTTCCAGCAAGTAGTAAAATCAGCGAGGACTCGGACGCGCCGCGAGGTGCGAAGTGGTAGAGGCGCGCGTGTGATCAGACTGGCTGGTAGCAGGGACGCGTGATCGTCGGACGAGATGCTTGTTGGACATACGCAACGCATTTGTAAAATTAATATTCCGCTGGCTGTCTCGCTCGAGGCACTTCATTTCCCGCGCGATTCCGAACCGAGCAACCGTTTCATATTTACGAGTACGAGTAAATAAGAGATCCTTCGGATCAATGTACGATATATCCTTTCTCCATTATTGACGACGCGAAACTAGAAAAGTATTTCAGTTATGCGTGAATGTTTGTCCAGATTGTAACGAGCGTGGTTAAACATCTGGGAGGTAAAAATATGTTTAATGTCGTAACGCGCGATTCTGCAATCGTTGCGAAAGAATTTTAATGTAAGCGAACGTAACGAACCACGTGGAACCGAAAAATCGATTCTCCGAATAAAAATCTCAGCATTTCAGTTATGTTTACGATCGACACTGATCGAGCGTTCCATTAAATCGCTATTTCCAGAAATAGAATATTTTACGTGTTTTGATTACTGTTTCCCTGATTATTCACATTTCCCACCGTTCTGATGGCGAAATAATCTCGGGAGTCCGTGGATTCACGCAGAGATCATGCGTATTTTCTGTTGTAATTGTTAATACATTGAACTGTACGTTCCTTCGGCTGAATATTGCGAGTGCGTCCATGCAATTGTTACACATAGCGTTTCCAATGCACGCCTGGATATTGGCTAATCGGCGCAATCATAAACAGCTTAGTCTTGGTTCGCTGGAAAGACAGTGTTACAAGCCGGGCCATGTTATTACAGAAAATTACATATTCTAGTGAATCGCGTCAACGATTAAATCGATAATAATGTATTTATAATTCGACGTCCATTGTGCAATTATTGAAATTTAAAAAATCTTTCTCTGGGAAGAAAAGTTGCGATAAAAGTCGGAAAGTGTCGGCTTTATTTAAAGAGAACTCGAAGGCCCTGCCTCGATTAATAATGAATCCGTGTTGTTTCTTGCAGAGTAGAACGAGCACGCGAGACTACAGGACAAGGATGATGAGTTCCATGCAAACACAGCTACCCGGATCCATGCACGATTACCAAGTCGATCCTTACCGGCTTTTGGAAGACGACCTTAAAGATGTCTACGACAATATACGAGAGGTCAGTAGAACCGGGAGCATCTACGCGATGAAATACTCGTCGAAGATCCCGTGACAACACACGATCCTAACGCAGAAACGTTTATTACCTTTGTCACGTTAATGCGAAGCATACTGTGTTCACTTTCTACAATGCAATGCGTATCTTTCCGCGTAAGGACCAGTTTGGTCGCGCGAAAAAATGAGGAAGCTTGAACCCAGTAAATAGTGGTGTTGCGTGCCTTTTATCTGCTCGTACCAGGAACTGTTGGGAAACTTATTGCACGAAAAATTTCACAGATATCTCGGAAAGTACCGTTCAGACATTATTTTGTCTGGAGAATCTTCAATACGGAGGACTTTTTAATAATATCAACGATAATGTTGTAGATTAACTCTGTCAAGAGAAGAAGTAAATTCTGCTCAATGATGATTGCTATCGTCGACAGCGATCAATAGCGGTGGTTGATTGAGACGTTGATCCTTGTAATTACAAGGATCCTCGAAACCTGTCTACTATTTACTAGAAGTTGCAAATCTGAGTCACGTTGCCGCCTTGAGCAGCAATTTTCCTTGGTATATTGTAGATACATGATCGAAGCATGCTCATTCACAGTTACGTTGCTATCTCTCAATGTCAGAAGTGGCGGTTCTTCTGCAAAGTTGAACAATGAGGAAGATTCGATTCTGCACAGCTACTTGCAGGAAATGATCATTTGTAACGAAGACTTTCGACGAGTTATGAAAAATTACGCATACAGTCGGGGACAAAAATAAGTGGACAGTTAGTGGAAATAGGTAAAAATGAAGTTTAGTCGAATTAACATGACTGTTATAAACGTAAGTTTTATTTATTATATATCCTTATAGTGTATAGATTATTTAACGAATAATTGAAGTTCATATTTACATCTTTGTGTAAACACGCCGTGCCATAACGAAAATGTTAGCTATTTATCAGGAGACAAAAATGAGTGGACACTCAATGAAATGCGTAATAAATGAAACACATAACAATATTAGTACTTGGCATTGCCGCCTTTTGCATGTATTACTGCTTCCAGGCGTCGAGGAATACTTTGTATTAACTTTTCAATATAATCGTTACTAATTTTTTCATATTCAGACTGCAACCTTTTGAAAAAATCGACCTTATTATTTCGCTGATCCAATGGAACATTTGCGTCCAGTAAGCTCCATAAGTTCTCGATAGGATTCAAATCAGGACTCTGGGCTGGCCATTCAAGCAATTTAATATTGGAATCCTCAAAAAATTTTTTAGTTTTCTTAACAGTGTGCTTAGGGTCATTGTCTTGTTGAAAGACAAATTCATCGTCGCAACCCATTTTTACCACTGCTTCTTCCAAATTATCATTTAATATATCAATATACTTATCTGCATTCATAATGCCGTCAATTTGTACTAACGTACCAATTCCGTTTTGCGAGAAGCACCCCCACACCATTAATGATCCACCGTCAAATTTAACTGTGGGTGTAATAAATGGTCTTTTATACGTTTCATGTTGTTTTCTCCAGGCTTTGTGCTTCTTTTTTAATTGTCGCAACTCAAATTTATTTTCGTCGCTCCAAATTATACTTTTCCAGAATACTAGTTGCATATTTACATATTTTTTTGCAAATGCTAAACGTTCTCTCAGATTTCTTTTATTAATATGCGGCTTAGGTCTAGCGTTGCAGCATCTTAAACCAGCTTCGCGCAGTCTTCGTTTTATTGTTTTTGTTGAAACATTTAATTCCACTATTTCTGCAATACTTCTTGCTGCAATCGTTGGATCTTTTCGACTTGTACGAAAAATTCGACGGTCTTCTTGTATGGTGGTACAGCGTTTGCGTCCACGACCTCTTAAATTTTTCACGGTCTTATGCGCTAGATACTTTTTATAAATTTTTCCTACTGCACTTTTAGATACGTTGTACTTCCGAGCTATTACGCGGTAACTTAATTTCTTACAGCAATCCGATACAATTAAATGGCGAATTTGATATGAAATTTCTTTCGTTTCTGGCATTCTGCAATTATTGTATAAATGTTCTTACTTGTACGAAGCCTGAATTGGTACTAATAAGATTGATGGAGATCACTGTATGTAAGCGTGACCTGTTCCTAGTATTTGTATACATTTCTTACCTTACAATAACGTTATAACCAAGTGTCCACTCAATTTTGTCTCCTGATAAATGGCTGACATTTTCGTTATGGCACGGTGTGTTTACACAAAGATGTAAATATGAACTTCAATTATTCGTTAAATAATCTATACACTACAAGGATATATAATAAATAAAACTTAAGTTTATAACAGTCATGTTAATTCGACTAAATTTCATTTTTACCTATTTCCACTAACTGACCACTTATTTTTGTCCCCGACTGTAAATGCTCGAACAGAGGTGCTAAAAGATTGCGAAGAGGACTGCGATTGCACAATTGCACTCGATCAATGCAGAAACGACTCGCTGTGCAGCATCGCTCGCACGAAATCGAGAAAAAACAAAACCACTTCATTGTCGATTAGCAAGGTAGAGAAATGGTAACGGCTGAACAGCTGCGCAGCATCCAGAATGTCGGAGGAGTGTCCAAGGTCCGAAAAAATTAATTGACTCATCGCCTAAAAAAAGCAATCGGTCGAAATCGCAAGTCGGCAGCTCATCGAACCGACTTCCTGCTGCCATTTTCGGCGAAAACCTTGCGGAATCGACAAGTACTTCCGGCCGGGGGTTTTCAACAGGAAGAGGTGGACCAGATCCGGAAGGGAAAGACTGTCCTCGGACGGCCAGTGTGTCAGGAACGGGCTCATCGATTTGCATCATCGTCGGTTGGTTTCGTCATTGCACAACGACGATGCGAGACTCTCGGTCGCCTGAATTCTCTCTGTTTTTGTCCCTCTCTTTTTCTGGCTAGTTTCTAGGCGACGCGACAGCAAGACGATCAGGCTAGCGACGCGTAATTATAAATATTTATAGTAAGGAATGCCGTTTTCACGACAGGGCGCCCATGCTCGAGGCGCTTCGCGCTCGGCTAGCGAAAGCAACCGCTGGCTGGCTTCACGGTCTGCATTATATGGCCAAAAGTATCTAGAACTTTTACTCGCGTCCGAACCCACCAGCTGCTGCCGTTGTATTTGCGTATGCGCGTGCGAGCGCGTTTAGAAAGCACTTTTTCTCGTTGCACCATGGAACGCGATAACACCGCCAGCCGTCACGCAATTACGTGGCGGGGATGCGCGACAGATCGTCAGCCTTGCATGCAACCCTGCTTCGCGAACTGTTGGACCATTCATGGAAACAATTTTACAAGGGCATCAGCGCGAGCTTAGGGGATGAATCCACTCTCGACACTTTAATCGCTGTGCTGTGTGAATTTAAATGTGACCAAAGGTACCATTTATCGATTAACTAATTTTTGTGTAAATTCAACGCCCCGACCACAATTTCACAACTCGATTGAGACATATGCATATGCATGCAAATAACCGTGGGGTCTCGAGAACTACCAACAAATTTATGATCAAAGATTATACAGATTTATGTTTTTTCGTCGCTGTCCGCCTCTGGCACTCTTCTTTCAAGTCAATTCATTACACCAGACCTACACAACCGAACTTTCTTTCGCTGGAGACATTCGTCGTCCACTTTTCAGGTTTTATCTCTGCGTATTAACCGATGGAAAGTAGAGCGAATCGAAAAGTCGGATTCTTTTGGCGCGTTCGAACGAGAGAATTGATATTTCATTCTTAAAAACGACAAGTTCGATGGTCTTTATCTTGTTTTCCTTTTCTTTTTTGAATTGCGTCATGGGTAGACGCCTCTCCGTACAATTACAACATACTTAAATCTGTGGACACTTGCCAGATATTCAATGAAATGGAATATCATTAAATTTTTGATTAACTGAAGTCGATAATGAATATTAAAATCCAATCAATCCGATCTCTGTCGTCTTGTAGACAGTGTCAGAAATTGCCGAAAATGGCTCCACGGCACTGTTACCTCGTGGCAGAATTTTGGAAGAACAATGAAATTCCTACAGATCTCCGGAAGATTGAATAATTCAATTGCCAATTACTTCGGATGAAGCAGCGTTTTACAATTAGAAGAAAGTCCGGCCGAGTGAAGTGAAGTGCATCGGTAACTTCCGATCAGGTGGCCGGAGACAATACGGAAAGCCTCTGTGACGTAAGCTCGCCTCGCGAGCTGCTAACGAGCGTTCCTTTCGACTTTGGCCAAATTCCAGGACGGACTTTCAGCTTGTGTCATGTCTGGAATTCAAAGCGATCCTTCTGCTCTTTTTCTACCGTGCTTGCAATCCGTCGTCCGTTCGTTCGTCACGTATGCGAATCATAATCATCGTCTTATGGCTAGGCCGTCGTCGCCTATGCACGCGCCAGTAATAAATTGGTTTAGAATAATATATGTAACGCCTGCATTGAATTGAAATAATATCGTGCCGGTTTGCCCGAACGGTACTTTTTCAACCGCGAGAACAATTTGCAGTACATTCGTATCACTTCGACTCACTTTTTAATGGGTCCGCTATTAAATATAAATATTGTTAGCCGCTATAGCAAGCGACGTAACATTTGGTTCATGGGTTACACCATAACAATTCTAACGCGGGTGGAAGACCCAAGTCGCGGTTTTCCTAGTAACAATGAGAGTTCCGTTTCAGCGTTCGAAGTCAAGGTTACGTTTGCCATTGTTTCAGGTACTCATCAGGAACACAACGCAGAAGGAGCTGCAAACTATAGCGACATACTACTTCGACGGTAAGGGAAAGGCGTTGCGGCCGATGGTGGCAACTCTCATGGCACGGGCTATCAATTACCACAAGGAAAGAAAGTGAGTTGTGAGAGGTTCGAGAGATTTCAAGTTCGCTTCAGATAAACTTCTTTTGCTCGTCGATGCATTTCGGGGGTTTCTGCATTATCTGGACTGCAACAACCTTTTTACGCGCGCAACATAGAGTTCAAAGACATTTTTGACATTTTCGAAAAATGGTAATTTTTATCTGTATTTTCGAAATCTAAATTTTATTTGTTTAGAAATGTATTTTTTCAAATTCCAGTTTTTCTGGTAAATGATTGTTTCCTTTTAACGGCAATGTTAAACCATTGTTTTTTGTCGGCAAAGGTTTCTTTCAGTATCGATTGTTTTCGTCGAGAGATCGAGTTAGTGAACATGAACGCGCGTTTCACTTTACGGTCGTTCTAAACAGCCATAAATTTCCTCGGAAGGTTTGAAGGACGAGTCGGGGATATAGCCGATCGCGTGAAGTAACATAAATATCTTTCGTAACATGCTACACGCCACGTGGGTCACCGGTGACCCACGAAGAAGCGTTTTCTCTAGACTCGTACTTTCACTGGGATGAATTATAGTGTCGCGAAACGTTTAGGTATTCTCTGCGGATGCGCAGCCGTGACCTAGTGGGTCACCAATGACCCACCGAACACTTTTCCTTTGGATTTCTATTTTCGTTGTAATCAGAGCCGCGGTGCACTTAATCATACAAATTTTCAATTTTTAGTTTGAATTTACACGAAATATCTACATATAGAGTAAACCAGCTTGTGTTATTGGCGTTTCTATTTTCAAGTTACCATACAAACATTAATTTCGAAGCACATTATTTAAAAAACGTTTTGTTAGCAGCCTTGGATAATCAACGCTGATACAAACTCGTTCCATCGCTGAGCATGCGGTCGTTGATATTCACTTTTCTTCGAATAGAGTGTTCAAATATTAATGAGCACTCACACGTCTGCAAAAATTTCCATTTCTCTACAGAATCTTCAAAAATCATCGAGTACGCGTCTCTTCGAAAAAATATAATTTTTGTTTAAATATCAAACAGCTTAAAAAGTCGACTGAAAAATTAGATTGCGGATTTCAATGCATTTATGACAAACATGAGTATGCACCTCGATGAAATTATTAAGAAGAGAAATGAATGTCTGCGTAGCTCCTGTACAGGCAATTTTTATTCTGCATAAAATGATTCAATGGCAATTTTCGGAATACGAAAAATCAACCGAGAGTCGAATAAAGCAGCACGGCAACGTTTAGAAAGCCCCGAAAGAATGCGAGTAGCAGCGGTCTGTTTCAAATTCATAAATCGCTTCGAAAGCAATTACCTGTCGATCGTAGGCGAATTCGAAGGCCGATGAATATGAATGAGATGTTCCGTGAATGAGAACTAGTGTAGAGTACGTTATCGCATATGCCTGGCGAATTGTAAATAGTAGTATGTAACTACGACACCGTGTTACCAGGTCCGCCATGGATCTTCCCGTGTCGATTTTTCTGTCGACGATTATGCGAGGTGCCAAATTCCTCGATCAACTTCTCGATCCCAGTTTTGGTCACACATCATAGTACACCGCGAAGAGCAAACACTCGAGCCAGAAACTCGGCATAACTCATTCAATCTCTTCGCCGATCTTCTTGTGCTGACTGGCCATAAAAAGTATAGCGTGGAGTTTCTCTAATTAACAAGGGAACATGGCCGTGCAAACGTTCAATTACGTCTGTCCATTCTCAAATATTTGTGGCGAACACAGCAACGGTTTTTTTAGATCCTTTCCACGTTTTTTTGCTGAGCAAAATTGGACGGATCCTGAAAAATGTTGTCGATATATTTTTTTCGGGCTGTGTAAAATAATTCAAGATACAAGTTGTAAAATTCATGTTCTTGTAATTCATATTTAATTTTATAATCGTGTCTGCTTTGTATTCCGGAAAATTTTGTCTATATATTTTTTTCGGGCTGCGTAAAATAATTCAACATACAAGTAGTAAAATTCATGTTCTTGTAATTCATATTTAATTTTATAATCGTGTCTGCTGTGGAACCCGGAAAATGTTGTCGATATATTTTTTTCGGGCTGCGTAAAATAATTCAACATACAAGTAGTAAAATTCATGTTCTTGTAATTCATATTTAATATTATAATCGTGTCTGCTGTGGAACCCGGAAAATGTTGTCGATATATTTTTTTCGAGCTGTGTAAAATAATTCAAGATACAAGTTGTAAGATTCATGTTCTTGTAATGCATATTTAATTTTATAATCGTGTCTGCTTTGTATTCTGGAAAATGTTGTCGATATATTGTTTTCGGGTTGTGTAAAATAATTCAAGATACAAGTTGTAAGATTCATGTTCTCGTAATTCATATTTAATTTTATAATCGTGTCTGCTTTGTATCCCGGAAAATGTTGTCGATATATTTCTTTCGGGCTGTGCAAAATAATTGAAGATACAAGTAGTAAAATTCATGTTCTCGTAATTCATATTTAATTTTATAATCGTGTCTACTTTGTATCCCGGAAAATGTTGTCGATATATTTTCTTCAGGCTGTGTAAAATAATTCAAGATACAAGTTGTAAGATTCATGTTCTCGTAATTCATATTTAATTTTATAATCGTGTCTGCTTTGTATCCCGGAAAGTGTTGTCGATATATTTTCTTCCGGCTGCGTAAAATAATTCAACATACAAGTAGTAAAATTCATGTTCTTGTAATTCATATTTAATTTTATAATCGTGTCTGCTGTGGATCCCGGAAAATGTTGTCGATATATTTTTGTTCGGGCTGTGCAAAATATTCAAGATACAAGTAGTAAAATTCATGTTCTTGTAATTCATATTTAATTTTATAATCGTGTCTGCTGTGGATCCCGGAAAATGTTGTCGATATATTTTTTTCGGGTTGTGTAAAATAATTCAAGATACAAGTTGTAAGATTCATGTTCTCGTAATTCATATTTAATTTTATAATCGTGTCTGCTTTGTATCCCGGAAAATGTTGTCGATATATTTTTGTTCGGGCTGTGCAAAATATTCAAGATACAAGTAGTAAAATTCATGTTCTTGTAATTCATATTTAATTTTATAATCGTGTCTGTTTTGGATCCCGGAAAATGTTGTCGATATATTTCTTTCGGGCTGTGCAAAATATTCAAGATACAAGTTGTAAGATTCATGTTCTCGTAATTCATATTTAATTTTATAATCGTGTTTGCTTTGGATCCCGGAAAATGTTGTCGATATATTTTCTTCCGGCTGTGTAAAATAATTCAAGATATAATTTTTATTTTGATGATCAGAGTCCGCTGTGGATCCTAACAAAGAAACGTTGGAGATACCACATTGAGTAAAAAGTTCAATATCACGGAATAAAATATTGTCAACCTTGGCACAATAATTGCCCTGGAATAAACCGGCCAGAGAATAAAAATTTGCGACTGATTAGGGAGTCGGCGTGTTTTTGCTAGTCCGTAGAGCCGGCCTTGCTCGTTGTTAAAATGATCTGTGGCGTGCAATTAAGCCGCAATTACCGAAGCCCAAGATCTCAATCAAAGTCGTTGAATTCTCCTGGACATTATGCGTCGCTTATGTGCGTCATCGTTCGACTGGTCGGCCCGTATCATAGCTGCAACTTTTTGCTGGTTATATTAATTGAGAACGGGAGAGTAATGGACGCGTTGAACCACTAAACGCAAGTCTGCGGAGGCATGTTGCGGCACGAAATCACGCGTTGACTTTTATTTACCGTCATTCCTTTCTCTTCTCGCTGCGAATCGACGTCCACACCTTGCTCTAGCCCTGGGGGGGTTTGCGCGGATTACACGGAGGAGACGATAATCTTTTCACGTGGGAAATATTCTTCTGTTCCAGTGATCTCTTGGAATCGCAACGACAGGTGGCGATGATCTCCGAGATGATCCACAACGCCTCGTTAATACACGACGACGTAATCGACCAACCAGACTTCCGTCGTGGCAAGCCTTCGGTGAATGTTGTCTGGAGCCAAAAAAAGGTAAGGAAAAAAATGCACACGTGTCCGAATCGGAACTTGAATGGATAATGGAGTTTTTGAAAAAAGTTCTCATCAAATAATGCACAGCGGAATTTTTTAAATATTTCTCTTCTCACAACATGCACAGTGTGGAACATTCTTGAACCACATTTTCAATTGTAAATTACGAACAAATTAAAATGAGGCTCACACAAACTACAACGAGCTTCGAGAACTTATTTTAAACAGGAAGGATAACTATTCCTGAAACCAATTAGCGACTTCAATGCCTCGGGCGGTCTTTGGAACGGTCTTGGGACGTCGAGAAAAAAAAATTACTTAGAATTCGATCCTGTTGCGTGTTTTATGCCTGGAGAGACGAGTCATAGGGTGTTGAACTGCTTCTTCTTTTTGGTTTTGCTATGCAGGTGCCATTTCTCTTTTTGCTCACTAAATGCAAGATATATCGATACTTCATTTCCTATGAACGTTTTTAAAATATTTTCATCCTCTATGATTTTTTAAATTTGGTTTATGTTATAAATAATGGCGCAGCAATTTTCAGTGGCGCCTCAGAGGCACCCCTCGCCTGCTAAAAGTCAATCTAACGAATACATTAGGTATTTGAACAATCCAAAATTTTGGAAAAAATGAAAAGAAAACCTGACCGTCAGGCTGAGCAAGTCCCGCGAATATTTTCGGCAGGCTAGCGCGAAAGAGACGAATGAAAACTTTCCACTGACCAAAACGGATGGATTAAAAATTCCTCCGAGTGATCAGGAGCGAATGATCCAGCCGCGGATGGAGCCAGGAAGCGAACACGTTCCATCGACCTTGCGTCACGTTTCTTTTTGCTCGAAGTAGTCGACGATTCCGGATCGATTTTCGACTCGGGATCGACGGGACGGTACGATTCCCGTTCGATTGGTCGGGCATCATCCGCGTCTGTAATTTCGCGGGATGCTCCGTGAATTTCGATAGATCGATCGACACGGGACGGTTCCTGATCGACGGACTGGGTCTCTGAAAACTCTCTCTCTCTGAAATGCCGGAGGAGGAAGGAGGCTAATGCGATTCACGTCTGCGCTCTGTGCACGCTTTCTTGGACTGGAACCGGAAACAGGTCGACGTCGTTTGGCCGGCGAGATTTCGAAAAGGAGAATCACCGAATCGGCCGGATGCTCCCGAGAGAAAATCAATTGCGCACACGATCGAGCGACACGTTAGAACGGGCCCGACGTCGAATCGACTCGAAAGTCGAGGATGTTACCAATTAGAGTCGTCCGATGCGTTTATTCGGCGTCGGAGCCACGGATCGGAGCACATAACGATCCGTTTTGAAACCCCGGTTCAGCTATGGTTCTTGCGTCCCCTAATCATGTTTCAACGCTGACTCACGAAATTAGCCAATTTTTCGTTTACCCGAAAGCTGGTTGCGACACACTGAAAATTACAGCGAGCAGCAAACTCAAATCAATTCATTCCATTCACCATTTTGTCGGAAAATCTCGATCGTTTTCTAATGTGCGAATCGAAGTATTTCCCCATGAGGAAGACGAAGGATCGGCAAAAGTTCAACTTGAACAGTTTTCGAAAATTCCACAGCTGGCGGTCCACGTGGAATTAAGTGGTGAATAAGATTTCGGAGACTCTGAAGACTGTGACGGCCTTGAGAAACAAATTTAGCGATTTCCAAAGAAATGGAAAGCCGTCAACCAGCCACGAAAGTCTCGCGCCGAAGATTCGAAGCATCGCCGGGACTAACCAATTGTGTAACGCGGTCGTATTAACGGGGCACTAATTGAACGAACTTTTGCTTCTGTACATATAATAGTTATCGCCCAGTTACATGCAAATAACGAGGCCGTGAACGAAGCGGGATATACTACGTATAGTGCATCGAAGTACCTTCCAACAATTAATTAATCGGGTTACACGTATAAAAACTGCACTCGGAAGCTGTTCATTGCATAATTACTTAAGAAATACTGAATTATCGGACGCCCTAATAAATTTACAGATTATATGCGTTAATCTTATTAATTTTTTTGAGAAGGATTGAATTAAGTGCATACGTTCACTTGGCGTGTCTCGATAAATAACACTGTCCAACAAATTCAAACTTTTTTTTTTACTTTTCGATTCTCACTGTGCGATTCTTATAGAGTTTTTCACGCTGATTCCGAATCTGTTTTTAATTTTTTTCCTAGACGCATAGTTTTTGAGAAATTTGAGTTTGAAAAAATGACCTATTTTTCAACTTTGAACAAAGATTGTGATGTTATTATAAAAGATATTGTATTGTTCTTTACATAAAAAGATTCTCTAGACTTTCCCGAATCCAGTGATATCCAATATTAATGCATTATGATTGTTTAAACATGTTTAAACAATGATTAAAGACGGAGAGACACCACTTTTGCACCAATTTTTGCGGACATTTCTCAATTTATTTCAAAAGATAAGGGTCTAGCGGAAAATCGAACTACACCACGCGGTAGAGCAGACTTTTATCTTGAGAAACCACCCTTTCAACTTTCCAAAGTCGACGTTTTTACCGAACCAGAAAGCAAAATATCTTCGCCCGACACGAGCTGCCGCCAGTGGCGCTCACCACTACAACGGGCGTTCGCCGCGGCGTATCCCGTTGTTTAAACATGTTTAGACAATCATAATGCATTAATATTGGATATCACTGGATTCGGGAAAGTCTAGAGAATCTTTTTATGTAAAGAACAATACAATATCTTTTATAATAACATCACAATCTTTGTTCAAAGTTGAAAAATAGGTCATTTTTTCAAACTCAAATTTCTCAAAAACTATGCGTCTAGGAAAAAAATTAAAAACAGATTCGGAATCAGCGCGAAAAACTCTATAAGAATCGCATAGTGAGAATCGAAAAGATTTTTGGCTGTTGGACAGTGTAATTGGACAAATGTACGTTTTTCTATTGGCTCGATGAATACGTTCTAACGTATGTCATAACAAGAGTCTAATAAGAATGTGTTTCACGACTGCTGAACCGCTATCCATCACATCGCTCGATATGTAGGATGGAACCAGTCTCTCACCACGCATTGAAATCACCGGGACTGATTTAGTGCGCGCGGTTCTGCGATACAAACGCGGAGCTATATTAAATACATTAACAGTATCAACATGTTGCACTAAAAATTTCCCGTCCATAAATCGCCGGACACTTACCTATCTTCAACAAAACGGTAATTAAAGAATGCAAGCTTCCAGCTTGATTTGATTGTTTTATTTTGCTTAGACGTTGCTATTATACGATAATATTTTAATGCCAAAATAAATAGTATACATATTTGAATAAATGTCATGGACAGCTCTAGAAGCCAAATTGGGAAATAATTGCCCACTAGAAATTTAAAAAATTAGAAAATGTTGGGTATTTTGGTCAGATTTGATTCACATGTTCTCTGCATTCGAAAAAATTAGCAAGTACCACTTTTACTTCGGAATATAAGCTCTATGATTAGAAAAGATCGTCTGCATCCAAAATTGAATAGGTGTCCGGCGACTTACGGACGGGAGAATATTATCAACTGATTAATCTCGCGTAATCGCTCGGAACATTACGTCTCCCGCACTCTGTCACAATCGTCGATAAAAAAGCATCAATCAAATTCACATTATCCGATCTTGTGCGAATCGTTTTTATTACAAGAATCCTCAAGACACTTCTAAGTCGGTTTCTGCTACTTTGTAATGTGCATATTTTCCGGAGGTAGTGGCCTTCGGTTCTAATCAACCATGTTCATTTTCTTTTCTCATAGCGAGGCTGCACCCTGCATAATTCACACGCGCTTTGCGAAACTTCACGGTGATTCTTTCGCAACGCTATCGACAGATTCAGCAAACCGAAATCCGACGTAGTATATGTTTCGAAATATCTTTTTACATCTCCGATACTTAGAGAAGCGATCGCGTGCGCAGACGCTTCGAACGGACACACTGTGTGTCACGATTTTAACAGGCTTCGCGCCGGATGTGAAACTCGAAATTACGAGGCAGTCTAATCTCTCGAACCATTGTCCTCCGAGACAAACGGCACGATCCGACGTCCACCTGTTTGTCCGAGTTATTAACAAAGCTGATCTTTCGGGTAGACAACCGAAGAAAGCTCGTCGAATTTCGTCACCTTCTCCCAGGCGGAAGACTGCGGCACGAGTACGGTTCCGCCGAGTAGTTTACGGCGAGGACGATTCCGAGCGATACGAGACACTTCGGGATACTATTTTGGAGAATTACCGGAATGTTTGTAGTCGGATTCACACGTCGAGGTAAACGCATTTGGGGTAATTAACGCTTCACATGGGATTTCAGTTCGACGAAAGATCTGACTCAGTGGAAACTTTCAGGATCGGTCGCAAATAAATTATGCTTGCGATGTAAATAGCTTTCCTCAGAAGAAGTTCGCTCGATAATGATTCTAATAACGAATTCATTGCAAGAAACATATTCATTTCAGTCCGAGAGGTCTGCATTGTTTCATGTGCATCGTATTTAGAAAGTTGATAATGACGATTGAGTAATAACGAATTGACTTCCTACAGTTAGAAATAAACAAGTCAACGGACGCGCAGCATTGTGGAAAAAGCGTTGCGCAAACTGTTAGACAAGAAGTGCTTTTAATTAAGATGGACGAGGGAAGACAGTATATCGATTTTCGCCTAGAAGCTTGTCCGATCCAAGAAAAAAATTGATTACAATTTGAATCAATCTTCTCGAGCATAATTAAGCGAAACAAAGCAACATCCAGCGAATAAATTAGAATCGTCCGACTCGAACGAGAGACGGTAGAAAATGGAACGCGCACCGTCGAGGTGGAAAACGAATTGCTCATTACGCATGGAAGAAAAAGCGGTAACTTTGTAGTCGCAGGCGACTGCCGCTGATTAGGTATTAGAGGAATGGTTCACACAAAGAGGCGCAGCAACGCATTAGGAATATGCGATTCGGTCACACTTCGAAATAGCCGGTAGCTGGCTGGCTGGCTGGGTGTTAACAGCCATTAAGAAAGTGTGGTTTCAGCGTGTCTGGTACCCAACGTTGCCCATCAACACTTTCATTCGCGGAGAACACAAAAAGATGTGCCACGAACGCGTACACGCACGCGTTTGCCGATCGTGACGACTTTGTCTCGCCTTTTTCACCCTCCGCCTATCACTATTATTTGCACTCACGAACCTCGGTCCAACCCTTATTTGCATTCCGCCTCGACTTTCTAAGAGCGCTACACGCACGACTGCACTCGTCGTAATGAAGATACCGATGATAACTGCGAGCATTATCGGTGGCACGAACCTGCTTTAACTTTGTAATGAACGGGAAAAATCACGGTTACTATTGTAGAACCGACGATTACCTCAATTGGACGATTTGCATAAACAGTGTCTTGTAATCCTAATTGAGAGATTTAAATAGCTCGCGAAGGAAATGCCACCCAATGCAATTCAATGACATATTTTTATTTGACGTACAGTATACACCTTTTAAGAACGAATATTCTTTTCGAAATTGCACCCAACAGCTTGAGTTTCTTTTTGAGACGTTAGAAGTTTACTAGCTGACGTGTAAATAATTTATTTTCAATTGTTATTGGTCGCAATTGCGAAGGAACGTTACGTGCAAGTTCGGAGATTCGACGTAAATGTCGAAGCGAGTTTTACGAGCGCCTTGAGGTGCCAAGAAATAAAAACATCTCGTTGAACAGCAGGAGGACATCTCTCTTAATGAGTCCGCGTAACACGTACTCGTCTTTCCAAAATGGCCGCCTGGCGGTGAAAGTTTTCCTTCAAAATCCGCAGCCGAACGTACGATTCGATAAACCTTCGGGACACCGCTTATTAAGAGCAATCAACACAATAATTAATTATCGAGCGGATCTCGAGAGGCTTCCGGCGCGTACCGAAGGTTTTTCACGATGCTCCTCCATGTTACGCTTTCTGTGTTGCGCTTTTACCGCAATCGTGGACCGAATTGTGCACCTGTGAAACGTGCAAGATGAACGAAAGAAAGTAGCCTCCTCCGCTAACAAGTCTCGGCGGCTGGCCAGCTTCTCGGAATAAAATCAAACGGCTCCGGTAGATCGTTATCGCGCATTAATTACGCGTTACGGGAACGTTCATTTTGATAACAGTTCATTCTCGTGACAGTGTTGTTTCTTGTTTTGCAGGTGACGATGACGGGCGATTACATTTTGGCAATAGTGTCGATTATGATATCCCAACTGCGAAACGACGACGTCACCCTCACTCTCAGTCAGGTAAAATTCGACAGTCTAACAATCGTAATTCCTCTCCTCGATGATTCTTATAGCTTTCGGCGATCGTTTAAGGAGTTTGCTCCGCATGCAAGAACCGAATCATTTGCACGCACACGATGTCAGACCCGTCGGGAACACTCGTGGAAGAGACTCGAAAGTCCGGAATGAAATTTTTAGTGCGAAAGTTCTCTCATGGAGGAAACAGCGTTTGAACCGTGGAGCGATCTTACTCAACTTCTCCGTTCAAAGAAAACTTTCTCGCCAATTTTATAAATATTAGCTCGGCTGGAAATGATATTGTTATTGTTCCGATCCAGTCGACTCGAACTCGCCGACAGGATCCGCGTGTTCTAGAATCCCTGCCTGCTCGTTCCACGAGTCATACACTCGCGTCCATAAATCACCGGACGCTTACTTATCTCCAACAAAATGGTAATTAAAGAATACCAGCTTCCAGCTTGATTTGAGTCTTTTATTCTGATCAGATGTAGCTATTGTGCGATAATATTTAAATGCAAAATTAAATATTAGAAGTGTAGAATACGGAAACTGTGGGAAAACAATTGCCCCACTTAAATTTAAAAAATTTGAAAATGTAAGTACCATTTTTATTTCGTAATACAGATCCTTCGAAATTTGAATAAGTGCCCGGTGACTTCTGGACGGGAGTGTACGTTTAATTGGACTTGTTTATCCTTATTTACACCGAACCGTGTTTTACGTCCGCTAATAAAACCGTGCTCGTCGAGGCAGCATCCGAAGAAACGAAGTTCGAATAACGAGCCGCTTATAATTTCGTAGAGAACAAGTCTGAGCAAGAAAGAAAGTTTGCGATTAACATTTGGATCTGTTAAAAAAATATTATATGGGACAGCAACCGCGATCTCTAGGATCCTGATATAATCCTGATGATAAGTATTGACAAGTCCAGGTGCTTTCCAGGTCGTGACGGACCTGGTGCAGGGTGAATTTATGCAACTCGGGTCCAAGGAGACGGAGAACGAGAGATTCGCACATTACCTCACGAAAACGTACCGCAAAACTGCCAGTCTGATCGCCAACTCGTTGAAAGCTGTAAGTTCGAAAGGGTATCTAGCGCATTATTTCACTGGGATCCATAATAAACAGAGTTATTCCTTGCGATAGGTGGCTATGTTAGGAGGCGCCGATGATCAGCTCGCAGAATTAGCTTTCCAGTACGGTAGAAATGTTGGTCTGGCGTTCCAATTAGTCGACGATCTTTTGGATTTCGTTTCGTCCTTAGAGGCGATGGGCAAACCTACCGCAGCTGACCTCAAACTCGGCCTTGCGACTGCTCCGGTTCTTTTTGCATGCGAACGGGTAAGAGTCTACAAATTCAATCCCTTCCTCTGTGTCCACACTGAAGGAACATCAAGACACTTTTTGTCGTTCTTTCTTTATCCAGGTAAAAGGAGAAGGCAATAAGATTAGACTATCCATTCTATCTACGAACTTCAGGCCTGACATATTTATTTAATGCGCTGAAAACTAGGGATGGGATCAAGTTCAATATGTACTCACGAATCCGAGTAAAGTTCAACAACCAAGTTTCATTTCGTGGGTTTTAATTACTACTTAAAAGCAATAAAAGTTTCAATGATTATACTTGAAAAGTATTCATTGTATACAAGTAGTTATCGAAAAGATACTTATAAGTACTTCGATGTTGAAAGTAATCGAAACTTTCACAAGTAGTACTCGAATCTTGGAAGTCAAAACTGCATAGTAGGTTTCAAGCACTTTCTTTATTAAATTCGTAACTATTTAGGAATAATATTACTACAGTACTTGTAAGGGGTTCGAAACTGTCTGGCAAAGGTTCGAGTATACTTGGGAGTACTATCTTTTTTTTTCGAAGTACTTATAGAGAGTTCGAATTCCATCAATCAAGGTTCGAACCTGTTTGCGAGGTACTTGATCCCGTCCCTACTGAAAACATACATTTTCGAAGAAGTTTGACACTGTAGAATATATCTCCTTCAATTACTCAAATTTAAATGAATTCATTTCATTTAAAAATTATTCATTGTACAATTCATTCTAAAATATATTTATGGTTCCCGTTTCTTAAGAACGAGGATGAATATTTCTACAGGAGCGATTCTCTTGCCTGTTGCAGTATCCAGAGCTGAACGCGATGATCATGCGCCGGTTTCAAGAGCCCGGGGACGTCGAGAAGGCCTTCGACCTGGTGCACAAATCGCAGGGTCTCGACCAGACGAGATTCCTCGCCCGGAAACACTGCGTGGAAGCTGTGAAGCTCGCGCAATCGTTAGCCGAAAGCCCATACCAAAAAGGTCTGCAGGTCGTCTGCGATTTAGTATTGAATCGTATGAAGTAGCGACATGGGAAGTTCAGATCGTCGTGCGAAAGAGAGACGAGTAATGTAGTCGTGAACAGTTAACTTCGTCGACAGATGCCTAGCCAAGAGCATTTGTCGACCGGGGAGGAATGTCATCGAACGAAAGATACACAGTGTACCTTTGATAACGACAACGTTGATAGCGAATTGTAAAAGAAAAAGAAGAATAGACAAGATCGTGGACTACCACATTTTTTTTACAGAACACCTGCTGTGTACTCGATACACTCGTAAAACGAATGTGTTCCGTCGATCATTGTTGGAGGATCGTTCACTTTGTTCGGCCACAAACTCGCAAATTTACGACGGTTATTGTTAGATAAATATTTACTAGAGGATTGTTCGAGATATACGTTTTTGAAGTCGAGGAACAACGGGAAATTATTTTTATAAAATTTCAATGTAGGTATTACATAAGAGTATTGCAGAGTTTAACGATGATTATTGTCAGGGTGACAGTGGGGGCGGGGGGAGGGGGGTGTGCGCGTCCGAATCGAATCCTTTTTTAAGAATTTTTAGGAATAGCAGGGATGATCTAATCACCAAGTGCTTAGGCTATTATCTTGTGAAAGAGTAGACGCACCATATTAAAGGAAATGTAAGAACACGAGCGGCGATGCTTATCGCGCTCGACAGCACACATATTACCTGATTCTTATCGACATTGTCAATCGTAACTGTAAATAAAATAATGTGTAGGATTAGTTAAACTATGTTAGGATTGGTAGCTCTTCCTGATTGTTCTCTTCCTCTCTATCTCTCGCCGTTAAACAGATTTTAGAGAAACATTGCACCAAGATACTTTCGAAAGTGTTAAGAAATTCGTGTGGTCACGGAATTTTGTTTGGTTTGTTTTTTGAAACAGTCAGGTAACAAACATTGCAACACCCGAAGAATAACAATCGCAAGAGTACCAATACTAAACGACAGTATAATCGAATGATTTTGTTTAAAACATGCGAAGAATATCTACCAAAGAAGACCTTGTACGGTCTTGATTTTCTTCGACTTTGTATCATGAAAAATTATGGCAATTATTGCAAATCGGCATCTCATATACACAATCAAATCGTATACACAAAATTATTTTTATGTGAAAGTGTTTCGATGATAATGGAATCACCATCTTCCGCAACGTTTGTTCTGTTTTCTTTTTTTTTTAACTCGATAGACGCAAAAAGTGCTCAAAATATTATTTACTACATAACTGAACATATAGGAATAAATGTATAATAACTTCTATTTATAACGTGAATTAATGTATATAATTTCTCTGTAAGGTAACAACAAATCACTGCTGTAAGATTATTAATAAAAAAAAATACAATTGCAATCATGTAATTATACGATCAGACGTAGATTTTAAGTTAGGGTGAGAATTGGGACAACAAAGAGAAAGTAAATGAAGCTCTCGATCTCCTGCATAGGCACGATTCTTCTTTCTTTATTTATGTATATCACTTGGCACATTGTACAATGCAATGGAAATTTTAATTGTTTGCAAGCGTTAACCGAAAAGACAGTTTATAGAATATGTATTTATGACCCACTAACCAGATACGGAACTGAATACCCATTGACAATAAGGTCCTGCAAACGTGCTGCACTGTATAAATGTACTGGTATTACGAAATATAACAACGAAATGTTGTTTACGTGTAAACAATGTAAACATACGATTGTAAATATGCGACTTTTTGTGAACACGCTTTAGATATGCATAACTCTTAACGTTGGTAACAGCGGGAACTATACAAAATCATGCTATCGAAATGAAATGTTTTTTAGCTTAGATCGATTAGCTTCATTATTACTAAATTGTAAACATCTAAATATCTTATTTGTTGTGTTGGGTTCACTAAATCCATGTTATAAAAATTATATTATATAATGCCTTTTTAATATAAACGTTATATCGAAGTCTAAATACTGCTTCATTTTTCAAATATTTATACGATTAATGTTGACCATGGAATCCTACAAGATTTAATAAAAGAAGACCTCCAATAATGTGCAATTCCTGAAAGTACATTTTCCCAGACATCCTCCTCAACTTTGCTTTTTATCTCTATTATAATATTGAATCAAGCGTACGATTTCATTTCTATAAAAGTTAATCTCTCTACCATATCATCTCAAGGAAATTCATTGTAAAATCTACCGTGGTTACAGCAAATATTGCATTCCAATTTATCCAAGGTTTAGTGATTTTTAAATCGAATTTTAAATTGAGTTGTACGTGATTCCTCTTCGAATCGATTCGAATTATTTTGACCGGCAGTGGTGTTTCGCTGCCATAAGCCAAACACAGGTGTCGCTAGGTTACGGTTCGAGCAATCTAACCAAAAATAAGCGCCAAACACACACGACACACAAAATCCCGTGTTCTGTCATTCCGGTAACTAAATACAAAACAAATTCGGTCAGTAACTAATAACACACGAAAATTATGGCAAGTTTATTGGATCTCTGTGAACAGTATTTCGGCGGTCGTGATTTTTACGAGGTACTCAAGATTTCAAGAACCGCCACCGACAAACAAGGTGAGCGTACACATAACCTAACCGCAAAGTTTACTGTTTTGATCCTTGATTTATCCGATACTTAAATCATTATTATTATATATAATTTCATAGATAATTTCTATGTAATATTTCTCGATATTTTACTAGTGAAGAAAGCGTATCATCAGTTGTCCCTACTCGTACATCCCGATCGCGTCGAAGAAGATGTCAAGGCAGAGGCAACAGAAAAATTCAAAGTTCTTGGACGAATTCATTCGATTCTCAGCGATAGTGAGAAACGCAAAATATACGATCAGTCGGGTCAATATGACGAAGAAAGCGAAGAAATGTCGATGAAAAACTGGGCGGACTATTGGAAGACTCTATTCAAGAAAATCACAGTGGAGGACATTAACAATTACGAGAAGAATTACAAAGGATCTGAAATTGAGATCAAAGACCTGAAACGTGCTTATATGGACAGTAAGCAAACCATACTATATTCTATCTATAAGCTCTAGCAAACGGAGTATATACTCTGCTCCATAAATCAAAAGACTCTCACTGTGCCTCGGTGAAATAATGGCTTAACTTTGCCGCTGTGCCATCTTCAGTTCAGTTCAAAATAGTAATTAAGGAATACAAGCTTCCAGCTTGATTTCATTATTTTATTTTGATTGGATATAGCTATTTTATACTATAATGTTTGAATGCACAATTAGTATATGCATATACTATTTGAATAAATGTTGGAAAAAAGGGATTGAGAAACTGTGGGATAATTATGGATACAGTTAAATTTCAAAAATATAGGGTATTTTGGTCAGATTTGATTTACATGTGTTCTACATTAGAAGAAATTAGCTAGTACCATTTTTACTTCAGAATGTAGGTCCTTTAATAACAAGAAATCGTCTGCATCCAAATTTGAATAAGTGTCCGATGACTTATGGATGGTAGTGCACATATACATTGAATGTTTTGTTTACAGGCGAAGGAGACATGGACTACATCTTGGAATCTGTACCGTTTACCTCCTGCGACGATGAACCAAGACTACACGACATTATCCAAGGTCTGATAGAAAAGGGTGAAGTACCAGAATACAAAGCTTTCACGGAGGAAAGCGAGAAAAAGAAACTACACAGAAAACGCAAGGTAAGGGATTGATAAGTATGTATAATTGATCGGTAAGCAGTTTTAAAAATTATTAATACTTCACGATTGGACAGCGGATCTTTATGTAAAATAAAAATGTTCTACCTAAATTGCGACAATCTGGATCCGCTGTCTATTCATGACATTTCAAAGTACATATTTTATTTTGGCACAAGTTGAAATCAATTTTCAATCATTTATTGTACACATGAAAATGTGTTACCATTATCGTTTAGACTACTAAAAATTGCCACCCGTCTTAAAAACTGGAATCGGAGGAATTGTTTTCAGTTTAACAACGGCGCTAATTTCCGAATGGAGTTTAGTACGATTTATCGACTAAGAAAATAATTGAAAAAATGGTGTATAATGCAGATATCGAGCTGTGTCACGAGACACAGTTTTCCTTTGCTACGACCGCGCGAGATTGCAAGTGGCGATGTGCTCATAAATTTGATCATGATGTCCCCCCACCCTATGCCGCTGCTACACATCACATCAGAGATCTGACGAACAAGTGAGCAGCGCGCTATTTTCAAGCTTTTCTATTTTTATCATTAGATAGTACTCCTTCATGATTGGAAGTAGTAGTAGTAGGAGGAGGTGGACTAGTAGTATGAAGATCAGAGGAGAGGGAGTACTAGTAAATAAGTAAAGAGGGAACGCAAGAGCCGAGTTCAGTCTAAAGAGCAATTAGGACGGTTCTAGCCTGCTGCTAGATGTACTGAAATTTTCGGCTAAAATCCCTACCACAATGATAAACAACTGAATCATCATCCGTCGCGCGTACCAAATAATGAAACGTGACTTCTACCACTCTAACGATCTTGTGATTATTTTTTGAAGAATACAGAAAAAAAGGAACAATTCCGTACAATTGGCTACTCAAAATGGGTGCCATAATCGAACTGTTGCTGTTGTCCGTTTTGTGTGCGAGTGTCGGTACAGTGCAAGGGGCGTGCAGACATGTGCCAAACGATGACATGAAGGAGTACTCGTGCGTCGGTGGCCAGTTGTCCGATTTGGACAGTCTTCCAGCATCTGCAGGAAAAATTCGAATCACAAACATGCCAGTTCCAGTTATAACAAGGGACATGCTCGCAAGATTCGGTCCGGATCTCTGGGTTTTCGGTTGTTCCTACTGCGGGATCAGAGACATCGAGCCTGGAGCTTTTCAACATTTGGATAACCTACAACAACTCAGCCTGGACAATAACCAACTGACCACCATCAGAGAATCCTCGATCGGGGGTCTGCAATATCTGACATACCTGGACCTGAACTACAACGCCATAAGCACCATCGACGACGGTGTATTCCAGACTCTACCTGGCCTGGTCGACCTAAGACTTTCAGGCAATCGTCTTGAATGTTTGAACCTGGAAGCCGTGTCTAAACTGAAAGAGCTGAAAAGAATGTTTCTAACCGAGAACTCTGAATTCAAGTGTCCGAACGCTGTCAGCGCGTACCTGGAGACCCGCGGTGTGAACTTCGAGAAGGACCCTGAATGGGACAGGATCACCGAGGACCAGGTCGCAGTAGAGCTTCCCGACGACTACGAACCGGACTACTACGACAGTACCACGATGCCGAACACACCACTGCCTCCATACCGAGAGAGACTACACCCTACATCACCAAGCTCACCTCCTCGGCAAGAATCAACCACTTTGTACGTTCCTTACAGCGTGTCACTCGGGGAACGCATCTATAATCCAACGTACCACCCTCCAGGCTGGGGATCGTCACAGAAGGAAACCTCCCCTATGCCAGACGTCTACGATAAGGAGAGAGAGGAGATGAGACCGTACGTTCCACCGGGGACTATAGCGCCTTTGGAGACCACGACGGACTCACCGAATCAACAGTCTGTCCACGAGACGACCTTGAGAGCGTCTTGGCCGAGACTCCCAGAGCCTTCGGTCAACAGGCCTGAATTCCCGCTGTACCCACCCCATGGAAACGAGGACAGTTACTACGGGCAGCAACCGACTTATCCGAGCGAAGCCAACCCGGTCTCGTTGGCTCCTGTCCAGCAAACGCCGTCTTTCGTGGAATCTGACGCAGGTCGTGCCACCGACTCGAACATGGTCATGTGGCCGCAAGGGACCTGGGACAATTCTCGTCCAGTTGTGGACACTGCACCCCCGGAATACAGGAAGACACCTCTCCCAATACCGTCCACGGAAGAGGTGACCATGCTCGTCGGACCTCTACCATCCCACACACCGATCTTGGTCCAACCAGCCTCGCCAGACAACGTCTTCCAACCACCTTATTACGAGCACGCCGTGACCGTCCACGCACCCCCGCCCGTCAGCGACCCCATAGCCGCTCAACCAGGTCAAACCACCACCGACAAACCGTTACCAGACTGTAACTCGTCCTCAACGATCCAACGATCTCTCGGGCTGGTCATATTCGCGGTTCTCGTGGTCCTGTCCGGCCATGGATTTGTGGAGGGATTTTAGCGAAAAATTTGTAACTAACGTCTATAGTAATCAGCGTCGAGCCGAATCGCTAGCGCGAACCTGTGTGCGAACATTTACGTCGTAGCCTACCGCTGTATAATGTTATTCATGGGACGGTCAGGATGATGTCCATTAAACGATTGATCGTAAAGGACTGGACTGGGTAATTGGTGTGCAGCTGGATTCACCCGTTTTCACTTCGGAACGGAACCGGTCCACAGTTGTTGGATTGGTTCTAATGGATACCGCGGAGCCAGCAGTGCTGATAGTGTATGTATATGCTCTTGGCTTTTTATCGGCGGGGTGAGTTCGAGGACTGCTGGTCCTTGGGAAGCTTGGATGGCGAGGATACTGGATGAGTTTAGATTATGCTTTTCTATAATGAATCTGTTGGTATTGTTGCTGGGGCTCTCGAAGATAAATGATCAATTCCATGGTCATATTCTGGTATATTGTAATGAATTCTGCCATATTCAGGTATATTCTGGCATCTTCAATCAAACGATCAGGCGTCACTAGCACGTGCGACTTCGTACGATCGGAAACTGCGTCTCGGTCCGCCATTTTGTATTTTCTTGCCGTGTACGGTGATCGGCAGTGCTCCGTATTTCCTTCATTCACAAAGCGATTGATGCAACCCTCGACTCATAACTCGATAATCTATTCATAAATTCCGTACGGAGCGACACGCCTAACCGAGCTTAAACGGTGCAACGTAGTCGCAGCGCGAAGTTGTGCAATATTGTTTGCGAAGCGGGAATGCCAAATACGATTTCTGCGGGAACGCGATGCTGAATATCAATTGAAAGCAACGAGGAACGAGGGCCGCGATGTATCCGGTGTGGTAATGAAATAATTACTAATGTCGTCGGTCCAATCTAATGCTGGGTGTTATGTAACGACCTTGACCAAACGCATCTGGTCAAGATACTCTCTGGTTTCAGCGATATTGTGCGTATTCTTCGTTTCATAGAAATCGCTCCGATAAGCGGCCGCTCTCATTTTCCAATTTGTTGTCTTCGCTTGGAAGACGTCGCGGAGCCGTAAAGAGTGTAGAGGTGAAGGTGGTAGCATGGTGGCTGTGTCAGATGTCAAATAGCTGGGAGACAAATCTTCTTTGAGGCTGCACTTTGTGAATGGAATGGGCACAGAGTTATTCGAGCAACGTTTATGTTGGAAAAAATGTAGCAATGGCGTGTCGAACAAAACGGAGCAAAGGTTCATTTTTATTTGATCAGGGAAGTTTTTCATTACACTCACTGATCAGCTCCTCATCGTTTGCGTGCATACTTGTTCACAAGAACAACGGATTATTACGGACAACTCTGTAGGTCGAGGAAGTAGTATAAATCTATATAAATTGATAATTATAGAAGAACTCTTGTTAATCCAATCAGTGCGTCAATCGGAGCGGTAATAATTGCTTTATGAGTCTCTATTGTAGGATGGCATTTGGATTAGCCAATTACCGTTCAATTCGAACGGTCCTCGTCAGCTCGCGCAGTGTTTATATATTTTCAGTGATTTTATTCTTGTTATAGATGCGGTCTGATATTTTCGATTTTCCAACCGCTGAAACTAACGAGGATGCAGTTAAGGGGGTAGACTGGTTCTTCGCTCGTAAAACTAGGACTTTTCAGGGCGATCGTGGCCTAGATTGATCTTTTATCTAGCACTTTTGGCTACACTGAAAAACCCCATCGCATGCATTATCGAGAAATGAGAAAGCGCATCCCGGACCCTTGGAATTCTCTTGATCCAGTGATTTAGTGATTTCAAGCTGCCGAACACACATCCATGCTCTATCGATCACTCGAAGTACCGAGAACGCTTTACCCGATTCCATCCGCGCGATGCTATTTATAAGATCGGTAACCAATCGATAACTTCGCGGCGGTCTATTTGCATCGGCCGAAAACTGTGCCAGAGTATGAAACGGTGAAACCGCATGGACACGCGCGCTCGTTGACAGAGCGATGCGCTTCCGCGACCTTGAATCTAGCTCTCCCGGTGTCTAGAGCGAACGACACATCTGGCGGCTCGCCTGACACGCTCCGGAAATCATTCGAATCACGAAATAATTGAAAATAGTCATTGGGACCGTCGTGTTGCGCAACACGCAAACGCATTCCCTCCGGGACGAGTCATCGCCGTGGAATTTCGCGGGAATTGAGAGAGCCTCGCGCGACCATAACTCCATTCCGCGGGTTAAGGATGCACGTGCTGCAATGTTCGAGATCCGGAGATACATCTACCGGCTACAATGGACCCCTTGAATCGATGCTGTTCCGAGCAAGGACGCCCGAGAAGCCTGTTATTTCGAGTTGGCATTGACGGGAACCGTTCAGCTCGCTGTACCGTCGTTCTCTCTACACCTGTTGCGACAAGAACACGAGAAGCCTATTCACTCGAACTTGACATTAAACACTGGCCGCTTTGTTGACACTTAACCCTTCGCACTCGGAGATATCTTCACTCGATAATTAAACATTTGCTCGACCTAGAATATCTCTATTCTCTGTGATTTTCGAAATTTCATCAGCACGAAATTGATATAATGACACGTGCAAGACTTGAATGTTTAGCAATCGATTAGGTACCAACATGTTTAATAGCGTTGGACTCGTTTAATTTCGCCAGCATACTAATTATTAGTACAAAGCTGATCTCCTATGTCATCTCTCTTGCAAACATTTTCTACTGATCAGGATTCGTGCGAGGTTTTCGTTAGAACTTGCAACAACAGACATTGTGAAAGATAATGGAGATTCTGTCTCGCCATTGAACTGGCAGAAATATCGCGAACAGCTGCTTCGTCGTTGGTAGCAGTGTAATGGGTTTTAATTAGAACGTGTTTCGAGCTAGTCCGGAGTGGAATTTTGAAAAGGAACACGCACGATGTTTGATCATGAAGTTCGATTTTTAATGAAATTCTATCTTGAATCATTTTCGTATACCAATAATATTAGAAACGCAAGCGACAACTGCAGATTATGCACAATGTTTTATGCATAGCACTTCGTGAACAAAGTACCATTTATCGCAATAACGCGCTTCTGTATAATTCTAATTTGCATCAATTAGTTCTGAGAAATATGAAATTGTACGAATGCCCGCACTTTAACGTCAACAAACGTCCACGTACATATACAATATTGTTGGCCACTCAATCGACATTTAACGGATAATTTGATACGCGTAGAACAATGCACGCGAGGGATGTTAGAATGTTTATTTATTTCCGCACAGTTTGAAATTCTGCCATATCGTATTCCACGCTATACGCCGCTCCACTTGACATTGTCCATCATCGCTGCGGAAGATTTGCTCTGCAATGGTATTGCAAACGGTATTGCAGATGAAATTGCATAATCATGAGGTAATTTATGCCTGTGAGCGTTCTCTTGCCTTGTACAGAGAACCATAAGTGTGCATCACAACGTACTAGAATATTTACCATTGATAAATGATCGTTAGAGATATAGCTGGAAAATATAAAAAGAGTTTTTACGCAAAATTGTAGTAGAGAAGCCAGACGGCGATTATAAGTTAGAAAATATCAGACATTTGACGAAATTATACTCGGAGGAACTTGCCAAAACGACTGGTTTAAATAACAAATACGAACCAACGGCTTCCAGGAATAATTTGTAGTAATTTCGTTAGCTGAACCGAGACAAAACCGTCACCGTTCGCTATTATTAAGCACACCAGAAGTTATTGTTCGAGGTAGCGGGTATTATCGCGATTAAAACACCGGTCGCCACTAAAGAACGCGCGCTTGACATGAAATATACTTCCACAAGGGTAGTTCGGGATGAAATATAGCGCAGCAACGTAAGAAAGCGCATTATTTTGCAGTGAGCAGTTTTCTTGGAAATAACACTGATGTCAACGCGAACGTGTTGAAATATTCCTCAAGTGGAGCATCCTTGAAATGTGTTCCGCTCGGCTCGCAAGATTAAGATTAAATTCTGTCGGATAAACCTTCGGATCGAAGTTGTACCAGTTCTCTTCGGCTTCACATCGCTGACTAACTTAGGGTGATCAGATATGAATCGAATGCCATCCCGATAACCGGCTGCATTCAGAATTTCGCGAACCGTTGTGCAACGACCTAACATTAGGATGCCACTTCGATGTACTTGCCAAAAATTATAAATAACGGATTTTGCTCAGCGCCGAATTATGGAGTAGGTCACTAGGTATATGTAACATCATCGACAACTATGACCTATGATGCGCGCCTCCCGTTAGGGATGACTGACGTTCCTCGAAATATCTCCGTTTACAATTTCCGACCTTCCTATATATAAAGCGCCGCGCCGGCGAAATAACGAATCTCCCCGCGAAACCGGTAACAACAATCGTAGGATTTGATTTTCTACGATGTATCATCGTTCATTTAGCTGTCAGTCGAATGTCAGCGCTTCGCATTCGCAGTCAATTCGCTGAATTGGACATTTCCAGCAAAACAACGTTCCATGACTCGCTGTCGTCGAAGCAATCAAACTGTCCGCGTTTCCGCACAGGAAAAATCAATATTGCTCACGCTATGCTTTTCGCGCGCTGTTTCTCTTGCACTCGATTTTTTCGTGTTCGCGAGCGAAGGTCGAACAAATCTTTTATGAATTTTCTTGGTCGCAGATAGCGACCAGCTCGCGTCGGACGAAGATATTTTGCTTTCTGTTTCGGTAAAAACGTCGACGTTTCAAACTTCAAATGGGGGTTTCTCAAGATAAAAGTCTGTACTATCGTGTGGTATAGTTCGATTTTCTGCCGGACCCTTATTTTTTGAGATAAATTAAAAAATATCGTCAAAAATTGGTGCAAAACTGGTGCCTCTCCGTCTTTAATGATTATTTAAACATGTTTAAACAATCATTGAAAACATGTTTAAACAATCACAATGTATTACTATTGCACATCACTGGATTCGGGAAAGTCTAGAGAATCTTTTTATGTAAAGAACAATACAATATCTTTTATAATAACATCACAATCTTTGTTCAAAGTCGAAAAATATGTTTTTTTTTCAAACCCAAATTTCTCAAAAACTATGCGTCTAGGAGAAAAATTAAGGCCAGATTCGGAATCAGCGCGAAAAACTCTATAAGAATCGCATAGTGAGAATCGAAAGGATTTTTGGCTGATGGACCGTGTTTTCACAGTGATCTGAAGATTTATCAAGATATTGATCTTTCGATACTAAATATACAAAATTTGGTGTGACAAAAGTAAGTTAAAGTATCGTTTAATAACCCTGTCCAACGACAAATTTGTTTCACAATTAATTAATCTAATAAAAAGTGGTGTCTCTCCGTTTTTAATGATTGTTTGAACATTTATAATGCATTAGTACAGATATCACTGTATTCGGAAAAGTCCACAGAATCTTTTGCTGCAAAGAACAAGTCAATATCTTTTATAATAACATCACAATATTCGTTTAAAGTTGAAAAATATCTTTTTTTTTCAAAGTCATGTTTCTCTACAACTGTTCGTCTAGGAGAAAAATTAAGGGCAGATTCGGATTCAGCGCATAAAACTCTATAATAACCACCATCACAATGTAATTGTGAAACAAATTTGGTGTTGGACAGTGTTATTAAACGATACTTTAACTTACTTTTGCCTCACCAAATTTAGTATATTTCGTATAGAACTATGAATATCTTAATAAATTTTCAGATCACTGTGATGATCGTGATTAATTTTGTTCTCAACATTACCGTTAAATATATAATCAACTTGTTTATTTTTATAAGTGAATAAATATTACTGTCATCGTGATTTCATTATTGAAAATATGAGTATTAACTTACTTTTGTTATCCACTGTAACTCAATGTTTTCCTAATAATAATCTTTCTGCAAGATAAGAATTGTCATTGTAATTGTGGGAAGCAGGAGTAAAATAAGAACTGATTTCATCCCTTAATAACACTGTCCACCAGCCAAAAATCTTTTCGATTCTCACTATGCGATTCTTATAGAGTTTTTCGCGCTGATTCCGAATCTGTTTTTAATTTTTTTCCTAGACGCATAGTTTTTGAGAAATTTGAGTTTGAAAAAATGACCTATTTTTCAACTTTGAACAAAGATTGTGATGTTATTATAAAAGATATTGTATTGTTCTTTACATAAAAAGATTCTCTAGACTTTCCCGAATCCAGTGATGTGCAATAGTAATGCATTATGATTGTTTAAACATGTTTAAACAATGATTAAAGACGGAGAGACACCACTTTTGCACCAATTTTTGCGGATATTTCTCAATTTATCTCAAAAAGTAAGGGTCTAGCGGTCTCTTCTAAGGTGCAATCTTCTAGTGGACTTGCCATGGTGAATTGAAAATTTTGAGATTATGTTGACATAAAATGATGAAACAGCTGATCAGAGCATATCCCAAGGTTGCCAACTAACACCCCTGAAAAGACTGTACACATTCATTGAATAGTTTTAAAATTATAGAATTTGTCTCTTTACTTATTGAATGACCCTCGTAATAACAAATGGAAGCAATGTCATTTCTACACGAAAAACGAAATGACTTGAATGACCCAGTACATTTTCTCGTATATTTTCCCTTCGAGAGATCGTCCAGTTTTTAAGGCGGTAGTCTACCCACTGGTTACAACTAGAATCTTACTAGAAAACATGGGTTTGCGGGAAAACAAATGCTATCCTTATTTCAGCAAATTGTGGGCTGGTTGAGGGCTCACTCTAAAGAGGAAGGTTTGACGATAGTCGCTCTGGTCATTAGGCTAACGAGATTATGTTTATATCTAATAATATGAAGGCCCAAAGTAGAGAAAAAATCTTGGAAAAAAACCCGCAGGTTTCAATGCATTTTTCTGTCTCTGAAAGACTTTTTGACTGCCCTAATGACCTGCCTACAGTCACCCAGCTACAATTTGACCTCACCCAGCCTACAATTTGCTGAAATAAGGTCAGTTTTCCCGCAAACCCATATTTTCGACCCAAAATCTAGTAGGATTCTAGTAAATTAGCAAATAACTAGTCAAATAAGAAATCCTACTAGATTTTGGGTCGAAAATATGGGTTTGCGGGAAAACAAATGCTGACCTCATTTCAGCAAATTGTAGGCTGGGTGAGGGCTCATTGTAAAGAGGAAGGTTTGACGATATTCGCTCAGGTCATTAGGGCAGTCAAAAAGTCTTTCAGAGACAGAAAAATGCATTGAAACCTGCGGGTTTTTTTCCAAGATCTTTTCTCTACTTTGGGCCTTCATATTATTAGATATAAACATAATCTCGTTAGCCTAATGACCAGAGCGACTATCGTCAAACCTTCCTCTTTAGAATGAGCCCTCAACCAGCCCACAATTTGCTGAAATAAGGATAGCATTTCTTTTCCCGCAAACCCATGTTTTCTAGTAAGATTCTAGTTGTAACCAGCGGGTAGACTACCGCCTTAACATACCTAGGGGATAGGTGAATAATTGTTCCCCAGTGAGCAGAGTTACGCCGGAAGAACTTTTACGAGCATAGAAATAGAACACCCCGCCGGGTTTCGTATAATTTTGTTGAATCAGCGGGGGCCGCCATGCTTCAGTTTCGATGTGCAAAACGATATTGCTGGCTCGTTGCCATTGTTGCCAGGAGCAATACGAAAATCTCGATCAGCATCCGGTGTTATCGAACCACCGTTATGAACTACCCTCTCGTTAAAATTAACTTGTCTTTTACGGGATGGCGAGCACGAGTCATCAATGATGACGAACCGATAATCTGTAGAGCGTGCAGGATAGACCGCATGGCCGCCTGCATCGGAAATAGAGAGCTACCGCGTGTCGTGAAGTGCTCCGCAATTAATTACGCTAATAAGCACACGGTCTCTTGAGCCGCAGCCGTCTGATTTACCGATCTCACTTCATGTTATCTGGAAACCATTAAACGGATTCCTTGTTCATGTAGGTCAAGTGTGATGCACAGGGCGAAGCGGACGGCAGACCTTTTCATAGTCGAGAGGCTATGCCTAATTATCAGTTATTGTTTAATAAAATTAGTCCTTGTGTCATGACTAGACGGCGGGTTTGATGCATTTATCACGAAAATGGACACGTACAATTTAAAGCAGTGGACGAATTAAGGAGATTTGAGCACATCAGTGTATTGATTTCAGCTTAACGAGACAATTAAAAGAAGAGAGGAATTTCTATTTGGCTTCCGTGTCTTGCAATCAACGCGAACATTTTTTATTTTGCATAAAGATCCGCAGTCTACTCATCAATTTGAATAAAAGAACACAATTGTTCGAAATCAGGGATGAGGGATGAGGGTTAAGAAAGAAAAGAAATTTCTATTTCACCGTTTGTATCTCGCATAAAGATCCGCTGTGTAGTAAGAGGATAAGTTTGTGATATTTTTTAGTAATCGCTGCTGTTGTTACGACGAATGGTGTTTTCTGTTGCAGTGGGAAAAGGAAGCCAAAGAAGCGGAACGTCTCGAGAAGATGCTGAAGTTGGAGAACGAGGAGAATGCAGCTGCGAACAATTTAGCGCTGGCGATTCAGAGTCGCAACGAAGCACGAGCGAGTCAGTCCGACAAATTCTTCGACGCTCTAATCGACAAATACGCGAAAAAAGCGGAGAAATCGACGAGGAAGAAAGTCTCGCCCGCAAACGCCGCTAAAACGACGAAATCCACGACGAGATCCAGAAGGAAGAGGAAAAATCCAGAATAGTGAACCTATTTGTACAACAAGAACTTCCCTCCGTATCTCTTAACGTGCTCGCAACTTTTGTAACTTAATTATTAATCACGTCTGTGACGCGTACCATTTCACACTACCATACTAGATTCGACAGATCGAACGAAATTTATCGTAAAAAGCATCCGTGAAATTCTAACAAAGTTTCGTTGTAATTTTACGTGTACCACCATGTTCAAATATAACGAAAGGAATAGTTGTTTTTTTTTCTAAATTTAAAAGAATAAGTTTCTTTTCTGAAATTTGCTATATAATAAAAGTGGAACTGGCTTTCGTCACGATTTTAATAAGATATTTCGTAAACGATCGATTATTTGTATTTGCTAATAATAATATTGATATTAATCGATTCGTACTACTGCCCTAGCAGCACAAGATATTGTATACACATTGATATAATATCAAAAAGAGATTCAATCTGTTTTTAATATTCAAATATACATACAATATTTATTTTACATTAAGTACCAAATATTCTTTTTTATATAAGTTAGGAAGAAATATTTTTCTCATATGAAAAAGTGTGGCTTAAAAAATATCTATCCAATATTTTTGTGCTACTAGGGTGATCTTCAACAATCTGTTTCAGACCAACAGTCGACACACATCCATTCTTCCTTACCAGTTTCTGGTAGCATCCATAACTTCTTCTTTACCTGTTCATGCTAAGTTAGCAGCCACAGATCTCTGCTGTGCCAAGCTTCGGTAAAGCAGATCCAGTGGTTCTCGATTTTTCTATTGAAAACTGGCTACCCAAAAATATCTACACACTTATCTCTCTGGAAATTTAAACAAATTGGACGCAGGCACGAAACTGAATAATTTGAAATATATTGATATTTACATAAATGAATTAATAGATTGCAATAATTTCTCGATATCGAGCAAGAAGATTCTGCTAGAAGGATCAGAGTCGCGAAACCCCGATGCTCAAATTTTGCAAAGAGAAATAGTGACGATATCGAAGATGGTGTTGCAGGTTTTTTTTATCAGTGTTAGCACTCGTGGTGCATATCGGGAACCATAAGTAGCCACCTCGCATGGTCAGCATCGTATTACGTCTGGGTTGAACAACAACACACTACACATCGGGTGACACACTTTAAGGCAAACGGTACATCAAGTTTTTTCATATTGCAATTTCAAATATCCTCTCCACGAAAAAGTTTATCCATTATGGAATCATGTTCGTTATCGACACCATTAAGAAATTAACGACACACTATCCGTTCGATGGACCGGTATACTGATTAAGAAATTTGAGACTATGATTTCCGAGGCTGAAACACGAGTTTTCTGACAAAATGTCACTGTAGGGCGATTAATGGAACCACTTAGTATGCTCCGTTGCGTTAATGCGAATGAAAAACTTTACGGATACCATTTTTGGGAAACATTTTTCTGTGCGTGATTTTTATAATAATATTTAGTGCGCTTTATAATAATTTATTTCCCCGAAGGAACTATTCTTAGTGTTTTCAAAATGCTCGTTCACAAAGGGTCGATAATCGACAAGGTATCCACTGCATTTATGTGAACGAAAAATGTTGTAGATGCCATTTTTGCGTGCGTGATTTTGATACTTTTCTAAACGGTTGAATACGACCACTTTGTAATAATTTATGAGGACAGTTTTGAGACTATCGGCAACCGAGACATAATTTTATTGTACCCGGCGAGTGTTCAATTTTATAATAGTCTTTCTCAGTGATCTATTGTTTAAGACTTCGATACACAAGCTATTGGGTTGGCAAGAAAGTAATTCCGGTATTTTAAGGTGAAATAAAAATTTCTTTAAGCAATAAACTTTAATCAGTGAAATATTTTCCATTTTGTTCGGTGAGCTTTTGCCACCTTTCTGGTAGCTTAATAAAGTTATTGGCTATTTTCATAAAACTGTGACAGCTACGTATTTAATAACAAAATTGGGTTTCATTTCACCTTCAAATACCGAAATTACTTTCTTGCCAACCCGATACTTCCCCGAAGAAACTATTCTCAGTGCTTTGAAAATTCTGAGGTTCCCAGAGGGTTGATAATTGACGACGTACTCGCGGCGCGAATTTTAAACGCGTCACCCGTTGTGCAGATGATCGGACGCACACTTAGGCTTGATCACGGCCATCTTATTGCGACCGCGGGCCGCAAACATGGGTAGCAAAATGTAAACCAGCATCATTATTAACAAGACGTGTAATGGGACGCCGTTCTCCGGCTCGGGAAATAAATCGGCGTCGAACACAATGGGGTCGAACGATATTTTTCCACGATCGGCTAAACAGCAATTAGATCCAGCGACCGATGTTGTAGCTACATCAACGAGCAGTCCGATTGTTTCGCGTCGGCTTCGATCTCAATGAAATCACAAAGCGAAACAAGAACGGCCAAGCAAAACATCCCGATCGAACCGGCCGCTCCACCGAGCAGAAAACACAACATTGTTCATGGCCGCCGATTTGCGGCGGTGTTAATTAAACACGGACTCACTCTTGACGCCTTGAGAAATCGACCGTTCCGCATCGCCTCTGAAAAAACTGGCGATTCGACGAAAAAATTCGACAAAGTGAAGGAGGACGACATTGATACTCCTTTTTGTGAAAGACTGCTTACTCGAAGAAATTGAACGTTTTATGCTGGTCACGAATGAATTTGATAAAAAGCATTCGGAAGCTTCTTTATCCGTAAAAGCTGCACCAGTTGGAAAGCCCAGTGACGTTGAATCACTTTTCCAATTTAAAGAACATGACACAATTTTGTATGCTGGTCACGGATTAAGTAAAAACCAGTGGATGCTCTTTTATCGATGAAAGCTGCATCAGTATCGGTTGAAAAATCTGTGATTTCCCTTTCGTGTCTCTATCGGATTTTTTTTTAAATTACTCTAAACGGTTTAGGAGCACGAGCTAAAGTATGTCGATCTATAATATCGGTCGAAAAAGAGTTTGTCAGGTGAAATGGTGTAATCGGAAGGCTATAAAGAATTCACGGTCGTAAACCATTATGCGTGTCTCACTCAACGTTTAACTCTCCTGCGATTCGCGCGTAGTTTCTCGTTTATGGATCAATAAATCTGGCAAGCTGGATCTGGGGGATAAACGCAATCGGAGAGTAATTAAAATGGACTTATTCTAGCCACCCTCTGAATTTCTGCTTCCTCATACCTATTCAACTATACTTGCAGAAGGATGAATTTTGGAAGTTCGTATATACATATACTATTCGAATAGATGTTGGAAAAAAATATTGCGAAACTGTGACATGATTATGGACAGCTCTAGAAGTGAAATTTGAAAACAATTATACGGCATAAATTTAAAAAATTAGAAAATATAGGATATTTTGGTCAGATTGGATTTAAATGTTTTCTACATTCGAGAAAATTAGTGAGTACCATTTTTATTTTACAAAATAGGTCTTTTTAAATTTAAAAAATAAGAAAATATAGGATATTCTGGTCAGATTGGATTTAAATGTTTTCTACATTCGAGAAAATGAGTGAGTACCATTTTTATTTCCCAAAATAGGTCCTTTTAAATTTTAAAAATTAGAAAATATAGGATATTCTGGTCAGATTCGATTTAAACGTTTCCTATATTCGAGAAAATTAGTGAGTACCATTTTCATTTCACAAAATAGGTCCGTTTAAATTTTAAAAATTAGAAAATATAGGATATTCTGGTCATATTCGATTGAAACGTTTTCTACATTCGAGAAAATTAGTGAGTACCATTTTTATTTCACAAAATAGGTCCCTTTAAATTTAAAAAATTAGAAAATATAGGATATTTTGGTCGGATTCGAGTTAAACGTTTTCTACATTCGAGAAAATGAGTGAGTACCATTTTTATTTCACAAAATAGGTCCTTTTAAATTTAAAAAATTAGAAAATATAGGATATTCTGGCCAGATTTGATTTAAAAGTTTCCTACATTCGAGAAAATTAGTAAGGAACATGTTTATTTCACAAAATAGGCCCTTTGTAATTTTTAAAAATAGTAAATATAGGATATTCTGGTCAGATTCGAGTTAAATGTTTTCTACATTCGAGAAAATGAGTGAGTACCATTTTTATTTCCCAAAATAGGTGCTTTTAAATTTAAAAAATTAGAAAATTAGGATATTCTGGTCAGATTCGAGTTAAACGTTTTCTACATTCGAGAAAATTAGTGAGTACCATTTTTATTTCACAAAATAGGTCCCTCTAAATTTAAAAAATTAGAAAACATAGGATACTTTGTTCAGATTCGATTTAAACGTTTCCTACATTCGAGAAAATTAGTGAGTACCATTTTTATTTCACAAAATAGGTCCCTCTAAATTTAAAAAATTAGAAAACATAGGATACTTTGTTCAGATTCGATTTAAACGTTTCCTACATTCGAGAAAATTAGTGAGTACCATTTTTATTTCACAAAACAGGTCCCTTTAAATTTTAAAAATTAGAAAATATAGGATATTTTGGTCAGATTCGATATAAACGTTTTCTACATTCGAAAAAATTAGTGAGTACCATTTTTATTTCACAAAATAGGTCCCTTTAAATTTTAAAAATTAGAAAATATAGGATATTTTGGTCAGATTCGATTTAAACGTTTCCTACATTCGAGAAAATTAGTAAGGACCATTTTTATATCACAAGATAGGTCCTTTTAAATTTTTAAAATTAGAAAATATAGGATATTTTGTTCAGATTCGTTTTAAACGTTTCCTACATTGGAGAAAATTAGTGAGTACCATTTTTATTCCACAAAATAGGTCCCTTTAATAAAGAAGTGTCCGGTGACGTGTGACTTCATTTGTTTCGGATCTACAAAGGCTATTTCTATAAAAAATATGATTTGTATTTCATGCCACTTTCTTAAAATTTGTCGACAACAATTAGAAAATGCATAAATATCCGCAGTCTACTTGTGACCGAACAAACTAAGAATTTCGACTTTTGGCGCGCTGAGCTGGCCGAATAGCTTATGCCGACGGTCTCCCAGGTCCTCCTTTTCCCATATGCACTCCTAATCACGACTCGCATCGTCGGATATAGCGTGTAGCAGGATGCACCCCGTTAAATCTCGGGAGGGAATCGAGGGAGAGAGAGAGGAAGAAAGAAAGAAAGAGAGAGACAGAGAGAGGAGTCGGTGTCGGAGGTGTACGGTGAAAAGAGGGAAGCTAAGGAGGAGAATGGTCCAGGGTTGCTTGCGACGCGATAGAACGAGAGAGGACATCGAGGTCTCGTGGAGCCTCGAACACGGCGGAGCAACGTGAGAGGAGGTGGCAGGTCGTATCGGGAGAAGGTGGAGGAGGAGGAGGAGGAGGAGGAGATGGTGAAGGAGCAGAGAGAACAGAAGGAGAAGGGGAGAGCGACATTCCAGAAGGCGGCGGCGGCGGTGGTTCTCGTGGGAAACCGAAGAGAGAGAGAGAGATACTCTCGTCTCAAGGAGAGAGGTTGCGGGCCTTAAGGCACCGTTCTCATCTCCCAACGCGCGACAAGACCGCAGACTTCTGGCTCAGGTGCTGCCGACAGTCCTCGAATTTATGAATTCGTGAGAGAGGATAGGATCCTTCGCCGGTAACTCATAAACGCCCGGGGACCCAGGACTTCGAAAGCTCCCACTCGTCCGCAGGATCAACTTCTACCCAGGATCCTAGCTTCCACCTTTTCAAACCGACCCAGAGACCGTTGCGCGACTATTATATCGATTTACGCTGTGCAAACGTCGTGTAGAGGAAACTCGATACCTCTTTATCCGGTGTTTTGAACCGGACCGAACACCGAACCGTTCAGCATCAATAGTCGCGATAACGCTGTTGCACTTTCGTTCCACGCACGTTGCACTTTTTCTTTCACGTCTGCCTCGACGATATCGGCTGGCCACTGCGTTGTTCGACCACGATAAACCCACCACAATGCACCGCGCCTCTGCAACCAGACACCACCGTATCGATAAACGATTACCGTGGAGCTGATTTTGTAGATCAGCTCTCGGACGCGTTGCAACAGCGAATTCGCTCGGACAACACCCACCAGCAGGACTATGGAATACGCTCTGCTACCACTCTTTCCCGGTGCACGCTTTGTCTGGTGCTCGGATCTTTCTCAGTTTCGGTAATTGCAACTACAGAATCTACAGAGTGGACCTCACTTTTGAAATTCTGTAGTTCTTCCCAATTGGCAGAACACGGACAATCGGGTTTTGCTTTGGAATTACAGAATTCATCTTTGTCCAAATTACCAACAACATCAATACACATAATAGATACATGAAAAAATTATTAAATATTGTTATTAAAGATGCACACTAAAAAAAAAATAACGATCGCTATACTTTAACGGCTACCATGCAAGGCGAAACACATTATACACATACAGGTTTTTCTATGTCATTGAAAAGACATTTTGGTTTTGAAACAGTAAGATACCTTAAGGAATGGTCCAACACAAACTTGTCTATTGCCAAGGTTATTAATAGAAAGCTTTTTCTACTCAAATGCCGAAATTGTAATGTTTTCTCTAAATTTATTAAACAATTGTTAAAAAGAAACACAAATTCCTTTGTCAGTTCAGGATTAATTGATAACAAACTGATCAATACACATAATAGATACATGAAAAAATTATTAAATATTGCAATTAAAGATGCACACTAAAAAAAAAATGATCGAACCAATGCGCCGAAAACATTTTAATTTTGCTTACCGACAACATTTTTTCGCTTTTCTGATAGTGCCACGGTCGACCAGTGAAAAGAATGTTTTGCAAACGAAGGAAATAAGAAATTAGTTTAAGTTATTAAGAAGTTAGTTATTAGAAAAATCTTTCAAATTGCAAAATTGCTTTGTCTTGATTTACGATCGACAAAACGGAATATTTTTGAAGGAAATAAGTTTGTAATCTTTCATAAGAGATTTTTGACCGAATACTTTTTTCTTTACAGAAACGAAAAAAAGGATATTCCGCGAACGGAGAGCGCAAGTTTACAATTTTTGGCGATAAACGCGAGGAACAGGTTAGCATTAATTGCCTACCGGGCGTTTCGTAAGAGTCTCGGGTTATCTCGCTCGTTCGCGAGTACCAGCGACAATGACTTGTCGTCGTCGTTGTCAGTTGGTATACGATGGCAATAAAGTGTCTCATTATGATTATTGCCATCGTAAGTCAAAGCGACGGACCGAACGTGTGCGGCAATGACACGATAATCGCTCAGCGTGCATCGGTATCGGCAACGACATGCGCGCACTTCATTACGCGGAAGGATAACGTCCAATTAAACGACACTGAAGAAATCCAACACCGGTTCGCCGTACGAGCATGTCCATTTCTCTGGCCACTGGCGACACGTTACCTTCGCGTCACGCACTTTGTTGGAAACCGCCCAAATCAATTCATTTTTTCAATTAAACTACGTTCGTTCAATTAATTAAGTTCGAACGCGTATTGTTGCTTTTTCTATTCTGAATTGCATATGCTTTACGATTTTCGAGGCTCTGTACGATGGTTTCGACAATTTTCTGAAACCAACTAAAATCTTCTTACTATATGAAACGAACAAGGCTACAATTTACTTAGATCGCGTGCGATGTTTATCGAATTATGAAACTTCTTCGTCATTTGTATACAACCAAGTGAACTATGATTTTTGGTCTGGTCGTTAGAGATGGGATCAAGTACCTCGCGAACAGGTTCGAACCCTGATTGATGCCCTAGTAGCACAAGATATTGTATACACATTCATATAATATCAAAAAGAGATTCAATCTGCTTTTAATATTCAAATATACATACAATTTTTATTTTACATTAAGTACCAAATATTCTTTTTTATATAAGTTAGGAAGAAATATTTTTCTCATATGAAAAAGTGTGGCTTAAGGGGGATCTATACCCTCGGATTTTGGGGTATTTATCAATGTTATCAACCTCTGTGCAGAAAAAAAGTTTGGTAACATTGATAAACACGCAACTGCATAATGAACACGAGATGGAGTTGCTTGCTATTTCCATATTCTATTCATCTCGTCGCGAATGCCGTTATACAGGGCAGGTCGCACTAATATTAGTGCCACCGATGAGAATATGTACCTCGTCTGTGTCAGTTTTGCTATGATTCCACATTGACAGCAGTGCAGCAGTGAAATGTTGCACAATATCGTAGCACTGATTGACAGTCCTTCTGACTAGGCACCATCTCGTGTAAACTAACTGAAATGAAATTGGCTCTAGATTGGCTCTACATCAGAGATAACCTCTGTCTTCATGAACGTAATATGGGGAAATCTCTGCTAATGTGAATGAAATCACGCGCGGCGATTTTTTGTCCTTATACGAGCATATTTTGAGCTACACAAAGGCTCATTTGATAGAGGAAGGTTCATCACGGCGCGCTCTGCTCATCATATCAGTCAGAAAAATCTCTTTGAGACAGGAAAATACATTGAAATCTGCGGTTATTTTTCTAGATTTTTTCTCTACTTTGGGCACTCATATTATTAGATATAAACATAATCTCGTTAAATCAATAGCAGAGCGCGCCGGATTTAACCTTCCTCTATAGAATGAGTCCTCACCTAGTCCAAAATCCGCTCAAATAAGGACAAAAAATCGCCGCGCGTAAACCCATGTTTCGACCCAAAATCTAATAAGATTCTGGTTCCTTTCTAGTTATTTCATTGGGTATAGATCCCCCTTAAGGGGGTAGTCTACCCGCTGGTTACAACTAGAATCTTACTAGAAAACATGGGTTTGCGCGCTTCGATTGTTTGACCTTATTTGAGCAAATTTTGGGCTGGGTGAGGGCTCATTCTAAAGAGGAAGGTTCATCACACTGCGCTCTGGTCATGAGGTCAACGAGATTATGTTTAATATGTATAATATAAGGGCGCAAAGTAGAGAAAAAATCTAGGAAAAAAACCCGCAGATTTCAATGCATTTTTCTGTCTCTAAAAGACTTTTTGACTGCTCAGATGACCTTAAATTTGCAAATAACTAGAATCCTACTAGATTTTGGGTCGAAAAAATGCGTTTGCGCGCTTCGGTTGTTTGACCTTATATCAGCAAATTTTGGGCTGGGTGAGGGCTCATTCTAAAGAGGAAGGTTCATCACACTGCGCTCTGGTCATCTGAGCAGTCAAAAAGTCTTTTAGAGACAGAAAAATGCATTGAAATCTGCGGGTTTTTTTCCTAGATTTTTTCTCTACTTTGGGCCCTTATATTATACATATTAAACATCATCTCGTTGACCTCATGACCAGAGCGCAGTGTGATGAACCTTCCTCTTTAGAATGAGCCCTCACCCTGCCCAAAATTTGCTCAAATAAGGTCAAACAACCGAAGCGCGCAAACCCATGTTTTCTAGTAAGATTCTAGTAAGATTCTAGTTGTAACTAGCGCATAGACTACCCCCTTCAATAGCTACGAATTTAGTAAAGAAAGTTCTTGAAACCTACTATGCAGTTTTGATTTCCAAGATTCGAGTACTACTTGTGAAAGTTTCGATTACTTTCAACATCGAAGTACTTATAAGTATCTTTTCGAAACTTGTAAGTACTCATTCCGAGGTTCGATAACAACTTGTATACAATGAATACTTTTCAAGTATAATCATTGAAACTTTTAAGTAGTAATCGAAACCCATGAAATGAAACTTGGTTATTGAATTTTACTCGGATTCGTGAGTACATATTGAACTTGATCCCATCCCCACTGGTCGTACTTCGTCGCTTCGTCAAGATTTTCACCGAACCAGCTACCCTTCAGAGAACGGTGTCGATAACGGAAACTGCCTGTGCGGACATAAATCGAGGATTATTCGGACGACGTTTAGTCCCATCGTTCTAGTCACCCTTTAGACTGTCTGGTCACCCCGCAGACTCCACCACTCCGTGGATGTTTTACGACGTTCCAGGTTCCATCCTGCATTAGCGAAAATTTCCGTTATCATCGGATCGAATAGGACTGTTTGTTGGGGCAGAACGATCGGCGTGGACCCGTGCCGCTTTCATCCCGACGAAATATGTCGCCATCGGGCTCCGGTGGGCATGTAACACCGATCGGTTAACGGGACAACGTCGGAGACAAAGGTGTGCCCCGTGTCCGAAGCAGCAGCTCGTGGTCAGCGAAAGTTTTTCGGTGGCATCGGAGTGCATGCTCTTGTCCGTAACACGTGGAACACCCTGTATAAGGCGAGGGGGGCAGAAGGCACGCCGGCTCGCGAGATGAGAAGAAGAAGGAGGGAAGAAGGTGGAGAGTTAATTGAATCCGAGCAGCGTATAAGTGGAATGGCCTATTCCTCCTCCGGTTCGCTCTTCTTATTCTTCTTTCTTCCCGCGTGCCTCTCCTCCTCCTCCTCCTTCTCCCTGCTGCCCTTCCTCTTCTTCTTCTTCGACCATGTCTCCCCCTTGGCTTCGGCTACGCCGTCCTTCGCTTAGGCTACTTCTGTACCCCCTTCGGACGGGGTACCGAGCTGGATCGGTAGGTGGAAGGACGAGAGAGAGAGAGAGATGATAGGATAGGAGGGGAGGGAACATTCCTTTGTCTCTGCGCGCACGGACCTAGATCACATAGTATATAATGTGTATAATGTGCATAAGGATGCGCGGACTATATAGGAACCGTCGCGTCGGTGCATTACGCGTGCCTCCGAGCATTAAAGCCGGGTCCCGAGAAATCACCGAGAGCCCTACCAACCACCGGCACTCGGATTTTGTGGTTTACCGGCGGAGCAGGAAGTCGTAGAAGTCGCGGCCAACATCGTTTCATATCAGTATTCCCAGAGAATATTGCAGACGAAGGTTTCCTGTGTCACGGGACACTCTCGCCGCGCGCGGCTGCGTTTATACGATGCTCTTCCTCCACGCGGAGGACGCAATCTGCGCATCCCCGTGCAACAGTGGCCGTAAGTCGCCTAGCCGCAAGTCTATTATTATTTTCATTGTAATTAAACTGCGGATCTTCATGCAGTTACAAAGGAATTGGTTAGGTGAAATATAAAACAGTAAAAGATTTTAAAAATTCGGGAATCTTGTAATGTTGCTTTCAATGCAACGAAGTCGTTAAGGGATGAAAGCAATTGTTATGGTACTATTATAGTTCTTATGTCGCATAAGGATCCGCGGTCGAATTATAATGAATTTTCATAACGAAATCCAATTTCTAATGGTTTTATCTTCATGCAGTTATAAAGGATCTTCATGCAGTTATAAAGGAATTGGTTAGGTGAAATATAAAACAGTAAAAGATTTAAAAAATTCGGGAATCTTGTAATGTTGCTTTGAATGCAACGAAGTCGTTAAGGGATGAAATCAATTGTTATGGTACTCTTATAGTTCTCATGTCGCATAAAGATCCGCGGCCGAATTATAATGAATTTTCATGACGAAATCCAATTTCTAATGGTTTTATCTTCATGCAGTTATAAAGGATCTTCATGCAGTTATAAAGGAATTGGTTAGGTGAAATATAAAACAGTAAAAGATTTAAAAAATTCGGGAATCTTGTAATGTTGCTTTCAATGCAACGAAGTCGTTGAGGGATGAAATCAATTGTTATGGTACTCTTATAGTTCTCATGTCGCATAAAGATCCGCGGTCGAATTATAATGAATTTTCATAACGAAATCCAATTTCTAATGGTTTTATCTTCATGCAGTTATAAAGGATCTTCATGCAGTTATAAAGGAATTGGTTAGGTGAAATATAAAACAGTAAAAGATTTAAAAAATTCGGGAATCTTGTAATGTTGCTTTCAATGCAACGAAGTCGTTAAGGGATGAAATCAATTGTTATGGTACTCTTATAGTTCTTATGTCGCATAAAGATCCGCGGTCGAATTATAATGAATTTTCATGACGAAATCCAATTTCTAATGGTTTTATCTTCATGCAGTTATAAAGGATCTTCATGCAGTTATAAAGGAATTGGTTAGGTGAAATATAAAACAGTAAAAGATTTAAAAAATTCGGGAATCTTGTAATGTTGCTTTCAATGCAACGAAGTCGTTAAGGGATGAAATCAATTGTTATGGTACTCTTATAGTTCTTATGTCGCATAAAGATCCGCGGTCGAATTATAATGAATTTTCATGACGAAATCCAATTTCTAATGGTTTTATCTTCATGCAGTTATAAAGGATCTTCATGCAGTTATAAAGGAATTGGTTAGGTGAAATATAAAACAGTAAAAGATTTAAAAAATTCGGGAATCTTGTAATGTTGCTTTCAATGCAACGAAGTCGTTGAGGGATGAAATCAATTGTTATGGTACTCTTATAGTTCTCATGTCGCATAAAGATCCGCGGTCGAATTATAATGAATTTTCATGATGAAATCCAATTTCTAATGGTTTTATCCAATTTGTTGCAGGAATAAACCATCTGTCGCAAACGTACGAGACTTTTGCAACGATCCATGGTCCCGACGGATCGATTCTCCCGGCGCAGGACGCATGACACCTCGAAAAATCGTGGCGGTTCTGCTCTGGGAACGATGCTCGAGGATCACCGCGGAAACCCTGGGACGGTCGGCGATTTTTGGCCGATGACAGTCCGGTGGGTTCTCACCGCGGGTGCTCTCTCTCTCTCTCTCTCTCTCTCTGTGTGTCTCGAGGAGGAGCAGCAGCATCAACAGCAGCAGCAGCACCCCTTCGCACACGCACTCCGCGTATTTGCGTACCCGAAAATAGCTGTACTCGTCTTCTCTGTTCCTCGGGGGGGCCCTCCTCCTTCGGTCTCGGCGAGTGAGGACGAGAGGACGGGACCGAAGACGAAGACGAAGGGTCCAAGAGGTCCACGGAGGGAGGAGGGGTAGCAGCGAGAGAAGCAGGGGAGGGGAATGGAGCATGTATACCGCAAAACCAGTTCGCTGGTGAGTAAACAAAAAACGAGAAGGAGCCAACGCCGCGCGGCGCGGCCTCGTTGTTCGTTGCGAGGGGAAGAGAATCGCTGCTTTATTGCTAATTCGAAGACATTCGCCCGGCAGAAATGAAACTTTATAGTCCCCCTGCGGGGGCAGAGAGAGGGCCTCGGACCCGGGACCGCGTCACCGAACATACGTACGAGCTGATACAACAGGCGCCCGGGCCCCGGGATACGCCCCTGACCAGGACTAATGCCTCCGATGGATCACTTTCAAATCCTTTCGGTTTTCGAGCCTCGCCGCTCGGGATCCGTCAGTTCTCCTCTAAGGATTGCCTGGCGAGCTTCTCGATGGATGATCTCCGGAATTTTTTCGATTTGGCAGCGTCGCTCGCAAATCTACGCTATCGAATTTCTCGCAAAATTATACGGTTCATTTCCATTCCCACAGGCAGATCTGTTAACGTACCGATTTTCCTCGTAAACGCATCGAATCGGCGACAATAACGCAGACTAAATTGTATCACCGACGTAGTATACGCAGTTGCTCGGACAAACTGCAAAACGGCTAGGCGAAACCGTCGTGCAACGAGATTCGACGAGACAAAGGTGCGACCGTGCGGTTTTATCGGCGAACGGACCGGGGAATGCGCCACGGTGCATCCCACCGCGAATTTTCGGCGGGACGATGACAAAGATTCCTGGCCGAGCCGATGACTCGCGATACGTGTCGCGTGCAGTTTACCGCGTCAGTTTCGCCAGCGCGATTACATCGCGTGTACGAAATTCTTACGCACACACCGGCATAATGAGCCCGGCCGCAACGGGCTGCATTCTCGTGACGCGAGCCACCCGCTGGGTCTTCGCTCGGGAGTATGCTGGAAACCGAGAACGACTTCGGAGAAAATAATCGGCAGATTTCTCAGTAATCTCGGCCCCGGCGTTTCCACTCTCGTAGGATGTGTCCCACGGTACACATTTCTTCCATGCGCTCGAGTTTGCTCACTCTTCTCGATCCTGAAGAGGTCCTACTGCGGATTTGCAGTGGAGCGTATAGCTACTCTGGCTCCTTCCGATTCGCTTGACACCGCGTTGTCGACTATAAAAGCTGTCACAACGAACTAGAGCTTGTTGCCTGAGAATTGTTTTTGCTCGGAAATTTTGTCATTGGGCCATAAGATGTTCTCTGGAAAAGAGATGATAGTCGGAGAGGAAACGGGGCCTCATTGAGCCATATCGCACGGGGAGGATCCGAGCGCGCGAGACGGTCGGGTCGGGTTGTGTTTAAATCGCGCAGGAAGATCGCACGGAGATTACGTCGCGTACGGCAGCCGCTCAAGTGTCGCAGTTGCACGTCGTTAATGTGAGGCAGGTGCTAACGCGGAGAGAAAGAGAAGACGAGGTGGAGAAGGTGCCGGTGAAGGAGAGGAGAGAAGATGCGCCCGGATCCCGTCCTCCCCCTAATTGACAAATTGGAATCTTATTAGAAGCTCGTGATGCCGGAGGTACCGGAGGGCAGGAGGAGCCTCGAGGGGCCTCATCTCGCGTTCGCGCGAGAGAACGAAAGAGAAAGAGAGAGAGAGAGAGAGAGAGAAAGTAGAAGTACGAGGGGTCCCGGGTGAGAGACAGGTAGCGTGAGTAGCCGTGAAAGACGAGGAGAGAACGAGGGGCATAATGCGTGGATGGTACGACACTAACAGGTTGTACGGCCCACGGTGGAACCGAGAGAAGAAATACCTTACGCTTAGCCTGCCGGCCGGCAGGCGAATGCCACCCAGGAAGCGTTCGCGCGTGCGCGATCTGTGTGGCCTCGGCTTGGCTCGACCACCGGGCCCAGCCGAGGACGCACGAGCTGAGCCGATTTCGCACGAGCGGCCCCGAAGCCGTCGTGCGCTGGCCCACCCGGTAGAGCGCGCGCGTGCCGCGTCCTGTGTGGTCTTACGCTCGCTTCTTCGCTCTTCCTATTCTACCTCCGATTCCGATGCTCTTCCGTTCCCTTTCTTCTCTCGCTCCGTCCTTCTTCGTTCCTCGTCACTTCACTATTTCATCCTCTTTTTCTCTTTTACTCGACTCACCCCTCTCCCCAGGTCCACGCTACTTTTTCTCCGCGTTATATTGTTTCCCCCCTCCCCCCATTTTGTTGCATTCGTCGGACTTCACCCGCCGCCGCGCGTCTTGTCTACTTCTTCGCCTAAGTTTTTTTTCCGGTGGCGTCCGTCGAATTCCAATTTCTTCCTGATTTTGTCGGGCCACTGTGTTATTCCGCTTCTCCTCGTGTTCCTCTTTTCTGCCTCCCCGTCCGGGCCCGCGAAGATGAGGTGGCCCAAAGACGAACAGCAGAAAGGTGGAGGTGCTGACAGTGGCGTAAGTAACGAAGGATCGTGTAGATCGGCCGATATTCCCGCCGACAGGACCGCGAAATGGAATTCTAATTAGGGAGGTTCCTCGTTACTGGAGGGGAAACGGGGCCCGGTAGAGAGGGCCCCTAACCCGGGTACGCGTGTCTGTCTGTGTGCGTGCCTGTCGCCCGAAACGCGGCTAATTTATACACCGTTCCCAGATTACACGGTTCGCTATTGTACAAGTGTGTAGCCCGGGCTCGTCTATTCGGAACGTTGATATTTGCTTGTTCGCTGGAGACGCGTCCTTTTGTGCGTCGCGAGAGCATGCGAGGTTTTTGATTAGTCACGAAAATGAGCGAGAGAGCAGGACCGGCCACTTCAAAGAGCGCCATCGACCTCCATTATATTATTATTCGTCACGAAAACAGTCGACGGGTGTCACGTTCACAAGGGCCACGTTGAATTTTATCTACGTCAGTGGCCAACGGAAAGAAGATGAGGTGGTAAGCCCACTCGACCCGTTTCACCTCTCCTTTCCCGCTTCTCGGTTTCCTTCGCACGGCTTGCCTCGACCACGTGCTAACTTACGAGCTACGATCTCTGTACCCTTCCACTTCCCTTTCTTTCTTCATCTTTCTACGCGGTCCTCCTTTCTAACCACCTCTCTCTCTCTCCCTCTCCCTCTCTCTCCCTCCCTCGCTCTCGTTCTATCAGTCTTTCTCTCTTTTTCTTCCGCTATCTCTCTGTCTTTCTTCCCTCTTCCTTTCACTCTCTATTTCTCTCTTTTTCTCTCTCTCTTTCTCGGCTCTCCACCCAGCCGATCGTTCCCTCGCACTCTCCTCGGCTCGCTCGCTTCTTTTCTCTCTTTCTTTCTTTTTTTTTTCTTCGTTTTGTTTTGTAAATCTTTGTTTGTCCTTTTCTGTCCCCTGTGTCTCTCCTTAGCCCGATCCGGCGCTGCGTCGTCTCGCTTTTTCGCTCCCCTCGAGTTCTCCTCGGATTATTAATCCACCGACGAGAGAGAATCCGTGCCGTTCGCGGAGATTATGGACCGAGAGCACGGCCAAGGTGCTGCTACGTTAACAAGCATCAATAGACCCGCGGCGGGACCGAACGATCCTCGGACGTGATTCGAAGGATCCGACGTTCGCGTCACGACGATGCGGATCCTGCAACCGTGTAACACCGCCGATCTATTTTCAAACAAAAACTGGTTTCCGAAGTTCGATTACTTTCAACCTTCGTGCGTCCCTTCTGTCAATTTCACACAGTTTTCCAGAAATGGCTTATACTTTTCTGCGATTCGTAGGTGAATTTTCCCGGAACTTCGTCACATTTATTTCGTTCATGCGAAGATGTAAAGGTTGACTCATCAATTTGAATGAAAAAGCATCGAGAAATTATTGTTTACCTCGTTAGTTCATCGATCTTTTATCACTGGTAGTTTATCTTGTGATGAAATCGTTCTCGATAGGTAAATCCACCTTTTTCAAATTGAAATTTGCATTTCTCGATGATCCTGTCCTAGATGAATTCGGATGTCCTAAAATCTGAATCTGTATTTTTGCTTTTTAACAAATCGAATTGATAGCTGTTCCACTGAAACGACGAGAAAAACTGTCGTGCATCGAAGAAGTTCACGCAGAGCGTGCTCCACAAAATGCATTGAAAATCTTACGCTGCGGCTTCTGTTAATTAAAAAAAACTGTATTCATTTTTTGAGCCGACAGTCTCTGCGAGCAGACAACGCGGGTTCGTTCCAGTAGCAAAAATAACGCGCGCGCGAAACGCATTTCGAACGGAGCCAGCGGATTGGCTGTGTGTCGGCGATGCGTATTTTCGCGTGTAAAATGTAAATGGCGGTGCTCTGTGTTTCTGAGGCCGGCCAGTTTCCCGCTTGTACGTACGTGTGCGTGCACGAGGAAGATGGGAACAAGGAAAAGAGAGAAAAGGGGGTAGGGGGAGTGAAGAGGGGGGTGGCGAGAAGGAGGAGGAGGAGGATGAGAGATAGAGAAAGAGAGGCGAGCAGGGTTCAAAGAGCCGACAGTGGTTAAAGAGCCTTCTTCCTCTCTCCACCTCGACACGCACAAGTACAAGGCGCAACCTTTCGAGCTACCCAGAAGAGTATCATCCTTCCCGAGTGTCTCGCTTGCTCTGACGAATCGGTCGGTCGTCCTTTTCTCTCTCTCGGCACCTGGCTCCCTCTTCTCTCGTTCCGCTGCTGGGCAGAGCAAATTTATTTCACGTTCCTGCCTTTTCTGGACCTTTCACAATATTTGGCTGTGCTTTGGCATCCAGCATCGGTCGCGGCGGGCACCGGTCACCAGAAGATACGGCTTTGAGCCCTCGGTGATGGATGGTTCGCTCTCCAGCCCGCCACGAATTGCTGCTTCTACGCTCCGTCTCCGTTCATCTTATCCGGTGTCTGCGCCTCTCGCTCGCTCCCCGTTGTTGGCTTTTCTTCCCTCCGCAGAGAGGATGCTAGACTGCTGCCGCTGATGGGGCCCAGGGCCGGTCAGTCCTCAGGTGTATAGACGACGCGAAGTCCCTTGTCCGAGGATCCCGAGATACATCTCGTTTCTCGCGTGGTTCCGGATATCAACGGTCTCGGAATGATCTAGCGGAGCGTTCGCTACCTCGCACCTCCCGATAGCTAGCCTTTAAAACCGGTCGATAGTCCGAAGGGGTTAGCGCACGAGGGGTTAGCGATCTTCGGTACCGAGCGATGATGATCATCGGTTTGCCAGCGGCTCGTATCTCTCGTTCGCGAGAGAGAGATTCACCGGTTTCCACGGTCCGGGCCTCGTGGAAACAGAAGAAAATGAATCCTCGAAGAATGACCCCGGCTGGTTCGGGTATCGCAACAAGCCGTCCCTGGGTCCGTGGACCCGCAGCCCCGCAGACCGTTCCACCGAGTTCGTGCAGGTATATAAATTCTGGTGCTATTATTGGGGTTTGTGCCTTCTCACAGAGCCCTCTGGGGCCCGCGGCGGCCCCTTTGAGCTACTCCTTCTGCCTCTCTCGTCGCGTTCTCCCTTCATCTCTCTCTCTCGCTCTCTCTTTCTCTCTCTATCCTTCGCTGTTTCTACTCTGTCTTTTCCCCAGGCTCCCTGTCCTCTCTCCATCTCGACCTTATCCTACCACACTACTCCCCTTCCCCTCGTACCCTCATCCTCCTCCTCATCCTCATCCGCCTCCACCTCTCGCTCACCCTTTAGCTCCTCCGCCCTCCTCCTCCTTCTACGTCCCATTCTCCACCTTACCGGCGATCCTACACCGCCCCTGACTTGTTTGTTTTCCCTCGCGTCGTCTTCCGTTTGCTAAACGCACCTTAAATTACGCGGCCGATGATAAATATTTGAGCCGTCCATTACGCGGAGGGGGCCTCGTCGGACCTCTATCCGGCTCCGGCATTACCTCCTCGAGACCCCCGAGACGCGAGCTTCCTCGCCGTACCGTGGATCGTGTTACTTTGAAAAAGGGACACCCGGAGGTGAGCTACTCCGCGATGGTGGATCCCGCGATCCCGCGGACAACATCGCTCCTTCCAGATACACCGGCGACCCGTCCAGCCGAACTTCGTTTGCACCAGCTTCTCGCTCAAACTTGCTTCTTCGCGCAATCCTTGCTCGTTCGCACGAAGATCCCCGCTGTCTATCACTGATCTAGGACAGACAGTATTCAAATGAAATCTTGTATTAATCTTGATATCGAGACCTTCTTAACCCCGACAAGCCTCTCGGGCAACTGTTGCCGGTGATACTTTGTGAATTGAATTCGATCCGAGCGGACCCCTCCGTTCGAGGGAAAAAAGAACCGTAGCATCGAGTGAATTAATTATTTGCTTTTAGTCCGATTGCATTTTAAATGATTGCAACCCCTTGCCGTTTATAACGAGTTGGGGTAGCGATGAATTATTTTCACACGAAATATGTGTAATGTTATTATTTTGTAATCAATATTTCAGCATTCAAGTAATTTCTTCCTCTTTCTTCCGTGACATTTTTGGGAATGAATTTTAGTATTAGGTCTATAACTTGAAAACCGGAATTTTTTAAGGAAATTTCAGCGTTTATTAAAGAAAATCTTGTACAATTCTGTCATTCAAAGTATTGTCCATCGAAAGATACAACATTTCCCCATCTTTCTGGCAATTTGTGGATGCCATCGTAAAAAAACCGGTCATCTTTTGAACCAATGAACGAATCGAGCCAATTTTTGATGCCTTGGACTGAAGTGAAGCGTATTCCGGAAAGTGCATTCTGCATCGACCGAAACAAATGGTAGTCAGAAGGCGCCAAGTCTGGACTATATGGCGGGTGGGGCAGAACTTCCCATCCGCTATTTTCCAAACAGTTTTTTACGGGTTGAGCAACATGTGGCCGAGCATTGTCATGTTGGAAAATCAATGTCTCGTGTCTGGTCTCCCATTCTGGCGGTTTTTCCTTCAATGCTCTCTTTAAACGAATCAGTTGTTTTCGGTACAGCTCTCCAGTAATGGTTTCACCCTGCTTTAGAAGCAAGCTCTTCTTGTGTTCGACACGAGTCTTCATCGAGTAACGCTTCCAATTCTTCATCTTCAAACTTTTTCGACTGTCCAGGCCGCTCTTTGTCTTTGATGTCAAAATCGCCATTTTTAAAGCGTTGAAACCACTCGAAACACTGTGTTTTCGCAAGAGCATGTTCGCCATACAATTCCACGAGCAAACGATGACTTTCGGCTGCAGTTTTCTTTGCAAAAAAGGGACTCAGCAAAACTTCCCGCAAATGCTGTTTCTTTCGCCAGTTTTCAAAATTTTTCATGATTGAAAAAAATATGATGCGCACAAGCAAATCAAACACTGTTGACTGATTTTGCAGGTTGTGAATAGAGCTTCGGAATGGCGTGTATGTCAATGATTTGCTACAGCGCATACATAAGTGCTGACATCTAGTGTCAAATTCCGGTTTTCAAGTTATAGACCTAATATTATTTGTAATCTTGTTTGTCTTTTAAGCTTCGTAAAGTGTTTAAAATTTAAAACCTAATATAATCGTTGAGAAGAGACAAAGATTGATTCGACGAAAATTGCAATGATTTTTCCACCGACCCAACGGAGATGGATGCATAGAATCGAATCCTTTCGATTTTTGTCCAGGATGGTTCTCCGTCACCTCGCAAGCTCGGTGATCCAAAGGACGCAGGATCGTCCTCGCCGAGGCGTAAGATTTCGGCGTGGACGGCACGATCCCTGCGCAGAAACAATGGTTACATTATGGTCCATGCGTAGTACGCAAAAAGAGGGAGAGTTACGGACCAATGGCAGGTATAAACGTCGCTCGTTAACGATGCCGATGCCAGAATCGCTGAAACAGGCCGGCGGGCAATAAAAGATAACGAGTATTCGCGAGCTGTAAACATCCGCGGAACGCTACTCCGGAACATTTCATAATCCTGTTACGAGGCACTTTGACTTTTGTGGCAGCTGCGGTGGCGCGGAGCGGAAATAAAATTCCGCTATCGAGGTGCAAGTAATAGCGCGGCGCGGCGTTGCCATCCCGTGTATAACACCGTCGCCGTCTACGGTGAACGCTTTAAAACGCGAGAAATCTTTCGCTTATCGATTATCGTCCCCTCTTCGACCACGTTTACATGTATGTATACCTTCTGCCCCCATACCGACGCTTCCGTTCCTCTTTCACTTCGCCGCGTACCCTCCTTAAGGGCTCGTGCCCAATCCGGTGGCCGAGAAACAGCAATTTTTCTTTTTTTGGCGATTTGTTGGTTTTCTCAGAAACTCCGAGACTTCGAAAAGTATTTCTGTGTTCCTGGGTTTTGGTTCGTTAAACGAATTATGTACTTCCATTTTGTGGAATTTTTATGGGCGTCGGTGACGACGACGGAGACTTGTTAATGGACAACTGCTGGTAATTGTTGCATTCGTATTTTACAAATTGAATCGACGCGTGGGAAAAGTAAAATGTCGGATGAATCCCGATTATGAAATACGAGCTGCTGGTATTGTATTGATTTATAAATATATGGTGTTCTCGATCGTACATTTTTGAAATAAATTTGGGGTTATGTTCGCGGCGCAAAGGTTCGATCAAATTACACACTAAATAGCGTTGCACCCGTTGCGCCGCGAACATAACCCCAAATTTATTTAAAAAACCGTTGCGCCGCGAACATATCTCCAAATTTATTTTTAAAAAATGTCTACAAGATTGCTATTTAGTGTATAATTTGATCGAACCGTTGCGCCGCGAACATAACCCCAAATTTATTGATTTACATGTTTTGACAGTAAAAAATTACTAACAGATTCTTAGCAGTGTTTTTTGCGATAATAATCGTGTAATATTATTGCGATGTCAGAATTATCTGGAGAACGACTGAGATGATTAAGATAGTATAAATTTAGGCGGAATAGCAATGTACTTGAAAAATATGTTACCTTCGAGAAACAATAACGGTCAAGAAAAATCTCAACGGTGAATTTTAACTATTTGAGCCTACTAAAAATTGCGTAAACTCAATTTTTTATGGAATCATGTAAAATCTTATTTTTAACCGACTTCGAAAAAGCAGGAGCTTACTCAATTCGATCTGTATGTGCCTTTTTTTCTATGTATGTTCACCGATAACGCTGAGATGGATTGACCAATCGGAACGAAATCTATTCCATCTTACAGAGTATGTCCCCGGAGTGGTCCCGTGAAAAGAAATTTTGCATTTTTGTATTCCTTACGATTTTATTTGCGAAAAATGAATTTTTTCGCCGATTACTCCGAGATGGATGGACTAATCAGGACGAAACGACGAAACCTTCTGCATTTTGTAGGTTATGTCCCTCGATTGGTCCCGTGAAAAAAAATTTGCATTTTTGTACTCCTTACGATTTTATTTGCGAAAAATGAATTATTTCACCGATTACTCCGAGATAGATGGACTAATCAGGACGAAACGACGAAACCTTCTGCATTTTGTAGGTTATGTCTCCCGATTGGACCCTTGAAAACATATTTTGCATTTGATCATACTTCGCGATTTTTACTGCAAATAACCAATAAGACCGAAAAACTATCCTACGGTGTTCTACAAATTCTGCTCGTTCCACTAAAAAGTGTGAAATAAAACAATTTTATAAAAAAAATTAAACTGACTTCGAAAAAACGCACTAAAAAGTATGAAATAATTTCCATTTAATTTATGTAAATACGCACGAACTTAAATACAATACAATCTTTTCGCAGGCGGTGCAAAATTGAAAATTTTCGACACTGGAAATTACGAAAATCCTTAAATTCTTCTACGTGCTTTCACATATTAATGTATCTTCTCTTCCCACCTACTGATTTCCAAGTCCATCATATTCCAATTAAATCATAATCAGCATGATCTGTCATTTCGAAAATTTTTAATTTTTGCGCCGCCTCCGGAAAGATTGTATTGTATTTAACACTTTACCTACCGCAAGCCTATTAATAGGATTTTCAATAAATTATGCTGTACCAAAAGAAAGCATAGAAATTTTCTTTTATATTGCAATCTTAAATTAACCTATTAGGTGACGTTATTGACGGTGACTTGTTAGTTCACAATGAAACTTGCTGTTGCTATTGAAGGTTCCATTTAGAAGTATTTAGCCATGTACCACAGATTTTTAAAAATTATGAAATAATCACCGATCGGTAAAGTATTAAGTTCGTGTGCATTCACATTAATTAAATGGAAATTATTTCATACTTTTTAGTGCGTTTTTTCGAAGTCGGTTTAATTTTTTTTTCAATGGTGACAGTCTGTAGTTTTGAAATAAAGAAGAATCGTACTAATTCCGTGGAATTTTACGTTCTACCATTTTTCGGACATTTTCAGAATCCATAAATGCATAAACCGTCGCAGTCTATTAACAACAACTGGAAGCAACGCCTTTCGAAAATTACTTTCCGAACGACCCAATAGATCCGCAACAAAAGTGACTCAACGTTTGCTCATTCCTTTCGCACACGTCACCAAAAATCGAAAGCATCCCACTCGTTGTAAATTCCCCATTATCAAGAAGAAAGAAATTTTTTGCGTAAGATCGGATTTCTCACGGAATCCGGAGGCCTGGCATTGTTTATACGGTAAACGTGCGTATGTCAATGATGGAGGGTGGCCGGCGTAGGTGGGACGTTGCCAGACATTCGCGCAAAAGTTGTTTATTATCAGTGAACCGTTCGGTAGGCATTCGCGCTCTCGATCCCTTCCTCGTTTCCCCAGAAAAATCTTTGACTCTCGTATCAATTGGTCAGTTGCGTGTGAAGTTCGATCGTGCCGGGAATCTTTTCTGACGGATCATCGGCGATATTCCAGAATCAGCTACGCGTTTATCGCGTGTCGATCGAAGCGCTGCCCCGCCGCCTCCGCGATAATATGCTGGATCGATAAACCCCGGCGCTACTTATAAATAAGAATCGGAGCGATTGTAGCGGGCCGATGGGATCAGTTGTATACGCATTCCATCGTCGTTACGTTTTCCCGGAGAATCGGGAGAACGATCGAGCGATTCGTGGAACGATTAAATCCCGGTGGTTCCGGCGCCTGCCCTTTAAAGTTCAACGATGACCGGTCACCATGGGAAAGGAAGGAAACGCGTTGCATGCTGGTCCGGCGATCCTCTCCCCGGTGTACATTGTAACATTTAATAAAATCCCGACGCGGCGAAGGAATGCGATAAAAGTGGTAATCGGTCGGTGGAGAGGGTAATCGAGCAAAGAAGCGCGCACGCTCGCCCGCTCGACGAGAGACTTGAAAAAGCAAAATCGTAAAGAAGAGCGAAACTTGACGGCTGCCGAAGTCAAGGTCAGCCCACCCCACGCCAGAGAGCACAGCATCAGCCTAGGGTACGCCGGGTTTGCTTGGGGGTAGACAGTCATTGAGAATCTTCTCGCAACCGAAGCTTGTCCCGGGATACTTGGCGTAAGGATCCACGGAGTAGAAGTTGAACGAGGAAACGATGTTGCGGTCGGAGGAGGACAGACAGCAACAAGGTAAAACGTTGTAACGACGACAACGAAAACGACGAAGAGGAAGAGGGATCAATCGAGGGAGAGAGGAAGGAGGTTTGGGGAGGGGATCGTCGAGCACACGTAAAAGGAAAAGGACAGCGGAGACGTTAAAGAAGAAGCCGATGCGAGGAGACTCGTGGGGAACGCGTGGAAGCGAGCGAGACAGAGGGAAAGAGAGAGGAGAGACGGCCCGGTAGAGGTTGATCAAAACCGAATCGAACGAGGAGAAAGCTAAAAGGTTTTCATCCTCTCTCCCTTCGCCCACGTGCTGTCCTCTTGCTTCCACCAACGAGCGGAGGCCCGCGAAGAGTCGCGTCGTACACCTGTCTTCGTTCACCCAGCGCACGCCCCGCCCCGACCAATGGAGTCTCGTCGGGCCCGGTGACGTCAAGGATGTGCACCAAGCAGGGCCCGGCCTGGTGGGAGTAGGGATCGTCCACCACCACGTTCCGGAGGCCGTGAGAGCCCCACGGGGGCTAGCAGCTATAGCTGCAACCAGCGCCAGGCCGGCCGTTGGCCACGTTGCTTGGTGGGGGCAGGAAGAGGGGCACCCTGGACCCGAGCAGGCCAAACCAACGACGACGCCAGGGGTACCCACCGAAACCCGTCACGCATTTCCCACCACTGACTCGTCCGGAAAACGTGCGCCACGGAGCTTCCGGACCGCGCTCGCAATATCGGGTTCAGTCAAGTGAGTCAGGTCCGATCGCGGTGACACCTCTCCTCTCCGCTCTCTCTTTCTCTCTCACGAAAACTCGGGGGTCCGCGGACACAAGGTTCGAAGCTCGCGCCGCGCCGCAACGTGCCGGTCTCTCCTCGAGTGATCAGAGAAAAAACCGAGAAAAATACGTTTTTGTGGATTCCCAACCCCGAAATTAATATGTAGCAAAATCCCTCTCGGGTTGGATCGAAGAGAATCGTAGCCCCGATATGTTTCCGCGCGGTGGGATTACGAGGAGACCGTTCGATAAAGCGTAATCTGTTATCGGTGTATTCGAACGACTCTGATAAGATCGAGGAATAGAGTATAGTACAAGATCGGGGTCACTCTCCGGTTTCGGAGGTTGTTGTTGCTTCCAGTGCGGCGAACGTGTCGGTGCCGGTCGGTTCGTGCACGGTCGATCACCGACGACCTACTCGAAACACAACGGGTCTAGATCCCTGTCTCGATAAGTGATCTTTTCTTTCTCGCGGGTGCCGATCGACTACGACGCAACGACGACGGTCCGAACGGTGATAAGAGTGCGGTGTTGGCGGGGTGTGTGATGCCCTGGTTATGGTTAAGCGTGAGTGAGGTCAGTGGCAAGAGGAGAAGAAGAAGGATCGGCAGCGGCGGTGGTGGCTCTTCGGCGAAATCCTCGTGCTGGTCGTCTTCTTTCGCCTGGTCCGGGTCGTTCTGTCAACCGTGGAGGAGCAGGATCGCGACACCATCATCTTCGGCGGCGGTGGTGGCGGTGGTGGTGGTGGTGAATGCTGCTGTAGCAACGTGCACGTGAGAATCACCGTGCAGTGATTGGTACCAAACCGACCAGGGTTCTCCACATTGCCAGAGTCGCGTGATTATGGTGCAGCATCATCGTCGCCACGGCCATCAGGCAAGCCACCACTGCGTCGTCAGGAGGCGAGGCAGCTCGCCTTCGCTGCTCCAGGTGTTCCTGTTGATCCTCGGCCTCTGGCTGCCGGTGCTGGACAACGGCGGCCTGGTGCTAGCCTGTGGACCAGGCAGAGGCGGTGGCAGGCGACCACCCCTCAGGAAACTAACACCGTTGGTGTTCAAGCAACATGTACCAAACGTCAGCGAGAACACGTTACCAGCCAGCGGGCTCATCGAGGGCCGTGTCTCCAGGCACGACTCCAGGTTCCGCGATCTCGTGCCCAACTACAACACCGACATCATCTTCAAGGACGAGGAAGGCACCGGAGCCGATCGCCTCATGACACAGGTGAATCTCTTTGACAACGCATTCTATGTAGGTCGTCGCCAGTCGAATCCACACTTGTAAGATTGCCTCGCACGGTGTAATCTTCCAAAAATGTGCTCGTAGCTGTCGCCGCGGACGGTTCCCGGCGACTTATGGCTTCCCGACGCTAACCGACGTGGACCTGCGATAACCAGTTGCTCGGATTCGTCATTTCTCGCGGGGGTCTGTCTTTCTTTCTCGACGGGTTGATAATATCGTGTGTCAACCTGCGATAGCGACCAGTTCGACTCGTCCTTGGCGAACCGTCGGTGAATCATTACGACACGGGGTTTCGTAGTCGCTTCAGCCTGCTTTAGCCCGATGCGACGGTATCCGTAGATCTTACAATTAGTTCGCCGTGTTCCGCCGCGCGGGAATCGTCCAACGAAAGATTGCAGTCAGTGACCTTTACGATTCCGATAATAGTAGCAATGATTCATGCGCGTTGCGATTACGAACGCTAGGGAATAGAGATCGGAGTGTGGTCCTTCGGCTGGGTAAATACACAACCGGCTCGGTACGTTTCGAAACTGTAATAACTAGACTGCCGATCTTTATGCAAAATAATCAATGTTGGCATTGATCGCAGTCCACGGCTTTAACCAGTTCGCTGCGATCGACGTGTACGCGCGTCAATCCAAATCTCTATTGCGGTGCAATAATAATAACCTTCTCAAGAATGAACTGCTAATCTTTTTATCGAATCAAAACGTAATCCTCGTTTTTCGTAAATTGGGTCACAATTTTTATTGATATTGTGTGGAAAACAATGGTTTCAGGTTGAAAGATAATCCCATAAAATTTTAAGTCGCTAGCCCTTCGTATAAGGATGATACGAGGATAAATACCCTTAACTGTATCATTTTTTTTCAAAATCTATATGTAATAGATTTCTTATATGTCCTAAAATTCTTATTCACACCTGCGGAATGTCTATCAATAAATTCGGAAAGATAAGAACAGAATGTAATCCGATGCGTAGCGTTTGAAAAGAAATAATCGATCAAGAAGAGACTTAATATTTCTACCCTTAATAATTTGGTCACAATGCTGAAAAAAATGTATGATATGAAGGAGGTGAGTTCGAGTATTTTCGTTTTATTTTTATCTGAATATCTCGATTAACAACCGAGGAAAAAAATGATACAGTTAAGGGTATTTAGCCTCATATCATCCTTATACGAAGGGTAGCGACTTAAAATTTTAGGGGGTTATCTTTCAACCTGAAACCATTGTTTTCCACACCATATAAATAAAAATTGTAGGTGGGGTCGCTGGACCAATCTTAGACTGCTAGACCTTTGCCCTGCGTTCGAGGTGTACTTTAATTCCACTCTCTCTGTGGGATTTTTAAAACTAAATCCCGCAGTTAAGTGGGATCTATACCCCCAGATTTTGGAGTATTTATCAATGTTATCAACCTCTGTGCAGAAAAAAAGTTTGGTAACATTGATAAACACGCAACTGCATAATGAACACGAGGTGGAGTTGCTTGCTATTTCCATATTCTATTCAGCTCGTCGCGAATGCCGTTATACAGGGCAGGTCGCACTAATATTAGTGCCATCGATGAGAATATGTACCTCGTCTGTGTCAGTTTTGCTATGATTCCACGTTGACAGCAGTGCAGCAGTGAAATATTGCACAATATCGCAGCACTGATTGACAGTCCTTCTGACTAGGCACCATCTCGTCTAAACTAACTGAAATAAAATTGGCTCTAGATTGGCTCTACATCAGAGATAACCTCTGTCTTCATGAACGTAATATGGGGAAATCTCTGCTATGTGAATGAAATCACGCGCATCGATTTTTTGTCCTTATACTAGCATATTTTGAGCTACACAATAGTTCATTTGATAGAGGAAGGTTCATCACGGCACGCTCTGTTCATCGCATCAGTCAAAAAAGTCTCTTTGAGACAGAAAAATACATTGAAATCTGCGGTTATTTTTCTAGATTTTTTCTCTACTTTGGGTACTCATATTATTAGATATAAACATAATCTCGTTAAATTAATAGCAGAGCGCGCCGGATTTAACCTTCCTCTATAGAATGAGCCCTCACCCAGCCCAAAATCCGCTCAAATAAGGACAAAAAATCGATGCGCGTAAACCCACGTTTACACCCAAAATCAAGTAAGATTCTAGTTCCTTTCTAGTTACAATCCGAGGGTATAGATCCCCCTTAAGAGGTTGAATTGTATGTATCCATCAAATCCGTAGTCTAGTAACAACAATCGCTGGACAGAACGCCCGAGCGAATCGTCCAGCGTCTGTTTGATCGGTGACCAGCGGCGATTCGCGATCTCTGACCGATAAAAGGATTAACTCGTCGACTTTATCGTTTAACATACCGTTTATCGTCTCCGGCGTTTATTGGCGCCACCGTTCGCGACCAGTATCGTTTACGAAAACAGCTGTCAATCGTCCGAGATAGATCTACGACGGTTGTTATCTCGACCAATGAAATTTTCACTCGAAACCCGAGGAATTAGAATGTTAGGATATGGTGGCCGCGTAGGATCCTCGATTCTAAGGAGATTGATTGCGTTTCACGTTTAAAGCGCAGTCTGACGGCGCGCGTTCACTGCAGCGACGCGTGTTATTACTTCAACGCGTGTCACCGTGCTCCGCGGCCGTATGACAAATTAGCTACTGGACGTCGTTAAACGTCGCCAGGTGATTCACGCGAAATGCTATCCGAACCTCGATAACAGCCTCGATCGCTGCTGAACATAGACTGGACGGGATCGATACTTGAAACCCGAACACGCGTCGTAGGATTTCATGGGAAACTGTTCTCGGCTGACGATCATTCGTTCCGGCCCCCCATACACCGAACCTGATCAAACTTTTACTTCCTACCGATGTGACAACGACTGTTACACTACTTTCTAAACTTCCGACACGCATTGGAACGTCTTAATCCCCGACAAATGTCGTAGAAAAGAAACTTCGTGGTTTTTCGTATGGCTACGTTTATTCGAACGTAATCTCCTCATTTAGTCGCGTAGTACATTTAATTGAAAATGACATTTAACAGCATGTTACGTCACTCGGTTCGCGCGAGTTCCTTTGACACGCTGACAGGGTGATTATAGAAACTGTCGCAACCTAGATAAATGACTGACGGAGGAGATAATTGCTCTTGAAAGTACGCCTAATGACCAACTTTTTCACCGTTGCACGGATAATGTCTGTATCCGGATTTTTACGGAAAGAATTCGCTTGTAAAAAATTTGTTCGGTGCTGTAGAATTATTTCCCGAGAGAACATGCCGCACGAATTCAATCGAACTATCATCGAACTGTTCAAAATTTGATGAAGAAGAAACAATTTTTTCGGATGTCTAAAAATCGATTACGTCAACGAGACTTTCTCGCAAGAGCGCAATAAGTCCGAGTGGAGTCGCTGGTCGTCAAATCGAGAGATTAGGGAGCATTCTCGTGGATAAAAGGAGGGAAAACAACGATCGTCTGTCGTCGCCACCTGTACCAGTCTATAGTCGTCCAATGTACTCCCCGATGTTTATTCCCTGTCCATAGAGCGTCCATTAGTGCTTTATTCATGCAGTTTTTATCGGTGTTTGCCTTCCACTTGGCGCCTCCGCGAAGCGTGAAACGATTCTCCTAACTCCGGGCCCGTTGTATTCCAATTTGTAAGTCCCACGTTCGTGAGACGCGGCGAACAAAAGGGCTGCGCGCGCGGCGCCGCGTCGATCCGCTTCGAAACCGCTTCGAAACCGCGGCGGTTTCCGCTCGTAAACCATCCCCGACCTGTCCTGGGTACATTTCGAATGAAAACCATTCGGAACACTTTTTTGTTTCAACAAGACTGTCACTGTAATGATTGAAAGTTGAATTTAGATTGAAAGTAGAAGTTTAATACTTGAATGGTATTATTTATTGTTGACTATTGAAAATAGTGTTTGTGCCCGATCACAGCCAGCCGGCAAGCCTCGTGTTTACTCGTGTTTCGCAAATCCGGGGACCCACGGGGTCCCACGAGGATGGACGTTGAGCCGGCGTCGAATCTATCGCCCCGGGTTTCACTCGTTCAAATATTATCCCAAGATTTGCCGTTTCCGCACGAATAAAGGTCGCCCGCAGCGAGCTAAGTAAATTGTGAACGCGGAATCTGCGACTGTTCCGCTTATCTCTCTCATCGATTCGATTGAGCAGCGTTCGAGGAACGCGTCGTTCAGGCAAAATTTATGGTGGCCGTAAACGCTGTTAGTCTCTGCTGAAAAATAATCTCGGGGTTCTTAAATAGTTCTTCTTCGTCCTGTTTGCCGAAGAAGCGAGACTATTTTTAAACGTAGCCAGAATGTTCGCGTGTAAACGTGCGAGTAGACTGAGAGTGTCAAGATGGTGGTTGGAAAATAAAGTAAACCGGAAGTGTTCTCGTTTGGAAGGTCGTCAAATTTTGCGCGAATCTCCGAGGATATTCTATTCTGTAAATGTGAATGGCCGAGTACCATTCACAGTATTAGAATTTACATCGGGATTCCATTCTTACTGTTTCGTTTTTCCTGCAGAGATGGCATTGCTTCCATGTGTCATTACTAGACTGCAGATCTTTATGCAAAATAAAAATTGTCCAGCGAAATTGCAGCAAACTGGAGTGACATGTAAATGCATTTTCTTTCTCGATATGTTCAACAGGTTGAAAATAATCTAACAGTATCTTTAAATTGTACTAATGTTGTCGCTGTTTTAAATTACATCTTCCAATTTAATCATTTTTCTGATCATTTCTTTTGTTTCACCTGCTTATGAGGTACAGTTTAGGCTTGGTTGATGGTTGTCTGTCGTATCATTTTATACAGACCGGTTATCTGTCGGAATTGAAGAAGGTTAGGGTAGATTACAGTTAGGTTGCGCATTCTAGTGGCAAGTGTATTATGGCGATCGGTGTTCTACGTTGTTCGCATAGTGGTTTGTTTAGATGTGAACCAATACTCTTCTGCAATCCGCGATCGATTGAAACAACTATAGAAATTGTGGATAGTTAAAAGGCTTATTTTATAAAATCTAGGATGAGGAACAAATTCAACCAATCAATTAGAAAATTCTTCATTGAGCAGAGATGTTAATGTTATTTTGTATTTTGAATATACTATAAATGCATCCACTGTCTATTAATCGCAGTAGGTGTTTCTAAATGCTTTTAAAATATATACAAATTCTAAATGCTTCGGATGCATATTTAATTTGACTTATAATCTCGAGTAAGACTTGCAATGGACATTATCATCAGCGAAAACACGTGAATAGAAACAATATAAATGTTCTTCTGCAAATTCACAAGGTTCGAGCGTGTCCGTTTTACAATAAATATATTCTCGCGTGTATGTAGGAGTAAAATCGAGACTCTGCGAGCGACAGTGACGGCATCCAGATCGTCGTCGGCGCGACACGACGCGGCGTTTCGTGGCGCATCGCCTCTGCAGGCGTCGATGTCTCCGAAAAGCTCGAGAGCGAAAGGATCCGTCGCTGACTTGCCGGCGCGCTCGTTAACGCCGTGTTTTGCGGGCATGAATCTCGTGTCAGACGAGGATACGGTTCTTCCTCGCGATCGTAAAGCGACGGTACCACGGCCAATTAGCCGGGGCTCACTGACAAATTTAAGTACAACGAATAACGCCGCGCACCGTTCTTGCAACTTTCGACTCTCGCGCGCCGAGCAAAAACCCTCTCTCTCTCCCATACGCGCGTTCCTCTCGGAGATCGAACGGTCGAAAAGTATTTCGCCGGTTGATTTACGCTCGTCGAATCGTTAGGTATTTGCAATTTAAACACCGTCGGCGAATTACTTTTATTAACGAACAGAGGGGGGCGTTTCCTGAATGGCGTCGGGCATACGTTAACGCTGACGGAAGACCGTTTCGAAAAGCGAGTGATTGGCACTCCTGTTTTTCTGATGCACACAGAATAGAAGGAAGAACATAAATATTAAGAAGTTCGTTAAGAGCTCGTTCAGACACGGCGGACACCGTGCGGTACCGGAATTGCGGTAAATATTGCATTACGGCGCCGCAACTACGGTTCAGACAAATGTGTAGTGGCTAATTGGATGCATTGACTGCGGGACCAACAATCGTGTTGGAATAGGGTGCTGGTATGACGCGGCGAACCCTGATAAATGATAAAGGATATTAACGGAACACAGCGGAGTGCTTAATTATTAGTAGGGATGGGATCAAGTTCAATATGTACTCACGAATCCGAGTCAAGTTCAATAACCAAGTTTCATTTCATGCGTTTCGATTACTACCTAAAAGTTTCAATGATTATACTTGAAAAGTATTCATTGTATACGAGTAGTTATCGAACCTCGGTCGACGTTTTTACCGAAACAGAAAGCAAAATATCTTCGCCCGACACGAGCTGCCACCAGTGGCGCTTACCGCTAAAATAGGCGTTCCACGGGATACGTCGCGGCGAACGCCCGTTGTGTGGTGAGCGCCACTGGTGGCAGCTCGTGTCGGGCGAAGCTATTTTGCTTTCTGTTTCGGTAAAAACGTCGACTTTGGAAAGTTGAAAGGGTGGTTTCTCAAGATAAAAGTCTGCTCTAGCGCGTGGTGTAGTTCGATTTTCCGCTAGACCCTTATTTTTTGAGATAAATTGAGAAATATCCGCAAAAATTCCATCAAAAGTGGTGTCTCTCCGTCTTTAATCATTGTTTAAACATGTTTAAACAATCATAATGCATTAATATTGGATATCACTGGATTCGGGAAAGTCTAGAGAATCTTTTTATGTAAAGAACAATACGATATCTTTTATAATAACATCACAATCCTTGTTCAAAGTTGAAAAATAGGTCATTTTTTCAAACTCAAATTTCTCAAAAACTATGCGTCTAGGAAAAAAATTAAAAACAGATTCGGAATCAGCGCGAAAAACTCTATAAGAATCGCATAGTGAGAATCGAAAAGATTTTTGGCTGTTGGACAGTGTTATTAGAAACGCATTCGAGCGTCGTCGCAAGATCTCGCAAGAAACGAAGGGCGAACGGAAGAGGGCAGGCTCGAGGAAATTGCCGGGAGCTCTGGTTCGGCCCATCCGTCCTTTCCGCCTTGGTTTGTCCCCGTAATCGGACCAGGTCGCGCGGATTAAATACAGGAAAAAGCGCGTACCGCGCGCCACCTCTAAGTGATTGTGGGTAGGTTTATGGCGGCTATAACCAGTGTTTGGTTTGCCGCGTTAAAGCTCCCCCAATTACGGCAAATAAACCTAATGGCCGTGCTTCTTGTCCCCTCTCTCCTCTTCGAACTCGTTCGTGCCGAGCAAACGATGACGAGCCTCTCGGGATTCAACGATTTCTCGATATCGATCGGACCTGTCGTCGAGAAACCGATCTTCCGCTCCGACGAACCCGGCGCCGATCGTTTTTTAACGTGAGAAAATTCACCCGTCGATCCGCTGAGTGAGATAAATGAAACGATCGCGCGCCCGGTGATCGATTGATATCCGATGTACACGACGTCATCTATCAATTATATCGATCCGTCGCGCGCTGACGAATTAATTGCCCGACTCGCGCTAATTAAGATTTACTTTCGATGCGCGCGCGAGCACCTGCGGCCCAGTTACGCATTTTTCTCCGACGATCTCGGCGATCGAGATCTTTCCGCAGAATTTTATTTCCTGAATGATGCAAAGAATTTTCGGACATTCCGAGCTGAACAAACGAAAGACAGTTTTTACGATCATCTTGCAGAAAGTGTTCTCAGAAAAAAATATGTTTTTGGTCACTTGAGTTCTGAAAAAATTGCCCAGTCTCTTTTCCATCGAATAATCTCGATACAGCGTGACATCGAATGATCGACTCGGCGACTTGGATCATCGAGACGGTGACCAGGCGATAAGGAATAGCACACGGGAGCAAATCGAAGCTCTGTAGCTGAGTAGTATCGCAGTAAGTTGTAAACAGGTGCCCGATGACGGGCAATGACCAACAGGGTAACCCGATAAGCGCACGTGGCGCCATGCGATATGTTTTCTGACCCTGCGGAGACCTGCGAACGACGATCGTGCAGTCTCGTTGGCAACGTTATCGCCCCCGTCGAAGGATCGAGAGACGATACCGAACAAAAGTCAAGGTGAACGTCGCTGAATTCGAAACCCGGTGAGTTATCGGCGTCGGGTGCACGCGTTTCAGACGTTTCGCATGAGCGTAAGCGGAGAAGAGGGCGATCAGTGACGCTCGCAAGTGTCTCTTTGTTCGGTCGATCAGGAACGGCGTCGATCGATGAATCCCTCGCTCGCTTAGAATCCTTCACGATGTCATATTTAGTTGGTCAAATGATATTTCACACGTTTGCAAATCAATTTCGCCATTAGGACCTTCAATTACTCGCACTCCACTTTCCGCGTAACCGATTACGTGGAACTTTACATCGCTCCAAGATAAATAAATTTTCATTCGACGAAATAACTGAGTACTTTGATGCAAAATAAATATTTGCTAGTTTGGTCGACATCTTTGTTTACGCTTGAAACACTAAATTTCAAGTTTTCAGATTGTAAATACTATGTTTGCGAGTAATCAGGGCCGGCACACAGTGGGCTCGATTGAAGAAGTACGCGACATTTTACGAAAAAATCAACTTTCTAATTTTGATATTTTTTCAATTGATATCGATTTCTAAATGTCCACCGACCACGAAAATGATAAAATTAATCAAATGCAATAGCAGTTCTAGTTGTGATACACGCATGAAGTTAGACAGTTTAGGAATATCGATTTTCCCTACATAATTTGGCTGTTCATTCTTAAAGTGTCCTGATAACTGTGATCAACTTCTTGCCCTGAATTTTTTTCTACATCAAAATGCACACTTTATTGATAAGAAATCATACTTTTCAATGACAATTATTATATATAACATATTTAAAAAGAATAATGAGCAAAATTAAAATAATCGTTGAAAATTTGTATCTTTGACATGCGCGATCTTTCAGGTCCCAGGAGATCCCAGTTTTTAACAAGTAAGGATCTTTTCAGTGAACCTTCTTATATGTAATGTGATAAAAATGATTTCCTCCTTCGAGTCCTTTTCCAAGATATTATTGTCTGAAGACATCCGCGTCGCGTTATCTTGTCCGCGCTCTGGCGCGCGCTACGCGCTGAATTCGTCAAGTATGCAGCCTCTGAAAGTCTGACAGAACTGTGTTGAATATTTATATTTATATTATATTTTTCTTTAATATTAATTTATATTTTGCAGTAAATAAGTCAGTCTTTCATCTCTGATATTTTGACTGCGTTGAGTTTGACGAATTCTTTTCGACAGTGCATAAGTTACATTGTAATTGTTTACGAAATCGATCTTCAAATCTTTTGAAATTTCTTTTGAAACGTTTTGTTTTGTCGACATACATTGTGGATTGAAACAGAATTATTGTCAGTCAGAGCAGAACTATCAGCCTGAGCAGTACTGTGATGCCGATATTATCTTCAGTTTTATACGTTTTCTGTTCATATTATTTAATATAATACATCAAGTAAGTTAATATATATCAATTATATTTTATTTTTAGAATTTCATATACAGTAAGGAGCATAACTGATTCCACACACTTTAAATCAGAATAACTTTTATATGAATGGACCACACGATTTGAATTTCTCTGTAAGGCTAGAAGAATTAGTTTAGTAAATGACGTCTAATAAATAAGTTGAAAAAATGCATTTGGTCGGAATTGTGAAAAACAATACTAAAAATTGATTTTTACAACTTTTTTAGCTGGGCCAATAACGAAAATTTAAAAAATGTGTTTTATCAATTGCTATAAATTATATACGCTCTGAAAATTTCATTAAAATTGGTTATTTGGTTTACGAATTATAAACGATCAAAAGTGGTAAAAATTGCAATTTTTCTATATTTTCGGCCTTAACAAATTTTTCTCAAGAATGTAAAATTTAAACATTGTATCTATTTGCATTAAGTAGCGAAAATATTAAATACATTGTAGAATAAATAATTTATAAAGCTGTTTTAAATGAATAAAAACGGTTAAACAAATGTGAAATATATTAAGTTAAAAATCATTGAAAAGGAATCATTTTTTTATATATTCAGTTGAAATTTCATTGCAATATCTTCAGTGGTTTAAGAGTTATTCAAAAATGTCGCGTACTTTTTCAATCGAGCCCACTGTGCGGCGTGATGGGCGTGCGAGTGAGAGTTCAGTTTATATTTCAGTTAACACCAATTTGCACTTGGCCCCGCGAAATATAGCGTCGGCCCTGCGGGTAATTCAAAGTTAATGTATAAAGGGATGAAATATTTCATTCATGTGAAATAAGCATTCATGTTTTATGAAAGTGTTCGAAAAAGGCCAGAATATAAAATTCGATAGATTTCGTACAATTCCCATTTGTTTCGGATCTACAAATGCTGTTCATTGAAAATAGGGTTCCATTTCGTTCCACTTTCTTAACCCTTTGCACTCCGTTGTCCCCTCCGATGCACCACTAAAAATTGCTGTACCATTATTCGAAATATTATTTACATTATGAAATATATCGGTATCTAATCAATTACTAAACATTTTCGTATTGTATGAGGTATTACACCAATTTCATATCCATAAAATTGCATAAATCATAGGGAATGGAAATATTCTAGGTCGGAAGAAATGTTGAATTTTCCAGTTAAAATAACTCGGAGTGCAAAGGGTTAAAATTCCTCGACAGAAATTGGAAAATGCATAAACTCTGGTAATAACGAACGGAATCAATTCCGAAACACGTATTCGGATCTGCGAAGGGTTGAACTAGAAGATCGATTAGCAGAATGGTAATCGCAGGGGCGGCGGCATGGCAGGCTGACATTTAACGGTGCAGAGCGCATTGTCAGCCGTCGAATTTGCATCGATCAAGATTACGCAGGATCGCGAGTTGCGGGGGTGGTAGCCAGCCAGCCAGCCAGCGTTATCACGCAGCTCTCGAGACCGCGCGAAATCTTTTGCGGTCCTGTTGCGAATGCGTTACGCCACTCTGATAAATCGTTACGCGATTGTCCGGCGGACAGCAGCGTCGGTACAACCTATTCGCCGATCGAGCACCGGAAAATAAATAGTTGTAACGTGCAATCGGTCGTATGAAACGCGCCTCATAAATTCTCGCCGTGCCGCAACGCGCCGCGCCGTTTCGATGGTTAACCATTCCAGCGACGCGCGATGCACGAATATGTACTTTGCTTTCTTCTTCATCTTCTTTCCTCGATCATTTCTAGCATCGTTGCGCAAAACTGATTTATCGACTGCCGCGGACACCGGATCGAGGACGTAATTAATAAATCGTTGTCGAATTGTAACCGCCGAGCAACGCTGCCACGACAAATGCTCAGCGAAGACGATGTTCGACAGTAAACGTTGCCGCACGCTCATTACCGCGATGCAACGTCAATCATTGCGGTATCCTTTTATGCAGCTCCGGCGCCTTCGCGAAATCGTTGTTCATTGGTTAGGCTCGCGATGGAATTGAGTTAGTTCCAGGATTTATTCCGTTTTTCATAGTTTTGTCTTCGGCTGAAGCGTAAAGGTGCGAGAGGAATTGTACGCGTTTGAAAAATGCCTGTACAGGTGTCCATTAAAGAGACAGAGTAACGTGAACGTTGCCACTAATCACGTTTATGGAACACCGAGTTATTAAGATTGCAGAAAAACCAGTGATATTTCACTATCCTCTTAAAACTGCTCGTAAAGATAATTTGCAGCATTCATAAACAAGTTAACATACAACTGAACGTTTCTTCTTTCCTGATGAACACATGGCGTGCGCGAATGCGTAGAATACTAATGGCGCACGCGTTTTCATTCATTCGTTCTGAAGTGCCTAGTCAAAAATCTGTAAAGCAAAACATATCATCTTTGGGAACTTGCAAAAATTAGTGGACCTCTTTCTTAAATAAAATTGTTGTTTTAAAGTACACATATCATTTTCCTAAAAATAAAAAATTCATGGTGATCTGGTAGGTGAACAAAAAATATTACTGCTGCAAAATGTGTACTTTAAAGTAATGTATTGTTTTAAAAAAGAGTGCATTTAATCCTTTCAGAAAAAATTCTTATTTTGCGAACTATTTTGGCAGAAAGCTCGGCAATCTCTCTCGAGCGTACAGCCTCGACTAATCGTCCAGCCGATTTTAATTCACGAGCCATCGACCGTGAATCATCAGTCTCACGAGACACGAGAACTGTTGCTAATAATATAATCGCATACTCCTCGCGCCAACGTGCAAACAGTCCACGTTAAATATGAAATTACAGCTTGCTTGGCAGGATCGTGTACATGCAACAATATTACCCAGGCGAATCCGAAATAAAAGTACAGAAATACTCGACATGGGTCTGGCTTAACCGTAGCCGATTTACGATCGTCGATCCTCGACGAATCATTAGGGGACTCTCAATTAGCACGACGAACATCGGGGAGACCGTTCACTCTAAAACGAAAAACACAAATTCGCTCGAGGGCGAGCAATGATTCTCTCCGGCCAGTCCCATTTCTCTCGGATCCATTCCTCTGCATTTAAAAATGGCTTTCTACCTGACAATTTCTTTTTCAGGAAATTGTATCGTTCTAAAAGATCTATGAATCAGCTTCTAGACCCTTTTGCATAATTGGGACTTCCAAACCAGTTGTGGAGAGAACAAAACAGAAATTAATACGTATTTTTGATCATTTTAATAAGTCGACCAATCATTTACGAACGTTCTTGTGAAATGACCGGTTTCGAATTTGTTAGAAACATTTCCATCGGAAATGATTAAATTAATTAATTACGCACACTAGCTAGAAGTTCATATTTGAAAGATCGCGTTGAGATACGCGGATCCACTTGCGGGCAACGATTCTCTTCCAAATCAATTGTGGAGAGGATAAAAACGAAATTAAGAGATATTTTTGATAATTTTATACCGACACTGGTGAAATGACCGGTTTCAAATTTGTTAAAAACATTTCTTAGATAAAAAGAGCTTCTAGCTAGAAGTTCATATTTGAAAGATCGCGTTGAGATACGCGGATCCACTTGCGAGCAACGATTCTCTTCTAAATCAATTGTGGAGAGGATAAAAACGAAATTAAGAGATATTTTTGATAATTTTATACCGACACTGGTGAAATGACCGGTTTCAAATTTGTTAAAAACATTTCTTAGATAAAAAGAGCTTCTAGCTAGAAGTTCATATTTGAAAGATCGCATCGAGAAACGCGGATCCACCGGCGAGCAACGATTCTCGTCCAAATCAATTGTGGAGAGGATAAAAATGAAATTAAGAGATATTTTTGATAATTTTATACCGACGCTGGTGAAATGACCGGTTTCAAATTTGTTAAAAACATTTCTTAGATAAACAGAGCTTCTAGCTAGAAGTTCATATTTGAAAGATCGCGTTAAGATACGCGGATCCACTGGCGAGCAACGATTCTCTTCCAAATCAATTGTGGAGAGGATAAAAATGAAATCAAGACATATTTTTGATAATTTTATACCGACGCTGGTGAAATGACCGGTTTCAAATTTGTTAAAAACATTTCTTAGATAAAAAGAGCTTCTAGCTAGGAGTTCATATTTGAAAGATCGCATCGAGAAACGCGGATCCACCGGCGAGCAACGATTCTCTTGAGCCGGACCGATTTCTCTTCGGCGGGTGATCGATCGGTCGACTTGGTCGCCGGGTGAAAAGTCGATTCTCGATAAATATCAAGGAGGATCCTGAAAACGCGGTGGCTGGCCGGTTCGACGGTTAACTGATTGCTAACCGCGTCCGTGCCGCGTTTTACTAATGCGCTCTCGCGGGATTAGCGTTCACTTGAAAAAACCCCTCTCTCTCTCTCTCTCGCGCCGTGATCTTCGCAGCCATAACCTCGTAAATCCACGGGCATTTGTTTCCAACAGCCGGACGTCTCGGGGTTAGCCACGTTAACCCCTATGCGATCGTTCATACGTTTACAGCGACAAATCGCTGCCTCTTTCCCGTTCCTTCATCCTCGGGCTCCTTCATCTTTGTCTTTCGCTCGGGGAAATCGTTTCACGCTAAGATCCAAGGATCCATCGACGATCCAGCTCCTTCGACCCATAAAATCACGGGTATTCGCGAAATACCGGATAATCGGGTTTGATAAGGAAACCACTGATAACGGAGCGGGCTGTCGGAAATGCTGAGCTAGGCATTAGCGATTTCATCTCGTTGCGAACGTTTCCGAAAATCGACCTCGCTGATCGAATGATTTCTAGACAAAAAACTGATTTAGAAATTTGGATAGGTTCGTGTTATTTATACCCAAGAAAAACATCCTGTAAACAGGAGCCATGTTCCTATGGCCGTAAAAAGTTGTGAGAACAAACAAAATACGGCCAAGTTCGTTAGCTTAGAAATACCTGTTGCAATACTGAAAATAGCGTTTGTAAAAATTAGTTTACAAGAACGCTATTTAATTTTTAAAGAGTTACATGGAGTGCTAAATTATATAAATCACTTGTTAAAGTGAAGTAGAATACGAATTTTCAATGACTGTGGTTATTGAAGCTTCGACATAGATTTTATACGGAGTTTCGTTGCGATGTTCTATTGTTGGAGTACTTTGATCTTCTTGATGTCGAGCAATGTTTCAGCAACAAAGTGCCAGACTATAGCCAATAGAATTTAGTACGTTCTTTATTTTTCTGGATCTACAAGGGTCGTTCCCGTTAAAAATAAGATTCTCCATAAATACAGAAAATTGCATAAATATCCACTGCGTCAACTAGTGACGAGAAAAATCCTTGAAATCTTTACGAATCAACTGTGTGATTACATTAGCTTGTCTCAACGTACTCGTCGATTCCGAAGCGACGCGACACAATGTCCAGAACGACCGAACACCGTGGTGTACCGGGCAGTGTCGATCAAGTGTTGCTAAAACTATCGAATAATTGATGACCGTCGAGGTCGAATATCTCGCGATTTATCGCGGATAAACCACGCAGCTCCTCCGGCAACAATGTCCCCGCGACCATCTCGTATATCAACGTGAAACACCGGCTGCGTGTTCCGAAGTAACAAATTCGTAATACTATAAGAGAAGTAACCAGCGGGAATCCTGGTCGTTATTCATCGTCGTGTCGATCGAGAGGTGCGAGGTATGCCTATCTCGATGTGCACGTCGCTTAAAGTGTAAACCGCAGACCAGGATGCGTATAGACACCAAAGGAACATGAAGCGAAAGCCTCTTCGGTACCTTCGCCTTTCTTTCTTCCCCATGGTTTCCCTTTCTCTCCTTGTTCTCCCCCACCTTCTCTCTCTCCCGTGATGTGGCTCTCTTCGCAGCATGTTCGATTATATGTGGGATAATACGGTGAGAACAAGAGAGACAAAGAGACCACGAAGAGGAACAAGCACACACGGACGAAAAAGGGACGACACGAGGGCAGAGAACCAAGTGAAAATGAGAGAGAGAAAGAGAGGGACGTAATCTGGTTGGTCCACCGAGTTTCAACGGGGAAAGGATAAAAGGAAGGGCCGAGGGCCCCTGAGGCGGCCGCCATAATGCATCGTGAGAAGTGTGCATGGGGTCAAACGGGTCAAAAGAACGTCATGGCGCTGCTCGTTCCTATGGCGGACGCGGTTCGGACGCGTTGAAACCCCCTCGTCGATGTTCGCTTAACGTCGAACCCTCGGATACGTGACGCCGAGGACGACTTCATCGCGATTAAGCCGGACCTTGAATCGTAAAAATGGTCGACGCGAGAGAGCCAGCACGATGACCTTGCTTACGCCTCGCGGTAACACCCTTTGCTTGTCTCGCGGGAACGACGGACTCGATCGCCGGAGTCTGCTGACCCTAAACAAACCCGGGTTTGCTTTTCTTTCATTTTAGCTTAGCAAATCTCATGACAGACTTATTTCAACGTAATACAGAATTCAATATAAACTGACAACCAAGAAAAGTATTCACACGATAAGAATATACAAATAGATAAACATGTATACTGGACACAGTGTGGACGTTCTGGGAACACTTATACATATTACAAGTTATTTATTTCAACAATTCATCGCGGACTTCAAGATACGAATTTCGGCCACGAATTCGGCCGAGTTCACCGCTGTGCGACGCGTACAATTGAATTAGAACCGAGTCCGGAGCCTCGTTACGAGATTCCGAGCAAGAAGACGCGATAAGAAACGCGGACACGGTTTTAACTGTCCAGAAAACGATTTGTCAAACGCGTTCTGCGTTCCTCTTACTCGGTGAATCGTGGTATCCTGCTCCGCGAGGACGAGGTCGTTGCCGTGAATGGGGTAGTCCGCGCGGAGAAGAAAGTTTAGCAAAATATGGTACGGTCTTCGTTGTAAAATGATCTTCCCGACCACTTCCTTCCTCCCGTCGCGATCGGAGATCCGATGACCAGTTTGAGGTCGGCGATGACCGACGTGGGAAAGGATCGTCACTGGCTGGTCTTCCTTTGGCCCTCGTGCACTCTCTCTCTCTTTCTCCTGCCTGTCATTCTTTTTTTCTCAATCCTTCTTATTGTTTCTCCTCGCTCTTTCTCTCTTTCTCGTTCGTCTTCTCTTTTTCGCGTCTACTGCGTACAGCGTTCACGGTGATCGTTGGTCGTTCACATCGTCGTTTCTGCACGATACACGCTCTCCTCCCGTATAACTTATCAATTTCTTGCTATTATCGCCCGCGGGAGGGCGGCATACCTTTGTTAATCTTGCAAATTCGCTCTGCGACGGACACGGTCACCGATCGTTCTGCAATTTGCTCTCGTGTTAGGCGAGGCGTAAGGCGAGCGCGGCTCACAATTGATATTTATATTTATAACGCTATTATACGCGGCCGTAAAAATCGTCGTTCGCGTTTCGGTTTATCGGCGACGATCATCGTGGTCGAACGGAAAAATCATTCGCGGAGGATATCCATCGGTAGAGAGAAAGAGAGAGACGGAGAGAGCGACGTGTATCTTATGGGACGAGAGGTGGTTTAATACAATGTTTCAAGCCGGCGGATCGGCTTCGTGATCGAAGCTTTGACGGTTGCGTGTAATAACCGGTTATAAAATTCGCCTGGTAAACGATGATGAAACGAAATTCCGCGGAATTTCGCCGACAGGATGCCAGGGTCACGAAAATTATTAATAACGCCGATCCACCGACGAATTATGGGGACGTCGTCGTCGTTGGTGCTTCTTCTTCTTCTTCTTTTTCTTCCTCTCTCCTCCTTTTTCTCGTCGTGGAAACCCTCGAAATTTTCGTTCGCGATCAATTTTAGGCGTTAACGTCGTCGCTGACTTATTTCTGCGCCTCGACACCTGCAAATTGCCGGCGATCGCGCAATGCGAACACACATGCACAGAGATCGCAGCTGTGGACAGCGACGCTTCTTCGAGGACGGTCGTCGGGCTGCTCGAAGAATGCGATCGCGCTTAGGGGTTGGTAGTATCGGGTTCGAAAGTCGCTAGACCATTTTAAAAGTGGAAGTAATATGTACTTTCGTTTTTCAAGAATTCATATTTGCTCTTTTACACGTTTTAAATGTATACCTGCGGAATATGTAACTGATCAAGATATTCTGAATCGTTAAAGAAAGAAAGAAAGGTAATCAGGTGCCAGAATAGACAAAATTGTCTCAATATTTCCGAATTCTGCTGGTTTTGATCTTAACATGAATATAAATATAGAACATAAATAATATTACCCCCTCAAATAATATAAATATATAAAATTTCATAATTTAATGCTATTTTAAAACAGTATTAAATTCTATATAAAATTTCTATAAATAATATTACCCCCTCAAATAATATTAATTATAAAAAATTTCATAATAATTTAATGCTATTTTAAAACAATATTAAATTCTATATAAAATTTCTATAAATAATATTACCCCCTCGAATAATATTAATTATATAAAATTTCATAATTTAATGCTATTTTAAAATAGTATTAAATTCTATATAAAATTTCTATAAATAATATTACCCCCTCAAATAATATTAATTATAAAAAATTTCATAATAATTTAATGCTATTTTAAAACAATATTAAATTCTATATAAAATTTCTATAAATAATATTACCCCCTCCAATAATAATAATTATATAAAATTTCATAATAATTTAATGCTATTTTAATACAATATTAAATTCTATATAAAATTTCTATAAATAATATTACCCCCTCCAATAATAATAATTATATAAAATTTTCATAATAATTTAATGCTATTTTAAAACAATATTAAATTCTATATAAAATTTCTATAAATAATATTACCCCCTCAAATAATAATAATTATATAAAATTTCATAATAATTTAATGCTATTTTAATACAATATTAAATTCTATATAAAATTTCTATAAATAATATTACCCCCTCAAATAATATAAATATATGTATAAAATTTCATAATAATTTAATGCTATTTTAAAACAATATTAAATTCTATATAAAATTTCTATAAATAATATTACTCCCTTAAATAATATCGAATATATAAAATTTCATGAAATTATGATTCGAGATCATACTTTTCCGACCTAGAGGCAATTGAACAGTTCGAAAAATTGCTCCTGGACTACCTCTGTCGTAGAACCGACCAGAATAAGCATACTTGTGCCCATAATCACGGGAAATTACAAGCATGAAATTACGGTCTATGAAGATTAACACCAATTCGAAATCATACTTTTCCAAGCTAGAGACCGCGGCACCACGGTTAATAAATAAACAAATAACTGTATAATTCATGGTACAAGCCTATTGTGCATTGTGCAGACGGCAGCTCTACTCGCCGCAGCAACGGCCCTTACAGTAACACAATGTCCTATCTGTTGCAATGCATTATGGCTCGGGGGTACTGTGCGCTGTCCCGAGTATGCGTATTACACGTAGCTGTACAGGTACGCGCAGAATCATTTGCATTATGCGATCTTCATACAACGTGGCCGACCTGGAAATCTGTTGCGCAATATATAATAATTGATATTCTATTTATACATATGAAATTACAGGTTTAATGATTGTAAAGTATTAGATTATATACTAGAATCAATATGGGATGAACAAACGAACAACGTTTTTATAAATAAACTGAAATTGAACCCATCGTTCCTCGTGTGGCATAATAGAATCATTTTATTCCTCATATTTGGAATCAGCCATTTTTCACCGAGAGTGGTGTAACATCAAGTAGTTTATTTTCTTTGTTGTGAATACAGGCTTGCGATAAATATAAAACTTTCTTCTTCTAAATTCAACATGGTCTCCGAAAAGCGTCAAGTATGAAATCATGCTCGGGAGAGTGCAACATAAATTTCTCAGGTTTTGTGCACATGAGACAAACAATCCAATGTCAATCTTTGATCATTACTCTAAAATATTAAACACAGTCAACCTGGAAACATTATCTGATCGAAGAATAGTATCCGACCAGAGCTTTATTTTTAATTTGATAAATAATAATATGTTGGTTTGATAAATGAGATAACCTCAAAATCACTTTAAACGATTGTGTGTTTACTACAGGAAGGTTATGAAGCGAGCGACTGAACAGCGTACATGAAAACAATGTGTTATACATATGAGTGTAACGCGTATACAATAGATAGCGTCGTTGCTCTGTATAGAGTATACCATGTGTTATTTCCTACCTACATAATATAGATTGTCCCGCACTCCTGAGTCAGATCAATTTCTACGTACCTGAACGTGTTTCGAGAACGAGAGCAGGATTTCAAACAATGAAATCCATATGCACATATGGAGTAATAAATCCTTTAAATCGCATTATTGCAAGCTCAAACATACTTTATAACAATATTGATTTTTTTAATGGCATGTTACAGGCATTCAAAAGAAAATTACGCAAGATTATTTGTTAATATCCTACCTGTATTTGTTTAGTTTCGCGCTTGTCCCTTTTTATGTAAATTTTAAGTTAAGACTTTTTTTTGTTATGTTTCTTTTTGTTTTTATCAGTTCTACTGTAAACAACGGTAAATAGTTGTATAAAAGGACCTCGGTCCGTATATAATAATAATAATAATAACACAATCGTCTGATAAATCGCGGGACAAATTCGTTGAGCGAATGATCCGCTCGAAATTTCTGCAGCAAATCGCCGGAGCGAGTTAAAATGGCGTTCCCGGGCGTGCGGCCGACGATTCCGCAGAAATCATGTCCCGAAAGCCACCGGGCGTCCAGGTGGAATCACGGTCCCGCGGGTAATTCGATCGGAACGGCCCGGTTTATGGCGGTCGCGTGTTCGGCGTAGGTGGGCAAGTAGGAACAAGCGGCGAACAACGCGCTTATTCAAATACATTCAATTAATTTCCATAGGAAGACAACAATGGCTTCTCCACGGCGTGTAATCGTCGTGGACGATATGGGCTCGGGGGCCTCGGGTGTAGTATATGTCTACGTTTCGTGGGACCGTACTAACGGCATTAAATCTTCACCGTCTTACTTATCTCGAATCTGTTCGCGAAATATTATCCCCCCCTTCGCCACCCCTGCCGAGAGTCTCCCCAACCCCCCGCGTCAATAAACCACCGGCCATGGTCGTTTGTAACTTTGTATGACTCTGAGTCTCAGGGAGCGGACATTTCCGATTTTATCGCCGGCAAGTATCGCCGGCCATCGCCTTTTTCTTCTTTTTAATATTATTTCTCGGTGAAGGAAAATAAAGGATCGCGCGTGCCGAGTTGCCGACAAGGTCGTACGCTTTGGATTCTTAGAGACGGCGAGGATCCTCCTTTTTCTCTCGGACAATTATCATTTATGCCCCTCTTTAGGTGGCCATTTTATCGCCGACTTTATTGCTTAACTTTATCTGAAACGAACGTGGAAACCCTGGCCCGAGACAGATAGTCGAAACCGTTCGTTTCTGCAGTTAATAAATCCTTCGATCAAGATCTTTCCGCCGGCCACGCCAAGCGACAATTGCTGAAAGTAGATTTGTCACTGTGTAAATTGTAAAACGTATCAGAACGAACCCTTTGCAACACTAATAATTCTGATACCGTTATTCAATAAATCACTGAACCTATTTAATATTTTAATAAACTACTGAAAGTATTGTGCGAGGTTTCATATCAAATTAACACATTACCGACCGATGATTATTGCATAATTTGAAAAATCTATGGTTAATGGCTAAACACTTTTTAATGGAACCTTTTTAATGGAAGTGGCAGCACTTTTCATTGCGAACTAACAAGTCACCCTCAATAACGTCACCTAATTCTTTCATTTAAGATTGTAATGTAAAAGAACAATTTCTATGCTTTCTTTCGGCACAGCACAATTATTGAAAATCGTATTAATAGGCTTCCGGAGAAAATTGGATTTTCGAATTAGAACAGCTCCGAATGCAAACGGGTTAACGATGATAGGAGTAGCTGTTTCATAAAATATGTCGTGAAACTGTGAAATTTAGTCGAATTGATTTACACATTCCCAGAAAGAGAACACTGAGGAACACCTGAGCCCGAGCGATGAGAATAAATGTCCGAAAGTCCCGACTAAATTCGAATAATTGACGAACAGCGAATGGGCTAATTAACGGTCCAAGGGGGGTAGCCTAACTTCACGGAGAGGGTGAGCTCGAGAATCCGACGAGTGTTCCGCCGCCGCGCCACGCCGATTAGTGGCGTAATTGTAGGTAATTCGCAATTAAATCCCTTTTTCTAGGGTTACGGCTCGTCCGATATAATTAATCGCTGGTTCGGAGTATCCCGAGGTGTACGGACACACCGTGGATGGTAAAAGGGGAGAAAAGCAGAGAAGGGTAGAGCGGCAAAGAGAGAGAGAGAGGCAAACGAGAGAATCAGGGGGCAGAGATATCGGCGTAGCTAGCTGTGAATGGCTACGCCCTTGATGGAACGGAAGAGGAGAGCAACGGGAGGGGAAGCACAAGAGGGGCGGTTAATTAATGGGGCGGCAACCGACCACTTCCCTTGTACGTTTACTCCTTCTACCTCTTTCCGGCTCGTTCCCTCTACTTTCTGATTAGTACTTAACGGCCTCTTCGATTTTCGCGCTCCTCTTCTTCGTCTTCTAACCCGAGCCGATCCCTCTACTTCCAGATCGCCGTTCGCGAATTCGTTCTTACCTCCATTTTGCTTTCTGTGCTCCACCGCGCCAAAATATTCTCCATTGAACGTACAGTAGTGTGCAAATTAATGCGAACACACCAACATTTTTAATGTCTTATTAGTTTTTGAAAGTTGGCAACATGACTGTGTCAACGGTACCGGCCATTTTGCTGTAGGTTTGATGAACTAGCCTGTGCTGACCTGTTCACAGGTCATTAAAAATTACCTTCTAAACCGTTACGAGTGTATACAATTTCGAAAAATGGATATAACGCCAAAAATACAGGAAACTCGCCAGATGTAAACCTCATTGAAAATCTGTGGGCTATCGTGAAAGCCAGACTTCGTAAAGTTGACTGTACAACAAAAACGAAGAAGATAGAGGCTGTAATTCAGATATGGTTTCGAGACGGAAATTTATTAGAACAATGCAAAAATCTGATTGACTCTATGCCTAAACGTGCTGAAGATATTATACAAGCCAAGAGGGGCCATATCTTGTATTAAAACAATTAAAATATACCACTTTTGTACTTGATTTTCTATTTAATCACCAGTAAATGTTAGTTTCCAATATTTCGCTTGTGTTCACACTAATTCGCACACTACTATAATATTATTCAACTTTTTAACCCGTTGCACTCGGAGCTGCTTCAACTGGAACATTAAACATTTCTGTAGTTTATCGCCAATTATGATAAATGAGGAATTATTCTCGATCGTACATTTTTAATAAATTTTAAATGTCTACAAAATTGCTATTTAGTGTATAATTTGATCGAACCGTTGCGCCGCGAACATAACCCCAAATTTATTAAACATTTCTTCCTAAATGGAATAATTCCATTCTTTGAATGAATATTAAATTGAATATAATGCCTGACAGCATACTTAAATGTTTGAAAATGATTGCAAACTGATCGTTCGAACATTGGAGGTGCTGTTGTGCTTTATGTAATGTCCAATTCAATTCGTAAGTGCACGAGAGCCTGAATAGTCGGGTAGGAGGATTTCCCAGCCGATTCTAATTAAATATGATTTTTCGAGTTGTCAGTCATTTCGGCGACAGTCGACGATTGAAAGCACCGAGCCTTCGCTGATATCTCGAGAGTCGTGTTTCTGCCACTATTGAGCGTTGTCTCGTTCTCGCGCGTCCGCTACCCTAAAAGGTAACGCCTACGCTGACGTCGCCGCGTCGTTATTTGTCTTTGAAGATACACCGATTACTCATCGAAGACAAGCGATGTTAAATTCGACGGATTTTTTCTTCGCGCTACCTCGGGCCATTGTTCTTGCGCTCGTTCGAGACACAACGCGAATACCACTCGCGAGCGAAACAAACAATTTCCTAAGATCTTCCTAGATCCAGTAGATCCACTTTGTTCATGCAAAATTGAAGGCGTCAATCGTAAGAAACAGTAACCGCATATGTACCCTTTCTCTTTAATTTTAACAGGTTGAAAATATTCACATAAATTCCTTTAATGTTTCTACTGTTTTAAATTGCGCCGAATTGTTTTTTTAGCCGACTTCGAAGAAGGAGGTTACTCGATTCGACCTGTATGTGCCTTTTTTTGGTTCTTTTCTATGTATGTTCACCGATTACGCCGAGATTGATGGACCAATCGGAACGAAACCTTTTACATCTTGTAGAGAATGTCCCCGGGGTGGTCCCGTGAAAAGAATTTTGCATTTTTGTATTCCTTACGATTTTATTTGCAAAAAATGAATTATTTCACCGATTACTCCGAGATGAATGGACCGATCAGGACGAAACGACGAAACCTTCTGCATTTTGTAGGTTATGTCTCCCGATTGGTTCCTTGAAAACAATTTTGCATTTGATCATTCTTTGCGGTTTTTGTTACAAATAATCAGTAAGACCGAAAAACCATCCTACGGTGTTCCACTAAAAAGTGTGAAATAAGAAAATTAAACCGACTTCAAAAAAACACTAAAAAGTATGACATAGTTTCCATTTAATTTATGTGAATACACGAACTTAAATACAATACAATTTTTTCGGAGGCGGCGCAGAATTGAAAATTTTCGACACTGGAAATTACGAAAATCCTAAATTCTTCTACATGCTTTCACATATTAATGTATCTTCTGTTCCCACCTACTGATTTCCAAGTCCACCATATTCCAATGAAATCATAATCAGCTGCATCTGTCATTTGGAAAATTTTCAATTTTGAGTGTGTATTTCAGTGTGTATTCGTATAAATTAAATGGAAATTATTTCATACTTTTTAGTGCGTTTTTTCTAAGTCGGTTTAATTTTTTCTAATCATAAATGCATAGAATGGACTTAAGAAATGCAGGAAGTGTTGATATGTAAGTAGACAGCGGATCTTTATGCAAAATAAAAATGTTCATGTAGAACAGTGTTTATTTGTTCGTTTTATCGATACAGGCGTGTCATGCAGTTGCTCAAGCGTGTAGATTGGATAAGATAGTTAAAATATTTATTAATAACTCGATCCCCGTTAGATAGGTCGATATAATCCGGCGCCTCCTCGTAAAATGTATCAAAAACGCATTTCCCACGCGATACCTAACCCGAGAATGCTTCTATCCGGTATCATCGGCCTCCGCCAGATCCCCGATAACATCGTTGGAATTCAATGCGCGGTAATTTGTTCCCGAGATGACTTCGAAGTCCATCGTTCTCGGTTATCAAATTCCTTCGCCGGCGACCCTCTAGAATCTGTTAAATTTACATTCCTCCGAGCAAACCGGACACGTCCATCGATACCTCCGAGGATTTATTAACATTAACAACTGTTCTTTAAAAGTTTCCTCGAAAAATGCAGCCAAATATTGACCTTTCGAACCGAAAACTTTTCCCGTTTACTCTCCGATAACCGATAGATAAGAAATTAGCTAACGATCTATTATTCCGACACGGCCCATTGTTTTTCTTGGAAGGAAAAACGATATAGGATTTCGGAGAAGGACAGATACGCATTTCTTCGGAAAACACTTATTTCATCATTCTTATAATTTCAATGCACGAAACTGAATAACTTTTCTCGCAACTTTAATGTACGAGCTCTATTGTGAGAGCTTTGACAATTTTCATTGGTCCACTAAGAATTACTTACTTAATAAATGGCGAACTGTAGGTGGAAGAACGCCCTTCGTTTCAAAAACAACAATTTATTAGAAATGCTACAAGAGAAAAATAGATTCACAAAATATTCATATTTAATATGAAAGTTTTCGGCGTCGCTAAGCATTTAGAAGCGACATTTTGCCAAATGACCTGCTAGATCATGGCTGATCCTCGTGGTTAGATCCTCGCGATCGGTCCGCGAAGAATATTTCAAGTTGTCGCAGCGTGGCCTCGCAGGACGAAGGCGAGACGACGCGGAGAGTTTCGCGCAGGGTACAAGAAAACCATTAGCAGCCGCCATCGTCGGGGCAAGAAGTTAAATTAATTACCGGGGTTCGAAGCGGGATAGCCAAACTGGAGGGAGCGGGAGGATATCGAAGCGAGAAAGGAGAAGGGCCCTGAGTAGAACGAGTGGCACTGCATGCCGCCGAACATTCCAGTCCCGTCCGCGATCCGATGACTCGCTTCGAATTAGGACAATACGAATAAAGGGGCCCCTGGAGATCGGGGGAAAAACCGCCCCACGGGGCCTGGCGGCTTCACATCGTGGAATTCCAGGCCGTCCCGGACCCGGTGGTACCGCGCCTCTACCGCGAAAAATACGGCTTGTTTTTAGAAAGTGCGCCGAGAATTCGCGGGCCCCGGGAACTTGGAGAACGGAGGGCCTGTTCCCTGGAACCGCCGCGATTTTTCCATGGGGCCTGTGAACTCTGTCGGCCATCGATTCTGGGCGTACGTGACGGTCGACACGTGGTCATAATCAATCACCAAAAATTAAACGTTTAAATTAACGCTAAAACTGCCGAGCACCGATCGCGATTCTAATGTTTCAGCTGATCGAAATGACAAGGCTCTATTTATTTCGATTTCGTGCAGTTTTGTACTGCAATATGTGCTTGGATCAAGAATTTTTCGAATACGTTCCCCCGAAAGCAACGTCGTGATTTCATTAATTATGCAGGGTGGGGCGCCACGTTTTGCCACCTCAAATATCTTCGTTGTTGTTAAAGATACGTCAAATGTCTGAAAGACAAAATTGAATGGTAAAATGGGGCTTATACGATACCAAAAAAATGTTTGTTTCTATGTAATTTTTTTTAGAGATATGAAGGTGACCTTCATTTTTTTAAATGGAATGAGGTATTTTTTAATACATCAATCGATGCAGCTGGACATTCGCTATAAAAAAGTACTAACCTATGTATGTCGAAAAGTTAGTAGTTCAGGAGATATTTCAATTTAACTAATGGTGTTTGAGAGTTATTCAAATTGAAATATCTCCTGAACTACTAACTTTTCGACATACATGGGTTAGTACTTTTTTGTAACGAATGTCCAGCTGCATCGGTTGATGTATTAAAAGATACCCCATTCCATTAAAAAAAATGAAGGTCACCTTCATATCTCTAAAAAAAATTACATAGAAACAAACATTTTTTTGGTATCGTATAAGGTCCATTTTACCATTCAACTTTGTCCTTCAGACATTTGACGTATCTTTAACAACAACAAAGATATTTGAGGTAGCAAAATGTGGCGCCCCACCTTGTATATAATTAACAATAGGACTCAGAGTCACCTGTAAAAATTGCTGTACCATTATTTAGGATATTGTTTACATTATTAAACATGTTGGTATCTAATCAAATACATGTTTATGTAATTCTAAATTTTTCTAGACAATTCTTAAGAAAATGGTACCAAATAAAATCCTATTTTCATTAGTAACAATTACACTGTGGATCTTTATGCATTCATAGCAAAATTACAGTAAGAAATAACATTGAATTCCGTTTGAAAGTAGATCGACAATAGATAAAAATCGTACATTGAACATTTGAACATTTTTCTAACCTATAAATGCCTAAAAATCCGTGGTTTATTGATCATTATGGGCACACTTGTCGGTCGATCGTCGATTTCTTCGGAGCGGCGATCGACGAGGATCGTAATTCGAGCGAAGTGACCGATCAAGGGCAATTAGTCGTGGTGTTGGAGAGCAGGGTAACACGATCCCCGGGGATCGGTGGTTGTCCAGGTAACAGGCGAGGCCTACGGAAATGACGTAAACAGAAGTGAGAGACCATTCGGGATTCTTTCGGCGCGGCTTTATGCTTTCCTTAAAGAGCGTTATTTATTTGACTCCCGTGCGCCCGTGGGACGTTGTATCTTGTCTCGCGGCGAGGCAACCACCTAGGCATTAGCCTCGGAATGGAATTTACTAGACGATCGTGCCGATGACGCGTCCGTAATTGCTCGTCGTTGCTCCGCGGGCTTCGAATAGAATCTGGCACCTTCATCGCGATGATCCTCCTCCTCGAGGATAACGGCAACCCGTCCGACGTCCATCGGAATGGTACCGGGATCGAGGAAGTGTTAATACGCCGAGACCGAGACGATAATTTTTTAGATCCTTGAATCGTCTGGGTTTCGGTCGTTCGCCAATTTCGCTAACTGAAATCTCGAAATTGGCTTCCATTAATATTCGGACACTCTTAAACAGACGATAACTTTCTTAGTGTGTATTAGACCGTGCGATTTAAACTTTTTTGAGAAATTATTAGGTCTATAACTTGAAAACCGGAATTTTTTAAGGAAATTTGAGCGTTTATTCAAGAAAATCTTGTACAATTCTGTCATTCAAAGTATTGTCCATCGAAAGATACAACATTTCCCCATCTTTCTGGCAATTTGTGGATGCCATCGTAAAAAAACTGGTCATCTTTTGAACCAATGAACGAATCGAGCCAATTTTTGATGCCTTGGACTGAAGTGAAGCGTATTCCGGAAAGTGCATTCTGCATCGACCGAAACAAATGGTAGTCAGAAGGCGCCAAGTCTGGACTATATGGCGGGTAGGGCAGAACTTCCCATCCGTTATTTTCCAAATAGTTTTTTACGGGTTGAGCAACATGTGGCCGAGCATTGTCATGTTGGAAAATCAATGTCTCGTGTCTGGTCTCCCATTCTGGCCGTTTTTCCTTCAATGCTCTCTTTAAACGAATCAGTTGTTTTCGGTACAGCTCTCCAGTAATGGTTTCATCCTGCTTTTAGAAGCAAGCTCTTCTTGTGTTCGACACGAGTCTTCATCGAGTAACGCTTCCAATTCTTCATCTTCAAACTTTTTCGACTGTCCAGGCCGCTCTTTGTCTTTGATGTCAAAATCGCCATTTTTAAAGCGTTGAAACCACTCGAAACACTGTGTTTTCGCAAGAGCATGTTCGCCATACAATTCCGCGAGCAAACGATGACTTTCGGCTGCAGTTTTCTTTGCAAAAAAGTGACTCAGCAAAACTTCCCGCAAATGCTGTTTCTTTCGCCAGTTTTCAAAATTTTTCATGATTGAAAAAAATATAATGCGCACAAGCAAATCAAACACTGTTGACTGATTTTGCAGGTTATGAATAGAGCTTCGGAATGGCGTGTATGTCAATGATTTGCTACAGCGCATACATAAGTGCTGACATCTGGTGTCAAATTCCGGTTTTCAAGTTATAGACCTAATAGAACACACTGGTGTGCTACACAATTTTAGATCAATTGGTTTTCCATGGGTGGTCTTCGAGATATCCGATAAGAATTCTCGTGAAAAATAAATAGCAGCTGGAAAACGATTAAATATCAACTTCAGTACTATTCTTTGGAAATGACACTTTCAGTTCTACTTTTCTCGTACAGGGGTGACGGATGACAATCCTCATCTTCATAAGTTTATTTCTCGATTACACGATACAATCTTTAAAAATTCACGAATGTGCTGTATTAACCCTTTGCACTCGGTTGTCCCCTCTGAGGCACCACTAAAAATTGCTGTACCATTATTCAAAATATTGTTTACATTATCAAATATATCGGTGTCTAATCAATTACTAAACATTTAATATCCATCAAATTTCAAAAATCATAAGGAATGGAAATATTCTAGATCGAAAGAAATGTTTAATTTTCCAGTTAAAATAGCTCCGAGTGCAAAGGGTTAAATTAATATGGAATTTCTAAAAAACGAAGAGACGATTAACATCCAGGACAAATAGTATATTTCTTATTTATTATATCAGACGCTACAAACCCCGCGATGCGGCTATAAACGGAACTGGGGATCGGTTGCTCCGGATATCGAATATCCAAGCGTAAAAATATAAATATAGGTTTCTCTGGGGGGTAAACGATTCATAAAATCAGTCTTAAGAGGTGCATAACCATTATAATCATCTCCCGAGACTCTATCCATTAATATTAACTAGCACCGGTAATTTCGAAGGGGCGATACAGTACCAAGATGGCGGAGTTTCTTCTCGTTTGAACGAAGTGGAACGAACGAGTCAATTATCATCAATAATTTTAAGCGGTGGGATGCCAAGATGGCGGGCGCAGTGAAAGTAGAGCATCGACGAAAATACTAGAAAAATGTGTCGGAGGTTGAAGAAACTCTGCGGACGTTGAGTTTAACGTGATTAATCGTAATCAGCAATTTTTACGGCGTTCTTAGCGGAGAGAAGGATCGCTGGGTAGTACATAAAAGACAAAGAGGCTCGAATAAAAAGCGAGAAATTCCCCGAAACCGGCGTTCGCCGAGGAAGGTAGCACCGAAAGGAAACTTGGCTCCATATCTCGCGGTTTCCCCTCGGAACAGTTCTCTCTCTCTCCTGGTCGGCGCGGGAGAGGAGAGAGACCTTCACCTTCGACGAGGGAGAGAGGGCCAAAGGCGGCCGGTAAATAGCTGTGTGTGCAACGTCCGGTCTGGCCGCGAGGCGTTAACGAGGCGGGAAAACATGAAGAGGAGACGCGGCGAAGGTTGGAGAAGGTGGAAGAGGCGCAGGAGGATGGACGAAGAATCGGCGGAGAGTATGGCAGCAGCGGAACGAAAGAGTGAAAGGGAGAGTACACGGGAGGAAGCGAAATGGAGGATCGAAGGGACGAGAGACGGTGGAAGAAGGATCGCGGAGAAGAGGCGAACGAAGGAGAAACGAAGAGGGAAAGAGGAATGGAAGAACAGGGTACGAAGGCGCCTTTTCAAGGCGAGGTGTGAACTCTGCCGCCCTTCGGGTCCCTCTATCGGTCTCCTCTTCGTGCATCCACCAGCACGAAAGCGCCTCTTTCCACCTTATTAAGACCCCCGACCCAGCCAGCGTACAACAACCGGACTCTCTCACGATTCTCACTCTCTCGTTCTTTCACTTTTCTCTTTGCCCGATCCTCCTGCTCCTTTTTCCTCCTCTGCCAGCACTTCTTCGCCTTCGCCTTCTACCAGGACTTCTTCGTCTTCTTTATCTTCCTCTTCATTTACTTCACGTTCCTTTGAGACACCGGCCGACACCAACATACGTACTCGCTTTTTAACGACCCACGCGAGCTAGATTTTAGGACACCTTCCTCTCTTCCACTCTATTCCAAGCCTCTTTTGTGCACCACGACGGAGAACGATTCTTCCACCAACAACGGAAATTTGTACCGGCCCCGAAACGTGTTCCCAACAGGCGCTCCATTCCACTCTTATCTCCGCGCAGCAGGTTTAAATAGGCGTCGCCGAAATATTCTTTTTTCGAGAAGCTTCGGACCGCTTCTTCATAGATTTCGACCGCGCTTTATTTTCCTTTTTCCTCACCTGTTCCCCGCGCTCTGCCGCGTCGGCGGGACCGGATGAAAGGGCTCTCTCGGGTAAACGTTATTTATTGAGACAAGAGAGAAATCTTTACACACGGTGCTCCTCTCTCTCTCTCTTTCTGCTAGCTACCTCGTCCGCTACAAAGCGGACGGTTTCCTCTGTAAATAATTTCAACGAGTCTCAACTCGTACAACCATTCAATTCTTTCGTCTTCACAGTTTTTCATTCATTTTTCTCATAAATGCATAAAATCCAGAAAATTACTTGAAAATGATCGTCGTTTAACGGAGGACCAGGATCGCTTGGGTTGAATCGATCCAAGTGTCGCGCGAGAGTCAACGCGATTGGATGGAATAATGAAAAAGGAAGTGAAAACAAAGGGTGTAAGTCGGCGCGGCGGCTCGCAACACCTTGTTTATTTTAATCGAGACTCAACGTGCCTTCGAGATTGTTTCGTCTCGCGGCACCACGATGTTTAGCTCGCCGTTTAATCGCCGTTAACGAGCGGTTATCGTTCACCAACTGGAAACACGACGATGCTAACGAGGCGATCGGCCGGAAGCACGAGCCCTTTCGCGTTCACTCGCCACGCAGGATTCTTCTTCGTTTTTCCTTGTCGCCGGACAAACCCCCTCCCGCTTCCTCCCCCCTCGGTATATCTATCGGTATTTTTATCGTGTATTTCAATGAGCATTCCGTCTCCGATCTCTCTAACCTCCAGCAACACGATCTCACTATCAATTTCCTTCGCATAACTGTTGAAGCGATTTCCAATTAACGTTGGGAATTTAATTAAATTATGCAGACCATTTGCGTAATGCGATTCGTCGATTGCGATTACATTCGACGATTTGTGCAAACGTTTTAAAATCATTATGGGAAGTGATGTAACCTTGCAATTTGTGGATTTTATGTTCAGACTAATTCAGCTTGATAACATCGAAGTAATAATTAAATTCAGTAGAATTTTTATCCTTTCTATGAACGGTTTTACTTGGTACTTTCTTATTACCAATATTTCCAAGTACAGTGAGCGAAATTCGTATAAACGCACTTCAAAATATACAAATTTTCATGCCTATGGAGAAGAAAAGGACAAATAATGCTGTCAAAATGGGGTTATTTACTTTGCTCGACCTTTACTTTCAACATCTATGCTTCGAAATTTTCCGCATTTACATGCCAGTCTATGTCGCAGAGCGAAACGTGTAATGACAACGTCTACGCATGCGAAATTCGTTTAATCGCAGTGCTTTATTTCAATTAATATTGACAGAAATAATAGTGGTAAGAGCTTCATATTGTTGAATTGTGTAGTATTCAACTGTATTTAGTAACACATTTAATAATACATTTGTTTTAATGAAAAGGAGAAAAATGCCAAGAGGAAATTTTCTGACCGAAGGCGAAAAAGCTACAGTAGCAATTTTAAACAAAAGAGGTGAATCGAATAGAAAAATAGCAAAGGAAATTAATCGCTCAGAGTGTGTAGTAAGAAATTTATTGAAATTGAAAGAAAATTATGGAAAGAAATGTTCTACGAAAGGAAATTCTAAAATAACGAAACGGGAAAAGAATATTATTTTCTATGAAGCTACAAAAAATAGATTAGTTGCAAGTCAAATTGTTGCGAAAATGCAATTATCAGTAACAAAGCGACGTGTTCAACAAATTTTGCATAATAATACAAACATAGTTTTTAAGAAACCACAGAAAAAGCCGATGTTGAAAGCGCATCATAAGGTTGCTCGGTTGCAATATGCAAAAAATCATATGCACTGGACTGATGAATGGAAGAAAGTCATTTTTTCGGACGAGAAAAAATTCAATTTAGACGGCCCAGATGGATGCAGTTCCTACTGGCACGATTTACGTCAAAAAAATGACCCTAAGTTATCCAGAAATTTCTACGGTGGAAGTGTAATGATTTGGGGAGCATTTTCTTCATATGGAAAACTGAAACTTTGTTTTATTAACGGCACAATAAATTCAGAAAAGTACGTCGACATGCTAGATGGAGCATTAATTCCATTTTTGGAAGATACAGTTGGCGAACGTGAATTTATATTCCAACAAGACAACGCAGCAATCCACGTTTCAAAATATTCCCGCGAATGGTTTAAGGCACGGGACATCCCTTTAATTGAATGGCCTGCATGCAGTCCTGATATGAACCCCATTGAAAACTTATGGGGTATAATGGCAAGAAATATATATGCAAATGGCCGCCAATTCACCGATACTGCAGCTTTAAAAGAAGAAATTAAACGTTGCTGGGAAGAGATTCCTATTACAGTCATAGATAATCTGATAAATTCAATGCCGAATCGAATTTTTGCATTAATTCAAAATAATGGAGGTCATACAAAATATTAAATTTATAATTATAATATAAGTTTAGTTTTATATAGTCTTTTCTTGCTGTGCGTTTAAACGAATTTCGCACAAAGAATAAGTCTGTATCAATAAATACAGACTTATATATGTTTACCTAAATATAAATATGTAAATATCTATAGCACATAAATATATCTTTACTCTTCTGTCGTTATTATATTCGCCTCATTTGAATTTAAAACTTTTAGCCCCAAAAATCATATTTTTTTAGGTGCGTTTATACGAATTTCGCTCACTGTACCTCTTAACGCTTAACAGTATTCCAAAAAACATCCCCAACAAAGGAAATCTCACTCGTACACGTGCTCAAGGTGGAAACGTCGCGTTGAGATGTTAATATCGAACTGTTAGCGAAATAGAAATTCGTCGCTCTGTTTCCCTTCGAAAAATTACACCGAGAAAAAGGCGTTTTTACAGTGAATTCGTTGTAAAAAGATTTAAGCATGAAGGTCCACTTTCCGCACAGCTCACCGGAGGACAGCTGACCGACATTCGAAGGCTGTTTTTGCGGGCCCTTCTCTTTCAAGGTTTCCGGTAGTCCGTCGGGGTTCCCGTTTGCAAAACAGAATTCGCGCCACTTGGTGGTAGAAAGGGGCGCCACGTCGAGCTCCCGTTTCAACTGGATTTTCACTTGTACTTGTTCTCCCTTGTGTTCGCTCTCTCTCCGAAAAATACGTCGTAAATCAGTAGGACCTACTGCTAGGGCGATTTGTTACGGGAAACAGTGGCAGTATTGCCGGCAATAAACGCGTCGCACAGTTGTCAAATCAGCGGGGGCGAGAAACGAAATCCTCTGATGTAAATTCGCTTCGAAAGTCTGGCTTTCATTATGCCTTGTAATTTTGGTCCTGTCTGCGCTACAGGCACCCAAATGTATTCCGGCATCACCGTTCAACCGTTATTATCAGCTTTTGTTCAATTTTTAGACATTCTTCCTCGCGTTCTGAAAATTTTCAATGTTCTCCAATTGTTTATACATTATAATTGAAATGATGGTGATTCTAATCTTTTATTCTATTAAAATTTATTTCAAATGAAACGTGTCTTTGATTGTTTCGAAACGAGAATGTAGTTAACAATAATTTCTATAAATGTATGAATATTTATGTGCACGAGAATGAAAGGATTCTAATCATTTCTAAATAATGCACTAAAGTTGCACACCTGCAACACGGCTAAATTTCTTTTCAAATACACTAGGAAATTCTTCACTAGGAAATTTTTACAGCGAGTTAACAACACCAAGTTAGCATCGCCAAAAATATTATTTACGAGACAGGACCGTAAGAGGATTAAAAAATTGAATGGAATTATTTTAGGTCGGAAGAAATGTTTTATTTTCGAGTTAAAAGTTAAAATAGCTCCGATTGCACAGGGTTAGCCTGAAGTTGTGACAGGCCAGGGTTACGCGTCACTCGCAAGAACATTATTACAGTATAAACGACCATAACGAGGCCAGGGAGACGAAATTTACGACTCAATCTGTCAAAGGTAACGCGCCCGGTGCGCGTCCGAGTTCTATTTCCCGTCGCGTTTTCATTTATCCCTTTATTTGCCGACCGGCGAACAATGGAAATCCCTTTTCCAGGCGTGCCACTGTTTAAACAAAAAACCGTCCCCACGGAAAAACGGTGCGTCCGTGACGAACGTGACTAGTCACGGGACTTTTTCACGGTTGCTGCGCCCATCGTTGTCCGCATACATATTTTTCGGGACACGATTCTTCTTCGTTCCACGGGCTTACAGTTTACAGGTCGGACGGAAACGTTGGTTGCTCCTCCATGTCCGTTTCACTTGGACGCGCGACTAATCGGCCCGCACAAATATTTAGGGCGAACCGAGCGAAGGTCTCGACTTCTGTTTACCTTTTAACCGGCCCGTCGCACAGTAGTTGGCCCTTTTCACCCTCGACAAGGCCCGCACCGTGGATAATTGCGAATCTGATTGCGTCCACTCTCGGCGGACACCCCTCTGACGGCCGTGACGACTTACCAATAAATCTACCCTACACGCAACATCCGTTTCCGTTCCCCGGCCGGAATCTTCGGATTCGTTTCACCTCCACGCAAAATTTCAGCCACGTACGCTAACAGATCACTTTCTTAATATTCGACTACAGGATTTAGATCTAAATTTTAGACTATTTCCAGAAGTTAGAGCAATTATTGGTACACTACACGATGTGAAAAGAAATTTTTAAAATTGCAGAAAATACGTTTAACGAATTATTTCTTCCGTTCTGCTCGAGAAACAATTACGAAAAAATTCGTGAGCATTCTACCCAGCAGCAACCACAACAGTGAATTATTTCAGAATTTTTGGTTACGGCATCGATTTTTCTAAAATCCGGAAACATGGAATTGCCGATTTCATATTGAATTATTCGACTATTTCCTTGGGTATGATTGTAGAAAGAATCTGTCTTTCGTAATCGATGCAGTAAGGTGAAGTGCCCTAAGTCTGGACAGTCCAAAAGCGATACCTAAATCTGGACAATTGAATTTTCATAGTAAAATTAGTAATTAAGAGATTAAATAATTATATTATATATTATGAGGCCTTAGCTACAAGTAGGTGTGAATATTATTTCATTAAGACATCAATTGAAATTTAAAAATGAATTCAAAGTTCATCTGAAAACAGTATAGAAAATAGTCTATTTACATGCGAATCATGTGCATTTATAGTTCGAACTTTTGTTAGAAAAAAGATATAATTTAAGCCCTCATACAAAAAATAATTATCACGCATAATAATATTGATATTTTAAAATAAATTGGTAATCAAACTTAACGTAAATAATAATTATTAACCCAAATATTAGATGTCCAAGATTAGGACTGTTTTCAACTATAAGTACTCCATACTGGGACGCGATGACAGTAGCTGTCCCACTCTAAGCTTATACGCAATGTGCTTACGCCTGAAGCCGGACACGTGTTTGTGAATAAAATCAACGCATTGTTTGCAAATTATTTAACTACATGTACGTATAGTTAGTCTTCTATTAGCTTGAATAACGTATGTAGAAAATGTATTCCGGTTGTGACGTTAATAATACTTTATGTTTACATCTTAAATCTATCAGTATTACTACCTAACCTTAAAAGTTGTGTTATGACAAGTTTTATTAAAACAGTAAATGAAAATAAATATATATTTGGTTAAATAATACAATACTATAATCTATGATAAGAATACTACATATTACGCAAAGCATCTTCTATTCGTGATGCGCAACAGCGCCACCAACCAACGTTTTAGGTTATGTTCGCTCGATCAACTCGTAAATTGAATTTGTCGCGATATAGGCTTTACTTCTGTCCAGGTACTAGCTTAGATTGGATTTAATATGTCCAACTATAGGTTTGAATTATTCTTGTTAATACAATTAAGATATTAACCTAAACAATGATTTTTTTATTTTAAATTACTTTACAATCTCTGAACTGTATGTTAAAACTCTTAAGAAATTGTTTTTGTTTATTTAAAGTGATAAAATTTAAAATAGAAAAACATGCTGTCCAGGCATAGGGCACTTCACCTTAAATTTTGGATCGCTAGTCTAATTATCCCACAGTTTTGGAAATGTCTAGAAAGGCAGCTTCCATTAGAATCTCGAAAGCAGCACAAACACCTAATTACGTTTAACGATTGCAGGGTGAGCTTCTGTTTTCCGGTTTTCGAGACCGAAAAACAGTGGGCCGGGTCGGCCGGTCGACCGACACAAAAGGGGAAAAGAGAATAAACATTTTTGTTTATCTTCGTCCTTGGCAATATTTGTCGGGGGAGACCCGTTCGTGAGTAGATCTCGGGCCTAACCAGGCTGGATTTACAGAGACCCATGGGTAACCGTGGAGAGAGGTTCCCGTGGTGTTCGCCGGTCTGTCCAGCCAACAATAAAGCCTCGGGGCCCGTTATGACCGCTGTAAAATCTTATGGCGATCATAACGCGATCATGATGTGCATAACAGCCTCACCCATTTCGATCCTTTTCCTCTCTTGATCCTGTTTAGAGCCATCATCCTTTGTACCGTCGTTGACCCGACGTTCTCTATCCGGTCGTTTAACGTCTCGGCGACAGTCGCGTCTTGATTAATCATTAAAAATGTTGTTCTCCGAGACCGAATCAAACTCACGACTCAATGGAACACGGCTGTATCCTCGGAATTGCAACCGTACATCGTAAACCAGCTCGAGAGATTAATCTTCTCCCCGCCTTCCGAGTAAATCAAACTGCATTATCGACCACTGGTCTTCCCTTTTCGATTCGTCAAATTGTCCGCTCCCGCGGGTGGGGGACGCGTGTAACTTTCAGCCAGAACAGGACGCCATCAAACGCTACATTAGCTATTCGATGGTATTTATACTTCTCCAGTTTTGTCCTGGTTTACAACTCTTTTTCACGATCGGATTCTGGATTCTTGTTTGCTCGTTTCAACTCTTTCGTAAATCTAACGGATGCTTCGAGACCCATTTTTCCAAGTTCTTTACACTTCTCGATAGGTCGGTTTATTGGAATGGTCGGAGGTGAGCTGTGTTAAATCAAAACGAAACACGTAGAAGCGTGAAATGAAGCCGAACGTTAAAATGAAATATGGAACTGAATTCTTATTCTTCGGGTTAGGCGCTGTCTAATAAATTGTACTAATTCTAGGTTCACAGTGTTTTCAGATTTCTATGCTGCATGTAAAATCTAATTGTCAGTTTCGAAACAGCTGAACGGTATTATAGATTTTTGGAAGAAGACGTTCGCAGACAATGGTTGTGATTAGACTGCGGAATTATGCGAAATAAAAATTGTCTGTGTTCATTGCGAGATACAGGAGCTACATATGCATTTGTTTCTTTTCTGAATTTTGTTAATACGTCGGACATAATACAGTGGTCGTAATTTTACGCAAAATAAAAAATGTTTGCACTGATTACAAGACACAGGAGCCAAATAGAAATTTCTTTCGTCCTTCAATCATCTTATTAAGCTGAAATATTAGTTCCACTGTGTGTATTAGCACAGATGTCCTTAAATCTTCTTAATCGGTTCACTGCTTTAAATTGTACGTGCCCATTTTTCTCATAAATGGGTAAAATAAGCAGTCTAGTAATTAGACTGCGGAATTATGCGAAATAAAAATTGTCTGCGTTCATTGCGAGATACAGGAGCTACATATGCATTTGTTTCTTTTCTGAATTCTGTTAATACGTCGGACATAATACAGTGGTCGTAATTTTACGCAAAATAAAAAATGTTTGCACTGATTTCAAGACACAGGAGCCAAATAGAAATTTCTTTCTTCCTTTAATCATCTTATTAAGCTGAAATATTAGTTTCACTGTGTGTATTAGCACAGATGTCCTTAAATCTTCTTAATTGGTTCAATGCTTTAAATTGTACGTGCCCATTTTTCTCATAAATGCGTAAAATCCGCTATCTAGTAATTAGACTGCGAAATTATGCAAAATAAAAATTGTCTGCGTTCATTGCGAGATACAGGAGCAACATATGCTTTTGTTTCTTTTCTTAATTCTGTTAATACGTCGGACATAATACAGTGGTCGTAATTTTACGCAAAATAATAAATGTCTGCACTGATTGCAAGACACAGGAGCCAAATAGAAATTTCTTTCGTCCTTTAATCATCGTATTAAGCTGAAATATTAGTTCCACTGTGTGTATTAGCACAGATGTCCTTAAATCTTCTTAATTGGTTCACTGCTTTAAATTGTATGTGCTCATTTTTCTCATAAATGCGTAAAATCCGCTATCTAGTAATTAGACTGGGGAATTATGCGAAATAAAAATTGTCTGCGTTCATTGCGAGATACAGGAGCTACATATGCATTTCTTTCTTTTCTGAATTCTGTTAATACGTCGGACATAATACAGTGGTCGTAATTTTACGCAAAATAAAAAATGTTTGCACTGATTGCAAGACACAGGAGCCAAATAGAAATTTCTTTCGTCCTTTAATCATCGTATTAAGCTGAAATATTAGTTCCACTGTGTGTATTAGCACAGATGTCCTTAAATCTTCTTAATCGGTTCACTGCTTTAAATTGTACGAGCCCATTTTTCTCATAAATGGGTAAAATAAGCAGTCTAGTAATTAGACTGCGAAATTATGCGAAATAAAAATTGTCTGCGTTCATTGCGAGATACAGGAGCTACATATGCATTTCTTTCTTTTCTGAATTCTGTTAATACGTCGGACATAATACAGAGGCCATAATTTTATGCAAAATAATAAATGTCTGCACTGATTGCAAGACACAGGAGCCAAATAGAAATTTCTTTCGTCCTTTAATCATCTTATTAAGCTGAAATATTAGTTTCACTGTGTGTATTAGCACAGATGTCCTTAAATCTTCTTAATTGGTTCAATGCTTTAAATTGTACGTGCCCATTTTTCTCATAAATGCGTAAAATCCGCTATCTAGTAATTAGACTGCGAAATTATGCAAAATAAAAATTGTCTGCGTTCATTGCGAGATACAGGAGCAACATATGCTTTTGTTTCTTTTCTTAATTCTGTTAATACGTCGGACATAATACAGTGGTCGTAATTTTACGCAAAATAATAAATGTCTGCACTGATTGCAAGACACAGGAGCCAAATAGAAATTTCTTTCGTCCTTTAATCATCTTATTAAGCTGAAATATTAGTTCCACTGTGTGTATTAGCACAGATGTCCTTAAATCTTCTTAATTGGTTCACTGCTTTAAATTGTATGTGCTCATTTTTCTCATAAATGCGTAAAATCCGCTATCTAGTAATTAGACTGGGGAATTATGCGAAATAAAAATTGTCTGCGTTCATTGCGAGATACAGGAGCTACATATGCATTTCTTTCTTTTCTGAATTCTGTTAATACGTCGGACATAATACAGTGGTCGTAATTTTACGCAAAATAAAAAATGTTTGCACTGATTGCAAGACACAGGAGCCAAATAGAAATTTCTTTCGTCCTTTAATCATCTTATTAAGCTGAAATATTAGTTTCACTGTGTGTATTAACACAGATGGCCTTAAATCTTCTTAATCGGTTCAATGCTTTAAATTGTACGAGCCCATTTTTCTCATAAATGGGTAAAATAAGCAGTCTAGTAATTAGACTACGAAATTATGCGAAATAAAAATTGTCTGCGTTCATTGCGAGATACAGGAGCTACATATGCATTTCTTTCTTTTCTGAATTCTGTTAATACGTCGGACATAATACAGTGGTCGTAATTTTACGCAAAATAATAAATGTCTGCACTGATTGCAAGACACAGGAGCCAAATAGAAATTTCTTTCGTCCTTTAATCATCGTATTAAGCTGAAATATTAGTTTCACTGTGTGTATTAGCACAGATGTCCTTAAATCTTTTTAATTGGTTCACTGCTTTAAATTGTACGTGCTCATTTTTCTCATAAATGCGTAAAATCCGCTATCTAGTAATTAGACTGCGGAATTATGCGAAATAAAAATTGTCTGCGTTCATTGCGAGATACAGGAGCTACATATACATACATTTATTATGTTTTTTAATGATTCGAATACGTCAGAATGAAGAATAAAATTCTTGGTTGCAAAACAGCTTTGCTAGTCGAAGTGGCCGGATGGGATCAGAAAATGTTAGGAGCCTGAAAGGTGAGATTCAGGTCGGAACGAATGATTCGGTAGTATCACTCGATGCACAGCTAAATAGTGTGACAGGAGGCGATTTTTCAAGCCGAGAAGGTTCGATGACGACGAGGCAGGGGTTGGCGAGCTACGACGAATTTCTCCCGCGGTCGTCGATCCGGCCACACGACCGTCATTTTTTTATTTACACGTACGACACAATGGTCCGGCTGGCAGGCGTGATAAATCCCGGTAATGGTCGGTCATCAATCTGGCAGGAATTACGCGCACCGCATGTTCCTTTCGACAATGGGCCCACACCGAGCTAGTACGAGAATGGACACCCGGCTCGACAATAGGCCCTATTAATAAACCAACATTATTAACAAACAAACACAGTCCCCATCGGTTATTAAACGCCTCGAGAGTGTCCACCTCGACGCACGACACTATCGATCTCGCGTCGATTCGTCCCGAACCTTTCCACGGAGATCTTAATTCGCCCCGGGGCACGTTAACCCTCCTGTACGATGAAAATGATCGATTTTACGTTAACAATCTGTTACGAATTTGAAAAGTCATTATTTTTCCTCGTACTTTTTACATTTTGGAAAAAGCATTTGAAAAAGAAAGCGTGTCTACGTAGCTTCTGTGTATTAATACAGGCAATTTTTATTTTTTCGTAAATATCCGCAGTCCAGTTATCGTGTATACCAGGGGTCGGCAACCTGCGGCTCGCGAGCCACATGCGGCTCTTTGGATGTTTTTTCTTACGAATAAATAGATTAGTTTTTTTTATCAGAAAACTTTATTTATGCGAGTACTATTTATTGTTGGCAAGAAAAAATTTTGTGGCTCTTTAAAAACTTTGAAATTTCGTAAATTGTAATTTTTGACTCTTCCGACTCAAAAGGTTGCCGACCCCTGGTGTATACAAATTAATGAAGAACTGTGGTCCATTTGAACCCAACGTTAAAAATAAATAAATATTAAGTTGAATCTAGACTGCGGATCTGTAAGCATTTGTGGCTTTAAAAATTTTCAGAAAATGCTGAAACATTAAATTCTATAGAATGTAGTACGATTTTTATTTATTGTCGATCTGTAAATGCTTTCATCGATGAAAATAGAATTTCATGTGGCACCACTTTCTTAAAATTTGTCTACAAAAATTTAATATTGCATAAACATCCGCAGTTCAATTGTAATGACACCGTTCAGGTGTCAAATAAATATTCTTAATGGGTGAAATTGATTTGCAAAAGGGTGTATATTTGACTAAATAAATATATAATATAATCTAAATAAATAAATAATTAATTGTACATATTATTAATGGGAGAAATTGAGTTGCAAAAGGGTGTATATTTGGCTAAATAAATATATAAAATAATCTAAATAAATAAATAATTAATTGTACATATTCTTAATCGGAGAAATTGAGTTGCAAAAGGGTGTATATTTGGCTAAATAAATATGTAATATAATCTAAATAAATAAATAATTAATTGTACATATTCTTAATGGGAGAAATTGATTTGCAAAAGGGTGTATATTTGACTAAATAAATATATAATATAATCTAAATAAATAAATAATTAATTGTAAATATTCTTGATGGGAGAAATTGAGTTGCAAAAGGGTGTATATTTGACTAAATAAATATATAATATAATCTAAATAAATAAATAATTGATTGTACATATTCTTAATGGGAGAAATTGAGTTGCAAAAGGGTGCATATTTGACTAAATAAATATATGATATAATCTAAATAAATAAATAATTAATTGTAGATATTTTTAATGAGAGAAATTGAGTTGCAAAAGGGTGTATATTTGACTAAATAAATATATAATATAATCTAAATAAATAAATAATTAATTGTAAATATTCTTAATGGGAGAAATTGAGTTGCAAAAGGGTGTATATTTGACTAAATAAGTATATAATATAATCTAAATAAATAAATAAATAATTAATTGTAAATATTCTTAATGGGAAAAATTGAGTTGCAAAAGGGTGTATATTTGACTAAATAAATATATAATATAATCTAAATAAATAAATAACTAATTGTAAATATTCTTAATGGGAGAAATTGAGTTGCAAGAGGGTGTATATTTGACTAAATAAATATGTAATATAATCTAAATAAATAAATAATCAATTGTAAATATTCTTAATGGGAGAAATTGAGTTGCAAAAGGGTGAAATTGATTTACAAAAGGGTGAATGTTTAGTGCGAAGCCTATAGCAGAAAGAATCAGAAAAATTGAATTTTGTGGTCGGCGATTTAAAGCAGTAGAGGGCGTTTGGAGAATCGCGTGTGGCTCGGGCCGAGGTTGCAGAGGTGTGTGCGGTCGAGTCGGTGTAGTTGGCGTGTTTTTCGCGATGTTATTGGCAGCGGATCGATCCCGGGCTTTACCGGTGCCGAATGGTAGCCCGTTCCCCTGAAGGTAGGAAGCATCGAGCACAGCGAAGAGAGAGAGAGAGAGAGAGAGAGAGAGAGTCGGACAGGGTCTTCGGGGACGCGGCGTGGCACGGCGCGGCGCGGCGGGTAGAAGCAGGTTGCAACAGGGGAGAAGAAGCATTGGCCTGGCAAAGTGTTTAAGAGCGTTATCTTCCCGGCTATTAGTCTTTCTTGGTGTGTGGCCTCCGGTCTCACCGGTCCTCCTGGCTCCGGAGAGCACGAGCTCAAGTAAGGGTTAAGTTTAAGTAGCCCCCCTATCTTGGCTCACCATCTACACCCCGAAGAGATTCATGGAGAGGATCAAGGAGGCCCCGGGAGAGAGAATGGACGGGACGAGGCGCGAAGATCGACGTGAATTCCGTCGCCCGAGCCCCCAGGGCCCGACCCCGGACCGACCCGTGCCGTTCACGTTTCGGGTTCGATGAAAATTCGCGGATCGCGCGACGCGATTCGCGCGGAATGTCTCCGGGCGAGAAATTATTGGCTGGACACGAGGAGGGACCTTCAACGAATCGCTCGCATTTAACTGGGCCCCTTAACGGGCCCGAGAACACATTATACCGCCTGCTACCACGTAAATTAACGAATTTATACTTCCGCCGCGCGCCGAGACTCGCGCGAAACAGATCCGCAACTGGGACGTCCTGTGTCTGTATGCATAATCATTCTTTAACCGATCTTTCGTTGATTAATCGTTTTTCCTGTTCGAAACGATAAGCCACATTCAGAGACGACAGCAGTACGCGATACTGACTCGAAGAATAGTGAAGAATTAATTATACACGGTCAAACTATTCGACGCGGTACACTTTCATAGTTTATCATTTATTTTCTAGAATTTGAACATGCTCGTGGAAAATATCAAAGAGATCGCCGTCGTCCACGAAGGGTTAATAGTTGTAATAGTAGTTTTGGGAATTTGGCGAGCAGCGTTTCGAGACTGGAATTCTTTTCGAACCCCGGAACACGCGGCGAAGTGTAAAGAATTGTCTTATCGTGGCGAACATTTAGATAACGTGGAATCTCCGGGTTGGTGAAAATGTTGTTCGCCGTGGCTTTCGGAGGACGAGAAATCTGGGACTCGTGGAATCTAAATGGACGTTTTCAATTGACTGATTCGGTAGGTGCGCCTCAAATTGTCGTCCCGAGACTCGTCTCCAAATTCCTCGAAAGCGTTATGAAAACGGTGCTGTATTAGGTGAATATTAGAATAAAATGATCATTTCAGAGAGATTCATTCAAAGGAGAAAAATAATCGAACTTAAATATACGATGCTTTTAATTCTAGGTTAATTAAAATATTAGAGGAATTGCAGATTTTGCTAGTCATTTCATTCATCGACATAACTCTTTCGAGTATCTCACGGGAACCGTTCGTTTAATTAGAATATCAATCGGAATGGCAAGCACGTTGAAAGGTAAACATTCCTCCGCTTGTTTCTGCGTATTCTAATTGGCTGCGGCGCGCCAATGTAATTAGTACCGCGACTAAACTCGCCTAAATGGAGTCGATAAATAGTCGAGTTTGCGGGAACGATGCACGTTTTTCCGAGCTACCGTACACGTTAGAGCTAGTTGATGCACGCAGAGGCTTCTCGTCTTCATCTTTAAACCATTGAATCCGAAAATCAAGATGCAGGAAAAATAGAACATTTTTGGGACACCCTATAATTATGAAACTGGATTTTTTCCTATAAATATCTCGAAAGAAGAAATACAATCACTTAAACCACGTTCAGAATTGTATAAAAATTAGCGAAAGCAGTTGCGTTCGCTCCGATAAAGATATTATAAATCGTGCGATAATTTAACAAAAAATGGTGAAATAGAAATTCTAGAAATCCTAGTCTATGAAAAATGGCGTCCAACTCCAGGAGCAAAAGATTCGCAGATTATAATAAACGAATGTTCGCCGATTTAACGATATTCGTGTAGAATACATAGAAGAAGAATTGTAGATCCGATCGTGGCGGTATCGCCGGTACGGTAATTCGACCTATCGGAACATCGACAGACCGTGTTGAAGGGGGCCCGTTCGTTATAATTCCATGGAGGCCTGCATGAGCGGCATTAATTCAATTCTTCACACTTGTACGAGCAAGCAGGTAGCCACGCATCTTGTCACGGGGAATTAAGATTAACATTCAGAAGTGCCGTGTACTGGCCGGTCGTTAGCGATATTTACAAGTATGTACCAGCCGAGCAATAAACTCGTTACTGCAGTTATCCTGGCGAACTGTAAAGCAATAATCGAGTCGTTATCCCGGTTGTAGGTGAGCGCCATCCCGTCTGAGCCGAGGATCCAGATACTTTCGAGTGTCCACGCTTCATTCAACGAATTATCACGATGTTAACGCGCTATCATCAATTGTCCATTACGAACTCCCCGCGGCGTTCCTTCGAATTTACGGTAGAAAAGGATACCGAGACCTTCTTAACCCCGACAAGCCTCTCGGGCAACTGTTGCCGGTGATACTTTGTGAATTGAATTCGATCCGAGCAGACCCCTCCGTTCGAGGGAAAAAAGAACCGTAGCATCGAGTGAATTAATTATTTGCTTTTAGTCCGATTGCATTTTAAATGATTGCAACCCCTTGCCGTTTATAACGAGTTGGGGTAGCGATGAATTATTTTCACACGAAATATGTGTAATGTTATTATTTTGTAATCAATATTTCAGCATTCAAGTAATTTCTTCCTCTTTCTTCCGTGACATTTTTGGGAATGAATTTTAGTATTAGCTCTATAACTTGAAAACCGGAATTTTTTAAGGAAATTTCAGCGTTTATTAAAGAAAATCTTGTACAATTCTGTCATTCAAAGTATTGTCCATCGAAAGATACAACATTTCCCCATCTTTCTGGCAATTTGTGGATGCCATCGTAAAAAAACCGGTCATCTTTTGAACCAATGAACGAATCGAGCCAATTTTTGATGCCTTGGACTGAAGTGAAGCGTATTCCGGAAAGTGCATTCTGCATCGACCGAAACAAATGGTAGTCAGAAGGCGCCAAGTCTGGACTATATGGCGGGTGGGGCAGAACTTCCCATCCGCTATTTTCCAAATAGTTTTTTACGGGTTGAGCAACATGTGGCCGAGCATTGTCATGTTGGAAAATCAATGTCTCGTGTCTGGTCTCCCATTCTGGCCGTTTTTCCTTCAATGCTCTCTTTAAACGAATCAGTTGTTTTCGGTACAGCTCTCCAGTAATGGTTTCACCCTGCTTTAGAAGCAAGCTCTTCTTGTGTTCGACACGAGTCTTCATCGAGTAACGCTTCCAATTTTTCATCTTCAAACTTTTTCGACTGTCCAGGCCGCTCTTTGTCTTTGATGTCAAAATCGCCATTTTTAAAGCGTTGAAACCACTCGAAACACTGTGTTTTCGCAAGAGCATGTTCGCCATACAATTCCACGAGCAAACGATGACTTTCGGCTGCAGTTTTCTTTGCAAAAAAGTGACTCAGCAAAACTTCCCGCAAATGCTGTTTCTTTCGCCAGTTTTCAAAATTTGTCATGATTGAAAAAAATATGATGCGCACAAGCAAATCAAACACTGTTGACTGATTTTGCAGGTTATGAATAGAGCTTCAGGCGTGTATGTCAATGATTTGCTACAGCGCATACATAAGTGCTGACATCTAGTGTCAAATTCCGGTTTTCAAGTTATAGACCTAATATTATTTGTAATCTTGTTTGTCTTTTAAGCTTCGTAAAGTGTTTAAAATATATTAGAATATTTTATTCTTCGTCGAAAACTGTGACTGAATAAAATTTGTTCAATCTGAAATACGATCAGGTGTAATTTTTCTCGAGGATTCGTTTCAGAATAAACGAACGGGCGAACGCGTAACAGAACGGCTCCGTTCGCAGTAACATCCGAAAAATCCTTCTCGCGTCATGCTAAACTTAAATCAGTTCTTGCGTCATTCCGATATACAGACGACGACGCGACGGCTCCTGTGAAAAGAAATGGAAATAAACTCCGTTTTACTGCTGAACTGAGAAACGTTCATACGCTCGACTTACTTTACCTTGTGTTTTAAAGACGCTTTTTATAGTTCTCTCTACTCGACGCTGAGCTTATCTTTTTAATGACTTCTAATTCGGGAAAAATACCTGATTCTTAAGATAAAAGTTTCTGTATTAGGATTGAATTGTATATAAAAATGTTCTACAGTATTACCAAATTAGCTGGGTTTGTGCAATACTATTTTTTAATAATATTTCACTATTTTCAGTGACGGAACATTTTCGATAATTCTGTTCAAACATTTTCCAACAGAATTACTATAATATAATATGATAAAGATAGAAGCATTAAATAGGCAAAATTATTTGCACGAAATGCTACCGTGAAAAGAGAAAGTATGTTTTAACACAATCCGCATAGCTTACAGCTTAAAGTTCTTAAAGAGCAAAGCGGCGGACCTTTATGCAAAATAAAAAGATGAATTGCGGCAAACTGGAATGCGATATAAATTTATTTAGTTTTATTTTTTTATACGTTCGATACTTTGAAAATAATATAATCGTATTTTTAAATTCGTCTTATGTGTCTGGAAAAGTTTCACTTTTTACCGTGGAGAGAAATGGCTGTCCACATTTCCCTGGTTAAAAAGAGGCAGCGGCCGCTTGGCAGAGGATTGTTTACTGTCCAGAAGTTCGGGACAAATCGTCGTGCCACTGTGCGTCCAAACTATGACTTGTAAGGGACAATGAGAACAAGGATGGCTATCAGAGCCACGAGTGAAACCGCGTTTCATTTCTACCGAGGCAACATCGTTCGTACTGTACAAATACAAAAGCAACAGGTGGTGAGTGGCTTTGGGTTTAGGTTACCGGTTCAGCTATTCAGTTTTATTCATGACTTCAGAGACAGAGATGGTCGAAACGAAAGGAGTCGTGGTAAGGACAGAGAGAGAGAAGAAGAGAGAGAGAGAGAGAAAGAGGCTCGTACATACAAATCCACATCCACGGGCCACTCGACCCCTCGAATTCCTTCCTCAGTCGACCTTCGGGCTCCCTTGCAGGTTGTGCACCCTGTTGTACTGCCTTTACAATGGACTTAACCATCGGCTTACAACGTCTCGAGTGTGGTCGACATTACGCGAAACTCGTGTGAGCAATCGATACCGCGATGGCCGCCGTTTCACCCTCGTTCTCCACGTCGGAAACTAATCATACTGCAAAATCAAATTCCATTTTGTTGGATCTTCCGCAGCTCTTTCATGTGTACTCACTTTCATTTGATGTTAAAGATTTTTTAGAGATCTTTCTAACAAGATTACTTATTCAGAAAAAGACTGTTTACGTGCAGTAATGTAAAATGTATATCAACACGATTTTTCTACGATCGACATTATCAATTCTACGTAACTTATCATCCGTCCCTCGTGTCAATTTGACATAGTTTTCCCGAAATAAGTTATACCATTCTATTATTTGTGGATAAATTTGCTCAAAAACTTCGTGACGTTTATTTTATTCTGCGACACACATAACCGGAAAACTGAAGAAAACTAACTGTTCAGCTTTCATCGATCTTTCACCACTGTGTCAATTTGACACAGAGGAACAGATTGAGTTCGTGAAATGAGGGATGGACGAGGGTTAACGAAATTGCTACATTACTTTAAATCAGAATAACTTTTATATGAATGGACCAAACGACTTCAATTATTCTGTAAGGCTAGAAGAATTAGTTTAGCAAATGACGTCTAATAAATGACTTGGAAAAATGCTTTTTGTCGGAATTGTGAAAAACAATACTAAAAATTGATTTTGACTACTTTTTTAGCTGCCCCAATAACGAAAAAAAGAATGTGTTTTGTCAACTGATATAAATTATATACGCTCTGAAAATTTCATTGAAATTGGTTAATTGGTTTACGAGTTATAAACGATTAAAAGTGGTGAAAGGCAGAATATCTTAAAAAATCGCAATTTTTACCACTTTTGATCGTTTATAACTCGCAAACCAATTAACTAATTTCAATGAAATTTTCAGAGCGTATATAATTTATACCAGCTGACCAGACACATCTTTTGAATTTTCGTTATTGGCCCAGCTAAAAAAGTTGTAAAAATCACTTTTTACTATTGTTTTTCACAATTCCGTCCAAATGCATTTTTTCAACATATTTTTTACACATCATGTACTATACTAATTCTTCTAGCCTTACAGAGAAATTTAAGTCGTTTGATCCAATTATAAAATAGTTGTTCTGATTTAAAGTGTGTGGAATCAGTTATGCTCCTTACTGTATACAGGGTCATCCGTTTTTAAACGGACGAACGTAAACCAGCTATAAAGGACCCCAAATGAAACAATTTTTACCCCTACCACTTTTTTTGATTCGGCCTTGAATTTTAGATAATCGCAAAAAACCATAATTTTTCCACGACGTGCCCTATGCCAAAAAAATAAAGATCCGAAGGTCATACAAAAATATTTTGTTAACAAAAAAGATGCCCCTATTTATTTTAAACCAAACAAAGGAAAAATCATCAAGATTCATCACTGGAGTCCCGAGATATTCAAGTTTATGTGAACTAAAAAAATTATGGTTTTTTGCAATTTTCTAGAAATCAAGGCCGAAACAAATTTTTGAAACAAATTTCATTGTGAAAAACAATACTAAAAATTGATTTTTACAACTTTTTTAGCTGGTCCAATAACGAAAATTTAAAAAATGTGTTTCGTCAACTGGTATAAATTATATACGCTCTGAAAATTTCATTGAAATTGGTTAATTGGTTTACGAATTATGAACGATCAAAATTGGTAAAACTTTGCCACTTTATAGTACACTACAAATTCCCACTTTTGATCGTTTATAACTCGTAAACCAATTAACCAATTACAATGACATTTTCAGAGCGTATATAATTTATACCAGTTGACCCGACACATCTTTTGAATTTTCGTTATTGGCCCAGCTGGAAAAGTTGTAAAAATCAATTTTTACTATTGTTTTTCACAATTCCGTCCAAATGCATTTTTTCAACATATTTTTCACACATCAAACTAATTCTTCTAGCCTTACAAAGAAATTGAAGTTGTTTAGTCCATTCATATAAAAGTTATTCTGATTTAAAGTGTGTGGAATCAGTTATGCTCCTTACTGAATATGTGCCGACGTATAAAATATTCTCTTTAAAAAGGATTGCGAATTTGTTCAGAAAAAATGTTGAAAGATCGCTATCCTCGTACACGAGTTCCTCAAGTTTGTAAAAATGTTCAAGGACGTTTTCCGAGAGTGTTCATCTCCGAGCGTGTCGGTTCTGACGTCACTTTAGCACCGTCTTAATTAATTGAAATCGCCCACGGACGTGGACGTCCTCCGAAAAGCATCGTGTCGCTCGAAAAAATAATTTTCACCGCGTAGATCCGGCGATGGATCCTCGATCCATTGAGACCGGTCCAGAAAAGTCCGACAGATATTTCATGATAGGCTCTGCCAGTGGCCGTCAGTAACATGATCACGGTCCGACATAATTAAAGTCCTCCATCATCGCTATCTCCGTCATCGAGGAGTGCCTTTTGGTTTCCGTAAATTTTCTCTCTCCCTCTCCTCGCCGCCTCCACCGAAACGATTCTTTATTTTCGCAGTGAAAATCACCGATTCGGCTCGTTCTCTCCCGGAACGGAGTTATACAAATGAATTCATCGTAATTACACGGCTGGAATTTTATGTTCGATATTAACATATTTATGCGGTGCTCCATTCACGCCGGGGCCGGGGTCCGAGGCAATTACGAATGCATATTTATTGTTACAATAATAGTCGTACCGTTAACCCGGGGAAAACGGGCATTATAATTTAATCCTTCGTTATAACTGCACCGTGAATAATGGCCGACATCACAATGAGCCATAAAATACATCGGAACCATACGCCGGGGAATTGTCCGATACATTGTTACAAGCCGCTTAAAACCGTAACCCGTCGCCACGGGACCCAGGGGTGCACAACTGAAGTTTCCGTCGCCGTTTAATCTCGATCGTAATTGAATTTATGGGCTAACGCGGGGCCCGGACTTTCGGACCGATCCGATCGATATCGATCGCTGGCATACGTTTACGCGATTCTTTCCACAAAGATCTTCCAACCGTGCTCGAACGGACCCCTTGATATATGCATGCGTTAGTTCGAAGCAAATTCTTATTATCACAGGACCATTAACTATTGGACACGCGACTGAAACTGTCAGTTTGTTATTTGTCAGCCTTTGTTGCTGTTCGGCCGAAGAACTTTATTTCACAATCGCTGCGTTCCCTTTCGTTATATACATATTTCTGATTGCGCGCGGTTAGGCATGTTCGTACGCAAGTAGAGCATGCTCGTTTCTAAAATTAACCGTTTTCTCTAGCGTGCTTAGTCCTCGAGTAAATGTTTCACAATTTTTTTACAATTTGTCGGATTCATTAAAATTTTTAGTCTGGTTCAGGAGAAATTCAGGGGTGAAATTTAAGGGTTATGGGGGATCTATACCCTCAGATTTTGGGGTATTTATCAATGTTATCAACCTCTGTGCAGAAAAAAAGTTTGGTAACATTGATAAACACGCAACTGCATAATGAACACGAGATGGAGTTGCTTGCTACTTCCATATTCTATTCAACTCGTCGCGAATGCCGTTATACAGGGCAGGTCGCACTAATATTATTGCCACCGATGAGAATATGTACCTCGTCTGTGTCAGTTTTGCTATGATTCCAAATTGCCAGCAGTGCAGCAGTGAAATGTTGCACAATATCGCAGCACTGATTGACAGTCCTCCAGACTAGGCGCCATCTCGTCTAAACTAACCGAAATAAAATTGGCTCTAGATTGGCTCTACATCAGAGATAACCTCTGTCTTCATGAACGTAATATGGGGAAATCTATGCTAATGTGAATGAAATCACGCGCATCGATGTTTTGTCCTTATACTAGCATATTTTGAGCTACACAATAGTTCATTTGATAGAGGAAGGTTCATCACGGCGCGCTCTGCTCATCATATCAGTCAAAAAAATCTCTTTGAGACAGGAAAATACATTGAAATCTGCGGTTATTTTTCTAGATTTTTTCTCTACTTTGGGCACTCATATTATTAGATATAAACATAATCTCGTTAAATCAATAGCAGAGCGCGCCGGATTTAACCTTCCTCTATAAAATGAGTCCTCGCCCAGTCCAAAATCCGCTCAAATAAGGACAAAAAATCGCCGCGCGTAAACCCATGTTTCGACCCAAAATCTAGTAAGATTCTAGTTACTTCAGTAGGGTATAGATCCCCCTTAATAAATTAATTTGATGTACTCTCTTGAGTATAAACAACGTATAAACAACTATACTAGAAATTGATGGTGATCTTTGATGATGTGTCGCGTAGACATATTATTGTATTAAAGTTGGCATTATGATAGTAATAAAATTTAAATAGATTAGAGATGGGAATGCGCCCGTCGATTGAATAACGCGGCAAGTTCAATTAATAGAAAGACAAAGAACGATCGTTGTTATCAAAATAAAGGAGTTGCGTGGTCAATGTTCTCGTAATGTGGAAAGATGTCATATGTAATTTGTGTTTGATCAAAATATATTATATACATTAAATACTGTATATTTATTAAACGTTTAACAACGTAGAGCTGAATATCCACAACAATCTTTCAGTTTAATAATTAGTGAAATAAATTTGTTTGAGACCCGAAATAAAATTTGCATTTTCAGTCTTATCACTGCATCTTATCGCGCAATTAGCCTGCAACTAGCTGAACCCTTCCGATCCACATGTGGCATTGCGCAGCGATATTTACCAAATCAATTTCCTTTGATTCGAGTCCGGTCGATCAAGCCGATAGCCAATACGTGACGGAATTCAAAATAACAAGCCGATCCGAATCGGTCTTTATCTCGAATGAATTGCGCGCAACGCAAAGGCTTCCCCATGTAAACTTTCGGCTAGCGCTCGTTAGTAAATACGATTAGAGCCGAGGGAGAACGGTGAAACAGGCCGGCCCCGACGGAACAACTTGTGTACACGAGAACCTGATTACTTAAACGATCAAGTGACTGACTGCTTGATCGGTACTTACCACTGTTTAAAAGGTAGATTACACGGCTGATTAGAGGCGTTCGCTGTCTTCGTTCGTTTCGTGCTCGATCGCGACAGCCGCTCTATCTTCGATCTCGATGATCGATCGCGATGCTATAACAAAGAACGAATCTGGCGACTCTGTGTTTTTGACCTAAAAAAAAGCAAAAGAAAACGAATTATCTCCGTCGAGTTTGTGGGGAACGATTCTACAGATCGATCAATTTCTTATCGACTGTTCCGTGGATTTAGCTGATACCGAAATAGTTTGAAATTCTTGGAAAAAACATAAAACTTCATAAGCCAACCTCGCACGAATTATAATAATAATAATAATAATTGTATTTTGCGTCTTTGATCGATTTATTAATATAATTTATTTAAATAAGAAATTATTCTCGATCGTACATTTTTAAATAAATTTGGGGTTATGTAATTTTTCTGTAACTTTATATAATTGATCGAGCCGGTGCGCCGCGAACATAACCTCAAATTTATATAATTTATTTAGTTGGAGCCAAGCGCGAAAAGGGGCTGCAACGTCAAAGTAAATTCTGTCCTTTTTCTAAAATACAACTGATCATTTCAATTAATATACAATGTTTAAAAGCCTGTTCAATTGGTTGCAAATACTGCAATATTTAGAAAAACTGTTTAGAAGACAGTCAACCCTGCGATTATTTCAAACACATACAGAAACGTCTAAACCAGATAGAATTTATAATCGAAACAAGAAGAATAAGAAAGCAGTGTACGGCTATTTTTCCGAGACGGTTTTCGAGACGACGAAGAGGATAGTTTTTCCGAGCGTCCAACAAATCACAACCGGGGTTTATAGTTGCCAGTGGAGTATGCGCGATGTAGGCGGACGATTATTTATCTTGTCGTTCCTGTAATTACTTCGTGGTGGCTACGGGGCGAGCTTCTAAAGCAAGTCACTGTGAATCACGCCGGTTTCTTCCTCGTAGAGTGTCCGGGATCGACGAGAGCGGGAAAGGGGAACGGCGAATCGCGAGTTCGAATGTCATATCTGAACCAGACCCACGTCCACTAAATCAATCAGCCGTCTCAGCTCTCGGCCATGCTAATTAACGCTAATTGACCGTTGGCCGTGGCTAGTCTCGCCGCCTGCCGCTGCCGTCTCGCGTTATTCTCACTTCCTGTTGCCGCAACCCCGTAAACGCTTGGCTAACGTCGAAATTACATCTTCGAGCCAAAAAATCGAAATTTTCTTTTCGGGAAAGGACGTCTTAATCGCTGTAACTGTACAGGAAATGTTACGGCCAGCGGTTAGAATGATTACGGGGTGAGAATTCATTTTACTGTGAAAAATTGATTCTCAAGATAAAAACAACCCTTGTTTCTGTTGGTTTTTTCCTTGATTTTATAAAGGTCTGCTTATATATAGAAAAATGATCTTTTCTTTCGTAAGAACATTAAATTCGCGGCGATTTCTTCGTCTACGACTACCAGTCGAATTGTAAGTGTGTCATTCGACAAGTAAAGACCTGCCTAATAATATAGATAAACAGCTAATAATATATATAAAAGTGAAATATTATTTGTGCGTGTTTATGTGAAATGCCCTAAACCAATAGTTTCAACGAAGTGGAGGATTTTTTGATCATTGTGTGGAATAACGTTCAGATAGCCTGCAAAACTGTAGTAACGCCAATTACTTTTTAACCCTAAAAATAAATTTTCTGCCCTCGAAGAATACTGTTATTACAAAACGTCGAGAAATATTCAATGTGTTGTATGGCCTGTCCTTTAACGTTCTGTCGCGCGAATCATCGACTCGAGTCACTACCACTTGTTGCGCTACCCCCAAACCAGGAACTACAATAATTTCAATACATACCTAAAAATTAAAATCCCTAATCTAACCATCTGTTTCAGATATACAAATTTTCAAGAAAAACTCTTGCTTTATTCGTTTTAACAATGGTGAATCGTTTTAACGTCTGCAGTAGCAAAAATGCGAAAACCACCCCTTCTTATAAAATAAAGAACGATGATAATTTCCAACATATAATAGCGACAAATTAAGTGCCTCCAACTGAGATGTACTTGCTACATTAACTACACATTAGGATAAGGTTATCATTGTAATATTATGTATACAGGGTGTCCCGAAATTCGTGAACTTCCCGAAAGGGGATGGTTCCTGAGAGCATTTCAAGAGACATTTTCCTTTGCAAAAATGTCATCCGCGGCTTTGTTTAGGAGTTATTAACGAAAATAGCGGACCAATCAGAGCGCCACCTAGACGCGAGTTGGCACAGTCAGCCTGGCGCGCCACCTGTCGATTGGCCGAACATAACCCCAAATTCATTCCTGAGACCATTTGAAGCGACATTTTCCTTTGCAGAAATGTCATCCGCAGCCTTGTTTAGGAGTTATTAACGAAAAACACGGACCAATCAGAGCGCCACCTAGACGCGAGTTGGCACAGTCAGCCTGGCGCGCCACCTGTCGATTGGCCGAACATAACCCCAAATTCATTCCTGAGACCATTTGAAGCGACATTTTCCTTTGCAAAAATGTCATCCGCAGCCTTGTTTAGGAGTTATTAACGAAAAACACGGACCAATCAGAGCGCCACCTAGACGCGAGTTGGCACAGTCAGCCTGGCGCGCCACCTGTCGATTGGCCGACTGTGGCAACTCGTATCTAGGTCGCGCTCTGATTGGTCCGTGTTTTTCGTTAATAACTCCCAAACAAGGCCGCGGATAACATTTTCGCAAAGGAAAATGTCGCTTCAAATGGTCTCAGGAATCAATTTGGGGTTATGTTCGCGGCGCAACGGTTCGATCAAATTATACACTAAATAGCAATTTTGTAGACATTTTTCAAACGTTCGATTCGGATTTGAATCATTACGTCCTGAGACACGTTTGCTATAGATTGTTTTCTATAAGAGAAAAAGAAGAAAGATGGTGGTGTGTTTCGTCCTAGACCCGCTAGAGGACTCATCAGTAAGGGATCAGAAGGGACGTTAATATACTAATTGATGACATTTTAGTAACTTGCGACAAAGTCGTTCGACGATTTGTCCATCTTGTGAACGATGTCCAATTTGTGTAATTTATCGCCAATTATGATAAATGAGAAATTATTCTCGATCGTACATATTTAAATCAATTTGGGGTTATGTTCGCGGCTCAGGAATCTCCCATTTCCGGGATGTTCAGGAATTTTTAGACACCCTGTATAATACAGACTGCAGAATAACTTCTTAGTGGAGGTTACAACTGTACAATAAAAATAAAATTCTACTAGCGCTGCAAGTAATTTTAAAATTGAACCAATAGGAGAATACAAAGTTTGTAGATTAGATCTAACGAATATATTTCGTGTGTTATGAAAGGTTGTGTCCGCGCGAGCAGTAAAAATAAAAATGTGCCGAAGACGGTGAGATAAGCGAGTACAAGTTTGCACAATTTCCGACCGCGCAGCTTATGGTTCCAGATAAATCTGACAATGTGAGCAATGCTATTACTCATCGCAACGAAACAGCGAGACGCGGGGGCCGTATAAATAGCAGTGTCTAGATTCGGACATTGAGCGATGCCACATTCCGAATTTATGATCTGATCAATGGCATCTCTCTCGTGCAAGGTCAAAGCCTGGTTCTCTGCAGGCTTTCGATTTCGTTCAACGCCTTCGCCTCGGAAACAAAGGTCAGTTCTGCTATATTTCCGAAGTTTACTTCTGCAGAAGTCGGTTTTAGAATGGCGCGTTTCCCTACTCGAAAACAATCGGCTTCGCGTGCCGTCATCTATCAGCGAAAGTATATTTTAAGATCTCCGCCTCTTGTTCGCGAGAGATATACGTTTTGCACTCGATATTCACTCATTTTCAAATCAAATTCAACCTAAATTAACTTTTAAGATACTCAACATTTTATTTATTGCAAAGATGTACTGAAAGAAAGAAGACCGAGTATAATTATAAGTAGACTGCGGATTTTATGCATTTATGACAAAAATGGACACGTGCAATTCAAAGCAGTGGACATGTTATGAATATTTACGGACATCAACGTATTAGTTTCAGCTTAATAGGATAATTAACAGAAGAAAACAATTTTTAATCCGCTCCTGTGTCCTGCAATCCGCAGTATAATTATAAGATATTATGACAAACAATATCTTTATATAGAAATTGTATTGTATAATGATTGATTTAAGTATTAGATAATCCAATTGAAGTAATCAAAGCAATTAAAGTATTAGATAATCCGCAATAACATATACAGTGAGTGTACAAAGTATTCGTACACCTTTTAAAAACTAATAACCTTTTTATAATTGTACCAAACGACCTGACTTTTTATAATCAATTAGAAGTATTGTTTTACGAAATGATATGCAAAAAGGATTTTCCAAAAATTATAATTTACAAAGTTACATGCAAAGATGAAGAAGGTATTTTTTAAAACTTTTTTATTTGGGCTCTTAAAGAAAACTTAAAATATATGTTTTGTAGATCTATGTTAGTTATACACGTAAAACAATACTTCTAATTGAGTACAAAAAATCAGGTCGTTTGGTACAATTATAAAAAAGTTATTAGTTTTTAAAGAGTATAAGAATACTTTATGCACTCACCGTATATACAGGGTGGGGCAATAACTATTAGCACCTCAGATATCTTCGAAACTATAAGTTTCACAGAAATATTTGCTAAAATAAAATTGCACAGTACGAAGGGGACCATCCGGTGGCGATAATAGTTTTTTTGCAGGTGGACGTACTTCGGACATTTGAAGGTCACCTTCATTTTTTTAAATGGAATGAGATATTTTTTAATGCATCAATCGATGCAGCGGGACATTCGTTATAAAAAAGTACTAACCTATGTATGTCGAAAAGTTAGTAGTTCAGGAGATATTTCAATTTAAATAACTCTAAAACACCATTACTGTCGTACTAAGACGTTACACTAGTAAATAAACGCTAATGGCTTAGTACGACAGTAATGGTGTTTTAGAGTTATTTAAATTGAAATATCTCCTGAACTACTAACTTTTCGACATACATAGGTTAGTACTTTTTTATAACGAATGTCCCGCTGCATCGATTGATGCATTAAAAAATATCTCATTCCATTTAAAAAAATGAAGGTGACCTTCAAATGTCCGAAGTACGTCCACCTGCAAAAAAACTATTATCGCCACCGGATGGCCCCTTTCGTACTGTGCAATTTTGTTTCAGCAAATATTTCTGTGAAACTTGTAGTTTCGAAGAGTAGTTACACCCTGTATATTCTCAAACCTATTAAATTAAACAGCTAAATCCTTCTTCCAAAACTTACTGTGTTCTTATTTGATATTAAACATGGCCGGGTGCTTCTTTGTTTCGCACAGTACTGTACATCAAACACATATTTAGAAGTAATTACGGATTCATTAACTTCGAGAGTGAGAAGTTAAACAAAAGAAACATTAGAAGCGACATTCTTTCCGGAACTCGTTTCCCAGACATTTTTTCTTCGACTAGCTGTACTCCCACTGACATCAGTTTATGAACGATAAAGAAAGGAAAATATCTTCGGTGTCCCGGTTTTTATGTTATCCGCGACGAGTTGGCCCTATAAACCGAGATTTACCGTGGCATTTACGAGAAATATTGTTGCAAAACTTCCTAGTCCCCATCTCTTTTTCTAGACGTTGATGCTATCATTCTTCCATTTTGTCTCGTAACACATTACACTGCAATGGAGGCGGTATTTTCAGTAAAGGATATCATATTGTACATTGTAGCAACAATGTGTATTTAACGTTCAGTCGGCCGTAACTACCGTCTTGTAAAATATTGAGTTTCGCATTTAATATTTAATATATATGCGTGTAAAAATCTCGATGTATGCGCACCGTTTTTTCATAGATAATGGAGTAATACGATTCGATACGGTAACACGACAGAGCGCGCGCTACTTGCTTGTATTTATGCATCAATTAAATCGTCGCTGTACACGCGTGTAATTGCTCGTCGAAATTTTATCATTCTGATTTGTGGCGCGATTATCCTGTTAGGTTACCGATGTAAACGGCGGACTTTTTCCGTGCTAATCCGCGGTACATGATTAAATAACCAGTCAACGCGAGGCCGGTCGATATATCAACAGGTTAAACTGTTACTTTCACTGGAATATTGATTTTCTCCGCGTAGCGAGGCCCCGCGTATAAATGCCATCGCGGGTAATTTGCAACCCTGCTCTGTGATTTCTGCGCTCTCCACGCCTGCTGATAAATACGGCCTGACACGATCCGCAGAAAATTATTAACAAGTCCGCGAGACTCCCACAGTGTAAACTTCCTCCCTCTTTCGATCCTGTTATGTTATTTGTTGTTACTTCACTGCGGATGTTTATGCATTTACAGAAGAATTGAGTGGATGAAATTCAACATTGTTGGAAGATTTTGTAAATCAAAATACAGATGTGTTTATCGAGTATTGAGTCTTATACGTATTTTCTTCGCCGTAATCACGCTGTTCACGTGTGTCGAAATAAATGTATAATTTACTCTAAACCAACAAATTCTTAAACTATATGTGGCCAACCAAAATGTATAGATTATTTAAAACCTTGTGTATTTAAAATATTTGCACAACTTCTCATTTTAAGTATGTTAGCGAGCAAAGAATGGACTTTCAGAGGAATCTGGAAATAGTTTTAGAGGAACATTGACAAATTGTTGCAAGAAATTCAGTAAACGGTACCCGGCTGGCTACACAAGGGATAATGGGTGAAATTAATTTGCAAATGGTTGAGTTTGACTTGCAAAAGGATGAACTTCGAGTGCGAAACCTATAGAGCCTTGCCATTCTCATAAGCTAGAACATTTGAACCTTAAAAATTTAAGATATGTTAGCGAGCAAAGAATAGACATTCAGAGGAATCTGGAAATATTTTTAGAGGAACATTGACAAATTGTTGCAAGAAATTCAATAAACGGTACCCGGCTGGCTACACAAGGGTTAATGGGTGAAATTAATTTGCAAATGGTTGAGTTTGACTTGCAAAAGGATGAACTTCGAGTGCGAAACCTATAGAGCCTTGCCATTCTCATAAGCTAGAACATTTGAACCTTAAAAATTTAAGATATGTTAGCGAGCAAAGAATAGACATTCAGAGGAATCTGGAAATATTTTTAGAGGAACATTGACAAATTGTTGCAAGAAATTCAATAAACGGTACCCGGCTGGCTACACAAGGGTTAATGGGTGAAATTAATTTGCAAATGGTTGAGTTTGACTTGCAAAAGGATGAACTTCGAGTGCGAAACCTATAGAGCCCCGCCATTCTCATAAGCTGGAACATTTGAACCTTAGAAATTTAAGATATGTTAGCGAGCAAAGAATGGACATTCAGAGGAATCTGGAAATAGTTTTAGAGGAACATTGACAAATTGTTGCAAGAAATTCAGTAAACGGTACCCGGCTGGCTACACAAGGGTTAATGGGTGAAATTAATTTGCAAATGGTTGAGTTTGACTTGCAAAAGGATGAACTTCGAGTGCGAAACCTATAGAGCCCCGCCATTCTCATAAGCTGGAACATTTGAACCTTAGAAATTTAAGATATGTTAGCGAGCAAAGAATGGACATTCAGAGGAATCTGGAAATATTTTTAGAGGAACATTGACAAATTGTTGCAAGAAATTCAGTAAACGGTACCCGGCTGGCTACACAAGGGTTAATGGGTGAAATTAATTTGCAAATGGTTGAGTTTGTCTTGCAAAAGGATGAATTTCGAGTGCGAAACCTACAGAGCCTCGCCATTCTCATAAGCTAGAACATTTGAACCTTAGAAATTTAAAATATGTTAGCGAGCAAAGAATGGACTTTCAGAGGAATCTGGAAATAGTTTTAGAGGAACATTGACAAATTGTTGCAAGAAATTCAGTAAACGGTACCCGGTTGGCTACACAAGGGTTAATGGGTGAAATTAATTTGCAAATGGTTGAGTTTGACTTGCAAAAGGATGAACTTCGAGTGCGAAACCTATAGAGCCCCGCCATTCTCATAAGCTGGAACATTTGAACCTTAGAAATTTAAGATATGTTAGCGAGCAAAGAATAGACATTCAGAGGAATCTGGAAATATTTTTAGAGGAACATTGACAAATTGTTGCAAGAAATTCAATAAACGGTACCCGGCTGGCTACACAAGGGTTAATGGGTGAAATTAATTTGCAAATGGTTGAGTTTGACTTGCAAAAGGATGAACTTCGAGTGCGAAACCTATAGAGCCTTGCCATTCTCATAAGCTAGAACATTTGAACCTTAAAAATTTAAGATATGTTAGCGAGCAAAGAATAGACATTCAGAGGAATCTGGAAATATTTTTAGAGGAACATTGACAAATTGTTGCAAGAAATTCAATAAACGGTACCCGGCTGGCTACACAAGGGTTAATGGGTGAAATTAATTTGCAAATGGTTGAGTTTGACTTGCAAAAGGATGAACTTCGAGTGCGAAACCTATAGAGCCCCGCCATTCTCATAAGCTGGAACATTTGAACCTTAGAAATTTAAGATATGTTAGCGAGCAAAGAATGGACATTCAGAGGAATCTGGAAATAGTTTTAGAGGAACATTGACAAATTGTTGCAAGAAATTCAGTAAACGGTACCCGGCTGGCTACACAAGGGTTAATGGGTGAAATTAATTTGCAAATGGTTGAGTTTGACTTGCAAAAGGATGAACTTCGAGTGCGAAACCTATAGAGCCCCGCCATTCTCATAAGCTGGAACATTTGAACCTTAGAAATTTAAGATATGTTAGCGAGCAAAGAATGGACATTCAGAGGAATCTGGAAATATTTTTAGAGGAACATTGACAAATTGTTGCAAGAAATTCAGTAAACGGTACCCGGCTGGCTACACAAGGGTTAATGGGTGAAATTAATTTGCAAATGGTTGAGTTTGTCTTGCAAAAGGATGAATTTCGAGTGCGAAACCTACAGAGCCTCGCCATTCTCATAAGCTAGAACATTTGAACCTTAGAAATTTAAAATATGTTAGCGAGCAAAGAATGGACTTTCAGAGGAATCTGGAAATAGTTTTAGAGGAACATTGACAAATTGTTGCAAGAAATTCAGTAAACGGTACCCGGTTGGCTACACAAGGGTTAATGGGTGAAATTAATTTGCAAATGGTTGAGTTTGACTTGCAAAAGGATGAACTTCGAGTGCGAAACCTATAGAGCCTTGCCATTCTCATAAGCTAGAACATTTGAACCTTAAAAATTTAAGATATGTTAGCGAGCAAAGAATAGACATTCAGAGGAATCTGGAAATATTTTTAGAGGAACATTGACAAATTGTTGCAAGAAATTCAATAAACGGTACCCGGCTGGCTACACAAGGGTTAATGGGTGAAATTAATTTGCAAATGGTTGAGTTTGACTTGCAAAAGGATGAACTTCGAGTGCGAAACCTATAGAGCCCCGCCATTCTCATAAGCTGGAACATTTGAACCTTAGAAATTTAAGATATGTTAGCGAGCAAAGAATGGACATTCAGAGGAATCTGGAAATAGTTTTAGAGGAACATTGACAAATTGTTGCAAGAAATTCAGTAAACGGTACCCGGCTGGCTACACAAGGGTTAATGGGTGAAATTAATTTGCAAATGGTTGAGTTTGACTTGCAAAAGGATGAACTTCGAGTGCGAAACCTATAGAGCCCCGCCATTCTCATAAGCTGGAACATTTGAACCTTAGAAATTTAAGATATGTTAGCGAGCAAAGAATGGACATTCAGAGGAATCTGGAAATAGTTTTAGAGGAACATTGACAAATTGTTGCAAGAAATTCAGTAAACGGTACCCGGCTGGCTACACAAGGGTTAATGGGTGAAATTAATTTGCAAATGGTTGAGTTTGACTTGCAAAAGGATGAACTTCGAGTGCGAAACCTATAGAGCCCCGCCATTCTCATAAGCTGGAACATTTGAACCTTAGAAATTTAAGATATGTTAGCGAGCAAAGAATGGACATTCAGAGGAATCTGGAAATAGTTTTAGAGGAACATTGACAAATTGTTGCAAGAAATTCAGTAAACGGTACCCGGCTGGCTACACAAGGGTTAATGGGTGAAATTAATTTGCAAATGGTTGAGTTTGACTTGCAAAAGGATGAACTTCGAGTGCGAAACCTATAGAGCCCCGCCATTCTCATAAGCTGGAACATTTGAACCTTAGAAATTTAAGATATGTTAGCGAGCAAAGAATGGACATTCAGAGGAATCTGGAAATAGTTTTAGAGGAACATTGACAAATTGTTGCAAGAAATTCAGTAAACGGTACCCGGCTGGCTACACAAGGGTTAATGGGTGAAATTAATTTGCAAATGGTTGAGTTTGTCTTGCAAAAGGATGAATTTCGAGTGCGAAACCTACAGAGCCTCGCCATTCTCATAAGCTAGAACATTTGAACCTTAGAAATTTAAAATATGTTAGCGAGCAAAGAATGGACTTTCAGAGGAATCTGGAAATAGTTTTAGAGGAACATTGACAAATTGTTGCAAGAAATTCAGTAAACGGTACCCGGTTGGCTACACAAGGGTTAATGGGTGAAATTAATTTGCAAATGGTTGAGTTTGACTTGCAAAAGGATGAACTTCGAGTGCGAAACCTATAGAGCCTTGCCATTCTCATAAGCTAGAACATTTGAACCTTAAAAATTTAAGATATGTTAGCGAGCAAAGAATAGACATTCAGAGGAATCTGGAAATATTTTTAGAGGAACATTGACAAATTGTTGCAAGAAATTCAATAAACGGTACCCGGCTGGCTACACAAGGGTTAATGGGTGAAATTAATTTGCAAATGGTTGAGTTTGACTTGCAAAAGGATGAACTTCGAGTGCGAAACCTATAGAGCCCCGCCATTCTCATAAGCTGGAACATTTGAACCTTAGAAATTTAAGATATGTTAGCGAGCAAAGAATGGACATTCAGAGGAATCTGGAAATAGTTTTAGAGGAACATTGACAAATTGTTGCAAGAAATTCAGTAAACGGTACCCGGCTGGCTACACAAGGGTTAATGGGTGAAATTAATTTGCAAATGGTTGAGTTTGACTTGCAAAAGGATGAACTTCGAGTGCGAAACCTATAGAGCCCCGCCATTCTCATAAGCTAGAACATTTGAACCTTAAAAATTTAAGATATGTTAGCGAGCAAAGAATAGACATTCAGAGGAATCTGGAAATATTTTTAGAGGAACATTGACAAATTGTTGCAAGAAATTCAATAAACGGTACCCGGCTGGCTACACAAGGGTTAATGGGTGAAATTAATTTGCAAATGGTTGAGTTTGACTTGCAAAAGGATGAACTTCGAGTGCGAAACCTATAGAGCCCCGCCATTCTCATAAGCTGGAACATTTGAACCTTAGAAATTTAAGATATGTTAGCGAGCAAAGAATGGACATTCAGAGGAATCTGGAAATAGTTTTAGAGGAACATTGACAAATTGTTGCAAGAAATTCAGTAAACGGTACCCGGCTGGCTACACAAGGGTTAATGGGTGAAATTAATTTGCAAATGGTTGAGTTTGACTTGCAAAAGGATGAACTTCGAGTGCGAAACCTATAGAGCCCCGCCATTCTCATAAGCTGGAACATTTGAACCTTAGAAATTTAAGATATGTTAGCGAGCAAAGAATGGACATTCAGAGGAATCTGGAAATATTTTTAGAGGAACATTGACAAATTGTTGCAAGAAATTCAGTAAACGGTACCCGGCTGGCTACACAAGGGTTAATGGGTGAAATTAATTTGCAAATGGTTGAGTTTGACTTGCAAAAGGATGAACTTCGAGTGCGAAACCTATAGAGCCCCGCCATTCTCATAAGCTGGAACATTTGAACCTTAGAAATTTAAGATATGTTAGCGAGCAAAGAATGGACATTCAGAGGAATCTGGAAATAGTTTTAGAGGAACATTGACAAATTGTTGCAAGAAATTCAGTAAACGGTACCCGGTTGGCTACACAAGGGTTAATGGGTGAAATTAATTTGCAAATGCTTGAGTTTGACTTGCAAAAGGATGAACTTCGAGTGCGAAACCTATAGAGTCTCGCCATTCTCATAAGTTAGGACATTTGAACCGTTTTTAGTGCTCGGTAGGTTTACCTCGATTAATAATTGTAACTTGTATCTCAATCTCGTTGTACACGGGAGTCCACTTTGAAAAATATTGAAAAGGTTAGACAATGGGAGAGGGACCGTGTACAGAGCTGACAAAATAAAATGGTCGGCGTCGGCAGGCAAAGGCGGCGCGGCGCGTCGACAAAAGAAGAAACTTACCTGGTCACGAAAAGAAGGAGGGGGGAAAAGCGATGTCGGACAGCGTGGGAGGGTGATATAATTCTCTGATTTAGAGGCACGTGACACCGTCGTCACGTGTCGGTGGACCGTCGAAGCGACGATTAAAAGCTCGTTAGGTCGGACGCGCACCAGGCATTCCTCGTTGGGGCCCGAACCGCGCCGCGAGAGAGATTTAAGGGCCCGTCCTCGCAGGGTAGGTCCCCGGTATCCTCTCTCGACGTGGCGGAGGCCCACGAGATAGGATCAGGCCCAGCTACATCCTACAGGATCGTGGCGAGCCCGGCCCGAGAGGCTACGGTATCTAATCTGGCCACTTTCGGAGCCGCGGGTAGCCGTGTTTTGCCCGGGGATCGTGTTAAGGGGATTTACATTCATTTCGATCCTAATAACCCGATCCCTCGATATGGAACGATTTGGAACACGATATCCGTCCTCTCCGTGTACGTATGCCCGCCCCCCGACCACGACTTTCTTTTCTGTCACGCTGCCTCCGCTCTCTCGCCCGTTTCTTCGTTTCCTTCTCTAATCCTTTCTGCCCGCCCTCCTCCCCCCTCCCTCCTCTAAATGACTGCGACGCGACCGAATCTTAACCCTTCGCACTCGGAGCTATTCTAATTTGGAAACCGAATTTTTCTTCCGGCCTGAAGTATTTCCATTTCATACAATTTTCCGAATTTTATCGATATAAAACTGATTTAACACCTCGCACAGTACTTTCGGTAGTTTATTCAAATATTAAATAGGTTCAGTAATTTATCGAATACAAATTTAATAATGCAACAAATATTTTGCATAACGGTAGAAGAATAAAAAGTCACGAAAATATCAGCTTCTTTTGCGATTTTCTTTTTTTTCCACGGAAACTGTTCGTATCATCGAAGCAAAAGTTTTTGGCACACGAGCAGGCAACTTCGAACTATAAGAAAAAATTTTTTAATTTCCATTTTGTATGAATTCCGGTGGCGACGAAAGAGAGGACAAAGTTTAAAGACAATTAAAATTTCTAAATATGTTATTACTTGAACTATTTCTTTGAACACTATTTATAATCACAGCAACCGCACGTTTTCTTCATTTCGGATCTTACTGATGTTCGTAATTCCTGCCAATATCCTGTACGATCGAAGAGGGTCGTGACCGAACTGATTCGCCGCGTTCCATTTCGAATACCTCCGCGTTCGAGGATTCTAGGTGGCACAGACCTTTTGAACCCGTTACCGCTACATCTGTCAATACCCAGCCCGGCTTTCCTCTTCGAGAATGCGAAAAGTCACCTCTGCCTTTAATGGTGTTCTTGTGTCCGTTTGTTTCGAATTCGTTGCTTTCCTCCGACCTCGTCCGTGTCTGTTTAAAATACGAGTGGTTGTTCCCGCGGAGCCTATTCTACTTCAGGATAATTTCACCGGACCCTGGCAACGGTGAAAGTCGTTTCGAGTGGATGCGCGTATAGTCGAGGAGCTAAGTAAATGACGGATGAACAGTCAATAATGACTGAACGTTCGAGCCGTTCCGAGGGTGCTTCACGTAATTGAATGGGTTTCTGCGGAAACTAATATGCGTATTAAAAGGAACATGCTGCTGTTCATACTTAAATAGCTGTGTTCGCTTTTTTCTTATAGGCAATCGCGAACGTCGAAGGAGTTAAAATCCGATAGAGCAGGGGTTTGAACCGGATAATGTTTTAAGTATACATTGAATATCAATTTGTCTAATAGAAAATTACGACTGGCAAAGAAAATCCAATCAGCGTATCCGCAAAACAGATTGTAGAGTAAGGGGTTGAAAGAAGTCGGTGCCGTTGGTAACTCTAGGAATTGGAAGGGTGTGCACGCGGCTTAAGCGTACGATAAATACCAATTGTCTTCTTCTAGGAGATGTAGAACGACAAAGAAGATAATTGTAGCAATAAAAGATACCAACAAAAACATCCTGTAAACAGAAACCCAGTTGCTATGGCCGTAAAAAGTTGTGAGATCAAACAAAATACGGCCAAGTTCGTTAGCTTAGAAATATCTCTTGCAATACTGACAAAAGCGTTTGTAAAAATTACATGGAGGGCTAAATCATTCAAACTTGGTCGTTACTTTTTAAACCAACGGCCATAAAAGGTGTTTCAATAATTTAGCCCTCCATGTAACTCTTTAAAAATTAAATAGCGTTCTTTTAAACTAATTTTTACAAACGCTTTTGTCAGTATTGCAAGAGGTATTTCTAAGCTAACGAACTTGGCCGTATTTTGTTTGATCTCACAACTTTTTATGGCCACAGGAACTTGGCTCCTGTTTAAAGGATGTTTTTGTTGAAATTTCATCAATTATCAAGTAGGTATCAAAGAAAAAAAATCCTTTTCTAATCTGCAAGACAAAATCCAAATTGAATGTATCGAAGATTAACACTCGGTGCAGTTTCTTTTGTTTACGTTAGAGCAATTGTTTTTTTCATCAGTATTTGTTGCGACTTCGAAGCTAATAAAACGTATACTTATGTATGTTATGCTGCTATGATCTATCCTACGTACTTATTTCGTAATGTTTTTTTTCAATACAACCCCTTTAAGGTGTAAAATTTGAAGCTTTGATAATTATTCCTTTGAGTGTTTGTTATGGTAGACCTATGTACCAAATTTCAAGCTTGTAGGCCAATGGGAAGTACCCATAAAGTTTTGATGATCTGTCAGTCAGTCAGTCAGTGAGAAATTTAGCGATTTTTGAGGTCCTATATCTCGGAACTTACTAATGTTGGAAGATTACTGTTTCGTCAATATCGAGACATGATAGCATTTAACTAGTGTACGAAATTACATCTCTCCATCTGCCTCCAGTGCCGAGTTATAAGCCTCTAAAATCAGCTATGTTGTTTCGTTTAAAAGGAGGTAGTGCGAAATCTTGGCTGGTGCACTACCGTGCACCTAGTTAAAGTGACGTAAAATACGAATTTTCAATGACTGTGGTTATTGAAGCTTCGACACAGATTTTATACGATGTTTCGTTGCGATGTTCTATTGTTGGAGTACTTAAATCTTCTTGATGTCGAGCAATGTTTGAGCAACAAAGTGCCAGACTATAGCCCATAGAATTTAGAAGGAGGTAGTGCGAGAACTTGGCTGGTGCACTACCGTGAATTTAGATAAAGTGATCTAGAATACGAATTTTCAATGACTGTGGTTATTGAAGCTTCGACATAGATTGTATACGATGTTTCGTTGCGATGTTCTATTGTTGGAGTACTTTGATCTTCTTGATGTCGAGCAATGTTTGAGCAACAAAATGCCAGACTGTAGCCAATAAAATTTAGAAGGAGGTAGTGCGAGAACTTGGCTGGTGCACTACCGTGCACCTAGTTAAAGTGACGTGTAATACGAATTTTCAATGACTGTGGTTATTGAAGCTTCGACATAGATTTTATACGATGTTTCGTTGCGATGTTCTATTGTTGGAGTACTTTGATCTTCTTGATGTCGAGCAATGTTTGAGCAACAAAGTGCCAGACTATAGCCCATAGAATTTAGAAGGAGGTAGTGCGAGAACTTGGCTGGTGCACTACCGTGCATTTAGATAAAGTGATCTAGAATACGAATTTTCAATGACTGTGGTTACTGAAGCTTCGACACAGATTTTATACGATGTTTCGTTGCGATGTTCTATTGTTGGAGTACTTTGATCTTCTTGATGTCGAGCAATGTTTGAGCAACAAAATGCCAGACTATAGCCCATAGAATTTAGAAGGAGGTAGTGCGAAAACTTGGCTGGTGCACTACCGTGCATTTAGATTGTAAAATTAGAGGTTGGAGGGGGTTGTCGTTGGCGAGAAGTCGGCGAGTTGAGGGCTAAGAGGATCGAGCGGGTCCTCAATGAGAAATAAACAAATGAGAGGAGCTGTCGAGGAAGGAGGAAGCTGCGAGATTGAGTGCCGAGGCACTGGAAGCGACGAGGCGTGCTTTGATCGCGGCGGACGAGGCTTCATCACCCGTGGTCGCCTTCGTGGATCCTGTCCTGTCGACGACGGGCGTGATGTGCCCCGGGGCCAAAACAACACGCCCCTGTTTCTCTCCTTTTTCTCGAGGATATCCCCCGGTCGTCGGATCGCAAGTTTACCTCGCCTCGCCTCGCCTCGCCTTCCACCTTCTGCCGCGGTAATCCGTTCCCACAGACAAAAGGGCCTCGCGGCCCGTCGACTTCGATCTTCTTCCACCACCTCGACTCGCGTACCCGTGATCGTGTCCACCGCGCGCAGGTATGTAATAAGGATGTAACCCGAGCTCCTCGGGACACGGGCCCCGAGGACTACGATCCAGGTTCCACGACAGGTTCGAACGCTCCTACTCGATCGATCGCCGCGATCGATCCCGTTGCTTCTTGGAAAACCACGTCTCCCGAGACACCCATCTGAAAATTAGCTCCCAATACCTTCACGCTGACTCGCTCCTCTCGTGTTTCGCGATCTCGAATTTGTGCGCTCGGATCCGTGCTAATTAATCTCAGACATTCCCCACGCTCCACTTCCCTTTCCCTCCGTTCCTCAAGGATTAGGCCATTTTCTGCGTCCTCGCTGTTCCTCACTTTCTCGCCAACTTCTTCTTCTTTCTGGTGCCGGCAATCTTATCGCGAGCGTTAAACTATTTGGTACATTGCGAGGAAAATAGATCATTCTTACCCAAACTTGTTATCTGAAAATTCGGAAAATTTCTACAATTCCACCAGCATTCTATTAGGTCCATTGCTTCCCTTTGCTATTACCAGACAGCGGATCTTTATGGAAAATAGAAATTTTCCACCGGAATTGCGACAAACTGTAGTGACAAGCAAATGCATTTTCTTTCTCAATATATTTAACAGGTTGAAGATAATAGAACAAAACGTCACAAAACTTATCTCGTAAATGGTGAAAAATTGGCTTTCATTTTTTCCTTGAGAAAACGAAATAACTTTCCGAATGACTTAATAATTCGATCAGTATGTAACTGAAACAGAGTTTCTCCTAAAAAACTACTGCAGAGATATTACGAGCGGAAAAACTTAGCGCATTGACACTATTAAAGAAATAATTGTCCAGACAGCTAGCTCGGTGTCTACGTAAACAATTTTTGCAGAAAAATTGCCAGTCCGCCAGATATAAAACTTGTTAGGAAAAACAACTTCTCCAATGATTAATTTCTCGACAAACACATTGCCAATCCACTGAACAATCAATTATACAGAGACGATCGAATTCTAAGGCTTGTCTTCGATTATGCAACGAAGACACTGTTGCGTAAGCCGATCGGTACCGACTGAAACGAATCCGGAATCCATTAGGAATTATCTATGAATTATTTATTGGTCGAGAAAGGCTCGAACTTCACGCAACTCGACCGGATCTTCCGTGATTACGTGGTTCCTTGGACGTCACGGTGAAACATTCCCTCGGATCGATGGTATGCAACGATGTAACCCAACCCAGGATTGTCAAAGTGCAGGGGCCTGTCTATGGACGTCTATACAGCCCCGAAAATTCCTCGATCAAGATCGAAATTCCCATCGACGGCTTCCAGGAAGTGATGTCTACCCGTTCGAAATTTAATTCGTACGCCGCATCGACGAACGCTCGGAGCCACGGACCGCAAATTGCGACAGTGTCGACCGAGTATAATGTGTCGTGATTTATCGACCGATTTTATAACTCAATCACAAGCCCCGCCGAGTCTGTGACACATAGATCCGACTAGTTCTTGCTCTATGATTTATGGGAAACGGGATTATCTAACGGACACGACCCGTCGCGTCGGCTCGAGATCGTATGCCGTCAAAGAAACTTTATAATGGTTAGCACACTCGACAATGTTCAATGTTTGTTTTCCATAATTGTGTGCACGAATAATGATTACAAACGAGTTGCAACTATTGATTGGAATCGAGATTTTAAACGATGGGCGAAATTGATTTGCAGAAGGGTGAATTTGGAGTGCAAATACGGTAATTCCAAATTTTTATGCCGGAACAAAAATGTCCCCTGTCGATTTCGTCCCCTAATGATTTTGTCGCGTTAGAAGCAACATTGCAGTATTCTTGAATTTTTATATTCCACTCATATTTCGCAACATTCATATTTCTTAGACTTTGTTAAGTCAGTTGCAGTCTCGTGCAAGGGGTTAATGTAACTCAGAAACTATGTTTTTAAATTATTTGCATAGGGTTGAAATTGATTTGCCGAAGGGTGAATTTGGAGTGCAAATACCGTAATTCCAAATTTTTATGCCGGAACAAAAATGTTCCCTATCGAATATAAATGATCCCTAATGATTTTGTCGCGTTAGAAGCAACTTTGCAGTATTCTTGAATTTTTATATTCCACTCACATTTCGCAACATTCATATTTGTTAGACTTTGTTAAGTCAGTTGCAGTCTCGTGCAAGGGGTTAATGTAACTCAGAAACCACGTTTTTAAATGATTTGTATGAGGTTGAAATTGATTTGCAAAAGGGAGAATTTCGAGTGCGAATTTTGTAGCATGAAGAATTGGAAAAATTGAATTTTGGTCGATTGTTTAACTAGCAAGGTGTCAACCCTTCAGTAAAATAGTTGTACGTTGAACTATGAAATTCCCGAGACTATAAGGAGATTCAGTGGGCCTGTGGTCAGCCAACCCTAATGCAGTTCTACTGTAGGCTTCAGCTGCCAAGGAGGAAGTAATGCAAAATTAGAAACGACGCACAGTGGTGCCGATTGCGAATCTAGCTGGACAAAAATCAGAAATCACATTTTCGCAGAAGAGCGCGAAACATGGGACTTCCTTATAATGAAACGGTTGGTAAGGGTCAATGATCATTTACTCGAAGAGGTGTTATAAAATGCTTCTAAAGCAGATAGAAAATGAGCTTTTGCGTGTGTCAAAAGCTTGTTTCAAGCGTTTCTTTACGAGCCTATTTTACTTTGTTGAATATGGATAATTCTAAGAAAGGTATGTACTTATATACTTCACAGAAAGACCAATAATATCTACGTAAATAATTGAGTTCTGTGTCATTATTTGTAAAGTATTACATTTTCTGTCTTAGCAAGTTGCTTTACCTTTAGGTAAAGTTACAAAAAAAGCTTCGCAATCCTTTGTCGTACTTTCACTCTCAAATCGTAGATTAAATATGGTAGAACCGTCGTACAAAAAATTATCACCGGTCTGTATCAACCTTCTTTATTTTTACATTTTAGTGGCGCCTGCTGAAATTTCTTGCGCGGAGCTATTTCATGTTTGGCGCAGTGAGGCGAACGTTGCTAAAAGAAGTGCTTGTGTATATAATTATGTAGTGCACTATTTTAATTTAAAAGACAGTAGTTTAAAATACAAAGGAGTGTATTAAAAAAGTCTGTGATAGATTTTGCGTAAATTTAAAGAACAGGTGGCAGAAAAGTTACTGTAGTGTAACTACATTTCTAAACAAAAATGAACAGTGGTTGGTCGGTAAAGTGCAGTTTCCAATTAAAAGTATACAAACAGTAGATGCAAAATCTTTTGGTAGAAGACGTCCAATGAATCAATTTGATGAATGTTCTGACAAGAGCAAGAAAAGAAGGATCGGTACATTTGTGAAGGATATTAGCAGCGAAGAACTAATATTTGCAGCTGAAACTACATATATAATACTTAAACAAGTACAAAATGATATTATATGTGATTTGAAAACGTTGCGGGGTCATTACACATCATAAATAATTTTGGGCAGCTAAATCAACGAAAAGAACATTTTGGATAATCTGGCAAGAAAATGTTTCCAACAGAAGTCAATGGATACTCAGTCATCTATAAATCCCAATAAAAAAATTTCACAAAACTTTTGTTTTTTTATTAAAAAGATATGATCATGTGGATTTTGTAAATGTCACTAAGTATTTTTTATTACATATTGTTGTAGTTGATGTCAAGACGAATCCAATGACCCACTTAACTACAGCTTTAAGTCTTAAAACAGTGCTAGAATAATTTTGTCCAGCTAGATTCGCGATCGGCAACACTGTGCGACGTTCTCAATCATCAAGTTCAATTCTCTTAATTGAAGAGCATAGTCGAAGACCGTTTAGAAGAATTGTTATGTTTTACTTCGGAGTTTGCAGCGAGGATCGATCGCGAGCGTTTCTGAATCGCGGCCTTCCATCGAATCCACTCGTTTGGTCGTTCAGCCGCGGCTGAAGGACCGCGGAGCAAATGAATGACTCGAAGTCATGAGAAGAGAACGAAGTCGACGGAATGGAGATGAAGAAGCGTGAGATAGGTCGTCCGGCCCCGGGAATCGCTCTTCACCGTTCGCTGGGACCATCTAGAGAGCTCGATAAACACTCGAGCAAGCTCGCGTGGTTCTTCTTTAAAACACGGGGCCCATTGTTGCCGTGTCATCTCCGGGCTCTTCGGGCCATTGTCCTCTAAACACGCGCATTACCAATCGTTCGGATCGATCGGCTCCCATTATCCGAACGATTCCCTGCCGAAATCGCGGGGAACACGGAACAAGCTAACGCCGCGCCGGACGGAGTCGGAGTTGTTCGAAGAGGAACATGAGGATAGTTCTGCTGGATTTGAAAGCCTTGGTCTTGCTGAACATTGTCCAAAGAGTTTAGTCTAAATACTAGCACAATTGCGGACGCGATAGGATGGAACTGGACTGCGGATGTTTGTACAAAATGAAAATGTTTTACATTCGTTGTGGAAAGCAGGAATAGAATAAAAATTGATTTCATCCCTTAGTGATAATTTTACTTGAAAAACGACATTAGAATATTCTCGAATTTGTTCAATCTCGTACTGTTATAACCAATTACTTCATAAATGCATAAAGGTGAGCCGTAAGCTGTGGACGTGGAGGCCATCGTTTACTTTTAACCAATTTTTTCGGCAATATGCACTGAAAGAGAGAAATTTGTGGATGCGTCCTTAGCAATCTCGATAATCGTAAACTAAAAAGTTCAGAACAGTGAGAAGGATTGATAAAAGATCTATCTAGCAAACAGTGAGAAGGATTGATAAAAAAATTGATAAAAATGACTAATCGCTACGTCCACACGAGAATCCCCGCGTCCGGGGGCCGGCTGTCCCTTCCGGAGGGCCGTGCGAAGCTGGTCGCCGAACATCTCACTGTCTGAGAATTCGAACATCCGGCGATGATCGAGCCGATTAATGCCGACGTGTCGCCAAGGTGTCGGGGAAGGGGGCGTTTCTACGAGGGGGGAAAAAGCGAGACTTCCTGGGTCCTGGGATCAGCTGACGCTCGGGGCGGATCGTTTCCTAGTGAATGGAATATCAAGAGCAGAGCAAAAGTGCTCTCTCGTGCTGGCCCCTGGAACGTGGTCAGCTCTCTCGGGCGAGGAGGTGATGAACGCTCGTTGGTGGTGGGGCCCCCCTCCGGATAAGGGGGGCAAGAAGGAAATCAAAGGAGAAGGTGGAGAGGCCCCGAACCTGAGGAACAGGAACGGCGAGAGGAGGGGGAGACGAGAGAGGAACGAGCACGTTGAAACAAGAAGAATGGAATAAAAGGTTGGTCTGGCCGCGAAAGTGAAGCTGAAACGGGACGGAGGAGGAGGAGGACTCGAGAAGAAACTAGCGGGGGCGGGGCCGAAACTCTGGATGCTGGGATGGAGCCCAGTCCTCCTTCACCATCTTCGTTCATCTCGGACCCAACCCCTTTTCCTGATCAGGAGGTGGCCCATCTTTCGTTGCCGTTGCTGCTGCTGCTTCTTCGTCTTCCTCTTCTCCTTCTTCTTCTTCTTCTTCTTCTTCTTCTTCTGCATTATTCTTAACTTTTTCCCTTGACCTTCTCACCTGTGGCGAACGTTTCCGACTGAGCACGAGCCCGACCTGCAGACACTTTCGCGCGGTCAGGCTGGATTTTGAACCGCTCCTAAAATGCATTTGTTGTGCATTCGTCGCACATTCCTTGTAACCTAGAAATTGCATAAGACGTAGTGCTTTGTAAAAATCTTTGCATTGTCATTTCAAAGAAATAGCGAATGCGCTACAAACGCATTTTACAAGCGATTCGAAATACACTTGTACACTTATTATATAAAATTTGAACCTTCTCTCTCTGGACTGCTACGCTAATGATGACCATTTACATAACGAAATATTCTAGGCCGGAAGAAACGTTTAATTTTCAAGCTAAAATTGCTCCGAAGAATTAAAGCTTAATGCGAACTCGACAAATCTTTCGATTCCGATCGGCGGTGATCGAACGACGGGCCCGAGGAACAGGGTCCGCGAATCCGAATATGGAGGACGCTCATTGAAAATGCGGAATTGAAATTGCTCGCTGGTTAACTAGCGGCCGCGCGGGCATTAACACGCCGGGCTGCTGCACGAGATAAGATACGGTGCATGTAAACGAGGTGTAAGTGATAGACGCTCGATAATTAACGGGTATCGAGGTGAGAGATGCAGCGGAGATAGGGGGTGTGCGAGGACCGGTGGACATTATACCTGTCGCGTCCAGTTCATCATCCGCCGAAACTAGTTTGCTTTTCGCCTTTCGTCCGGTTCTCACCGAGAGCCTGGACTCTCGCGGACTGGAAAATTTCGCCTGGTTTGCTACCTGTCGCGTTCGAAACGAGAATCGAATGCAGCCCGGCGAACCGGTCGATGTAATATCGTTACGAATGTTACACGCGTGCTAAAAACCCGAAGGGGAATCGGATGTCTGGAACCGTGGCTCCACACCTGGACGACTTCAAGGCTTCGGGCTGCCCGTATGAAACCCATATAGGACTTTCACTAACCTTTCGCAAACCCATTTTTTTCACCGGATCGTGTTTCATCGCCGGCGCTGCAGGGAATAAATATTAATTACTTCGACTTTCTAGCGATTTCCGTTGATTTTTGTCACTCCACTTGCGCAACGGCTAAAACTAAACTTTCGAGAGATTCCTTTCGTTGCGAGACCGCTGCAATTCGGTCGGACAGTCTCTCAGCTTCGATGATTATTTTGAAGTTTTCTACTATTTTTATTTGAATTTTCTCGCAGCCACGGGGTCCGCAGAAATTCCGTTTGAAATTTTCCCGCTGCTACGGGGTTCGCTCGAGCAGCTCCAAGGCTTCCAAGGCTCCGCTGCCGGCGCACAGTGGTCCGGATCGAGAAATTCAGTGACATTTTGTTATAACTTTTGAACCATTAGAGATATTGCAATGAAATTTTCACTAAAAATATTTAAAAAATAGTCATTTTTAATTATAGATAATTAAATATTTTTTGCATTTGTTAAACAATATTTATTAATTAATTTTCATTCATACTTTGTTATTGATAATAAATTTGTTTACGTATAAGTTCACAAACTATTTTTTGTAATAATTTATAATACAAATTTTTTCGTCCATACCGAGACGTTCTGTGATACTGCCACAGCTTTTGAATCGTAAAAGTTATTCTGATGAAACTTTCACTGAAAAATATGAAAAAATAATCACTTTTTAATGATAAATAATTTAATACGTTTAGTGTTTGTTTAATTATTTTTAATAACATTTTACTTACTTTACTGGCTGATTTACTTAAATCTATGCAAGTATCAATTCTGCAGCTTCTTGATCTAGCGGCCTTTTCTTTTTATTTTGTGATTTTACTCTTATAGCAGCATATAATAAACAATTGACTGTAGGCTACAATCAAAACAGTCCGCTCGCACGCGCGCGAGGTTCTTCGCGTCTCGCACAATCCTGGCGCTCGACGCAGCGATGGATACACTTGAATCACTAATAACTTGCGTCGATGGACGATGTTGGTAGTAAATCGTGCATAACTATATAGGGAAAAGTGTACTGAACATTGTACAATTTGTAAACATGCGGTACTAATTGGAACTCAAAAGATATTCCGTATCAAAGATGAAGAATTTTGACAATTTCCGAGCCTTCACTGTACATTATTTTTTTAATACATTATTTAAATTAATTTTAAATTGTCAGTGTAAATATTTATCGTAATGGAATTCTCTTCATTTTAAAAGAAGAACAGAGGAAAAATATTAAACAGGTGTGTCAGGGCATCCAGATAAAGATAAGTATCTTTTTTCTGCGAAACAGGCTATTTTCAAAATGCCCAACTTTAAGTGTTCGTCGCGATTACAATTTTAATTATATTTTATTAATTTCTTTATTTTCGAGGTAGATGGATATTTATGAAGCAATACAAACTTTGTACATGTCAATATGAGAAAGTTCATTTTTCGACAAAATGTCACTGAATTTCTCGATCCGGACCACTGTGCGGCGGCCCCCGACTGTTGCACGAGAGTCGCGATCCATTTCGAGGGTATTTCGCGCGTAGCTTTGCGGTCGCCCTTTTTCTCATCCCTGTCTCCGGGCCCCCTTCTGCCCTTGTGCCCCTAATGGATTACGGGCCAGGCCATTTTTCACCCGAAATGGATTTTCATAAGGCCCGACATTCTCGACTTTGCCCAACCGCGCGCATTCTCTACCATTCTCCGTTTCACTCTATCTCCTGTCCGCCAAAATGTTTGTAAATAGATGTAAAGTCTGGGAGGGGCCCAGCGGGTGCCCCGCTGAGTGAACAAGGCGCCCCATCGTGCACCACGGTCGGCACCACGTACACATCTCTCGAGCTCTTCACCATTCTTCCCTCTCTTTATACGAAGCTACATCACAGCCACCCTTCCTTTGTACTTCTTCCACCTCTTTCTCTCTTTCCTCGTTCGTTCCTCGCCGTTCCACTATCCTCCCACTCGCCTCACCGTTCCCCACCGATTCTCCTTTTGTTCTTCCTTCCTCCCTCCCCTCCTGTCTCCTTTTTCTTCGTTATTAGTCATCCCTGATCTTTTTAATTCCTGCCCACCCGATGCTTCCTCCTCCTTTTCATCGCCGGTCCTCGATTTCTCATGCCACACTCGATTGCCCGGCACTTCGGTCGCTTTCCTTCGGTTTCCCCGCTTGCCAGGCGTTGTTGATCTTTCGCACTCTTCACGGTTCTCTGGCTTTTCTTCTTTGCTGCCCCGTTGCTTTGTCCGTCACCTCTACCTGAAATTTGGAGCACTTTTGCGCATAGGTTTCACACTCGAAATTCACCCTTCTGCAAAACAATTTCACCCATTGAGAATATTTAAAATTAACTATTGATTTATTTAGATTAAATTATATATTTAATTAGACTGTAGAGTTTACAGTTTTCCAGGGATACGTCTCATTCGCAACCAGACGGCGGATATTCGTGGAAAATAAAAATTGTCCGCGTCGATTGCAAGAAATAGCAACCGAATAGAATGTTATTTATTCCCTTAATCATTTTAGTATACGAGAAATCATATATTTGCACGTCGAATTCTCAAAATTGTGAATACATGAAGATCCACAGTCTATTCATAACTCGCATAAGATAACTTTTCTAAAGAGCTCCGAGTACTTCGTTCAACGAATAAACTTCCATCGAAAAACAATTTCACTAATGCCCGATTTGAATAAACTAAGATATGAATAAGACCCAGGTATCGTGGAAAGTTTAGATTGCATTTTCCCTCGGACAGCAACCTGCCACACAGAAATTTAATGAGAAACGTCTCGAGCTCACTTCCGAAGATCGTGTATATACGTAACGACGCCATGTTTGCAAGCAATAGGGACATAAATTACCCGAGCTTACAATATGTATACATACTGTTCTCCTAAGCGGCGAGCCTCTCGTATGTAATTTCTCTGTCCTTTCTTACAAAAATTGTTCCCCCGGCGAGCGTGTGCATGTGTGCGTCTGTTTGAGTACGTGCTTCGGCATACCTTATTGTTGGCCGTGCAAATTATTAACGGCCATACAAACACACGGACTCCCTTCGGAAGCGATGATAAATCGCCGGTATGGAGACACATTGTGTTTGTCTTCTGCACATCTTCGTTATGTAAATTTGCGCCCGGATGAACTGCTCCCGGGAAACATCATTCGACCGCGCGAATTCAGTGGAAATCCTCGATATGTACGCGCGAGGAAAGTTCAGCTCCAACGTCGGCATCCGAATGACGGATTCATGGTGACAAATTGCACCCGAGGGTGTTCAATCGTCCGTCCCATCGATTATCTCGCGGTGATTCTGCAATTATTCAACAATACGCGGCTTGGCTCGACATATGGCGGTCTTTTCCGTTTAATGGGACAATGGAAGAGTAGTGTCACGACTACTTCGAAGCTTCCAAGTTGTTTATTTGACATTTGCGGTGGGGTTTATCCTCTCACTTTTTGTATAGAAAATGCATAATCATTTGAAAACTTGGTTTCTAACTTGTAGTAACACGAGACTGCAACTGATTTAACAAAGAAATATAAAATTTGAAAAATAGTGTAATAAATGAGAAATTATTATCGATCGTAAATTTTTAATAAATTTGGGGTTATGTTCGTGGCGCACAATTCGATCAAATTATTTGAACATAACCCCAAATTTATTAAAAATAGTGTAATGTTGTTTTCGACACGATAAAATCGTTAAGGGATGAAATCAATGGGGAAAATTTGAAAACATTTTTGCTCTGCATAAATATTCGGAGTCTACAGGTGTGTTGCACTCCGAATTCACCCTTTGGCGAATCAATTTCACCCATTGAGAATACTTAAAATGAATTATTTATTTATATTGTGTAAGGAAGAATTAATCTATTCTATTGTAACTCCAATTTTTAACCGACTTCGAAAATGGTGGAGGTTACTCAATTCGATCTGTATGTGCCTTTTTGTTTTCGCTCTTTTTTCTATGTATGTTCACCGATTACGCCGAAATTGATGGACCAATCGGAACGAAATCTTTTGCATCTTGTAGAGTATGGTCCCGTGAAAACAAATTTTGCATTTTTTTATTCCTTACGATTTTATTTGCGAAAAATGAATTATTTCACCGATTATTCCGAGATGGATGGACCAATCACGACGAAACGACGAAACCTTCTGGATTTTGTAGGTTATGTTTGCCGATTGGTCCCTTGAAAACAAATTTTGCATTTTTTCATTCTTCGCGGTTCTTATTGCAAATAACCAATAAGACCGAAAAACCATCCTATGGTGTTCTACAAATTTTGCTCGGTCCACTAAAAAGTGTGAAACAAAACAGTTTTATAAAAAAAATTAAACCGACTTCGAAAAAACGCACTAAAAAAATGCGCTAAAAAGTATGAAATAACTTCCATTTAATTTATGTGAATACACCCGAACGCAAATACAATACAATCTTTTCGGAGGCGTTGCAAAATTGAAAATTTTCGACACTGGAAATTACGAAAACCCTTAAATTCTTCTACATGCTTTCACATATTAATGTAACTTCTCTTCGCACCTACTGATTTCCAAGTCCATCACATTCCAATGAAATCATAATCAGCAAAATTTTTAACTTTCGCGCCGCCTCCGAAAAAGATTGTATTGTATTTAAGTCCGTGTGTATTCACATAAATTAAATGGAAATTGTTTCGTACGTTTTAGTGCATTTTTAGTGCGCTTTTTCGAAGTCGGTTTAATTTTTATTTGCCATGAAGATCCGCGGTCTAGTAATCAGTAATAGCGCAATGCCTTGTCTTTCTAGTGGTGTCCGGTGTACCGCACGGTTCCATTGAAACCCCAGGTGAAAACTGTGTTCGCGGTCCGCGGACACCGACAATGCGGTTCGACAGCGAACACAAAACGAGACGCGGCTCACAATACCACGAATTTGCAGCTCTCCTTGCTGCAATTAGCCCCTATTGAGCGGTGCACGACATTCTTTGCGGTTCTTATTGCAAATAACCAATAAAACCGAAAAACAGATTCTGCTCGTTCCACTAAAAAGTGTGAAATAAAAAAATTAAACCGACTTCGAAAAAATGCACTAAAAGGTATGAAATAATTTCTACTTAATTTATGTAAATACATTTTCGACACATAAATTAAATGGAAATTATTTCATACTTTTTAGTGCGTTTTTTCGAAGTCGGTTTAATTTTTATAGCTTTGCACTTCAAACGCTGTATCTGCTCGGAAAATTATCAGAAAGCAGTGGCGACTCGAGTCAAGTGGAGGCGCCAAGCGGTAAAAATGTTGGAGTTTTACATAAAAAAGCAAACAAATTTTAGTCTTTAACACAGTAGCCTAGAACGTTCGTGGTATTAAAAATAAGCATAACACACAATTGAAAATTGAAACAGGTTATTTAATTTTTTGTAAATAGATTGACTTCTTTTGATAGAAAAAAATTAATGCTGCGAAATTCGGGGCCCCACGCGACCGCTCAGTCCGCTTACCGTTAAACCCGCCACTGTCTGAAAGAGCTAATATTTTGAATTTCGAGGTTCCGATGGGTTCTTATCTCCGAGAAACAAAACTTTGGTTGAAATTTTAAAGTCGAAAAATTGAATTTTGGCCAGAAAAAGCGGGCTGCTGGAGCACTGTGCGCCGGTTTCCTATCAGCCAGGTAGACGGTCGAAAGTCAGGGTAAAAGAGAAAGAGAGATAGAGGGAGAGAATGGCCACAGTGAGCGCCGGTTAAGAAGAAAACAGGGGGAAGATCAGCGTGACCGAATGATCCCCGACACCGGTCGTATTTATACTCCTGTTTGCCTCCTGATTCGCCACAGTTCAGGGATCCTTAAACAGCCCCCGTCGAAAGTCCTCTCCTGTGTCCAACCTGGTGACCGGTCAAAACACGCATTCGTTTTCCGGAAGGTATCTCGGGTCTCCTACCTGGACCGAGCGCACGATCCTTTTTTCCGCGCGCATCCGCGTGAAATCGCCGAATCTCTTGGACCGCCTCCGACACCGGGAAAATCGCGTTAAACGGAAACTTCGAGGAAAACTTCGAGGGCTGAATGAAAAAGCCTCTTTCAAACGGAACGAAAAATTCAGCTCGGATTGGATCTGCACCCCGTGTGGCCTCCGATGCGACGGGATTCGTTTCCAAAGTGAACATCCTATCTTTCTGCGCGATGAATGTGCTCTCGCCTCGAAGGGGTTGAAGAAAATACGGTTTCCAATGGGCCATTTATTGCAGGGTTGTTCTGCTGATCTGCTTGTACGACGTCATCTATCATAAATACGTATCATGTTATTCATAACAAAAACGAGTAGGTGTGATTTAAAACAGTAAAAATATTCGCAGGACTTAGGAATACTGTTATATCATCTTCAACCATATTAAGGGAGAAAATAAATTTCTATTTCACTCCAGCTTGCTGCGATTCGGGTAGAACATTTTTATTCTGCGACCTGTGTCCACGATATTTACTGGAAGGTACACTTTCTAATTTTCATTGACAATATCAAAAAATTAAATATACTTAAAACTCGTTGCAGTAAAATTCTCAATTATTGGAATGACGAAGTTGCTTAAATGGAAGTTGATTCGACTTTCTTTATCCAAGCACACATGTTGTAATAAAAATTGCAGAAAATCTAAATACGTAGATAGAGCCTTGTCGTTTTTCCAACGTAACACATTATAATCTCTTTTAGCGGTCGGTAGGTTTAGCGTTAAAGATTATAAAATGATTTTACCTTGTAGAATTAAACTAAAATTTAATTTCATCCACAGCCTATTTATAACACAAACAAGCTCGTATCCAACAATCCTTTATATCAAGAAAGATTACCAAACTTGCTCCCGTTCGAACGCCACGGCAACCGTTCAACGATCGAGGTTCTACCGTAGTTGGACAAGAAATGCCAGTTGGGGTTCGAATGATCGCGTGGCCGTTCAGTGCATTGGCAATACGTGCATGCATACATACATATATTCGGCGGAGATTCTCGACGGGCGAGGCAACGACGGAATTAAGGCCGGCTATTGAACGCGATATCGTGACAGCGCGGTTATGCGTCGTTCGCATAAGCGGGAACGCGGTGCAACGCGGCGTGGCCCGTTTCATTCAGAGGCGGGCCTCCGGGTGGCTTAATGGGAATTCATCCGACAGCCGATGGGCGTGCGGATTCGCTTGTGGCGATCGCGTGCACGTGGCCGTGACACCGGCGAGTCCGCGAAAGGCTTTTCACCGTGCGAGAAGAGGATTCGTGAACCGGAGAATATATAAAAGAGAAGCGAAGAGGGACGGGGAGGGAACGAACGAAGGGGGAAAACGAAGGAACGACGAAGACGAAGAACAGCAGGGCGAGGGACCGGTCCCTCGAGCTGTCGTGCACCGCTCAATAGGGGCTAATTGCCGCAAGGAGAGCTGCAAATTCGTGGTATTGTGAGCCGCGTCTCGTTTCGTGTTCGCTGTCGAACCGCATTGTCGGTGTCCGCGGACCGCGAACACAGTTTTCACCTGGGGTTTCAATGGAACCGTGCGGTACACCGGACACCACTAGAAAGACAAGGCATTGCGCTATTACTGATTACTAGACCGCGGATCTTCATGGCAAATAAAAATTAAACCGACTTCGAAAAAGCGCACTAAAAATGCACTAAAACGTACGAAACAATTTCCATTTAATTTATGTGAATACACGCGAACTTAAATACAATACAATCTTTTCGGAGGCGGCGCGAAAGTTAAAAATTTTGCTGATTATGATTTCATTGGAATGTGATGGACTTGGAAATCAGTAGGTGCGAAGAGAAGATACATTAATATGTGAAAGCATGTAGAAGAATTTAAGGGTTTTCGTAATTTCCAGTGTCGAAAATTTTCAATTTTGCAACGCCTCCGAAAAGATTGTATTGTATTTACGTTCGGGTGTATTCACATAAATTAAATGGAAGTTATTTCATACTTTTTAGTGCATTTTTTTAGTGCGTCTTTTCGAAGTCGGTTTAATTTTTTTTATAAAACTGTTTTGTTTCACACTTTTTAGTGGACCGAGCAAAATTTGTAGAACACCATAGGATGGTTTTTCGGTCTTATTGGTTATTTGCAATAAGAACCGCGAAGAATGAAAAAATGCAAAATTTGTTTTCAAGGGACCAATCGGCAAACATAACCTACAAAATCCAGAAGGTTTCGTCGTTTCGTCCTGATTGGTCCATCCATCTCGGAGTAATCGGTGAAATAATTCATTTTTCGCAGATAAAATCGTAAGGAATAAAAAAATGCAAAATTTGTTTTCACGGGACCATACTCTACAAGATGCAAAAGATTTCGTTGCGATTGATCCATCAATCTCGGCGTAATCGGTGAACATACATAGAAAAAAAGCGAAAACAAAAAGGCAGATACAGATCGAATTGAGTAACCTCCTCCTTTTTCGAAGTCGGTTAAAAATTGGAGTTACGATAGAATAGTTTAATTCTTCCTTACACAATATAAACAAATAACTCATTTCAAATATTCTCAATGGGTGAAATTGATTCGCAAAAGGGTGAATTTATGCAGAGCAAAATGTTCGTCAAATTTTCCCCAATTGAGAATTGAGTAACCTCCTCCTTTTTCGAAGTCGGTTAAAAAATGTTTGCATTGATTGCAAAACACAGGAGCAAAATAAAAATTTCCTTCTTCTTTTAATTATCTTATTCAGGTGAAACTAATACACCGGTGGCGTTAAATCTTTTCAATATGTCCACTGTTTTAAATTGCACGTACTCCTTCTTGTCATAAATGCATAAAATCCGCAGTTTACTCATCACTATAGGTTTTGCACTCCACATTCAACCTTTTGTTGATTGATTTTATTTGGACTTTGTGCGGTTTATTTCAATAATAGTAAAATAAAAAATCTAGTGGTGGTAGGTTTAGTGTTAGGCATGTTCCGCGGTATCGTCGGGGCCCGTCCGGGCCCGTGTTCGAATTGATTTTTCGAGGGGTAATCGGTCAGGCCAGGCCTCATGCGCCTCGATGAGCCCGTACAAGCGGCTCCCTTGACGCCCGAGCATGATCTCTACCCGAATTCTACCTTTATTCTCGGCCGGGCGCGCGGAAGAAGCTAATTCCCGGGCGGTCTTTTTGCCGCGTGAAAGTCGCCTCGATTTTTCTGCGGTCGATCGGTCATTGACGAGCTAAGCAGGCTGCCAGCCTGGCGTATTCTTTCCAGAGCTGCGAGTCACCTTCGCTTCCTTTTCAACAAATTGATCTTCCGCGCGGGGTGGCCTCGATCTAGGTACCGTAGCTTTTCTCGAATCACGGTGAATAGAACGGCTCGAATTCTGCGTTGACTCTCGTTCAGCGAATAGGATTAGCAAATTTTCACTGCGATCTTTGCGGATGCCAGAAACTATTTTCTTCGGCACGCGGGAAGCTTTGTGTTTCACTTGTGATTTTCGTTGATGTGTTCAGACATCATATTATTTAAGAATATCAATACACTGCTTCCAACTTATCACGATCATTGAAGAAAGAACAAATTGTCTGTCTAGCTCCTGTTTCTTGGAATTCAGAGAATTTACGATTAACGTTTTGTCTGGGCCTATATATATTATTCAAGAATATCAATACACTGCTTCCAACTTATCACGATCATTGAAGGAAGAACAAATTGTCTATCTTGCTTCTGTTTCTTGGAATTCAGAGAATTTACTATTAACGCTTTGTCTGGGCCTATATATATTATTTAAGAAGTTCAACACACTGCTTCCAACTTATCACGATCATTGAAGAAAGAACAAATTGTCTATCTTGCTTCTGTTTCTTGGAATTCAGGGAATTTACTATTAACGTTTTGTCTGGGCCTATATATATATATTATTTAAGAATATCAATACACTGCTTCCAACTTATCACGATCATTAAAGGAAGAACAAATTGTCTATCTTGCTTCTGTTTCTTGAAATTCAGAGAATTTACTATTAACGCTTTGTCTGGGCCTATATATATTATTTAAGAAGTTCAACACACTGCTTCCAACTTATCACGATCATTGAAGAAAGAACAAATTGTCTGCCTAACTCCTATTTCTTGGAATTCAGAGAATTTATTATTAACGTTTTGTCTGGGCCTATATATATTATTCAAGAATATCAATTCACTGCTTCCAACTTATCACGATCATTGAAGAAAGAACAAATTGTCTATCTTGCTTCTGTTTCTTGGAATTCAGAGAATTTACTATTAACGCTTTGTCTGGGCCTATATATATTATTTAAGAAGTTCAACACACTGCTTCCAACTTATCACGATCATTGAAGAAAGAACAAATTGTCTATCTTGCTTCTGTTTCTTGGAATTCAGGGAATTTACTATTAACGTTTTGTCTGGGCCTATATATATATATTATTTAAGAATATCAATACACTGCTTCCAACTTATCACGATCATTGAAGAAAGAACAAATTGTCTGCCTAGCTCCTATTTCTTGGAATTCAGGCATTTTTCTAGCAATGTTCGTATGATTCTGCTGATGGTGTCTGGGTTGGTCGCAGGTAATTGAGCGTGGTTAGCAATTGCGCAGATTGCCGCGTGACGCTATTAATTTATGTAGATTCGTGCATCCCCTGTAATCAATCGAATAACCGTGGAAGTGTTCTGTTGCAGAGGTGCAAAGAGAAGTTGAATACCCTCGCAATCTCGGTAATGAACCAGTGGCCAGGGGTGAAGCTAAGGGTGACGGAAGGATGGGACGAGGAAGGGAAACACGCTACGGATTCGTTGCACTACGAAGGACGTGCCGTCGACGTGACAACGAGCGATCGGGATCGCTCGAAATATGGAATGTTGGCTAGACTCGCCGTCGAAGCTGGTTTCGATTGGGTTTATTACGAGTCCAGGTCACATATCCACTGCTCCGTCAAATCTGGTCAGTATCTCTCCGTTTCTTCTATTTTTATCAATGCCTCGTTCAAACTGAAATATTCCTTTAACAATTCTTACGTTCAATTCTTACGTTCTCTTGTAACAAGATCAGAAAATTTAGCTTCAGCTACAAACTCGTTTGCACATTTGCACAAATTTCGCGAATTTCTTGCGCTTTATTTTCGACGTGAATTGAAAGGTAATTAATAGACAGCGGATCTTTATGGAAAATAAAAAATGTCTACCGAGAAATTGCAACGACCGGAAATATTTCAATTCTTCTAATTTGTTTACAATTCCAAATTGCACCTACTCATTTTCGTTATAAATGCATCGAATCAGCTGTCTAGTAATTAATCACTGCGATTGACGTTCCCAAATAAATTGGTGTTACGCGGCCTTGATTCGATAGCTACGATTCATTTCCGAGCGAATTTCAATTATTCCATTAGTGGACAATTTTTACCAAGGATTCCAGTAGAGTAAATGTTTTTCCAATAAGTGGAATACGTCAAATGTTTTCAACTCGTTCCCTTAAATATAAAATTCTAGCAGCTTGTGTGCATTTTAATTTAACTGTGAATTAGTACCAATTTACTAATTGGATCATCGTCAACGAAACGCATCTTCTGACATCACGTTTGCCGCGATAAATGGTCGAGTAATTTCGAAACTGATCCCTCTAATGCACGTATTATCGCAATTAATCCGGATTCCCCAGGGAAATCACGTTCTGATTTTCTGCCTCGTCACGCTTGTTCCATCCGTTATCCGGCAAAGTAACGTTCGGCAGGAGTCACGTATTGATTTTATCAGCAGCCATATAGGCCATCTATTTTCTCTTCAAATCGCGCACAATGTCCACGATGTACAAATACCGAGAACAGATATCGTTTTATCATTTAAATCAACGTTTGTAAAATTCACGAGAAGTGTATCGAGGCTTTCAAGGACTTTGTTGAAATGAATTGTGCTGCTTGAGCACCACTGCCTTGCTGAAATCATTTATTCGCCGTGGAAATTACTCCTCCGGTATCAAGACACGGTCTGTTTTACCGACTTTCATAGATCTCGAAGAGTGTTCCGAACATCGTCTGCTGGGTGTCGTTAGTGCGCGAGCTCTCGGGGCATTTTCCAAGATACAGAAAAATCGATAAAGGAGCCATTAGTTGAGAAATAAAGTTATTAATCATAACTAGACAGCGGACATTTATGCATGCATGGTTTCTAAAAATTTCCAAAAAATGCTAGAATACAAGATTCCACAGAATTGAATACGATTTATATTTATCTCGGATCGGAATATCAGATTGTATGTATTTGTTTCTACTTTCTATGAAAATGATGGAACTGTTAAATGTTTTCGAAATTAGCAATTCTCTTCCTTGTTAATGACCCACAGTTTAGCAACTGCTAAAATACGGATCTTTGCGCATGTAAATTTCTAAAATAGAGTAAGAGACAAGCTTATTTTTAAAGAGGAGCTTGCATGTGATTTTTACTACGAGGAATCTTCTAGCGACTAGAGGAACTTTTACAAATTAATCCCAAAAAATGGAGATTCGATAATCCACGAAAACCGGAATTGAATATCCGCTTAGACTGAACACGTTGTTTCGCAATTCCCCCGATTCCCCGCGCAAAAATCATTCGTTCATCATCGTTCACATTCATTTTTACTACAGGGAATCTTCTAGCAACTAGAGGAACTTTTGTAAGTCAATTCCAAAAAATGGAGATTCGTCAGACTCGATAATCCACGACAACCGGAATCGAATATCCACTTAGACTGAACCCGTTGTTTCGCAATTCCTCCGATTCCCTGCGCAAAAATCATTCGTTCATCATCGTTCACATTCATTTTTACTACAGGGAATCTTCTAGCAACTAGAGGAACTTTTGTAAGTCAATTCCAAAAAATGGAGATTCGTCAGACTCGATAATCCACGACAACCGGAATCGAATATCCGCTTAGACTGAACACGTTGTTTCGCAATTCCCCCGATTTCCTGCGCAAAAATCATTCGTTCATCATCGTTCAAATTCATTTTTACTACAAGGAATCTTCTAGCAACTATTTCCAAATTCCAAAAAATGGAGATTAGTCAGATTCGATAATTCACGACAACCGGAATCGAATATCCGCCTAGACTGAACACGTTGTTTCGCAATTCCCCCGATTTCCTGCGCAAAAATCATTCGTTCATCATCGTTCAAATTCATTTTTACTACAAGGAATCTTCTAGCGATTAATTCCAAATTCCAAAAAGTGGAGATTCGACAGATTCGATAATGCACGACAACCAGAATCGAATATCCGCCTAGACTGAACACGTTGTTTCGCAATTCCCCCGATTCCCTGCGCAAAAATCATTCGTTCATCATCGTTCACATTCATTTTTACTACAGGGAATCTTCTAGCGACTAGAGGAACTTTTGTAAATCAATTCCAAAAATGGAGATTCGACAGATTCGATAATCCACGACAACCAGAATCGAATATCCGCCTAGACTGAACACGTTGTTTCGCAATTCCCCCGATTTCCTGCGCAAAAATCAAGGCGACCGATCGATCGGTCGAATTTCCTGCGGCGATCGACAAACTCGCCGCGCACGAAGACAAAACGAAAAAAAGAAATATGAGAAAAAATATATACATATATGTATACTATACCGGACGCGAGCGATCAGCCTGTTTCGTTGACCAGCCGTGGCTCGGGTTTCAAAATAAATGTCAATAAATCTAGGCGCGGCCGTCCGCTCGAATTAGATTCCAGCGCAACGATCGCCGCGAAATCGATACGAGCCGAAAGAACGATATTCGGAGACAGGAATCCATGGAAACGAAACGAAACATCGTCGATCGCGATCCTGAACGATTATCGACGGTTGCGCTCGATCGCCGGGCCCCGTCGCCGATCCACCACTCGCGAAACGGCGGCTTCCGAGCGATCATGGAAATTGAGTCTCGCGGCATTTGCATCTACCAACAATCTCGCTTGGAATTTCACGAGGGCGTAAATAAACACACCCGTGAAACCCCGTCCCCACGTGCACGACCAACACACTCGAAGCGATCTCATCGATCCATACGGGCGCGATGCATTTCCGTGCAGTCTAGACTCATTATGCACTTCGACAAGGTTTGGGGGGAGTCAGGAGAAACGGAAGAAACAAATATTAATTATAGCAAGGCCGGATTTCGAAAAAGATGATTCCCTTGTTATTCACAAAAAAGAACAATTCCTGCTGAAAGTGTAATATTATTAAAAATATTCTGCTATTCTTTTTAACACGTTCCGTGCCGAGCCGTTTTTGCTCGAAGATTAAACAAATCTGTGGTAAAGTGCCCAAATATGAACCACTCTTGTTGATGTCATTTTTTTATTATTTTAGAATGCTCTTTTTCGTCCAAAAAATTACCAGTTGTAGATGCATTTCCTTCTTATAAAATTCTAAAATTAATACAGCTTGGGAAAAATATTTTTCTTGTGGTGTGTCATTTGCAGGTTCCAGCGTTCTTAATATGGTACACCTTGAGTCCCTAATGAACCATTTTTTGTTGATGTCATTTTTTTATTATTTTAGAATGCTCTTTTTCGTCCAAAAAATTGCCAGTTGTAGATGCATTTCCTTCTTATAAGATTCTGGGGTCAAGTTTATTCAAAATTTAATACAGCTTGGGAAAAATATTTTTCTTTGGTGTGTCATTTGCAGGTTCCAGCGAAAGGGGTTCCTAGTATGGTACACCTTGAGCCCCTGATATGACACCTAGTGCCATTATTCGGCACCCACGCCAAGAATGTCAATAGCTATACCCATATTAGAGAACCCTTGGTAGTGCCATATTGGGAACTCCACGTGGACTGATAATACTAGCTACCGACAAAGAGAAAATGAATTTCAGCCCAAACCTACAGTTGGCAAACATTGATACATATAAATAAACTGAAACTACAGATATGTTCAATCATTTCAAACTCACTTACCTTCCTCGTAAAAGATACAGTTGAAAATCTAACCACAAAAATATTCAACACGTGGAGAGCCAACTGGCGGAGGATCGATACTAAAATCTATACTAGAATGGTGCGAATGCACTGCACACTGTTCAGTAAACGTGGTAAACTATTGTTTGAGGATTTTCTCACTAGAGAAAACCTTCTCCTTTACAAGATATAAGGTAGTGCCATAATAGGCGACTATACCATATTTGGGCACTTTACCCTACTGCATTTTTTTTATAATGCCTCATGCTTTAGGTGAAAACATATTCTACAGTGTTGAACTTGTTATAACATATTAGGTCGCTCGGAAAGTCATTTCGTTCCCTCAAGGGAAAATATAAGCCAATTTTTACGATTAAAGATAAGTCTTACGATCTTTTTAAATTTTCTCTGCATTAACGAAAATTCGTCAGTACCATTTTTATTTCATAAAATAGGTCGTTTAACAAACAATCTTCCACATCCAAATTTGTACACGTGGCACCAAACGTGTTAAAGAAAACTTAGTTAAAAAAAATTGCTAAATAATTGTCAGCATAAGATTTTGAAGAATAATGGACGTAAAGAATTTTTTGATTAAAAGCACAAAGCAATTTTTCTGTAGTTCCGCTTTCTAAAAAGTGATTCATGTCAATGTAAATTTATGGAAATATTCGCGTAAGTGTATCGAAGTGTGTACTAAGCTCGAAAGCTCGTGCACGCGAAGAAAGGACGATAAGTCGGGCTGATGGTGTCGCGCGAAGGAATTTAAATTCAAATGAGGGGCCCGCCGCGCCGTAGCTCAATCTCGTCGCGCGACACAGTTTCCCTAAGGAAATCGCGACTGTTCGCTGGGAATTCGCGAACGATACACGCTATTATATCGATACCGGTCTCAGGGCTGTGATTACTAGGAATTTGTCACGGTTATGGCTCGTTGCTCGTGTTTCCATTCGTGTTCAATCGTCCCGATCAATTTTTCCGATACTGTCGATACTCTGAATGCGAGGCTGACCGATCGGATTACTCGAATGAACGACGCCATCGCGTCCGGCTCAAAATGAGGACGTCGATACATATGTACCGTCCTGTACATCATGAAAATATAAAATTTGTTCAAGTTCCACATGGAAGGATATTCTAAACCTTTTTACTGACAATAATTATTATTTTGCGAAACTTTTAGGGACATACACTCCCGTCCATAATTTGATAATGGAACGGTTGCTGCAGTAAAACAAAATATTTATTCCTTAGCTATATTATATAAAACAAGTCGACGTTTATAAATCTTCAACGAAATGAAAATTTTACGTTTAATGTTCATATTTGAAACGTCGCATTATTTTAGAGCGTCCGAAATATTAATTCGAGTCACTGTGTACACAGACAGAAGACATTGCATGTAGCGACGCCAGAGTTGGGAAAATGTAATTTCAATTACAATTACAATTACTACCAATTACTGTAATTTGAAATTGCAAAAATAAAATTACATATAATTGTAATTTGAAATTGCAAAAATAAAATTACATGTAATTGCAATTGGTAATTGCAATAGGGGAATTACTGTAATTGTAATTGTGGCCCGCAGTTACAATTACTGGTTGAGCCAAAGTAATTGCAATTACCAATTACAATTAGACGTAATTGTAATTTTATTTTTGCAATTACAAGTAATTGTAATTGAGTAGTTGCAATTACAAGTAATTGTAATTGAGTAGTTGCAATTACTTAACGCCAAAATGGCTCTAAAAAAAAGTAATTAGATACCTACTGAATGGAAATGTCTAAAAAGAACAAATAAAAAGCATATGTTAGGAAATATTTATTATTCATTAAATATTTATTTGTAGCTAATTATTTGATATTTCACAAAAACGATTACACACCATTACTTTTCAAAGTGACCCTCATCTCAAAGTTGGAGTCGGATAATGTATGTATAACATATGCTTTTTGTTTGTTCTTTTTAGACATTTCCATTGAGTAGGTATCTAACTACTTTTTTTAGTGCCATTTTGGCGTTAAGTAATTGCAACTACCAATTACAATTACTTATAATTTCATTAAAATTACTTGAAATTGCAGAAATAGAATTACAATTACATGTAATTGTAATTGGTAATTGCAATTACTTTGGCTCAACCAGTAATTGTAATTACAGACCACAATTACAATTACAATAATTCTGAAAAGAGTAATTGCAATTACTTAACACGATTACAGTAATTGTAATCGAGTCTAACAATTACTTCAGTGTAATTGTTCTTTTAAACCACTAATTTTTATGTTTCGGACCATTTAACCGTTTTCTTATTGTAATTATAGTCCACTGTTGCACATGTAATTCAAGATGTAATTAATTACTGCCCAACTCTGAGCGACGCACAGAGTTCCTAGCTCTAACCAAGGTGTAATCTGCTTGCAGAGTCCTCGTCGGCAGCAAAATCGGGAGGCTGTTTCCCAGGAAGGAGTCTGGTGCGGACGTCGGACGGTGTGTCGAAGAGGCTGGACCAGGTGCGGCTCGGAGATCGTATCGCAGCGTTGGATTCCCGCGGGGACATTGTCTACAGCGAGGTGATAGCGTTCTTGGACCGTTCGTTGACGGAGAGGAGGCAGTTCGTGCGGCTGACGACGGAGTCTGGTCGCGTGTTGACCTTGACGCCAGCGCATTTGGTGCCAGTTGAGGGTAGATCGCCGATGTTCGCGGGCAGGGTGCAGCCTGGTGATAAGATCCTGGTGAGGGATCCAGCGGATGAGAACGAGGTGGAGCATCGTCTGCGATGGGACAAAGTGGTGGACAGCCGGCTGGTCCTGGAGGAGGGTGTCTACGCTCCGTTGACGACAGAAGGCACCCTTCTCGTAGACGACGTAGTGGCGTCCTGTTACGCGGTAATTGATAATCAGAACTGGGCGCACATGGCGTTCATGCCTATCCGCGTCTGGAGCAGCGTCAAATCCTTTTTCGCGAGGAGGCTGGTGCTCGAGGACACGAGGCACCCCGATGTCAGGCAAAACGACGTCAGAACGACGCCGGAAGGCATCCACTGGTACGCGTCGCTCCTCTACTGGGTATCCTCCTACGTAACGCCTACGAGGATGCTCTACCAGTGACGAGAACCTCGTCGACGAGGAGAACAAGTCTTCTAGCTTTTAATCGAACGGGCCGTGAAACGCGTCCGGGGAAACAGTTAGCCTCTCTCGTTGTGCGGAAGCGCCCCGAAGCAAGCGTTCACCGACATCATCCACAGGAGTCATCATCCGAAGAACGCGAAGGCGGAGGATCAGTTGCGATCAGGATCAGAACACGTTCGTGGCTTTCTGTATTTTTTCTTTCTTTTTTAACATCGAACGTTCTGACTCCCAACTCGTACTCGCCAACAGAGAAGGAGTCTCGGCCTTGAACGGCCAACCGACTTTGCGCCGACGACTATAGTCGATAAATTGTATCTAGTTCGAGGGTTAAAGGAATCCTCCACTTCCCCTTTCTCTCCGTGAAAACTCTCTTTCGGAGAACGTACTCGACTACGTGGATCGCGAACGTTCAAGAGACACGAAGTTTGTTGGCCAGTGACACACCGTTCACCGAGTGACGTGTAGTATACTAGATTTCGTAGGACGAACCAAGTGAAACGATGCTTCAGAGATGATCGAAGCTTCTCTCTTGACACTGTTGCGTGTGTATAATATATATATATATATAATATAATTGTTCTCCCTCCTCGTTCCTCGGCGAACAGCCGCGAACCGCGTCCTCGGACGATCTGCGACGGAACTCACGTTCGGAATGAATTGTCCTAAGTAACGTGCACGTGTCCATCACTGTACAACCTTCGTTCGACGAAACATTTCGTCGATTTTGTAAAAGCAAATATTCCTGATTCATAACAGCACTTCATTTCGACGTTCTTTCAAGTCGTTCGGAAAGTAATTTCGTCTTTCGTGAAGAAGTGGCGTTGCTTCTGCATTTATGGCTTCTGAAAATGTTCAAAATACGTTAGAAAGGCTGTTCGCATTAAAAATGGGATTTTATTCCATACCACTTCCTTAAAGTTCGTCGACAAAAATTGGAAAATGCATAACATCCGCGGTCCAATCGTGGTGTATATAGACAGCTGACATTTGTAGTGTGGTTTCTAACCTCTCAAGTATTTTATTCTCATCGCATCGAATCATGGACCTAAGGACTGAGCGTAAAGTAGATTTATGGGTGAGAGGGGGTGACCCAAAGACGGAAGGGGAATCAACTTGTCGGCCATCTTGGATGGCAGCACTGTGGTGCGCTCTATAGGCGACTTTAAATACTAGTGTAGCGTCTGTCCTCGTCTGTGCTACATCTCTAGCATGGAACAGAACCTACATCACCTTTAGCAGGAAACAGAACCCACTTTACTGTTATTAAATCGGTGGCATGGATCAAAAATACTATTAAATAATATTATTCCTTGAGAATGCCTCCGATCGAGCTACGAATCAACGACAATTCATCAAGTGTACAGACTACGACACTGACACTATGTACGTGCTGGTACGTGTTACAGTTACAGACGCTACACTAGTATTTAAAGTCGCCTATAGAGCGCACCACAGTACTGCCATCCAAGATGGCCGACTAGTTGATTCCCCTTCCGTCTTTGGAGTCACCCCCTCCCCTGGGAAATGCACAGTCCATAAGCGGCCCCTACACGGTCAATCAGGAATGACAGTCTGATTGATCAGTCAGACTGTCAATGCTGACTTCAATCTGCTACAATAACGAAGGACCTATAAAATATCTGGAAATTCGTCAGTCCATTCCATGAGTCCGTCAGTATTAATTTTTCACCATCAATCCGAATGTCAATCTTCGACGTGACTGTCATTCCGATTGACCGTGTAGGGGCCGCTATAGGTCCATGATCTAGACAGCTGACATTTGTAGTGTAGTTTCTAACCTTTCAAGTATTTTATTCTCATCGCATCGAATATGCAAAATCAAAGTACGCCTTTGATACGCGAAAGAAAAAGATGTGCCATCGGATATTATAAATTCCATTTCAAATAAAGCCGTGAAAGTCATATAACTCGATTTTTTCGCTAATAAAAAACAGAAATTCTACGAAACATGGGATGTTCAAGTTGCCTGAAAAATCGCAACAGATCATGAAATGGTAAAAAATTCGCTTTGCTTTCCCCTTGGGAGAACGAAATGGCTTTCCGAACGAGCTGATACATTTTCAGTTAATCCGCGATCAAAGCGGGCAGCGTTACAAACGGCGCAAAGTGTTTCGCGATATTTCAGTGAAACCGACTCTCGTTTACTTTTCGACTGCTTCGAACATTTAATTAAGCGTTTGAATCCGGAACGCTTTACAAATGTTAACGGGCCGACGAAACCATACGAACCTGTGTTTGAAAATGTTCCCGTCCAGATCGGAGACGCGTTCGCTGTAACGTACTGTCCCTTCTAATCGCTTCTCATCCCCACTCCCGAAGAGATCGAGATCGATGAATCGGTCCCTGCGTTAACTTCTCTCGTTTCTAATGCCGCTAACATCTCGAGATCGTTAATTTATAGACACGCGCACACACAGAAAATCCCGACACGTCGTTCGATGCTTCTTCGCCACCCCGCTTGCGTCCCCCCTTTTTACAGTAACTGAATCTAAAAAGAAAGTATTACGTCCCTGGTGAAAAGCTCGTCGAGAGAAAGAGCCGGCCGACGAAAATAGTTTAAGCGCGTTTTAAAAAGTAATGAGAAAGGGAATGAATTGTTGTACATAGTCCGTTATTCTCTATCCATTCTCTGTAGAAACGCGAGAAATTCGGCGACCATGTTTTCCGCGACGGCGCGCCACCAATTTCCACGACGAATTTCAATTTCTATTCGAGAACATCGAATCGCTATCCTCGCTGTATAATTGAGCCAGCCAGGATCGCGATTCAAGATCGACGGGAAAAAATTGGCGTTCAGGAACGGGAAACAGACATAACTATTTCACACGTCGAAGGAGGTCGCTGTATCGACAGCTAAGTTATCCCCCCCACCCCCCAGAAATTTATATATTATATATTATTATATTATAGTAATTATTATTATTATTATTAATATTATTATATTTTATTTTATTATATTATATTAATATTTGTACGTAGCGGAAAAAACAAATTATAAATTATGTATATACACCATCGATAGATTGAATTAAATCATTAAACAGAGCAGAAACAGAGCGTTGTTCCCATTGACAACCCCCGCCCATCGCTGTTTCCAGCTGAAACAATATGATAAATAAGAAATTATTCTCGATCGTACATTTTTAAATAAATTTGGGGTTATGTTCGCGGCGCACCGGTTCGATCAATTATATCAATTATAGTATAATTGATCGAACCGGTGCGCCGCGAACATAACCCCAAATTTAAATGAAACAATATGCTACAACAATCGCTTCGTCAGTAAACTGCCAATCTCGTTTGTGCTGCTATGATCAATTTATCTTTGATTTAATGAAACACTCGATGTCAGTCTCAGTAATTGCATTGCTTTTTGATCTGGCGTTCAATTAGCGGAGGAAGGTATGTGTATTGTGTTCTTTGTGACAAGCGAAGAACTGAGAAACGCGGACAAAGTCTAATGATTGCAGCTGAGAAAAAAGGAATTGCTCTAAACTGTGTTCGAGCTTCAACAATCGCGCAACTTCAATCAATACATTAGCGGGTCATGTCACACGGAAGATTCTCTCGATAGTTACCCGAGTGAGAAGTGAAACACGAGCTCGAATGGACTTTGATCCGGACAACATAACGCTGCAAAGAGTGAGTGATACCGACTAACATTCCTTTTTAATTAGAATTTCGGTATTTCGAGCCGGACCTCTGGGGGGTTATGAAACGTTCTCATTAACCCTTTGCACTCGGAGCGATTGTACCTGGAAAATTAAACACTTTTTCCTAGCTAGAATATTTCCATTCCCTATGATTTTCTAAATTTCATGTGAAATTGGCAGTGCCGCACAGTGGAACCTTTCGTCCAAATCGGAGACAAAATCAAAGAACTTCCGATAGAAATGAGATAGAGAGCTGAAATTTTTTTTTATTACAGCTGAGACTTCACAGAATATGGGAAAAATAGGGAGATTATGGTACGAACATTTTTTAACCTTGAAAAAAATCGTCAAACTTGCACAATGTCACGAAAATTGTGGTTTTTGCAATACCACGGGTAGAAAAAAATTTTTCTGTAACATGCCATACATCATTTCCTGTAGATTTTTTCATGCTGAATTCAAATCTGGTCTCAAAATTTGTCTACGACTTCAAGATTTTACAAGAAATCGATTTTTGTGAACGAATTGTTTAACGAATTTTCTCAAGGTTATAAAACGTTCGTACCATAATCTTCCTATGTTCCCATATTCTGCGAAGTTTCAGTCATTGAATATGAATAAAAATTTGTTCTTATTTAGGTTATATTATTTAGATTATTTATTCATACAAATACCTTGATAAATATATTATTGTATATACGGGCAACTCATTTTGATGAGGTTAATAGTATTTAATATAATATTTAGTAAAATCTAACTTGTTACATTAAAATTTTTAATTTTTTGTCATTACTGGGTTACGGGGAGGTGTCAGTTAGACACTTGCCACAGGCGCTTCCTACCCTCGTTACGGCACTGGAAATTGGTATAATACCTCGACATATTTAATAATGTATGAGTGTGCCTCGGAGTCACCAATCGAGTGCTAAGGGTTAACAATTTCCAAAACCACTTTTTACGATCACATAACTTTCGAATGATTTTGTGAAAGTTTGAATAATAAAATTACATGTTCTTATTAACAAGAGCGTTTCTGTTACAGCGAACCAGCGTCATCGTACCGCGCTTGCATGAACTGGAGAAACAATTCTTCGATCTTGTCCATGCCGGCAATGTGGCACACGTGGCGCAGTTCCTCAATAACAACCCTAACTTCAACATCAATGCCATTAACTTTCAGGTAAAGGGTATAGCCGGATAAGCATGGGCCAGCGGCCCCCGCTCCGATTTTCCTGATTCCTGTCTTAAAACATCGTTTTATGTCTAAAAAAACATTGTGTAAAATTTCAAATGTCTACCCCCACCGATAGGGGTGATATTGAGGTAAATTCCCCCGCACTTAAATGCAATTTGCTCTAAAACGAGAAAAGATATCGACATGGGATAAACGGCAAATAAAAGATATAGATACACTCTATATTTCAGATTTTTTTCAGAATTTTTTGCTAATTATTTATAGTTGAAAATAATTAATTAATTTTTTGGGAATTTTTTTAACTATCTTCCCCTAGGTTGACACCTACCAAAAAATTCTACAATATTGCTATGATTCTAACCTATTTTGTAGAAAAATCTCAGATGTGTCCGTTTGGTGGAACAGTGTCAAAAAAAATAAAGTATGCCGGCGAACGGTCGGTTTGATCAGTAACGACGCAGCGACCGATTCCCCTTGCGGCGGCTAGTGACGGGAGCGAACGGGAAGTCGGCGCTTTTCTTGTTTTTTTCTTTTTTTTATATGTATTTATAAACTAAACGATTTTTATTGTCTAGAATATAATTGTTTAGACTTCTAACTGTAATCATGTATTAGAAGATTTAGTCGCATTTTTACATGTATCAGCTTTTCCGTACAAGCGCCGACTTCCCGTTCGCTCCCGTCACTAGCCGCCGCAAGGGGACTCGGTCGCTGCGTCGTTACTGATCAAACCGAGCGTTCGCCGGCATACTTTATTTTTTTTGACACTGTTCCACCAAACGGACAGTTCTGAGATTTTTTTACAAAATAGGTTAGAATCATAGCAATATTTTAGAATTTTTTGGTAGGTGTCAACCTAGGGGAAGATAGTTAAAAAAATTCCCAAAAAATTAATTAATTATTTTCAACTATAAATAATTAGCAAAAAATTCTGAAAAAAATCTGAAATATAGAGTGTATCTATATCTTTTATTTGCCGTTTATCCCATGTCGATATCTTTTCTCGTTTTAGAGCAAATTGCATTTAAGTGCGGGGGAATTTACCTCAATATCACCCCTATCGGTGGGGGTAGACATTTGAAATTTTACACAATGTTTTTTTAGACATAAAACGATGTTTTAAGACAGGAATCAGGAAAATCGGAGCGGGGGCCGCTGGCCCATGCTTATCCGGCTATACCCTTTGTTAAATAGCTTTTAAAATTCGCGTAGAGACATTACAGAATTATTAGACTGCGATACTCTACGCATTTATGGCTCGAGTTGAGCGGAGTTGAAAAGTGATTTTTCCGTACAAAAGAAATGTAAAAAAATAATAATACGGTTTGAATTTCGCGACGGTTGGCAACCGTAACACTAATGATCCGAAACAACAAGAAAGAAGCATAGCGAAGTAAATGTTCGAGCCACGATCGTCCTCGCTATCGCCGTTACAGATCTGTTTCCATTTAACAGTGTCTATCGCGAGCCATGTGTCAAAGCAAGGCCAAACCGAATAATTAATTACCAATCTCCGCTACAAAGCTGAACGACAAAGAAACGATTCCGAGACAGTTCCGAGACTGGCCGGCTCGTAAAGATCCCCGGATTTATCTCCCATCACCGGTTTCCCACAACATAACCGTAAGTGGTGCCGGTCGTTTACGTTGATTCACAAGAAGGTCCAGGTAAAACGGAGACAACGACGTCGCCCGTTTTCCTCTTTGCTTCACCGAATCTACCGGTTTCCTCTTTCGAAAAGTCCCTCTTTCCTCAACCTGTTTTCAGGATCATTCTTAGCCGATGATTTACACGGAACTGCCTCTGTGTTCTCGGCTTCAAAGAGCAACGCCGTCTAGAACGGTAGCGTTTAAACAGAATATTAGCAGGATCTTTATGCATTTATGAAGAAGTTTCCGAAAAAGAAAACTTCCGAATATCTTATCGTCGTTTTACAATCTTCTACGATGTTTTACAATAATCGTTGATTAACAGACTGGCATAATTCCCGTTGAAAAATCTGACTTATTTCTGGAGGAATGCCACTCATTTATTTTCAGCACTTGATCCTGTAGGATTCCTGGAATAGAACAAAGTCAGTCATTAAGGGATCAAATCAATTTCTATTTTACTCGTGTTTTCAATAATCGATGCAGAACATTTACTTACATTGCTAACGCTTTTAGAAGCGAATTGAAGAACAAACAAAATTTAGCAATCTTTCAAAACATTTTGAAAAGCATTTCTTATAGACACGTTCACTTTTCTATTATTCCTAATGCAGCAGTCGTTCAGTCGATTTTGATACCGATGGATTAAGTGGAGATTAGATCTGGAGTACATCTGTGAGGGGTAGAAGAGGATGAAGCAGCGGTCTTCGTGTTTGACAATTGTCCTCGATTTGACACTGCAACGTTAATCATGGATTCACGTACAAATGGCTCGAGGCATTGTTCTTATCAAACGATTATAGAGGAAGATAGGCAGAGTTGTACGAGATCAGTCGTTTCGTACAGCTAGAAGATGAAGCGAGAGTCTTCAGGATCGGAGTGGGAAAGCGAAAGTAAGTCGAGGCCTCGTTATCTCGGATCTTCACCCCGTCGAGGTACACGTACCCCCCGTGGAATGTTAATCCCTCCCCCGCGCTCGTGCTGGTCGTGTCATCCCGTTCTCTTCAGGGTTCCCAAAAAGCCCAACCCTCGTTTCACTTTGAAGCGAGCGGCCGCCTTCGGATCCAAGAGAAGCGAGAGCAAGAGGGATGCCTGGAGGAAGAAGAAGGGAAGAAACGCGAACGAAAGAGGACTGGTGGCCAAGGAGGAAGAAGAGGCAGGGGAGGATGAAGAAGAAGAAGCTCCAAGCCGAAAGAGAGAGAGCGAGAGTGAAACGAAACGATAGAAGCTGACTGGCTCTGCCTCCGTGTATCTACGGCCATATTTCAGACCGTCCTTTACAAGACAATGGTTTCAGCCGAGGACCGATAAAAATTATTCAAATGACTCGTCCCGCTGTAAATTCCATCCGGGAATCCCCTTGCCACCGACTTTGCCCGCGAGCTGCCCTCCTACCGTCGCTCGCGTTTGCTCCCGTTTTCGCTGGCCGACCTAATATCCATGAACCATCCGCAGTCATCCCGAGGGATTTCCATATTCCCGCATTCGGTTCACGTAACGACGAATCCGTCGAGCCCAAGCTCCCCAAGCTGATTCTCGGAACGAACACGATTTTCGTAAATTGGTCCAACAGGTTTCTGCGAACCTATTGTTTCACGCCGCTCTTCGAATCGTCCATTTAACTGATCTTCTGAAACAGATTTGGCGCGATTTACTTAGGAAATGTATTTTTCGTTGATGGTTTAATCATCGAATAAATCTCGAACAATTGCAACCGAAAAATTATTGCATCTCTCTGCCGTTTGGTCTACCAATCTCGAACACAAAGTATCAATTTAGAGTGTTACCGGATAGGCTGTCGCATTGACAACTAAATTACAAGATTCGATTCGTGCCCTTCGCCAGAAAAATGAATCCACGTGCTCGACGAATGGAAGAGACCTCTTCGCCGTACAAAACCATCGATCAATCGAGAGGGAGCCCATTTTTCGACCACGTGTCAACCGAAGGATCCAATCAATAATCAAACGGAAGTGAGACAAATTGTAAGAAACCGGCAAATGAATGGGATCATTCAAAGCCTCGAAAGCTCTGTGTCAACCTCTCTCGGCTAGTGATATATCCCTGTGACTAACTACACGATATTTTACTCGCCCGCGGTGGGCAGGCGATTTTTCACATTCTGCTGTACTAAATTACCCCCAATTTGATTAACAGACTAGCACAATTCCCGGTGAAAAATCTACGGCTGGCTTGTGTCTGGAGGTATGCCACTCATTTATTTCTAGCACGTAAGGGCGAAATGCTCTGACAAGGCTTAGAAACGGAGACTTTCACCCTTAAGCTCCCATCTTCAAACGTTCGTACTTCATTGCGTACTTCATTGATAGAACTTTCAGTGTGCATGTAACAGTTACAGGCTCAGATAAACAAGTTTTAAAACAATTTTTAAAGGTATGATTCCTACCAATTGCAATCTAAACAAAAATTTTTGTGAAGTCATTAGAATGAGTAAACCAGTTGGGCAAACCAGAGTTGGGCAAAAATTTAAACAACGATTGACGATTAACTTCATCAATCGATTGATACAGTCTCCGATTTTTCGATTATTTCTCTTTTTAATCGACGATTGACGATTAACTTCATCAATCGACGGAATCAATCGTCAATTTTTCGATGATTTCTCTTTTTAATCGACGATTGACGATTAACTTCATCAATCGACGGAGTCAATCGTCAATTTTTCGATGATTTCTCTTTTTAATCGACGATTGACGATTAACTTCATCAATCGACGGAATCAATCGTCAATTTTTCGATGATTTCTCTTTTTAATCGACGATTGACGATTAACTTCATCAATCGATTGATTCAGTCTCCCATTTTTCGATGGTTTCCTTTTCTAATCAACGATTGACGATTAACTTTATCAATTGATTGATTCAGTCTTCGATTTTTCGATGGTTTCCTTTTTTAATCAACGATTGACGATTAACTTCATCAATCGATTGATTCAGTCTCCAATTTTTCGATGATTTCTCTGTTTAATCGACGATTGACGATTAACTTCATCAATCGATTGATTCAGTCTCCAATTTTACGATGATTTCTCTTTTTAATCAACGATTGACGATTAACTTCATCAATCGATTGATTCAGTCTCCCATTTTTCGATGGTTTCATTTTTTAATCAACGATTGACGATTAACTTTATCAATTGATTGATTCGGTCTTCGATTTTTAGATGGTTTCCTATTTTAATCAACGATTGACGATTAACTTCATCAATCGATTGATTCAGTCTCCAATTTTTCGATGATTTCTCTTTTTAATCAACGATTGACGATTAACTTCATCAATCGATTGATTCAATCTCCGATTTTCCGATGATTTCTCTTTTTAATCATCTATTGACGATTAACTTCATCAATCGATTGAATCACTCGTCGATATTTCAATGATTACCTTTTTTAATCGTACACATTAATCAATCATTCTCAATAAAAATTTTAATCGATTGATGCCCAACTCTGTAGCAAACTACTCGGTCTGTCATCTTTAAACAATTCAAGTCCATTGGACCAATTTTCAAGAGTATCCACTTAGTATTGTCCCCGATTGTGTATAGATTAATTAATATGATGTATTGAGCCCAGCTCGAAACCGCAAAGATCGTGTGAAGTCAGGGTGTGAAAGCAGCTGGCGTTGTTGAATGGTGATGGCCCTTCACCGAGCATATATCACAAGGTGGCATCGCGGCGCGGCGCGGCGGTGCGTGTGTACTTTAGTCGCCACGGGGCCCCATCGAAAAGCCAGAATATCACGGAATATTGTGACCGTTGCCGACGGCTAACAATGGGCCTGGTCCATTGTCGGAAGCCGCCTCTGTAAACACGCCGCAGATGGGCGACAAACCTTGTCCTCCCATTCTCCGCGCAAAAAGGGACACCACCGAAAAGAACAGGGTAGCGGAGATAGAAAAGTTCGAAAGTCGATCTCACGAGAACCGGAAAGTGCTGGAGGTTCTCCGCTACCAGGAATTCCAAGCTCGTGGAAACTCTGGAAACTCGTCGCGACATTCTTGCCGGCCGAATACTCGAGCATTTCACGTGAACGCGAATAATCGTGGCGCGTCGGAATTTAGAATCACGGAAATTTTAACTTCGTCCGAACTTGTAACATATTTATCTACTTGTAACTGCATGTTATTACTAAACTACGGATCTTTATGCAAAATAAAAATCTTCTGCGTCGATTGGAGGAGAAGCAGTGGTTAAACAACGGAGTTGGGCAGTAATTAATTACATCTTCAATTAAAAGTGGACTGTAATTACAATAAGAAAACGGTTAAATGGTCCAAAACATAAAAATTAGTGGTTTAAAAGAACAATTACACTGAAGTAATTGTCAGGCTCAATTACAATTACTGTAATCGTGTTAAGTAATTGCAATTACTCCTTTCACAACTACTGCAATTGTAATTGTAATTGAAATTACATTGTACCCAACTCTGCTGTTAATCAAAAATTCATTTCACCCGTTAATAGTCTCTTTACTATTAAAAATAATATGATAATATCCTTGGACCTTTTTTATATTTTTCGCCGTTCGATAATTCACCCAAAATTTCTTCATAACTTCTTCGTAAATGCATAAGAATCTTCAGTCCAGTTATAACAACTCGAACATTCAATTTCTCTTCTGGTCTTATTTTGAATTGATCGATTCCTGAAATTGAATTTGATGATTCTTAAAATTGAATTTCCAATTCCTCTGTGCAGGGTGTGACGGCGCTCCACATCGCAGTTCGCAACAGGGACGTACCGATGGTGGAATATCTGCTGTCCTCTCCAGACATCGACCCGGGAGACACTCACCTCTACGCCATCGTGAACGACGATCAGAAAATCCTGAATCTAATTCTGAACAAATTAAACAAATTAACGGCGGGTCTCGAGTACGTCGGAGTCACGCAGAGCGCTGATTTTCCCGACGACGCGACTCCGCTCTTGGTAGCTGCTCAGTGCGGCCACTTCGAATTGATCGACTACCTCAGGAAGAGACATCACAACATCCCCAGGCCGCATCCGGCCAACTGCATCTGCGAGGAGTGCAAGTACGGATTTCGATTAGTATTTCGGAAAATTTAAACGAAGTCTAACAAATGTGAATGTTATGCCTTTCTTTTTACACGAAATCAAATTTCATTATTTAAGCATTCAAATAAATGTAGCCATATACAAAGAATATAAATCTTCTTTTCTCTTCTACGACATTTTTGGGGATAAAGAAGTTTTTCAATCACTGCAACTGTAAAGAAAATGGCACGGCGAGGGGTCGATCGCGAATGTCTTAAATTCTCTTGGAATAATATTGAATAAAATCAGGAGCGAACAAAAGTTAATTAACGGAGCCTCGTTGAAACGATTGTAAACATTTGAAAGGGCTAGTTTCGTTCGAGCTGGCAATAATAATTATTTCGGTCTCGCGTCGCGACTAATACTCGCAGCGGGACAATGGTTAATCAAAGTTTTCGAGCGGGTTGCATTGTAGGGCGGTCGGCCTCTCGAAGGGCGAAAGGGCTCGATGAAATTAATGATACCGTTGTTCGACTGCGCAGAAGCGAACGAGAAAGATCCGATTTGCTGACGATCGAGAAAATGCGATTATTCACGTACAAAGCGATCACGAACCCGGCGTACATTTGCCAGACGGTCGACGACCCAATTCTCGAAGCGTTCAATATATCTTACGAGCTGAAGGAAGCCGCCAACTGGAACAAAGAATTTTATCACGAATACAAAGAGCTTTCCCAGGTTAGTTGGTGTCCGTTCCTCTGTAACAATTGGTCAAACGACGTTCATTCCACGCAGAGGGTCTCCGAATTCGCGACCGAGCTGATCGGCTGCGCGAGGACGATCGACGAGGTGGAGATCATTTTAAAACAACCCACAGGATTCGCTATTTCCTCCAACTTCGTGTACCCGCGCCTACTATTCGCCCTGCACTACCAGCAGAGGAGTTTCGTTGCCCACGCCAACGTGCAGCAGGTTAACAATCCATAAAACGTGTGCAAATTCTCACCACGCGCCTGCCGGAGTCAGGTGACCGGTTTTATACAGTTTCTCGCGGCACAAACTTCGCAATCTTTATATTTTGCAGATTCTATTCAAAGGCTACTCATACACTTTTAGCTTGAAAGATGATCCTCGAAAATTTTAAGTCGCTAACTCCACGTTTAAGGATTATATGAGAGTAAAAGCCCTAAACTTTATCATTCTTTTTTTCTCGGTTGTTAATTGAGATATTAAGATAAAAGAAAAACGAAACTGCTCGAATTTACCTCTTGCACTCCATACATTTCTTTTCGATATTTGTGCTTCATAATTCTTCAGCGAATTATGGAGGATGGAAAAGAAATATTTATTTTTCATCCTGCTAATTTCCTGGTTTAATTTCCTTTAAACCGAATAATAAAATTCGTCCACAGTTTCTCCTGTTTCAGGAAATTACGACCTACAAAAATGTCCTAACCACTGACACTGGAAATTAGATCGTAGTGCAAGGGGTTAAATACGCTCTCATGAAGGAAAATGGCGTTCAAATTGATTTCCAGTTAATGAAGAGCAAATGGGTAGAGGACTGGTACGAGTGGTACGTGATGAAGAACTGGATGAAGTGCATACACGTGATGCTGCGTATCGTGATGCTCCCAGTTATCTTCGTGATCATACTCTGTATGCCGAACTCGCGGTACTCGAAGTCTTACCAGTCGCCCGTTAACAAATTCATCTCGTTCACCGCGAGCTACATAGTGTTCCTGTTCCTGGTATTCATGCAATCGTCTTCGGACAAAACCAATCAGCTCCGCGGACCGCCTAACACCGGTATACAAACCACACCCTGACGACGTTGACGTATCGGGACTTCGGCTTCTGATGTTTCGATTGCTTCTGATTGCTTCTTCAGTGTACATTTGGTTCCTGGCGGTTTACATCCTCTCGTATACCTGGGCGACGATTCGTCTCTGTATCATCCACGGCCCGAGACGCTTCTTCTCCAAGTATTGGTATTGGTACGATATCTACGGTCAAATTAATCGGTATTTACTATTACCGCACTCCCAAAGAAGAAGCTAGCACGCGCGTGCTATCTTTAATTTCTCGTGTTAAGATTATAGTGTGGAAACTCTGTGTAGTGTGTAAAACATACCTTCTGTGAATATGTAAACAGAACATAGATTGACTTTAGTTCAATGAGTTCTCTTAATTGGAAGGGAAATGTCAGAATTACAATGAATATTTGAGCACACTATTCGGTATCTATGCTACAATCAGGTCACCCTCCTCTAATATTCAGAATTGGCAGAGTTAACAATTAACCCTTCGGGGGCGACATCGATAACATCGTACTGACTCTAACAATATTTTTGAATTGATTATTACACAGCGGATCTTTTTGCAAATGAAATATTTTCATCGTATAGAAAGAAAATGACAATTTATTAAAATATGAACCGTCGTCCTCGAAGGGCTAATAAGAATGAAATTGTTCCAGGTTCGAGATAGTGATGCTGTCCCTTTTCATAGTAACTTTCCTATTCTGGATCACAGCCGCGATAGACGTGCACAGAAACGGACAGCTCGAACTGGAAAGGAAATATTGGAATATGTACGATCCTACGCTGGTCGGCGAAGGAATTTTCTGTCTGGCGACCATCATGGCTTTTTCGAAACTGTTCTACTTTTGCCTGCTCGATTACAATCTGGGCCCTCTGCAACTATCTCTCGGGAAAATGATCGGCGACGTTGTGAAATTCGCCATCCTTTACGCGATCATTCTGTTCGCTTTCACTGCAGGTAAATTATACGCTGAAACATTTGGATCGCTTTAGTGTTAATTATAGCGAATTTCTGCAGCCACGTGCAAGCTCTATCAGTACTACGACGGAATGGTGCAGATCGATGACGAATCGAAAATCAAGACGCAACAAGTGAGCTCGTTCGTCAACTTCTCGGCCGCTTTGAAGACCTTCTTCTGGGCGTTCTTCTGCATGAGCCCCATGGAAAGTGCGGACGTGATAATTGAGAACCTTCCGGGGGAATCGAAGCACGAGAGCATCATTAATCATCACACGTTCACCCAAAACATCGGCTACATCGCGTTCGCCGGTAATATTCCACCCTTTCGATTTCTCGCTACGTGAAACACTAATGGAGAGCGCTCGAACTTTCGAAATAAAAGCCAATAGAGATACTCCAGCGGGGAAATTTGCAATTTGCCTCCTAGAAGTTAACACTCCACTTGTTGAACTAAATCATTTGAACAGTTTTGCTAAGCTCGTGCTACATTATGCTCGAACATCCAAACTATAACATAAACAATAAGAGAAAAAATTGAGAAAATTATATCTTATTTATTATGTGATCGTTTATAACACGCCTGGCCAACTCAAATGGTTTCACATGTTTTTAAGAAATGTAATACAAATACAAAATGAATAATACTTTATTGTTATACTATGATTCAATATAATTAACTCTCGAGTCTTAATCAATGAGATATTTGTTTATCCTTTCTTCCACGTAATTTTTGTAAATCTATATTTATGTTCGACGTCGCACGTCTTTTGTTAGCTGGTTTTCTAAATTGGCATCAGTTGATGAAGCACGTGATGAACTCTTTGTAAATTTGATCTTCGGAAAAAATGTTTCAACTGTCTCATTAGATGCAATGTATTTAAGCCTATCTTGGTCCAACTCTTCGAATTTTCAGAGCGGTACAGTTTTTAGTAAATGTTCAACAAATGCTTACAACTCGTTGTGCAAACTATCTTAAGTTGGAATATCTCTTGGATGTAATATAAGTATTGTAACTAGAGGGCTATTGTTGCTCGCTCGCTTCGCTCGCTCGCGAGTAGGGTTGTTGTTGCTCGCTCGCTTCGCGAGCTCGCGGGCAGGACTGCTCTTGCGAGAATGTTAGTGGTATGCATGGCTAGTAGGGCCCACAGCTATTAATGTCTTTCATTTTGTGTGTGACTCTCCACGAGCCACACAAAGAACTTCCCGATTCGTTAGTTGCTGTATATTATTATTATTATTTATTAAGTGTACGTTTTAAGAAGATTATACGTTTTCAGGGAAATTTAATAGTTTTCTACTTATCAAAATGTTTGCTATATGGCGTCGCATTAAACCAATATCGTATGCTCGTTGCTCGCTTGGTTCCTTGTTATAGCATACTAATGTTGCAAAATAAATTGTCTTAATTAGTTTTTCGCAAACGATACAACTCATCATTATCCGGGTTTGCAGTATTGATCTTGGTTTTCTCCGATACTATTAATTTAAATTGTCTCAAAATATATAAACCGCTCAATTTTGAAACTCTGCTCAGTGCTACATACAACATTTGTAAAGTTCGTATTTCTGATGTTTTAAAATCCATACATACTTTCTCGTATGTTTGTCCCTGACTTTTATGAATCGCAATCGCTTCAGCAGGAACCACTGGAAATTGACTACGTGTGATTTGTTATTTTCCTTCACTCGAAATATTTACTTGATTCGATATTTTTTTATTATTGGTGTTAAATTTTGATTTATATTTGCATTTTTCATATAATCACGATAACGAGTTCTTACTTTCACTCCTACTCTGGCCAATTGAAAATCTAACCACAATATAGACGGAATTTTAGTATTTTCTTGAAAAGTAATAAATTTTAATATTCCGCATGCTCCATTAACCAATTCGTCTTCAACGTCAATGTTATTAATTATCATATATTTTATATTAATTTTCAATTTAATCTCAGTTAACAATTCGTTTTGAACTCATTGTTTATTTAAAGATTGTAATATAAATGTTTTTGTATTTTCATCGATATTCTTTGAAAATGTATTCTCGGCGATGATTAACTCACTCTTGCATTGGAATAATTTTCGATTATTGTAAGCGGTTACATTAGCATTAGTTGCATAATTGGAAAAAACATTTTTTTTAATTAAAAAAAAACAAGAAAAATTGTTTTTTTGATTTTATAAAAATTTTTTTTTTAATTTTATAAAAAAAATTTTTTTTTTAATATATATATATATAGTTACGTTTACTTCTTCGGTGGATACGCCTTTCGTATAAATTGCAATGTTTAATCAACTCCTTTCGAAAAAAACTAAAAAACTACTTGACCAAAATAGACCAAAATCTAATCAGCTCTAAGTTACAGCGGGGCACATCGATTGCATCATTCATCATTCCGATCGCGTTGTTACTTTTTCTGAAAACGTTAACGAAAAATTTGATACCATAGAAACGGACATACGTACACACACACACACACACACACACACACACACACACACACACACACACACACACACACACACACACACACATACCGACATTTTGATAAAAATAGTCTAAAATGACTCCAATGACCATGAAACGTGAAGATCTGCTAAAAATTCGATTTTCGATTTTCGGGGTAATTACAATAACTTCCCTATAAAATCGGGAAGTTAAAAATTAATTTTTGATGCGGATGAAAAAATTTGTTTCATTTCATTGTTGCACTGTAACTCAATTATGTCAAAGATATCAAATATAGAACTGGAGTTCGTAGTTGCATTAGCACTTCATGTATTTAATATGTTTTGTATACATACAACGAGAAACAAAAGTTTCAATAGAAATATAAGAGGCGCATGCGGCCCGCGGGCCGCGTGTTGGACAGGCCTGGTTTATGATATAGTTTATATTAAATGAAGAATGCTTACTGTTCCTGTTCCAGCATACACGTTCATCGTGGTAGTTCTAATCCTGAACATGCTGATCGCGTGCATGTCGAACACCATGACTCAAGTCACAGAAAACATGATCGTAGAGTGGACATTTGGCCGTACCGAGGTTCTAAAACAAATAACTCGTTAAGCATGCCAGCAGAAATTCCACAAATAATTCCTCGAAATCCTTTGTTTTCAGACTTACGTAGATTTCATGCTTACGACAGCACTTCCACCGCCATTAAATATGATTCCAACGCTCATTGGAATAAAGCCAATCGTCGAGTACGTGAAACTATTTTTCAAACCGCAGAAAGACAGACGGGCGCGCTGGGATCTCAATCACTGTTGCTTCATCGTTAGTACAGATCTGCAAAACACGTTTCGCGTAGAATTTTATATGTTTCTGTATCATATGAACTTCTATAAATATTTTAAATATCCTTTCGGTCTTTTAACAGGAGTCTTTGGAATCTGACAAAGATCGGAGCTTCTCTATGGTAATGTCTCAGCTGGTGCAACGATATTTCCGAAAGAAAAATAAGGAGGCCGAGGAGAACGATACGGAACGGTTGAGGAATGAGATTGTGGAGCTGACTGCAGTTCTGCGAGATGCATTATCCATTGATTAAGAAAGCTTCACATTGTTATTATAAGTATCTAAATACAACACCTCAGCGAAGTTTCTAAGAGAAAGTTGGTTCCGCGTTGAATTAATTTTGATAAACATTCCGAGAATAAGCTTCTATTTCCACTTGAATTGTCTCGCCAAGTATTGATCAAAGTAAGAAGATGAATTTTTTGTATTTTCTTCTAAAAATCTTGCACGTAAAATAGAGTTTTGTTCGCCAGGCAACTCCGTGAGATTGCCACACCACACAAAGCGGGGATTTACAGACGCTCGGAGCTGCGAAGTGAACTGCGAGATTTTCCATAAATTTTCAATGCGCTACGGAGAACGCCGGACATTCCAATCTGCGGAGTTAACCGAGAATTAAGGTTCAAGCTGGTATTGAAAGCTTTTGTTCCGGCATACACCGGTGCGGAGCGATTAATCGGACGGATAAATTAATCGATAAATGAATATTTCTGTATTTAGCGCGGGAAAACTTCTGCTGACTATTAGCCAGAGAAGAAGAAGTCAGATTCAATCCTTCCATACAAGCGCAGTCTCTCATTTTTATTTTTATTTCACTTTCGCGAATATTGCTAATCAGCAATATTAACAACAAATATTATCAATCCGTCCATAGAAATGCGGATGTACAAATGATTAAGAAATAAAAAATGTTTGATGCAAGAAATACTCATTATTCTCAGTTGGGACGTTGTCTATAGCTTGAAGAACTTTCCAATTTTCGAGATGACGAAGATGGAGAGGAACGAATGTTCCCAAGGGAAAATGAAAAACATCTCGCGGCGACAACAAGGGTGAAACCAGCCCTGTTCCAGCATATGTACAGAAAGAAGAAACTAGTGTGCTAGTTGAATTATCCAGGAACCTCATGAATAAAGAGGTTGACGACCCCTCGCAATCTCGTCGGATCGTCTAACGACGATTTCTCTCCGAGGGAAGCAGAGAACTTCTTTTAGCGAGAGCTACAGCGTACGCTATTTCATTTTACGAAACTGTGAACAACGAGCGTAAGATTGTAATAAAAGGGTCGCGCGGGGGCCCGAGATTAGTGAATTTATCGGCGAGGGTTTAGTTTAGAAGTCATTTACATGACTTCCCTCAAGAATATACAAGAATATACCAGAATGTACCAGAATATATAAGAATATACAAGAATGTACCAGAATATACAAGAATATACAAGAATATACAAAAATATACAAGAATGTACCAGAATATACAAGAATATACAAGAACGTACCAGAGTATACTAGAATATACAAGAATGTACCAGAATGTACCAGAATATGCAAGAATATACAAGAATGTACCAGAATATACGAGAATATACCAGAATGTACCAGAATATACAAGAATATACTACAGGGTGAGTCCGAAGAACAGAACGCCTAAATAAATATCTCCGTTACTGTTCGTTGTACAAAAAAACTTCTTCGTAGTAAAACGTTACACAAGTAAGTAAACGCTGACGTCTTAGTACGACAGTAATGGCGTTTTAGAGTTATTTAAATCGAAATATCTCGTGAACTACTAACTTTTCGACATACATAGGTTAGTACTTTTTTATAACGAATGTCCAGCTGCATCGATTGATGTATTAAAAAATACCTAATTCCATTTAAAGAGATATCAATGACCTTGAAATCTTGTAAAAAAATGCCCTCGAAAATTTTTTCCCTTATACCGTTACATGTGGCCCTTCAAACAGTGTAACTTTGTCCTAAGAAGTTTTTTTGTACAACGAAAAGTAACGGAGATATTTAGGTGTTCTGTTTCTTCGGACTCACCCTGTATTTATACAGGGTGTGGCCGGACGATTGGTACAACCGAGCAAGGGATGATCATGAAGTAAGAGTAAGGAGACCTATCTCGATAGCGTATAGAAGAAAAAAGTGGCGACAAAACTTGTCCCTGGTTTGGGGAGGTACGCCAAATGGAATGGATTGGACAGAGAATGTCAGTGTCAAACACGTGTCAAACGATGAAACGGAAAGGTTAGAAATACATGGTTATGTTATGACCGGTGAAGAACTAAGGCTTTAGACCAGGTTAGGTCCATAAACTGGTAATTATGATACAAAACTTATTAAATACATTCTATCCTTACGAACTAGGTTAACAGTACAAAAATAAAGATATAAAGTACAATATTAATGGTAGTATTGGGTTAATAGAAAATACACAGTGATAATAATAACATCCCAGACAGCACACCGGCTCGATTTGTAGGTGTAGATTCTGTTCCATGCTGAAGATGATGTAGGAGCTGTTCCAGGCTAAACATGATGTGGAGAGAGAAGATGTCGCGAGAAAAGTATATACATATACCGGGTGATTCACGACAAACAGGCCACCTAAATAGCTCCATTAGGATTAGAGATAGAAGAAAATGTTAGAGAGAAAAGTTGTACTGTTAAAGGGGACAAATATGGTGATATAAAAAAATGTTCCGATTGTAGTCGTATTCAAGGTCTTTTGAAGGTCATCGATGATTTTTAAATAGCACCATATATTTTTAACTTCACAGTGTTGTAGCTGATGTCAAGACGAGTTCAATGATGTGGTACACTATGACCTCCAAGTGACCTCGATCTTCGAAAATTGGCGTTTCTTTGCGCGGTCCATCTCTTCCGGCTATGGAGATACAAAAAATATTTGTTACATAGTGTGCATATCATCAATGGACGAAATATCTGGCAAGAATATTTTTTTCCAAAGGTCATTCTTTTCGGAGTTATCAAGGTCATCGATGTTTTATGATACATAACTACATTTTTATTTTATTGCATCGGGTAACTGATCGAAAAATACATTCAGATATGTATAATAACATGACCTTGAGCTTGATCTGAAGGTAAAACTTTAATTTTCGAAGATCAAGGTCATTTCAAGGTCATAGTGTACCACATCATTGAACTCGTCTTGACATCAGCTACAACACTGTGAAGTTAAAAATATATGGTGCTATTTAAAAATCATCGATGACCTTCAAAAGACCTTGAATACGACTACAATCGGAACATTTTTTTATATCACCATATTTGTCCCCTTTAACAGTACAACTTTTCTCTCTAACATTTTCTTCTATCTCTAATCCTAATGGAGCTATTTAGGTGGCCTGTTTGTCGTGAATCACCCGGTATATAATCCTATTAATTACATTATAAGAAACCTACTTTCTTACAACTCCTTTTAATTATATTGTAAGAAAAAATATATAACATTTATTTGTGTCATCCTTATTAATTATTAAATATATAACACCTCTTCATTTTATAAAAATAAGATTTTGAAAATCTTTTTTAAAACATTTATAACATTATTTTTCTTCAAATTTTGCGTATTTGCACGTTCTGTCATAACATAACCATATATTTCTAACCTTTCCGTTTCATCGTTTAACACGTGTTTGACACTGACATTCTCTGTCCAATCCATTCCATTTGGCGTACCTCCCCAAAGGGGAACAAGTTTTGTCGCCACTTCCAAACTGTACAGATAGATCTCCTTAGGGTAGATTTATAGTGGAGCAGTGAGGTGAGCTGTGCGGTGAAAAAAAAAGAAAAACAAAGAAAATACATGTGTACTTTTTCTTTAGTATGTGTCGAAATGTTGTCACGAATGTTGGTTTGTTTTCACCGCGCCGCTATCATCGATGCTCACCGCTCCACTATAAATCCACCCTTACTCTTACTTCATGGGGATGATGCTACATGTAAAAATAAGTCGAAAAAAAGGAATAACATTTGTTCGTTTCACGCTTCGTTTTCGAGAAAATCGAGTTTAAAGTTCCGCCAGGTTCGCGTGCTTGAGTAATGCACAAAGTAGAATTGGTTGATCATGGTCAGACGCGTCAGACGATTGCTATGGAATAGCACGTGTATTCCCTGCATTTTCAATCTCGATTGTCTCGAAAACGAAGCGTCAAACAAAAAAATGTTATTCCTTTTTTCCGACTTATTTTTACATGTGGTATCACCCCCTCCTCGGTTGTACCACCCATCCGGCCACACCCTATATACTTGCATCTACAAGCATCTACAAGTTTCAGAGAATTTTCATCTGTCCGACGTACATACATGCTCCCGGAATATTCTTGTCAGCGGCTATAAATTTGTGTGTGAAGTTGTTAGGGGTTGTTGGAGTGCGAACGTTGTTACGTTCTGGTCGCACATAAATCACACGCATTCTTCGCGTTGCATGCAAAGTTTTGGTTCGTTTCCGCGAGCTTTACGGTTCTTGCGATCCGTCGTCCGCGCAGCACTAACTGAAAAAGTTTCACTCCGGCTAGCAGTTTACTCAGCCGTTCCGAATTAATTCTCGAGGCATTAAAGATGTTCGCGCGAGACGGTAACGGCCAAACAGAAAGTGATCAATCTTACCTCGAGGTTTTCAAACGTGCAAACGTAAAAGTGATATTAAAATTCTTTATAAATCAGTTTTCAGTGCAATCGAATCGATACTATGAATAATTCATGAAAATTGGCTAGATTTGAATTTCCATTGATCAAATTGAATTTAATCGAAACTGGAATTTTGTAGAAGGAGAATTCTGGTATCCGGCTGAAGATCTACCGTAGAAGATGGGTATATATCTATCGAAATAAGTTCGCAGGAAGGAAATACAAGAAATAGACCCTTTTCGCACCTCAATCAATACTCGAACAGAAGTGGCTAGCCTCGAGTACGATAAATAGCCATGACGTCAGCTTTTTTCCTACGCTTTATCTCGTATTATCAACATGTTTCGCAGATTATTCTACTTAGTCTTTCCATATTCATACTAATGTATAATTTGATAATAACACCAGTAAGGAAACTGAAGCGCGAGAAATATTAAAGAATTGTTAAAGAGGAGAAGATGGTCAATCTCTTTTTCCAACATTTATTCAAATAGTATATATACATATACAGGGTCATCCGTTTTTAAACGGACAAACGTAAACCAGCTATAAAGAACCCCAAATGGAACAAGTTTTACCCCTGCCACTTTTTTTGTTTCGGCCTTGATTTCTAGAAAATTGCAAAAAACCATAATTTTTTTAGTTCACATGAACTTGAATATCTCGGGACTCCAGTGATGAATCTTGATGATTTTTCCTTTGTTTGGTTTAAAATAAATAGGGGCATCTTTTTTGTTAACAAAATATTTTTGTATGACCTTCGGATCTTTATTTTTTTGGCATAGGGCACGTCGTGGAAAAATGATGGTTTTTTGCGATTATCTAAAATTCAAGGCCGAATCAAAAAAAGTGGTAGGGGTAAAAATTGTTTCACTTGGGGTCCTTTATAGCTGGTTTACGTTTGTCCGTTTAAAAACGGATGACCCTGTATATAGTAAGGAGCATAACTGATTCCACACACTTTAAATCAGAACAACTATTTTATGAATGGACCAAACGACTTCAATTTCTCTGTAAGGCTAGAAGAATTAGTATAGTACATGATGTGTAAAAAATATGTTGAAAAAATGCATTTGGACGGAATTGTGAAAAACAATAGTAAAAATTGATTTTTACAACTTTTTTAGCTGGGCCAAAAACGAAAATTCAAAAGATGTGTCTGGTCAGCTGGTATAAATTATACACGCTCTGAAAATTTCATTGAAATTAGTTAATTGGTTTGCGAGTTATAAACGATCAAAAGTGGTAAAAATTGCGATTTTTTAAGATATTCTGCCTTTCACCACTTTTAATCGTTTATAACTCGTAAACCAATTAACCAATTTCAATGAAATTTTCAGAGCGTATATAATTTATATCAGTTGACAAAACACATTCTTTTTTTCGTTATTGGGCCAGCTGAAAAAGTAGTCAAAATCAATTTTTAGTATTGTTTTTCACAATTCCGACCAAATGCATTTTTTCAACTTATTTATTAGACGTAATTTACTAAACTAATTCTTCTAGCCTTACAGAGAAATTGAAGTCGTTTGGTCCATTCATATAAAAGGTATGTATTCTGATTAAAAGTGTGTGGAATCAGTTATGCTCCTTACTGTACATTTAATAATAGCTATATCTAATCAAATCAAGCTGGAACCTTGTATTCTTTAATTTCCGAGTTCTGGATAATTATGAGACGAGTTTCATGTGTAAGGGAAATGGGAATTGCTATACATACATCGACATAATATCAGGACCGCTTATTAAACCGTCTAGTATAGATTAATTCATTGGCAATAATCTCGTATACCTTCTGCCATCGTAATTGATTGCTTCGCCAATAGTCTGTTTCCCGAGAAGACTGCGAGGGTGCTACAGTCGCTACAATTTCATTAGTGCAAATCGGTTTGTTTCTGACGTTGATCGTGAATTGCGTCAGGTTCGCTGCTAAGAAACTACTCCCACAGTAAATTGGAAAAATAAGAAGAAAACCAATAACCGAGTAATGTCTAGGGAAAACCTGCAAAAATCCCACTCGATTGAAACGTCAGAGGAATCGCCAGGAGATACGTCGAAAATCCAGCAAAATAAGTATTTAAATAATATTCTATTTGCATTCGCCTTTTTCTATCACTCCGTCTGATAATATACGACAATCAGGGCCAGGAATTCGTGCATTTTTGCGACGATAACAGAGAAATCCGCACTTGACGGAAATGCTCGTTCCCGGATTTCGAAGTGAGAGCATGGAGTTCGAGCATGGAGCTGTTGGAATTCCTGCTCGCGCCCGGGAACAAAAATCGAACGTACCGAGAGAAAATTGTACGGTAACCTGGCTATCGCGAAATATTAAAATTTTCAGTGGTCGGATATTTTATTCCGAATTTTAATGAAAATCTATACTCGCCGTTCTCTGGGTCTGTCGCTGACGTAATTTTTTTCAGCAGTTGCGTCATGCGCCCCGCAAAATTTTAATCTCCGCACGGAGAACGAACTTTATTAGCATAACGAGGTTTGTTCGCGACGTTTGAACAAACGATCAGCTCAATCGTCTTATATTCGTTGTAAATATTTTTCAATTTGTACGAGATATATAAACGTTCTTCTTAACGAAGATGTATCGATGGTACCACGTTTGTATTATACACGTTCCCAACAACTTGCCGCGAAAATTTACTGTACGAACGTACACTCGATCTTTCTCGCAGTTATCCGTCAGCTTGTTATTGAGTAAAGAATCGAATTTTTCCCAAGAGGACCATAACGCGCGACCCCAGCTTTCCCGCTTCTGGGGAAGCTTCCTAAGATAAGATTCGCGGATGGCATGAGTGCGGTCCAAGTTCTCGTAAATCCTCTGTTAAAGGCCTCGGTAAAATGCTTTCCGCTTGTGTACGTTCACGATATACCGAGAAGTGGAAGATTCCTTATGCAGAAGCGTGTTTATGCAGAAGAAACATTTCTCATACGATATTATCAATTACAAGGTACTAGAACTAGATAAGAATTCGTTTCTTTCTTAAATACACTACTCTTGGGACAAATGAAACAAACATAAGACGAAACATGAAGAAAATCGTGGCACTGAAGACAGATTGCAGAGTTGGACAGTAATTAATTACATGAATATTTAATTACATCTTCAATTACATGTGCAAAAGTGGACTATAATTACAATAAGAAAACGGTTGAATAGTCCAAAACATAAAAATTGGTGGTTTAAAAGAACAATTACACTGAAGTAATTGTTAGACGCAATTACAATTACTGTAATCGTGTTAAGTAATTGCAATTACTCCTTTCATAATTACTGGTTGAGCCAAAGTAATTGCAATTACCAATTCTTTTTAGACATTTACATTGAGTATGTATCTAATTACTTTTTTTAGTGCCATTTTGGCGTTAAGTAATTGCAACTACCAATTACAATTACTTGTAATTGCACTAAAATAACTTAAAATTGCAGAAATAAAATTACAATTACATGTAACTGCTATTGGTAATTGCAATTACTTTGGCTCAACCAGTAATTGTAATTGCGATTCAAGTAATTGCAATTACCAATTTCGATTGCATGTAATTGTACTTTTATTTCTGCGATTTCAAATTACAGTAATTGGTAAGTAATTGTAATTGTAATTAAAATTACGTTTTGCCCAACTCTGACAGATTGATACTAAAGTGAATAATCACAGTGAAACAAAGTGATGAAGTTCGTGTCAAAATCAAAGAACTTTCGATAGAAACGAGATAGAGCGATGATTTATTTTTTTCTCGAATTAAAGCTATTGCAAAATATGAGAAAAATAGAGAGATTACAGTACGAACGTTTGTTCAAGTCTGAAAAACTGTGTTAAACTTTGCAGAATTACAAGAAGATTGTGGTTCGTCCAATACCGTGTACGGATAGATTTTTTCCTTGTAATTGATGATGTAAGAAATTTTTACTTCTGCATAGACACGCTTCTGCGAAAGTTCTTTGATTATTACGAGAGCTTCGTCGCTTTGTCCTCCTGTGCGCCGCGCCGCTGTTCGCAGAAAGGAAGATTGATAATCCGCCGAGCGATATTCATTTTCTTGGGGAAACGGATGTGAGACGTTTTGTGTGGAGGGCTTCCCGATCGTATTGTCACAATAAAGGAGACGCAAAGGAGATAAGGGAGTCGTCTGTAGCTCTTCGAAGGAGAAAGGTCATCCGGAAAGGGTAGGAGAGAGGCAGAAGCGAGGCAGCAGCAGCCGAGAGGATGCGCGAGCCTCTGCTTCTGTTCACAGTTCGCAGTTCTCACGCGGCTTCCGTGATGCGAGCGTCGTTCTTAGGTGTTTCCGCCGACGCAAACAGGAAGAGGATAAATGGTGTTGTTGGTCGACGATCCTTGTTCTCGTGTTGGTGAGATCGCACCCTGAAGACCGACTCAGTGACACCATTACTTTCACCTCTGCGAACTTCCGCCGATTTCTCGTGCCACTTCTTATTCTTCTGGTTTCTGCCCAGCACACGTGCGCTCGCCAATTTCTGCAAAATGAAACGACACCAAATTTAGAAACATATCATGTGAAACATACGAGAAAAATTCATGCCGGAAGAAAGTAGGATAACATACCCGTAACTGGGTCTGCAATGCCTGTGACGAGAAACAAGTTCTAACAACACACATGACACACTGCACATGCATATATGTATAATGCCTGTGGTGGTTAATGGATTATTCACGGCCGGGATGGCGGAAAGTTGATATTGGAATTCAATCTTCAAGTAGCATACATTATGAGTGTGCGTGTGCCCCGACGCTGAATTTAGTCCTGAACTTCTGGAAAGTTTATGGACCAAGTGAATGTTACGATTGTGACCATAATCATGAAAGTGGTCTAAGTGAAAAGATATAATATTAGAATAACAAGCACTATCTAACGATGCATTTCTCACGATATCGTAAAACTCGTGATAAACTCATTTGTTTTTTAAATTTTCACTTATACCACTTTCATAATTATAGGCAAACATAGTGATTGAAAATTGAATTTGAATTTAGATTTAAATATGTTCCCATTGTTATATTTAAATAACACTACGAATCAATTTAGTTTGAAATAACGAGATGTGAGAAAGATTTGGAAGTATTTCAAATTTCAGTCGACGAAGAATTTGAATAGAATCGATAGGAGAAATAAATTGAATAAATAAATTGAAAATCGGCATAGATGATGTAATTGTACACGCGATGAAACCGCTAAGGAAAATTGAAGGTGAACCAAGTTAATAAATGCAAGGAGAACCGTGAATAAAGTTATTGAAGCCCGGAACAGTATCGAAATTGATGTATATCAATGAAGCGGAGGCTCCCGCGAGATTCCATGCGAATTTTCTTTGCTCCGGCGCCCTTTTACGCAGGGAATTTGTATGGAAATGATTGTCCTTTGAGAAGAAGCTACTCTCCATCAGCGAGGAGTTTCGTGGATCGTTTGAGGCTCGAGCGATCCACTCGCAGACCTGTATCGAACTTGAATTATCGATAGGAAAGGATCAAAGTTTGTTACGAACGAAGGGCGGAGGCTTTCCGAGGAAATTCCTCCTGGATTGCTCCGGAAATGGCTGATGTTTATGGAGGGGAGCAGCATTTCGATCGGGAACGTACAAACCGCAATGATACGGAAACATTTGTTAAGGTAAAGCCAGGAAGCAATTATTGTTATTGTCCTATTTAGTTGCGAATCGTGTGCATTAACGCGCGCGAACATTTTGAAGCAGGAAATTAAAACGCTTGCGACGCGCGACGGTCAACGAAGATTCTGTTCCATTTGTAGGATAACGAAGTTAGTAAAGCACACTGCTTCGTATGCTTTGATCATTTTACCAATCAGTTCGCGCGCTGTAAACCAACGGAACGAAGCGGGAAATGAAAGTGGAATTTCATTACCGAAGTAAAAAGACCGCGAATCGATACAAATACTCGCAGACTCGCTTGATGTGCTGTTGCACGATTCCTTTTTGCGCAGAATATATAAACGTTTGTCGAGATCGAATAATTGGTTTGTTGAGCTTTTGGTTTCCGAGAACGTTTCGCAATATTTCTATTTCTATGGTCCTGGATTTTATCAGAGTACATCGAAACAGAGCGTCCACAATTATGACACTGCAATTATTTATTAATATCTCAATTCCAAAGATCTTTCTTTGAAATTAATATCGACGCGCGTTCGGTATATTAAACTTGTCACTGTCGAACGATATAAATACAGATTGGACCTTAATGTACGTCGATATACAGTGACTCGCTAAAATATTCGCACATTCTTAAAAAGACGGTAACTTTTTTAATAGTGGACTATACGATTTCAACTTTTCCCAGAAGTTCGAACAATTGGTTTGCTACGCAACGCGAACAAAATTTTTCAAAACAGCCACGAGTTGTCGGAATTACAGAGAAAATACTGAAAGTTGCATTTTGCAATTTTTTTCATGCAAAATCGATCGACGTTGCAATTAGCTGCAAACGTATAAAAATGGTAGAAATTGCAGTTTTTCACGATTTTCGGTCTCCAACTGCAATAAATCGGAGGATTCTTAGATCTTTCGATGTCTGTCGTTTTTCAATGCATATAATTGACACGGATCTACAAAACATATTCTAAAAATTTTCAACATAGACCCACATAAAAATGTATTGTAAAATGCTACTTTTAGTATTTTCTTTAGCAATTCCTGAAAAAATGTCTTTCCACATCAGGCAGTAAACTAATTGCTCTAACTTTTCAAAATAGTTCAAATCTTACAGTCTAATATAATAATTAAAAAGCTTTCTTGAGAGCGTTGGGAGCCAAGTTAAAAAAGTTGAAACCTATCGCTATAGGTGGCTACCGCCACCTATCCAGACAAAAAAAAGTTGAAACATATCGATACAGTATTTCCCACTTATTATAAAATAATTGACGAAGGTAGTTGTTTCTTTATTCCTTTTTATTCTCAGAATTGTTTGTATTGCATGCTTGTTATGTGCAGGTACAAATGATTCTTCTCAAAAATGATTTACTCCAAAAAATTTGCATTTTGAACTGGTGGTGCCATCCGTGTGGAAACACTCCAACTGGTAGACGAACATTCTCGACAGGTAAGTGTGTTCGGATAATAGAACAATTTAAATATTAATCACTAACAATGTTATTCAGAAATATCCATTTCATTTGACTTTTCCCATATACATTTTCAGTGAAATTATAAAATTGATTATATAGATTATGAAATTGTTCTTATAAGAAACTTTATCAAAACTTTTTTGAGAAGCTTTTTCCTAACGTAAATTCGTTCCTGGATACTCGCGCAATTCACTTATGGCTTTTCTCGCGCATACGTGACTATCGACGAATACATCGGATATAGATGTTATACCTGTTTGATAATACAATCTCGTATTTCATAAAACAGAATTTTATTTAATTTTTAGAGTATATAAAAATATGTGTACAATGTAAATTTTACTTGCTATCAATCTTATTGATTAATTTAATTGAACGCCACGCGATCAAATATACCCCTATTATTAATTCCTAATTTTGATTGAAATTTTTAGATTTACGTCAGTCCCCACTTTCGAAATATGAAATATTTCATGCTACCCTAAATGGAATTTTTATGCGAAAGGCCTTGGCTGTATTAGTTGTGAAAAGATATATCATGATAAGGTAAAACCAAGGGAACACAATTCCTTGAGTAACCATTCTTCAACCAGACAATAGACTATTGTCCTATTGTAATAGGACCATTTTTCAAAGCTAAGGGAACTGCATACTAAATACAACAATTGTGATAATACTTTCTACAGAACAGCAATAATGTATTCCAGCACAATAGAAACCCCTTTCTTTATTGAAAATTCTGTGCAATATAAAAAGGATTCTTTAAAGATAGAACGAACACAATAAAACTTGTTACGTAATTTATAGAATCGATAAAGCCGATAAAATAAGATAAAAATCCTTTCGCGTGATATTTAAATCAATCAAAATGCATATGCATATTGTTAATGCGTCTATACGTCTCACAAGATACATGTACTGACATTTTTTCAGACAGTTTGAACATGGGTGACGAAATATCGATATTTTTGGTAGTCGTTCTCGCGATAGGAGGTTTGATGATGATGAGTGCACTGCTGGCCTGTTATGCCTGTATTTTTCGAGACCTATGCTGCAGACAAGAAGACAGATCAAAGAGAAGACGCGTTCAGAATCCTCACCAAGAACCTGACGACCCAAGCAGGCCCAAAATGGATGCTATACTTTTAAACGATATCACCCAAGGAGAAAGTATGCCTACAGAGTCTGAGAGAGTTTAACTAAAAACAGCCGAGAAACACAGGAATGACTAAATTTTGTTGGCAAGAATTGACAATAATGATGGAAAACAAGAATATCGAGGAATTCCAACTATCGCCATAATCTACGACTATAAAATACGGAATGTAAACCAAAACGGTTCTGATGTTTATTTCAAGCTGCTATATTGCAGATTAATTTGTATTATGTACATAGTCGGATACATTCGTACACATATATATACATATGTGGCAAATTGATGTAATAAAAAATCTCTGGTAAAAATATTTAACATCGTCCGATCGCCAACAACGGCATGAGGAAATTCTGCGCCACATTCCCATGGCTATAATATCTACAACTATATTAATATATAAAATAAATTTCTATTTATATGTCTTGTGCACTTATTATGCTACCCGTATTGCATAAAACACACAATGTTCCCATCGTTTCTGGTAACTCTACTAATTACCGAACTAAGTACCAGTAAAACATTTTTTATAGATATTATATTGTGCAACCATCGACTCTATTAATATACTCGACTAGCTGATTTGACTGTTAAGCTGTTGGAGCACTGACAGTACCACTTCTCGTAAAGTCTGAAACATTTATTAACTTGTAAATAAAATATATGTAGCAGTTTCAAGTATAGCTTATTTACCTGAGGTTTACAATGTTCCTCCAACCAACTGAATACGCATCCGGATAACTCTGCAAAATTTGCTACAGAAATGTTATTAAACGTTTGGAACAAACGATCCATGATTGCCTGGAACTGGAATAATATTTCGATTATGAACAATATTCAAATTGAACTTGAATTAAACTTACCACTTGAAATTTCGTTTCATCGGATATACGCATTTCTGCGTGTCCCGGTTGGGTCTGATGGGATTTAACGATCTGCTCGTAATTAGCTTGCATAATACGTAAAGCGACAACCTCTTTTCTTAAAGCGTTACGTTCTTCCTCTTGTTTCTTCTTTTGTTGCAACAAAAACTGTATATAATCTATCGACTTCTGAAGCACGGTAGCCTTAGATAATTTATATCCTGACGAATCTGTATGCTGGCAAGTGGGAACCAAATCTTGAAGGGAATCGTATCCTTTCTTGATCGCGTCTCTCCGTTTCTGTTCAGCCTGGGTATGAGCTTCCCTTCTGCGCTCCTTGTAACTTATAGTAGAATTTTTATTATCGCTGTCTTCGTCTTCTACAAATAAGCAACGACATCAATATATATTTTCTAAATCTTAAAAGCTGAATTTCATTGTTTACCTGTATTATGCGCCGATGAAGATGGCGTGTTCACTGATCCAGTACTACTGCAACGAGAGAACGTATATTTCTCCGTAGGACTAGATGGCTCCAGCTTCATATCGCTATCGGTTCCCATGTTTCCACCTCCGCCACGCATCGCTATACTCGCTGCTTACGTGAAACAACAAACATTGAATACCATTAAAATTGTTGTTCTCCAATGTTTCGTATAGTTTCTGAAGTCTTACGCTATCAAGCATCGGTTACTGATAAGAACTTGGTGCAAAGTGGTTTATGACATGACATAGAACATGTTTGATAACAACGAGGAATGAAACTCTTTGAATTCGTATCCACTTACACATTTCGTATCCATCCTTGTGCAATGTATCTGCCATTACGTCGACAATTCGTTTGCGAAGGATCAACTCGAGAAAGAAATGGAATCAACCTAAAATGCGCACGTGGAAAGGTTACAACCGAGTTGCAACAAGTAATATGCACTGGTAGCGTAGCGTAACGAGGCACAGTTATCCATAAAGATTCGTTTGGCGAACTGTTGCGTCGATGAAAGAACACGTTAAATCTGGAAGACTCGTTAGGACATAAGACACCACTGTGACACCATAATTTTCGTAAACAAACAATCCCGAAATGAATCCGTAATTATCATCGCAGTGTTATGTGGACAAAAGCCATCTTTCGACAGAAATGTAACTGTTGAGCATGGTCGACGGCTCGTCGAAGCAGGGTCGCCACCTATCCAGACAAAGGAACAGAACTGTCAAACGAAGCCACGTGCTCGACTAGCAGACGAAAGCGAAAGTCAAGGTCGCGTCAGAGACCAATACAAACGCGCGAAAAACGCAGCGCACACGTGAGACGAGCAATGCACTGAAATGCATAAGCGAATAATCAGTTTGCATTCTGGTTTTTCTGTATCGTAAACATCAGATCCAAATTTTCAGAAAGACATTCTTAGTGTGAGAAGGATGATAATGATTATATAGATTAGATTATAGCAGACTGCGGATCTTTATGCAAAATAAAAATTGTCTGCATCGATTGGAAGAAATAGAAATTAAATTGAATGTTATTACATCTTTAATTTTGAAAATTTTCCAACGATTTTGAATTTCATCTTCTCAATTTTGCTATAAATGCATGAAGATCCGCAGTCTAATGATTAGTTTATATATGCGTTTTACAATTTTTCTAGACAAATGTGAAGAAAGTGGAATGAAATAAAATTCTATTTTTAACGGAAACAGCCTTTGTAGATCCAGAACAAATAAAAATTGTACAAAATTCTGTCGAATTTGATATTCTATCCTTTTTTGAAGATTTTCATGAACCGTAAATAATCATCCTGTATTCAGATTTTACTCATACTCAGTAGAAATTCCAAAGATCTTCGAACCGTTTCATTTTGTTTAAACGTAATGCAAACATAGAAGGCATCTAAGAGTACGTTTTATGTTAAATTACGTTTATTATGAGTATCTAATATATTATAATATAATATATATATACATATAGATCATATATATATGATATATATTATAATATATATTTACAATCGCTTTAATACATGTAAAACCATTTAAGATAACTAATGTTGTTCGGCGGTACGACGACGTTTCGAGCCGTAACGCTCTAGCTCTAGCATTTTCTATGATCTGTTTCTTTTTTTTCTTCCGTGTGTGAGTGTATAATTTCCAAAGTACTCTATCTCTTTGTGTACCTGATCCGGAGACCATTTACTTTGCTAGAATACAATATATGTACATACTGCGAACGAGCGATGGTCCTCGGATTGAATTCGTGGCGAATTAAAAAAAATTGAAAAGATCTTTTCGTTTTCTTTGTTTTATTATTATTATTTTTGTGCTCGCAATCTTTACCGCACGGCACTACTAATTAGGAAATTATTCTACTTCTAAATTGTGTATTCATTGTTATATTCGATTAATCTTAGTAGATTTCATATACGTAATACACAACGCTACATTTTGTATCGTTCGGGGACGGATAATGTCGGAAAGCCGAGGACTGTAAACTATTTTAAGACAATAAATTGGCAACGTGTATCGTCGGAAGAATAAATATTTTTAGTTAGGAGTACGTGAGGTACATTAATGTTACTGATTCACAGATATACAATCATTAAAATTGTTTGTATACAGGATGCTGTTACATCAGGGGCCTAGATACACTCGTGTAAGAAGAATCCCATTTTTACAAGTATATATATTTTGTTTCCTTTTTTCACAATATATTGTTGTTCGTTCGTTCCATTTACTTTTGGTTTGTTTGCTTGATTTCTTTCATTCTTGCTGAATCTGTCAGAACGCATTCGCTATTATAAGCATACAATGCAAAAGCATTTTCGAAATTTCCGACACGGCGATACAATTACGCCCGCCCCCGCAATCCTATTCAACATAACAATAATAAGTAAAATTCACACATCGTTTTCGTAGCCAGAAACGCCCCACATGTAGTTTATTTGAATAAAGGTCACTTTCCCGCAGTTAAATCGATAAAGCATCACATCGTAAATTCCTATTAAGTTTGAATTTAGTGTTTTTGTTTTCTCATCATTTTTTCATTTAAATATCACACGCTCATTAAGACTCGCACATTTAACTCTCATACACCATATGTTGTGTTGTGACGTACACGTTCTCTTCCTTTTTCACTGTCTCTGCTCACTAGTTTTTTTTTATTTCATCACCTAATTAATTTTCGACATCGATAAAAAATTATATATATGCATATATATATATATAATTATTTCATCATTAATTATCATATCTTATTGTTCCATTAAAGTTTAAACTAAAGTGCTTCGTGTGGTATGCATGTCCTGGCAAGTTACCGCACTCAAATATATATATATATATATTCAATGTGTATATATATAATATATATGTATATATATATATATTTGTATATTTATAATAAAGTATCATTTACTTATTATCAGTATCCTTTATATTTATTACTAGAATCATGAATAATTAACTCACAATATTTCGAACTATGCATCTCCGAGATTAATTAGGATTGGTGCAAATGAAATAATTGAATCTACGCAGACCGATCATCGAGCATCGCGCAGGGTAATCCGTCCGATTTTTCAAAAAGAAATTAGATGAACGATAGCGATAATTATTTTCAAATCGATTTAATTAAATAACACGTTCAATTGTTTTCCTACATCTCATTTCGTTCACGTACGTGGTGGCGGAATCAGTAAATTTGTTAATCAACGTGATTGATATAAATTACAAAAATTGATGTGTTGAAATTTATTTTAATTGAAATAATCTGACAATCATTTTCCTATAAATAAATTGATCCTATAAATAATTACCTAGCGCTATTAATATTGCAATATACGCCACCCTATGAGACAATCGCTCATTCGAATGGATGACGTGTTAGAAACAAAATAACACCCGTTAAAGGTATTTAACATATGTTTTGCTCACGTTCACAATCCACTTTCCCCAACATCGCATTTTTTAAGGCTCACAGAACTTTTATATTATTAGAAGTGTTTTTGATTTCATCATGGTGAGCTGCATTCGCTAAACATTAGTTTATTTCCCTTGTTTTCTTATTTGTTTAAATTCATTATAAATTCATTTAACGATATATCAGAAAAATAAATCGATGTTACGTACTATTATGCGACAAAACCAATACAATTCATAAAACCTTTCACTATCCATTTTTTTCTGTAATAAAACCCATGGTAGCGTAAGTGGTATACACAAACCATTTCGAAGGGGAATGATTCTTCCTTCCTTCGAATTGAGCAGATTTAGATCGAATAGAAAATTGATATGAATATTGATGAACGTTGGAGTACCTGCGCGAACCATTCCCAGTCAGTCCCCTCAGGTACTTATTTATTGATACTGTAAAATAAAATTTGCTAAAACCATGTCGAATGTCCGCTCGAAATTTTAAACAAAAATTTCTACAAAGACAAGACCATTCGTTCTCTGTCTACACAGGGAACAACAATAATCACGTACAGTGATTTCTTTTCATTAATTGAACGATTTACTAAATAGTAACATATACGCAATTGGAATTTCTTTAGAAATTTCAAACATCGAACTTCAATTGTATCGTGTTTAATACGAAGACCTTAGTCTCGCTTGATCACCAAATATTAAGTACCCTGAACATTTTTTGTCGTTTTCTCTGTGAAAAATTAAGGAAAAAACATATTTAAATTATGTTTTTCTTTTGTTTCGTATGTTCTTAGATATATTTATATTTACTTCTATACAAATACGAGGAATTACGACTAACGAAAATCGGCAAAAACTATTCAGCGTACCTGATACATTGCATTTACGCATTTGGTTCTGTATTGTCTAACCGGCGTTTAATTCAACAGTTACGAATCAGTCGGTATCAAACGGAAAGATCGTTATAGTACAAAAAAAAGAAAAGAAAAAAAGCAGACATATCAGAAAAATCAGCGCATTGTTTGCATTTAAGAGATACAGACAAACAAACTTCTGTATATCACCACACCGTGGTCACGATGTTTGATCTGCTCTACAGCTTGATATAAATTGAAAGTATCACATAAATTTCAACGCTTTATCCTTGTGTATACCATCGTGAAAACAATAATCGAAAGGGCTCTCTGCGGAAGTGAAAGATCTTGCCTGGGCGTGTCATCGCGAGCGAGCCGAACGATCAGCTATCATTTAGAATATTTGTAGATGTCACCATGCGTAACGAATCCGTCCGTAATAAAAATAGGAAAATTAATCGCGTCAATCCCCATCGCGCGGCAACCGACGTGGCTATAATTTTCAAAAACGAGGTTCGTTGCGCGAAATGCAGGACGTTCAGGAAAGAATTTTGTACTTTTCTAAGATCGTTCGTGCTCGCTGGCCGCGCCAGAGAGGACACGTGGCAGCTTCGAACCCGAGAGAGACCCCTTAATTAATATATATATCCCGAAAACTCAGCAAGGATGTTAGTTTAATATTTTTGTACCATGATCAGAATCGATTTATATTTTCGAACGTTTGACCTGACGTGACTTGGCAGTGCGACGAGGTTTCTTCCCGGCGTCGCTAGGTGTTTCCTCTGATGTGGATTTCCGTTTTGTGGATAACGAAGGCACGGGAGCCTTCGGTGGTGCCATTTCCTCTGTCGGCGGTGGCGGTGAAGGCTGTTGTTGTGTAATTGGCTGCTGCGCAGCTACTTCGGTAGGACTCTGTGAGTCTGCTATGGGAATGAAGTCTAACTCTTCATCAACTGTTTCTGGTGCTACCCCTTGATTACTTTGAATCAAAACATCCTCTGACGGTACCAACATAGATTGGCCGCATACCACGCACACGGGTATCGCTGGAGATTTGGATCGCCAATATTGAAGCTCTGTTTTACATTTGTTCAATTCCTACGCAATAGATGTACAAGGATATTAAATATTTATTTTTAACTTCCTCAAGAAATGTAAGATTAGGATTTTGCGTCTACCGTTCATATTAATTTAACTTTCCATAACGATATATACTTCATTATTATTTGTAAACATGGTTTACGGCATGAACAAATAAATAAATCACAGAATTCGCGATACATAAAGATTTTCAATAATTTTACCTTCGCTTCTAAGTAAGATCCAACTATCACAACGATTCTAAATGACATGAAGCCTACATCTCTTCTGTCACACATTACGCTTATGAGTACTCAGTGTACCTTCGTAAATACCTGTAGGAGTGTGCTAAATTTGCGTGAAGTTTCCTCGTTCTTCTTGTCATTCTCGTCGAGACGCGTAGCATATTCGACGATCTGTTTCTGTTGCTCCGCGATCTTTGCTTTGCAATTCCTCAGATCTCTACGCATTAATGTTAACTGACTATTGTACCGCTTCATGCCTTGCTTGATCTTGCGAATTCGTTTTCGTAACACCATGTTCGATTGTGGGGGTGATACATTCGATTCCAAAAGAACAGGATCATCCGAAGAATGTGGAGGAGAGCCTTCTTCTCCGCTATTGCTTCCTGCCTTGCCACTTCCAACGGTTAGAGGTGCCGAGTCCAGGCATATGAATGGTTTGTTCACATTACTAGAAGCTGTAACCATTTACGTAAAACGTATCCTTTCCATTGTTCGAAATAACTCTAGAAGCTCGAATTTTCTGCTTACATGAAAATGTTCCGGCAAGATCCAAGAAATCTGCTCCGAAGTATGGAATTTCTGGTAATGTTGGCTCTATGCGTTCCTTAAAGTACTCCATGGCCATAGTACTTAAATCAAACAACTCGTCTGTAACTTTGTACGGCCTGGCTAATTTTGGACTAATTTTGATGTAATGTAAAATACGATAAACTTCGTCTAAAATCTGAAACATAATTGCGACTTAAATCTCTTGTATACATTTATCGTGCCATGACCAATCCAAAGGGAAATTTAACATACCTCCCCAGGAAAAAAACAACAATGTTTACGTTCAATGTGCTTGCCAAAACTCATCTGCAATAATGTGAGTCGCATGTGAAGCGTTTCGATTATGTCCGATTCGCAAGCTAGCGGATGATTACGTCGAGCTGATTCGCGTCTTGGCATCTGTGCTTTAATTGCGTGAAAACGATTTAACATTTGTGCTTGAAGCTTTTGGAATGTGGAGTTCAATATTGATCCACAAACACGATCCATTTGATGACATACCTGCAAGTAAGCAAGTATATAAAATGTTAATATTTTCATTAACTAAGTTATTATTGAATAACTAATTGAAATTTCTACTTACTGGTCGTAAATGAGCTACGGTATTGTAATCTAGATAGCTGAAAATCTTTTCGAGAATTTCAACAGGTAAATCCAGAAGATTTAAATTACTATAGGTGGGTGGTTCAGTGACCGAACCTCCGCTATAAGAACTAGCCATTGTTACAGATTGATTTCTTCTCGACGAATTACTGTCTGCAACTTCGGCAACTGGTCCGCCCCCATTACTTCCTCCCATGTTACTTGACTGACGAGTCGATACCATATTTCTAATGTTTTAGATAGTCAGCTTCACCAAAAACCTGAAACATCATTTGTTACAATTCGGAAAACATACACCTGATGGTTTAACATACAAACAATTATAGGTATATCACTGCACAACTAATCAGGAGAATAATATAGCTTCCTAGGTTGAAAAAAATCGATAAATAATCAAATCTAACAATATTGCCGATCGTATTATTGTGTTATCCTTGTACATTTTACATACCTGTTAATGTCTAGTCACATCTGGCAAATATCTGACAAAACCGAAATGTTCAACTATACACGTTCGCAAAATTATTTACATTTATTTATTTAGAAATATATACATTTCTATTCGCATGAAATAAATATAATAAAAACCGTGTGTGTGCAGTGTACACTTCTATATGATTGTTTAAACGATAATATGGAAAATGTTAGAAAAGACAAAGAGTTTTGTTTAATTTCACTGGCTAGCAAAGAAGAACGCAGTCTGGCCTGAATTGTTCGGCAAGAATTATGTTGAAATAACTCGTTGAGATTTCTTCGTGAGATATCGATGGAAAACAAATCCGCGATGTAACCTGCCGAGATTTTTCGTAAGAATATCGTATTTTGTACACGAAACCGGCCTCCGTTTCTGTTGAACCGTTTTCGATAGAAAAAAGAAATAACCGAGGAAACAAACGGATTAACGAAATCTCTGGCGCACCACGGAAATGACCAAATATTCGATGTTTAATTTCGAGCTTGTTCGCGAGAAATCAAAATTCTGGATTATCAAAAAAATACCCTAGAGGTTGGGATTACTTTCGACGACAACAAATGCATGATATATAGGCAGCCAGCGAATGGCTTCGTCGATGATGCAGGATAATCAGGAAATAAAGATATGCAACGAATACGAACAGATGGGCATAAATACATGTATTTACCCGCCACCGTAACGAAATGGCCGTGGCGTGTTGTGCACATAACACGCGCGAACCAAATTATAGAAATACCGACACAAATCGAAGCCGGAGAACTTTTCGAACCGAAATACTTGTCGAGAACATAATATCTTGCAAACAATGCACAACGACGAGAACACAAACACCACAGTATTTCAAATTTTCCTGGAGAACGTGAAGAATCAAACTGAGTTTTATTGGAATAATGAAAGTGAAATACAACATTTGTTTTTGTTTACAATATTGCAGTAGATAGTACAAACATCACAACTTCTTTAGTAAGCTCGGAAGGAGTACAAACTTGGCTAGCACTTGTCACATTATGTAGTAAATAGCGAATAAGAAAGTATATGTAAATAAGCATCTTTAAGAGAACTTGTACAGCGAAACAGCTTTATTCGAACAAACCGCATTAAGAAAAGCAAAGAGGAAGGAAATGTGATAGCAGACAAAGACATATTGCTTAGATTCTAGTTGTATTTAGCAGAATAAACTTTACTTATACCTTTATAATTCTAGAAAATAGCTAAACTAATATGCATTTTGTAAGGAACTTAGAAGCTTGCCGTTGCAAAAAGCAGAACAGTGGAATTTCAGTTCCGCTGTTCAAACAGATTTTTTTAGTTGTTGTCTGCTTATAAATGTTTGAATTCCAGAGTAACTATAGAATGCATTATGTTATCAAATTGTCAAAATTACATCAAGAAAATTATTTGGAATATAATAGCATTTGCAAGTGTAAACCAACAACAAACCATCCTCTTTAAATAGTGTCTATTCGAATAAAGATTTTCGCTCTAGTTTTTCGTGTGATGCTTCAGAATACTGTTTGATATACTCTCACTTCAACTATTCACTATTCACAGCAGTCAGATACTCCAGTTTCGAGCAGCACCTGGATCGGGGCACGTCAATTTTCAAATGATTAAAAATCAAGAAGAAAAGAAAGGGGGAGAAAACAACAAATATAATATTCTTGATCTGAATTCTAACTGAAAACTCGCGTTTTTTCGAACGCTCTTTTTCGAATCCCGATGGGAACGAAACCGGTCCCACGTTTCGATTGTGATTCAGTCGTCGAAAAGGGGGTATCCGAATCTCCTCTTTACCGTCTGAAAACGTATTATTTTACCGAAAGATGTATTTGATGGAAAGAGGGAAACCGGGTGACCGTGCGCAATCGATGCACCTATGACTTTTCTCTCTCTGCAAGCTTCGAAGAAGCTGCGGTATGATTTTCGTGCGTTCCCGATCTATCCGTCGTTGAAACGGCTAGACGAGAGCGAAGAAAAAGGCGCGAGGAAATCTTGAATAAGATCACGTACCCCCTGTTAAATGACGGAAAGCAATCAATGTATCCGCGTTGGTGTTTTCAGCGACATTTTGACGGAGATCCCTTCCTTCTCCTCACGACCCTTGCAATGCACTCGTTCTCACTCTGTCACACCGTCGAACGTGCTCTCGTTTCTTTTCTTCTAACGTTGTCCCTCTCGTTCCTGGCTCGTTCTCTATTGCTCTGTCTCTGTCCGACTCGGCGCGCTACACTCGTGTGACTACGGTAGCGTCGCGTTTCCCGACTTCTCCGGCGTCACGTTTTCTATCCCCACCACTCCATTGCGCACTCGTCACTGCGCAGGTCTTCGAGAAAGGGAAGGTACGATGAGCGACGGAGACTTTAGACCTTAGACCATATAACTTATAGACCCGACGTAGCTATAGGATATACGAAGTGTTCTAGATAACGGAGTATCTGGTGCCCACAAGTCACACATCTCATTGATCCACAAACTTGTTGCATAGAGAATTGTAAGTCTATTTACACGTATTTTATACGTAATATCGCAAATATATATTGTTGTTGCTATTCTTTTTTTTCATAAAATAAGTTGTGAGCAAATAAATACAGATTTCGTATTATCAACATCTATACATTAAAATTTCACTTTTTCCAAATTAGAATTGACAAAATGAGGTAGCATTATATCTGAAATAATAAGAGTAAAGTGAACACGAACTAGTAATAAAATAAAGTATATATTACAATTACAGTTTCCATAAATATTTATACAAAATGAGGTGCGGCGACGATTGTCCCCCTTTCCCTTTTAATACTTTAGTTTCGTGGTGCTGCGACTTCTCAACAGGCTTTGCCCACAACCGTCATCTGGTAGACAAAGTAATCTTGGAACAAGGCATGTTATCTGAAGCCGGGTCTATAAGGAGAAGCTAGAGCAACCACAGCATATTGATTCAGGAGCTCGGTTTTTGAGAGCAAAACTATTCTAGCATTATTTCAATTATTACAGGTCATCATTGGATTCCTACTTGAATACCTACTCGAATCTCACTAACAATTTAAAATCTACAAAGTGTCGGCAACGTGGCATCGAACGTTGTAACAGAAAAGTATATTAGATGGTTGTTCTACCAATTACCTCGTCTATGACGTGCAACCCATCTCGTCTCCGACCGCGATGGCAGCACAATCGTAACGGCGATTCGTCAGCCAATAGGGGAGAAGAGAAACCGTTTTTCGTCCTTTCTAACGTCGCGGTACGCCATCCGTATTACGCGACGTCACGGAGGGAATCTGTACAGTGCACACACACGCGTAAATCGTACCCGGAAAAAAGCGCGCGCGTGTCGTGTAGTCGAAACAGCTCTTCTTTTTCGTCGTCTGTCCTTGTCTATCTTCCTTTCAGAGAATCGCGACCGAGTGCATCAGATTCGGCTTTGTAAATAGCAGAGTAAAGAATAAAGATTTCACTGTTCCCTGTTTTACGCGGAAAAAAACGGTCTCTACCCCCCTCTTAGAAACGATTCCTCTCGGCTCGGATTCTTCTTGTTGCTACGGAATACTTTTGGTGGAGTTTTATGCTCTACAGAATCTCGTTGGCTCGTTCGAACGCAGTCAAGATCAAAATCGGCGTACAATGCAAACAACGCCGACGATCACGACTGTCTCGCGACCAAATGTACATATTTATGCGTGCCCCTCTCTTGCTGCGTATCGCCACTTTGTACCGACGGTTTCTTTCTTCTCGGTCACATTTCGTGAAAACGTACCCACCGACTCACAAGCGTGTTCTCGATTGGTTGACTCGCGCAGGCCGATCCACAATGCATGCTATAGTCCGTCAGAATTTTAATGGCTATCCCACAATCGCGCAGGAAGAGATCATTTCTGTCGTCCCGGAGATATGTGTGTCCACGGCGTTGTGTACAGGAGGGAAGTTCGTAAAAATTGTTCGCTCGTCAACCGGTCGCTAGCGACATCTGTAGAACGCGGTGATTAATCGAACGAACGCGATTCGAACCGAACGGTACAATGGTTTTCGGAACCGTTGAAGGAATCTGCAAGAAAATACAATTGTTTGACGAAGAAAAACAAATTTATTCATTGTTGTCATCCATGTAATTTGACCCTAATATATTTATCAGTTTGCAGACACTGTTACGGAAAAATATATGTTAACAATCTCTTTCCAGAAAGAACCCTAATGTTGCGTTAGGAAAAGAAATTGTATACAGAGTGATCCACGAATTACACTGTCCAACAGCCAAAAATCTTTTCGATTCTCACTATGCGATTCTTATAGAGTTTTTCGCGCTGATTCCGAATCTGTTTTTAATTTTTTTCCTAGACGCATAGTTTTTGAGAAATTTGAGTTTGAAAAAATGACCTATTTTTCAACTTTGAACAAAGATTGTGATGTTATTATAAAAGATATTGTATTGTTCTTTACATAAAAAGATTCTCTAGACTTTCTCGAATACAGTGATATGCAATATTAATACATTATGATTGTTTAAACATGTTTAAACAATGGTTAAAGACGGAGAGACACCACATTTGCACCAATTTTTGCGGATATTTCTCAATTTATCTCAAAAAATAAGGGTCTAGCGGAAAATCGAACTACACCACGCGCTAGAGCAGACTTTTATCTTGAGAAACCACCCTTTCAACTTTCCAAAGTCAACGTTTTTACCGAACCAGAAAGCAAAATATCTTCGCCCGACACGAGCTGCCGCCAGTGGCGCTTACCGCTAGAATAGGCGTTCCACGGGATACGCCGCGGCGAACGCCCGTTGTAGTGGTGAGCGCCACTGGCGGCAGCTCGTGTCGGGCGATGATATTTTGCTTTCTGTTTCGGTAAAAACGTCGACTTTGGAAAGTTGAAAGGGTGGTTTCTCAAGATAAAAGTCTGCTCTAGCGCGTGTTGTAGTTCGATTTTCCGCTAGACCCTTATTTTTTGAGATAAATTGAGAAATATCCGCAAAAATTGATGCAAAAGTGGTGTCTCTCCGTCTTTAATCATTGTTTAAACATGTTTAAACAATCATAATGCATTAATATTGGATATCACTGTATTCGGGAAAGTCTAGAGAATCTTTTTATGTAAAGAACGATACAATATCTTTTATAATAACATCACAATCTTTATTCAAAGTTGAAAAATAGGTCATTTTTTCAAACTCAAATTTCTCAAAAACTATGCGTCTAGGAAAAAAATTAAAAACAGATTCGGAATCAGCGCGAAAAACTCTATAAGAATCGCATAGTGTGAATCGAAAAGTAAAAAAAAAGTTTGAATTTGTTGGACAGTGTTATTAGCAGTCCGATTGACAACGTTTTTACCAGATATAGCATGGTTTTTTTCATGATTTTTCAAGGTCAACTTCAATTTTTTGCAAATACACCTATCATATTTTCAAGTCTATCTGTTAAAGTTAGGGGATTTCAAGACGAATTTGGTAAGTTTCAAAACATTAAAAAATTGCTATATCTTAAAAAGATAAATATTTACAGGAAATCATTGCGGGGAAATATTCTTTTACGTTTACCAAATAGGACCACGAATAGATATACTTAACATATTGTTAATTATAGTACACACGTTGAACAAACAACATATTTTCAATTGGAGTATACACTTCGGCATTTGAATCATCTGACGTTAATTTTAGGCACGTTTCTAATAATAGTTCACAGTGCAAAGTGTACTATTGTCTTAACAACAGATGTTGTATCGGTCTTAATATATACACAATGTCTGAATAGTACAAAAATATCTTCAATGTTGCTTGATACTAAAGGGGAGATAACATAACAGTGCCCCATTTCGCGGAGTTTTGTATCGACACGATAAGAAACTGATCAACAAGATTAATAACAGTTAAATTTAAGCGATATACACAGCTGTTTAATTATTGAATTTATATTGGAATTCTTGAATGACAATTGTTTGAACATCATAAATTTTTATTGTATAACAATCAACTCTTGAAATATTATGTTTCCAACACCCCTGTAAATATTTAAAAGTTCATACAAGCGTATTCATGTTCAAATATAACGCATGACCGAAGTTTCATTTTCACATTTTTCGAACGAATTCACTTTATTAGTACAATTCCAGTTGCTGAAAGTAGTACTTTCATCCATTGTTTGTAATCAGGAAGGTCTATAAAAAATTATCATATTCATACTTTTTTTCCATTTGAAACACTATTACCGTGACTCATGTGAGGGAAGGGCATTCGTTGTTCATTCAGAAATATATGTATAATATCACTCGAGCAGATATCTATCTGTATTAAAAAGAGCTTTAAAAAAGTCTGAAAATATGAATTGTATCTGACCTGTCCAATCGCTGTAAAGAATAATTATCTTGATGACCTTTCGCGAAAAGAGTCCGCCTACTGCCCCGGCCATCTTTCCAAATATCTTACCGAAACGATTACTTTTTTTGCAGAATAGCCATTTCTACGGGGATTATGTAATACTTGCGAAATTGGGTCTAACGGCCTTACTGGAGGTTCTATGAAATCTTTACATTCCGAAACGGATCAAAGAAGGCGACCTTCATGAAACATTACAACTACTCCTCGTTGAGCCAGCTGCAGTTAATGCCGATATTTCACACCGGTTGCTAGAAGATAAACAAATCGAATCGTTTCCAATCTGGAATATACACTTCGGTATATACACCAAGTGTATACTGCAATCAGTGATTGCAGCGATAAATGTTGCGTTTTCGAAACACGCGTGAGCAGGTCAGAAAAGCTTTGAAATTTCCTAACCAGTATAAAACGAGAAGGATGCATTCTACTTCAACAGGTACAGTGGGAAATTGAAGATGTATGAAAATGAATAATTTTTGTTCTAGCTCGTAATGATGATCCAAGGATGATTCGTTCATGAAATACAGGGCTATCGATCCGACGTTTAGCGCACCGATGAGGTAATGTTCGGTAGCAGAGTATAATAAAGAGCCGAACGACGTCTGAAGGCTTCACAAATCCGAGTGTGAACGAAAATGATGAGCGAAAGAGAAGCTTTATGTTGCAAGAAGAAATACCGTGGTCCACTATTGCCATAGGGGCCCGTAATGCGACAAGCTCTTATCGTCTGATTAATTAAGGGCTTACATAACGATGAAGATCTCTCGCGTAACCCTTGTGTTTGTGGAAGAATTAACATATTCGTAACATTAATAGGGAGGGAGACCCGTGAAATCGGATAGAAAGATTTTTCACTCACACTCGGAAAAATTATCTATATGGTTACATCCACTCGTTACGAAGCCACACTCTCAACGAATGAAATTGATATATACATTGGAGCGTGTTGACGATAGAACCAGTTAGCATTCGTAAAAAACATTGTTCAAGATTTATTGTTACACAGCCAGGAATTTTAAATTGCAACTCGCACTGGACATTACAAATCACGTGTAATCCAAGGAATGCCGCGGGTGACTACGATTCAAATAATCGCTCGAATCACCGCGAATATCAATTAAGGTATTTAAGTATTCAGGTAATCAGAACCTGATGATCCATCTCGCAATGGAACTATGTACCGAGTAATTATTATTTGAACCGTTCCACTCCATTTATATGCAAAGTATCGCTACCCTGTGAATACGAGATCTTTCCCTCGACTATTCTCGACGACTTATAATCGGAAACGCGATAAACAATGAAGTCACTGAACTACCGCCGGAATATGAATAAGTTTACGCCGAACTGGATCGCCATCGATCCCTAGAGTTGACGGTTTTTACGTGTTTCGGTTATTCATCGCGAGGAAACTTCGTTCGCGCCGACAAAGCACGCGCAATTACCTTTGTTGCGCTTCATTTTCATTTCCTCCTATTTTTCTGTACGTCCTGGTCATTTCAATGAACACGAGCGATTTTAATTGAATTTTCGGAGCAAACTTCTTCGTACGCAAAAATTTACAAGTACATTAGGTCCTAAGAGATTAAAAGTGCCATAATGAGCAAACCAACCACTGCCGGGTCGAATGACCGGTTTTAGTTTTTGCATTTTACAATTATTGAAATGATGAAGTTGCTTACGTGGAAATCGATTCGACAAATTTCTTTATCCAAGCAGATATTGTAAGAAAAATGGCACAAAATCGAAATAAATAGAGGCTTGTCATTTTTCTAACGTGAAGCATTTCGATCGGTTTCAGTGCTCGGTAGGTTTAGTGTTAAAGTAGCTTTTAATTAATTAGTCTCGACGTTTCGAGCGTGGTTTTGCGGAGGGACTCGAGCGTGTTTACCCCGAAGAAAGGAAATGATTAAGCAAACCGCTAATTATCTATAGAGGACTTCCCGGTACCAGCGAAGTTTGGAGGAATTGGTGATTTTGGGTTACCGCAGTTGGTAACGTTACAACACCATGTGGAGATTATTATCCCATTGATGGGTCGCATTCACCTGGCCAGCGAGTCTCGTCTCTGACTAGCTATGAAATTTGTACAGAGTCGATAGGCTACCGCGAAATAAAAGTGGTGGACTCTTATTTAACATAGCCGGCAAGCAGCCGACAGTGCTCACTTGACCACCGACCGTAACAGAGTATTCGCATTTCAAAGGTAGCACATTCGAGAGTCAGTGCCGGTAGTGCGAGAAGAAGTTTTGTTTTCTTGTGAAAGGAAGTGGACCCTTTCGTTCCACGATGACTCTTCTGATCCTTGTTTTTGGAACCCTTTTCTTGTGCAGTAAGTCCTTTTATCGTTTTCGATCTCGCTCCAGGTCGAATCGAGATTTTTCAAAAGAGAGACGAACGTCAGCTTTCGTGTACACTTTCCGTTAGAAAGAACGGCGAACGGGATTTATCAATGGTTTTTAACAATTAGAGGATTCGCTTCAATTGTATTCGACGACATAACGCTATATTTAGATGATTGCACGCTACTTTTGGCCTCCTCTTTGTAATGTCAACGTTTGCGCTCTATATTTACACCTACGATCAACTTAAAAAGTCAACGCTTCTTTATTATTTAGGCGAATAAATCAATCTTTCGTTAATAGACTGTGAATTACCGTGGGTGTACGAAGTATCCGTATACCCTTTGAGAACGAATCGCTTTTTCAAAATTGGACCCGACAGCTCGAGTTTCTTTCAAACGTTAGAAGGATTGGTCCACTAGCTACTGTGTAAATAATTTTTTTTTCATTGCTACTAGTCGCAATTGCGAAGGAAAAGGCATAGGACACGATATCTAAATGTTCTATCTGTGCCCCCGTAATGAAAATTTAAAAAATGTGTTTTGTAAAACTGACTAGGTTGTTATGAAATATAATTGATTGAAAATAGGAAAAATTGTAAGAATCTGCGGTTTAAATGAATCGCAAACCCTAAATGCAATTTTTTTGCATCAAATCAAACAAATTTCGGAACAATATTTGTTTCATACTATATACCAGCCTAAAATAGCTATTAAGTACACTTCAGAAATTCGAGAAAGTTTTCGCTCTGTCCTTTCTAAATAAGTTTAATAAGTCGGTAATTGTTTAAGAGCAATACATGAAATATCTAGCATAATCCAGAGCCGCTAGAATCGAATTCTCAGCTGTGAGATTAAACGGAGAAACGGACCGAGGAGTGAATAAATCTGACGATAATTGAATTATAATAACGCGTGGATATTGATAACCGTTATCAGCGTCGCCGCCAGTGTCCAAACTATAATGACACTTATTATTGATATCACGGAACCTTTTAAAATTCATGGAGGGACACGTCGGCAACACCGATGCATATTATTGGATAATTCGGTCACACTCTTGCAATGTAGAAACGGTATGTACATAAACGACCATTAGAGCATTGTTGAAGATTTCCATCCGGAAATGCGCGCGTGAAGCGGCAACTACAAACAGTTATATAAAATTTATGAAAAGGGAAAGCTAGGCAATGCGTTATATTATTGCAACCGCGAACATCGTCAGTTGCGTTCCAAACAATAATTGTCATTTTCATCCCATCGAAAATCTAATTCGGTGGATTTCATAATAGGATTTTATTTAGTACCGCGTTCTTAAAATTATATCTACAAAGGTATTAGTAATCGATGATCGAAGCGAGTATTTCAAATAAATTGGAACGACACACGGTTGTTTAAATAATCGGGAACACGCGGAAGCAAACAATTGGAAGAAGACAACGTTATCTTTCACGCTGGAATATTTTAACATAAATTACACCAGTTCCAGTAAACTCCGCGAACACGACGTAGGCCGGCAAAAAAGTCACAATAATTAAAGTAATTCGATAAAAAAAAGAACGAGTCAACTCACGTTCACATAATTCGCACTTTTTACATCCGTCGAGTGATAATTACCTGAAGCTCGCTAGGTAACGATTCGCAGTAAAAGTCCATTGATTACGAAAGGAAATCAATCATAGTGTCCGCGCGCTATTCCGTTCGATTCGAAATGCAATTATATCCGATGGACAGTTTGAAAAGCAATCGCGATGGAACATCGTAGAAATTGCACGTCCGATCATTGTGTTCGGCTTTCGGCAACGGTGTCATTCGTTGATGCCAGGATTATGTAACATCGGCTGCACCTGTGTGCGATTTGCGCTGCACATAAACAAATGTTGCCTTAGATAAAAATAAGTTTTCACTATTCAGGGGGAAGAAATTTACGTAACGAGCGGGACAACGGACGCCGCGAACTTTAATTATACTTTCGAGCTTGACTTTCTTCGCGAGAGTAACCGGAGCGGATCCGCGGTTGATCTAATCCGTCGATTAGAATTTAGAATGGGATGATATAACGAGACGTGCCGGCGAGAGCCAGTGTGAGGTTAATTACCGCAATTTACCGTTTAAGAAATCGAAACGGTCGATCGCCCGCCTTTTTGCCGGCCCTCCAGACGCGATCACGTGCTTTTATCACACTGTGAAACTGATCGCGAAGTAAATTGAAACGACGCGACGATAGGACCCCGCCATTCAATATTTGTCACGATATCTGGCTAGATTATGCGCAGATAGTTTTATCGTCTACGTAACATAATGAAAAAGAAAAGGGGATTTCGTCATCCGTGGTTCTAGAGTTTGGTCAACGCGACGGAAATTCCTTGTACCTCGTTACCGTCGTAAAACCACGAATTTCTACGTTCCGCCGTAAAGCTACTTTGTCCCCGACGATGATAATGTAAACTCGTTATAGTAAAGCGATTGTCGCGGATCTTTTGATTAGTAGCACCCGCAGTAAAAGTTGAGCCACTTTTATTGGCAGACATCGTAAATCACAATTCTGTTGATTCAGTGTTTCAGCCCCTAGGTGTGGGCACCCTCCAGCGAGATAACCAATTCGAGGATTAACCGATGATACGATATTTTCACCGATTGCCTCGTGTCGCTTCCACCACGATATAAATTACTTAAAAGCGGTCTAGTTTCGCGGGATGTAATCTTGTTGCGATAAGTACTTTCGAGAGCAACGCTGGTTCACACTTTCGGCACTTGCGTGTGGGCCTCGATTACATGAATTGTGATTTTTGAAAAATTTATCACAAGGGTCATTAGCAACTACAGGTTTATACGCGACAGGTCGTTCTTCCGATTTGGTAACGTAATTTAATCCCAGACTCATCTAATCAGTCGCAAATCATTCTTTTTCATCTTCCTCGAACGAGACGGAAATTATTCGAATTTCTATTAAGCTGAAAGATTCTTTTTTCTTCTTCTCTGAATGATTTCAGCCAAAATAATGTGTCATAAATTCTTCTGATATTACTGTTTCATAAAAGCATCAGATCCATGGTAGAATAATTGTGCGATTGCTAAAAGAGTCATAGGAGCCTACAATTCTCCTATCTATCGGTGCTCGTCGGTTTCGATGAGTCCATTTGGAAATGAGCGAACCTCTTTCAGATAAATGGAGTTCAAACAGAGTTCCATTGAAAAGATAGCCGAGAGCGTGCGGCACACGTTGTGCCACTGATTTTAGCAAATCGTTACATTTTACCAGAAACACGTGAAGCACTTTGCTCCCGGGAATTGTTGAGTCACAGGTCCCATAACAAGATATAGAGGAAACAAGAGTCCGCTTTGATAATAAATTTTGATGAATAAGAATGTACGTGCAGATGATTGCACGAGTGCTCTTCGGAACTGTTGAACCGTATATTTTATAACGAGACATAAGAAGAGGAAGAATCGCCGACAGCTAAAATTTCAGTGAATCAGAAACATTTTCGAAACGGTTGTCGCTTGAAAATTTGAACATCGCGTTGCCGGATTGGTTTGTCGGTGACTTGATTGTAGGATGCATCTATTGTTAGGCGACTATCAAAATAAGCATTAGCTAATATAATTGACAGAAAGATACATGTTCAGATCATTGTTGGATCGTCTCTTTCTCTGGCGAATAATCTGTGTATCAAATTTGCATCAATTTCGCGAGCGAGACGTCTGAATGGGAACAAAAGCTGCGATTAGTACAATAGCCATTAATTCGCGATCGAAAGAGTAACATCCTTCGGCGAGAGATTACGTGTGCCTTTCAGATGGAAGGACGCGCGCCATAGGATGATCATAATGAGGAGGAATCACCGCGTTAGATCTCTGCTGCCATTATCGCTGAAGTTACGTGCCCCGGAAAGATATGCACCGCCCATAAACATTTCGTACGATTTGCTGCATGCCACGTGTTGCGCAATCCTTCCACCGTGAAAAAATTCCCGCCAAATCCGAGCTGCGCTCTGTATAGATCCGGCCAGATTATCAACGAACGTGCTTTGATAACTGAATTAATTGTCGCTCGGGACACAGATACAGTGATTCCCACCAATATTCGGACGCTGTTAACCTTCGGTTACTCGCACTCCATTTTCTACATAACTGGTTACATGGATCTTCACATCGCTGGAAGATCAAAAAATTTTATTCAGTAAAGTAACTACTCCAATGCGAAATAAATATTTGCTAGTGTAGACGACACCTTTGTTTGTAACACTAAATTTTCAGATTGTAAATACTATATGCGAGTAATGGAAAGTTAATTGGAGTCACTGTGCATCTCGCTCGAATCGTTGGAAATTTCCGTGTTTACGCGTTGGGCGCCGCTTCCTTCCCAGATTAATTGCTCTATCGACGATATTACCGCAGAATGCTCACCTTTTTCAAATAATCCCAGTTTAACATTTACTTTTTTCGATGATGCATCGTACGAATCGGTGATCTGCGAGGCCCTTATCAGAGAGCTAGATAAATATGTGCCCGCCCTGCCAAGAGTTTTGCGCTAAAAATGAAGTAGAGGCGACGCTGTGCTCGGCTGGAGGTTCCGTATATTTGCGTTTTTCACAAGTTTTTCAAATTCGCCGTCTAAAGATAGCGGTCCCGTGTAAACGGGAAGGGACTCGGCTAGAGATTTGATAGGGGGAAAGCAAAGTTTACGGTTTCTATCATCATGGTCTATTCACTCGAAGTATTGACTATTTCCGGTTCGACGTTGTTGGTTTTATGGGAACGGTCCACTGAACTATAACATCGTTAAACATTGGAAACGCCTCACACGAATTCAACTAACACGATCCACGACGAATTAATGTTGAACGCAGAACGGTCACGGACACGTGCAATCATGAATGGCACATATACAAAGAAAAGCATACGTATACGTATCTGTACACGCCGATTGGTCGCGAGCTGTTGGTACGTAGTTAGGAACTTTGATGCGCTATTTCGGGTGCCATTTTTAGTATAAATATTGCATTAGCCCGGATAACAGAGTACTCAATGTTAAGTCACTATAGCCGAAGTTATGCATATTTCAGCCGGTGGAAGCTACTAGGAATTCCGGTGCCACTCGAAACGTCCAAACCGCTTCTAATATATTTATTTGTTTGTGAAACGTGTACAGAAAGTATCATGGTGCACAGAAATTATGCTGTTCTTCGACATGCCACTGACATCTATCATTTATCCTACTGTGTGCAAAGAGATTGCTCCTTTCGTTTTAACACGTGTCATTACATATTTCCTCGTCTCAAGCGATGCTATCTTCGTTACAAGAACTGCTTCCCTCTAGCTGGAGTAAATTTCATATTCATTTAATAAATGTGATCTTTTTATACGGCAATAATATTTCGAATCGAGATTTTTAAAAAGAGAGACGAACGTCAGCTTTCGTGTACACTTTCCGTTAGAAAGAACGGCGAACGGGATTTATCAATGGTTTTTAACAATTAGAGGATTCGCTTCAATTGTATTCGACGACATAACGCTATATTTAGATGATTGCACGCTACTTTTGGCCTCCTCTTTGTAATGTCAACGTTTGCGCTCTATATTTACACCTACGATCAACTTAAAAAGTCAACGCTTCTTTATTATTTAGGCGAATAAATCAATCTTTCGTTAATTGACTGTGAATTACCGTGGGTGTACGAAGTATCCGTATACCCTTTGAGAACGAATCGCTTTTTCAAAATTGGACCCGACAGCTCGAGTTTCTTTCAAACGTTAGAAGGATTGGTCCACTAGCTACTGTGTAAATAATTTTTTTTTCATTGTTACTAGTCGCAATTGCGAAGGAAAAGGCATAGGACACGATATCTAAATGTTCTATCTGTGCCCCCGTAATGAAAATTTAAAAAATGAGTTTTGTAAAACTGGCTAGGTTGTTATGAAATATAATTGATTGAAAATAGGAAAAATTGTAAGAATCTGCGGTTTAAATGAATCGCAAACCCTAAATGCAATTTTTTTGCATCAAATCAAACAAATTTCGGAACAATATTTTGTTCATACTATATACCAGCCTAAAATAGCTATTAAATACACTTCAGAAATTCGAGAAAGTTTTCGCTCTGTCCTTTCTAAATAAGTTTAATAAGTCGGTAATTGTTTAAGAGCAATACATGAAATATCTAGCATAATCCAGAGCCGCTATAATCGAATTCTCAGCTGTGAGATTATACGGACTGATTAAACGGATTAAACAAGAACTGCCTCCCTCTAGCTGAAGTAAATTTCACATTCATTTAATAAATGTGATCTTTTTATACGGCAATAATATTTTTGAGAAGTTCAATTGAGAAAATATAGACAGTTGATTTGATGACGACCCTTTCACACCACAATATCTCATATTTTCTGTTTAATAAGACAGTAGAATTTATTTTCAAGATATCAAAAGCGATACTAGATGAAAGATAGGCTGCAGTAGCCCTCAAAAGTCCCATTTTTTACTTTTGAAAATATAAAGTAATGATATCAACCAGAACAATCTACTACAGTTGTACGCTTCCAACTTTAACTTTAGCAAATTCGTTAATTAGTGATGTGCAGTCTAGAGTGACAGCCAATGCAGATTGAATAGAAATTAATGACAGATTTCTAAGTTTTGTTTGGCTTATTGAACTTCTTAAGTACAGTGTCTTCCTTAAAAATCCTACTTTTACGCCTCGTAAACGAAAAAATAGGACTTTTGAAGGCGATCGCGGCCTAGGTCGATCTTTTATCTAGCGTTTTTGACTAGTGATAAAACCCCATCTAAAAACCCCATCGAAAAACGAATCTACCCCCTTAAGAATTTTAATTTTGCGTCTACACCCGCAGTCCACCGACGACAATTATCGTGTCGCTGTCGCAGAGGGGTTGAATGGAAAATATAGACGCTTTACAGCGTGATTTGACGATGTCTCGACGATCATTTAGAATTCTAAAAAGCTCACGTGGCTCTAAGGAAGGTATACTTTAAAGAACGTGATTGCAGCAGACCAGTACTTTGGTCGTTGCCAAGAGTTGCAATTAGTGTATAGTCGGCGCAGAACGAAGCGACCGAGGAAGGGTGTGGGCAAGTTTAACCATCAATGTCATATCGACGAGCGATGTCACTTCCGTCAAAGTAACCTAGGACACTCAACAAAATTTTCTCAAACAAGTTCAAGCACGAACTACATATAAAATGCATGGTCTACCCTTATTCACCATCAGCTCGCGTGGCACCGACAATTATTACTCGGCCACTTAAAAAAAAGTAGTTTGATTACACAATCGATGGAATCGATACGTCACACGTTGTCCTTAAACGACATGAAATATGGAAAACTATGGGCAGGACGTTATGATTGTGATAAATGAAAGTTTTTACTGTCACAATAAAACGAACAGCCTTGCGACGAGGTGACTCCCGGAGAAATCAATGCGAATAAGCGAATATCGAATATCGGTTCTATGCATAAACAAATAAATTGCAGGCTTGGAAGCAACGTGGGCGGTTCCTCTGCCTCGCGAATATTCGAATTCCAATTACATTAATAATGGGAACGCGACAGACGGTGTACAGTCTTCGGCAGTTATCTGAAACACCCTGTGTGAGTCATGGAAAAATGTAACGTAACTCCTTCCTTCTTAAATGATAAATGAAATCCTAGATGGCATTAGCTCTAGCGAGTTCTATCGCGCTCGTTCCGCGAATGCATTTCGGAAGGGATCGTTGTATTCGTGCCATTAACTATGCAATTCAATCGTCGCCGGCTCTGAAACGCGAAACATTGTTTAACCGTACGTTGTATAACGGAGAAGACTTTCTCTGCGATTCCGACAACTTGCAATTTTTCTAAAAAAATTCACGTTGCGTAGCGAACCAATCTAACTTCTCGAAAAAGTTCAAATCTTACGGTCCAATATTAAAAAAGTTATCGTCTTTTCAACCCCTTGCCTTACAATATCGTGTCTGATGAAGATTCCGAACAGATCCTAATAAAAATGTGTGTCAATAATGTCCTGTAACCGAAATAAAATTCTATTTTGATTTTGAAGAACGTATAGGCATACAACACGATCTATAAAAATGTTCTAATCACTGAAACCGTGAAATGAATCGTAGGGCAAGGGTTTCAAAGTGTCCGTTTCGCGGGCAAAATGTTGGTCGTACTTCACGAGGGGAATTGCGAAGCTAACGAGCTTGCGCAAAGGTTCGCGATTCGATCTTATTGTTAGTCTCGAATGTGCCATAAACGCCTCGTAACTTGGCTCAAATTATAAGAGAACGAGTAGCAGCGTGTAATGGACGCATTAAAAACGTCACATCCGAGTTATCTTCGAGTTGAAGGAAATTTGTGAGCGAGCGACGCGTGTCTGTCCTCGTGTAGATGGCCATCCTTGGAGAACGTCGTACGGTTTACATGCGTACTTCGCGTATATTTGCGGCAATAAACATTTCGCGTGCGGAAAGGACAGTCTTGACGTCAGATCTACACGGCGATACTCGCTTTAAATTAGTTTATAGTCCTCGAAACGTAGCGTCGCGTTGAAAGGACCTCCCGCTTGGCAGCGACGTCTTGTCCGGAAACAATGTTCCCCGTCCTAAGCAAACCGTCGTCATTCGGAGCACGTGCCGAGCATATGCGTATGGGTAAAGTATGGTTGCGTAGAACCTGGAAGCACGACGACGCGATTTGTCTTCCGTGGATAGGGGCAAGGGAACTCGCCAGGCTGACTCATTAACCGGTAATCGAGGAACGCGTCTTTCGTGAACAATAAAACCGACCGCTCCGTTTTTCACCGGGAACCCCGGCTCTACGGAATCATGAATTATCCATACTTTGCTTCGTTTGCCCTGCGGGTAACTACAATACTCGCTTAAGAACCGTTTTCATACCTGCCTCACCTTATTGGAGCAATATTTTGCACGAACCCGTAGAAACTTTCTTTCTTATTTTACACACCGATTGCTCCGAAATTTTATCACTGCCATAAAGACGCTAAAGTCAAATCGAACCGTAGACATCGAGTAGTACCCGAGATCCCACTTATACTAAACAAATAGGGATCTTTGTAAGACAGCATTGTTGAACTCTTGTGACTCATAGAATCCGCAATCTATTGATGAGTAATCCGTACTCTCGTTCGCATCGGTCACCACTGTCGATCATTACAGTAGATTGACAATGGCTTCGACTTTCCTTCGCTTTTCCTCGCAAGGTTTTCCTGCTGTCTTCGTTATCTGTGCAGCTTTATCAAACTAGACAACATTTATTATTGTATAGTTTGAATGTCAATTCTTAGTTCGTCGTTATCGACTTTTTGCGTCGTTTGCTGCGACTGAAAAAATAGCTCCAACTAAATGGATGAACTACCTATACCCCTTGTTGCAATTGTTTGCTGATTACAACTGGCTTGAATGGTATGTGGTTGCTCTCTTCCTAGTTTTCTTCGTTCATAATTAATACCCAAGGTTTCTTTTTAGCATGCAGTTTTACTTAAAGACATTGATTGGACGACTTTAATTTACTTCCACGTGGAACTTCCTAGTCTTCAATTCCTCCTTTTTTTCGTAGCACGATAATGTTAGTTCCACTGCTATATAATTTTACAAAAATACAGGCAGCAGATTAGAAACATCTGCTGTCGTTCGAATGGTGAAATCCATTGAAATGCAATATGCAACCAGATCCGTGTAAGCAATCGAAAGGTGGAAACGCATTTATTGGATATTCATTTTACTCTCACCACCGTGTAAATAATATAACGTAGATTGAAAATCTTTTCGCAAATACAGCGAGTAGGTACATACTTTCACATTGTTTCCCAATGTGTCACATAACTGCACTTCTGCATTAGTATATCAATTTAGCGCATTCTTGTCGTTCTAACAATGCGGGCAGTTTTTAGCTTAATTATCTGAAATACTCTAATCGTATAGTCTTCGCATTTGATGCGTGCACGGAGCGTGGCACTTTAAGTGACCCGAATAAACAAATTCAACAAAGATTCGTGAGGTTTATTTTTAACTTATCGAATTCCTTAACACCCACCTACAAGAAGCTTGTAGACGTCTGCCTACGCAAGCTTCATCGAAATCTGTACATGTGCTTCCGAATTGTAATAATTTTGTATAGACGACAATCAAGTCATCCTAACTCGTGAAAACCCTAAATTACTTCTCCCAGATTTCAGTATTAATTACACCGATTAAAAATCGATCGCGGAATCCCCGATGTAGGTGCACAACTCAATGAATCCTAATTGCACGATATGTAGCACCGCCAATAAAATGTTCGCACACAATGCGCTAGAGATTATTGCGGTATGATGGTGTAGGTCGTCCTCGTTGCATACATTGAACCAGTTTATATTGTATAATTCAGCAGCCCGTTCGATGGGTACGTATCAACTGAAACAGTCAATAGAGGAGGTAACATTGCGCTAACTGTAATCCCGTTTATGCGGGGCAACAAATCGATAAGATTCTTTAGACTTCGAAACTTCCACGACGACGACGGCCTCTAATAAGGAGGCTAGAACAATTCATCTGTGACAAGTTGAATGCAACTTTCACCGTGCATATAGCGAGCCGTTTTAGCCGTAGGATCATCATAGAAATCACCGCAATAAATTGTCGTACCTGTTCGCAAAGCATTGACCAACGGTACGATCTTTGTTCCATCGCGAGTCGTTTATTCAATTGTGTTCCTCCGAGCCAATTACGGTGCCTGTAAAAGTAAATCCTGCGAAATCCTTTCTTTCCGTCGACTGCCTCCATAAATACTCGAGAATTCAACTTGACGAGCTGGTATAATGAGATTCGCACGATTATCGGTGTGCTCGGTTAATTAGAGGCACGTCTCGATCCACCGCGGAATCCTTGCGGAAATGATTTCTTCCTGTTCGCGCTGTCGAAAGTGATGTGTATTCTCGTTTGCAGAAACACACTTGAATGGTATTCGCAGTGTCGTGTTAATTAACTACTTTCATCAATCTCGTCCTTTTTCTTTCAGGCCACGCGAACGGCGACGACTTCGGCTACGACGGAGCACACGGTGAGTTAATTATGCACTTCTTTCTGTAAATACTGAATGATCGGGCATCGATTCCACCGCGTACTCTTGCCATTTATTTATGTGTTTATGCTAATACTCCATAGTTTCGCTTTAATAGCGTTCCGCTGTATCGGAATTCCTATTTAATAATACATCTTCTGCAATTACCTTTCCCGAGAGCGAATACACAATTTTGCTTTTACTGCATTTGCAACGAGCAACAATATATTTGCGTCGTGTTGCATCGTGATTAATAGACAGCGGATCTCTATGGAAAATAAACGTTTTCTGCGCGAACTGCAACAAACTGGAGTGAAGTAGAAATTTGTATTCTTCTTTCACTGTTTTCGTATGCTCATAAATCTCGAATTTAAATCTGCAGTAACGGGTACGCGGTAATCGGTGCATGGCTGTTTTTCGTCCGCAGTAATACATACAAAATGTAATAAATTTTATCTTTTAATATTTTCTTGTATTAGGTTTTTAAGGCCAGCTACTTGGTTTCGTATTCAGAACACTATCTGCCATAAAGTGCTTACACATATTATTATTTCATGATGAATTAGGAATAATAATAAAAGTGAAGTACGATCGAAGCATGATACCTAGGGGTGGGATCAAGTTCAATATGTACTCACGAATCCGAGTCAAGTTCAAGGAATCATTTCATGATTTCACGATTACTACTTAAAATCAATAAAAGTTTCAGTGATTATACTTGACAAGTATTCATTGTATACAATTAGTTATCGAACCTCGGAATGAGTGCTTACAAGTTTCGAAAAGATACTTATAAGTACTTCGATGTTGAAAGTAATCGAAACTTTCACAAGTAGTACTCGATTCTTGGAAATCAAAACTGCATAGTAGGTTTTAAGTACTTTCTTTATTAAATTCGTAACTATTTAAAAGAATAATATTTCATTTACAATACTTGGTTTTATCCTATTTCTTTTTTTATCCATGATATTTCCTGCTTTTGAAAACAATTTTTCTGAAGGTACAGAAGTGGCCATTACACAAAGATAGTCACGTGCAATTCTTGATAAAATGGGGTACTCGATTGAATTTTCACGCGAAAATAATAACGGGTCTTCGTTGCGTTCTAAATATTGTGATTTTAGATAATTTTCCACTTCTAACACAGCAGACGATCAGATAGATATCGTATTATTTGTAATTGCTATTTCATTGTCAAAGGATGACCAAATTGATAATTCGCTATTGTGCCTATCACATGTTGTAGATGAATTATCATTATTAATATAATTAGTGGCTATATCAGTCAAGGCATCCCGTGTTCGAGGGATAGATTCATCTTTAGGGTTCGAAACTGTCTGACAAAGGTTCGAGTATACTTGGGAGTACTATTTCTTTCGAAGTACTTATAGAGAGTTCGAATTCCATCAATGAATGACCAAAACGAATCTGTTTGCGAGGTACTTGATCCCATCCCTAATGATACCACAGTAACACTGTCCAACAAATTCAAACTTTTTTTTTACTTTTCGATTCTCACTATGCGATTCTTATAGAGTTTTTCGCGCTGATTCCGAATCTGTTTTTAACTTTTTTCCTAGACGCATAGTTTTTGAGAAATTTGAGTTTGAAAAAATGACCTATTTTTCAACTTTGAACAAAGATTGTGATGTTATTATAAAAGATATTGTATTGCTCTTTACATAACAAGATTCTCTAGACTTTCCCGAATCCAGTGATATCCAATATTAATGCATTATGATTGTTTAAACATGTTTAAACAATGATTAAAGACGGAGAGACACCACTTTTTCACCAATTTTTGCGGATATTTCTCAATTTATCTCAAAAAATAAGGATCTAGCGGAAAATCGAACTACACCACGCGCTAGAGCAGACTTTTATATTGAGAAACCACCCTTTCAACTTTCCAAAGTCGACGTTTTTACCGAAACAGGAAGCAAAATATCTTCGCCCGACACGAGCTGCCACCAGTGGCGCTTACCGCTAGAATAGGCGTTCCACGGGATACGCCGCCGCCGCGGCGAACGCGCGTTGTAGTGGTGAGCGCCACTGGCGGCAGCTCGTGTCGGGCGAAGATATTTTGCTTTCTGTTTCGGTAAAAACGTCGACTTTGGAAAGTTGAAAGGGTGGTTTCTCAAGATAAAAGTCTGCTCTAGCGCGTGGTGTAGTTCGATTTTCCGCTAGACCCTTATTTTTTGAGATAAATTGAGAAATATCCGCAAAAATTGATGCAAAAGTGGTGTCTCTCCGTCTTTAATCATTGTTTAAACATGTTTAAACAATCATAATGCATTAATATTGGATATCACTGTATTCGGGAAAGTCTAGAGAATCTTTTTATGTAAAGAACAATACAATATCTTTTATAATAACATCACAATCTTTGTTCAAAGTTGAAAAATAGGTCATTTTTTCAAACTCAAATTTGTCAAAAACTATGCGTCTAGGAAAAAAATTAAAAACAGATTCGGAATCAGCGCGAAAAACTCTATAAGAATCGCATAGTGAGAATCGAAAAGATTTTTAGCTGTTGGACAGTGTAATCGGCACAGCTACCCTATAACATGCCAAAGAAAAATGAAAATAACTTGCGAGCGTTCTTAAGAATTTGTCGACGGAGTTGTAAGGGAACTTCCGAAATTTCCAGGTCCGCAACACTGGGGCGACAGCTACAAGACCTGCTTGGGGAAATACCAATCCCCCATTGACATTGAAGATAAGGATGTCAGAATCACCAGTTACCCGACACTACAATTTTCCAACGTCCAAGACCCTCACCCAGCCTACATGTCAAACAATGGGCACACAGGTATGAAGTGGCAAGGTTGAAATATTGACGGGTATAGTCATCGTTACAATAGTGGAGTTTCTTGACATGGAGTTACCCACTTCGAATTACAAGCAAAACGAGAAATCGTTGGTTCTCGTGATCCTCGAAAACTACGCGAAGGTCACGAATAAATGGCTACGAACGATGAATTAAATACATCGGAAACAATCGATAAAAATATATTCGACAACTTCTACATACGTTTTAATTTAAGGATGTTCTGGAGGTACAATGGAAGACAAAAGTACAAGAAATTCGAAATCCATCAATATATTGGCAATGAAAGCCATTCATGAGTATATTTTGCATTAAACTTTTGCGAATACTGTACCCTCTGTAGCTACAATATAGCTATATTCAGTGGTCTACACTTGTCGCGTTTCCATGCTAGTGAGAGACAACACGATAGATTTGACATTTTGTAACAGTTTATAATTTTTTTGCTCTGTAACTGTTTAGTAAACCCTAATAAATTTTTTTAGTTGCGTTTTTTCAAGGTTTAAATAGGGTTTCAAGTGGAATTTATGAATTCTCCATAAGAAGACGTATTAAAATGTGTAAACTTTAAGTTGCTATAATTCTTAAACGGTGCAGTGAATCGAACCCAAACTTCGGTAATTGCATTAATTTAGTAAGAATTATATCTTTTCAAATTTTCAAAAATTTTGTTGCATTTTTATATACCTCCAGAACATCCTTAAAAAGAGACGAGAGATTTTTATCCTCCGTGTTTACCGCAACAATTCACGATAACCGGAAAATTGAACAATACATGTTGAATATTCCGCGAAAGTAGATGAGATCGCGTCGTAATTGAGGATTTATTCGTTCATTCCGGGGAAGAACGAATTTCCAAGCGCGACTAGTCCACATTCGTATTAATCACTTTAATTGTTTTAAGCGCGCGTCTCACGTGATCACTATCCTTGAATAACTGCAAATTAGCGTCGATTATTGCACGTCATAGACGTTGTCTCGTTGTCTCGCAATTACGATAAACCTTCATAGAATCCCATTTTCGTATCGGAAGAGCTCGAAAAGCGAGAATGTTTACCGATCGGTGGCTGCGATTACTGTATATCATGAATCATCGTTTCAGTGATGATTCGGAGCACGGATTCAGATCCGATGAACGTTCCGACGGTACACGGAGGACCGCTCGATGACACCTACGTCTTTCAACAACTACACTTTCATTGGGGGAAAAGCGATGACGAAGGCTCGGAAGATCTGATTAACAGTCATTCGTTTTCGATGGAGCTTCACGCGGTTTTCTGGAAGAAGTCCTACGAGTCATCAGATGAAGCACTGAAACATCCTGACGGCCTCACTGTGCTGGCATTTTTATACCAGGTAACAATTAAACACGTCGCACGATGTTACGTAAATATATATATTCAGATTCGCATCGATTTGTCTGAAAACTTTTCATTAATACCGAAAACAATCGAATGCTCGTAAATTATGCCTGTTTCTGGAAATTATCGTCCACGGAGAACGCATTGGTAGTTAATTACCAGACTGGGGATTTTATGGATTTATGATAAACATGGGTGGCTGTAATTTCAAACGATAAAGAGATTACAGAAATGTATAGAGAGAGAGAGAGAGAAAGAGTATCAATAGATTTCTTACAACTTGATTAAACCACTATAAAGGGAAAAATAAATTGAATGCATACAATTTTAATTTTGCATAACACGTGCGTTACGGCGGAGGTCTTTCCAAAAGTAATTTGAATTTTCCGGGTCGATAAATTTTCTCTTCGCACGCGTAAAATTCTATACTTTACAACTTTTAAAAAACAGTCGCTGTCGGAATGCAAATTTGTGTCTTGAATAGTTCAACGCGATCCTACGCAAAAGGAGAACAGTTAAGATAATAACGTACGAATACTTCGTACGCAAAGTGGAATGAAATAAATTCCAAAACGAATGACAATTGCACAAAATTCTCTCGTATTTTATATTCCAGTTTTTTTCGTAACGTAAAAGAATATCGGAAGCTTCCCTATTCGCGGTTCCCCCGTTTTTCATGAATATGCAGATTGCGCGCGTCAAATTACTCTTGTTAATTAGATTTCCTTCGCAAACTGTAACGTCCGCGCGTTATCTCGTCCGTGTTCTCGTGTTCCTGGTTATTTGAAGTGAACTTGAAAACGTATCGGAAGAGCAACGGTTTCGAACACGACTACGGGCCGCTGAAACATAAATTGTCTGATGTAGGAATTTCTCTCTTTCTATTTTTACAGAATCGTGATTACGTTTCGACAAATGTGCCGGATCACGCGCGCTTATTGATTCTGATTTCCGATCTTATGAAATCTTTGGAAAAAAATTATACATGTTACAGGCAACGAACGAGACCAATCCGAATTTCGAAGCGATTGTATCACAAATATCGGAAATAGCAACGGTCGGCAGCAACGTGACGATAGGCGACGTTGATATTTTGAACAAATTGATCGCACCGAATGCCGTCGCGTCGCAGGACTATTACACGTACAAGGGGTCGTTGACTACACCCCCATGCCTCGAGGTTGTACAGTGGATCGACTTCATAGAGCCGCAGACAATATCCCATGACCAGGTACATAGACAGGTGTGTGGGTTTGTGCAGACTGTATTGATATTGAATGGAGACAATATATTGTATACGACGAAGTATACAGGGTGGTCGATCTAAGTGTAGCCATCTGAATGTCCATCTGAAATATTTGTAATGCAATGTAAACGGTATCACAAGGTGGATGCTTGAACGAAAAAAGGTATCGATGACCTTAAGGATGTTCTGGAGGTATATAAAAACGCAACAAAATTTTTGAAAATTTGACAAGATATAATTCTTACTAAATTGATGCAATTACCAAAGTTTGGGTTCGATTCACTGCACCGTTTAAGAATTATAGCAACTTAAAGTTTGCACATTTTAACACGTCTTCTTATGGAGAATTCATAAAATTCCACTTCAAACCCTATTTAAACCTTGAAAAAACGCAACTAGAAACTCCAGTTTTTTTTTATATGTAGTAAAAATTAGGTAATTAATTATGTTCAAAATTTATTAGGATTCACTAAACAGTTACAGAGCAAAAAAATTATAAACTGTTACAAAACGTCAAATTTATCTTGTTGTCTCTCACTAGCATGGAAACGTGACAAGTGTAGACCACTGAATATAGCTACAGAGGGTACAGTATTCGCAAAGGTTAATGCAAAATATACTCATGAATGGCTTTCATTGCCATGTATTGATGGATTTCGAATTTCTTGTATTTTTGTCTCCCATTGTACCTCCAGTACATCCTTAAAAACTCAGGAAAAAGTATCATTCACCTTGCGATACCATTTACATTGCATTCAAATCATTTGTCATGTCATGAAAGCTGGACCACCCTGTATTCTGTTTGATATATCTTCCTCGTCCTCTAAAATATTTAGAGGACGCACTTTTCAAGCTCCTTCAGTGTTCTCGATGTTGTATATTCGTGAAAGTACGCACTGCCTGTGCTCACAGAAAATGGTGAAACTACACATCCCACAATAACATTCTGCACAACACATTTTGTCCTACGACCAAGTGGAATTTGATCTGATTAACGAGGTTTGCTTTTAGCTGGCAGTTTTTCGCAGTATCAAGGCACCCGATGGTGAAAACTTGACGCATAATTATCGTCCGGTGCAGCCACTGGACGACAGAGTTATTTACCGTAATAGCAACAATGGAAGCACTGAGACTACTAAACCTGTAGTCACGTCACAGCCTACCGAGACTTCTAAACCTGCAGTCACATCACCGCCTACCGTGACTACGAATGCACCAACGACTATGCAAGCAACTACTGTTCCTACGACTGCATCGACTGCGAAACCAACTAGTCCATCAACTGCGAAACCAACGAATCCTCCAACTCCGAAACCAACCAATCCGTCAACTTCGACGCCAACGAACCCACCAACTACTGCGAAAACCATGACCGTTGCTCCCCAGGAAGCACCAACTACTAACGAGACAATGAAGTCGGACAACGAGGATAGTCAACATTCTGGTCAAGGAAGAATATGGAGCGTACCGAGTTTGTATTCCATTGTTTTCGTAATAGTCGATCTCCTAAATAACAAAATAATTTCACGTTGAATTTCTGTTGCAGCGCTTGTACTTGTACTTGGAATTAGTTTCCTTTTGCCATACCAATGACGTGCTGGGAGCCTCTAGTCAATTACTTTGACTACGAATAAGCTATTTAATATAAGAAGTAAACGAGTTTCGAATAAGTATGTACATAATACGTATCATTACGGAAATGTAATTATTTATATTCCCAGAGACGTTCGTGTTTAAAGAGAACGTTCGCGTCGATGTTTCATCGAATAATCTGAAGGCTATACAATAGTAGACTACACACGATAGGATATAAAAATATTTTTTTATTTTTGATTGTCATTTATGCGTGTGTATGATTATCGATTAAGAGTGTTTTACAGATCCTATACCATGTATGTACGTACACTTTGAGCCAACTTATACTTGATTGAAACTATCTTTCTTATGTTGACTGATTTACAGAGAGATACCGAGAGGACGCGTAAGGTTGCGAGAATACAATTTTTTCGATTTTTATAGCGCTAACAAGATTAATTTCTGTATCTGTTTGTAGTTGAAAAGAAAATACTGGTACTCTATTAAATACGACTACTTTTAACATTGGCATTCGTTCATCCGACAGTTCCTACCGCTGCCATAGCAATGTATAACGATTAGTCGTATAAGCTTATAAGATTCTTTCAGAAACAGACATGTATATATGTATGTACAAAATACAGTCAACTAAAATAAATCATATTCGAGCTGATTATTCGAAACACCCTTTATTACCACCCTTGCTGTATGTACAAATTTATTCAAACCTTATAGTACTTGAATAGTCGATCGTATTAGGTAGGTGATTCTGTCTTTTCTTTAGCTCCCGTATCTATTTCGACTTCCCAAATGTGCTGACCTTGTTTAAGGCGGTCTCTTATAAGCTCTGCTATCGCTTTATCCGCTCTCCTCATTAATTTCTCTAATCTTTTAGCAATGCCTCGTTTTAAATCCCAATCTGGTTTTCTAGGAGCTAAGTTACTAATATCCTAAAGAGTTACAAATTCGGTAAATAAACCATATCAATTCTGAAATACGATGAAATTAAATTATGTACTTACAAGCTCTTCGATAACAACTTTAGTGTTCGCTGCGCTTAATTGATCTTGTACTTCCGCTTCTACGTTTCCGGGCTTCGCGTCGTCCAAAACTTTTTCCTTAAGACTGTCATCCTGCGGTCTATAACTTCGAAACTTTGGTCTGTCAAATTTAAATACGTAAATATTAGGAGACTTTTGTTTTTGAGGTTAGTACAGATTATTGTCGAAAATATAGAGGATAGGTGGCAACTTACGTTGGTAATTTACTGGGTGTGTCACCTTTATTTTCTTTGTTGTCCTCGGATTTACGCTTTAACGCTTGCAAGCGTTCTTTTCGTTTTAAAGCTTCCTCCTCTAAAGTGCCAATGTTGTTTTCAGCCATGTTTGTTTCTGTTTATTCAACAACATTCGTGGAGCTTACATAAATATCTGTAAATAGTTTCTAACCGTAACAATTTTCAGTAAATTCTACCAGAAATTAATTGGTTATTACTCATTCCCTGCACATTATATTTATATTTACTGATGAAAAATCAAGAGTATTGGATATTCATTACAGCAGCAAATGATTCGTGCCGCTTTCCCCATAAGACGCAATGTAAATTCCGGCACGAATTATTTGCTCTTCCTAAACGTCCGTACAGCGCCATTTCATGAAACGCTCAAACTGTTAGCCAAATGTTACCGACAGAGTACAGGCCGGTAACAGCGCCATTTAGCAGTAGATTCGGAATTACATTTGGCTAACAGTTTGAGCGTTTTTCCGCTGCATGAAATGGCGAAAATCGGCACAAATCATTTGCTGCTGTAATGAATATCCAATACTCTTGATTTTTCATCAATAAATGTAGATATAATGTGTTAGAGAATGTGTAATAACCAATTAATTTCTGGCAGAATTTACTGAAAATTGTTACGGTTAGAAATTATTTACAGATAATAAATAAACAAATTCAAATTCAACTCTCTCAGCAACCCAATTGAAATCGAAATTTAATTTTCAACGTAGAAATTTTCAAGTGCAATTCTCCAATTTATTAACAATCATATTACGAAATATTGAGGGACACAGAGTATATACAACGGAGACAGGTTATTTTGTAAAACGGTATATTAACATTCTTACAATAATGTCATACAGTTTGGCGTCAGATAAATTACAAGCAAAATCTCGACGATTACACCTAGCGTATCACCTATACATACCCTAATGTTATATTAATTTGTGTCGTAATTTTAAGTCTTAACTTTAACATTGGAACGCGACATTTCTCAAGTTTCATTATTTCTCGGGACACCAGTGTGTGTGTGTTCGTGTTTAATCCTCGGAAGCGAATATATTGAACTAACGAATAAATTTTAATCGATCCGAAAACACCGGTTTTTATGAATATCGATTTACGACCACCCTCCGACGAGATTCGACCGCCGAGAGAGAAATCACCGAATCTATGCCAAACGTTTGTGAAATTGAGGACATGCGCGTACACACGCGCACGAAGAAGTCTTCCTCGGTGGCATTGTGAACCATCCTCACCGGCGAAAGTTTATTTACAGTCGGCGAGGTATTTTCAATCCTGCAGCGTGGCCGGATACACGATTTTGCGAGACCCTTGATCCCAAGAGAGTTGGATTCCTCGCGGCGCGACGTCCCGCAGCTAGCTCGTTCTACACGTACATCTAGATAAATAATTAATAGTCAACGGCAAGGCTGGTCCGCGGGGATCAGGTTGGTCATTGCTCTTACATTACATTTTTAACCCGATCATCGCTTGTATTACATTTTATCGATAGACTGTGCATTTTATACACTCGTGACGAACACAAACATTAGAAGAACTTCAAAGTTATACTATTTTCACCTCTTTACTCCAGCAGATGTTTGTATTTCATGAAGATGGATTGAAAAATCGAAAATGATTCAACAAGATTCCACTTCTTCAACTTGCTGAAACTATCATAATCTGGAATATACCAGTACATTTTTATAGACTGTGGATTTGATGCACTCCTGATAAACACGAATTGAAAAATCGAAAATGGATTGAAAAATGCAAGTACAATTAAACAGGTAAAAGATTGACGAGAAGATAAGTAAGATTCCACTTCTTCAACTTGCTGAAACTATCATAACCAGGAATATACCAGTACATTTTTATAGACTGTGGATTTGATGCACTCGTGATAAACACGAATTGAAAAATCGAAAATGGATTGAAAAATGCAAGTACAATTAAACGGGTAAAAGATTGACGAGAAGATAAGTAAGATTCCACTTCTTCAACTTGCTGAAACAATCATAATCTGGAATATACCAGTACGTTTTTATAGACTGTGGATTTGATGCACTCCTGATAAACACGAGTTGGGAAACATGAATTGAAAAATTCAAGTACAATTAAACGGGTAAAAGATTGACGAGAAGATCAGCAAGATTCCACATCTTCAACTTGCTGAAACTATCATAATCTGGGATGCTTGCAGTCCACATTGTTTAGAATCTACCATGTATTACAAATGTGTTCAGAACGAGTATGCGATAGCATGTACGATGTAGAGAAGAGTGAAATTGAAATCACGAAACAAGAATTGTGCAATTCTGTACAGGGTCTGCGTTGTAATATGATTCAGGGTTACGTAATTCGACGACCGAGGATGGTACAAATAGCGAATCCCGGTTGAAAGTGTGCCCTGGATCGTAATTAATGTGATTATGACCTCTTAAGGACTTCCTCATTACAAGGTGTAACGTGGAAAGCTGTTTTTCTTCGGGAATCGTACCGATCCCACGCACGCTGGAATGCTAATTTTACTGACGAGAGTTATGCGATGACTCCCGTTCGATTTCACTTGGAATTGTTCGCGGCTCGCTGATTTATGGGATCGACGCATTGCGTCGAGTCTTTCGTTTAAGTTTCCATGATCGCCATTATGGATTCGGACCTATAATACATCCGGCAATTGAATTACTAATTGGAAGAAACCGGACATTCCTTAGTGATTGAGCTGTTCCACTGACTCTGTCGCGCGCCATTTTGTGGGGAATATGCGCTGCTATGATGCACTTATGATAAAAATGACTATAAGCGAATTTAAGAACGAAGAGAGAATACTATATTTTATTCAACTTCAGTTTCTTACAACTTTTTATTCTGTATAAAGATTCGCAGTCTTATTACAATATCTTCGTCATTGCGTTTAAAAGGATTGATTTAAAATCTTCCTCGTTATCGCAAGACAACTGCTAAACACATTACGCGTTTATAATGTTCGATTTCCCGATAATGTTTATGTACATGTAATATTCACAACGTTCTCACAATCAATTCTCCAGTACTTCTGCGAGTGATGTAAGACGTTGAGGAACAATGACGAATAAAATTAAACGAACATATATCTTGTTCGTATTCTTTCAAAGAGAATATTGAATTTAGCAAACAATTATATGATCGTTTATCAGACATCCGTATATCAATTCCCACAAAATGACGTCGAAACGGGTGATTCGATTACGAACATCGCCGCAGCGCTATTGCTGCTGATCAGAGTAACTCAAGATTGTGGATTGTTGATCATGAAATATAAATACTAGTTGATGAATCTCCGTCTTTCGAAGGACATGCCGAACACGATACGGGGAGAACGAATAAAGGATCGAAGGAGGAAAAAGTGAGAGCTCAATTTCACCTGACTAATATCGTCCTGCAGTGATTTACATGACTCGTCTAACTCCGGTCCCACTTCTATCTTCACGCGGTTGCTTTCCCGAACGAGGCAGCCGGATTCGCTTTGAACTGAAGATTCTTATTCGGGACGTGGCCTACGTTCAATGCGAGCACTTTGGAAACGATATTCAGGTCTTCGTGATTCCCGGTCCCTTGCACACTGCCTAGATCGCTCGCGATCCCGGACTGATACAGAAGATGTTGTATCTGTTTAGCTGGCGTCGATGGTTTAACTTGTCTATACTGGACGTAAGGATTATAATAATTCACAGGACTCCTCTGGGGCACGGTGAACCCAAAATTGTTCCTGCTAGACGTGGCCTTGTGGTCCACGTTGAATCCGAAGTTGCCAACAGCGTTGAAAGCCTCCTGCCTGTTGAATCTCGTCGTGGAAGGCAACGAGGACTGGAAATCATTGAAGCCAGAGAAGCTCTGCTGCAATCTCTGCTGATGTTGCTGCTGCTGCTGCTGCAACTGTTGAGGCTGGTGTAGAGGCAGTTGTTGAGTTTGCTGCAAGTGGCGAGTCTGTTGCAGCGTTTGCACCTGTTGAGGTTGTTGCAGTTGCTGCAACTGTTGAGGCTGCTGGAAGTGTTGCGTCTGGTGCGGCTGCTGACGGAACGACTGGTAGCGCGATTGATCCTGGAAGTTGGACTGGAAAGGCAGAGGCGATGCTTCCTTGGGTAGTTCCAAGGCCACGCTCGGTTGAAGATGAACATTCGGGTTCGCAGGTGGTTGGAAAGATAACAGGTTGCTATTTTGCTCGAAGAAGAATTGCTTCTGCGGGACAGAAGCCTGCAGTTGGAACCTGCTCAGTCTCTGCTCCTCCAACTGCTTGATCCTCTGCTCTTCCAACTGCTTCAGCCTCTGCTCTTCCAGTCGTTTCAGCTTGGCCTGCTCCTCCAGCTGCTTGATCCTAGCCTGCTCCTGCAGATAGTACTGCTGCACCTGCTTCTGTCTGAGTTGCTGTTCGTATAGATGTTGCTGCCTGACCAGGAACTGCGTCTGCTGGATCTGTTGCTGCTGAAGCTCCGCCAGCTGCTTCTCCAACAGATGCTGCTTGAACTCCAGCTGCTCTTGAAGCGTCAACGCTTGCAAGTCGTTCGGCGATCTGAAGATTGGCACCACGCTCTTCGGGACGCCCTGCTCGTCTTGCTGTACGGTGAACGCCGCCACCAGCGGTGCCTGGAAGATCTTCACTTCCTCGGTTTTGTCCTTCGCGTCGCTGGATACGGTCGCATTTTTAATCGGCGTCGCGACCGTTGGCTCGACCACCAATTTTTGCGCAACCAACGCGTTCGCCGTGGCGATCCCGTTCGTCGCACTTCCAGCAAGGCTTTCCGAGAACTCTGTGGACGGCTTCAACGTCAGACTTTCCACCTTGCTCACGGAGAAAGTATTCGCCGGGCTCGCAGGACTCTTCTTCTTCTCTTCCTGCTCCGCCTTCGGCTCGATTTTCGTCCCGAACATCGCGCTCTTCTCGGGGAACATCACGTTCTGCACGTGAAAGCTCCTGGACTCCTCCTGCGTCGCCTTCTCGATGTTCATCGCGGGTGTCTTCATCGTCATGAATCGAACAGACTCGATGAAACTCGAGTTTTGCAGCTTGTCTTCCGGGGGAAGCTCCTCGTCGCGAGGGAAATTCTGGAACGAGAACATTAATTCCCGTAGAGCAAGGTCGTCGTTCAAGTTCTTCTTCGAAACACCCTCGAAGTCTGCGACCTGGGGAATGGCCTCGTTTTTGTGCTGCTCGGCTGATTCAGCTTCCAAATCGGTCAGCGCCCGCAGCAAGGCTCGACGAAGGTTTTTGTCCAGTTTGATCGGTGGTTGGGTCGCGTTCAGACCCTTGACTGAGATCTCGGTTTCTTGAGACCTCGTCAGGGTCAACGACGTGGTCGCCAATAGCAGTACTAGTGTCGCCTGAAAGTCGAAATCGAAATTAATCAATGTATATATTGTACGTAACATTTTTAGTTAGCGTTCATCGTCTACAAGTTTCCAAATTATGCAGGAACAACTCTAGAAACCTGCTTCAACATTAAAATATGCAAACGTGACTCATGCTCCATAAACAGCGTGTTTCTTCGACTTTATGCCGAAAAATTTGCATACTCAGAAGAAGGTATTAATCACTCCCAGTGAAAGTTGTCCACATTAACGAAGTCCATATTAAACGAAAAATTTCCTCGGATTTCGATAATTTCCTAATTACATACTATGAGATATCGGAGACATCTTGCATCTTTATGTCATACATATATGTTCGAGCTGAGGATGATAAATCACTTAATTATTGAAACTAGTTTCTACTTTTCCTTTATACGGCTCATGAATGGCACCGTGCTGTACAACGCTGTATACGGTATCGTTACAGGTTTCCATCACAAAACAACTCTAGAAAACCGGGCCGTTTGTCAGGTAGAGCATCGTTATGCAACGGCTTCGTGACTCGTCATTGTATTGTAATAGCAGTTTCTTTTAAACAAATAAATAAAAGAGCAAATACCGCGCTCGACGTTACGTCACCTTACACGTTCACATTTAGTATGTGCTAACGAGCCGAAACAATGGCGTTCGAATAAACTATACCTCCTCTAAATGCAACTGTTGCTTAAATAGTCTGATATCTTTGTGATTGTGTGTGCGATGATTATTTAAAACAGAGAATTATATTCTTAATGATATATGTAGCACGAAGTGTTCGTACATCTTTTAAAAACGAATCACTTTCTCAATATTCGACCCAACACACACATTTTGATGATGCAGTCGAACAATTAATATTGAAAGATGTTGAAGAAGAAAGTGATGAGAATAATGATTTGTCAATATAATATCATATAATGTCAATTGTTATTGTTGTTCATAAAAATTACAATGTATTTTTGTTTTCTGTAATTAATATTATGTTTTTCGCGCAGTTTCAAATAAAATATTTTTAATTATGTTTATAAAATCCATTACTTAAAAAATGATTGATTATTGTGCTTATTTAAAACCTGAACCTGATTTATCAGACACTTCTGATAATCTGAGAAAAAATGTCTTAAACAAAATTTAATCAACATTCAGCAGTCTACAAATTTCAATCCAAAAAATTAAAAAAGAAATTTTTAATGCATAAATAATTAAAGTCACCGTGAATTTTTAAAAGGCAATATGTATTTTTGACTTCGTAATATTAGAAGGAATATTAGCGGATCTTTGTGCATTAGTAAGAAATTGGTTGGCTGAAATATAAAACAGTAAAAGATTTTAAAAGTTTTAAAATATCGCGGTGTTGTTTCCAATGTAACAAAGTCGTTAAGGGATGAAATCACTTTTTATGTTATTCCTCTTTCCCACGATCAATGCAAAATATTTTTATTTTGCATAGAGATCCGCAGTCAACTAATGTGTAAATAATTCTCTGTTTAAAATTTGTATTGACCGCAATTGCGAAGGGAAGAGTAGTGAAAATTTAGAATTAATACTTTGGAATACTTTGTACAGCCACTGTCTGTTGGTAACGAGTTCCGAGTATTAGATCAAAGTGAATAAGCCGCTCGATAAGCGTGGATAATAAAGCCGTAACTTTAATTTGCGATATTAATTGCGGGTTCCAGGCAGGTAATAATTCGCTGAAAGGGGCCAATTATCGGGCTAATTTCTTCCCGTGCGGAAAGAGAGCGAGCCGGTAGACGGGAATTATCGTTCGCAGATAGAAATGCGTTGAACTGCGGAGAAAACTATCGTTGTAGCTGAGAAACAGATCATTCCCGGCAGCGACCGCGCCTTCATAGGTCGTGTGTTCCCTTCCGTTGGATGGATGTTACCTCAACAGCACGAACTTTCACACTGGAGTTCGTTAGAATCCGTACGGCTGAAGAGGAAAAGCGATTTTCATTTTCCCCGGTGTCGTCGACTGCCGGCGGCGGGACAGACAACACTGAGGAACTTCTGTTCGATGACACGTCGCTCAAACGTCGCCGGCGCAAAGTCAAGAGAAAACATTCCGTATATTTAACGAGTTAAGTGTCGAACCCGGCCGATAGAAAAATGTCAAAGCGGTCGGTCGAACGCGCTGCCTCTGACATTTACAAAGAAAGTTACGCGAAGAACCACGCCGAGGCTAACAAAACCACGCGGATAAATGTTCAAACGGACAATGAAAAATCGATGAACAGATAACGACCGCGAGGGAAACCTGTTAATCATTTTACGGCTGCGAATGCCAATTCCGTTTTCGCAGGGCGACGTGTTCCTGGTCGACTCTTCCCACACCCAACTATCTGCATCGCGGGGAAATCGCGTCTACCTTGCTTTAAATGTCGCTGAAATTTATGCGACTCTACGGCAATTAACCAGCGATTTTCCTTTAGCAGGACTGGAGGAGAATCCTATCTAATTTTTCTTCGCTTTTCGCGTTGCGCAAGCATTGAATTTTACACCTCCTCACCTGGGGATAAACGTGTTTCGAGAGACAGTTGTTGTTTAACATATTTTCAACGTGAAACACAAACTCGGGGGCATAACGCAGCGGTTTCTAACCTTTATAATAATATAGACACGTTTTAAATAATAAAAACTTTGTTACAAAAAAGTGAGAACTACAAATTAATCCTTGGCACTCGGATGATGCCTCAGAGTCACCACTAAAAATTGCTATAGCATTATTCAAAATATTGTTTAGGTTATTAAATGCATTTATCTTGAGACAGTCAATTATTACGGAAGCCAGCAGGAATATGAAAAAAATTTTATTATTAAATAAAAGATATGGGTTTCCATTTGAAAAAACTAAGTTGCCCTTCATCTGACCCTTAAAGGGCCATTATGGAAAAATGTGCATAGCGCCATTAAATGTGCCCCTTCGTATGAAGAAAATTTTATATAAAACATTTTTTCATATTCCTATTGGTTTCCGTAATACTTGACTGTCTGAAGATGAATGGACCACCCTGTATATTGCTATCTAATAAATTACTAAACATTTAAGTATTGTACGAGTTATTATATCAATTTCATACCCATGAAATTTAAAAGATCATGAAGAATGGAAATATTCTAGGTCGAACGAATGTTTAAGTTTCGAGTTAAAATAAAGGGTTAATTTTTTACAGAAAAATGTTGGCGCCTCCCAGGTTGGAAACCACTGGTATTAACGATTACAGAAGAGCCATTAAGCATCGAATACTTCCTTTGATGGTCGCACAGTTTCGGCGTGCTTCCGTGGTCGAAAATGGTGGGACGACGCCCGCCTAGCATAATGACTATACATCATCAGGAACTTTCTAAACCGCCGAATAATCGTGCGAACGTCTTCCAGTCTCCGTTGGTCCAGCATCTCATTAACATATTTGGAGGACACCGAAAAACAAGCCACGAGTGTGTCAAGACGATTCGGCTCGTTTGCACTTTCGGAGATCCGTATTGGCTGACCGATCGGCCGACACGTGTTCTCGCTCGGTTACGTTTGTTACGATGAATTCAGAGATGCTACGGAACGCTCGAAAAAGAAATTCGGTCACGAGCATAAGAAAAATCTGAATTTCTAATTGAAACGGCGATCGGAGATCGTGCTCGTTGTTCTCCAGTTTCACATTGAATGCAATACAACGAGATCGAGCGGATAGAAAAAACGGAATCTAATTAGTCCGAGATGTAATTAATTGAATCACGCTCGCATTAGGTCGCCAACTAATTTCGCGGATCGTATTGTTTCTATTGAAACATCGACGAACTCGCGGTGAAATTCGTTCGAACGAGCGACGCTGCAATTAAACATTCTGGACGATTGACGATGTTTGTGAAGATAATCATTTATGAAGAACGTGTACAATGATCTTTTTAAAAATTGTAGTAAGGAATGTTTGAATTAAAAATGTCCATCTAATGGTAAAAAATGGAGCAACTAATTTGTGAAACGTGGATAAATAGAGACGCTCTCAGAATAATCGCGAATATAGTTGTCTACAGAGCTGGGAAAAATAGCATTTTAAATAGTAAATGGTAAATAATCTTATTTATTTTAAAGCATGTGTACAACTTTGAAAATAAAATATTCGATTTGATGCAGTAATTTTTGAAAATAGTATTTTATTTGCAAAATATTGCATATATTTGTATTGTGTCTTTATTTTCAATTTCAATTTTAAATATTATTCCTGAAAATAATGGTTCGAATTCAATACATTCATGGGTGTAAATCGTTTCTTAACGATAAGATAGACTGCAAAAAGTAAAATATTTTATTTCCTTTCTGATTGCTAAAACAGAAATATTTTATTTTGGGGATCAAATTGTTGAAATAGAAATATGTATTTTATTTTGAGGTCCAGATTGTTAAAATAGAAATATTCTATTTTCGAAATTGTATATCTTATTTAAAATACTATTTTCTTTAAGCAGAATAAAATCTAAAATATTAAATAGTATTTGAAATATTTGTTTCGCCAAATAATGTCCACCTTTGGTTGTCTACATTGCACTTATAAGGAGTCGGGCTTTACGGAAGAGTGTGTCTGAGTAAAAAATTGTTTGAGAATCCAAGGAACGAAGCTTAATGAGAAACTCCTCCGGGTGTTTTACGACGCTACGTGACTGACGTCTTCATTGACAATCGGCTTTCTACGGGCCGTTTTTCCCGAAGACAATTCTCGGGGCCCGCCGCGCGTCGTTTTCCAGCATGTAAATGGATCCGGTGAGAATTTCTCCGCGTCGAGCGTCGCACCTCTTCGATTAGAAAATAACAATGACAGGTGAAAAAATTAATGGACCGTCATCCATAGGCTAATGCAAATGGGGAGCCTAGGTGTTAGCGAGAAAACGAACGTTGCCAAATTACCAGGTAGCGAAAAATCAAATTATATCCTTGCGGAGCAGTGAAACACAGTTTCACAGTCAGTTCTCGGATTTCTATTCTGGCACGTTGAGATGTGTACACTGCCACCGAAACGCAAAGCCGAGATAACGATTTTCCATTTTCATCGAAATCATTTGTTCTAGTTCCCTCACGGAACGATCTCGTTTAGTTATGTTACAACGTGCAGAAGGAACGACAGGTAATTTCTACAGGTGATCCGCGGTTTCCATTCTTCGAGGATGAAAGTGCGAGCGTACGATCCCCACAGTGAAATCGTTCTATACTTATTATCACGATTCCAGATAAATTTCATGCGCTTCTCTCTGGCTTAACGATACAGCCGGCCGATCTACGCGAAAGAAACGACCGGTTAACTAACCGCCATGGTTTTAATGGAGCGGCGGACGACGAAAATAATGCGCTTCCGGAATCTGATATTCTTGACACCGAAATCGCTATCTCGATCGTTCTACTCTTCGAAGACGAGAATGTCGTGGTTACATCACGCCGCGACAAGATCTTCATTCCATTAATGCGTTGTTAACGAGTAATCTGCGCTAATTAAACGCGCGGCGACGAGCGATCCGCTGACCAATTGGACTAATTATCGCGCAATAATTAGAGTGAGTCAGATAAGCTCCACTTAACGTCAGCATTTTCTATAGGAACCTCACGACACTTCGTTCCCACCGAAAATCTCCCACAATCGGTTAAAATCGCAAATCATTGCGTGCGTTCAATTTGTACGAAACGCCGTATTTATCAAAGACCCGGACGGAGTGCTGAGTTTACGTTTCGTATTGACGGAGCAGTGGAGGAAACTGGTTTTTGGAACCCGTTAGAATAATTTTCATTCAGTCCTGCAAGATGAGAAAGTGGGTCCACAAATGTCCGGATGTTGAGATTCAAGGTTTCATCATTTCTATAGTATCGTAATAGTATTTGTTAAATTTGCAGTCACAATGCGTGCAGCCTACAACCTTCGTCAACTGTTTTAATGATCGATGAATGCTCTTCGACCTTTACGGAAAATGCTCCGCGATCTTTACCGAGTCAACTTCCTTGGTTCCGTTGATCTATAATTTCGGAGAATAATCGCAAGAATGCACCGGCCGCGTCCGATCGAGGATCGCGACTTTGAATCGAATATTTTCGAGCATGTGCCCGCGATAATAGTCAGGTGTGCGATAATTGGAGGCATCGTACGTGCAACGAGCCGAGGAATTCGTGAGGGGCTCGGTGATCTCCTCGCGGTTCATGGAATTAAGATTGCCGACGGTTCGAGAAGTTAATGAGCAGTTACTACGATTCGATACAAAACACCGTGAGAGAGACCGTGTCGGCGTTCGCACGGCAGAAGCTGGACGATGTGGAGAAGAGAAGACGCCGCAGGCTGAAGGCGGTACTTTCACTCGGTAGTATGTCGAGGATGTGCACGCTCCTGAACTTGCTATGCCTTCGTCGCCGGGTGCGACGAGACGATCGAGCCCGATATCAGATTTGTCACGTGCTACAAGTCCTAGATTCGACTAGCGTCAAGTGAAGTGTAGGTATGTACCGCATTTCTCCATTAAACGCGCACTCGACGAGCCGATAACAAAAGTACTCGACAAAGTGTACACCACCGGCCGAAAGTTTGGAATCACTTGCGGGATTATTGTAAAACATGCTGCTCGTAAGTTTTTTGACAAGTTAATCTTCCTTGGTCGTTCTAAAGACAATTCGGATCTTCTTATATTCTTACTATGTAAGAATTCCTCCTTGCGTTCGAAACTTTCATCGTCCATTACACAAGTCAATATTATCGGAATTATATCGTATTTGGTATAATTTTCATTAGAAAAATGCCACGAATATGTTGGTGAAAGTTCCATAAAAAAATAATGGAAAATATAGAAGTTTTATCATTGGATTAGTGTAGTCTCACCGATATATCCGAGCCGCATGATGTCATAGTTCTAGGCGACCGAGGCCTCTCGAGCCTCTTGGCCCCTCAAGGGGGTACACTCCGCAAGAGTGGGGATAGTTCTGGGACAATGGTCGGCCAGACATTTGCGACATTTATCGATAAAATACTGTAGATAGATACATAGATAGACATTGATTTTGATCTTCTATTTGAATAAGTGTCCGGCGACTTATGAACGGGAATGCGCATTGAAGTGGGACTGTTTTATTTAAATGGAAACACCTTGCGCTATGTCAACATCGCGACGCAATGCTCTTTTCCCTTAATTAGGCTCACAAATGAGCCCGAGATGATCTCAATCAGCCCAATTAGATTCCAGTCTAGCGATCCAGTTGGACCCACTTATAACAAAAACAGGCAGATCGCACGGTATCCTTCGAAGCTGGAATAAAAAATGGTTTCCCATGCGAAACACGGTGATTCAGAGAGGCAATTTCGTAATCGACGGTTTCGAGGATTGTTTCTCGCGACCGGATACGTACTTTACATGACAAACAGGTCCAGACAGAAACGCGGAAACAGAGACGCGTGAAAGCGCGTTTTGACAGTGTCGCCAAGTACGCGGCGATTATACAACGAGTCCTTGGCGTTGAATAATGCATAGTAGCGAACGAGTCGATAGAATCCCCGGGAAGATGAGCAAGATCGAACCGAATGCAATTAAATTGCAACGTACGATGCTACGCGTCGTATCGCGGGCGACGAGTGAAAGTCGAGGATGACAGCTTTGTAGGAACGTCGGAGGAACGTCCTCATTCGGAACAATTTATTGGATAAGCTATATAACTTAAGGAGGTCTTCGTGATCGATTCGGTCCATCGACAGATCGATGGAAAGTGATCGAAGAAAATCGCCCGTGAGAAACATCACGGAACGTACTAACAACAATACCAAATGAAAAATCGGTTCGAGACAAATTGATCTGACCGGGATTGAAACTCGACTCCATAAGCAGCGTCGAGAAATATTCAACGCTTCGATCGTTTTGATAGTTTATAATTAGACTGCTGATTTAGACAGAATTTAATACAATTTTTATTTGTGGAATCAGTTATGCTCCTTACCGTATATACAACTGAATAACAAACTAAATTTCAGATTTGATTACAATTCGAAGCCTGCAGCTGCAAACGAAACACGCGGAAAGTTAAGCATCTGAGAATCGTAAAACCGGCAAGGGGATATTTAAGCATATCAGCAACAGCAGTTGCTCCGGATAGAGATCTCTAATTTTTACCGGGATTTATATTCAGAAATACACTGCTGCGCCTCCTTTAGACTCCTTAGAAATTAACATGTCGAGACCAAAGAAGGCAAGTCTCCCTGCAGGTTAATTTTGCTTATCGCGTCCGTGTTTCTCTTTATTCGTCGTCGCTCTTGATTGTTCTGCAACGCCTGCCGAATAAGACTAGACCCGATCGGTGTCGGCTGATCCTTCTTTGAGATTGTCCGATACGTCATCGCCGAACACGGACAAGAACTTTCTTCTCCGACCACCGAAAAAGATGCCACCTGCTTTCGGTTCAACGAACTCATCACCATAGGAGAGACACCTCGCGTATCCACACCCGATTCCAAGTCTCGTCATAAATTGTTTGGTAATTACTTTCTCTCGCAGACCTGCGGTTACACGAGGGACACCGATATCATACGACGACACATCTGTTCGAGGACTACGTTATAGAAAAGATTCGAGGATGAGCCCACCTTTCGGACGATTTCGAGTGGCCATTATACTTTTAAATACAGTCGGCTGCCGTCGGATCTACTTTTCTTTATGCTAATCCATCTTGGAAAATCTCAACCGAAGAAAGTGATTTCAGTTTTCAATTTCACCGAGCGCTTTATTCATTAAGCGCACGTGAGAAACAGTTCGACGAACATACTTCGGTAATTATGCTGTCGTAATGATCGAGTAAATACTTTCTTCGATATAAAACGGTCCCGTCGGTTTTCTAAATATTCCATCGTCCGTTATAATATTAATTAACAAACTGAACATGGTTTCCATCGGGTTATAAATCGTATATACTTGATACTCCGAACGATAACGCCTGTCTCGATCGGCGGGTTCGCAAGTGAAAACGAGACTGTACTTTCGGAAAAATCGTTTCGCTCGCGTTTATCATGAAATGCGTACTGTTCACGGCAGAGCTGATTTCATTTTCATACCGCGAGACTGATTTCCAAGAGACAGAGAAAAATAGAGAGAAAGAGGGGTTAGCGGTTAATGAAGCAGCTTTTCTGCGTAAAAACGACGAGCCCGCGAACATTGCAGGCGTTCGAAGTAAAACCGCAGCCTCGACCGCGATGTGTATTAAATTTCCAACCGGTGATATGTGTTACACGTCTAAATTAATAGTAACCGTACGACGCGGTCCATTAACTTGGCGAAAGCTGGGAATGTTCCTGGGAACAATCTTTTTTCCAAGATTTGGGCGAGTCTCGCGTGATAATGGCCAGTCAATAACTCGCGTGCGAAACGGGTTTGGGTTTCAATTAAAAACCGTTCGGCTAATTGCTGCTCGCGCCACATAACAAATGGGTTGATGAAATCCGAGGGACGCGCGTGATGCTCTCGAGGAATTTGTTTGATGGTCGCGTGAACAACTCCCTTTTTCCAAGGTAAATTAATGAACGACAAGGAACGCTAACCGCCACGCTGCGCTATAACGCAAACCTACATTTTCTCAGCTGTTAGAGAATCGAGGCTCCTAGGCCTCGATAGCCGGTGGAAACGGCACGGCGAAAACGGAAGACCCGTGTTAGAGGAAGAACGCAGCGTGATGGCCGAAAGAAAGTTTTTAATGATAAAAAGATGACCGTCGTCGAGCAGTGAAACTAGGAGCAATAAGGAATCGAGGGACACTGTAAAGGGAACTGCCGTGCGCCGTTAATTATTATAAACACCGTGCGGATCAAGGGAAGCAAGAATTTCCTTGTCCACGGAATGAAATGATTTTGAAGAAGGAGCTGGTATTTCTAATAGTCCTGAAATCGATTAAAAGAAAATTCTCGAGCTTCTTCTTAATTAAAACGTCTGTTGGTAGGCTTCCGATAATGTGTTAACACCGTGGGAATTAAAGGGAGCAAGAAATTCCTCGTCCACGGAATTAAATGATTTTGAAAAAGTAGCTGGACGATTGTCGTAAAAAGTTATACAATTATAACTAATAAGTAAATTATTTGGATGTTTGACAAGATCTTGCACAGCGTTAATATTTAAAAGAAACTTCTCGAGCTTCTTAATGAAACGGTCAGTGCGTTAATATTAAAGGGAACAAGAATTTCCTCGTGGAATGAAATAATTCTGGAGAACAATTAGTGCTCGAAGGACACAGTAAACCGCTATGGATCGTTAATTATTGACACCGTGCGAACGAACTGAAGAAATGATCTTGTTCGTGGAATAATTCCGAAAAAGGAGCTAAACGATTGTCGTCGAAAGTTTTGCAATTAGTTGCGAAACAGGAGAAAACTTGCAGCACGGTATAATCTCGATGGAAATCTAATTCGAAACTTCTGATTCATGCGGAGTGTACGCCGACCTATAAAGATCGAGCTGATTGTTCGATTTCGAGCAAGGCGACGCGACGCGACGCCGCGCCGCGCCGCAGAGTTCAAGGCTATGAATTAAACACTGCAGGAAGTGCAACGCGAATGCACACACGGAAATATCTGATCCGCGGAACACACAAATACGGGAGAAGAAAGTCTTGCCTGCACAGAAGGCTCATCGGGAACTTCTTCTGGATAGAAATCTGAATTTTTCCAGCATTGAGTCGCACGGTGCAACTAACTTTCGATTGCTGTCGCGCCGACTGTAATATATTTTCGCTTCTTCCTACGGGAACGTGTTCGTGAACTTAAACTTCGGGAATATTCGAAACTTTGACTCACTGTTTAAACAATTATCGGCGTAATTAACTAGGGAAACGTTTCTAAGGAATTTGGAGATACGTTCCCTTAATAAGGAAAAATTTTGGTAATGATTGTCCGGTAATTTTTTAGCACTTTGGTAGTTAGAGAATCGGCGAGCGACACTTTTCACTTGGCGTTAAATGCATGATTTGTTTCACTGTCACAAGCACGCCGCGATGCATCCCTCGCTGTTAGCGAACGTGCACGGAGATAATACAGGAGAAACCCGAGACGATAGTGAAAATAGAGAAACTTATCGTGGAAGAAGTACAGTGAATGAGTAGTTTCGTACTCACCAAGCTCATGATGCTGTCTGTGCCCACGCTCGGTTAGCACGCGGCTTTTACTCAGGAAGATGATCTTCGGCCAGTGATAGTTTTGTGAAAGAGGAGGGGTCCACGATGTTGATACACGTGTATATGGGACCGACATGCCGTGGAAGAAACCAGCCGAGGAATTTCGCTTTTGTTTCTTGGTTTCCAAATACAAACGACAAACTTGTTCCGGGGTCCACGCAGTCTGCGCCGTTTTTTCGTATTTCTAGTTTGAGAAAGTTTCATGTCGGACATCTTTTTTCATTTTGATACGACGTCACGATAAAGCTGATTGAAACTGGAATATCATCGTCCACTGTTGAATCAAATAACATTTTTATTTTCGCCGTTGTTTATTTTTAAGTTGATCGAAATTGGTGCATCAACGTTTCATCACAGACGAGGTATAAGAGTTGTATAAACTCATAGACTAATCACCATATGGGGTTTCGCGTCTCACACAATAACAACATGGTTTTCTTATGCCCTCTACGCTGATGAACGATAAATGTTGGAACTAGATCCACGAAAACGATCAAACACAAATGGCTGACGAGTTGTGTCTGTGATGTTATGACTATATGTTCAAATTACATCCTTATTATCTACAACTATCTTTATCAGTGCAATATTAATAAACATAGATACCAAATTTTAGATACGCAACAGTACGACACGTACAGATCGGACACTATGCATTCATCGAGCTCGATCAGTCTCGCCCACTCCTAGAGAAGGCAAGATTCGTCACCGAAACCGTTTGCTATAAAATTTTTCAAATTCCGAAATCAGCTGAAATCCACTCGGGATGGGACATTTTGACATTTTTGACCCATGCGCGAAAAGCCGAAACGTGTCGTGCCTCGGGCACAAGAGTGGGGGAACATAAAAAAATGTTCTTTTCGTAAAGAAAATGATACAGCAAGGGGTTGGAAAAACAAGAACCCTTACTTTCAGTTTGTACAGGTTTCCTGCTGTGTATTTTGGTTTTGTTTGTTTTAAATGTAGTAATAAATCTCTTCCAGCTTACCTCAATAAAAAAAGAAAAATTAGAATACACGGTCAATAATTTGTTACCGCTATAATAATGAAAAAAAGAAATTGCTCCGGGTGAGGATCGAACTCACGACCTTAAGATTATGAGACTTACGCGCTGCCATCTGCGCTACCGAAGCATTCGATACGAGGTTTCTTCAAAATGTATAGCACGCCGCTTATCAGTTCACTGACGCAACATCATCGAAACGCAAGACACAAGTTCTAAACTAAAAATACTTTCAAGTATCTATTTAGCAGCGATAAAAGCGCATTTAAATATGTTTAGAATATTAATGACACGTTGTCGGACTTACGAAAAACCATCGAATTTGGAATAGTTGCGTCAGCTGACGATATATACAATGCAATCTATAACGTGCAGTACGATCTGCGATTGAATCGCTGAACGCAGAAGTCGCAGAACAAACGGGCGAAAACCATGGCGGCGGTTCTGTTGGCGAAGTTGCACTTCCGTTGTGTCGTACGTTTTTCCGACCGAGAGTACAAGCGCTGAAGAAATCGTACCATAAAAGTTGAATCAGGATCAAGAATGGTACGTGTGTCGTGAAAAACCAATGACTGTCGTCCTATTGTTACCGAATAACCTCTTGTTATGTCAACATAACCTCCACCGAGAATGATAATACGTCATCGTTTCAATGTATCTTCTGATCGTAACACACTATTTAAATCGTTTGCGACCCCAAATTTTCTTCCATTCTGATTAATAGACTGCGTATTTTTATGCAAAATAAAAATTGTTTGTAAGTAATTTCAAGACACAGAAAGTACATAGACAAATTAACTTTTTTTTTAATAATTGAAATCATATGAAAACAACAGAACAGAATTTTTAAAGTCTGTGAAGGCTGTAAAGTTTTTCAAGTCTATTTTGCATTTTTTTTTTGTTTGTTATTTAACGTCGCTTTTTGAACTCCTTTTCGGAATTATTTCACGACGGGACCTACAGTTTTTATAAGGTGGGTTCCGAACCACCTTGGGCACCACAGTCTACAGAGCACATGGAGTATTCCAGAGGTGCCGGCATCGGGGATCGAACCCGGGACCACGGAGTCCGTAGGCGCGCGTTCTATCCACTGAGCTATTTTGTATTTGTTCTATACACATTTTTATCATAAATGCATCAAATCCGTAGTCTGCTGATTAAATTGTTTGTAGTCTGACTAAATTGTTTTGTCCTATTATTTACCACCGTGACAATAGAGTCAAACCGGTCAATCTGGTAAATCGGATGACGATGGAGAGGATCAGGAAGGGTCGTCTCTCTCAGAGACGAACATTGAAGATGTACTTACAACTTTCCGGGAACAATGGCAGAGAGAACTGGTTCTATCACCGAAACAAGATTCTTCCAATGCTTCCTCCTCCACATCGGTTGAGATCAATCTCGTTTTCAATGAGCAAACCATCGAGGACAAGGTATGTATACATGGTCTGTCTGGAAAGTAATGCGACGAATCTGTGAAGAGAGGTCTCAGCTATAAACATGCAAAAACTTGTATATCTCCGAGCTCTCGTTCGGTCAAGATCGTTAAAAAACTGAGATATATTTGTCTGCTACTTGGTAAATTCAGGACTGACATTTTTTCTATAATAAAATCTTAAGTTTTGCAATGGCGCAAAATGTTTAAGGAGGATCAGGAGACGGAAGATGAAAAAAGCCATGTTAATTGTGTTTTTTGATCGCATTACTTTTTGGGCAGACCTTGTATATAGTAGCAATGTAAACATAGAACATCGTAACAGAGCGTTCTGTATTTTCCAGGCGAAAAATTTGTTTCTGATGGGCATAGAGTATGAAAAGAATAGAAAATTTTACGAGGCCATTCAGTTTTACAAACGAGCCGTACAATTGGTTCCTGATATTGAATTTCGTTTATACGAATCCACGAAAATGATACCCATCAACGATAACCTGGAGACTTTAGATAACGATACAAGCAGCGTCGATAATAACGACGAGAACCATAATGATGAAGAGGACGAGGAAAGTGATCTGTTTTTTAAGCTATGCAAAATTGTAAACTCCAATAAATGTGTTTGTTTTCCTAAGTTTGAGCAACATGTTAGTATTTACTGCTTGTATCTAGTGAATCGCATTCGAAATGGTATCGCTGTTTTGGCTGTGTTATTGATGCTGATCTCTTGCCTTAGACAACACACATCTCGGCTCTGCCTATGGAGATAGTGCTTTATATTTTGAGATGGGTCGTGTCTTCCGAGCTCGACATGAGGTCCCTAGAAATGTTCTCCAGAGTGTGCCGTGGATTTTACATATCCGCTAGGGATTCTGAGATTTGGAGGCTCGCCTGTATCAGGTAAACTATAATCGTTGTAGACAGCAAAGTATCGATCATTTATGCTATTAATTAATTTTATAGAGCATGGGGTGTGAATTGCGGAACTTACGCTCCAGAATACCAGTGTTGGAGAGAAATGTATTTGCTGCGGCCTAGACTAAGATACAACGGATGTTACATCAGCAAGACTAGTTACATTCGACACGGCGAAAACAGTTTCCAAGATCGGTTTTACAGGCCTTGGCAGCTGGTGGAATACTTCAGGTACCTAAGGTACGTATCGACATAATTTCCTGTATCCTTGATTCTTATATTCCGTTTGTTGAACAGATTTTTCCCCGAGGGCAAAGTGCTAATGCTAACTTCAACCGACGAAGCACAAGCCTGCGTGAATGCTATGAAAAGTCGCATACCGCGAAATTCGTCGGTTCTGATTGGCCATTATCGATTACACGATAATTTCGTTACTGTAGTACTTAAGAAACAAGAGACGAAGTCAGTTGCTGTTACCAGGAAAAAGAAAAGAGAGCCTACACATGAACAAACGTTCCATATTGTAAGTTTTCGATTAATTTTGTGATACCGTCTTGAATTATACAGCAGATACTTGATCATACGTTTTTCTAGGAATTTGAAATTAAAGATCATTATAAACGGACTAATTCTCTGTTAAAATGGTTGGGTTATACTATAGTTACGAGATACGGGAACGAACACGAAGCACGAATGAGCTTGAAATGTGCTATTGCTGGACGATATCCTCCTCTTAAATTTAGCAGGGTCAAGAGCTACACTCAAGAGAGTGAAGCTCCTCTGCAATAATGTAACCGTAACCGAATGCAAAACTTATTAATTACGGGAAGAGTACAATATCAGAGCATAGATTTAAGAGAAAATTCATTTCTACTAGGACGTACTATGAAAACTGAAACGGGAAAATATTTATTTTTCGTTATGTGTTCCTGTATATTTGAAATAATTTTTATTCGCTCGTGTACAATCTTTACATTACAGTTCTAATGCAAGCGTTATTAGAGAAGTACCGAATGCAATATATTTATTTTGTTACGCACTTCTTATGTGCCTTACGTGCTTTCGAGACGGGTGCTTGTATTTCAGATTTATTTAGAATAATTATTCATTGCCCATAGAACTAAAGGTGACGGTTTACGATTTTCACGCTGCAGGTTTATTAATAATATTTAATGTCGATCTGAACTACTATGGAGCATGCGACTTTGTTCAAACAAACAGAACCGCAAGAATATAAACAATCGAAGGTATATAGACGCAATGTCTTTCTGATTGTTTCTATCGATGATAAGATAGTAACAGACTTTACTTCCTGCAGCTCTGCTATTTTTGTTAATTAATTTCTAATAGAGTTCTACGTAGATATATATATATATATATCTCTTGTTAGTAACTAAGAACCAAAAATATGAGCACGATATATTAATCAAATGTATACTCCTTATTTGGCAATCGTAGAACATCTATCGAAGCTGTGGTCGATCCACTGATATCGTTCTAGTATAATATAAATTCCTGGCAGCGCTCTACACGAGTCACGAAGTGTAGGTACGAATAATTATACGACACGGAATGTAAAGAAATTTGAGAAATGAGTCGTTTGGAACAGTTTTATTCGTCTAAATATAATACTGACATTGTGAAGCGATTTACTGGATCGAGAGAATGATTGCTCGGGAACACATCGTGTACATTGCTGTGAATGTCTATTATAATTACGATAATAAACGTATTTTTGATGTGCTTATTCGTTCGTTACTTATATGTATATAATATATCTCTTTCTCTTTGTCATTGCTTCCAATCCAACGCTCTCTCTCTCCCTCTCTCTCTGATAGATTTCTCTGTAATTATCACTTGAATTTCAATCGGGACACGTTGATTTGTATTTAATCCTCGATATGACACGTTCAATTTTTGTACTAACGGTTGTACTTGGACTGTTCCACGTATCGTAGAAGACGCGCGAGTGTTCTCGTGTACACGGTATGAAAATTTGGTACGTGGTATGTACACTATCTCTTCTCGTTCATTGTACAAGTTTGTGTTTGTACATAAAAAGACCGTTCTCTCTTCATCTTGCTCCGTTATAAATCATCTTTCTTTCTGTGGTCGTCGATCGCGGGGACACCTGCAAACGCGAGTAGTCGCCGGTGGTCGTGTTAGGCTCGTATTTATCACAGACTGCAGTGAAATGATATTCACGATTCAATCACAGTTCATCGTGCTTAGGCGAGACCAGGCTTGTCCCGTTGCACGCGGTCTCGTCCGACATCCAAGCGAGATCCTGCATGGTTGCGGCGTGCATCGAGCACACCGCCAAAACAACCAACACGTGCATCAGGTTGTGTGAATTCAACACCAGATCCAACTTTCCAGGAACCCATTTCTCAGGAATACGCATCGCTCCGACCGTAGCTCCTACCACCGCTATCATATCCTGAAAAGTAATTCAATCGTTTCTCGAGGAATACAGTTTTCCCGAATTTGAATTTTTTAAATTGCAACTGTTTTTTTTCTCACCTGTAGTATAACATGCAGCAACGCGTCCGGATTTCCTCCGCCAATTCCAAAACAGCGTAGAACCATTAGCAGCATTCTCATGAGGAAAGGAGGTGCGAAACATAATCGTCTCTCCCACGGAGAAAGCGCATGCATTGCCTGCAGAGCAAGTAAATTAAGCAATTACTGTTGAGGGGGTGTTCTCCTTTCCAGGATCGCAAGGGTGTGGGATGCGCCAAAGATGGGGGTTTTCAGTAATCAAAAGCGCTAGATAAAATATCAATCTAGGCCGCAACCGCTCTCAATAATCCTATTTTTACGTTTATGAGGCGTATAATTTGCATTATTCTAATAAATCTATAATTATTCTCGAATAATGGAAATTATGCCTCCTAAACATAAAAGTAGGACTTTTGAGGGAGACAGCGCGACCCCACCGGCGTTTGCCGGTTCTCCGAGCTGGAGAGCTGGCCCGCGGACCGCACACTCTTTCTTCCACAAGTCTGATAAGTCTGAATGGTGGGGGACGCAGGTAGGCGCTGAGAAGAGGGGAGAGAAGCGGCCCGCGGACCGCCAGTTGCCCGCTTTTACTACTGAAAAACCCCACATTTGCAATCCCGGAAAGGAGGACACCCTCTTAATATAATTAAATGATTCCGAGAGAGAGAATTTTTGACGAAACTTGCCATAAGGAGACCCCAGATGCAAAGGAAGCAATAAATAAAGATACAGCAGTACCAGTAACTCTCTGGCAGACAATGTACCGTCGCTGCCATCATAGGCATCGCTCCTGGAAAATTCGAAATGTTTATTACCTTTCGATCACCATCGATAAATCGATTTCTGTGTTCGTTAAGAGTTACCGAAACTTTGGCATAGCCAGATGCCAATCATATCTAGTTTCAACAGCTTTCTATAGAAGACTTCGTCATAATTTAAGTTCATGAAGAGGTGATAGACGAAAGAACCGATCCACGGACTAACGGCACCGATCAGGTGACACCATGATAAAATTTCGCCGAAGCCACCTTGGGTGCTCCATGGAAGAAGTTGTGGTATTGTCACTAGCATGTACAAGATGGCGAATCCTGTAACATAAACGATTCGCGTTAAATCTAAAAATGTATTTTCCTATTTCTATTTTAAATGTATTTTATAATATTGGGTTGTCGGGAAAGTCATGACGTACTCTTGGGTAATTTTCAATCAATAATGTATTGGATAATCCGTCATGACTTTCCCGTCCACCTAATATTTTATAATGTAGGATTAATATTCTTATGTATAACAATGGATGGTTACTTGTCGATCTACCCCCTCTCCGAGTTCATAAACCTTGAAATTCGTGGTCAAGGTCATTGCGGATACAGATAAAAAATTACAAAATCGTGACCTTTACTTTTTCCTTCGCGATTGCGACCAGCAACAATTTAAAACAAAAATTATTATTACACATTAGCTAGTAAACTAATCCTTTTGACGTATAAAAAAAATACTAATGCTGTTAAAAAGTGTACGAATACTTTGTACACCCACTGTAGATCCGAACGACCATCATTTATTGTACAACGAAGGTGCTCAGTATCACTTGGTGCATATTGAGAGAACGATCATCCTATTGCTGCCTTCGTATACAGTAGCAATTTATTGCTGTTAGCTATGGCCGTCCCTATATGGATTAACACGTCGACACACAAGGATGAAACCGTTCGTTTTTTCGATTTGAATAAATACTGAGAGCACTCGACTAAAAACAAGTAGCGTAATTGGTTTCATTATTTACGTACGACTGCAAGCTTTGACCTAATAAGAATTTATTATTCTTTCAAACGCGCATGGATCGATAGAATATGTCTGCCCTCCCCGTTTATTAGTCATAGAAATTGGTCACGTCAAGTCGAACGATATATGAATAAATGAGGAGCGCTCCGTGGCAAATAAATAATTCATTGAACAAACATATGACACAGTTTTCTGATAGGTAAGCACAGCTCGGTAATTCTTCTTAACATAATTCAATATTTCCGAAACTACTTTGGTAAATAGTTTATCATCTGTTCGATGAAAATTTAGAGGATCTGCGATATAGCTTGTAGTACATATATCGATGCCACGTATAAATCTACAACGGATTTCATACGGCTTCCGATATCGATTTTTAATCATCCCAGAACACGCTGATAGGAATATGATGGTTTTTTGCATAAGTTCACCTTGAAACTCAAGGGTAATCCATTTTTCCTGTTAATTCAATCAGACCTCACACCTCTTTGTCTCTCTCAATAGCGTCAGGGAAGACTGCAAGAAGATTAGATAGTGCGGCAGTGGCCGCTATCGATGCGCGTTACGATTTATGTCATTCCTCGACAATGTTAATACTTCCGTGCGTTTAAAAAGTGTATCGCGATCGTAATTTTAGTGATTAATGAAAAATCGACTGACCGGCTCGTTAACAATAATTTATAGGTGACATTATGGAAATAATGCCTTTTTTGTCGACGTGCACTCGAAGTCGGTGTACTAGCCAAGATATATACACCTATTTCGAGATGCATCATAATTCCGTTACTCGTAAAACCTTGAATTCATATAAATAAATTTACTCATAATCAGACTGCGGATCTTTATGCAAAATAAAAATGTTCTACATTAATTGTGCGAAACAGGAATAAAATAAACATTGATTTCATCCCTTAATGATTTTTTTTACATTAAAAACGATATTATTAAATTTGTCTAATCCTTTACTGTTTTATATTTCACTCAACCAATTTCTTCATAAGTTCATAAAGATCCGCAGTCTACTCATAATTAATCTACCGTTGATTCGACTATAATGCAGCAGTCCTAGAAATCATTGATCTGCCACCATTCAATCAAACTCGCGAGTGAGCGCAAGGCCAAGTTCCTGGACCTCATCAGATGCGACTAGCACACACTATTGCAATCTGTCTGCTCGAGAGACAAAGGGCAGAGTGGGGACACCCCTCGGTGACCTTGAAAGACCAACTGATCCCTCCTCGACTATACTGCAGACTGAGAGTGGGAGACTATACATATTGCTGTATGTTCAGGCATTCTAAATTACCGAGGATCTGCAAACTTAGAGACGGAGGAACTGTGTTGCTACTAGATCGTTTATAATAAATACAGTTTACACCATCATTACACTGCGGATCTTTATGCATTTATGAAGAAATTGGAAAAAATTTAAAATGTTGCAACGTTGTTCTTAATGCACACAACAAAATCATTAAGGGATGAAATCAATGTTTATGTTACTCCTGCTGCCCACAATCAATGCAGAACACTTTTGTTTTGCATAAAGACCCGCAGTTTGATCGTCATGTTATGCATTTATGGCAAAAATTAGCAGATGTGATTTAAAACAGTAAACATATTAGAAGAATTTCAAAATACTGTTACATTATTTTCAACCTATTAAACATATTAAGAAAGAAGATAAATTTCTATCTCACAGTCAGTTGCAATTTAGGTGGAACATTTTTATTTTGCATAAAGATCCGCTGTCTAATCATGTAGTATCGCGATCTCTGCGGTAAATATAGACTCACCGTGGGTCATGATATTGACGGTCTCATTGTGGATATAAAAGAGGCTGCCGAGACACTGTCTGACGGTCATAAGCGGCCTGTATCCGGTACGGATGTGGGGGTTGAACTGCAGGTGTTTTGGCATGTCGTTCCATTGTCGTAAGAGAGAAACGGAACGTTTCTCTTGTTGACACGAGAGATGCTCGGGCACCCCGCCATTCTTGATGTCCTGGCTGTCGAACGAATCCTTGTTACTGGTGTCCTGGAGCGGAGACTCTGACACCTCCGCATTTTGCTCGTAGATTCGTAGCGACGTCGTGCAATCCTAAACGGTTCTAGAGGGGTGTTCGAAGCACGGTCACACGCGGGAGAATGGCAAGGCGCTTTCGAAAACCAATGTGTCCCGGCTCTCCCTCTCGCGACGATGGCAACGGCGACGGCGACGCTGCTACTGCATCAGTTTCGCACTGGATGGCTCCTCCGTCCACCACCATCCGTGATTCCGACCTCTCTGACGGTACCGTTACCACGGAAACCGCATCGATCCTTTTCATTGCCAGAGAGAACGCGCCGCGCGAATACCCGAGGAACACCCGCGGTCCCAGTCGACGATCTACCCCCAGAAAACGCTATTGTGACGCGCACCCGTTTAGCGCCCGCGCTCCAGCGACTTGCGCACAGTCTCGATTTTCGTGTAGATTTTTATATATTTTCTTTTGTACTTGCCGTATCGTTTCCTTTACAGTTACAGCGATTAAAACGTCTTCATCCCCAAAAATCTCGTAGAAGAGAAAAGAGTATTTATATTTTTTGTATCGGCTACATTTATTTTAATGTATAAACATTTTATTTCATTTAAACAGAAAGGCGTAACATTCATATTGAGTAATGTAAGATAACGGAACTTTGTTCACTTTAAATTATTTCTTTCAGCGATTGTTTATCTCACTTCCTTATACGTTGATTGCACGTATCAGTAAAAATTTAGTCTAACGCTGGAGCTAGATAACTTTCCTAGTATCCAAACACTTCTACTCTACCGATTAGTTCGGATAATGAAGATAATTAAAAACAAAGTTTTTTCTTTACTCGCTGCTATTTTCTAAGGAATCATGACTTCACATATATCGAGACCGCCACTGTACTGTGCGTTAGCTAAAGCAGGTCATCTTGATAATGTCCTTATCGTTGCTAGAACTAAATCGATGTCGAAAGAAGATAGGTGGAGACGTTCTCTCCCCGCGAATGTTATGCATCACACGTAGCAGCAGGGCTTGAAAACAGTTATGATATCGGTTTCGGTCCTTGAAACAGTTATGAAGGACCGATATTCTGAATAACTGTTACGAAGGCCCGAAATTTTGGTTGATATCGGTTTCGATTACGGTCCTTCGTACATGGATATCGGTCCTAGCATAAAGGTCTAGGACCGTTATTTTTTCGGTCCTATATCGATCCTCATATCGGTTCTAAATTCTAAGTTTCAAATTATACCAATCAGGGCTTGAAACGGGTCCGAAAATAATTACTAACATTAAAAACGGTTATATTTTGGTCATAATTGAAAGTTGTTTTATTATAACAATAAATGTATTCATTATTAACTATTTTTGAAGTGAAACTTCTTTCGGCAGGGTGTAGGCCTAATTCGCGTCACGGAATTCGCGACACGAATATGCGTAACGGAAGTGGTGGGGATGGTTAGCCGAGCTAGTCATAAATAAAAAATGGCTGTATCTCGGGAACGGTCCATCCTACCGCAAAAATAACGAAATTTTCAAAAGGCTCAACCCAATAGCATATAGGGTATGCCCAACCACATGACGTATGTAGTCGTTTGAATTTAAAAAAAAACATACGCGAAACTTCTTGCATATCCTAGTAATGTTTAGAAGTAAATTAAGATTGGAAATGGTAAATAATCCTAATGAAGCGACAACAAGATCAGGAACAACTCTCGATGCAGTATTTGCAAGATATTTAGACAAAATTGAATCAAGAATATTTATATCATATTTTAGCTATCACAAGTCAATTGTTTCAATGATAGAATCATAGAAAATCATAGAAAAAATAATGAACGATCAAAATTTGCGACGCAAAGAAGGAGAGCGTATGGAAAAGAAAGGGACATAGTTCATAGCATTTTTTAGTTTTTACTTTTACTTTTTTTATTGTAATTTTAATTTTCATTATGTAGCTAGGCTCTAGGTTTTCGCTTGCAGAGTGGTGAGTCTTGTGTTCAAGAGGATGTGTTTTGTTTTACCAGAAATCATTTTGATTGGTATCCCCGCAAAAGTGTCACCGATGACGTCGAGTCAACAGTCGCGTCGGCAATCGACAATAAGGTGTCGGTCTCTTTGCCACCGATTACAAAGCATCGGCCGACCCTTAGAAGTCGCTGTGCCTAAAGCACCGGCCGAGCAACAAAGTATTGGAACCGATATGAAGACCGATATAGGACCGAAAAAATATCGGTCCTAGACCGTTATGCTAGGACCGATATCCATGTACGAAGGACCGTAATCGAAACCGATATCAATCAAAATTTCGGTCCTTCATAACAGTTATTCAGAATATCGGTCCTTCATAACTGTTTCGATCAAGCCCGAAATGAAACAGTTCCAAACAGTTATTTTCGGGCCCGTTTCAAGCCCTGCGTAGCAGTTACAAAAATTATGATCGTTATGATACTTCAAGTTTTCCAGTGTTCTCCGCCGAGTTCGTCTACAGCGATCGTGAAGTTCGCGCGAGTGCCTTTTATAGCCTCAGCCGGGTTATTTAGGAAATGTAAGAGCCTTGGTATTTATAGGAAAGGTTAATTAAAAGGAGAGAGAATAGATTTCGCACTAATTTATTGATGGATTCTCTAACCTTCGTTTTTTTCCACAATCTTGACATTAGCGTTGCTTTACCGGGCTACGAGAATCTTCAGAAAAATTCACGCGCAACATCCGCGCGAACTTGAGAAATGATAAATCAACATTACAATTTAAATATTTCAGAAAGTCCGATCTATTATCCCAAACAATTAGAAACTTGACGATTTTACATCTTCAACAATGTATTCCGCTTCCGAATTCGAATTTCCAATACAATGAATGGCGACTAATATTTTTAGCTTGCCCGTTAGACCAAGCTTCGGCTAAGATTTGGATCTTGGTGTAGGGCCAATATTAAACGCGGTCTGAATACCGCGCAAATTGAAAACGTCTGCATAGCCATTCGGCGACAGTATATTGTTCTCGCAGCGATTGCCCATTTGCGTCGAACGTCAGAGTCACTGTCAATTAAGGAGATCAGGAAGTTCGAGGAAAACGTGGAGCGCGAATTTCACGCGACGTGTGCCTCCTGCTGTGGCCGCCGACTGAAATAAGGACAGAGACGCGATCGACTGTAATCAATGGACGGTTTCCAACTTGTAAGCTTACATAATTAATTTGTGAATCACGTTCTCTCGCCATCCATACAGAAATCGTTTCATTTGCGCTAGAGCCCTATTGACTGACGCGGCTCGTGGACACGCGCGCGCGTGCGCTTGTTCTTTGATAAACAATACGCTTTGTTCACTAATCGAGATCAAATAGTAACAACAATAATCCAGAACAAGGGGTTTAGTTCATCGCGAAACAGCGCAAGCGCCGGACGGTACTGCACGCTTGCACCAAATCCCTCTCGGTAAACTGCACCCACCCGGATAAGATGGGTGCAGGTTTCGTACAGTGTCTGATCTATCGTTATGCCGTTCGAACCACGTCGATCTTGACTAACGTGTTAAAGGGCCGGCGTAATAATCTGACCCTTGGATCGCAGGTACGTCGACCAGCACCGTTGTGAATCCGATTCGTTCGTCCACGATCTCGCCATTGATCCTGTTAATCCTTTGATCGCCGAATTTCCCTCCCCGCAACGCCATTGGCGCAGGTCCAGTCGTGTCACGTGACATTCCGCATGGGGAAATAACGGCCACATCGAATTATCGACTCGACCTCACAGGGTGTAACTTGCGTAGCATCGAAAGCCCTCCCGGTGCACCTTCGATGACCGTAAAACCGTCAAGGGCAGCGTCGGTCTTTTTCTTTTCGTATACGATTAACGCCTCGCGACAAAGATAACGTGCGAACAAACGCGTGTTCGATTGTAATCGAGTGACCATACCTTTTCCAGCAGCCGTACAAAGAATTATGGACATTCGCAGCCGATTTGATACCCTCCGCGACTATGAAATGCTACGGCCCGGCGGCGCAGACTAAACTGATGACGTTCAACTCGACCACGCAGGTAAGCGGATCATCTGTTTGGTTTCTTTTAATTTTCGCGGCTACTGTTGTTTGTCAACGCAACGTCTTGCCAGTCCGTCAAATACTTCTTACCGATAGCCGAATGTAGTTACCCTCTCTGGATGGACTCGTGGCGTGGCGTGGTGCCACCTAGGATAAAATACAGAGGTCATCAACTGGCCTCACTCGGAGTACGCATGTTTATCTTGGAGCCTCGTGAACGCCGTAACTAATTATTTTTTATCGGTCCGCGTGAAAGTATGCTCTGGAATCTGGTGACTCTGATCAAGTGCGGTGTCGTGCGATTAATAAGTAATTTGATTTGGGGACAGGTATGTAAAGTTTCTGTGATAAATCATGTATGACGCTTGGCAGCTGGCAGCTCCGGCTCGTACGCTAAGTAGAATCGTTCTTGTTGATCGTATCAGAGACGAGAGTCCTGTGCCGTCTGTAAAATAATGAACCACGTGTAATTGTCTCGTACCGTGCTATATTTCCGATCGTTTCCTATGTCTACGTCGTAATCTTTCTTTGTGACGCTTACCAACGAGGTTATCGGGTTCCCAACATTCCTATCGTCGATATAGGGTACAATCCAATCGTAACATTTTATTCTTTTACCATTATTTAGCTTAACAATCAGTTGCAATACGTATATATTACAAACGCAACGTACCTGCTACTTATTCTATGGAAATATCGTACTCCATATAACCTAGATTTTGAACTTTTTTAAAGTAAAACGTACGGTCAATGATTTTATTATCAAATCTTCACCTGATATAATTGAGTTAAAACGTTAATGCGTCAGCTGTATATACAAATTTGAAATAATAAACATACAGCTTTACGTTACGCGTACATGTAACAGAACAGTCTTCTGTCATATAATACATTTATAATTGTCTTTTAAACGGAGCCAAATGGTTTTTGCATTTCAACAATCCTGTAAGATCCTTGGTGTCGTGTTTGTGTGTAACATGGAAGCCGGCACGAGTCATATATGTTATACTTTTTTGTATCTGCCGGAAATGCGTCTGGAAGTCAGTGTTGCCAACTTAGATTTTTTGAAAGTTCGTATAGAAAATTCAAAAATTCCGTAGTATTCAAGGTCATCCGAAGGTAATATTGTACCGCATTATTGAACTTGTCTTAAAATCAGCTACAGCACTATGAAGTTAAAAATATATGGTGCAGTTTAAGCGTCATCGATGACCTTCAAAAGACCTTGAGAACGACAACAATCGGAACATTTTTTGATATTACCATATTTGTAATATATATATATATTTTTCGTAGCTATTTGTAGTTCTGTTCTCTATCGGTGTTCTGTTTCTCGTGAGTCACACGGTATACCTATATACGCAGTATGCGACAAAAATGTTGCAGGTCCTTCAATGGGTTATGATTCGTGGGGTGATTTTAAACAATTTTAATCCTCTGCAGAAATATTCGCGGTGACAGATGTCGCAGCAAAAGAATTATGAGACAAAAAATATCTAAAAATCCGTAGATTTTCGTTTGAAATCTATGTCAGCGGTTTTCAACCTGGGAGGCGCCAAATGTTTTAATAAAACAAAAAAAATTGTATAGATATTATTACCTACAAATTATCTACGAATACATACATACAAATTTATCTACAAATGTTTCGATGAAACATTCATTTTCATACCATAATATCTACACGTTTTATTATTTAAAGCGTGTCTATATTAAAAAATAAAGTGCGAGGGGCGCGGAAAAATATTTTTTTTCGGATTGAAAATTCTACGGACAAAATCCGCAAGGGTTGGCAACACTGACTGAGGGTAGATCGGCGAAGCTCGTGCGTGCTCGGGTTCGGTCGCGAACGTTCGCGCGGTCGGCTGCACGATCGCGTCCGAACATAGCCGAGCGTGATTCGCCAATCGCATCGATCCGATGTCCACGTCGTTGTCACACAACAGTGGTGTTGTACGTAGGACATCGTTACGCTCTTGGAATATTTTGTGTTCGCAAGTACATTTCGGGACCAAACGAGTCTGATTTATCTCTCCAACGTAAGTTACACTCCAGCAATATTGTTGCGATAAGTTAAACGCGAATTATTCTCGAATGTCCGGCAGAAATTCTGCATGTGTTGCATTTTACTGGTACTTACTTGATGCTTCTCTATCTCCAAGATGGCCGTCGTTTCATGAAAGTTCCCTTATGGAGTACGGCTTTGCGACTCATCCACCTACATGTACATTTTATCGACCACCTCACCTCGCTACCATCGTCCGATATACATTCGTTCATTTGGCACCATAACGCACCAACTAATCTATGAAACTGTAAACGTCTCGACCAGATACTCAAGCGCAACGTGTTCAGAAGCGAGTGTCTCGCTATTTAGCTTCGATTTTGCTGGCGAGCATACCCACGCGCACCGATTGCCTCATTCTCATTTCATTTTCTTATCGTTTATCGTCACTGATCATTTTCACATATCGCATTCTCGTAATCAGCCAACTACGCTGTCTACCTTTATTTCTATGAATTCTACGATCAACGTTTTGGCGGGATTTCTGTTTTCGTTTTCGCTCGAACCAGTTAATTCTCTGGACCTTTATACGAGGTGGTTACGTTACACTTTGGACATTCTGGATAAGCATATTTTTTGATTGAACCCCAAACGGAACGGACTGTTTTCTTGCACAGTGCTTGGTATGCTTTTACGATGCGACTGCCCACGTTTTACAGAATTTTTTGAGCTGATGTCCACGTCGTTGTCCAAAAACAGTGTCATACCACAAGCATCATCTTCACGTTCCTGGATATCATCCATCTTCGATTTCATTTGGGATCAAGTGAGCCTGTTTCGACTTCCCAATGTAAGTACATGTAATCTGGCGTCAATAGAAAAGGCTCTATGATCCGAAACATCTATCGAAGTTGTGCACCGTTGCTGTCGATGCGTTGTACAGATTCTTCTATCTTTTATAGCGACGCTGATAGTACAACATCAGTTCTACTTATTTATAGTTTTTTCATATATCATTTTCATTCGTCGTTCACTAACTCCGATCATAATGAGATTGTCATGATGGAATCATTTCGTATCACTTTTAGAAATGTTTCACGCATTTTAAGAGTGCTAAGAAAAAATGGAGACTGAGATATCACCGACGAACATACGTTTAACCTTTTTGTTTTTGTTCCTAATCGTTTAACATGCTTGCAGTAAAATGTGTATAGTAACAGTCTAGAAAATATCATCCATAGCATACGAGAGATTATGATACACGAATGTGCTATTGTATATAACGATGCGATAATAGAGAAACCATTATTAAACCCTAAGAATTGTTCATATATATTATGAATCTCGTGGACACATTGTCTTAGGATATTTAAGCAGCCATAGCTTGCTATTAAACCGTAAATTGTATTTCTAAAAGACATATGGTATTAGTGGGTTGCAACTATTTCGCACTATCAGGTTGCATGTGTAATATTCCAGCAGCAGGGAAAATTGGCTCCGTTAACCCTCCGCGAACCAGGTGAATAAAAGTCACTCCCTGAACCAGGTGAATAAAAGTCCACTCCCAGAACCAGGTGGGGTTAATTTCACCCCCACTGTTATCCATCTGTAAATACATCATTAGTCGTTTTTCTATAATAAAATCAGCTACTCGAGAAACCGAACCGATTACGTATCTTTTGAAAATATACGTTTATATAGTTTGAAAACCACTGGGGTTAATTTAACTCCATCTGGTTCGCGGAGGGTTACAATTCTTTATTTCCGATACTAACACGGCACTCTAATATTTGTTTCAGATGCCACGAAGCAGGAGGCGTCACCGCACTCGCAGCCACTCACGAGCACGTTCACATTCTGCTGGTTCTCTCCAGTACGAACACAAAAGACGGCGCATCGAGTACGATAGTCCGCAGAGCAAAGGCACATATAGGTGAGTTTTTCAGAAGAATCATTGTTTTGAATATTTCTTACCAAAAGGACCTGGAATACTAATCAATGGATGAAGCACATAATTTAAACCTGCGAGGGGATGTTACTTCAGATAAGAAGGGTGTAATCATTTACAAGAATTTATATAAATATCACCGCTATTGTACAAGCTACAAAAAGTTGTGGTTGTTGTATCTGCGAAACTTAAATTACATTGCGGACCTCATAATGCAAGGATAAAGTGGCTCGACGTGATTGTAAACATTTAAAGAATGGAGGATTTTCTGTTAATTATGTCAGGGATATCTTCTGTGGTAGATAATGTCAGTTTTACTCGAAAGACAATGGAAGTATCGAGGCATATGCTTTGTTGCTGATTTGTATGGAAGTCGATCCGTCCGTCAAATCGCGTCTTTACGCAACAGTCGTCTACGGACACGAGCGTATAGACGTAGAATCGATGCGGCTGGAAAACTGTGTAAAATCGTCATGTAGTTTTTCCGAGACTTGCGCAAAAAAGATTGAGAAACAAGAGGGTGGGGGATAAGTAGAGCTGCACTGGGGCCAGAGACCAATGGCGGGAACGATCTCCCACTCCGTACGCGGTTAGTACCAACAAGCAATAGAAATTCTCCATGAGATCTTTATGGCTGTCAGTCGCGGTCGGTGCGCTAAAGCTTCCACATTCTCACAGGAAGTTCCAGCGAGATCCTCTGGACGACGCTGACTAATTATTTCGGTGATTGTGTCCTCGAGCCTCGATTAAACGCGCGAGTGTGGATTTTCAAACGGAACGATTTTTCTGTGGGAATTACGAAAAACGCGGGAACGGTGTAATTAATTGGTATGTGATGGGGATACCAAGCTTTCTATGGGGACACGATTCTTGTATGGTTCGCATATAGAAGATTTGAATTTTTGTAATTCGGTCTCCAGAATTATTCGAAGTGTACCGATACAGTAGTAATAGGGGGCGTTCGAGGAAAACTGAAGCATTGGCAAGCCTGTTGCAACTATCGGTGCTCCTATAGATTATGCCAGTGTATATAGGAACATGCTTTATGCATCATAGCGATCGGTAACGGGTCGTTACTGTTTTGTAGCAGAGAGAAGATCGCTCATTACGAATTTCTCGCAGTCGGCGCACCGTGGTTTATCGAGCGTTGCGAATTATGCACGAATTGTTGCTACGTTGCTTTTCATTCGAACTTCCTTATGTGGCTCTAATCGCTACTTTCTACGAAAATTTATTTGGCTAGAGAGCGAGTGTGATGTTTGGTGGCAAGCTTTGAATTCTTGAATTTGTCCGTCCCAAATATTCTTCCTATATTTTACATTGTCGATGGAAAGAAACAGTGCAGAGATTTTTCAAATATGCTTCGCCGTTCGTCCATCCAGGTTTCGTAACTTCTGCAACAGTAATTGGCGTGACTCTCCTATTTTTCTGCACATTTTCCCGTCCGTTTTGCAACGTGCCCAAGAAAAACGATGGAACACGATAATGTTTTTCGAATCGTATTGAATGTCGATCGGGAATGAAATACGACTCCGCATTTGCAGCTCCGCGAATCGGTCATAATTTATGTAATCAATACAGCTCGGCACTCGTTAAATTTGAATCATTTTCAGCCGGAATTGTTTACACCAGCTTGATAAAGTTATCGGCGAATGCATTACCATATCAGAGATATAGAATATTCCAAAAGTATAGGAAATAAAATGTTCTTCTACGAGCATTGTTAGCAGCTAATAACATCTCGATGCAAGCTGGCACTGTACGAGGCTTTTATTAAAAATCAAAAGCACGTCACCGGTATGCTGATAATTATGTTGTATTAAACGGAGTGCTCTATCACTCGTTCGTTAGCGTCGCTATCAAAAGACTAATTATTTTGAGCATAGCAGCCATCACAAATTGGACAAATGGTTAAGAAAGGAACGAGGTAGTAATTGAATCTCGATGTTGGTGTTGGTTTAGTTGCGTTGGCTCGACCGCAACGCGGAAGGACTCTTTAAAACGTGCCACGAGACAGCGGCCCGAAGACCAAGGTGTTTTGCAGAAGTCGTAGGCGCTCGGCGAATTGTTTAATTAAAATGCCCTCGGTGGGTAATTGCCATTACACTCGTGGAGCGTTCAGCTGGCGGAGTTACGTCGTGACGTCCGCCACGAGCATTTCTCGCATAATGAATTTTTCCTAAATGCCGTTGGCTCGCAATTGTTCTCGTAGAACCGCGAATTAATATGAAAAATTATACTTTGGTCCTTGGCGAGACTTGAGTCCATTCTATTTTTATTCTATATAGCTAGGAAGAAATGTTTGGTTTTCTCGATTGCAAAGGATTAAGCCTACTTAAATTTGCTTGCCGAAAAGAGTTTAAAGATCAGCGGCGTACCGCATTTACTTCCTGCCATTAAAAACTTCGACCTTCATTTTTCAAAATATTTTTAATGAGGGGTTAACAAAGTTCACGTTTTACTGTGGAGGTTCGTGCACGCCATTTGTCCATAAAACCCGGGGTTTGCTGGTGACTAATGATTCTGTTGAACTTTTTCCGAGAGAATATGCTCCTCGTACACAATTATCTTGGCGTATATTATTTACGGTGCTATAAATCGAATTTTACAACACTGCGATAAATTCAAGAGAGGTGTACGATTCCATTATCGATGCGACGCTCGGCTATGAACACCGCATAGTTTCTAAAACTGTTTTCGAAGGAGGATAGTTGATAGCGACGAATTGTGCAAGAGATTGTTGTTCCCGCGATTGATTAATCGTGCATTTCTGCGAGACGTTCTCACTGTGCCGATTAATTGATTGCTCAAAGCGTCTGAGGTTGCGTTGGTGGTTGTTTCTCCTTGACTGTGCTTCCTAGTGTCGTGGGTCGACGACTGATCTCAATTACGATGTAATATTAAACGATTCGATTTTTTTACAATTGCCTCGTCGTGCTCGTGGAACTGTTACGGTTTCCAGCCATAAGGTCGAACACGATATTGAACGACCGCCACTATTTATCGTTAGTACACTTATCGATTTGTAGCGTGCACGATTGTTAAACACCGTGTGCTCTACCTTCTTCCATAATCCAGTGTTGTTCCTCTGGAAAATATTACGTTTTCTCAAGGGAAAATAGATGCCAATTTTTACCATTTTGTTTGTATGATCTTCCGCGATTTTTCAGGCTACTTAAAGATTCCGAGCTCGTGGAATTTCTGCCTTCGATTAGCAAAAAATTGAATTACACGACTTTCTACGACTTTATTCGAAATAATGTGTACATATTTATTTGTTTCGTTGTTTGTATAAATATCGGAGAGTGAAAAGCAACCTTTCAATCTCGAAAACGGAACAATACGCGCATCAACGCCCATTGGAATGTCTCCCATTGTCGGGAACGATCATTCCCCAGGATTATTCGAAAGTTGTTCACGGATTCGAAACTTGGAATCCAATTAATACTCGCGGAATCCATAAGATACGTCTTAATTAGCTTGAACTTAGGCGAGCGGCAACTGGTTAATTACGTTCATTACCGTTATAACTAATTACATCTGCAAGCGTTCGTGCGAACCTCCGAGATCACTCGCGACTTAAATCATCGAAGTTTCACGGTGCGTCGTATACTACGCTGTTTAATCGTTATTGTAGGTCGTGAAATGTATCACAGATACTAATGAATATTCATCATATGTTAATTCTTACCGGCGTCTATTTGTTTACGTTCATCGTCGCGGGGTATCGGAAATGTCGACTTTCTCGGGAATGTCAAATTGCTTAAACGTCGCTTAAACGTCGACAGTGAACTTTACGTTTTACTTTTAATAGTAATATGCCTGAGGCATTCGGTTCCTAGTAATTGATTTTCTTGCGTGTCTAATTGGCGCGGCGTGTCGGATCTAAAAAATTTTAATTATCTCGTTGTTTATTTTCAATTTATTTATTATTGTGGCGGAATTTTTCGTAAATCGCTTCTAATTACAGTCGAGTAAAAATTGCAATAGAGGAGAGATCTAATCTATACAATTTGCTAATACAAATCAGTTTCTAAAATTGCGAGTTCGTGTTGAATTTTTGCAGCTTAATTATATTTTAGTGAGTATTCATTTCAGGTAGATGCACATGATGAATGATAACGAAAAATCTTGTTGAGCACCTTTCCGACAATTTACGTCAGTTTGTCGAGCCATTAATCATTTTAATTCCATATTTACCGAGATAAGCGTTCAATGACTTATGAATGGTGCACACCTGCGTTTGATCGAATTTTAAACACTCCTCGGTTGGGAGAGAGAATCGCAACTTGTTATTTCTTGGAAGTAATTGCGAAGGTGAATCCGACTACAGATTTAGCTCGGAGAAAACCGATTAAGCTTAGAATCTAGGTATGTAGGTCCTGCGGTTGTTTATCTTCTCTCGCATCGCGTTATTTTTGCCACTGCGAGGGTTCGCAAAAGATGGATCGCGCGGCGATAGAAAATTTTCGCGCACCTAGATTTAATCGTCCGAATAGGGGACGTGAAAAACACTGCCCGCAATCAGAATTTAATTATTGTAGATGTTTTTCATTGTTCCGTCCTTTTCAGTCGGAAGATAAGGTCAAAATTTAATTGATATTTTTTTGTTGATATTTATACAATACTTTAGAGGTGGTAGACAAATTCTAATAACGATTTCTGTAATCAGAAATGGCTGAAACTGTAGAAAATGTAGACAGAAAAATAGTTTCAGATGAATATGTTGAGAAAAAAATATTGGCAGTGATTTCCAAAATAAGTAGGGTCTAAAATTCAAAAGAAAAATGGGGATGGAAAAATAGTTTTAGGGAATATATTGCGTAAAGATTGCACTAATAATTTCTAAAATTCGAAGTGCGAAATTGTAAGAAATGGAGACAAGCGAGAGAGATTTGATCGATTTAATCAAGTTCGCTGTCACGGGAATAAAAATGCTCGTCCACTTCCGTCGTGGAGCGTCATTGTGATCGGTCGAAGAATGAAATACGGAGCGACCATGCCTGCATAAAAGTGGCAATCCGGAGAAGTTGTTTGTCATACGATCTCGGGACGGGTTTTTCGACGAGATCGGGGGAACTGACCTTTTAAAGCGAGAAGCACAAAGCCCGCGAAACGTCTACTTACGTCGAACGAAGTCACATTTCGCGAGGAGGATTGACAGGAATCGAGAGAAAGCTTCCTCGAACGGTTCGTTCGACCTTCGATCTTCATTCATGTCTGCAGTTTCCTGTTTCTTTGTTCTCATTCAGCCGGGAACGAGGTCTTTCGATGGATTTACTCCCCCAGAATGTTGTTTTTATAACGTGATTTCACGGTTCTGCTCAGTGTTTCGATGAGTGCGTAGCGAAAGTGTTCCGCGATATTTTCTCCAACGGGAATGCGATGGTTCGTTTAGCTTGGTTTGCTTGTTAGCAGGGGTATTTCTTCAGACAATAACTTCATCCTTCGTTAGCCGAGTAACCTTGAAGCGACGCACAGTGGTGTGATCAGGGCACCTCGAAGAAAAGCAATTTTCTACCTTTAAGTATTCGTCCTAATTACAATTCTTGGTAAACTGCATTAATTTTGTCATTTTCGAGGTCGATTGACATTTAGGAAGCAATACAAAATTTGTTAGAAATCGATATGAGAAAGTTAACTTTTTAGCTAAATGACACCAACTTCTTCGATCCGGACCACTGTGCGACGTAGACACAACAGCAAGGGTGGCCAACCTGTGGCGCATTCGCCAAACGTGGCGCATTGGATGATTACAAGTGACGCATTGCATCTTTGCGCCTACTTATTCTTTTGAAGTAGGCGTCATAATTAAATCCATCATCGTGTTCTCGACACCTGACAAGAGAAGGACCCCAAGTGTCCGACTTCGATTTTGATAATGTTTTGTGAGACGATGGTATATGGACCTTTAACGATGTCCGTAAAATATTAGGTGTAGCTACTCAATAGTTTTAAAGATATGGCTAATGGAACTTCGAAAACTTGAGCTGCAAATCATGGTATACATATCAACAAGGTATGAAAGTTTAATTGTTTATATCTTTAAAACTATCGAGTAACTACACCTAATATTTTGCAGACATCGTTAGGGATCCATATACCATCGTCTCACAAAAAATTATCAAAATCGAAGTCGGTCGCTTGGGGTCCTTCCCTTGTGAGTGCTCTCAGTTCAATTCATGCAGTTTACAATTGTAGGATGTGAATTGTCTCTCGTCCAAGAGACCATTTCTCTATTGCGGATCGGTGCACCAATGAACGTGTGTCTTTTGAACTGATGTAAATTAATTAATCTAGTTGCGCGATCCCTTTTCCTCACCCTGGCAAAGCAGATCCTACCCCTGTCCCTATTTCTCGACCCCAACAATGAACATAAGAAGGTAGAAAAAGTGCTTCAGTTGTACGGCGCATCTGAACTCGTATGAGAAAAAAATTGGCGCATGGTATATAAAAGATTGGCCACCCCTGCACAACAGCATCTTTCCGTGGAAAATATTTTCTTCGTAATTGGGCTTAAACTTCTGACATTTATTAAAAAGTTCTGATCGTAAGAATAGCATAAATGTGATTAATGTTTGTTGAACATCCGCAGTCCAATTATCACATTCAATTAAATCGTGCATGGAAAGGGTAGGTTCGTTACGGTTGCAAGATAATATCGATCAGGTTGACCCATTTCCCACAATTATGGTTCGTTTAAATTGATTAACCTGCTTGAAATAGGAACACGTTTGACCGGAATGCAGAGTTACTTGGTCGGAAGAATAGTTGTTGGGTAGGCTCGGTGATAACTGGAACAGGCGAATTCGCAGAAAATAAATGAAACAGAGGCGATGTGTCGGTGAAATGAGGACTAAGGGTGGTTAAATATAGAGTCCTAACACGAAAACGTTCTCTCCTGCGGTAAACGCTTGTAAATAGTGAAGGGGCGAGGTGAGCGTGAGCGGAGAGGAGTGCGCTGATAAATTGTTTCCCGAGCAACAATTTACGCGAACTCTCTTCCGAATCGTAAGGAATGTTTGCCGATTGTCCGTGCTTGCTCGACCGATTCGTAATATTTGATACGTTCAGGGGAAACGACTATTCACCGATAAAAATTCCAGCGATTACGATATACTGTTGAATTGTAATTCAGGTCGCAGGACGGACGGAAGTTAAAGGATGCCGGTCCTCTACATCGCCCTCGCTTCTTGGATACCAAGGTACAGTAGACTTTCTGCTCCCCTACGATCCGAGACATTACTATAACGATGTTCCTAATCTGAAAACAATCAGGTTCGAACGAGTCGAATATCGGAAAATGCTTCACAGCTGTGCGAAACTTACTTTCTTTATAACGATATTACAGTTATCACGGGGAGAGAGTATCGTTGCCAACTTCCGACACTCATGGTCAATGAGTTTTCTCCGGAAATTACGAATAGTTCTCGGAGTTCTTCCATTACAGATAAACGGATAACGCGATCGCTGTTTACTCTGACACTTCGATTTTTTTTAACGGCTGCGCTGAGTTGATTAAAGGTGCGATGTTCTTTCATGGTAAAGAGTCACGTTTACTTTTACACCAACAAACGAACGATGCTAAAAGTATCTAAGGCCTCGTACAGACTGGAATTTCGACGAACTGCGCCGCGAACCGCGCATTTCGACGAACGCTGCCGCGCGCATTTCGGCGCGCACGAACGTGAACGGGTGGCACTTACAAATCTGTTTGCAGGATAGATAGCATGTCCTAAATATTCATAACAAATGTTTCGCTCAGCCAAACCGAAAAGGGCTCGATGTGTGACCAACCTTGTTGTTTACGCTCTCGGAACTTAACCCTAAAAACCCGGGATTTCCCGAATCCCGATGCCGGGTACGGGATGGGAAGCCTCGTATCATGTCGGGACGGGATCCCAAAAATCCTGAGTTTTTCCGGAGAATATTCGGGATTCCCGTTGGTGTTCGGGTTTCCCGTGAATTTTTTCGGGATTTCTGCAGGGGCGTGCGAGATTCCCGAAAATGTTCAGAATTCCCGTAAAATATCCGGGAAAAGAGTGCAATGTTTTCATAGCAAGGGCTTCTTTAATAATTTGAGACGAATTATGAAGTAGAAATGTAATTTTTCCAGATAATTTAAATCACCGATATCTTTGTTTATAAATTTCTGTCTATTTCTTGACATTTATTATGAATATTTAGGATACGCTATCTATCCTGCAAACAGATTTGTAAGTGCCACCCGTTTGCGTTCGTGCGCGCCGAAATGCGCGCAGCGGCGTTCGTGGCACCGTTCGTCGAAATGCGCGCCGAAATGCGCGCCGAAATGCACGCGGCGACGTTTGTGGCACCGTTCGTCGAAATGTTCGTCGAAATGCGCGCCGAAATGTCATAATATCTCACAAATTCAAGTCATTTAATCTCGAATCTGATGCTTCGTACAGACTTGAACATTACAACTCAATAAATTGTCAACATTTTCTGTATTTGTTTGTGTAGTATACGCCGCTACAGCTCCCATAGTTGTTCCGCAAGGAAGTCTGGAAATAGCACAAATCCGTTCCGATCGCCGTTCGTCGAAATGTTCGTCGAAATGCGCGGTTTGCGGCGCGGTTTGCGGCGCGGTTCGCGGCGCAGTTCGTCGAAATGTTCTAGTCTGTACGAGGTCTAAAGCGAGGGTGCAGCAGAATCTCAACCTAGCCAAGGTCACGTTTCCTGCGCCCTGAAGTGAACCCACCTCGGCGACCTTGAGTAAAATCAATTGATCCCACTGCGACTATCGATCAACTTTCCCATTCATCAGCTGAATAATTCCCCGAAGGATCTTGAGCCAATTCGATCTCTCTCGAGTCACCAAAAACGTGAAGCGCCGCAAAAAGAATTCGTCTCGAGTCGATCAAGGAAAAGTTCTTTGGCAACCGTGAACTTTTCTGTGAAAGAATGTCGTCGGGTACACACGCGATCGTCCCACACGGTGCTCAAGGACAAGTGGTGTGTAGGAACAGCCGCGAAAATTGCCACTATGCTATATCAACCTCGTCGCCGTTGTCTCGGCTGCCAGTCGAGATCGCTGGAAGAATGCGAGGCAGAGGGGGTTGTTTGTCTCTGGATCCGATTTTTTCCTGGCAGCGAAGAGCACGATGTTAAGGTGGAGAGAGGTTAAGAGAGAGGCAGATAGGCGTTGCGGCTAGAGGATGGCCCTTTGCGCATAATCCTATGACCTGTTTAGCCCCGAGGATTCTTCGGAAAGGATACACGGCGGTGCGCTATCAATTCCACATTCTAGTCGGGCTTCCGAAGGATTTTGGACGAAGTCCAAGGCACACGCCAACCCAGCACCCGGTGCCCACCGCTTTTCGACAACGACAATGACGTTGTCGACGACGATTGTGTGTCCCGGCGATCCTTGCTGCTGGCACACAACCGTCGTCCTTTTCCGCTGCGAACGCTCGTGCACGCCGCTCGCGTTCGCTCTCCTCGCAAAGTGATTTACATCCAACTCGACTTCCGACCAGTCTAATCGCGTTGCTCAGCCGAGTGTGCTCGTTCCCGACCTCCAAACGAATTCATACACCTGGATTAGTATAATTCGCCGGCGTTCAAGCCACTTCCGGCCCGGGGAACATCCATGTTGAACCGTCCCATCGACGAGCCTCAAGATTTGTTTGTGGTTCGTGTGCTCATTTCGACAATCTTCAACGCTTCGTTGCTTCTTGTTTAGTGTGCCGGATAGTGCGGATGAATTCTTTCAGTTTCCTTGCGAGTGCGTCAAAGTTTTGGTAGCTTCGCAGGTGTATCAGTTTGTCAAAGGCTATAGCCGGGTTTGATAGTGAAATTCGCCCCCGGCGGGATTTTAATCGTGCTTGGACCATTCGATAGCCTACCCAAAAAAACCCCTCTCTGCCAAGTTTCAGCCCCCTATCTCATCTGTAAGGGTAGTTATTGAGAAAAAACGAAAAATCAGTTTTTGGCCCATTTTCCCTATTTATTGACAATTAAAAATTCTGAAAAAAATCTGACACATTTCGGATACCGAGCCACATATTAGGTATCATTTCCAGATTTTTCTGCTGCAAGCTCTGCTTGTGAAAAATGAAAAACACGAAAAAAATCGAAAAAATGCAGGTTTTATATAGAAATCTAAAAGGTGCTACTCCAGATTTAATTTAGCAATGAGGTATTACCGTAAGTATTATGCTCAATTTTTTTCAGATTTTTGTGAGTGGTGTGTCATAGTTAAAAAAAATAAAAACCGCTTTTTTCGGCGTTTTTCCTAAGTTATACTTATATTTCCTGAATATATATATACATGGTATTATTTTCGTATTTCGTATTAGGCAAGTTTTAAAGTCTGGGAGATGTTTTTCTGAACGTAGGAACGTTTAATATCACATAATATATTTTTATGATTCAGGAAATATACGTATAACTTAGGAAAAACGCCGAAAAAAGCGGTTTTTATTTTTTTTAACTATGACGCACCACTCACAAAAATCTGAAAAAATTGAGCATAATACTTACGGTAATACCTCATTGCTAAATTAAATCTGGAGTAGCACCTTTTAGATTTCTATATAAAACCTGCATTTTTTCGATTTTTTCGTGTTTTTCATTTTTCACAAGCAGAGCTTGCAGCAGAAAAATCTGGAAATGATACCTAATATGTGGCTCGGTATCCGAAATGTGCCAGATTTTTTTCAGAAGTTTTAATTGTCAATAAATAGGGAAAATGGGCCAAAAACTGATTTTTCGTTTTTTCTCAATAACTACCCTTACAGATGAGATAGGGGGCTGAAACTTGGCAGAGAGGGGTTTTTTTGGGTAGGCTATCGAATGGTCCAAGCACGATTAAAATCCCGCCGGGGGCGAATTTCACTATCAAACCCGGCTATAGCCTTTCTCGATACGAGTAGAACCGTGTGAAATTGCGGAGATCTACAGAGACGTTCAAACTGTTTCCAAAAGTGAAACCGGAGTTCAAAGGGCAACGGGCGCGAACACTCGAAGAAAATGTTTGCCAAAAGCTAGTTCGGAGATTGGTGAACTGCTTGAATCGCTATATTAACGCAGAAAGAAACTAGTACCAAGTCACATTTGTTGGCTGATCGATTGAAACTTTTTGAATTCGGTTTCTTTTCATTTACATCGTCGAATCGCAGCACCACGCGATCACATTCCTACTAAATTGCATCTACACTGATATACAGGGGCATACAAAACCGACCAGCGAAGCTATTAAATTTTATCTAACACCGTTCCAAGGAAACTGATAACAGAGTTCGATTTACTTTTTTGTCGCGTACGTACGTCTAACTGGGTTTCTATGATTATTCTTGGATGTTTGGATATTGATCCTTTGATGGATTCATCCGAATTCAGTGAAATTCTATGCGACGATATTATTTAGCATTTAACGCGTGAAACATTTTGTTAATTATTATGTAATATTTTACCTGGACGTGCGCAGTGGTATACGAAGTATATTTTAGCTTTACCGAGACTTTAACGTCGAGAATTTTAATGTTTTACTATCTGGTTATTGGCTATTAGCGAGTCGCTCGATTTGACACGTTCACTGCCGTCTGTTCAGATAAGAGCTATAATATTCCACTGTGCATAATATTCTCGCTATTCATTTCATCCGAGACAAAATTCAATTTTTTTTCTCTCTTAAAATGAACTATTAATTAACCGAACGTCGCACTGTGCGTCACGGGTTGAACACGCGTGAATGTAATTACGCGTTCTTACGCGGAAAATACGAAATGGCGGTCGTCACGAACATGTGATGCGGTTAGCGAACATGGTAATGTGCCCAGCGTGGTAATCAAAGTCCATACAAATTTTTCAGTACGTTCAGAAATTTTAAACCGACTCTCTAATTTTTTTAGAAAATACTCTTTCAATATTCGAACGCGTAGCTTCGATTTGTATGAAATCAGTGGCGTGTTATAGTCGCTGGACTCTCGGAAGGCGGATGTTTTCCTCGAATAACATAATCGCCGGAGCCCAAGTCCATTCAGATCGCAATTCATCAATTTCTTTTTACACATAATACAAATCATGGTTGAATCGATGCATCGCGTTTGGAAATCCTCCTGGTCGCAAACATCGTTTCGTTTCGGTCCAGCGCGAGAGCTGGTTGCCAAAAGATGGAAAGTTATTCTTAAAAAAAAATAGGTCAAAAAAACACTGACGCCGTCGTTCAAGGGTTAAGGTCAATCAAGGTTCCTGGCAAACGGACCGTACACATGTATCCACTTAATGCTTTAGCGGCTCTGATCACTATAGTTCCAAGAGAGAAAGGTGTGATGCAGTGGCGCAAAAGCATTCGAACTAATTGGTTTTGTTTTTCCTTTAAATAACTTCATGAAAGTAAAGACAAAGATTTAGGATTTTTGTGAAATGTCATTATATCGTGCAAAGTGCCTCACAATGGGCTCGATTGAAGAAGCACACGACATTTTTGAATAACTCTTAAACCACTGAAGATATTGCAATGAAATTTGAACTGAAAATATAAAAAAAATAATTCCTTCTCAATGATTTTTAATTTAATATAGTTCACATTTGTTTAACCGTTTTTATTAATTTAAAACAGTTTTATAAATTACACTGTCCAACAGCCAAAAATCTTTTCGATTCTCACTATGCGATTCTTATAGAGTTTTTCGCGCTGATTCCGAATCTGTTTTTAATTTTTTTCCTAGACGCATAGTTTTTGAGAAATTTGAGTTTGAAAAAATGACCTATTTTTCAACTTTGAACAAAGATTGTGATGTTATTATAAAAGATTAAATAATATTAAAAGATTATTGTTCTTTACATAAAAAGATTCTCTAGACTTTCCCGAATCCAGTGATATCCAATATTAATGCATTGTGATTGTTTAAACATGTTTAAACAATGATTAAAGACGGTGAGACACCACTTTTGCAACAATTTTTGCGGATATTTCTCAATTTATCTCAAAAAATAAGGGTCTAGCGGAAAATCGAACTACACCACGCGCTAGAGCAGACTTTTATCTTGAGAAACCACCCTTTCAACTTTCCAAAGTCGACGTTTTTACCGAACCAGAAAGCAAAATATCTTCGCCCGACACGAGCTGCCACCAGTGGCGCTTACCGCTAGAAGAGGCGTTCCACGGGATACGCCGCGGCGAACGCCCGTTGTAGCATTAATATTGGATATCACTGGATTCGGGAAAGTCTAGAGAATCTTTTTATGTAAAGAACAATACAATATCTTTTATAATAACATCACAATCTTTGTTCAAAGTTGAAAAATAGGTCATTTTTTCAAACTCAAATTTCTCAAAAACTATGCGTCTAGGAAAAAAATTAAAAACAGATTCGGAATCAGCGCGAAAAACTCTATAAGAATCGCATAGTGAGAATCGAAAAGTAAAAAAAAAGTTTGAATTTGTTGGACAGTGTTATTAATAGATTATAATGCAAATAGAAAAAATGTTTAAGTTTTACAGTAATTGTAATTTGTTTCTACTTCTGCAGATTAACTTATGAGATTATGACGTCGCAGATCCCGCAGCCAATTCATAATTGTGTCTCCAGCACGTTTTTACTTCTGGCATTGTTCCTCGCACACAGAGAACGTCATTAGAATATTCTTCAATTAGAAATCCCGACGACTTCCGTCGCGTGAGTCACGACAATAGAGCAGCGAATTTCGTGAGCCTTTTTCGTCTCGTACACCGTTCTCGAACGAGCAGCAATCACTCTTATCTATTGCCACGAAGCGAACAATGACGCAAGACTTGATCAATCCTTGACTAATAAAAGTTAGAACAGCAAGACTTGACTTATCTTTCCCTTTCGTTTCAACTTCGAAATTGATTCTTGAATTAACTTGTGCAACATTTTAACCATTCGACAAATTTATACAAAGGCTACTACCACTAAAAATCAGACTTTCAAGGTTTCAACGAAAAGGAAAAATATAACAGAATATTTTACCGGCTGCTTGACCATGAAACTCAGATTTCTGACGCAGTCAGCACGATCAAGACGTTGCTAAAAGACGTCAGCGAACACTCTTCAGTGAAATGGTCTATTTGAAGCCAGACAGCTTAAGTAGGTCAACTCACTGTTGCTCTAAAACGCCCGAAGATTTTGTGCAGAATACGCAGCTTAGGCCTGATTCTCAGTCAGTTCCGCCTTAAATCGGATGTTCTATATAAAGATTCCGATGGAATCCGTAGAGCGATAAAGTTTCGTCGTATCTTTCGCGACCACCTCTCTTCGTCTCCTCCTCGCGTTCCGATACAGTGAACGGCGGAAATAGTTTTTCGAACAATGGCACGTTGCCGTGTGTGAGAAAAAATGTACGGATCACCTTCGGGCCAGCAACAATCGGGAGTAATTTTATTCGGTATCCTTTAACCTCCTCCGAAAAGGAAAACTGACCTTCGCGTCGAGAAAGCATCTACAAAGAACTGGCGGTGGACGCGCGGAATGGTTTTTTTTGCGTCCCATGTATTTGCATAGTCACCGAGACACTCTGCAAACAATGTTCCCTTGAATGTAAATTGTGAAAAGTTTCGCGAAATTATTCAACTGGTTGGATATTACTGAACGATGCGAAGGAAAACTGTCTTTAAAGTGCAATTTATATTCTGGAGTGATCTAGAAGCATGATTCAGCCGATGTTTCGGTCAGCTACTTAGAAAATCTTCGGATCTCGTTTCTCTTATTCTCAGCGTTAACTCCTAAGTGTACCACAGTGAAAGTAAGAGTGTTTCTAACAATTTGAACAGCGTTTCTAATTTCATTTTTATCGCCGGATCTGCTAGAAAGTTTCGCTGTACTTGCGAGAAGATGTTGATTCTTCGAATAAAAACAAAAAACGAATAGTACATTTTATACATTTCTATTCGCTCGACAATGGAAGACTGCTTCATATAGACCAGCGGTTTCCAACTTGGGAGGCGTGGAATATTTTCGTAGACAAATTTTGAGACCAGATTTGAAATCAGCGTGGAAAAATCTACGGGAAATGATATATACTATGTTTAAACAAAATTTTTCCGCGCGTGGTACTGGAGAAACTACATTTTCTTGAAATTCTACATGTTTAACGAATTTTCTCAACGTTAAAAAACGTTCGTACCATAGTCTCCCTATTTTTCCCATATTCTGCAAAGTTTCAGCTTTAATTTAAAAAAATTTCATCGCTCTACCTCATTTCTATCAAAAGTTCTTTGATTTTGAATCGAGTTTGGTCCAAATTTTCTACTGTGGGCCGGCGCGGCGGTACGTGGCGCGCTAATTTCTGCGAAGCACTAACTTCAAACACAGCTGCCACAGGTAAAAAATTGTCGCAGTGAGTTCACGGGGTACTCAATCGAATCGGCAGAATCTCTGCTTCAATCTGACGTTCGGATTATGGTATTACGATCATTTCTCGCCGAGATACAGCGAGTTAAAGGGAAAATGGAAATTGTGCATTTTTTAAGCATATTTTCAGAAACGCCTGGTATATCGAAATGTTAATGAAATTGAAAGAACAAAAGGAGTGCCTTGAAGAGAAGGAAACGATCTTTCTATTGCTTCTTTGCACAAGATTCTACGATAATTTTTTCGCTTTCTGGAGCCAGTTAAAGTTAAAAAGCTCATATTTACTTCAACGTTGAATAACTCGAATAAAAAAAATCGCACAATATTCAACAACCACACAATTTACACAGGAAAGTTAGCCCTTCTAAATGACATTAACGCCATTTATCAAAAAAATTTGTTGCTCCCCGTGTGATGTTCCAAAGTTGCACAAAATTTTTGTTAACCGTCAATGTTGTCTTCATCTCGCTATAACTTTGTAAAAAGCCAATATAGCAAGAATTTGAAACGGAGCATCTGAAACTAGAGGTTTCAGGCTTTCAAACCATTGTTTAGCGACATGGATACGGCAATTTTTGACGGAGTTATGATCACGTAAAGTGGGAGCAATTTTTCGGGTTCGCACAAGTGACCCCTTAATTCTTTTGAGGAGTGTATACATAGTTTAATATATATTATTATATCTATTAAAAGATAGGGAAACCGCTGATAGAGACAGAAAATCGGCGGTTTGATTTTTCAATATTGGCTAATTGGTTATCGCGTAGTATGTATATAGTATTACTACGTAATACTCTCTCTCAATTAGCTTTTCTATGCGTGCGACTGTTATCAGTCTCGCAGCCGATACCATTTGACCTAATCCTTGACTCGGATAGTTCATTTGCTAATGTTAATATAATAGTTTGAGAGCGGATTTTATGCATCTATGACAAAATACAATACTTTTATACCATTTTCAGCCTATCCAACATATTAAGAGAGAAAATAAAATTAAAATAAATGAAGAGAGATAATTTTTATTTTGCATGGTGTCCACTGTCTTCCGCGATTACAGATTCTTGGGTATTTTAATAATCGAATTAAAATCCGCCTACCCACGAGAGATATGATAAAGCAGATACAATAAGCACAACAACTGTTTAGGGTTAAAACACGAACGATCGCGGTTGAAGAAGAAATCGATCGAAGTGTCAATTGATTGAATGAGGATTGTTTGAACTTTTTCAGCGGAGAGCGCGTGCTGAGGTCTCGTCAGCACGACCGTGGGACGAGCCAGGAGCGCCGGTACAAGCGGAGCCATCGGCGATCACCGAGCAGCAGCCGACAACACGGACACCGTGAACGCGACCGTGAACGTGTAGCGCACCCGACCTCCTCCCGACGACCAAGGATCAACCGACACCATGCCTCCTCGTCAGCGAGTCAGGACCGGCATAGACACCGTTCGCCGGCCACCAGGAGTCAGGTTAGTCTAAGGATGCCAACAAACGGCTGACATTATTTGCGATCTGGCCGTTCATCTTCCGCGCGGCTTCAGATAATCCCGAGTAACGTAAGAAGGATCGATTTTCCGGTATGACCACGACCCGCTCCCTGCAGTCAATCATTCACACCTTGGCAGGTGACTGTGATACTCTATCGGTCGCATCAAGCCCTGATCTGATCTATTCGAAATGATACTCAAAATGAATATGTCTCCGTCTCCAAGCTCTTTCAAAGAATCAGCGATGGTCACCATGGATGTCCATCGCGATTAGATTAATGTGGACAGCTATGGTGAACATCATAGACATCTGTTTATCGAAAGAAGCGACCTAAAGCGTAGCTTCAATTTACACACGTATTGCCAGCGAACCTCTCCCTCGTTCGGCGAGGCTTTTCTTTCGAAAAACAGCACAATGAGGTCGAAGAAAGATAGTAAAGCGCCATTCAACCCTCCGCAAGTTGTGCATCTGGGTTTAGTCAGCCAGGATGCTTCAGCTGATTTTTGTATTCTGTCGTTCGAAAGAGGAGACCTGAAGTCTAGCAGCTCCAGTTTCGTAATATATGAATGAGATCGGGTGGACAGTTATTGTCTCTTTTCTCATTCACCGAGCGACTCCCCACTTGAGCGACTCTTTTCTTTCGAAAAACAGACCGCAACGAGGTCGAAGGAAGATCGCGAGGCGGCATTCAGCGCTCGCAGGGTTTTAGCTGGGATGCTCGAGACTAACCAACGCTGGTGGGTGCACGGGTCATCCAGCTATCGATTGGCATAGCGACATTCATGAAACAGTACGAACAATCCGACATTACGTTGCGCCTAGAATCAGGATCTACCCACGCATTAGGAAACGCGGGGGTGGCTTAACCCCAGCACCTCGAAAGAGCAAGGTTCACATTCTAAAATTTCTGACAGAGTAATTTTAGGATCGCCCGGAGAAATTGTTGCCGTCTCTCTTGGTTTGTCATCGGAACAAGAAAGACGTTCCGGAAAGTGGAGCGAGTGAATCACCCTCTATAAACGACCCCCTACCGCATCGTTATCGTTAGACGATGATAGTCGTTCGACGAGGATCGACAAAGGATCGGATCGCGGTATAAATAAGCGTTTGAGCGGGCAGCAGAAGAAACAGATCAATAGGAAAAGGAGAGAATGAAGAGCGAAGAAAAAGAAGAAGCGGTCTCCGATAGGGAGATCGGTGCGCAGAAGGAGAGGGAGAGAAAGATCAGTCTCTGGAGAAGGCCGCGGCGCGACTAGCACGAGACGCGTGTACCCAGAGCGAATGCCGATGATTCTTCTTTCTTAGCGAGCGTCGGCTATTTTCGACCGTCGACTATTTTCGAGGGGGACTCGTCACGCGGTTTCGCCGCGGTTTTAGTGCGAGTTTGCGCCAGATGGCCGGCGCAACACCGTCGTCTGCATCGTTGTCGGGAAACCGGCAGGGAAGCCGGTTCGCCGGAAGTCGGGACAAGTGCCGAGGTCCTCCTCTCCGTGGAGGAGGAGGAAATCTCTCGAGCTATACCCGTAAACATCGAGGGAGAGAGAAAGAAAGAGATACAGAAATTGTCGCGAGATCGGGAGATTATATTTATCCCGAAAAACACAGGGAAAAATAGTCGGAGCCTCGAACATGCTCGGAGCTTGAACACGCGTCGAGGAGATACGGGGAGGATCCGTTGGTCCGGAACGGGATCGATCCTCTTCCCTTTCATCTGGAGATAGATGGCAACTCAGTGCGTCGCGTAGAACGTTGCGAGCTAAAGCGTTAGCACCGGGATCTCCTCGGGAATCCGTTTGTATGAGGACAGCCGTTAACGGTAGTTAACATTAAGGTAACCTCTTACCGATGCGCCGCGTTCCGTTCGCAGCGCGAGCACGTCCTCCCAGCATCTGGTGACCCAGAATCGATCAACCTGGATTTAGAAATACACCGGTTGCACTTGGCAAGATGCGTCCGTGAGGAAGGTGCACCGTGCAGGTTGGAAACAGTCGTTGATCGAGACACCGGCAACCTGGAGCCTGGAGGAAGCTGGTGCATCCGAGGCGGAGGCCTGGCCGATACAGGTCCGTCCTCGACCTCGTCGTCCTCGTCATCGTCCATGCCTGGATTGGAACAAGAACTCAGCTTGCTGATGCCAGGGAACATCTCCTGGTGGCCCAGACACGCCTGGGAATCTTGGCTACAACGAAACCCGATAGAGAACAACAGCCACTTCGACGCGAAGCTCGATGTTACGCCGGAATCCAACCACGCTGTCTCTTCTTCTTCTTCTTCTTCTTCTTCAGAGGTAGCATACACACCGGACGCTTTCCGTCATCATCGCAAGCTTCTCGTTCCGATATCAACGCGAGACCCACGAGTGTAGACACCGTGTGCTAGAATCGTGATCTCTGTGCGACGACGATGATCTCATCGCTTTGGCTGCGTTTATGTAAGATCGTAATTGAGTTCGCGGAACCGATAGATGGATTCTTGTCATCGGGACCTCGTCAATGGATCATCTGTCTTTTCGACGGCGTCTGGAAACTGTTGTCGGGATGTACAGGGTGATTTGATTGTGAGCTGTTATCTGGTAGTGCGCTGCCCGCGGCTAACAGGTTGTTGCAAACTCGCGCACGTTGCAACCTTACGAGGCGGTTCTATTTTCTGGACAGGTTGTAATTTTTTTTCCAATTAAAATTTAACATTCTTTCCTCTCAATGGTTTGAATGAAAGTCGAAGCTTTCAACGTTGACACAAAATTTCGTAGCATTGTTTTAAAATCAGCCTGTATGTTCTATTGGGGAGGCCAAAGTTCAGAGCAAAGATATATAATTGGCTCACCGAACTATGCTATTTATAATTTTGTATGAAATGCTCACTCGAACAAGACTTTCAACATCCAACGTCGGTTGACAAATACTGCCATGTAGCGTCCACATGATAGTGACGGTAATCTTTGTTCGGAACTATGGCTTGGACCTTGAAGAAACAGTTCCATCGTCTGCGACAAAGAAGATTGATGATAATGACAAAGACTGACCCCTTTTTTTTATTAACGATTGAAGCAAATGTAAACAAGACTACAACCTGTTAAAAATGTGACATCCCGACGGATAGTTTCGCAGTGGTCCGATTCGCGGCCGATCAATGGTGCCAATGGCAAGAATCGAAGTACAGTGTATCAAGAAAAGGATAACATATACACCGGTCCGACACCGTTGACAAATTTCGGAGTAGAATTTACCTAAGCCCCCGAGCAGAGAGCCTGGCACACAAATCACCTACGCATGTACCTGTTTTTGTTGGCCCCTTGCCACGCAGCAGCAGCAGCAGCAACGGTGACACGACGTCAGCCATCGTCTAAAGCCGCGAGCTCTAGAAGCTAGCTAGCAAGAGGAGGAGCTAGTCGGCTAGTAGTAGTCGAAGCTCGCCTTAACATTTAAACGCTTTCGTGCGCGCTCGGCTTACAGGGCCGAACGGCGGCGCACGCGTTTCACGCTTCTCGGTTATATTTTTGGCAGAGTCGTGCGCGACCAACGATAAACACACGCGAACCCGGTTCAGGAACACGGTGGAGACCACGATGGATACGTTCTCCTTCTCCTCTCGCCTCTCGCGCGACTGGTTTTCCACTTTCCTCCGTGTATCTCTCCGGCAGTTTTAAATACGATTGTCGGACGCCGCTTTCGAAGCTGCGGACACCAAAATAGGGTCGATATTAAACTCCAGCTCGGTCGAATCAACCGTTCTCGTCTCCTGAAACATCTTTCCTCTATTACCATTTGATCTACTTCTTTTACGATCGACTAAAAATGACACGAGTGTCTAAAGGACAGCGATACAATAAGAGCACACTTGGTAAACGCCAATTTTCAGTCTAAGGCCCTAAAACTGCTCGGTACCTACCCCTCGAGGGAACTGCATGTCGTAACATCCCGTCGTGCGTCTCCGACCGTTCGAACGAATCCGATCAAGCAGGAACTAACCTTTCCCAAAGCGTTTCAACGTCGACGAAAGCGGATCGAAGCGTGTTTCGAGCGTCTCGCGTTGCAGAGAAATATTCTTCCTCTATCGAAGACGAAAGAAACGTGGCGGGGATTAAAGGCTCGCATCTTAAAGCTCGGTTTTCAGTTGATCAAATAGAGCTGGCGGTGTTGACTAGGTTAGGCGTTCTTCTACGTGTACTTGGTAACGTTGACACCTGTAGCTCTCTCTCTCTTTCTCTCTCGATGTGCACTCACGGAAATATATAATGAGCGCTGCAACTCGATTTGTAATGTTTGCTGTGCATAATTGTGGACGTTTACACTGGAGTAGAAGTGGATTCGAATGACTGTGCATTTAATTGGATGGAAAATGTTAATGTGAGATCAAGTTGTCTCTCGGATCGGATCCTGCAGTTTACTGATTCTATTCTATTCTTCTGTTTGTGGTTTCTTCATTTACATTTCACTCGTGGTACTGAATCAGTGGAATGTTGTGGTCGTCACGACTGGGAAGTGCAATTACAATTTTCATCTTGTTTGAGAGCAAGTCCTGTGAAAAGGATCATCACATGTTATCGATCTCGACACGTTACCTGGTTGACAAGTTGCTCGAGTGCTCTTCTTGAAATTGTCTTCTCTGTTAGCTAGGCTCTCATACGGCGGGTCAGTGGCTCAGGTGGTAGAGTGTCTGATTCGTAGCAGGAAGGCCAGGGTTCGATTCCCGGGGTGGCATAAATTTCCAAGGTGGTTTTTTCTCCTGCTACGGGCTCAGTGCCTACTGTCGGGGTCATGGGGCAACCAATGGCAACGATATTCCCCCTTTGTCCAGGGAATCGGTAAACTATTGGGAGCCCAAGTTGGCCATCCCGCCTCATAAAGGTACCCGCCGGCTCTATCTCCTCTGTTTGGGGGATAAGAGTAAGGAAGGGGGTGGTCAGCGAACAAATGGTACTACTGACGAGAAACTGGGCATGGACCCTACCAAAAAAAAACGGAATCAAAAACGCAAACGGAACATCAATTAGAAACCTTTAAGGGAAAGGCCAGGTGGACGGAGCTAATAGCTGAACACCGACCAGAACCGAGGATGGTGGTCACATCCGAACAGTCAGCCATATTTTCTAGGATGTGTCAAGCCCACCCAAGAAGGAAGATCCCGATGAACCTGATATCAAATCTCTGAGGAGACAGATTTCGGTGAAGTTGGTGAACCCTTCCTTCTCAACCCCATCGCGAAGTAGGTCGGCAGGTGAAGACCGAATGGAATTGATATCTCGGCCCAGCCGAGATTTCGATGAAGTCGGATTGGACCCGAAGTAGCAGTAACTTCTTCCCAATGGTCAAAGAAAACAATACGCGGTCCCTTGCATCTGTACTCCCAATAGACTCACAGCATAGGCGGGGAGGGATTAGCCCTAGGGGAGGGTGTGGGTAAGTTTCTGGACTATCCGGAAACAGTGTAGGGACGGGCTCAAAACTTGACACATTCGACATGAAAATATGGTGAAGGGGGGGGGGAGTCTAAAAAGGGCAGGCGAGACACCCTGCAGGTCTGAAGGTGAGGGGGCCCGACGTTCACACCGAGCCGTAAAACAGCTCAAAAACTCAAAAAATTAGGTAGCATGGCCCGCTCATCAATGACGACCGACCCGTCTAGTAAGTCGACGACTCTGAAAATGGCCCGGGCCGAATAAAACAGAGGGGACGGCTGAAAAACGAGGACAATTGCAACCCGCTAAAAGGGCCGAGTGCCGGCAGCGCCAATTGTGAAACTGGTGTTTAAAAACCGGTGTGCCCTAAGGAAGCGAGGGGCGGCCGAACCGCCCCTCCCCGGCAATAAACACGACTACTACTACTACTAGCTAGGCTCCCTGAGTGTTCTTCTTTGAAAGCATAAAGTTTCTGGTCCCAGCCTAAAAGATTATCATCCCCGGTTTCACCCCGGGAATCGAGATAAGGTGTGCCACAACAATAGAAGATCAATACCTGACTCGAATATTCCAAAAATGTTTCCAGCAGGTCGGTGACCTTCGAAGGCCTGCAACGCTGTCACTGTCTCGCTGTAACATGATCGCGAATTCGTTTCTTCCATGGTCGCGCTCGAGGTCAGCGACCGCCGAACATTCTGTACGGTAGCAGTTAGAATATTTCCGGTCTGAAAAAAAATGATCCGCTCATGGTCACTGTCTTAGCTAGGCTCCCTGAGTGTTCTTCTTTGAAAGCATAAAGTTTCTGGTCCCAGCCTAAAAGATTATCATCCCCGGTTTCACCCCGGGAATCGAGATAAGGTGTGCCACAACAATACAAGATCAATACCTGACTCGAATATTCCAAAAATGTTTCCAGAAGGTCGGTGACCTTCGAAGGCCTGCAACGCTGTCAGTGTCTCGCTGTAACATGATCACGAATTCGTTTCTTCCATGGTCGCGCTCGAGGTCAACGACCGCCGAACATTCTGTACGGTAGCAGTTAGAATATTTCCGGTCTGAAAAAAAATGATCCGCTCATGGTCACTGTCTTAGCTAGGCTCCCTGAGTGTTCTTCTTTGAAAGCATAAAGTTTCTGGTCCCAGCCTAAAAGATTATCATCCGCGGTTTCACCCCGGGAATCGAGATAAGGTGTGCCACAACAATAGAAGATCAATACCTGACTCGAATATTCCAAAAATGTTTCCAGCAGATCGGTGACCTTCGAAGGCCTGCAACGCTGTCACTGTCTCGCTGTAACATGATCACGAATTCGTTTCTTCCATGGTCGCGCTCGAGGTCAGCGACCGCCGAACATTCTGTACGGTAGCAGTTAGAATATTTCCGGTCTGAAAGAAAATGATCCGCTCATGGTCACTGTCTTGCAACACGGTCATCCTCAATCTTACCTAGTTCTTCTATAGTCATTCTCGAGGCCAGTGACCATCGCCGTTGCAGTAGTCCAGTGACAGCGCGTTCTCCACGGCTACTTCCTAATTGACACTAATTCGAGACCAACCCTTTGACACTTTCAAGTGAACACGAACGTCATAGGTAATCTGAACACTTACTCGGACGCGGACAAGTGGCATTAATCTTTCCGTTGCACGGTGTCGGAGGGTCAAAAGATAACAAGACAGAAAATGAGCAGTGGCTAGCGGGTCTTCAAAGAGCCAGCCTGTTCTTCGCGGAGCCGCGTACCTTTTCCGAAGCGTCTGTTAGGCGATGCCTCTTCTCGTAACCTTGAGTCCGTTCAAGGTCGCTGGGGTGTGTCCGCACCATCTGGTTTTCCCGTCGCGAACGATTCTGCGTCGGAGCGTCGCGGGGTAATACGATCCAGGCTCTGTCCTGCGGTCCTCTTTCGTCAGAATCGGATTCGAACCGCGCATCCTCGAAGAAGATAACGTGACACACGATCTCTTCCGAAGCTCCGCGGCTCGCGGAGCCAGGAAATTTTGGCGGTGCCCGTGGGCGAGGCGGATCGCAAACTACGCCGTTATTTTCTAGACGACGCGGTATTTATACTCGGTACTCGGATTTGTGGGAATTGTGCGGACGATATCGCCGAATACGCGCGACCTTGCCGCGGCATAGCTTTATTAATAGGAGTCCTTCGGACAACGGTGCGCTGACCATGTTCTCTTCCCACATCGTTCGAAACGAAGCTCTTCCGGTTCTCTCCTCGCAGCAATTATGCAGCGTGTACGCGATAACAAACTTCGCCCGGCCGTGTCCCTGTTTCGTCAGATTTTCGTTTTCGATTTAAGCACGCAATGCAAACTGAGTCTTCGAGAAAGGTTCAAGGTCCCGCTCAAATGAAAATCGACTCTGCGAACTGACCTGGTACATGAATATTTACACAGACGATAAATATGCAGGACCGGTTAAAGAATAAATAGCATCCGCTCGAACGTCAACAACGAAGTCGACTTGTTTTTTCCCGTACCAGGCTAACCGTCGAAAGGTGGAGGATCAGCGATCGCGCAACAGATGACGAAGAATCGAAGCCATAATTCTCGAAATGGTGCAACATCCCCGCGTAACATGACGCCGTTGCAGCGTCAAAGTCCGATCGCGTTTAGATATCGGCGCGTTCTAATTATGCGATTATGCCTCCGTCACTGTTAGATCGGAATTTCATCGCGGGGCACGCACACCGCCGAACTCTCGTTGCTCCCGTTCGACCGATGGCCGGCGCACCGTCGATTTCGTAATTTCTATATACGTGTCAAGGTGCGTGGAACCAGCGAGAACCGTGTGGCGCGCTCTTCGCTGTTCGCTCTTGCCCTAGGGAGCCGCGGGAGCGCGTCTCGCGGAGCGTTTCCTCGGTGCAGACCTGGGCGTCGAACTGCGAACGGTTTCCGGACGGGTTTCGCGTGTCTCCATGCACCCAGGAAATGCAGCGTTGCCACGTTGCATCGGTTAGATTTTTCGACCGATTGATACACACACCGGCTCTCTCTCGGTCTTTCCTCTTATCTCTTTTCTCTCGATCTCTTCGGCAGCTCGCCTCGATCGCGAAGCGTTCGGCTAGGCAGCAACAGAGAACGATATAGAGAAACACAAGAGAGAAAACCGAGAGTCGGTCCGAGCTGCTCACCACCGCTCCTCGGTATTTTTAGTGCGACGAGAGTATTTGGCGGGGCGCACCGACGATATTCGCCTCTTCGTGAACGGTCGACGTCGGCCGTCGGTCTCCGTGACCGCCGTTGTGGTCGTAGTTTAGTGCCTCCGGTGGCGTCGTCCCTCTTGCGTGATCGACATGCTCGCACCTCCGTGGCGGTGATTATGCGACCAGCAGCAACACTTTGTCACGCTGCGTGACTCGGTGGATTTACACGCTTCACAGCCCTCTTATACGCTGCCTGTTCTTCTTCTTCTGCTTGTTCCGCTTCTCCGTCTTCGCCTGTCTCTCGTCGTCTTCGTCGATACCACCCCGGACAATCTGTCACGAGCAAGTTGGACACTCTCTTGGGGCGACCTTGAGCTTCCCGAGGACAAGGTGTTCCGCTCGGGAATCGGTCTCCAGCCAATCGAACGCGAACGAAAACAAACGGGATCGAAAGGTAGCCGCGACGCGTGCTAAAAAAGCAACGGTTATTTCGGTAGGGGACCGTTCGAGACGATTCCAACCGTTTTTCGCACCCTGTCCAACAGATAGAGAGAGAGAGAAAGAGAACGATCGAAGTGAATGTAGCTCTCGCAACGCGAGCGGCCCGTGTGTTCGAATCGGCGCCAAGTCGCTCGAGGAGAAGCCGCTGAAGCCCGTTCGCCCGAAGGTTTCGAGTAAATAGAACGTCTGATACACTGCCGTCTCGATGTTCATATTCGCGCCACGCGACAACATGTCGACGACTCGTCAGGGCTCGTCGAGCCGGCGAAACCGTTACGCCAGGTCGTCGACGACCACCAGCGTCACGCAGATGCTCAGCGATTCGTGCTCGAGCTTGTTACAACGACTGACCACCAGGGTACGCGGCACGTCCACCATAAACGACAACGCGGGCGGCAAGCCGGCCGCCAGGCGATCCCCTAACAACGCCAGAAGCCGTTTCGACGACGACTATCTGTCCTATGCCAGGAAGAAACGTCACGATCGCGGCCACTTGGATTACAGGCGTACCCACGAGCGCGATCACAGCTACATCCGCAGAGAGGACAGCCCGTTCGTACGCGACGAGAAGACCCTGGAGCCTTCGGTGTCTCGCAGCATAGTCAAGAATCCCGTGAACCTGGTGCTGACCGAGAAAGCGTATCCTTACGTCAAGTCCGCCACCGCGAGAGAATTCAAACGCGAGAAGACGCCCGCCTATCAGAGAACTGACCGCGGCACCCTATTGAACAGGGTGGAATCCTATCGGAGGTATGGGAGGCACAAGTCGGGCCTCGCGGAGACCTGGACCCGAAAAGTTCGACCGTATAGAAATGGCAAAAGCGAGCAGCTCGAGTCCAGCTCGACGGCGCACAGATCAACCCGGCCGGTCAAGCTGGAGACGAACACCGAGCGGAACGATACTAAACACGACGCAGACCCTGACAAAACTCCCACCGGCAGCGTGGCACATGAAGTCGGCGTAGACGCTGTATTGACCATAGACGAAGACGATCCGGTGATCCTCGAGAGAGCCACGAAAAGAAAGGAGATTCAAAGCTTGATCATGAAGTACGCCGCCATGGAGGAGACGTACAGCCAACTAGCTGCCGGCGGCACTATCAAAATGCGACCCAGCACCACGGACATTATCGCCAGCAAGTATAGGAAAAGCGCCCATCGAACCGAGCAAAAAGACGCGACGAAGAACGCGTCGGCGAGTGTCGTTAACATCGCGGACGCGATTCAACACGCGATTGTAAGTTGTCGAGCCGCACGCTGGCTTCTGTGGCCGCCGGCTGCTCGCGGCAGTATTGTCCCGTTGTTGCTGTTGCCCCTACCCCCGCTGATGATCCCTCTCACCGCGTGACTGACTCTGTTTTGCGTTTACCCGTGTTTAACTCCTACTACTACTGCGTTACACTTATTCATACCGGCGCGACGCGGCGCCGAAGCCTTCGCAGACGCACGACGGATGCAAACGTCTCCACTAACGACGCATACCAACCAACCAACCCCCACAACCACGCGAAACTACTCCGGAATGGTGTCTTCTTAACGTCCTGCAGATCTTGAGTACCCTTGCCGTGAGAGTTCTTGGACACCGGGGGTCATTCACGCTCGAGTTATCTTATCGAGCTCACCGACGTGATGTTCGGGACTCGAGCTCTACTCGGCTTCTTTTGATTTAGGGGAATGGTACCTATCTGTCGCTCGTCCGCGAGAAGATGGCACGCGAAACACCAATATTAACGGGGTAGGCTCGTTTCCAGGATTGCAAGGGTGCGCCGCGACGCGCCTTCTCGTTCTTCGATAATGCAAACATAAGGGTTTTCATTGGTCAAAAGCGCTAGGTAAAAGATCAATCTAGGCCGCGATCGCCTCGAAAATCTTATTTTTACGTTTACGAGGCGTAATTTGCATTATTCGCAGAGTTGGGCAAAATGTAATTTCAATTACAATTACAATTACTTACCAATTACTGTATTTTGGAATTGCAGAAATACAATTACATGTAATTGTAATTGCAATTACTGGACGAATCAGTGTAATTGTAATTGTGGTCCGCAATTACAATTACTGGTTGAGCCAAAGTAATTGCAATTACAATTACATGTAATTGTAATTCCCAAGTAATTGTAATTGTTAGCTGCAATTCCTTTCCAAACAGACGACGGACGACGCACAGAGTGGTATTTGGGCTGAAAACCTGGCCAAAAATATTTTCTTGTTTTTTGTACGTTATACTGTTACTTCATGAGTAAAAAAGTCATTTCTAACTACATACTAGTGATTATAAGTATATCTAAAATTGTATTTGTTATAAAAAACCATAAAAAGTCGAAGAAAATATTAAAAGTTTAAAAATAAACTTCTTAAAAAAAATAAAAAAGATTTAAAACGAATTAAATCTTACAAATATTTTAATAGCTATTAAAAATTCACAATGACAAATTTTCAGGACTATCTGTATGGGATTGGGAATCTGTATGGGGCTAGGAAAAATTATTTTATACTTTTTAGTCCGTCTTAAAAACGTGGTATTGTGAAAAAAAAATTTTTTATTTAAATTATACTTTTTACTCCGTCTTAAAAACATGGTATATTTTTAAAAATAATTTTTTTTATTTAAATAATTATTAAGAATTTTTTTATTTATATAATTTGTATTGTCATCTAGTTCTGTGCTATGTTTAAAGTTTCAAGTCTCATCGAGAAGTTAGTTTAAAGTCAATTACAAAATTTGTACCGAATAGACAGACAAGAAAGCGAGTTAATAAAAACATAGTAATAAAACGGGCTATATTTGGAGCTTTATTTTTTTTTAATGTGAAAACTTGTGAAAACTCTTTTGCGGTATACTAATTCTAGATATCCTGAAGTTTAACACCACGTAACTTTTATGCCGTTGCGATGAGTTGTATATGTTTAAAAACACTAATTTATGCAAAAAAGTCATGAAAATCTAAGAGCTCTTAGTCAGACTTGTAGATTGGTAAAAACACGTATAAAAATAATTTTAACATTGACAAAAATATGATTAATGTAATGTACATTCCTCCTGTAACAATATCCATCACAAATTTCGCCACAAAGATCACTTCCAACATAAAAATTATCACAGGAAAAAGATGCGTACGAACGGAATGCTGCGATCAAAGACGTGTGTATTGAACAAGTGCTATGTTCTAAGTGCAGGCATGGGTGACTGTTTAGGTAAACACAGCTAAGGAGTGCACCACGCGATGGCATGTTTATTTATCTATTTCGGGACGCAATCACAACTCTCTATATAAATTTTTCCAATTTTGATTTTTGGCCAGGTTTTCAGCCCAAATACCACTCTGTGCGTCGTCCGTCGTCTGTTTGGAAAGGAATTGCAGCTAACAATTACAATTACTTGAGAATTGAAGAAATACAATTACATGTAATTGTAATTGCAATTACTTTGGCTCAGCCAGTAATTGTAATTGCGGACCACAATTACAATTACAGTGATTCGTCAAGTAATTGTAATTGAAGATGTAATTAATTACTCATGTAATTAATTCCTGCCCAACTCTGATTATTCGCCAGCATGTACGAGCAGAGCCGAGAAAAATAGTAAATAATCGTATTTATTTTAAAGTATGCGTACAACTTTGAAAATAAAATATTTTATTTGATGCAGTAATTTTTGAAAATAAAATATTTTATTTGACGCAGTAACTTTTGAAAATAAAATAATGTATTTGGGGCAGTAATCTTGTTGAAAATAGTATTTTATTAGAGGAATATTGCAAGTATTTGTATTTTGTCTTTAATTTTAATTTGAATTTTAAATATTATTGCTGAAAATGATGGTTTGAATTCAATACATTTATGGGTGTAAATCGTTTCTTAACGATAAGGTAGACTGTATGTTTATGCGGTTTCGCAGAGTATTATAACAATGCAAAAAGTAAGATACTTTATTTCGTGTTTCTGATGAATAAAATATTTCTATTTTAACATTTCATTTTGGGGATCAAATTGTTGAAATAGAAATATGTATTTTATTTTGCGGTCCAGATTGTTAAAATAGAAATATTTCATTTTCGAAATTTGTAAGCTGTTGTAAGAATTATATAAGTGTGCATGTCATATGACTGTGTGTGAGTGTGCATGCCACATATGTTTTTATCGATTTACGTGTTATATATGTTTTTATTGATTTGCATGTCCCGTTAACAGATGTATGTTTTACGTTATGATTTTGTTCAAATAACATCGAGGCATCACGTCGTCGCTCCGTCATCTCCTTACAAATTGTATATCTTATTTAAAATACGATTTTCTTTAAGCAAAGTAAAATCTAAACTATTAAATATTTCAAGTACTATTTAACATTTTAGATTTTATGTTGCTTAAAGAAAGTAGTATTTTAAATGAGATATACAATTTCGAAGATAAAATATTTCCATTTTAACAATCTGAAACACGAGATAAAATATGTTAATTTTTGCATTATTAGAGAATACTCTGAGAAACCGCACAAACGTACAGTCTATCTTATCGTTATGACTTACACTCATAAATGTGTTAAATTCGAACTATTATTTTCAGCAATAATATTATTTAATTGCAATTTTTTTTTCTAAATATTTTCTTAAGACTCCTATCATGCCCTTCATATCATCCTCATCCTCCGCTAACATTGTCAAATCGTCCGCATAGCCTAGTGTATATATTTTTCTCCCCCCCACTTTAACCCCTCCCCAACCTCCCTTCTCTAGCTCCTCATCTATGTCCGCCAGCAGTAAAGTGAATAACATCGGACTTAACGGACACCCTTGCCTAACCCCTCTTTCCGTCCAAAATTCCTTCCCTTCATTCTCCCCCACTCTTACCCTACTTTTAGTTTCCCTTAAAATTTCCTCGCATCTCATTACTAGTCCCTCCCTTATTCCCCTTTTCCTCATTGCCTCTACCAAAATCTCCCTGTCTACCGAGTCGAATGCCTATTTTCAGCAATAATATTTAAAATTGAAAATAAAGACGAAATACAAATATTTACTGTCTCGAATAAATTATTTTATCTTTGTATTATCAAGAAATGAGAAAGCGCATCCCGCACCGTTGCAATCCTGGAAAAATAAGTCTACCTCCTTAACGCTAGATTCATTCGGGTGGGATCAACACTCGGATTAAAACAACGTATGGAAGTTGGAAGAAGTTTCATAGTTCTCCTGAAATCCTGCGTTCGTCTTCTTCGTCGAGCGATTGGCGAACTATATTTGTAATGCGAGGTAGAGGTACCAGGTGTAGTGGGGTGTAGACACCTGAAAGTTTCACCTGTGCCTTCTTCTCGCGGAAGGTCGATCGTCTATGCGATTCTGAAGAGACTCTGGGAGCCGGAGATAGCTCGAGGATCGACAGTACTGTTTAATGATGTTCATGAGAAAGTTTGACGGACCGATGTGACCGAATGAGTATCGTTGACCCTGCCTCTAACTTTTCTGACGAAACGCAAGTTCGTTGAGGTCCCGTGATGATTGAGATGATCAGATCCGACCGCGTTTTGCTCGATAAGATCGATAAGATAGGCTCAAAGTGTCGATCGGCACTGTCGCGGTGGCGACGCCTCACGAGGATCGATCGTCGGATCGATCATCGTGGAGCCACCACCGGCGCAACCACGTAAGTACTCGAAGTTTCTGGCAATGATTGATTAATTAACAATAATAGATAAATTCCTCTCCGAGCGTGTTAGATAATGAATATATAACGAGCCCTCGAAAGAAGCTGTCCGACGACCATGTCTCCTTTTTTCTGTCCATTTTCCAACGACGAGTCGAATACATTCGCTCTTTTTTCTTACATATATTCGAATGAACGTGTTTTCTTTTTATACAACATGCTTTCGCGATGCAGATGTGTCTATTCGAGTATCTTTGAAGAATCGAGACGGCTTCTTCGAGGCGATTAGAAACCTAACTTTAACACAAGAGTACAGAATAAAAATAACGAGCTTAGGAAAAAGTAATACGATGAACAAAAAGTACGTCTGAAAATACATATAGATATATAAGAGGTAAAGAATATGAGCATATATATATATACTTACAAAAATATATATATACATATCAAAAAGTCAAATAATAATAATAAAGAAATGAAAAAAAAAATATGTTCGCTTTGTGCCGATGGTAAATTCGTAACCGCAACTTTCTGACTTGGCAAACCATTTTGCCCTCTCCCCTTTCTCTCTGATTGTTGGGTTACCATCTCCGTTGTAATGGAATGGAATTGGATATGGCACACGGATTGGTCACTATGGTCGACTGGGCGCTCGGATCGGGTGGTTCTCGATGATGACCGATGACGATGATGATTGATCCCCCTACTTCCTCCCCACCGACACACTCGTACGTTCGTCCGTGCTTACACACGTCCTCTACCGCGTGTTACACGGGTCTCCGCCCTCGTGGTGGTGGTGGTGGTGGTGGATGACGGTGTGTGGCAATCGGTTGATGCGACGGCCCTGGATGTGGACCCCAACAACGACAACAACGACGACGACGATCGTCTATCCTGCTGATGGAACGCAACATCTGGATGCTTCTTATTCTTCTTGGCCCTCTGGTGAACCTGACGATGCAATCGACGACGATGGACCGGTCCTGGACCGTTTACCTCTCTGGTCGGCTCTACATCACGATACCGAACACACGGACGCTATGATCCCGGACGCCAAACCGGTGCGCGCCTGTGTCCACACTGTGATTGGGTCCTCTCTCTCTTGGCACGCGCCGCTGATACCGATTTCGCCGGCCCATACGTAGAGCCCACGACCGCCCTCCGTCAAGGACGACGAAGACGGCCACCTTGTTTACCAATCCGGCGACATCCTGGCAAATAGATGTTCGTGAATACGTGAATACACTCATTGTAGTAGATTTAAGCAAGCCTCAGATCGATTGATCGGTCGATCGATCGGACGGTTACCTACGGTATCTGCCCATAGTCTCTCTTTGTCTCGAAACCTCCTTCCCGCCACGCCTGTCTCTCTCTCTCGCTGCCTTCAGTATTGTCTACCCTGCTTCATCTTCGTCAATCTAACGTTTATCAATTTTTTTTAGCTTCTACTTTACGCCCACCTTCCAGTGGAAAGTTCCAAGGGACAAGTGTCTAGAAGCTCTAGTTTATTTTAAAAAAATATATATTTTCGATCTAGTCTCAATCCCCCAAAAACTGACTTCATTTTTTCCATCGGTTTTAGGAAAAATTCTTTTTGTTGAAACGTTGTTTCCAGTTTGTTCAATGTTAATGATAGTTATCGTTTCGGTTAGGTGTACGAGGAACTAGACTACGCAGTGTCCATAGAACCGATTCTTTTTTTCCCGCTCTCTCGCTCAATGTTCAAGCGATGTAGGAATTCTTAACCCTCTCTCTGTTTCTCTCTGTTGAAACACGTCTTCTTTTACACATCTCTGTTTTCCCGTGCCTACGGCTCGTGTTTTCCTTCCGCTTGATTCATTGGTGCTTAATCACGCGAACGGTCATACACTGCGTCGTGTCCGAACGAACGCTTACGCCGCTGGCACAGCGTTCTCCTTCAGATTTCCGATCGACTCCACGCAGAGCGTTCACATTCCTACGCTTTGAAAAAAATGCAACTAACTCATTCGTGTAACGATGAAACCGAAATGCTATTCGGAAATAGAACCGAAGGAAGGTGATCGTCCTGCGTGAGAATTCGATGTGACCGTTTTCAAAATCGTGACGATTTTCAGACGAACGTTCTCCGAAGAATCGAAATTTAAGTCTGGCAGTTCTGTCGCACGTTACTCGAGAAATGAAGCAGATCGACGTAGTTCCCAAAGAAAAGCCGGTTCGAGTGTTCAGGGGAATTCGGATCCTCTGTGCTCGAATCAACGCTCCCTCCGAATGATCGCCGATGGTGAAGTTGGGCTGGAGAGATAGAGAAACGAAGGAAGGAGGAGAGATAAAGAGAAACTACGCTTGCGCTATCTCCTCGAGACGTCTTCTTCGGGATGACGTGTTCCTGTCTCTTTAAATAGGCGCGCGAGGACATGCGACATTCACTCTCATTATCCTGACGAGCTCTCTGTTCGCATTCCGAAATGCGGTTTCGCTGAATTTCACTTGATTTGATTCCGAGAGAAACAACGGGATGATACAACAACGATGCCTAAATCATGATCCGTCAGATAGATCCGGACTGACAGTCAATGTCCTGTCCTCAGCTGCCGTTTTACGGTTAGGGTACCTCGGCCTTTAGGAGAACAGCAGTTTCGATCGATATCAAGCTCTCTATGATACCGTTTTTTTTTCACTTTATCATACATCCGTTCACGACGTTACGGTGTACAGTATGATCGGCCGAACGTCCATTATTACTTGGAAGTGCGTCCCTGTTGCTCACCTCTTCGTCAAGCAAATCCTCTCGGAGAATCGCTGAAGAGAAAAGAGTTAGGTCGTCGAAGTGGGTAAAATGTCCTGGGGTTTGTTTGTCGAGATTATCGAGGACATTTTACCCGGTGATCTCGAGGACGAGGACCCGAGAAAAGGGTGTGTCGTCCTCGGATCATCTTGAGTGGAGCAACATGGTCGACCTTCCGTGGACGCGAGGTCTTCGACGTCTGCCGGACGCTCATCTATCTTTTTACATTGCAGATAAAGTACTGGCCACCCTAGGAGAGGGTACTTTTGGAAAAGTTGTCAAGGTTAAGGACTTGCAAATGTAAGTGGCAGCTCACGTAACTACTACGTAGGTAACCTACACCTCGCGAGTCTCTTCTGCGTCTATGCTCTTCCATCCGTGTCCCCTATCCTCCTCTTCTTCCTTATCCTTTGCCGGCTACCCCGAGACCAACGAGGAACACACACACGGTCCATCCGAAAGGTGCGTGACGCGACTCGCGAGTCATAGCACGCTCAGAAATAGCTGTGCCGCACTGTCACAAAATGACGCGCGGGTAGTCGCAATAATAGGATGGCCTTGCACTTTGTTTTACACGGACCGGCAGAGCCGTCCTCCCGAGAGGAGGCCTAGCCGAAACTCGCATCAGCTTTTTCCTTATCCCTCGAATATCGTTCCGTTGCCGTCTTCGCCGATTAGGCGATTCTAGCGTCGAGTCCTGCGACGAGGAATCACGTTGGAGCCGCCTCGGGGCCGGACACGCAGTCGGTCGTCTAATTAAAGTACAATGACGTTTGCAGGGATCACGTGATGGCTCTGAAAATTATCAAGAACGTAGAGAAGTATAGGGAAGCCGCGAAGCTCGAAATAAACGCCTTAGAGAAAATCGCCACCAAGGATCCGGAAGGACAGCAGTTAGTATCTCTTCAGGGATATCGTGTTCAACGTACTGGCGACAAGTATTCCGGGATGCAGCAATATATTCATTTACAGTAAACTCTACGTCTGAAAACAACGCTGTATCTATTTCCATTATGTCTGATTACTCGACTGCGGATCTTATGCATTTATGACGAAAATGAGTGAGCGTAATATTAAACGATAAAGAGATTACCTCTACCAGCCTCAATAACGTCTTCTAATAGACGCATTCGACATTGTAATGTAAAAGAAAAATTTCTATGCTTTCTTCAGGACAATTATTGAAAATCCTATTAATATATACATAGGCTTTTACTTGGTTCCTATGTCTTTTGCATACAATTATTATTTCTCATAAAGATCCGCAGTCTACCAATTACCGAAAGATGAATGAGAGCTGAACTCCCGTTCAGTTGCACATTCTGATTCACCACACTAGCAGGAAGATAATCTATTTTCGACTGTTACTGTAAATAAATACCCGGCCGCTGCATCGTCACGCTTATGAGAATACTTTTCCTCAGATACAGTGTTTACATGCTTTGGCACGCTGGACTCAATGTTTTTGCTACTCTTTCAGTCTGTGCGTAAAGATGCTCGACTGGTTCAACTACCACGGGCACATGTGCATAGCCTTCGAGATGCTTGGGCTTAGCGTATTCGATTTCTTGGTACGTATACTATATTATTAACTAGATCCAGCGTCACAGATACTGACCTCTTGATCCCTTTATTTGCAGAGAGACAACAGTTATCAGCCCTATCCATTGGAACACGTTAGGCACATTGGATACCAGCTTTGCTATGCCGTCAAATTCCTCCATGATAATAAGCTGACGCACACCGATTTGAAACCGGAAAATATACTATTCGTCGACTCCGACTACGAGAGTATATACCAGAACAAAAGGGTAAGAGACTAGTACATCTTTGTGATTCTACAATTTTCCTGTTAAACTTGAAGACATTTGACTGCGGATCTTCATGCGTTTATAGCTTCTGAAAATGTTGAATCAATGTTAGAATATAGAGCTCGACAGAATTCAGTAGAACTTTGATGGATTCCACTTTCTTCAGGAGTTCATCTAAAAAAATTGCAAATTGATTTCCTTGAAAATTCAAATAAATCGTGAAATTTTTCGAGGGGCAGTCCCTGAATCACAGCAGGCGACCGCGCTAAGAGAAAACAGAAGTTTCCTTGAAACCAGAAAATATGCAGACGTTCCTCGGACTCGCTATTTATTTGATTAGCAAAAACGTGTCTTACGATAGGCGATTAGTGTCTAAAAGATGTGTCAGGTTAAGCGTAATATTTGCGCGGATGTGTGGAGAGCTGTAGAGTTGAAACGAAGTGACTTGTTTTCAAGCGAAAGGACATCCGGCGCGTGAAACGGACAGACATCAGGCTGATCGATTTCGGCAGCGCCACGTTCGACCATGAACACCACAGCACGATCGTCAGTACGAGACATTACAGAGCGCCCGAAGTAATTTTAGGTAAGCGTAAGCGAAGAACCGGTCGGATGAAATCATCGCGGCCGAGCCAGAGAAACGCACACGCTAACACGGGAACTTTTATTTCTGTAGAATTAGGTTGGTCCCAGCCTTGCGACGTTTGGTCGATCGGCTGCATCCTTTTCGAACTACACCTGGGTATTACTTTATTCCAAACACACGACAACCGCGAGCACTTAGCAATGATGGAGCGTATACTTGGCACGATTCCACATCGCATGGCCCGCAAGACCAAGACCAAGTATTTCTACCACGGTAAATTGGACTGGGACGAAAAGAGCTCCGCCGGTAGATACGTTCGTGTCAATTGCAACCCGTTGCACGTGAGTAATCAACCGACAAAACCGCCATTTTACAAGCCTCATTTCGACATTTTTGCAAAGACCTTTTGCATCCGTATTTTCTATTAAAGCAAGTCCTCGACTTATGCGGCTGACAATGTATACAAGCGAACACTTACGCTACCGCTGAAAAGTATCCGGACACTTCCTTTTTCTCTACAAAACGTAGTTTAAATTACTAGGACAAATATTTAGAACAATTTTGTCACTTCTAATTATCATCATTAAGTATAATTATATTATTTATTAGAATTTATTTTTATGTACAAAGTATATAATGAAAATGCAATAATATAATTTCTATCCACAAATACGAAATCTAGTGGAACGGTCTCGGTGCTTGAAAGGATCTCGAGTTTCACTTTGTTTCATTTCTAAGGTGCAGAACGAATTCAGAGAATTTTTTCCGATACAAATACTGATAATAAAATATTAATGCAATATGAAACTAACAGAAAGATTGCCACGAGTAATCTTGTATTTAATCTTAGTCTAATATTAGTAAGTTACCACATAGGTAGTTTTTAGCCTAAAACATTAGATATTCCATAAAAAAATAATAAAAATCGATTTTAGTCACTATTTTAGATGCTTAAGCCACTTTTATGCGTTGCTATTACACATTTCCCAAGTGTCCGGATACTTTTGAGCGGTAGTGTATCTTCTGCAAATCAAAAAACGAATTTCACAGTTGGGAATTGGCTTTCTGTGTGATTATGGCTTCTAAAATTCCGCGAAAGTCGAAGACATACTCTATTCGGGACCAGACTGACGTTGTTTCCTTTTTTGAACAGCGTTGTATGCTTTTCGACAACGAGGAGCACCGGCAGCTGTTTGACCTGATCCAGAAGATGCTGGAGTACGAACCATCCCAAAGGATAGTCCTGAAGGACGCATTGACACATCCTTTCTTCGATGCTCTGCCAGCACATCAAAGATTACCGGACCTCCGTGCAGCTGGTGACACTCAGCAACCTCATGAACGATCACACTCCCTCTCCCGATGAAGCTAGGAAAGGGACCGACTTCCCTGCTGGACAGACACTCCATTATCGACGACACTACTGCTTTACGTCACCGTTCTGACATCCTTGAATCTAACGAGACTGTATCTTTCCCCCTACACTGTGATTCGATGACGTTGACCGAAACTTCAAAAGTTGATCAATCGGTACCACAAATGAGAATATTGCACGCACGAGAATGCTTTATATAAAGTAAAGAAGAACGACAGAGAGAGAAAGAGAGATCGGATTCGATGATTCTGTAACGATTGTCAGCCGGTGATGATCGCGGAGAAATTGTTAGTCTACGTGATTGCAAGCGTAATAAAAATAAAAGAAAGCAGTAGTGAGAAATGGTGCTGTGGAACTCGGACTCAATTAAGTATGTTGTACACAACGGATCGCTAATGTATCGTCGTTCTTGTCTCCGTTGGCAGACGACAGAATGAGGGTAGATAGCTAAATTATACTTGACGAGATCCCTGTAACTGGCGCTCGAATCGGCCAGTGTGTCTGCTCAGTGTAGCGTAACAGAGTCCCAACAAATCACATCGTGTAAACATTTTCTAAAGAAAGAAAAACCGCTCCTTCTGTACATTTTATTCTTTAATTTTATTACGATGTTATGATGCAACAAATGTTTGGAGTAAAGAAGAAAAAAAGAACAAGGTCGCAGTTTATACTCTTGTTTGTTATAGATTGATGACCACGATCGTGTCTAGTAGTAAGAATCAGATTAGCGGATAAGTCAAGTAAATATACGCGTACGTGTTGATAATTCAATTTACGACGGGAGAGAAAGTGAGGGAGAGAGAGAGAGAGTGCGAATGAAAACGAGAGCGAAAAACGCCAATTCATTGTAGCAAACGAAGAAAAAAGAAGGGATGCATGCTGCAACGGTCTCGGAAATACCGCGAGACAAGCATTTTCGAAAGAAAGAGAAAAAAAGTACACCGTTCGATGTCCATTTTTTTTTCTTTGCGCGTCCAAGCGGCGCTGCAGTCTTTTTCGTTCGGCGCATATGTGAATATTTTGTTAAATTGTCTCGTGTTGTTGTAGACAATCATGTGTGTGTGTGTTATGGTTTCATCCACAATCTTGCAAAAATTGAAAGGAAGGTGAAACACGATTTTCATTACTTCTGCTATATCCAGCAGAAAAACCTACGATTAATTTTTACACGCGTGTATCGTATACCGGTGTTTTCGAGAGAATAAAATAAAAGCGCGACGCTTTTACACGAAGAAGAGGGAACCTCTGCTTTTATTTCGTTTAATAAGCAATTACGAAATAAAGAATCATGAGACGACAGCGATAGGGCTTTCCGTCGCCATCATGTTCACCCTTGTTTGCTGTTTAATTCTTCTACACACAGCATGACGGAAGTTTCAAAGGATAATCCTGCTGCTCGCATAAAACTGGAAATTATGTCTAAGCACCGAAAAAAAATGCTGTCTCGAGTAGCAATAAAACACATTTCTTTCAAATAATTTGTACGAACTTTATTCAATTCAACCAGGTAATTAAGCTTCATCCCAATAATAATTTAACGCGATCTCGAACACTCATACAAAACGGATGCTTTTACACACACACACGACCATACCTCCTCTCTCACGCATTCGCTCGGAATATAATAAATCAGCTACGTTATGATCCTGCTCAACAGGTTCTTGCAATCTAGTGCCGAATAGAAAAGAAAATGTAAAACACATGTTGCGGCGCACGTATTCAACATATTCAAAATTGACCGCGTTTGATCGGTAACAGTCAAGAGGTTTATAATTTAGGCCAGTCGTATACTGGCGGTATAGACGGTTTGTAACTTGTTTCGTATAGTTGTGCTTTGATAAACTCTTCGTGGTCCTTCGGCTCAGGGAATACCGATGCTAGGTCTGCAAAGAACAATAAAACGTGGATAACATATCATAACATATAATTTCTAACAAATATGGAATATTTTCCTTACTATTTTCGTAGGCGTATTTCGTGACCGCCAAGGCTATCGTCAACGAACATTTCTGAATGTCTTGCAACGGCGGATACAAGTTTCCGGAGTCCAAATCTTCTTGCGAGACGATGTCAGCTAACGCTTTAGCAGATACTAGGAACGTCTCCTCGGGAATTGTACGCATAGCGACGGAGATCACTCCCAAAGCAACTCCGGGGAAAATGTAACTGTTGTTTCCCTGGCCAGGATTGAAAGTCTTGCCGTTGTAGGTTACCGGGGGGAAGGGCGAGCCACTCGCGAATATGCATTTTCCCTGAAAAACGAATACAGGTTTATCAGATGTTATTCGCCGATGATAAAACTGTTGGTCTGATTTTGTAGCTTCGAGACTTTAGATTTGGGTTATATTTAATACCACATAGGTATTAAACCTTAACACTCGAGTGGGGACTCTGAGGCGCCATTAAAAATTGCTGTACTATTATTGAAAATATTGTTTACATTATTAAATATGTCAATAACTAATCACTTACTAAACTATCAATAAAATGAAAAAAATCATAGGCAATTGAAATATTCTAACTAGGAAGAAACATTTAATTTTCCAGTTAAAATAGCTCCGAGTGCAAAGGGTTAAAAATTACACGGATTGTGATCCGGATTTGTTTACTACACATGTGTTTGGACGCACGTGAAATATCTGCTTTAGATTTTTGTCGGTAAGGTTCTTTTAAGGTTCTTTTGTGTATTATATGATCGAACCTGAGCGCCACAAACATAACCCTGTAAGGTTCTTTTACCTTTGTCGCAATGTAAGCTTGTTCAGCAGTACATTCAGCTTTGCTGGTCGGATTACTCAGTGCGAAAATCACTGGTTTGTCATTGTTTCTGCCCATTTCTTCCAATATTTCAGTGGTGAAAGCACCGCCCACGGCAGCAGCGCCAATAAGAACGGTAGGTTTCGCTGTCTTCACCACTTCCGCTAATGTGTCGATCGTCTTACCGTCACGCGCGAACACTAATTTATGCTCGGTTATACCACCGGATGGACGATTCTTCACGATCAACCCCTTCGAGTCTACCATCCATATCTTGCTTTTGGCTTCCTCTTCGGTGACTCCTTCTTTCTGCATTGCCATTACGCATAGCCACGCGATACCCAGAGATGCCTGCAATAAATTAGTCATCGTGAATGTCTCTTATTTTTTCACTACCAGAACACTTTGAAAATGTCTGTGTAATAATTGTTGCATTATATTTACCTCTCCAGCACCCTGAAATACGATCGTGTTCTCCGACAGTTTCGTGCCGGTGACACGAAGAGAGGCCAACAGTCCAGCGACAGCAACGGCAGCTGTTCCTTGGATATCATCGTTGAAAGTACAGTAGTCTTCGCGGTACTTTTCCAATAATTTGAACGCGTTAGCGTTGCCGAAATCTTCGAATTGAATCAAAGTGTTCTGGCCGTATCGTCTCACCACAGAGGACATGAACTCGTCTATGAAGTCGCTGTACTCTTTGCCAGTAACACGTTTGTGCTTGTGGCCAATGTAAAGTGGATCGTCCAACAAACTCTGAAACAGAAAATAGTTAGCCGGATCTGCTTCGAGCCGATATATCGATTATAGTCTGCAAAATTTTCCATTACGATAGAATCTTGTTTTCATCCTGACAAATCGAGGAACAAGACAGTTCAGGTAATAGAGGTTCGTTAGCTATACAATTACATGCGACTGCGCGTTCACTTTGTCTAATTGAAAGTACCCTGGAGATAATAGAGGATCAGTTGTGAGTACGTTTATCTAATGCCGAGCGTCGGATGCTTTGGTTTCTACCGTGGATTAATACTGGAATTACCAGATCTAGTGCACACCAGATTGTGCAGATTTATTAAATGATAATGGGAGTCTTTTCCAACAGACGACGCTGGCGCGTGAACACTCGCACACCGCTAGCCCACGTACACGTGTACGCGAGGATTGCAAGGGTCCGGGATTCCGCTTCTGATTACTCGATAATGCAAAGACGGGGTTTTTTAGTAGTCCAAATCGCTAGATGAAAGATCCTCGAAAGTCCTTTTACGTTATTTTACGTTTTCAAGCAATGGTTTTGCAATATTTGGCTGCATGTTGCCCGTCAGATGGCGCTGCAGTCATGCCGGCGTACTAACCTCTCCGACGGACAACATGCGGCCGGATATTGCAAAATCATTGCTCGGAAACGTAAAAGAAGGACTTTTCAGGCAAACAGTGCCCTAGATTGATCTTTCATCTAGCGATTTTGACTACTAAAAAACCCCGTCTTCGCATTATCGAGAAATCAGAAGTGGAATCCCGGACCCTTGCAATCCTCGCGTACGTATACGCGGTCTAGCGGCGTGTGAGTGTACCCTAGCGTTGTTGAGTGTCACGCGCGAGCGTCTTCTGTTGGAAAAGACTACCGTAACTCTGTTCATATGTGTTTCATTGTCTTTATCAATCTATCGTTGAGATATTAGCACTAGAACCTGTAACATGAAATAGTCCAGTATAGGCTCCTAAAATTCCTAGATCAGGACCATCATATCCATCATATCATTCAGGAAAAGTACAGACAAAAGTACAACGGAATGTATACTAATCAAGAAATACGAAGTCCAAATTAGGGACAGGGCTGATTGGACAAAAGGATTACCATTATGTTATTCTTTTCAATCGTTTCCTCGTAATCTATACCAGTGGTATTTCTGAGGTTATACTGCAGTACAACTCACTTGAGTATTTGTTCCGACGTCCAAAGTGATGGGAAGACACTGATGAGGCTTGATACCAGCCAACGCAGTGTACAAGGACAATTTACCAACGGGGATTCCCATACCATACGCGCCTAAATCCCCCAAACCAAGTATTCTCTCTCCGTCCGTGACAACGACCGCACGCACGTCGTGTTCAGGCCAATTTTTCAGAATGTCGTACACGTGTCCCTTGTCGTGTATGCTGATAAATAAACCGCGTGGCCTGCGGTATATTAAACCAAACTTTTGACAAGCTAGACCCACTGTGGGGGTGTACACCAAGGGCATCATTTTAGCCACGTCATCTCCTAATAAACGGTAAAACAGCTTTTCGTTTCTGTCCTGCAAATTGAAATATTTTTCTTGTTTATACTCGTGTTTGAAACGAAATTGAAAATCTGCGGAAACTCTACTTACCAGTAGACCGATCAGATAAATGTATTTTGAGAGATCATCGGGATAACGGTCAAGGTTCAGACGACACAATTCTAATTGTTCTTCCTGAGTTTTCACGGCTGCTGGTAGGAGACCATGTATTCCCAACGTTTGCCTTTCCGTGATGGAAAATGCCATTCCCTGTAACACAGAAGAAGCGTTCCTTATTAATAGACTGCGGATGTTTACGCGGTTTGCGATTTGAATTTATGAATGTTCTAGCATTTTTATTTTTGATGTGTTCTTTGATAAACTTCCTAATTGCTTCCTTGAAACTGTCAGTAAAATAATAGTTTTATGTTCCGGTCGATCGAGTATGTAAAATAGAATCTTTTCGCGTAATTATATATGCAGAACGACGAGATTGATTAATTTCAATTTTGATGAGTGTTAAGTGGACAGAGTTTTTGGACATCCGGATACCCCGACCTTGACGGATATTACGGTGCTCGGCAAAATAGGTTAACGAGGAAATTCTTGCGAGTCGCAAGTGAACGTGAGTGAAAGGCGATCAGCTGTTCCCTCGACTTGGGTTTACGTCATCACAGCTGGTATATACATTATACATATTATCGCTTTCTATACTCTACCAGTGAATAAGTTAACCTATCATTAAAAAGTATAATATACTTCTGATTATATTCAATCTTTCGATGAAATTTTTAACATATCGCTGTGCATACAATAATATTTACGATGATAATAAATACGATTTTCATTTCTGTATTTCAGATTATCAAATCTTTTTTGGACTTGATTGATTGGACGCTGTAAACGAAAACGATGCTGATCGAAAAGTGAGTGAACAAATTTCAGTGATCCTTGACACGAATAATCAAGAAGTATAATAATAAGTACCAAAGATAAAGAAATGCGTCGTTCATTGAAGTTAACGAGTGCCCCCAGGATGTACATTTCCATGATCCACATCCAATTTATACAAAGACCCATTTACTGATTGCGCATCCGATATGCTCGCGGCACTTGAAACGATGAGGATTCTTCAATAACTCCCATAAATCACTTTTGTCAAGTTAAACAGCGCGCAGTGTGCTTGCAGATTATGGTTAGCAGATAGCAAATTCACAACAGTTTATTATTCCCGAGCTATATGTATTCTTCTTTTACATTACAAAATTCAACAACAACTTTCACTTTCCGAGTAATCTACATATTTTCAACGATCAAAGTCAAATGATTATAATATAAATGATTAAGTCAAATGACCTATACAGGGTGTCCCGAATTTAAACGGCAAAACTTCAAGAGCGTGTGGAGGACTAATTGTAAGACAAAAAGTCTTTTAGAGATTTGCTCGTTTTTGCTACGTTTTGAAGAAAATCGCAAAAAAAGAAAGAAAACATTTTTTTATATTTTTGTACTTATTAACTTCCCGATTTCATAGGGAAGTTATTGTAATTACCCCGAAAATCGAAAATCGATTTTTTAGCAGATCTTCACGTTTCATGGTCATTGGAGTCATTTTAGACTATTTTCAGCAAAATGTTCGTATGTGTGTGTGTGTGTGTGTGTGTGTGTGTGTGCGCGCGTATGGCCGTTTCTATGTAATCAAATTTTTCGTTAACGTTTTCTGAAAAAGTAACAACGCGATCAGAATGATGAATGATGCAATCGATGTGCCCCGCTGTAACTTAGAGCTGATTAGATTTTGGTCCATTTTGGTCAAGTAGTTTTTTAGTTTTTTTCGAAAGGAGTTGATTAAACATTGCAATTTATACGAAAGGCGTATCCACCGAAGAAGTAAACGTAACTATATATATATATTTAAAAAAAATTTTTTTTATAAAATTAAAAAAAATTTTTATAAAATTAAAAAAAAATCTTTTCTTGTTTTTTTTAATTAAAAAAAATGTTTTTTCCAATTATGCAACTAATGCTAATGTAACCGCTTACAATAATCGAAAATTATTCCAATGCAAGAGTGAGTTAATCATCGCCGAGAATACATTTTCAAAGAATATCGATGAAAGTACAAAAACATTTATATTACAATCTTTAAATAAACAATGAGTTCAAAACGAATTGTTAACTGAGATTAAATTGAAAATTAATATAAAATATATGATAATTAATAACATTGATGTTGAAGACGAATTGGTTAATGGAGCATGCGGAATATTAAAATTTATTACTTTTCAAGAAAATACTAAAATTCCGTCTATATTGTGGTTAGATTTTCAATTGGCCATAGTAGGAGTGAAAGTAGGAACTCGTTATCGTGATTATATGAAAAATGCAAATATAAATCAAAATTTAACACCAATAATAAAAAAATATCGAATCAAGTAAATATTTCGAGTGAAGGAAAATAACAAATCACACGTAGTCAATTTCCAGTGGTTCCTGCTGAAGCGATTGCGATTCATAAAAGTCAGGGACAAACATACGAGAAAGTATGTATGGATTTTAAAACATCAGAAATACGAACTTTACAAATGTTGTATGTAGCACTGAGCAGAGTTTCAAAATTGAGCGGTTTATATATTTTGAGAAAATTTAAATTAATAGTATCGAAGAAAACCAAGATCAATACTGCAAACCCGGATAATGATGAGTTGTATCGTTTGCGAAAAACTAATTAAGACAATTTATTTTGCAACATTAGTATGCTATAACAAGGAACCAAGCGAGCAACAAGCATACGATATTGGTTTAATGCGACGCCATATAGCAAACATTTTGATAAGTAGAAAACTATTGAATTTCCCTGAAAACGTATAATCTTCTTAAAACGTACACTTAATAAATAATAATAATAATATACAGCAACTAACGAATCGGGAAGTTCTTTGTGTGGCTCGTGGAGAGTCACACACAAAATGAAAGACATTAATAGCTGTGGGCCCTACTAGCCATGCGTACCACTAACATTCTCGCAAGAGCAGTCCTGCCCGCGAGCTCGCGAAGCGAGCGAGCAACAATAGCCCTCTAGTTTATTTACATTTTATTTACGTTATCATCTATTTAATGTAGATATTGTTCAAAATGTTGCCCTCTTGCAGCAATGCATTCATTACATCTAGCACTGACTTTATAAATTGCAGCTAAACATTGTTCTGGTGATATTTGCTGCACTGCATCTATAAAAGTTTATTCGGTGCCAATCAATTCAAGAGAGCAATTAAGTGACCGAATCATAGATGCAGTGCACCAAATATCACCAGAACAATGTTACCTTAGTTAACATTGTGTTATTCAATTGAGCTGTGTATTTTGTTAATTTTATTAGATTGAATAAATAATAAGTAAAATCAAAAACACAGTATTATGTCAACAAATTGAAGTGAACCTACCATTATTTCGGCCACTGTACTTTACATGAAAAAATTAATTTATTCAATGATTATCGTAATCGATTGTGTTTGAAATATGAAGCGTATTTTCTCGCCGTCGTGTTTCGCTTCCGCACGGGTTGACCATGAGAACCTGGCAGATGTATGTATGTATTACTTTATCGAATTGCTAATTAAATTCGAAGTCTATCGCACATGACCGCTGCATATCGATGACATTGACAAAAGCAGAAGTTATATACCGTCTACGGACAGATTATATAATTGCTTCTATCGATTATCTGCCATCGTAACCCAACATTCGAGTCCTCGTCCAATAAACTGCTTCCGAACAATCAGCAGAACCTAATTCTAACAATACATTCAACAATTGAAAAGAAATTCGAACATGCTTGAACGCGCGACATAGATCGATCCAGAACGCAGAGGATAATTTATTCACAATGACAAACGACAATTCACCCGACGAAGAGTACGACCGATCGATTGTCTTAGGTCGCAGACGGTTTCAATTGTTCCCCCGCGAACTGCATTGTTCAACGGTTGATGAACTATTTTCTAACTGCATTCCTCCGACGCGATCGAAGCAATCGTATATGCAAATCGCACGAAAATTCAGTTCGCCGCTTAATCAAGTTGTCCGATACCATTGATTACGTTGTCTGCGTTTCCTGTCGCGGCAGACACGCTTTTTTGACCTTCCCTGCTAATCATTCATATTTTTCCTTGTTACCGAGACTATTGTTATTATGTACTTCTTTTTCTTTTTAACCGACTTCGAAAAAGGAGGAGGTTACTCAATTCGATCTGTATTTGCCTTTTTTTCGCTTTTTTTTCTATGTATGTTCGCCGATTACGCCGAGATGGATGGACCAATCGGAACGAAATCTTTTGCATCTTGTAAAGTATGTCCCCGGGGTGGTCCCGTGATCAAAATTTTGCACTTTTTTATTCCTTACGATTTTATTTGCGAAAAATGAATTATTTCACCGACTACTCCGAGACTGGTGGACCAATCAGGAGGAAACCTTCTGCATTTTGTAGGGTATGTCTCCCGACTGGTCCCTTGAAAACAAATTTTGCATTTTTTTATTCCTTCCGATTTTATTTGCGAAAAATGAATTATTTCACCGACTACTCCGAGACTGGTGGACCAATCAGGAGGAAACCTTCTGTATTTTGTAGGGTATGTCTCCCGATTGGTCCCTTGAAAACAAAGGCTATAGCCGGGTTTGATGGTGAAATTCGCCCCCGGCGGGATTTTAATCGTGCTTGGACCATTCGATAGCCTACCCAAAAAAACCCCTCTCTGCCAAGTTTCAGCCCCCTATCTCATCTGTAAGGGTAGTTATTGAGAAAAAACGAAAAATCAGTTTTTGGCCCATTTTCCCTATTTATTGACAATTAAAAATTCTGAAAAAAATCTGGCACATTTCGGATACCGAGCCACATATTAGGTATCATTTCCAGATTTTTCTGCTGCAAGCTCTGCTTGTGAAAAATGAAAAACACGAAAAAAATCGAAAAAATGCAGGTTTTATATAGAAATCTAAAAGGTGCTACTCCAGATTTAATTTAGCAATGAGGTATTACCGTAAGTATTATGCTCAATTTTTTCAGATTTTTGTGAGTGGTGCGTCATAGTTAAAAAAAATAAAAACCGCTTTTTTCGGCATTTTTCCTAAGTTATACGTATATTTCCTGAATATATATACATGGTATTATTTTCGTATTTCGTATTAGGCAAGTTTTAAAGTCTGGGAGATGGTTTTCTGAACGTAGGAACGTTTAATATCACATAATATGTTTTTATGATTCAGGAAATATACGTATAACTTAGGAAAAACGCCGAAAAAAGCGGTTTTTATTTTTTTTAACTATGACGCACCACTCAAAAAATCTGAAAAAAATTGAACATAATACTTACGGTAATACCTCATTGCTAAATTAAATCTGGAGTAGCACCTTTTAGATTTCTATATAAAACCTGCATTTTTTCGATTTTTTTCGTGTTTTTCATTTTTCACAAGCAGAGCTTGCAGCAGAAAAATCTGGAAATGATACCTAATATGTGGCTCGGTATCCGAAATCTGCCAGATTTTTTTCAGAATTTTTAATTGTCAATAAATAGGGAAAATGGGCCAAAAACTGATTTTTCGTTTTTTCTCAATAACTACCCTTACAGATGAGATAGGGGGCTGAAACTTGGCAGAGAGGGGTTTTTTTGGGTAGGCTATCGAATGGTCCAAGCACGATTAAAATCCCGCCGGGGGCGAATTTCACTATCAAACCCGGCTATAGCCTTTGTTATAAAAATTGAATTCTTTAATTTTATAATTGATCAAACCTATGCGCTGAAATCATCATTCTATTTAAAATCTTTTTCGATAACAAAATTTATTCAATATAATTTTAGAAAATCTATGGTACATTGCTAAACACTTTTTAATGGAACCTTCAATAGCAACAGCAATTTTCATTGCGAATTAACAAGTCAAGCTCAATAACGTCATCTAATATTGTAGTTTCATTTAAGATTGCAATGTAAAAGAAGAATGCTTTCTTGTGGTACAACAGAATTATTGAAAATCCTATTAATAGGCTTCCGATAGGTAAAGTGTTAAACATCGCGCATTATATATTTTCGCAGCATGCAAACCTGAGAACTGCCTTCATCGTGATCATAAACTGTCGAAACTATATTCGCTATGAGAGTTGCAATAGACAGAAGTGTTCGGTTACTAAAAATAAGCACCAGATTTTTATTTGTTTTCACAATTCTGTTTGCGAGTTCGCCAATCTATGGTTGCGCGACATCGGCGGTATGTTTTCGACATTTCGAATGATTTCGAGAATCTTTTGAGCAATGCCACTTTTAGGAAGATCTCTATTAGGCAATGTGGTCTTTTGTGACCGACAGTAGCCAGATGGAAAGGTCAGAGCACCCGTCGAAAGTAAATTTCCATCGTCGACGAGTCAGTGGGGTCGTTGACAATGATGGGAACGTCCGAGCTAGACTAATTCACGTTTATATGTTATAATAGGGAGCAACGACTGAAAATCAAGGCCCTCAATTCCCGGCCCCACTGTGATCAGCAGTTTCTTCATTCGAGAACTCTCAAAGACGATCAGACTCGTGTCCGTCAAAAATGCTGTTCGAAAAATCAAGTGTTTATTAACCGACACTTAAATCATTAGCCGCGATCCAACACGTGGACCACAGGAACCTGATGAAAGAGATGTTTGTTCCACATTCAAATCTAGTTCTCGCAAGAATGTAATCTGCTGGAATATTTCTCCACTCGTTGCAAGAGTATATTTCTACCTACAAAATTATTTGAAAGAAGTTAGTTTAAAATCAATTGCAAGATTTGCCACCGAACAAACAAACAAGAAAGCGAGCTAATAAAAACGTGGTAAAATAAAGAAACGATTGAGATCTCGTCCAAGGTCAAAGAGACAAAATAAATACACAGCAGCAAAGGACGTTCGGATGACATTGAGACCATTTGATACATTTTTATCTTATCGCGGTACAACTTGCGTTTATTAAACTGTTCCGCGTGGTATTGGAATTTCCAGTCGTTGTGCAATACAGCTTTTCGGTGAATTTAGCAAAGTACTTTACTATAATTTTCCAGCAACATCCAGTATACAATTAAGAAGATACTCGATTGTCCCAGACTGGCGACAATGTCGCTGCAGCCTTGAAGAACCGAGTTATCAATGCCATCGTAAGATACCGCAAAAAATCTGCCGATACACGATAGACGCGCGTATCAACGGGAATGATAACCACGCTGTCGCGGTTAGGGGGACGGAAGACGGAAAAGGAAGGGGGTCAATGGCGGGCTAGATCGTCTGCGACGCTGTGACATAACGTCGTATTCTCTTTCCTTGACACTTATCGAATGACTATCGAATTGAATGACTATGCAGGCATTATCGTAACCAGCGGGTGTCTTTCGATTGGTCTGTGCTCGAAAACTTCCACGCTTTTGGGGACATCTGCCAACAAGCCTCTTTATCTCAGCAAATGGGAACTCGAAGAGCCTCTTCTACGAAGATCGTCCTGATCGAATGATTTGTACGGGTTAATTCTGTGATTGTAAGGGAAAACGCCCAAAAGCTCAAAGTTTCAACTTCGAGAGAGAATTTTATATTAATTGTAATCTTTCTTAACCCTTTACCTTGCAATATCGTGTCTGACTCGTGATGGAGATTCTGAACAGATTCTAACAAAACTGTAATGTGAATAATTTTTTGGTTTTGTTAATGAACAGCTATTGGAGAACAATACAGTGTCATCCGTTTTTAAACGGACAAACGTAAACCAGCTATAAAGAACCCCAAATGGAACAAGTTTTACCCCTGCCACTTTGTTTGTTTCGGCCTTGATTTCTAGAAAATTGCAAAAAACCATAATTTTTTTAGTTCACATAAACTTGAATATCTCGGGACTCCAGTGATGAATCTTGATGATTTTTCCTTTGTTTGGTTTAAAATAAATAGGGGCATCTTTTTTGTTCACAAAATATTTTTGTATGACCTTCGGATCTTTGTTTTTTTGGCATAGGGCACGTCGTGGAAAAATTATGGTTTTTTGCGATTATCTAAAATTCAAGGCCGAATCAAAAAAAGTGGTAGGGGTGAAAATTGTTTCATTTGGGGTCCTTTATAGCTGGTTTACGTTTGTCCGTTTAAAAACGGATGACCCTGTATATGCATGCGATAGATATAAATTTTCTCCTTTTTCAGGAAATTACGATCTACAAAATAGTTCTAATCGAGCTTTATAGTACAGGATCTACGTGTTCACCAGCAAAAATACATATCGTGAGAACAAATTCGAAAGGCTCAAAAGAATAATGCAATTTAACCGATGCCCTATATGTCAAAGCATTAGTGACCAAAACTCTAAACGGCAACATCTCGAAAGTGAAAGTACGCGACATGCGGGGTTCCTCTTCACAACAATAGAATTATTAGGTTGTCGCAGAAGTTTCTTTCGGAACGAGTTCCTTTAATGTTGCTAAATAACTACAAACAATGCGATAACCTTCACGTTAATGTTTTAGTACTTCCTAACATGAATTTCCAATCGGAAACCAACTTTTGGGACAACCTAATATCAATGGCGCTGCCTTCAAGTTAAAGCGAAAGACGAACAATGCTACAACGAAGGCACATATCCGTACGAACATAAATGTGGCACGAGTAATCCCGGAAAACAACACAGGAGCTTCTACAAACAGTTTAGTGCTCCCCGAAGAACGAATACTCGAAGCTCGGTACGTTTCATGCAACTGCCTGTATCGTCACAGAGCTCAGGACACCCTCTAAACGCGAAAAAGTGTTCCGGCAGGTTCAACAACGATCCGCTCTCGAATGAAAGGTGCATTGTATTGTATGCCCGAGGCGTGCAGCGCGGCAAGAACAGAGACTACCAAGAAATAGACAGATCAAAAGGAGAATACCCTTCCATCCAGAGCGAGCAACGGCTCCGGGATGCGTGTCGTTCTATGCGAGTCCGGCACGAGGTCCCACCAATCCGTGTCCATCATCGGTTCGTTTCGGACATTCAACCTTCGGTCGCTGGTCCCATGTCAAACAATAATCGGTCGTGGAAACGGTTGCCAGGGTCCTCGAGTCCCAACGATCGCGACCCTTCGTCTGCCACCGACGATCAATACGCACCCCTACGAGTTCTTCGGCGCAAAGTAAGTCGCGACCTACTGCAAGAATCGCAGGGGTGCAGGCTAGCGTGCAATAGCACCTCTGCCGGACCATACGGGATTTCGAGCGGATCGCACAGTCTACCCAATAGCCATTCAGAATCATTCAGAAGCCATTCAGAACATCATGTCAGAAAAAATCAATTGCAAAATTTCCCACCGAACAAACAAACAGACAAACAAACAAGAAAGTGAGCTAATAAAAACGTGGTAAAATAGACGAAACTAGACCGCGAATCTCTATGCAAAATCAAAAACTCGCAAGGTATTGGAACCAAATAAAAATGTATTTCCTCCTTTAAGGCGGTAGACTCGTTTCCAGGATTGCAAGGGTGCGAAACGTTTTTCAGTAGTTAAAAAGGATAAAAGACAAATGAAAAATTTTCCTTGCAATATTTACGAAACGTGCGTAACGCCATTAGCTCACCGCGCACAGTGTGTCGATCAATGGAAAAAAGTCCGAAAATCAAAGTTTAGATCGGCAAATTTATGTATCCTAAAATGTTCGTAACAAAACATAGTTTCTAAAACTGCCTTCAATTTTAACTGAATAAATCAATTTGTTGTTAAAAACTGAGGCTGAAACTTCACTGTCAAATTCCGTGCATTTTTTAAAACATGCGTCCCTCGCAAGCTATTTGTTCTTTCAATTTGATTTTTACAGGGTGTGTTTAGCATTATTAGACATTCAATCTCCCAAAAAAATTTTTTTTAAATAATCGCAATTTTTCCTAATTTTTTATGTTTAACATTTATCAACTTTGATTAGAGTTTTAAAAAAAGTGTACCGAGGTAACCCCGTAAATTTTTTTACAGTAATTGGTGGGATATTAAACTTCAATTTCGCGTTGGTTTAAATCTGCTCACGTTTGCTCAAGGAGAGAAAATAATAAAAAACCATATTAAGACGCTCGCGCTCGGCGGCTTTCTGCGTAGTCTTTCGAAGAAATTTGTTGCAATTATTTTTAAACGCATGCCATTTGATAAGTACTTACATATGTGATCAATTTTATTCTTATAAATTATATATTTAGTTTCAAGATTGTTTAAATGTTTACAATCTTTCAATTCAGTATTAAAGAAAGTACCAAAAGGTTCCTTTGAGATTTTGTATTATATTAATTTAAAGTACATTAGACTTGATATGACGGTCGATCTTAAGTGCATAAATATACACAAATATTAAAAATAGTAGAAAATGTTGACGTTGAGACGCGTGCGTTCGCCGTCCACGCCTTTAACGTAGTCTATCGAGTTCCCACTTGAGTCCGCGCGAAACGACAAGACACTATGTTTACTCATTATGCTATTCCAAATATACAGTCCCTTATTTTCAATTGTTTATACGATATCTGTCGAACATAATACCCGCAAGACATCAAGACAACATTCAAATAAAGACCTATTAAATCATCTTCTACTGGAGTCGGATCCAATTATTGCCTATTATAAAAAAAAAACATACGAAAAAAGAAAAAAAGGATTTCGCAGATATAAGAGACTACTTATTATTAAATGAAACATCCGACTTATCAGATTCCAACCCAGACACTTGTTCTGATGATAGTGAAGCTGAAGTAGTATAGTACGTACACGTATTATTTAATAACATATTATCTATGTTAATTGATTAATTCATTAATTTATTCATTTTATTTATTTCTAGGTAAAATAAAGGATTTTTCTTAAAGATTCCTAAGTTTTAATTCCACCTTATGAAGATTTAAATAAGTAATGTATACAGTTTAGTACTTTTTTTTTAATTTTCGTTAAAATTGTAAACTACTACTTTTTATGCAATAAAAAAACATAAGAAACAAGGTCATCACAATTAAAAAAAAAATTTTTTTTATACCAATCGATTCGTCTTTGCTTTTTATTTCAAAAAGTATTAAGGTACTTTACTCGAAAATTGCATAGTTTAAGAGTTACGACTTTTTTCCCGAACTCCCATATACTCGACACACTGTGCCGCGTGACGTGACAATACTACGTCGCGAGGTAGAATTCCCGGCATTCGTTTGTTCCACGACAATGTCATTGAATCTATTTCAATTACGTATCTCTGGGAATTTTTTCCTTTTGTGGCTTCCTTGACTCACGAAATTGTAACAGAATGTGGTATACGTCTTTCGCTAGTGGTATAGATAAGTCGTCGATAAGACTGTTGATCGGTACACGAAGCAATCGCTTGTATTTGAATTACACTTCGTTGTTCGATTTTCTAATGTTGGACTGAAACTGATTGCTGCGCGCTAATCTCGCTTTGTTCTGTATAAACGTTCTGGGGATATATGAAATAATTGGGAACTGAAATTTTGCAGGAAAGACTCCGATCGATGTCTAATAGTTTGTGCAAGTAATTACGATTGATTTGAGGAAACTAGGATACACGCGAAATTCCGCGTCGATTTCGCAATCGGTATCAAGTGTCTCCACGTGGAACATTCGGTAGCCACTTTGCACTGTCATCGAGAAAATCGGATCCGAGTTCTGATCGCGAATAGAACGAACAAATGCATGTCACGTTGCAAAACAAAGGATTGAAAATCGCTTAAAATCAAATGTCTATAAAGAAGAATTATTAGAGAATGTTGTATTTCTTTGAACAAAAAAAAATTGGAGTTACGACGAACGTATTTAGTCGGACACGAGCTGAAAAAAACAATGACTAGGATGTATAATTTTTGCCTCGAATGATCATTGATTTACATGTCATTAAGTTCATTGGACGCGTCACTGAATATACAATACGACTGACGTAAAGGTAGCATAAGCATATAAAAATTAATAAAGCATACAGACCGTTCTGACTAAATATATACTATTAGTATCATGGTTCAATATTGTAATTAGACTGCAAGTGTCAACTTATTAAAATTATTAATAGAAAACCTGTGTCTTGCAATTTTTATTTCGGATCAAAATCCGAAGTCTAGTTGTAATACACTTGGGATACAAGATAGCACTCTTATCACAGACCTGTTAAAATAGCATACATTTTTATGGCATGATCAATTGTAACTTAAACGACGGAGGTACGCGAACATTTTCCTTAATCCATCGACTTTGTATAAATGTTTCTGGGAAGTGTGACAAGCATAACGGTACTCGAACGCTTCCATATCCCCCTATTTCGTCATCCTCTGCCATCGGCTAACTCCGTTCGTTAAAAATCCGTCCCGTGAAAGTGAATTTCATGGAATCCTGATGGCTACGTGACCAATCGAGCGTTTACCTTGCGTCAGGCGTCATAGAGTCGCAATTGTTATCATTAATTTCCTCAATACTGTTAAAAAGCAAGTCGCATTTTTCTATAATTAGAATGTCAATGTTAAATTCCCTTTACTAATAAATAGTACGATCTCCCAAGTACCCAAAGTGTATGAATTAAAGCGCAAGTGACAGGTCAATTTTCACTAATTCCCCCATGTTCCCTTTTATATTAATATATTTCTAATTTTCTGGGCGCCAAAGAATTACAATTGTTATCGTTAATTTCCTCGGCACTATCATATTAAATTTCCTAACTCGTCCCAAGTTTCTATTAAAAAGCAAGTAACAGACGGTGGTGAATTTTCATCAACATCCGTGGCAAAGTAATTTAGTGCTCAACACTGACCAGCAGCATGCTAAATATTTAAGGATGTTCTGGAGGTATATAAAAACGCAACAAAATTTTTGAAAATTTGGCAAGATATAATTCTTACTAAATTAATGCAATTACCAAAGTTTGGGTTCGATTCACTGCACCGTTTAAGAATTATAGCAACTTAAAGTTTGCACATTTTAACACGTCTTCTTATGGAGAATTCATAAAATTCCACTTCAAACCCTATTTAAACCTTGAAAAAACGCAACTAGAAACTTCAGTTTTTTTGTATATGTAGCAAAAATTATATAATTAATTATGTTCAAAATTTATTAGGATTCACTAAACAGTTACGGAGCAAAAAAATTGTAAACTGTTACAAAACGTCAAATTTATCGTGTTGTCTCTTACTAGCATGGAAACGCGACAAGTGTAGACCACTGAATATGGTTACAGAGGGTACAATATTCGCAAAAGTTTCATGCAAAATATACTCATGAATGGCTTTCATTGCCATGTATTGATGGATTTCGAATTTCTTGTACTTTTGTCTCCCATTGTACCTCCAGTACATCCTTAAATCAAAATTTCGCGCTAAAGACCGACTAGCAGACGATATTCGACTCGGATCGATTTTCCGTGGGGAAGTGTATTATCGACGTCTCATCGAGGGCCTTGACGCGTTACCGATCAATCCGTCAAAATTGTATCCTCGTAGCCGCGAACTGTCATCGTTTATTTTCGTTGGTGTCCCTAAAATATCGTTGGTGCAACGTGCACGTAAACGTTTCATCTTCAGCTTCTCGCGAGAAGTACCGAGAGCACGGAGCACGTCATTATTAGACGTGGAACTGTCAACGAGATCGGCGGTGCCGCGAAACCTCGGTAAATAAACGTTAGAATCGTACCTTGTTTAATTGCGGAGTCTTCAGATGATCAATGCCGCGAATCATGCCGGCGCACAGGGCATCGCCGTTTCCTCGGCTGCCGAGCTGATCTCTCTCGAAATTCGACATGTTCGAAGTTTTGCCGTTGCAGACTAACTGACTACTGCCTGGGATCCTGCAAACGAGCGAGTAAGCAAGGTTTAAAGGCTGACGAGGAAAAAATGTCGGTACGGCAGAACGCAGTGGTGTCGAGCAAAGGTGAGGTTAGGGCGTGGGGAGCCTCCGTCACGTATCAAACGCACCACGCAACTGCGAACTCTGTCAACTCTCGCTTACAACAAGACGAATCTTGTTCGAAAACGGTGTTTTCCCTCATCTAATTGTTAGGCCTTTCGCCAGTTGACGAACATCCCGCAGGTTAATATTTTATGACAATTAATATAACGGATATTTTATATAACGATTTATAGACGACGCGGATGATTGACCACGCGGAGGATTTTTGTACGCTATTCACCTATATATCGAATTCTGCGATTATCCTGGTGGGAGAAGCAGTGAAATTTAACGGGTTCTTAGGTGATTGATGTTGAGGATGATGGCGCAACCCGTGGTTATTACACTACTGCCTAAAGCTAACTAGCTGCAACTGCAAGCATCGCGCAGTCGCGCGTCTTCGCCCATCGCGTGAGCATTACACGACGTATACATATTTCACCTGGCCGTGAATGAATAATCTATATTGTACGCGACGTTTGTAAAACCACTACTCTCATCTATGCTTCCCTTTCAGCATATTATAATTGAGAATCACACGAATTTGAACTATAAATGGAGCTTGATCGTCTATATAAAAAACAATTTTTAGTTTTATTGACTTGTCATGCCACTCGGTTACACTGTCCAACAGCCAAAAATCTTTTCGATTCTCACTATGCGATTCTTATAGAGTTTTTCGCGCTGATTCCGAATCTGTTTTTAATTTTTTTTCCTAGACGCATAGTTTTTGAGAAATTTGAGTTTGAAAAAATGACCTATTTTTCAACTTTGAACAAAGATTGTGATGTTATTATAAAAGATATTGTATTGTTCTTTACATAAAAAGATTCTCTAGACTTTCCCGAATCCAATGATATCCAATATTAATGCATTATGATTGTTTAAACATGTTTAAACAATGATTAAAGACGGAGAGACACCACTTTTGCACCAATTTTTGCGGACATTTCTCAATTTATCTCAAAAAATAAGGGTCTAGCGGAAAATCGAACTATACGACGCGGTAGAGCAGACTTTTATCTTGAGAAACCACCTTTTCAACTTTCCAAAGTCAACGTTTTTACCGAGCCAGAGCAGAGCAACACTGGCGGCGACTCGTGTTCCGCGATGATATTTTGCTTTCTGTTTTGGTAAAAACGTCGACTTTGGAAAGTTGAAAGGGTGGTTTCTCAAGATAAAAGTCTGCTCTAGCGCGTGGTGTAGTTCGATTTTCCGATAGACCCTTATTTTTTGAGATAAATTGAGAAATATCCGCAAAAATTGGTGCAAAAGTGGTCTCTCCGTCTTTAATCATTATTTAAACATGTTTAAACAATCACAATGCATTAATATTGGATATCACTGGATTCGGGAAAGTCTAGAGAATCTTTTTATGTAAAGAACAATACAATATCTTTTATAATAACATCACAATCTTTGTTCAAAGTTGAAAAATAGGTCATTTTTTCAAACTCAAATTTCTCAAAAACTATGCGTCTAGGAAAAAAATTAAAAACAGATTCGGAATCAGCGCGAAAAACTCTATAAGTATCGCATCGTGAGAATCGAAAAGTAAAAAAAAAGTTTGAATTTGTTGGACAGTGTTATCAGAATAACAAGTTTTGAGAATTGTTTTGCATTGACGCTCGATGAGAATTCACAACATCATACTATTCCCTCAAAAAGAGACAAAGAATCCGAGCTATCATCTTTGAACGATAAGAGGAAAATGTCAAGTCGATATTTCCTGATAAAAGCATCACTCAATGGTTTTCGAAATATTGAATAAAGATTAATAATCACGATGAAACACAACTAATATAATAATATAACCGTGGCATTCTGAAAACTTCAGTATAACATTTCACGTTTGCGAATTTATGAAAAATCGATCTTGCAACCAACAATTCTTTAATAATTAAAAAAAACAGAAGAAACAATTCATTAAACTCTACAACTACCTTTACGGTAGGGGTACCGACTTGAAACTTGTCACAGAGGATTATTTTTGGGAGCCCTATCGAATGGTCCGACCAAGAATCAATTTACCTACCAGGGGCCTATCAGTAGGCTTTTCAGTGACTGATATATGTAAAAGAAGCTCGACAACTTTCTGGATTAAAGATCAATTCGAAAAATTGGTTGAACCGCGAATGAAGTCTCTGTCGCTCCCTAAACCGAGTATGCACTATTTCACCGATCCCCTCTAACTTTTATATTGCGGTGTTAATCGACTCGGCTAATGAGCGGGTCAATCATCGAGGAGCATAACCCGTGGAGGGGGCGTCAATTAATTCCGCGGACTCTTGGAAAGCAATTTATCTCTGTGACACGAGGTTTTGTATCGCGGGTTCGCCGGAAAAAACTGCACGATTGTCTGCAGATTAAGGGAAGCTTTACCGACCGAGATAAACCGTGTTTTTTTGCACTTTAATATTCTTGAACTCCGACGAAGTACTGTAGAGAACAAAAGACAACTTGCGTTTTGTATTCAAAGATATCCCGAGTACGAAACTCTCGGATGATCCATAATAAAAAGCAATCGAAGTCTGACGCAACACTGTTGTTACCAACGACATTGCGAAACCTCCTGTATCCTAATTGCGCGTATATTATTAAGAAATGATTGTCAATGACGTAGAGTTTCTTTTATCGCGGTGACGTCACACCGAATCACTGATGTGCCGAGTTCGCGAGTTTACCTGTCGCGCAGCTGATCGTGCAGCAAGGTGTCAGGCTCAAGGTCTTTCGTAGCAGAACGCAAGTGACTCGATTGACGAAGAATAGCGACGAATTTACGCTGAAACCGTTTCAGGAAACGATTCGGTGACATGATCGCGATTTTTCTGAACGATGTCTGTCGACCGATATGACATCGCTCGATAAACTGTTGCCGACCATCATTCTGTACGGAGTTTAACAACACCACTCTGTTACGTCATGCTGATAAGTCACTAGACACGTGTTCACGTGGTACCAACGCTACACTGACTCACGCCACCAGCGCGATTTTCGGATCAGACCAGATCAGACCAATCCCTGGTGCTTTTCATTGATAATATAATTGAAAAACTGGAAAAAGATTTTATACTCTTCACAATTCTCATTCTATGCGGGAATGACTTTATACTCTGTTTTGCGAAAGAAGAAGCGACGATGGCTGTCCGGAGTTGGGCAAAATGTAATTTCAATTACAATTAAAATTACTTGCCAGTTACTGTAATTGGAAATTGCAGAAATAAAATTACAATTACATGTAATTGTAATTGGTAATTGCAATTACTTTGGCTCAACCAGTAATTGCAATTGCGGACCACAAACACAATTACAGTAATTGCGAAAGGAGTAATTGCAATTACTTAACACGATTACGGTAATTGTAATTGAGTCTAACAATCACTTCAGTGTAATTGTTCTTTTAAACCACTAATTTTTATGGCAAAATGTAATTTCAATTACAATTACAATTACTTACAAGTTACTGTAATTTGAAATTGCAGAAATAAAATTACAATTACATGTAATTGTAATTGGTAATTGCAATTACTTTGGCTCAACCAGTAATTGTAATTGCGGACCACAAACACAATTACAGTAATTGTGAAAGGAGTAATTGCAATTACTTAACACGATTACTGTAATTGTAATTGAGTCTAACAATTACTTCAGTGTAATTGTTCTTTTAAACCACTAATTTTTATGGCAAAATGTAATTTCAATTACAATTACTTGCCAGTTACTGTAATTTGAAATTGCAGAAATAAAATTACAATTACATGTAATTGTAATTGGTAATTGCAATTACTTTGGCTCAACCAGTAATTGTAATTGCGGACCACAAACACAATTACAGTAATTGTGAAAGGAGTAATTGCAATTACTTAACACGATTACTGTAATTGTAATTGAGTCTAACAATTACTTCAGTGTAATTGTTCTTTTAAACCACTAATTTCTATGTTTTGGACCATTTAACCGTTTTCTTATTGTAATTATAGTCCACTTTTACACATGTAATTGAAGATGTAATTAAATACTCATGTAATTAATTACTGCCCAACTGTGTGGCTGTCCAGCCTAACGCAAACGCATAATATCTGGATTAGTGGAACACAATGGACATCTAATTTTTCGGAAAGGACCGTAATTACTAGACAGATGAAATTGAAAATTGAAGGAAAATTTTCAAAATTGATGATGCATATTTATGAATTCTCATCTATTAAAATTATTAATGGAAGAAATAACATTCTGTTTGGTTTCTATTTCTTGCAACCGATGCTGACAATTTTTTGGGATTTGATACATTTATATGAAATGAGAAAGAAGCTTTCGTTAGGTCTCTGTATCTTGCAATTGACATAAATAATTTGAATTTTGTATTTAAAAGTCGACCGTCCAACGACTGCGTGATCGATACGGTACACGAGCGTGTAAAGCAAACGATACCGTTCTTATTGAAACGTCAATAAATCGCTCTCACGTGATACATAAATGGATTTGCATACCGTCGGAATAATTAATGTTAACGCCGAACGTCCCTTATTAAATTTCATGATATATGTTATGCACACCGCACGAGGCAGTTACGGTTACAATTACTACAAAAAAAAGCAGTGATAATGTAATCGTGGGATTTTTTTTTTAAAATGACTTTACTGTTGACCATTTAAACTTTTTCTCTTTGCACATGTCGTACGATGGTACACAGATCACAGGTCACTAACCTGTTATCGTATGATCTCTGATGGAAATACACATGACGATGTCGCGAAATTTCGCCTGGCTTCGCGATTATGGAGAACCAAAGAACAAAATATCGTGAATGTTTATGCAACGAACGTTTAACGCATTGTTACAGCGATCGGTTTATTTGCCAGAGGTTATCTGTACATGGGCGGTCGCCTTTTACGACCGAAACCGTCGCGCAATAACAACCGGCGAACAATGGTTATTTCACGATGGTTAAATATGAGTCATCGCGTGCTTCTGCGTATTTCGATGGTTAGAGATACTGCAATCATAAAACCGGATCGATATGTTACAAAGAAATTGTAGAAAATTGCATTTCATTATTTCATATGCACTTTTCTCTTCAAACTTGCAGAAAATGGTATTTCAATAATATCAAATATAGGATGTACATTTTAATTTTAATTGTTAATGTTCATTCATTGTCTACTTGAATCGATACAATTAATTTTACATTAAAAATATATATATATTCTCAAGGCCTGTTGTAATAACATTTGTATTCGTTATCACTTAAAGTACGCGCCGTTCCTGCTATATCATATTCGATACGACTGAAGTATATCTATATTTCGTATCTGCTAACAGTATAGTGAAAGTACTCTTCGGTAAAGTCGATCGCGACAACGAAATGGTAAAAGGGAATTTACAAATGAACATATACAATACATCGTTGTATTATATGGTAAAACAAGTTTCAACATAATATTGTTAAGAAGTAGAAAGATGAACATTTATGTATATAGTACATAAAGAATTTTTATACTGTACAGGGTGATTACTACTGCTTTTTTAAAAGTAGAAATAGAAGAAAATGACAGAGGACAAAATCATAATACGTTCCAACTTCCTATAACCTATAACCTTCTATAACCTTCCTTTCTATGTGGATGCAGCGATGCACCCGCCAGATGCTATTGCACTTTATTCTTTTATCACCCTACGTATAAAAGCACTAATCTAAAGAGATATTTTTTCTATTTTTACTTGGAAAACGAGCAGTAACTTGTCCCAGTTCCCAGAATCACCCAGTGCATGATTTAATTGCATGAGTTTGACCAAATTTTCAGTGAGATAAAGTACGATTTTTAAGTATGACAGACTGATAACGATAAAATAATTTCCGTGATGAAAACCAGTCGCGGAATCGTTCCATTTCGAAGCTCGCTGTTTACGTGATTTATGAACGAACCATACGACACGATGGTAAACAATAACAAAGTAATCTGGATTGCTTAGGCAAGCATATTCGACAAGTTTGTTTAAGCGCAAGGTACACGAGGGAACGCTCAGAAAACAGAAACCTGCAACAACGAACCCGCGATAATTGCTCTGTTATGAAATCAAAGTGCAACAGTGAGTCGTATCTTTGTTTTGTCTGAAGTGGTCGGATAAGGAAACGTCTCGATTTATCAGTTCGTTCGTGGATCGATTACTCGTAGAAGAAAAACCTTGTAATAGTCTTGGGGAGATAAGATTGTCTCAAATAAAGGAAACCACCAAAGTTTGCTCCAAATCGAATGTATTACTTCCGCTGTTTTCTCGAACGGTGTTACATGGTCGATCGTAAAGAGACACTCGAACGTTTCACAATAGATTGAAGAACGTATATACAGCTGATAGGATCTTATGGTTCTCCAAAAGCAAAGTTGAAAGCTTCAAGGTGCACGTTACAAAGTTTAGAAGTTCGTCAACTTACACCTTGCAATTTCGCTGTCCGTTACGGTTATCCTTCGAATGCGGGCTACCCATTGTAAATTGTAAATAACTGTTCGTTTTCGAAATAATTTGCCCTGTAATTCAACGAAAGAAACTCTCAATAGTCCATTACTCTTTGTGTTTCTAGAAGCCGAGTCTGACAAATACTGTACACTGTGTCACGCAGAAATAACAGAGAAAACAATCAACAAAATCCTCTGTGTAAACTACTGCAGCAGAATGAAATCGATCCTTCCGATCCGTGGCAGATCGCAAACGTGACTGAGGTGCATACGAACCAACCAAAGAACGCGTACCCCTGCCCGTTTATTGAAACATCGTCGCGGTAGAAATCGGCCGTAAGGCCGACGTTTTTGGGGCAGAAAGCGATTTAGATCTCAAGGAAAGCCGTTTAATTGTGCAACAAAACGGCCTGCTATGAAAAGTGAACGTTATGATTCAGCCGCGTAAATTGAGCCGACGTGCCTCCGTTTATTTCTCTGTGTTTTCAGGACCATAACACTCGTTTCAACCAACTAGCCTCGTGCTAACCTAACCCTTTGTACCCTGAGCTATTTGAACTCGAAAATGAAACATTTATTCCGACCTAGAGTAACTCCATTCTATATTAATTTGTTTCTTTGCATGAATGTGAAGTTGATATAACACCTCGCGGCTAGATACCAACATATTTAATCATGTGAAAAATATTTAGAATAATGGTACAGTAATTTTTAGTGGTATGTGGGATCATAATTCACTGGCATGTAGAGAACTATATATTTTACAGAAATTTTGCTTCTTGTGATGCAATTTTGAACGACTGTGTCACCTCGAAAAAAATGTTTGTTCAAAGAACAACTTATCAAATTATGCGACCCCATAAACAGACAGATAAGTGTTAGAAGGGAAATTAGGAGGAAAATTAGGAAATCAGAATTTACGAGTTACATATCGCAGGAAAAGTGACGCAACTCAAAAATGCAGCATTTGAGACAAATCAACTTAAAGAATACTATAAAACTTGTACATATTTTTCAATAATATAACCTCAAAATGCCATTTTTTATGTGATATGTCCTTATCGAATATTACTATGGACATTTCTCACACGATATGTTAGAGCTATCAGTGTTTACACTGAAAGAGTTAATGTGAAACGAATGTATTAAAGCTGTGACATTGAGCCATGTGATTCGATTGTAACGTGAACGCGTACTCACTTCTCATCAGAACCATACTGCATCGACGTGATGTAGTGTGGACATCCCGATCTACCAGAGAACGAATCGGTTAATTTTTCGTGTAATTATAATGTACTTAATCGACTTACACACCTAAAGCACTCCATGATTGCGAATCTCCAACCAACGCGACAGCGATAACAAAAAATGACATTAGCCATTAAAAACGATGACTATGTTTTGTTTGACGATTTTAAATGGGTATTTACAGCAATGATCTAAAATGATGAAAAATTTTGAAAAAATTTATTTTTGACCTACAAAATGTTATTACTAGACTACGGATCTTTATGCAAAATAGAAATTGTCTGCAAATAGAATATTGATGTTTTCAATTTTCAAAATTTTCCTACAATTTTGCATTTCATCTACTCAATTTTCCTATAAATGCATAAACATCCGCAATCTAATGATTATTCACGGAATCAAGTATATATAATTCATTGAATTCATTTACTTTTTCGAAAGGCCAACTTAGTATACAGTATACACACAGTGTGTGTAACACACTATGCCGGCACGTGGCCAGATCTTTATTTTAATAACTTTTATGTATGTATATTGTTATGAGCTACTTGCGAGGTGTGTGTAATAATTGTCGCTTTCATCACCTAATTAGATTTGTGTTCTCAAGTAAACTGAGAGCTCATTGAAACACATTCTGCATATAATAGCGTCTTATTAACGTCGCGGTATCTACGAAAGTAAACCACGTTGAATGTTCACTTTCACCTCTGTGCCGATAATTGCTCATTAACCGCGCAATGAGCCCGCATAGTGAAAGTTGAGACTGGTTACAAAACGCACCTCTCTCATTTTCATTTCGCTAATATTTCACTTACGTTTCTTTCAGCAGTTCTAATTGTTCTTTCGTAGAAAGAACACTTTACTGCGCAAATCATTTAATTATTATTCTGCGAACAGTGAGAGAAATAAGAACTCTCGGAAAAATAAAAAAGAAACTGACAGTTTTTACAGAAATTTGTTTAACCAATGCTAACAATAATTGGATTTTCGTTGATAGAATAATATCGTTGCCTGATGATAAGCGTTATTTAACTTACGGAAGAACGATTAACAGTTTTGCATATTTTAGCACTTGCCTCTAATGGAATTTGCTTACCGACCATATAAACGCTCGTAGAATTTTGTTTAACTCACGATGACCAAGGGTTCTTATTTAGTGTATTATAACCAGGGACTGAAACGGTTCTGGAAATAACTGTTTCAAACTGTTATATATCGGTTCTGATCGAAACAGTTATGAAGAACCGAAATGATGTTATAACTGTTACGAGTATATCGGTTCTAGCTTATATCGATTACGGTTACGGTTCTGGAGAACCGATATTATTTCGGTTCTGTAACTGTTATTTTTCGGTTCTGGATTTCGGTTCCGGATTTCGGCTCTATCATTCTGTATTCTGCATTGTGTTCGGTCAGTTCGGTCCACGGGTGGTTCGGTCTTATATATTTATTATGCAAGTAGTTATTTTTCGTTATTTATAATTTAAACAATCTTTAAATAAATAAATTTTTATAATTTGTTCTATATTCGTTATTTAAATTGTTATACCAATCATTTATTGTTAAAATAATTGTTTAAACAAATTTTTATAATTCGTTTCTATATTCGATATTTGAATTGTTATTTCAATAATTTGTTGTTCAAATAATTGTTTAAACAAATTTTTACAATTTGTACAAATTTTTATAATTTGTTTCTATATTCGTTATTTGAATTGTTATTTCAATAATTTGTTGTTAAAATAATTGTTTAAACAAATTTTTATAATTTGTACAAATTTTTATAATTTGTTTCTATATTCGTTATTTGAATTGTTACTTCAATAATTTATTGTTAAAATAATTGTTTAAACAAATTTTTATAACCCTGATCGAACAGGTCCGAGGTCAAGGCAATATATCGTGATTCTATCGTGATAATGCAAATATCAAACGTGATTCGATTGACTACACCTAGCAGCAGGTTGCCGGAGCGAAAGTTGACATTATATATCTTTTAAAACGTGCTGTAATGTCAAACGGGAAGACATTTGCTCTAAACTACTAATTAAAGCCAGTAACCATTTCTACATTGCCTTAATTTCTTTAGTTTCTTCGTTTATTTGAAATCTACCTATAACGCTGTGTTAATTTTGATAAAATATTTACAGTCTTTTTAGTCGAACCAAAAAGCATCGTGAGTTTTCAGAAGCAATTTTTTTGCGAATTACTAGGAACTATGTACGCAAATGATAGCTTAAAAAATGCAGAAAAAAATCTACTACCCCTTGGAAATAGTTGTCAGCAATTAATTTATTTGAATTGCGAGCACAATTAATTCTTGCCGCTCTCGCCATAAGATTCAATGCTAATTCCAGCAAGAATCATTTGCTCCCCAAAGACCTCCGTACAGCGCCAATGGACGTAGTGGCAAAATGCTCAAACTGTTAGACAAATTTTAGTTCGACTTCTTCACGCAGGGGGCGCCACATACCATTTCCAAAAGGTCGATAATGTGAATCTCTATTGTAATTTGTAATATCAATTAAATAGTTGAAAGAAATTTGATGGTTTTTCGTCGATCATCTCATTTCCCCTGATCATGTTAATGACTCAGCAGCCCCGACGAGATCGTGCCTGGGGCTCCAAAACCGAGTTGGTAATACAGGAAATGACAAGAAAAAGAGGCCAAGTGGCCTCAGCAAAGATGGCCGCCAAAATACATTGGATGATAGGTCTATTCTTATATCTCGTCGGTGGTCTAACTAATATGAATGTTGTGTTTCTTTTTAGATGAAATAATATTTGATTCTCGTTTGTAATCAATATTTATTCATTAAAATAAATGTTACCATACAAGAAATATAAAGTTTCTTTTCCCTTCTACGACATTTTTCGGGATAAAGACGTTTTAATCGCTGTAACTGTAAAGAAATGGTACAGGAAGGGGTTAATTTTGATTAGTTCGATTCGTCGAATGACGAAATAATGTGGCTTTTCAGGATTTCATGTTTGGCTTTCGTGGGAGGATTACTAAAAATGTTAGAAACAAAAATAAGAAACTGCATAAACATCATTTAAATATACGCGCTGTACATTCCTAGTTTCGTAAATGGCCACTGGCGTTCTAAATCACGCTGTAAATAGAACGCAGAGGTCTATGTAAACGTGTAATCCATGCCGATAGATAATATGAAAGAAGTGCGGCAAGTGAACATAGTCGCCGGAGGTGCGCGCATCTTTATTTAAAACTCACTGACGTGTTGGTACAATTGCGCGCGCAATGAATCAAGCACCAGTCTCGTGTATTCCAGCCGGGAAGATGTCGAAGACGAAGAAAGTGCTCGACGAAGCCCGCGAGATCCAAAATCCAGAGCTGGATCTCGCGGATAAGGGTATCTCGTCATTCGAAGAGATGTCCGGATTACGTGAGTCTTCCATATTCTTCATGCTATCCGCTTCCATCACCAAATTAGGCAACTTGTCTTGACTGGTTTTTGGAGCGGATGGAAATCCGAGGACGCCATTTGTCGCTTGCCCACGAGGTGGGCGTGTCGACGCATGCGCATCAATTTCCTTTAAAGAACAATAACAATTTGAAATATACATAGATGACGATGATGTCAACAATTCATTGTTATTTCTAATTGAAATGATCGTTTGAAATACGTTAACCCTTATGTCAATAACCGGGTACTAAAATTCTTTTACCCATTTCGAATTCCTTTTTAAAATTCTTTTAATACAATATTTCTGTTGACAAATAGCAGCGTTATTGTTGACTTTTGTGATCTTGGTATTCGGAGTAGAAAAATATGTAGGAAGTTTTTTAGTCATTAATTAAATAGAATATATATTCAAAATGCTTTAGGCTGCAGATTTTTATGCATTTATACAGCTTCTGAAAATTTTTAAAAAAGGATGGAATATAAAATTCGATAGAATTTAGTAGAATTTTTATTTTGTTAAGATCTGCAAAGGCTTCTTAAAATTCGTCTAGAAAAATGAAAAATTGTATAAACATCCGCACAGTATCTGTAGATCAGTATATTTTGTTTAAATTTTACAAATACTTATGTATCTTTATTATTTTTCAGTGAATATGATCAATATAACTAGATTGACTCTGAGCCACAACAAGATTCAAGGTAACCCTTTGCAATGCGAATATTTGTAAAAATTTGTAACAATTGTTTTCATTTAATGAATTTTTAATCTGCAGCTGTACCTCCGGGCCTTGCCAACTTGGTCAATCTAGAGATTTTGAATCTTTTTAATAATCACATTACCGAACTTCCCATCTCCCTATCGCAGATGCCAAAGTTAAGAATTCTCAACGTTGGGTAAGCTCTTAACGTTACACGAGCATATTCAAAGATACTACTGTTTAGATCAATGTTGTAGAATGAACAGGTTGGATGTGCTTCCTCGAGGATTCGGTGCCTTTCCAGTATTGGAGGTTTTAGATTTAACATATAATAATCTGAGCGAGCAAAACTTGCCAGGGAATTTTTTCATGATGGGTTCGTATGAAAAGCTTTTACTCGACAAATGGTCTTTTTATGTAAGAGTAACATTGAATTATCTTTGTTCGTAGAAACATTGAGGGCACTCTACTTGGCTGACAACGACTTTGAATTTCTACCACCTGAGATTGGACAGTTGAAGAATTTACAAATAGTAAGTCAAGAGTTAGCATAACGAATAAAATATGTTTTATACATCACTGATTCAAATTTTTATTCTAGCTTGTATTAAGGGAGAATGATTTAATAGAATTACCAAAAGAAATTGGGGAATTGGCACGATTGAGGGAGCTACATATCCAAGGAAACCGGTTGACAGTGTTGCCTCCCGAGATAGGTACAGCCTTGACGCATTTAAAATTATATCTAATTTTAATTACCATTTCGTTGAAGATAAGTAATTGTCCGGTGTACTTATTTAAGAATGGTTTTTTAGGTAATCTAGATTTAGTGAGTAACAAAGCAGTATTCAGAATGGAGTTCAACCCATGGGTGACACCAATCGGTGATCAGCTCCAAGTGGGCATATCTCATGTCATGGACTACATTCGATCTGAAACATATAAATAGTAAGTATTGTAAATCATTCATTCAGATGTGGAAAACAATTTCAAATACGTTATTTGTATTATTTCAAGCGTGTACAATCGGCATCAAGCCGCGAAAGGACCACCACCGCCGAGCGAAAACGACAAGAGTAAGAAAATATCGCGTGTCCGTTAAGTTAAAACGAAAAGATAATTGACACGTAATTATTGACACGCTATCTTAATTTACACACTGCCAGTAATTTCGAACATCTAATACCTCAGAAATGAAAATGGTGCCTTTGCTAATATATGTACAATTAACACAGAAACGCGTTCTTTTATCGCGCATTTGTTGCCTCGAAAAATAATATACACACCGAGTTGTATTCTAGGAAAATGTAATATATTATTGTTGTATTGTTTACGCTTGTTAAACGATATTTTTTATAATGACTGGATAGCGAATAATTTATATATAATAAATTATATTTTAGAATAAAACAGTTCTTCCAATTTAACAGTGATCGGCATATACAATTTTATATCTTACTGGAGATTCGTATTAATTTTTTTTTTACATTAATATTGCCTGTATCGCGATGATTCTTACATTAATTTTGATCATACAAGCTGTGTTATTAATTACAATTATTAATTATTCGATGATAAAGACTTTATCTTACATTATTATATTTTGGTTAATTGCGATATTAAAATATTTACATTTAGACGATAATTATATCTTGATCATAGGCGATCTCCATGGTATTCAACGTTTTAATTAATAACTGTATTTAATAATGGGATAATTGTGAATGTTACGTAAGAGAATTTATGCTAATAGATTCGATATCATGATTTATTAAAATGTAAAAAATAGTCGACGAGGATGGGATTCGAACCCACGCGTGCAGAGCACATTGGATTAGCAGTCCAACGCCTTAACCTCTCGGCCACCTCGTCCAATGATACACGTTGCGAAAATGCCCTTGGAACAGGGGTAACTACCCCAATGAACCAAAAGAACCACTTCCACGTAACAATATTATAAAAATTAAAATCTTAAATGGGCTAAGTAAATTAAACGATTTGTTTTTACATGTGCATTTGTTCTATATAAGCTTCTTTATTATAAAATAAAATTGTGTGTTATCGAATGTTATCTTTTCATTTAGCTGAACTGTTTTAAATTTTTAGTACTAACTCTACTAGCCTTCCAACTATATTACAAGTTAAATTCATTTGATAATGGCGAGTTCTGTATATTGCAATATACTGTACGTTTTGTATATTCTATAGTATACACAGAATTTATATATATATATATATATTTTTATAATATATATTAATATATTCATATTTACAATTGTATAGTTCAGACTAGTTCAAACACGGCGGAAACCGCGCGATTTTTGTTTCTGATTATTGGACCGCGCGGATGCGTGTGAACGAATACATGAATGCTAATGTAAATAAGATCCGCGCGGATTCCGCCGTGTCTGAACGGGGTCTAAGTGTTACAAACAACATGTGATTACAATCTCTTATAAATCAGAATTTCATAAATGTCTATAAAGAGACGAATACATTTCTATCCATTACAAATATTTTCGTGATCCAAAGTCTAAAGGTATAAAAATAGATCAGTTTAGATTTACAAGTAGGAGTCTTCTTTATTTACAGTCTGCACGCGATTCATGCAGACTCGGCATTTAAAACAGTTTGCAGTTCTTCGGTATTGTCTGTGGTTTGCAGCTTTTCTTTTTTAGCATTCTTATTTTGGTTTCGTATCCTTTTCTCATCTTTCACTTTCGATTCTAAGTCGATTATTGTTTTGGCGCGAGTACCGGGTCCCCAGTTAATTGTAGGATTATGTTGAAACCGAGTCAAATGTTTTTGCCTGGAAGCTGGATTAGCCAGCGGGTGTATATCGAACGAAACATTCGTAGTAATCGGCGTGTTCAGTATGTGCAACGCGGGACTGTTGTCCGGCAATTTTTCCCGTTTTATAGGGTGGTCTTTTTCCCATGTACGAACGATATCCCATATTACTTGGTGCGGTGCATCCGTTTTTATCGATATTTTGTTCGCGTGCGAATACGATACCTGGTATCCCGCGTTCAACAGCGCAGATCTGAATGTTAACATCGACGGTGTATGGCATCGAACCGTAGACATTAAACGATCCAACGTATAGTACAACGGAATGTCTAATTCTTCGTGAACAACATTTAGAACTCCTTCGATCCTCTTCAGGGTTCCTAACTTCATAATATGTAAGTTACATAGCAGTTCGGTGACGAACGTTTGGTCGTGTAAAGCGCCCAACCATATAGGTCCTCCGGCGTGTTGCTTGTGTTTACAAATTTTACAAAGTTGATCCACGCATGGCGACGACGACACCTTATAAGATCCGGATGGCTTTTTATGGCATAACGGTTGAGTATTCAGACTTTCGCACCCTGTGCATTGATATACCATCCCTATTTTTGTAGCATTATCTTTGCATCTAATTTGACTAGAGAATATCTTTACAAATACTCTGATGTAAAAGTCCACGCTTATTGAGAGTACCGGTACTATGTACCTTCCATAGCGAGCTGCATGCGAAGCAATATTTTGCAACAATATGCGCAGTGCTATTTCGTGACAAGCTTTCGATTTCAAAGAAATGGCTCCATATTTTAGGTAACAAGTTTCAGGAGAATTTCCTGCCAACACGGCCATATCCGTAGCTGTAACCATAAGCATACCACCATCGGATACGCATTGGACAGCGCCGTCTAAGAATATCGTTGGACAACCGTACGGATCCAAATCTATAACGTCAAACTGTTCCCTTCTACTTTGATACATGAGCAATGTTGCATCCTCGTGGCTGGGCTTTATCAGATCTTCTACTCGGTTATGCTCTATGTTCCTTCTGATGCTGTCTACAGCCTTTATAGAGATATCGTTGGCCACAATTTGCTTTATACCTTGTACTTCTTTAGCATACCGAATACTACGCAGACCTGTCGCAGACAGGGCTTCCAAAACTGTTATTCCATCTTTTTTTGGAGCACCTTTCTTCGATACCTCTTCGTTTCTGGCTTTGGCGTAAATCATTAACACCGCCGTGCTCAGATCTCTGTTAAACTCTTGTACAGGATTGTAAAATACATTTGTGTTGCTCACCAAAATCTCTGCTTCTCCTTCTTTTATCGTTGTGCTTTCTAACTTTGGCTTTTTCGCGCATTGCTCATTGTCCATATTCAATGTAACCAGAGGTGTCTCGAATCCTTTAAGACCTTTAAAAACCAAATTAAATCAATTTGGTTTACATTCATTCAAATACATATAAGATACAATGTGCAAGGACTTTCCATTTTGTTTGAATAATCAACATTTCTCATCTTCGATTAACAATTCTGGCTTTCGTAAACATAACCATCAAACTAAACGTCACGTGGACGGAATTCAAGTTATAGTTTCAAAGTAATAACTAAATTAGAATTTATAACAACTTCGCTGTAATTTGTAAATTTATTTGATCAATGTACCTTGCAATATTTGAATAGTTTACACGTATCAGCACGTATTTAACGTCTTCACTCAATAATATTTGAAATACACGTAGATTCTGTAAATTAGAGTAAATCCAAGTAAATGACCGACAGAGTTCCACGCGCATGCGCAACCAAAGCCAGGAACAAGTCGGGAAAGTCCTACAGAATCTTTTGCATACATAAAATAAAAGAAAAAATAAAACGAAACAAAGTTTCAAGAAATGCCTTTTCGTAACCTTTTAAACTATAATTTTTGGAAAATTTTGTTCCATGTCATTTCGTAAACCAATGCTTCTAATTGATTATAAAAAATCAAGTCGTTTGATACAATTATAAAAAAGTTACTCCATTTTAAAGGGCGTACGAATACTTTTTACACTCACTGTATAAACTTGCCGGTTAATTTGATAAATATTCAATAATTTATTACATTTACCAAATTTCGTGGTGATCATATATAATAACCGGCAATTATATACACAATCACCAGTTTATTACATTTACCGTTACATATTCATATATTCGCGCGCATTCGACGGTAGAAGACACGAAGAAGGAAAACGTACGAAACAACGCGTTGGCAGGAGAGAGAAGAACAAGGGTTGGCTGTGAGAGGAGGTAAGAGATGCGCGATGCGAGCGTCGCGTCGCATCAGTGGAAAAAAGACGCAGTTACCGACAGAGGGACAGAGATAGGGGGATAGGGAGAATGACGTCAGAATCTGCAGCTTCAAACGAGAGCAGCAGTCCGTTCTTCGTTCTTCATAGGTTGCTTGCACTCGCAATAAAAACCAACACCGATCGTCCCGATCACGATCGTCCGTGTCCGTGTCCCGCGACAGTAGCTTGTAAACCGTCGCGTGGAATGGATCGGCGTTCGTCTTCCGTGCGTGTACTAGTACGAAACTGAACAACTTTTAACTGCAACGCCAAAGAAAACCTTCCCCTTGTGCATCGGTGTGAAAACGAATGTAAACGATTGCTCCGTCGGTTCGCGAGACCCTGTGTTTTTTTTCTGGAACTGCTGAGAAAGTCCCCTAACCGAGTGTCGAGTGTCGCACATCTAGCTGAAAATGGTGCTATCGGAATGTTATGGGTCGGTGAAATACGCTCTGATCTTCATCAATCTGATATTCTGGGTAGGTTGATTTTTACGAGTGCATTCTCTCTTTCGATAATCACTGTACAACCATCTCATCTGTTGCTGCACTTTCCCTCTCATATCCTGTGGAAAGCGAATACTTCTCTCCTCGAGTATCTTCCCCTGTTCATTGTCAGCATATTGACTTTCCTGTAGAACATTTTTATATGCCGAACGCTATGCGTGTAGAAAGCAACGAAACACACAAAATTTCACGTTGCATTTCGAAACTTTTCATTGATCGATTAAATTGTTGCCGTTCGCGTTGCAACGCAGGGGTGGTTTTCACTAGATTGCGGATGTTCATGCAATTTTGAATTTTTCCAGGCAAATTTCAAGAAAGTGGGAACGAATAAAATGTTGAATTTTATATATCCAGCATTTGTTTTTTAACATTTTTAGAAGCCGTAAATAAGCATAAAGATCCGTAGCCTACTTATGACCGTTATAAGTATGCAAATGATTCGCGTGACAATGCGCGTGCAACTTCGTTCAATGTAACTACAATTGAGCAATATTCTTGCGTGCGTGTATATCCATGAAAACTAGTACGTGCTGCAAAGAATAATTCGATTACTTGACTCGAACAATTTAATATTTATCGTACTTCGCATTTTTCGACTCCCGTATAGAAGATGAGAGGAGAATGAATGTTTTGGAAATTGTTATGATTATTAAGGCCAGTCATTATTTTATTCTGCCCGGGCCGCGTCGCGTCGCTGACCTCGCAATTTATCTGAAAACGCGAACTTGTTCGGAAGATAAATAGGGTACCGCGCCTGAACTCTCGACGTAATTGGATAAATTAACGTAGCTCCACGTTAAGAAAAATCTTTACCGTACTCGCTGCAACTCGAGTTATATGAATTAATTCTCTTCCCTGTTGCCCACGATTCGTTTCAATTACGAAAGTCCCTCTCCGAATTGATCTTCACAACATTTCCGAGTACTTCAAATACTGTGTACGATCTATTGATATTTAATGTTTCCGAAAAAGTGGGGAAAAAAATAGGACGAGGGTGGTCATTTCCGGCGGACGCGCGCGTGAACAGTGGGAATTTTTTCCATGTCGTTCGTGTTTTGCTACCTAGCAACAACGCAATACCTGACCGAATCGATTGCATCCGCGAGAGTGCAAGGGATTTTCTAGAATTTTTCCTCGGCCATCGTAATCAGGAAATACGACAAATTGTGAAAGTTGTTATTCAGTGTTTGTTCACGCTCGTTGCATTTCAAATTTCCATCGCGTCTTTTTTTAATGAATGCTCGCAGCTGGAATCTAATCAGGGTGCATCTAGTGCTCGCGTAATACATATACATTACTCCGAAATGCCTCCCCACGAAACATGGGAGAAAGCATTCTAATGATTGGAGCATTGACTTCTTGTGAACCGTCGAACTTCCTTTAATTAGCATCGCAGTTTTCCGGTGCGGCGCGAACCAACGTAACCCTAGAGGGCAGCTGAATCGATTGGATCTGGGTGGGTGGCTGCGATATCTCTCTCGCTAATCGACAATCTGCCCCAAATTTCGCAGGATTCACCTCGTAATCGATTTAGCGGGCTGAGCATTTAATTGCCGCTGGATACCGACTCCTCCAGGCCTATCATTTAACGTTCTACACTTTAATTCCACCGATTCTATTTTATTCTTTTATTTCCAATAACTTCAGCTGACCAAAAGTTGCTGGATCATTTTAAATTCGAATTTGTGTATCGACGAATAAATTCCATTTTGAAATGACTTTTATATGAAATATGAAATATTTAATATTCATATTTAAATATGAGAAATCTTGTCTCTGCTTTATTATAATTAGTCTGCGGATTTTTAAGGGAGATAAAAACTGTACGCATTAATTGCGACGTACAGAAATTTTACATGGACACTTATCTTTCTTTGGACCTTCTAAAAACTTGTCCAGAACAGTTTAAAGTTTAACGAGTGACCAGACGGGCGGGTTGCATCAGCGCCCGCTCTAGCGGTTATGTCGCCCCGGACAAAAAGACAAATTTCCGCCCCTTAGGAGTAAATATATGTATATATTTTTTAAATAAAGGTACATATTTTTTATTATCAACAAAAATCAAATCATTTTATTAAAATTTTAATAAAAGCATATATTTAGAAAGAAACATATAACATAACATAACATTGATAATCAAGCAGTACAAAACAGTAGAAATTAATTAAGAAATATAGCCACAAATTGTTAAGCATATAATTTTTTACATTTTTAAATGCTATTAAAAATGTGTATTATTGCGCAAACAATCAAAATGCCATTATTTTGAAAATAAAACAAGGTAACATCAACTACGCTAAAATCACAAAAAACTTTTTTTTCTTACTTTCAGTTCCGCAAACTTTTTTATTACGTCTTTTAAAATTACTTAATCAGCAATTCCATACTCAATTGCCAAAATGGCCAAACTATTAAGACGATTTTGTGTAGTAGTCGAACGTAAAATATTCTTAATTAATTTTAACTTGGAGAAGCTCCTTCCGGCACTTGTTACAGTTATTGATATCGTTAGTAATATTCTTAAAGCAATAGTAAGGTTTGGGGAAAAATTTAACTTTGTAATTAAGGATGTACTGGAGGTACAATGGGAGACAAAAATACAAGAAATTCGAAATCCATCAATACATGGAAATGAAAGCCATTCATGAGTATATTTTGCATTAACCTTTGCGAATACTGTACCCACTGTAGCTATATTCAGTGGTCTACACTTGTCACGTTTCCATGCTAGTGAGAGACAAGATAAATTTGACGTTTTGTAACAGTTTATAATTTTTTTGCTCTGTAACTGTTTAGTGAATCCTAATAAATTTTGAACATAATTAATTACCTAATTTTTACTACATATAAAAAAAACTGGAGTTTCTAGTTGCGTTTTTTCAAGGTTTAAATAGGGTTTGAAGTGGAATTTTATGAATTCTCAATAAGGGGACGTGTTAAAATGTGCAAACTTTAAGTTGCTATAATTCTTAAACGGTGCAGTGAATCGAACAGAAATTTTGGTAATTGCATCAATTTAGTAAGAATTATATCTTGTCAAATTTTCAAAAATTTTGTTGCGTTTTTATATACCTCCAGAACATCCTTAAGCTCGGTACATTGCTTAGGCTTTCTTTTCTGCCCAAAAGAGCAGATACTGCTGAAATTTCCTCTGCTAATTCTACGTAATGTGAACTTTTCTATTAATTGGGTATTTAACACATCAATATTTTTCTCACGCTTCAGCCAAAATGGCGCCCCCAAAATTTTGGCGCCCCGGACAAATGTCCGGATTGCCCGCCCCTAGAGCGAGCCCTGGTTGCATAGAAAAGTGTGCAGGGCTCACGAAGAACACCGTGAACGCAGCCCTGCTATACACAGCAGCTTGTGTATCAGCACTCAAAACATCCCAGACGACAGAAGTATCTGGGCCGCGCGGTGTAGGACGCGATCTCGTAGGAAGAACATATTCGCTCTCTGACTGGAAATCTATATTTAAACGCACTTATTCCCGTTCAACATTTTCAAACTAGACGCGATCTTTGCCCGTCTCGGTGCTGACACAACTGCTATTGTTAATGTCTCGACAAACAGTTGATGCAGCGAGAGAGAGAGAGAGAGGGGGGGGGGGACAGCCCAGCTGTTCGATCATCCGCGAATCAATGTGAATCACTCCCCACCGATTCTCGTTTTTACTATTATTCAAAATGATGAGTAATCCGAGAACAAGGTGTCGAACGAATGCGATTCGCGCTTACTGTTTCAGGATTGCGCCGCGCCGTCTGATTCACATGGTATTAATCAAATAAACTGTTTGAGGAACGATTGTTTCAATAATACGTCATCTTATTTGGCTGCAATCGAATGAAATTATCTTTATTTTACTTTTTACTCCGTGTACGAGTAAACTTTTACTTAATCCTTCGTCTCAGCGCCCGCTCTGGCGGTTACGTCGTCCCGGACAAAAAGACAAATTGCCGCCCCTTAAGAATATATATTTTAAATACATTTACATATTTTTTATTCTCAATAAAAAATAAATCATCTTATTTAGATTTTAATAAAAGCAGATTTTCTATTAATTGGGTATTTAACACATCAATATTTTTCTCACACTTACAGCCAAAATGGCGCCCCGGACCAGAGTTGTGCTAATTCAATGACATTGTAATTCAATTACGTAATTGAATTACATTGTATTTCAATTAATAGTAATTCAATTACGTCGTAAATGAATTACTATATAATTCAAATACAATGTAATTCAATTACTAAGTATTTTAATCAGATTTGCAATTGAAATACAATATAATTGAAACACAATGTAATTGAAATACAATGTAATTGAAATGCAATTTATAATTGAATTACAGTATAATTGAAATACAATATAATTGAAATACAATATAATTGAAATATAATATAATAAAAATACAGCTCTCCAAATTATAGCCCAGAACTTGGAAGAACTTGCGATATATTTTTATATTTTTCTTTCATATACAATAACCGCGGGTTTACTGTCGAACAGCCGTGTTCTGCACGGACAGTATTCCCGCAGTGACATCATTTTTTTCACGATGTAACGCCAATATTTAATCTTCTTTATTTTTCATTATTATTTTATTATTATCTTCTTGCCTATTACTTCATTTTTCATAATTCAATTACAATGTATTTTATAATTGTGCTCCATTGCAATTACGAATTACATTGTAATTTAATTGACTGAAGATCTGAATTATAAATTACAACATAATTGAATTACAATTTAATTCAATTACAATGTATTTTTATAATTGTGCTCTATTGCAATTACGAATTACATTGTAATTTAATTGACTGAAGATCTGAATTATAAATTACAACATAATTGAATTACAATTTAATTTAATTACTTTTTAATTATAATTCTGGAGTAATTCAATTGTAATTCTGCACAACTCTGCCCCGGTTCGTCCTGTTCGCCTGCATACTGGGTCGTTTATGTCCACAACTAGTTTTTCTTTTCGCTATCGGAGTCCTTATTTCAATATAGAATTGTTGGAACGTCAGATAGCTAGTATCGGAAAGATAGAAATTCATTAATATTAGAGTAGTGCCTTAATTGGCTGACTACTGGAACAATTACCCCAGATTTAGTTACACACAACGAGAGTTGGATGAATATGTGTTTCGTTGATGATAATTGCGCTAATCGGACAATCCGTCGTGGCGGACACAGTCAGCACGCGAAAGTGATTTTCCGCTCCGTCGGAAATCGTTTATTTAATAGTTTCCGTCGATTACTTTGCTTTTCTTTTAGGAACTATTTCCGAGTATAAAATAATCTCCTAACGGTGTTGAACTTGGCATACTTGGCATCGAATAAAGGTGCCAAATGCTTTCACGGAAAACCCATAACACATCTGTTGGCCTGTTTTCTATTTTCTATTCTGTGTGACTTGATGTCATCAGTTTCCGAGAACGGAAATGGGAATGCGAAAACTGATGGGAAGAACAATTTGTAATGATTGCGAATCGTGCAAGAAACTGTTGGGCGTTTCTAACGGCAATCACCTTTAGAAAGTATTTCTTCGGTATCGTATAATGCATATACTAATTCATCGTTTCCAACGCTTAGTTTATGGTACGAGTATGCACTGAGAAACGTATGTGTATACATACAGATGTGACATACTGCTAACTAGCAACTAGTTACCCTCTTATGAGCACAGTTAGCCAAAGCCGTTTAAACGGTTGATCTTTAATACGCGTGGGCATTACTTTATTGAAGTAAATGTCGCCGAGTTTACCATCTCCAAAATTGTAACACGATCGTCCCACGCAGTCACGGAACGAGCAAAAATATTAACAAACGCAGACACGAACAGCTTGTCGAAAAAGAGCGAAGAAAGAAGTTCGAAAATCACTTCGGTTTCTCTTTATGCATTTATGACTTCTACAAGATTTTCAACAAATGCTAGGATATAAAATTCGACAGAATTTTATTTCAGATCTGCGAAGTACCGCTGGAAATAAGATTCTATTTTATTGCACTTTCTTCAAATTCGTCTAGAAAAATGGAAAACTCCATAAACATCCGCAGTCTCGCGATAATTTCAATTTGGTACGTGGAAAAAAATTGTTTCTTAGTTCGAGTCGGGCTGCGTGATCGATCGACAGCTCCGACCAATGCAAATAAGCGCGCAACTTGCGACCCGCCTCTAACTTGATTTACCGCGCTATGTTTGACGTCTGATCGTATCCGCGAAGAATCCGTTTGACTCGACCGATCCTACCGGTGGTTCTTGCGTCTGTTCTTACATCAGCATGCGAGGCTCGAACATCACCGGGACGCCGTGCGAATACAGGAAGTCTTCTGTTCGAGAGAACGAGAAAGAGAGAGAGAGAGGGAGAGAGAAGATAGGAAAAAGATAAGAGAGCCATCGCCGGTATAACGCGTCGAGTGGAAGTCACGTTCGTTCGGCAGGTTTAACCCACTGAACCTTCCCCTCTCAGGACTCTGTATACTCTGTACCCTGCCGCCTATCGTGTAAACACGCCGATTTTACTGCTAACTGAGTAATGGTCTGTCCGAGGATTCGCCCGGGGAAACAGGCCACTTTTAAGAAAGCTGACCGTGCAGATAATGTAACCCATTTAGGTCCGTTACAGTGATAAATGCTCCGTAGTGTGCACGCTAGATAAAGCTCTAGCTATCTTTTGAGCAGAGTACATAATACCTCCCACGCGTACGCGACAGTTGGTTTGGTTGGAGAGGTAGACTCGTTTCCAGAATTGCAAGGGTGCGGGATTCGCCATCTCATTTCTCGATAATACAAACACGGGGGTTTTCAGCAGGGCTTCGGAGTTGGTAGACAAAATTCTTAACTCCAACTCCGACTCCGACTCCTCTTTTCTTTACCTCCGACTCTGACGCCAATTTCGACTTCGACTCCGACTCCGACTCTCCAAATTGAAAAATATGTACTCAAAATAATTAAGAGTTGTAATAAAACTGAATAAGTAGTTGAAATATTGTATTAAAGTCTAAGAATATGGAAGAGATAACTCTGATACAACACAACACGACTGTTACTTTCCCACTTTCAGGAAATAGCTAGAAAATACTGCTACCATAACTTTAAATGTTTCTCCTCTACATAGTGCCGAAGTATACACATATGTATACAATACGTCTATACTGTAGATCGAATATTAGCAATTTATTTATGTATACATAAATCTATTAAGGATGTTCTGGAGGTACAATGGGAGACAAAAGTACAAGAAATTCGAAATCCATCAATATATTGGCAATGAAAGCCATTCATGAGTATATTTTGCATGAAACTTTTGCGAATACTGTACCCTCTGTAACTATATTCAGTGGTCTACACTTGTCGCATTTCCATGCTAGTAAGAGACAACACGATAAATTTGACGTTTTGTAACAGTTTATAATTTTTTTGCTCTGTAACTGTTTAGTGAATCCTAATAAATTTTGAACATAATTAATTATATAATTTTTAATACATATACAAAAAAACTGAAGTTTCTAGTTGCGTTTTTTCAAGGTTTAAATAGAGTTTGAAGTGGAATTTTATGAATTCCCCATAAGAAGACGTGTTAAAATGTGCAAACTTTAAGTTGCTATAATTCTTAAACGGTGCAGTGAATCGAACCCAAACTTTGGTAATTACATTAATTTAGTAAGAATTATATCTTGCCAAATTTTCAAAAATTTTGTTGCGTTTTTATATACCTCCAGAACATTCTTAATGATTTATAAACAAAAGAGCCAGAGTTGGAGTCGGAGTCGATATATTTTTTTCCGACTCCGACTCGGACAGTGATCAGCAATTATTCCCAAACTCCGACTCCGACTCCGAAGCTCTGGAAAATAGCTACATGCGCAGTTGTATGCTTCCGAATAATGCAAATTACGCCTCGTAAACGGAAAAAATAGGACTTTTGAGCGAGATAGCGCCCTAGATCGATCTTTTATCTAGCGTTTTTGACTAGTGAAAAACCCCGTGTTTGTATTACCGAGAAATGAGAAGGCGAGTCCCGCACCCTTGCAATCCTGGAAAAAGGAGTCTATCCCCTTCTAAAGCGGTGGACTCATTTCCAGAATTGCAAGGGATCGGCATACGCGCTTTCTCATTTCTCGACAATGCATGCGATGGGGTTTTTCAGTAGCGAAAAGCGTTTAGTAGTAAAAAATCCTACTTTTACGAGGCGTAATTCCATCATTCTGCTGTCGAACAATGCAAATTACGTCTTGTAAACGTAAAAATTGGACTTTTATCTTTTATCTAGCGTTTTAGACTAGTGAAAAACCCCGTGTTTGTATTACCGAGAAACGAGAAGGCGAATCCCGCACCCTTGCAATCCTGGAAAAAGGAGTCTATCCCCTTTTAAAGGGTGGACTCATTTCCAGAATTGCAAGGGATCGGCATACGCGCTTTCTCATTTCTCGACAATGCATGCGATGGGGTTTTTCAGTAGCGAAGAGCGTTTAGTAGTAAAAAATCCTACTTTTACGAGGCGTAATTCCATCATTCTGCTGCCGAACAATGCAAATTACGTCTTGTAAACGTAAAAATTGGACTTTTATCTTTTATCTAGCGCTCTTGACTATTGAAAAACCCCATCTTTGTATCCTTGCACCCCTTGCAATCCTGGAAAAACGCGTCTACCGCCTTAACATAACTTCACAATTCCGCAACTGACCCGCCTCGCATTTATGATGAAATATATTTATAAATGAATATGTATCTTGTTTCAATCGAGAACGATCTATCTCTATGCAATATCACCCGTTTAGAACGCCGTTTCTAAATGCGGCTTGCGTTGTGTAGGTTTTAGGAGCGGAACACGTTGCAGTTAAATTTTCGCGCGAACGTCCCCTGCGCCCTGCCGCCGTTGCAAACGACGCATTGTATGCACCGGGAACAACGTGTCCCTTCCTACTTTGTCGCGAAAATATACCTGACCTTTTTAGCTCTATTGAAACAGAGAAAGCCGGGGACGAGAGTGTGTTCTGGTTTATGGCTTAAGCGCCGTTCACAATGCGTTATATGGATAAATAATGAAGTATTCTTGGGAAACGGTCGGCGCGGCGCGGCGCACGACAGTACGTGCCCTTTACAATGGCCTGCCCACCAGATGTGAACATTTCCATGTTAAACCGGTGGACTTTCCTGGTCCTTCTCCCCCGTGACCTTTTTTGCGACGGTCTTCAAGTATGCGTCCCGAATGCATTGTAACGCGAAACATTTCCAGAAATCTCTTCTCGCTTCCTCGACTGCTTCTAGACGTACAGAAGACTTTTAGTATTTTCTATACAATTCCGTACAATTTTCACAACATGTGGTAACAAATTCATTGCTCCAACTTCTGAAGAAAGTTTAAATCGAATGTTAGAAAGAAGTTATCGCTTTCTCGAGAACGTACGAATATCGATGGGAGTCGCTGTATTTCAACACCAAAACCAAACATTTCTTCCGACCTAGAACATTCTCCATTTCATATCGCCGCCTGAATGTAAGAACTAGGTAACTTGAAATTTGGACACATTTTGAGTTATCTACTTCGTATTAAAGAAGAAATCAAGTAGAATTCAATGTAAAAACTGAGTAACTCGACATTTAAAAAATTTTTTTAAATCCAAAATAATGTTTTTTCATGTATTGTTCCACTTAAAATAAAGAAATATAAGCAGATATTGGCATTATGTTTAAAATAATGGTCTCCCTACCGTAATCTTAAAACCTTAGATTACTGTTTCATCAATTTTTCTAAAATAACCCTTGCAGCACAAGATATTGTATACACATTCATATAATATCAAAAAGAGATTCAATCTGTTTTTAATATTCAAATATACATACAATATTTATTTTACATTAAGTACCAAATATTCTTTTTTATATAAGTTAGGAAGAAATATTTTCTCATATGAAAAAGTGTGGCTTAAAAAATATTTATCCAATATTTTTGTGCTACTAGGGAAGGAATTGTAAGTTACCTAGTTCTTACATTCAGGCGGCGATATGGATCTGCCATCTCATGGATAATGACATCGATAACAATTGAACAGCGGATCTTTAATGCGAAATAAAAATGTTCCAGCTGAATTGGAAAAAACACGAGTGAAGCAGAAATTGTATTTTCTGTCTTCTAATGTTTTTACAATTTCAAGCGCCGTAAATGTTTCCAGGTCGTGGGCCTAGCTGCTGCCGGATTGGCCGTGTGGATGCTGACAGACCAAACGTTCCTGATGTCTCTCAGCCAGGAGCAACACAATTTCAGCGCTGGACTTTACATTCTGCTAGCCGCCGGGATTCTCATGCTGATGGTAGCCTTTCTCGGCTGTTGCGGCGCCATCCGTTCCTCCCAATGCATGCTGGTCGGTTTCTTCAGCTGCCTTCTTGTGGTTATCGTCGCGCAGATCGCAGCTGGAGCGTGGCTTTACACCAACTCCAACAGCCTCGAGGAACTGGTCAAGTCTTCCCTGATAAATACCGTTAAGGTATCGACAATTACTCGAGTGAATCGCTAGCTAAACGCTCGCGGAACAACCGTTACGGGTGATTGCAATTATCCCGCCACCCGTTTTCGCCATCTTGGCTGCCTATAATTAGTCTATTCGGCTTTTCTAAACCCGGCTTATCCGGTCAGACGCCCATAATTGCTCCATTCATCTTCCTGAATTAGACACCGGTTTATATCGTCTGTTCGTTTCACTTTTTTGCACTTTCTTTCACGCGGTACCGTGGCTCGGTACACTTCTGTTCGAATTACCGTGCTTACCTCATTCAATTAATCACGCCGAGTCGTTCGTCTTAGTCATTGTAAAAAAAAACGCGGCAATGGGTTTGGTTGATGTCGTAGAAGTGTCGAGATCAGCGCCATTAACACTACAGTGTCCGAAATAATGATAGGTTCACTTCAATTTGTTGATATAATGCTGTGTTTAATGCAGTATTTTTGATTTTACTTATTATTATTTATTTAATCTAATAAAATTAACAAAATGTACAGCTCAATTGAATAACACATTGTTAAGGGGGTAGTCTATGCCCTGGTTACAACTAGCATCTTACTAGAATCTTACTAGAAAACATGGGTTTGCGGGAAAACAAATGCTGTCCTTATTTCAGCAAATTGTGGGCTGGTTGAGGGCTCATTCTAAAGAGGAAGGTTTGACGATAGTCGCTCTGGTCATTAGGCTAACGAGATTATGTTTATATCTAATAATATGAAGGCCCAAAGTAGAGAAAAAATCTTGGAAAAAAACCCGCAGGTTTCAATGCATTTTTCTGTCTCTGAAAGACTTTTTGACTGCCCTAATGACCTGAGCGAATATCGTCAAACCTTCCTCTTTACAATGAGCCCTCACCCAGCCTACAATTTACTGAAATAAGGTCAGCATTTGTTTTCCCGCAAACCCATATTTTCGACCCAAAATCTAGTAGGATTTCTTATTTGAATAGTTATTTGCTAATTTACTAGAATCCTACTAAATTTTGGGTCGAAAATATGGGTTTGCGGGAAAACAAATGCTGACCTCATTTCAGCAAATTGTAGGCTGGGTGAGGGTTCATTCTAAAGAGGAAGGTTTGACGATAGTCGCTCTGGTCATTAGGGCAGTCAAAAAGTCTTTCAGAGACAGAAAAATGCATTGAAACCTGCGGGTTTTTTTCCAAGATGTTTTCTCTACTTTGGGCCTTCATATTATTAGATATAAACATAATCTCGTTAGCCTAATGACCAGAGCGAATATCGTCAAACCTTCCTCTTTAGAATGAGCCCTCACCCAGCCTACAATTTACTGAAATAAGGTCAGCATTTGTTTTCCCGCAAACCCATATTTTCGACCCAAAATTTAGTAGGATTTCTTATTTGAATAGTTATTTGCTAATTTACTAGAATCCTACTAAATTTTGGGTCGAAAATATGGGTTTGCGGGAAAACAAATGCTGACCTCATTTCAGCAAATTGTAGGCTGGGTGATGGCTCATTGTAAAGAGGAAGGTTTGACGATATTCGCTCTGGTCATTAGGGCAGTCAAAAAGTCTTTCAGAGACAGAAAAATGCATTGAAACCTGCGGGTTTTTTTCCAAGATTTTTTCTCTACTTTGGGCCTTCATATTATTAGATATAAACATAATCTCGTTAGCCTAATGACCAGAGCGACTATCGTCAAACCTTCCTCTTTAGAATGAGCCCTCAACCAGCCCACAATTTGCTGAAATAAGGACAGTATTTGTTTTCCCGCAAACCCATTTTTTCTAGTAAGATTCTAGTAAGATTCTAGTTGTAACCAGCGCATGGACTACCCCCTTAATTAATGTCGATTACAAATTTTCTATTACAACACTTGAATTTTAGTTGCGAAATAAACATAGGTTCATTATGTATTTTCACATAAAAAATTAGCTTGTTAACTTAGAAGTTAACTTGACCACCTTGAATATCTTTGTTGTTTTTAAAGATACGTCAAATGTCTCAAGGATAAAGTTGAATGGTAACATGGGGCTCATACGATACCAAAAAAAGTGTTGTTTTTACGTAATTTCTTTTAGAGATATGAAGGTCACCTTGATTTTTTTAAATAGAATGAGGTATTTTTTAATACATCAATCGATGCAGCTAAATATTCGTTACAAAAAAGTACTAACTCATGTATGTCGAAAAGTTAGTAGTTGAGGAGATATTTCAATTTGAATAACTCTAAAACACCATTAGTTAAATTGAAATATCTCCTGAACTACTAACTTTTCGACATACATGGGTTAGTACATTTTTATAACGAATGTCCAGCTGCATCGATTGATGTATTAAAAAATACCTTGTTCCATTTAAAAAAAATCATGGTGACCTTCGTATCTCTAAAAAAATTACATAAAAACAACATTTTTGTTTTGTATCGTATGAGCTCCATTTTACCATTCAACTTTTTCCTTCAGACATTTGACGTATCTTTAAAAACAACAAGGATATTCAAGGTGGTCAAGTTAGTTGGGACCCACTGTATACCAAAAGAAGTCAATTTGGTAAATAATTCGTTAGGGAAGCATCTTTAGAATCCTAACAACTGCGAATGAAGAATATTAGAATCCGTCAGTTTGACGGGTCGCGTAAACCTAGTGTTGTAAACGGTCAAACTAAAATAATATGTATATAAGAAATTATTCTCGATCGTACATTTTTAAATAAATTTGGGGTTATGTTCGCGGCGCAACGATTCGTTCAAATTATTATTATTATATCATTATAATTACTATATTATTATATTACTATTATTATAATTTGATCGAACCGTTGCGCCGCGAACATAACCCCAAATTTATTTAAAATAATATATCCTCGATACGTGAAACTTTCTACGAATCGGCAACGTAACGTAACAGTACGGATTCTGCATTAACATCATTTTCCAGAACAAATACAGCGTCGACGAGTCGTACACGCAGGCGGTGGACTCGTTCCAGTCCGATCTCGGATGTTGCGGGGCTACCGGTCCTTCGGATTGGACCGGTAGTAAATACGCCACGAAAGATGCTTCGCTTCCAGTCAGTTTGACCGTTTCCGGGGAAGCAAATAACGTGTACAGAGTGCCGGAGTCTTGCTGCAAAGTCAAGGATAGCCCGGATTGCGCAGCGGCCAGGGAAATTAAGGTTGCCAGCGAGGTCAATTTCCACGCGATATACAACGAGGTAATCTCCGCATTTCACAATTCTCGTCTAGAGAAGACTTTCTGTTCAACCGAATGGTCGTTCTGATCGGATTAATGAATGAAAATACGATTTAATTTATTATTTGTTAATACAAATAATAATTTCAAATTGTATTTGTAAATAACAAGTAACTTTATTATTTTAAATAAATTCATTTAGACATGCTCAAATAATAAATAATTATTTTTGCGTTTTATTTGAATATCCAAATAACGAATAACTTGTTATTTAAATCTTTATTTAAATAAATTTATTTATTGCCCAACAGTGCATACAATGAACCTTTCAACTGTAACGATATTTCTTGATCAAAACGCATCGCAACATTTGCATTATAAGATCGGACATTTCATATGCAACAATAATTCCCCACTGTTTCGCCACAGAAAACAGTTCCCTCCGATTTCGAGGAACACAATACGGTGAATCATTGGTGGAATCACGGCTGGTTGAACTCGTTAATGTACCGATCGCCGTGCATTAGCATCGCGCAAGCACGTCCTCGATTAAATCTCACGAATCTGTTTTCCACAGGGCTGCATAGACAAGCTGATGGACTTCTTGAACAGCCAGAAGAACGTGGTGATAGGCGTCGCAGCGGGGATAGGCGTTTTGGAGCTTCTCGGACTGATATTCTCGTTGGTGTTGTGCTGCACGATCGGCTCGTCCAACAGATACAAAGCTTGAACGTAAACGCGTCCCGGATGCGCCGTCTTTTGAACCAACCTTTATGCCACATATCGTTGTGTCAGAATGTTCTCCAACCGGTATAACAATTTGATCTCTGTGCCAATTCGAATAGGTTTTCTGGGTATCTGTCTCTGTGTGACTGATCAGCGAATGCCTCGCTTTAACCGAGCAGCATCGTGTATAGTTCTCAGTATTCTTTAGCCGTTAGCCTGTGTACTGTCCGAACGTTCCAGACGTTTGTATTATGATCCTGCTCAGGAACAAAACACGATCGACAGTTCTCTTTTCTACCGACGTATATTTATACCTTTGTAATTCTTTTTTTATTTGAAACTTCTACTCGATTTTATATTATTTACAACCGCGTATAATCTAGTAAGAGAACGCACGAAAATTCTTTCACGGAATTCAATTGTGTACATGTCTGCACAATATAGCAACTGCTATTTCTTCGATAGATCTTCGTTGTTACTGGCACTCACGAGATTCGACCGAACGTGCTTCTTTTTAGTTGAGCGAGAAGGGACGCGCGCTAGTTTGGTTCATCATTCGATGTAGAATATTTTACAGAGTACCTACCTCATGGCAAATAGATGTGCTATGTTTACGAGCATCGGATGCTCCCAGGACTCCGCGGATCTGCACTTTTATCAGTGAGAAGATCGCGTTCAGACACGTAGGGACACCATATCGCCTCTACAAACAGGGGAGGAGCCTGGCTCAATCTTTCTGTCGAGGTCACGCAGACTGACCGTTCTCAGCTTATCACACAGGCTGGTTAAATACATTCTTTCCACCAGGCGACGTTGAACTGTATCCGGCTCGGACCATCTCGGGACCCGGATCTCCGAAGTTCTTTAGCGAATCGCTTGCTTCTTCCCTCACCAGGCGACCAAGTTACAGATAAGTCCTTATGACATAGTTCAGCGGGTAACGGTACCCGATCCCCAGCTCCGTTCGAGGACGCCTTTAACAAACATTATATGCGAATTATCCGCGATTAGAATATTTCTATGGTACATCTATGGTACATTCGATTTCGATCTTCTCCTGGCCGTGATCTAACATGCACAGCCAGTCAACAAAGTCTTTATACGCACTTTAAAATAGAATAACTCACTGCTATCTAAAATTTGGATAAATCGTAAAATCGATAATGTAATTATGGATATTGGATAATGTAAAATAGTCGCTTTTAGTGCTCCGTAGACCTTAGCGTCGAAAAGCAGTGTACAGAGACTTCTTTCGAATGATTTACGCGGTAGACACTGTGCTGTTGCATTTGGAACGAGTATATGTGCCTATAATCCTGAAAGTGGTCCAAATATATATTTCTTGTATCGAGATATTTCGAGGGAAAGGATATTACCACTAAATGAATACCATATAATGTTGAAATAAAAAGTAAAAGTTGCATTGAATTAATTTAGTTTAAAATAATGTGATGTGAAACAACTGATAAACTCATTTTTTCCTTAAATTGTGACTTAGACCACTTTCATTATTATGGGCACATATGATCGATAAAAAGCCGCCCTTAAGACCCACTGGACGTAGTAGAACGGAGACCTCGGATGTTTAAATATTAGTCCTAAAGTCTCCGGTGGGTGTGGTTTTCTTTTGCCGCCAGTTTTTCGCGCACTGTCTATTGCGTCCTTTCTTATTTTCACGCTGAAACGCGCGCTATTTTTTTTCCTCGATATCGTCAGCCCAGCTAGAGCCATAAGCGCTCCCGGTGTCCATCGTGCACCGTCATTCCCATGGCAGCCCCCTCGACATTATTCTCCGAGTACATCGCTTGTCTCACAGCTTTTGTTCGTGCCACCTGGCGACAAAAGTCTTCCACTGCTGGAAACATAAGTGGTAGAAACCTTTTATATTTTCGTTAGGCCAAAGTAGTAGACCAAATTAACGTTTAATATTTGTTAAGGTACGAATGGAAGAGCGAGAGTGAAAAGAGGAACGTATGAATTTTGTGCGAGCGATAAGGATTCGAATTGTTCTTGTTGCAACTGGTATACATTTAAAAAAGAAATACTGTCCCGGAAGTTACTCTGACTTTGGTTCAGTATGCTCTCTAAACTGCCAACGATTTTCATTTCTTCCCGTGAAAAAAAGAAGAAAACCGATACAAAAGCATTTTCTCTCTAATCTAATTATCATTAGTTACTAATTTTTGGAGACGTTTTTCTTCTGTATTTCTTTCATGTGATTTCTATCAAGCGTACAGAGCTTACAAAAAATGAGGATATTATACAGTAAACAATGCATAATACTGTCTACGACCATTTTGTTGCCAACGCGCCAGTTTCAACGTACATAACACACATCTATATAAATATATATATATACAAAATATTATATTATATATATATTTAAGGTACATCATAGATGCTCCGAAATGATCGATCTGGTAATTAATATTGATGTCCAAATGAGATTATATTATTGTAAGGACGCTACTAAAGCGGTTTTGTCTCTTGTAGCGTTATAGTCTATCCATGTTATCTTTAAAGTAAAAGAAAGTGGTAAACATTTAAGAGAGAGAGAGAGAAAGAGAGAGAGAGAGGACATAGCTAAACAGAAGCATCTAATTTTATAAGACTCTGGAAATTCATGTAATGTATTTTATCGGTATGTGCAACGCTTCGAAGTTGCAATATTTTTTTAAGAAATTGTCCCGGTGGACAAAACAATTCGACAGCGATTTATCAGTGCATTTCCGAGAAAGTTGAGCACAAAAAAAAAGAATTACATTGAATGTTGTATCGAAGTCGCTGCTATTTTAATACAAACACTCTTCCTCCCGAAAAGGATCGAAGTGTTCTTCGATGTAACGAACAAGAGCTGCTTTTGGAATAGTTGTGTCTTATATATAAGTGATCGATTATATTTGACAATGAATGTTTCATAGATTACCTATAACTATAGTGAATAGAGAAGATGTTTATTAATTGTTCTTTTAATGTTCATCGTCAAATGATCTAGGATAGGCTAAAGAGAAATTGATCTTTGCATATATATTGTATCTTGGTGATGAGTATGGTACAAAAAAAAACAGAAAGAAAAGAGTTACGAGAATATTGAAATTCTCTTCTTTAGGTTCCAAATCAAAATGTACGAAGTAAAGATCATAGTGTCTAGTCTATAAAGGTTAAATTCCTTAATTTTATCAGATTAATTGTGTCTTATGATTAACGCGTTGCTAGATCCACGGGAACGTTACCAAACCATAAGGAGCATACTATGCATCAGAATTTAAGCCTAGTCGCAGGAATGGATTCTGATGGAATGAAATCTAGTTGTGACGAGCAATGCGTTAATCGATCGCTTGACTGTAATATTTTTAATGCGTTGTCTCTCCTTGTCTACGAAAACAGTAAACACAATGACAGCAAACACTGTCACTTCTGTTAACCAGGAATTCTTGAATCGATGTAAAAATTAAACAATTTGCTTGTAATTTCAGCATTTATAATTAATTAACGTTTGAGAAGTTCTGGTTAAGCAAATAGATAATCATCTACACGTACGTACGCATCTATATCTGATGTTATGTATATGTATGAGAAAGAAATAATGCAATTTAAAGATATAGAAACGCTTATCGAGTGAAAGGGAAGCGACCAACGAGCAATGTAAAAAGTGATGATCTAATCGCTATAATTACGGGTTTCATAGTTTCCGATCTCGAAATAACTTTGCTAGTTTCTGTTAATTCCAAAAGTTTTCCGTTCTAGTTAGACATCGTCGTTTCTACATTATAAAATCACTTATACGAGCTAATTCTTTGGATTACCCGTAAAATCGTAGCGTTGTTAAAAAAAAAAGAGGAAACAAGAAAAATCAAAATTTTAAGTTTTCCACTGTTTCGCGTTGCGAAGTACCACTTAATCGTTGAAATTTATCATCGTCAAATGTTATGCTAACTTTCGTAAGTTTCATTGTTTTGTGTATTGTATTCTTTCTGGAAGATATACATACGAGCGATCGATATGATTTTACGTGACGAATCTTATAAAGAAGACGAACGGAAAAAAAGAGAAAAATATATATATTCGGAAACTAATTTAAAATAATGAAATAAATGCTAAACAATCGACAAGCAAGATATGTATATTCACAACATATATTTGAGATCACCACTCTTAAAATATTCTTCATTTTGATATTAATATATTTATATATACCAATATATATACATACATATATATATATACACGTATATACATATTTTCTTACTGATTTTTGAGAGTGAGATCTTTTCATTCTCACTAATTTCATTGTCCATTCTTTTTGAACACACATGCATTATATATTTTCTGCCAAAACGAACAAGTATATATGTTTGACTTTAACGTGTTTCCACAATGATTAATTATACCGAAACAAATTCTTTTATATATATTTAAGAGCTTATTCTGTCCTGCGCACTTTCGAATATAATTTTCGCGAAAATAAATAGCGATTACAATTGCCACGTTTTACGAAGTCGCAAAGAATACTAAACACAACACATTATATAACACCCGTACATATATAATTTCTACATGTAGATTTATTTCGAGTTTATATGTACGTTATGAAAGTAAATGTTACGGAAGATGTTCAAAGAGATCAATATACATTTAATGGAAACATTTAGACATATATCTTTCTGCGACGTTGACACACTTCTAAGCAATTCTATCCTTATATTTCCAACAACGGCTTCTCCTAATTCCTCACGTAACACTTCTAAATGTGTATGCATATAATACTGAATTTCTTCATTTCTTCCAACAAATTACTCGTATTATTGTTGAAGACACATAGGACTCTACGGAAGCTCGATGCAAAATTAAAATAACTATCACGACCATACGAATGCCGTTCGCGCATACAAATATATCATTTAATATTTCATGTCATGTCGGCCATAGTTTATACAGCCTTACGGCTCATTTAAATTCACGATATCCTCCGAAGCGTTCTCCACAACTTGACTAACGTATAATACGTTTGCTATTCGCTATCTGTTAAAAAATATACCAAAGTCAAAGCAAATCATTTCCCTAAACCTCGAATTCGAAGTTAGAACGAACCCTGAAGTACCGGATGACGGTAAATACTATACTTGTAAGAACAGAGTATCCTTGACAAGTGATCTAAAAAAGAAGCTTAGACGTAACTGAAGAAGTCAAAGCTCTTATGTGAATTACGACTTCCGCAATTAATAGTTCTCACATATCGAAAATCTTCGAGCTATTAACGCGGGTATAGTACAATCGAAGTAACGTTACAGCTTCATTGTAGGACATACATTTTCATTGAAAATTCACCAAATAATAATTGCAAACTAAACGTTACATACATTCGTAATCGCAAAAAAATAATGACTCTACAAGCGAAGCTTATAATGTTCATAACTGTTATAAATCGTAAGCTCGAGTTTCTCCATTATTCTTCTGAACTGCTTTCTCCTTGTTTCTCCTCCACAACAAGTGGTCCAAAATTCGGAAAATTCATCCTGGTCTCACGAGTGTTATCACAAAAATCCAAGAACCTGAAAAATCATAACATCAGTAACATATCATATATCGTAACATTTACCGTTTAAAAGACTCATCATGATAACACGTTACGTTATTAGCTATTACTTGACAGGACCGATACATCTATCTACGAAAATGAACAATTATTTTCGGATAAATAAAATTTTCAAGTCGTCCTGACTTTCGTCCAACTTTTTAAGAATATCGGCCACTGTGCGGCGTGCGGGGAAGCCGAGGATCTGAAGAGGAAAGGGGAACGCAGTGTCAGCGAAACGAGGAAGAGAGAAAGATAGAAAGAGGAGAGATTACAGACAGAGGGAGATCGGAAGAAAAGCGAGGAGCGGTTCGAGGAAAAAGGAGGAACGAGGAGAAAGTAAGAAAAGGTGTAGGAAGGGTTCGGAAGGAGGGAGCACAGGTGCGGCCGATACGTCCGGAGCACTTCTGAGCAATGCTGTCCGCGTCGCAACGGAGAGAAGTTCTCGTTTCCGCTACGTTCCAGCCGGTTACGATTATTTCGAGCATCTTGTGACTGGTTTCGGTCGTGCGGCGTTCCTTCCAACAGGTTGTTCCCGATCGGACTCAGGTTAGCGGGATCGGGACGTGATCTCGCTAGAGCGCGCGCACGCTCGCCTCTTCTAGTCAGTGAAATTGAAGAAGTGCACCGTGGACGTGTCCCTACGCGCCGATAATTTCGGTGTTGCAACGAATCCTGTGTCGAACGTGTGCGCGACAGAGGTTCCCTTGGCCGAGTCAGAGATGGTGCACCATCGACGATGAAGTAGTTAGCCGGTGAACGGTCCCGATGAATCACTGTCTCGCGTCCTGCTCTACCTGCTTCGAAACGGTGAGTAAATGAATCATCTCGTCCCCCTTTGCTTTTCAACAAACAAAGTTTCATTACATTTATATTACTGAAAAGAAGAGGCCAAGTTGAAGATATCGAGGAACGAGAAACATATAGCTATTTAACTTGATTGTTCCTATGTGCTTTTGTTAGTACATGAAACAAGAACGTAGTAACGTAGTACTACGAGTAGAACTATAGTGCATTGCAATGTGATTCTTTACGCGAATAGATTTTTTATTCAGAAAGGTTTTGTTTTACATTAACGTATCTAGAATCTCCCCTGCAACAAATGGATCATACGCGATGTCACCTGTTGCGTGGGTGCGCGAGTCTGACGTTTTATGAGTAGAATGACTCTTCGACCTACTTTGCTATTGGTATCGCTGTGATATAGATCTGTCTACAAAAGAGGTAGCAACTGTAAAGCGTCGTCGTTTTATTTTATCTAAGGCAATTTTGAAAATTCCAATCGATTTCGTAAGAGAGTCATTTTCCGCGACCACGCGATAAGTGGAGCTAATTACAACGTATCGTCCTTAAGTGCGAGGACCGTTTAACATAACTACGAGTATTGGTTAATAATGTTTGCGCTATTAGGTCAACTTAAAGCTAACTTCTGCATTATTTTACAAGAAAACTTCGGATAACTTTCGGCGTCATTTTCTACGCGGTTCTAGCGTTATCGAGTGCTTATCGAGTTTGTACTTGTCCATCAAATATTCCGCCGTCGCATAGCCGCGCAACACGATCTCATTTGCATCATCCTTGACGCGTTCATCCTGATCGGAAGTTCTACTCCCACTTCTGTCCCGTGTCACAGCGGATGGTTTATTTTCGGTCTCGATTTTCCTTCTTTTCGAGCTGAATTCCGCAGGACACGTGTCTCTGTTGGCGTAGCGTTTGGTCTTTTTCTTCGGTCCGACAAAAATCACTTCGCAGAAATCGTTCCCCGTAACACGATCCTCTTTCTCGACCGTCCGTGTCCTGGTGTTGCTGTTTGCACATTTGATTCTCGACCCGGCATGCGACACGATCTCATTTGCATCATCCTTGACGCGGTCATCCCGATCGGAAGTTCTACTCCCACTTCTGTCCCGTGTCACAGCGGATGGTTCATTTTCAGTCTCGATGTTCCTTCTTTTCGAGCTGAATTCCGCAGGACACGTGTCTCTGTTGGCGTAGGGCTCGTTCGGTTTCTCCGGTTCGACAAAAATCACTTCGCAGGAATCGTTCCCCGTAACTCGATCCTCTTTCTCGACCGTCCCTGTCCTGGTGTTGCTTCTCCCGCTGGAAATCTGAGTGCCGTCTATTCTTATCGAGATATTCGCCGCGTTGCTCTTCGAATCGCACCACTCCAGCGATATCTTATTGTCCAGTTTGTATTTGGCCAGCAAAGAGCACGCTGTCACCAGTGCGTTCGCACCTGTCGCGTTTGAATTATCTTCCGCGCGTTTCACCGTGCTCGACGAGCACGGCTGAATATAGCCCCCCTCCGTCGACGGTCGCGTACACGCCGAACTACTTTTTTGCTTATCTCTATATTCCACAATCGTACCGTTGTTATTTTTGTCCATAGAAATTTCTCCGCGCGGAGGGCTGCATTTTTTCGCTCCCTCTTCCGCGCGTTCCGGCGATTTTTCCTTAACGCTTCGAGACTGTTCCTCCTCCGTATCTACGCTACTATCACAACTAAAAGATACACATGTTTCCAGTTAAATATACTTTTTTCTAAACTTTTCAAGCGGTCGGTATACTTACATGTCGTATTTAATTTGCTCTACACTCTCGGAGTAAGCAATAAATTTAAGGGCTCTCGTTTCTACCCTATATCTTTCTTGACAGACGTCGCAGTTCACTTTGCAAGGGTCTGCCACATGCCCGAAATATTCACTAATCATCGCGTGACGGCATCTAAACATGATTTTATACAGGGTGAAAATTATAAAGCGTTACAGACGAATATCTCCAAAAATATTGATTATACGCAAAAACGTCTCAGATGGAAGTTGTTCAGTGCCGAGGGGGACATCATGTGGTGGAATTTTTATTTTTCCTGATGGACACTCCAAAGTGAGGAGAAGGTCACCTTGATTTTTTAAAATGGAAAGACCTACTTTTTGTATCATGAATCGATTGACTATCGAATTCTGAGTAAAAATGTATTGACCTCCATATGTCCTAAATCTAATAGTTAACGAGATATTATCGAAACAATTTTCTTTTTTCTTTGGATAATATCTCGTTAATTATTTCGTTTAGGACAGTGTTGGGCAAAAATTGACCTTCACCTCACCTTGGAGCGTCCACCGGTAAAAATAAAAGCCCTACCGCATGATTTTCCCCTCGGTACTGAACAACTTCCATCTGAAACATTTTTGCGTATAATCAATATTCTTGGAGATATTCCATATCTTACGTTCTATAGTTTTTACTTTATCGATAGACAATACTGCACAAATGTATTGTATTCGCCCGATTGTTTCTTCATGTGTTCCGAACCATCCATTACTTGGTTCTCGATAAGCGACGTGGTGGAAGAATATTCCTCCGAACGAAAATATATCCTACAGTACCGACGACGGATGTCGTTCGTAAGGGACTGTACAGATTCCCGGTAGTATTTGGGAATATTTTGAGGCACGGCCCAATAAACTTTGCACCTGATAAATATAAGAACCTTTGTTAGAGAATGGTAATCGTAAGAGTCTTTTCTACATCGTCAAACAACTCATACTTAATCGGTTTCCTATGAATGAATTCATAGTCATACGTCGTAACCATGGCAATCGCTTCTCCAGATATCCATTGACTTTCTATTTCATGTCTACTTCCATCATTCAGTTCTACAATCATTCAGAAATATGTAGTATGTATTACAAGAGGTTAATCCTTTCCAGTCCTACGTCGAAACAGATTTGACGTTAACTTTTCCACGAATAGTTACTTATTTTAACGATTTACATTAGATTCATTAATAATGAATGAAATAAAAGAGAGAAAACATGTTGGATTGCAGAGGATTGAAGAATCTAACGAATTTACAGAACGACTCGCTTACTGTGGTGACAGGCAAGCATAGGTATGCCTGCGCGAGCTAGACTGCTTCTCAAAGTCTCCGCCGTAGCTTCCTCTTTACAGTAAACAACGGCACAGCCATTGTACATCTGAGTACAGATAATTCCTATATATTTATAGTGTATTTACTACTGTGCAAAGGAAAGAAGCACCCAGCCATATTTAATAGAAAAGGGTAAAAAATAAAATAAGAACACAGTAAATTCTGAAAAAGGATTCCGCTGTGAGAATATATATATATGTGTTATCACGGATTATCTAATACTTCAAATGCAATAAATCAATCATTGTACAATACAATTTCTACATAAAGATATTGTTTGTCATTATCTCTTATAATTATACTGGGTGCCTCTTTCTTTTGAACAGCAGTGTATATAGCTTGGAATCCTATAAAAGGGCAGATTGATTTACCATGCGAATATTTAAGAAACCGAGTTCTTCTTTAATAAGCTCCTCGAGATGGTTATACGGATCGGAAAGAATATCTAAAAACCATACATCATGATATACGTTCATTAGTTGTACAGGTACTTTAAATATTCTTGGGGAGCGTAGCATCAATGATTGACAAATATCTTCCATTATCTGCGAAAGAATTTTCATCAGAAAATATATGAAATTTCGAAATACTTTAAGCGCTATTCGTTTCTGCTGATAAGTCAATGATAATTCGAATTACCTCGTGGGTAATGGCAGTAGCCACTGCAACTCTAGGAACAGATCCATAGACATTATTGAGCTTAGTAATCTTTTTGTAACAGGGTATATATTCGTGTCCCTGTTCGCTTAGACAATGTGCCTCGTCAAATACAACATACAACAATAATTTTCGATGATTTAACGAGTGTACAAGATTCTATGGATTCCAAATTGGTTCAATTAATTATCGACGAACAAACTATAGAAAAAATAAATTGATTAATAGCGACAGAGTATACCCGAAAATACACGGTCGTCGACATTTCAGGTGTGGCATACAATAATTTTATGGTCAAGCGATTCGACATTAAATCCTTCATGACCACTTTCTGTTCTTTTAATCCCGTGTCCAAGCTTAATAAGCGTGCATTGATCCGTTTATCGATTAAAACTTCTACGTGTCTCTGGAAGCAATAAAAATATGTAAGAAAAATTGAATTGGCTACATATGTAGGTAAAAACTGGAATTTTTACCTTCATAGAACACAATTTCGGTGAAATAACAATGACTATTTTGCTGTTTTGTAAAACAGCAGGTAGTTCGTAACAAAGCGATCTACCGAAGCCGGGAGGCAGAGATATGCATATATCTTCCAAGCCTGTAAATTTATAATGACTTTAACAGGACGTAAAAATTAATATGTACCTTTTTTTAATTCATATAAAACCCGATAACGCACGCACTCTACGAAAGTGCAAAAATTAATGTGAAGAGACACGATCGAACAGTTTATAAACAATACCAAAGAGAGATTAACCTTTGTTGATAGCAATCGTAGCTTCTTTTTGGACTTCATTTTTGAATTTTTCGTAATTAAACACCGTTTGTAAGGCACTAAACACACGCGACTCGTCATCATTCATTATGTATTCAGTTTTCTGCAGTTTTCTGTTTCTACCAGTTTCTAAAGTTAAATTAAATAGAAATCACGTTTTCAGTTTCCGGTTGAAACTTTCAAAAATTTCCTTCCCACACCAGAGCTCTTATTTAGTACTGACGGGATTGGTTACGAGTTATACACAGTGCTGAGTTAATTGGCTAAGATTTCTTTAAAACAATAACGTATCTATATGTGGGGTCGTGGGGCGTGGGGTACTGATATTGGTGGGAAAGTACCGAAACAACCTGTTTCTGACAAACAGACTCCAGGACGAGAGACAAAACACGATACGAGACGAGAATAGTGTCCTACGAGTTACAGAATGCACAGAAAATACACATGTTATACATTAATTTCTCACAATCAGATGATAACAATTTTGAAAAATTTCGCGGGGTGACCAAGGTATCCTATTTTATCGAGAATTTACTGATTGCTAACGATCGCCGCGCATGCGCGAGAATTCTTGACCAATATCTCAGCACTGAGCTACAATTTCAAACGCAGTTTGCGCGGCTACATTTGAAATAGCGTTACAAGCTTTTCTGTGAATTAAGTTGAAGATAGGATCGTAAACTTTGTACCTCAAAGTGACGTACAATGAAATAGGAAATTTCATATACAAGAACCTGATAGATTCGTATTTGTTTACTGATTTTACTGTTCTATTTTACAGGTATGAAAGAGAATTAACGTTTCCTTTAGCAACATTGGTGCTGAACCTTTCCTCGATGATTAACAAAGTGAATATAAGAACATGTGAGTAAATACGAATATTTGCACGCGTTTATCATTGAATAAAACCGTGAATTGTTACTTTCTTATTTCAGATGTACAATGAAGAAACTTTGCATAATATTTCTGCTAGCATGCTTGTCCACTGCTCAACCACCTAATGACTGTGATCCAAATTGGCATTCGTTGGAGACCGATGAATCAGCCAGATTGGAGTGTGGAGAGGCTTTCAAAAACCGGTGTATTTGCAGGAAAACGTGCTACGAGAACCGTCACCAATATGTCGTTAACTGCACCGACTCAAAATTCCTTAACACCGAACCACTGGCGCACCTGCCCAATGAAACACAGGTACAAAAATTACACATTGCAGTGTACAAAACTACAGAATTCTTTTATGCACTTCGCAGAAGTTTCATCTATTTCATTCATAGAAGCGATAATGAAGTTTTGCAGCTTATCGCATTATGATCTACTGAATTTCAGCATTGATAAATTCATATTCAGCAGCATTAATTCGTTAATTCATTCGCAGGTGCTGATCTTCACGGGAAATTACTTAGAGGAACTGCCTTGGAATGTGTTCGGCACGCTGGACCGTTTCCCAGAGTTGCGAGTGATCGACATGTCGAATAATAAAATCAGGGAAATCCGAGGGAAGGCGTACCATCATGTTCAACGGGTTCAACGTCTTATTCTCGACTTCAACGAGCTGTCGTTGGACCCTGATAGGAGTCATCCCAGAGTGTTCTCTAATTTTGTTTCTCTACTGGAACTTCATTTGACCGATGCGTTTGAGGATGGTAGACAAGATAGACCGAGAGACCTAGCAGCTACGTTGCATGATATTTTTGTGAACAGGTACATCGAGAGGACCTTTCTCGACAATGAAAAATACCTTCGTTTCTTCTGCGATCGTTTATTATTATCGCTTTACCATTTCGTCATTTTAGTAATTTAGCGCGACTGATGAAATTACACCTGGAACAAAACGAGATCTCGGAGTTCCGAGACCCTAATGTTTTCTGCGATCTTCCAAAAATCTTGGATCTCTATCTGGGCGACAATGCGCTCACTGCTTTACACTTTAATATATCTTGCTTGCCGAATCTACGGTTTTTGGATCTTCAACGCAACAAATTCACCAAAGTCGTCGAGCACGATCTTCGCGCTATGGATGCGATCGTTGAACACAATAAAAACATAGCGGTGGACTTGACCGGCAATCCGCTCGAGTGTTCGTGCCAACTGAATCCCTTCGTTAAGTGGATAAATCAGACGAAAGTGTTTATTCGCAATAAGGACAACCTGAAGTGTTACGAAGGTAAACTATTCTCACATTGTTGTATCTATATTTAGTAGATATGTTCGATCCTGTTAAAATCACCGACACAATACGTAAGGTGGAAGAAATACATCAGTATCCAATTGAAATGATATTCTTCAATATGATAGTAGAATACGCATTTATTTGTTATTTCTTTAAGAATAAAAATATCATTGTTGGCGAATTCTGGTGTTGGCGATTTCAATGGGGCTCGTATATATCGACGAGACTGTTTTATAATTGCTTACTAACACTTGCAGGTAAAACAGCGCATGCTATTCACGAAATGAGAAGTTGTAAGGTGAAGCTGTTTTCATCGGCCCCGCATGGTGCGACAATTCTATTGTTTTTCTTGTCGTTGGTGCTAATAGGATTAGTATGCGCTTTGATATACGTGCAGCGTGTGAAACTACAGAAGAAAATCGAGCCGATACTTGATTCAGTCAATAAAAGGGTACGGTACACCTCGATAGCAACTGGCGAAGCTCGCGAAGAAGTATAGCCATGGATGAATTAGCTATATACTTGTTAAAATATCAGTTGATTGTTCGAGGTCTGTTCTCATCGTTTCCTACAGGTGAAATATTAACGAAATTCTGACAAGCGGAGTAGACTCTTTGAAGAATCAATTGAACGAAGTGCTTATTAATTTCATGTAATAGAGAAAAATTAACGCTAGTTCACGCTGATACCGTTAGGATGTACTTAGCAAGAGGAGAATATTTATAATGTGACACAGTACTTAAGTTTTGCATTTAACACCAGCGTGCTGCATTTGTTAACGGAGTTTAATGACTTAAGACGAAGCACGTGTACTTTTGATATTGTTATTGATTGTTCCGAACGAATAAATGTTGGATATATATTTGTATTTATGTTGCTTCTCGTCTGATAGAACTGCCTCAATGTATGATTAATCAAGTAATTCCTACAAGAAAAACGTATATCTACGCGTGAGCACAGAAGTATTCTTCGAATATTTACGATTTCTTATCATACGGCCTATCGGACCATTGACATCTTGTCAGAGATTAGATAAGGTCCTCAGCTTGTTATAATGTTCATAATGCGCGTTCAAGCATTAATATAACTGCATCATCGAATCGCTCCCCTAATTTTTTCCTTTTCGCGAGAGTAACAAAAGATACAGGGGATGTCAGTAGCCAAGCGTCTTCATCTCGATGAAGTCGTCGCATCGTACCCAGAATTGGGACCCACCGTTCCCGATGGTGGTTACTCGTGGCTGGTTCTTTGCGGAGTGTGTCTGGTCCAGGTATGTCTAAAAATATGAATGTACTGGCTCGTTAATCGATTTTTTGAGGCCACGTGTTTTTAAGCGAACGCGAAACCAATTTGAAAATAATGATACAGCTAGCTGTAAATTTCACATTATACACTCTCAAAGAATTGATTCTGATATTTGGTTGTTAGTGACTGTGAGAATTATGTATACAGGGTATTTAGAAAATTTATAAATTCCGCATTGGCGGTCAAGAATTTTTAGTAACATCAAAAGATTCGTAAATTTTCTAACAGAAGTGTAAAATAACTTTTTTCAGGTATTATCAGATGCCACTTGTCTTCTACATATATAATTGTCAGCATAAACAATTACTAATCGTTTTCATATAAAGCGCTAGGTAAGTATAGAATCCTGGATATTTCACTATATGTTTCTAAACACCCTGTATAATAAATATTAAACCTATGCATATAAAGTTGACAAACTGGATTTGTAATTGTTTAAACATTGTCGTTTAAATACTGCTTTCACAGATGACCGTTTTTAGTATATTACCTATGTACGGTGTAGTGTTGGACTATATTATATGCGAACGCAACGGCGAAAGCATATGGAGCGAAAAAATTATTCTGACGCCAATACTGCTCATTGCTTTTTGGAATTTAGCAGGTATACATATATGTGTGTATATACAGTGGCCGAAATAATGATATAGGTTCACTTCAATTTGTTGACACAATGCTGTGTTTAATGCAGTATTTTTGATTTTACTTATTATCATTATTTCGGCCACTATAGTAAAAATGTAAAAATAGGACTTTTTATCTACTGAAAAATCCCATTTTTTAAATATGAGAAGGCACCCTTGCAACCCTGGAAAAACGAGTCTACCCCGCCTTGCTGTAACAGCGAATGAAACTTTTTTAGATCCTTGGACGAGGATGATAGTCAGCATGGCGTCGATTCCACGTTTGGTAGGAATAATAGGAGTCACTCTTCTGTCAGTCGGTATTATAGCAACCGGCTATCTTGCAACAGGTGGTGTTGGGGCATATTTAGCGAGCTCCAGCGCAGGTGCGGTGATGGGCATTGGCGCTAGTTTTGTGGTTTTATTGAGTGACCATGTCTTAAGGAAGAATTTCAGGAAAAAGCTTCTCTTGGCGTTAACATTAAAGAACGTCGCAACGTCTATCGGCCTCATAATAATTCCCAACGTCACAGATTTATTACTGCACTACACAGGATTAAAAAATGGATTGCAACTGATGACCATGATATTGATACCTACAGCTTTTGGTGCACTAACTTTCCGTTTACCGTCGGTGCAACCAACTTCTCCTTACAGGTTCTTTTTCCAAGTAATTTACACATAACGACACTGTCCAATACATGTCTTCAGCTCCAATCATCAGCGAACGATTTTTCTGTAGATCTTCTTTAGGATGCATAGAAAATGAATATTTTCTTGCTATAAATTAAAGAATATCGTGAAAAAACGTAGTGGAATGGTGAACATTAGTTTTTGGTCTGTTTCCCTGTTTAGTCAGGTTCCTAGAAAAGTCAACATTTGTTGGACAGTGTGACGAAAAGTTGAACTATCGCTAAGAAAAACTTAAATTTCAAACATAACTCACAGTCTCCTCTTGTCTGAAGAGGACAACGAAATTCCCATAACAACATCTGCAGATACTCCTGAGAACACGTTGGAATTGAACAGTCGCCACCAGCCTGGAAACCAGGATTACGGCAACGCCGAAGAAAGAGCTCACGACGAACTGTTCAACGAAGCAAATAATATGTACGCCTATCAGGAGCCAGACGATGACGTAGATCTATTTGTCAGTCCGCTTCAGCCCTCGGATAGCAAATGGAAGCAACAGCTTCGGCTCTTGAAAAACCTTCGGTTTTGGATGGCTGTCGTTGGCTGGGTTGGAATGAAGGTGTTCAGCCTTTTCTTCTGGACATTGTTGCCTGTAATACTTTCTATCAGTTCGGGACAACATTTCCAGCACTCTCTACTGTGCACAATGGCTGGTTTCGGCACTTTGCTGCCAAATATTGTCAGTTACAAAATTTTACAATTCACTAATCACAACAGACGAATATATTTCGGATTAGCAGCTTGGTTCTGCGCGGTCATTCTGATAGGTGATTTTTATCGTTCGAGAAAGGCATGTTTTGTTTTTTTTATCAGTGGGTTAAAGAAATAAAACTGATTTATTTTTACAGGTTTAACATATGGAAGAGGACCCACGATCGTTAAGATTTGGGCTCTTATAGGCGGTATCAGTATCGGCAGCTTGTCCAGCTGCCAGGATTTAGCTTTGTACGATGTTATGGGAATTGAGACAATGCGCTCCGTTAACAAAGGGTTCTCGACTATCGTTGGTTTATGCGTACTAGTCTTTAGCTTCGTATACAGTATGTCGTTGTAACAAAAGTTTATTTTGAAAAAAAAAGAACGGAATAAACGATCCAATTCCAGATCGCGGAGCTAATTTCAACGATCTCTTTTTTTTATTGCAGGTGTAAATTTCTGCGTGAACGTTACATCGGCTTTACTATTTTTCGGTGGACTTTATTGGCTCTCGTCGCCGATCTTGAGCCTGATGAAATCCACGAGATACAGACCATTCCGAGCAGCGAATGCGTAATTCACACAAAATTCTACGGCACAGTATTACAAAGAACACGAATTTTACATCGTATCTTAATTAGTTTAATTGTATTTACATATTCATCCGATGTATGTATATGTATGCATGTTTGTAGAGGCGCATACATGTACATACATGTATCGATCACAACAATCTGTTTTCACGAATCCATATAAAAATACAACTAGTTTATATAAAATCGTAAAAATAGATGTTTCTTAAAAATTAAAAAATAGACTTCGGATATTGCGCTTAATACATTACAAAAAGGAATAAATACGATAGCACTTTACACTAAATATCTCGAATGATTTCTACAGATTCCTCTTGATTGTGAACGTAATAATAAAATTCTTGGTAAAATGTTAACACTCTTATCTTATAAACGTTGAATGATATGTCGAAAATAAAAATGTATGCAATATACAATTAAATGAAATTTTTCATTCATAATAATTGTTCTGAATTTTTGTGGATGAGTATTCGAGATTGTGACATTAGAGTAAAAAATATAAAATAATAACGTTCGATCTCGTAACACGCGTTATTCCAAACTGTCAAGATTCCAATCCTTATGAAATATTAAGTAAGGTATAGACTATATTTTTTATCTTTGTTCTCGAATATATATAGATCGATCACGTGATTACTGTAACAGATGTACATTCGATCTGTTTTTTCCGAATAATTTGGCTGAAAGGCCGATCTCGGTGCATCCACGTAATGCGCATTATTGTTGCTTAATATAATAATATTGCATTAGACAACGCTAACTGTCGCGTTATGAAAAAGGCACTCTAAACCGCTACAGATGAACAATTACTATGAGTATATGAATTTCATAAATAAAATGTTCATTTAACTATTCGCTTTGTATCGTCTAACTATGTACATGCACATACTGAGCAATTAGAGTACATTTATAGTTTTCTATATAAGAACTGATTTAGATTATCGAAATGTTTCTTCTAATAACTCACAGCTGACAGATCACAAAGTCTGGTTTTCGATATGAGAATTATAGAGCACAGGTGTGCCAAAGATTGGAAGTATAAATGTTTCTCGTAACCTGCTTCTTTAAATCACATTGGTAGACACATATTTGGAGAAATTAAAGACATAGAACTTAACTTGATCCACAAGTATAGTAAGAGAATCTTAAGTTTCGCCCAACTCTGGGTCCTTTTCCTTCATCTTGCTGGGTCCGGCGTTATCGGACACGTTCGCAGTGAAACCATTCGGCACACGGTTGAAATGTTTGTAGCCGCTGACTGGTCTTGGATTATCCAACTGGTCGTATTCCGATTCATCGTTGTTCTGCTTTATTTCGTCGTAAACATGCTCCACCTTTTTCCCATCCATTTCGTCGATACTGTGGTATACATTCAGATTAGGATTTCCCATATCAGCATCCCTATTCTTCAGGTCGTATCGATTAAGTGAACCTAGGAAGAATCGCCATAAGCATTTTTAATACACCGCGATTCTATTTAATCGATTAAAAAAAATTCATTCGTAATGTTTACCTTTCGAATCGTCATCCTCGTCCAAGCTGTTCAAACCAAGCATCACCTTCTCGTTGTTCATCTTCTTATTCGTTCCAAGATTGTTTCTGAATTGGAAATTGTTCAACAAGCTGGTCATTCCATCGTCGAATTTCGACGAACCCTGGTACGCGTACACAGGATTGTCGAATTGAGTTTGCTCTGTGGAAAACGTGTTTTTTCCTCATCAGAATGATTAAATATATTAATTGATCGGTGTACTCCATCTCCAGCGAATCGATTACGTAGATCAGAAAGCGAAAACGCCAAAGGTGTGCGGTAATCCGAAAATGTCGCGTCGGGATATGTGCGGAGAATTTTATTCGGAATCGGAACGGGTTCTCAAAAATTGTCAGAGTCTCGAGAATATTAGGGTTTCCGAAAATCTTCAGGATTACTTCCGTCCCGAAAACAACCGTTAATATTATAGAAACTATACTCGGCCAACGGACGATTTTTGATGATATCTCGTGTAGACACATTAGTCTTTCCGATATCCTCAATGAAACAGCTATTCAGTTAGTTTAATTGCCACAAATTGAGTACTTAAATGACAATTTGGATGTTCCCGGTCAAAATAGACTCTGGCATAGCTGTCTGAGGGTTAAAGACAACTTACCTGGTGGAGACGGAGGATCAGCGGTATACTGCACCTGGGCAATTTCATTCTTCAGATCCCTCACTCTACGCTTATGATAAACCCAACCTGCTAGCACCATAGCGATAACTACCGCTGCAGCAAATAGAAATCCTGCAACTATACTTCCGTAACCAGCTTCTTTTTCTTGAATGTTACGCGAAAATAATTCTTCGTCGCAATTCGGACCTGGAAGGCGTTTAAGATCGTTGAATAATGTTTTTCTTCGTTGTAACGAGTCGCAACTATACCTTTTACTTTGACTATCAGAATAATAATAATAATCAGTACCTCCGTATCCGTGTTTGCAGGTGCAACCATTAGCGGGATGACATGTGAAGAAGTCATTCTTACAGTCGCAGGGTTCCATGCAATGATCTCCATAGTATCCTTCCGGGCAGACTGTTCGCAAACATGAAATGATTAATAGTACGACCAGATCGGTTACGTTTAGAATGTGGATATTTATACAAGATAAGAGAAAAGTGTTTATTTTACATTATTTTATATTATTACATAGATAGATAGAAGACAAATGTGATTTCACTTACCTTCGGTGCATTTAGTGCCAGTGTAACCAGGAGTACAACGACAATGACCATCGTTGGATCTACACTTGCCTCCGTGTTGACAGGTACAGTGCTGCGTGCAATTTATGCCATAAGTTCCTTCCGGACAGGGTGTTTGACAAAATTCTCCGTGCCAACCAGGTCGACACTGACACACGCCTGGATGAATAATATTCTGTATAAAAAGTACTTGCAGGCAAGTGATTTTATTATGAGAAAATTTACCTGTTACATGATGGCATTCTCCGCCATTCTTGCAACGGCAATGGTTAGCACAATTTAGACCGTAATGAGTAGATGGGCAGGGATGCTCGCACGTCAATCCTAGATATCCTGGTCGACAAATGTACTCGCCAGTGACGTGATCACAGGTCATGTTACCTAAACAGATCGCATATAACAAAATATTACGAAGACTGTATTAGATTTTATAAAATACACAAACTTTCCTAACTCATTTTAATATCCCTCGTAAATACTCTCGATGTTTATCTTCCTCTACTTTTACATATTTAGGTGTAAGTAATAAATCTTAGAACACTTACCATAATTTTTTAGCTTTACGCTATTAAGAAAGAATTTGTTATCCTCCCCTCTGTTGTATTAGTAATCAAGACATCGTTTCACTACACTTTCTCGCTACTACTACAGAGTGTTAAGAAATGTGTGCAAATTATTTGCGCGCATGCACAACTAAACACTGAACACGAATTAATATTGTCTAACTACGGTGCAAAATATACAAAACAGTCTACATAGTAACTCGGAACACCATATTTTCATGCTCGCAATTATCAAGTGTGTATGTAGATACGTATGTGTATATAGTACCGCGATTATTATTCTTGGGTAGGACTGCTAGACCTGAACGAGTTTCGCTTTCCCCTAAAATTCATTATACATATACGTTTACCTTGCATTTTCTCTGGACACTTTTCTTTGCAGCCCACACCGTACCAGCCTTCCTTGCATGGTTCAGAACAGTTAGGTCCTTCCCAGCCTCTGGCGCAAATACAATTGCCTGTTTCTGGGTCGCATGAACTGTTATTCATGCATTCGCATAGCGAATGACAGTCTTCGCCGTAATGACCTTCTGGACACATAGTCTCACAGCGGATTCCTGTTTTATATTTTCAGAATGAGAAACTTAATCGAAGATCGAATCGCCATCGAGCAACGCTTTCCAGTCTTCTATCGTTCAATTTCTATATACAGACCCTTTGATAAACTGTACAATACCGAATAGATAGAGTGCAAGTAGACAGGAAAACGCAGTCGTGAAGCTGCTCTCTACACAAGAAGATGACCATACATCCTTTACTTCACTGAAAAATTTCAATTAAAATCTCTTTTTAATTGAATCTTTCCTCTGTGAAAATATGGTCACCGTATCTATACACTAAGTGTGAAGATATGAACAATGAGGTATAAGTGGGATTAAACGTGTTAGTCGGAAAAGGAAAGGCTGTAGCTTTCATGTATGGCGATTGATCAACGAGTCGAAGAGATGACAAACCTCGCATCTCTGGCTTACAGATGCAACGACCTGTAGCAGGATCGCAGTCTAAGCTATTCTCTTTGTGGCACTCGCAGACCTGAGAACATCCAAGCCCGAAGAATCCTTTTTCGCAACGATCCTGGCAAAATCCGCCGGTGAAACCAGCTGCACATGTGCATGTGCCTGTGTATTTAAAAAAAAGATGGTGGATCGTTGGTGCAGGTGCAACACGATTTGAAAAGAGAAAAAGAGGAAGAGAAGTGGGATCCTTGAAAACGTGCATTAGTTAACTTGTGTTCAATAATGTCGAGAACACTCGATGCATCGTAACTCTGCGTATGGAACGTTTGTCAAGGACCAATGAAAATTAATGCTTTCTGGTTAGAGTCCGAAGAAAGCATTAAACTTCGAGCTGTATAAAGAAAAGACGTTGCAGCCAGCCCCCTTACCATTTTGCGGATTGCACGCGGCATTGTTAAAGCAATTGCATTTACCCTCGCAGTCCTTGCCGTATGATTTGTTGTCGCAGGGACGATCGCAAGATACACCAACCCATCCTAGCAAAACGTAAAATAGTACATGCAAGAGCAAAAATTCCTTCGTTTTAATACTATATTTGAATTCGAATCTTCTGACGAAGATCTACTTACCTTGCGTACTAATTCTTTTAGTAATCTTCCGATATATAACTTAGAGCTAGGCGCAACGTGTACATCTACGAATTTGCAAATGACAAACCATCGAAAAGCTACTATTAGTTGGTCATGCGATTCACGATCGTACAATCGAAAAATACTGAATCGTTCAAACGCTTCGGATCACCAACAATCTTTGTATGTATCGGGTTATTGCACATGAAGATACTGAGACGAATAAAACATTCCACGTGCACCAACCTAATAGTACATTGTTTTAGATTGAAACAGCTCCGTCTACGTTTTACAAGACAAGTGATCCCAAACTTTCGAGCAACGCTGTGTTAATGATGTTCAGATAATCAATAGTCAAATGGTACGATCGCAAGATGCTTATTTTGTCAAGTACCTCTCTCTCTCTCTCTCATCAGCTCTGTGTATATATTAGAACACATACGATGTTACGTTCGTCGGTCGAACAATTCATTTTTTCATGTAAAACCGGTTCCATATTGATCGATCATGTTATGCTGGGAATAGAAAGAAAAACTAGTTACCTGCTGTACAGTTGCACCGTCCGTTCTCGGGTGAGCAAGTAGCGCCGTTCTTGCAAATACACTTTTGTGCACAATTCTCTCCGTAAGTGTCGACAGGACAAACTTCGTTGCAATCCTCACCTCTGTATCCCGGTGCACAAATGCAGGTTCCATTTATAGGCGAACACTGTGCGTTATTCTTGCAGTCACAGCGGTTTTCACAGCCCTTGCCGTAAGTGTAGAATGGACAAGGTCTGGTGCAGGTGTCACCGTCCCATCCGGCTTTGCAAATGCATTTTCCAGTCCAAGGATGACAGAGTTCTGTGTTGTTGTTCTCGCAGTCGCAAACCTAGACAATCGAATTTTATTCGGTGAATACACGACTTGAAAATATAAAAACGTTGGTCTGTTCCACGAGAAATGTTCGATTTTAGAATGGAAATGTGGCAGAACGTTTTTATCAAGATCTTTATTCGCAAACGAGATGTATTTAGGAAAAAGCGATGTTTGGTTAATGTTATTATTAGAATGTGATTTTATCCAGAAACTGGAATATTTACTTTCGCACAATTCGGACCCCAATATCCGTCCCCGCAAGCTCGTTCGTCGCACTGTTTCCCGATCCAACCAGGACTGCACTTGCAGGTACCGTCGACTGGAGAACACACCGCGCCATTTCCGCAAGTGCAGTTCATAGTGCAATTTAAACCGAACGTTCCTTCTGAGCATACCTTCAAACACTGTGGAAACAATAGATTTTCTAATTAGTCCTCCATCGGCAAGCATGTTTTTGCACCTTCAATGGAAATGAATAGTTCCGAGTGCAAATGGTTAATGGTTCAGAAGAGAAAACACCTCTAAAGAAATACTCACCTTGTCGTCGTAATAGCCAGGTTTGCATTCGCACGCTCCTGTGATATGGTGACAGCCAGCTTCGTTGTAACAGTCGCAAACATCTGAGCAATTCTTACCCCAGAAACCTTCCGGACATCTATTCGCGCAGACACTGCCCTGTTAGAACATCAAGTTCGTGTAGTGTAAGCCAACAAAACTGTTTGACATATTCAATTTGAAAAATTTTACAACATACCCAGACAGCACAGCCTGCCCGAGCCCACCACCGGCCCAAACCTCCCGAGGCCCGTGACCTACAGGTTACTATCTAACACAATGCTTGGATCGGCTCGAGGCTGATTCCGTTGGATCCGTGCCTGATTTTTATGCGCGCAATGGCCCGGAAATAGCCAGGCATGGGCTCGAGCCCACAGCCTGCCGGCCGTGCCAGATTTCAGCCAGAGTTTAAGAGGGCAGCACGGTCACACTAATGCGGCCAATCAGTGCTTCGATTGAGCCCAATTATTCTCGCGCATGCGCGTCACAGTGCGGGTCGCATGGAAATGAGGATTGCAAGAGTGCGGGATTCGTGTTCTCATTTCTTAATAATACAAAAATTTGTTTTTTCAGTAGTCAATAACGCTAGATAAAAGATCAATCTAGGCCGTGATCGCCCTCGAAAGTCCTATTTTTACATTTACGAGTCGTAATTTGCATCATACGGAAGCATACAACTGCGCATGTAGCTATTTTCATAACATATATAATGCAAATTACGCCTCGTATAGGAAAAAAAAAGACTTTTGAGGGCGTTTGCTGCCTAGATTGATCTTTTATCTGGCGTTTTTGACTACTGAAAAAACCCATGTTTGTATTATCACGAACTGAGAACGCAAATGCCGCACCCTTGCAATCTTGTAAATGGGCTGAAATCTGGCTGAAATCTGGCACGGCCGGCAGGCTGTGGGCTCGAGCCCATGCCTGGCTATTTCCGGGCCATTGCGCGCATAAAAATCAGGCCCAAATCGAGCCGGTGTGCTGTCTGGGTAATTTTGAACATTTCATCTACTCAATTATCTTATAAATGCATAGCGATCCGCAGTCTACTTATCAACTTACGATCCAGCCGGGAGTACAATAGCAATCTCCAGTGGTTGGATTGCAGGAACCACCGTTTTGGCATTTGCATTCCGACTTGCACTCGTCGCCGTGCTTTCCAGGCGGACAGAAATCGTCGCAGCTAGGAAAGAATAATTTTATGTTTTCGAGCTTTCAGATGAGAGTTTAAGAGACACCTACAGAGGCCCAGTGTAGCCAGGAGCACAATGACACTCCCCAGAAATGTGATGACAGCTTCCACCGTGTCTGCAGCGGCACTCTTCGCTGCAATCCTGCCCATACCGATCGGATGGACACTTTTGGTCACAGTAGTCACCGGTCCAGCCTCTGGTGCACAAACATTTGCCATCGAACGGGTCGCAATTAGCTCCGTTCTTGCACATGCACTCCCTCTCGCAGGATTTGCCCCACTTTCCAGGTGGACATTCTACAAAGATTAAATTCCGTAAACATTTTTAACCCATTGCACTTCCAGAACGTGGAGATTTCAAAATAGTAAAAGCTCCGAAGATATCGTCCCGATTACTTTGACATTTTCTAGACAGCTCGTAGAGTATTAAGCAATGTTATTCCCGACTTTTACTTCGCTGCGAATACCGGTTCTACCTGCCGGGTAAGTTGCTCTTATTATGTATATTTATGCGATATACTACGGAATTGAAACTAATCGAGAAAAACTGTTGAATATTCAAAGTTTCCATTACGTCTACGAATAAACAGAGAAACACAGAGCGGTGGAGCGAATGGATATCTAGGCCGGAGAAACTGCCGTGTTGCACAAAATTGTATCAAGTGGATGCTGTAAAAAAATTCTATGCTTACTGAAATCGCATAACGGTCCGCCGTAGCCAGACTCGCACTTGCAAACGTCCGGAGCGATGCAAGTGCCGTAAACGCAGTCCTTGGAGCAAACAGGAATGCAACGATCGCCGGTGTTGGTCTGTGTGTAGCCTTTGCAACATTCTTCCACCGGCCTTTGCTTCGTTAATTCCTGATCAAATAACGTACAGAATTCAGGCTCGGGTTTCACCTTTCGTTTCGACTCGGGAAAAACTCATTTTTACTTTTACGCTTACCTGTTCTTTGTACAGTGTCTTGAACACGACTTTATATTTGGAGCATCTCGGCGGAAAGCTGAAGCACCAAGTGTTCTCCCGTATCGTGTAAGGTTTCTGCTCTGATATCCTCACCGTCACTGTGTACCTGCCAACGAATTCAGTTACATTAGAATAAGCCACACATATTTCAATCCTATTGTTATCGTTAGACGACGGATTTTGTGCATTTACAAAAATGAATATGAGCCTAGCCGATTAACACGATCAAAGCTGCCGTAGAGGTTTTTCAACGACTATTGAACCATTCGATAGCTGACCAAGAAATATCCCACCGAGTAAAATTTCAGCCCTCTAGCTTGCTCGCTAGGGTAGTTACCGATGCGTTCTAAAATTCTGAAAAAATGTGACATATTTTGGATCCTAAGGCGCACTTGACAGAATTTTTTCAGATTTTTTTCTTGCAAACTGAGCTCGCGAAAAATGAAAAACCAACAAGTGTAACTTTCCTCCTCAAAGCAGAAACGTCGAAAATTTCAATTTTTGTGTGTGTGTTTTTCGCAATGATCTCCCGTGAGAAAAAATCTGAAAAAAATTGACGACACTGCCTGTTATAGTGCTTTATCAGAGAACTAGACAGTAGAATAGCATGATTTTTTTCAGATGCTTTTCTTGCAAACTGTGCTCGCGAAAAATGAAAAACCAACAAGTGTAATTTTCCTCCTCAAAGCAGAAACGTGGAAAATTTCAATTTTTTTGTGTGTTTTTCGCAATGATTTCCCGCAAGAAAAAATCTGACAAAAGTTGACGACCCTGCCTGTTATAGTGCTTTATCAGAGAACTAGACAGTAGAATAGTATGATTTTTTTCAGATGTTTTTCTTGCCAACTGAGCTCGCGAAAAATGGAAAACCAACAAGTGTAATTTTCCTCCTCAAAGCAGAAACGTCGAAAATTTCAATTTTTTGTGTGTTTTTCGCAATGATATCCCGCAAGAAAAAATCTGAAAAAAATTGACGACACTGCCTGTTATAGTGCTTTATCAGAGAACTAGACAGTAGAATAGCATGATTTTTTTCAATTTTTTTCTTGCAAACTGTGCTCGCGAAAAATGAAAAACCAATAAGTGTAACTTTCCTCCTCGAAGCAGAAACGTCGAAAATTTCAATTTCTTTTGTGTTTTTCGCAATGTTCTCCCGCAAGAAAAAATCTGAAAAAAATTGACGACACTGCCTGTTATAGTGCTTTATCAGAGAACTAAACAGTAGAACATCATGATTCCGTATTTTCGAGAAATCTGCATTTTTTCGATTTCTTTGGGGGGAGTTTTCGTTACCGATGGTATCTGTAATCTTAATCGCAAGGTGACTTGAATTGCAATCTAATCGCGACCGCAATTAAGTGATCGATTGCAAGCTGATTGAGAACTGTAGGCGGATTATAGCCAAAGACCAAGGGAATGAAAATAAATTGCTGAGTGCACCTGTGCGAGTGCGCGGTACTCACGTTTCTATTCTCGTGCAGATATTCGGCCCTTCGAGTGCGTGTGTCGTGGTCAAAGCCGCGAGTGCAGCCAGCAACCACATCGACAGAGCCATCTTTCCTTATCACACTTGTAACTACGAACGATGAATGTTTGTCCCGTGTTCTATATTTCTATCACATTTCTTCGAGATATGTCGGTGTTCCTTCGGATTACTCAGAATCGGACGTTCCCGGCCTCGTTAACTCCGAGCGATCGGCAGCATGCTTCTCCACCTGAGAAAAAATGAATAGTTATCGCACGGTTACGAAGATTAAATACTACTATCCTTTTCAAGAAATGAAAGACGTGAGATAAGGACACCGGAATGCGATATTCAACGCAGTTCCACGGAACGTTGGATTTTTTCAACGCTGCGTTTTTCGTTTTGCAGACTCGATCGTTTCTTCGGCGTAAAATCTTGGAAACTTTAGACTCTGAACCGTGAGCCGCGACAATCCTTTCCATATTTTACCATCTCGCGGACTACATATGTATTCATCAAAAGAGAAAGGGAATTACATACTACCTGGCTACGTCGGGACGCTAATGAGCGCGTCCTAATTGCTTTTATTCCCGATTACGAATCGTTTTATCTTTTTACTGCACGTTTGTCCGTCATTCGTAACAGCTGTGTAACGATTACGGCAATGCCTTGATACTTTGATACGTGAGTCCATAATTAATGAAAGTGATCTAAGGGAAAATTTAAAAGAAAAATTGGTTTATCAGTTATTTCACTTCACACAGTGCTTGTTATTCCAACATTATATGGAACTCACTTTCCCTTTAAATATCTTGAAACAAGAAATACATATAATATATGATTTCAGAGCTGGGGAAAATAGTATTTTAAATAGCAAATAGTAAATAATCCCATTTATTTTACAGTATCTGTACAACTTTGAAAATAAAATATTTGATTCGATGCAGTAATTTTTGAAAATGGTATTTTATTTTTAAAATATTGAAAATATTTGGACTTTGTCTTTATTTTCAATTTCAATTTAAATTATTGCTCAAAATAATGGTTTGCATTCAATAGATATTGCGAACCTTTGAAACTTCATTTACTATCGAGTTTAAAATCTCGATTTCGCGATTTATTCGATTTTTCTGAACACGCAAGCGACTGCATAATTGCTACTATTAGCCAAAATTGATATTACGATGGATTCCGAAAGACTTAAATGAAAAAAAACGTAATTTTATCAAAGAAACCGTGTTAAATGCTTTGAAACAGATAGAAAATCCAAATTCAGAGTCACGATCTCAATTACTTTCACAAAACAAAGAAGTAGATGATTTTTTTACCTTTGTGGAAAAAGAAACAAATTATATCAGTCATACAAACATTGCAGCATTAGAATTATTTCAATATTTGCGCGATAGTGATACACGAATTGAAAGTATTGCAAAGTACAAATACATGAAAACATTATTTTTAAAATACAACACAGCTATTCCGTGCTCTGCCCCAGTAGAGAGACTTTTTAACTTTGCTGGACTGATTCTGTGTCCTCGAAGGAGCACCCTAACAGATTCCAATTTGGAACGCTGCACCTTGTTGTATGCGAATAGCAGCAGTCAAACAAAAAAGTAAAACGAAAATGTGGCAAATGATATAGTTTCTTATATTAAGTCCCATTAAATAAATAATGCGATTTCTGAAAGTATTACGCATAACTACGCAAAAAATAAAATATTCTATTTTGTGTTTCAGATTATTAACACGTTACCGACGGCTCATTATTGCATAATTTTGAAAAATCTATGGTACAAGGCTAAACACCTTTTAATGGAACCTTTAATGGCAACAGCAATTTTCAATGTAAACTAACAAGTCACCCTCAATAACGTCATCTAATAGTTTCATTTAAGATTGCAATGTAAAAGAAAATTTCTATGCTTTCTTTTGATACAGCACAATTATTGAAAATCCTATTACATAATAGGCTTCTGGTAGGTAAAGTGTTAAAATAGAAACATTTTACTTTGTGCTTCAGATTATTAAAATAGAAATAATTTTATTTTGTGGATGAAATTGTTAAAATAGAAATATTTTATTTCGAGGTTCAGATTGTTCAAATAAAATACGATTTTCTTCAAGCAAAATAAAATCTAAAATATTAAATAGTATCTCAAATATTTTTTTCACCACTTTCATAAGTGCACTTTCATACGTTGTTCATATTGTGTACAGACAATTTTTGCGTCTAATGATTTCTTATGCAACTTTTAGCAGAAATCAGCCCAAACACGCCACAATTCGGAACATACATATTTGCTTGTTTAATTCGCGATGAAGTAGAGCCTTGATTATTATCCGAACCGATCGGTAATCTTTGAACAGTTGCCTAGCTGCAGTGCTAGAATAAATCTCTATTTGTTGAGTTCAGATAAAACTATGGCGAGTACAAGACATTTCTTCAATAAACAGTGCTTTCTTGTTTGCTCGGGTATTACATTTCCGTTATTGCAACAACGATTCTCTGATGAAAGACAAATGTCGTTTCGATCGCCGTTGCACTACTGCGAACGGTCGGCAACGTGTGCATCGGGTTGCATGTCCCGAGCGCCATGGGGCCCGGTAAAAATTGCATGCGAGAGCCCCGGCGAATGATTACCACTTCCGGATTGTCGTCTTCAATTTAACGAATAGAAAGTTTAACGTCGCGCACCCGTGGCTGAAATCTGTCCCACCGCGTCGATGTGCCGGAAGAATGGAGACTCATGCAACTCGGATCGTTTCTACATAGCTGCAATCGTCTTTCGGCGCTCGACGCGCGTCTATTGCAATCAATTCTAGATAATACTATACCAGCGTTATAAATTGTTGTTATCGCTGGGTTTCGTGACGCCGAATTTTACCTTGACTTTGAAGACGCGACTGTATCCCGATAGGACACTTCTGAGCGACGCTACGCCGCGAATGTTGTCACTAGACTGCGGATCATTGCGCATTTATAGCAAAATTGAGTAGATGAAATTCAAAATTGTTGGAAAATTTTCCAAATTGAAAATGTCAATGTATCTCCTCTATAAAAATCATTAAGGGAAGAAACGACATTCAATTTAGTTTCTATTGCAATCGATGCAGACACTTTTCATTTTCCATAAAGATCCGCAGTCTAGTTGTCACTAGACTGTGGATTTTATGAGAAATACTGACAGACGCCGACTGAGAACTGTTGTAGGAGTTTCCTGAAGATTGTTCGTTCACAGTACTATAATCTGCGACGATTGTTCTATGATATATTAATGAATTCTCTGAAACCGCAGGAAACACGCGTTCCCCGTCCAATAAAGAATGGCGTAAGTACTCCAAATACATCGTGTTCGATGTGTACAGTCTTTCGAGTAACAGGTGGAGCTCGTCGAGTAACGATTCCAATTCAAATGACAAGAAACCGTGCGAAAAGGTCATGTGTAAATTTAACGAACGACACGCTCGACGCGCGGGATAGATGAAAAGTGAAAAACAAATAGGTGCAACCTGAACAAACTGACGAGAAATTCTAGATTAGCGACACATGAATCATCGTACGATTCATGTGTCGCTATCGGAGAAAGATTAGGGAAATCGTTCAGGTTCCGAAGATGGCAACACAGACGAACAGCTTTGCTCGCATAGAAGAGAATACACACGTCTAATCTTGAGTTATTCGATTCTGTCAAAGTCATCGTATCAAATGGAAATTACCATAGCAATGAATTTCTTATGGTTGGTACGCGATGGATGATACTTATTTCCGTTCGTGAGTGTGCCGCCAGTCAGGGACAAGTATCGTGGCGCAAACATGTAGGCAGTTAGCGGCAACTGTTCTCACGCACACAGAGCGGAGATATAAACTCGTTCATGGGTCACGTAGGATCAAAGCCTTTTTTAGGGGGGCCTGGAAAATAGCTTAGAAGCATGGCGGCGAACGTGAAGCGAATTTCAAGCATCGCGCGGTTATATTCTATATTCTATGCGATCCGAAGCTCGAGTAGCCTTGGAAACGAATCAGCAATCTCTTCCTTTTCTGTTTTCTCTATTTTCATTCAACGCGCTTCTGTTTACGTGGCTGAGATCAGGATTACCGGATGCGGGGAACGATTCCGAAGAAATCCCGTGATATTCCGTTGCGTATCCTGCAGATAATATGCTCTGGGTGCGCCGCGAAATACCGGATCGGTATCTTTTACGGTTTGTTTTCGCTTAATTTTATCATTCCGGCGAGATTTCCTCGGAAGTGCCAAATTTGTCACGTCGTTTTTCTAATTGTTCGAAAGATGTTAGTTCGATTTTTGACGACACCGAGATTTTATAGGCGGAAGGCCGGGCCACGCTCGGCCGCACGACACGTGGTCCTCTCGGGACAAAACACGTCCGCAGGCTCGTGATTCTTTCCTCGAACGAACGCAAATTTCGGGCGCCAGACACTTGAGAGTGTCACGCGAAAAGATTTATTTAATGACAAATTATCATCGTCGAACTCGCGAGCCTGCGACGCGGAAAACTAGGCCTGAATAGCGAACGAAATGAAGGTACGCACGTTTGGAGTACCATCTTCTATAGCAGGTACGACGCAGAACTATAGTACACGACCCTTTTCCGATCCCCTTTTACGTCCCTGCATTCCTGCTCCTGGGACACGGACCTTAGCAGCACCGTTATTCCTTGTACGTGTTAATTCGTGCGTGTGCCCCACTCGTCTGGTTTTTCTACAACTCGCGACCATTAGAGGAGGGCTTCTGCTCGCGTGTTCTACGTATAGGAGACTTGTCTGGCTCCAGATGATCATTACGCTCACCTCCACTGCGATCTTGTGAAACGCATTGACGTAGGCGTGTCTTTCGCTCGATCTGTCGTAAGAACATGTACGTGTAACCCGCGAACGGCGTCAAATATAAATCATCGATGGCCAGAAATTAATGGCGCGTTAATTCGATAAAGCGCTGAGTACCGAGTAATTAAACGCGATTAATCATTCAGCAGTTTGTTTGCAGATTATGCTGCTTGCAGGAACTGTCCACGAAGATTCTCTGAGTCAGTGTTCGCGACCCGACGCGACTCGCGGCGTCACGTTTTTGTCACAGAATGAATCGAGACACATGCCATGAATCATGTCTTAGCATTTGTAAACCGCGAATCGAATGACTCGCGCGACCGGAAGTGGTACAGCCATCGTCCCGACGGGAGAGTTCGCGGAGGTTGTTTTAACGTAGCGTAATTAGGGTAATCCAATGCGGCCGGAGAGATGTTATCATCGACCCGCAACTCGAACCGAGCGGTTATTCTCTCGCTAACTATCATGCGATAAACGGATATGTATCTGCGTGGTTTTCGTTCGCTCGATGCTGGCCCAAAGTCCCATGTGACATAATCGAACACAAACGAGTAATTATGGAGCAACCGATTCGATACCGTTGTAAACAGACTTATCGAAATGCTACGCGAACAATGCATAAGTTCAAGTACGCGATAGGAGAATCGTTTTAAAGGCTGCGTGCGTGTGACGAATGTCTCGAGGCACGCACACGATTATGTTCTGTCTCATTGACTGTTAGGATGGACTGTATGTAGTAGGCTTTCGTCTTTACGTATAACTTTATACAATCAAATTTTGCATGAACGATAAAACAGCTTATAATCTCGATAACTATTTCTTTGCGACATGTGGCTTCTTTCAAACTTTTTCTTTTTTGTATTAGTGGAAGGAAAAAACGATGGAAAAAACAATTTTAACAACAATTTTCTTCGTTATAAACAATCTTGCGGCAAGTTTCTCCGATCCAGAGGTTAGATTCACCCCTAGAACGGATGACCATTACTTTTTCTACGCCCTGTACGGGACAACGAGACGCCCAAACGATACTTATTTTCTCGAAACACTCGTATGCGTTGGCCACCAGTAACTTTCATGTTTAGTGCTCCGTTCGTGAATTGTCGGGCACAGAAACCACCGGAAGAGTTAATTCAACGCGTTCTCTATGACACGTCTATTTATCAGGCGAAATGGAACGACCTGTTCGGAGTTCGGGCACATGTAACCGATCAGAGGAATCTGAAATACGCGCGCACGCTGTCTGAATGGTCCACGATGGATTCGCAGACGCGAGAATTCGCTGTAAAGAAATTTCACCGACAACCGCGATCATCATCACTGGACTGTAGAGATCTTTAAGGAATTATAGCTTTTGAAAACTTTCAAAGAATGCTAGAATATAAAATATGACAGAATCTAGTAGAATTATAATTGATTTCAGATTTAAGAAGGTTACTACCATGGAAAATAAGATTCTATTTGATTCCACTCTCTTAAAATTCGTCTAGAAAAATTGAAAATTCCATAAACATCCGCAGTCTAATCATCACCATCGTTGTCTCTGTTTACAATTACATTTCTTATCGTTACGCATGCTTCATGATTCATTATATTAAAGTATATCGACCGGTGCTGTTATCGAATAACCCCTCTGTCAAAGATTCGCGGTACGATTTTATTATATCATATCTTTGAAAATTTTCAAAGAATGCTAGAATATAAAATATGACAGAATTTGGTACAATTATAATTGATTTCAGATCTAAGAAGGCTACTACCATGGAAAATAAGATTCTATTTGATTCCACTCTCTTAAAATTCGTCTAGAAAAATTGAAAATTCCACAAACATCCGCAGTCTAATCATCACCATCGTTGCCTTGTTTACAATTACATTTCTTATCGTTACGCATGCTTCATGATTCATTATATTAAAGTATATCGACCGGTGCTGTTATCGAATAACCCCTCTGTCAAAGATTCACGGTATGATTTTATTATATCATATCAAATTCCTCGTACAGTTTAAAAGTCATCGGATACTCTTGATGGTTGAAAACGTTCCGATAACGTGCTGGACGTGTTGAGACATCGAGGCAACGATTGGAATCGCATGAAAGAATGCGGCGAGCATGCCACGGCATGCATGAATGACTGTACACGAGCGAAAGGCGATGAGCAAGAGTGTACATTTCATGTATGCGCAGAAATTTATCGATCGAAGTCCGTCGAACAGAACAAAAGAAGGAAAAGAAATTGTCTCTTCAACTTACATGGGAAGGAGCCCAAATGTCCGACTTCTATTTTGATAATTTTTTGTGAGATGATGGTATATGGATCTCTAATTATGTATGCAAAATATTAGGTGTAGTTACTCAATAGTTTTAAAGATATAAACAATTAAAGTTTCATACCTGCGAAAACTTTAATTGTTCATATCTTTAAAACTATTGAGTGACTACACTAATTAAAGTTTCATACCTGCGAAAACTTTAATTGTTTATATCTTTAAAACTATTGAGTGACTACACTAATTAAAGTTTCATACCTGCGAAAACTTTAATTGTTTATATCTTTAAAACTATTGAGTGACTACACTAATTACAGTTTCATACCTGCGAAAACTTTAATTGTTTATATCTTTAAAACTATTGAGTGACTACACTAATTAAAGTTTCATACCTGTGAAAACTTTAATTGTTTATATCTTTAAAACTATTGAGTAACTACACCTAATATTTTGCATACATAATTAGGGATCTATCATCATCATCATCTCACAAAAAATTATCAAAATCGAACACTTGGCTCCTTCCCTTGTTAGTTAATTCAACGTTCATTAAATATCACTTTAAACCTTCGCAGATGATTATTTCGTTTCTCCTGCACGTTCAATGCAAAAGTTCTTTCACAAACAATTCTCGCACAAACAATGAGAATTCCAACGAAGCTGAAATTCTACGCTGCTCCCACCGTTTTCATTATTTCAATAACAAACGATTCGGAGCGATGTTTGCGTCCCGAACTCGCTTCGACGTTTCGGAAAATCGTTAACGATGGCTGAAATGGATTTTTCACGAGAAAGCTGACAAAAGAATACCTCCGGCGAAACACGGGGCGTCATTAAAGTCACGTTAATGAATGTAAACCCAGGCCCGGCCTCTGTGTACACAGCAATGCGTATTCCACGTGCGAACAAATGAAGAAGGAAGGAAGGTATGCGTATCGTTTCTGAAAACGTTATTCTGTGCACGCGCTTAACGATCAGCGATCGTAGAAATAACGAGTAAAGAGTAAGCACTTTCGTAAGCCGGTCGAATGATTTAGCTGACTGTCCCAAATCAATGCGGAAGAATTTTACACACTCGACACGACACTGCGATTGAAAAGTAATTTGCGAAACGGTCGGATCCGTTTCAACGGTGAACAGATCCGTTTCACAGTTCATAATTTCTATTACCCTGTTTCCGGAGTTCAAAGATCGAACACGACACCAAGTCTGACTGAAGACCCGCAAGAAACATGGACAGGCCAGACACGTGAGCCCGTTATTCACCGTACCCGAGAATAGAGTAAAAGATTGTATAACCCTGCGCGCTCGGTGAATGGAGGAGACTTCATAATCAACGGTAAGTTGGTCACCGGGCGATGGTTACATTCTGTCCGTCCAATTAAACTGTATAATTAGGTGCAACGTCACAGCAACTGGATGTTACGATCAATCGTCTGTTAAGCAAACCGCGACTCGCGTAAGAATCGCTTGTCCGTTTACCCACCGGCAAAACGACTTAAAACCATTTTCCGTTTTTGTACAACGATTCCGCGCAATTCCACACGGAACAAATTCAAAGCAACACACGCATACACGCTACGATGTAGAATGCAGGACTTGCACGCGTCTACATCACTGGCTACATAGAACTTTGCGTGACCTAACTTAAATAAATGTTTATTCGATAAAATAACTACTTCAACCCCTTGTGCTACGATTTATTTTACGGTTTCAGTGATTAAAACTTTTTCTGTGATTTTTTATTTCCTGAAAAAGGACAAACATTATATCTATCGTACGCCTATGTACAGTGATTCCCATTAATATTCGGAAACTCTTTAAAACACCATTTTTTAATATTGGACTGTGCGATTTGAACTCTTTTTGGAAGCAAGAGCAATTACTTTACTACAGGATGGGAAAAGAAATTTTATCAAAAATTGCATTTGGTCGGAATTGTAGAGAAAATACTAAAAGTTGCATTTTACAACTTTTTTATGCGGGCCTATGTTGAAATTTTAAAAAATACGTTTTGTAGATCCGTGCCAATTATGTTCACTGTGATAGTTTCATAGAATTCCCGTTGATGCGGGAAGACACGACAGACATTGAAAGATGTAAGAATCCTTAGAATTATTGCAGTTGGAGGCCGAAAATCGAGAAAAACTGCAATTTTTGACCATCTTTAAACGTTTGTAGCTCATTATGTTTAATTGATACAGAGCTGCGAAACGTGTTTTCTACTTTTTCCATATAAGCCCACATAAAAAAATTGAAAAATACAACTTTTAGTATTTTCTCTGCAATTCCGACAACTTGCAGTTTTTTTCAAAAATTTTTGTCACGTTGGGTAGCAAACCAATTGTTCTAACTCCTCCAAAAAATTCAAGTCACATATTCCAATATTAAAAAAATTATGGTGTTTTTAAGAGTGTCCAAATATTAGTGGAAGTCACTGTATATTTTCCAATAGTTGTACATTAGCGAAACCAAAGTAGAATTTCATTTCGGTTTAAGGGAAACTAATAGCACAGATATTTATTAGACAATGCAAAAAGTAGATATTCACTAGCGTAAGTCGACACTTTTGTTTATGCTTGGAGCACTAAATTTGAAGTTTATCAGATTGTAAACGTTACAGTAAGGAGCATAACTGATTCCGCACACTTTAAGGATGTTCTGGAGGTACAATGGGAGACAAAAGTACAAGAAATTCGAAATCCATCAATATATTGGCAATGAAAGCCATTCATGAGTATATTTTGCATGAAACTTTTGCGAATACTGTACCCTCTGTAACTATATTCAGTGGTCTACACTTGTCGCGTTTCCATGCTAGTAAGAGACAACACGATAAATTTGACGTTTTGTAACAGTTTATAATTTTTTTGCTCTGTAACTGTTTAGTGAATCCTAATAAATTTTGAACATAATTAATTATATAATTTTTACTACATATACAAAAAAACTGAAGTTTCTAGTTGCGTTTTTTCAAGGTTTAAATAGAGTTTGAAGTGGAATTTTATGAATTCCCCATAAGAAGACGTGTTAAAATGTGCAAACTTTAAGTTGCTATAATTCTTAAACGGTGCAGTGAATCGAACCCAAACTTTGGTAATTACATTAATTTAGTAAGAATTATATCTTGCCAAATTTTCAAAAATTTTGTTGCGTTTTTATATACCTCCAGAACATCCTTAAATCAGAACAGCATTTTTATGAATGGACCAAACGACTTCAATTTCTCTGTAAGGTTAGAAGAATTAGTTTAGTAAATGACGTGAAAAAAAATATCTTGAAAAAATACATTTGGACGGAATTGTGAAAAACAATAGTAAAAATTGATTTTTACAACTTTTTTAGCTGGGCCAAAAATTCAATAGATGTGTCTGGTCAACTGGTATAAATTATATACGCTCTGAAAATTTCATTGAAATTAGTTAATTGGTTTGCGAATTATAAACGATCAAAAGTGGTAAAACTTGCCACTTTATGGTACACTAAAAATTACCACTTTTGATCGTTTATAACTCGTAAACCAATTAACCAATTTCAATGAAATTTTCAGAGCGTATATAAATTATACCATTTGACAAAACACATTCTTTACATTTTCGTTATTGGACCAGCTAAAAAAGTTGTAAAAATCAATTTTTACTATTGTTTTTCACAATTCCGTCCAAATGCATTTTTTCAAACTGTGTGGAATCAGTTATGCTCCTTACTGTATACATACGAGTAATTAAAAGTGAAATGGAGGAACTTGTCAACGTTTAAGAACGTTGCTGTCTGCAACAGCGATTACTTCGCGCGACGAGGCTTGCGAAGTAATCGCAGTTGCAGAGAGTCCTAAAGCTGACACGTGTGAATCCGAGTAATCCTGTTAAGTCGTGGAAAAAAAGGTGCACTGCACGCAAAACAGAACTGTACGTGCAAACCGACGCGACGCGATCCGACGCGACGCAACGACCACGGGAGAGAGAAGATGGGGTCGGACCCCATCGACTTCGACCTAAAAGGGAGTTAATTCGTTTAGGGAACCGGGGAGAAAAGTTCCAACCAGGGTGCAGAACGCGTATGTATACAAGTACACGAGAATACGTGTTCACATGAGTCACAGGATGTAGGGCGAAAGAGTTTCGTGATAAAACTCGCCGTCCAAGTTATCGGCTGTCTCGGGATGCGCATCATTCAACTGTCGCCCAGCATTGTCGGTTCCGAACAAAAGCTCCCGCGACAAAGGATACAGCTCTCGGATGCAGCGACGAGCGCATACGCACACATGGAAATATTAATTCCAAAAGCGGACTGCGGAATAAGCAGAAACTACGCTTGACAAGCTACAACCCCTTCGAATCGGTATAAAAGTGAGCTTTGCGACTTATAATTACACTGTCCAACAAATTTCAACTTTTTTTACGTTTCCAATATACTGTTGGGTGGATCTTGTAGAGTTTTTTGCGCTGATTCCGAATCTGCCCTTAACTTTTCTCCTACTATTTTTCAACTTTAAACAAATATTGCGATGTTATTATAAAAGATATTGAATTGTTCTTCGCAGCAAACGATTCTGCAGACTTTCCCGAATACAGTGATACCCAATACTAATACATTATGATTGTTTAAACATGTTTAAACAATGATTAAAGACGGAGAGGCACCACTTTTGTACCAATTTTTGAGGATATTTGCAATTTATCTCAAAAAATAAGGGTCCGGCGGAAAATCGAACTATACCACGCGATAGAGCAGACTTTTATCTTGAGAAACCACCCTTTTAAGTTCGGAACCTCGACGTCTTTTTCGAACCAGAAAGCAAAATATCTTCGCCCGACATTTGTAATGGTGAGCGCTACTACCGGCAACTCATGTCGGGCGAAGATATTTTGCTTTCTGGTTCGAAAAAGACGTCGAGGTTCCGAACTTAAAAGGGTGGTTTCTCAAGATAAAAGTCTGCTCTATCGCGTGGTATAGTTCGATTTTCCGCCGGACCTTTTTTTTTTGAGATAAATTGACAAATATCCTCAAAAATTGGTGCAAAAGTGGTGTCTCTCCGTCTTTAATCATTGTTTAAACATGCTTAAACAATCATACTGTATTAATATTGGATATCACTGTATTCGGGAAAGTCTATAGAATCTTTTGCTGTAAAGAACAATTCAATATCTTTTATAATAACATCGCAATATTTGTTTAAAGTTGAAAAATAGTAGGAGAAAAATTAAGGGCGAAAAACTCTATAAGATCCACCCAACAGTATACTGGAAACATTTTCGGTGTTGGACAGTGTTATCAGACTTTATAACGAATCTATTTTGATTGAAATGTCTGTGTGTTGACTTCGTTAAAATGGTACGTGTACAAATGAAAGAATGCAATTTCGGCGAGTAAAAACGCTCCGACCACGGAAAGTTTGTAAGTTTGCACTTTAAATGTACGGACATACCGAAAGCATAATTTTCAGATAGCTTCGAGGGAACACCGTGCCCTCGTTTCCCTAAAACAGAATTAAATTACAAGCCTCGTCATGTCTCGACAAAATTGAATCTCCTCGAAACGAAAGTCGGGCAACTCTCGGTTAACTGAACGTCCTCCTCCCTTATCTGTTATCTCCGAAAAGATGGAACGTCAACAGCGAACCGTAACTAGTTAATGCTATGTATAACGATAAGCAGGATTATGGTATATTCCCTTTATCTTTCCCTAACAAGCGCCGGGACAGCGATAAGATAAGGATCGATAATATTTTGTGGTTGTGGTTCATCGACCAAGATTAAACTTCTGTTTTCTCTGGCGCGGTGAATCGAATTTCGTTTCACGGTGGGAAAGTTCTGAAAATTAAACGTCGTTTCACGGCCGGATGTATATGTTCGGCATATTATACTAGATAAGAGCCCGCGGGGGTAAGTGGATAATGTTGGGGAAGTTAACTTTCGAACAGGAGAGGAAAAACGACGAGAGCACATTTCTACAGGAAGCAACTGCGAAACCAGTTAGTTACAGTTATTCTTTCGGGCCGGAATTATTTATCGTGAATGTAGAAATTCACGGTGACATAAGCGGCATGGGCGTGCTCCACGGTACATCGGTCCGCGGTTGTGTTTTCCCATGGCCGTGTGTAATTCGCCGATCTAACGAAAGAAAAATGATTATACCGCCAGAAAAATGACACGGCTGCGCGCAGCCGTCCAGTTTTACGTTAGCCGGGCGCGGGCTTTCACTTCTCTAGCCCTCGGTCTTTCGGTTACGTAAGAAAAATCATGCTGGAAGCCTGGTGATTATTCGGTGGGTAAGTTCGACTTCCATTTGAAACGGACTCGCGATACGAACGCTTTCGAATATAGACGCAATTTTATTCGTGTGGCAAGCGATGCACGTAAGACGAGTCCAACTAGTATCGGATTGCACGATGGGCGGTCTTGGTCGAACGGCTGCGCATTTATCATGGCAATATGCGCGTCCACCTTTCGTCGTTCTGTCAGGAATCACAGAAATTACGAAACGCAACTTGTCAAACGTCTCATAATTATAAACGAAATCGAAATCCCAACCAAGATATCCTGTAAACAAGATCTTATGGTTATCTTATGGATCCAAGTTCTTATGGCCGTAAAAAGTTGTGAGATCAAACAAAACACGGCCAAGTTCGTTAGCTTAGAAATACCTCTTGCAATACTGAAAAAAGCGTTTGTAAAAATTAGTTTAAAAGAACGCTATTTAATTTTTAAAGAGTTACATGGAGGGCTGAGTTATTCAGACTTGGCCGCTACCTGACACCTTTTATGGCCATTAGTTTAAAAAGTAACGGCCATGTTTGAATAATTTTTTTTCTATAATAATGTTAATTCTTTGAGTGTTTGTTATGGTGGACCTATGTACCAAATTTCAAGCTTATAGGTGAATGGGGAGTACCCAAAAGGTTTTGAAGATCTGTCAGTCAGCCAGTGACAAAAGCGATTTTTGAGGTCCTATATCTCGCAACCTACTATGTAATGTTGGAAGATTAATGTTTTGTCAATATTGAGACATGATAGCATTTAACAAGTGTACGAGATTACATCTCTCCACCTGCCTGCAGTGCCGAGTTATAAGCCTATAAAAAATGGCTAAGTTGTTTCGTGTAAAAGGAGGTAGTGCGAGAACTTGGCTGGTGCACTACCGTGCACCTAGATATTCGAGGGAACTGCAACGAAACGCTGAAGGTCACTGCGTCCTTTATTTTTAATTTTTCGTTAATTAACCAACTGGCTGGCTTTTACGAGGCGAACAGCAATCAGACGGGTTCAACGAGCGATAAATAGCAGGTCATTCAAGACCACCGAAGGTAGTGAATTAATCCTTTTGAGCCAGCAGCTTCGCCGTCGAACACAAAGCGTCGTTTGAATCAACGAATAATAATTAATTGGCCACTGGTTTCGGCATAATGGGACAGTGGAAATCATTTTCGCGTCTTTTGCCATCGGCGGACATGCTCCTCTGTCGCGTGAGCGATTGTTCCTCTTGTATATATATTTTTTTCTCTCCATCGTATGATTATTCCCTGGACAATAAGCGTGTAAGCTGTCTCGTGCACGGGTCGACGGGAACTTTTGTGTTCTGTTCATTGTTTAAGATCTCGAAGGCGAGGGGTCATTCCCGTTTTCATCGATAAAAGGATGGCCGCGAATGAGTAGAATGGAAAACGCCCGAGGACGCGGCCGTTGATGGAATACCAGAGAGGAGCCTGCAGTTGGATTCATTTCGCGATTATTTCTCTCTCCTTTTACCTCCCTCTGTATGCCATCCTTGTCGCGAATGTCCAGAGGGTGTCCTCGGTTTTCCTTGGTTATCATATCGAAACGCTTGCAAGGGTAGTCGAGACAGGTTGCGAAAACATTCGGGCCGAGATAAGTCGGGTTCTCGAAAATTTTATCGAATCCTGCATAATTGAAAGATCCTTGGATCGACTTTCTTCCGCGAACTGGATGAGTCTGCGGATTATTATTCGCGGGAACACGTCGTCGTCGCCGCGGCAGTTAGTCCCGGAACGGAATTACGGAAGGCAAATACACTACGATGCCAGCGTCTAATTAACTTATTGTGTTCGCCAGTCGCGTGTACGTAGCAGCCCGGTGATCCTTACCGTTCCGGCTACAGTCGGTTTTTCTTTCTTCTGTCGTAATCCGCCGGGAACCATTGTGTCTACACTATCTCGAATGATGCGGATCGAGCGTTTCTACGCTGCGCACCATGGGTATACTGTTAAATCACTTGCAAAAAGAATCTCTAATTAACTCGTTGCGTTCGTTAGTCGTCTATGCGTTGACGGTACAGTGATTTCTACTGTTCGTACGATATCGGCTCTTACGTTCACCGCCTCGTCTCGCTGAACAGACTGTGGTCATAATTAAACAGCGTATTATATGCATTTATGACAAAAATGAGCAGGTGCAATTTAAAATAGTAAATATATTAGAAGAATTTTAAAATACTGGTGTATTATTTTCAACCTGTTAACACTAAACTGTTAAACCACCAGGGATCAAATGACTCATTCTGGATTTTTTATTTGACAATTATCGAAATTGTAAAGTTGTTTTCATGGGAATTTATTGAATATATTTGTTGTCTCCAGTATATATTACAGTAAAAATCGCAGAGAAAATATAAATAAATTTAATCTCGTTATTTTTATAATATCTGTGGTTTCAAACAATTTGAGTTTATGCATTCATTGAGTTTCGTAGTATAGGATTGGCATATTTGCCAGGGAAAAAGTCATGAAAACAAATTCGGAAGTCTCGAAAAAATAATACAATTTAACCGATGTCCTATGCCGAAGCATTAGTGATCAAAACTTTAAACGGCTATATCTCGAAAGTGAAAGTGTGTGACATGCAGCATTCTTCCTACAACCGAAGATATTATACACATCAGTAAACATATTAAGAAAGAAAATAAATTTCTATTTGACTCCGGTTTGTTGGAATTCGGGAAGAAAATTTGTATTTTCCATAAAGATCTGCGCTGTATCTAGTCATAGTAATTGTTCGTTTAATTCACTCTCTAGAAATGGAGGAATTAAACGACGATTCTGATACTTTCGGTGAAAATAGACCCAGGTACCACCGCCAAAGAGACAACTGCGTGTTCTCCAATCGTTTAGAGTTTAGATACATCCAGGTCCACTGACTTCTGGACCGATTAACACGATCGAACGTCGAACCGCAACCCGGAATCGTGGATCAAATAGTTCGAAGTCGATCAAATAGTTCGTGCCGCCGAGACCGTGCGTTTAAACGGCGCAATCGGCAAAGATCATTTGGCTGGTAGACGACGAACAGGGCCCGGTTGAAAAGCGTCTTTTGTTTCTTTGTCCGAGCAAAGCCACTTGAAAGATTCAGTGCCTACGCGTTTGCACCGAATCGTGTCACCCACTTTTCCCTTAGTTAATCGACTGATACATACTGTTGAATGCTCGTCGCTGCAAAGGAAGTTATCTGGGTCAGCGGCGGTGCATAAGCTGCGTACTGTGCGCAGGCCTCTAGCGAAAAAATTGAAAGGCTTTTGCGTTCTTCGAGGGTAACGAGGAATAAAAAAATCGTTTGACTCTCTGTGCATGGACTTACGTGCGCGGGTGAGAGAGAAACATCGGTTTCGAGATAGGTTGCACGCGAACCGCACGGAAATAGTAGATGGATCGATGATGAAACGCGGCGACAAGCTGCAACAAGGCTGCACGGAGATGTGCATACTCTAGAATATGCATTCCTTGCGGTCAAGGATTTCTTTTTTCTGATAACGAGCAGCGCTGGCTGCTGCGAGGACAAAGTTACCCGAGCATCGCAACCGCGGTCGCGGCAGTGCGAGTGTCTCTCGAAACCGTTCCTCGATACGTTCGTGTAGCAATTCTATAAATACCGTCTGCGAAGAAGCTTAAGGCGGTAGTCACAACTCGGTTGCAACTAGAATCTTACTAGAATCTTACTAGAAAATATGGGTTTCCGGGAAAGCAAATGTTGTCCTTATTTCAGCAAATTGTAGGCTGGGTGAGGGCTCATTGTAAAGAGGAAGGTTTGACGCAGTGCGCTCTGGTCATTAGGGCAGTCAAAAAGTCTTTCAGAGACGGAAAAATGCATTGAAATCTGCGAGTTTTTTTCCTAGATTTTTTCTCTACTTTGGACCCTCATATTATACATATTAAACATAATCTCGTTAACCTCACGACCAGAGCGCACTGCGTCAAACCTTCCTCTTTACAATGAGCCCTCACACAGCCCACAATTTGCTCAAATAAGGACAACAAATGCTTTCCCGCAAACCCATATTTTCTAGTAAGATTCTAGTAAGATTCTAGTTGCAACGGAGTTGTGACTACCGCCTTAAGATCTCTCGTATGAAACGTTGGAAAAGTCCTAGGGTTCTAATAAATATTATAAGTAAAAGATCTTGTAAATCAACCAGCAAAGTAGTTCCGCAGTTCGTAATTTGCGATTATTAAGATTATAAAAATGCTTCCCTGAGGAATTATTATTTGCCAAATTTCTTTCTTTCGGTATATATTATTAGAAAAATGGCCAAAAATTCGGATATACACATTCTTGTAATGTTTACAAAATACAAATGTGAAATAGTTATTTCTAGAGCTCCGTAAATCTAGTGTTAATTGATAACGTATAAGTAATTAATAGAGACAAGGATTTGGTCCACCTTCTCCCGGTTCGGACCCAGTGTGCCTCCTTCGCATAATCCTTACGCGCGCATTCGAAACGCGCGGTTGGATACATAGCTCTGTTACAAATTCGTGACCGCGCGGACAGAATGTTGCGCGACACTATTTTTATGGAGCATTTCCTGTCCTCTAATGAGCCACGTCGAGAGCCGACTTCCTCGTGTTTACTTATCGAGTGTCCATGGCCTGCCCGCTCCCTTGTGATGCACAGACTTTTCCCGGACAACGTCATTCGTTCGACTAACGTTTCCGATGCATCTCAAAGAATTCATCGTCGAACCCCCTTCATGCGATTGCACGCTATCATTATTGCGATCCATGAGACGAATGGGATCGTTGAAACGTTTCGAATCGTCCCAGTGCTCCCTTATCTTTAGATTGTTCGTTCTATTTTATTTTTTTAGTTTTAGATCTTTAGAATCCTTGCGACCTGATTAAATTCTTCGATTATTACGATCCGATAGATCAATGCGATATCACTGAAACTCTCGGCGTGTTTGCAATGCAATTCGTGGTTCGCGAAATTTTGTTCAGTCGAACGAACCGCTGCCGGTCGACGCGCGAAATGCAAACGCGATATTATACGTAATTAGATAGAACGACGCGTGGTGACTGGATTTTCCGAGAATGACGTGCGACATTTACGAAGAGGAACGATGTCGAGGATCGACAAGGTCGATCGCAATGAGCCTCTGCCTGGAATTCGTGCAAATTTCGCGCCTGAACGTTTTGCCGTTCCTCGGAATTGGCCACGGTCTGCGTGTGCCGATATTCTCACGATCCGACAGACCTGAAATATCAACGTGATGCACGCGAAGTATCGTTTCCTCGAATAAAACTCTGATATAGAATATCGCGTTGAATTTGTGGATTTCATGCATTACATGGGAAAAGTGGATAAGCGAAGTGTGTGTACTGAGAAGACATCGCAGTTTACGCGACCCGTCAAAATGACGGGTTCTAATATTCTTGATTTGCGATTATTAAGATTGTAAAGATGCTTCTGTTAGAAAACGTGTATGTGTATAGATTTACATTGTACGAGCGAAAAATGAACAGGCGAGAGTCAGTTTGAAATGGTTCATACACCTATGTATTAAATAAGTATTTCATTAAAGTTAGCTATTAAATTAAACAAAGCATCTCCATAATTGATATGTTTCTAACAGCTTCCCTGAAAAATGATATACAGGGTGGCCCACATAACTCTGAACAGCTCAATATCTCCGTTACTTTTCGTTGTACAAAAAAACTTCGTTGGACAAAGTTACACTTGTCTGAAGGGCCACATATAACGGTGTAAGGGAAAAAATTTTCAAGGTCATTTTTATGAAATTTCAAGGTTATCGATGTTTTTTTTAAATGGAATGAGGTATTTTTTAATACATCAATCGATGCAGCTGGACATTCTTTATAAAAAAGTACTAACCTAAGTATGTCGAAAAGTTAGTAGTTCAGGAGATATTTTAGTTTAAATAACTTCAAAATACCATTACTGTCGTACTAAGGCGTTAGTGTTTACTTACTTGTGTAACGCCTTAGTACGACAGTAATGGTATTTTGGAGTTATTTAAATTGAAATATCTCCTGAACTACTAACTTTTCGACATACTTAGGTTAGTACTTTTTTATAAAGAATGTCCAGCTGCATCGATTGATGTATTAAAAAATACCTCATTCCATTTAAAAAAACATCGATAACCTTGAAATCTCATAAAAATGACCTTGAAATTTTTTTTCCCTTACACCGTTATATGTGGCCCTTCAAACAGGGTAACTTTGTCCTACGAAGTTTTTTTGTACAACGAAAAGTAACGGAGATATTGAGCTGTTCAGAGTTATGTGGGCCACCCTGTATACCAAATCTATTTATCTGGGTATATATTATTGAACAAATAGCCAAAAATTTGGATCGACACATAAGTATTTGTTATGTTCATAAAATAATGTGAAATATGTAGGTATTTTCAATTGAATACAACTTCTAATGACATTTTTATTATGTAGAGAGGAACAGTCCTCCTCGTTAGTAAAAAAAACGTTATATAATATTACTAGTATAATAAACGTTATATAATATATTAAATATAATATTAAAAACGCTATATGATATTAAGGATGTTCTGGAGGTATATAAAAACGCAACAAAATTTTTGAAAATTTGACAAAATATAATTCTTACTAAATTGATGCAATTACCAAAATTTGGGTTCGATTCACTGCACAGAATTATAGCAACTTAAAGTTTGCACATTTTAACACGTCTTCTTATGGAGAATTCATAAAATTCCACTTCAAACCCTATTTAAACCTTGAAAAAACGCAACTAGAAACTCCAGTTTTTTTTATATGTAGTAAAAATTATGTAATTAATTATGTGTTCAAAATTTATTAAGATTCACTAAACTGTTACAAAACGTCAAATTTATCTTGTTGTCTCTCACTAGCATGGAAACGTGACAAGTGTAGACCACTGGATATAGCTACAGAGGGTACAGTATTCGCAAAAGTTTAATGCAAAATATACTCATGAATGGCTTTCATTGCCATGTATTGATGGATTTTGAATTTCTTGTATTTTTGTCTCCCATTGTACCTCCAGTACATCCTTAAAAACAACTCTGACCCTTGGGCCAATTGAAAAGATGAAGCTCGTATAACCTAAAGTTGGTCCATTGCACGAGGCGGGAAACATGCGGGCGAACGTGTGCTTTGTAAATTGAGACAGTAAATGTGTATTTTAATTTACGAGGTAATTTACGATGTGTATTGTACTCCGTTGATCCCCATACGACTCATTGTTCCGTCGTAGAACGCCGAATATTCGAACCCCCGTTGCACAGAGGCAAGAATAATACGTCGCACAGTGACAGACCTTGTACATTATAACGGTACTCGAATGATTCTTGTCGTTCATAACTAGCCACCACATGGGCCAAGTGGCAAAAATCATTTGGAAACCTGGCACGATGTAAACAACCACTAAATTGTACAATGTACAGATATATTACTTCACACACTACTCCAAAACCATACGGGCAGAATGTGTGTACATCTTCACCGACACATTTCCTTAAACAATAAAAATGGTGAGAATCGCAACAAGCTCGTTTTCCCTTTCCTAATTTAACTACCACCGCGAACAAATTGAAAGTTACGTGGCTCGTTATGAAAGTGTAACATTTATTTATAGCCCGAAAGGTTGCATTCGCTCGGAAACGAAACCAACGAAGTATCAATAAGTAAGTATTAGAAGCAGGGAAAGAAAATTATACAACTTTTAAAACAACGCGCTGACGCGGTTCGATTTTATAAGAAGCAGGTCGAAGACAAAACACAACTGCTGTGCACGATCCTTGATCGATAACAGACACGAACGGAAATAATTTAGGATAATAAGAAAACATGTTTTTCTGGACCGGGGGAAGATAAACGATTTAGGTTCACTTTATCCGATCTATTTTTACCGGGACACCATTCGACGTTCAACCTGTTTGTACGGTTAGGAAAGGAGGGGTGAGAGTGGAAAACCTGTTGATCGATTATCTGAAATATTACCGAAAGAACCGGTACAAGGCAAGAACCCTTTGGACTCGAAGCAATTTTAATTGGAAAATGAAGACATCTCTTTCAATTCAGATCATTTTTATGTAAAAATTTTCAAAAAAGGGTGGAATATAAAATTCGACAGAATTTAGTCGAATTTTTATTTATCTCAGATCTGCAAAGGCTACTAACGATGGGCATAAGATTCTATGTACTTTATTCCACTTTCTTAAAATTCGTCTAGAAAAATTAAGAATTGCAATTGAAATTAAGAATGCAACCTATTTTCTCGTATAACGGTTAAGCTTTTTACAATTTATAGAATACAGACGAATTTGATAATACTAAAACTGTTTCGAATAATGGTATGGCAATTTTTACTGGCGCCTCAGAGTATTCGAGTGCAAAAGGCTAAATAAAGTAACGAGAGATCGTTCGCGTTCGCAAAAACGAATATAAACGATCGAGTTTGGCGTTGTTTCGGAACAGTATCCTAGAACTGCGAACGCGATTTTCAAAATAATGCATGTCACACAACTCGTAAAATAAGCATTTGATCTCATTTGAACGAACCGTGTCGCATCGTTGTTGCGGACTCTTTGATCACGAAGCCGTTAAATGCAATGATTGCTCATCTTTCTATTTAGATTAATTTTATTGATGGAATTTATACGACGTTTTGCATTGGATATTTAATAAGTAGCTACTACAGAGTGAAAGTGAGAGAACGATGCCCAACGTTTGAAACTTCTCTGCAGCCTTGCAACGGAGTAACAGCATCCAGTTGAAGCCGAGAAGAAAAACTTGTCGGAATATGTGTACATATGTCGCTGATGGTACTCACTTTACTGAATTCGCTTGCTCCGCGGTAATCCGAAAGTGTGTGAACATGAACAGACGAAATAAACAACAGGGAAAGAAACAACGATTGGCACGCGAACAACACACGATACGTATACAACGCGCCGTCTTACGCTGAACTGAACTGAAGTGAAGTGTCCTCGAATTCTATATTCTATGTGTTGAACTGGACCCGACGCTGCCCGACGCTCAACGCTCAACCGTTCAACGCGTTTACATGTTCTGTTTACGTGCGGACGACGCCCTCTGTCTAACGTTCTTCGAAATTGTACGTCACGGCAGCAGTGCTGAGATATTGTGCAAGATTTCACGCGTTGCGTGACGCAGTTACATTGGCGGGAGTGTACCGAAACAATCTGTTCCGGATGAAAAGATTCCAGGACATTCATTTTTCACAATCAAATCATGATAATTTTTAAACATTTTACGGGGCGATTAAGGTACCCAATTTTATCGAGAATTTTACTTTACTGAAGCTAAAATCGCCGCGTATACGCGAGGAACCTTGCACAATATCTCAGCACTGCGTCACAGTCGGTAAAACAGAAATTTTAAAAATTTCACTTATTCGGAAATTTTTAAACGAGCCGAACGCATCTGAAAACAATATTATCGCGCGAATAGACATTGTATTTACTCTTATTGTAAAAAATCAGTTCCATCTGTGTGGAAATATATTAATATTTTTTAGATTAGGAATTCTGAAATATTTTTACTTTTACATAATACACTGTAATACACACAGTACGGTGTATATTTTTAGCGTATAAAAATAACGACGACTACAGATCGCTGCTTTTTTACGGAGATTGTAATACATTGTTTATCGATATTAATATTTATTGAACTGATGATGAGAGAAATGAAAAAGATATGTTGCAATCTATGTATATATGACTATACATGTCGAGCATAAAACGTAGCATGCACTAATACACGCGAACTTCATCTAAAGTCATCAAATCGTTTAACATTCGCGTGTATGATGCATTGGCCAGCAAGTCTTTCGTATGAAAGCAGTGTGAATATGTGGACTGTAAAATCTTATCGTCATTAGTAATCGGCAATCGCTAATCAAAATATACGTGGCGGTAAAGTGATTACAGAGAATCTGTAAATGTATACTTGTTCCATAAAATATAGTGTTATCTGCTCAATTTCTATTTAGTCGAAATTGTCGGCCGCACACGGTTTCGTGTCATTTGATTTCTAAATAAGTATATAGAACTACCGAAGATGAATTCGAGATTCAGCGGGGTTAAAATGGGACCTCCGATAGAGGTTTTCGCCCTCCAGAAAGCCTTTTTGGATGATACTTACGAAAAGAAAGTAAATTTGTCAATAGGAGGTATCGATACATACATCATTTATTTTATAACATGCGTTTCAAATATAATGATCGCGTTGAAAAAATCGTACGAATATTTTTGTTCTATAATCAGTTTAAAAAATACAGGTGAACATACGCAACCTGTAGAAATTAATATTCAAATCAGATTTTCCCTATTATTTGTTCAGTTTCTTGTTAAATGAAATGATATTGAACGACCTCCAGCAATATCTGGCTGTTACATAACGTACGCTATATGTATAGGAGATGTATTTCTTATCTTTTTTTTATACGGGAGATTATCATGAAATGACTGTAGAATCTTTAGGAAATTAATTTCTTATAATTCAAGTAACATTTCAAAGGATTACTAATTCGTTTGAATCGGTTTCAGCTTATCGCACACCCGAAGGGAAGCCATGGGTGTTACCAGTTGTCAGGAAAGTAGAGAAATCATTGGCTTCAGATGAACTACAAAATCATGAATATCTTCCAGTTTTGGGATTAGACGCTTTTAGCCAGGCAGCAACAACTATGATGTTGGGAACAGATTCCCCTGTTGTTGCACAAGGCCGCGTTGTTGCTATTCAGACACTGTCTGGAACCGGAGCACTTCGTGTCGCAGCTGAATTCTTAAGTCGTATCCTACGTTACGACACATTTTATTACAGCAGACCTACTTGGGGTGGGCATTAAAAATTTTGATTTATTCTAATGCATATTCAATATGTAAAGCGTAATATTTCCACAGAGAATCATAAACTTGTGTTCATTAATGGAGGATTCAAGAGGGCTTGCGAATATACATACTGGAATCCGAATACCCGCAATGTTGACATAGAAGCAATGCTGAAAGATCTTGACGACGCACCAGAAAATGCAGTAATTATTCTACATGCATGTGCTCACAATCCTACTGGATGTGATCCAACTCCTGAGCAATGGTCTAGAATAGCGGATGTAATAGAGAAGAAGAAGTTATATCCACTTTTTGATAGCGCGTATCAGGTTGGTAATTTTAAATTTCACCTTTAATTCTAAACGAACCGATTTCTGATTTAGATAAAATCATTTTCCAGGGATTCGCAAGCGGTAATTTAGATAAAGATGCTTACGCTGTAAGAATGTTTGTCGAACGTGGAATAGAATTTATGTGCGCTCAAAGTTTTGCTAAGAATTTTGGGTTGTATAACGAAAGAGTTGGAAATTTAATAGTCATTATGTCCGATGCGCAAGTCGCCACTCAAGTGAAGTCTCAATTAACATTGCTAGTTCGTGGAATGTACAGTAATCCTCCAAATCATGGAGCAAGGATAATTGCAACGGTGTTGCGGAATCCTGATCTATTCAAGGAATGGTACACATTTTATTTACATAATAATAATAATGATTAATACTCTGAAAATATAACGCATCATCTCGAAACACTTTCAGGAAAGGTCATATCACTACGATGTCTGGTAGAATAAAGGAAATGCGGCAATGTTTATACGAAAGATTGGTTCAATTAGGGACACCTGGTTCCTGGGAACATATCAAAAAACAAATAGGGATGTTCTCCTATACCGGTCTCACTGGTAGGTATTCAGCGAAACGCTTTTACTCGTCGTTGTTTTCTATAATGTATTATTATCTCGAATTTATATTATTTCAGAGAGACAAGTGGAACATCTTGTAAATCACTATCATATTTACATGTTGCGAAGCGGTAGAATAAACATGTGCGGACTCAATGAACTCAACTTGGATTATGTCGCAAACGCTATCTACGAAACTGTTGTACTATTTCCGCAAAATGAAAAAAGCTGTACATGTTAAAATGGATCCTTAGAATGTCGTATCGTATTAATTATAATTGTTGTTGAAGTTTAGTGCGGAAAGCATGATTGAAATATGGCAATATTTTATACATAATCAAGTTACAGTAGAACTGTAGAAAATATCCTAGAATTGTTACTTTGGTACAGTTTGATACACTTTGCTTTTGATTTACTAGATTTCTGCCTATAGATTGCTTGTAGCTCGAATATTCTTTACGCAAACAGTTTATTCTCGAAAGTCCAAACATCGACACGAACTTAACATTCTACAGAAGTTAAATCGTTCAGTTAAAAATTGCCTTATCTACAAAAGTACAAAATACGATAAAGTATTATGAATTGCCAAATTTTAATGTATACGTTAATAGAATCGCTTATTATTGAAGTCACAGGGAAACATTTACAACAGAGTTCATTCAATACTGATTTAATTCGAATTAAACTCTATTAGGTTTTATAAAGTATCTCTTACTGTCGATACAACCGTTTTGATATTACATTGACATACTGAACTGAAAGTAATTCATTTATTATAGGACAAAGAAAAAGAACTTTACTTATTTTAATAATAAGCGATTAATTTTAAAGATTTACTTATTATTTTCACACACACAGAAATATGAATTCTGAAGCTGTTGAAATTCCTAAACGTTACAAATCATTGTTACCATTAGTTCCTGTTCAATATCGTATTTCAATTCAAACGAAACATCAATTACTATATACTTTTACAAAATACACAGAAGAAAATTTATATACGATACATAATACACTTCAAAATTTTAGTGTACCAAACATAATTTTAGCAACGTTACTCAAGGAATGAACGTATTATTCAACGAATTAACAAACAAAAAAAGTTCTAATTAAAAACTAGAAACATTGTTCTACGCATTCCGTTAATGTTTCTTATATACTACAAAAATATTCCTTTTTCGTTTTATAGATGCTTCCATAATAGTCGATTAGTTTCGGAGAATGTTCAATCAAAAGCGGTAGTTAACGTTTCGATATATAAGAATAATGTTCTATATGTAATCTTCCAACTAGCTCATAGGGGAAGTACAATCAACTTTACCCTTTTCTTTCAGATATTAGTTCGTGTATACTAACGCTAATATTTTAAATGTTTATACATGACACAGAAGAGAAACTATACATTTACAATGTTTACAGAGTATCTATATATATATACATATATATATACATATATATATTTTTAGTAAAATTGTTGCGACATATAAACTTAGAACACTACTCGTTCGAAAGTTTGGACCAAATTCACAGCCCTAAAGTGTTTCTAAAAAATTAGTTAATGAAACTCTAAAACGATCTTGTACATACTGCCAAAGTTGATCATTTGAATATGCAGTGACAGCAATTACTTTTTCTATGTATTTATATGAAACAAATGTGTGGTGCAGAATGCTATTTATCTTTTATAAAAATAATTATACTTTTGTATAGATAACCATATGTAACCGAAAGAATATTACCCTAGTTTTAACATGCATTTACAGATGAAATTTTAAGTACCACAATAGAGAGCGTTAGACAGGTAACCGTACGTAACGTCACATTCAAATAAATGTTGTACGTAGTAAGTACTTTAACAGGGGATGCTGAAAAATAGAATTGTACAGTAGTATACTTGTTATAATGTGTGAAATAATTGTTATATATATATATATATGTATGTTTATTTACATATCACTAAAGTGTGCATAATTGAAACGGTAGTCATCAAATTACTAAAGAGTACTAATTGTAAATTCAAATGTAATATATATACAATATTGTAAGCAATTATGTGATTGTTATTCATCTACATGAAATATGATTTACATCAGTCTTCCCATTTAGACTTCTTTTTTGTTAAAACAACTGACCCGTCCTCAGCCACAGCATTATAGTACTGCTTTCTATCATATTTCTGTCGCATATACAAAATGTATCCCACACTGCTCAACATTGTTACGGCTCCAAAAATCATTATCACTTTATTCTGGGAGAGAAAACATTGTTGATTATTATTAGGCTGCAGATCTTTATGCTTCAACGGCTTATAAAAAATTCTGGAGTATCGGATTCAACAGAATTTAACAACAAAACTTGAAAATTATTGTCTTACCGGTTTAACATATAACTCATAATTGACTGCCCGAAACAGCATTGTACTTCTGAGAGATCGTAAACCATCTCCTGGTGCTGGTTCATTTTGTTTTTTCTCCATTGTAAATTGCAGTTTTGTATTTTTATTTTTTGTTTCCAGGTCGGTGTTTCCTATAACATGTAGCAATAATGTCACATAAATGGTATTTTATTGTTTTCCATGTAATCCTTGCGAACAAAATTACATTGTTATCTAATATCGACATTTAATACATATATAAAATTACGTTATACAGCATTTTTATAATTCTTTAGCAAGTTTCATTGAACTATTCTTCTAATTTCGTTTATTGCAAAGAACTTGTTGTTACGTCAAAAATCTGCAGAACAGATACCCACTAAAATGATCATGCTTACAGCAACCTGCAGCAACCTAACCTATATTACCATTTAAGCAGAATCAAAACATTGTCTTTCACGTGATACATAGACTAAAATTTTTCCACGAAAATGGTCAGAAAATTAAAATACCATGAACAGAAATTGTTAAAAAAGGTTGACTTCATATCATGGCAAGCAGACAATAATTTGGAGGAAGTGAAAATCTTGAAACGTTTTCAAATACAAAAAAGAGAGGATTATCTAAAGTAAGAGAAAATTTTTTTCTAACTATTTATCAATGTATTATGTCTCTGAAATATTTCAATTATTATAGGTATAAGAAACTGGCACGTGAGATTCGTGCATTGGGCCAAAAAATTAAAGAAGTCGATGCTGAGCACCCCTTTCGAATAGAACAGAGCGCTGTGTTGTTAGAAAAATTGTACATGATGGGACTAATACCAACAAAATGGGATTTGTCGTTAACGCAAAAGGTGGATGGGTCTTCATTTTGTAGAAGACGATTGCCAGTTGTCATGACACGAAATAAGATGAGCGAAAACCTTAAGATGGCAACGCAATTGGTAGAACAAGGTCACGTTCGAGTTGGAGCAGAAGTTGTAAAAGACCCTGCATTTTTAGTAACAAGGTAAATAGCAGTTATACAATTCTATGAAGTAACAATCAATTAATTAGAACTGTTAGGTATATATACATATTAATCTATATATATATATATATATTATAGAAATTTAGAAGACTTCGTCACTTGGGTGGATACGTCAGCTATCAGAAAGCATGTGTTAGAATATAATAATATTGTAAGTATTATATATTAATGTAATACGTATTACATTTTTATTTACTTATAGCTACTAACAGAAAATGTTTTTTTATTACAGAGAGACGATTTCGACATGGCGTAAATCAAACAAATATATGATATCAATTAATCAGTATTTGTGTAATTCATACACTTTTGAATACAACAATCTTTATACCGTATTTAACAAAGATATTAAAAATGTATATCTTCATTATAGATCCAGTTTTACTTCTTTATTTTTATTCAGATTGTCTTTTGTTCGTTTCTTGAAGTATCAGTTTCCGCATTTTGTCGAATTCATTGCTAAAAAAATAGAAGAATAAAATTCAATTGCTTGATGTACATTTTTTTTTAGACGCATATACCTTAGTTCGAATATTGATCGAGTAATTTTAACCATATTTTTCCGAAAATTTAGGATGTTTGAAGCAGTACTTTGAAATTCATTATCAATCATTTCAACGTTCTCTTCTTCATCCCGTATCGAATTGTTTGCCTTCTCGGTTTTGCAATCGTTTCTTTGTTGAATATCTTGAGCGTGCGGTATTTTCGCAGGGTACGTTTCATTACCGAAATCATTATTGTCAGACTCGGCACACGTAATCCGAGTAATATTTTTGTCATACGGAGCCAAGTGTTTTATTTTCTTGTTTGTATAAAACATTAATTTCTCAACAAAATTTTCGCCTGCTTCTCGCTTCTTATTCTGCTTTTCGCTAATATTCAAACCAATTTCATAATTTTCGATAGATCTTTCTATATTATTCTTTTCATCCGGAGTGTACGGTTCATCAATGCTGGATGAATATTGCAAAATAGATTTACAAGAAGAACAAAAGCTTATTGATTCTTTATCCATATTTGTATTATTAAAACAGCCGCGCATCTGAAACAGTGTCGCCAAAAGCTACCGATGAATTTCCTCTCCTCCTTTTCCCCGGTAACGGTAACGGAAGTTACGACACCATCTTGATTGTTTCCGAAATTTGATTTACCTCGAAAGTAAATCGCATTACGAATTAAAATAATATAAGTATAGTTTAGTAGTAAATATATTGTTATGTTAAGTAAAAGAGTTAAACTTCTTATAAACATTTCGATAATATTTGGGGATCATATTATCGTTATCTTCGATTCTTAAAAACCTATACAAACAAACTTGCAATATTTAAATGTGTTCGATTTTGAATATATTATACATTCACATTTTATTGAAATCATAAATATCGGACATATAAATATATATATCGTGCCGAAATAAACGCTGTATCGTCTTTTAATAACAAACAATGCACGTCGTTGATTATAATTACACTGCGGATCTTTATGTACAATAAAAATTGTCTGTATCGATTGCAAGAAATAGAAACCAAATTGAATGTTATTTCTTCCCTTAAAAAACACATAGTTCGTCGGACCGTTTTTGTCTTTTCTTCGGCTCTGTTACGGGGAACCGTCATAAGGATCGCCTGGGCACGCGCGCGTCCATTTTATAAATGCATAAAGATCCGCAGTCTAATTATAATATATAATTTATGAAAATTATTGCTTGAATCTAGATGAAACGCATTATACTCGAAAAGACTCTGATATGGTATCCGATAGTTTTTTGTATTACATTCTATACGACACGTATATGTGTCTCTGGTGTAATTTTATGATGATCATTTTTCGACTTAATCGGATTCTAGTTTTTCATTCAGATATTATAGATTCTATGATCACGTGTTTGTGAAAGCCATTCATTCATATATTTACCTACAATGAATAATTAGTATTCAATATGATACAAATGTTATATGTTAATAGATTTACGCTTACAAATCGGCAGTCATTGCTGGTCTCTATGACACTATTACCACATTACAATACTCATATTACATCATAAAAAGTACCAGAAAGTATTTACTTTTCCCTGATACCTTATTTCTATGGTGTAATTAAGAAATTGAATGAGAATCGTGTCGGCTCAGGTCCCCAAGTATTCTCCCACCCGTCTCAACTATTTACAATATTTTCCCTCAAAATCTTTCAATAGTACTGTAGTTCTAATGTGTAAAAACAAATGTACTGACAAAATGTTCACCAATATACATATATAAATTAATACAATTTCAGGATTGTCTTTCATAAAAGTACGTTGCGTTTTCTCAAATATCTATTGCCACACACTGCCGTTCCTTCCAATTTTATGTGAAAATGAAATATAAATGGAAGTGCAATGAAGGATGAACTTCTACAGATAGTGTAATATCTCAATCGAAGGGAATAATTACATAATTATTTAAAGTTTCTTTGGAATTAAATCTTTTCTTTTTTTTATATCTCCATGAGAACTTTTGATCTTTGTTGATCAATTATATCATTCATAAATTTTGCTACATACCGATAACACTGTTTCACTTTCTAGTCACTTTCGTCAACCTACTTTCAGAATCTTATCTTTTTAAATACCATTTTTTAAGTGTATCCTAATCTATCAATTAATGTAAGCGAGACATTCGGCACTTTTCACAAAATAATTTAACGATTTCAGTTGATTCCTATAGCTGAAAATATACACGAAAGTAATATCTTTGTAGGTCTGCATTTAAATGTCACGTTATTACTGCTACATAGAACTGTTTTAATCAGGTATTTACACGTGTATAATATGCCGAATATCTCATTAATGGAAATTTTCAAGCTATATTAATATATCCAAGATTTCAAATTTCATTAAATCATGATATTAAAATTTTTCATGATTTGAAGAAATTTGAACCATCGCTTTCTACACAACACGCTCTTTCTTCTTTTTAGTTTATCAATTCATATCTCATTTTACAATTCAACCACGAAATGGAAAATTATATACGATGTTGTTTACACTATACTGATAATTATAACGTAAAATTAAGCAATTACATTACACGATATCGAAATCGACATTAAAAATGAATTATTAGGAGTATACAGCAATAACATAAAGAACTAGTAACAGTTCTCGTTCGAACAAATTTACTATCTACAAAAGATAAATATAATAAGGCATGATTGAAATATTATCTTTCGGATTAAACTCTCATGCGCATAATGTATCTACATTCTTCGTATTAAATATATGTAAAGTATGTCAGGTTTTGCATCTATAACTTAGGATTCTAAGAAAGTATAAATACTGGTATACGTCTTCGAATATGTTCTGTTTAAACTGCAGTTTTTCTTATCTTTCTGATCAAAATAAATGTTGTACAATTATTTATAGCGATTGTGGGCAATTTATACAGAATATGATCACGTCACAGAATCGACTATTTTCGTTAGTTTGAACATCTTTTTTCTTTACATATACCAGACAGAAATGAATTATTCAACAATTAACTATAATTGAAATCAGATGGTTCTGTTAACCCTTCGATGTTTATATGATGATGTTAATTTAATTGTACGCCTTTAGAATAAAAAAAGAAATGATGAAATATCTTTTCACACGTTTATACAACGTTATACAAAGACCAAAGGGTTAAACGATTTCCATGTTTATGCATGCTCGAATACCTTTCGCAGACAATGCTTTCACACTCAGAAACACATGATCTTAGAATTATAAATTGTAAAATTTTTCTTTGAAATTTCATTCTATGAAATATTGACTATAGTAACCATATCAGAGTTAAAATTTTCGTAACGAAATCAGACGTTTTCCATTTTCATAGAAAAATACGAAATAAGCTGCTATCCGATTTTTAAACTGTTGAATGGTTTCATCCAATTACTTGACATTCAATAATTAAACGCTATTATTTATACTGCTATAAAAGTCGTCCCGAATTTTGTCGTGCTCGGACCACTTGCACCAACACAATCATTAATCAGCTTTGATTAGAAAATGTTCACTCGTATATAAACGTTCTTGTTTGAATTGTGCGTATGTACGCGATGTTCTTATATAAGTATAATACAAATAACGAAATTATAGATTCAAGCGTAAAATACATACTGCTCTTTGAGTATTAAATATTAGAAAACGATTTCACTTTTGTTTGAGTAATGTTGTAAATAAGATAAAACATTAACGACAATGAATGCTTTGTTATTACGTGATTACGGTCGGTGCATCGCGTCCGGTGTATTCACGCAGTTTACTTAATTCTAGTGCGATATTAACCAATGTTTTAAGAACTTCTTGAGCATCTTTCTTGAAAGATGTTGGATCATCTTCGTAACTATCAACGTACAGACGAATAGTGGCGCCAGAACTTCCTGTACCAGATAGACGGTATATTATACGGGAACCATCTTCAAACAGTATTCGCAATCCCTGCACAAACAAAATTGTGTAAGAACATACGTCAGGGCAAGATGGCTTTTCTTAACAATTCTGACGTACTTGTTTGTTGGCTTGGCTCCCATCGACCGGGTCTACATACGAGTAATTATCGGCTAACTTAACAACATATGTCTTGCCTGCAGATGTGAACGTTTTACCCACAAATTCAGGCTTCCCAATTTCGGTTTCAATAAACTGCATCATTTTATTTGCCCCTTCGGACTCACAATTTTCGTAATCGTATCTAATAGAAACAACGAAATTAGTACTAACAAAGTAAAACGTCGCAGAGTGTGGGCCAGAATCGTAAAAACCTGAATTCAATTCAATCGATGCAACTGATACTTATTTTATCAAAATGCTCCACTGTGCGTCGTTAAAACTAATTCTACCAAGCCCAAAACATATAAAAGTGAAACACTGTATTGAAGCGAGAAGATTGTATTTACTTCAACTTTGTATAGTTTTCATTATAATACGTGCTTAAATAAAGAAGACAATTCAGTCATTTCCTATGAAAGCGTTTTTATGATTTCAATAAATATAGCATAGAAAACCGATCAATTTGACCATGGTAGGTTTAGTGTTAACTAATTCTGTTTTAGAAGGAAATATATACCTAGTGAAAAAGTTCCTTCCATACGTTTCCCAATGACTTAACAGTATTTCTTCTACAGATTTGCCAAGACTTGAAATAACGCTAAGCCACGCAAGAGATGCCCATATCCCATCTTTCTCGCGAATATGGTCAGAACCAGTACCAAAACTTTCTTCTCCACAAAGCGACAGATGTCCAGCATCCATTAAATTACCTAACATTATTGATCGATAAATCAGTTGTTGTTCTATTATGCGTATAGAAAATATATATTGGGTAGATTTTCATTGTTAAGATATCATACCAAAATACTTCCAGCCTGTAGGCACTTCAAAAAATTTAACACCGGTTTTAGCTGCAACTCTGTCTACAGCAGCACCTGTTGGCATAGATCTAGCGTATCCTTTGACACCAGTTTTCTTGAAGTAAGGTATCGAGTTCAAGTTAGCAGCCAACACAGCCAATGAATCGGAAGGTGTAACAAAGAATGCATTTTTCCCTAAAATCTAAAGAAACAAAGTCACACAGATATGTATAAAATTTGTTTGCTAGTACTAATTTTATAAAGAACAATTTTAATTTACCATATTTCTGTCTCCATCCCCGTCGAACGCAGCACCAAAATCATATGGACCATTTTTAATAGCATCTACTAAGTCTTTGGCATAAGTCAAGTTGGGATCAGGATGGAGTCCTCCAAAATCTTCCAGCGGAATTGTATTAACAATACTGGAATCGTCGACGCCTAGTTCGTTGCTAAATATTCTTCTAATGTATGGTCCGGTAACTGTAAAATACAGAAGCATTGTTGTAGACGATTTCTAAATACGAGACACGATTAAACGACGGAGTTTACAAATCCTGATTTAAATGTACCTCCATTCATTCCATTGATAAGAACCTTAAAAGCAGGTCGACTACTACTTCCTTGAAGCAGACTCTTAATGCTGGGAAAATCAAAGATATCTTTCATGTGCTCCAAGTAATCATTCACAGAGTCCAACACATCCACTGTAAAGCTGTTTCCATCAACCTGAATAGTAGTACTCTGTATCTTATCTATGTCTATATTTATATCGGAAGCAATTTTATAGCTTTTCAGCTGTGTGGTAATTTCATAGATCTTGTTGGTCACATTGTCCGGAGCTGGGCCGCCGTTCTCGCAATTAAATTTAATTCCAAAATCGGCATCGGGACCACCAGGATTATGAGAAGCAGTCAGAACAATTCCTCCTTGGGTTTTGTATTTTCTTATTATGGTGGACACAGCAGGAGTCGAGAATATTCCATTCTGGCCAACTATTAGTTTCTTCACCTATAAAGTATTACATAAAAATGATACGAGTGCCATTTATCATGCTACGTCGTCGCTTTTAACAATGAGAAAGCAACAATTCTAGATTATCTATAAATAGCTAAAGTTGACTGAAAACGATAACTGAATAATATTGTACGAAATGTAAAAGCGTGTCCAACACCATTCTTACAACCTCGAATTGTATTCGAACTGTTATCATTATTATTGTTAACAATGGATAGGTAAAAATAAAATTCACGTGAACTTACTCCGTTAGCCGCAGCGATCCTGATTATTTTTCCGACCGCTTCTTTGCCGTAATATCTTCCGTCACCGCCTACAACTAATGTGCTACCAACCAACTGATTACCAAGTGCCTCGAGTATTGCTTGAATGAAATTTTCCGTATAATGTTCTTGCGTGAAAACCTTCACGGCTTTTCGTAATCCAGAGGTACCCGGCTTCTGGCCATCGTACACTCGGGTTTCTATAGTTCTACTTGTCACTGCACTCGACATGCTTTAGAAATGTTGTTCTGGCTCACGGAGACGATAACTGAAACAAAGAATAAAGACCGCTCGTAACCTAGTCCGATTAGCAATGAGTAAGTATTTCTATTTGGTAAATTTCATAACACGTCCTCGGTGTCTGCTAGCAGACTGAACTTTGTCTACCAATGACACACAAGGGCACGGGTCACCATCTTGAAAGACTCGCGCGCGCGCTTCACCGTCGACTAATAATATCGTTCCGCGGCAGTCGGCCGAATCTTTCGAATTTAAAAAGAGATATTTCTTGCGAGCGCAACTCTGTGATGACTAGACTGCGGATCTTTATGCAAAATAAAAAGTTCATGTATCAATTGCAAAACGCAGGCTAAATATCAATTTATATTCTTCATTAATAATTTTAATGTGATGAAAATATTAAATAATATTTCAAGAAAATATTAAATAATGTCTATATACTCATCACCTTCGAAGTTTCTGAAATCGAAGCTCCTTAAATTTGAAGTTTCGAAGCTTCAAAATCTTCGACCTTCGAAGGAAAGTAACAGAGCCCTAAAGTAGACCGCGGATTGGTATTTTCTTATTCAATTTTGAAGAAAGTCGTACCAAATGAAATTCTATATTTTCATTAGTAATAGGATTTGTAGATCGAAAATAAGGAAAAGTCGTACTAAATTCCGTTGAATTTAATACTCGAATATTGTTTGAAAATTTTGATAAGCCATAAATGCATAAAGATCCGCAGTCTAATGATAAGTGCGATAACCGGCGGCAAACATCCGATAGAAGCTTCTATCGACGCGTTTTTGGTTCTTTGCGGTAAATTACTTCGAATATGGAATATGTGGGCGGTGCGAGTCAAAGAACGTCGAATTGAACTTGCCTTATCGCTCGAGTGTTCAAGTAAATAAGTTTACAAATTCTCTGTACAACGTCGCATCGTCGATTGCGCGACTATCGTTTTCAGTCTCTATTGATGTTCATTGGACTTCTTATTTTGACTAAAACAAATGGTTTTTGTGCCGAACGAGATGTGTACAAGGTTCCGTGACCCGTGGGAGATTGAAAAAATTTAGAAAACCGATCCGAGATAAGAAGTCGCGGAAAGAAATGAGGCGGTTGTACCGAAGAATAAATTCCATTGCGTCATTCGGATGAGTTCTATCTTGTTCAATAATTAATATATCTGTGCCGTTATATGTTAAATACAATACATGAAAATATGGAAAAGGAAGATTTCGCGTAAAATTCGTGCGCGCATGCAGAGAAGCGCTGGTTATTATGATGATCGGTATTAGCCGCGAAGAAAAATGAGGAGGAGGGAGCTTGTTATGTCAAGGATGTCCGATATAAGTACGCGGGTTTACAAAACAGAGACTTAGTTGTTTAAAACAACGGTTTTCTCGAAGTTATCATTGTGAAAGCATGTCCGTCTCGAACGACAGTGTCACTTCGAAATTGTTCGATTTTTCATTCAACGAATTCGTACCGTGCGTTAATCAACCGATTTAGAGTTAACAAACGCTTGAACGTATATTCACTACAAACGTGTTGCATGGAGCATCTTTGGACAAGCTAAAACACTACTCTATTGGGTAAGTACACTTTCTAATATTTATTTTTAGAGACATTATAGCATTTTTCCTTCTGATAATAATGGATCTATTATGTTTCGATAGTTTATTCAATACAAAGTCAATTAAATGTGCTATGTATAAACCGAATGATTGGAACGTTAGCATGCAACATGACAGCGGATCAGAGAGTGCACCGCTACTCTCTTCAGAGTCTCATATAAGCGTGGAATCTACTATATTTAATGATTCCGAGATAAGCGACTTTGAATGCACACCTGCCAACACGTATTTCAAGTACTTGTTTTTCTCATGATTTATAGGAGTAGGGCTCTTACTGTCCGAAATGGGTAGACACAATTTAAATCTAAAATTATTAAGGAAAGGAAGAAGCGCAAACATCTATATTTCGCATAAATATCTGCAGTTTATTTGTTATAACTCTAACTCCGAATCGGAATATTCTAATAGTAAAATCCATAGTTCTCGCATTCTGACATAGTCCTTTGAATTCTAACGAGTAATCCGAATACTCGAATATCCAGATAGTAAGAGCCTTATTATTCGATTAATATTTAGGTTACTAATTCATGAATATTTCATAGAAGATACTAGGGACAGAGATTCTAATTCATCGACATTAGTACTTCCTCTGAAATAATATTGTTATTAAAATTACTAACAATCAGTCGCTTATTGAATTTGATTTTCGTAGGTATGGTAGCCTGGAAGTTTGTAGCGTTAATTCTACTGTCAATGTAATACCAAAGAGACCACCACCCTTTACCCAAGAACATGCTTCAGTTATATCACTGACCAAGTCTTGTCCATTAAATGTAACACAAGACAGATGTTATGAAATTCATAATACCGATCTGGTGAGGATACCACAACCAATATAAAATTGCATGTTCCATTAGATCTATCATTTTTATACATGTCAAGGTTAAACGAGCTATAGATATGTATATATATGTATGTGATTTATGGATTGTTTATGACTGCAAATTTTATGCGTTCAGTAGAGTAATTAAAAGAATTTCATAGTTCCAACACATTATTTTCAAAGAATGAAACAATCTTCTACATGGCTACTGTTTCTTGCAATTGATGCAGGCAATTATTTATTTTGAATAAAAATCCAATGTTCTCATGACAATTCATAGTTTGAATCTCAATTTATAAAAGTGACCATTAAAAGCAAACTTGTTCGCTATACTAGAAGCTTCGCTTAGCAAGCAGTAGTTTGAATGCGCAAACATTATAGTCTATTGGTTAACTCTATGTAGGTTCACTTTCAATTTGTACGAGAATGATAACTTATTTTGTCTTCATTTCTATCACACCAGATATTTAATAACGAAAAATGCGAAGCGAACGGTAGGCAATCGCTGTTAAACGACTTGACAGGCAAATATTTATCTGAATCATTGGAACAGGAAACCACACATGGCGCATGCGAGGAGAAACCAAAGCAAAGCTCTCTAGTTACTGTGTAAGTGATATTAAAAATTTCTATTTCAATGTTCTACAACGGAGATACGAAACCAGGATATACCAAAGACGCTTCTAGAAAGAGACGAAGACACTTGTCAATGTCGTTTTTGTTAGCACGATCGTAAACAGAAGATTAAATTTAGTACTACCGCGTATTGTACTATTAATTACAAATTATTATCAGCTATCAATGTTATCATCAAGAAAGGGTTCTGGGTCAGTACTCTTAGTACTGCGTCCTGAAATCTAATCACATTCATAAATTTTTTCTTATCTCTCACCAGTCATTATATTTTTAGTAGGTCGATGACGAGAGAAAAATGAAATCTTGCATCAGAAATTCCTGTATGCATTTTGAGTGTGTTATATCGACGCGTGCTTTCATCGAATTATAGATCGTTTCTCTTGGGAAGGAAAGCGTTCATAAAAAAATTTGATACGCTGCCCGATAACTGAAATTTTTTGTGACTTTGACCTGCTTAAAGCGATAAAAAAGGAACCATGGATATTTATGGAATTTTATAAATAGCATATCGTATCTCTTGTATTAAAATATACATACACAATTGTATAATACTAATTTTGTTAAGAAAAAAAAGATTGTACTTACCTACCCTTAACTAAATTCGTTTTCTCACAATTTTATCGGAACTATCGAGTTATTAAAAATTGTAAAAAGTCGATATTACTTTACTTTTTTTTATCTAACATTACAGTATTATTAATTATCGAGTTTGTATATTATAGTTATTGTTTAGGATCGAGTGTATGATAATTCGTTTCCACATCTTAAAAGCACACACACACAGATTGGAAGAGATTGTGATTATCAAATTGAAAATTTCGAGTGAATATGCTGTATATATGAATGGGTTCTTTTGCTTTTATTTAATTGAATGAATTCGAAAGCTTACCGGATGCATGCTTTTAAGACATGGAAACGAATTAAAACGAGGCGAACGCGGTTACCGGTCGCTCACGTTTCGGCAACCATCGGGTGGTTGTGTCTGCTGCACAATATACATAAGTATATGTATTCTCTTTAGAAGGGGTTAGTGCTCTGTCGGTTGCCTGGGCAACAGACGACCACCCGAAAGGTCAATGCCCGTAGCTAACAGCTAAATCGTGCCCGCCATTTTTTTTGGCGTCCTCATTTCGCCTATGCAACCTTGAATCTCACCTAAAATGATTATGACCATCCCAATCCAGAATACTTGACATTAGGTTTACTTAGAACCTGTCATTTTGACAGGTCCCGTAAATCTAGTGTTAATTTACAATTATTGAAAGTGAAAATGCATCGTGCATAACACATTCTCATTATTTATATATAAAATAGTTACTTTTAATGCTCCGTAAACCTAGTAAATTCATTCAGACATTAAAAAATCGACTTTTCCCAAAAATACCCTTATTTAATTAAATTACAGCGAAGCAAAAAACTTTATTATTCTATGCTATATGAATCTAATTATGTAAAGTATTTTTTAAAATAACTTTATGTATATATGCATATGTATATTATATATTGTACACAGGTTTTCAATATGGAACACCATATTAGGTTCTTCGTTATTAACAATACCATGGGGTATTCAAATGGCTGGTTTCTTCCCCGGTATTATTCTCATACTTATAATGAGTGGATTGTGTTTGTACACTGCTTATTGTCTTCTTCATGTACACAAATATCATGGTAAATTTTCTTAAATATGCAAATATAATAATATTAAAGGTGAAAATAATATATACATTATGATTTTATGTGGTTTCAGGTGGACACAAAGGTGTAGAAGTAGTTTATTTAAGCCGAGTATACTTAAACAGATGGGCAGAATACATCGCCCAATCTTTTAGCATGACTGTCTTACTAGGTGCAACTATCGCATACTGGGTACTAATGTCCAACTTTCTCTATAATTCTGTAAATTTTATATATGGTAAGTACTTGTAAAGTAAAATTTTCTTCTTAATCTATGAAGCAAACAAAGACTGTGAATCTTGTAACTTTTCATAGATAGCATAAGCGAACCTGACGTACCTTTAGTTAGTAACGATTCGTATTTGTCAGAAGTATTGTGTCTAAAGAAAATGGTCAATAATACGAATATGAAAATTCATGAGTATACATACAGCTCTTTGGGACCACTTTGGGATTTATATAAAACAGTTCCTATGTTTCTTGGTTTATTAATATTTCCATTTTTGAATTTTAACAGTCCCACCTTCTTTACGAAATTTAATTCTCTCGGTAAGTAAAGACCATAATGATTTTTCAATGAAAACTTGTATACTGCATGTATATGACTCGCGGTCTTTTAATATCTTTTTTTAGGTCGCAACAAACGTATGACTTATCCTATAAATTTTTCTTTTATTGTTTCAAATTACGAAAACTGTATATCTTGCAGGAACCGCATCAATTTTATATTTGATTGTATTCGTCTTGGTGAAATCTATATCGTGGGGCGTTAACATGGAACAAACAGACTGGGAAATTAGTTGGACATTGAAGTTCTCATTCCCCGCACTTTCTGGGATGCTAGCAATGTCGTTCTTTATTCACAACATTATAATCACCATTATGCAAAATAATCGTGATCAAAGTAAAAATGTAAATAGACTTTATTCCTTTAGAAAATTTTTCTTCTTCGTTCACGATACCGTAGAGCCTTCTTAAAAGTACATGTATATGTTGCAGGGACGAGATCTCTCGTTTGCATATTTTCTTGTTACGCTAACTTACATTATAGTTGGTGTAGTATTTTATATATGTTTTCCGCTTAGTAAATCATGCATCGAAGATGTAAGTAAAATAGAAGAATATTTAACACATAATCACGAACTTTTTTCGGACATTGATAATGAATTTCACTATTTCTTGTTTTTTTTTGTTAACAGAATCTATTGAATAACTTTCATAAATGGAGTGGCTTAACAGCTGGCGCACGAATTGTTTTACTATTCCAGCTGCTAACAGTTTATCCATTACTTGCTTACATGCTACGCATTCAATTGCTTTCCTTGATATGCAAAACGTATAACATGGGCTGTGTTCTTCTAGTTAATATCATGTTGGCATGCATATGTATTCTATTCGCAGTTTTCGTTCCATACATTGGTACGATAGTACGGTACACAGGAGCTTTGAGCGGTTTTGTTTACGTATTTACATTACCGAGTTTCTTGTATTTGGCAATTTTGAAAGAGCAAAAACGACTGACATTATTTTTCATGATCCTGCACATTAGCATACCCATAATTGGCTTTATAAATCTGTTTGCACAGTTTTTCGTTACAGAATCGTAGATATGTTTCCCGTAGATTCGTTTAAAAATGTGTAGTTTCTTTTCTGGCAGTTAATCAGGAAATATAGAATGCATTTTATATTTTATGTTAATTTAAAGTACGAGTGTGATAGAATTCGAAATACTTTGCGGAGACTAGAAAACAAATTGTATAGTTGTGTTAATTTAAAATATTAATGATTTTATAGCGCATGTGTATCGGTTGTTAAGTGTTTGAAATATGCGAACAATTATTTATTCGTTAATGTAATTTTAAAAACTGTATTCTACGAAATTAAGATAATTTTTACTTTTTCTCTAGAATAATTTATTTATAATTGTAATATTTATAACAATAATAAACACTTTCTGTTATACCTAAGAGTACTGATGTTCTTTTTTAACTCTTCTTCGGAACTTTGTAAACCCAAACAGTATCCACTCCTTCTCCTATTACTTTTACCGCGTACATACTAGGAAGTGGAAATCTGCAGGCAACTATAGTTACATCTTCGTGTAACTCCATTAAAAATTTCTGTTCTATATCTTGCATCTGTAAAAATAACATTTACCAATTGTATCTAAGCATTAGAACACGCAATATATAAGAAATACAATACCATTTGACCGACTCCAAACAAAACTATGTTATCGTAATTCTTTAAATTATATGTCCATAGATTTTGCCTAATAAATTTTGTTTGCGGCGATAGTCCTGAGAATAAGGCTTTTAATCTGGAATACCATACCAACCATGGATTTAATTCGATACCGTGAGCCTTGAATCCAGCTTCGGCTGCTGCAAAAACCTATTCAAATGAAAATAATTTTATATTGTAAATACAAAGTGTTTGACAATTAACAATACTAATCATTCTGTATTACTTTGTAGTAATCAATTACTTACTATACGCCCATCTCCACTCCCAAGATCAATCAACGATCCAGAGCGTCTTTCTAAAGCTAGTAATACATTCTGCAACTGTTGCGTAGTGGCTGGCACGTAAGGTAAACATATTTTACGAAATGCAGGACTCACAAATGGAACACATATTACGCTTATAGCTGTTGCAACACCTCCTATCAAATAAAATATAAGTATGATTGTGTGTAATAAAAATGAAGATAGAAACGTAATTAATTTTGACCTCTTGCCTGTTATTCCAACAAGGTACAAACCAAGTTTAGACGCTTTAGATGGTCCAGCAACTTTATCACTTTTACTAAAGATGTAATTTATATCATTAACCTCTGCTAAGTAAATTGATCTTCGATTAAAACGTTTAAACTTAAAAGGGAATCTTTTCTAAACAATTCATAAATGTTAATATTATAATCTATAAGTTTTAATTGATGAATCTTACACATTTTATATATTTAGCGTTTGTCAACAAAATAAATAATCTCCTGTTTCTTCACTGCAAGAAGTCCACATGGTTCAACAAGATCGTTTCAAGATAGTATTTATATTATATTATACATATATACCGTGCGCGCGCCAGATGATTCCTTGCCAGAGTATTCCACGATTTTTCGGCCAATAACGAGCCCCTACCGTTGCGCGCATTATCGCTATTGGTCGAAGAATCATCTGGCGCTAAGTATAGATAGTATTCAATATCATCGTTCTCAAATTGTAATATTGAATCTTTTAAAAAATATTTAAATTAAAAAAATGAACACAACATGTAGAAATAGTAGTTTTAGAACGATATGAAATATAAAGAAGAATTCATAGTGTGAGGCAGCAAGCCGTTCGATTGGGTAATTCCAATCGCATTTTCGGTTCTAGCCAAATTATTGGCTGAAGCGTGTGACGTCGCGACCTAGCCATTGACTTGTGAGCAGTGCTGATATTGACAAAAATTTCACGCGCAGGCGCGTCCAAATCTATATTATGGTGAACAGGTAGTGGGACAGTGATATTGGCGGGAAATCTAAGTCGAAACGCGATGAAAACGTTTATGCAATAATAAACGACGATAACAATCAAGGTCTCAGTTCATAATTTGAATTATATCGAGAAAAATAATTACATTTTATTCGTATATATATTTTTTTTAAATACCTTATAATGATATTCAATAAATACTTTATCATAAATTATGATATATCGAATTTCGAACGTTTACTGCAAGAAAGATGCTTCTAATATTGAAAATAAATATCGCAACAATGATAAAACTAGGAACTAGTCAATATTTCTCATAGTAACAACAAAGTTCCTGTTCCAGGGTTATTCAGGTTTATTTGGCTTTGCCTTGTGCAGCAACTGCAGCGATTGCAGCCTTCACTGTTTCTTCGTCGCCTAAGAATTTCATCGATACGACAGGCTTGAAGTTTTCATCTAATTCATAAACAAATGGAATACCGGTTGGCAGATTTAAACCCATGATCTGGTCGTTGCTCATTTCTGAAAGAAAGACAATTAGCATTATAATTGCTCCAAATGTTGCAACACGATACTGAACATGTAAAAGCTTACGATCTAAATGCTTCACGATGCCACGTAAACTATTTCCATGAGCAGCAATGATAATTTTCTTTCCTTCCTTTAGTTGTGGAATAATGGTATTATTCCAATATGGCAATGTTCTTTCGATCGTCAGTTTCAACGACTCAAATTTAGGGAACTCCTCTGTTTTTAGTTCACCTGCATATCTTGCATCCTTTACTATCGTATCATAGTATTTGTGATCTGCTTCCATCGGAGGTGGAGGTACGTCGAAAGATCTCCTCCAGATTTGTACTTGTTCTTCGCCATACTTGGCAGCTGTTTCTGCTTTATTCATTCCAGTTAAACCACCGTAGTGACGTTCGTTTAAACGCCATGTCTTGGAAACAGGAATGTTTTCTTGGCCCGATTCTTTAAGAATCGACTTCAAAGTTTCTTGCGCTCGAGTCAGTACCGATGTATGAGCAATATCGAACTTTAATCCTGCATCCTTTACTGCTTTACCAGCAGAGACTGCTTCAGTTTTACCTAAGTATATCAAAAATATATTTAATCTAATAATCAATTTCCTGTTGCATACATTTCGGTAATCCTACATTACCCTCGCAAGTGTTTCAAATTGAGAAAACATATTTCGGTTAACAGGTTATTGATCAAAAAAACAAATGCTTGCGGAAACATTTTTACAATAATTGTAAGATCCAGGACAGTTTTCGTAACCAAAGCTTATGCACATATAGTACTACAACTGCGTCGATATGTAATATGTATAGAAATTTTTCGGGTAAGGGAACTTAACGTTTCATGACATTTTGTTAGATCGACCTTTTGCCCTTGAAGACTCCTCTTGTCATTCATCCTTTCGATATCACTTACCTTTGTCAGACAAATTAGCATCGTACCATCCGCAGAACAAGTTCAACTTATTCCATTCGCTCTCGCCATGGCGTACCATTACAATCGTGTATTTCGACATTTTTCTATCACAAGAGCTTAAACGAGAAGCACGATACACGAACAATGATCTCGGCTCGATGCTTTTACACGACTGTTTCAGCCAGACTCCCCCCACCACCTGCCGCCACATTTCCTATCGTGAGCGGTTTATTTAAAATTTCACACAAACCCAAACCCATTCCACAAAGTACAATAGACCTGAAAGTCCGACGTCTTTCGAGAACCTGTTTCCACTGTGTAGATGTAGATGCACCTGTAAGAAGTGCGCACGCGTACATAAGTTTATGCACTGTATATTATATGTATAGTTTCAAGCTACATATATATACTCTCCGTGCTTCACAAGCAGTGGTGAGATTTGATTCAGTTGAAATTGGAAATCCTTTCAAGCACCAAAAATTTAGTTACACTAAATTTTGTATTTGTGGATCTATTCACAAATTTCTAAATTATATATTATTATATTTTATTAAATTATATATAATTTGTACATAAAAATAAATTCTATTGTGCTACCACAATATACATAATAATAATGATTACAAGTGACAAAATTGTTGTAGAGACACTATATAGAGACAAAGTGAGACAAAGGAAGTGTCCGGATACTTTTGAGCGGTAATGGCGGTAATGTAACTGCTCCAGGGCTCCACTACCTCGTCATAATAATATAGATACGTTACTGTTTTGAACACGCATGCGCGTGCCAATTATCTCAGTGTTCTCAGCTTCTCAGCACTGTTTATAATAATGGCTTCATAACAAAATACCTATTTACTAAAATATATATTGTGTCTGATGACAAGTAGTTATCGTAAGATGCGCCGCCATCAAGTGTTATAAAGTGATAGTGATGACTCAAATATATCAGTGCATATCAGCGTAACCGTTAGTCAGCTACATTTATCCAACAGGAATTTTGCGTTTCAATAGTCAACAGGCAAATCCTCGTAAATCTTGATGAGTTGAACACTTTGTCAATCATAGTTGCATTGCAATTGAAATTTCGACTATGGAGCATGAATCCTTACAATAATGTAAGACTTACAGGCTTACACCAATAATTGAAGATCGGAAGAGGGGGTTAGGATGCACAAAAAGTATAATGCTAAATTTAATCGCTGTAGTCCCCTTATTCCTATGCCGTTCAGTTGACAGTCGGTGACTGTGCGATCGTTGAATAATCATCGGATGAAGTTACAAAGTTCTTTACACTTCATTGGTGAAGATACTAATGCTTGTCAAGTAATAATTCAAATTATTACTGCGAATATATATATCTCGTACTCGAAATCGGTATCAACGATTAGTCATTCGCACGATACAGACTAAAGTGACAATTTCAATTGAAGTACCAATAAACTATGAAGAAAGTCGATTTAAAAATCGTTTTATTGGGTCACGAATCTGTAGGCAAAACATGCCTTATGAGACGTTATATATATGAAACGTTTACCGACAATGTTCAATGTAGAGGTGTAAGTGTGTTTACAGTACCTATTTATATACAGTTACGTGTTACAATAGACTATTTTGTTCATATTTACATGTATTGATAAATGATGAAATTTGATTAGTTTCTTGTGTAGCAAGAGTTTCATAAGAATTTACCTTAAGTCATCCAAGAGATGAATATTAAAAGAAATCACTTTTCTTAGACTATAGGAGCTGCATATTCATCTAAAGAGATAGATTATAATGGAAATTCGGTTGTCCTTGGAATATGGGATACAGCGGGTAGCGAAAGGTGAATGATTTTCATATCTTCGTGATGTGTAGCTTCTATAAAATAGGTTTCTTCTACTCGTTGAAATACTGTTTTATTAAAAGTCCCATTCTTACAGATACGAGGCAATGACTAAAATGTATTACCGTGAAGCGAACGCTGCCATAGTGTGTTTCGATCTCGCAACAGCAATTACCTTTCAAAGAGCAAAATTTTGGATAAGAGAACTCAGAATGATCGAAGAGGACTGTAAAATATACCTCTGTGGCACAAAATTGGACCTGATTAAATCTAATGAAGTTCAAGCTATGGATATGACACCTATAGAAAATTATGCTGCATGCATTCAAGCTAAATTCTATATAACATCCAGCAAAACAGGAGAAAATATTGGTGAGAATTATATGTTGGGTGCATTTTATTATTACTATCAATTTAGTTAATTAATTAATTTATTTTTATAGCTGAATTGTTTGATGAAATTGTGCAAGATTTTATAGCTACTAATCCAGTATTACATGAAAGAAAGAATGATATAATAGACTTAAATACACAGCTTTCGAACAAAAGGTATTCGAGGTGTTGTTTGAGCTAGACATAAGAAAATCATTACATTTTAACTGTTTGTATAAGTACACATCGTGCAATATAATGAGTTTTAATACATCGTTACACAATAACATGTAAAGATATCTTTATCTTGAAATATTACTTTTAAATATATTTTTCATTTCCTTAATATTGCTTTTATTTTACTATCGATATCTTGTATATCCGAATTAAGTGACTGTCGATTGAGTTCACGCTATTACAATACAATCTAGGAATGTGATTTTGAAATATGAGTCTTAATCGTTTAAATTTAAAGTAAAGACAAAATTGATCACGAGCTATTGCCAATAATGCTGGAGAGTTATCTGGTATTCATAAATTTACCTCATACTCTGTTTAGTATCTTTGTTTGGCGCAAGAGAATTTATCAAGATAAAAGCTGCAACAATTCACATTATTATCAATACAGCCAAACAATTACATTTTATTATAACTGGCCTTACCTTTCATTATAAAACTTTCGTTCAATAATTTCTTTGTCGTACAAATCCATTGCAATGTATTTAGCTGTACAGTATTTTGTATTCAACAAGAGAATGCACTTCTACCAAACTTGGTTATCGCATATTATTTATTTGCAATATTACGATAGTAGAGATGTCGCACAAATTTCTCGAATTTTTTCATAAATACCAAAAAATACAAATCCGCTAATTGTAAAGCCACCCACTCTGGGAAGGAAACCTGCAAAAAGTCTAAAAACGTGATGTCAAAAAATTATTATACGAAAAATTATGATGGTGATTTAACAAAAATGATTGTTCGCATACCCTCTGACGCCGCATTCCCTGTAAACTTCTCTTAACATTATCGAGATTTTTACTTCTTCTTTTTCCGCAGAAGTATTTGATAACATTATTCTAGTTTTCGCGACATCTAGGGGCGTTGTTATAGCCGCGGATATACCCACTTGAAAATTAGCACTTGGATCAGTATTGGCCAACTCTGTATATCTATAATATTCAACACTCGTTCAAAGATTTTTTGATTTACCTGACAAGGATCCACAAATGGCAGCCTCTATGGGCGTACAGTCACATTCTTTCTGTTTTTTCCAATAAAGTTTGAAATATTCCCATAGCGGCATTTGAATTAAACCAAATGGCAAATCGCGGAGAACGGTACTTCCGTAACCGCGGTACAAAGTTCTTAATGGCAACCTGTGTACGTCACCTAAAAGCGCTTGTCTCCTTTGTTTCACTACTTCTACTGGAACTCGAATCAGACACGCGCCCTGTTAGCGAAACCTCTGGGTATTTAAATGACACAAAATTGATCGATACTTTTTGAAAAATACAATTTCAAACGTGTATAAAATTCGGAATAAAAAAATTTTACCGTTTCTCCCAATGCCGCGGCAATCATATGTACTAACGAGTGATACTGTTGAGGTATGTGAGGTTGAAAAATTTCTTTCAGTCCGTCGTAAGCCACGAAAAATACCGCAGCTACAAGTATTATTATTATTAATAAAGAATATTTATATTATTAGTTACGGGTACGCAATTAACTAAGTAGAGAAAAGTCTACATCCTATAAATTTGTAATTATTACATACGCAAGAATGCAGGATTCGAATGCGATCGAAGATATTCGGAACAACTTTGCGAAATAACACAATACATTCATGATCATTTTACTGACAAATAAATGAAAATAATTAGAGAGAAGTTTGTAGAAAGTTTTGCGAATGGTTTAATTGAAATTTACCGGATGGAGCGGATCCTATCATCACAGGGCCCAGCCCTTGATAGAGTCGTCTAAACCCGCCAGATTGTACGAAACCATGTTGACTTTGTAAACGTGTTTTAAGCGTGTCCAGTGGAAAAAAAGTGAAATCACAAACGGCTCCTGCGACAGCGCCTGACTGTCGTATATACATATAATATAATCATAATAATATCTGCATAGTATGTATAATGAATAGCATAGATTATTCTTAATAGTGGTATGAAAATGTGCATGTGGGATGTCCTAATCAAATTCTGTATAATAAACGCAAATTTTTTACGTCACGAAAAAATTGATTAAAAAAAAATGATTTTGTTAGCCCTACGGTTGAAATCAAATAAACATATATATGTGAAATTGTGATAGAAAATTGATGCTTTTCACTTCGTCTGTCTCAAGCGCGACTATTTCTACTTCTTATAGTCGTCTGTCCTTGTCCTCGATCTATTTTAAAGTATTTTATAATTTAATCAATTGTTGAAACGAGTTCACAAGTAAACTTAAGAAAATATAAACACATTTCGTTGTTATAGAGGAGTGCAGAAATAATGAAATTTTATTTTCTATATATATGATGGTGATGACAGATAATGATGTCCGTCGTTAATAAAATTTGCACACACTTACTATAAGTGAAGCGAGAAAAACATTTTTTACATGCGCGATCTCCACAGAATCTTCCTTATGCAACATTTTTGGTCAGCGAGACATTTTTCAGGTAGCGAAGTTTGTATATTTTAAATGCAGAAACGTTAAACGCATCGTCGAATGTGAGAAAAAGATTAATTTGATGAGCAAAAGATTAACCACAACATTGTAGTCTTTTTTTAACAATTTGAAGGTGACAAATTGTTAGCAGTATTATTTAAATATTTTTATTTAAAACTTGATATATTCACATCACCCACATGGACGAGGTTATCACGGAAAAGCCGGAAACATGTGCATTTCTTACGCAATGACATCACACTCCACTAGTTAACTATCATCCACTTTTTCGTCTGCTTCACGATCGTGCTTTCGCCTTCTGTTCACGAGACCTAACCTACTCCTGCGTATCTCGAAAAGGACCACCGTCCTCTTGGTTAGGACGAGCTTTTTGTTTTATATAAAAGCGTTTTTCTCACTAGGCCAAATAGATGAAGCGTGATAGAGAATTACTAGGTATCCGAGATGTATATATAGGAAATCGCCACGCAATTACGTCATGAAAGCTGTTACAGATGCAGTATGAGGAAATTCTTGGCTTTTGTATTTACTACATTTCGGTCAGTCCGGAGCACGAGCGAAATTACGATGAAAATGATTGACTCAATGTTTTAGGAACTATTCAAGTGTTCACATAACCTTGAAATTTCATTGACGCTCCTTTCGGCGGGAATCTCGAAAGATTTTGTACGTTTACTCCCGTCATCTCTATAAAAATGTCTCAAAACATTTTGAAAAGCAGCTTGGAAAATGCTTCCTTCAATATTATATTTCAGGTATTTTGCCAACATAGCAAATCGTATCACTCTTATTCTACCAACATAACATATAATTATTTCATGATGATTGTCATTTCAGATCTAATTAGAAAAATTCCTGTCGTTTATTTACAAATCGAAACAACGACGATTTCTTTTTATAAAATAATATATTTTCAGGAATCTGCAAAACCAGTTATAAACAATCTCTTTTTTTGTAGATACTATGTCGAGGTGTTACATTTGTTTTGAATGCATTCGTTGTTCGACATGTTGGTCAAGCGGTTCTGGGTGTTATAAATGTAAGGCTCCTGTTATTGGAGTCGATGATCTTGTTCTTATCTCGAGAACCATTTATGAAAGCATGCTTAACTAACACAGCAGAACATAATTGGGCACAAGTTGTTAATCTATTATGGATGACGTTAGTCTTTGAAAATAATTTATCGTAAAATGGCAAATATTTTAGCTTCAACAAAGATATCTACGAATCTTTTTTCAGGGTCCCTATATGTTTCGTGATGTCCACAATATTTGGATACATATGGCTCTACGTTTTATCAACGACCGAAGAGCTACCGGCGTATTATATGTTCGCAGTTTGGGCTGTTGCTCTATCTTGTATTATCGAGATGTCATCGTTAATTGTTCAGTTGGTTGCTAGTGCATTTTTATTTGTTAGATTAAAAGTAAGGGTTTCTTGTAAAAAATATTATTATCGGTTTAGACTCTTCTTGATAGCTATTTAATATTTCAGATTATTCTCGACACGATCATGATCGCTATCCGTACTTTAACGTTTGTTCCGTTAATACTTTACAATCCAGACAATGCGTTATTTGCGTTCGGGGTAGCTCAACTAGTCGCAGCAATCTTTCATACTACTAGTCACTATGGATACTTCCATTACTATATCAAAAAGATAAATAAATGTAAGCAAAAACGACGAATGTCATTGAAAGACAGTAGTGATGAATATGTTGTAAAAGAATTTCCATTTCAAACGGTAATGGATTTTCTACCTGGACAGTTGGAAAATAAAGTACGTACCGAGACCTATTTTGTTATCGCTCTGGATATATAGTAATCTATCTTTCAGGAATCATGTTTAGATAAAAAGTTATCTATTCTTACATGGAGCTTTTTTAGACAAGGATTTCTAAAACAAGTTCTGACAGAGGGAGAAAGGTTAATTATGACAGTGATGCCAGTATTAACATTTACTGAACAGGTATTTAGCAAAGAATATTATTGTTCAGTTACAAATTCTCGCGTTAACATTAATCTTGCTTTCTTACGTGTACAGGGAACATACGAAATTGTGAATAATTTAGGTTCTTTAGCAGCAAGATTCATTTTCCGTCCAATAGAAGAAAGTGGGTATTTTTATTTTACCCAAATGATCAAACGAGATAAATCGATCAACGATCAAAATCCTGTAAGTGATAAATGCGAAAGACAAATGCAATGCATCTCTACATTGATATAGTACCAGATTAATTAAGAAAAAACTGTGTTTCAGGTAAAAATTCAGGAGAGCGTAAATGTTCTTATACACTTATGTTCAGCCGTTACTTCCATCGGTCTAGTTGTACTAATATTTGGTCAATCGTATTCGAGTACTCTGTTGTGGTTGTACGGCGGTGCAAAGTTAACTTCTTATCTGCCTATACTTTTGATGCGAGCGCATTGTTTAGCCATATTACTTTTGGGCATAAATGGTGTAACGGAGTGTTACACCAATGCTACAGCCGACAGTGCTACTATAAATAAGAGCAACTTGATTATGATCTACGAATCCATTGCGTTTTTGGGTGCATCGTATTTATTCGCTATATGGTTCGGACCTGTCGGTTTTATTCTTGGAAATTGTGTAAACATGAGCTTAAGAATTCTACATTCTACTATCTTCATTAATAGAAGATACAAAGACACAGTATACCGTCCGTTACATGGATTAGTGCCAAAGCCTATGTTCTCTGCTTCTCTTCTCGTAGCAGCTTTAATCACCAATGTGTCTCACGTAAAAGAATAGTGTTTTTTATATTCTACGTGTGTATTTAAAGATACGCGTGTATATACAACATAGAAATATTTCTTTGTGTTCTAGGCTTACTTCTTTCCCGGTGAAAAGGTTGTACACCTAATCATTGGAATGATTATGTTTGTAATAGTATTAGTATCATGGATTTACGAGCATCATGACCTAATCAGGCTTGGTACAAACAAATGGTATGAAAGAAGAAACAGACATAAGAAGAGCGATTGACCTTAACTATGTTAAAATGTTGGTTTATTAATATTTACATACAAACTTATTTACAAGAGTGCTGCAATGTGGAAATTATATAAATTTTCTAAAATTTAATAGTCATGTATTTTCTATACTGATACGGTTCAAATCGAGCAAGTGCAAAAATATTCCTATCTCAACGAAATCACATTTAAATTATTTACTCAGAGTTTTTATATATATAGATATATAATTAACGAAGATAATTCTAAACGCAACGAGATTTAGCTTAAATATAGCCAGTATTATCAGTTCCGAGTAACAATAATTCTTTCTACATAGAGATATCCTTATAAATTGCACCTACCACAGGACCTTGGCGTTGTATAAGGCACTTCCTATAAAATCGTTTACAATATCCTTTTGTATTCCTAATTCGGTACGACTTGTATAAACTTGTTTAGTTTCAAATGTTACATTAATAAACTCTTGATTAATTTCAAATTTTATGTTTTCTTTAGTTTTTTCGTTAACAATGTGAACATATTAAACTTTATAGAATTTTTCATGTTACCTGTTATCATTTTGGAGAGCTATGATAGCGGTTGGAGAATCTGCCTCCAACTTTGCAACTTGATCTGCAATTGCAGCAATTATTCCAGCGCTTTCTGTAGATGCGTTCCCTTTGGCTTAAACACGATTATGGCACGTCTATTATTCTATTATTTGAAACTTTAAATATAAAACGTGCTTAAAAAATTACCTCCCAAACATAATCCTGTTTGATCTGCCAAGATGCAACCAACAATGCTCTCCATATTATTCCTATAAAAACATGAACAATGTTATTCATAATATATATACTACCACTGTCCCCTATCATGGTTTACTCAATCACATCAATTTGTATTGATTAATACAGGCTCGATGAACAAAATATATTTTTTAAGAGCTGATATTAGAACAATTTTTCACAAATATATATACTGAATTATAAGGTGAACGTGATCTTTTCATTATTGTTATCAAACGAATAAAGAGAAACTTCATTTTCTAACCGAAGATTCATAACAATTCGCGTAAACATGCGGAACAATTAAAACAGGCCTTTTTATATGTAACTCACACGTCATCGAGTGTTTTCTCTAAACTTTTCTCCATCTTTTTGCTCTGGCTGTTCAATCAAACACACTTTCTGTATAATTATATTAGAAACAATATCACACCGAGATCTGCTAAATATTGTTGCAACAGGTTTAATCGATCGATTCGATATATCGTATTCCGTCTCGAGAATCTTTCGATAGCACAGTGCTAATATACAGGGTGTGAAAAGTATCTTGTAAAAATTTCACGATATTTTGGAAAATGATGAAATGTCGATAAAATATAATAGAAAAAAAGCTGGAATATGAAGAATAAATATTTTTATTTTCAGTGGGGTAAACAATGCAAGTTCTCAAGGATGATTTCTTTGATCGAACCTATTACACAAATATATGTTAATCCGATGTACTTTAATCCCATGTTATTTAAATATTGCTCAAGTTCGTATACGTCACAGTAGATTTACAAACGTGTAGAAACGTAATACAGGGTGTCCGAAAATGTTGTGTTTCCTTGAAAATGGTGATTCCTTCTCAAAAATGTTCTTCACGGCTTTGTCGAGGAGTTGTTAACGAAAAACGCGGACCAATTAGAGCGCGGCTACAGAGGACGGATTTCAAAGGAAAGAGTTATTTTCAATTTCCGCAGGAATTACCCCTTTCAAGGAAGCATAACACTTTTCGGACACCCTGTATATAAACGCGCATAAAAAGGGTTCGATTTCTGTATATTTTGTTTTTTTGTTATTTCAATTGAAAAACCAAGGAACCTATTTAGAATTCCGTAAGTAAATAAAATTTGCAAACTGTTGTTGGTACCACCCTATATATATACACAATATCCACTTCGCAAGCAAACTGGACTACGTGACGACGTGACTCGTACAGTAACAATCATGGCTGGTAAGTCTAAAGATCTGCGTTTGTTTCTTCCGAATTATTTTCCGAAAAGATAGTAAATACAAGTGAAAATCATGTACCGTGATCGTAAAATATTTCTTTGATTTAATTTCTTCTCGTAGAGAATCGTAACGTGCTGTTTTATCATTTCTATTAAAATATTCGCATGACGTTATACTCGAAGTGTCCTCGATTCAAGAGACACCGGATAAAAGATCATTCTAAATTATATATTTTTACAATGTCTCTTTTTTCATGACAACACGCAAAATCATTTGATTTGTCATCCGTCCATTATACATATACTATCGGAACCATTAATTTTGCATATATAAAAGCGCGATGTTGACATCAATCTTATAATACAATTATGACACCTGTTACATTTGACAAGTGCATTGTACAATTTTATTTTTCACGTGTTTCGATTTGATTTGTATTTCAAATGTCGAAAGTCTAAACGCAGTAATATATTAATTACTATGAGTATACGTGTTTCGTTCTTCCGTAGATTTTTTTCGTCCATACGATTAAGTAACTTCAATTTTAATGAAATTATTAATCTGACGGAAATCTTTCCGTTTTATCGTACATATTTATAAGAACGAATCACATTTAGTTTAAATATTTACCATTGTATATATTGCGTCGTAAATTTAAATTCTCTCGATCGTGCGTTATAACGTGTTGAATACAAAATATAAAAATAAATGTTTCTATGTAATTAGACTTTTAATATTTTCTCTACTTTTAGAAGAGAACCCATACAACCACTTGCTTAAGTCTGTTACAATTGAATCCAAAGATTACAAGTACTATGACATCAGCAGTTTTGGAAAGAAATATGGTATGTGCATGGATATCATTGGATGCATTATTCAATATTGCAAAAAGTCTAATCAATTTATACAAATCAATCATCTGTATATAGATAGGTTACCTTTCTCCGTCAGAGTACTGCTGGAAAGCGCGATACGGAATTGCGACAATTTTCAAGTGAAAACCGAGGATGTTGAAAAGATCTTAGATTGGGAAGCGAACCAGGCTTTAGAAGATGGAGTGGAAATAGCGTTCAAACCAGCCAGGGTAATACTCCAGGTATGCATAGAATTAAAATGAATCATAAAGGCTAGATTATTCAAATTTATTAAATTCTGTAATGCATGTTAACTAGGACTTTACAGGGGTACCTGCAGTGGTAGATTTTGCAGCTATGCGAGATGCTGTTAAAAGATTAGGTGCTGATCCAGATAAGATAAACCCGATCTGCCCATCGGATCTTGTCATTGATCATTCGATACAAGTCGATTACATCAGAAGGTATTATATACTCGTTATAATACTTTTGCTAACAGAAGTGAAGCATGGAAACACTTATCGAATCACCCAAGAAGATACCAAAGTTTCTTTTATTTCGTCACTATGTAAATCTATTATGTAATAGAGCTTAAATTCCAGATGCTTGTGTCTGAAATTATAATAAGCGAAACGATAGTGTTTCGACACATTTAAAATACTGATAGTGCTTTACAGTAAACAAGGAAGATAACAGATTTGATAATATGGTATCGTTCTCTCTTTTTCATTTTTTAGTAACGATGCTTTGAAAAAAAACGAGGAACTCGAATTTGAAAGAAACAAGGAACGATTTATGTTTTTAAAGTGGGGAGCCAAAGCATTGAAAAACATGTTGATCGTGCCACCAGGAAGTGGAATAGTACATCAAGTCAATCTAGAATATTTAGCCAGAGTTGTATTCAACACGGACAATTTGCTTTATCCCGACAGCGTAGTTGGAACAGACTCTCACACAACTATGATCAATGGTCTCGGCGTACTTGGTTGGGGTGTAGGAGGTATCGAAGCCGAAGCTGTCATGTTAGGGCAAGCAATATCTATGTTAGTACCGAAAGTCGTAGGATATAGATTAGAGGGAGTTCTGAATCAGTACGCTACTTCGACCGATCTTGTTCTTACAATTACAAAGGTAAAAGCACAGCGAAGCAAACTATCAGGTTATAATACTATGCATTACTGTCACTGTACAACAGATTGTACAATCTGTACGATAATATTTCTTTCTGTCTGTAGAATCTACGTCAAGTTGGAGTGGTTGGAAAGTTTGTAGAATTTTTCGGTCCTGGCGTGTCTCAATTAAGTATTGCAGATAGAGCTACGATATCAAATATGTGCCCTGAATACGGTGCCACGGTTGGATTCTTTCCCGTTGATCAGCAAAGTTTAGTATATCTGAGACAAACAGGTAAAGATCCGGAGAATCCGTTTATGAAGCACATTTCTGTAATTATACAATCGTTATAAACTTCTTATTTTCTTTTCGTAGGAAGAGCCGAGGAGCATATTAAGAGAATTGAGAAATACCTGTCTACTGTACGAATGTTGAGAAACTTCGACGATGAAAGTCAAGATCCGATCTTCTCAGAAGTGGTCACTCTGGATCTAGGAACTGTGGTCTCCAGTGTTAGTGGCCCGAAGAGGCCTCACGATCGCGTCTCTGTTACTGATATGAAGACAGATTTTCGAAATTGCTTGACTAACAAGGTAAGAAACAATAGCCTTTGCAACATTCAATGTAAAAACCTTCGATGCTACATCGTTAAGAATGGTACATAGTCGTTCGGTGTATACGATGGTGCAAGGGTAGCTGAAGATAAGTCAGTATTCGTATGGGACAAACATAACCCAGTGACGATCAGTTATTACCGTCAAACGGGATCACGTTTATCCCATGCTGTACTTGTAATCATGCTAATAGCAGTGTCCTGAGCGTGTCACGAGGTGTTTTCCAAGTTAGTCGGGGTTGATGACGAAAGAATCCCAGGTAACTACTGCTGTGATATGAGTGTTCGATAATGACACATCGCAGCAAAAGTTCCTCCGGATTCTCCCATCTTGAAGCGGTTGTTGGCGTGCATGCGTTCAAAGCGTGATATCGTTGTGTCTCATCGTTGCAACAATAACCAATGCAAACATTACCTTCCCGACGAAGTTGTCGCGCGCATGAGGATATGTCGCGTTCATTTTGCCTTGCTGATCTAGCTTTATGGTCTTTCGATTCACCATACAGTTAGATCACCAAAGAAAAATAAACAGGACGATTAAAGAGATCGTCGAAGGTCCACAGCCCACGATGATCGGTCTTACTATCAGGGACGAGTATTTCGATCTAGTCACGACACCGGTCTAGCGTTTCACTAGATGAATACTTCGCCCGCGATAATAAGATTATAGTTGTTGAAGGCTGCAGGAGTAGACTGTGTATCGGTGCTGATGATAAAGGGCAGACATTGGATGAATCCTACCCGGTGAGGCTGCTATTCCGACCTCACCAGGCGAGATTTCATCCAACAGCAGCCTTTGTCGGGATACCATCGATGCTCTTGTTTTCTTCGTAGAGATGTCTCTTCGCCGAACTGTACTGTAACAATATCTACTACTAACAATAGAAAATTCACGGCAGATTGATATTATACTCCAAACGAACTTTATTAAACGAACGAGCATCGTTACTACCGGCCGCACTGTTAATTGCACACTGATGACCTCCGCGCTCGTCGAGCCATATTTATACGTGTCCTGACAACCCCCACCCCTCGCCTAACTGTTGGAGCCCACCCTCGCCAACCTGGTGAATGCCCCACGAAGTTTCTATATTTCATACATTTCAGGTAGAAAAGGACCTTTTGGTTAGTGAAACGAAGTTTCTTCACTTAATACTCTATAAACAGGTTGAAACGACAGTGTTAAACTTCGGTTTACAGAACGAGTTCTAATGTTTAATATTATTGTTGGCTAAACATTTAGATAGATACGTTCTTGTTAGTTTTACTAAATAATGTAAATTAATCAGTTCCTCTCTGTAAGCATTTTTCCATTGAAATTCCACTATGCAAGGTCCAGTTCTAGAATATTAGGTTGTTTATTCATTGATTTTGTAATTCGTTTAAGATTTGATTATTTACAGTATCTCAACGTTTAATTCCCGAAGAATATAGTAAAACAGAGAATTTGTAGAATCGACGACTAAAATTCTGCACGAGCCACGTGTCTATAAAATCTATTAAAATAATGTACAATGGACAACAATTTGTAAAAATATAAGGATTATTATACTTAACGCAGAAGAACAGCTCGGCGTTGAATCAAATTGGAAACAGAGTGAATGTGGTGCAGCAACAATGAGCGGGACGATTTTTAAAACAAGGGACCGATCGATTTCTATTGAAAGATGTTCAACATTGGAATCGCGTTACTATGCTATCACAGCAAGAACATTTGCTGAAAACTCGTACTTCATACGAACGAAGATTTTTACGTTTCTGTGACATGAAGATAGACGCTAATCTTGTTTTTTATTACCGATGAATACAGCAAATACCTTTAGAAAAACCAGCGTATAGAAATAAAATTTATTAATTCCGCTTTTATTTTCTTTTACAATTTTCATACAGTCTGTGAAGTATTCATATAGAAGATATTCAAATTTGTATAATTAATAGTCGTAATTATAAATTTGGTTCGATGAAATTAACGATTCATTTGTTCAATTAAAACTAAAACGATTGGAATGAAAGGAAATATTTTGTGGGACGTCTCGTCAGTGGGAAGGCAAGTTATTGATCACATGGATCACGGAAATGATATAGTTTTATATACGTACCAACGATCGATCGATCCTGAATTTCACGAAGAAAGCGAGCGACTGACTTCGATCAAGCCACGAACGTCGTCTGACCTCGCTTGAAATTGCTGATACGACAGCCGTTCGTTTTGCAAACCTCCACAGATTTTGTTGCAAACTCGTTTTACGGACAGAGCTGTTACTCCTATTTCGTATTCCAACGATCGGTATTGCTATCGCGTTACCATATCATTTCTGAACATTTTCCGTTCATGAATTTTGTGAGATCGTTTTATGTAAACTGTAAATTTATGAACGTCGTCTACGGAACATTTATATATCCTAGAAGAATCGGTAATTCTTGTCTCCGACGGTACATTTTCAAGGCTAAGTGTCCTCTACTTGTAGCCGGTTTCTTTGAAATCGAAAGAATGGGGAAATAACAGTGCTTGATGTTTATAGGAATGGTGCAGGTAAACCCTCGGTGCGAGGAGAAGCTCGGCCGACGGTCTTAACTGTTCAAAACAATGCTCACCGTCCAAGGGACCGACCCTAGAAATTTTAGGTACCGACTTTGATCGGCTTAACTTCCCCAAAGTAATTACAATGCCAGCAACGGCTCCCCAACGAGCTCCTCGCTGACTGCAGAGAATTTTCACACAATTTTTGGAAGTCCAGCGGAATACCGGACTCTCTGTTATCCCACGATTTCGCGACATTTATGCGAATTTATTCTCTGCATTAGAAAATATAAAATATCTATAAACGAACAATTTCTCAGTTCTATCCGCACCGTAAAAACCTACATATAGATATAGCATGCATTAACGCGTCGCGAAGACCTCGGTGGTTTTGTGGCTCGTGCGCTGTATGTTGAAATCAGTTTGAAACTGCTTGTTTCATGCACAATAGTGCTTGCTCGGCGAATCACTTATTGGACAATGAGTTGTAGAGGTAAAATGGTCGTTGACACTTTCAGGTCAACACACCTTTTATCGCGCAAGAATTTAGATGAATCATGCGCGAGAGAATCCTTCAAGCTTCGCAAGCAACGTATAAAATATTGTTTATTCTTCTTTGTATATTATAAGGTCTTACGTTCTATCTTTACCTCGTACACAGTCGTAAATTAAGGGAATATATATTGCCATTTCCAGGTAGGATTCAAGGGATACGGCTTAAGCCCGGAAAAGGTGGAATCCGTAGGTATGTTCGAGTACGAGGGGAAGGATTACAAATTGAGGCACGGCTCTGTGGTAATTGCTGCAATCACTAGCTGCACCAATACTAGCAACCCCAGCGTTATGCTCGGAGCAGGTAAAAAAACCGTAGAATCTCATTTTTCGAAAGTTCAGGGAGAATTAATTATTTTTCCGATTTTAGGTCTTTTAGCGAAAAGAGCTGTCGAAGCTGGCCTGAGTGTCGCGCCATATATAAAAACATCGTTGTCCCCTGGGTCGGGGGTGGTCACTTATTACCTGGAAGAGAGCGGGGTGATACCTTCCCTGAAGGCTTTGGGATTCGATATTGTCGGCTATGGGTGTATGACTTGTATCGGAAACAGTGGTCCTCTCCCCGAGGCGATTGTCGATACCATCGAGAAAGTAAGAACATTGAAAATACAGGGGACTAGTCTCGTAACGTGACGACTTCAGTAGAAATATGAAATACAGCGAACCACGAAAGTATTTGAACGCACTTTAACACGGTATAACTTTTTTATAATTGTACCAAACGAGACCTGATGTTTCGTATGCAATTAGAAGCATTGGTTTACTAAATGATCTACAAAAAAGATTTTCCAAAAATTACAGTTGACAAGGTTGCATGCAAAAATAAAGAAAGCATTTTTTTTTAATATTTTATTTGGGCCCTTAACGAAAGTTTAAAATATATGTTTTGTAGATCTATGTTAGTTATAAACATGCTGAACACTTCATCAAAATAGATTAACATACCCAAGAGCTACAAGTGGTTAGATGTTTCTGCTTAAAATCCACAGATTCTTATATCTTTCGATGCGTGTCGTTTCTTTCTTCTCCGTCACCATTATCAAATCATCGAAAAAAACATAAAATCATGTAAACAGAGTTTATATTATAGACCAAATGACAATACACCAAAACTCAGTTTACATTTTTGTCAGTATTCATATATAGTTTTGATTCCGTATTTCATTTCGAAATTTCAGCAGTCAATCATTAATCAATTATCCGATTGCTGATTACAATTGAAAGGAATGTAATCGTTAACCGCAATTAACGACTAAACTAGGAGATTAATTGTTAATTTCGATTAACGATTGAAGTAGAAATTTAGTCGTCAATCGTTGATTAAATTTTTGCCCAACTCTGGAATGGAATTGTCTAGATCGGAAGAAATGTTTAATTTTCGAGTTAAAATAGCCCCGAGTGCAAAGTCGGTTGAAGTCGTCGCGTTACGAGACTCACACTGCATATCCTGGCTTACTTTGTCAGTTTCAATCTGAAATGAACTTTTTATGGTATTAGAACGAGCTCGTCTGCTGCGGTGTACTTTCCGGCAACCGTAATTTCGAGGGTAGGATTCATCCTAACACAAGGGCAAATTACTTAGCGTCACCGCTCTTGGTAATTGCCTACGCCATCGCTGGCACGGTGGATATAGATTTCGAAAAGGACCCATTAGGTAAACGATCGTTTTAGGGAAATTTATGAGTCGTTATTAGGTTTGGAATGACATGGAAAACTTTCAGGTCGCCGACCGGATGGTAGTCCGGTATATCTTCAAGATATTTGGCCTACCAGATCAGATATTCAAGCAGTCGAACAGAAACACGTGATCCCGGCAATGTTTAAAGAAGTTTATAGAAAGATAGAACAGGGCAGCTCGAGCTGGGCGAATTTGGTAGCGCCAGAAGGCAAATTGTATCCGTGGGATGCACAATCCACGTATATCAAGAGCCCGCCATATTTCGAGAACTTGCAAAAGGTGATTAAATGAAATATTAGGTTGTCCTAAAAGTTTCTTTCACTACGTGCACATTCCATATTATTAGATAACATCAGCATACACAAATAACACAATCTTCTGTTCGTTAATGTTTTATTATTCCTTAAGCTTTCCCTTTCTGAACCATGCCATTGATTTTCTTAAAGGCTACTCTGATTTAGCACTGAGCACATTAATCGAGATCGAAACGAACTTTTTGGGATAACCTAATATTTGTCTTACGTTTTATATTTGTGGGCTAAATTTAACAATGCACTTTCTTCAGGAATTACCAGCAATAACACCTTTGAAGGGAGCAAGCGTTCTTCTGAATCTCAGCGATTCTGTTACAACGGATCACATCAGTCCAGCTGGCAGCATTGCTCGTAACTCTCCGGCGGCGCGATACCTCGCGAATCGCGGGTATGTTTTATTTCTAAATTACTAGACAGCGGATTTGATGCGTTTATCACAAAAATAATGAGTAGGTGTGATTTCAAACAGGAACATTCATTAGAAGAATTTAAAAGAGTACTCCAGTATAATTTTCAACCTATTAACTTTTACTCGAAAATTAAAACATTTCTTCCATGCGAACTAGAATAATTTCATTCTATATTAACTTTTTTCTTTGTATGAATATAATTCTTTGTATGAATATAAAAAGATTGATATCATATCTCGTACAATACTTGAAATGTTTAGAGTTAAACGTATTAACAAGGAAAATAAATTTCCATTTCTCTCGAGTTTGTTGCAATTTTGGTAAAGAAAAATTTCATTTAGCATAAAGCTCCGCTATCTAATGATTACTTACTAAACATTGTCGCAGGCATTTATTATATTTTATTTTTGGCTTATTATTAGGCTGACACCAAAGGAATTCAATTCTTACGGATCGCGTAGAGGTAACGACGCTGTAATGGCTCGAGGCACGTTCGCCAACATCCGTCTGGTGAACAAATTTGTCGGTAAACCTGGACCACGTACAATTTACATTCCTACTAAGGAAGAGGTGTGTGATAAATTACAGATGAATAGAATTCTCTCTATCGGAATTACACATTTATTTATACAATGATTAACTGGCTTGCAGATGGACGTTTTCGACGCCGCTGAAAAATACGCGAAAGATCAAACGCCTTTAATCATTCTTGTCGGAAAAGAATACGGATCTGGATCTTCTAGGGATTGGGCTGCGAAAGGACCGTTTCTTCTTGGGATTAAAGCAGTTATAGCTGAATCTTACGAGAGAATACATAGGTAAGCACTCTCTAAGAATTTGTTAGCGTTACGTACATACAGCAAATCTGCAAATTTTTCGAAATTTCAAAACGTCCTTCGTAATTTTTGCCAGAGCTTACAGTAATAAAAGTACAATAATCATTAAGCTACGGAATTTTCGTGAAGGTGATTGAAAAGGTTTTACTGTCATACCTGCAACTTTCCAGGTCTAATTTAGTAGGTATGGGTATTATTCCGCTGCAATACCTACCTGGGCAAACTGCAGAGTCTTTAGGGCTGACCGGGCTCGAGGCATACGATATCCCTATCCCTGAAAATTGTCAGCCTGGCCAGAAGATTACCGTGACAACGAACGACGGGAAGAAGTTCGATGTAATAGTACGATTCGACACCGAGGTCGATTTAACGTATTTCAAAAACGGCGGTATTCTAAACTACATGATTCGGAAAATGCTCTGACGGGTATAGCGAACATACAAATGAAATCTGAATTATTCTAACGCAAAATGTTACTTAACGAAATACTTAACTTTGGGTTTGGACTGGCAGCATAAGATGTCTGAGTGTATCCATATCCTTTATACATATAGTATATATATAATTTATATATATATATAGTGAAAGAAATGAATTAGAACGAATACGATACTGCAGTTTAATTACGATACATTAGCGGATAAAGGAACAACAATAATGAATTATGCTCGATAAATATATATTTATTTTTTAATATTACAAATTCTATTAGAGGAAATAGTTTTATACTTTGATATATCTTATACAAGAAGGTTTAACGTCGTGCTTTAGCAGTTCGATTCGTTTACAAATTTACACAGTAAATAAATAATGTTCATCTCTTTCGATCAAGTCGAATCTTTCTTTTTTTTTACATATATTTTTTAGCCGCTTTGAAGTGAGTCGTGGGAAAAATGAATATTTGTTAAACACAATAAAATATTTATAAATTGTTTCATTGTGACTCGCTTTCTAGCTTTCGAACTAAACCCTCCAGACACTTTACATTATGAAAACTTTCAGTTTTACCCAAATCCTGGTTTTGTTCTGTACAATTTTTGTCGAGATTTTTCGAATGCGTAATCAATCGTCTAATTTCGTTTGTGCTCACCTGGTTTGTCTTTATTTAGTGATATCTGAGGATATTTTTGTAATTAGTTTCTTTGTATGAATAACCTGAGAATTTAAGTTCTACTAACTGCTGATCCGTGGCTCCGTACAAATGAGTACTGTCGAAGGCCAAACAATAAACAGGGCTTGACATTCTACTAAGATTCATGAAATAAAGCTGTAAAGAAAATACAAGTATCGTTATCCGGTGATCAAGGCATCGATAAATGCTATTCAATTTGCATACGGATACAAACTTGTAAATAGTTTTTCTGTCTTTGATCCCATAGAACAGATTTGCAGTTAAATTGAGTTCCAGTAATCATTGTATTGTAATAATCTGACGATATACAATATACAATTGCGTCAGTTGGATCTGCCCACGAATATACGCATGTTCCAGTTCTAAAGGAAACAATAAACTAAAGTTTAATATAACGTTATATTCGTAAATACGAAAATTTCTTGTTGAGCTGTAAAATTGGCTTACGTTACCTCAGATCCCATTTTCGAATGTAAGTGTCGTATCCGCAAGTGAGCAAAATTTGTGGACTGTCCCAAACCATGTCTAACACCCCTGCGCCTCTTCTCCAATTATGTTTTAACATATCACTTTCACTGTAACTAAAATCTTTCTATTACACTATTGAATCTGAAAGTATATATCCATGTTTATGCATTATTTATTCGAATGCATTTCTGTTTTATGAAAAAGCGTAACGCACCATTCGAGATCAAAAATATGAAGAGAAGTTTTCACGCTATTTCCAGCTGAACCTATAGCAACCTTTTTGCCAGTCGGATCTGCAGAAAGGGACCAAACTCTGTCTGCGATATTCAATGTTGCCAGAGGTACGTTTTGAATTCTCTCTCCTACAGGTCTCCAAATCTAGATAACAATTTATAGCTTGACATGGTATCGCAACACTGATAATTGGAGCTCGCTAGCTAGGTTTATAATTAGACTGTGGATCTTTATGCATTTATTATGGCTTCTAATAATTTTCAAAATATGTCGGAATATAAAATTCCACAGAATTTAGTACGATTTTTAGTGATTCCAGAACTACAAAGACTACTATCACTGAAAATAAGATTCTATTAGGTTGTCCCAAAAGTTAGTTTTCGATTCATGCACATAATGCAAATTCATGTTGGGAAGTACTAAAACATTAACATAAAGATTATTGCATTGTTTGTATTTATTTAGCAACATTAAAGGAACATGTTCCGAAAGAAACTTTTGGGACAACCTAATACATGATTCCACTTTCTTAAAATTTGCTTAAAAAAATTGAAAATTCCATAAACACCTACAGTCTGCTTATAATATTTTTAGAGGTGTGCGGAGTCGGACGGGTTCTTGAAGCTTTTCTGGTTCTCGCACACTCAAATTACCTTCACTATTCCATCTCCAGAACCAGATACAATCGCATCACAGGTTTCATCCACTGCATTCACATCGCAACTATGAGCTCTAGGTATACTACAATAAAAGTCTATACATTCGTCGCTCCTTGACTTTCTCCAAAATTGTATACTACCATCCCTGAAAAATGTTCCAAGTTTTAATAGACTAGAATGATAAGTTATCCTTTTTAGCTAAGATATTCCCAATAACTGTACCTGTGACCAGTGATGATACATTCCTCCCTAACAATAAATTTGCATATATCGCTCCTAATATTATTGCTAACTAAAATACGACTATTCTCTGGAAAACGGTGATGCATGCGTCTGAAACCGCAGAAGTGATTTCCTCCGCTCCACCATAGAACATTATCGGTCAACTGAATCCATGGCATAAGCTTCGTTTTTTGCTCTAGGAGGACTTTCTTCTCGAACCTGCCATATTGCCAGTTGTTCGAAACATGCCATTTTGTACGCAAACATAATAATGGATTGCACCTACGATTCATTGAATAATACTTCTAATAAAAACATTGGGAAAATAATTCCTTTGGGATACTGCTTACACCCGAATTATTGATTGCACATATACAAGGATTGATTCAGAATCTCTTATAACTTCCTAGGTTTCTAATACATTTATTAATAATTATAGGCAGTGTCATGTAAACGAGTGCACACCACGATGTGCAAGGCGCATAAACGTAAAGAAACGAAGAGGAATCGTGAAAGACAAATAAGAATTTGATGAAAATTTCGGTATATAGTATATGTTTAGTTGTTGAAGGAGAAGAAACAAGGTGAACTATAACCTAACAGACCTTTTGCGAAACTTTTCCGAAGTTTGATTCGTTGCAACCGGCTGTTTGCTTTTCTTGATCCAAAGCGTTTCGCTTTGTACGATATCGTAGAATCGTTTGCATACTTCACTGAGTCGTACCAAATCGAATGCATGACAGTAATTGAAAATTAAGATCAGAACGTCAGTCGGCAAAGTGTCCAAACACCACGCATCTGTCATTTTTGTAAGAGCCAATCACGTGACGACCGCGTGACGATCACGTGACGAACGAGGAAGTTTTCTTTTATAAAAATTATGCAACAAAGCCATCTCGTGCGTTATCAGACTTCGAAATTTATAGCAGCGATGTCACAATAGCGAGATTTTCATTTTCGATTGTTATACGTTTCATGCTGTCGTTTTGTTACCTTCGTAATAAATCTATATACATGCGCGTTTGTCTTTTGTCTTATTTATTTTCATTATCAACTTACACGATATTCACTGGTACAAATGTTAATCTTGTATACAGGGTGTTTCGTCTAAAACAGCACACCTAAATATCTCCTCAGGTTATTGTGATGCAAAAAATATTTGTTACGTAATGTGCATGGTATCAATGGACCAAATATCTGGCACGAATATTTTTTTCCGAAGGTCATTTTTTTCGGAGTTATCAAAGTCATCGATGCTTTTTGATACATAACTACATTTTTATTTTATTGCATCGGGTAACTGATCGAAAAATACATTCAGATATGTATAATAACATGACCTTGAGCTTGATCTGAAGGTAAAACTTTAATTTTTGAAGATGAAGGTCATTTCAAGGTCATGTTTTTATAAATATCTGAATGTATTTTTCGATCAGCTACACGGTGCAATAAAATAAAAATATAGTTATGTATCAAAAAACATCGATGACCTTGATAACTCCGAAAAAAATGACCTCCGGAAAAAAATATTCGTGCCAGATATTTGGTCCATTGACACCATGTACATTACGTAACAAAATAACACGTAAGTTATTTGTTGCACAAAAAAAGTTTAAACAAATTTTGCATGGTTCTTAGGGATGGGTAATAGCTATGATCTTGGAAGCTAATATAGGTGCTCGAACTGACATTCCACAACTTGAATAAGTACAGGGTGTTTCAAAATTATATGTCGCGACTACTCTAGCGTGATTCTCCATCTCTGGATCGGTGGGGATTTGTTAAAAACACTTGCCGTCAAATTGACCTTGTCATTGCGTTGTATATGTAGTATTACTTCATATCTTGGTAAAAAAATCGAAGTAACAAAAATCAGATTGCAGTACCGTATATTCCCCTAGGAACCATGCAATATTCGTTTGAACATTTTTTTTGTACAACAAATAACTTACGAGTTATTTGAGATCGTCACGTTACGAGATTCACCCTGTACCTATATATATTTGTATCAAAGTCTCTAAGTAACATATATCGTTTGTGCAGTACCTATCCGCGAGTATATATTATGACACGATAATTATTGCACAGGTCGTAAAAACTTTTGTTTCCATTGGAAATAAGTTCGCCTCTCTTTCGTTACGGTCACGTTTCTGCGACAACGCATCTGTCTTTGGCTTCCTGAGGCGATTTCCATTCTACAGTACTTTTTGTATCTGTAAATAAAAAAAGAACTAATGAGTATAAAATTGTAAACTAATAAGTATACTGCGTTTATGATTTAAAGACATCAGCTTATTGGTTTCAGCTTGATCAGATAATTGAAAGAATGTGTCTCGCAATCGATGCAAAAAATTTTTTATTTTGCATAAAGATCCGCAGCCTACTGATAAGCAAAGATATCTACACGGTGTTCAACGAGATATATTTTTTATGTAAAACGAGTTGAACGACCCATGATATTGTAACTTTTAAACGTGCTTCAGTTCCGAATTCCGAATTGGTATAGAAACTATTTCATGCAGTGAAAGAATTGTTTTCATTGTACCTGGCATCCTATGCTTTAAATACATTAAATGTAAAATGAGGTACATTAACGCAGTCACTGCGGCAAGCGACGAAAGTAATCGTAACGTTGTAACACCTCCCAACAGTTTGTATAAAATTCCACCTGCGAGACTGCCGATCGCAAATCCTGAAATCAACCAATTCTATAGTTTTATACTGTAGATTGGAAAGATGATTGAACAGAAAGAATTGCTTACCGAAACCATCATCCATACCAGCTACGATACCTTGAACGGTAGCCGATGTACCAGGTGGTGCAATTTTACTGGCATAGGCAACTATCGACGTGTAACAGAGAGCATAAGTGGGGCCTTGCATAAATAATTCGATTGGAATTACCCACCATGGAGTAGATGCCAGTGATATTAAACCCAGTCGTAAAGAATAACATATGAAACACAGTGTAAAAGTATATCCAAATCCCAACTTCTTTAAAATTTTACCTGTATAAAGAAATTGTTACGTATTACACTCGAAGATTTCACGAGTAGGAAATTACAACATTAAATGGGTGGTTAATATGAAACAATACCAGAGAGAGAGAAGAATATCACTTCGCCACCCAAAGTCTCTGCTGCGACAATTAAACCTTCGATCAATTTAATTTCGCCCATGTGTCCAGTCGCTATTGCCAAGTCCTCCAAATACCTGTTGAAAACGTATTTACAACCTGAATTAAATAATAAAGAAAATTGTATTTGATTTCGAAATATTTGTCACCCTGGTATTGTCGCCGGGTATATTTCGCATTATCGAATGATGCATTAGATCAAAAATCTTGGAAATGTATAAATAATTACCAAAATAAAAAATAAATTATAAAGCTGTCCAGAATTCCGGCGATTGTCGCGAAACAGAGAAAAATAATGATAGGTTTCAACTTTAGAAGTTGAAAAACATCTTTTAATATATTCTCTGAGCCTGCCATAATTGGTAGCTGTAAGAGACATCTTCGATGAATCACGTATATATACGTTCGATAAAAGAAATTATAGAATGAAATGAATAGATTCGGTAATATTACATATGGATACTCACTTTCAACTTCCTGCAGCAAAATATATCAATTAACGAGAAGACGAAGATTAGTAGAAACGCGGGTGTATAAACTTTTATAAGTTTTCCTTCCGACCAATAATCTACCGCGTAACCGGCCAGAAACGCGGAAATTCCAAAACCTATAGTTCCCCATACGCGTTGCCTACCGTAGCTCATTTCACCGCCTTCCCCTAAACATTAGATTGCTTTGTATTATAATACGATACAGTACAGTAAACTATGAGAAACAGAACACATTTTTTGCTTACAAGTTGTTTCAAGGTCACAGTAATGTAGGCCATCAAGCTTATTTTTACATGCTTTATAACTAGACTGTGGATTTTATGCATTTATTACAAAAATGGGTACGTACAGTTTAAGACAGTGGAGGTATTAAAACGATTTATGGCCCCCAGTGTGTTAGTTTCACCTTAACAAGATAATGAAAAGAAGAATGAAATTTTTATTTGGCTACTGTGTCTTGCATTCAAGACAAACATTTTTTATAGATCGAAAATAATATAACAGTGTTTTTCAAATTCTTCTAATGTTTTCACTGTTTCGAAATTACACCCACTCATTTTCGTTATAAATGCATAAAATCTGCTGTCTAGTTGTATAACACCATAATATTTACAGTGCCATTTAATTGAAGCATTATAGCGACCTCCAAACACAGTCTTGATTCTGTACATTAAAGATTATTGTACGATAAATACCTAGTACATCAAAACAGATTGCATCGCTTATACTATTGCATACGTTAAATCCAATGTTTCCAAGGGACATCAAAAAGATAAAGCCCCAGAAAGTAATGGAAGTATAAAGACAATGTCTGTCATCGAAGTTATCACAGTTAACATTGCAGTTATTGCTTATAGAGCAATGCGAGGTAGTATTTGTATCCGCTAGACACGTGTTGTTCTCGGTAAAGCTTATATCTCCTTCGATCGCCTCAAACCGAATTGGCACAGAAAAAGTATTGTTGGAACAAGTCCAATGGCACATCGTGTACTTTGCTCCCATGCAAAGACCTGGTTGCGTGAAGTTCTTGAATAAATATAAGATTGTAAGTACACGTTTGAAAATAAAATGTAATTTAAGGAAAAATTACCTCCGACGAGCATTGCTTCAACGAAGCACAAGACACATTCTCGAACGCGTGGCCTGGCAAAATTGGACCCGGAAGGGCTGGCAGGAAGTACATGCAGATGTAACAAATGCTTGTTGTTCCTAGTAACATCATGAAGATCATTTTTCTCCAAGAGTCAAAGTAATCCACTATAAATCCAAAAGCTGGTTTGGCGATTAAGAATAAAATTGGTAAAATAGCTGTGATGCTGCCCATAACTATCGTTGATATTCCAAGCTGTTTTCCGTAGACTGGTAAAAATGGCAGTATTGGTCCCATTGCTGTGCAAAGAATAAAAATAAATTAATAGTACAACATAATATTCTATAGTGTTAAAATGATAGTTACAATTACCTGCCATGAAGAAAAAATAGTGTGCCTTCACAGGCAACTGTTTGTAATTCAGCTTCATTTCGAATCTCTCCAAATTACTCGTTTGGTGAAACAAAAATATTTTTAGCTGGAGAGTTTCATTAAGTCGTATCAGTGTACATTTTAAATACTAGTGTCTCCTGAAACGAGAGTATATACATGTAATCTATTTATGTACAATCAGTTTGGCAAGTCGAAAGATTTGTTTCTTACATAAAAAGGATCGTATACCAATCACATTCAAGTTTTCTGAAGATCGAAACGTATCAAGATAAGATATAAATGCGTATGCGAAAGAAATGAAACGGAGATACTATACCGTACATAATATTGACATCGATCAGAAATATATGTTTGCAACTGAACAACGAGTATCTCGGAGGAATATGAAATTTTTATGATTCGAGCGTAGGTTACGAGCTGTCATTGTCGTAGAATTACGCTTACGACACTTGGTTTATTGACAATTGAAGCGACGCGTATCTTTCGCGGATTCATTGTCAAATGTCGACGCGGAAAGTTTTACTTTGTTACGTCAGAATGAATTAAAACAGCTCGACACGAACGTACGCATTTCTTCGACGGCAAGCGCGCATCGAGAGTTGGGACAAGTTTTTGGGAGCGAGTCTCGTCGTTTGTCCGTTGCGTTCCCCGCATAGAGCTTGCACTGGCCTGCCTGTTGATGTTGATAACACATACATATATGTTCAAGATACTTTCATCCTTGCATAGGAATCGGAACCGGATTCTCGGTCATTCCTCTCGCATCCCTGCAAGCAATTGAATAACAAGATCGTTTTAGACGAAACAACTTTGCTACTGCTACACGTGCATATGTATATATATTATTATTATAATATATATATTATTAAATATATTATCAATAGATTGCGAATGTTTATGCAATTTGCAATTTTTATAGATGAATTTTAAGAAAGTGGAATCAAATAAAATTTTGTTTTCCGTGGTAGTAGCCTAAATTCTGTTGAGTTTATAATATTCCAGCATTTTTTACAATTTTTATAAGCCGTGAATGCATATACAGATCCGCACAGTCTAATTATCAACTACAGTAGCGGTTCCTCTAAAAAAAACGATGACTTTTAATAACGTATGGTCCAATATTAAAAAGTTATTACTGTATTTATATATACATACATCGTACACGTTTTCAGCGTAAAAGTATTATAATATCGGCGATTCGAGCGATGCGACGCAACAATAATAAACGCATCGCCGATGAAAATTGTTCATTTTAAATCGCGAATATGAGCTGCCCAATACAGATACCCCTATCAATGTTAATTAAAATTATCTCGTATACGGAGGATCTTGGGTTTCATGATATGCGGCTGATATCGATGAACAATATATAAAGCGTTTATGCTATGTGAATCATCGAAGTTTCGTCCTGTAGATTACGTGCTACAATGTGCCATATTCTGCGCTGGAGTTATACATATATACATATCCGCATAATAATATTTCAAGTATGTATTTTGCTTTTTATAGCAGTATTGTATTAAGTGACCGTGTAGCGATTATAATGACGGCGTACCGACCCGACGCGACGGTTGCCTATTGAAAAAGGGGCTATTGAAACCTTCTCACGCCCAGCTTTGACCGACCCGTCCTAAAGCTTTAAATGAACCTTAGAGCTGCCTTGGTTTATTACTTTATTACACAGAACCTTCATCGAACAGTTTTAGTATGTCTCTTTTGGTCGAGCAGTTTTAGTATGTCTGTTTTAGTATGCCATTTCGAAATAAAGACAGGCGTGAAGATTAATATTCCTGCAATTGTCAGTTAGCGAAAATTGCACTGGCAGCATTGTTTGGTAGCGATTAACGGATGACTCGATATTCCATCTGCGAGAAGGAAACGTCATCACGAAAGAGTGCGAGGACGCTGTAGAAAAACAACTTTATTACTCGCATGTAACCGACATTATGAGCACAGCATAAAATATGTTAAATATATAATAATAATATAAGCTTATATAATACAATATATAAGCATATACAGGGTGTTCATTTGAAAACTTTCCAGCCGAATATCTCGAAAAGTAAAACACGTGTCCAAGGATTTCGAGGGGGATAGAGGGGGCAGTATCAGTTTTTTATTTGGGTGTCGTTTTTAAGGTCATTTGAAGGTCAACTTTGTTTTTTCAAATGGAAACCTATGTGTTTTATTATGGGATCTTGTTGTACGTAAAAAGACCAGCAATTTTCGTCGGATACTTTTTTTTATCCGCGCCCTAGTTTCGGAGATATTTAAAGAGAAGTAGATAACAATTTTTTGTTAAATGAAGAACTTTTGTACTTCCAACATAATGGTGCTCCTCCGCATTACACGTTAGGTTAAACAATCGATTCCCACTAAGATGGATCGGTAGAAGAGGTATTATTTAGTGGCCACCAAGATCGCCAGATCTAACTCCAGTCGACTTCTTTTTGTGGGGACACTTAAAGTCTGTTGTTTATAAAACACAACCACAAAGCGTCAACGATTTGCGTCGCAGAATTGTACAGGAATGTAGAGCTATTCCAACAGATACCTTCAAAAATGTTCGTTCAGAATTTGAGAATCGTCTGTATTATTGTTTAGAAAACAACAGAGAACATTTTGAAAATTTGTTATAGCTATAAAGAAATTACAAACTTTCTCGCAGTATAAATATGACCCGCTCTACTTCTCTTTAAATATCTCCGAAACTAGTGCGCGGATAAAAAAAATATTCTACAAAAATTGCTGGTCTTTTTACGTACAATAAGATCTCATAATAAAATATATAGGTTTTCATTTGAAAAAACAAGTTTACCTTTAAATGACCTTGAAAACGCCACCGAAATCAAAAACTGATACTGCCCCCTGTATCCCCCTCGAAATCCTTGGACACATGTTTTATACTTTTCTAATATCTTTCATACTTTTCGAGATATTCGGCTGGAAAGTTTTCAAATGAACACCCTGTATAAGCATTTGTACATAATACTCTTGCTCCTGAAATTTTCATAATTATGGGCACAAATATCGTTTCAAATTATCGGTATTTCCGATGTCGCTTAGATTTTCTCTTCATTTTTTGTTTCCTCTGAGTGCTTCGTCCTATCGCACTGAATTATCAACTTTGTATAACTGGTTTGCAACTGGTTTTGTTCCCGCGTTGATACGATTTATATGTTGAACGGTTTTTCCCGGATATAAATCAGATTCGATTAACGGTTTCGCGGAAGCCTCGTTTGAAATCGACGATACATGATATAGTTAGTAAGAGTCTGAAAACCGTCTTTTAACTTTCCGATTTCTTTCTCAAAATTAAATTTCACAAAAACCGAGGGCGACGGAAAACAAGAATTGATTTGTAGTGTTTTATGAAATCACAGTATTAGCGTCAAGTCCACTCAAGGTTACAAGAAATAAAATAGGTACAAGATCTTGATTATTTTAGCGATTACTAGAAATCTATTCGGAAGATCTGTTGCGAAAAATAAAAGAACAACTTCCTCGCAAACAAGACAATCGTAATTTCCGTAAATATCGTGAAATCGTGATTTCACATTCGAGCGGTTTCGTGAGAAGCCGAGTACTGTAGACTCATCAGGAAACTACGCGGAAAAAATGAAGACTACCGTGCTGTCCTTAGAGGCCAACCCGTATATCGACTTTATCCACGCTGTTTTTCTGCATTCTACTTATTTTATAAAACTCTTGTCCGATGGACTGCTATTCTATCAATTTACAATTCAAATGACCCCATTAATGGTTACATTCAAGGACCTAAATCCGGGTTCTATTTATATCATGCATTACCGTTATACATATGAAGGATCGAAAAGCTTCGTTACTGGGACATTATTCCGTTATTAAATGTTTTCATAATGTGCTCAAGAACATTTATGAGAAAAGTGCACAAATGACTTTCACGAATTCAGTAGTTCTGCTAACACAGAATGGAATAAAAGATAATTTAGTTCCTCATTGAGCTAATCGGGCGCATAGTTCGTAGAAAAGATTGTATCGATGACGAGAAAAGGTCGAAAAGATGTAAGGCGATCGCATGCTGGCGACCGGAGCGGAGGTGTAATGAACCCTTACGTCAATAACCAATATTATCTACGATATTCAATGATGTCACACTTTATACTTTCAACACGTATTTGTATACTTCAAATGTAAATCAATCTGTGATCATTCAAGACCATAAAGGTCTACAATAATTTTGCTATTTGTCAACACAGAGATATTAAAAGAATTTGGAAAATGGGTACCCACATAGGTACCCGATTATCGACGCAAGGGTTAAGAAAGTTTCTCCAAAAAGGATTCGAATCGAATCCCGGTGGAGACTTAGCCTTCCACACACGCGCGCGTTCATAATTACGCAGTCGCCTCCCACCAAGTTAATTCCGGTTACCTAGTGGTCTTTCGGCTGCATCAACAGCTACCGGTCGTGTCAGATGAACTTGTGCAAGTCCTCAGTCTCCGTGAACTTGTGCGGGAGCAAGAACGTCGCGTCGGGAGAACGTCGAGGGAAAACCCCTAGACGCCACCGGTTGGATGTTCGATCCGGTGATCGAGGGAGCTGTGATCGAGTCGCTCGATGCCGCGTGATCCGCCGACCCATTTCCCATCATCATTCTTTCCAGTTATCCGTCTCCGACCTCGCCGGCTACTTCTGTCCCCTTGTTCGCTATTTTAAACACAGAAGCGAGTCAAGTCGAACCGAGCCGGCTGCGCGTGGAAATTCGGGTGTGAAGGTAATGCCTCGTAGTCGTCGTCAAACAATTGGAACAAAAAAACCGAGTCGTTGGCTTCGCCAAACCAATACGAATATTCACAACGGCAACAGACACTCCGCCGGTTGTCCCAGCGATATTTGCGCTGAAACAGTGCGACCGTGTGTCAATTTCACCAACGCAGATAATACATATATCGTGTAATCGATGCAGAACATTTTTATGTTGATTACAGTCAATGAAACAGGAACAGAAAAGTTAAAGTTCAACGCAGAGCGACTACTTTTTCTTCGGACCTTGTAATTTCCATGTAAACAGTTCTTTCGCGAGAGCATAACGGTTCACTCGCACTTTACGCATATACACTGTACGTTGCTGAGAATTTCTGGAAAATGTTCGCGGTGTTTGTTGATCATAACGCGAAGAACGTCTGGGAATACGCCGCGCACTTTTCATGATCACGAAGATCAACGCGAATGTTCCCCGTGTTTGTCGACACCGATTCAAGAAATTTCTATTCATAGTCACTGTACGCCGGCGAGAGTGCATTTACGAAAGTGTATGCCGCCGTTGAATATTTACATTTGTCTATGGGAACTTTGACACGGTCGAGAATATTTACGAACTGTTTCGTCGACGGGATATTCGCGTTGCGGCAGACTTAAATTAAGCGAAATTCATGCCGACTCTGACCAGCCGTAGGCCGGGATAGCTGTGCTCATCGTTTTTACTCCTCCTTTTAATTCCCCCTTCGCACGTGATCTTCAAGGATAGGCGAAAGCAAGATGACCGGCTATGTAGTGTTCTGGGTCTTATTCGACCGCCCTTCGCACGGTGTGGACTGAAAACCCGTTTTTCGTCGCCTAAATCAGAAGTTTCATATTCTTAAAGAATTATTTTCAACAAAAGTTGATCGGTATTCATATATCTACTTCCAACAGATTTTCTTTCGACAAAAATTCAGATCACCTTGATCGTTTAAACGTTCAAACTGGTGTTGGGACGAATTCGACGAGCTGATATATTATATGTACTATATCATAGGTTTTGCACTCCACTTTCATCCATTCAGAATATTTAAAATTAGTTATTTACTAATTTAGGATAAATTATATACTTTATAGTCTCAATACTCGATACGCTTCGATAAATATACATACGTACGTACTTTCATTTTTAAAATTTATCTAAATCTACACATATTACTCATACATTACAAAGTTAACGAATTGGTAATTACTTTATTTAATAAGTACCTTTGCAGTAGATAACATTTTGAGTTTCTTAACAATTCATTTATTCTGAAACTTATACTTACAAATACTTTATTTGCAAAAGGGTGAATTTGGAGCGCAAAGCCCGTATAAACCGCAAAACCTTGAAGTAACTTGAAGTAACAAAATAATTTTGGCCAGGTGAAAAACGGCTTCTCGCTGCGCGCTGTGCATCGTGACGAAACCAGTTGTATCTTTTGTGTTGATCGATTCTGGGGACCGGAGAAGTCTGTTGGAAACGTCCAAGAGAGAGAGTCGGAGCGGTACTCGATTTGCGTGTGCGTAACAGCGTTCGTAGACTTGGTAGGAAAACGTTTATCTCATCGGTAGCAATGGAGCAGTAACTGTGTTTGTGGAAATGTGAAATTACTGTTGACTCCTCCGTAACGATAAATGCCAGCGTTTGGAATGATCGGAAAGGTCTTGGGCTTGGCGTTCTGTTGAGATCTAAGATTCGATAAGGGCTCTCCGCTGTTCATCGTTCAAATAAAGGATGCTGCGCGGTTCGACGAAAATGAACGACCGATTATGCGGCTCTGTCTTCCTGCTTCTGCTGTTTTGTCAATGCATCGATTCGGAAAAGTGTGAGTAGACGCTTATTCCATGCTTTCGACTCTGACCTACTCGTGACCGGAACGGTGCTGAATATTTATTATTATTCTTGTAAAAACTCTAAAAAAAGATGTTGAACTTCATGAATCACGTTCCCGGCTTTGGTCGACGCGATGTCTGAACTTTGTACAAGGCTGCCGATCTAAGCCGGGCGTAGAGCTATGTATAGACCCAACCTAACTCAACACACGGACGTGTCGTATAGTAAATATTCTTCGAGCAATGAACTTGATGCGGTGCAGCCGACACCGGACACGATTAGAGCCATTAGATACGCGATTTCCCCTCGAGCGGTCCACATTTCATGGAATCGCGATGTAAAGCAGCGAAACGAAACTTTCAGTGAAACTATGCGTCGTGCGAAGCGTGCACACGGCGAAAAATATAGCCCGGTTTTGCCCGCAGTTGGACACCCCCGAGAGCATGGTAGAGTGCGTTATTGGAAATGATAGGTGAGTAGAATCCATCGCCGTCGATCGAAAAAGTGGCTGCGAAACTTCAGGGGTGGGGGAGTTCGATTTCGAGAAAGAAAATCGATAGTCGAAGAATAAGGGACCAGTCTATTTCGCAGTCTAGTAATTAAGGATGTTCTGGAGGTACAATGGGAGACAAAAGTACAAGAAATTCGAAATCCATCAATATATTGGCAATGAAAGCCATTCATGAGTATATTTTGCATGAAACTTTTGCGAATACTGTACCCTCTGTAACTATATGCAGTGGTCTACACTTGTCGCGTTTCCATGCTAGTAAGAGACAACACGATAAATTTGACGTTTTGTAACAGTTTATAATTTTTTTGCTCTGTAACTGTTTAGTGAATCCTAATAAATTTTGAACATAATTAATTATATAATTTTTACTACATATACAAAAAAACTGAAGTTTCTAGTTGCGTTTTTTCAAGGTTTAAATAGAGTTTGAAGTGGAATTTTATGAATTCTCCATAAGAAGACGTGTTAAAATGTGCAAACTTTAAGTTGCTATAATTCTTAAACGGTGCAGTGAATCGAACCCAAACTTTGGTAATTACATTAATTTAGTAAGAATTATATCTTGTCAAATTTTCAAAAATTTTGTTGTGTTTTTATATACCTCCAGAACATCCTTAAGGAGGTCGACTCGTGTTTCCAGGATTGCAAGGGTGCGTGATACGCCTCCTTATTTGTCGGTAATGCAAGGATGGGGGTTTTCAGAAGTCGCAAAAGCGCTAAATAAAAGATCAATCTAGGCCGCGATCGCCCTCAAAAGTTCGATTTTTACGTTTACGATTTGCGTAATTTGCATTATTCGGACAGCTACAATGGCCGAAATAATGATAGGTTCACTTCAATTTGTTGACATAATGCTGTCTTTAATGCAGTATTCTTTTTTTTTATTTATTATTATTTATTCAATCTAATAAAATTAACAAAATACACAGTGCAATTGAATAACACAATGTTAATTAATGTCAATTACAAATTTTCTATTACAACACTTGAATTTTAGTTGCGAAATAAACATATAGGTTCATTATATATTTTCACATAAAAAATTAAAAAAAGGAAAAGATAAAAATAATTCAGTACTTAGTTGAACCACCTTTCTGTTTTATAACTTCAAATATTCTGTGTGGAATTGATTAAATTAATTTTTATAACGTTTCTAATTTAATTTCAGACCACGCCTCTCTAATCCCATTTTTTAATTCTGAAACAGTGCTATACTGTTTTCCATTGTCGTATTCCTTTCGTGCTAATATTCCCCAAAGATTTTCAATCGGATTGAAGTCCAGACTCCTTGATGGCCAGGGTAAAACTTTGATTTTAACCCTCTCAAAGTAGTTTTTAATTGTTTTTGCACGATGTATTGCTGCATTATCGTGTTGAGACTCATATTGTGGAAAGCAATAATTTAGGCCTTTTCGTTACCATTTAACGATTTCCCCGTGTCATTGTGCTCTAATAATATTAAACTAATATAAAACATTTTTTATAATTCTTAAACTTTATAAATCTGTGTACTTATCACAGAAAAACGTTCAAAAAATTGCTCTATCAATAATAATTTTTAAATATTTCTCCGTGAACCTAATATTGTTTCGTATCTCCTACTCGATAATTTTCAAAGAATTGTTGAAACAGGTGCATCTTTACACTAATACTGTTGATAGTCGACTGAGTGCTTACACAATGTGTAGAACACATTCTTGCGAAATAAAAAGAAATGCCACAGTGCACTTCCGAAAACGAAAATAAAAGTAGAAGCTGTAAACCAGCCGATGTGGCTAGTGAACCTATCATTATTTCGGCCACTGTACATATAGCCTAGATTGATTTACCTGGCGATCTTGACTACTGAAAAAAGCTTATCTTTCCATTATCGAGAAATGAGAACGCGCATCCCGAACCCTTGCAATTCTGGAAACGAGTCTGCCGTCGGTGCGCCGCACAGTGGGCCAGATCGGCGTGCTAGCTGTTCACGCGTATTTCACCATTATTTCAAAACATAAAGACCACATTAAATATATCGTCGGATTCGTCTTGGCATCAGCTATAATATTATTGAATAAAAAATATATAGTTATAAATAAATAATGAAGGTAAACACCATTTTTTATTAAACAAAAGAAATTATTGAAATTTTTTGTATTGAGATTTGTAGAAGACTGAGTACTGATTACTTTTTGTAGGAAACATTTTTTTGTTACACACCGGAAATGTCTGTAAACTCGTGTGAATAATGAATATTATTTGAAAACTGGTTATTCAGGCATTCAAACAAGAATAATTCATAATTATTGAATGAATGAAGTTTATTATATTTAATAAAATAACAAAAATGTGTTATTACTGTCTTATTTAAAAAATTACAAAAATTCAAACAACATTAAGTATTATATTTTATAAAGTTATTGACTATATTCGATTGGTCATACGGATTTTCTGCTTATAACTCTGTTTATCTATGAATAAATAAAAATCTACACTATAATTCCTCTTAACAAAGGTAAAATACAGGTCTTTAATATGGAAAAACTGCTCTGATGCTATACTACGATGCTGTTACTATAATCTCTCAGATACAAATGATTCAACTGTGAGCTAGTAATAAGTTCGAATGCTTATCAATTGTTGTATAATCTAAAAAATTCATAAGATAGGCCTGGGTTAGGTCTTTACACTCTTAGGAGCTGCTGAGTGGTCGTCAATGCGTCTCGCGCAACGCGATTCGCCGCGGAATTACGTGACACGCGACGGTTTAAACCATCATAATTTCCAAGTTTGGATCGATTTGGGTGTGAAATTTGTAGGATCTTTTAGAGGAGACGTTGCTGAAAATGTTCCACTTTGTTAGAGCACGACACTATATAACACTTTTAACTTAGCCCTTGTCAAAGGTGAAAAACTTTGACGGTATTCCTTAGTTGACTAAGTATTTTTTTTTATAACAAATTATGAACATTAATGTTTAGTTCCTGGTGCGTTCTCAACATAGATATACATTCTTCATACAAAAAAAAATTGGGCACTTAATCTTTAGTAGATTTTCCATGACATCGTTATGAAAAAAAGGAATTTTTTCGGTGATAAATCGTATCTGAAAAAGTTTAATCTTTGAACGCTTATTATAACGAGAGTTTTTAATAACTTTAATTAATATTATCGTTTTTGAATGTAATGGACATTTAAGAAACATCGTACATACGTTAAAAATCGATATGAGGACTTCGATTTTTTAGCTCATGAACAGCTAGCGCGTCGATCTGGCCCACTGCGCGCCGGAGTGAAAATATCACTATTCCCGCTTGCCAATCGGCGACAGAGACGCAGATATGTTTCTCGCAGGAAAGACGGTGGCAGAGAATATGAAACAGCTTGAGCTGCATTTAGCGAAGAAGCAATATTTTTTTATGCTCTTTGTGTAGAAATATTCTCTGCATTATTGCGGGGTCCCGTACAGAGCCCTTTTTTGCAATTTGGCTCTTGGAACTTTATAAACAGCAAAAGTGTACGTTTTTCTAGAAGAAATTTTTGTCTGTACACTTTTTCCAAAAAAGGGCTTCGTAGTTCACCTCGATTGGCGCTGTTAATGTCACTATTTTCGCTCCGGCGCACCCTTTTAAGTCTCGAATCAGGGAGATTGAAATTGCGCAGATTCAATTGTCTGCGGCGACTGACCACGGGCACAGCCGATTTCACGGTCCTTGAACCGGAAGATCTTGTTGCGGCGTCTGGGTACAGGGAATACAATATTCTAGTCACCAATGAGCTAAGACTATTCCAAGCGGGTAATTATAAAATGTACATCACCGAACGATCGTTCCCATCTCTGTGTTTTTCTTCGTTCATACGGAAAATCAACGTTTTCCGGTAGAAAAAGAACGCTTCAAGATGGTCGTTCTAGTCAACAAAGATGTGAAGAGCATATGGAACCTTAAGGGTAAACGTTTCTGCCATCCTGGACTCGACACCACAGACGAGTGGACCAAGGCATTCTCAACGGTTAATATTACTTCGAACAATACAATATACATTAATCTCTACGATTGTCCTAATCGTCTCTAAGAGACATATCGTTTCATTTAACAGTACTTCGACAAGTGGATAGTTACCAAAGAATGCAATCCCGAGAAGACGCTACTGGAGGACAGGATATTCGGACTGTCGAACTTTTTCGAAGCAGCTTGTATCGCCGGCCCTTGGTCCCCGGATACCGCATTCGACAACAAGCTGAGTAGGTGTTTTCCGCGCGACGCGTCTCGTCTTTCGCTAACGATCTTTCTTATTCCGCAGAATCGAAGTACCGGAACCTCTGCGGCGCGTGCGACAATCCACTTGGTTGTTATTCAACTGATAAGTATCACGGTCGCGAAGGTGCTTTAATGTGTCTCACTGATAACGCGGGCGACATCGCATGGGTCCGATTAGACGATGCTATGCAGCACTTCAAGGTAAGATAACTATTGGACATGCGATGGAAAACCGTACACGGTGTATCGGCCTACTCGAACGACATGCAATGAAAATTTTGGAAAAATTGCGAATCTATGAAACTGTATATGTATGTTGATATAGTTGGAACACATCAACAAGGATGATTACAACTATCTTTGTCTCGATGGTACTGCGAGGTCCATGAAGAGTTTACCATGTCCATGGATCACAAGACCATGGCCCGTCGTCGTTGCTAGAACGTTAGTATAGCTTGCGATTCATCGATTTTACTTACGTTTGTTAATCAACGCGTTAATAGCGCGAACGTTTCTAATCAGTTTGGCGCACGTTCTTCCAGGGAGATAGCTGAGAAGGTCGAGAAGATGATGACCTCGTCCTCGCAGCCGCACTCGAGCTGGATTCTGCACGATTTGCTGGAGAACTATCAGACGACGCCGGTGAGCATTGATACCCTAGAAACGCCGGAAGACTTCTTAGTAAAATGTAATTAGCTCATGTAGAAATTCAGGCTTACTTTGCTACGCTTCTATTCTGTATCGAATTGGTAGAGTGGCAAGAAAGTACAGCCAGAAATCTGAGAAAACTCGCATTAGCGTGTTCGTATACGAATCAGAGACTTAACTGGCTGTACTTTATCAATAGCGTTGATCAACGACAACACGCTCCGATTAAAGTAGAGGCATTCAATTGCAGTTAGCGGTTTCATGAGCGCGAACAGCCGCGCGAAGTGTCGGCCGTCGAGGAGAGTGCAATGGTGCGTTGCCTCGAACTTAGAGGACCGGAAGTGCCGGTGGCTCAGAGAAGCCTCTTTCGTTTACGGCGTGGAGCCATCGATTTCTTGCAAGCAGGAGTCCTCGAGGGTAGCGTGCTTGAAGGCGATTAAAAATGAAAAGGCGGATTTATTCGTCGCTTTGCCACAGGAGTTGTACGAAGCCAGAAAGTGAGCGTAAATCATTCAACTTTCTATGAGAAAGCTGTGACCCCGTAACATGTAGACCCAGTGGTCTTCTATAACTTCAATCTTCTAAACCTCTACTATTCCCAGAAAAAAATTGTCAGCGCGATTTTCTCCGAAGATTCTTGAAAATGATACAGAGTACCGTTTCAGGATGGGGCTGGAGACCATCGTGCAGGCTGTACCCAAGAAGGTCAACCAGTTCGACCGAATCGCAGCGGTCGTTAAACAGGATTCACAGTTCAAGAGCTTCAGGGACCTGAGGGGAGCCAGAGCATGTTTCACGGGTTACAGAGATGTCGGTAAGGATAACCGAGCGGTTAAAATGAAGGATACCCCTTAATTTTCTTCATTTTCACCTTCCGCGTTTCTGCGCAACGAGCGTCAAAAAAATAAATCGACATCCGGCTTGATATTTTGTAGCAATGTAATTTAAGCCGCAAGGCAGTTATCAAGTCTATTAAATTGTCTTCCATTACAGGTTGGTACACTTTCCTCTCTGTTCTGAAGAACATCACTGGAGGTAGACCGGAGTGCTCGGATCTGGAAGCAGTTGGCAACTTCTTCTCAGAAAGCATCGTTCCTGGTTTGGCTGACAGTCAAGAGACAATTCCTAATAATTTATATACACCAGGTAAACGAAACACGTGTTGTAGTACTTACATAGGAACATAGTGTCTGTAACACTGATTAAATACTGGATTGAATTTACAGCAGGCAATGTTGGAGACGATATAGGCGCTTTCCGATGTTTAGAGTCTGGCAGTGGGGATGTGGCTTTCGTCAATCTCAAGAACATCCAGAAAAAGATCGGTAAACGCGGGTTTTAATAAATTACACACACTATTAAACTACCTGAAGAACCTTTTAAAAATCATACCTTAAAAAACTGCATAATTGTCATAGGTAATTTAAAGTCGGAACCTCGGGACGATCATCCCAACAATACCGGCTTCCGCACCCTGTGTTTGAAGGATACGGACGATGCGGACGTGTGCACTCTTTCGTGGTCCCCGTTAAACGCGGTAGTTCTAACTATAAGTATATTTCATTGCGTGGGAAGTTCCGTGACAAACCTAACAATTTTCGTATTAATCTCAGGTGGTAGTCCATGAGAACTTAACGGAGGTACGGCGCGAGGACATTTATATGATGCTTTTGGAAATGAATGATCTCTTTGGCACCACATTCAAAGGTCAGGTGCCAACGTTCTCCATGTACGGGACATACGACAAGAATAGCAATGTCATATTCTCGGTACGTACAAATCTATGAACTTATAACGATAATTGGCAACCGGATTTTCAAGTTTTCAATTTGAATTTGAAACCTCTGAGAGACCCCAGTCGCCGACCAAAAAAAGCTGCGCTGGCGCATCTAAAAAAAGACATCGCACGCGCATCTAAAAAAACTTTATTTTAAACTATATTAATTCAATGTAACTTTTATGATATTGTGAAGAAATGAACTGTTGGATAGTGTTTGTTATTTCAAAATTATATGGAATTCATTCAATTTCATGATTACGGGCACATATACGTAGTATATTATTTCGGAAGTAAAATGTTTGTAAATATCGACGGCTAGTACGTACAATATACTGTATACATTGCGAAACTAATCGTCGTCGTCACTGGAGGTTTCGCACATGCAGTCTAAAGGCCGTTCGAGAACGGTTACTTTTTCGAAGAACTTGTCATTCTGTGACACGCCGTAATATACATAACCGTACCGGCAAAAAGCCCAGGGGAAATGCAAGGTTTTGAATGCAACGCAAGGATCGCCTTTCGCGTTCACTGCAACGGCTGCTATATGAGCTTCCCCTGTCTCCGCGTGCAGATTCTCCAGTTCCGTGTTCAAAGAATAATGAATCGTTGCATCTCGGGGCATTCTTTCGATGATTCTTCGTGCCGGTGCGTAACAGTAAATGCAAGTATCGTTTCCGGAAACGGAAACGCAGCCATGTTCGTTCGCGAACACTCCGCAGCCAATCACCGTGCCTGTTGCGCTTATCAAGCCAACCGGCTTGCCAGGTTCTCCCGCTGTTGAAGTGCCGCTTGCTAACCGCCTTTTTCGATCGTACGCGACAGCACCGACAGCTCCAATCTACATTCGTGTTTTCTACCTAATTATTGGGTACTTTTTTTATAAAGTCCTATTTTTACGTTTACGAGGCGTAATTTGTGCATTATTCTACATTATACTGTCACTATAATTAACCCTTTACACTCGGGTCTATATTCACTCAAAAATTAAACATTTCTTCCGACCTAGAATATTTTCGTTCACAATAATTTTTTAGGTGGATAGGAAATTGATATATGTATAATACCTCATACAATACTTAAATTTTTAATAATTGATTAGATACCAACATATCTAATAATGTAGAGAATACTCTCTCTTTCTCAGAGTCGCCACTCGACTGCTAAGGGTTAATATATAGGTACTAAAATGAAAAATGTATGTAGACACGGCGAGACATGCCTGCAAAGTCATTGGCTCGCCTAACAGCTCGTCCGAGTCAATCAACAAATCGTAAAAAGGTTGTTCCTCTTCGTCCGGCCGTACAACCACGCAATCCGGATCGCATACTTTCCTCTTAGATTCTTCCGACTCGGTTTCACCCAATTCCGAGTCGCTCGCACGATTTGTACACGGTTGGAAGGCTTCTTCGGCCACTTCCATCGATATTAACGAATCTGTGACGTTTAAACTACCCGGGCAAAGAATAGGCACTCCGTTATCCAACGCGAACTTTTGCGCGCCATTTTCAACTATCAGTATATGCTCCGTCTTCTTCATTACCATTCTCGCTGCAAAGTTCGTTGATTCTATCCAATGTTTCGACGTATTCTCGCAACAAGAATGTAACACAAACCTAGAGCGATAGGATGTTCTATGTCTCTGACAGCACCCACACAACCAGCATTCTTTGGAGTAACAATAGCGGCATCCGTAACGATTTCGTCGTTGATATCCATTGATCCTCCTCTCGCGCAATTGAAGTACGGTTTACTCTCCATGTATGAAATTGCTTTCTCGACTGCGTGCACCGCAGAACGACCATTGATAAGATCTTTGTACGCCTCGATAGCTGCGTTTTTAACCTATACGAATGCTCGCAGTTATTGTAACTCGGTTACAATATATGTTACGCTGAATAGATCGTTCTTTAGATTGTATAGATGTTTTGTTATCACCTCGGTCAGCATTCGAGGACGTATCTTCCTCGGAATTTTTCCGGCACCACCATGAACCACTATGACCGGGTCCACGTGTATCTGAGGCTTCTTTTTCTCTAACGTAGACTCGACCGCGATCCTTGCTAGGATCTGGTCGATCCAAGAACAATAATCGCACATCGTTCAAACGTATCGCACGCAGTCGTGTCAAAAGTACACCGTAAATTTTTGTTAGAATTAAGCAAGATCCAGAAACAAATGCAATCATCTTTTCTTGCAGGAGGAAACGCAATACCTACAAACGGACGTTCATCAAATGCACACACGGAGCTACAAAGATATCATCGATCATCTTGTAAATCAGTCTACTTGCAGAGGATCGAGGAACACTAGTTACCTTTACGGTTATATAATTTCTACATATCTGCTGGTTCACTTTCTGAAGAAACTATTGAATGTTTAAATAATAAAATATTCTAGAACCATTCCATCTTTGCAATAAAAACTTTATTCTTAATTAAGTCTGTGAAATATAAATAACGGAAACTTATCTTTTTATTAATTGCACATTATTTAAAACGGTTCTTACTTGTAAAACTGATTTGTATACAATTTATGAGCGAATTTATTCATTTGAACGTGAATACTGTGCAATAAATAATAACACTGTTGTAGAAATCGTGACTTCTCTTTCTTAAATGAATATCATAGATTGAAAATTGTTTCTGGACGGATCAGTACGTTTTTTAGGACTTTTTCTAGTTCGCAATGCAACGTTTATAGTTTGTATACGGTGATCATAAGATTGTCTTGAACTAAACACCAAGTAAACATGCTCCAGTTATACTTGCTGAACATAAATATACGTTGGAAGTACATAATAATTCAGTATGTTCTCCGTTCTCCAATAACGATCTCGAAATTGATTATAAAATCGCAACGTATCGCATAAAAGTATTTAATTCTTGCAAATAATCTTCTTTCTTCGAGTGACCGAAGATTGGTTTTAATTTGTGTATTTCTACATTTCCCGCTTCCGTTCCGAAAGCCTAAAATATGCATTATTGTACATTCTATTCGCGAAACTGTACTATACAGATAATTTATACATACCAGATACTGATGGTTCATGTCTTTCTCAGTTTTGCAAGATGACAATTGCATACTATTGATGGATCCACATTTTTGCATATTTACCGTATGCATCGGGCATATGTCACTGTAACTCAAATCCCATATGTGTATCCTAAAATATGATTAATTAAACGAATTAGTTTATGCAGTTCAAAGAAGTAGTTGAAAGAATTTTTGTTTCTTCCGAACACTCCATTACCGCAAATTATTGTCGAGCACGAAAATCGTAAATGGTTTTGTCTTCGACCACTGTAGAGACTTAATACTGTACGTGTTATTTTCATCTCTCAATTGTAAAATTGGTTTCTCAATGTTCAAACAATGTAACCGAATTGTACCATCGTCGCAGCCGACCTGCGATCAAGACAAAATTGATTTAGAGAAATTTTCATCCGAAAAGAATATATAAATACGTGAAAGAAAAGCGTGTTTACCAAGAAAAACGACTGTTCAAATGGACATGTTTCTATACAGTTTATGTTGCCGCAGGGACCTAGAAAATTCGATCAAATCAATTAATAATTCTCTATTCGCAACTCGCGAATGGTATACAAGTATACACGACAACTTACTAGTATCAAACTTTTTGTACATAGAAGGACTAGCTTTGTTACCGATGCAGGTAGCATGCAAAACGTTGCTACTGTTAGTGGCAATATAGAAATGGTTACTATCAACACGATCCACATGCATGTCAAGAAATGCAGCTGCACCGATTCTTCTAAAGAGTTAATTCATGTTAGTAAGATAAATACAAGCCAGTACATAGAGATTGTTTAGTAATATTTACTTTTTAACATTATCGCACGGCAAAAGCAGTTCTTGACTTTTAACGAGTCTTATACTACCCCAATAAGACAGTCCTAAATCATCGATATTTAATCCCATGCTGTGTAAAACGCTCCATATAATAACAGAACCTTTTTCATTTAAGCTACATATCTATTATGTCAAGTAATAGAAAAAATATTAATATTTCAAGGATTGTTATCGACTAACACAGGGAACAAGTTCAAACACACCTGGATAGGTACGAATTGATTGTTTCGTCTTTCGAACGATTTTTCTTCGAGTTTCGATAATATTCGTATTGCAACTATTTGCGAGTAATCAGTCATTATTTCTGCGTTCGCTGTCGTTGTGTAAGTAGGCATTCGTATTGTCCAATCCAATTCGTTGGCCTTGTCTGCGACTTTAGGATGCCACATCTCGTCTTCCTTCAAATCCCAAAGGCTAATCGATCTATTGTTTAAAATCTGTATTAGTTTGACTAAAATGCAAGGTACGATTTGAAATTAATCGAAGATGACAAATACCCATCCTGCAGTCCAGCAAATACAACATTATAATTTGTTAAGTGGAAAGAACATGCTGTAATGGGGCAACACGAGTAGAATAGTTTAATGGGCATCGATGGCTCAGCAATATTCCAAACGCAACCGATACAACAGTCCGTTATATAATCTTGCTTGTTCGATGTCTCAATTTCCTGCTTAACAATTCATTCTGAATTAATCACCTTTTCTTCTATGTTTCAATTCTTTTAAAGCGTATCAATAATTTGTACCTCTTCGGCCGGAGAATGAATGGTTAGCAAGATCTTACTCAAATTATTCGAATAATGAATTATTGTCACTGCTCTGCCAGCCAAAAACGTAACCGAATCTATAGAAAGTTTAACGACACCGTCGCCGAATGCTATTTCTTCTTTGTTTTTGAACACATTCCCACCGGATCTCCTTTCTTCTAACAGCGACAGCATCACTCTTCCAGCACGGTTTACGAAATCGTTTAATCTCACCGTATCGAAAGATGCCGATGATAAAGACTTTACAGAATCTAGGTCGTCGATGTCGTTGCCAACACCGTGTTGATCCTACAAGTTACAATACTTTACTATTATATAGTTTCCTATTAACAGCGAAATGCACAAATGCTTTCACAAACCAGACGAAACAAGTCCAAGTCCTTTTTAGTTCGCAAATTGCTTCTACAAGTTATCGGGAATTGAGTCCATTTATTTTTCAACGTGATTTTATCTGTTTGCGTTTCTACTTCTATATTGTCTTCTCCAGTTTGCGTGGATATCTATGAAACAACAAATGGAAATATGAATTAAAAAATCATTATTATCATTATGTAATTCACGTACTTGCTGAGCATTCAGTTTTCCATAGTTTCGAATAAATTCCTCGTACGGTATGGGTGAACACTCTAGCAGAGACCACTCCATGACGTCTAACTTAATCATTTCCAGCAATACATCGCCTCTGCTCACATTCTTTTTCGACTTCTAAAGGCGATAATTACTGTAGTTACAGTAAGAAGCTGTTATACGTTACAAACATTACCTTCGCTTTCTCAGACTGTTTGTTTTTACGAAAATCGATAAATGAAATTTGCGATAGTGGCGGAGATTTTGTAAAATCACCGGACCGGCTATCTTCGAAGCCTTCGTCGGACAATGGTAACGATTTAGTTTCGCCTAATCTGTCTTCGCTATACAAAAAAAAAAGATACTTCAAGTTACTATTCAAATAAATGTTACACCAACAATTATCCGATAAGTGTGCAGACATTTAATGATGAAATGATACAATGATACATAATACACAACCAATTTAATTCTCTTGAAATTTTATGCTAGTCAGAACAAACCTATAAGTTTTGTTAACCGGTTGCCTTAATTCAAGAAGCGAAGATAGTTTTTGATCATTTGCAATGGATTCTATCCTCGCTGCTCTTTGCCGAGCTTCCGTGAGTTCGTAATGACCAGAATCGTGCATTTGCTCCTCCTCTTTTTGTTGATCGGCGCTGTTAACAACTTTCGGCTGCAATCAAATAATTCGAAGCAACCGCTTTCATCTTTTGTACTCTCCTATAGCGAAGTAAATGATTGTACGTACCTGTTTAACAGTATGCATTTCTATGGGATTCAGTGGTGAATTACTATGAGTGCTTGTTTCCTCGGCAACTTCGCTCGACTCGCTGTCTGTGCACTCTTGAAAATCGGATTCGTAGTCCTGAGAAGCGTAATCAATTCAATTAGTATGTCGAATGAAAATAATTTTACTCGATTATACCATACCTCAAAATCATCCTCATAATCATCTTCGTTGTCCATCTGATACGCGTCGGGTGGCTTCTTCTTACTCTGACTCCTTTGAGTAGAATCTGGTCTGCTCGTAGCCGAATGCAACATTTTTATTTCGCTAGGACTCAATGTTCTCGAGAGTTTACGCTGTCTGGACTTAGATCTCAATTTACTTTCTCCCATGCGATTAGAATTTGTTTTTGCTTTCTCTTCTTCCCTCGGTAGAAATTTTGTATCTTTATCGACCGATTTAGAACTAAGTTTCGTCGAAAGAGACGGCGGCACGTATATCGTACTCAATCCTCTTTTCTCCGAGTAATTACTCTGTGTTCTTCCAGTAGACGATCTACTGTGTTTTATGGTAGTGCTACTAGATCTTCTTTCAGGATCAGACGTCATTTTCGATGTTACAGAAATTTTAGGGGAACTAGTACTTAACTTAGCTGCAGATGGCAAACTTTCTCTTACAGGTTTATTTTGCGACGACCTAACTGTTTGCCTCATGCTACTTTTACTCGATTGTACATTTTGCAGCGATCTAGAAGGTTTGCTGCTGTTTCCTATCCTTTCAGGCTTCTTCTCCAACTTCAAGTCAATTCTTTCCAAGCCCTCCGACTCTTTAGAAGACAACGAAGCTTTCGATTTAGACTTACTGTTCGATTGGAGTGCATCTTTGGCGGTGGAAACCTTTCTAATTGCACCCTGAAATGCAGAAATAGTTTCAGTTCTCAAATGTTTTCGATCGATTTCGAATATTCCTCAACGATTAGATTAAACATTACCACGATGGATGAATCATATTTATGCAACTGTATTTACGTGTGATTATCATGACATTTCAACGAAAGTCAATAGATTCGAGGTTGACAGTTTAAATGAATGTATATACTTTTTAGAATTCTTTATGAAGATTTGAATGACCCGTGCAGAGTGAACGACGCGCATATTTCATGTGTGCAGAAATCGAAACTTAGAATCGTTTCTTTTAAATAGAACGTAGTAATACCTTGTTAGACATTATTCTCCGATTGATCGGTGTTGACAATTACGATGCCACCATGATGTAAACTACATACTGTCATCTGCTGTCATCGTTCCGGCAGCGCTACGCGTTGCATTCTGTTCAACTATGCGCAGTGAACAGTTTTAGTATCGTTTGTAGGTAAACGAGGAAAGAAATGAATCTGTTGTTGTTTTCTGGCGGCATCTACTCAAATCACAGCCAATGTTTGGAAACATTGGGAAAATGCATCTAAATTTTTCAAAAACGATGTCGCATTAATCAAAAATCCCATTTTTCTTATAGTGTGATGTAATCACTCGTAATTAATTAAAGAATCTAAATGACACCGAAAAAGAAAAGTCGTCGACAGGAAGTTGAGGAACGAGGAAATTCGAGGAAACAAGAAATCGCGTAAAATTGAATTCTTGAAGGAAGAAGGATTAAGTTTCCGATGAATTTTTAATGCTTAATTAAAATGATAAACAGATTAGGACCAGGATTTAGGCTGAAACATACCGAAAATAATTTTCAACGACTGGACCAAAAATCAACCGTGACCGAGCTGGTGTACGAATACTTGAGGAAAGTTTCGCATTCGAATAGCATTCGAAAGCAACGCAACAATGCTTGTTATAAATTTCGCAAAAGCAATAAAAGGAAACGAAGCATCCATACGCGTGATTGTATAACCACAGGTATATTAACTAAAAATTGGCTAATATCCGAATACTATCATTAAGTGGACAGAAACGGACACGAACTCATCCTTTCTACTGTTCCTCTTCGATACAACCTCATTATTCGACGCATTAGCGTGGAAATTGCGCATCTAACAACTAAATTGCACCTAAGACTTTTCTCATGTTTAGAGTATAACGACGCAAGAAATTACATACGGGATGCACTTTCATTCGCCGTCAGTTCCGGATATCTAATACCAGCCGACCGAACCGGAAGGATCCTTCGACTTTCACCATCTTTCAAACTACATCGCTGATATTAATCTAAAAGTTACTGGACGAACGATATTCGCACTTCAATTTAATCGAGCATAAAAATCGAAAAGATTACATGCAACGAAAAATAAATGAATAAACTAATTTTCCCTCTGGTTACACTATAAAACGTTCAGATCGCAAAGTGGAATCGTTAATCGATATAAATAATCGGAAATATGAATTTTAAGAATTGTTCAAAATCTGGCAATCTTGAATCGATCGTTTAATTGTTCCTTCGTCGTCTTCCTTGTCGCACGCACTCCTCCTGGCAACGTTTTATCCATCGTTTCAGTTCTCGATCGCGCTTATCGTCTTCCGTCGTTTGAATTCGACTAAGAGATTCTTGATGAGCATCGTTCAAGTCACCCGACCGCGTTCCTTCAATTATAGAATCGTCTTCGTCGCTTCTCGCCGACGTTTCCCTCCTGGCTAACGTTTCATGCGCCGCTGTCGCGTCGCCATTTTCTCCTCTTGCGCTTCGTTCTTGAATCCTCGCGCTTCTTCGCCTAAAGTAATTTATGGGATTATACCGCGCCAGTCCTGCGCTCCTCTCTTTACCGACAAGATACGTTCCGCCGACATCTTCCCCGTTTTCGGCTGTGATCGAGCTTTCTTTTCCGTTATCCGATTTCTCCTACAATTAAACAGATACAAATGAAAGCGACCTCTCAGAGGACTCGTTTCACAGAAACGAAAGGAAAGAAGATACCAGATACTTCATTTCGTTATTGTCACGCAGAGGAAAATGTTTTTCTTACATCCTCGTCATCGGTATCCAATGCAGCCCCTTCGTCTTCCTCTTCGCCAGCATCCTCTCCCGTTTCTACATCGAAAATCCTGGTTCGCCTACGACGAGCTCTAGGAGCTCTGGGAGGCGATCTCCGACGCGTATTTTCCAATACTGTTTCGTCATCGGTGGTTTCTTCGCAGATACAATCGTCCTCACCTTTCTTCCGCCGCTTCGGGGCGGCTTTCGGTGTTGAGGATAAAAGGCAGTCGCCTCGTTTGTTCGAACATGTGACTTTGTTCATCGAAATGGCGTCCGGTCCTACCAGGTGGTACTCATTCTCTAGCACTTCCATGACGAGGCTATTATGTTACTTATTACTAGATGGCGAGTTTTTCAATTTAAGGGGGTAGACTCGTTACCGGGATTGCAAGGGTGCAAAGTAATGCAAAGATAAAGTCCTCTTCAAAAGTCCTATTTTTACGTCTACAAGGCGTAATTTGCATTATTCGGAAGCATGTAGTTGTCGCAGCTTTATGAAAATAGCTACACGCGCAGCTGTGTGCTTCCGAATAATGCAAATTACCCATCCAGCGCTTTTGACTATTGAAAAACCCCACCTTTGTATTATCGAGAAATGAGAAGGCGCATCCCGCACGCTTGCAATCCTGGAAAAACGAGTCTACCCCCTTAAAATAGAAGAAGGATCGAAAGAATTCAAGGTAAGGAGAAAGATGAGTTTGAGGTAACACGGCCGCATCAGTAGAGGAAGGCGTTACAATTAACAGGGTGAACCGCAGGCGGAAATCGGTCGATAGATGCACGGGGTCTTCGAATGAGATAAACGGTTTGCAGTTGCCTTGAAACGCGATCGTGTCTCACGCGAGACACATTTTCGCCTGCAACGCGTGCTGTGTTCTGTGTTGTTTCGCCGCTTCGGCTGACGTAGAACTAACCCTTGGGAACAGACCTGTTTCAGCGCGGTCCGCACTTGAGCGCAAAGGTCACCGTCGTCGCGAAAATTCTCCACGATATAACCCACTATATCCTCGACGGTGCACGACGGCAGAAACGCATCCTCCGCCTGCTGCAATGATCGCATCGCCTCCATCACCCTCAACGAGAATCTCGACGAGTGCTCCGCGATTCGCATGCAATCGCAAACTCTCTGCAAACATTAATTATCCAATAAAAATCATGATCACCCCTATCGTTCAAAGAAACGCGAGCGCAACGCCAACCGGAAACGACTTCACTCTGCAATGGTACACTGTCCTCGTGATCCCAGCACAATTTCGAATTGATTGCAAATCGCGAGGTTTCCTTTGAAAAGTATTTATCGAGGAAACAGAATACCATTGCAGAATTGGTAGGCTAATTGCATTTTCATCGGATTAACTTTTTCCGTGTACGGTGGGCAAGGTATTGATGCTTCTTCGTCCAGAGCTTCTTTATCCTCTTCGAGGATTTGGTCGAGCATCTCCGTCGACTCTGCGTCCAACAATCCTCTGCGTCTAGAGTTCTCCATGATCCATTTGACATTGACGGAACTTCGAACAATTTCTCTGTTTGCTGGGAGTCGCGTGAATCTGCAGACTACCACCTGCAATGATACATCGATGTGAACTCGTGCACGGTTCAAGAATTGGACTATTGAAATCTATTCATCATCATTGAACTTCGTTGATAATAAAATAATAAAATCATATTTATCTTCGCATACGAAAATAGATCAACAGTTCCGTTCTAGTTCTCCGCACAATTCGCGGGAACGTTTTATCTTCTTCATTCCTGTAATCAGTAATCGATTACATATCGTCGGAAACATTTTGAAAAATCTCTATTCTTCAGGATTCATAGATCCACATTTATCACGCGTTTGTCGTTATCGAACACGGTCGCGGACGTGTTGGATCGACGGGCTAGATCGGCCTATTTGTTAAGAGCCTATCGGCAACATCTCGCCTTCGTGTTATTACATGAACTCGGGAAGTTTTCGGTCTGTGACTGTGTTTACCGCGCGGCTCTATCGATTTGCAATTGAAATAACGCTGGCACCAGGCGGTCAGGGGGCGTTGTGTTGAGGCGGCGAGAAAAAAATATAGGAGGAGCTTCTGATCGTGGGACGGGGGAACCTGTTTGCGTAAAATATTAATCAGAGCCAACCGCTGGACGATGTCCGCACACGGAAGCGTTCTCGCTCTTTTCCAATGGACGGTGCGCGCCTCGAACGTGGCTCTTTCTCTCTCTCTCTGCTAATTGCTGGCAATCATCCGACCACCGGCATTCTTAATACCGATTCAACCATATTAGAATGAAATTACACGGTGTCCCACATCGATCGACAATATTGCTTTCTTTCTGTTCGCTTAAAGAACCTTCCATATTCCAATATATGTATGTAGTATGTACCATTTTCCTCTTTCATTTTCCTCGTTGCCCCGCTCTTTCCAGTGGTCTCTCCAGAAATTCGAGCGATCACGGGCACATTTCAGCGGATCTTCACCTGTAAAAGTAATTAAGAAAGACAAAATTAAAAGAAGTCCTTACTTGCACACGGAATAGATAATCAAAATTACAAACAGTTGATTTTTACGCAGCGAACCCTCGCGACCTTTGCCTTCACGCTCGAACTAAATACAAATTCGTCGATCCCGAAGTGGATTAATTGGAACAGCGATTCTTCAACACCTAAAACTTAATCATTTAGGCTGTTTGGTCCCGTGTACAGCGTGGAAGGCATGCACAACCCTTCGGTTCCCAGGCTGTCGGCAAATTGTGGCATACCGCGCCGGCACGGTTCTTATCCGCACTCGTCAAGGCAATTTTTGGCTCGTCGTTCTTATCGTACGCGAAACAACTACATCTCCGAAACGCGAGGGAAAAAAAGAGGAAAAGTCGGGAAATCGTCTAAGCGCGTTCTACTTCGTGCAGTTCCTTTTATTCTCCCACGTAGTCTGAAACAAAACTTGAGCAACAAGAAAATTTACATTAAATATACATTTTTTTAACGCAAATGCATAAGAGATTTGGATATTTTTACGACGACGTAGGATTGTTCATTGAGGCTTCAAGTTGTTCAGCATCATCGCCCCTGTAGCATTAGCAGCGAGATACAATGAACAATTGTAAGGCCTGATTGAACAATTCGAAGAAAGTTATAAATGGGACAAAGAAGAAGAGAACGATTTTCCTCGTGGATAGGAGGGGAGAAAGCGGAAACGAGGTAACAGAGGAAGAAAACCGCTAATCGGTACACCTGACACCGAACGTACCCCTAAGAGGGTGAGGCGAGACCGTAGATAGGCGAGCGGCGAAACAAGAAAAAGTTTAATCGCGTCTTTTGCAACGCAGGGCGGCCAGGGCGCAAGCGGGGCTGCAAACGGGCTGCAGGCAGGGGGGTCGAGGCGCGTCCTCGTGACGACTTGATGAGATAACTTTGCTCGTGTTGTGAAACAACCGGGCGTCGCGATTCGTGACTCCGTTTGCAAGGGTGAAAGGAAGCTACGCGAAGGAGGTGAACCGGGACGTAGGATAAAATTAAGGGGTAGACACGCGACCCCCTCGCCACCCTGTCGTTCACCAGTGTAGGACGCGGTGTTGTGCGTGACACTCGTTGTTCGTGTTGATTCGCCTTGCATACGAAGAACGGAAGTTCCGCCGCGCCGAGCGGAATACTTGTTGAGGCAGAACTGCAAATCTTCGGATGAATTCCTCCGACCTTTCGAGGATTTCTTTGGGTCTTGATCGCGGCTCGTCACAACCGGGAAGACATGATGCGCCTATTTTCTAGATTGTTACAGTGTTTTTCGCTCTGAAGGGTTGAAGAGCGGAGATCGCTACGAATATAATAATGATTAGACTGAATTGCAGTAAACTCTGGAGTAAAATAGAAAATTATTTTCATTCTTCTAGCTCTTCTAATGTTTGTACTGTTTTTAAATTACATTCACTCATTTTCGTCACAAATGCATAAAAAATCGGCTGTCTAATAATGATAATAATGACGATGCGTTTACCTCGGCTGACCCAGCTCCGAGTAACAGCGCATAAAAAGAGAGAAGGGCGCAGAACTCGATGGCGGGTCGCCATGCGCCATCGGACAATATCGTTCGGGTGTGCAAAACCCGCCGTTTCCAGGACAGCGATTAGGCGGATTAGTCGCGAGGTCGCGGCTCCTCACGGGTGCTCAAGGGGTTTACGGGGCTCAGCAGGTCACATGACGTGATGTCACGTTACCTGATGGTCGCGGACAGGTGTTCGGGTTCGCACGAGCAGACCAAGCAAGAGAACGCCGAGGCCGAGCGATCACGGGGGTGGCATTCGCTATCACGAATCCTAGCCACATAATGATAACGAGCGTCCAACGAAGCGACGAGAACGCCGCTCGTAATGTCGGGACAATCTTGATGATTGCTCTCGCCCCCTTCCTAGAGGAAGGACGCTTGATCGAGCAATCCCGCCACCGGTTTACTCAATCCTTTTACGATCTACGATCTAACGGCCGCTGCCGGCGCGTAATTACTCCGCGAGAAAATAGCTGCTTCCGATAAGCCCTGAAACGTTGAATTACATTACACCGGCATCAAATCGAAATGATAAACGCTTCGCGCAACAACTCCCGGAGAACTACGCGGGATTATTTTCAATGACAGTAACAATTTCGACCATGAACGATGAATCATGCTCTCAGCGACGTGATCTAAGAACTTCCTTTGAGATTGTTATTTAAAAGAATGCTTTTTTATTTATCGTTGTACGGAGCGTGGGAAGATCGCGAGTGAAATATTTGTCGAGAAATCATTCGTATCGTTTCTTGTTGCGGCACACCTGCCGAACTTACCGGCAGCTAACTGTTGTTCCTAAGACACCTGTACTGCGGCCTCGTGAGATTTCGGCCACATGGCAGAGGCGCATCACCCTTCACTACCAAATTAGATATTACGATAACAAATGGCGTTATTTAACCCGCGGTGCTCGCGCACCCCCGTCAGCTTAAATTTGAACTGGCGATATACGTACTCCGAATAGCTACGAAACGGGACATGCAGCATCGTAAATCCCTGTCGTACCTGGAAACTTTCCGTGTTTAATTGCAGATATGTAATTTCTTCAAACTTAACGTATAAATCAGAAATATTACCTAGCGTTTCGTTTTGCTTGGAACTTTGATCGAGTCCGCCGGGGTATGGTAGATACCGAGAAATTTCCCTCAATATTGTATCGTCGATTTGAACGTTGTTGTTGTTCTTCTTGCACCGTGTTGCAGGACGTTCGTCTACATCGTAAAGCAATCGATCGTTGGGTCGTTAATTAAAAGCTTGGACGGAACAAACGGGACTGCAACATTGATAAGGTAGACTAAAAACAATTCCAAGTCCGTGCGCGTTCTCATCAATGTTGCAACCCCCCCTTCAGTGTTGGCCGTCGTCGTCTAATTTACTTCATAATAATTACCGACCCATTAAACATTTGTGGGCGGTAGCAACGTGTCAGCTGCCGATTGTCCCAGAGACATTAGACACACGTAGCTTTCCGTTTCACGGGGTGGAACGCCCTTGCGTATGGAATTATAAATACGAATAAGCAAAGATTGTTGTACGAGAATCAATTACCATTTACCGTTAAAGAACAATTAAGCTTTTGGTTCATCTTCTGATCGTCGTGGACGCGTATTTTTGAAAATATTAAAAATATTCTTCTGGAAAAAAAGAAACCTCCGTTCGGAAAAAAAAGTTTCAAAGGGTTCTGGAACGATTTTCACTGATCCTAATCATCGGTCATTCAGCCATGCAAGACGCGAGAAGCCGGGCGACCTGTTATCGCAACGGGTGGCAGATTAGGGTCGTGATACGCTTAGGGGTGAACTATTGCTATTCCCCGGGATTGGTCAGTCCGGCTGGCTTTTGCCTTCGTTGACCACTTGAAGCTCGGCACGGTTGCTCGCCCCTAATGCTCCAGGGGCGGAACAACCGTTCTACACGGCGTTGCGCATGCACCGAGGGGCGGGAATCACCCCTTGCGACGACGAATTGGAAATTCTTCTGGTGGCGAGGTATGCGGCAAAGCAGCACGTGACGCGAAACGTCAACAGGCTCCGGGAACACCGACGTAGATAACTTCTACTCTACTTCGAAGAACGTAGCCGAAGACACGACCTTCTTCGAAACTTCTTTGATACCTGCATCGTACATACCGTTGAAATCGAGCTTTATAATTTTTGACATTATAAAACGGACAAAGAAAGTAAATACAACGATAGAAGACTTAGCAATCTTATGTTACCAACGATTTCGTCCGACTCGTTTCAATAACTGGATCAAGATCAGGATGAAATGGAGTCAGACATTCTTCAAGATCATCCAGCAACCTCTCAAGATACTTTAAAATCGAAAGGATGGTTTCATGTTTACGCCAATAAATGGACAGTTTGAGGAACATCTCTACCGCATAATTTCATCACCTCTGCGGGATTAGTTGGTCTTTTCTATTTTATGGATATTGTTCGGAATTTTGTGAATCTATCAGTGTCCAGAGATATTAGAGGACTTCAGAAGGAATGACCTCCCACGCACCCGCAAGAACGATCTGCAGTGGAAGCACAGTTTCCAGCGCGTTTTCCGCGTTACATCTCTTGAGGAGTTACAGCCTGTTCGCGCCGTCCTCAGGTAATTTACAAAATCATTCAACGATTCCACATTTTATATTATGTTACCTGAAACTATACATTTGTTATTAGACTGCGAATTTTACGCGTTTATTAGAATAAAAATCCTCTTTGCACCTGTTTCATCTACTCATTTTTCTCATAAATACATCAAATCCGCAGTCTACTTATCGATAGAGCCTCAATTTTATATTTGTTTTCTACTACGAAGTTTTATACTTCTCGTTTAAGTTGTAAGTATGTACGCGATATAGATTCCTAGTCACGGACAAGTGAACAAGTTGGTCGACGCGAACATCGATGTTAGCCGATTTCCAAGTTGTTACCGAATCCTCCAGTAGCCGTGATCGTCTAGTGGTTAGGACCCTACGTTGTGGCCGTAGTAACCCAGGTTCGAATCCTGGTCACGGCAATGTGCAATTTGACACATTGTCACGGTGGAGGTTTATTTTTTTTTAACTTTTTCATCAACCGCCTACCTCTGCCACATCTATCTAGAATATACAATGACAATAATTTATTATTTTATCATTTTAATTAATATCTTTATATCTTCGTACCAAGATTTTCAATTCGGCATCATTTCTATTCTACAATATAATTGATAATCACTATCGGAACCACAGATCGTACTAATCAAACAAGTATACAGAGTTCAAAACAAATGACTGTTTCCTATAAAACGTTGAAAATGTGCGTGTGTAAATAGTTTCGAACTTAGACAATTTTCTTTTCATTAGATACATTGAATTCGTCGTTTTCGTTTAACGACGAATTATAATGATAGCATAGTGAATATATTGGGAATAGCAAAAATAAAAAATGAATCGATTACCCCTGGTGGGACTCGAACCCACAATCCCCGGTTTAGGAGACCGATGCCTTATCCATTAGGCCACAGGGGCAGTTGGTACTCAGCATCTTCAAAATGAATCCAATCCAGCTCTGTCACAATACAAAAATAATATACTATTTTGCAGCTATAGCACACATTCAAACATAATGAAACCGATTAAATGGCGTAATATAAAATTCAACGTTCCTTGTGTCAATAGAGGTAGAAAAGTCTTGCAGCACTTTCTTGTGGAATATGTTTGTGCCTCAGTAAGCAAACGTGCTCGATTTTGGACGGGCAGCTGTGCGCGCATAAGTAGCGCATTCTGCCGGCAGAAAGACGGGGCATCAGCTTCTGCCGGGGGCGGCCAGGCCCAACCGAGCAGAATTCAGGGATATGGGATATTCGTGGGTCGTGGGCCGTTCCCCTGAGTCGCCGGTTTCCCCTTCCCTGACGTATCGTCGTATTCGTGTCGACCGCGCTTGCCCGTGTTGGTGCCTGTTTGATTCCACGAGCGCTGCACAACAAACAAGCGTACCTCTAATACCTCTAATCTGTCCGTGTGAACTACCTGCTCGACTGGTCGACGCCGAAATAATAAGAATCGGACTTCTACGACACGTTATTCAAATTTAAATTAGCTGACGCAGCCTCGGGGCATTGTGCTCTCAGAACGACGCTCGAAGCTGCTCGAAGCATAGGATGTTCGAAATCTGCTCGATTCTTTCGAGCACACCCTGCCAGCATAAAGCGATACTTATTCTAACGCAGCTGTATGGTATTCTGCTGGCAGCATCTGCCCGGCAGCACGAAGGCAGCTCGGTCGTAAATTCTGCCTTGCCGTAAAAGGGCAGAACGATCGCACTAATGTGACCTTAGATCATATATGATCTAAGAATGTGACGAATGCCGTTATACAGGGCAGCACCGTGCTGCCCTCTTACGAGAAGGCAGAATCCAGGACCGAGCTGCCTTCGTGCTGCCGAGCAGATGCCGGATCATTTTGCATACTGAGGATGAACTGCGTAGCAAACATGACAGACACGCTCTGAAATGGGAAAGTGAAGAAAGCACACGAATGTGGTCATGCTACAAGAAATCTCGCCGATCTCATCCTCCTACAAATTTTGCTCGGCTAAGCACACGAATAACGAGTGTACGATGCTTATGATCCGTGTCCCGTTTATTTGTTACCGCAGATAGAAATCAAGAGTACAACTTGGTCAACAGGCTTCGTCAGTTCCCCTTCCCTAAAGAATAAATAATACTGTTTTATAAGATGCAAATAATCATTTCTAATTGACAGAGTTATGCAGATACGAGCCGTACAGTTCCAGGGACTATAATTTGGGAGAGCCTGATATTTTATCAAGCTCCGGTGCAAGGGACACAGCGATTGGTCGGACACCATCGCCATTATCATCTCCAACGTTGTCTGCGAGCTTTTCTCTTCCGGGTTCCTTGCTTCCACCTCCGTTTTTATCGAACGTGCCGCCGTTGATGCAATCTATAAGCGTACCGCAACCGTTTTCGAATGTCAACGCTGGTAAGTTAATCAATAAATCCATCGGTATAACAAACTACTTATTGATCTTGAAAAAGCCTCGTATTCAACGCTTCGGTAGCGCAGATGGCAGCGCGTAAGTCTCATAATCTTAAGGTCGTGAGTTCGATCCTCACCCGGAGCAATTTTTTTTGCATTTATACCTAAAACAAAAATACACGCGTTCAATTATTATTTCGTCAACGTTCATAAAAAATTATTTTTTCCGACTGTAATGTTTTATGTAGATTCACCTCCTTGCGGCTTATACCACCGAATCGGGCAGTCTGTATATTCTTTCCGAAATATTCTTCCTATACATTTTAGTCGGCCTGTTCCATTTTTATTATTACGGATAAAAGAAAATGATGAAATTGTTAACGAGGATAAATATCTGTTGGTGAAGCAGGCGGCATGGTAACTCGCCACTTCTTGGGCACAAACGGGATCACGAATTCGTCGCGGCGACCCAGGAGCGAAAAAAAACCGATTCCGGACGACCAGAAGGACGAGAAATATTACGAAAGACGCAAACGTAATAATCAGGCCGCGAAAAAGTCGCGGGACGCTCGAAAAATTCGGGAGGATCACGTGAGTCAAAGACTAGAGAACGCATCTGTGTGTTTGTACTTTATATATTTACAGTGACCCTCACTAATATATTCGGACACTCTTAAAAAGACACGCAATAACCATTTTAATCTTGGACCATACGATTTGTACTTTTTTGAGAAGTTGGAACAATTGTTTTGCTAAATTACAATTCCGACCAATTGCAATTTTTGAGAGTGTCCGAATATTAATGGGAGTCACTGTATACGTGTTCTTGAAGTCATTGCTACTTTTCAGATCGCGTTGCGAGCGACGATGCTGGAGCACGAGAACGCAATTTTAAAGGCACAGGTGATTACGCTTCGCGAGGAAGCACAATCTCTGCGGCACATGCTAATTAAACAACAGGCGCCAGCTTTACAATCGATCCAACGTTCGATCACCTCTATAGCACCTGTTACATTGTCACCACCGCATTCTAAGGCGACTCTGGATTGTCAGATCTAAAAGCAACTCATTCGAATCAATTATAGGCGAATTATTATCGAACGATTGAAGTTTCTGTTATTTCTGGATCATCGCATTGTGCTAACATATATTTATATCACTTATAGGTTAGAAAATGTTTCTGAAACGACATCTAATTTATTGTTCGTCGAACTAATTAGCTCATAAGGTTAGCACCGCTAGCAAAAACATCGATCGTAAAAGTTTATATATATACAAGTCACGAGAGTTCAGAGATTTGAAATTCGCACGTAAAACACACGTCGGAACGGCAAAGTAATAATAATTTCCTTTCGGAAAATGTCAGCGTGACGCCTTTCGGCGGATTTTAATTTTCCTACATTATGTATATATATATAGTCAATTTGTAAATAGTTGAATGATGTATTTATTTTATAATTGTTGACAAATAAATAATCTACGCATTACAAATAAATTGGTCTTATTCTTATGTAACGATATAACTTATACACGGTTAATGTGAAAATACGAAGTCCGTGTTTGAATCCCCATTATCTTATAAAATGTAGTGGATATATAAATACACCGTCACGAGTCAGACTACAAAAATTAATCAATTATCGCATGAACATGATGTAATAACAAAAGAATCGACTTACGAACATTTGTAGCTGAATTATATTTGAATGTCGAGCAGGATAGTCACGTGACTTTTCAGATTCCTACAGGCGATGTAAAAAGTGTGTTGGCCAGCCTGTAACGACAAACTATACATACATACGTGATTATACATATATATGTGAATGCACACTCTGGAACGGAAAGCTCCATCGAGAGAAACTGAGCAACTAACAATAAAACGAACACAGTTGCAGTGCCACAGCACGTATTCAAAAGGAGATCTAATTCATTTTACGAAAAAACGAGTGTTCGATTATGCTTGGTTATCGAGCAATTTATCAGAGGAGGAGAATGATTTTTTCTGAACTCCGGATTGTCCGGATTTTATGCATTTATAACAAAAATGAGTAGGTGAAATTTGGAACATTGAAAAGATTAGTACATTGAAATTATTAGTAAAAAATATAAATTTATATTTAGCTCCTGTGTCTTGCAATTGATGCAGAAGCTTCTCATTTTTTTAAAGATCCGGAGTCTAATTATTATAAATTCAAACGAATGAAAGTGATTGGTCTATCACTGATGTATTTACGGCGCCACTTGTTTCGAACAAGTAAGTACACTCCTGCTCGAAGAGAAATGTACCAATCAGAGATCAATACGACGAAGAACCGCGACGCCATTGTTGTTTTGAAGTAGTCTATCTAGTGAAGTGCATAAACAGTGTCTATTTATATACAGTATTTTATTTTGCGCATTCGGATGTTTGACTGTGTTTGACAAAGGGGGCCATCAACGGCTTCTGTCGGATGTACTTCGGTTCTTCCATGTTTTCATCGTCCCGGGAATTCCTGTAAATTCCCGGATATTGTGAATGTGTAGATCGCAAGACTAAATAAACACGAATGTTTGTAATGAGTTAGCTATCCCTTGTGCCTGTAGTTGAGTGGGACGTTTGACTTCAACAAATTTGTTACAAAGTGTTCTACGACTATTTTAAGCGTCAAGGACAGAAAATGCCATCCGCAGGCATAGCTGCTGTTCTGATCGGCATCACCCTAGCGACAGTTTTATACTATTTCTTTCCGGGTTCTGAGGAAGACCCCCAAACAACTTCGGCCCACCATGCTGGAAGAAGATCGAATTCATCGAACAGGCATTATGAGGGTGAGCCGTCTACTTACGCAGATAGGTGAGTGTTTCGTAAATATTTGTTGCTCGCAAAAATATATGTATGTACATAAGATTGCATAGACGAAAGTGAGGTTATGTTATGTAGAAGATGCAGTCAGCAGAGATCTATTTAAATACACTTAAATACATATTTGCATATTGACAAACCTCTGGAAGCAGTTAATAATATACAGCGGGTGTACAAAGTATTCATACACTTTTTAAATACAAAATAAAATTTGTCTGCATCGATTGCAAAAAATCGAAACCAAATTGAATGTTTGGCATCTTCAAATTTTTTCAATTTTCCAACAATTTTGAATTTCATTCTACAATCCCAACAGCTTAAAAATTGTTATTGGTCGCAATTGCAAAGGAAAAAGTAAAGGTGACAATTGTTTAACTTTTTATCTGTGCCTATAATGAAAATTTCTGACATGTACATTTTGTAAATCTAGGTAAGTTGTATACACGTACAAAGTTTCCTGGAAATCGATCAAGGTTGTTATGAAATATAATTGATTGAAAATAGAAGTCATCGTGAGAATCTGCGATTTAAATTCATAGATTTTTACATTGTACAATGTCCCCATTCGCAATTGCAACTGATAACAATTTAAGAAAAAAATTATTTACACATTAGCTAGAAACTAATCCTTCTAATATTTCAAGAAAACTCCACTTTGGAAAAAGTTATTCATTTTTAAAAGGTGTACAAATACTTTGTATATCCAGCGTACATATAAAAGAATTCATCTTCGAACTTCTTTGCTAAACTGTATATATTTTTTCTCAGTTGGATCAGGAGGAGATCGCATCCTTATGAATGTAGGGTACCTTCAGGAACATGCTCAATATGTCTAGAATCATTGACAATGGATGTGCCAGTTGTATTGAACCCTTGCCACCATACTTTTCATGAGAAATGTATTATGGAATGGAAAGCCAAGTCGTGTCAAGTAATTTCTAAATAAAAACTTGTTTATTTTTTGAGCTAGTTATATTTATGATATCGATTAATTGATTTGATTTCAATTCTTTACAGGCTTCCTGCCCGAACTGCAGACGTAGATTCACGTAGAACTGCCAAACTCGATACGAAAACACGTTCGAATTAGTACAATGTTGTTGTACTACCGAAAGGAGTAAGGGGATATATACGATTAGGAACCGAATTTGTATGGCAACGGAATATTCAGTTTTTAATGTTGTAAGTTCATCGTTTAATAAGTATTTGATAAGAGAATATTCTGATTCGAAGGTGAAATAAAAGAAATAACGCTTTACATAAAGAATACATGTGATGCGAGTTTGTTTCACAGGCAGCTATGGAATTATTGAGGACAGTTTTTTTTTTAAAACTGTAAATCTTGTCTTTTGCAGTACATACGATACGTGTAACACATATTACAGGGTTATAAATATATGTTATGCCTGATGCTGTGATTTAGTAACAACGTTATTTTTGAACTATGTAATGTGTAACGCGAAAGAGTATAAAGTACACAACAGTTTTTGACAATGGGATTTTATGTCATTAAAATTCATTTAAGATGTAAATACTCGTGACAAAAATATTTGTTCATTCATGTTTGTTCTCCAACGTCTTGTTATTCTATTTACGTATCGTATTTATCGTTCTAACATATCTATAACATTAATTTTGCAACAATTCTATATACAATTTAGAATATAGATATAAGTTCTTACTAAAATGTCATAAAAGTTCTGCGAAACAGTGATATCGATATTACGTGATCGACTCCTTTTACCAAATCAATTGCATGCGTAAAAAAATGAATTGACTGTCCGAGTTTTATGTTGGGAATAAAACAGACGGACTTACCCCGTTCTTGAAAAGAACATTTAACCCTTAAATGCAGGTCGTCGTAAAACTGCCACATACCGTTCAAACCAGTTATAAATAGGTAAATTGTACATATTAATGTCTAGTAAATGCATTGTGTTTTATACCTGCAACAGGTAGTTTTTTTTAAATAAAAGACCATTCAAAATTTATCAACAAATTTTTTCTTTATCATGCATTTAAGGGTTAAGGAAGTATTCTTAAATCGCGGTCGTCTTTCGTAAAATAAATTGACAAATGTTCAGCACAGTACTTGACGTTAGGTTCTACATGTTACCTTAAAGGCATCCCTTATAGTTCGTAGGACTGTCGCATTAAATTTAAATGGAAAACGAAAGAACAAAGAATAACTAATTTTTATGAAAGTGCTTTACTTACTTTTTAAACATTAATTGGAAAGTGTGATGTTTGAATCGAATAAATTGTTATCAGCTTGTGCAGTAGTTTACGACATACATGACGAATAAATAAGAGAAATGTAAATTAGACTGCTTTTGTATGAAAAAAAAAATAAAATACATGAACGAAGTTAAACTAGTGGCGTTTCATTTATCGATATCGTTGGATATGTTGAAATCGATGATAAATATATTCGTTTTTAAAGTAAATTTCATCGAATAATTTTACAATAAATCGCTGGACGTCGGTATATGCGGATCACGAATATTTTTGTAATTTTTCTACAGGAAACGCGCGTCCTTGACAGTGTAAAAATTACGGAAGTGAAAGCTGAGTTGCGGTAACTTTAATGGTATAACAGTAATTTTACGTGCCGTAAACCGCTTACGAAACCGTGCTTTAGTTAAAGTTAAAACAAACAAGAAGAGCAGCGAACCAGTCGCGATACGGGCGAAATAACGGCAAAGGAAGTGCAAGACGTTGAAGAGCGGTATCGTGAGTACAATACAGTCTTCTCTATATTTGTTGCGATGATACGTGCCGCACGCTTTCCTTTTCACTCATCGTAAATGGTTTTCACGATTTCCGGTTCAGCAATTTCATGAACTCTCGTCGTCGTGGGGATAAACGATACTTGCACTCTATCTTTTCCATTCTTCTTTAAGCAGCAAGTTTTCAGCGATATAGTATTAATAATCTTTTATTTTTCTATGTATAATTAAAAAAATTACTGAGATTTTGTTATTTCATCTGTACGTCATTTCAAAAAGTTTCACTTGAAAGCATTTCATTTAGCCATCTTTGACATTAACGTTCGCAATCTATAATTATACAATATCGGTATATCGACTTTCTATAATGAGAAACAACTTTTATTGGTTTCGCACGTAACCGTTGATTATAGTGATCAAATACTTATTAATTATATTGAACACTTTAAAAAGAACAGCCAATCAATTCCTAAGAGGTGGAAGAACGTGCTTTGGTTTTAATCAAAATTGTATGAAATCTAAATACATATACAGGGTGTTTCGTCTAAATCAGGGCACCTAAATATCTCTTCAGGTTATATCAAATATCTGGTGAGAATATGTTTTTCCGAAGGTCATTTTTTCGGAGTTATCAAGGTCATCGATGTTTTTTGATACATAACTACATTTTTATTTTATTGCATCGGGTAACTGATCGAAAAATACGTTCAGATATGTATAATAACATGACATGTATAATTCAATAACCTGAAGAGATATTTAGGTGCCCTGTTTTAGACGAAACACCCTGCATAGATACAGTTCATATTATTATATAATTAGACTGCGGATCTTTATGCAAAATAAAAATGTTCAGCAGTGATTGTGGGCAGCAGGAGTTAAATAAAACTTCATTTCATTCCCTAATACATAGTTCTTTACATCTGAAAACAGAAAACAACGTAACACTATTTTTAGATTTTTCGAATTTTTCACTGTTTTATTATATATATTTCATCTAGCCAATTTTTTCATAAATGCATGAAAACCCGCAGACTAATTATGATACAATTGATAGAATTTTGGGAGCAAATCTGGGAAGAATAAACTGCTGTTCGACGACGAACGGGAAGTTTGGCGTGGCCCACATGGTACGGGACGTGTCGAAGAAAGAAAGAAATTCCAGAGTGGTTCCCGTTTCTTTCGCAGCGGTTGCGGACAATTTTGTTTTTCTTTTTGCAGGCGGTCCGATGATCCGATGATAAGCTTGGACAATGCTCAGTGTTCGGCACGTGGGGAAATGGGCAGCGCTGGAAATTTGAACCAGATAGAAGGGGGTTGTTGGCTCGCGTTACGTTGGCATTTTCCCTCGTAACACAGCGTGCGCGGAGGATGGTTGTAAGCCGTAAGGTAAGCTGTAAGCTGCAAGCGACGGCACTGTTTGTACGGTGAACGGCACGGTGGAACGTATGAGAGAGAACCGGTCAGTTACCTGAGAACTGAGAAACACGCTGGCTGCCGGCTGGTAGCAGGACGTCGATCGTTAACCTCGAAGCGAGGACACCTCGGCGTTTTACCGGTGATCAAGCTGCGGTAGCGTTACAGGGATGCAAAAGTGGCGGGAAATACCGCGTCAACCGCGATAACCGGGCCTTCAAAATTTTCAAGTTCCACGGACTCGCCGATCCGCGCTCGTCAAAATGCTCGTACGCGTCGAATACGATGCAGTGTTTGCTGACGATTCTGTGTATCGTTCATATGATCGCCGATTCCACGGAAACCGTCGAGGAAGAGCGAGGTAAGCGAGATCGGAACGTTCAAACATCGCGTTCATCGTAAGCATCATATTCTAATCAACCTATTCTGTCAACGAGCTATATCAGCCTCCTGATTGTGTTAATTCATTGTTTCACGAAAAAGATTTCGATAATTCTGTGTCGATATATTTTTGGACACGCGCAATTTCTACGCCCTACACGGTGGCATCAAATCGCGGATATAATCGAGGCTGAAAATTGTTAAAAGCGTATCTTTTCGACAGAAATTATCCGGAGAGTGCTCGCTTAGCATAAATACGCTATAAAGAAGCGTAATCGAAGCAATGAAGAGGCTGGCCAGGTTAAAGAGATCGACTCGTCGCAAACCTATGTAGGTGCTATCGTTTGCATCGACCGTTTAAACGGCGTTACCACGTCAATCTTATTTGCTCCGTGTTGATGTTGCTTGGAAAGCGAAATCAACGAAATTTTCTAATTTCCAATAAATCGTGTTTCCCGGCGTTTCCGAACGGTCACGCTTAAAGTTCGAGTAATCGGAGCGATCCCGGTGAGCGATTCCGCGATCGTTTTCCGATCGTGCGTGGTTTGCAATTTTTTTCGTTGTACAGTGGGTCTGCGAGCCTGACTCGAAGTATCTCGAATCGGGACGCGATCGCTATGGTGACCGGTGGAGGCTGAGAGGGCCGGCGGGTTAACGGTGAAACGGTTTGGTCCGACAACCACGCGAATTACTGCCGCGGAGTTAGCACGGGCCCCATAACGAGACAACAAACGTTCTCCGGTTCGTCGAAATCGGCCGATCTATTTCCAGGGACAAAACACGGCGCGGCTCTGTGGATCGAGGCTGAAAATCGATCGTCCCATTTCTCGGACCGGTTTCACGATTGTCAGCCAGACCGAAACAAGTTTCCATTAATCTTCGATTTCGTTCGCATTACGGCGAACCGCGCCGCCGATAATTAAATGCATTCCTCCGTCGCTGATTAGCTGTCGACTCCTCTTGTCCTGCTGGCAAATTTGTCCTCGAAATGTGCAATTGGGTCGAGCGGAATCTTGCTCGTTAATCTCATTTTTCTCATAAATGAATCAAATTCAATTTTGACCGATGTACGATATTCGAAGATGCAAATCTCACAACTCGGTAATGATTTCGTTCGTAATTGGAACAAAGTAACTGTCGTGTTATCGGAACACAACTGTTCCGCTAATTAGTATACGAATAATCTGTTCTGCGTTCGATTCCGTTGTTGCGCCGTTTAAAAATGAATTCGCTCTTCTCTGCGTCAAGTTTAGGCAGTTGAGCGTTCCTGGATTCCAAGAAGAATGGAAAGATTGAAGATTTTCGTAGAGATCAGATGCGTCGATTCACGCGAGCAATTACAGGGTACCGTAACAGTGGTTCTTTCGCTTGTACATTTTATCTCGGCAAGAAGATCTGATACTCGGGTTCTTTTACGCCTCGAGGAAACATGTCGCCGTTAATTACGCTACGGTCTAGCTTAAGCAACGAAACAATTAACTGGCGAACAAAGCGGCGTCGCTTTGAGAAACCCGTTCCCGTTAACGGGCGTTTGATCATCAATTGCGGAAGTATAATGGACAACCTGCCGTAACACCCAATATGGCCGGCCTCGCCGTCGCTAGTACATGCATAATAATTATGATTTCGACGGCGATGAATGGCCGTTGTGCTTACACGTGGACGAGCAACGGTGAAAGCGTTTTACTGAATGCAATGTCCGAATGAACTGTCCCTTTTTTTTCTAACGCTCCTCGCACTGTTATTCTTGTCACTCGTGTTATCCAGTGGTCGACCTATATCACACGGACTTTGTAGGCGGTCGGAATTCGAATCGGGTTCGTGCGTGATCAATCAGGTCGTGGTTCCTCCCATTATCCGATCGCTAAGCTATAGGAGACGGTTTGTTCCCAAAAAAAAACAATCCTGTTCACCCGCAATTTAGAAGCAGGAATTTTGATGGACGGTCTAGAGTCTAGATTTAAAAAAACTCACATTTCCATTATCGAGAAATGAGAAGGTGCATCCCGCATCCTTGCAATCCTGAAAAGGGGAACACCCCCTTGACACTAAACCTACCACGAGGAGTCATGCAAATCACCCATTTTAGATTTTTTATTTGACATTCACTGAAATCGTAAAGATGTTTTCATGAGAATCTATTGAATATATTTTTTGACTCCAGTTTAATAGTAAAAATCGCACAAAATATAAATAAATTTAATCTTTTTATTGTCATAATACTATACACGTCAGCCACTTTCGATGGTCGGTAGGTTTACAAATATAAACTGAGCCGTCGGATGCAAATTAAAATGCAAACAATACCAAATCGATCGAGTTGCTAAAATCGAAACTGAACAGTCCGAGCTGCAGTGGCGAGTCAGTGACACGTATATGCGACACCGGCACTTGCAACGCGGAGGACAGTCGACGCAAAAGCGAACGAAATCGTGAGAACGATGTAACCATTTGATGCATTCCGAGCTGCGTTTGCACGTGGGTGCACGTTGAGCGGAGCGGCGAGAGGACGTCTAGGCTTGTTGGCCACTCGCGAAGCAAAGCAAGCAGAATCCCCCTAGGCTTTTCGTTTTTTTTACCTAAATTCTATGTACCACATACGAGAGGACACCGCGCGGAGGAACAGGCTTTCTAATAAACATATTATATTATTGCCGGCTAGTGACGCTCGTATCGTTGACCGTCATCATTCGCGCGCGATACCGTGGTTATATACGACGCGTTTCTCTTCCATTTAATCGGCTCGATTCACTATACCTCGCGCCGTACTTCCTCGGCTTACACGATTCCTGGTCGACGTAATTAGTATGTTTCAAGTAATCCTCGTCCGATAATCACTCAAAAGCTCGTGCGCGAGACGAACACGCGCTCGGAGAAATCAAATACCACGCGCCTAAAGGAGCGACAAAAATTTAACCACGCTGCAAATAGCAGTTTCGAACGGGAGAAGAAGAAATTCTATGTCGCATGTTCAATCGCAATTTTGATATCCTTCACTCAGGATTTTACTGTCCGGTTACAAACGCCGAGAAAATTATTTTCATTCGAGTTTCCGAGGATATCTATTAATTAGGCGTTACCGGGTTAATTACAGTAAAGGAATTAGTACGAGACTGGGCGCCCCTAGTGTGGCTGGCACCTGGAGAGCTGTTCTTGCCCCTGGGGGTGCCTGATTTCCTCGACAACATGGAACCGGAAGACGACCACCTTCGCACCAGACTCGACGTAGGTAAATGACAACGATTATCAAATTCATATCGCGCTGTCCAACAACGATCTCGCGGTTTGTTAACACTGTCCAACAAATTTCAACTTTCCTTTTTAAACAAATTTTTGGGCAGTGCGCTTGTAAATCGATGTTGTCAATATTAAAGTATTAAATGATCCATAGAGGAGTTGTTGAGCAACCGATCTTCGTTCCTGTATGGCCAGAAGCCTTCAGGATCGGTACCGGTTTACGCGTTGATCAACAATTGCGAGGTTCCGGATGTTATGGCGGACACGATGAACTCGAACACGTTACGATCGGCCAGGAGGTCGCGGAGAAAGGGGATCGAGGCTGGAACGTTGTCGAGGAACGCGATTCAAAACGATTTCGGGTCTCCAACGATGATCCTGACGAACAATCTTCCGGGGAAAGCGTGGAAGAGCGACTCGAAGTCCGGCGGCGAGGTGGGTTTCGAAACGGACCAGGTGAAAACACGAACAACCGACGTGTCTTCTCTCCGTTGCCTTTGACGTTCGTGGGACTTATGTGTGTGTCCGCAGAAAATGGTGGATTTCGAGAAAACGACGAAAAGAAGGACCAGGTCCCGGAAACTGCGCTTTCACGTGACCTATTGGATGTTCTATCCGTTCAGCGAGGGAAAGGCAGTCTGCGTTCTGGATCTCGGATTTTTAGGCACCTGGCCGATACCCACCGTAGGCGGAGTGTGTCTGGGCATGCTGAAGGAGTACGGCAACCACGTGGGCGATTGGGAACACATGAGTCTTTATTTCAAGGTATACGAACTCGCGTCCGAAAGATTCTATCCGTCTCTGTCGCTGTTTTTTCTCTGCAGCAACCGATTTTTAAGCTCCGTTTCAAATTACAGCGATCCATTTTTGTTCCGCAGTCTAATTATTTGCTTCAATGATCACACTACCTAGTGCCTTAATTCCAACGTGCAGCCAGTCCCCCCCATGTCCCGAAATAAAACCTTTAGAAAATAGTATACTGATAACAACAATGCTCAAGATGGGTAGACTCGTTTCTAGGATTGCAACGGTGCGAGATGCGCGGAAACCTCGATCTTTGCATTATCGAGAAAAGAGAAGGCGCATCCTGCACCCTTGCAATACTGGTAAAACGAGTCTACCCCCTGAGTAAGGGAATAATTACCTGCGGACTGCTTCGCGTCCCATTTACGAGAAGAATCAGCCACCGTCCGGCTTGGTCTCATCATTCATATTAGAAAGTATGCGCGCTCGTCCTGCTCCTCCTCTTCTTATCGATATACCGTTTTGTAAACGATTTCAGGTCGCGTCCTAGCTGCGTCTGCTCAGCTTCTGTTTCAACTGTTCCAGGACGCGAATCATCCTTCGGCGATGTACGTGTCCGCCCACGACGCCGGCGCGTTTTACAGATACGATCTACGGAGCGGCACGTTCGTCTACGAGAGCCAAGAGACGCGAAAGGGCATCTTCCAGAAGCCTATATTCCCGGAAAGGGTATACACCGCTGGCGGTTCTCATCCGATACTGTTCAGCGCCCGCGGCTCCCACGGACTCTGGACGGCGCCCGGAAAGCACAAGTTCGTCAGATTACCTCGTTTGTACGACGAGAGCGGATTCGGCACCGCTTGGCCAACGTGGAAGATGATAGAGCTGCTGCTCAAGAAGGAGAACAGCATCTTACCCGGTTGGATGAGCTTTAGGGGCAAATGGGGTAACCCGAAGAGCAACTGCCACCCCCTAGCCAGACTCGGCTTCAATATTTGCGAGTTCGTCGACGGACCGACCGGTATTCCTATGAAGAAGACCAGTTTCCGGTGCTGACGACGAATCCCCGACCTGCTAGGTGTCGTTGCGGGTATTAAGAATCAAGTGGACTTTGACAAGAGAACGGCCCCGACTGTACATATATATGTATGCAGGGTCAACAGATTTAGATTATCTTCAAAACTGCCAAATAGCTGTAACTGATACTTATTATTAGGGACTAGCGTGCTAGATAAAATTGAAGTCGGTTGGGGTCTTTCCCTTATGTGCATCACCGTGAACAGTAACAGATAGGAATGCTTCATTTCGAACGGTGCTTTCTATTACATTAGTGCTGGTAAAGATTGGTCTCCATCATGCAGCTGGTCGGAAGGTGAAGACTTTGATCGGAGAGAGCTTAAATTAAAAGACCGGTAGAGTTCGATGCAAGATGATCGTTTAATAAAACGAGACGTTCGTCGTTAAATTCGTTCATTTCTCGTTATGTATTAGTTTTCAGTTTAGCAAGGATTTAGAAAAAAACAGCATCGACGCTCGTTCTAGAGATTCGTAAAGCCTACGCTCGATGTAAAACGATAGTAAAATACAATCTCGCTTATTACAAATAGATCGAGAGTGAATATATAGTGTATATATTCGTAGGTGTAGTAAACACTTTAGGCATTGCGTGATACGTCTCGTTGAAGAAGTTAATAGTAGGTGAACGCGGTACTTAGCGGTAATTACATGTTTCTCGGTGTGTGATCCTTCAGGAAAGGCCGATCAGAAGAACACATTAATTATTCTAAGTCGCGGGGTCATTTCTGCGCGACAAATCCGCGACAACGACAAGCTAGAACGGCGGGGTTCTTCAGGGTTTCCACGCGACGCCGCGTATACGTCGATCGGCGTACGACGATAGACTTATCGCGATAAGCTCATCGGATGAACACTGCGCATTTTTTCGGAACGTTATATCGTGCAGTGTGAATGGTGAAACAACGGATTGCGTTAGGCTCCTTTTGGGCGTATCCTACGTTTTAAAGTTAAAGACATGGTAAACGTGATTGCTTATGCCGACTAATTACAGCCATTCCCTGATCACCGGCCACAACATATTATCGATCAGTTCGTCCCCTGTTGAATGCTTCATTGCCAACCGGACGCGCGATTTTCCTTCGTGAACCTGGGTGCTAGTTTCCGTTCAAGGTTGCTGTTGGCTGTGCGTTCTCAGGCTTTGTTTAATTTTTGTACCCAGCACCTGCGAAAAAAGAACACTCGACTCTTAGATATGCGAACAAGAACGTTACGTTACGCGAGATCTACTCGGAGACCTCATCTTCCTCCGGACTCTCCACACCGATGTTGCGTATGCCATTCCTCAGCAACGGGGTACCCTTATCTTTTCCTAGGACGCGCGCGCTCAGCTGGATCTTCAACGGTGTACCAGCCTTGCAGCAGCTAATCTGCACCTCTTCTTTCAGAATCTTCTCCTTGTACGCTAAGAACTCTAGCTTCAACCTGTTACAGAGAAAGTTTTGTTAGAGTTACGAACGGATTTTTTTACAGTTTCAATTATAATAGCGTAAGCTTTATGAAATGCATCGGAGAATCTTTTACTTCAAGCCATCCTTATCTTGTCCGAAATCGATAATGTGACAATTGGGATTGTTGGGTCCAACGTTTATGGCCGGTGTTTTGGCTTTTCCATCGTTGTGTGGACATTGATTCCAGGGGATTAGAAATTCCACAAGATACCTGCGCAAACATTTTTTATGGAAAATACAAATTATCTGCATTAATTGAAAGTTACGGGAGCTACATAGACATTTCTTTTGTTAATAATTTCATACAGTATATTTTCCTGTTTTCAATTTGATCTACTCGATTTCGTCAGAAATTCATAGTGAAAGGAGGAAGAATTTGATTTTGGAATGTTACTTGTGATAAAGTTGCAAAAATCCGAGGTGAGCATCGATTTGTCCATGTCGTTGCGGTTGAATCAGAATATTGTTGTCTTTCACGAGGCTGCTTCCCCCGCTGAAGTGCACGTGATGCTCTAAACAATGTTTTTGTTGAATCTTCTAATATTAAATTAAATATACATATACTCCATAATAACAACATAATTTATTTATTTATTTTTATTTGACAAATAAATCGACCGCGAGGATTGTTTTTAAATGTGCTTCCCTAGTTTTTACGTATATAAAACGACGAGTTTAATTTAATTTGAATGAGCGCGGGAAAATTGACCCTTCACCGTTACACACAGACATGAGTGTTTCCCTTTCTTGTTTTAATTTAACACAATTTAAACTTAATCTTCTTCAGCTAAAAATTCAAGCAAAGTAACTACATAGCATTTGTTAGCTAATGTCTCGATAGAAATGGATAATTATACTATAGCGACGAGTGAAGTTTCTTACGGACAAGAAAGTTCAAATTTGCTTTTTTTATGGGGAATCGCCATCTAGCGATCATACGGTGAATTGTGTAGCCCCATTAACGCGGGAACAGGACTGAAAAAACAAACGTGTACCGTTTTAGTATTTGATTTGAATCGATGATTTTGAAAAACGATTACTTCTCACGAAGTGTATACTTACATCGTACAATGTGTATACTACTCTAGTAAACACGATTATAGGAAGCACGCTAGAACACTCTAGTCTAAGAAATTAAATATAGATAACTGAAGACCTCAATGTTCAATGTTCTAATCCCAGATTGGAAACAAGAAACACATCCACGCTGTTTACATAAGTACATCAGCAAAAGATTAAGCGTCATGTGACATTTTACATAACGAATAACGTTACGGATAAGAGTAAGCATGTAAATGAATATTCGTATAAAAAAGAATTGTAATATTCACTGCCTACTAAAATTCCGGTTAATGATATTTTGCAATCTATTTTCGCGTAATATATTGAGGTAGTTGCATATGAAATGTCCGATTTTTAGCAATTACATTAAACAAACGCAATATTGTGCCCAATGTATTCTATTTAGAAATTTCAAGTTTCTTGATTGCATTACGGTAAAAATAAGATATGCTCATTCGCGTTTTTCATTTACAAGATTTTGTAGTTCTTTTTTTTACTATCAATGACTAAAATAGGACATTTACACATACTTACATACTTGTCAACATACTTGTCAAAATTGGGTTGTACAAGGTTCAGAAAAACATAAGATAGTAATAATAGTACACAACGTGGCTCTATGTTTTGATGGTCAGCCAGTATTGCCGAGCGTTATCATTATCGGTATTGTCTAGAGTCGAGTGATTGATTCGCTATCAAGTGATGGTTACACACTGGTCTGATAGGTTAACGAATATGTACTCGGACGAAGCGGTTTCTCGACATATGCAAAACGAACGCGGGAAAATGGAGAAAAATCGAAATCTCCAATGAAGAAAGCAATGTTCTCTCGACAGCTGAGACGTTCAAAGTGGCGCGCTTTCAAATGACCCAATTACAAGCGTATCCTAACCTAGTATGTCATAAAGAACCGGTCTCGAGCGATTTATAAAGATTCGAACGTTTTCTTAACAATTTAATTGAACAGTAGTGCCATTCGTTCGGATTGTCTTATCGATTTCTAGATGTCTAACTCCGACTATGCAGATTTACGCGAGTACAAGTGTCACGGTGCAGTTTGCCAATTAAATAAAATGATCACAGGGATGTGGATGATTGTTACATGTTCTTGAAATGATTCGTTACCTTTATCTCCCATGTTTTGTAAGGCAATTTGGCAGTTGTATTTTCATGCTACGCGAAACTACTTAATTTAATATTCCGTACCGCAATGTTAACTGCACTTCTATATATCGGTAGTGTGCATCGCCAGGTGCATGCTCGTTCTAACGCATCGAATGGTTTTGACCATTCACACCGATGGCAGCACTCCGCCTAATTAGAAAGAGAGAGAGAGAGAGAGAGAGAGAGAGAGAGAGAGAGAGAGAGAGAAAAGAGAAATACCACACAACCTTAGACCAGAGACTATATATACTTATAGACCCGGCATAGGTATAGTATGTGTATGTATAGGAAAAGTGTGACGTCACAAGATAATTCTTAAGATAATTTCAAAATAGCTGACACGGCAGACCGAGTCGGTGACGCGTTATTGGCAGGTGACCATAGACGGTTAAATATTCAATGAAATTGTTCTTCAAGGGTTAAAAAAATTGGTGGGTATATACTGGAGAATCCTCTGTGTCTGTACAATAAAGATAATTTATTCATGAAAAATGAAAAATATTGGATATTCATCGCAGCAGCAAATGATTTGTGCCGCTTTCCCTATAAGACGCAATGTTAATTCCGGCACGAATTATTTGCTCTTCCTAAACGTCCATACAGCGCTATTTTATGCAGCGGCAAAACGCTCATACTGTTAGCTAAATGTTACCGACAGAGAACCTGTCGGCACCGATGAGATACTATTAAAGACTGCCAGCACCGACGAGGTACTATTAAAGACTGCCAGCCCCTGTGTTAAACAGCGAGACGGGTAAGTGGGCGCGATGGGCGCGGGGATAACGTAGAGCTTACAGTGATCTGATATACCACATAGCCAAAAGTTCCACCACCGACGAGATATTCGTCAAGTTGAAGAAGAATGATATAGTATAATAGAATGCTGACATTACCCATTCTGTAATTGCCTTATAATACTATATATAATTCTCTTATTACATTCTTATTTCCTTATTATTACCATTGTAATAATTGTTTTACAATATAATCGATAGTTTATAGACGTAGGAAAAATGATAGTAATTACTACGTAATATTCTACAAATTTATCGAAATTCAAAAGTAATTATATATAACATAATGATTCTTAAAAAATATTCTGTTATGTTATGTAATGACAAAATTCAATCGCTCTTATTAAGATCCTTAGTAGGAAACAGAAAATTAATTTTTTTACTTATTTATCCCATATTTGTAATGCTCGACAGAATTGACTGCAATTATTATATAGTAGAGGTAGTAACAATAAGATAAAAGTATTAACTAATTAAACTAATTTTCGACGGCTCCTATCCATACAATGTTATTTAGAGGCAGTATTTCGTACGAAGATATCTAACAAAATAATTCTATTTCACTCTATACGAAAATTTCTTGCAACATGACGCTATTTAAAAAGTGCGTGCAACATGATTTTATTTCATTCTGAACTGAACACCACTTCCTGAAATATGAATCGCTTATACATTGTATACATTGTGCGACGAGGCGAAGAGCTAGCAGTCGAAGTCGGAAGTCGAAATCTTAAAAGAAGGACTCTCCGCGTCTCTTTTTTCCCGATGCTGTCCTTCTTTGTGTCCGAAACTTGCGTCGTTCATTGCACAAGCAAATATCATCGGAATTATATCATGTCATTTTCATAAAAAAAAATTCACCAAATATGTTAAGGAAAATCCTATAAAAAAATAATGATAAATAATTAAGTTTTGTTGTTTGATTAGAAGTCTCACACTGTTATACCCGACCCAACCCGTATCATGTTATGTACAATGTTTCGCTCCATTCCACGGCGTCCGAAGCCCTCGAGCTTCGCTTGCCTTTTCTCCATTCGTCATCACAGAATAGTGTTTCCTGAAAATTGAATGTCTCTGGCCAGACTCAAGGTTTCGACATTTATAGGAAGCTTGCTATAATCGTATTTTATTTGTCAAAATTTAGTTTTCTATTTAAAATATTTTGTTGTTAAACTCATTAATAGTTTTAAATAGTACTTGAAATATTTAAAATGATATTGAAATATTGGAATATTACAATTTGGAATAAAGGGCCTAGCCGGATAAGCTAGTCCTTCGAATTATTTAAACAGCCGTTGCGCCATTCAATTTTTGGTCAATTTTTCCCATTCACTTGCATTAATTTAATCATTTAATTGCATATAATTGACATGATATTTGAGATTTCTTCCGGATTTTTTGGTTCAAAATGTTATTTACACAAAGTGAAAATACGCCAAAATTCGACAAATGTAGGTTTTTTTAGAGAAATTCAAAAATAGCATTGATCATATTTTTAGACTAGCAACATACCAGAACTTTTTTTTACGACAGCGCGTAAACGACAAAGAGGGACTGAGGTACGAGGCAGCCGGCACATTTCAAAAGGCTGAGTACCGATTACGTCAATGCACATAGAAAAGTTTTTTATTTTTCATTCTTCTTTTACGGTATTACCAACGTATTTGTGAGATTCTTCTAATTAAAATGAGTCTAAATACGTCATAATTTGAGCCACATTTATTTATTTAAAGCGTGATCATAACTCGCAATGATATAGGTTATTATAATAGGTCATTTAATATAAAAGGTCATTTAATATAATATATTTATAATTATAAATATTAGGGATGTGTGGGCCGCTCGATGTTCGGGTTCGAGTCGGGTCGCAGAAAGTCAGGCGGGGCTGCCCGTTGATTCGGCTTCGAATTCGTCGGGCGGGTTCGAAAAGAATCGAAGTTCGAGCGAACGAGTTATTGCGATATCCGAGTATCAAATACTCTGCGTTCTCATGACATAGATAATGGTAATAATGGTTTTCTTTCTTAACTTATAACGAGATTTTTAATATATGTACTAGGTCTTTTTTATAACTACACTAGGTATATTCGGCAAACGTGTGCCTGCTCTTTATTTGTATTAAAGCTTGAAATAATACACGTTTCACGTGAAAAACTTACGAATGAACTCAAATATGTGTCAATAATATCTTTAAAATATCTTTACTGAGTTATATACACCTAGAAGGTATAACAATATGGTAAAGTATGGCAATAATTAAAAACGAAATATAAAAATAAACATTATATGTATTATATTTCGTGTTTATATTTTATTCTGTATTATCTATAGGCTTTATATAATTTTTTGTTTTATATGATTTTATTTTAAGTTAGTTTATATTTCATTTTATATTGTATATTATATATTATCTTTTAAGAATTTGTGTAAGGTTAATGATAGTTAAGTAAGTAGGTTACTTAACAGTTAATAAAAACATCACCCACTAAAAAGTTATCATAACTTATTACATACCATGTTGTAAATATTTTCTTATAATTTTTTCACGTGAAACGTGCATTATTTCAAATTTTAATACAAATGAAGATCATGCACATTTGTGCCGAATATACCTATAATGTAGTTATTAAAAAATCCAAGTACATACATTAAAAATCACATTATAAGTTATGAAAGAAATACGTACCATTATTATCATTATCTATTTCATAAGAACGCAGAGTTGATTTTCGGACATCGTGATAACACGCTCGCGCGATCTTGTTCTATTCTTTTAGAAGCCGCCCGACAAAGGTGAGTCATGGGCCGCCGGATGTGTCTGATGTATCGCGTACCCGACTCGAGTCCGCTTGAGCTCGCTCGACGCCTCGACTGTCTGTCCTGTCAGTGCTCCGACTTGACGATTCGTACGCCTGAAACATGACTGTTTCGCCTGATATTTTCTAGTGCAACCTGGCTGTATTATTATTATTATCCGATTTATGCCGTGCTTGAGCTTATTTTGATTGGGAAAACATTTTCAATCGATAGGTGATGATATCATTATGATAACGTTCATAATGAGTAATATTGGTTTTAGTTAGTAAATGCCAATACGTTGTGCGTTACAATGTTGCTTCTGATGCTGAATCACGACCGTATCGACTCCGAGAAAAATAAAGGACTTACTGACTCTGAGGAAAATTAAAAATGTAATAACTCTCAGTTAATAAGCAGTCTTCAATGCCTCTTAAAAATGCAATTAATCGTGTAGGGATTGATCAGGTGTTTCTCTTTATATTAAAAAATATTTGAAAATCCTTTGACAAATTCTATTTTGTGGCGTCAGGATGTACTGCTTTCGATATTCCATCACAGTTTGTATAGTATATATTATTTCTCCTCTTTGTTTCTAGATAAAATTTAATTATGATCCTCCATAAGTTTAACGCCCCGTTCAGCGGTATCATTGACCACATTCAGTCCATGTTTCAATCAGACTGCTTATTATTCATAATAACTTCTTATTCCGATATTAGAACTGTTTTTTTGTAGATTGGAGCGTATTAATGAATTTATTTAAGGGAGTAGAGAGACTTCCAGGATTGCAAGGGTGCTGGATTCACCTTCTCATCTATAAAAATAGCTACATGCGCAGTTGTATGCTTCCGAATAATGCAAATTCCGCCCCTTGATATCTCGGTCAGTTATGTATATATGAAAAAACTCTTCAAACAAAAGTTGTAGTATATAAGGAGGTGGATATAGTATCAAAGAAAAAACAATTTTTCAAAGTTATTATTTAAAGTTTTTAAGGTCACGGATGTTTTTCTCTATCAACAACTGTTTATACTTAATATGGACTCTTAAACAGAAAAAAGACAAATTCAACGATATATCATAACGTCTATTTATGACAAGATTTAAAAAATTAAAAATTTTCAAATTTGCTGCGCCTCATTTTCCCATGATCAAAACGGCCCCAAAATTTTTCCATATCATTTTCTCAACATTTGTTACAATTCTGGTTTACGGGACCAAAAAAATTTCATGGTCGAAAAATAAGATCAACCCTAATATTACATATACGTAAATTACGAGAAGCAGTAAAGAGTGCTTAACGTCGAAGACGAAAATCCGGGTAACTAACACTTAATATGTACTACATTCCACGTTATTAGAATAATTGTAGTTTAATTATGATGAATATCAACATTTGTTATTTACACCTATAAACGCCACTGTCTCGGAAGGAAATGGACATTTGAGAGAAGCAATGAAATTAGAACATCATTGCGAAAAAAGACGAGTTTGCAATAACCTCAATATTCTACGAAATTCTACTATAATTATAATTATGACTGTATTTTTTTATTATAGGAAGACAGAAGATCAAATAAACTTGTGTATGCTAGTAAAATCAATTTATATATATTATCCAATTTATTCTATTATTTGTTTAACAACTAATAAATCTATAAATTGTTTCATAAACTAAAAAATACTTTCTGCATTTTCGTATTCTCCAATCAGTCCAAATAAATACCATCAACCGGTTCTCATATAACAATTTTTATTAATGCAATTATGACAGTAACAAAACGTTTCTATTTAAAATGAATACATATTTTGAACATAGTTTTTACATTTTTAATTTTTTGCAAGGTTAAAAATGTAATTAAAAAAGTAATGAGAAATAAAAATCAAATCGCTGCACAGGGATTCGAAGGCTAGCTCCAGATTGCGATTCATACGCTCGACGGCTCGACAGCCGAATTTCAGTTTCGTTTCTGTAGAGCAATACAACACGGCAAGTGCTAAAAATAGATTGTGGCTGGCGCAAGCGCACAAGCAGCGCACACGGATATAGTAGAGGTACGCTCGTGTGTGTAGCGCGCGGGCGCGTTGGGAAAGGAACGTTCTGTTTCTCACTCCAGGCAGAATATATCCTAGAGGGCGTAAGAGAACACCGAAAAATTCAAGGCACACCAACTCCCATAAGGCTGGCAGTCTTTAATAGTATCTCGTCGGTGCTGCCAGCCCCTGTGTTATTCAGCGGGACGGGTAAGTGGGCGCGATGGGCGCGGGGATAACGTGGAACTTACAGTGATCTGAAATACCACATCGCTAAAAATTCTAAATAGTGCCAAAATAGTCCCAAAACATCGTCTGAACTATGGCGGAGAATGTAACATTTAATAATAATCGATATGGTTTCGTGCTGTCGGTGACATAAAATATATTATTATTATTTTTTTTAAATATTAGATCAAGTTGAAAAATTGAAAAATCGCAATCTGCAACTTTGACAAAATTCGCACGAATTCCGGTGGAATTTCTGGATTTTCGAATACAGCCCCGTAGGAATTTTTGAAGATTTTGAAACTAAAATTAACGGTAGAGGATGGTACTTTGTCATAGGGGTGGTTTCATTTAAAAAGACGACAACAGCACATGGAAAAAAAGAAAGAAATTCAGCCGTGTTTCTCGTAACGAATATAGATAGAGTGCAGACGATTTTTATTTTGCACAACAATTAAAAATATTGAAGTTTTAATAATTTGACAGGACACCGATTTACACCGCGTCAACTATCTGATTTGGTATTTAATACCAAAGGGTCGTGGCATCCGGCCGTCCCAATCGATGACATCCTATAATTCGAGGTCCATTATTTCCGCGATGCTTGATTTACGGTTCTCTATCGTTTTTCTTCGGCGGGCGATAAATTTTATCGCGCGGTTCTAACCGGGGTTTCCGCTAGCGGTGTGGATAAACTTCTGTGCGGGAAAAAAAGAAAGGAAACGAAAAAACTTGAGAAAAAAAAGGATGGAGAAATATGTCGGTCGGCCCCGTAACTCGGTTAAACAACCGCGCGCGAGAATCGGCCGGTGTAAAATTTCGCAAATCTCCCGGAGAGGTTCTCGCGCGTTTCTACGGTTTCCCGGAAAATGAAACCACCGTGCAACAATTGACCGACGGAAAAACTGGCTCCGCCTTTTCCGAGCCATTTCAAACAATGTCCGTCCGCGGCCGAGTTTAATATTCTCGTTCGGTGTTCTCCCTTTCGTTTCTCTTGAGAAGATTATCGATAGGCTCTCGGTAGATAAAACTTAACCCTTTGCAGTCGGAGCTATTTTAACTTGAAGATTACACATTTCTAACATCCTAGAATAATTCCATTCTATATTATTCTTTTCATTTTGTGAATATGAAATTGATGTACATATCTCGTACAATACTTAAATGTGTAGTAATATTTTAATAATATTCTGAATAACGGTAGAGCGATTTATAGTGGTGACTCTTGACACTGAGGAAGGAGGGAAGGGAAAGAAAATCTGCTGGAGGCAATTGATTAAGAATCGCGAAACCGCGATGGTGTACGAATGGCGTACCGGAGGCTGTAGGGGATGGTTGAAATTTTTGGCAAGGCAAAAGGGACGGTGGCATGATGGAGAACGGGGGAAAAACGGGCTGCTCGATTGCGCTAGTTTCGTTCGCGAGGCCGTGCGAGTCATCAGTCTCGCTGAATGAAAAACGGGCCGGCGCGGAACCTCGCGCGACTCTGCAAGCTTTTGGCAGCGCAAAAACGATGCGTAACGATACACCTCTCCCTGTACCCCCGTACGGTCCCCCGCGCACGTTTAAGGAGAGTCGAAACGCACAACGAGAAACGCGCGAAACTCGCGGCCGCGCCATAAATGAGCGTTGCTCGCAATTGCTGCGCGTCGTAATTAAATTTTTCCACCGCTTTCTGTTTCCTCTTTTTCTTCTTTCCGCCAACCGCCGACTCTTTTTTTCTTCTCTCGCACGTCTCTCCACCTCCCCGTTTCCCAGCCACTGTTCTTTCCCGTTGTTGCCGCGCGAAATCCCTGTTTGCAGATGCGGCGTTTGGATGCGGATGTTTGCGCCATTAATCTTCCGTTGATTCGGCTTTGCGTTTAAGAACTTAACGGGCTCTCCGAGCGGACACCTCACGGGGCTGCAGCCAGTCTACTTTACTCCCGTGCTCCATATTCCGAATCCTTACTGCTCGTACACGAGGTCTTATGATCGGCGGCAGAGTAATCGAAGGAGCCGATTATTAACTATTAACTTTCTCTGTTGGCTACGACGAATAGCGATTGGATTTTAATAATTTTCCTGGGTCGAAGATAGTGTGACAATATGAAAGTATTCATCAATCAACTGAAAAAAGACGGACATGTTTTAAACCACCCCCACTGCATCCAACATTTGTGTTTCAGGAAATCCGTCCCACCGTGCAAATTCGATGTCACTAAATGATCACGACAAAGCTGTGCACGTTTGTAAACATTATCCGATCCATTAAAAACGTCAGGATTAAAACGGACGAAGCACATTTGCAATGTTACGGTAACACGAGAACAGTGGCGTATTTCGCAGCGGAAGAAAAATCTATATTTATGGAACTTAACTAAGTGCGATGAAATCAACTCGGTCGCAGTCGATTCGTTCGCAGCTCGTTAACAATTACATTGCAAACAAGAGAAGAGGGATTGTCGCCGAGGAAACGGAACGATAACGCAACAATAGCGGCCGCTCCCGTTCCTTTTTCTTTTTCCTTTACCGAAACGATAAATCCCGTGGAAAAAGGAACGAATAATCCCCTGGAACGGATATATCCGCTTAATAACGGGAAGGGAGGAGACGGTCGAGGTATTAAAGTCGAGTCCACTTTATCGAAGTGGCCGGTTTACAAACTGTATGGCCGGTAATTCATCGTCACGGCAGTTACGCCGTGTTACGAAGCCCGTCGCTTCGTAATTAGTTTAACAATTGTTATTAGCCGATGGTCTAACGCGGCGTACTCTAGTTTAACTAAATAGTTGTTAGGACGGACAAGTCGCCAACACGTAAATCCTAATGAAGCGACAACAAGATCAGGAACAACTCTCGATGCAGTATTTGCAAGACATTTAGACAAAATTGAATCAAGAATATTTTTATCATATTTTAGTTATCACAAGCCAATTGTTTCAATGATAGAATCATAGAAAATCGTAGAATCAATCTTAATTTACTTTTAAACATTACTAGACTGCAAGAAGTATGTTTTTTAATTACCTGACACCTGTCAAAATTTTTCAGGTTAGTTTAGAACAAGGGTTTGGATAATTGTTTATAAATCTTTCAGTCGGAACAAAATCCGATGAGAAATTGCATGTGAAAGTAGCTGGAGCTTGATTCTATGTTTCCAATTGCAAATGTTCACAAATTAACTCTGGTTAATTAGTTATTAACAATTGTTGTGCGGGCTGATTGTTTCGGAAGTTCCCATAATGCGTAAGACAAGGAGGGTCGAACTGTGCGACAAGGACAGACATACATAACATACCACTTCTCCAAAATTTGTTAATAACTAACAATTTCAGCATCAAACCTGCATAAAACTGAAATGGGAATTTAGCCAAGACTTCATTTTACATTCTACAATCTTAAAAGTTCACTAATCAAGTCTGTAAAGTTAGTAAATTAATTATGAAAATGTTACTTGTCAAACTATTCGAGGTTATTCGCGTTTCGTCACTTCCGTAACGCTAGAAAATTGTAGCCCCCTCAGCAAAGAAGTTTCATTTCAAAATGAAGCTAGAAAGACGCTTTTCTAGGAAACGATTCAATGAATTTCATTTTTAGAAATAGTTGGACCAGAAACAAATTATTTAGCCCCCTCAGCAAAGAAGTTTCATTTCAAAATGAAACTAGAAAGATGCTTTTCTAGGAAACGATTTAATGAATTTCATTTTTAGAAATAGTTGGACCAGAAACAAATTATTTAAACAACTCAAGCGTCAATCATTGTAATTATTAGTTGCGCGTTCAGTTTAACATTCTGTTCGTATATTTGTATTACGTTGATTCTAGCGTCATTTTGGAGAGTTCTTGCTTGTATCATGAAAAACCGGAGGAACTATCAAAACGAAATTCGTCTCGTCCCCGTAGACCGCGCGGATGTCGAAGGAAAACTGTTACTCGCGGAACGATTAATCAATTACGTTGTTTCATATTTTACAAGGTGTTCAAGAAGTTCGACCGTAAGTATAAATCATCAATCTATCCGTCGCGAGCGGTGCCGCGCCGTGGCGATTATCACGAGCAGGCGGCATGATAAATAAACCACCGTTGAAATTTCATTCATCCCTTGGCCGACATTCGAGATTATCTATCAAAATGCTTCGCGGACCGTGTTATCTTCGGTTCTGGGGATCGCGTTCAATAAATAATCACAAATCACGGCGAAGTCGCCGCTAAAGGAGCGTTCCGTTCAAACAAAATGATATCAGAAGGGGGTGGGCGAGCCAGACCCGTGATTTATGGAAAATTCGATACAATGCCGCCACACTGCGATGCAGAAAAAAAGTGCAACTTTCGCGAGGTTTTTTGTGGATCGTGTGCCGTGTCTTTTTACGGTCCTCTAGATGGAAATACGAGGTCGATGGTGGTCGTATAAAATATTCACTTTCTGACTAGGGATGACGAGTTAATTATACTATCCCTAGAAAAAATTATTCGATCAAACAAGTGTATGTAATTGTAATTGTATGTATCTTCAGTGTGGAAAATATTTTCGTTAAGGGCAAAATTAATTTAAACATTCCAGACTTGAACAGATTAAAAATGACACGTGTTTAATGAAAATAATATCTTCACGATGGTTCAGCAATTTTAATCTGAATTTGCAATAAATCGCCGGTTTAGCAGCATTTTATACGGCGGAGTTACGTAATTATCATATTATCGGTTGCCTCAGAGAGATTCCCTGGTTATCGTATTTCTTCAAAGCGCGATGAAAGCCGCACAGTGTTCACGTGCCGATACCCGCACTTTGATTAAACAAGTTAAACAGCCATTACATGGACATTTAAAATCCGCAAATATTCATGCAAATGGTGTTCCTCTATGGAACGGTACATTCTCCTCTTTCGTGAATTGATTTACGATGTTTAATGATTATTCATCCTTTAAATATTCACGTGCTTCAATATTTTGATTAATTTATCATTCTTCATTATCCGATGCTTTGCGATTCAATATCCGTTTTAATACATCACGCCTCACGAAGTTTATGATACAATGTTGTATAATTCGATTTATTCGTTTTTATGAAACTCAGTCCTTTGAGGATAATTCGATAAAATGAATTTCGAGTGGATAGCCAATTCCGTAGAACGGTATCCGGCGGTAGCAAAGTTCCTGTCAAGATCTGCCTATTAATTTCCATTGTTATAAATGACAAATTAAAAATGAGTAAAAACATTAATTCTAACATACATACTCTTCTGTTATTTTACCACGTTTTTATTAGCTCGCTTTCTTGTTTGTCTGTTTGTTTGTCTGTTTGTTCGGTGACAAATTTTGCAATTGATTTTAAACTAACTTCCTGATGAGCTAGAGACTTGAAATCGGTTACATGGCTCAGAACTGGATGACAATGCATTATTCAAAAAAAAATTGTTAAAAAGTCTATCCGTTTCGGAGATATAACAATTAAATATTTACCTTTTCACCCCCCCGCGAAACCTACGTCATCGCGTTCAACGGTCGCCACGCCGCGCGACAGCGCTCCCTACTCCACTACCCGTTCCCTCTCTCACTCATCCCCACTCCACTGACCCGATTCGCACCGAAGGAGCTCAGTGTGCGTCAGTGTGCGTTTGAGCTCCGTGCGGTGTTTACAAAGTCACTACGTATTATTATACTACAATGTTTGTTTACCAATCGAAGGGACAGTTACACCGAGATTTTCGGTCGAACCTTTATCTTTGACATTTTACCACGGCGTTTCGATATGATGCGGTCCCAATACCGTCTGAAATTTACTACATGTCTCTGTTATAATCTCAAAATAATGTCTACAAAAAAGGAGCAGTTCGTTAATGATGATTTTCACAGAGAAGTCGCCAAATCACCAGGTATGCCATTAAATATTTTACCACGTTTTTATTAGGTCGCTTTCTTATATGTCTGTTTGTCTGTTCGGTACAAATTATACAACTGATTTTAAACTAACTTCTCGATGAGCGAGAGACTTGAAATTTTAAACATAGCTCAGTTCTATATGACAATGCAGTATTTAAAAAAATTTTTTTTAATTTACAACAGCCTACGCGTTTAGGAGATATAAACTATTAAAAATTTAACCGTTACACGTCCCCGCGCGACGACCGGTAGTGCCCACTCTGTTCCCACTCTGACTCATCCCCACTCCACTGACCTGCTTCGCACCAAAGGAGCTCAGTGTGCGTTCGAGCTCCGTGCGGTGTTTACAAAGTTACTCCGTATTAGTATACTATAATGTTTGTTTACCAAGCGAAAGAACAGTTACACCGAAATTCTCCTTCGAACCTTTATCTTTGACATTTTACCACGGCGTTCGTTTTCGATATGACGCGTCGCAATACCGTCTGAAATTTACTACATGTCTCTGTTATAATCTCATAAAAATATTCAAAATCGATTATAAAATTTCACACATGCAGGACTAAAAAGCAGAAAATAATTATTTAAATAAAAATAAATTTTTTTAAAATACCACGTTTTTAAAACGCACTAAAAAGTATAAAATAAAATTTTTAAATACGCCACGTTTAAAAAACGAACTAAAAAGTATAAAATAATTTTTTCTAGCCCCATACAGATTCCTAACCCTTGAAAATTTGTGATTGTGAATTTTTAATAGCTAAGAAAATACTTGTAAGATTTAAAACGAAAAACGTGGGGCGCAAGATAATGCATAGTAAGGAGTGTAGAGAGTAGCTGCCGCTGAGAAATCTCGTACAACACTTCATATCATTTGCAGTGCAATAAAGTTGTTAGTGATTTAGTGTTCATGCATCAATTATCTATTGCATGCGCCCCGCGTTTTTCGTTTTAAATCTTACAAGTATTTTCTTAGCTATTAAAAATTCACAATCACAAATTTTAAGGGGTTAGGAATCTGTATGGGGCTAGAAAAAATTATTTTATACTTTTTAGTTCGTTTTTTAAAAGTGGCGCATTTAAAAATTTTATTTTATACTTTTTAGTGCGTTTTAAAAACGTGGTATTTTTAAAAAATTTATTTTTTCAACTTATTGTTGCAAGTCGATATGATTCTGAAGATGTACAAATCGCATGCTGAACGCGAAAGATTAATTTGATCCTTAAGAACGAAAGATTGATCCGGAAATTCTACGTTCGACATCCTGCAAATAGAATGGGTGGTCTTTCAGTTGATGGGACGGGATGTGACTTATTCGATTTAATCGATACCCCGATATTTCCAGTTGGAAAAGAATGAAATTTATTGGCGTTAATACCGATCAAAAGAAAAATGTAACGAGGGGGACGCGCGTGTCGAACGGCGAGAGATCTTCGATAGCTTTCACCTGCAGGAAATCCTATGATGGATGCCGGACGGCACAATGTTGCCTGCGTAGAATACATACATCGGCGGACACGGTGCACACGGAGGCCGATAACTGCCGCGTGAATGCACGCCTGCAATAACGTTGATGCAACTCGATATGTAAACGATAGACATCTACGGGAACGCAGGGAAATTAAACGCGTTCCTGCCCTCGTCGAAGAAGCATAGATCGACCGGGGTGATTTACTCGGCCACCCCGCAGAAAGGGGTTGAATACCGTTCGCCCCTTTTTCCCACCTGTCTTTGCTCTTTGTTATCGGCATTATTAACCGGCGGGGGCCGAATGATATGGAAACGACGCGCTGCTCGAATATACTGCGCCATTTTCATCCGGTGGCATTTCAATGCACGCGAGCCTCGAAGAGCAGTTCCGTTGACAATTTTATCGGACTCGCGCATAAATTCTTGCTAGATTCGTTGCGACGTTCAATTCGAAAGCACTGTGATCTTTTGTGAATTTATAGCTTATACAAGTTGATAGAATTTTGTATAAACTTTATTTGTTTTGAATCTACACAGGCTGTTCCCATTAAAAATAAGATCTTATTTAATTCCGCTTTCTTAAAATTTGTCTAGAAAAATTGGAAAACGCATGAAAGCCCGCAGAAGATTCTGCGATAGAGCAGGAGTCGCTTAACAATTTCCTTCTTCTTTTAACTTTTAATTACTCGCATGCAGTACTTCCAACCTTATAACATTAAATTTAACGTTTCAAGCATAAACGAAGGCGCCTTTTGCACTAGCAAATATTGATTTTGCATTGAAGTAATTATCTTACTGGATAAAAAATCATTTATGTTGGAGTCATAGAAAGTTCCATGTAAATAGTTGTGTAGAAAATGAAGTTAATGGTTCTCTGTAATGGTTCTGTAGAAGCATAAAATTATTTTTGCGAATAGAATGATTAACGGCTCGCGCCAGTGGTTTCCCTAAATATTTTTTCGGAAATTCCTTAGGAACATCTTACCGTTATTTTAGTGACAATTTTATCGGACTCGCGCATAAATTGTTGCTAGATTCGTTGCGACGTTCAATTCGAAAGCACTGTGATCTTTTGTGAATTTATAGCTTATACAAGTTGATAGAATTTTGTATAAATTTTATTTGTTTTGAATCTACACAGGCTGTTCCCATTAAAAATAAGATCTTATTTAATTCCGCTTTCTTAAAATTTGTCTAGAAAAATTGGAAAACGCATGAAAGCCCGCAGAAGATTCTGCGACAGAGCAGGAGTCGCTTAACAATTTCCTTCTTCTTTTAACTTTTAATTACTCGCATGCAGTACTTCCAACCTCATAACATTAAATTTAGCGTTTCAAGCATAAACGAAGGCGCCTTTTGCACTAGCAAATATTGATTTTGCATTGAAGTAATTATCTTACTGGATAAAAAATCATTTATGTTGGAGTCATAGAAAGTTCCATGTAAATAGTTGTGTAGAAAATGAAGTTAATGGTTCTCTGTAATGGTTCTGTAGAAGCATACAATTATTTTTGCGAATAGAATGATTAACGGCTCGCGCCAGTGGTTTCCCTAAATATGTTTTCGGAAATTCCTTAGGAACATCTTACCGTTATTTTAGTAACTTTCAAGATGTCTTTCCCAAAATTGGACTTCAGCAGTCAGCCTAAAAATGTTGAAAAGGTCTTACAATTTTTTCTGCAGTGTCCCACCAAATTGCACGAAAGTTCGCGGGGCAGGCCTGCACGGGGAGGGAACGAGAGAGAAATAGAGAGAGGGGCACTCAGGTGTGGGCGCCGCGCGCGTGCGACGACGCGGCGCGTCGCGTCGCCACTGCTGCACCGTAACGTAGAAACTCAGTCCGACGGCGGCGCCGCACCAGACGTACGTGTTAGGACGCGCCTTTACGTGGTCGACCGATCAAACGTCCGATTCAGTTCGATTCCCATTGTGCCGTTTCAAAACGAAAAAAAAGAACCGCCGTAAAATAACAAAACTAACGAGCAATCAAAAAGAAATCGAAAGAAAAAATTTGCGATAAAAATCGAGATCAACCCGTTCGATCTTCAGGATTGAAGGACTCGCCGCTGTTCTGGATCCCGCGATCGCTGCTCCGTGACACCTGCTTTATTTTTCTCGAGAAAGAGAGGATCACGTTGATCGATCGGAGTTTCAGGATCCAAGGGGATCGCGAGTCGAGAGAGTCGGTGCACCGAGTGCCTTTTCCCGTTTCTTGTTTTCGTTTCGCGGGACGGAACGTTTTGGTCCCGCCCCTCTGGGCGGCTCCTGACCGCAAGGATCTGAATCCTTGGCCCGAACTGACGGACTTCTCCTCTCGCAGTACGAGCCTGTGACCGGCACCAGGATGTTTTCGTCCTCGAGAGCTTTCCCGCCGCTTCTCATCGCGGCGCTCTTCGCCTGCATCGGTGAGTTTTCTTCGTCGCTCTGCCATTTCGATCTGGATTTTACGTAGACAGACTACCGATCGCTGCAGTCACGTGAACAATTTCCGTCAACGATCAAACCGAACAACCGTGTCCTGGACCAAAGGACTCTGACCCACAGAGGCATTTTTTCCACAAAAAATAGAGCAAAAAGGGTTGAACTAGAGAACTCTTATTCCCAACTCAAAAATACTTTGATGAAAATTGTTCAAATTATTCTTAGCCCAAGAATTAATTATGCCCGGAATATTTTTATCGCGAAATTTTTTTAATTCGTACGAGAAGATTTCGGGTGTCACTAGCCTACTTCAGAGGGCTCCCAGGAAGCCATCATGTTCGTTTCGTTTCTGAGAACGAAATACGAGGAACACACTCTTCGCGCACAGTTTTAGCACCGTCTCGAATAGTTACACGAATAAAACCATTGATTTGAAATCTTCCGCCCCTTGCCAGACAATATCAGTGATGAATATTGCATAAATAAAATTCTATCATCAATGTTGAAGCAATAATAAATATTAAATGTTACAACAATCGTATTTGTGATTAATAACTTAGCCACTTCGGCTGGCCAAGTGTTAATTCCCTCTTAAAAAATCGACCCATTGTTACAGAGATAATGCTAGACGATCCCGATGAATTTTTTTGAATTCCGGATTTCTTTTGACGAGGCTGCTTCGTGTACCAACTGCGCACCAAATTTTTCACCGAATCCTTGACACTTGACCCCGAAGACGGTGACCGTTTGACATTTTTCGAAGTCACCATGCCCGACCCATGAGAAATAATTTAGCAGGATGTTTTGTGCAATCGAGACGCCGATTCCTCACTACCGCGATACTCTTTGTTGATCGGTGGACCGAAACCTTGAGAGAGCTCCTTTATCTTCATGGTTCCGGTGGGTTTGTTACCTTACTAGATCGCCGGTTATCGAACCTTCTATCGCAAGAAATCGATTCGGAAAAGCTCGTCGAATCTCATCGGGTATTCTTTTCTAGCACTTAAATGGCTACGTGCTCGGTATTAGAACCGGCACGAAGTTTCCTGATTATTGTCCTCGGTTCCCTATAGAGAAACTTTTCTTTCCTCATTAACGGCGGAGCTAATAGCTTCTCCACTTTCCAATTATATTCCATTCCTTCCCACAGAAAGCATTCGATCCGACAAGTCAAACGTTCGTCGTTGGACCGATTTTTCTGAGAAACGACGATTTCGTTCATTTAGAACAAAATAGTTTATTCGTAGCAGGTTTAATGGGTTTAAAGTACTGCGATTTGTGCAAAATAAAAATTGTCTGCGTCTGTTGCAAGTGACTGGAGCCAAATATGCATTTCTCTCTTACTTTAATGATATTGACGAAAATAATAGATTGGCATTCTTAAATCATTTTTGCCCGAAACACAGAAAATTCGCAGTCTAACGATAATATTTCAAGATCCTTCTTTCCTATATTTGACCCAGAAAATATTTTCATAAATAATATGTTTTATATATTCAGGATTTTTATAGAAAAAACATGTTATTGGAGAACATGTAGGCATACGGTAGATATAAATTTTCTCCTTTTTTAAGAAATTGCGAATTACAAAAAAAGTTGTTCTAATCACTGAAACCGCAAAATGAATCATAGGGCAAGAGGTTAAAGATATAACTATCGTGTTGCCGGACTCTTTCGTCAGACGCGTTCACATACCATTCGTCGTTTATTAAATTATTTAACGCTCATCACAACGCTAATGGAATATTTCGCGGCAGCGGCAGCTGTGTCTCGTAAACAACACTTAATTCGTTACGCGAGGCAAGTGGAATGTGCTGAAACTGTTTCCATGTTTTAATCTTACCAGTCTTCAGAGCATTTATACACTATCGGAGTACTTCTACGCCTAAAAAGATCTAATCGCTTGTTTGATGGGCAATAAACTCAGCTGTTCCAGTTAAAAGATACGACCTGGCGCTTGTGCTTTCTTTCAAGTTCATCGACTGATTTGATTAGGAACGCTTTTCCTATTCTTTCGAAACTGCGGGTGGTACGACTGATCGAGTGGGTTATGCAAAATAAAAATATGTTCTCCATTGATCGTGGGAAGCAGGAGTAAAATAAACATTGATTTCATCCTGTAATGACTTTATCGCGTGAAAAACACCATTCGAGATTCATAAATGCATTTCGTGAATCAATTTCTTCATAAATGCATAAAGATGATTCATAAGATGAATGACATTGACCATCACTTCATCTACTGCCGCAATTCACTAGATTAAAGTGTAAGACGAGAACTTCATCATCCAGTAACTAACAATTGTCCTCAATAACGCTGACCGTTTCTACGGGCGAAATAAACGAAAGTAGCGCGCATTGAACGCGTTGAAATTTTGTAATAAAGCTGGCGTAAAGGTCGGGAAAAATTCTCTCCGGACTCCAGATGAGGAGCTGACGTCGCGGTTAGCATACCCAGTGTTTGAAAAGTGTCACAGAGAGGAAAAAAAGCAAAAAATCCATCCAGGTGCTCGCGGAGGCCCCATTCATTTCAATCACGAGTGTCTCGTTCCGATATTTTTCCGTGTCAGCGTGTACGCCCCGTATCGCTTCGAACGCGGTGTCGGTTCTTAAGTTTAATCTTCGTTACCAGTGTTCCTTCGGTGTTCCTCCCTTTTCAACGATTCCGAACCGTCGAGTCGAGTGTTCTCCGCGTTTCCCGCATTCGCGGGGAAGGCTTTATTATATTTCGACCCAGCGTTGGAAACGGGAGATCAGACAGAAAGAGTGGCAGGGAGAGAGAGAGAGAGAGAGAGAGAGAGGGAAAGGGAACAGAAAGGAAAAAATTGGCCGCTCTTTCACCGATCTCTTCTTCGGAGCGCTTGACGAGCAGCCGTTCGAGAAAGAGGTTTTTAATCGAGTATCGCGATAGCGTCCAATTAGCGCGATTCATTGTCCGTCGTTTTGCCCGACGCAGCGACTCCCCGTGGTGCGGTAATGTTTGACTGGTTCAGGCCTCCGGGGATCGGTTTACGAGCCATTCGAAGTCACGGCCTCGTGTAAAACCGTAATGGAACGAACACCGTGCCGATGTCGCACAGATTTTTCTCGTACACAGCCTCCCCGTGGCTCGCGGACCTCGAATTAATTAGGACAATCATGCGAGACGCCTTTCGGTCGCCTAGGTACCGCGTCCAAATAATCTGACACTTTTATACGGGCCGATCGGTGGAAAATCAAATTTTCCTGTCATTGATCGCGAGAAGTCGAGCTTCATTTTCTTCTTAACCCTTAGCAGTCGTTTCGATTATCAAATACGTGCGTATCTAATCAGCTATTGAACATTCCAGTATTGTATGTGGTATTACATCAATTTCATATCCATATGATGAAAAAAATCTTTAATTTAATTTAATTCTCGAGTTAAAATAGCTTCTTTGCATTTATTTTTATATTATGATACTTACCGAATTCGCCTTGAAATTCTCTAACAAATGTGCGTAAAAAAATTATAGGTGTATTTGTAAAAAATTGGAGGTGGCTTTGAAAAATCATGGAAATGAAGAGTTGACGAAAAATTCGCTATAATCACGCGAAAGCTCTCTTGAAACCATGCTACACCGGATAAAAACATTTTCGATCGGACTGCTAATAACAGAGTAATTTCCACTGGTCACGATTCGTGGTCCACCCTGTATATTGACGTTCTTATATTCTTTTAATGCTTCTACTTCCTCGGAAAACGCATAAAATCTGCAGCTCCTCCGTAGAATTTTATCTTTTTTCTGTAGAACGATCCCCTTTTCGGTTCCACCACCAGTTCACCCTGTATGTAGACGCTGCAGGATTGAAAGGACAATAGAATGCTGATAGCATCCTCTTTCAGAGTTTTCCAAAGTGGAATCAGGAAGAAATTCTCCTGCCGTGTATAATGGAGCCGATTCATCGTCGTCCGCTTCGCTGTATCTTAAACAGTCTATCCTGCGTCGACCCGGTCCTAGCCCACAAGATGAATCACAGTAAACGGTTTCGGTGGTCGGGATTAAGGGCGAGGGTGCGGTGTCTCCTTCGGCTGGGCGTACTGATACACTTTAAGGGCGGAGTTTTCGAGCCCCGGCCATCGCTAAGTGTCCTAATTTGCAAAGCGGGATTATCGAGGAACCCGATCCTTTAACACTTTCCGATGAAATATCGACGGTTGGCTCGAATAGTCCTCAGACATTCAATATTCTAGAGAAAAGACAGATCGGCAATTTAAAGAATTTTTAACAGACACAAGAATTATATGATTTCACATAAAAATCAGCAGTCTCGTCATCATAAATGTTTAAAGATTCAAGAAATACGTTCTCCGTTATTTTATTTTCCAGTATTCCGAGAAAGAAAACATGGAACGTTTAGTAACCAGTCCGCGGTAAATGATACACATAAAACAGTAGGAGATCTTCGAAACGGTGAATAAAAATGAAACAGCAAGTGGTTCTGCATATAGAAACAAGGACCCTGACCGACATTTGTTGATTCCCATGGGGATCTAACATCCTACGGCAGTTATCCCCTAATCGCTCTCTTTATCGCGGTCTCGAAAGGGATCTCGACGATAAAAATGAATCCTCGTTGCTGCGTCTCGGACAAGGGAATAAGGGCATTCCGTAAGATGCTCCACTAAAGTCAAGATGAAAACCGTAAATACTTCTGCATGCAAACGTCGATCGTTAAATTTCATTTTACGAGATGTATCGCGTTCTCCCGGTCCTCGTAAAACGACTCCGACGGGCTTTCCCTTCAATTACAACGCAGAGTGCTTTGAAACGACCGCGTGATCCTGAAAAATTCACAACCTTCAGCGTCAGACAATTCTTCGACTTTTTAATATCGTAGATTCCCAAAGAACACTTAATTAGATTGATTTAGAATTTTATGAATCTGCACATATTTTCAGGAAGGTGTAATTATTAATTGGGAAATTTATGGTGAAGGCTTTTTTACACAAATTAAAAAGTTTTCCTAGATCCCCGAGGGTCCTTAATTGATTAATCCAGTTCTAGATTGAAACATTTCGGATTTATACGTTCTTTCAACGAGGTGTAATTATTAATTGGGGAATTTACGGTGAAGGGATTTGTACAAAAATTGTTGGGATTAGACGATTCCTGAATTTTTGTCCTTAATCGATTAATCCAGTTCTCGTTTGAAATGTTGCGGATTAGCGCAGCACGTACTTTCAAAGTGGTGGAATTAATAATGAGCTAATTTGTGTTATTGCAGTTTTCAATTGGAAGATTGGAATAGTTTGAGAGCAGCGCGTGATGTGTGGTTGTTTCCGGGAGATTCGTTCGACCATGTAATTCCCAGCCCCTTTCTCACGTTCCCGCCCGCACACCCACGCGCGGGACAGCCGAAAATTCGTTTACAACCACCCGACTCGCGACTAATTCGTTTAGATCGCGAACTTCGCCGCGGAAATAATTCTATTCATTACGGAGAGGAAAGTCGATTGTTCCGCGGATCGTCGCGGCGACGTTTCGAGGTTATCTCGCGGGAAATTGACGGGGATCTGAGTCTCCGGGCGAATTCTAGTGTTGCGTCCTTCAACGACTAGCCTAAGATTTATTCTAAGATTATGCGCAATCTCCTTGAATTCCATCAATTATTATAACTTCAGAGCGCTGGAAAATTGGAGAATTGTATTTGATATTATCGTGTGTCGGAGAGTAGTTGCGAGTCACGTAAATTCTCGTATATTTAGGTATATTCCGGTATATTCTGATATATTCAACGAAATATAATTAGTTGAAGTATAGATAATGACAGAAAAATCTGCTTGTCTGTTATTAACTTTAAGCATTGATAATATTATCATTTATATATTACACGTAAGTGCCAACTTCGTTGTATAATTGGTTTATTAAAAGCGCCGCGTTTTGCACTTTTCGCCGTAGTATTCCACCCACTCGGGCCCTCTAATGAAAGATATAAATCTTCGTCTAATTTCAGGCTTCACAAACGATTCTATGCAAATACGGATTTGCATAAACTTCCGCGGCGTAGTTATTACATTATCGTGATTTTCTCCCTGGTCCCTTGTATCGCTGTCCCAGTTTTACTTTTCTCGCTCTTTTCTATATTACCGTCCTACTTACTGATTTTTCTTGCTCTTGCTGGACGGGGGTTGGAGAACGCGCGAGCGATCACGAACGAAACGTCAGGACAAACTTATGAATACACTGTAAATTGAAATTCTGGACAGAGCACATATTTGGAGAAGCAAGTTCTGGTTAGCAACGGACGAATCGAGGAAATTGAGAAATATGGGAACAAGTGGGAATAGGCTTGAATTAATTGGTAAATCGTACTTCAACCACAGACATACGTACCCACAAAATTCAGTACATATTTTCAAGTAAGACAAAAATTGTCTGGATTAATTGCAAGCTACAGAATCCACCATTTATTTTTCCCAATAATTTTAACGAGTCTTGGAGGTCTTCGAATATTTCACTGTCTCGAACTAGCCCTGGAAAAACTATTTGAAATCTTCATTTCTTAAACCAGAAAACAGGTAGACATGATCTTCGAAAGTATTGGGTTGGCAAGAAAGTAATTTCGGTATTTTTAGATGAAATAAAATCCAATTTTTTTATCAAAGCAATGAACTTTAATCAATAAAATATTTTCCATTTTGTTGTATGATCTTTTGCCATCTTTCTGGTAGCTTCATAATTCCGCGCTCATAAAACTTCTGATCCTTTTCGGTGAAAAACTGATCCAAGTGCGATTTCAGATCATCATCATTAGTGAATGTTTTACCATTCAAAGAGTTTTGTAAACTTCGGAATAAATGATAATCTGATGGTGCAATGTCAGGGCTATATGGTGGGTGTGACATCACTTCCCAACCAAGCTCCAATAACTTTTCACGTGTTACCAAAGATGTGTGTGGCCTAGCGTTATCATGGTGGAACACGATTCCTTTGCGATTTGCCAATTCTGGCCGTTTTTCTTTGATTGCTATGTCCAGTTTTGTTAGTTGTCGACAATAAACATCTGAATTGATGGTTTGGTTCCTTGGGAGCAGCTCAAAATACACAATACCTTTGTAATCCCACCAAATTGACAACATGATCTTCTTTTGGTGCAATTCAACTTTCGGTGTGGTTTGGGCTGGTTCTTCACGCTTGGACCATGATCGTTTTCGAGTTGTGTTATTGTAAACAACCCATTTCTCATCACCGGTGATGATTCGCTTGAGAAAAGGGTCGATTTCATTTCGTTTGAGATGCATATCGCATATGTTGATGCGTTGCATTAAGTGAATTTCTTTCAACTCGTGTGGAACCCAAATATCGAGCTTCTTAACGATTCCGAGACTTTTTAAACGATATTCTATGGTTGTATGCGAGACATTTAACCTGTCTGCAATCTCTCGGACAGTTATATGACGATCCGATTCAATAATGGCTTTCATTTGGTCATCATCAACTCCAGATGATCGACCAGAACGTTGGTCGTGTTTAAGTGAGAAATTTCCAGAACGGAATTTTTTAAACCAATTCTGGCACGTGCGTTCTGTTAAGCAATCTACACCGTAAACTTCGCATATGTCTTTGTGAGCCTCGGCAGCTTTTTTACCTCTACGGAAATAAAAAAGCAATATATGCCTATAATGTTCGTTTCTGCACTCCATGTTCAAATTCACACAGAACTAACAATTTTAATCAAAATTACGTGTAATTTGCTTCAAAAGTAACCTAAAAGATGCAGTTATGAAATGTCAGAAAGAAAACAAACGCAACGTTAACAGAAGCCAATCAAACAAAACATAACGCCATCAGTTAGTGAAAACCGAAATTACTTTCTTGCCAACCCAATATTAGAATCAGAAATTGATCGGACCAACTCTCCAAATGTTTTCATCGTAAAAGCATTTCACCATTCCGAGCTCTCAGCTTTGAAAAACGATTTGAACTTTTCATTTCCGAGGGTGCAGAGCCAGGGAGGTATCGAACCAATTTTTCCCGGTCCGCGTTCCCTGTTCAATAGGTTCGGCTGTCATGGAACCGCGCCGTTGTTCTGGTTACCGTAACAAGGAAGAACTTGGCGCAGACACTTCGACTAACGTCTCGGAGCTTTCTCGGGCAGGCTCCCGCGAGTCGTTCGTAGAGTCGTAAGACTCGGCGGAACTCTCCGCGAGCATTTCTCGAAGTCATTCGTGATAAAGCGCAGCTGTAATTCGTGGACCTGCTCGCTGTTAAACACACCTGCATCCTCCGAGCTTTCTCACCCTTCCTAGGGAAAGGGGAGAGTGGGGTCTGCAGCATTGGTTCCTTTTCGCGAAGCCTGCAACTGCTCAACCATCGTGTTTACGTTCGACCTAAGATATTTGATCCACGGAGAAACTCCGCGTGTCCGATCATCGTAGCGTGAACTCCTCGAGTCGAACTTCCGTTCGGTACTTCCCGAGCCACTTCGTATATTGAAATATGTTCCCGGGGCTGAGTTACTTTGGATACCCATTGCTTTTGACTTCGGAGCACTTTAGTTTTCAAGTACTTCCCACCGTATATGCCGAAGAACGTTCCATGCCACGCTCGGTCTTCACGTTGTTCGTTCCTCGAAATTATTTCGGGGGACTGTATACGGACGGTCGATGGTAGTACACACCGGTATACTGTCTGCAGGAGACAGTAAAGTGTAGAGGTCAGTGGAAAATATTCGAACCGAGGCAGATAGCAGGGGAATATATTGGTATTACGGCGGTAGACTCGTTTTTCCAGGATTATATGGGTGCGAGATGCGTCTTCTCGTTTTTCGATAATGCAAAGATGGGCTTTTGCAGTCGTCAAAAGCGCTAGATAAGAAATCGAGAAATGAAACTTTTTTCAATCTAATTCAACAACATTGCCGCTATGGAAATGTATGTAGGTACTTTAGTTGATTCTTTTCGGATTAATAACGAGAACTTTTACGAAAGAAATAGTATTAATAAAATATTAGCTAAAATCGCAGGTGTCTTACAGTTTTGTCGCGGAGTGTATTCTCTAAGTCAGGCGATAAGAGAACATGGTCGATAGATCGCGATTAGAATCGAATCGGTAGAACATGTCGGTACGAAGTAACGTGACAGTGGAATGTGTCAGGATAACGTCAGACCGTAGTAGAATAAATCTATACTTGTTCAGACGTTAGTAGTATACGCCAGCCAGAGTCAGACTCCGGTAGAACGTGTCAGTGTTAAATCAGACGAGAATAGAATGCATAAAGATGAAGTTACCCATTAGTAGAATAGATTTAGATTTGGTCAGACACCAGTGAAGCACGACAATTTGGGTCGGACATGAGCGGAATAAATCGATACTAATTTATCCAATACGAGGATATATCTAGACGTCAGTAGAAGACGCAGGTGTTAACGCAGACGACAGTAGAACATGACCGACGATATTATAAATCGAAACGTGTTCAAAACGTTAATAAAACATGCTTGCCTGAGCGAGGCAGCAGTAGAATATGCAGGTATTAATTCAGATCGTAGTAAACTATGTCAGGATAAAGTCAGACGTCAGTAGAATATGCGGACGTAAAATATCTCGGGGCGAAATCTGACGATAGTCAAATAAATCGAGGCTTGGTCAGATATTAGTGAAATATGCCAGCCTGAGCCCGACGTTAGTAGAACGTGTCGGCGAGAAGTCGGACAAGAAGACATAACGCTATTAGACTGCAAATCTCCATGCAAAGTTGAAAATTTATCGACACATTTTACAGAAATCGAGATCAGCTGGGAGCTCACGTTTTCAGTGAAAAGTTCCATTACTACAAAAACAATAGCATAAACATTAGTATTAGTGCAAGAAATATTGCTGAAATATTCTACAGCATTGTTCCCAGAGTTCGTGCTAGATTGAACGTTGTTAATAAAATGTAAATTTGCTGACTGAGCTGCTTCCAGTCAGACAGTATAAATTCTTGTCATGTTTGCTCGGGGGAATTTAATCTATGCTAGCGCGTATGTGTATCGAAGAGTGTGAGTCGATGTCTGTCGCGAGAACGGTAATTGAATACATCAACAGTGGACTAGGCGTTGTCAGTGGAATGGGATCGTTCCCGACCTGACTTTTCGCTCGATCCTCGTAGGATGTGTTTAAAATAAATGAAACGCCACAAGTTCTTTCGTTAGAATTTCCGTACAGGACCAATTACATTAATCGCAGTCGAAATTTCGTAATCAATTAAACAAAATTAAAGTAACTTCATGAAGTGAAAATATACCGAATATAATTGAGTAAAATTAAGGAATTAATTCTTCAAAATAAAATATTTTGGATACGGAATTGGGGATTAGTGTAAATCCCGTTTGGATACAGTGAGGTTACCGCGTTAGCTAACCACAATACTCAAAGCGGATAGACCTGCGAAGAAAGAAACCTCCGTGTGACGATTTCAAAGAGCATTCAACCAAGGGCTTCGCTCACAAAAGATATCTTATCAGCGACATGGGCGGTCTGGATGGCATGAGAGTGAACAGTTGTCGATAAAAACTCGCATTACATTGACATAGAACGGAGAGTGGATTTCCATGACGAGAACACTGGAAGACGACTTCTGTATTTATTAGCGATCACTATTTCATCTACTGAACAGTATTTCTTTACTGAACAGTTTCTCCACACAAAATATAAACGGATCGAGCATTGTTCAGAGATCTTAAAACGTGCAGCGATCTTCAAGAAACAGGATTAAATACGAAAACCGCGAAGTAGATGAAAGCTTCTGAATGCAAGCACCACTTTCGTTGCGAGTCTTCCCGGTGGAAATCTACATTTGCGTGAGCACCAGCGATCTATTTATGACATCGTATCTCTTCACCAGTCTTCGGTATCGTTAGGGGGTGGATTTCTGAATGAATTGTCGGAGTGCGTGCCGGTATTAGGACACGGCCGCGATCGCTAGTCCATATTCATGCTGTTATTAGATGCATGCCTCTGAAGGGAGGAAGAGGAAGCAGAGGGCGGAGGGAATCGCGAGGACGAGGGGTGGAAAGGAGGGCTGGGATACCTTTCATCGAGCCTCCATTACCTGATTGCTCGGCCGCGCACGGAAAGGGAAACGCCGGCGTTAAAGCGTCGCATTGTACCGGGGTCAGTCGACAAAGATCTCGTACCGAAGGAAGGGACCACTTTCGCCCGTATGATGTGTTCCTCCTTGAGAATCGTTCGCGCCAGGATAAAGCTTCCTTCAGCCAAACGACCCTCGGATGTGCTTCGCTGTTGGCGCTCCCCCTCGCTATTTCGCCGAACGGTTTTTAACGCGGGCTCTCGCATTCTACAGGGTCTTCAGCCTTCATCAGCTCCTTCTGCAAGGGTGAACCACGAATCGTGACCGGTAGAGATTACTCTGCTATTAGCAGTCCGATCGAAAATGTTTTTATCAGGTATAGCATGGTTACAAGACAGCTTTCACATGATTATAGCAAATTGTTTCGTCGCGCAGGAACAGAATTCGTAGTTTTTCCTTCGGACAAGATTTATGATGCGAACGTGCGTAAATATCCTCTTCAAGGATTAGACAAATTAGGGTCATTCGGCGACCAGTCAAGGCATCTGGCTAATGTTTAGTTTTTATACAGCCTCGAAAATACAAAGTGTCATAAATCTAGTCCCTCCGAAGGACCGTCCGCGAGCGGTACGCACGGTGTCGAATTACCGAGACCCGTCGCGTCGTCGACCGAGTAAGAGATCGCACCACACTCCTCCTTCCAGGGCCTCATTCAGAGCTACGGGAAGGAGGTTCCAATAGTCAAAAGTGTACTGATTGGGAAATGCAACTTTCGGCAGGAACCAATCAGTGCATCTTATTTCCTGCTCGAGAAGCCTGACGAACATCGCGTTGAGACCGCGTTCGTCAGTTGAGTTTTACACTCTAACGTAGCGACATTCTCCAGTCCTCGGGTAGACAAGTACAACGCACGAGCCGTTGTCTTGTCAATCGTTTAATCACACGTAAAACTAGCATCACGGTAGTTCGTAGTCCAACAGTCAGGACACCTAACAAAACGGGATTGCGTCGGTCAAGATCCCTCGCGTACGGGATCACATCAGTCGAGATCTTGCGTGCGTTACAATTAGAAACGCGAAATTATATCAATATCTGCGCGCGTATAAGGCAGGACCTGCTAGATCAGCCTTACTGATGAGTCCACTAGCAGGTCCGGGACGAAACGCTTTCTTTAACGTATTCATGCGTATTTCAATTCATGCGAATCGATAATTGTCTTTTGCGATCATCAAAACCTTGAACTAGCTGCCCAAGATTAACTTGGCGGGCAGTGATCCGGAACAGTTCCGCGACAAAACGCAAATCTTGTATAAAAAAGCATCTTTTATCTCTAACAAATAGGTGTAAAAAAATCGTAGGCGTATTTGCGGAAAATTGAATGTGCTAAAATTGATTGCTGTATCTGATAAAACCATTTTCGATCGCAGTGCTAATAACAGAGCAATAACTAGAACAATATCTATTGGTCTCGATTCGTGGTTCACCTTGTATAGGCACATTCCACGGGGCCTGCAAGGGTTCAAGATCTCTTCCTCCCTCTTCAATATTCATTTACATTCATTTCAACTAATTTTATTTATTCTAAATAATATAAATCTATATTAAACTCTCGATCAGAATTTCAAATGAAATAATTATTCGAAGACCCCTCTGCACCCTGTAAACGCGCAACGACTTGCAGTCGAGGGAAAGGCTCCGAATTGAAGAGCGAAACCTCTTAGCACCCTTAAAAACATTCTATTTCCGTAAGCCAATAACTGAAACATCACCCTTGAAACTAATCAATGAACCAGCGAAGCATAATACGGAAAGCTACAATACAGCTCCGCAATGGAAACAGCGTCGAAAGATTGGACTCCCCTAAAAATAGCTTACAGAAATCAATAAACCGTTCCATGAACCGTGCTCGTAAACATCAAAATCCGTAGCATTATCTACTAAAAAAAGGAAAGGCTGACCATTAAATTTTCAGGAATTTTTCAGCGTGTTTGGTGAATTATGCGTTTCCCGCGAAGCGTATTTACGTCGCGATCTGCAAAGAGGTTACAATATAGCCGATCCAAGGATTTAATATTTTTAAGGCCGTGTCTCGAAGTCGATACACCAAGGGGGCGGAAAAAATATGGACACGGTCGAGCAGGTCCGTTCGATACCTTTTTCCCTCGCCATCGACGAGGTTAATTTCGATGAAAGGCTGGTCCTGGTTGCCAGCAAGGGTCCGAGGAAAAATTTGACGAAATCGGATTCTCCAGGATCCTCCAGGATACCTATACAAGGTGGTCCAACTAAATATTTCCTTTATTTTTGATGAAAAATGTATATTTTTTCCTTGCATATTCCAGTTGGCATAAAATGCTTAGGTAGCTGAATTCACGCGGATCACCCTGTATAATGACATTTACTGCAGGAAATATTTGATTGTCATTGCCCGCTCGGGATACAACAGAGTACGACAATAGTACCATTATTGGTAGAACGAAACTCCCTTCGTTAAACTGAGCAAGTAGAATACACCCTCGTTAGGTCAGACCTTCGTACAATATTCGTACAATGTGATTACACGAGATAAAAGATTTCTCTCGTGTAACTACGTGAGTTCTTATCAGCTGCTGCCAGGGAATGTAATCTTATCACATGGTGCACATTCAGTAGAATAAGCCGGCGTCAGGTCAGACATAAACCGAAGAACTGTAAAGACCGGGCCAGTGGATTGTTCCTCCGTTCCATCTCTGTTCCAGATTAAACAAGAACTGTAATTTCACGCAACTACCATAACTGTATTTGTCGATGCCGTAACCTGACTTTTAGTTGCAAATCGCGCACGGGGACCATTCGAAATTGTCTTGGAACGAAGAAACTAAAAATCTTCTTATTTTTTTCAATGCAGTAGTTCCGGATGAAATTTGCAGGAATTCGATCGATTTAGATTTCACGCAATCGTCGCGGGGGATATCTGTGCGCGTGCACCGGCCGGTAATCATCGGGCTCATGAAATTATAATTTACGGCGTGTCCCGTATCTATCAGGTCCGTGTGTATCATCCTCGTCGATAGTGCGATGGGGCAAGCAGCTGCATAATCTAACCGGACGCCGAATTGGCCGCGTATGCATGCATTCGGATACTGTCTGCGCATTCGGGCCGGCGTGTTTCGTGCGTTTCGTGGTTTCCCCGCCGCCTCGTCGTCGCATTGTTCGGTTCTAGTTGCACGTGATGATAGCGGCCGGCCTCGTACCTCGATAATCTTCCGAATGTACCCATTATTTCGTTCGAATTCCGGCCGTTATCGGCGTGCCGCCGTATAAAAGAGCCAGTCTTCCCGAAATGGGGAGCACGGCCCGAATTCTGATAGCTCATTGTGCCCCTCTCCCTTTAGATTCCGTTATCTCCCATACAATCTCTCGGAAAAAACCTTACCCTTTATCGCTATCATAAACGTTGTTTCGTCGACGTCCGGCAATCGATAAAGTTCCACTAATCGCCCCCAAACGATCGTTCTGCTCCCCTCTATCGAATCGCATTCGATAGAAATCTTTTTGTCTGGGAAAATTGTCAACTTTGTTACCTAACTCGATTGACGCACACGATTGAAAATATCCTAGACAAATAAGAGTAACTTGAATAATTCCACAAGATGTTTGATTTATATATATAATCCTTGTCTGTTCAGATCGCATAAATCACAATCCAGAAAGTCCTTCCCATACAGCTGAAACTTCTCTTTTCTTTACTTCCCGTAAAAATCGAGTTTGTCTATCGTGATTTACAGCCGTTTCTTGTTCGACTCTTTGAAAATATAGATCTTTATCCATCGTGATTTACAGGCTCTTCTTCCGGGCCAACGTCAAATTACACATTTCTTGTTCAAACTCGGTGGATTCTACGTGGCAGAACTTACCTGGTACACCCTACTGCTACGGCATACCACGCCTGACTCCTGACGATAATATTCTACTGATTATGCCTAACAATGGCCCGCCATTTTCCAATTGTCTGGCTGACCAAATAGTCCGCTGAACTTCCTCAATGAGACATAGTTACGAGTACCGTCGCAGCACGATCAAATACCGTGCTCTACCGGAACGATCAAACTTGAAATAATCGTATTCTAATGGGATCTCGTGACTGAGAATTGATATCTTCTGCCTTGGCCTGGTTATCGCGTTGTCCCACTACTGTCTTCTGATATATCACGTTCACATGTTACTAATTACGTCTGGATATCAATGCACGTTGCGGGGAATGTTTATCGCGTCACTCGAACGCTTTATGGATCTGCAGTGTTCGGTGGAATTTGATCGGTACACCGAAACCCGTGTAATCTTCGTACGTCGCGGAAATTCTTCTCCGAAGGCTGACAATTTTTAATTTCTCGAAATTCGCAAAAAATTATGTGGATCAATCGACACACGTGTCTATCCTTAACCCTGATTTCGAACAGAGTCTAACAAATACGAATGTCACGCCTTTCTTTTTAAATGAAATAAAATTTGATTATTTGCACTAAAGGAAATGTAGCCATAGAAAAGATATAAAGGGTATAACCGGATAAGCATGGGCCAGCGGGCCCCGCTCCGATTTTCCTGATTCCTGTCTTAAAACATCGTTTTATGTCTAAAAAAACAATGTGTAAAATTTCAAATGTCTACCCCCACCGATAGGGGTGATATTGAGGTAAATTCCCCCGCACTTAAATGTAATTTGCGCTAAAACGAGAAAAGATATCGACATTGGATAAACGGCAAATAAAAGATATAGATACACTCTATATTTCAGATTTTTTTCAGAATTTTTTGCTAATTATTTATAGTTGAAAATAATTAATTAATTTTTTTGGAATTTTTTTAACTATCTTCCCCTAGGTTGACACCTACCAAAAAATTCTAAAATATTGCTATGATTCTAACCTATTTTGTAAAAAATCTCAGAAGTATCCGTTTGGTGGAACATTGTCACAAAAAATAAAGTATGCCGGCGAACGCTCGGTTTGATCAGTAACGACGCAGCGCGACCGATTCCCCTTGCGGCGGCTAGTGACGGGAGCGAACGGGAAGTCGGCGCTTGTACGGAAAAGCTGATACATGTAAAAATGCGACTAAATCTTCTAATACATAATTACAGTTAGAAGTCTAAACAATTATATTCTAGACAATAAAAATCGTTTAGTTTATAAATACATATAAAAAAAAGAAAAAAACAAGAAAAGCGCCGACTTCCCGTTCGCTCCCGTCACTAGCCGCCGCAAGGGGAATCGGTCGCTGCGTCGTTACTGATCAAACCGAGCGTTCGCCGGCATAATTTATTTTTTTTGACAATGTTCCACCAAATGGATACTTCTGAGATTTTTTACAAAATAGGTTAGAATCATAGCAATATTTTAGAATTTTTTGGTAGGTGTCAACCTAGGGGAAGATAGTTAAAAAAATTCCCAAAAAATTAATTAATTATTTTCAACTATAAATAATTAGCAAAAAATTCTGAAAAAATGTGAAATGTAGAGTGTATCTATATCTTTTATTTGCCGTTTATCCCATGTCGATATCTTTTCTCGTTTTAGCGCAAATTGCATTTAAGTGCGGGGGAATTTACCTTAATATCACCCCTATCGGTGGGGGTAGACATTTGAAATTTTACACAATGTTTTTTTAGACATAAAACAATGTTTTAAGACAGGAATCAGGAAAATCGGAGCGGGGGCCGCTGGCTCATGCTTATCCGGCTATACCCTTTCCTTTTCTCTTCTACAATATTTTTGGGGATAAAGAGGTTTTAATCGCTGATTAGACTGTTTAAATGTTTTTCGTCGATCAATTACATATATTTGTCAGAAATTCATGAAATCTACCATCGCTATTATTCGTTTCTCCGATTGGAACTGTTTAATTTTCAGTTTGCGCAAATGGCAACAATTCGAACACCCACTCGACCAATCTTAGTTTCACAGTTTGTTGCAACTCGCAGATCAACCGGAACGTTTCTCTCTATATTTTACGTTTCCGCGCTGACAGAAACAGACGACAACGGTTCGAAAAATCATTTCCAGCCTCCCGCTCGAGAGACACGGCAGTCATCGGCACTCGTACTAGCCCGCAAACAGAGGGACAAATTGTTTCAGCGAGGGCACGGCCGGTTTCAGCATCGCGCGGAAACTTTGCCGTGGCCGGGGGGCTCAAAGGGCCGGAATTCGCCGCAGCGGGGGCAGATAGTTCCGCGGTTATCTAGCTTCCTGCACGCAACAAACTGCCCGGAAGTTTTACGCGTTCGTATTGTTGCCTGTTGGCGTTCGACAAAGAGATTCTTTCCGGGTGTTCCGTAGGTGTTGAAAACTTTCCGAAGATCCCGGCGTTGTTCATACGAATGTACTCGCAGTACGCTTCAACTTTTACTGTGTTTGCAATTTTTACATCCAGTCTCAGACATTCTAACCCGTATGTAGTCAACCAAAATGTACAGATTATTTAAAACCTTTCTGTATTTAGCATGTTTGCCGAAATTCTCATTTTAAGACTATAAATCAGGCTTATAACCAAAAAGAAAAAGAGTCGTGGAGTAACAAGTATTTCATCGACTAAAATCGTATTGGTTACAAATAGAGAAAACTTTTTCTCTTGTTGGTAAATGTTATCGTTGAGAGAAGTTTATTTCGATCACTTATAACAGTTATCAATGAGAGAAATTTATTTCGGTCGCTCATAATAGTTGTCGATGAGAGAAGTTTATTTCGATCGCTCGTAACAGTTATCGATACGAGAAATTTATTTTGATCGCTCATAACAGTTATCAATTAGAGCAGTTCACTTCGGTCCCTCTTAACAGTTATCAATGAAGGAAATTTGTAATAGTTATTATTAAATAGTACAACTTTCAAATGGTAGACAATCAATCATCTCATAAATTTTTTATTCATAAAATTAATTGCTACAATCAAAATTTTCTCCTGACAAATTACACCGCAAATCATCTAGCGTTAATTTCACAGCAGAAAAGGCTCGTTCAACGCTAACCTGAGTTGCGGGCACAGCGTCAATTCTGCACGCTAGTTGTGATAAATACGGGAGTCTATATTTCTGATTTTCCCAGTAATCTATAAAACCAAAAAACCAAAAAGTATATAAATCGATATTTTTTATTAATTTTGCTCTTCGAATTTTTTTCTTTATATTTTGTGTAGATTATCTTTGGTCCCTGGTATAAATTAATATATTAGCGAGCAAAGAATAGACATTCAGAGAAATTTTCTAATATCTTTTAGAGGAACGTTAACGAATTGTTGACAGTGAGAAATTGTTCTCATGGTTGAGAACCCTGTAGGATTAAAATATTTTCTATCGAAACGAACAAAGATCTAGAAAGTCTAGAAGACATCATGATACACGACCAAGAGGCCCGCGCGTTAGATAGCCTCGTAAATGAATAAACAACCGGGACATTTCGCAGAAGTTCTCGCGTTTCCGTGTTATCGGGGTTCGCGGCCGTTTGAATTCGCGGAAACAATACCGGGACACGGGAAATAGAGGATGCTCGGGTTCCGAGAGGATTTCGGAATGACGAGGACGACCTCGCAAGCGCGTTCTCAGGAGTCACGCGGATTCCGCTTCGCAATCGGTTAACGGGAAAGTTCGATTCTAATACCCCGTCGGGTCCTGTCATCGCGGACGATTTGCCTTTTACGAGGCACTTGGGCTCCTCGAAGTTTGAATTGCCGTACCGCTCTCGCGACGCCGCTCAATTTAAAGATTAGTGCCGCGGGAAATCGTATACTTTATGGCGCGGCCTGATTGGCCGTGGATCGGTTCCTCTGTTGCACGTACAAGCGCGATTCCACGCCGCGAATAGACGACTTAATCGTTTTCGCTATTAGTTTATGATGGGCCATCGTACGAGCCCCGTCTCTGGCATTAACCTGGAGGTCGCAGCTGATCCGATAGTTCCAAGGAAAACTGCTTACACTTGAAATAAAAGAGAACGGTCGTGAAATCTCCGGTGTATAAAGATGCACTCTGGGAGCGCAGGATCATGCTGGGATGCATTAAAATGCCTCTGTGAGGTGTTCGATACGAGGATCACCGAATGGCGTGCAACTACACTGTTCTCACGTTGATGCGCTTTATAAGTGAGCATAAAGATCAGTAGAATGGGCTGGGGTTATGACAGACACATGAATGAAACGATTAAGTTTTTGCAAGCGAAGCTAATGGAGAAACTTTTGTCAGCTATGAGTTCAAAATGGAAGCTTTTCACTAATAAAAAGTAGAATGTACCAGTCTTGCGTCAGACACAATGAATGAAACCATCAATTTTTGCAGACAAGCTAGTGGAGAAAATTTGTCAGATATAAGTTCAAAATGCAAGCTTTTCATTAAACATAAAAAGTAGAACGTACCAGTCTTACGTCAGACACAATGAATGAAACAATCAATTTTTGCAGGCGAAGCTAGTGGAGAAAATTTGTCAGCTATGAGTTCAAAATGGAAGCTTTTCACTAATAAAAAGTAGAATGTACCAGTCTTGCGTCAGACACAATGAATGAAACAATCAATTTTTGCAGGCGAAGCTAGTGGAGAAAATTTGTCAGATATAAGTTCAAAATGCAAGCATTTCATTAAACATAAAAAGTAGAATGTACCAGTCTTGCGTCAGACACAATGAATGAAACAATCAATTTTTGCAGGCGAAGCTAGTGGAGAAAATTTGTCAGCTATGAGTTCAAAATGGAAGCTTTTCACTAATAAAAAGTAGAATGTACCAGTCTTGCGTCAGACACAATGAATGAAACAATCAATTTTTGCAGGCGAAGCTAGTGGAGAAAATTTGTCAGATATAAGTTCAAAATGCAAGCATTTCATTAAACATAAAAAGTAGAATGTACCAGTCTTGCGTCAGACACAATGAATGAAACAATCAATTTTTGCAGGCGAAGCTAGTGGAGAAAATTTGTCAGATATAAGTTCAAAATGCAAGCTTTTCATTAAACATAAAAAGTAGAATGTACCAGTCTTGCGTCAGACACAATGAATGAAACAATCAATTTTTGCAGGCGAAGCTAGTGGAGAAAATTTGTCAGATATAAGTTCAAAATGCAAGCTTTTCATTAAACATAAAAAGTAGAATGTACCAGTCTTGCGTCAGACACAATGAATGAAACAATCAATTTTTGCAGGCGAAGCTAGTGGAGAAAACTTGTCAGGTATAAGTTCAAAATACAAGCTTTTCATTAAACATAAAAAGTAGAATGTACCAGTCTTGCGTCAGACACACTGAATGAAACAATCAATTTTTGCAGGCGAAGCTAGTGGAGAAAATTTGTCAGATATAAGTTCAAAATGCAAGCATTTCATTAAACATAAAAAGTAGAATGTACCAGTCTTGCGTCAGACACAATGAATGAAACAATCAATTTTTGCAGGCGAAGCTAGTGGAGAAAATTTGTCAGATATAAGTTCAAAATGCAAGCTTTTCATTAAACATAAAAAGTAGAATGTACCAGTCTTGCGTCAGACACAATGAATGAAACAATCAATTTTTGCAGGCGAAGCTAGTGGAGAAAATTTGTCAGCTATGAGTTCAAAATGGAAGCTTTTCACTAATAAAAAGTAGAATGTACCAGTCTTGCGTCAGACACAATGAATGAAACAATCAATTTTTGCAGGCGAAGCTAGTGGAGAAAATTTGTCAGATATAAGTTCAAAATGCAAGCTTTTCATTAAACATAAAAAGTAGAATGTACCAGTCTTGCGTCAGACACAATGAATGAAACAATCAATTTTTGCAGGCGAAGCTAGTGGAGAAAATTTGTCAGATATAAGTTCAAAATGCAAGCTTTTCATTAAACATAAAAAGTAGAATGTACCAGTCTTGCGTCAGACACAATGAATGAAACAATCAATTTTTGCAGGCGAAGCTAGTGGAGAAAATTTGTCAGATATAAGTTCAAAATGCAAGCTTTTCATTAAACATAAAAAGTAGAATGTACCAGTCTTGCGTCAGACACAATGAATGAAACAATCAATTTTTGCAGGCGAAGCTAGTGGAGAAAACTTGTCAGGTATAAGTTCAAAATACAAGCTTTTCATTAAACATAAAAAGTAGAATGTACCAGTCTTGCGTCAGACACACTGAATGAAACAATCAATTTTTGCAGGCGAAGCTAGTGGAGAAAATTTGTCAGATATAAGTTCAAAATGCAAGCATTTCATTAAACATAAAAAGTAGAATGTACCAGTCTTGCGTCAGACACAATGAATGAAACAATCAATTTTTGCAGGCGAAGCTAGTGGAGAAAATTTGTCAGATATAAGTTCAAAATGCAAGCTTTTCATTAAACATAAAAAGTAGAATGTACCAGTCTTGCGTCAGACACAATGAATGAAACAATCAATTTTTGCAGGCGAAGCTAGTGGAGAAAATTTGTCAGCTATGAGTTCAAAATGGAAGCTTTTCACTAATAAAAAGTAGAATGTACCAGTCTTGCGTCAGACACAATGAATGAAACAATCAATTTTTGCAGGCGAAGCTAGTGGAGAAAATTTGTCAGATATAAGTTCAAAATGCAAGCTTTTCATTAAACATAAAAAGTAGAATGTACCAGTCTTGCGTCAGACACAATGAATGAAACAATCAATTTTTGCAGGCGAAGCTAGTGGAGAAAATTTGTCAGATATAAGTTCAAAATGCAAGCTTTTCATTAAACATAAAAAGTAGAATGTACCAGTCTTGCGTCAGACACAATGAATGAAACAATCAATTTTTGCAGGCGAAGCTAGTGGAGAAAATTTGTCAGCTATGAGTTCAAAATGGAAGCTTTTCACTAATAAAAAGTAGAATGTACCAGTCTTGCGTCAGACACAATGAATGAAACAATCAATTTTTGCAGGCGAAGCTAGTGGAGAAAACTTGTCAGGTATAAGTTCAAAATACAAGCTTTTCATTAAACATAAAAAGTAGAATGTACCAGTCTTGCGTCAGACACACTGAATGAAACAGTCAATTTTTGCAGGCGAAGATAGTGGAGAAAATTTGTCAGGTATAAGTTCAAAATGCCAGCTTTTTACCAAGCAAAATAAGTAAAATGTGCCAGTATTGTGTCGGTGTGTCGGACGTAATGAGTAGAACAACCTGATTTCTGGGCCAACAGAGTTTTGTTTAATCCTAAACTGTAATAGCTCAGAGCCAATGACCAAACGCAGCGAATTTCCGAAACGATCGTGTTTATATGTAACTCGAGCCCGCGGCAAATCAACAAATCCATTTCAGCCGTCGAGCTATTGGCAAGTAACCGACGTTTCGAGGAATCTGTCCCGGAAGCATCGAGGGAAACGTCGATCACCTTTGTGTCCCGGCGAACAGTCCTCGAGCCTAAATTACAGTAATTTTTCCCGTTTCTCCGGGGCCGAGTCCTTTGTACGGTGTTCCCGCGAGGAACATTCGTATGCAAAATCGGTTCGGCCCGACGCAGGAATCCGAGGCAGAAGTCGTGCGAAATTGAGCTGGTTACAAATACACCCTGTCACGCCGACAGTGGATGCCGACTCGCTCCAAACGAAAAACTACGCCGAAATCGAACCGCGGACTCTATCCGACGTTCCTTTGCCGCACAGTGCTGTACAAAGTGTGTAGATATTGGAAATGATAACCCTTATACAATCGATTTTTCTGCTTCTTCGCGTAACGTATCTATACGCGATTTCTCCGAAACATATTTACGCAATCCATTAAGATGATTGTCTTTCCGAAAATAAATATTGTTAATGTCGGTTTACACGAAAAGAAAGTTCAAAGTCAGCTCTAACGCGAACTCCTCGACTTCTAATTGTTAAACGAATCGCCGACGGGGAACTTGCTAACTCGATTAATCGATCTGTTCGAGAACCGGCGAAGACATCGCGTCACGGAGATTTATGTCGGCACCCGATTCGGATAAATACTTTTCCGAGTCGGCGGATAATTGATTCAATTCGATAAAATGGCGACGCGCCCGAAATCCGTCGACGTCTTCTCCGGACAACAAAATGAACTCGGAGCGAACGCAAACAAATTTCTCACTGTCTTCTACTTTCTTATTTGCCTATGCTCGCTTTGTTTCGGTGTTTTTCAGAGAAACTGTGGTCCACTTTTTGTGGTTGGCAGATTAAACGATTGTTTGAATCACTTGAATTTCTCTGTCTCCGACTGTTAAGACATTGATATGCACTTCCACAAACATTGGAGTCTGTTCTAAACAGTGCAAGTTCGTGGGAAAAATAATTCTCATTGTTCTTTCTTATCAATCCTTCTGTTTGAAAATTTCTGAATTCGAATGAAAAGCTACGAGAGAGTATCGTAATTATTTCGGTCTGGCCAGATCCGGCACATTCTACTTCTCCCTGGCGATATACATCAGGATGGAAGAACTTATCGAGCATATTAGAGCCAGGGAACAATTGATTACATTTAAACGACTTTTCATGGAGCGGTTTCAATAATCCCGGTCCTCCTGAGTCCACGAAAATCGAGCCCACGAGGGCTCGACGGAGAGAGGGACCAGCGCGCGGCGGCTTGGAATCGTCACCCGATTCCAATTAAGTTTCACTTGTGGCAGAGTTCGGGCTCTCATCGGGTTCGAGGCGTGCCGCGTAAATCCTGACGAATCGCAGTCAAAGTGAAACGTATTGCCGGTATTCACGGCGAGATATCGGCCGTCGGGAATGCAACCAAACGAATTCCATCGGAACTGGGTCGCCGACCATATCGAACTACTCGTTTCGGCACGGCGGCTGTTTCCCGCGTGCTACGAACTTTTTAAGACCGGCCCGAACTGTCGATACGCCTCCAGAAGAATCCGAAAGAATCCTCTAACTATGACAGGCCGTTGAAAATGCCCAGGCGGAAGACAGCCTCGTAATTTTAACGAGACAGAATGACAGGACACCTTGTCCCGAACCTGTTATGAAACGACAGGCTTACCTTTCCATTCGGGATTAGACTTCTTTCAGAGTTTCCTCGCTAATGTAATCATTAGAGGTAAAGATAAGATACAGTGGAATAAAATACAATCTTATTTCCTATGGTAGTAGCCTTTGCAAATCTCATCAAAAGAAAAATTGTACTAAATTCCGTCGAATTTTATATTCCACCCTTTCTTGTTATTATTATATAAGTACGGACCGAGGTCCTTTTATACAAATGTTTACAGTTGTTTACAGTTTGAAATCCTGCTCTCGTTCTCAAAACACGTTCAGGTACGTAGAAATTCATTTGCCTCAGAAGTGCGGGACAATCTATATTTATTTCATCAAATTAAAGATAAAGCTCTGGTCGGATACTATTTTTCGATCAGATAATGTTTCCAGGTTGACTATGTTTAATATTTTAGAGCAGGGGTCGGCAACCTGCGGCTCGCGAGCCACATGCGGCTCTTTGGATGTTTTTTCTTACGAATAAATAGATTAGTTCTTTTTTATCAAATAGCTTTATTTATGCGAGTACTATTTATTGTTGGCAAATTTTGTAAATTGTAATTTTTGACTCTTCCGACTCAAAAGGTTGCCGACCCCTGTTTTAGAGTAATCATGATCTAAGATTGACATTGGATTGTTTGTCTTATATTCACAAAACCATAGTTTATGCTTCACTCTCTCGAGCATGATGTCACACTTAACGCTTTTCGGACAATATAGTTGAAACATATTCCAACAGGGGACGGACAAGGGTAATATATAGCAACCCTAAGTGTATGGCTTGAATGAAAATCAGTGGAAAAACGAATTCCTAAGTCCTTAACTTCTGTTATTGAGGAGAGAATACAGTGATTAAGACGGTAAGGATATATAAGAGGAGGTACAGAACGACGGGAGGACCACATAATATGGAATTTTTTAATATTGAGATCCGTACATACAGGTCTGCTTGTATTCTGGAAGCATCATCTCGTCCAGGGATGAAGACTTTTAAATCATCTGCGAATAGGAGATACTTACAATGTTGAAAAATGATGGTTAAATCATTAATGAACATGATAAACAGTAGAGGACCCATGTGGGAGCCTTGAGGTACTTCTTGAAAATTTTCAAACGCTATAAATGCATAAAGATCCGCAATCTAGTAATGATCTACTTAAGCGCTGATTACATTTATTTCGGAAAAGAGCCTCCAGTAATTGCTTAAATGAACCCAGTTCGACTTACGACTATGGTTTAAGCGGAATCAACACTGGTGCCCTAATCATCCGGGGTATCGGAGAGATCGCAGACGATTGCAGCGGAGCGTCCGCACAGCCGAAATCTTGACTTTCCGGTAATCCGGCCGATAGCGGCCACGGTGTTTGTAGCTGAAGAGCTCTGAAAAGTTCTAGAGGCCGGCGATCTCGCCGGAAATGGGAAGCCGAGCAATGCGCGCGAGCGTCTTCAGCGGATCAGTCGATGCCGTCCAATTACTGAAAATTCACCGCGCTACCTTCGAGAACGGTGAATAAGACCGGCAGATCTTCTCCAGGTGATCTCCAGTATCTCCGCGAATTCGCTCGGAAACGAGATCTTCGCGATCGTTCGACGCACCTCGGAACCGGCTTCGAACATGCAATATATCCGGGCCGGCTCACAGTGTTGCGATCAATGCTAATTAGCTGGACAAAACTCATAACGTAATTCCGTAAAAATATAGTTGCTTGTCATATGAAGTAATATCTAGAATCTAGACTCTAGACAGTAAAAATATTAACATTTCTCTGTCGGTAAAACTCCTGTCTTTTTTGTCAACAGAACTGTGTACGCATTTTGAATACATATTTTCCTACAAATTGTAAGGGGGCCCATAAAAGCTCTGATATACAGGGTGAGTCACCTAACGTTATCATCTCAAATATCTTTGTTGTTTTCAAAGATACATTAAATGTTTTCGGGACAGAGTTGAATGGTACAATGGGGCTCATTCAACACCAAAAAAATTTTTGTTTTTATTTTAAACATCTACAGTGATAGTCCCTTTCATTACGAATTCAGTGACTATAATTACTCAAGGTTATTCAAGGTCCCTGACAGAAAAAACGTATAAAACTAAAATATGGAAGCAGCATACGTTTATCTTCAGTGAGACTTGTAGTAAACATGCTAAGGTCCTTCAATGCTATGGAATGTTTTCAAACATCCTCTAGCCGATTACGCTACGATTTATTTACAAACAGTATGTTTCTAAACGCGATTCCGCTATGTCTTACTCAATGATTGAAAGGTGTGACATGATAACGATTATTTATGAAGAAAGGTACCCTGAGCGAAACACTCCTTCTAGGGTGACTGTTTTGTCGCGGAACTGTAGATTCGCGAATGTTCCGGATCACTGCCCGCCAAGTTAATCTTGGGCAGCTAGTTCAAGGTTTGATGATCGCAAAAGACAATTTTCTATTCGCGTGACAATGAAATACGCATGAATACGTTAAAGAAAGCGTTTCGTCCCGGACCTGCTAGTGGACTCGTCAGTAAGGCTGATCTAGCAGGTCCTGCCTTATACGCGCGCAGATAATGAGATAATGTTCGTATTTTTAATTGTAACGCTCGCGACGGATCTCGATTGATGGTATCCGGTACGCGAGGGATCTTGACCGACGCGATCCCGTTTCTGTCGAGTGTCCTAACTGCTGGACTACGAACTACCGTGATGCTAATTTTTCGTGTGATTAAACGATTGACAAGACAACGGCTCGTGCGTTGTACTTGTCTACCCGAGGACTGGAGAATGTCGCGACGTTAGAGTGTAAAACTCAACTGACGAACGCGGTCTCAACGCGATGTTCGTCAGGCTTCTCGAGCAGGAAATAAGATGCACTGATTGGTTCCTGCCGAAAGTTGCATTTCCCAATCAGTACACTTTTGACTATTGGAACCTCCTTCCCGTAGCTCTGAATGAGGCCCTGGAAGGAGGAGTGGGGCGATCTCTTACTCGGTCTACGACGCGACGGGTCTCGGTAATTCGACACCGTGCGTACCGATCGCGGGCGGTCCTTCGGAGGGACTAGATTTATGACACTTTGTATTTTCGAGGCTGTATAAAAACTGAACATTAGCCAGATGCCTTGACTGGTCGCCGAATGACCCTAGTTTGTTTAATTCTTGAAGAGGATATTTACGCACGTTCGCATCATAAATCTTGTCCGAAGGAAAACTACGAATCCTGTTCCTACGCGACGGAACAGTATGTAATAATTCCGATACTAATAGAATATGTCGACGTTAAATCAAACGGTAATGGAATATGAAAATATTAGTAATAAATGAAAGCTTGGTTAACACTTTAACACACGAGTGAAAAGAAATGTTGTACAACGTCGTATAGTATTGTAGGATAGCGTAGACGGCCGGGGACGATGTAAAATGGCGAATCGGGGACGCAGGTCGGCGGAGCACGCCGGTGCAGGTCGATGCTGACCTATTAGCTTAAAGTAATTTCCGTTTAATTTTGGAGCTTACGGGCCCGTAAGCGTGCGAATGCCCCGATGAAAGCTCATCCTCTTCTGCCTCTTTCGGCCGTTTATCGAGCCTCCGCTGCCGAGTAATCGGGCTAATAATGTCCGGCTAATGAGCCATATCCCGGCGCGCTCCTTCGCAAACGTGGACGCGCGATTACACCGTGCGTTGCGAATTACAACCAGGCCTCGATCGCCCCGTTACACCGATAATTCGGGACCCGTCCCGCAGTCCCGTGTGTTTTCTCGCGAATTATTTGTCGGCCCGAATCGCCCGTGCTGTAATTCAATGACCAGGCCGGACCCGCGAAACGCTCTCGGTTCGCCATGATGGCCTGTTAAATGGTTTAAACGGTGTGCGTCGGCTCGCGACGCGTTGCCCCGATATTCCCGTGGAAAATTTATGCGCCCTTTTGCCGTTCGACTCGCTCGCAATTCCGTTTTACGTCGCGCATCACGGAAGAGTTGAAAACGGGAACGCCGCGCGCTCACACCTCGCGAGCCAGTGATACAACAACGTCGGTTTAATCGGACACGGATAAGAAGAGCGTGACCGTGCTCGGTCGAGCACGATCGAGCAAAAGCGCGCATGTGGGTCGTTGGTCACGAGTGACGCAAATATACTTCGAAATGATCTCCCGCGTGCCAGTGGAGGGGGTAGACTCGTTTCCAGGATTGGAAATCCTTCTCATTTCTCCATAACCCAGGCGATGGGATTTTTCGGTAGTCAAAAGCGCCAGATAAAAGATCAATCGAGGCCGCAATCGGCGTAATTATCATTATTTTCATTATTCGGCAGCATGTACAGTAAGGAGCAAAACTGAACCAACAACCACAAGTTTTGTATAAATCATTATTTATTGCTGGGAATATAGAAGAATAACAAAAAATCAACATTATAATTATTTTTATCATAGTTAGAAGTAACTTAAGAAATTTTTTTCAATAATGTCTCCCCGTTTAGCAATGACAACAAAAATAGATTGACTCGGTTTTGCACCACGTCCAAAACTTGGCAATATTTAACATATTATTCATTTTTAATATTTCGTCCACAACCCTTGTGCTTGTAAAACTGCACTAATTCGCTTTGTTACTTCTAACTATGATAAAAAGAATTATAATGTTGACTTTTTGTTATTCTTCTATATTCCTAGCAATAAATGATTTATACAAAACTTGTGGTTATTGGTTCAGTTTTGCTCCTTACTGTAATTGTCGCAGCTTTATGCTTCCGAATAATGAAAATTACGACTGGTTTTGTAGGCGATTGAAGCCTAGATTGGTCTTTTATCTGGCGCTTTTTTGACCACTGAAAAACCCCATCGCATGCATTATCGGGAAAGGAGAGAAACGAGAGTCCACCCCCTCCTTGAACGCTTTCTTTAATTTTTGCACGTTGTGAAGGGTATAGCCGGATAAGCATGGGCCAGCGGCCCCCGCTCCGATTTTCCTGATTCCTCTCTTAAAACATTGTTTTATGTCTAAAAAAACATTGTGTAAAATTTCAAATGTCTACCCCCACCGATAGGGGTGATATTGAGGTAAATTCCCCCGCACTTAAATGCAATTTGCGCTAAAACGAGAAAAGATATCGACATGGGATAAACGGCAAATAAAAGATATAGATACACTCTATATTTCGTATTTTTTTCAAAATTTTTTGCTAATTATTTATAGTTGAAAATAATTAATTAATTTTTTGGGAATTTTGTTAACTATCTTCCCCTAAGTTGACACCTACCAAAAAATTCTAAAATATTGCTATGATTCTAACCTATTTTGTAAAAAAATCTCAGAAGTATCCGTTTGGTGGAACAGTGTCAAAAAAAATAAATTATGCCGGCGAACGCTCGGTTTGATCAGTAACGACGCAGCGACCGATTCCCCTTGCGGCGGCTAGTGACGGGAGCGAACGGGAAGTCGGCGCTTGCACGGAAAAGCTGATACATGTAAAAATGCGACTAAATTTTCTAATACATGATTACAGTTAGAAGTCTAAACAATTATATTCTAGACAATAAAAATCGTTTAGTTTATAAATACATATAAAAAAAGAAAAAACAAGAAAAGCGCCGACTTCCCGTTCGCTCCCGTCACTAGCCGCCGCAAGGGGAATCGGTCGCTGCGTCGTTACTGATCAAACCGAGCGTTCGCCGGCATAATTTATTTTTTTTGACACTGTTCCACCAAACGGATACTTCTGAGATTTTTTTACAAAATAGGTTAGAATCATAGCAATATTTTAGAATTTTTTGGTAGGTGTCAACTTAGGGGAAGATAGTTAACAAAATTCCCAAAAAATTAATTAATTATTTTCAACTATAAATAATTAGCAAAAAATTTTGAAAAAAATACGAAATATAGAGTGTATCTATATCTTTTATTTGCCGTTTATCCCATGTCGATATCTTTTCTCGTTTTAGCGCAAATTACATTTAAGTGCGGGGGAATTTACCTCAATATCACCCCTATCGGTGGGGGTAGACATTTGAAATTTTACACAATGTTTTTTTAGACATAAAACAATGTTTTAAGACAGGAATCAGGAAAATCGGAGCTGGGGCCGCTGGCCCATGCTTATCCGGCTATACCCTTTTCTTCTCCGCGGAGATTTCTACGTGAAACAACGTGGAATGCAGTCATACAATCATTTCTCGCCTCGAAATTCAGAGATCAGCCAATGGAGAGCGTCAGGCTAGTTCCTCCGGCGACAGTACACGCCGAGCATTGTAATCGGAATTGATTTGCACTTCTCAATTGATCTGCAGTTCTCGATCGGCTCGGCCGCCACAAGTAGCACTCGCTCGTCACTGGCCACACAAAGCGGAATAAAGTAGAGACCCGATACCCATCGGAAGAACATGATTCCCGTGTGTCCCGTTCTCGCGCGAAACCGAACGTGCCGGGTTCTCGCGAATCGGAAAGATCTCACGAAACACCGTTACCGTTATCGAGAGGGATCCGCACACGTCGGAATAACGTTATTAACCCAGAAAAGGCGGGCTGCATTTATTCCGAAAATATCCTCGTTACGTGAGGTCGCGCCGATAAAACTTTCCGAGGCTACAACGAGCCGCTCGACGATAATTGATCGCGCCGGAGGAGCACGTAACCAAGACTCCAAACCGATGGGAAACGAGCGTCTGAAGGGGGTGGCCAGCAAAAAAATCACGGTCCCGCAGCCCCGTCCCACGGGAACCGGGTCCCGTCACGAAACGGCTCGCCTCGGCCCGATGCTCGCGTCGAAAATTTGAAAACTTCCGGCAAAATTTCCAAGATAGCTGCCTCGTCGCCGCGAGACCCCACGGCATAATCTTTTTCTTGTCAACCGACGTTCCGTTCCTCGGCGCGAGACTTCCGCCTTGTCGCCGACAGCGCCGCTTCCGCGATCGGAACGAGGTTAGAGCGCGGCGCACAGTGTTTCGAGGAAAATCATAGCTCTTAAACTAATTAATAGACTGCGGATCTTTACGCAAAATAAAAAATGTTCGCATTAAATTGCAGGAGGCAAATAAACGGTCTACTCTTCGTCTAACACATTGCTGATCGGTCACGAGTTAATTCGTGTTTGCACTTGCATTATCAATTTCAATTGATCAAAGCCAGGGCAAAATAGAATATTTGAAAACCTTTGTTCATTCGGTGGTTACTATACGTATCATACTAACAAGAAAATATTAATTCATTATGTTTATAGTATTAAATAAAGTTTATTTAGATTCTCTTACTTCCACATTCAATTGCGAAATAATAGCCGGTGATGTGAGATAGCCTCAGTGTAAAATTTCCGGTCAACAATGCGTTAATTATTAAGCTGAAATTAATGCATTGATGTCCTGAGATACTATTAACGTGTCCACTGCTTTAAATTGCACGTGCCCATTTCTGTCATAAATACATCAAATCCGTAGTCTACTAATTAACCATCGAGCAAAGTACCTCGATCATTTTTCATTCTACTTTGAGCTCAATTTAATTCGAATAGAGATTTGTAAACAACAGTTGCTCTCGCGCGGAGAGAGATATCGTTAATAGGAAATGTTACGGAGTGTTTTATGCAAAGAATACATGGTAATAACTGGCGGGGTTTGATTAAAGTTCCAGCTGGGTAGCTCTCTGCTAATAGTTGTAAAGTCAATGGAGCAAACTTCATCTGTTTAATCGTTACACGGTGGGCAGCACTCTCCGTACGTGGTCCGACAATCGCGAGCAAAGTATATTTAGCTTTAATCACACAGGTGGCAGGGTTGTTAGCTTTGTGTACGAGAATTATTCAGTAAAATAGCTCCGTCATAGACAGACACGCAGAGCCATTAGCGCCTGGCCAGATATCACGTGATAGTTGTCCACTTACCAGTAGAATGGGATTAGCTGTAGTCGGACGCACCGCAAGTAGAATAGATCAATGGGTAATCAGATTTCACCATTATAGACTCAAGCTATCCGTAGATAATGCTAGCGGAGCAAGCCTGTATAGTGTCAAACGGAACAGATAATCCCAATTAATCGAATACTTCTCTGTCCCGAACAACAGATTAAAGGGAGATCCCGGAGAGAGAAGCAAGGACGCGGTTCTGTAAATCTTATTTGAAAATTGAGTGTCCTCTCGATGGTATTTCACTTTTGTCGCTCGCTGCTGAAATAATGAACACTTCAAGTCACTGAAACCACGACAGGAAGGCCAATAATCGACTTTCCTCAGTCGCTCGAGAGACCGATCTTCGCCCGGGAGCTATTCGCTCTCCGAGGAAACTCAATTTTCTCTGTGCACCGTCTTTCCCTCGGCATTCTTCACCATCCTGTAACCGGGACCGGCAACCATGAATTAAAAATCCTGGATTTATCTACGGGCGACTGCACACTTGTCAAAATGTTTTATGGGACCCGTCACCGTAGAATAGAGATAAATCTTTCTCAAGCTCATTCTCCCATCCGTAATTTACATTGACGTTCCCTGTCCATCCGACCCGGACAAACCGGGCTGCAACTGTTCACGGAGAACCATAAATAAGCGCGATTCTTCACCATTACGTCGGACATTTTCGTCAAATGCATCTACGAACAGAAATCGGTAAAAATTCAGGTCAAGGATAAATGTTTATGATTCAATCAATTAAACGTGACACACGCTACCGGCCAAAAGTTTGGAATCGCGGCGTAAATTCAGAGGAACAGGAGGCTTATAAGAAGAACTGAATGAGCAGTATGTTTTACATTTTGCATAATTCTTTTTCAAATTGCTCTTTCGTTAAAAAACCGATTTGATTTTTAATAACAGCCTGACATACACAGGGCATCCTGGCAATTAGTTTTTCGAATGCTTCTAATTTGCTATTTTTCCATTGTTCCGTCGCGCAGGAACAGGATTCGTAGTTTTCCTTCGGACAAGATTTATGATGCGAACGTGCGTAAATATCCTCTTCAAGAATTAAACAAACTAGGGTCATTCGGCGACCAGTCAAGGCATCTGGCTAATGTTCAGTTTTTATACAGCCTCGAAAATACAAAGTGTCATAAATCTAGTCCCTCCGAAGGACCGCCCGCGATCGGTACGCACGGTGTCGAATTACCGAGACCCGTCGCGTCGTCGACCGAGTAAGATATCGCCCCACTCCTCCTTCCAGGGCCTCATTCAGAGCTACGGGAAGGAGGTTCCAATAGTCAAAAGTGTACTGATTGGGAAATGCAACTTTCGGCAGGAACCAATCAGTGCATCTTATTTCCTGCTCGAGAAGCCTGACGAACATCGCGTTGAGACCGCGTTCGTCAGTTGAGTCTTACACTCTAACGTCGCGACATTCTCCAGTCCTCGGGTAGACAAGTACAACGCACGAGCCGTTGTCTTGTCAATCGTTTAATCACACGAAAAATTAGCATCACGGTAGTTCAGTGTCTAACTATTAGGACACTCGACAAAACGGGATCGCGTCGGTCAAGATCCCTCGCGTACCGGATACCATCAATCGAGATCCGTCGCGAGCGTTACAATTAGAAACGCGAAATTATATCAATATCTGCGCGCGTATAAGGCAGGACCTGCTAGATCAGCCTTACTGACGAGTCCACTAGCAGGTCCGGGACGAAACGCTTTCTTTAACGTATTCATGCGTATTTCATTGTCACGCGAATAGAAAATTGTCTTTTGCGATCATCAAACCTTGAACTAGCTGCCCAAGATTAACTTGGCGGGCAGTGATCCGGAACATTCGCGAATCTACAGTTCCGCGACATAACATCCATGCTTCTTGTAGAAGTTGCCAAAGATGTCCCTTCAGAAAAGCGCACTCCGACCATTGTCTCACACTGGGTGTACAAACTATACAAGAACATTATGCACATAAGAAAATGCTGGAATCTGTTCAGAAATATTATTCAACTAGTTAGTATTTGATATTAATAGATAATATTTGATTTTTATAAAAATCACCAAGTGATTCCAAACTTTCGGCCGGTAGTGTCCCTAGTAGCACAAAAATATTGGATAAATATTTTTTAAGCCACACTTTTTAATATGAGAAAAATATTTCTTCCTATCTTATAAGTTAGAATAAAAAAGAATATTTGGTACTTAATGTAAAATAAATATTGTATGTATATTTGAATATTAAAAACAGATTGAATCTCGTTTGATATTATATGAATGTGTATACAATATCTTGTGCTGCTAGGGGTATGTTCGAGTTCGACAAGGTTCGTAAATGTTTAGCAGCAACATTCAGTTCTCTGAGTAGAATATTCCCGTCCGTGGCCGGCCACAAAGACGAGCGACTTCCAAGAGCTGTGTAAAGCGTAATCAACCGTGTTATTCACAGCGTGGACACTTTCTTAATTCCCGAGCGGTCTTCCGAGTTCGCCGAAACTTTTTCCAGGGCCGTAGTCCTAGGAAGGTCGTCAATTAATCAGACGTTTTCGCGAACGCACGCGGAACTTCCATGTTCCGGGGATGATTAAGACGCGGTGTAAACTTGCACTCGCATATATTTCCATTTTCCCGAAATATTCTTAGGGAGCCGGGAATGTAGGTCGGCGCGGGTTTGACGTCACTGCTGTCTGTTATCGATGCACATTATATTAGCGCTTTTTATCGGAGATCGCATGATTGACGAAGCCACCGAAAAAAAGAGCGGCGAGCTTTCGTGTACAAACTAGTGCGATCGCGACGACGCACAGTGGTGCCGATCGCGAATCTAGCCGGACAAAATTATTCTAGCATTATTTTAAGACTTAAAGCCGTAGTTAAGTAGGTCATTGGATTCGTTTTGATATCAGCTACTACAATATGTAATAAAAAATACTTAGTGACATTTAAAAAATTAACATGATTGCATTTTTTTATTGGGATTTATAGATGACTGTGTATCGATTAACTTTTGTTGGAAACATTTTCTTGCCAGATTATCCGAAATGTTCGAAACATCGTGGTGACAATTGGGCATTTCCACCGAAAAGCTTCCGAAATTGTTCAATTTGGTAATTAAGGAATACCGTAGGAGCCTCGTGTTAGATTTTTCGAGGGGCGTTCTCTCTGTGACGCGCGACGCCGTTTCACGAGACTGCTCCGCCTCGCCCCCGACTCGTGACGTGTTTCTTGGCTTTTTTTCGGGAAGGAAAGCGGTCACCGCGGCCACCGCGTCCACTTCTAACGATCCCAGCGCGAACCAGAACGAAGGGTGATTTCCAGTTGGTTTGCGTGGGTGAGCTTACAAGCTCACGTCATTAGAGTCTTTGTGCCGAGTCGCAAGGGGACGCTTTCAGTTCGTTACACAGCCTCTCAGAACCACGCCGGAATTTTTTCTCTCATTTTTACTCACTCTCGTTCTCTTACTTCTCGCGCTACCACGCTGCGCCATTGATACCATATTGTGGGAACCGAGGAGATCGTACTGCCAGAAAAGTACACTTCACCCCGTTCTGGCGACGGAAAAAATCGTCGTGGCTGTTCGATCGGAAAAATTGCTTGCGAAATCTGTCGCGAAGGGTGGCAGAATTGTTGTTAATTGGCTTTGTGTCTTTCTACTTTTAAATAATTATTCTATTTCGGTAGAATACCATAATTTCAGACCCAATCAGAAGTGATTGCCTGCAGTACCAGTAGTATAGTCGTCGATAAATCAGACAGGTCAGCCAACCGATCGTTTTTCGACTTATTTCAGATAGAATATCGATATTCTCATTTTCCTGCTGGAAAATAAACGAACGCGAGTCGAAACTTTGTCATACATTAAAAGTACAATAGAGCATAACCGCAGGTCGGATCAGACTGCGGTAGAACCGCATCGGACAAATAAATAACAGTAAAATGGTCTCTGTTCCCTATAAAGTTTCACGGCAAGAGTATATCGCGCGCATCGCGTGTCAGATAGTGTAATGAGATCGTTCATGACTGGATATCAGCGGAGATTATCTAATCGTAGATCAGGGTAGCTGTATTGTTTATAATCACATATTGTTCTCGTAGTTGTGTTCTCTGCACCGTGGTCCCAGGTAGTATGGCAACAGATAATACATTTCTGAATACATTGTAGAAACAGCGAAATAAATCGTCAGTGTCGCGTCCACGTAAATATTGACTTATTTGCCCCACAGTGAAAGTGTACTATATATGGTCGGACAATAGCTTGCAGCGTTTAGACGCGACACAATGGAACCAGGTCGTTAATCATCGCACAGTACAACTATACACAGGAACAGGTTATGCCTTAATTATTATATAATTAGTTAAATAATTTCGCCCCAGTGAAAGCATACAGTGTAGGTCAGACACTGACGAGAATATAAACAGGGGAAATTGCCGGGGAATAATTCCATTCAATTTCCAGCAGCATAGAAACTACGGAATTGCTATACAGGGTGAGTCGCGAAGCTTGGTCGGTTCGATCGCTTTTTTATTAGAAAAAAAATTTGTTACGATACATGCCGAATTCGTATCGGTATCTCCTAAAAGATGGGTGGAAAAAAATCGTAGGTTTGCCAATGAAAAACTGAAGGTAAACTTGATAACTTTGAAGAAAAAGTTATGTTACTTTAGCTAAAAGAATGTCACTTTGTGACTCATCCTGTATGCTAAATCAGGGACGCGGGAATTTCAAAAACGAAAAATATCATTGATATATTAACTTGAACAGAATTTGTTCGACTTGCTCTTTCAACGATCGTTTTTCTATTCACCGACTTCGCGGACATTGTGCATAGATGTACAGAAAAAGTTTGCCCAGCTTGTTCCGCGTCACGAAAATTTCGATTCGAACCTTGACACGTCTTCCGGCATGATGTTTGGTCTTTGCAAAGTCTGCGTTTCTGTTGGCTGACAGAGTTTCCCAGCGATTCAACCGAAAGTTTCCCCGATGGTTGTTCGGTAACAAGCCGTTGCTCGCTGTTGATCACAGTTTTGAATGAACGCGCGCGCTTGGGCCCCGGCGATGGCCACACGGATAATGCACCGCTGAAACTATTTGCAGTGTGACGCGGGTCGTCTCAATTATCCGGGGCACTTCTTTATCGCATCAACCGTGACCGGTCGCGAATTAAATGCGATGGGGAACGCATTATGCCCGGCCTGCTGCTTTCTCTGTGACTCCTGCACGTGAAAGTACAAAGCGAGGAACGGCTTTAGAACGCTGCCTGGCTGCGGACCATTCATTGCCTCCGCGTTTATTCAAAAATAGACACGGCTCCGAATAAGTACAATATTTTCCCCGGGGACTTGTTCAACTGTTCCGTCACCGCCATTAAGCGATTCCAGCCAATCGTGTTTCCAGAGGTAAATGCGAAAGTGATGTAATTAACGTCGCTTGTACACGTGTGGAACCTTTACGGTTAAAAAGCCGATCGGTTGAAAACTGTACGTTGGTGCATTCAGCACCAGTGGCAGCTTCGTGGCCAGGCTGGTTGCACTTTGCGACAGGACATTCTGTTATACATATATTCAGCTGTACTATAATACTTGTGAACCGCTCGTCATGCGATTTTTCTATATTTAATTACATGGACAATAATATAATGCTTGTTCATGTTCGATTAGGGGTGAGACAGCGCTCCCTACTCCACTACCCGTTCCCTCTCTCACTCATCCCCACTCCACTGACCCGATTCGCACCGAAGGAGCTCAGTGTGCGTCAGTGTGCGTTTGAGTTCCGTGCGGTGTTTATAAAGTTACTACGTATTATTATACTATAATGTTTGTTTACCAATCGAAGGGACAGTTACACCGAGATTTTCGGTCGAACCTTTATCTTTGACATTTTACTACGGTGTTTCGATATGATGCGGTCCCAATACCGTCTGAAATTTACTACATGTCTCTGTTATAATCTCATCAAAATGTTCAAAATCGATTATAAAATTTCACACATGCAAGACTAAAAAGCAGAAAATAATTATTTAAATAAAAATAAATTTTTTAAAAATACCACGTTTTTAAAACGGACTAAAAAGCATAAAATAAAATTTTTAAAAACGCCACGTTTACAAAACGGACTAAAAAGTATAAAATAATTTTTTCTAGCCCCATACAGATTCCTAACCCCTGAAAATTTGTGATTGTAAATTTTTAATAGCTAAGAAAATACTTGTAAGATTTAAAACGAAAAACGTGGGGCGCAAGATAATACATAGTAAGGAGTGTAGAGAGTAGCTGCCGCTGAGAAATCTCGTACAACACTTCATATCATTTGCAGTGCAATAAAGTTGTTAGTGATTTAGTGTTCATTCATCAATTATCTATTGCATGCGCCCCACGTTTTTCGTTTTAAATCTTACAAGTATTTTCTTAGCTATTAAAAATTCACAATCACAAATTTTCAGGGGTTAGGAATCTGTATGGGGCTAGAAAAAATTATTTTATACTTTTTAGTCCGTTTTGTAAACGTGGCGTTTTTAAAAATTTTATTTTATGCTTTTTAGTCCGTTTTAAAAACGTGGTATTTTTAAAAAATTTATTTTTATTTAAATAATTATTTCTGTATTTAATTACATGGACAATAATATAATGCTAGTTCATGTTCGATTAGGGGTGAGATTATTCTAATTACCACTGTCTGGTAATGCATTTGATTATTCTAGTACTCCACATTGTAAATCACTCGTCATGCATAAGGCAATATTCTATTTTTCTGTATTTAATTACATGGACAATAATATAATGCTAGTTCATGTTCGATTAGGGGTGAGATTATTCTAATTGCCACTGTCTGGTAATGCACTTGATTATTCTAGCACTCCACATTGTAAATCACTTGTCATGCATATTCTATTTTTCTGTATTTAATTACATGAACAATAATATAATGCTAGTTCGTATTAGATTAGTGGTGAGATTATTCTAATTATCACTGTCTGGTAATGCACTTGATTATTCTAGCACTCCACATTGTAAATCACTTGTCATGCATAAGGCTATATTCTATTTTTCTGTATTTAATTACATGGACAATAATATAATGCTAGTTCATGTTCGATTAGGGGTGAGATTATTCTAATTACCACTGTCTGGTAATGCACTTGATTATTCTAGCACTCCACATTGTAAATCAGTCGTCATGCATAAGGCTATATTCTATTTTTCTGTATTAAATTACATGGACAATAATGTAATGCTTGTTCATGTTCGATTAGGGGTGAGATTATTCTAATTACCACTGTCTGGTAATGCACTTGATTATTCTAGTACTCCACATTGTAAATCACTCGTCATGCATAAGGGTATATTCTATTTTTCTGTATTTAATTACATGGACAATAATATAATGCTAGTTCATGTTCGATTATTGGTGAGATTATTCTAATTACCACTGTCTGGTAATGCACTTGATTATCCTAGTACTCCACATAGTAAATCACTTGTCATGTATAAGGCTATATTCTATTTTTCTATATTTAATTACATGGACAATAATATAATGCTTGTTCATGTTCGATTAGGGGTGAGATTACTCTAATTACCACTGTCTGGTAATGCACTTGATTATTCTAGTACTCCACATAGTAAATCACTTGTCATGCATAAGGCTATATTCTATTTTTCTATATTTAATTACATGGACAATAATATAATGCTTGTTCATGTTCGATTAGGGGTGAGATTACTCTAATTACCACTGTCTGGTAATGCATTTGATTATTCTAGTACTCCACATAGTAAATCACTTGTCATGCATAAGGCTATATTCTATTTTTCTATATTTAATTACATGGACAATAATATAATGCTTGTTCATGTTCGATCAGGGGTGAGATTATTCTAATTGCCACTGTCTGGTAATGCACTTGATTATTCTAGCACTCCACATTCTAAATCACTTGTCATGCATAAGGCTATATTCTATTTTTCTGTATTTCATTACATGGACAATAATATAATGCTTGTTCATGTTCGATTAGGGGTGAGATTATTCTAATTACTACTCTCCGGCCATGCACTCGATTTTTCTATGATTCATTTCAATGAACAATTCTACTGTTCATAAACCTATTTTTAGAAATATATGAGCAGACTGTTTCGTTGCGAAATATTGGGGATTCTTATTTTATTTATTTGGGATATTTTGGAAAGTACAGTCCAAGTCAGACACACCTTCGCCAAACCGAAAATATTCCAAGTGAGAACACACGGTCTGATTATACACTGTCTGCGTTCACCGTCGGATGATTTCAATTACGCACAGTTGGCTCACCTGAAAACACGTGATCCGACTTCCCTGGCGTAAGCGCCAGGCTAAATGCAGCCTAGCACCAGCTACGTAATTACATAGCTGGAGTTGTACCGTTCCATTCCCGTCAGTCTGACCAATTGTAAATGTATTCTCTTGCTAATGAAGTGTTGGCGTACGGTTAAGTTTCACGAGGTATATTGTTAATCGGCGCGTTACCAAGTTAGCTCTCACAGTTTCCGCTATCTCTCACACCCCCGCGTATGACTGGCCGCGGACAATTCAATTCCGCTGACGACACGCTGCTGTGGAATTGAAAAACTTTTCACCTTATTCGACAACGGCGAACTTGGTCCTCGTGGCGGTGACACTGTTCTCAACTAATTATGAAAATCTTATTCATCCTCGTAATTTTGCCAGTGGAGAACTGTTATGTTAATCTTGCCGAATTCGCGCGACACTGTGATGTATCCTACAAATGAATCTTGCGAGGTGTGCTTGAAAATCAATGTGAACATGTTCGTGGTTTCGGACGGATTCTGTGGAAATTATTCTTCTTGATTGTCGACGTGATAACGCGGTGTATTTATTATTATTTTCTCCAAATTCCAATAACATCCAGTTTACTCGAGTTTACAGCAAAAATGAACAAGTAAGGAGGTAGGAAAAGTGCTCGAGTTGTATGGCGCATCTGAGCTCGTCTGCGAAGAAAATTGACGCATGATACGTTAAAGGTTGGCCACCGCTGGTCTACACTGTTCCTCCTCTAATAATATTCGTCGAGTTGCGTCAGAGTCGCGACATGTAAATAGCTTGTAGCACAGCGGAAGGCTGTACAAGTGTAGAGGCGTTCCCCGAACAGAATTGGAAACGGTGGTACAGTGTCGGTCGAGTTGTGTCTCAAGGTGATATCGCGGCTGTATCGATCCTGTATTTTTTCGCTCTCATGCATAGATAACGACGGTTTTCGAGGGTCTCCGTTTGATGATGGACGGCTGCTCAGCGATCCGTGCGATCGCTTGGAATCGTTCCTTCCCCGGTAGATCCTGTTGCTGTAACGCGTTCTTTTATTCTCTCCTTCGTCCCGATAGTTACGATTTATCCGGGTCCCCTTGCCGGGAAGGGGGAGGGGGTGGAAAAGCATCTGCAATTCAAAAGCCGGACTTCAGTTACACCGTATTGCGAGTGGAAGGCTTCATCAACGATTCCGTGGCCTCCTCTTCTCAGATCCCGGCCCGGCTGTTTTGTCGGGGCGGAAATTAAACGGCCGAGCTGAGCTTTAATCCTCCCATCCCCTTACCAACACCCTGCCACCCCTGACGACGACGACAATTTGGATTTCCTTCCGCGGCCCATACCAGAGAGTTTTGGGCGACGTCGAGTCCCGTCTTCGATGCGAGAAAACTTTCCCGGATAGCGATCCGTCGCTCGCCCGTAAAACTAACTCGCTTTTCCTCTGTGCAACCAGCCCCCCTCTACTCCATCCCCCCATGTAATATCGTAGAGCCATTATGAACAGCGAAGTTAGAAAATAAGAGGGCGGAGCTCGCTTAGGCGAAATTGAAATCGGACGATAAGCTTCGGGAATTTTTCTCGTCGGAATTATTGCTTCCGCCGAGATTTTAATCTCTGATTTCTGAGAATTACAGTTTTGCGATCCTGCGATGTCTACTGCGTTGATTGGACTACTTCTGGGACGCAGAAAATTGTGTTTTCAACTTTACTAATTACCGAGGCCCTCTGTTTGAACACCAGTTTACGCGTCTGTAAATTATTTATAAGAAGAGCTTACGTTCAGTTCCAGTAGTATAATCGCCGATAAGTCAGGCAGTTGTCGATAAGTAACAATTTTTAGATCGTCGTTCAGCAGAATTGAACTTTCTTCAGAGTCCACTTTCGATGAAATTTATTTATGTGATATTGTTCGGACAGGTGATTCGATTTCCCGAACGGAAAATTTGCGGCAAGTTTGTTTGTATTTTCGCGGGCAAAGGAAGCGTGAAAGTGGCTCGCTGCTGCGCTGCAGCCAGTTTCCGTGAGAAAGGGGCGGGGGAACTGATTAATCGAACCCGGTTCGGCAGTTTCCGGAATCGAAAACAATAGAAACTTTAATAACCAGTATAACTCACTTCCCCGCGGATAAGATTCCGTCTTCCGCGGCTGTCGGGTGAAAAACAGGCGCCCTCCCACCGTAGGATTCGAAGTTCTCCAGCCGTGAAACGAGCGTAACTTAATGGACTACGGTCGAGAAAGTTCCGTGGTCGACGCGAATCTCTCTGACGATTACTTCGCGCGAGCTCAAAGCCGCGAAAAAATTCCGCATTTCGCGCGACACGTTCCCTGGGACCGCGAGAAATCGCTTACTCGAGTAGTCTTGTTGAATATAGAATCACGGGAACGGTGCGCCGCCACCTGAGTGTACACACGGTTTATAACGTTTTGGAATATAAAATCCACGATTTTATCCTGTATGGTTGATCGTAAATGCTTAAGTAATGTGCTTGTTAAATTCTCCGTGACATCATTTTAATCATCTTGTGTACGATCATGACCAAAGTAGACTAATCCTGTAGAAGCAGAACGTACTTATATGATAGACAAGCAGTACACGATCAGACACAAAGAAAATATGAAAGTAGGACAACCCCGCCAATGGTCAAACACGACGTTACTGTAGAATAATTATGTGCAGGGTCAGACACGATCGAAGATTAACGTCCGTATAATATAGACAAGCAGTACAGACACAAATAAAATATAAACCGCAAGTAGTAGAGCCCCGCCAATGGCCAAACATGACGTTACAGTAGAATAAGTATGTGCAGGGTCAGACGTGATCGAAGATTAACGTCCGTATAAGATAGATAAGCAGTACAGACACAAATAAAATATAAACCGCAAGTAGTAGAACCCCGCCAATGGTGAGACGCGACGTTACAGTAGAATAAGTATGTGCAGGGTCAGACACGATCGAAGATTAACGTCCGTATAATATAGACAAGCAGTACAGACACAAATAAAATATAAACCGCAAGTAGTAGAACCCCGCCAATGGTGAGACGCGACGTTACAGTAGAATAAGTATGTGCAGGGTCAGACACGATCGAAGATTAACGTCCGTATAAGATAGACAAGCAGTACAGACACAAATAAAATATAAACCGTAAGTAGTAGAACCCCGCCAATGGTCAAACACAACGTTACAGTAGAATAAGTATGTGCAGGGTCAGACACGATCGAAGATTAATAAGATAAACAAGCAGTACAGACACAAATAAAATATAAACCGCAAGTAGTAGAACCCCGCCAATGGTGCGACGCGACGGCTGAAGGGCGCTGTCGCTAGGGATTGCAATCCCGCAATCCCGCAGAATCCCGCGTCATTTTTTGGTTCTGCATTTCTTAAATAGGTGATGCCGAATCCCGCAAATTTTGCGGGACTATGCGTCCCAAAATTTCGCGAATGACGACGCGCACGAAGAACTATTTCGATGATCTGTCATGAAGATATCGACAAAACTTAAAAAAAGAGATGATTTCCTTTTAAAGCGATGGCAAAAAGGGGAAATATCTACGTATGGCTTACGAATATTTTTGAACTATTCGACCTTTAGGTGTAGAGGCTGAACGAGCTTTTCCCGCTGCAAGATATCTTTTTGTAATGACTTGAGGACCTAACTAGAAGATACAATAATTAATAGACTTTGCTTTTTACGATCATATTTTCAAAGTTTTACAAATTAAAATTTGTTTTTATAAATTTAACATTTTTCAGATTTTAATCTGATTAAAATTATATTCACAGAGAGGTCGATTACATATAGTTCGTTCTAAACAATTTTTATAGTTATTTTTAAGTTCTAACAAACATTTTGGTAAAGGAAAAAATTCTTCCGATTCACCTCAGCAATTAATATATAATATCGTAGCTTCGTTATTGATATAATCATTTTTTATTTAAATACCTTCTTTTAATAATTATTAGATATAACGAATTATTATATTATATATTTTATACAATTAGACACGTATACACAGGGTGAGGCGCAAATTAATCCCCACGATTTTTCAGCCCCTTCGGATGGTCGGACAGAAAATGTTTCTTACCAAAGTTAATCAGTATTTAACCGACAAGAAATTGCAATTTTTTAAAATAAAAAAAAATCAGTCAAAAGTTCTGAAGCAATGTTTACGTTCATGTGTTTACCTCTAAATGCGAGGCGTTGCTATTACGTACCGCCGAAATATTTCAAATATTCTGGCAATTGATTCATGGCGATATTTTCTTTCAAGGTCATCTGAAAGTCATCGTATAGTAGGTCGTTGAATTCGTTTTGACGTCGCCCACAATATTATGAAGTTAAAAATACCCAGTACCATTAAAAGATATGACAGCGACCTTGATTTTTTTGTTGAAAATAGATTTTTTTTTATTTTAAAAAATTGCAATTTCTTGTCGGTTAAATACTGATTAACTTTGGTAAGAAACATTTTTCTGTCCGACCATCCGAAGGGGCTGAAAAATCGTGGGGACTAATTTGCGCCTCACCCTGTATATATACATGTCAATTATAGTTTATTTTCCAAAAAGTGATTTATTTTCATTTAAATTTATGTAGATTTAGATATTATATGTATTTTGTTAATAAATTTTGACTAATATGATTAAAGATGATTATCTCATTAAGTAAAATTTGGTTCTTTATTAAATATATATTAGATTGAAGACCTAAATCCTTAGTCCCGCGGGACCCCGCGGGACCCCGCGGGATTTAAATAAATCCCACATCAATCCCGCGGGATTGAAAATGGCGCGGGATTGCAATCCCTAGCTGTCGCGCAAAGTCGCAGGGTAGTTCGAGGCAGCACAGACGTTTAGCACATTGTTAATATTCAGTGTTTAACGAGGACTGATTAGAAGGTGGCTGGGACGGTCTCCCCGGAAGATATCAAGCGTCGCAGTGCGTAAGTCTTCAGGTTTTCATGCCGGGGAAAAGAGGGTCGGTTATCACGTATTCCATTCCTTAGAACGTGACAGCAGCCAAAATGCCCGGCGGCTCTCTTCTCTCGTCCGTCCCCTTGCAAGCCCCGGTGACGTCTATTTTTCTCATTCCGGTTCCTTTCGTCGAGGTTGAAAGTTTCGAGGGGTCTGCCTCCCCTTTGTCGTGTGACACCATCTCCCTCCGCCCCTGTTTTCTCTCCATCCGCCTGTGTCTGCTCCTTCACTCGAGACCTAGGTCGTTAATTTACCTCCACACCGTGATCCCCGTATTGTTGCAAACGTTTGCATCTACACGGCACTCGAGAACTCTACAGGGGTGGTGGGAGGGACAAGAATAATCCGAGACACGGCCGCCATCGCGCGACTCTCGGATCTACCAGCGAGATGACACTCAGATCCAGGAAAATGAACTCTCCTGGACGCATCTCTCGCCGAAAGTACGATCTTTCGTCCTCTCCGACTCAATTTAAGTAGAACAGGTTCACGCCCGGTCAGCCATAGTGCTCCAGCAGAGAGTATGGAGTCGTACGTTCTCCGGACTGGCCTCCAGTAGATTGAACTCCCTCTTGACCGAGAAACTGAGCGGACTATGCGATCGTTCGTCGTCAAGCTCCGCTGCGGTAGATCGAGTTCGCTCTTGACCGGGCAAATGATCGCACTGTGTGATTGTTCCTCGGGATTTACTACAGTGGCTCGGCCTCGCCTTTGATCAGACGGTTTATCGTTACCTGATAATTAGTAGTTACGAGGAAGTTCGTGGTCCCGATGGGAACATCCACGATACGATGTTGTCAAATTGGACTCGTCCTTGGAGGATAATATCTAGTTCGGAAAAGTGCGATTCAGTGGAATATGCCAGTCACAGCCAGACTATTTCGTAGACTGGTTTCTTTACTGGAGTTCATGCTAGAACGCAGAAAGTTTTCTACCTTGCTCCCTGCAAGTAGAACGTGCCAGTCACGGCTCAGACTGGGCTTGATGTATTATAGTTTTTATAGCTTCACCATTTGCCACCTGAGCTTTTGTTACCGAAGGCGTTTTATATTCCGAGAAGAATTTATGAACCTTTCACTCTTTAAGAAAGAATCAAACAAGTTTGAGAAGTTCATCACAGCGGACTGACGTGATTACTTAGATCAGTTTTAAACGCAACGAAGACACTAATGAAATTCCCTGCAGCGTAAAATAAAAGTTTGTCGAGATTTCACAATGAACTTTTGTTACCTCGATTTAAGATCAATTCTGTTTTATCTTACGCCCACTGAGAGTCATGCTGGAAATTAATCCGAAATTTCAGAACGCTTAGTTCATGTGTCACGAGCATCGTTCTAATTCCTGCGCGGTTCTAAGTTAAATGGAAATTCGCTGGGCAGCGAGCAGTTTTTCACGAGAACGGAAGCTCCGCTGGCAAAGCGGTCCCACAGTCGCGTTTGCAAAATGCAAAAGTCCGGCCAGGAAGTCGGCGAGTCGAGAGTTCTTACGGACCATTTCGCGGAATTTTATTCCCCATAAAACTAGCGAGTGCGCGATCCAAGAATTCGTGAAATTTTGATGGGGTGCAAAGTACAGTGCGGCATACGCCACCGGACAAACTTTATCCATCCGTTTGGGGGTAGGAGGGCACTAACTTCGCTAATTTTCTGCGGACAAAGGGGAAACTTCGGATGGATGGGATTACCGTGAGAGGCGAGCCGGATTGTTGATACGCCTGCTCGGAAATTCGACTGTCCTTTCAGATAACCGGTGCATGATAACCCGTGCTGACATAATTATCGCGATTCAACCGTGTCACCAGGTGTGTGGGTCGGACCAGCTCAAATAAAGCCAAACATCCTTAAATTGGAGAAATAAAAAAATTAAAACTAGAGGGCTATTGTTGCTCGCTCGCTTCGCTCGCTCGCGAGTAGGGTTGTTGTTGCTCGCTCGCTTCGCTCGCTCGCGGGCAGGACTGCTCTTGCGAGAATGTTAGTGGTACGCAATCCTAGTAGGGCCCACAGCTATTAATGTCTTTCATTTTGTGTGTGACTCTCCACGAGCCACACAAAGAACTTCCCGATTCATTAGTTGCTGTATATTATTATTATTATTATTTATTAAGTGTACGTTTTAAGAAGATTATACGTTTTCAGGGAAATTCAATAGTTTTCTACTTATCAAAATGTTTGCTATATGGCGTCGCATTAAACCAATATCGTATGCTCGTTGCTCGCTTGGTTCCTTGTTATAGCATACTGATGTTGCAATATAAATTGTCTTAATTAATTTTTCGCAAACGATACAACTCATTATCCGGGGTTGCAGTATTGATCTTGGTTTTCTTCGATACTGTTAATTTAAATTGTCCCGAAATATATAAACCGCGCTCAATTTTGAAACTCTGCTCAGTGCTACATACAACATTTGTAAAGTTGGCCTTTCTGATTTTTTAAAATCCAAACATACTTTCTCGTATGTTTTTTATCCCTGACTTTTATGAATCGTAATCGCTTCAGCAGGAACCACTGGAAATTGACTACGTGTGATTTGATATTTTTCTTCACTCGACATATTTACTTGATTCGATATTTTTATTATTGGTGTTAAATTTTGATTTATATTTGCGTTTTTCATATAATCACGATAACGAGTTCTTACTTTCACTCCTACTCTGGCCAATTGAAAATCTAATCACAATATAGACGGAATTTTAGTATTTTCTTGAAAAGTAATAAATTTTAATATTCCGCATGTGTGCTCCATTAACCAATCCGTTTTCAACATCACTGTTATTAATAATTATCATATAGTTCATATTAATTTTCAATTTAATCTCAGTTAATAATTCGTTTTGAACTGATTGTTTTTCTTTAGACTGTAATATAAATTTTTTTTTGTACTTTCATCGATATTCTTTGAAAATGTATTCTCGGGAGTAGAGATGATTAACTCACTCTTGCATTTGGATAATTTTCGATTATTGTAAGCGGAAAAATCATCTTAAGGTACAAAAAAAGATTTTAAAAAAAAATTTTTTTTTCTAATTTTAAAAAAATCGAAAATAAAATTTTTTGTGTATTTACGTTTGTTTCTTCGGTGGAAACTTTTCGTCCTCCCTTATAAATTGCATTGTAGAATCAACTCTTTTCGAAAAAAACTAAAAGAACTAAAAAACTACTTGACCAAAATGGACCAAAATCTAATCAGCTCTAAGTTACAGCGGGGCACATCGATTGCATCATTCATCATTCCGATCGCATTGTTACTTTTTCTGAAAACGTTAACGAAAAATGTGATACCATAGAAACGGACATACGCACACACACACACACACATACCGACATTTTGATAAAAATAGTCTAAAAAGACTCCAATGACCATGAAACGTGAAGATCTGCTAAAAATTCGATTTTCGATTTTCGGGGTAATTACAATAACTTCCCTATAAAATCGGGAAGTTAATTAAATTCGCACAAAGATTCCCTGGGTATTTATTAATATTTCTAAATGTACAAACAATTGTTTATAATTATCCGGAACGAATGCTCTCGACGTATCGAGAAAGGAAAGCAGACGAGCGGCAAAGCGAAACGGCGCGGCGGAAAAAGGAGGAACAGTGATTAGTTACCAAGATTGCACTGTATACATTTGCGGAACGGAAGGGTTTGCGAGTGGCAAAAAATCCGCTTTCCTCTGTCCATTAAGCGAGCGTATGTACCGTGGCCCTTAATCCCTGCATGCGCCGAGAAAAATTTCATTCTTCCTCTCCGGAGAGCGATTCTCCATTACAAAAACCGTCTTCGCGGCTCGATCGATATTTCAATTCGCCGATTTACCCGACACGGTTCAACACAATGGGGAAATAAAACAACCGCGGAGCTCCTGCTACGATAAATGTTTCCTTGCACGATTCGTTGCGAACGGTTCTCTTTCGAATCGAATAAAAATCAACCGACACGATCAAAAACACAATCGACTTAATAACGCATGATTTTCATTTCAGCGTCCGACAAAATATTCACGTGTCCCAGATAAACGCGAAAAAAAGATTTGCTTATTAACACTCGCGAGCGTTCTACGCGCCTCAATTGTCGAACACGTCCAGAGAATTTCAATTCGCTTCTACTGGGGACAATTCTTCATTAACGGAACTGTTTCCAGCCTTTAATCAATACTTCAATTCAGCCATTTATTTTCACGGTGATTACGTACGGTGTCAGATAAATCGACCATGCGATATTAAGGAATTGTACAATTTTTCAACAAATTTTCTAGACGGTGTAAATATTTATAATATTAACATTTTTTGTGTATCATACAAAATCATACATCTTTAACATGTTCCGTTGGTGAACGCAAAACAGAAAAATTCCCTTTATCAAGGATGATAATAGTCCTGTTCCCGACTTGCTATATTTATTCGTTTCACGTGGAATCACCGAGGAGGGTGAACGGAGAAAATGCTCTCGAGCAATTAATTCTGTCAAGCCCTGCATTTTTATCGTCTCTCATCCCGAACAGGGTTCCGTCCCCCATTATAATTCCTCGCGGAAGTGTCACAGATGATTTACGCCGAATTTGAGGGACGTTTAGGCGAGACACTCTCGACGTAAGCAGAAAGCCTAGCACGATAGGGGCGACGTGTAACCCGGAAGGTTAAGTAGAACGAGCCCTTCGCGAAGGGTGCGAGAGGGGGCTGCGAAGGTGTGAGAAGCGGCGACACGGATCTTAACGCCCTCTAACCTCTGTCTCAGCTCGTTGCTCCATTTTTCAAAAGGGTTTACACACCTTTTTCTCGAGCGTTTGAGCACGTAATACACGGTGCTCGAGTGCCGGTAGTTTGCTTAACAATGCAACCCCCGTGGCCCCAACCTTTCGCGGAACGCCGGAAAAGCTCCGAGGAATTGCAATCCTCCAGGAAACGCGACCGCCGATTGTCCGTTGCGCAAATATTCGTAAAATCTTCGAAATTGAAGTCTCCACCCTCGCCTGTCCCTCGGATGGACAAAAAATGAAGGCGTAGACAATAAATACGGTGACGTTAAACATTTATTTATCAACAACTGTAAGCCTATGCTTTCTTTTGGAACTAGAGAGTTAAATATGAAATTAATTTTTAATAGATTACATACAATATATTTTTTGGAGAAGGAGATTGGCTACATTTATGTGGACCACACTCTGTAAACAGGGTGAACCACGAATCGTGACCAGTAGCAAATTTTTTGTCAACTCTTTTTTTCATGATTATTCAAGGTCACCTTCAATTTTTCGCAAATACACCTATAACTTTTTTACGCCTGTTTATTAGAGGATTTCAAGGCGAATTCGGTAAGCATCACAACATTAAAAAATTGCGAAACACTGCTTTTTTTACAAAAATTTGCTATAATCACGTGTAAGTTCTTTTGACGCCATGTTATATGCGATAAAAACATTTTCGATCGGACTGCTAATAACAGAGTAATTGCTCTGTATGTACACCTGTTCTAAATACTATTTATAGAGGTTTGTATAGGAATGTACCGAAGAGAAATCGAAGTTTGTAGAGCGCCTGTCGAAATAAAATCGAGTAAACTCGAGAGAAAGGGATCAGGGAGGGCCAGTGTGGTTACGCGAGGCATTCGTGGCCCAGCAGTATGATGAGAGGGCCGAGATTGCAGCGAAAGAAGCCAAAGGCTCCGGTATCCTTTTTGTTTGGTGGTTAGCGCGGTGTGCTCCCGGGGTGTCTGTTAATTATCGAGAGGGCGAACCGCTCAGGGTCTGTGTGTCGTGACGCGTCTTGCGCCGGCGGAGAGAGGATCCCCGAGTAACCGTTTGATAGGCGGCGAGGTGGTTGTCTTTGTTTTGCAGACGGTGGCAACGCTGGCAGATACGGTCGGACAGGGACAGGGCGAGCCGCAGGGGGTTGGCACATGGTGAAACGGCGGATTAGCTGGCCCCAAAAAAGGAATGGTACAAGCCCGGGGACCGGGGTAAAGGGCTCGCGACGGGATTGGGCTTTTTGAAGAGTCTTGCGAGCAGCCGGTTTTGCTCTTGACACTCGCTGAAATATTAGAGTGCGAGCACGTCCGATTCAAATTAGCGAGCTGCTCCGCCTGACGTACTGCGTTTCCGTGGATTTAAGGGGTTACGCTCGGTCAGTAGGCCGAAAAGACCGACTTTAGCCATTATTTTCTCGGGAACCGTCAGGCTCTGCCCAGAAAAAGTTTTTGCAATTATACTGGCTCGCGCTTCGGGGAGTATCTTGGAATTTTTTTTACACAGGAATCTCTATTAATTTCGAAGTTGCGAATGGTCTTTTGTCGAGAAGACGGTGACTGGTAGGATGGGATCAAGTTCAATATGTACTCACGAATCCGAGTCAAGTTCAATAACCAAGTTTCATTTCATGGGTTTCGATTACTACGTAAAAACAAATAAAAGTTTCAATGATTATACTTGAAAAGCATTCATTGTATACAAGTTGTTATCGAACCTCGGAATGAGTACTTACAAGTTTCGAAAAGATACTTATAAGTACTTCGATGTTGAAAGTAATCGAAACTTTCGCAAGTAGTACTCGAATCTTGGAAATCAAAACTGCATAGTGGGTTTTACCTATAATACTTGGTTTCATCCTATTTCTTTTTTTATCCATGATATTTCCTGCTTTTGAAAAAACTCCTTCTAAAGGTACAGAGGTGGCCATTATACAAAGATAGTCACGTGCAATTTTTGATAAAATGGGGTACTTGATTGAATTTTCAGGCGAAAATAATAACGAGTCTTCTTTGCGTTCTAAATTCTAATTTTCCACTTCTAACACAGCAGACGATCAGATAGGTATCGTATTATTTGTAATTGCTATTTCGTTGTCAAATGATGACCAGATTCATAATTCGCTATTGTGCCGATTTTCGGACATCTGCGTCTGTGAACTATCACATGTAGTGGATGAATTATCATTATTAATATAATTAATGGCTATATCAGTCAAGGCATCCCGTGCTCGGGGATAGATTCATCTTTAGAAAAAGCTGATGTTTTAAAAGCTGATACAATCATCGGTAGAAGCATGTAAAATTATGGGACCCGGTTTTCTCTCTCATCTCCACAGCGTGTTTACAAAAAAAAAGTAAACAGACGCCGCGCCGCACAGTGGTCCGGGTCGAGAAATTCAGTGACATTTAGTCGAAAAATGAACTTTCTCATATTGACATGTACAAAGTTTGCATTGCTTCATAAATATCCATCTACCTCGAAAATAAAGAAATTAATAAAATATAATTAAAATTGTAATCGCGACGAACACTTAAAGTTGGGTATTTTGAAAATAGCCTATTTTGCAGAAAAAAGATACTTATCTTTATCTGGATGCCCTGACACACCTGTTTAATATTTTTCCTCTGTTCTTCTTTTAAAATGAAGAGAATTCCATTACGATAAAAATTTACACTGACAATTTAAAATTAATTTAAATAATGTATTAAAACAATAATGTACAGTGAAGGCTCGGAAATTGTCAAAATTCTTCATCTTTGATACGGAATATCTTTTGAGTTCCAATTAGTACCGCATGTTTACAAATTGTACAATGTTCAGTACACTTTTCCCGATATAGTTATGCGCGATTTACTACCAACATCGTCCATCGACGCAAGTTATTAGTGATTCAAGTGTATCCATCGCTGCGTCGAGCGCCAGGATTGTGCGAGACGCGAAGAACCCCGCGCGCGTGCGAGCGGACTGTTTTGATTGTAGCCTACAGTCAATTGTTTATTATATGTTGCTATAAGAGTAAAATCACAAAATAAAAAGAAAAGGCCACTAGATCAAGAAGCTGCAGAATTGATACTTGCATAGATTTAAGTAAATCAGCCAGTAAAGTAAGTAAAATGTTATTAAAAATAATTAAACAAACACTAAACGTATTAAATTATTTATCATTAAAAAGTGATTATTTTTTCATATTTTTCAGTGAAAGTTTCATCAGAATAACTTTTACGATTCAAAAGCTGTGGCAGTATCACAGAACTTCTCGGTATGGACGAAAAAATTTTTATTATAAATTATTACAAAAAATAGTTTGTGAACTTATATGTAAACAAATTTATTATCAATAACAAAGTATGAATGAAAATTAATTAATAAATATTGTTTAACAAATGCAAAAAATATTTAATTATCTATAATTAAAAATGACTATTTTTTAAATATTTTTAGTGAAAATTTCATTGCAATATCTCTAATGGTTCAAAAGTTATAACAAAATGTCACTGAATTTCTCGACTCCGGACCACTGTGCGCCGTAACAGACGGAACAGCCTTACGTTGCTGCGGAGCGTGCAAGAATACGGAAATTCGTAACAATATTCATAAAAATTTCGAAACATTCGAAACTGTTCGACCAAGATTCGGGTATACTTGCAAGTATTATTTACGTTTACCGCAGTACTTGTAAAGGGTTCGAAACTGTCTGGCAAAGGTTCGAGTATACTTGGGAGTACTATTTTTTTTCGAAGTACTTATAGAGAGTTCGAATTCCATCAATGAAGGTTCGAACCTGTTTGCGAGGTACTTGATCCCATCCCTAGTGACTGGTTCGTGAAGTCGAAAATTTAGCCCCCCAAGGGCGAATGTCGACGTATCGAGTATGCATCTAATTCTTACGTAACCATTAACTTCAGAATTGCGGATTTCTAAAAATACTTCCCACCGCATTCTATACTATATCGCGTACGTAAATGTCGGAGCGTTCCATTCCCCGCCAGGTTGAACCCAACTACATACCGTTTGATCTACCTACGTGCAATACGGGGCAGAGGTATTCGCAGCCCTTTAGCAAGCTCGTCCTACGCGAAGGTTTTTGGGGGTTTACAGCGGAATCCTTTCGCGGCGTGTAAAATCTTCCGTGGTCTTAGACCGTCGGATATTTTCGTGCATAATCCGCTGCAACCGGAAGCACGGTAGACCAGCATCGGTACACCCGAGCTAGTTCCGTGTCACAGAGCTTTACCCGTCATTCCCAGAACAAACGGACCCTTTAAATTCAAGAAACAAGGGACCAGCTGCAGGATTATCCTAATCTATGTCGGACCAGGTCGTGTCTTAATGTTGCTGGAGCATCGGCAAACGGGATTCGCCGCCACGGTGTGCTTATTGTTTGAGCCGTCGCTTTATTTCGACGTTGGTCTCGCCCCTAATCTTCTGACAAATATTCAGCTACTTTATTCATCCCGTTCTGCCGGAAATTCAAACACGCCTTTCGCATTTTTAATCCGCCTTTCTGCGGAGTAACATGATTTTCTGACATGCTCGTCGATATGTGAGTTGAGTTCGTAATTTTTTGAGAGGATCTCCTTCAATGATATTAATAATTCAATATTGATTGGACACGCGTAGTCTGACGTGAAATGTTCGCAGATAATATTAGTAAAACAATTTGTAGACGGTACACTTTGATTTTATGCAATTTTCAATTTCTATAGACAAATTTTAAGAAAGTGGCATGAAATAAAATCGTATTTTTGGGAAAACAAATAAAAATCTAACTAAATTCTATCGAATTTTATATCAGCAGTTTTTGTACATTTTCGTAAGCCATAAGTGCATAAGGATCCGCACAGTCTAATTATTACTATAGATAACAAGTTTGCATTAATTCAATATTAACAAATATTCGACTGGTACGTTGTATCGTTAATTTCCCCACTATCCCGACGCGAAGTATTCTTCTACCAGATAATGAATGGTATCGATGCACATGTTTGTTGAACTGTGTTACCCTGTTGCCAAAAGGCGATCGTGTTTCCTCTTGATATTCTCAGGTGGCTGTCCTCGGCAGAACAGAGACCAATAATTGTAATGCGTCGGTGGAAGTTAAGGAGTTGGGCAACCAAGCGGAATTTCTCGATGCCTTCTCCCAGCTGCAGCATAGCTGCTGGATAATAATCGGTTTCGAATGATCTTGACACTCGGAACTGTGCAGGGAGCAGCTTGTCTCCTTGAAATTTATTAATCTGGAAACTCACTGACCGGGAAATATCAGCGAGACTCGACGACTTCGAAACGCTTCGATTTAATCATATTAATTAAGGTACACGCTCTTCGGAACTGTACTACTGCCTCTTCAAACCTTTTATCTCCTATTATTACCCGGCTGCAGATTTTTCAACAATTATAGTTCGCGGGAATCTCCAAGCTATCATCGTTTTTTAAGATTAATGTATTTCAACGGGAATATATATTTTTAACATTCCTCATAAAATTCTTCATTTTCACCAATTATCTCTTCACGCATTCCGTTCAAGTTTCCAAGATTGTATACTTCAAGGGTGGCCAACCTGTGGCGCATTCGCCAAACGTGGCGCATTGGATGATTACAAGTGGCGCATTGCATCTTTGCGCCTACTTATTCTTTTGAAGTAGGCGTCATAATTAAATCCATCATCGTGTTCTCGACACCTGACAAGAGAAGGACCCCAAGTGTCCGACTTCGATTTTGATAATCTTTTGTGAGACGATGGTATATGGACCTTTAATGATGTCTGCAAAATATTAGGTGTAGCTACTCAATAGTTCTAAAGATATGGCTAATGGAACTTCGAAAACTTGAGCTGCAAATCATGGTATACATATCAACAGGGTATGAAAGTTTAATTGTTTATATCTTTAAAACTATTGAGTAACTACACCTAATATTTTGCAGACATCATTAGGGATCCATATACCATCGTCTCACAAAAAATTATCGAAATCGAAGTCGGTCGCTTGAGGTCCTTCCTTTGTGAGTGCTCTCTGTTCAATTCATGCAGTTTACAATTGTAGGATGTGAATTGTCTCTCGTCCAAGAGACCATTTCTCACTATTGTGGATCGGTGCCCCAATAAACGTGTGTCTTTTGAACTGACGTAAATTAATTAATCGCTTTTCCTCACCCAAGCAAAGCAGATCCTACCCCTGTCCCTATTTTTTAACCCCAACAATGAACATAAGAAGGTAGAAAAAGTGCTTCAGTTGTACGGCGCATCTGAACTCGTATGCGAACAAAATTGGCGCATGGTATATAAAAGATTGGCCACCCCTGGTATACTTCTTACGTGCAGGTAGAAACGCCCAGCGATGGCCAGACCACAGAAGCAGCACACGCGACTGCTCGAAGGCACTATTATTTCCCGAGCACCCGGTAGTAGTATTTAGAATAATCTCCGACATCTTCAACGCCGTCAACGTTCCGGAAGCGCGTGGACTTCTTGCAGCGTAAGAGTTTAATGGGAGAATTTATTCGGGCCAATTAGACGCAAGGAGCCTGGCAGCTTTTGTTGCGGAAAATTACCCAGGATTCGCGAATTTTCCGGTTTCGCGGTGCCGGCAACATTCAGCGGGGATATCCTCGCGCGGCAAACACGGTTCAACTGATGAAATTCTACGGAGCGAGTGGTCCAAAGACGTTCAACAACGTCTGGAACGACTCTTTCAACTTCATCGCTGTTAATTAATTAACTTGCCAGGGCCGAGACCCAACCGAGGGTCTCTCTCTCTCTCTCTTTCTCTCTCTCTCTTTTCCTTCCAACTTTCTTGGCTAGCCACTCGTGTGTCTCTATTATATTTGTCTTTCTTAATTTACGGGTTCTCTCCCAACCTCCCCTTTCCTCTTTGTGTTATCAACATCTCGTGGTTGATGAGGAGCGGGGCCGGCAACGGATGAGACTTATAAATCTGCGGGAGAGGAAAACTGGACCAGGAGAAGAGTCACGCTGGCCTTTGTCTGTCCAAGACCGCCAGAACACTGCCGCGGCATTTTTCCACGCTCCTGGAATAATTCAGCCGCTACCTCTCTTATCCCTCCTCGGGTTATGTGTCAAGCATTAAATATATTATCTATATACATAATTGCCACTTCCTGTGTCCTCCGTAAGGGTAAAAAAATCTCGAAACACAGAATCTTTATCCCGGAATTCCTTCAGGATAAGTGCTAAAAATAAATTAGTGGCCCACCTGCAGAAATAAATCAGACGTTGATGTTTCAACGGGAATTATGCTAGTATTAAAATATATTTCGCTGAAGAAATTTGAACCCCCTGTCCACGATAAGAATAAACAATTGCATTGATGAAAGTTTCCGGGACTGGAATGAACGACGCGCATCGAGCAAATGCCACTTCCCTCGATCTCTTCCTTGAATGCTTCGGTAAAAGGAAAGGCAGGGACGAAAGAAAAAAAAAGGAGCAAGCAAATCAATACGGGACCGGGATCTCCGCGGATCCCTTCCAAAGGGAGTTCAATCAAAACGCCCCGGCCTCGTCTCGAAACCGAAATAATATGTCCCCGATTGATCTTGGATTTCTTCGCGACATCGATCCCGCCCGACTGACACACTTCGGGGAGATTAATCGCGTCGGTGCCTCCGAGAGACTCGGAACCCGCGGGGTGGCTTATTCTGATCGTAAACTTTCGAAAAATCATGTACAATACTCAATGCATAATCCCCTCTAGATCGAAATAAAATTTTATTTTGTTGTCGATATGCAAACTTTCTTTTTTCTTCGAAGAAATTATGAACGACAAACAAAATTCGATAAAATAAAGAAGAAAAGCGTCGAGAATATGGTAACCTTGGACATTTCCGAAATGATTACGAAGCAATGCATATTTCTAGAAGCGTGCTAGCGAGCCCCGGGTCCCAAAACGCATTCACCAAGTTGAGCAGGACCAGAGACAGCAAACAACGCGAGCACAAAAGCAGAAACCCACAGATTCACGAAAACTCGAAAACAGAAAACGGTCCTGTCACGTAGCGTCGCAGCGAAAGCCGAGGTCCTTTGTGAACGGGCGCAGTCCCGTGAGAGACGCACTCGGCGCGGACGGTCGGCGAAAGATATTCGTTTAAATCCATAGGAACGAGAATCAAAGTCCGCCGCGGTGTGACGACGAGAAAACGAGAAAGGTCCGTGAAATTGAGTGGTCGACGGTACGCAGCAGCTGTCACACGTTGCCGTTTGTCTTTTTTCATCTGCGACAGCCTCGGCTCTCGGTTATGTTAGCAAAATCGGCCTCGGCGCGGCGCGGCGTTTCCATTTCCATCGTGGAGCCGGTTTTCGAGAGCGAGGGAACTATGAAACGAAGAGAGACGAGGAACAAGCGGAAGTCTCGTGGAAAGGACGGAAAAGGGCGGAGGACAACGTGAATTCCAGATGGGAAGGAGAAAAGGGCGCAGGGAGACAGACGGATTAGCTCTTTACCGTGGTACGATTTAATCTCTGCTGGCCGCAGGCCTCTCGAAACCGCCCTCGCCGACCCTCTACACGAAAACCGCCATCTTCTTCCTCCGCTCGCGCGAAATCTGCCCCCGGGCTCGACTACAACAAAATGAAATGACGAATAATGAGTGGTGAAATAAATAATAATTCTGCCCTTTCGGAATACACTCGGAGAGTCTGATTTTGAAATTCGTAAAACTGCAGAATTTTCACGTAAATTTTCTGTATTTTACAATCAACTTCGAATCCAACGAAATTATCATTGTATTACATCATCTTTGAAGAGACTCGAACAAAACTCGCCAGTCTTTTTCTCGAGGATCGGGATTTCTCGTGAAAAATCGGGTTACGTCGAGGAGCTCGCTCGAATCTGATAATCTCCTTGAAACAATAGATCGGAGGCGAGAGAGCCGGTCTCCATTACGATTCCTCGGGACTCGTTGCGCGAATCAATTACAGAGCCGGAGTCGTAACAGCAACCGGGCGCTAGCTGTACGGATCCATCGATCTCCCCGGTGCCGTTTATCCTAGCACTTTACGGATTGCCAGCTGGCTCTTTCCCGGCGCAATCTACGGATATCAGACGGAACGAGGGGGAAACGGACGGGCTGACGTACGGGGACGGTCTGTCAACTTCTCCAGTGATTTTTCATTAACCGGAGCGGGCTCGCGGCGGGCGCAGGTTCACGCGCTGCGGAACCCGGCGCAGCTCGCGCGAAAATCTCCTCCGGTAAACGCGCTTAAATCACACGCGCTGCCTGCGACAGCTCGCACGCTGAGCCGGAATCGCGAAAACCTTGGCAAACATTAATTTCTCGAATTTTCTTATACTTGGGAATTCGTTCCTTTTTGCTCCGGAATTTTATTTCGTCTAAGAGAGGCGTAATATTCGTATTTGTTTGACTTTGCTTAGAAACTTCATCGCACGAGTGTAACTCGTTAAAACACGGCAAGGAGTTGATACGATTCTGAGATAATTAATTAATAATAAGTTCATTGTGACATTGGGGACTTATTGATAATCCAACAATGATAAATGCTGCTTGAAGATTTTCAGATTTGATATACAGTCCCTGCTCACTTTATTAGACTCACCTGAAGGATTGGTGCTTTTTGAAATCCTATAAGGAATGCAACGCTGTTTCCAACCTATGGGGTAATAATTTCGTACTACAAGGTTGCCTTATGGGTTGCCTATCCAAGTGTAAAATTTTCTTGCAAGAGCAAAAAACCCCCCTTTTACCATGGCCCGGCAACTCACCGGACATGAATCCGATTGAAAATGTCTGGGAGTGCCTGAAGAAAGAACTGGCCAAAGAAAATATAACAACAAAGACCAAGTTGATAGAGAGAATAATCTATCACTGGCATCATAACGTTGCATTAAAAGAAATTGCACAAACTTGCATAGATAGCATGTCCAGAAGAGTTGCGGCTTTAAGAGCGGCTGAGGGCGGATTAACAAAATATTAGTGTTTTAAGAATTATATTGATCTATTTGTGTTTGTATCCATTGTTTTTGTAAAATAAATATATGGAAAATTCATTGGTCATTATTAAGTGATATTTGCATAAGGCTGCTATACCCATTATTCATGGTAAAACTAAAAATATCATGATTATAGAGATGAGTCTAATAAAGTGAGCAGGGACTGTATGCAGCACGAAAATGTTGTGTGAAATTTTTGCTGGTGATTAATAATGCACGGTTAACAGATGTACGAGTTTACTTCGGCTTTTTACGATTTCAGCTTTCCGAGAATCCCCGGCGCTGCAACCTCGGGAATTTTTCATAAGACGATCTCCTGGCAACGGGTTGCGCGGAAATTATGTATATTGAGCGTCTTGGCTTCGCGAAGAATACTTCCCGCGGTTTATTGAAACGTATGGCAACGCTCGTTGCGCTCCAGACGGTCATATAAACTGTACTTACTCAGGGGATCATGCATGAGATAATGCGATGAGGATAGAACAGTTGTTTGGCGAGGGTTTTTCCGGTGCATCGGAAGTAATGGTTGCCACAAGCATTGCAAGTTATTCGTGGCTCGAAGCGACAGAAAAATCTTCGATGTTACATATTCATTATTTATTACTAGACTAGATTATCTTTCGCAAGATAAAAATTGTCTGCATCGAACAAAATAGAAACTAAACTGAATGTTATTTCTTCCCTTAATGATTTTAATAGACAAGAAATCATACCCTAGCAGCACAAGATATTGTATACACATTCATATAATATCAAAAAGAGATTCAATCTGTTTTTAATATTCAAATATACATACACTATTTATTTTACATTAAGTACCAAATATTCTTTTTTATCCTAACTTTTAAGATAGAAAGAAATATTTTTCTCATATTAAAAAGTGTGGCTTAAAAAATATTTAGCCGATATTTTTGTGCTACTAGGGTACATTGACATCCTCAATTTTAAAAATTTTCCAACAATTTTGAATTTCATGTACCCAATTTTCCTATAAATGAGTGAAGATCCGCAGTCTATTTCATTACATTTTGATTTTACTTGTAAGAAAAATATTATTTGTTAAATGCTGCTCTTAAAAGTGGTTTTTCACATGGAAGATACGTACAGTATAGTTGTTAATATGGATAGAAATGTACATCCATTGTAATTCTCTTATATAATCATTTATTTTTGTTGGGGTTATGTTCAAAAATAACACGCACGGTAATCTGGTAATGGTCGTGAGAAGACCGAACTAAATAATTTATTTGAACACTAAACAAAATATATATATATGTATGATCATCGCGATCAGTAATATAACGAAATAAAAGGATAATTTACTTTAACATATCTCTTAATAAAACGAAGAACGACGATCATTTTCGCCGTAACATTCTACCACGACGACTTGGACGAAGTGACGCGCGCATCGAAGAAAAATGGTTCCTCAGAACAAAGACAGCGACGAGAGCCGACAATTCCCGGCAACTCCCGACATCTCCGATCCATCCACAAAAACGCGCCGAAAATTAAAAAGCGTCCCATAATGCAGCAAACGAATGCAACCACTCACAATTTTTAATTGATTTTAGATCTGTGTGAATTGACAACAGTCGGAGACTCGTGAGATTATGCATGTCTGCTTCGCCCTTACAATTAACTCAATTTCCCAGAAACGATCCTCTTTTTTCTAGAAGTATCCTTCGTTCCTCCGCGACTCGCCCCAAAATCTAACCAATTAACCAGCCCGAAGAACACACCCCATCAGCCGCTAATTGCGAAACACGACCACCAAGCCGAACAGCCCGCAAACCACGGGGCGCCGGCAAATAGTCATTTACAGTCGAAAGAAATCACAGCACGTACGGCTGTAGATGAAATCCAATCTTTTCGTCGACTAACGACTATTCGAGCGTCGATTGCATTCCTCTGGAATTTGACCTCTCTCGCCATTCGTCATCAGCGGTCCAGCGACAGACAATAAAATGGCTGTTCGCGGTTGCAACGATTGTTCGTTTGCAGCTCGATGACGAATGTCCGAACGCGTCTCGCTCCGTTGTGATAAAAGAAGAAAGCAACAAATCCGGGATGATTCATGCCGGACAGCGCTATTGCTCGCGTAATTAATCGAACAAACCGGACCTGGATGTTTATCAGGATCGAAACGTTGGTTTGTAACAAGAATCGGGAGTGGGTATAGCTCACGGAATCCAGTCACGTTTCACGAGCAAGAATAATGCCTGCACGGCTGAGACTCTGCCGATAGATTGCTTGGGGAAAACACAGAAGGGGCCGCGCGAGGATCTTCTTGACCATCTTTGCCCACGCCCAACGACCTGCCCATCGCAATTAGCGGACGTTCGACTAAACGGCATCGGTCAAAGGACCTTTGCGCCGACATCCGAATAGTCGCAATATCGCCATACCCGGAAAACGCGGGACACGGTCCAGTTGATCCTGGACGCGCAGGATTAATAGAGAAACCTCGACACTTTTGTTTACCGTCGCCCTGCCCCGAATTTCCACGCGGATCGACCAATTTCCCGTTTAAACGTCGCGATATATGTACAGTGAACCACGAAAGTATTAAAAAAATGTTAAAACCGTCAGCTCGCGGTATCTCGTTTCCAGTTGAATGGATGATCACAGATTAATTTATGGTTCACGTATAAAAATATGTGTTGGAACTATAAAGTGTGGCATCGTTGAATATCCTAGAAAAGTTACTTTGGAAAGATGAGTGTCGAATCTACGTAAAAAATGAACACGTCGATACAGAACGTGAAGCAAAAGTAACATGTATCCCGAAGTACCATCAATTTTAAATATTCCTTTCTATCGATCGTATATTTACTGATAGAAGATGTATTAATGCTCTTAATTCGATCTGGTTCGATCAATTTTTACTTCCAAGCAGTTTTGCAATTTGCTTCAAATTTCGACGTTTTGATCTATCTGTAGATCATTTTCAAGAAAATTAATACTTGCGTCTGGGAATTATTAAACAAAATAATATTGTATCGACTATTACTTTCAGTAAATTAAACATTGAATATCTGTGACTCACTTGCTTAATGAAATTATTTAAATACTTTGGAACAACAATGAATTTTCTTGGGTTTAGAAATGCTACGAACAGTTTTGCCCACATCAGTTAGAAAAGTGGCTACCTTTTCGGAGCGATTCAATTAGCGTCTCCGCGGCTGGAGGGGCCGTCAGCTCGCGATATCTCGTCCCCAATTGAGTGGATGATCACAGATTAATTTATGGTTTACGTATAAAAATATGTATTGGAACTATAAAGTGTGGCATCGTTGAATATCCTAGAAAAGTTACTTTGGAAAGATGAGTGTCGAATCTACGTAACAAATGATCACGTCGATACAGAACGTAAAGCAAAAGCATCAATTTTAAATATTCCTTTTTATCGATCGTATATTTACTGATACAAGATGTATTAATGCTCTTAATTCGATCTGGTTCGATCAATTTTTACTTCGAAGCAGTTTTGCAATTTGCTTCAAATTTCGACGTTTCGATCTATCTGTAGATCACTTTCAAGAAAATTAATACTTGCGTCTGTGAATTATTAAACAAAATAATATTGTATCGACTATTTCGTTCAGTAAATTAAACATTGAATATTTAATTGTGTACTCTGTGACTCACTTGCTTAATGAAATTATTTAAATACTTTGGAACGACAATGAATTTTCTTGGGTTTAGAAATGCTACGAACAGTTTTGCCCAGATCAGTTAGAAAAGTGGCTACCTTTTCGGAGCGATTCAATTAGCGTCTCCGCGGCTGGAGGGGCCGTCAGCTCGCGATATCTCGTTCCCAATTGAGTGTACAGTGGCATAATGGCTTATCCAATCTCGGCCGGGCTGTCGAGTGGTTCGTTCGCGCAGCATTTAAGCATCGTCATTAACCACGGACACGCGTGCAACGACTGCGCGGGTGTCGCATCTCTGACAGGCATTCAGTATTGTTTCCGCCGCGGCGGTGACAATGCGGCCGCGCGCACGCCGTTGGCCGCCGATGAATATACCCCGACTCCCATTCCTATCCTGCTGTGCACCTATTCCGCCTACTAAGTAACTTCTCCACCGTCACGGCACCGAGAGACACACGGCCACTTGTTTGGCACGGCACAATAAGGCCAAGAATGTCAATGGCTTCTGCCATTGTACCTCCGCGCAATACCGTCAGTCGCAAACGGCGCGAGCCCGCTGTTTTCAACTCGTAGTTCCTCGAGAAGCCCGCGCGACTCTGTCAAAACTTGGACCGCTTTCTCCCTCTCCCTACAGCCCTTCACGGTTTGATACTGCTACCCGGGATTTGCCTTTTTAAGCTGAAAGCACCGGAACTTTCCTCGGACGACAACGGCCGCAAATATTTCTAGCTGCGTCACCCGAGAAGCCGCGTTCTGTCCCCGATCTTTGTAACTCTCGGATTGAAACTGCTGTCATGCTGAAAGGGCAACGGGGCGAGGGTGCGGCATCAAGGGTTGGCTGGTTGGTTCCGTCATCATTCAAATTTCTGCTCCATCACGTTTTTATTAAAACCTTCAAATTTATTTACTGAAAATATTCGAGGAAGCACATTCTTCTCTTATTACACTGTCCAACAAATTTCAACTTTTTTTATGTTCCCTAATTACTGTTGGGTCCTTCTTATAGAGTTTTTTAACGAATTTTATCAAGGTTAAAAACCGTTCGTACCGTAATGTCCCTATTTTTCCCATATTCTGCAAAGTTTCAGCTTTAATTTAAAAAAAAATTCATCGCTCTACCTCATTTCCATCGAAAGTTATTTCTTTTTGAAGCGAGGCAAGTCACTTTTCCCCATATCTCGTCCCGAGCGCCACTGGCGGCAACTCATGTCGGGCGAAGATATTTTGCTTTCTGGTTCGAAAAAAACGTTGACGATTCAAACTTGACAGGGTGGCTTCTCAAGATAAAAGTCTGCTCTATCGAGTGGTATAGTTCGATTTTCCGCTGGATCCTTATTTTTTGAGATAAATTGAAAAATATCCTCAAAAATTGGTGCAAAAGTGGTGTCCCTCCACCTTTAGTGATTATTTAAACATGTTTAAACAATCATAATGTATTAATATTTGATATCGCTGTATTCGGGAAAGTCTACAGAGTCTTCTGCTACAAAGAACAATTCAATATCTTTTATAATAACATCACAATATTTGTTTAAAGTTGAAAAATATGTTTTTTTTTCAAAGCCATGTTCCTCAAAAACTGTGCGTATAGGGAAAAAATTAAAAACAGATTCGGAATCAGCGCAAAAAACTCTATACAAAGGACCCAACAGTAATTAGTGAACAAATTTGGTGTTGGACAGTGTTATCTTAGCGTATTTTCAAATAGGGAAACCCCCGAGATTGTGTTCAATGTGAATCTCGAATTTTTGTGAAACTTTTAAAAGAAATTATTGCTTGGTTAACGTTGTGCCTTATAACTAGACAGCGGATCCTTACGCAAACTAAAAACTTTCTGTCTAAATTGCAACAAACTTATTTTCGTTCTTAATATACTGAATAATAATTCTTCTAACGTTTTCGCTGTTTTAAATTACACCTATTCATTTTTATTATAAACGCGTAAAACCCGCTGTTTATTACTTCTAACTTCAAGAAAATCGGTATCGGAAAAAATAGTTTCTGATTAATCAAAAGAAATTCTGTTTTCGTCCAACACCCTCCAACAACATACCGCGAAAAACCGTAGTTGCTCCTCCCCTTCTCCGAAAGAGAAACGAATAAAATCACGGGTCACGACACACCGGATGCCCGGAACAACCCTCTAAAAAGCCGAAGACATCCACCCTACTCGTTTCCCTAAAACGTTTCTTCCACGGTATCGACCTCTCGGAATCGTTGCGCGACGGTAAAAAGTCCGAAACAGTTTCGAGCAACAAAAAATCCAGCCAGGTGGTTAACGAGCGAAAAGTGTTGTCGAAACTTTTTTTTCCCCTCCGGTGCCAACTTACCCGAAGCATTTCCGGTCAGCCGTTCTAGTCGACGTTCCCATTCTTCTCTCCTCTTCGCATCTCCGCCCCGTCCCGGTTTCTCAACCCCCTTCTGCACCCCTCAGAAGCAGCCAGGTTTCGAGTGGCCCTAAGCAAGGGCGGTTTTGATAATACATGAATGTTTCTTCGTAAATCATACTGTTGAAATTTTCCTTCCACAATTCGCTCAGCTTCCGAGCTTTTTTTTATTTATTCGATCACGCAAGTTGCTTACTAGCTTCGGAAACTTTCGGGACAATGTTGATAAATGAATGTTTCTGCGTAGATCGTAGTATTTCTTATAGAAATTTCGTTGAATGTAGTCGACGTGGAGGGCGCACGGCGGTATTATCCGCGAGAGAGCCGCAGCTTGCGAGCAACCCCCGATGCGCAGAGGGTGCATTCACTATTCACCTATCTGGGTCAGTTTGCCCAACCCAGAGCCGAGGACTCGACCCTCCGCTTCGAAATCCTGCACTTCGACACGGCCAAAGCCTCCACCCTCCCGCGGACAGAACCAACCCCCGAACCACCCAACCCCCGACGATAGGGCGGCGTCGCCCTAACGATGTTTTTGTTCGAACGGCTTCGTCCCCGACGTTCGCTCGCAAAAGTTCGCCCCGTTCCGCTCGGACAGGCTTTCGCGGGCTTTCTAGTGGAAAAAAAACGGGGTGAAAAACGCTCGTTCAACCCCCTGAGAGATTGTTCCAAGTTGCGCCTCGAATTAACGCCGTTTAGGGGATGTCTGGCCCGGTGAAGACACAGATTCCACTGTTTAGGCTTGTACTTCGACGGATTACGGGTCATGCGGGCAAATTGAAACTCCCCCCTGCGCGTGTTCATTTCAGAACGACCACATGCACGAGCCTGAGAGGGGATGAATTAGGCGGAAGGGTGGCTTTTTGGATTTAATCTGTAAAGGTGGTTCGAGAGTTTTGATTTTATTAACCCTTGCTCTCCCAGACATTATTATTTATTGTACACAAATGTGTCCAGATCGAAATGGATACCAATGAGAATTGTTGTAGTATTTATACTTTGGAAATTAAGGGTTGCACTGATCGATTTCCTTGACATTCTCCCAAAAACGAGGACACTAGACAACCATAATCATGCTCACTAGGGTAATCGCACGAATGAGCACACAACGAAGTTTAGTCTAAAGGTTAGATCGCATACTTGAAAAGTTTAAGGGTTACACGTGGCGAGTTTCTTGACATTTGTTATGCACACAACGATACCGGATAATAATGTTGACGAAGACGAATATACGCAAAGGGTACATTTTAATTGGCCTTTGACGATCCGTGCTGGTTGATTTGAAACTGAACCACCCACTCGTCAAATTAATTGTGAGCACACGGTAGAGATGACGATAACCTAACCTTTTCATATTCCAAAGATTGCTCAGGGTCAGTTCAGAATAGAAACCGGACGTTTATTTATTTATAGAAATTATTACACTTTGTTCCTTCACTGGAACAGACGAAAATCATGCTGATCTGGAAAAAAACATTTTCGTCGACATTCGAAACAGATAAATGTAAATATTGTGCGATAGATAAAATAATTAGATCTTGATGTCGTTTACCAAGAATAAAAATACTCGACGAATGTTCGACTCACTCAGACGATTTTATAGACGGACTTCGGCGAGAGCTGTACGAGCGAATCGTAAAAACATCATTCGATCTCGAATGGCGAAGATAATGGTGCTTACAGCGGAGGAATGAACGTCGCACTGGTTCGACGATTCTTTCGAGAACGACGGATTCGAAAGACACCGGTTTTATCCGAGAGATATTTGGCTTTAAGGGAGCCGATTAGCCATTCCAGCCAAACGAATTCCGACCAGCTTGACGAAAAAAAGGGCCAACTACAAGGACGTAAAAGTCCCTCGGTGGTCGTGTTTTACGTGGTCGGATTTCCTCGGTAGCTTTACGGCGTCTTTTCTTCCGCGGGGAATAAGATTTTTACGATCGAGACGTAAAGGGATCAACCGTTCCAGGTAGACAGTGGGAAAATTGAATTCCACCGTGAAGAAGAGGCCAGGTAACTTTAATTATCCCATCGGGGATTGTAGTTAGTTGGAAACCACCCTGCAGGCGACTTCAAGATTCTCTATCAAGATCAAACAAATGTGAAAAGGAAGCGCAGAAAAATATGGTTTGTTGAATACTGTATAAAATTTGTTGCTGGGATCGATGGTTTCCCAGATATTGAATATGCATTTCATCCCTAACTTCAGAGGATATATTCGTGGTTTCAAAATGGACTGCGGATTGAAATGAAATGGTTGCAGATGTACAAAAATACCTGCCCAATATTTTAGCACGGCCAAAAATAGGATTTCAATTTATTTCACACAATTATTATAATTTGAATGAACATTCCGTTTCACAATTGTCACATTCGTGTTTCTACTAAAGATAGGCATCGATTAAAAAGATTCCTTACAATGAAAGTAAAATGCGCGATCCGACGATAAAACTTTTCCGTCGCCGGCAATTCCATTGTTCCAGTACATTGGTCGCGGTATTATCAACCGCAACGATAGCACTACAAAATACCGGCGAGTAGAGTGTCGTTGGACAGTCAATCCGGAAATTTCTCGGCGGGCAATCCCGATTCCGTTGGAATCTCAAGTTTCGCTGAATCACCGTCGAATTCCATTCTTAGATTCCATCGTTCTGCCCCGCGATCGTCCGGAAGCGTGCACTCGCTCTCTCGCGGCTCGGCTCGGCTCGGCTCGGCTCGAGTGCATGTGCGCCTGCACGCGCTTGTATGCAGCCGCATAGTATCGTGGTACCGCAATGACCACTATGCAGGGGCGCTATGTGACCCCACAATGCCGAGGGGCAGGATGCACTCGCGTGCGCGTGCAATGCACCGTTGCACCAGGCATCTTGTCCTCCGTTCAGGTGGAATTCGACGCGACACACGTTTCCGCCCGCTTATCACGCCGGGCCGAGGCGCGCTAATTGTTTTATCATTGCTGCCCGTCATGCAACGGGTTCTCCCAAAGTTGCGCATTCCCTTCCAAGCTTCCTTCTCCACACACGATCTCAACGAATTTAATGAATTCTTCAAGGAAAGTGCGTTAATTAATAGCAACAATAATACAAGTAAATTTAATTTTCAATTGTGACACATGGCGAAATTGACTAGATAAAATAGAAAATCGTTGAAAAATGTTTAAAATTGAAATTGAAATCATTAAGGGAAGAAATAACGATCGCTTTAGTTTCTGTTTCTTGCAGACAATTTTTGTTTTGTCGCGGAACTGTGGGTTCGCGAATGTTCCGGATCACTGCCCGCCAAGTTAATCTTGGGCAGCTAGTTCAATGTTTTGATGATCGCAAAAGACAATTATCGATTCGCATGAATTGAAATACGCATGAATACGTTAAAGAAAGCGTTTCGTCCCGGACCTGTTAGTGGACTCGTCAGTAAGGCTGATCTAGCAGGTCCTGCCTTATACGCGCGCAGATAATGAGATAATGATTCGCGTTTCTAATTGTAACGCACGCAAGGGATCTTGACTGATGTGATCCCGTACGCGAGGGATCTTTGTTAGGTGTCCTGACTGTTGGACTATGAACTACCGTGATGCTAGTTTTACGCGTGATTAAACGATTGACAAGACAACGGCTCGTGCGTTGTACTTGTCTACCCGAGGACTGGAGAATGTCGCGACGTTAGAGTGTAAGACTCAACTGACGAACGCGGTCTCAACGCGATGTTCGTCAGGCTTCTCGAGCAGGAAATAAGATGCACTGATTGGTTCCTGCCGAAAGTTGCATTTCCCAATCAGTACACTTTTGACTATTGGAACCTCCTTCCCGTAGCTCTGAATGAGGCCCTGGAAGGAGGAGTGGGGCGATCTCTTACTCGGTCGACGACGCGACGGGTCTCGGTAATTCGACACCGTGCGTACCGATCGCGGGCGGTCCTTCGGAGGGACTAGATTTATGACACTTTGTATTTTCGAGGCTGTATAAAAACTAAACATTAGCCAGATGCCTTGACTGGTCGCCGAATGACCCTAATTTGTCTAATCCTTGAAGAGGATATTTACGCACGTTCGCATCCTAAATCTTGTCCGAAGGAAAAACTACGAATTCTGTTCCTGCGCGACGAAACAATTTTTATTTTCCATGAAGATCTGCAGTCTAGTGACACACTTCGACCGGCTGCCCATCGATTTCCGCTGTTCGACATGAACATTTTGGTTGAGTCGAACTCGAACGTTGCTCGTCTGACTTTCGAGTGCTCTGAAAAACTGGCAGACAGTATCCACTTCATCATTTTCAGCGACTCGCAGCGGCCGATTCGCCGATATCAAACAATACAGTCGTCACGCGTTAGAGCACGCAATAAAAGCCGGTCCGCAGCGCTTGGCTCGGCGTATTAACGTTACCAGACGTTAGTAGAAAATTGTTGAACTTCTCGCTCCACAGGCCAGCCCTCTCCTGTATTACATCTTTCCCCAGCTGCAAGGAACGTGTCAGCCAGTGGCAATAACGCCCGGTCACGGTTTTATTGCGACCGGAGCCGTGTTCCGGCCGGTGTAATTGACGAGGTCAGGTATTTTACGAGCTTCTCCGGTTTTTGTGGACGTCGATAATAATAAATAGAACGATAACGCGAACCTTAGGGAGAGTAAAACTATTTTTACTGGCCGGTCGGATCCGCTGTGGCAGCGATAGTCAGACGCTGGCATGATCGGACGGTAACCGAAGTCGAAGATTGTCGGCATCTGCGCTGTTATGCGAGCTAGTAGATTCAGCACGTGCATGGTCGGACACGCTATACCTAATACCTAATGCTAGCGTTCGGATCGGGAGATTGAGGATAAACTTGCAACTTGGGAGTAGGTATGTAACTCAAGATTAGGCGAATTTTGATTTTTTATGTTAATTGTGGGAGCTAATGTAAGATTGAAAATGATAGTAAAAGAGCTCGAACAATATGAATGAGAGGAGGAAAAAGGAAGAAGCGTTTCGTCCTAGGCCCGCTAGAGGACTCATCAGTAAGGCTATCTAGCGGGCCCTGCCCTCGACGTTTTGGAATGTCGGAAGGCGGTTGAGGTATATATACAGTAAATCTTCAATCGGAGTCCTGGGTCGCCTATCTAACCGTAGTCCAGTGCCTACTCACTCCACTGCCGGCCAACGCTGCGCCGCGCCGTAGGGCGGCGATGTTTGATCTCGGCTCGGGTATATCGATGTGAACACCACACATTGACTCGACTGAATCGAAGTCTCAAACTTCTTAATTTTAATGATCGGTTTATGGGACTTTAACTAGCTTATTCCTGGCGTTTCGCTGATTAAAATGGTACCAAGAACGATATAATTGGGCCAATATTTAGTGGTTTAATCGACGATGAAAGTTCCGAACGCAACGAAGAAGAGCGTATTGAAAAGAAAGAGACGCGAACAGTAGCCGCCGCCGGCACAGTTCAAAGGCCCGCGTTGTCGCTGTTGTTCGTTGCGTTCGAAACTTTCATCGTCGATTAAACTACTAAATATTGGCCCAATTGTATCGTATTTCGTATCATTTTGCATTAGAAAAATGCCACGAATATGTTGGTGAAAGTTCCATAATGATATCATAGAAAATAAAGAAGCTAAGATTTTGGTGTTTCATTGTGATGACGCACGGGCCTTTAAACTGTGCCGGCGACAGCGACACGCTTCGGCCACACGATCCTATTTCATTCTGTCCTTCTCTATGTTCGGCTCGTCGTTTGAAGTCTCGGCGCGGTCGACGGAGTCATAAAAAAATAGCCTCTCTACGCTACCCAAGTCCGTTCAACACACGGGTGTTGGGACTCCGATCGAAAAATTACTGTAGAACTGTATATATAGAAATCATTGAGGAACCGAGTACTTGCGGGAAAGGTCTTTGAACTACCTGTCCCTCTTGTGGCGCATGTAGGAAGTTAGGTCGTCACATAATTATAATTTTCCTGACTAACGTTTCTATCCGTGAAGCGACCGTGAGCCATTTTAATAGAAACTTGACCCAGAAGAGTCGAAAACAGCCGATATTATTCAAAGAGGAACACGCACCCCCGAAAACAGAGTTCGCCAGAGGGTGGTATTCGTCGAACGGTTCCGGGGATGACGCGGAAAAGACAAAAGTACCCGTCCACTCTCGAGAAAGTCTCTCGAGGAAACGAAAGGCTTCGAGTGGTTCGGTCCCACCCTCGCCTAGGGGTTGGAGGGTGGCGAAACGCGTTACCCTCTCCGTCCGGGAGGTGGAACGAAAAAAGTCGCGGTTATTAATAACGACGACTATTGAAACGTAGCGATGAGGGATGGCGCGGGACGCGGAAGGCCACTTAGTGGCCGTCGGGGTGGCAGCAACCCCGAAGGAGGATATTGAAGTGGCAACCGGCCGCATTCACGTACCCGGAGATCCAGATTAGTCACGGACCTGCCGTGGGCAGACTTCTTGTTCTTCCTCGACGTCGCCTGACCCCTCTGCCCACCCCTTTCACCCTGTCCATCCTCTGTCCGCTAACCTCTCGACCGCCCCTTCCTCGCTTCTTTACCTACGAGCCGCATTCTGCTTCGAGGATCCTTTAGGCCGGAATGCTCTAGTGCTTAGCCAGCTAATTACCTATCTGGGTTTATTACGCTACCGTGGAACAGCCCCTGAAAGCATCCCCCTCCCCCGGGGCCGGCCGGTACGAGAAATCGTAGCCTCGAGTACATCTCATTGGCATATCTGGGAAACCGTCGAACCATCCACCCCCAGAGGAAAAAATGGAAGACGCGGAAAAGGGTGAAGAGAAACAGAGGGGGAAGAAAAGAGAGAGAGAGGGAGAGGTCGACGATGTGGACGACTCTTGACACCGTTTTCACGCCGTTCACGTTGATCCGGCAGGGGAAGCTTGACTTTCCGTCCCCTGCGTCACCGGCACTCGATCGCGGCTGCCCTCTGGTTCACTGATTCCCCTTTCGAGCTTACTCGGACAGTCAAGGTCGACGCTGGAACGAGGAGGGTGGCTTTTCGGGACTATTCGCAGGCTAAAGTCTCCGCTGTGAATACCCTATTGGGGTGGGTCTGGGTTAGTCTCTTTCTTCGCTTCGGTGTTGCTTCTGGCTAGCTGATGTCAGCAAACACCGATTTTGGGGTTTCGAGAGCGGCTTTTGGATCTTTGCTGGTGAAAGGAGTTTTTTCGGTGAATACTACGTCACCGTTTGAACGAATCAATTTGTATTTCTAACAATTTTATCCGCGGCTGATTTTCCAGATCGTCTAAACCGAGGATCTAGTATTTCAAGGCATTTTCATGAAATTGTTTAATTATCCGACCGACGCAGTCTTCGTGGACGGATTATAAGGTGCAACTCATTAAGACTGAAGCAGAACCAGCAGGTATTGTGTTGAAGGGTGGCTTCTACGTCTACTGCAATTTTAATGACCAGCTGTAAGCGTCTCAGCCGTCACCGTAATCCTTATTACTAATTAAGTCGGTGAAACGTTCTTGTAAGAGAATGTTAAAGTTCCAGCTCCGTCATCAAAGCGGTTAGCACTTAGCTAATAATTCCCGAATTACCTTCCCGAGCTATCGCGAAGGATAGAGGATTCGCTCATTGATAAATACGCATATTTTACTAGTATATCGGATAAAATATGTAAGGAATAGGGGAGAGTCGTGCAGTACCGACCGTTCTAAGTTTTCTTGTTATTAGGTGGACTAGAATCGGTAAAAATTAAAATTTAAAAAAGGAATTTGTAACACAAAGGGAACTTAATAAAAGGCCAGAAATTAATATTGTGAAATTTAATAATTAGTATTCATTATTTGTAAAAATAAAGATATTAGAATTTGAAGGAAACAAAAAATTGTCGTCCAGTACCGACCAATTACGTATTTAGTAGATTTTTCAGTCTAAATCATTAATAATGTTAAAAAAAGACATTTAGATGTTAGAATACGCATTTTTATTCAAATTTTATTTATACATATAATAAAATAATTATATATTTTTATATATTATGTCATTTTTTTGTTTAGTTTTTACATCTTTCCTTATTTCCTTTCCTTACTTGAGTTTCAATTTTTCTTTTTTCTGCTTCTTTGACTTTTTCGTTTCTTGCAGCTTTTCTCTTCTCCGCATTTATTTTTTTTCTTCAGCCAGGTTCTTTTTTTTCTGAACTTCGTTTATAAAAACGGTCGAAGTTAAGATTTCGGATTGTTGCGTCCGTTGTCTTCTCTTTTTTGTTTGCAACTCTAATTGTCGTTTCTAGGAGAGATTGATTTCACCATTTCCATGAAATTTGAAGTTACACCAGGTAAAGAAGTTAATGAAAAATTATCGTTAATATTTAAAGTGAGCGGTGATGATGGTTTTTTCTGATTTGGAATTTCGGACATTTTTCTGTGGGAGAAGGTAAAAGAAAGATTAAATAAACATCTTCTAACTTCATTTCAAATGCTAACAGATTGAACTTACAGATAAGAAAAGTTTGGCTTATACTGGTCGACGATTGATTGGTCGGTACTGCACGACAGTTGGATGGTCGGTACTGGACGACAAACATGAGGAAACATTTTAGGTTATGGTGTACATAATATAAAAAGAAAATTCCAAAACAGGGCCCGTTAATTATACTTAATAGACTAGATATAATATACATAATTCAACAAAGTCGTTTACTTACCTGAGAAACGAATTATCAGATCTAGAAAATAACTCTTAACACTCGAAATATCACCGCCCACGCTAAATGTGTCAGAACTGCGAAAAGAATCGAATGATCAATGTAGCAACGAAACATATTACCCACAATAGTTATATTCATTTGTTTTCGTAAAGGAAGTGTAGCCATTTCACCTGGAAACTCATAAACTAATTTTGGTCGGTACAGTACGCCGGTCGGTACTGCACGACTCTCCCCTAAGCCGTATTTATTTGTACAAGACACACGGATAACCAGTCGTGACGGACGTGTTTGTCGCGGCAGCTCGTTACGGTCTGATCTTCTTTTATAATTTGTTGGCAATTGCAATTTAGAATTCTTCTGTTCCGATTCTCTATTTTATAAATTTAACTATACACAGGGTTGTCTGTTAATACACACACGTACATACATACAATACACGCACATCATTCGTACTTTAACCCTATAAATATATGTTTTTACATGATAAAAACATGGGGATAATAAAAAGTTTATGTACGTACGTTAATCCAATTTTCCAATAAATCTAAAAACGTATATTCGCAGGAGAAAATCCTCTTATGAGATTAATCAAATGGGATTCGATCTAGATATTTGTATCGCTCCATGGACTGATTTCGGTCAGCCGGATGATACCAGGATGTCGATCATTCAGTCACGAATTTGGCATCGCGACGGTTTGCGGCGAAACGAAGGATAGGGAAAGGGCGGGCCGGTTTGCGGGACGATTTCACGGGCAGTTAGGCCGATCGGTGACCGAACGGCCCAGGGAAACGCATCATAGAGGGACGGTTGTCCACCGCGAAGATATGTCTGCCATTCCCAGACGTTGCCCGGTGGAAATCAGCCGACCTGCGACCTCTGTATCGCGTTAATTCTCGCCGAGTGACGGGGCCATTAAGAACACTGGCGCCTGACGCATTATCTGACGCCGATTATCGATGCATCGTTCCCGTGATCTCGTGCGAAATGAACCGATTCCTCGCAGGAGATAATTAAATTGCTGCTTCGGGACTGCCGAGGTTCGCCAATGCGACGTTCCACGGTGATTTAGGAGCTTCGAAAAATTCTTGTCATCTGTTTTTGGTCTAATGGAGTCGATATTGTAGGTTTGTGCTACTTGTCCGACCGATACTATTAACCCTTTGCATACGGAGGTATTTTAACTGGAAAATTAAACATTTCATCCTCGCTAGAATATTTCCATTCTCAATGGTTTTTTAAATTTGGCGGACACGAAATTGATATAATACCTCATACAATACTTAAATGTTTAATAATTGATTAGACACCAACATATCTAATAATGTAAACAATATTGAAGTGAAACTTCTTTGCTGAGGGGGCTACAATTTTCTAGCGTTACGGAAGTGACGAAATTTCGCGAATAACCTCGAATAGTTTGACAAGTAACATTTTCATAATTAATTTACTAACTTTAAAGACTTGATTGGTGAACTTTTAAGATTGTAGAATGTAAAGTGAAGCCTTGGCTACATTCCCATTTCAGTTTTATGCAGGTTTGATGCTGAAATTGTTAGTTATTAACAAATTTTGGAGAAGTGGTGTGTCATGTATGTCTGTCCTTGTCGCGCAGTTCGACCCTCCTTGTCTTACGCATTATGAGAACTTCCGAAACAATCAGCCCGCACAACAATTGTCAATAGGTAATTAACCAGAGTTAATTTGTGAACATTTGCAGTTGGATAACATAGAATCAACCTCCAGCTACTTTCGCATGCAGTTTCTCATCGGATTTTGTTCCGACCGAAAGATCTATAAACAATTATCCAAACCCTCGTTCTAAACTAACCTGAAAAATTTTGACAGATGTCAGGTAAGTAAAAAAACATACTTCTTGCAGTCTAGTAATGTTTAGAAGTAAATTAAGATTTGAAATGGTAAATAATCCTAATGAAGCGACAACAAGATCAGGAACAACTCTCGATGCAGTATTTGCAAGACATTTAGACAAAATTGTATCAAGAATATTTGTTTTGTCGCGGAACCGTGGGTTCGCGTATGTTCCGGATCACTGCCCGCCAAGTTAATCTTGGGCAGCTAGTTCAAGGTTTGATGATCGCAAAAGACAATTTTCTATTCGCGTGACAATGAAATACGCATGAATACGTTAAAGAAAGCGTTTCGTCCCGGACCTGCTAGTGGACTCGTCAGTAAGGCTGATCTAGCAGGTCCTGCCTTATACGCACGCAGATAATGATATAATTTCGCGTTTTTAATTATAACGCACGCAAGGGATCTCGACTGATGTGATCCCGTACGCGAGGGATCTTGACCGACGCGATCCCGTTTTGTTGAGTGTCCTAACTGTTAGACACTGAACTACCGTGATGCTAATTTTTCGTGTGATTAAACGATTGACAAGACAACGGCTCGTGCGTTGTACTTGTCTACCCGAGGACTCTACCCGAGGAGGGAAATGTCGCGACGTTAGAGTGTAAAACTCAACTGACGAACGCGGTCTCAACGCGATGTTCGGGCTTCTCGAGCAGGAAATAAGATGCACTGATTGGTTCCTGCCGAAAGTTGCATTTCCCAATCAGTACACTTTTGACTATTGGAACCTCCTTCCCGTAGCTCTGAATGAGGCCCTGGAAGGAGGAGTGGGGCGATATCTTACTCGGTCGACGACGCGACGGGTCTCGGTAATTCGACACCGTGCGTACCGATCGCGGGCGGTCCTTCGGAGGGACTAGATTTATGACACTTTGTATTTTCGAGGCTGAATAAGAACTAAACATTAGCCAGATGCCTTGACTGGTCGCCGAATGACCCTAGTTTGTTTAATTCTTGAAGAGGATATTTACGCACGTTCGCATCATAAATCTTGTCCGAAGGAAAACTACGAATCCTGTTCCTGCGCGACGGAACAATATTTATATCATATTTTAGCTATCGCAAGCCAATTGTTTCAATGATAGAATCACAGAAAATCGTAGAACATAGAAAAAAATAATGAACGATCCAAATTTGCGACGCAAAGAAGGAGAGCGTATGGGAAATGCTATGAACTACAGTGAGCGTACAAAGTATTCGTACACTTTTTAAAAACTAATAACTTTTTTATAATTGTACCAAACGACCAGATTTTTTATAATCAATTAGAAGTATTGGTTTACGAAATGAAATGCAAAAAAGATTTCCCAAAAATTATAATTTACGAGGTTACATGCAAAAATAAAAAAGGCATTTTTCTTAACTTTTTTATTTGGCTCCTTAATGAAAATTTAAAATCTATGTTTAGTAGATCTATGTTAGTTATACACGTGCTGAAAATTTCATCGAAATTTCATTATTTTTTTCTATGTTCTACGATTTTCTATGATTCCATCATTGAAACAATTGGCTTGCGATAGCTAAAATATGATATAAATATTCTTGATTCAATTTTGTTCAAATGTCTTGCAAATACTGCATCGAGGGTTGTTCCTGATCTTGTTGTCGCTTCATTAGGATTATTTATCATTTCCAATCTTAATTTACTTCTAAACATTACTAGACTGCAAGAAGTTTTTTTATATAATGCTACAGCAATTTTGAGTAGCGTCTCAGAGTCACCAATCGAGTGCTAAGGGTTGTACAGGTTCGCATCCTTTAATAATTTGTCGGATTAATGCTCGTCTTTCTCTACTTGTTTGGTTTCTAATGGTCCTGCATATAATAATCTTCTTCCTAATTTCTTTCTTTCTAATTTAATTACAAGTGTTGTCATTCGGACTGTAGATCTTCGTGCAAAATGAAAAAAAATGCTTGTTTGTCTAGTTCATCACATATTTGTTTTCGCGTTTTATCGAAGCAGGGAACTAGTTCGATTACATTAGTTCGGGGAACAGAATTCGCTCAGATTCGATGGAACCTCGAGCACAAGGGGGCGGGATAAAAAGTGCACGAAATAATGGAAGTGCTTTGAGCGAGTAATATCGATTGAATCGTCGAGCGTCCGAATGAAAGGGGATGTTTTCCTAGAAAACAGAGCGTTCTTCGAGATTCCACGAAATCCGCTCTCTAGCGTCAGTCGAAACGGCAATAGAACCGCTTTCCAACGACGCTGATTGCGGAATAGGCTGACCAATATAATTATTGATTGACACTCCAAGCAACTCCAAGTACACACGATACACGCGGCACCGTCACGGTAAGCACGATAATCGTATTATCAAATCGACCCTCAGACTAAACTTCGTGTATAATTTGTCGCGGAAACAATCTCCATTTGCTTATTATCGTCCAAAATTTCAGAAACAATTTATTAAATATAATTAAATTCCCTGTCGCGGAAATGTTGAAAGTAATTGAACATTCGCAGATCGCGTGTATCGCAATCGAATTACACACACGATCCCGTAATTGGTTAACAAGCTCGATTCGATTTAATAGGCACACCGGTAATGCGGCGATTACTCGAACAGTCGGATTAAATCGATCGATTATGAAGATTCGGTTATCTTGTATAAATAAATAAATGGATAATCTACATATAATTGAATCTCTCTCGTACAACGCTCGGTTTTAAAAGAAATCTCGTTTAAGCAACAGTTGCCGAGGCGTGCTCTTTGATAAACACGCCCGACCACAGTTCGCCGTTTCTACTTAAACCGAGTGCAGTTCGCGGAACGTTATATTATCTGTTCGCTGTTAATTTCAGCATATCTAGAGCACCGAGTTATATCAAATTACCGCGTAAACCTAATAACATCCCGCCACCGTCAATATTTATAAGCATCAGCGCATGCGGAAATAACGAACGCGCCTTCGAGTAGTATGAAATTCAAGCGTTCATTTGCCAGGCGAATTTGCCCGGTGAAAATTGCCGTCTGTCTGTTTATTAGCAGCACAATTTGTACACAATTTTCCGTGGGAATAAGTCTCGGGAAAATGTCTCTCGACTAGCTGTCGCGACAAAGCAATCTTGTCTGGCTTTGTGCGAGAATTTCAAAGATACCGGCGCGCATAATCCACACTTTACCAATCCTCGAATCAGCAAAGTTCCGCGGAGTTCGGTGTCAGATTGTTCGGGGGATGTTTCATGTGAGTAAACACGAAGAAGCCCGAGCCGGGACGACGGATGACAGCGTGTGCGATGCTCCGCCCCCCTTCCCGCGCCGTTTAGCTTTCGACGGTTTCTAATGAAGCCGGGTCGGCGATGCTTCTTCATTAAAGCGAGAACTCGCCACGTCGCGCGAGTCGCGGCTCGAATTCTCGCGAGGGAGCAGCCTACGAAGAATCTCGAGAGGCCCGCCGAATTCCAGCCACGGAATCTCTGTGGCACAGCTGGCAATTCCCCCGACGAGCAAAATCGACGGATGGGATACTAAAGGCTCCTTCCCGTTTCCTCCCCGTGGAATTTCCGTTGTTTTCTCCTAGGTCCGATCGGCAATTTCCACGGAAACACGTAGAACAGGATAAATCGGTCGGGAAACAGCTGGTCTCTCTTTTCTTAATGATCCTCGGTCATTGTCATTCCCAATTGCTCCCCGAGAAAATCTTCCGAATGCTGGAAACTGCCTTCGTCCCTCCATTTCTTCTATTTCTCATCTAATGGAGTCGATATTGCATGGTTGTGCTACTTGTCTCGCCGGATACCGACTCGTTCCACTCGTTACGTTTGCTTGGCTTAAGAATTTGTCCGCTTAATGGCTATTTTTCTACTTTTTATTTTAATGGAAATTCGGAGACTGACTTATACCACTTGCAACTCATTTTAAAACTAGAGGGCTATTGTTGCTCGCTCGCGAGTAGGGTTGTTGTTGCTCGCTCGCTTCGCTCGCTCGCGGGCAGGACTGCTCTTGCGAGAATGTTAGTGGTACGCAATCCTAGTAGGGCCCACAGCTATTAATGTCTTTCATTTTGTGTGTGACTCTCCACGAGCCACACAAAGAACTTCCCGATTCATTAGTTGCTGTATATTATTATTATTATTTATTAAGTGTACGTTTTAAGAATATTATACGTTTTCAGGGAAATTCAATAGTTTTCTACTTATCAAAATGTTTGCTATATGGCGTCGCATTAAACCAATATCGTATGCTCGTTGCTCGCTTGGTTCCTTGTTATAGCATACTAATGTTGCAATATAAATTGTCTTAATTAATTTTTCGCAAACGATACAACTCATTATCCGGGGTTGCAGTATTGATCTTGGTTTTCTTCGATACTGTTAATTTAAATTGTCCCGAAATATATAAACCGCGCTCAATTTTGAAACTCTGCTCAGTGCTACATACAACATTTGTAAAGTTGGCCTTTCTGATTTTTTAAAATCCAAACATGCTTTCTCGTATGTTTTTCATCCCTGACTTTTATGAATCGTAATCGCTTCAGCAGGAACCACTGGAAATTGACTACGTGTGATTTGATATTTTTCCTCACTCGACATATTTACTTGATTCGATATTTTTATTATTGGTGTTAAATTTTGATCAATATTTGCATTTTTCATATAATCACGATAACGAGTTCTTACTTTCACTCCTACTCTGGCCAATTGAAAATCTAATCACAATATAGACGGAATTTTAGTATTTTCTTGAAAAGTAATAAATTTTAATATTCCGCATGTGTGCTCCATTAACCAAACCGTTTTCAACATCACTGTTATTAATAATTATCATATAGTTCATATTAATTTTCAATTTAATCTCAGTTAATAATTCGTTTTGAACTGATTGTTTTTTTAAAGATTGTAATATAAATTTTTTTTTGTACTTTTATCGATATTCTTTGAAAATGTATTCTCGGGAGTAGAGATGATTAACTCACTCTTGCATTGGGATAATTTTCGATTATTGTAAGCGGAAACATCATCTTAAGGTACAAAAAAAGATTTAAAAAAAAAATTTTTTTTTCTAATTTTAAAAAAATCGAAAAAAAAATTTTTTGTGTAATTACGTTTGTTTCTTCGGTGGAAACTTTCCGTTCTCTCGTATAAATTGCATTGTTGAATGAACTTCTTTCGAAAAAAACTAAAAAAACTAAAAAACTACTTGACCAAAATGGACCAAAATCTAATCAGCTCTAAGTTACAGCGGGGTACATCGATTGCATCATTCATCATTCCGATCGCGTTGTTACTTTTTCTGAAAACGTTAACGAAAAATTTGATACCATAGAAACGGACATACGCACACACACACACACACACATACCGACATTTTGATAAAAATTGTCTAAAATAACTTCAATGACCATGAAACGTGAAGATCTGCTAAAAATTCGATTTTCGATTTTCGGGGTAATTACAATAACTTCCCTATAAAATCGGGAAGTTAATAAGAATATTCCTCTGAAACCTCACCATTCAGGCTTACGAGGAGTAACCACAGGTGTTCGACTAGATTGTTCATCTGCTTTGCTTATTCCAATATTTACTGCTATTTGCTGCACTCTTGTTCTACTTGCAGATTGCCGAACGATGCTTAATCTACTTGACCGAGTAAAAGTAACGTCTTCAATCCGTGGAATTTGTCGAAAATGGCCTAGTTTCATTTGTAGTTCGCGTCCGGCGATATCTTTTTCTAGATTCTCCTTACTCGGCGGAAACGTCACCATTCTACAGTTTTGGCTAGAAATCGATTCCCATTCCACTCGGCCGACTACCGGCTGTCCTTCGAATCCATTCGCCCGAAGAAAAACAATTTTTATACATTTGTTTTGCCGCGCTGTGTACACTGGCTCCGGTTCCAACTATCCTTTTATACTAATTTCATTGTACAATTTCAAGTATGATTTATCCAGTTCGATTCTACCAGAAATGTACTGGTTTCGTTCGACAAAATATATTCTACTTATTTATCGTAGCAGTTTCATTTTCTTGACCATGTTCCCGATTTCATTCGGTATTTTCCGAACCTGATTTAACTGGCTATTATACGGTTCTTTTGTAGAATCTCTTATTAGTCATCGAAGTAATTTCTTCTCGAAGACACCAGTTCTTTTGTCGTGGACGTTGTAACGTCTGCACCCGATAGCGAGAAAGCAGAGAGGAAAAATTTGTCACTTACCGTGAAACTCGAACCCCGAACAATTGAATATCAGGTTGAACCGCTTCGCCACAGGGCTTGCTGCGCTGTTTACTTTCTTTCGAGTGTATCTCTTGTGCTGGCTCCTTGTCGTCTCGCCTGACAACCTCAAATTACTCGCAAACTGTTCGTCGCACGAACAAACTTTCCAGACAATGTACGGACTTTGGAATGACGTACGACGCATCATAATACGCTATCACGAAACCCCTTAGCTGTTTTATTTGCTAGAAACGCGAGCTTCGCATAATGTCATCTCGCGTTTCAAAAATTCCTCCTCCGTTAATTCGATACTCCACGTATAATCCAATACCTGCACCGGGTCGGAAACATTCTTATTCAGATGTTCAGATTTCCAATGTTCCGTAGCAGAACAATGGAAACGAAAGCTTTCGTTTATTTATTTACCAGTTTATTCGACTCTTTAAGCGTTTCCAAGGATAATGATCATTTATTTTGAAAGAATGTTTAAAAGGTGCTCCGGGATCATGAAGGGCTGTCCCTTTAATACAAATGTTGAGTGTCTGTCTCACCTGCTGACATGGAAAGTGGTTTCTACTTAATGAGCTTCTCTGCCATTCTCCTGCCAGCACGTGATATCTGACATGTCTCGCTAGAACCGGTATTGTTCTACTTACTCCGCCGGAAATCTAATACTTGTTCTACTGTTTGACAGTGACTGAGCTTCGCTCACTTGTCTGATCATTATCTTATCTCGCTGCTCGCTGTAGCAACGATCTCATCGTTTTATGGGAACTGCAGAAAATCCTTATTAAATATAATTGTGTTCGTCAGGCCACACACAGTCTCGTTCATATTAATTCGTATTAAACATAAAAATTGTCTGGACTACGTCGTTAAATACATCCCTAATACAAAGTGCTGTACGACATTTCATTCGCGTTACATCGTATTATATTCTCCAGCTATTTCCAACGTGCCTCTCGTAAATTTCCACCTATGAAATTTCCATGAAACTTCGCAATCTCCTAATAGCACATACTCGCTCAGCAACAATTAGCGGCGCGCAAATAAAGCCATGGAAAGCGTTTATCTACGCGTTCGAAACAAAGTGGTCGTCTTATTTCTTTCATTATTCACGGTGTACGAACAGCCGAGGATTTTCCGGAAAATTTCCGGAATCCTTCGCCGCAAAATATTCATATTTATTCGCGTTCGCTCGATTCACCGGCGGAGAGCGCTGCCATTTCAGCATCCCCCTTCAAAGTAGCTTTATCGGCGCTCGAATAAAATCTCGCGGAGGCAGAGAGGGTTGATCATATAAGTCGTCGCAGTCAGCTTGTTTACACCACTTTTCCCGCGAGGGCTAGGCTCGCATAATGGGGTGGCAGCGTCGCGTCGCGGGTAGCTCCGCTTCCCTCGAATCAGGAAGTTCTGCACTGGATTCCGAAGAATTTACCCGGAAATTCCAGCGCTAGTCACTTCCTGGTACTCGTTCGATCTACTCGGCCGCGTCTTCGTCGGGCTCGGAGCAAGTTTAAATTGTTTTCGAAACAACGGCGACAGCTCGCGAATTCCTGCGGCCGCCGATCGCGATCTCCTGGATTATCGAGGAAGAATCGCATCCTGCGACTTCTTCGAGCGAACTCGCCCTCCTTCAGCCGCACCGAAAATCGAAAATGTGTTCTGCATGAGAGATGCCGAACGTTCCCGACGGGTTAATGTCACGAAAACAGTTCGAAAGCACATCTTTAATTCAATGCAATCAATCGACTGGAATTGCTTATTCGAGGGAACGCGGCAGCCTGAAAAATGTATGGATCTTCCCGGTCGCCGGCCGCGTGAAATGTTGACGCGAGAATCCGCCGCGATGTTCCAAGAAGACGGTTTCATGCATGAAACATCCGGCCACGAGAACTCATAGTCGCGGGGAACAGCGACGCGAAAATTACAGCGCTTGATAGATGGTAGTAAACGCGTTTCGATGCGGCGTGTGGACCGTTTGGCTGGCGAGAACGCGTCGTCGATGATGGCGAATTAATTCGAGACTGTTTCTTACACCACGTTACGTGTACGACTTGAAACCCATTTGTACCACTTGTCGGTCTTAAAACTAGCCTGTACTACTTTTCAAATACACTTGAAACTGGTTTGTTCCACGTGCTTAATTTAAAGCTCCTTTCGAAAATACTTTTCGCCGCACATATGTTACAATTCACAGTCCAAACAGCGACCGAAATTCGCCCACTTCTTTTCGTTACCGCTGTCACTCTCGATACGGATTAACCCCGGCTATAAATCCGCGCTTCCGCCGGCATTATTTCGATTTCGGGGTCGACGCCGCGGCGACTTGCTTGTAATTTCGAATGATATCCAAGCAAATAACGAACTCGAACGTGCGTCGGGCGTTTAACGATTGTATATGCCCGGTGTCAGCGAATAAATAATCATGAGCTCGCAGATGTAATCGGAAACGCGTGGTGTCACGGGAGCAACGGATTTACGGCGAACGAAAATCCCGGTGCCCGGCCCGAAGTTACCGTTAAAACGCGTACGGAAAAAAAGATAAAAAATGAACGCGGAGTAAATCAACCCGGCCGAAGGGGGCGACAAGATATACTGGTCCGTCTGTTGGAAATTTACAAGCAATATTTCCACGGATGCCGGCACGAGAACGAGAATGTTTGCCGTGCCTTCCATCCTGCTGAAACTTGTTACGCTTTTTGCGCTGCGCACCTGCCCGAGAAGCGCTGCGTGAAATATTTCGCGGGTCCATCGACGGCGAAAGATAACCTGCCAAATGTTAAAGTGGTTTCGATGTGGATCTCATTCGCCGTGCATGATCGATCGTCCGCCATAACGACGCTTCGCGTTTCAATACCTGGTTATATGGCCCCGCGATTCAAGCATTCCACTCTTGCGTGAAACGTTCTCCTCGTGCGACAATGCCACGGAAAGAACAATTTTTCTTCGTTAGTTTCCGGGGAATTTATTAATACTTAACTAAAGAATATATCCTTTTCTATGATTTTTTAAAGGGCTTAGCCGATTGAGGTGGTCAAAACTGCCCTTAGAGGATTTTCAATGACTATCGGAACCATTCGAAAGCTGACCGAGAAAAACCCCTCCGAGTATTTCATAAAAACAACACGTACAGTACAGATTCTTGGTCAAAGACGCATCATTTCTTAACTGAAGAGCAACGTTTTGTTCCGCAGTCCCGAACACACCAACTACAACGGAAAACATCTATGTCGAAAGTTTATTCGCAGACTGACAATGAGTTAACACGGACAGATATTGATAACTTCCTTTCGCATACAGTAGTGTAATCAATGGGCTGCCTTGCGGAGGAGCAAACATCAAAAGTCAAGAAGATAATGGAGCAACTTTGGCGAACTTAATACGCTAAGCGACACACCGGTCCCCGGTCGCGTAACTCGTAAGATCTCGCGCTACTCTCTTCGCAATTAATGTGTTAATTTTCTGCGAGCTCGAGCGTTTTGCAACTTGACATGAATTAGAGATATCACTAGACGGATCTTTATACATTTATAGCAAAATTGAAAAGATGAAATTTAAAATTGTTGAAAAATTTTAGAAATTTAGGATGTCGATCTATGATCTCTCCTCCATTAAAATCATTAAGGGAAGAAATAACTAGACTGCGGATCTTTATACATTCATAGCAAAATTGAGAAGATGAAATTCAAAATTGTTGAAAAATTTTAGAAATTTAGGATGTCAATCTGTGATCTCTCCTCTATTAAAATCATTAAGGGAAGACATAACTAGACTGCGGATCTTTATACATTTATAGCAACATTGAAAAGATGAAATTCAAAATTGTTGAAGAATTTTAGAAATTTAGGATGTCGATCTGTGATCTCTCCTCTATTAAAATCATTAAGGGAAGAAATAACTAGACTGCGGATCTTTATACATTTACAGCAAAATTGAGAAGATGAAATTCAAAATTGTTGAAAAATTTTAGAAATTTAGGATGTCGATCTGTGATCTCTCCTCTATTAAAATCATTAAGGGAAGAAATAACTAGACTGCGGATCTTTATACATTCATAGCAAAATTGAGAAGATGAAATTCAAAATTGTTGAAAAATTTTAGAAATTTAGGATGTCAATCTGTGATCTCTCCTCTATTAAAATCATTAAGGGAAGACATAACTAGACTGCGGATCTTTATACATTTATAGCAAAATTGAAAAGATGAAATTCAAAATTGTTGAAGAATTTTAGAAATTTAGGATGTCGATCTGATCCCTCCTCTATTAAAATCATTGAGGGAAGAAATAACTAGACTGCGGATCTTTATACATTTATAGCAAAATTGAAAAGATGAAATTTAAAATTGTTGAAAAATTTTAGAAATTTAGGATGTCAATCTGTGATCTCTCCTCTATTAAAATCATTAAGGGAACAAATAACTAGACTGCGGATCTTTATACATTTATAGCAAAATTGAAAAGATGAAATTTAAAATTGTTGAAAAATTTTAGAAATTTAGGATGTCGATCTATGATCTCTCCTCCATTAAAATCATTAAGGGAAGAAATAACTAGACTGCGGATATTTATACATTTATAGCAAAATTGAAAAGATGAAATTTAAAATTGTTGAAAAATTTTAGAAATTTAGGATGTCGATCTGTGATCTCTCCTCTATTAAAATCATTAAGGGAAGAAATAACTAGACTGCGGATCTTTATACATTTACAGCAAAATTGAGAAGATGAAATTCAAAATTGTTGAAAAATTTTAGAAATTTAGGATGTCGATCTGTGATCTCTCCTCTATTAAAATCATTAAGGGAAGAAATAACTAGACTGCGGATCTTTATACATTCATAGCAAAATTGAGAAGATGAAATTCAAAATTGTTGAAAAATTTTAGAAATTTAGGATGTCAATCTGTGATCTCTCCTCTATTAAAATCATTAAGGGAAGACATAACTAGACTGCGGATCTTTATACATTTATAGCAAAATTGAAAAGATGAAATTCAAAATTGTTGAAGAATTTTAGAAATTTAGGATGTCGATCTGATCCCTCCTCTATTAAAATCATTGAGGGAAGAAATAACTAGACTGCGGATCTTTATACATTTATAGCAAAATTGAAAAGATGAAATTTAAAATTGTTGAAAAATTTTAGAAATTTAGGATGTCAATCTGTGATCTCTCCTCTATTAAAATCATTAAGGGAACAAATAACTAGACTGCGGATCTTTATACATTTATAGCAAAATTGAAAAGATGAAATTTAAAATTGTTGAAAAATTTTAGAAATTTAGGATGTCGATCTATGATCTCTCCTCCATTAAAATCATTAAGGGAAGAAATAACTAGACTGCGGATATTTATACATTTATAGCAAAATTGAAAAGATGAAATTTAAAATTGTTGAAAAATTTTAGAAATTTAGGATGTCGATCTGTGATCTCTCCTCTATTAAAATCATTAAGGGAAGAAATAACTAGACTGCGGATCTTTATACATTTACAGCAAAATTGAAAAGATGAAATTCAAAATTGTCGAAAAATTTTAGAATGTCGATCTACGATCTTTCCTCTATTAAAATCATTAAGGAAAGGAATAACATTCAATTTAGTTTCTATTTCTTGCAATCGATGCAGACAATATTTTTTGCATAAAGATCCGCAGTCCCATCACAGCACTGTGAAGAAACCTATACTACCCGCGACAACGTGGTAAAACAGCTGATAAAGAAACTTCGACGCAGTCTATCCTGCATGGAAAAAGCGAAACTTACGGCACAGCTGACAGCGCTATAACGACCGCAAGCTAAACTGTTCGAAGCGCATCGACAAAAGCTCTATAAACGGTTCGCTCGTGGATAGCATGCAGTTTCACGCGCGCCGCACATTATGGAACAGTTTCTAACAGTTAACGACGCTTTATTCCCCATAATATGGAAAAAAGTTGCGAGGAGCGAGCAGAGCACGGACTTCGCGGAAAGCCGACGGAGAGAATCTGTGGAACCGGAATTCGTCGTTTTTGTCCGCAATGTTTTCCAATCTCCAATAAAATATTTTTCTCGGCGACGGGGGGCAGAGTGGAGGGCGGGGCGGGACGCGAGGAGGGAGTGCATCCTCTCCCTGCGGCGAAACCGACTCGATAAAAGGTAACTTTTCCAATTTCCCGCGAATCGTCGGCGGCTACTCGGAATTCGATATGTACACGCCGCCGCGCCGCGCCGCTCCGAATCCTTGGCCAGGATGTTAGCTCAGCCTCGGCTAAACCGACCAGCCAACGTAAACGATAAATTGATATGGCCCCCGCGCGATTCCTCTCTGAAAAATCTCTTGCCGGGAATTTCGGGAGCGCGCCTCCAATCTAAGGAGCTTCTTCCTGTGTTTCTCGCGGTTGCTCTTCGAGACCCTTCGAGTCAAGTTTCGTACACTTTCAATTTAGCTCCGAAGCCGTTGATCACACTTCCATTTTCTTCAAATAGAAAATTGCCTAGCAAAAGATACTTGCATCTTGTCGACCTACGAAGGGCATACTCGAACCCTTCGAAGGAAATGAGAAGATCAGCTTTACGCAGCAGTCTCGCACCGTGAATGAGGTAATACATTTTTTAAGCTAGGACATGTTCGAGTCCTTCGTGAAGGATTGGATACCAAGAATCCTTCGAGGGAAATGAGACGAAGGGTTTTATGCAGACGTATCCTATAAAAAAAGTTCTACAAGAATACATAGTGAAACGGAGTTCGACAACAACGTATGTTCTCTATTGAAGGATAAAAATTTTATTGAAAAATAGAAAACATGGACCTTCCAAGAGAGACTTCTATTTAAATAACCTGAAAAGATTCCGGGAAGGAACGGATGTAAAAAAGTACCTGTCAACGAAGGGCGCACATATTACAGTCCTTACGTGAATCGATTTCACATGGATCTCCTGGAAAGAAGTCACATAAAATAGTCTCCAAAGGATAGTATCTTTAAAACGACTCTGAACACGTTTCCCAATAAAGGGCAGGAGCTCTTTGATCTCCAAGCGTCTCCCTCATCAATTTTTCCATCACGATACCACCGGTGACAATTATACAATTTCCAATTAATTCTGCGTGCCAGTAGAATACCAGTAATTGATCGGGCAAGTAGAATAACGCGTGTGCTGAGTTCCCAAGTGGAATAAAGTAGCATTGATCAGGCGAATTGAATAAGATCGTATTGGACAAGTAGAATAATGCGTGTATCGATCAGACGAGTAGAACAACGCTCCTATTAGTCAGCCAAGTGGCTGTGCGCAACATTTCCATTCCGAGTTCTTTTTTTTTTATTTCACGTTGCGAATCCCGCATGGTTAAAGCTCTTTTATGAAGGGGGTATTTGGAAACGGAAGCTGTAAAAACGTCGTGCGACGTTGATATAAAAAGGAGAACGAGATTACGGTCACAAAGGGAGAGTTAATTTCATGCAAATACCCCGGGCAAGTCTCCGCGAAACTATCGTGAAAAGTGTGAATTTATAATGAATGTATTAAAACGAAAGGCCGAGAAAGCGATTTGAATTTCGTTTGAAAATTACATTACCGGAATGGAAGAATGAGACAGGATCGCGACATCGTTATCTACGAACGGAATAAATTAGTAGGCGTGGCGGACTGTTTGAAATCCGATGAAGTACAATATTCTTCGTTGTTCGTCATTGTCAGACGGATAATGGGAATTTTGAACTTTCTCGGCCATTAGAGGCACTCGCCGGTTCGACAATGCGCTGATACGTTCACTTCGCGTCGCGAATACGATTCAACAGATCGGAATGGTAAATGGCCGACGGATGATAGTTCCCGTTGGAAATCAGAGGCCGTAATCGCCCCGCCTTTCCAGAGAAGTCTACTAATGATTGTTCACCAGTATTTGCTCGGAGAGTTCGGCTCAAGTATTGATTGCTGTCTCGCAGTTACACGTCCGGTCAGCCGAAGACTTCCACGGAGTTATGCCACTGATTGGACGGCATCTAATGTTTACCATTGATGCCGACCGCTGTCCGATCATTCGTTGACCTACACTACTTACCCAGGCATTGAAAGTTAACGCGAGTTCCAGCTTATACTTGAAAGATCTCGGGTCGGACCTATCGCCGAGCTATACTACTCAACTTCGAATCGAGCGCCACTTCACATTTGGATTGTTTGCAAACCTGTTTATCAGGCTCGAGGGGAAGTTCCGTCGTATTTTAAAGAAAACAATTATTTCCGTTATTTGTATAATAACTTGTTGCCATCTTTCAGATAACCTGTCAATTCCTGTTTCCCAATAACTCACTAGCAATGTTTTGTCGCGACCGATGATTCGCGAGTCTTTGTATCGCTGTCCGCCGAATTAACCTTAGACAACTAATTCAAAATTGCTGGATCGGATTGGATGGAAATATAATTGAATCTAATTGCGTTTCGTCCTAGACTTGCCGGAGGACTCCTCAGCAAGGCTAAGCCGACAAGTCTTGCCTTAGACGCGCGCAGATCCTTTCGTAATGATTTGTATTAACTTCGCTTGCTCGGTATCGGTCGCAAGAAGTGTGACGCTCGGTTGAGGAATGAATAGTATCACTCGTTCGAAGGCTCGTAACGAACTAACGTGAACTCGACTTCCACCCTCAACCGAGGTTAGAGAGGCGCCTCGTGGATGAGAGGTTGGCCTTAGGGTAAGGAGAGGCATGAATCGTCTATTGTTATAAAAAGTAAGCAACCTGGTTGGTGCTGTCGATCTCTCGTTTCCAATCAGGACGTCGGTCATTGTTCACACCTTCTTTCGATTGGTCTATTGGAAAGAAGAGTGGGAGTATGCCTGAGTTGGAGAACGAGACGTTTTCGATATTGAGAATTGTGCATGGGTCGGCCGATGCATTCTTGGAAGCATGTCGCAAAAAATGTTATGGTGTCCCTTTACCGTAGATTTACGAGCTAGCGCGTACCCTTGAAACAAGCTGGTCGAGGGTGAGCGTAGATACTTGACCGGGACTGACGGACGCGAGTGTTCTTTAGTTTGTAAGTTTTTATGACCGTGCATACAATTGACCCATACCGAGAGTGGGTTGTTCTGAAGGTTGCAATGCCTGAAGCAAATGTTAGCTGTTTCTGGTTATTTATGATATAGCAAATTACTTAATCCCTAAAACGGTTTCCAAGGAAAAAAGGTTGTAAAAGGGGACTCGATTGTAATATGCTTGCAAGGGAAGACCCGTTAATAAATGTTTCTCTAAAAAACGAATATTTGTGAAGAACAACGGTTCTTGAGACGGAACAAGCAACATGTGTTTTTATTATTATTATTGTCATTCTTATATACGGACCGAGGTCCTTTTATACAAATGTTTACATTTGTTTACAGTAGAACTAATAAAAACAAAAAGAAACGTAACAAAAGAAGTCTTAACCTAAAATATACATAAGAAGGGACAAGCGCGAAACTAAACAAATACAGGTACGATATTAACAAATAATCTTGCGCAATTTTCTTTTGAAAAAAAATCAATATTATTATACAGTGTGTTTGAGATTGCAATAATGCGATTTAAAGGATTTATTACTCCATATCGCTGCTCCGGAAGTATAATGACAGAACTGCAAAAATTGAAGATTCGGTTAATTCTTCTATGAGAGTGGTTTATAGACATTCTGGGTTACTATTGCAACTTTTAAGTTATTTCAATTTATAAAATAATAAATACCAGCCTCGATTTACATTATGTCGATTTACAAACATCTAGTAAATGCATTTTTGAGCCCGCCAACACAATAAAGACAATTACACAAAATTTTACACTTGCGTCATTATACTTCCGGAGTAGCGATACGTCGAAATCCTGATCTCGTTCTCAAAACACGTTCAGGTACGTAGAAATTTATTTGCCTCAGGAGTGCGGGACAATCTATATTATTATTTATCAAATGAAAAATAAAGCTCTGGTCGGATACTATTCTTCGATCAGATAATGTTTCCAGGTTGAATATGTTTAATATTTTCGAGTAATCATGATCAAAGATTGATATTGGACTGTTTGACTTATATGCACAAAAAAATACCCCAACCATTTTCTGGGGTATTGTAATTAGTAGTGTTAGTTCGGTAGACAGATCCAAAAAACGTTTTTCATTTACAAGCTAAATTACCTGCTTATTTAAAATACGACAGAACTTTCCTTCCGACCTAATAAATGCAAATTCGATGTTTCCTTCTTTTTGAAAAAAGTTCACTTTTACACGTAACAATTGAATGAAATTTTACGGCTGCTTCTACCACTCGAAAAATTTCTTAAAAGTCCCATTCAGCCAGAAACTCGCGATCCGATGTGGCACATCCAAAAGAACAGGCCGGGGGGGAATAATTACGAAACTGCGAGCGGAGTTTCTCGAATCAGTCTCGAGCCAAATCTTAACAGTACACGAGGGCCACTTCTGAATCGATTAATTCAGGAATCGTTGGAACGTGAAAATTGATACGAGCCATTAAAACCGTTAACCGTCCCTCGTAAATTCGCGTGCAGGCCTCTAACTTCTCCAAGAAACCACGACACTTTTCTTTCGAATATCTATCCTGGCCTGGAAGCTCTTCCTGGGCTTGTCTCGAACCATCTCTTACCCTTGGAACACCCCCCGACCCGAATATCGAGGTCGGAACGATACAAACTTTCGCGACTCCCTCTCGAAACCCGCCTCACGACTGCTGAGATTGTTTTCCAGTTTTACATTGTGTTCGTCCCGCTAGATAAGACCGTGGAAGGTGTTCAGGCATTCTTAAACGACCCCGGGACCATCCCCCGCGAGATTCTTTATCGAAATCTGTCGATTGCTTTCGCTCCCCTTTTCTTTTATCGAAAGAACGGAGCTGGGAACATCTTTTGATCGTTTACAGCCAATACAATCGAGCTATTTTCGGTTAAATTTGTTATTTATGAAAAAGCATCTACAGAATTTCCGTTGATAAGAATCGGCTTCTTTTTATGGAAAATATACAGACAAAGAGAAATTTGTTACGCTGCGGAGAACATTTAGGCGCACCGAATGAATTTAAATCTGAAATGAATTTAATCCAGCGCCAGGTCTCGTGGAAACAGAATTCCATCCGAAAGCTTTAAAGTCGGAGGTTGGCATTCCATGGGAGGTTTCGTTAAAAATTTCTCAGCTGCTTCGGTCTGGAAGTTCAATACCACCCCCGGTAGGGATATTTGGCGTCTTTTGAAGCAGCCGATCACCAGTGCCTCTCCTCTAAGGTTCGATTGCGACGTACGTGTCTTTGCCCCTGTATTCCGGGGATTTAAAGCTCGAACCGGCGACGCCCCGGTTGAAAAGTTCGCAGCAGCCCTTCAGCTTCAAAGCGGCACGCGTCTCTAATTTCTACTTTGGTAAGCAATTTTCCGCGATGCCCGTTACCTGTTCAATGTTCAGCTCCGGGGAAAGGTGCAACGCGCTTGACTTATCGAGAGCCGGCTCGTTTCAAACTGTTCTCCATCCTATTAAGGTGAATTCAAACTCGGCGAAGGTTACAGCCCTCTTCTCTGTAACGCGTAACATTCATCGCTCGGAAACGGACTTGTTACTTCTCCTCAATGAAAGTTCTCCGTTCATTCTTCGACATCCGGAATGCTGGATGTTTTTTCTTACTTATTCTTTTCGTCTGAAATAAATCAAGTTGTTTAACCACTAATTAAAATATTAACGGATCCGACTCGTTACGAAGATCTTTATCGTTATCTTTATTATAATGTTTAAGCATTAAAGTAAATGTAGCCATATAAAAAATATATATTTTCTTTTCTCTTCTACGATACTCTTTTGAGGATAAAGATGTTCTTAATCATTGTAACTGTAGAGAAACTGATCCGGCAAGGGGTTAACATTTGTTGGTTTACTCCTGCTTGAAATTTTGTATGAAACCAGGTAATTGGGTCCAGTTATTTAGATACAGCCAAATAAGATTAGATCAAGGGCTCTGTCCATTTAGACCAAGCTAAATCTAAATAGTTAATCAGTTTGTTCAGGGATAAGTTTGACGAGAAACGTCGCATCGTATTAAGCTTCGGGCAAGGTTCAAACATCAGTTACGTGAAGCCTCTAGTTAGGTTTACGTTGCGAATCAGCTAGGTTTGGATCTTGTTTAGGATTCTACTGGTTCAGTCCTGATTAAATCTAGGTACCGATGGAATTATATCAGGATCGAGTCTTTAAATCGGATTTAGCGATCAGACTGATTCGAACGTTTTCACCGTGTGTATAAACTGGAGTGCGATTAAACGTGATCATAGATGTAATTAATAGTTTGATAGACAACGACAAGGTTAATGGCTGGTTCACGCATTTACACCTCTGTTACAATGTTACAGGGCTCGCACACGGCATCAAATGTTACAAATGCGGTCAGTACAACGAGGGAATCGGCAGCATCACGCCGTGCATCAATTACACTGCTCACATGCATTTGAGGGACTGTCCGCCCTCGGCCGAATGGTGCATCGTAAGTACTTTCTTTATTTGTCATACAGATTTCATGCATTTTATAAGAAAAACAAAAATAGAAAATATACAAATTATGTCCCGTCTGACAGAAAATTCGCTGGTAGTAAGGTGAAGTGCCCTATGCCTGGACAGCGTGTTTTTCTATTTTAAATTTTATCACTTTAAATAAACAAAAACAATTTCTTAAGAGTTTTAACATACAGTTCAGAGTTCGTAAAGTAATTTAAAATAAAAAAATCATTGTTTAGGTTAATATCTTAATTGTATTAACAAGAACAATTCAAACCTATAGTAGGACATATTAAATCCAATCTAAGCTAGTACCTCGACAGAAGTAAAGCCTATATCGGGACAAATTCAATTTACGAGTTGATCGAGCGAACATAACCTAAAACGTTGGTTGGTGGCGCTGTTGCGCATGACGAATAGAAGATGCTTTGCGTAATATGTAGTATTCTTATCATAGATTATAGTATTGTATTATTTAACCAAATATATATTTATTTTCATTTACTGTTTTAATAAAACTTGTCATAATACAACTTTTAAGGTTAGGTAGTAATACTGATAGATTTAAGATGTAAACATAAAGTATTATTAACGTCACAACCGGAATACATTTTCTACATACGTTATTCAAGCTAATAGAAGACTAATTATACGTACATGTAGTTAAATAATTTGCAAACAATGCGTTGATTTTATTCACAAACACGTGTCCGGCTTCAGGCGTAAGCACATTGCGTATAAGCTTAGAGTGGGACAGCTACTGTCATCGCGTCCCAGTATGGAGTAGTTATATTTGAAAACAGTCCTAATCTTGGACATCTAATATTTGGATTAATAATTATTATTTACGTTAATCTTGATTGCCAATTTATTTTAAAATATCAATATTATTATGCGTGATAATTATTTTTTGTCTGAGGGCTTAAATTATATCTTTTTTTCTAACAAAAGTTCGAACTATAAATGCACATGATTCGCATGTAAATAGACCATTTTGTATAGTGTTTTCAGATGAACTTTGAATTCATTTTTGAATTTCAATTGATGTCTTAATGAAATAATATTTACACCTACTTGTAGCTAAGGCCTCAGAATATATGATATAATTATTTAATCTCTTAATTACTGATTTTACTATGAAAATTCAATTGTCCAGATTTAGGTATCACTTTTGGACTGTCCAGACTTAGGGCACTTCACCTTAGTTCTGTGAATTTTCTAAATATTCCGAAGATCCACGATCAAAGTATCCGACTAATGATAGTTCTGTCCTACTTACCCACCTAACCTAAGGACGCTTAATTCTCCGCTTATATAAAACAGCGATCCCTACCGGTCTCCTCACAGTTGTTGCTGATCCTTCGCCCACTCGCCACAGATTTATTACCCTTGTCTGCCTAATGGTCGACTTAATCCACTTGTTTCTTAAACTATCAGCCCACCAAGAAAGTTCGCGGCACTTTCAGCTTTTGTCGGCATTAAATCGTGCAAGCACATGCCGTATCAGTTCAATGAAAGCCTCTTAAATTGTCACATAATGATAGACGATGCATTAATTCATATTTGATGCGACAGCGAGATAATTTTCAATTTACGATGTCACGAGCAAATTCTAAAGACATCGGTGCCAATTTCCATAATCAATCTCTCATCGAACGAAACGAGTTCGATCGATCGATCGAAGTAGAAACGCGGGAAACCGTGATTTCGAACCAGGAAAAAACATAGCTCGCCATCGAGGCGCCGACAATCGTTTGACACCCTTCCAAACGGTCCTGTAACGAACGACGTTATTTACCTCGTCGACCATGCCGAATTAAGCGAGCAGATTGGCTTCGACGCCTTCTGCAAGCTTGCACGTACCGTCGCCAAGAGTTCGCTCGCTCCTCTCGTCTTTCCGGAGACCGTAAAAAATCCTCCGGTACATTGCACCATTCCCACAATATCTTATTACACCGGGAATCCTCTTCCTCGATTCCCTCGAAATACAGTCCCGGATTTTCATTCCCTTAGAAGACGTATAATATCGGGTAATAGACTCTGTCTTTCGAGCCCAGATCAAAAGCTGACCCTTTCTCTGACGGACTAAATAGATCGAATAGATCTTTTAATCGTTCAGTAGCAAACATTGCTGGTTGTTGGATTATTGGCAATAATAATGCAACTGCCAACGGAGCAAAAATTAATTAATTTATTGCCAGGGCAATAAACGATGCAGCCCTGGGTTTTTCATTTGTTTCAAGCGGGCGAAAGATTTTCTCTCTCGCCCCTGCTACATTCTTTTGCCACTTCGAGTCCGCTAGTCGAACTGTCTAGATCGTCCTTCCGCGCTGTTTAATAAAACAGTTTTAAAAAGAATTCTCTTGTGTATTCAATTATTGAGATACTAATTCCAACACTGGTCGAAATAAAACGTTAACCAAACTCACTATCACGTGGCAAACATAATAGAGAGCCTGCCCGCAGGATGATCCGCTCGGACCTCATCTCTCACGGATCACAAAGAAATCCTCTGTCGATCGTAAGCGCCTTTTAGACTGATGAAAGCGAGGGCGCGACTTTATTTCGCCTGGCCCGGGCCAATGACGGCATCCCGAAGCACGCGCGCCGGTTCAAATTATGAAATGGGGAAGCGAGTTTACGATTTCCTTCATCGAATCATTCCGCGGCCGGCTACCAAACAGAACGATAAAAGTCGCATAAAAATTCGAAACGCCACGCGGTGGTTCCCCTGACAAAATTCCACGGTAGCCTAACCCTTAGCCTTTCAAGCTAATGAAAAGAAATTTTCCGGGGTCTTTGATGTTTCCGCCGGCCGTTTGCAGACCGCCGGATTATTTTCGCGCGGGCATTCGACGGACGGTGAGTGTCGGGGAGCAAAGTGAGACTTAATTAAAGCTGCGCCGCCGGGGCCCCGTAATTGATACAAAGGTATAGTTGCCGGTCGAACTTGCACCGCGTTAAGAACTTCCTGTTTGTCCACCCCTAGGCCGCCGGATGACCATGCTAGCGGGTCAAAGGGCCGGCGTGCACCTTTGATCCTTCGGCCGGAAGTCTTTCAGAAATTCACAATTCGATTTTCAACGGGAAAAAACAGCGATCGACTTTCACGTGGCGCTACGTTACTGGAACTATCGAAAGTTCGTTTCTTTACTATTTCGATCGACAGCCTGATTCTTGGGGAACGTTTTCAATAAGTTTCGTTGAATCATTTAAACAATCACGGAAGTTCTAATACAGGAAAGCTACAGGAAATGTTTTTGTTTCTCTGTAAATTTTCAACAAAGCGGGATCATACTGTTGCAAAGGAAACAATAAATAGCGAAGTTCTCCGACCGTTTCGAAAGAGATGGGACCGATTAAAAGCTCCTCCGATCCTCGTCCGAGCTTCAACGGTTGCCTGTCTTCGATTCGACCGGCAATTCCCAGCTCGCTACCTCCGGCGAAGTTGTATTCATTGCAGCAACTGCATTATTACAGCTCGCGCGGCCCCGGCCTACTAATGCACCGACGGGTATTCCGTCGTGCCCTTCAAATTAGTGCCAAGTGCATGCGTTAGGCAGGTATTAATTAACATTTTGCCCTGGCAATATCGGGCTGTCGCGCGACCCTACACGGGGGATATACCCTGTGGGATGCAACGCTGGTGTCGTTCGGTGTATTGGATCGAGGAGATTGCCCATTGATCGACGTGATCGAGAGTGCGCTCCGGGGCGCAATGTTTTATCGAGAGCGCCGCGTGATCGTGCCGCAATTCTCCTCGATCACCGCCATTTTTCGACTAGGATGCAGTTTGTTTGATCAGAAATGCGGATGTGCTACTTGAGGACATGATTTCGAGGGTTCATGCCATTTTATCGATACATTTTCTGTAGTCTCATTTGTTAAGAAGCTGCAGAAACAATTTTCAAAAATGTTAGTTGCAAAATACTTGTTTCCCAACAGGAGAATAATGGCTGCAGACTTTATACCATTTTAGGGATACATTTTCTGTAACCTCATTTGTTAAGAAACTGCGAAAACAATTTTTTAAAATTGTAGTTCTAACATACTTGTTTTTCAAGAAGACGAGCATGGCTACAGATTTACTTCATGTTCTACTTGTCGGCACGAATCTGATCCCGTACCACCTGCTCGAAAGTAGTAACAGTGGATGATTTCGAACCGGTTAAATTATAAATATTATTTGAATTCTCGATCGTATGATTGTTAAATGAATAATATGTTTTTGTTCTCGGCGCAACGCACTATGGTCTGGAAACCCGTTTTTCGTGGCCAAAAGTCAATTTTTCAAGATAAAGATTTACAAATAATTTTTTTTGGAACAGAGTAAGAACCATCCAAAGCTTCCAAATCCAAATTATTATTCATTTCCGATTATTCATTGCTGAGATATAACGTTTTGAAGACAAACTTCGTAAAATTCAGATTAAACAAAACGTTTAAAATAGTCATCATAGGCTATCAAAATACAAGTCTAGATGATTTCGTATGTGTCAGCAGGTATATTTTAGGTGTGTAATACTGTTGTTAGCATCTTTTTATCCATAAACAAATAGTCACAAGTTTAAACAATATAAACTTTGAGAAAGGTTTTAAAAAAACGGCACAAATCGGCATAAATGGAACCTTTTGAATATGAAATCGTAGACATTTCTGAATATAGTGTATAAAGTTTCATGTGCCCGTTTCTGCCCGTTTTAGTTGTACAACGTTTTTAATAAATAGCAACCGGGATTTTCAGGCGCTCCGAACGCGTTCGCTTGCAGCTGCATGACAAACTTTGAGAACGGTTTTACAAAAACGGCACAAATCGGCATAAATGGAACCTTTTGCATATGAAATTATACACATTTCTGAATATAGTGTATAAAGTTTCATTTACCCGTTTCTGCCCGTTTTAGTTGTACAACGTTTTTAATAAATAGTAACCGGGATTTTCAGGCGCTCCGAACGCGTTCGCTTGCAGCTTCTTGACAAACTTTGAGAACGGTTTTACAAAAACGGCACGATTCTGAGGGGTGAGAGGGAAACAATTTTTTGGTAAAAAAATAAGGTCAACCCTAAATGTATATGGATGTATATTTATTGTTTATCTCATTCGTATTTATATTTTATATATTTTTATAGTTTATGTACATTTATAAATAATGCAAATATATGATATACATTAATACATTAGTGATTTTATTTATGTATTTATCTTATTTGTGCTAGTATTATTACTTATGTTATTCCTGCGGCAGAATAGTATTGTTAACACGATTTTTCGTATTATATTATACATTATATTGTTAACAAGACATTTCCTACGATCTGCCAAAAAATGTTTCCAACAAAAGTTGATCAGTATTTATATATCTATAGATTTCAATATACAAAATTAAAAAAAAAATCTTTTGTTTATAAAAATGGGAATCACGTCAATTTTTTAAATGTTACTATATATTTCTGACTTTATAATATTATTGCTGGTGTCGAAACGAATTCAACGACCTAGCATACTATAACCTTCAACTTTAAATAACGCTAAAATACTTTTGGCCACGAAAAACGGGTTTCCAGACCATAGTGCAACGGTTCGATCAACTAAATACGAAAAAGCAAATTTTGCACGTTAACTTAAACTTTGGACGTTTCGATCCATGTGTGGATCGTTTTCAAGAAAGTAGAAAAACTGCGTCTGAAAAAGATTTTATAATGTAATGAACAGAAACTTTTAAAATTTTTGTGAAATCGGATTGCAATTCTGTATCAAACTACTGTATTAGATTACTGACTTGCTTTATGGAAATCTTAAAAACGGAATTGAAATGTATCAACACATGTTGTTCTCATGTCGTCTTACAAGTTACTCAATCACAGAATTAAATTATATCGGTGTTTCCCTTAACGAGGATGATCTCCTTAAATTCGCCGTGTCCAAAGGAGCAAGGAAACGTGCAACGAATAAGACGAAAGAAAATTATTGGAATTATACTGCTCGCTCCACGAGGGATACTTAACCGACTAGGGTCGGTTGCCTAGCTAGAACGGGGCTATTCTACCTGATTGGATACTGCTACAATTTTAATACCCAACGGAGCAGAAGTAATCCTGCTTAACTCGTCTGACTCGAGGCGACCATATTCTACTTGGCTGAGCAAGGCTGTCCCTATTCCCCTTGTCTGACTACGATCCTAGCATACTCTACTTATCCGAGTGAGAACCCGTTTCGAAACAGTAGCACAGGTTTCGTTTATGCCACGGTGCCGCCAACCGAACGATAGTACACAAAATTAACCCTCCAAGCTTCGCGTTGCCGCATAATAACTGTGATGATTATTAATCAATTTTTTCTTCATCCTCGAGCAATTGTTTAACGTCGATCGAATCGTGAAAAATTCCTGTTTCCATGCAACCATTGTTGCACAGCGAATTCCGCTGGGAGCAATAGCTTCCTCTGAACTTTCTCGCTTCTTCCCATCCGAAGATTCTCCCTCTCAGCGCGGAGTTCGCGCCGCGAAATAGAAAATTTTTCCGCCAGCGCAAGAGTGGAAACGTAATTATTTAAGCCGCCGCGCCTCGGCGGAGAAACGGCGAAGAAAGTAGGAACTCGGCTAAGTTTGCCGAGCCAGTTTCGCCCGCTTCGGCACACATGGGAATAGAAATTGCAATAATTGCGTGCAATCGTCGCGCGTGTGGCCCCGAGCCCTCTTTCTCCTCTCGGAGCCCTTTGTTCGTATCTGCGCCATTTACTTCTCCCCCCTCCCCGGTAATTTCTGTCCGAATGACAATCTTCTTCCATTAACGAGACGCGGAAGACGGTGCCGCGGTTCTTGAGACCGGGCACCGTTAAAAGCGTGCCGCTGTTATGGAATTGTAAATAATGAAGATAGCGGCGGTGGCACCCTTTCTGCTCCCGGAGGGACGTTTTTCTGCGGACGCCAATTTTGTAACTCTACGGCGATGAATAGACTGCCCGGACTTTTTATGCATTTATGTGCATATGGATCGAGATGGTGGTCGAGCTCTCGAATTATTTTTATTATGTAATACGCGGATAAGTGGACCTGTGTACTCCACATTGCCGCGGACGCTCATTTATGCATTAATCACTAGACAGCGGATTTTATGCATTTATGACAAAAGTGAGTGGGTGTAACTGAAGACAGTAACAACGTAAGAAGAATTTGAAAATACTGTTTTATTATTTTCAACCTATTAAACATAGAAAAGAAAGAAAATACATTTCCATTCCGCTCCAGTTTGTTGAAATTCAGGTAGAAAAGTTTTACACCGAGCACTAAAAGTGATTCAAATGTTTCACCTTACGAAAATGATAAGGTTTGATTTATATTGATTTTCTGTAATTTTTATTAGAATATGTACTTGGATAACTTCATCACTTCAATAATTGCAAGATGAAAAATATAAAACTCGTTCTCAAAAGTCCTATTTTTGCTTTTACGTAATTTGCATTATTCGTAAACATAAAGCTGCGCATATAGTTACGTAAAAATCGAAGTTTTGAGGGAGACTAAGCCCAGGTTGATCTTGCAACTCCTCCAGAAACCCTTCTTTGCATTGTCGAGAAGTGAGAAAACGCATCCCGCACAATTGCAATCCTGGGAACGAGCCTAAGTCCGGTTAAGGCCTCCCTGAAACGCGAGACACTAATTTCGGCCAGTCTTTCGAAGATCAATGAAGAAAATTGTTATTCACCGTGTCAGTGCGAAGTCCAGCGCACGTCAGACGCGCGCAGGAAATCCCGTAGCCGGAATCGGCGTGACCGAACGTGTCAGACCGATGATCCGATAGGGAGTGATGGTCGCCGATGAGATAGATGGCTAGATACATTATGGACGCTGCCGGAGTAATTATCAGGCGGGCCGGCTGAGAGCTATCGATTCGAGAATTTGTGCATTCAGACTGGCCGCCGCGTATGTAGCCGTGCGGGACCTCTGACGTGGCCTCAAAGCAGCCGAATCATTCGATTTCGCTCGTTAATGCAGCTTCGATTCTTCCGACGTGACACGGCGCACCGGCATTTGCATCATCCAATGGAACAATGATGGAACAGTGGCCCAGATGGCTCGTGTCTCAGCTGGACGGTATTTGGAACCTGTCGGTGCTACCTTCCAGGACATTATTTATTGGCGAGGCGGTTAACCGGTCGCGTGATCGACGACAAACACCGAATGAAGGCTCCAGGCTGAATTTCGATGGGCACGGACCTGTCCCGTTGACCATCGACACCTGGTCGCTGAATGCTAAACGCGTCCCCGGACCGCTCTTCGTCTGAAATAGTGCCGTGGGAAACGGCTGATTTCGATATCCGGCCAGTTTCTCGGTTCTGCGAGCTTTCTATTATTCCATTTCGGTTTACCGAACCAGCTTTCGCCCGCGGAGTGTGTCGGGAGTGTGGGAATTCTCGGAGAGAATCGAGGGAACCGTGGTGGGATGGGATAAGCTGAACCAGTGAATGGACGGCAACCCAGTTAGCTCGACAAAAGGAAGAGAAAACAGTGGAGGAGGTTCAATCGCAATGTTGATTAGATCGAACCCGCCCGGCCCAGGCGTTTTATTAAGACAAGCAGCGTGCCGCTCGACGTTAACCTCGAATCGTGGCATCTGTTACTTAGCTGCTTGAAACATTGTCCATTTCTGCGAAAAATCGACGGAATAACGTACGATTCTAGAACCAGCCAGTAGTACGAATCAATTATTAAACAGACAATGGTTAAAAACGCTAATGAAAGTAGTACAGCTGAAGATCTGGTCAGACAAGTGATGCGAGTCGATATCTACCCCGACAAGTAGTGAAAGCCAACGTCTAATCCGACAATTGGACAGATCTGCACCTGGTATGACAAGTAGAACATCTCAGTACCTGATCCACCAAATAGTACAAATCAATATCTCATCGGACTAGTAGTACGACTCGGTATCTAGAACAACAAGTAGTACAAGCCAATGCCTAAACCGACCGGGAGTGTGTGTCGGTACATGTTTGAGGAAATAGTACATCTGATTGGGACATTCGACAAGAAGTACATGTCGAGAACTAGAGTGGCAAGTAGTACAGGTCAATGGAAAATCTGACATGCAGATTATTTATCTTTTAACATAATTAACCGCCAGGCACTGGTTGAATACGACGATTTTTTCTTCCGTACGGTGTAACCAAAACTGTTTTATGAATATTTCACGCGATATTAATTAACGGAGCTATTTTTGCTCGAAATGAAACATTTCTTCCGATCTAGAGTAATTCATTATATGGAATCGATTCAGTGGAATGGAATTATATCATATGAAATTGATATACAGTAAGGACATTACTGATTCCACACACTGTAAATCAGAACAACTTTTTTATGAATGGACCAAACGACTTTAATTTCTCTGTAAGGCTAGAAGAATTAGTTTACTAAATGATGTGTAAAAAAATGTTGAAAAAATGCATTTGGTCGGAATTGCGTGAAACAATAGTAAAAATTGATTTTTTACAAGGTTTTTAACTGGGCCAATAACGAAAATTCAAAAGATGTGTCTGGTCAACTGGTATAAATTATAAACTCTCTGAAAATTTTATTGGAATTAGTTAATTAGTTTGCGAGTTATAAACGATCAAAAGTGGTAAAAATTTCGATTTTTTAAGATAGTCTGCCTTTCACCACTTTTAATCGTTTATAACTCAGAATAGCTTTTATATGAATGGACCAAACGAATTCAATTTCTCTGCAAGGCTAGAAGAATTAATAAATAACGTCTAATAAATAAGTTGAAAAAATGCATTTGGTCGGAATTGTGAAAAACTACTAAAAATTGATTTTTACAACCTTTTTAGTTGGCCCAACAACAAAAATTTAAAAAATGTGTTTTGTCAACTGGTATAAATTATGTACGCTTTGAAAATTTCATTGAAATTGGTTAATTGGTTTACGAATTATAAACGATCAAAAATGGTAAAACTCGCCACTTTATGGTACACTAAAAATTAACACTTTTAATCGTTTATAACTCGTAAACCAATTAACCAATTTCAATGAAATTTTCAGAGCGTATATAATTTATACCAATTGACAAAACACATTTTTTAAATTGTCGTTATTGGGTCAGCTAAACAAGTTGTAAAAATCAATTTTTACTATTCTTTTTCACAATTCCGACCAAATGCATTTTTTCAACTTATTTATTAGACGTCATTTACTAAACTAATTCTTCTAGCCTTACAGAGAAATTGAAGTCGTTTGGTCCATTCATATGAAAGCTATTCTGATTTAAAGTGTGTGGAATCTCAGTTATGCTCCTTACTGTAATACTTTTCCATAATATCATAAATATCATAAATACTGTTTCGTAATTGATTAGATAGCAACATACTTAATAATGCAAACAATATTGCGAATAATGGTGCGGCAATTTTTAGCGGTGACTCTGAATCACGAGTGCCAAGGGTTAAAGAATAGATTAATTACATAAAGGTGGATCCACCATGGAGGAGCGTCGACATCCCGAAATTTCGGTGGTTTGATCGGAACGACGCAATCGAGGGGAATTCAAGCGGAAGCTATCGCCTCTATTGGATTATCGCGGCTATCGCGACGTTGCAGCAAACGTTTCCATAAAAAGGCTGTTCGTCTTCGGCGAGTGAATCGTGTTTAACGAACCGCGAAAAAATCCCCAGTTGAAAGGGGTAATTATTTGAACGGCGAAACATTCGAACGTAGCTGCGACCGGCTTCAACAAGCGCATTAAAATACATTGAATGGGAACGAAGTCATTCAACCTCGTCCGGAACGGAGGAACTGCGGATTTTCGCGAGTGGCCCTTGTTTACGAGAGAAACCGTCGATCAAAGCTCGATTCAAGCGAGTTTCTCGTTTATCAGTTCGGCTGCGAAGCAAAAATTGCTCCGTTTTGTTCGATAACCGGATCTCGGCTTCGACTTCGCTGTTCAAGGGCTCTCGGCTGCTCTTTTTCTTCCTCGACGAAGAACGAACTTCATTCTCGCTACGCGGTATTGTGGTTGTTCCACTGCAGCTGTTAGCATCGGTCAATCCTCAGACTTATGATAAAGTACAAAACAGAACGAGCACAATTATCGATAGACTCGTAATAGATGCAGAAAAACTTTCATTTTGAAAGATGACGTGTAGTAAAATAAATGGCTGCATCAAATGATGTCGCCGTTGAATAATATTCGCAAGGGACCCAGAAGTTTCTTTGTGTAACCTGAACAGAAGAAATATTTCTCACGGGAAGTCGTGATTGAAATTCCAGCAAAGGCGTTTCCTTCTTCTCGAAGTCGGCAAATAAATTTTCTTATGGGCTAGTCGACAGAGAAGCATAGGGTCGCGTGGCACTAAGGATTCCGAGGACCGTCGTAGAAACACGGATTCCATTTCGTCAGGGAAAAGTCGACGAACGAACAAGCCGTGTCAGACATGCACGCCACGTCTCGCGATAGTCCGGCGATTTATTATTCTGACCCTTGTTACCATCAGTCCCTCGAACGAGACGTAATCTTGAGGAGCTTCCGGTAAGGAGTCCTCGAGGGTCCACTCGGGACTCCAGCACGTAGCTATTTTTGTTCAACGAGACCCGTTTGCTTTTATGATGGTGCTGCTTGTTTGGCGATGCTCCCGGAACGATGATCGATCAGTGGAATTAGACGGACGCGGTATTACACTGCAACATACACAATTCTGACTAAACATTGACCTATACTAGTTGGCTGATAAACGAGGTCCTATCCCCGCTCAATTTGTCAGAGCAAACAGTGACACGTCTGATCAAGCACCGACACATTCTACTTGGCTCGTAAAACCTTCGCTTTTACTACTTGCTTGCTTAGCGCTTCCTAATGTGAATTCGTTATTCGTGAAGCATCGACATATACTACTTGTCTGGCTACTAGTGATACTAGTAACCCTTACTATTTTGGAATACAGCAAGCTAACAAGGAGAACCCCCGCTCTGTCCGGCACGGATTTAGTTCATACTTCACAGAGTTATAGATCTCGTTCCCCTGATTACGAAAATACCCCATTATAGGCGCAGACGCTCAATAGTTTTCGAGATATTTGCAATTAAAGTTTCATAACCGTAAAGTATCTGTTTAGTTCAGATTTTTACCAAGCAATGGTGTGGCGTAACAGCAGCGAGCTGAACTGTTACGCCGCAGGCCCGGGTTCGAATCCCTTCGTGGTAAATTATTTTTTATTGTTTTTTTTCTTTCTTTAGGAAAGCATCCTTTAAATGCTGCTTTTCTTTTTCTTCTTTTTCTAATTCATAAACACTCGCGACAGAAATATTAATTAAAGAAGATTTCGATGTAGAGGCTTGAGGATTCATTTTGACTTCTTGCTACGACTATGGAAAGAAACTGACTGACGAACGAAAGATGCATTTCGAGACAGAGCTAGTATCAAATCTCACGATAACGTAAACAGTTTACAGAAACTTCTGAAGAGCGCGAGCCCCATAGCCCGTTGCCAGATCGAAGCCGATAGATCTCTACACCGAAATCTTCGTCGAGTAACATTACTGTCTTTACAATAAATACCATTTTTGCACATAACAAAAATTATAAGTATTATATTTGATTTCTATATTTATTCTACGTATCGTATATTGTTTATATTATACAAACTACAGGAAGCGTGATGGCAAGCCACATTAACCACTCCGATTACTATTCATTGCATTTATTCTATTTTGTATTAGTATTTATATTTATATTTGTTGTTTGTTATGTATTTTTATAATTATTAATTATTGTTTTATAATTATTATCTTTTGTATATGTAGTAATAGATCTAGTGTATCTTCTGTAATATAATAAGTATCATTTTCAATTAGTCCTTTAGTGAATAAAAATATTTTATTTAAAATTTATTTAACATTGAAAATGCATTTTCCATGAAAAAAAACAATAAAAAATAATTTACCACGAAGGGATTCGAACCCGGGCCTGCGGCGTAATAGTTCAGCTCACTGCTGTTACGCCACGCCACTGCTTGGTAAAAATCTGAACTAAACAGATACTTTACGGTTATGAAACTTTAATTGCAAATATCTCGAAAACTATTGAGCGTCTGCGCCTATAATGGGGTATTTTCGTAATCAGGGGAACGAGATCTATAACTCTGTGAAGTATGAACTAAATCCGTGCCGGACAGAGCGGGGGTTCTCCTTGTAAGCCCTACGGGGGAGCATAATTCGTATCCAGGAGTCCACAGGCTTCGCAAACGTTCAAATACTGAGATCAGGTTCGCTGCCAGACTTCCCGCCGCCTAATCAGCGATAATACAAACCTCGTTCCGTAGGATCATGATTCACGACTCACACCTGACCGTAAAATTGTTGTTCTTGAGACGAATTCGAAGGGATATTAAATTATTTAGGAATTTTTACGAAGTGAAGCAAATTGTATGTCCAGCTGAAGTCTCATCATATTTAAAAAATTCGGAATAACAAAATTACAAGGATTTGTGAATAGACAAGTGTTTCTCTACTTTACCCAACTGTTCTTTCCCTGGTACTTGAAAAATTGCTTCTCGACTCGTTGTGGTCTTCGCGCGAAAGGAAATGGACCGTTTTCACCAGGTTCCCGGAATATTTCGATCGCAGTGGACTCGAGAGCTGTCTATCGTCTGATCGAATGGATTCTGACTATCTGGAATATTTATGGGGCAGTGTCAGCCCTCGGAGAGCAGGATTCAATGCGAAAACTGAGATCGATTTGAAGGCCATTGTCGGCTGGGAATACGATTGTCCTGGGGATACCTACCGGCACCGGTCGAACGATCTTCAAATTAAATTCCGAAACCCCTACGGTCGGTATGATAGAGTTACTGCCGCGATATTGTTATTGGACGTGAAACACTTTCAAGTACTCATTGTTCGTACCAGTACCCTGACGAAATCAAGACAAGATCGAAGCTATTTTGAGTGCGGGCAGGCGAGGCTGCTCTGAATATACAACGTCGTTGAAACTTTCATTTTATACTACGGATGATTCTTGATATTGCACTTGAGAGTTTACACCACTTGTCTGACCAATCGGTGAGTTGCATCGCTTGAATGAATCAAGTTTCGCTTGTTAAACAAGTTTGTACCACCTGTATAACGAGATATTAATTCACAGTACTTTCGGAAACGAGCTAATGTTCCACTCTCGACAGGATACTAATGTGTTCTTTTTTGCCCGGTCCAACACAAATGTCTTCCGCCCGCCTTAGCAAAGCCAACCGTTCGTAAATCGTGCTTTAGACGTTTCTTGCTTGATCCGAACGCTTTCTGGCCCGTAATTATCGTGCAAAATTAATTACACCGAAGCCGTTAACAACGTTTCACGTGCCAGCGCCGTTCCTTTACCGGACCATATCGATTCACAAACTACCGGCGAACGAAGAAGGTGAAAAGCGATCGTCTCCCCAGCCAATAAACCGTTAGCGAGAGGGAAGCGATTTTAATCCATGGTCAAGGGACTCGAGGAACTTCTAGGGGGCTGTACTTTCTGATTCGATTACCATTCCTATGCTGCTAATTTAATCGCAAATCCGATTTGTCCTCGATCTCCTTCGGAGGAACGCTTTCCTTTCACGTCAAAGGGATGAAAATTAGCGGTGTTTCGGATGAATGAAAAAGCAACGTGCATAGAGTCTCGTTTATCAATGGAAAGTATAGTTCGCAGCCACGTTTAAGGACTCCTTAAGTATTCCAGAATAATTTAGACAATTGTTGAAAGTCAACAGACATTGCTTCGGGACTTGTTCGTCAAAGGGAGGAACTATTCAAACCCGCTCCACGTTACTCTTCCACGTCCTCGAATCTTTCAATTTCCGCCGGAGTATTTTAATAATCGAGTCTAGGTTTCTCTGTGCCGGCTATTTCGAGGAATGCATCGTCCAACGCTGACGTACACCGGCTCATAACTTGAGCCATCTGTTCCTAAGGGGATGTAGTCGCTTTATATTTATGGGGAGGGGAGAAGTACAAATGCTGCGGTAGATGGAGCAACGTGTACGATGCCATCCTCTACCGGAACGGAATAATAAATGTTGTATTCCACCGTGTTTTCTCCCCTGGCTGCGCAGTGCACCTCTCCTTCTGTTAATTTACAGTCAGTCCCATAAGTATTCGCACGCCCTTTAAAACGGAATAGCTTTTTTATAATTCTACCAAACGACCTGATCGTTTTGTAAACAATTCGAAGCATTAGAAAATTTCATCGAAATCGATTGAGACAGTGTCCTCGACAAAATTGTCAAAAATCAAAAAACTTAATTTATACGGAGCCAAATTGAAAACACAAATGTTAAACATGTACATGTAATTAATTAATAATTAAATTCAAGGTCATCTGAAAGTCATCGTAGGTCGTTGAATTCGTTTCGACGTCGCTTACAATATTATGAAGTTAAAAATACCCAGTTCCATTCAAAGATGTGACAGCGACCTTGACTTTTTTTTAAATTTAAAATATTGCAATTTCTTGTCGGTTAAATACTGATTAACTTTGGTAAGAAACATTGTTCTGTATTTTTAAAGAAGCCTTCTCTAACGGTGTTGCAAAAAATGTCAGAAATGCGCGGTTTCTTCCGGCGTTCGATCCACTCGCTATGATCCATCGAGTGTCTTGTTCGTGGTATCGAGAACCCTGACGCGGTTTATCCGCTAGACTGACACGAATGTGTGGCGCGACGATGAAAACCGTCAGACGTCAATCATTCTCTATCCATTCATCACCGTACAAGTGAAAGAAGAGAAGAATGCTGCTACAATAACGTTTAACACGGTTCTATACGCTTTCAAAGTCGTCGAAGGGTGCGGGACAAAACTAGCCGTGCACCATGTCCACTGGAAAACCTATCACAGTGATCGTTAACGGAGCCACGCCTATTGCCAGGTGGGAGAATAACAAAGAGAAGTACGCAGCGTGGAAGAAATTATGTGCGCATAGTCACTCTCGTGATATAACGGAGAACGTAACGCGAAACAAAGGCGGAATGAGAACAAAGTCTCGTTTTAATAATTGTAAGTCTGACCGACGGCCTGAGAAGAATTGTGCAACACTATTTTAATAATAGAATTACGATAGTTCCTTCGTAGAGCACGTTTCTATGAAGCTGTGTGTTCCTGAACCCGTCCAGACCATTTTTTCATTTTAAATTTACTTCATCATCAGTTTCATGCCATTTTAACACCGAACGCTGTTTATAGGAATTTGAAATTTTTTTAGAAAACTAATTGTTCTGCATTCTTGAAAAAAAAATAAAAATAAATGCAGGTCGTACGCTCCAACATGAAAAATCCATGGTTCTTTAAAAAGTGTGCCAATATTAGATTTTGATTCACTGTAGGTTCAAAGGATGAAATTTCGAGTCTGAAACGATTCGATTGTTGCAGTCCTCTTACGGTGGAACGCGAAAGATTCATCACGGGAATCGAATTTCGCGGGGAAAAAAACGAAATAGCTGTGCGATCGTTGAGAGCTTACAATTACAATAACAGGGGACGGGAATGGCTCCCGGAAAAGCGGGAGAGACCGTGGACAACGCAGAAAATTGTAAACGGTGCTCCGAAAAACCCTGGAAAAATGGAATTTGGAAAGTTTCTCCGGGAAATGGAGTTTCTAAACGGCAAAATTAAACTAGAATTGAATACAATCTCTCGTCCAGTGATTCGGAAAAGAGGCAGAGAGCGAGAGAGAGAGAGAGAGAGAGAGACAGAGAAAGGAAGGAAGATAAAAGGTAGCAGAGGAAAACTAGACGAAGCGTGCACAGCAAAAATCGCTGCCAAATTTCACGGGCGAGCACGAGGCAGGAGTGGTGGACTGTGAAATATGCCGAGACAATCGTGGGTGCGCGCGAAGTGTGGAATATACTAACAGAGGAAAAAACGAGAGAGAGAGAGAGAGAGAGAGGAAAGTTAACGAACGGAAGAGGATTAATGTGGCAGGGGTCCAGGGAAGTTTAGGAAAAATTATAGGCGTAATCCGCTTCGGAACGTAAATAAAATCGACGTAAACGGTGTGTCGTCGTTTCGAATCGGCGGATATTAAAGGTAAAACGTATTGTTCGCTCTGGGCGTGCTCGAAAAAATAGGTGTACAGTAGAGAAAATAGGGGTTGAGGGATGGGGAGGGATGGTTCGACTATTTATCGGAGGCACGGGTCACGTGGACCGCGTTTAATCAACGTGTCCAATTGCTTTCTTCGGCGGCGCAGCCGGTGCGACCGCAATCCTGTCCATCGATCCCTAAATCAAACCGGTTTGTTTCGCTGTTATTTGCAACCGGTGGGCCGGAGCCATCGGAGCGACGGAACGCCAGCAGAAATTCGGATGACTTATGGCCCCTAGTATAGCGAAATAGGAAAGAAAACACGGGCGGAAGTTCCGCAGGAAGAACCCGCGCTTCTCCCGCTGCAAAACTTCTCCCGCTTCTCGGGACAGGTAAGATAAACAGAGGAAAAAATAAGCACGCCGTTTGAGGCATAAAGCATGTCCCAAGAACCTCCTTTTTATTCCTCGATCCCAGCCGCCCTTTTTTTTCACCACCGCCAACGAGATTGCTGGGGTAATGTTCCGTGTAGAATTACTGCGCTTCGAGTTTAATATTCATGAACGAGGTGCTCGCAGAAAAAGCCTGTCGCGTTCCGTATCGCGGTATTAAACGATGCTTTGTTTCTTTCCTTAATTCGATCGTCTTATTAACGCCCAGGGTGTTGGGACATCGGATGATTTATTGCGTTCTGCACCTGAAACGTTTGTAATTGTGCTGTAATCATTATTGTGGTTCATTCCTTGAGACTCATTCAAGTGTCTGACCAAAACTGGCTTGAACTACTAGCCTGAGTTTACACAGTTTGCTCAATTCAATCAGCTATTCGTTTACAAAATTTAATTTCATTCTGTAAGCCCCACAGATTAATTAATTGAATCTGGATTCGAGATAAAAGCTCTTTTAAGATTAAAAAAATCTTATTAATATGGAGTATATATTGTATTAAAAAAGGAACCTTAAATTCCCACATATAATATCTCTTGGCTGGCGAGATATTCTCAAGTAAATTTGCATAGAAAATTCAATTTTGCAATGTACTCTCGGTTTCCAATGTGTGCGCCGTTCGACCGGAACCTCCGCCGTATCCGTTTCCTGCAATCACACGAAGAGTGTGCGTCCAATATTTACTTATAACGGGCTGTAAAACATTCGGGGGAACAGTAAAATATTTAATGTCCACCGGAACCGTGTTTTCCCCAGGATCAAATGCTGCATTCCACTTTACTATTCCCTCTGGGGATTTTGCTGATCCAAGAGAGAGAGAGAGAGAGAGGGGTCCAAAGAACTCGACTTTCGATACATTTTATGGAACTATCTTTCGGCTTGTATCCCGGAAAAGTTCGATCCCGTTTTCACGATTACTATCCCGACTGGCGTTCCAGATGTTCCTCTTCTCGAATTTTCAATTCTAGAAATATTTATCAAACACGCAACTAAAAGATTTACAAAATTATTTCGTTAGTGCATTTGTCATCCCTTATTTTATTACAATCCACAGAACGATCTATTGAATTTGGACTTTTTATTAAAAATTAGGTACAGTCAATTTCTCGGGATCGTGAAAATTGCGACGGGATTTTCGATATCGAACGCGCTTTTAGAATAGCGTTGAAGCATCGATCTCAGAAAAGCAGAGGTTGCTGACTATATCAGATGAGACGATAATAAAGAGCACATGAACGAGCTTTTGTGCAGGGAAACGCGGCCATTCGTGCCTGCGATATTTCATGCTAGCTACGCGGAATAAAATGCGGCCCGTGAACTCGAGTCGTATGGACGTTCTCAACGATATACACAATACCTCTTTATCGTTTCCGGGGTTCGATACGTTTCAGGTCCTTGTTCGATCGTACGCAATTCATCCTCGTGTTTCATTCAAATGCCTCGGCACGGACTTTGGATCAGGTTTCGCGTGACGTTCTCGCTCAAGTAGAAGATAAAACGTCGCGTAGCACAGGCATCAACGAATCGTCTTCCGTGCGATTTACATCTGTAAATGGCATTGCATTTTCGTGGTGGATACAAATTTATTACACCAAGATGCGCATAAAAGGAAGAGAAATGAAATTGTCTGACTCCTGGCAGACTCGTACTACTAGCCAGCTGATATATTCTGCCATATATCTGCCATATCTCTATATATAATAAAATCGTGTCTGTTTGTATGTATGTTTGTAACGGCATCACTTGAGAACGGCTCAACGTAGAAACCTGGGGTTTGGACCGTTGGACGCGGCGTTTCTTCGACAAGGTTTAAGAGCAAAGAGCATTCGAAAAAGTCCATTGGTTCAAAAGTTGTGACGTCATTAGTGACACCATTACCACTTTTTCGCCCATTTTTGGTCACGTTTCGGCTTATAACTTTTGATCGAATGGACATTTTCGAATGCGGTTTGCTCTAAAACCTTCCAGAGACAGAGACAGAGGTAGAGAGAGAGAAAGTCGGAGAGAAAGAGAGAGAGACAGAGTTAAACCGAACAAAATAGATTATCACAAACACGTTCAGTAAGTGCATGCTTTTAAAAAATACTGTGCCACAGCAATGCGTGGCGGGGGAAAGCTAGTATGAAAATAAAATTCAATGATTCAATTTCTACTAATAAAAAAGAATATCATCTACTAATTTCGAGTAGTTTATATTTACAGGAACGGAATGTCCTGCGAGAAAAGGTGTAAGCTCCTGCAATTTGTTCATCGTATACGCGCCTTCCAATAAGTTATTGATTTCTATTGCCAAAACAAAAGCAACCGGCCCCCGTATTCTTATTATGAAATACCTTTGGTCGCTTTGTCCGAAACGTCCCCGGCTTTAATTTGCATTCCGCATCGAACGCTGTCTTCAATAAAAACACTGGCAACCCGTCGATAAAACACAACTGCCTCCCATCCTTTCTCGACTTTCCTCCCGGCTTGTCTACCGCTCGCTTCGGCAGCGGAAATTCCGCTTCGGCGTGCATACGCTCGCAACACGGCGCGGCGTGGACGATTTCTCGCGTCGCGTACTCTTCGGGGAACAAACGAACTGTAAAACCCTGAGACCCGGCCGAGACTCCGAATGTCTCATTACGTGACGCTTTTAGAGATACACAGTGTACAGTTGACGGAAATTCGCCGAAAAAAAAAAATTCATCCCGCCGAGAAACAGCTTTTAATCGTTTATTCGATGCTCGTTGTTACTTGAACGATGAAGGACAGACCAACGGAAACGTAATTAAAAATACTTTTACAAACTGTACTGCACGTGGAGTATAGAAAAAATTAAACAGTCACTTTTCTAATTGTAGATTATATAATTGATTGATACAGCTGTATCCTAACATTTAACCATTGAATTTTATTTTAAAATTATGCAATCATCTGATACACATTTTACAGGACTTTGGTAATTTTATAAAAATTCGGTAGAAGAACAATGTTCTTGGTATTAGATTTTGCTTTTATATAATTGAGGAAATGATTGGTCATAGTCTGAGTGAATTATCTTAGTCGAAGACTTCCATTCTCGAACGAAGCTGTAGAAAATGGCGCCGGGACGGCCGAAGAAGCAACGCAGAGTCACGTCCGCGTAAAACGGAGATTGTCAATTTTTTGTTTAATTCAGCCGACTATGGCTCGCCGGTAGCCCCGGCCTAAGATGATCAACAAAAGCGTCTGGTGCAATGGGCGTACGCTGAAATGGAAGAGATCCCGGTGGCGGAACCGTAAAAAGAGAGCTTAGAAGCTTCGCCGGCCAGTTTACGGCAGATCGAGGGAAGGAAGGCGAAAGAGAATGGTAAGCTTCTTGTGGTTGCCGCGAACAGAGTGTGAGTCAAAGCCACGCTTGAAATGCCAGACCCGAAAGCCATGCCTTTTACAGCGAATGCTTTTCCACCTTGTCTCTCTTCCTTTCTCTCTTCTTCTCGCGTCTATCCTTGTCGATTTCGCTGTAATGCGTTCGCAAAAAGTGTTTGCATTGCTACCTGGATGAATTGCTCGTCGGGACGGCAAAACTGGAAACTGGTCAAACGAACGCCGTAGCTGTAGATTGAAGTAGATCAGGACTTGCGATGGTCGGACAGAAGAACCTTATCATCAATGGGAGGACTTCTTTGATCAGGCTGACCAATGGAGGAATCTATGAATAAAGTAGGCTCGGATCAAGTGAATGAAAAGAGAAGAATCTTTTATGTTGCGACATGAAAGGGATCGAAAGATAAGGTAGAAATGTTCCTTGTTAACCTCGATTATTTTGTTCCGTCTTCGGCCGCATTGCACTGGAAACGGTATAGCCGGATAAGCATGGGCCAGCGGCCCCCGCTCCGATTTTCCTGATTCCTGTCTTAAAACATCGTTTTATGTCTAAAAAAACATTGTGTAAAATTTCAAATGTCTACCCCCACCGATAGGGGTGATATTGAGGTAAATTCCCCCGCACTTAAATGCAATTTGCGCTAAAACGAGAAAAGATATCGACATGGGATAAACGGCAAATAAAAGATATAGATGCACTCTATATTTCAGATTTTTTCAGAATTTTTTGCTAATTATTTATAGTTGAAAATAATTAATTAATTTTTTGGGAATTTTTTTAACTATCTTCCTCTAGGTTGACACCTGCCAAAAAATTCTAAAATATTGCTATGATTCTAACCTATTTTGTAAAAAAATCTCAGAAGTGTCGGTTTGGTGGAACAGTGTCAAAAAAAATAAAGTATGCCGGCAAACGCTCGGTTTGATCAGTAACGACGCAGCGACCGATTCCCCTTGCGGCGGCTAGTGACGGGAGCGAACGGGAAGTCGGCGCTTGTACGAAAAAGCTGATACATGTAAAAATGCGACTAAATCTTCTAATACATGATTACAGTGAGAAGTCTAAACAATTATATTCTAGACAATAAAAATCGTTTAGTTTATAAATACATATAAAAAAAAGAAAAAAACAAGAAAAGCGCCGACTTCTCGTTCGCTCCCGTCACTAGCAGCCTCAAGGGGAATCGGTCGCTGCGTCGTTACTGATCAAACCGAGCGTTCGCCGGCATACTTTATTTTTTTTGACACTGTTCCACCAAACGGACACTTCTGAGATTTTTTTACAAAATAAGTTAGAATCATAGCAATATTTTAGAATTTTTTGGTAGGTGTCAACCTAGGCGAAGATAGTTTAAAAAATTCCCAAAGAATTAATTAATTATTTTCAACTATAAATAATTAGCAAAAAATTCTGAAAAAAATCTAAAATATAGAGTGTATCTATATCTTTTATTTGCCGTTTATCCCATGTCGATATCTTTTCTCGTTTTAGAGAAAATTGCATTTAAGTGCGGGGGAATTTACCTCAATATCACCCCTATCGGTGGGGGTAGACATTTGAAATTTTACACAATGTTTTTTTAGACATAAAACGATGTTTTAAGACAGGAATCAGGAAAATCGGAGCGGGGGCCGCTGGCCCATGCTTATCCGGCTATACCCTTTATTTGATTCATTAATTATTTTAATAAATTCACGGTAACATGTCGGCGTTATCAACTGCTCGATCTTGCTATTATTCTAGATGGATCAACGTATGATCAGGGACGAAATTTGATACGCGAGGTAAAAACAATTCCTGTAAGAAACAATTCATTCCGCCACCCAAGTAGTATGAAGCTTCTCGAAGCCCGGGAGAACTAACTCGATCGGCGAAAGTCCCCGGTAAGTAGTACGAATCGGTGTAAAATCCGGCAGCCGTCTACAGGACAGCAAATAAGTAGCGTAAGTCTGCCAGTAGTCGGGCAAGGATCGGTGGTCAGCGTCGGCGGCGAGCGTGTAGGTGTCCCGCATAAATATTTGCGCGGCGAAGTGGAGTAAGTCAGTTTCTATTCAGGCAAGTAGCGCGAGTAAACGTGCAGCCGGGCAAGTAGTACGGGTCAACGGCAGTCCGTACGAAAGAGGCGAGAGAGGCTCGGGCTCGGACGAAACGTATATTTCCATGTAAAGGAGCCGGTGGTATCTTTTGAGCATTATGCGAGTGTTCCTGGCGATATTCCATCGGCGCCGTTTTCCAAATTCTTTCAAAGATAAAAATGCTCGGCTCCCTGGCTCGTATAATCTCTGACAAGAGGGGAGGGGGGAGGGGGGACAAAGCCGGAGCACAGAGAAACGCAAAGGCGCGACGGGTTCAAGGTAAAGGAGAAACATTTCCGCGCGAACGGCGTTTCTATGTTTCCGCGTTTCTCAAACGGATCGCAGCGCCGAAATGTTTTATGCATTAAAACACGGGAAATGGAACGTGGAAAGAACCACGGCTAGGAAATCACGCCGCTTTCAGACCCACCCCTCCCCCGCGCGCTCGTACCCTATTTTTTTTTTTGGTTCTCCACCGCCAAACGTTCGACCAACTCTTTCCGCGGCTTTTTCGCGAATCGTTTGTCACGTGACCCGCGTGATTAACGACCCGTCACGTCGATTGATACGTTATTACGCTGGCGCGTGCACGCTCGCCAACGTGTTATTTGTCGTTTATCAATATCCATTACCGGTTCGAATGGTTATTGCATGTTCCAACGGAAAATTGATAACGTCCGGCGCGCAGCGAAAATCTGAGGCGATCGAACCCGCGGAACGGGAGAATGCATTGCGAAGACGGTCCCTTCGTTCGCTGCGGAAGTTATCGTTTCAATATTGAACGGCGAATCTCTGACGGTTCTGCCAAGTTCTCGGCGCGCGAGTAATTCGCGGATATTAATCTTTGGACGATTCATGCTGCGCCTAGTGACTAAAATGGTGCGCTGTTTTTCTTTTCACTACGATTTATTCTACGGTTACCGTGATGAGAAAAAGGAGAATATCTATATCCATTATATGCCTATACGTTCTCCAAGGACTGTACAGGGTGAGTCACCTAACATTGCCACCTCAAATATCTTTGTTGTTTTTAAAGATACGTAAAATGTCTGAAGGGCAACGTTGAATGGTAAAATGGGGCTCATACGATACAAAAAACATTTTTGTTTTTATGTGCTTTTTTATAGAGATATGAAGGTCACCTTCATTTTTTTAAATGGAATGTCCTACATTTTACACCGTGGATCGATAGACTAACAAATTCTGAGTATAAAAGTGTTAAACTCTATCTGTCCTAAACCTCATAGTTAACGAGATATTATCGAAACAATTTTCTTTCTTCTTTGGATATTATCTCGTGAACTATTAGGTTTAGGACATATGAAGGTCAACACTTTTATACTCAGAATTTGATACGCTATCGATCTCTGGTATAAAAAATAGGACATTCCATATAAAAAAATGAAGGTGACCTTCATATCTCTAAAAAAAAGCACATAAAAACAAAAATTGTTTCGGTATCGTATGAGCCCCATTCTACCATTCAACTTTGTCCTTCAGACATTTGACGTATCTTTAGAAACAACAAAGATATTTGAGATGGCAACGTTAGGTGACTCACCCTGTATATTTACAACAATAAAATAGAATTTTATTTCGGTCTTAAGGAAAATAATAATATTTGCATTTAGTCGATACTGTTCGAAATTTTCATCAAGGTATGACAAAGAAAGAAGAAGCTGGTTCTTTTAATTACTAATTCGGTCTTCTTTCCCGGAGAAATTGCGATCTTGTTATTTTTTAGATGGCGATGCCTTGCACTCGATGAGAAGCACTTCGCAGCCCTTTGTAATAATTGTTGCAGTCGCACGCAGTTATTGCTCCTTGGGCAGAGATGGCTCAATATCGTCGCAGCCGTCGCTCGCGTATTTCATCTCGGAAAGACAGCTGGACGACGGTAAAACAGTCCCTTAACGATCGGCGTAAAAAGGCGCGGCCAGCAGGAGGTGTTTCAGCGATCTCGTCCCCGACAAACGGGAATTCCTCCGGCTCGAGTTTCGGCGTCGTCCGACGTCCGAAGTGACTGCGGAACGGTTTCGGTGTCGTGTTTCGTTGTTTCCACGCGGAACAGACAGGGCCGAGTGGATCTGGGACGGAGAAATGGATACGCCTATGAATTAGCGCAACTGGGAACGGGTTAATGGTTTGGTCCCGACTGTATTCGACACTCGGCGAGCCCATTTTTTCGAGGGAAGAGAGAGAGAGATAAATGCCTTTCATTCTCCCAGAGCCGTTCAACTGCGCACGACTCGACGTCCACGTCAATTATTTCTTCTCGGGAAAAAGTCTTTTGCGTCGATATTTCGGCGGAACTTATCTTTTGTGTCCGCAATTTGCTATCTGGTTCACAGTCCAACGGTGTGCACGCATCACAGACCGTTGCGGCTGTGAAAATCATAGAAGATAGAAAAAAATAATGAACGATCAAAGTAATGGTATTTTAGAGTTATTAACTTCCCAATTTTATAGGGAAGTTATTGTAATTACCCCGAAAATCGAAAATCGATTTTTTAGCAGATCTTCACGTTTCATGGCCATTGGAGTCATTTTAGACTATTTTTATCAAAATGTCTGTATGTGTGTGTGTGTGTGTGTGTGTGCGTATGGCCGTTTGTATGTTATCAAATTTTTCGTTAACGTTTTCTGAAAAAGTAACAACGCGATCAGAATGATGAATGATGCAATCGATGTGCCCCGCTGTAACTTAGAGCTGATTAGATTTTGGTCCATTTTGGTCAAGTAGTTTTTTAGATTTTTAGTTTTTTTCGAAAAGAGTTGATTCTACAATGCAATTTATAAGGGAGGACGAAAATTTTCCACCAAAGAACCAAACGCAATTACATAAAGAATTTTTTCTCTAGTTTAAATTGAAATATCTCCTGAACTACTAACTTTTCGACATACATAGGTTAGTACTTTTTTATAACGAATGTCCAGCTGCATCAATTGATATATTAAAAAATACTTCATTCCATTTAAAAAAATGAAGTTGACCATCACATGTCCTTCACGCGTCAACCTGTAAAAAAAATAAATACACTAGGTACATAATGTACCCCTTCAGACCATGCAACTTCTGTATAGAACATTTTTTCATGCAACGCATACTTTGGAAGTTATTATAGGTGCGCAAGTTGCGTGGACCACCCCGTATATACTCGAATGTTAAAATGAGGATGTCAGCAAATCTTTCGGGAATGAAACGTTCAATTTCCCCACGTAGAAGTCACGATCGATCAGGGAGAACAGCGGCCCGAATTTCGCCGATGAGAAAGAAACGTTGGCAGTGGCTTTTAAAGGTTCATACAGCCGTCTGATCAATCATCGGCCTCCTCCGCTGCAGCTCCCGCGGCGTGTTTCGATTAGACTGAACGGAGCAGCTCTCAGTCAGACGGGAAAGCACTTTCGCGTTGTTATTAATAAAATACACGGTCTGAAAGTGAAGGAGCTGGTTCGGAAATCGGTGAACGTTACCGATGGAACAAGATGTTCCCAGCCACTTCCGAGCCGTTGTGTCTCTCCCGTTAAAAACACCCGGGCCGTTTATCGATCGATGATGGCTGCTTTCATCCCCCGTCGACGTCTCGGAAAAACCACTTTCATGACGCTTCCGTCCGAGGCAATAATGTTCGAACCGTTGCGCTGCATCCGACCGTTGTGTCCAGCCTGGGATCAAACTTTCGAACACAGGTCGGGAGCTGGGCGAGGACATTTCGTAGTCGATTTCCTCGGGGAGTTTTACACTTTACGCCCCAAAAGTGCCTCCGCCGCCGCGCCGGCATTTGACTTTACGGCATCGGGAAATTTCAATTTTTCACGAATTTCCGGTGGTGGCGCTCGACTGGGTCCACCGCGGGACAACTGCTGTTTAACTTGGAAACACTTTCGAACCTGTTTCAAGAAAAACAAAGGACGCTGGGGGACTGCGGAACGGGAAATTTGCTCGTGGAATGCGACCTTCTTTCTCGATGGTCCTGCACGCCGGGACATATGTGGAAACTTAAACGATTCCAGTGGTATAAACACGTTTAAGTCGGACGTGTTCGCTGGACACGTTTCTCGAGCAAGCGATACACTTTGGTGTTTGGTTACTGTAAGAGGAATGCAGCTTCTAGTACTTCTGATACACACTTGGTCAGGCAGGTTCAGGGAATAAATTCAGGACATATTTCTAAAGTTCAGTGAACTTCGAGTGATAGGTCGTAGGTCGGACAAGCCCATCAAATAAATTCAATTAAAATCGATTCACCGTTTAGAAAAATATTTTCGCCGGTTCGCCGGCAATTGCTCGAATTGGGACGCGTAGACGTTCGCGTTTTCACGGATGAAAATCGGAAACGGACGTGGGAGTTAGAGGAGAGGGTGGGACTGCGAGTGATGCCGGCTCAAAGCGGAACCAGAGCAATGACTGGGAAAAAATGTCGTGTAACCTGGCGTTTCTATAACGAGGCAATTAGAGCAGCAGACATTGTGCCGAATGGAAAAACAGAGAATATTCCGGGAAACTGTTTTTGACAAGCCTCTCGTGAAAAGGGTTTACTCTCCTTTCTTCTCGAAGCCGGCCTGTGCTTGCGCGCTTGCAACGGTGACAGTGTATATTTTTTTCCATTTGGTATACGCGATTCCCCGGCAACTTGATTATTTCGCGGAGTAATTAATGGCTGGTCGCGGACAGTGATTTAACCGGTCGTTCATTAAAAATCAGATAAAGGAGCAGTCGTAAAGCCGCGATACGTCTTCATCGTCGAGCGTTTCCACCGCTCGGTCCTGATGGAACTCTGCGACGCACAGTGGCCAGATCGACGCGCAAATGACTGTGACAAATTTTTTTTTAGTCTGTGAAGCCCACAAAAAAATATTTGTTTCGACTCGCTATCTGTGAATGACACTCGTCAAGGTGCAATAGAGCAAGTATATGCCATTAAAGGCTTATAAGTTATTACAAGCTTTGAATTTTAGTGAATGTCGCGGGTTTTCGTACATTCGTCCCACTGTGCGGCGCGGCGAGGCGCGACGAGGCTCGCGAGCGCTCTCATTTTTCACGTCTGATCTTTTCCACCATTTCCACGAGCGCGTCGTACCGGTTCGAGCAGACCGTCACAGGAATCAGACCCAGTTATCCGTCACTCGATTCGCTGGTTTGAGAAGAGAAGCGCCATGCTTCTTTGTGAGGCTTGCGTCTGTCATCTTTTTGTGCGGCTCGGCTGGGACTGTCTTTCCGCGCGCCCCGCGAGAAAGGAGAAATTACTTTCATGCCGGAGCGGAATTTCATCCGCTAGCCTGTGCGATGACGACGACCGTACTTGAAATTTTAAATGCCTTTGTCCTGTCGGATCTCTCTGGCTATCCGGCCTCACCGGGGAGAGGAAGCAAACGAGCGACAATTGCGGCCCCGTTAACGCTTTCTCCTTCATCTACACTTACCCGTCCAGTATCAAAATGGAGGGAATCCGTGGCCGCTTTGAAACGCCTCGGATTCGTCAAAGGAACGCTTCTACACCGGCCTTACCGACTCCCCCGGTAATTATGATAAATCCTTAATAAGGACGGATCGGAGAAAGCACCCTTGTAACTTGCGCCGAACACCGATTTCAAAAAGAGAACGCTCTAGATTAGCGTAGTTCTCACATCATAGCGTATATTTACCTGAAACTGCCGATTTTTACAACTACTTGATTCCCACGCCTTCTTTCAGCCAAGGTACAGCATTGAAAAGCAGCGAAAATGAATAGTCAACCTCCATTTTCAGTCTACGCAAAAAGTGCATTCGAAAGTACTATAAAATGTTGTCCTCTGTCCGGTAGACACATTTTACAGTAGTAACGGTGTAACAATGGTCAGGCAATTGTACAGAATACAGAATCATCCGATTGTTCATATAATTTTCCAGCGAGGGAGCGATAAGCATTTTCAAGAGGGGAACAATGTAGCTTTTCACCTGGTGGACGCAAATACAAAGCACCATTTACGTACAATGGCTCCTGGACATCGGATAATTATTAATTCATTACGTTCCCGCGCGTTTCTATCCACCCATGAGCGACACACGCATCTCTAAAAGGCAAAAACGTGTCGGACGAAATTTCTTTTAATACGTAGAAAAAGGTCTGACCATTTCCGGACGTACAGTAAGTAGCATAACTGATTCCACACACTTTAAATCAGAATAACTTTTATATGAATGGACCAAACGACTTCAATTTCTCTGTAACGCTACAAGAATTAGTTTAGTAAATGACGTCTAATAAATAAGTTGAAAAAATGCATTTGATCGGAATTGTGAAAGACTATACTAAAAATTGATTTTTACAACTTTTTTACCTAGCCCAATAACGAAAATTTAAAGTTTATTCATCTTTTGAATTTTCGTTATTGGCCCAGCTAAAACAGTTGTAAAAATCAATTTTTACTATTGTTTCTCACAATTCCGTCCAAATGCATTTTTCCAACATATTTTTTACACATCATTTACTAAACTAATTCTTCTAGCCTTACAGAGAAATTGAAGTCGTTTGGTCCATCCATAAAAAAGTTGTTCTGATTTAAAGCGTGCGGAATCAGTTATCCTCCTTACTGTATGTACTGTTACTACTGTCAAATTAATATTATTTGAGGGAGTAATACTATTTATACAAATTTTATATGTAATTTAGTATTGTTTTAAAATATCATTAAATTAATATGAAAATATATACATCTAATATTATTTGAGGGAGTAATATTATTTATAGAAATTTTATATAGAATTTAGTATTATTTTAAAATATCATTAAATTAATATGAAAATTTATACATCTAATATTATTTGAGGGAGTAATATTATTTATAGAAATTTTATATAGAATTTAGTATTATTTTAAAATATCATTAAATTAGTATGAAAATTTATGTATTTAATAGTATTTGAGGGAGTAATATAATGATTTATAGAAATTTTATATAGAATTGAGTATTGTTTTAGAATATCATTATTAAATTAATATGAAAATTAAGGCAAAAAATTAAAAGTATTTTTTGAAGAAACGTTCTGTCAATCTTGTTATACGAAGAAAACGAATGAAAAGCTTGAACTTGGAAAGTCACAGGTCCGTTTCGAATACACGCATCGCAATCCTTAGAATTCGGCAACGAACGACGCGGCCGTGTTTCGCGAAATCACGTGCAGTTCATCATTCGATCCTCGAATGCCTTATTTACATTTCCACCCCCGTCCCTTCTAGTGCTCTTTCCCGTGCTGGAAGACGTTGTTCGGATGCGTGTCGCAGCGTGCCGAGGATTTCCTCTCGAGGCTGTACGCGCTTTAACTAGCAAATGGGAATCCTCGCTGCTCCACAATGCAGCCACCTCGCGCACGTCGATGCATCCGTGCCGTTTCAGCGGCACTCGACAGCTGGGAAAGGGGCGGAGAGAGGGAGAGTATAAAGCTCGGATGACATTTCGCAGCTCGGCAATTTTAATTTCGATGGGAACGTTGTATCCTGAATTTTCCTCGTTTTATAGACCTCGTCCATTTCATGGTGCCTACGAGTTCAAATATTTTTTCAAATTACTCATTTGTAAATTGTCTTTGATATGATCAAACATGAGCTTGCATAGCGTCCGAATACGTTGAAATATTTTCAGATCAGATTTGTTAACGTAACGACAGCCGCGAAATAATATATCAACAATATTATCAGCACGAAATTTGTCCGGCCCGACCAAGTTACAGAATATACTGAACGGTAGTCGATCGATGTATCAATGTTCCAAGTATCGACAACCTGTTCCTGCCGTCTGCCAGTGTCAGTCATTAGCTGGTGTATAGCTATCGGCCCATTGATCAGTTAATTCTAGGTCAATCGAGGCCTCCTTGATTTTAATGGCTCCTCAAGATGAATGTCGACCACAAGTAAGTAGGAAAAGAATTCCTAAGTAGTGTAGAATAAATGAATTACGTTTAGCAAGTCGAGTGGCTGTCGTTCGTGCAGGACGAATTAAATCTCCGAAGACGAGTCCCGTATTTCTATTAAAAATAATAGGAGAATACGTCGAATCTATTATTATTATCAAGACCAGGAATAGAAGTTTCCTTACTCAAAACAGCTAACAAGTGCGCCGAGGATTAATTTGTCTGACTAATTACGTACTCCAACTCCTAGAACATTCTCCGTCCTAACGAGAACAGAGCAAAAGAATGTGGACACGGATGAAATTCGGCAAAATTAGGTCGTGTTACAAAGTCGTCTGACCAGTGACGCGCCATAACCACTGCGAGGAAAGTACACCCTATGCTCGTACCTTTCTCAACCCTAAAAAGCTTCCACGCGGCACGCGGACAATTCATCAGAGCCGGCTTTCCATTATCTATAAGAATCAACAGAACGGCAAAGCAGCTGAAGATGCTAATTACTTGAAAATATCCTCGTTTGCATTGAAACACGCCGCGCCATAGCTCTCTCTGTCCGAAACCGAGCACAATTAATCCTGTCACTTGTTCAGCGTCGCGAAAATTGCTTTAGCCTTTGCTTCTTCACACTTCTTTCCAGCGGTACCGCGCAATAATAAATTATTCCCCGGCCGCTTCATTGTCCCGCGGTCGTAAGTCGCTGGTTTACGCGGCTTGCAATTAACAAGAACGATTCTCGCCGCGGCGTTGCGACGAAAGCGCGAGGAAAATCTTTCACGTCAAAGCGGCACCGTCGTCGGATTCAATTTAATTTACGCGAGCCTGCAATGCACAGAATTCTCCTTCGTTTTTGTCGATGTGCTCAAACGTGTCTCGCGAACGAGGCTTGCTTATTGTTCCGAGCAGAAGAAGCACGCTTCACTGTGTCGGAAAGCACGTATTTTCGTGTGTGTATTCACAATTGAACGTCTTAAGAAACAATTTTATCGAATAGGGTCCTGCGAACATCAGAAATTATGCATAGAATAGAACATTCAATATTTCGTTGAACCCTTGTGTATTCCTCGGGTGAAAATTAGTTGCGTCTGTGATACTTGGCGATTTGGACTCCTTGCCGGACTAAAGGCTGATTTGTGCTACTTGTCCCATTAAATATTGACCTGTACTACTTATTGAGGTGTAAATTGACTTATAACATGCTGCACGTTCGCAGGGAAATAAAAACTTGTGCAACTTCTAAACGAAAAAATCGGTCCATTCAACCCTCGCAACCCATTTGTTGGTTTAGACGTTGCACAAAGATTTTATTTCTCTATAAACGTGCAGCATGTTATAAGTTAATTTACACCTGAATAAATAGTACAGGTAGTAGAAATCAGCCTCTAGTCCGGCAAGGAATACAAATCGCGAGGTATCACCGACACAACTATCATGATACGCATAATACAGGAACATGTCTCGCGTAGCAAGTAGTACAAATCAATCTATACTCAGACAAGCACCGCAAAACGACTCGAAGCATTAAAGATCAATCTTGCCGAAGGTAAATCGAATTTGAGCGAGACCTCGAGTGACTCTATTTCATTTCCACGGTAAATATACTGCGTGAACGTACCGGGAAACGTTTCGCGATGGATGGAAGCCCGATTTCTCCGACTATTACCCCTATTTTTCGTTATTTTCGACTCCTGTTACCTGGAGGGAACGTAATAAAATGGAAATGCACCGGTGAACTCTCCCACAATTGACGTCCTTAAAATTCGACGAATCCTCTTACCCTCCTCCAACCCCTCCCAACCCCTTCCAGCCACGGTTCGACGACGGGATCGCATGAATTCGATTCTCCGTCGATGTCACAGGCATTTCAATTTCAAAGTCCGTATTAGAGGGAGCTACTCCCCCTCCGACGAACTTCGCCTATCTATAAAATCCACTCTTCTCTCCTTTGTGCGACGGATAAAACTGTGCAGTTCCTCGGTCGGGCCGCCTCGGCTCGTCTTCCTGATCGAAACACTCGTTTGCGTATCCGCGACGGTGATCGACGTCCTTCGCGATCGCGTTTCCGCTTCACGCCCACCGCTTCCCCAGCTTTGTGTTGACGGGATTCAGAACAAACAGGAAACGCTCCGTTTCCTATAACCCGTTCGGCTGTGCACGGAAAGCAAGCCGTGCGAAGTTATGGCGAAGATATTCCGCAGGATCCGACGAATATTCCCGAATGTTTCACGAAAGTTTTACGCGGTTAGCCTACACCGACAGTACTCGACAGCTTCAAACGACAGTATTCTATTCGAGCAGGAACACGCCAAAGAACGGGATCGAAGGGTGCATGACTGGAATTTTCATTATTACTAGGGACCTCCGTGGAAAATAATATTCTTACAGTCCATTCGTTTCTTGATCGTTCAAAGTGGTCATCGAATTTATCATTGAACATTTTTGAAGCCTCCCTTGAAGATTACCATAAACATTTTATTTCGCACGTAACTGTTCCTAGCTTTGCTTTGAGACATTTACGAAAGAAAATGTAGCAACGACGTACATACCTTGCGGCGAGCCAAGAAATAAATGAAGCGAATTAGCCGAATACGGAGAGAAGGCTAGCGCGTGTCGCGACGGGCAGATTTCGCAAAGAATTCTTACCGCGAACGGGCGACGCGACGAGAACAATACAACGAACCTCCGCACGGCACACGAAGAAACGAGCCAACCACCGGGGAATTTATCCGGTCGCATTTCACCGAGGAACACTCCAAGAACCGCGGAATTGCCCTCGCCCGAAAATAAATTCCTCGGCAGGTGTTGCCATTCCCCTAATTGTTGCGAGGTCTGGTTCCGTGGATGCCATGCCGAACCTGGCGAACAACTTGCGTCCACAATATAAACTTAGTCCACGGCTGCAATCCTTTACACAGTCCTTTAATCGCTCGAGGTGGTAACGACGTCGACGATTCTGTCCTCGTCGAAAGCTGCAATAGAGCTTTGCGCAAAATAAGAATTTTAATAAAAATATACTGGCTACTGTGTCAGTTAGTTTAAGTGATACGGGACAGTAAATGGTCAGACACACTTTTCTTTCACACTTAATTTTCACAACTGGTATTAACAACGAATTTCTTATCGAGTATTTTCGTATTAAGTAGATACACAAACAGCGAATGGTCAGACAATTTTTACCTCGACACAGTAGAATCTTTTACCAAACGCGATATCAGTGACGAAACGAGCTTCCAGTGGTGCAGACCTGTAAATGGTCAAACACACTTTTCTTTCGAATTTAATTTCCACAACTGGTATTAACAACGAATTGCTTATTGAATATTTTCGTATTAAGTAGATACGCAAACAGCGAATGGTCAGACAATTTGTACCTCGACACAGTAGAATCTTTTACCAAACGCGATATCAGTGACGAAACGAGCTTCCAGTGGTGCAGACCTGTAAATGGTCAGACACACTTTTCTTCCACACTTAATTTTCACAACTGGTATTAACAACGAATTTCTTATTGAATATTTTCGTATTAAGTAGATACACAAACAGCCAATGGTCAGACAATTTTTACCTCGACACAGTAGAATCTTTTACCAAACGCGATATCAGTGACGAAACGAGCTTCCAGTGGTGCAGACTCGTGAATGGTCAGACACACTTTTCTTCCACACTTAATTTTCACAACTGGTATTAACAACGAATTTCTAGTATTTTCGTATTAAGTAGATGCACAAACAGCGAATAGTCAGGCAATTTTTACCTCGACACAGTTGAATCTTTTTACCAACCGCGATATCAGTGACGAAACGAGTTTCCAGTGGTGCAGACCTGTAAATGGTCAGACACACTTTTCTTTCGCGCTTAATTTTCACAACTAGTATTAACAACAAATTTCTTATTGAATATTTTCGTATTAAGTAAATACACAAACAGCGAATGGTCAGACAATTTTTACCTCGACACAGTTGAATCTTTTACCAAGCGCGATATCAGTTTGACGAAACGAGCTTCCAGTGGTGCAGACCTGTAAATGGTCAGACACACTTTTCTTCCACACTTAATTTTCACAACTGGTATTAACAACGAATTTCTTATTGAATATTTTCGTATTAAGTAGATACACAAACAGCCAATGGTCAGACAATTTTTACCTCGACACAGTAGAATCTTTTACCAAACGCGATATCAGTGACGAAACGAGCTTCCAGTGGTGCAGACTCGTGAATGGTCAGACACACTTTTCTTCCACACTTAATTTTCACAACTGGTATTAAAAACGAATTTCGAGTATTTTCGTATTAAGTAGATGCACAAACAGCGAATAGTCAGGCAATTTTTACCTCGACACAGTTGAATCTTTTTACCAACCGCGATATCAGTGACGAAACGAGTTTCCAGTGGTGCAGACCTGTAAATGGTCAGACACACTTTTCTTTCGCACTTAATTTTCACAATTGATATTAACAACGAATTTCTTATTGAATATTTTCGTATTAAGTAGATACACAAACAGCGAATGGTCAGACAATTTTTACCTCGACACAGTAGAATCTTTTACCAAACGCGATATCAGTTTGACGAAACGAGCTTCCAGTGGTGCAGACCCGTGAATGGTCAGGCGCCAAACGATTAGTGCCCGCAACGTGTATTCCATTTAAAGACGCGTTTGCCGAAGAACAGTAGTAACGCGAACTCCGCCGATATTAGAAGTGTCATTAGCGCGTGAATGGTCGTGGAATCCACCGAAACTGAAACCATATTTCTTGTCCTCGAAGGTATTCGCGTTACAACCTCCCAATGACTTCGCGCGTTCTCGGTACACAGAATTTCCATTAGGTCGCTCTCCCTTGGATAGCCGGGGTTACGACCGACGCGATGACGCCGTCGATAAACCCCCTTTTCCAGGGGAGCCCTTAATGCGTTCGTTAGCGGCCAGATAACAAAAAACTCCTTCCGCTCCGTTGGCGTCGACCATCGACGAGATTTGGTTTCGCCAGACTGTTGGCATTCGTGGTTTCGCTTCACGCTGAAATGTTCGTGTTTAAAGGATAACGATAACGACGATGATACAACGTTCCTCCTCGAGATAGCAACAGGACGTAACACGTCGTAAAAATGATCCGGGTAATGTAGTTTCGTCACCTGCCCGCCGAACATTATGACCCGTGCACACCACTGAATTTCTCTCCTAAAGTGGAGATAATGCGAGCGTTCAACCGTGATCCTGTTGCGAGGCTTCTAAACTTAATACATACCGTGCGCGGCATTAAGGTCGGAAGAACACTCGCCTCGCTCTATAAAAGCTGCACGCCGCTCGAAAATATTCAAACACCTTTACCGCGAATTTGGTGCCACACCTTCCGACGATGGATCTCTATTTTTCTAGTGGAAGGCATGAAAAGAGAGAAAGAGGCCGAAGAGGCTTTCATCTTTCTAAGCTGTCACAAATGGCGGAACGGCAGTCCTAAAATGATAGAGCGAATACGCCACCGTTCGACAAAATTGTATTATTAAATTTGTGATCCTCCGGGATCAAACGAAATGATGTAATCTTTGATGTACGTCGATATATTGTGAGACGCGGATTACACGTCGCTAAAGTAGAATAAACCTGCGATTGGTTAGACAGACAGTATGTGTATTTTCTGTGGAAACCGGTAGCAAGGGCAGTATCTAATCGTGCAAGTGGTACAAGTCAACCGAGGCTCGTCCAAGTAGAACAAATCACCTAATCAGACGATTGGAGTACACCAGTGTCAATTAGATGAACGAATGTAGGAGGGTGAGACAATGAGATCTAGCGCAAGGTCAGAGGATCGTTTGAACTACTTTGAACGAATCTACAAAGTTTCGCTGGCATAAATGATTGTCCCTCATCTCCTGATCAATAGACCGTCAATGAAGCAATCCCGGTGAATAGCTGGCAGCGATTCACAGTCAGCCATCTCCGTAGGTGCATCCTTTAAAGTCACAGCCTCCAGATAGGCAGTCCCCAATTTCTGGTGGGGCGACCCGCCTTTCGACCGTCTGAAAACCACTTTAGACACTGCGAACGGCGCCAGAGCGAGGACGATAAGAAGTCGCGATAGGTGGCAGCCTCGCTCCCCGGTCCCCGATACTCGTATCTTCAATTCCACTCGGATCTCCAAGTACACGGAAAAGTCGAGGATCGGTCGCGCCTCTTGCCCCGGAGTTCGTATTTTTTCCCCTCAGTTTCGCGCGATGGAAATCGACGCAATCCGACTGAGAAGAGGAACGCTGATTGCTCGACTACGTTATCCGTGAGAACGGCCCGGCATTTGTTACGCCGCGATCCTTTCGCCGGCGATATTTATCATGTCTCGAAAATTGCTACGCTTCAGACGGTTAATCCTCGCAACAGGCCGCGTCAATGGATCTCGGCTGGAACGGTTTCCCTGAGAAATGAACCGACACCGGACCCAGATTGTTTGCACGATCCACTGCCAGCGCAATATTGATTAGCTCCTGCAACATTATCCGCCTGTGGCCGGCAACGAATCTTCGTGGACGTGCTCGCCGAGCAGTACGTTCCATCAACGATTTCGAAAAACCGATATCATCTCGGTCTCGTCCGATCATATCTTTATTGGTCACAACTTGCTCAACCGAAGAAATATAGGTTTCTACTATTGCAGAAATAATTTGAAAAATTCAGGAGAAACTCATTTTTATACCGTCACGATGAACGAAATGGAAAATAACGATTTTTGTACACACATTTCGATCTGTGGAACATACAAGATCTAAAACATCGTCTCGCTGAAATGTGTAATTTCAAAAATTCCTGAGAAATGTCATTCCATGACAAATCGATCACTTTTTGCAGGCACCATCGTCGATTTTGTTTTAAATGAAATATATTGTAGTCCATGTGAAATTACGGGGGGTTTAAGTCATCATTTTGCCGGTTTCGAACTTTTTTTAGAAATTTCAAGCCTTCAAAGTTTTCAATTTTTGCCCATTTCGGCGAAAACGTGCCGCACTTACGAATTTTTATCTCAGAAACTATTTGTCCGATTGAGCTACATTTTTTTTGCTTCATTCGGAAAGGATTGGGCTACTACAAAATAATTTTTCGAACCCCGACAACCAACTTTATAATGTCGAAAAATTTAAATTCGAATGTTTTTTAGAAATGGCTGGCCTTCAAAGTTTTCAATTTTTGCCCATTTCGGCGAAAACGTGTCGTACTTACGAATTTTTATCTCAGAAACTATTTGTCCGATTGAGCTACATTTTTTTTGCTTCATTCGGAAAGGATTGGGCTATCACAAAATAATTTTTTCAACCCCGACAATCAACTTTATAATGTCGAAAAATTTAAACAAATTCTTTTCTTACGTTTTTTTCGATGATGGGGCTCAGTGATCTAAATTTTGAAAAAAATATGGTAATATTGCTTGAAGGTTCCCCTTTAAAATGAGCCTTTGAAAAAGATGGTATCGTTAAAATTGGCGTCACAATGAGCTGGAAAAGTACGCCGTGTACCTCCGTTTCAGGTAGAGGCGAGCCGAGCGCACCGCTATTATGGTCCGTTGACTATACCGCTGGTCTCGAGAAAATACCAGCAGACTGTATACGACTAAATAACTCTATTTATACCTGGAGAACAATATTAGTAACCACTCTTGGCCAACAACACCTTTTTAATCATGACTTCATTTATAGATATTAGTTTTTATAGGAATCATATACAGGGTCATCCGTTTTTAAACGGACAAACGTAAACTAGCTATAAAGAACCCCAAATGGAACAAGTTTTAACCCTGCCACTTTTTTTGTTTCGGCCTTGATTTCTAGAAAATTGCAATTTTGCCCTATGCCAAAAAAACAAAGATCCGAAGGTCATACAAAAATATTTTGTTAACAAAAAAGATGCCCCTATTTATTTTAAACCAAACAAAGGAAAAATCATCAAGATTCATCACTGGAGTCCCGAGATATTCAAGTTTATGTGAACTAAAAAAATTATGGTTTTTTGCAATTTTCTAGAAATCAAGGCCGAAACAAAAAAAGTGGCAGGGGTAAAACTTGTTCCATTTGGGGTTCTTTATAGCTGGTTTACGTTTGTCCGTTTAAAAACGGATGACCCTGTATGTTCTACAAAAAAGGTGACGCTGCTCAATGGAAGTCACGAGAAGGTGGTGGTTTTCTTCCATCGGGGAGGGATAAGGAGGGTTTATGGTATAAAGTATGGATAGGATCATTGTGTAGGGTGGACTTAAGGATTATGGAAAAAAATATAAGAAAAACTATTTCATTACTTACCGACACGATTTACGAAATGGAAAATAACGATTTTTGTACACATATTTTGATTTCTAAAACGCAAGATCGTTTCACTGAAATCTTTGTATTACTTGTCCGACGAATGAACTGCTTGTACGACGAATGAACGAGCTGCACTTTACTTGCCAGTTCGATCAGTGATCCACGCGATTACGCGTATGACCAGTGAACGGCACTACCACTTGTCTGACTGAATGAAGTGCCTGGACTACTCCTGCACAATTAGTGATGCGGTCTACTTGTCCGGCGACACAACAATCTACTCCACTTGCCCGCGCAATTACCGTTCTACACTACTTGTCCGACATGTTGCGCCGTTCCCCGTTGGTACAGTGATTCTCTCGCGACGCCTACAGACTTGTTTACACATTCAAATGGAGTTGATTCGGCCGGTCTGACCAAAACCGACGTGTTCTACTTATTCGAGGCGAGATATGCCGTGTATGACCACGGGCCGACCCACTTTTCCAACGTTGATCGGGGTCGAACTACGCTCCCGTCCGAGTAGAACCCGTCTCGTTCTACTCGCCGTCAAACAACGAAACATAGTTTTCGGTCCTGTATAAATCAAATAGCTTGGAGCACTCGGAAACTAGTCGACCCATTTTCGAGCCTGCGCTTCCTTGTATTATTTTCGCCTAGTATTATTCCATTCAGACCGAACTCCGTTCATCCTTTCCCAACGGCACCCGGCCGTTAAGCAGCTTAAATCTCGCGGATCCGAACGCCGGCGAATCGCTGTGTGCTTCGTGAAACGTGCAGCGCGTATCAGGAGTTTAGACGCATCCTATTATTTGAACAAAAATGTATCCTCCGATGAATCTTCGATCGATTTCTTTCTATCGTATCAGAAGTTTATCGTTAGTCGGGAAAAACTTAGCGATTGACGTGTGTAATTAATTTCTTCCTTATTATTTACTGTTATTATTATTATTATTATTATATACGGAACGAGGTCCTTTTATACAAATGTGTAGAGTTGTTTACATGCTGCTTTGTATTTCTGCGCTCAAATTCTGAACACTGTGAAATAATAATAATATCTTGCGCGTGTACCAAGACCGCGAAGGGATGATTGCGTAACAACAATAATTTTTCTTTTATTATTGCAATCCAGCCGATGAATGGAACCGCACTCATTCTGATCGTGCTTGACCAAACGAATGAGCGTGTGACCAGATAACATTGTAACGTCGACTAGCGATCGAGGAATATGCCGACTTTGCGGCATGTTCAAAGGCGGCATGCCGCGAAATGCGCGAAACGCGAGAACTCATTCAATTAATAATTATGTTTGTTTTATAGAATATTGAGACTATTATCGAGAATATTAAGACAGGAATCAGGAAAATCGGAGCGGGGGCCGCTGGCCCATGCTTATCCGGGATATAAAAAGGGACAAGCGCGAAACTAAACAAATACAGGTACAATATTAACAAATAATGTTGCGCAATTATCTTTTGAATTCCTGTAACGTGCCATGAAAAAAATCAATATTATTATACAGTATGTTTGAGCTTGCAATAATGTGATTTAAAGGATTTATTACTCCATATGTGGATTTGGATTTCATTGTTTGAAATCCTGCTCTCATCCTCCAAACACGTTCAGGTACGTAGAAATTGATTTGCCTCAGGAGTGCGGGACAATCTATATTATTATTTGTCAAATGAAAAATAAAGCTCTGGTCGGATACTATTCTTCGACCAGATAATGTTTCGAGGTTGAATATGTTTAATATTTTAGAGTAATCATGATCTAAGATTGACATTGGATTGTTTGACTTATATGCACAAAACCTGAGAAATTTATGCTGCACTCTCTCGAGCATGATTTCATACTTGACGCTTTTCGGAGACCATATAGTTGAAGCATATTCTAACAGGGGACGGACAAGGGTAATATACAATAGCAACCTAAGTGTATGGATTGAATGAAAATTAGTGGAAAAACGAAGTATGAACCCGAGCATTCTTGAAGCGGAGTAGATAATGTGATCAAAATGGTTAGGAAAATATAAGGTAGAAGAGAAGTGAATTCCTAAGTCCTTAACTTCTGCCATTGAGGAGAGAATACAATCATTAAGACGGTAAGACTGTTATTGTTAGTGTATTGTTATCATTTACGAGTGTTATGCGTACAAAAATCTGACACACAGTGCAATCGTCGACTTCAGCTGATTCTGTTTGAAGTGTCTGAAAAGGCGATCGCAACTTCGTCCGCCCCAGAATTTTTGTCAGGATAATCGAGCGATCGAATCGCCGCCGACCTTTTTTCGAATCGATGCAAATTGGTCGACCCCCGCTATCCCGCGCCGCAACCGAATTACTATTCGCGCGTGTTCGACGAGATTGAATATTCAGATTCGACGCGGACCAGTCGACGAGTGGAAGAAAGTATTTCGATTCTCGCCGGAGCGTCGAACAACTCGAGCTCGCGGAATACTTGCGAACCGTTCGTTCCGTCGCGTCCTGACACGGCCCCCACTCGTTATTTGTATTTATCGCGATTAAGAGCACTTCAAACACGCTAGAACTCTGCTGGAACGTTTCCCCCGGCGCGCAGAACTCTCCCGAGAGTTCGCGGAGAAGTTTCCTCGGCTTCGCCGAAAGAAAACTTTCCCGGCCGCTGAATAATTAAAGAGAAGGCGTAAGAACCACTGAAGATGGAAAAACTTTCCGGCCGAATCGAAAGTAGCTCCGACCGCGAAACCGTTTAATCATGCGTACACCGGCGATGTTCAACAATTTCGAGACGTCCCAGCCCCCGTTTGCCTATTTGCTCAGCAATCCTTATTAAATCTCCAACAGCGACGAGTGTAGTTCGAGACGCTATTAATTGAAAGCACAATACTCCACCCAGGCATGCATCGCATGAATTGTTGATAACTAGCCAACATAACTACAGCAAAATAACATTTTTTTTACCAGAATGGCAACGAACTGGAGGGAAATGGAAATTTATCTTCTTTGCACTCGGAATTATTTTAACTTGAAAATTAAACATATCTTCCGGCCTTGAATAATTCCATTGTATACGATTGTTTTCATTTTATGGATGTGAAATTGTTATAATACCTCATACGATACTTAAACGTGTAGTAATTGATTGGACACCAACATATTTAATAATGTCAACAATATTGTGAATAATGGTGCAGCAATTTGTTGTTCGAGTGCTAAGGGTTAATATCTTCAATAGGTTGAGAATTATACGAGAGTACTATCAAAATCACACCTATTCATATTTCATGCAGGAATGAATTCGTCTAATATTTTCCGCTATATCTCGTGTAACAATGAGTACAGATTGTTCTGTGATTGAGCTAGTAGGTAGTACAAGTCAATATATTATCTATGATTTAACAGATGATGTGGGTTTTCCTACAGTGAACTAAGTAGCGCAGATCGATATCTAGATTAACAAGCAGGAAAGATAAATTACCGTGCAGACAAGCCATACAGAACAATAGACGAGCCGACAGTGATTCAAGTCAGTCTATAGTGAGGCAACTGGTTAAGGGGGCAGTATTTGCTAACGCACAAGATTAATAGTACTAAATTCATAAGAAAATTGTTCTCAGCGCCACGGTTCGATCATTATTTCACACTTTAAACTAATATTTGTAATACTTATGTGGACTACGTCTTAGCTATCTAAAAATATGTGTGTTTCTTATTGGAGGAACTAAAGGTGGTGTTTCGTCCTCCAATAAGAAACACACATATTTTTAGATAGCTAAGACGTAGTCCACATAAGTATTACAAATATTAGTTTAAAGTGTGAAATAATGATCGAACCGTGGCGCTGAGAACAATTTTCTTATGAATTTAAAAATTAATTTACGATCGATAAACAATTCTTCAATTTATTAATAGTACTAATCGGAATATGAAGATTAAGTTACTCTTTCGATTCAGGCTAACTTCCGTCGATGTAATATCCTGCTAGTAGTACAGGCATGCCTGTGGTCAGACAAGAAATTCAATACAGTAGAAAGTTGATCGGTATTCGTCAATGCTGTTAGATAACGGATGACGCGTTACGCAACAGCATTATTCGAAGCGAAAATTAATATGGTGAACGGCTTTAAAAACAACAGAGAAACGATATTGGAAAAAACCGAATATCTATTAATTTATCGAACGAGAGATAAAACTGCCCGCAGCTGTCGCTGGAAGATAAAAAATAAAATGTTCGAACGGTCCGAGCGGGCATATTTATTAAAAAATTGATGATTTGTTAATAGTCGAACAACGAGCAGGAAATGGCAACGGTAAAATCGGAGGGAACAGGTTCGTTCAACGAGCAAACGAGACGCGGGGGGAAAAAATAAATAGACGATGCCGCAGATAGGGGCGAGAGCAGCACGCGTTCGTCGCTTCGATAAATTGCACCGAGCCATTATTTAAACCGCCACCGAACTAACCCGAATTAACCCGCATTTCTGACCGGCGTTAAATCCGCGAATTTTTGCACAGCCGGCAACTAATTTATTTATCCGGATCGATAAACTAGGCCGGCTTTAAAGGGAGGAAAGAAGAAAGAAAAACGCAGCGAGAGGAATTTAACGAAACTGCGTCGAACCAACAACGGTTCGCCGGTTGGTTGATTCAGGTTTTTGAAAGCGTGTAGATTAGGGTCTTATCTCGATCGCGCGATACACGGCACGGCTATTTTTACTATGACATTCGATATTAACGAGCGTTTCTCGTGTCGAGCGGCGATTCAGATGTCCATCGTCGAGCACGAACGACTTCTGTGTGTATGATTATTTGTATGAGTAATGCGCCGCCGTACAGGTTGCATTTCAGACTCGATACAACCATTGTCTAGAATCATTTTTATCCGTAATACTTATTCCAAGGTTCGTTCCAGTTGAACTCTAGATCATTTCATTATTCATTACCGAACCGAACAAGATTTCAGAGCAGCGGGTCGCGACGAGACAACGCGAATCGCGCACTTAACACCGTATTTGCTTTGCATTATTGCGCGCCCGCGCGATTCGCGTCGTCGCGAATCATATAAACACGTGTTTGCGTAAACTTGATTGATTCCCGCTCCCTCGCCGCCGCGTTAAACAGCATTCCACGGCAAACATGGTTTCACAAAGAAACACGAGCAATGTTTGCTCACCGACTGTAATAATTCAACGGGAAATCTTTCGGGACGCTTCTCTTTTGCATTGTCTAGTCGAATACACGTGTACACTGTACTTTTCATACTTAGAAACATTTCTTTACTCACACGATAAGACAGACATTTCGTACATTGAATTTATATGCCACAGATCATATTTTAGTTTGTGTTATGATTGTGGTATGATTGTGTTATATGTGTGTGATTTGTGGATTGTAGTCCAGTATTATTTTATACTTGTTCGAAAACTTTTACGGAAAAATTAGTATTAATATAATAGTAGCTAAAATCGCAGGTGTCTTATAATTTTGTCACGGAGTGTATACTATTTATTTAATCGGATATAGTAGTTGTCTGCCTACAGGACTATACTACTCGTTTCACTGCGATGGAAGCGTAGAAATTCGAAGTCCCACGAAGCAGACTGCGTCATAGAGTGATCGATACCGAACGATTATAACGCCCGGAGGATGTGTCGAACATATTAAACTCTCCAACTCCTCCGCTCTTCCCGCACATATTAAACTCTTTCTGTCTCTCCTCCGCGTCACACTCTCAACGATTCGTCAAGGTTGCTGTCCGTCTCTATACGAAGGGCCCGTAAAATAAAATACAATAAAACAATGGAATTCAAGGTCTCATCCGTTTGTACAAGGGCAACTCGACTTTAATGCGCGATTACCGTGCCTCACGGAACTGGCCAGCAAGATCTCAGAAAGACAGATTGCTTCTTGCAGATTAGCATTCTCGATTCATGGACAAAGCTAGGAGAAAAGCGGTCGCGTGCACCGCGAGCGGTCACCACCGACCGGTCGCTAAAATGAGGGAATAATGAAGATAAATGCTCGCGACGCGGAATTAAGTATATCATCAGGCACTTGGAATTACGCTGGGTCGGTGGCTAATCGGAAAAACAACTTTGCTAATCTGCGAAGGTCAGAAATGTTCTGCACGAATTGTTCCGGTTTATGCATTATCCAAAGTGGAACCTCACGCAACGTCTGTTAACATCAATGCCAATCTTCGATATACGCGAAAATGAAAATCATTATCGCGAGAAATACTGCATTCTTTGGTTACGTTATTATTCTTGTCGGGGTGCGATGTGTTGAAACGAAAAATGCCAGATTGTCTTTGTCTCGTTGTAAAGGAGGAATTCTACGAGGACAAGTAGCGCGGATCAATATTCTAGAGATCCTGTTCGGCGAGACCGCGAGGCTGGTCAGTGTTTCGTTGGACGAGTAGTACGAGCCATTTGGTGGCGCGCCATTAGGTAGAGGCTGATGATTATTCAGTCCGAGAAATGGTATTGATCAGTATCTAGACAGGCAAGTAATGTAGGTTAGCGTTCGGTCATAATGAGAGAGTAATGAAGACAAATGAACGCCGCGGAATCACGGCACAAAAGGGCTCCGAAATCAAGCGATGCAGCGCTCCAGGAGTCGATTTCGATGTAAATTCGAGCCGCGCCCGGCCATTGTTTCTCCGTCGGAGATCTGACTTGCGGCGAGCCCGGACGTCGATTAAGAAGTTCATCGCCGCGACTCTGAATCGCCTGGGCTCATTGATATTCGATCGGGAACAGAACGACCGGAAAACGGCCTGCCTGCGCCGCGAAACTGCGCGCCATCAAGTCGAAATATTTTCCAGAACAACACGAACATCGATACCGTCTTTCTGCAGCTGAGCTCGTGGGTAAATCGAGCCTGCCATTCCACTGGAGGTTTTATTCCGGCATCCTCTCAGATTCGTGCGGTTTTGGAAATTGGCTGGCCGACTTTCCAATTTCCAGCCGCCCACGGAGAGTGGAAAGAAGTTTCAATTAGCTGTGGAATAAATGGAATTGTCTGGATATTATCTTTTCTTAAATGATTGTTCCAGTTGAACAGAGACATTCAAACTTTTTCCAAAAAATTTCGAATACGAATAAGCCAGGAATGTCCGTAAAATTGTTGCAATATCATCTTTTTCATTTTTCAATACAGTTGAGAACAGAGACATTCATATTTTCGAAAATATTTCAAATACAAATAAGCCTGGAATGTCCATAAAATTTTTCAATACCTGACAAGTGGTACAGGTCAGCGTTCAATCAGACAAACACTGGAAACCCGTGTGAAACGAAGTGTAAATTGCGCAGATTAGTATGAACATGTCGCCAGTAGAACCAGTAGAATAGGTCGAGGGCTAAGTAGACGAAAAACGAGGGTCAGTTTTTCTGAAACAAGTGGTGCAGGTCGGTGCCTAAGTGAACGGATGGAAGCGATCAATAATTGGTCAGGCTAGCAAAAGAAGCCGGCACCTGTCCGGGCAAGCGAAATGAACCTATTAAAAACGGACCTCAATTTGTCAAAATGAATTTTCAATTTAGCCCCCATGCTGTTCTAGGGACGCGAATTAATTGAAATTATATTCTCCAGAATGTAAATGACAGTAATTCCGTTAAAATGAATGTTATATCGACGAACCTAAACTCGTTGTAAATATCAAACCCTCTACTTTCATAAATTCTTATGAATCGGATATTTTTTGAAAAATCAGAAATTCGAACACTTTTCGAAGTCACCTCTTCGTGTTCTATATGCATGAACTGTTCTATATGTGCACGCGTGGCTTACGAGACCTAGGAACCGCAAGAATGTAAATGTCTGTCAAGTTTGTTATCGCCTGCAGACGCCTTAATATTTCGCGGCTGCTATCATATTTTTTCGACAAATGTTGCCGACATGAATATGCATTTAATGTATACGTAAACAACCGAGGCGAGAATATCACGGGATTAAGTGGGAGCAAGGCGAGAATCCTGTGCGCCGCCGCGGGTCCAATATAAATTCAAATTTCACGGGTTCCATTGTTCCTCGATTCCTCGGCGAGGCGGCCGATCTCCAAGACTTTCGCTGTTTCAATTCGATGGAAACGGCGGGAATTGATTTTTCAGTTGAACCTTAATACTCTTGTTCCACTTCTGTTTCGTTTTCCCGTTATATCTGGTCCGATACGCTTTTTCCTTTACAACTTCAATCCTTGTTATCCCTTCTCTCGCTCCTCCCCCCACCCCGAATTGAATTCCACGTATAAAGCACGACGTTCGATAAAGGAGCGCTCGACGATTAATACGGAACGCAAATGTTTCTGTATCAATGCTCCCCTATCATTAAGCGCAATCATCCGCCTTCGATTCGAGCCGTCTCAAACCAAAACCAACTCAACATCGCTAAAAACAGTTCCTCTCAATATTGAGTCAATGTTGACAGAACTGACGGTGGGATTTTGTTGATTTTTCGACATGTCGCGTACAATTCTCTGTGAGCCTAAGTGCGCTTGTCGTAAAGTGCAATCTTCCACCTTTAATTAACGAAGTGAAAAGTTGAAAAATTCTTACGGGAACGTCGACGTATTCCTATCTAACCGTCCGAATAGAAATATCTATTCGTACCGAAGAATTTCGCAGATCTAACAGATCGATATTTTCTTGTTTGTTTCAGAAATACGTGAGCGAGGGATCGATAGTGCGAGACTGCGTGCCGACTTGCGTAGAGAAGGGTGAGTAATCGTTCGATTCCCTTCGCTCTCGCGTGGACAAGTAAATCAGAAAACGATTAAATCGCAATGACGGTAAAATTAATGTACGAGAAACACCTGGAAAGTTCTCCATGCCAAAACAACGAAATTCCAACATATTTTATCTCTCGGCGCACGGTTTCGATCAATAATACAAACAAAGCAAATTTGCAAAAATTAAACTCTCAACGTTTCGATCCGGATTTGGATCATTTTCCAGAGAAATGCGTCTGAAAAAATATATATAATTAATATAATAGATATTTAACAAGGAAGACAACACTGATTACAAGATAAACTTTTAAATAACGTACTTGCTGTGTATAAAGAAATGTTAACAAGCTATTAACCCGGGAGTACGCGCGCCACTAGCACTTACGTTAGTAGGCGCGCGTCGGTCATTTCGACCGATGCTAATATAATGAGAAATAATTGAATAAAATGACTAATATAGTATAAATAATGTGTAATATTGTATTTTAATCGTTTCAGAATTGTTTTACACAAACAATAACAATTTTTTATTATAAAATAAATGGTCACCTGGTAACGAAATAACTAAAATATGAAATAGATAAATTAAATAAAATATTAAGTAACCATATGATATAAAATTTAAAATAAATGAATAAATTATAACTTGATTTTTATTTTTTCATAACACCAATAATTTAACATATTTTGTATCTATTTTTCACAAAATGTACTTGTAAATTTTCGATTTTGTAAACATATTAAATTTTTATGTTTTCTTCAGATTAGAAATGTATCTTGAAAATAACGAATAAGTACTTACGTTTTCTTCATTGGAAATATACTTATGTCACCTCTGAATCAGATATTTCTATATCTGAACAATCAATTTCCGAATCAGTATTGTGATCGGATTCTATAACATAATCAGAATCTTTTGCCGAATCACTGACCTCGTCTTCAATGTCTTCAAAATATCCGAAATTAGCCATCATTATCACACAGTATGCGTCAAACTCGATGGACGAAATCAGACTGACGTTAGTAGGCGCGCTATGGTCGAATAGACCGACGCATAGCGGTAGTATGTTTTAAAACCAACACGACTGCACTAAGTATCGCCACATAAGATAAACAAGTCGAGACCCCCTTCAAACGAGAATAGCTCGACGGAAAAAATCAAAAGTCAAAGACTTGGATCGTATTTCAATATATACGAAATCGTCGGTCAAAAAGACCAACGCGCGCGTACTCCCGGGTTAATAACTGATAGCGCCGAGAGCATATTTTATTTTATTAAATATTTACGATCGAGAAATAACAAAACGATATTTTATCTCTACCTATTCTGAGCTTTTATCCTGTTCGAAGGGAAATCCTAACGTACACGTTTCGCGAAGTCCGTTCGGAATCTCACGAGTCTGACTCGCCGTTACACAGGAAAGTGTTAGATCAACTGAACTTTAAAAGTCAATCCTCCAGTATCGTTTCATTCCCGTAGTATTATAACACTGAAATTACGCCGTGCTCATAAATCTCTGGCTTTGAAGTCGTGCTGTAATCCGTTCCGGAGTATCGTAACATTTGAAATGATAAAAGTTCTGTCCGGTCGGGTCAGAAATGGCTTTGCTTATAAAACAAAAATCCTTCAGATCATTCGAGGAATGATCCAAGGAGGATCTCGGCGAGTTCATTCAGAAGATACGGTTTCTGTGGTCGGGTCAAAGGTACCGAGCGAAAAATCACGAGTCGTTTCATACTCGACGTCGAGGGGACGTGAGAGGGAAAGAGTGAGAGAGAGAGTGAAGGGGGAGGGGAAGGGAGAGGGAGGGACTGCTCCAATTTCTACGCGATGTGGGCACCGTTCGAAGAGGAGCAATTCCAGCGCGGTTCGTGCGGTAAACCGCGCGTACGCGATTCGACGTAGCCGCGCGTGCAACTCGAATTTCAAAGCGGCCTGGCGGATCGACGTCTTTGAAGAGGGGAGGTCTTCGATTCTTTAGGAATCCGGCCTTTCACGAAATCGCGTCAGCCTTACCGTGTTCCAAAGAGATTCGAGGAGGATTCAATCCCTAGCTTTCTATCGCGTATCTCTACACCGCTCGCTCGAGTATCGTATGAGCCACGCCATTCAAAGAACATACCTGACCAATTAGAACAGTTGCCTCCTCTTCCTCCCTCCTCCTTGATTAAATCCCTTGGTTCCGACTCCATTTTCTTAGCTGGTCGCGTGGTGTCTTTGCTGCTTGTCGCGAGAGACAGTCGCTTGAACCACTGGTTACGTCATGCATTGACTTGTACAACTTGTCTGACCAATGGCGCGCTCGTTCTACTTATAGTCGGGTCGAAAAGTAAGTTAATAGATCTTTTACGTTGAACACATCATAACAATATTCTCAGATTTTTTAAGTCTTTTACCGTTTTATATTTCATCCATCCAACTTCTTCATAAATGCATAAAAATCCGCATTATGCACGACAATCATTTTCTAATTTGATCAAGAAAAATGGAAGCTTGATAAGATTTATTTCTCCGTTCAATCATTTTAGTTTTAATTGATTCACGATATGATACAATTGATAAATGTCTCGTATATCACAAAATACCCTGTACGTTCCCATCAAAGCTCCTCCATTGTGCAGCTAGCCGCCCGAAGGTAATCCACCCTAACTCGACTACATAATACGGCTAACTTAAATCTAGAAGCTATGCGAGAGTCAGTCGTAACCTCAGATATTCCAGCGTCTGACCACACACACGCTCCTACCACTGAGTTCCAGAGAGGCGTGAATTTTTCATCGAGACCCTCGCGTCGGGGAAGCAGTTCTCGTAGAAGGTACAGCCAGCTTTTGCATCTCCGACCAACGTTACAAATTTGAAAGCGAACGTCCCGGAAATTGCTGTAAATTGACATTTTTTCCAAAAGATCTTTGCTGCTTGGTTTTTCGAAAGAAATTTCCGGCCGACTTCAAAGCTTCTTCTGAATATTTGTACACGTGAAATATGTATTCGGGCGAACTCGGGGGCGAATTGGTGATCCTGCGACAAACGAGTCTATACATAATATTCTAAATGGTAAAAATTGGCTATCATTTTCCCGCGAGACCTGATGCTACGTTGAAATTTCCATAAATATTACGGTGATAATTTTATTCAAAATTGAACCACCCGATTGTTAGATAAATCAACCGTCCGAATATTCTGATTAAAATTATAATCCTATTCGATGCATAATAACGAGAATGGAAATTTCCATTTTTGCGGATGACTATAATGTGAGAACGATGGAAAAATTAATATTGCCGGGGAGAAAATAGCTTACGGTGAAAATAGAATAATACCATGATGTTCGCGCGTTGACCTTAAAATATATAAGCCCCGTGAACAAAGATGGAGTCTGGTAATAGGAATGAATGATCGCCGTTCTCGTTAAGAGTGAGAAATCCGAGCTCGTTTGCGTCTCGCCTAAACGAGCGTAAGAAATCAAGGTGCAACGGGCTTGGAAAACAAATTCGAGTCGTCGGGGGATGAAAAACGAGTAGCTGGAGTATAAACGTGTTCGCTTATCAAACGTTCCGATGCGTCCACTATACTCTTCCAGAATGTCCCGCAAACCGGGGAAATCGAACGACTCGAAGAGAGGAAAGCAGATTGAAACGCGGAACGTTTATCGGACCGTGTGAAACGCTAACGGCGGGCAGCGGTAATTAAATTCTAAACAGGAAGATCCCGATGGACAAAAAAAAAGAAGAGAATTTACCGGGCGCTAATCCATGTAAACCGGGAAATCCGTGGAAACAGAATCGAGGGGAAAAAATTTAACACATTGACTGGTAACACGCACGCTGCATTGTGCGAGTCGAGAGGATTACAAAAGTTTCCTGGGATTTTCAGTTCGGAACCGGGACGAGAGATTCCCTCATTCATTCACCCTCCTGTACCTCCCACCCTCCCCTCTCCCGAGGATCCTCTCGCCTGGTTCTCTCCCCTTAATCGCATTACGCACGTCTGTCGTCGCGACGCTGCGCTGTTCCCTGTCGTTTTTGCACGGCCGAGAACGTTTCGCATCGAGGCGTTCCCGTTTGATAAGGACCGGCCGAGTTCACAGGCCCTTTAGCTTACCTCACAGCCACGATTGTCGCCCGGTTATCGCGGGCCGGGCACCTTTAACGACACTCGATTTTAATGGGGGAAATTGCGGGACGAACGACATCCCCTAATGAATTTTCCGGCCGCCCCACCCGCTGCAATTTCTTCGATTGCCGCTATTCTGTGTGATTCTTAGGTATTCTTGAGCGTTCTTTGGTGGGAACATCGGGATACCATTTTGCATTGATTTCTTTCTTTTATTGGATTCAGATCACGGGTGTAAATTCTACGAAAGGGTATAGCCGGATAAGCATGGGCCAGCGGCCTCCGCTCCGATTTTCCTGATTCCTGTCTTAAAACATCGTTTTATGTCTAAAAAAACATTGTGTAAAATTTCAAATGTCTACCCCCTCCGATAGGGGTGATATTGAGGTAAATTCCCCCGCACTTAAATGCAATTTGCGCTAAAACGAGAAAAGATATCGACATGGGATAAACGGCAAATAAAAGATATAGATACACTCTATATTTCAGATTTTTTTCAGAATTTTTTGCTAATTATTTATAGTTGAAAATAATTAATTAATTTTTTGGGAACTTTTTAACTATCTTTCCCTAGGTTGACACCTACCAAAAAATTCTAAAATATTGCTATGATTCTAACCTATTTTGTAAAAAAATCTCAGAAGTGTCCGTTTGGTGGAACAGTGTCAAAAAAAAATAAAGTATGCCGGCGAACGCTCGGTTTGATCAGTAACGACGCAGCGACCGATTCCCCTTGCGGCGGCTAGGACGAGAAGTCGGCGCTTTTCTTGTTTTTTTCTTTTTTTTAAAATTAAACTCTTTCAGTATTTGCTTTGTAATTCCGACCAAAATTCTTCTTCACGTGATGTGCCAAACTAATTGTTCTAACTTCGTCGTCGTCTTTTTAGGAGTGTCCGGATATTAACGCGGGTCAAATCTAGAATCTATAATTTATAGACTGCGGATCTTTATGCGAAATAAAAAAATGTTTGCACTGATTGCAAGACAGAGAAACCAAATACAAAATTATGATTAAACTTAATTTTCGTATTAGGCTGAAACTAATACACGGATGTCCTTAAATCTTTTTAATATGTCCACTGCTTTAAACTGTATGTATCCATATTTTTGTGATAAATGCATAAAATGCGCAGTCTGCAAATCTATTTTAGATCAGAGAGAATCGGAGCCGAAATTCGAGTCTCGCAGCGGTGTAAATTGCGTCGATGTGAATTCTTAATTACACGAAGAATGAAGTAGCGGTCGGTCAGGGGATAGGTTGCAGTAAATCTGTGCTAGGTTTCGGCTGGCTCGTGTAACATTTGGATCGTGTCTTGTACATCGCGGTGGTCCTACTAAATCTGCGAAAATTTTCAAGCACAACCGAAACCCAGCTGAATAACATGGACTTCCAACTAAGCCTGAAATCCTCCAGTAAAAACTCTGAAACATTTAACAATCCAACCGCAACATGCTGCAAGGTGTTGCGCGCTAAGTCGAACACGCAAATTTAATTCTCCCGGTAAAAAAGCTTCAATCTACACTCCCGATTAATTTCCGAGACTCAGCAGTTTTTCATCGGTAGCAGAAGTCCCAGAGTAAATTGAATAGAAATTAGTAACGTCATCCAGTTCGGTGACACAGTTCGGGCTGGATCGAACCGAGCCTAACCAACCATGTGCCTCTTACTTTCCCCGTTTCCACCTCTTCTTTTTCTTTCACCTAAAAAATCTGGAAGATGTGAGAACGGGATGCAATCAGTGCTCGATCACGTTCGTCCGCCGATTCTAATCCGCTCGAAAACCGAATTCGACGTTCCTTCTCGTTGTCCAAGGAAGACAGAAGACGAGTCCTCGTCCCGAACTCTGTTAGGTTTTCCGGATTAGTAGCCTCTTGACTTTCCGCACGGAAGTACGATGGGAGAGCGGGGTCGCATGACGATTGATTGGTAGAGAGAGCCGGTCGGGTCATTCCTTTTGTTTCTCTCGTTCCTCGAACGGAGAAACTCGCGAGAGACCTCGTCCGACTCGAATCGAGAGCCAGCTAGGCATCGATTGTCCCCGGATCAGGTTTCTCCTTCTCTTTTTTGCTCGACCATTTGCCTGGGGAATGGTACAACTGCCTCGAATCGAAGTAATCTCCGAGCAACCTCTACAGAGCCGCATCGAATAGCGGCGTTTGTGTATTTTGCATAATTTTCAAGATGGAATCACACATTTTCGTACGCTCTGAATATTCAGCGTTCTTCTAACACTGAACATGACGTTTATCTTCTGTTTATAAAATCTTGTTTCCTTTTTAATTGTTTTTCTCATGGAACTCTTGTCAACGTACCCGCGACACCAGTCGGGAGTCGTTTGCTCCTGCGATATTATGCTTAGCATGAAAACTAATTGAAGAATTTAAACGAAGTCTAACAAGTAAAAATGTTACGCCTTTCTTTTCGAATGAAATAAACATTGATTGATTCGTAATGGATATTTAAGCATTAAAATAAATGTGGCCATAGAAAAAATAGAAATTTTCTTTTCTCTTCTACGACATTTTTCGGGATAAAGATGTTTTCAATTATTGTAACCGTAAAGAAAATGATACGGCAAGGGATTGAAGAGATTCTGCGAATGTAGCCTAGTTATTCAGCGAAGCGAGCGAAGTTAGGCGACCGATGATGTGTGTTTGTCTATTTTCCAGAGGCCTGGAGCACGAGGACGTACTGCTGCCAGCAAGACGGCTGCAACTCCGGCCCGTCGTTGACGTCCAGCAGCACCGTGGTATTCTGCGGGATCGCGATGACGGCCCTCCTCGTCGGGCGGACCCTTCGTGGCTAATACGTCGCTAGAAACGACGAAGAGCCCGCGAACGGAAGCACCGGGATCCATCTAACGCGAGAACAAGGTCGGAGAACGTTGCACCGTACATTAACGACGTTCACGCCTGATCGCCCTGGCCATCTTGCTGACTGGACGCTGACGAGTCGACGGTTGTCGCTCGTCGATCAGTGAAAATCACCGAAAATCCCCATTCTCGCCGCGTAACCAACCCCGTTCGCTCGACTTCCACGATTTTAACGAGCTCGCCGCGGACTTCGGGGATGATCGATCCGCGATCCAATCGAATTCCTCGCGAGATTTCCCGGGTCGAATTTTTCACGAATTTTGCCACCCCGGAACACCCAATCTGACTTTTTTTATTTGGAACGTCTTTCTCGATCTTTAGTTCAACCTACTGGATTGATTTTTTAATTTTTTCAATTATTTCAATTAAAAAATGTGTTAATTCGTCAACGTCTAAAATAAAATGCTACTTATTTCCGCGACAATCGCGCAGAATTCCCAGTCTGCATGCAATAAACAGTGCTGAACCAATAGGGTAGAATTTGTGTGACCAATATTTGCCAACTTTCTCTCAGAATTCTGAAGAAGACCAGTCTGTCCAATAATCCCTTTTCCCGGGCGCAGAAGGTTTCCTCTCGCTCGTTCTCGATCCGCGAAAGCGATCACGTTCTCATCGTCTGGATCGCTGGACCGTCACCAGAACCCTCCAGCCGTCACGGTTTTTAATATCTCCGGTTATCGGGGGAATAATTTTTCACGGAGAGAGTCTGCTCGGTCGCCGTATTGCCTTTCGTCCTCGGCGAATTTCTGTCGGTCAGCTTTCCGTCCGAATTCAATTTAGACGGAACCAGCACGCGATCCTCCTCCCTGTTTGTCCTTCCCGTTTTATTCCCGCGATAATGTAACGACCGGCAGGAAAAAAAGGAATCGGGAAGATCCTGCAAGGGTGGAAGCTCTCTGGTCACGCGCCGGGACCAATCGAATCCTTTGTCGGTCGCAAACTTCTCCCTCTCTTCCTAGATTTATTTCTCCAAACACGTCTTCCTTTCTTTTTCAAATGTTACTTTTATTATTCTGCTCTTAAAATTTTCAATTTTTTCAATTTCAATATTCTTGCCTGGTTCGTTAATTCAAATTCGAAGCATCAAAATGCGCGGTGAAACTGTAAAGTGCAATATTATCGCATATCGCAGAATATTTTGGTTATCGACATTGTAAATAAAAAATGGGTGAAATGTTATCTTTCGCGCAACTGTGTTCTCAACTTATTATTTTCTCTGGAAATATTGTTTGCCTCCGGGGAGATCAATTTCTCTTCGTCGCGTCGAGAGTAATCCTTTTCGGTCAGAATCCTCGGATTTCTCACTTTTCTCGAGTTTTAATTTTGCTTTGGAAAATCCTCGAATTATACCAGCGCATTCCTTGTTTTCTCTTTACGAAAATCTTTTTGCGAGGACACCCTTGTTCTCCCTTTTTGCTTCCTCGAGGATACGTTCATTCGTGTTTTTTCAGCAAGGAAGTTTCTATTAAAAGGAGCTCTCCGAATTCTTGATACGAGATGCCTCTTTTATTCGTTTCGTCGCTTTATCCGTTCTTTCCGCTCTCTTTTTAATAAGATTTCTTCCTCGCTATTCTTTTTCCCTCCTTCCTCGATGTACTTACTCTCCCCTTTTTACTCCGTAATCGGACTTCCATTCTCTGCCCTTCTGTTACTCTTTTCGCCATCAAGCTTCTTTCTCTTTGAACACCTTCATTTTCTTTTACCCAACGAAGCTTTCCTGTTCCCCCAACTGTCATTATATCAAATTTCCCTCTATCTTCGATCTCGTAAAAAACTTTTTATACCTCTCATTTACCAAGTGCAATTTTACTTGTTGAGCTGCTCGGTTTATCTACGAAATTAACCAGAAAAAGTTAGACGTTCTAGTAGTGGCACACGTCCGGTGTTCGAAGTCAGCCTGGGTGCGTCAGGGAGAATTGAAATTCGTCTTTGATTACCTCCTTCTCCTTAGACTTAATTGATCGTTTTGGAACACTTTAACCAGTCGCTGCTGAATGTACCTGGAAAATCGTTCGCTGTACGTGGAGGTGTACAATGTTCCTAAAAATGTACACTGTCGTTTCATCAGTTCACATTCCTCTGCATAGACTAGTGTATTTTCTATGGTGCCTGATCTCAGCTTGAACCTTGTCTGCTGAACTTTAATTATCGATAGACAGTCAATTTTTTAATTGTTGTTTCAATTACTCAAAAAGGTCTTACTCTGCACTCCATCCAGTGGGGTGAAAAAGAACTCGACCTAGTGAAATGATTAAAGAAAACGTTCTCATAACGGTTTAACAACAAATACAATTAATTTTCATTCTGCGTAAAGAACTCAAATAGGACTGTTTCCAATCAACAGCTGAAATTCACCTGTCACAGAACGTTCGCTATCAAAGATACCACGTTGACTCCGAGAAACGCGAATAGACCAAATCTCCGCACAGCTAATGATTTCGACGGGGACCGAGCAATAGATAGGTTAAACCGTTCCGTCTTCCATCTTGCCGTCGTCGGGAAACTCTGCGAGTCTGAGTCGAGCTCGTCGGCGATCCGTGGTGACCGGGAACGCAAAACTACTTCGGAACAATCTATCGTTCGTCCGAAAGGAGACGGACAAAGGGATCGTCCGAGACCGGGAGCAACAAAACCCGAGTGCGGGGATGGGCGAGAGTGAGAGAGAGAGAGAGAGAGAGGGGGGGAGGGTGAGAGAGTGAATGAGAGAAGACCGCGACAACTGTCGACCCATGGGTCCGCGAAGCAAGTGAACGCCGACGTGGAAACAATCGGACCACAATCGTTATCAACGAACCGCGATAACAGGCGAGGCGAACGCGTCGGACGGGTCCCCGATGCCTCGGTCGTTCGCGGTCGTGCCGACATCTTTTTCTAGATCGTAAGAAACACCGTTCAGAAATTCGGGACAAAGGGATGAAAACCGGTATTGTAGTACAGAGAGAAAAAAGAAGGTTAGACCGTGAAACAGACGAGAGAAGAAAAGATTATCTCTCGACAGAACGAATCAAAGGAACCGTGTGCGGATATATGTAACCTACATACAGATAACAGTTTAAACAAAAGAAAATGATGAAGTAACAAAAAAAAATGGAACATTGAGGATAATAATAATGATAACGTTAATTATTATTATTATCATGATGATGATGATGATTATTATTATTATTATTATGATTACTATTATTATATTGCTACTATTACTATTATTACCATTACTATTAAACATTACGAACTAACTGAAAAAGAAATGACCGAGCATACATACACAAAGTAGAGTGTAAACGACGAGTGGAAAGAGAGAGAGAGCGAGCGAGAGAGAGAGAGAGAGAGAGTTTGTCGATTATTATTACATTATTACTGTAACCGCTTGAGAAGTAGCCTTATCAACACTGTATAACTGAGACGTAGAGATTGTGCGGGTGGGGTTGTGCCCGTTCCAGCTTTCTTTCTCGGCTTGAACGCGTTCACTGTCGGCGTTATTCGGTAGATCGTTGAAAATCACCGTTCTAAGTGTGTACAGGTTTTTTTCATTCATTTACAGCGACCTGTATCGACGGCTGAAAAAATATTATACAAGGTGCTGGACTAATATCGTCGAGTGGGAGCTGATTATTTGTGAATAAATAAGACAGAAATGTGAAGTCGAATTTTTTTTCGGCTCAATTTTCGAATAATCGAATTTCAATGTCCACTATGTACTAATTGCACGTCTACGTATTGTATATTCGAACTTGAAGAGCGGTAAAGTTGGGAAATTTCCGCCACAACCTCGTATAGTTTCTATGAAATATTCCTTGGAAATCAACCTTGTATTCAACAATTAAACATTCCAGTTATAGCAATAGGGACGAACTGCGAATTTGATGAATTAAAATTACAATTTTCGTATTGTTTTCGATTTCTTAATATGATTGGGTGGACACTTTGCGCGAAGATCCGCAGACTACCGAACAAATTTAGTAAACCTTAAGAAATACATATATTTCGAGCGTCTCCCGAATAACAGAATTTATTTCCAAAGATGCTTAAATTTTTTCGGGGAGATCGCAGAAACTTGAACGGCTTAGTTGAACGAACGGTTACGGAATCTGTCGTGTCAGAAGTGTGATAAAAATTGTATCACCGCCAACTGATTGTGTTCCAGTCGACCCGCGTGGTATCAAAGCGTTACGGAGCCCGGCGGTGAACGCGCGTCAAGGAAACCAAAATAGAGAAAAGGAGAAAAATCGAACTGCTAACCGATCGATGTAAATTCGTTTCCCTTCCGGTGTAGCTTAGTCGATTATCGTGACTGGTAATTCGTATGAGTCAATTATCAGGAGTGGTTCGCGTGAGTTGTCCGATCGTAGGACGTTTTCCGGTCTGGCGTACACGCGACCGTCATTGGTCTCTCCGAGATTCCCGCGTTTCTCTTGAAAACTTTCCCTCAACCTTTTGTTTTTTCAGGCGACGATTCACGCAGCAGGCAAGGCAGATTGTCGATCTGTGATTTTTATAGGTTTCGCACGCGATCGAAGCTTTTTCGGGACGAAACACGAACGCACCATTCTCTTCTCAGGCTAACCAGCAATCGATCGATCGATCGATCGATCGCCCGTCAGCGAGAACAATTCCTAAAACGATCAGTAGCGATTCGACGAGCGAACGAAATCGATAAGGCAAACGAAAAACATAGAAAAGACACAAAAAAAAACGAAAGAAAATGAAGAAGAAGAAGAAAGAGAGCGAAAACGATTCATCCTAGCCGATAAGCGAGCAGCGATATCCACAAGTAGGGAGTAATTAAAGCAGAATATAAAAATAAAACACTACCTAATCACCGATGCGACGATAGCGTACGAGAGATTCTAGCGGATTATATACCTGTTCTTTGAGATTAGGCGAAGATGATTTATCTAAAGTTAGCACTCGAGGTCTAGCGATTAAAAATACTATCGAACCTAAAATCTGTTTCCCGTCACGGACACTTCAGCCGATCGAAAAAACGTGATCGTTATCTGCCGGGGGAACGACTCGGGGCAGGTGGTGACGCGTTGCTGGCCGGTGACGCCGATTGGCGTCTCTCATGTTAACACTGAACCTTACACTGCCAAACTTTTCATTTAACAACCGTTGGAAATACTATCGTGAGAATGTATATTTTCATTTTGATTAGATCGCTTGCTCGCAGTGCTCGGCGCCGTTCAGTGTTAACAACAAACGCCAATTGTTACGGTTCCAGTAAAAATACCAACACGATCCATTTCATCGCATCCGGTTAACAATGCGTTGATCGCGAGCCGACGCGACGCGACGGAAGGAGAAGGATAATAAAGGCGGGGGGACAAAGATTCGCGTCGAGATACGCCTGGTTACGGGATGATAGTTCGTCATCGTCACGTCGACGGTCCGTCATCGCGGTGACGTTTGATCGATGAGCCGAGGGAAATTTGTTTCCTGATGGCGAGGCGATTAGGGGATCGAAGATCCCTGCAGAAAGATCTCGTGACGGGACGAGAGTCGAAGAATTCGTCGGACGCTGATTGAAACGGAAGGCTTCGTCACGGTGTAATTGATTCCGCGACGGCTTGCAATTTGCGATGTCAGCGGATATTTATGGGGGAAATTTCGCTGCGTGATGGCGACCGCTTCGTGGAGAAATTTGTTACTTTATTCGACTAGATTTGTTACGTACCGAATTTCTTTAAAAGTACAAAGAACATTCGAAGAATTTCAAACTACCGTTTTCCCTACCTATTAAATATGTTTTGAAAGAAAATAAGATTCTATTGCACTCCGCTTTGTTACAGTAGAAAGATCCGCTGTTTAGTGATCATAGTACGACCATTTTTATCGGTGAAAATTGCCGCATCTACTAATCACTTGGCCACAGCGATTAATATCATGATCAAACAACGAGAATAAATAGAAGGGAACAAATTTCAAAAATTCAATCATTGTCCACCTAGAGATTCCTCGCGTTTTACTTCCGTTAATTTCCAGGCGTGTTAAAGCAATCGAGAAGCACCGATTCCACATCGATCGCGATCGAAGCCAGGATCCCCGTGGATCGCCTCGACAAGCTTACAATTTATCCATGTATTTTTATAACGCGAACTGAGAGAAATAGAAAGGCGTCGACCGGGGTTCTGCAATCCTATCCACCAACGATCGTGTCGTGGATCCTGGCTGAAGGACGATCGAATTCCAAAATCCGCGAGAAACAAATTCTAAAATGAATAAGGAACCCGAACAAAAATGATGGAAAATCGCGAAGCTCGATCGCAACTGCCCCGAATCGTTCCGCATCGAGAAAACTATGTAAAAATTTGAAATTCCCGCGCCCCGATCGAGAGACTTGTTTCTTTTCGATACCCTAAACCGGGTCTGTCCAACTCGTCGCGACTGTCGCGAGTCACATTGCCCCCCCCCCATCGATCAGTCCGTTCCCCCACTACTTAAGCCTTAAGCGATACGTACGACCGTGTCAAGTAATGGGGGAACGTTACCTCCCACCTTAGCGAGATGAAGAAGTGGGGGAACGGGCCAAGTGTGACTCGCGGGCTACGAGTTGGACAGACCTGCCTTAAACGATTTGCGAACGCTCCACACGAGGATCCGAGACAATTCTAGGCAATATTGTTTCTCTAGCACGTAAGGTTTTACTATATTCTAACGAGAAAGAGAACAAATGTTGTGAAACGATGGAAAATGAAGGGTCGATTATCACACAGATCGGTACCGACGATCTCCTAATTAAGCTTTCGCCGCGAACAACTAACGAAACCATAAAGGCGAGTTCGTCGAGGACCGGTATATTTATTGTCCGTTCGCGTGAAATGAAATGAAATCCCCGGAACAGGGGATGAAAAGGCAGAGAGACTAGCCAGCGTACATTTTACATTCGCTTCGTGCACTATTTCGATAGGTATTAAAAACGTTCAAAGTCTAAACAAAAAAATTAATAAAACGAATATTGCCTTTCTTTTCTTCCCGCATACCGATCTGAGAAAGAACGAGAGCGAGAGAGAGAATGATCGGGCTTTATAGTTGAGAACAGAGCTTCCGTTTACCTCCTGCGCGTGCCTGCAGCTTCGCTTTCGAGTGATCGACTGTTCAAATCGACGAGGTCGACTTCCCACAGGAAGACTTACAAAATGAGAAAATATTGCGATTTTTTAACGTCTGTATATGTTCACTTGTAAATATCAGGAGAAGCGATTATCGTGGGTGTCAACACGTCCGCTACCACAAGCGACGTTCGATAGGAAAAGGATATCAATCAAATATAATTATTCGTGAAAATGAATTCTAATTTTTTTTCTCGAATATTTCCACAAATTCCGAAGAAAAAAAGTTCGAACTACAAAATAATGATTTCGGAGGAATGAAGTATCTGTGGAGAAGGCAGTGCTCGGCCTCGTCGCTGATCAAGGAATATTTTACATAGTCAGCTCTCCTATTCTTCGTAAACTCGTTATCCTTCACGTTCGTGAAAGAGAGAAAGAGCGAATGGTCACGGTAGAACGAGATGCGATTGCAGTTCGGCTGAATGAGAGCGAATGAATGAGCCGAGTGAATGACGCTGACCGAAGCCTGGTGATGAGAGAAGGCCGTGGTAAACGGGAGAAAAAAGGAGAGAGGGTAAAAAAGGAAAATTTCAAACGAGAGTGGGTGAAAGAGAGAGAGAGAGAGAGAGAAGGAAGTCGCATGTATAAAGCGCGAACTGGAATTTCGACACCGTTCGAGGCGTCGAGGCGTCGAGACGTCGACGAGAGGAACACTCTTCGATTCCTCTTTCGAGTTTTCATTCCCCGGGCAGCGAGTATCTCGCGATTTTAACGCCGAGGCCTCCATTCGAACGTTCTCTCTCTGTCCTCGAGAGTAAAACTCTCTTATGTGTACACGCAGCGTGAAAGGAATTCTTCGAGCACTTTCTATTCAGTGGTCCGTGCCTCTATTCTCGAAAATAAAACCGAAATCGCGCCCTCAAACGAACAGTTTCGAACCTGCATTCGTTATTGTCTCTCAAGTGGCCACGCAGCGTAAGCCTTGGGATTAAAACGCTCCGCGATCGTCTGTTTTCTGCGTTAAGGTGAACGTTAAAGTTGTAGCCTTTGGCAATCGTTCATCGTAGCTTGGAATTTTTCTTTCTCAATTAACAACGGACTAACATTTTTCTGTGCACCTAACGTAAATTATGAACAGAACGTTTCTCTAATGTCTTTCTTTTTTTAATAAAAAATACTATGTGGATTTGCGGAGAATCTACAGTTTGGTAATAAGAGATTGCAAATTTATGATACGAATCACTCAGAAGTCAACTTTTGTCAGGCTTTTTTTCTTCTTTTCTCTTCGAAATTTTAATTTTTTTCTACAGAAAAATGACACGGACATCGTAGGAGAACATTCCGTCGCGACGGTCCTCGTTCCCCGTTTATTCTTCGCGATGAACGACCCGAGAGAATTTAATTGCACTGGTCACCGAGTGAGAGCATCGAGTTTTCCGAGTCAAATCGTGCGAAACTAAATGTTTTCTTAGGTTGCGTGTTCACTCGACAGATATTGCCGAGATATTAAGTTCCCATAGGAATAGTGTGAATCAGCATGACTCGTGTTCGTTCTGTAAGAATTTGGCAATGACATCTTATACTGTGTGTTCACTTGACGGAGATGTGAACGAAATTTGACCTTATGCTACACCTCCACTTGAGATTGAGAACTGTATCTTCAGAATGGGAAAAACAAATTATTGTGTCCCCAGAAATTTAACTTTCAAAAATACTGCACCTTAAATTTACAAAAAGTCACAATTGATTTACATAATGATTTTTTTAACAGATGCTCCGATTGCTTACAGCTGCGTGCACACCAGGCAAATCATATAATCCTCCGAAGACGCTTCTGGTTTAGGTGTCGAAGTTCCCAGTCGTTGTTAAATATGACTTCGAGTGTCTGAATTTGAGAAAATGCGAAATGTTTGAATCGAAACGAGAGAAAGAGAGATGTTATATATAATAAATACTATTATACAGAAAATGTATCGTCTTACGCCAGGATCGCACGAAATTCAAGAAAACGAGGAAAAGAAGTGGAAACACGCATTAACTTTAGGATTAACGATTAATTGACGATTACTTAAACCGAGAGGACCGAGCGAAACAAAAAAAAATATATATATATTATATACATATATACTATACTATATTATATTAAATTATATTATAATATATTATATTATACTATATTATATTGTTTAGTCACGTAAGCAGAATCATATATGTATGACGAGTTGTACATTTATATTAGACAGACACAGACGCAATAATAAAGACCGTAATACGAACTCTTGACATGGAGTTGGGAAAAATAGTAGAATCACAAAGTAAATAGATTTTCGAACGTTCAAAACTACAAGCGTAAATATGGACGCTAGGAAAATCATTTTTGAACGTCCCGTTCAATCAACTTTAGAAATATACAATTTCTGCCAATGGGAAACCGCAAAGAAAGATTAATTAAATACTACAGACTTTTCTAAAAGATTCATCAATATAATAATTCGATGTTATAAAATTTGTTAAAGGTGTCAAGTTCAATAAAGTGTGTTTGAAAAATTTCAATAATTTCAAGAATTTCGAAGGGCCAAAGAGCAATAGACAAAATTTAGCGAAATAATAATGATTAGGAGAAACGAAGAATAGTGATTAGAAAGGCCCAGAAAAGTGATGGTCGTTCTGAAAGCCACGGTAATTTCGAATTGGAGCGAAAGCGATTAATATTCCGTGACTGTGACAGATGAAGGATCGTTACGTCGATCCAGCCATTTGGTAATTAAAGTTTCTCGCAATCGGAAACATTATTTTCCCGTGGCGAGTGATGCCAGTTAAACATCAATTATATCAATCCATCATATTCGATTCCACTATCGCAGCGTGTGTCTGAATCGCCGCGCATAAATGATCATCAAACGATCGGCTAATTATGCAGACGTTCACTGTGTTCAGGCGACGATGATCGCGAGCCAAATTAGCGGATTCATCAATTAGCGATCGAAACGATCCGGTCACCGGCGATACGTTCCCGTCACGCGCCGCGACGATTATTTACGATCGCGGTTAAATTGCATTTTTCAAGAGGCGGAACGAGCGCCGCGACGCTGATTGATCGTGCCGACATGAAACGAATTCGGTCACGACTCTCACGGCACGCTTCTTCCTTTTTCTCCAGCCGCAAGTTTCCGCATTTCTCATCGCTCAAAAATAATTCGAGAATTTCAAAAGAGGATACTCGAGCTCGCTGAATTTTATCAGGATTTATAGAATGCAAGAAGATTCAAGGAGAAATTAATCGAATTCATTTTCATTTTCATGCGTTCATTAATTATACAGGGTGTTTCGTCTAAAACAGGACACCTAAATATCTCCTCTATAAAAAACTAAAAAACGATTAAAAAATTACAATTTATAAAAAACGATTTTTCCATCTGATTCGTCTTTTGAAACCAATTAGATTACGTTAGAATCATTTTTTGTATTTTCAGAGATAGAGGAGATATTTAGGTGTCCTGTTTTAGACGAAACACCCTGTATAGTCACCAGCATTTTTCTGGAAAAGAGAAATCTCTGAAAATCGTGCACGAATGTTTGTAATACCTGCTCGAAGATGTCGATGATCCACATTCATCGATGACGATCATTCCTCGGCTGGGTTGCTGTTTTTCGCAGTGATAACTGATTCGTGAAAGGTCTGAGCAACGCCTGTATCGAGAGACATTCGTGGAATTTGCAATTTCAGCGGTCGTGCTGACGCTCGAATGACAAAGTGGCTCTGCGGTCGGATCAGTTCGGAATGGGGCGACGCGCGTGCTTCTGCGTCATTAATTTCGTCGAGATTAATACACTGGCCGACAGAGTGACAAGACACCGTGAAAATTAGTTAAACACTCGTTCGAACTGCCACCGATAATCTCTTTTTCGCGAATAGGACCGAACACAGCGAGCGTAAATGTCGCGGAGAAATTCCAGGATTCGGAGCCATTTCACGCGTAATTAATAACAGCCGTTTCGCTGCAGACACTTCTCGCATTTTCCACACAGATCTTCCCGTTTTTATTTTCACACAGATTCCTGCAGCGAGAATGAAATTCTCTAATTTCTCTTTTACATTTTAAATCAACAAATGCTTTATGAGCTTTATGAGTTGGAAGAAGAAAATGAATTTAACATGGTTTTGTAAATAATATTTCAGTGCCAATAAAATATCTACTTCACAATGTTTATTGCGAATCTTCGGAAGAGAAGGAATCTTGTGAAAGAGAAGGAAGTGGAATATAATTTTTCATATTTAATTAATGTGTCGGTTAACGAATTGTTTAACCAGTGGAATGATTCTCTAAAAATTGTACGATATCTGTTCACTGAATATTTATGTTAGAAATCCTATGTATTACACAGGGTGTTCCATAATGAAATCACGTAAATCGTTCCTTTATTTTTAATGGTTTACCGTCGGGAGGAAGATAAACGTGACCCGCATTTGTAGGAACCGCTTCACCTGATAGAATTAAATGGCGCGCCCTGTGTGCATTTTGTTATTTGAATGGTGTTTTTGTAGCAGATTCATCTACGTGTTACACAAGGATCGACGTGTTTGGAACAAGGCCAGGGAACCCCCGTGGGAACCAGCTGTGTTACGTTATTTATTTTAGAATTTGTACGCTCTGTTGTCACAAACGATCTCACAGAGCGTACCGATTCTTTAATAAGTGTCGTCAACAATTAACAACCCCTGGGCAGTGGTCAATTAGAAATCGCAACGTGCGACCGTGGACTTGTACGAACCGTGCAGGGTAAATAAATCGACGTGGTATACACGAGAGATCGAACAAAAAAAGAAATAAACGACTCGATCTTCTCTCTTGCGAATACTATCGCGAACTGGCCCGGATAATTTTGTAACCAGAATGAATAAATAAATGTTAACGAAGATTTACTACTTCGAAACAGATTTCTACAATTCTTTATTACAATATATATGAGATTTGACATTTTACCAAAGATTTTGTCACGTTCCTCTGTCACTGTATACGTATTATACGTATTCACATTTGAAACTTCCCGCCTTTGTAGTTTAGTTTTTTTCCACGACAGATGGACGTGCTGTAAAAACTGCATTTGATGAATTGATTGCCTCGCGTTTATTAGATTTCTACCAGAAAGGTACTGAGGGACATGTATCGCGATGGAAGGAGTGCATTGATGCCGATGGAAATTATTTCAATTAATGGAATATGAATGAAGCTTGTAAAATAAAGGTTTTTGTTAAAGATTCAAAATGGCCATTTCATTTGCAACAACCTAATACTTCCCATCTGCTCCTATCGCTGTCGCGAACTTCCCAACTTGCGAAAAAGGACTCGTGCTTGAAACTGCGAGAAAAAGGTAGGTCACCGTGGTGGTTTTTATGGTTGCAAATCCTGCGTAGTCTCCGACCTATCCCAAGCTGGTTGAAGACGTCTTTCTAAGATTTATACCTCGTAAAACCGGAAGGAACAGTCTAAAAGTCGCGGATGCGAACAATCTCAATCTTTTTAGTATACCGTATTCTCCCCTAACCCCGTGCTTCTCCAATAACACTTTCAGTATTATAGACGTCGAGTTTCTACGAATTTATTTTATACCCTGAGATCCGCGATTTAAAAATGTGCCAGCATTCACTTTCGAATTTTTATGGACGCATTTTAACAAATTTCTGAACATGTTCGAAGTGAAATTGCGCACGATGGCACTTCCGAGGTCACGTCACAATCGGCTAGCAGCGTAATCAAGTAATTATTATGATCAGATCGTCCCCCATTAAAGATATCAGAGTTCCTGCTCGCGTAAGGAGAACAACTTCACAGTTGTCTTCTCCCACGCAACCATCCGGTCATTACAGGAGCCAAGCGATCAAAGAAACCTGGTTGGAATACGAAAACAGATGAAAAGAAGAATGTTCGTTGTTAAGTGATTAAAATTCCGGCGTCGGAGCCGAGCGAGGACTCCGCTGGGAATCGTCTCGCAGGCTTGATCCTTCCGAAGCCCTCGTTCTCAGTTAGAAGAGCTCGTAATCCTCGTTGTTCCGGCCGGAAATTCTTCGTAGCGGTGGCGAACGGTGTCCTGATCGCGGGCCTAATTAATCTTCGTTAAGTCGCCATTAAGCAGCCTGTTTCGGCTAATGAGGATATATGATTCCTCCGCCCCACTGATTAACCGGTGGGCGAAGCGTGAAGCATATTCAAAGGACCATCTTTTCCGGCTTCATATCAACCTGTAAGTGATTTACAGGTTTTCACGCTCGTTTATTTCTGCTCATCATTTATTTTATCCTGGTTGATTAAATCCTTTTGTTACCGACCGCGATTATGATTTATGTTGTATTTTAAGTTTAACGTGCGGCATATTAAATTTGTAGACATTTTTGTCATTTGGGATGTATACCGAAAGAAATTTTATTTTTATTTTATTATTATCTTATTATACGGACTGAGGTCCTTTTATACAAATGCTTGCAGTTGTTTGCAGTAGAAGACATTGAGTTGTTTGTCGTATATGCACAAAACCTGAGAAATTTATGCTGCACTTTTTGGAGACCATATAGTTGAAGCATATTCTAACTGGGTATCAGTTGAAGAAATGTTAAGAATATCATTTAAAATGAAATGGAAAATGCTTGTCCATGCTTGTGGAAAACTTACTAATCGAGAATCATATAAATATTTTGCGACACTGAACAAATTTATTTGTAAAGACTCGCCGAGTCAACAGTCGATTTAAGAAACGATACGTTTTACGAGAGTGAGGTAACGAGAAGCACGAAATGCGACGGTAATTAATGAAGAATAACAATCTGGTTCTCGCGTCACGTCGACAGGATCTTTCCAAGCGTTTTTCTTTTTCCCAGTATTCATCCGTCATTTCCGGTTTTTCCTTCGGCTGGAAACGGCCCGGAGAGGACGCGACGCCAAGAATAATTTCATTAGCGTCGCTGCGAAATTAGAGCGGAAAAGCGTGTCCCTACCTTCGATCGTTCTCTGGGCCGACTGCTCTCTCTCTCAGCGGTGGGGATGATAATTACATCATTGTCTCCTTTTAGCGGGGCGCTTTCGTCACGGGTCAGCTGCGATTTCGGTGGGGATCAGCCCGCGAACTGACGCGCAATAAATATGCTAATGGCGCGACCGAATTGCGTGATGGTTTCCCGCGGAGGATCCCGGAGGAACGAGTCGCCGGAAATCCGCGTCTTTCCCGGTTTACAAAATGCCGCCTCCTACTCTTCGAAATCTAGAACAGCTGATCGTAAAATTTTTCATAAATCTGTTTCATCCATTCCACATTTGGTGCAAAAATTCGTTGCGTTTTGATAGTGGTCCTGTTTCTAATCATTTTAGAATGTTGGAAACATTTTTCGTGTGTAGTATGTTCGTTTAGTGAAATATTATTAAAAGAATAACAAAAATTGTGTGCACCGAATAAGAATATTGATTATTTAGAACGGCCTATTGCACGAGCAAATGCGAAAGAGTATACTCCGCTCGTTTTTTCATTGACAAAAAGAAATTTGATTCGATGACGTAATTCGCTTCTATATTTCATGAAGCTCGCGAAAAGCTTTTGTTTCGCTGTGCAAGAAGAAGGCGCAGCTTTTTATGCAAATTTGTTCACCACGCTCACACCAAGAATCACGCTAACAGCGCCGGCAACTTTGGGGGTTGATTTCATCCGTTTAAATTGAATTTCTGTCTACAAAGAAGGTTGTGTCTTGTACAGTTCAGCACACTGCGAGCCTCGTCAAAGACAGAAAATTGGGTAGGTATATCCTTCTGTTGCAGACGTTTTCAACGGGTCACGCTATTCGAAAGTTTCATTTTCCTAGTTCAACAATATTAATCTAATTAAACAGCTATTTGCATGTACACGTATCTGTACAGTCGTTCGAAGCTAAACGATAACTTACATTCAACTGAAAATAAAATAAAATACCGAAACAGGAAGTACACGAGGAAGTCTGTTCGCCCCGGTACGCCGTGAATGGAACTGAGAATTCCACGAGGTCCATTCGAATTCCATCGACCCGTAATTATCTCCGGACAATGTATCTGACAGCAGGAATTCACGTCGACCGGATATTGCCAGCCTATTATTTTGATTTGTCCACCCCGACGCCATTCGGCGACGCCTTTGTCGTGTCGGGGTAGATATCGCGTACCTCTTTCCGCTTCGATAGCCTCATAGATTTACACTCGAACGATTTTTGTGATTCCTGGTTGATTGATATAAGGACGAATACCTGCAGAGAAGACTGAATGAGTGGGCTCGATGTTATTCCGTGGGAATTATCGAGGGTAATAACTACCTGAAAGTTAGACTGTTATGGTTAAGACTGCTATTAGAGTTTGCGGAAATTTCTAATTTATTATTGCTGTTTCGACGCACTCCGGTGAACATGTTGCACAAGCTTATGTACACATTCTATCGCTTACATGTGTGTAATGACCAAAATTTTATATTCTCTATATTAATTTTCGTAGTAGCGCGATTTCCGAAATTCTTGAAATTTTTCTGTCACGATATTCTCTTTCATATTCGAGCAATTTGTACTATAAAAGTTCTATAAAAGTAAAATTAATTTAAACTTACACGGGAAGTTACCTAGCCAGGAAGTTACTTACCCAACCGTAACACGCCGATTATAATGAAACTTTGGTATGATATAAAACTCAAAAAAATATTTGAAAGTGGGGTGAAAAATCGATTTTCTTGAATATCTCCGAGAGTATTAGGCCTAGACAAAAATGTCAAAATTCAATTTGTGCGGCTTTTTAAGGACGAATCTTTTCGTGTATCTTTTCTCGGGGATATTCAAGAAAATCGATTTTTCACCCCCTTAACATGAATGTCGGCCGCTATCAAAAAATACGTGTCAGATATTTTTTTGAGTTTTATATCATACCAAAATTTCATTAAAATCGGCGTGTTACGGTTGGGTAACTTCCCTTGTCAGTAAAATCCCTCTAAAATTAAATTTAAAATTATTACAAGAATCTGTCTGAATGAAATTATTGTAAAAATTCTTCTGTCATCGTAGAAACGGAAAGATCATTGAACCTAATGCAATTTTCCACGGAGAGCCACAATTCGGCAAATTAATGGGAACGGTAACGCGCGAGTTGGTTCCGCGGAAAATTTTCAATTCGAGGTCACGTTGTCATACATCATCGGCCCGATCTCGACTGTATCGAGGTCCCCCCAGTCAGATCCCGATGAAATATATGCGAAACGGGTTTCGATTCGGTGGCGGTTCGAGTGCGACGAAATCGAAATCGAAATCGAAATCGTATTCGAAAGACTGCGCTATCGCGGATCGACCGATCGCGAATTATGACACTCGGCCCCGCCGTTAATTAACGCTGATAGCCTGTTAATACGTATCGCAGCAGATCGCACCCTTAATCCAGTGAGCATTATCGAGAGCAAGGGGCGGTTATAAACGTCAATGGAATTGTTCCGATAGAGAAGTGGCTTTTCGCGCGAGATTGAAGCGATTGGTAACGGCGGGACCGGTTAAATCCGCATTGAACTCGGTCGTTACAAGCGCAGCCATTACCGTAAACACGTGGCTACCAAATTGATTTTAAATCACCGCGGTCACCCCCTTTCTCCTCGCCCCTGGTCGCCCCTTGTTTTCCACCGTTCCCCACCTTTGCCCCGCGCACGCACCGGTCGCTTCGCAAAACCTGACGCGCGCCAACGTTGTCGAATATGACGTTAGATTAGGTCGTTCGAACGATCGTTTTTCAACTCGTAATGGAACCACCGTTACTATCGGCTCGACGTTCATTCGCCCTGTTAAGCGCTCGACCGTTTTATTTAAAAGGGATTCGCGTTTAACAGCTATAAAAGCAAGTGATTTTCGCGATTTTTTTTACGGAGAACTATGGACGTTATTTGAACGCACTTTTCTGGCATGCGTATGTTTATTATTATTTATTTCTGGATGTAAATCTAAAGCTTTCTGTAAATTTTGTCAAACAAGACGGTTCAATAAACTCCTGTCAAAGCACTGTGTATTTTATTACCACGTTTTTATTAGCTCGCTTTCTTGTCTGTCTGTCCGTTTGTTCGGTACAAATTTTGCAATTGATTTTAAACTAACTTCCCGATGAGCTAGAGACTTGAAATTTTAAACATAGCTCAAAACGGGATGACAATAGCATTAAAAAAATAATTTTTTAATGCTCCCTCCTATCGTAAATAAAAGGAGCAGATTATTGTTGTGGGACGTATGTGGATAAATAATTTCTTACTCCTAGTGATTGCTTTGACTGCAGCAGCAGACTGTGTAAGTAATTAACAGTTGAAAACGCGTAAAACTAAATTACAATCGCCTTATTCCGGCGTTATCTAATCAGATACCACGGATCTTTCTGGCGGTGTTTGTTTTATTGATGCATAAAACCAAGCGGCAGCCTTGTTCTTGAGCGGCCATGAAAAATTGCGCTGTCCCAGGGAGGATTTTCGGTGCAAGCTTATCTCTGCCTGGGAATCGCCGCGACCCCGTTTTCTTTGTTGCTCGCATCACGCTTGATTAACTTGCTTTATCTCGCTCCTACGCGAGCCAAGATTTCCGATTTATTCGCGAAATCATGACGCTGCCGCCTCCATTGCGGCCGAATACGTCACCGATGGAAACCCATCCTCCTGTCATTATTTCCTGTCAAAATGAAAAACACTAACGCTCCGCCAAAAGCAAGCTCTGTCTATAAAGAGTAACCTTCGGGAATTGTTCTTAAAGAAAAGTACTAGTCATTAGAATTTCATTGCTACAGCTTTTGCACCGAATTTGTCTGTTTCATTAAATTGATTTTAATACAACTTTTAAAGTGCTTTACGGTCTTTTAGGAACTTTAAAAATGGAACTAACGTTTTCCACACATCTTCATTTGTTTTTTAACGTGGATAGAGATGCATACGGTCTCTTTCATCTTGCTCGGATGCTGGCGTACTATAAATATTCATTCCGAATACGTTTTTCCAATGAAGATTGTCCGCTCTTTTATTCATAACTTAGAAGCTTGAATTTCAAATAATACCGTCTTGAATATTTCAATAGTTCGCACGTGTTAATAAAAAAAAATACGTTCGTGCAACACGAAGTAGAAAATATAATAGTATATATAATAAAAATTGATGCGTTCTTATACTGTTGAGTTAAACAGAACGTTCGGGTCGACTGTCGGATAAGAGGACACGTGGAGCAATAAAACATACATTAGCAGCAGCCTTAAACAGTCATGAAATCTTTATTGATCATTCGAAGAAGCTCAGCGTCGCTTTCAAGCAACGCTACAACCATGAACGCACTATGTACAGCCATTTGCTTCCAGTCATTGCTTCGTCCAGGGTACTTCAAGTTACGAGCACCGTCTTCGCGTCACTTTATCGTCCTCGTTCGTTTCGAAACCACGATCTTCGCCGAACATGATGCCTTGTTCATCCGTTTATTAAACTTTACATCGCTTGGAACGTAGCTACTAGGTACGACGCGTTCCTCTGTCGACATCTAATTACAATTCAACGCGTAACTACGACAAAAACCGCAGAAAAAAGTGATCAACGCGCGTCGCTCGATTACTTAACTGATGTTAAGAAATAATATGAAATTATTAGGGGTGTGCGAGATTCCCGAAAATGTTCGGGATTCCCGTAAAATATCCGGGATTCCCGACAATGTACGGGATATCGAATAATATTTGGGATTCTCGAAAGCATCGTTATTCACAATTACTTTCTACAATATTACTAACATAAACATTCCCGACTAATAAGATATGTAATCTTCGAGAACGCAATGGCTTTCAGATTCTTGTAATTATTAGAAGTATGGAGAAACTTCAAAATGTCGGGAATCACAGATATTTTCGGGAATTCCGAAAGAGTCGGGATTCCGTCCCGATCCCGCGAGAAATTCCCATCCCGACCGGGATCTCGCATACCCCTAGAAATTAACTCTTTCAGAATACAGTAACTCCTTTCTGCGGATCTTTATGCGTTCAGAAAAATTGAAAAGAGAGTGCATTCGTGAATTCAATAATATTTGAATTATTCGCATAAACATCCGCGGTGCACGCATGACAATCACACCACCGAAGGCCAAGGATTATTGTTATAATCCGATGAAAAATGAGTGAGACGCGTTTAAACAGCATGGATGATATTTATTTGTTCAATTCTCTATTATTTGCTAGCGGATAGGCGTCGGCCCTTGGAACGGGCCGATCAACACGATCCAAACGATCCAAGAGCACCGACAGACAGACTCGGAACAGACTCGCCACGGATAGGTACAAAAAACATCGTGTGCTTTACAGAATATTCGTTTCCTCGACGCGTTGCTGGTAAACTCGCTTCGCGCGATCTTGCTTGATCGACAATCATCCCCTAACACCGTGCCGGACATGTGCCACAGTGTGATCACAGAGAAAATACAAAAGAAAAATCTACTTTTAAGTTTAGACGGTAACAAATGGTTTCTCGAACAACCCTTAAATAGTCCAGATGTTTACGATTCACCCAGACATCCATACTTAGACAGCTAGTCACGCTTTATTCGTTTTGAAAAATTCCTTATCATCGTCGGGAACCGATTGTTTCTCTTCGAATAAAAAATTTGTCAGGGGATAAAGCATCTGGACTAATTTCGTGGTTCTAACGAACGAAGCGACACTTTTGGGATTTCGCTGGTAATTAACAGAAGCGAGATTCCTTTCGAAAAATTCCTCAGCCGAGAAACCAGACCTGCAGAGGGTCGAAAAACACGGTGAATATTCTGTATTTTTCCCGTGATTACACCGCATTACACTCGAAAGTGTCCCGAGAATTTCCCGGAAGGCGGTGCGCGTCACTCGGATCCGATAAGCCCGGCAAGTTTTTCAAAAGTGTCCTCTCCGGTTGAAACGAGACGACGCGTGGACCCAGCTGGCGCTCGCGGATCCCGGATTAACGTCGAAAAACGCGGAACGAAATAAATTAGGCGGGAGTCCAACTTCTCTTTGAAATGCCTGTCAAAAGGAGACCCGACCACAGATATCCTCGTCGCCTCGTTTCGATCGTCGGAAACGTTCCTCGAGAAATCTCGTTTCCACCGTTTCGGCACAGATTCAGCAATTTCTTCTTTCGGCTAAATTAGAACGGTGCCAGACACGCGAGAATTCAGCAACAACCTTCGATTCTCGTTCAAAAGCGTATATTGTGAGGGAGAATTTGTTGGACACCCGGTAAGTAACACGACACACTCGATAGAGTGCGTTGTTCGGTTGAAAATGAAACAAAATGTCGAAACTCGTGCATTATCGTTAGAAATAGTACTATCTTGAATCCACCGAAACGAGACACCCGGTATGTAGAATGTAATATATTCCATGTCGAACGCGTAGTTCGGTTAAAGTGAAACAAAATGGGAAATGAATTTTCTTCGAACGAGGCTCCGTTTCCGAGAAAATCGGGTTGGAAGTTAATTGACGGCGATGGTATCAGTGGTTCTCAACGTTCAATGAAACTTTATGAAATCTTATGAGAGAATACATTTGTCAAAGTGATGACAGTGCATTTGTTTGGTATATTTACAAAGCCCAGGGAGTCGAGTAGCTGACTGAATGTATGAGTTAATTAAATCAATCCATATATATCATACGGGATTTTTAATCATTAAAATGAAGAATTTGCAACTTACAATATTAATGTCAATATTTTCTACTTTTTTCTTTCTGCGGATCTTGATGGAAATTCGTTTCATCCCTTGATGACTTTATTACATTGAAACAACGTTACGATGTGTGTTCTTACAACAAATTTTTTGTATAAATGGTTTTACGAGAACAAAGCCGGAACCCGTTCAGTACCACTGCTCCCATCACACCGAACACTTTCGACTGATTTTTCTGAGAAACGAAGGCCGGTACGGAAAAACCGTATCCCACATTTTCGACGGATTTTGCCTCAAATATCAACCTCCCATTCGTATTTCACACGAATATCGCCGCCGTTCCCTACTTTATAAGCGATTTTCCGTCTTTTTATTCGCCGCGAGTCCATCTATCATCTGGACCCGACTCCCTCTCGAATATTCACTTGCGAACGCGTTCGCGGAGCGTCGAGGATCGAAATCAACGTGTGTGGTGAAGAAAGGTCGAACTTCAGTCGTTCTTCTTCGGTCGCTGACTTTCCCCCTTTCTCTTTACCTGACGGGAGAAAATATCGTCCATTGTGAAAGGGCTGTTTCCATATTTCTTTCACCGTTCTTCCGAGCTACCTCGCCCTTCGCTGATGGCCTGTGTATGTGTCCGCGAGAGAATGTTTGTTGTGTGTGTTCGAATATTTGTGTGTGTCTGTTCCACGTCCATCCTGGTGCATTCCGGCCGCGTTGCTTTCCTTGATCTCGATGGACAGCTTTCTCGAAGCGAGCTTTTACTTCTGCGTCGACTACTGCAACAGTCCGAAGCACAACGAAAGGAACGTGACGCGAACTGGTTCGTGTATCTGCCGTTTCCCTGGTGTTTTCATATTATCGGGGTCTCACACGGTGCTGGATTCTACTTGGAATTCGTCATTGGCGGCGAAATCGTCGCAAACTTTGCGTCAAGCGAAGAGAACAGGAAAACATTTGAAATCTTTTTTGTATCAAATTTTATACGAATTAGATCGTTCGAGAAATCATTTCGTTTTCTCAAGGGACAATGAAAGCCAATTGTTGATCGGGTAGATTTTCTTTTTAAAGTAAAACCGTTTTGTACGAAAGTAAATCAACGTCCCAGTACAAGTCTGACGCACAATGATCTATACCACTTGCGAACACGGTATCACCGGCGACATAAATTACAAAGCTAATCATTTGAAATGGAAATGAGAATCCGAAATCTCGGTGCAATTTTCCACGAATAGAAACACACGTGTCAACATTACAAAATATGAACGAAATTTATTTCGCCTAGGAAATCGAATGAATTTATAATATACGAGCAGAATTTGGCCTCTGGGAACAGAAACGTGATATAAACTGATAAAGGTATCCGTGAAAACGGCTGTCCGGGAAAATACGGGTTTTCGAGATGTTTTATAATATTCCGTCTCGTATTTATTTTTATTTTTTCGACGAGAAAATGGGAAATAAAATCGTGCTGGAGAGACGACGATTTTTATCCTCGCCTGTGTTGGGTTGGAATAACTAATTAATGAATTAGGAACGCACACATAAAATCGAGGAAAATGAATGATAATCGTTAAAAGAACAGAGGATAATCCATATAAATATTCTATGTATTTCATCATTGCTACCAGTCGTTATAAAGAATTCCAAATATACAATATTGAGCTGACCATAAATTCCTGTCTCTGATAATCAAATGAAATTCAGGGATCTGTTTTTTCTTTTGCGAAATGATAAATTCCCTTAAAGAACGTTGGCTGTTGAACGAGAAATAACTTGGACGATGTTCAACATGTGGTCTCGCTATAATGGAACCGTTAGAATAGAACCATAGATCTTGTTCGTCACTGATCGAGGTGCTATTGTTCGGGTCGGCAGTTTTCTCGCTGTGTATACTTTCCTGTTTCTACTTTCCACTGACCTCCGAGTCTCCGGCACCGAGGAACACGAGCCCGATCGCTCCTGCGTACGCTAACAGAGTGTCTACGGCCTGCTGGGTCTCCAACAGGATCCTCGTCTCGTTCATCCAATCCTTGGCGATGGACCTAGGAGCACCCTTCAGCAGGTTCATGTACCGCAGCGTCATCTTGAAATCGCCTCGATCGAGCCAGAACCTGAACCACAAAGTCGCACAACTGCTGTCAAATTTCCTGCTATCCATTTAACCAACCTGTTGCTACATTCAAATTATCCTAATATTATTTACAAAGAGAATTTGACATAGTTTCTCCTCCGGTCCTCGTAAACAGTAAACTCAATCTAGGATGAAATTCAATCCAGTAATAGCAATAGTTTTTTTGCAAATATCCGGAAGCTAAGATTGTTTAAAATGTGTAGCTGCGTAAGATATTGAAATTTCATCAAAATCGGAGAGGAGTGCCTCTTTGTAAATAATGACGAACATTTCACTCTATATTACAATAGAATATTATTCTGTATTAGAATTATAGAGGATCACGTCCGAAGCGGTTTACGATTTCATAAATCATTGCAGATTGCAAGAATTCAGCGCCGAAGTGGTACGTATAAAAATTGAGCGGACGGGAAGAGAAATTGAAATAAAGCTCGCAACACCCCAATTTCGGAGAATCGCAGAAATATTTCGAAGCAAGCTCGTCTGCAGCTTTTACGTTTATATCCTGTTCCTCGACCAGCCGACAGGCAATTTCGAATGATCGTCTCCGAAAAGTGATCCCGCTGAAGATTATCGAGTATTGGAATCCGATCACCAACTGCTTCCCGCGTCTTTATAACCTCGATGAATCAGATATTAACCACCGAACTGGATCGGCTTTCCCGTCCGATTAAATTGCGAGCTTTTCTCGCAATGACCGCGCGCTTCATCAACGATCTGGTAAATCCGTCGGGAGGGTGCATCGGTAGAAAATCGAGTAACACGGTCGCCCGTTTATCAAGCTCGGTTAGCGGGAAGGTGGCGGCGGTGTTGGTCCTCAAGAGGGTATTCATCCACTTTGGGGGTGAGTTTCGGGGGGTGGTAGCGGCGGTGGGCCACGTACGAACAGAGAAACTCGGCCCTCTTTCAGGGAAAACTCGGCCCGGCCGGTGTCTCCGCGCGATAGTTCGCCGAACAATAGTTTCGAGAGCGGAGGGCGGTTAGCGACATCCGGCGCCGCTATCGGCCCTCGAACGCATCCCTTCCGGTATGGCGGCGAACGAGGGGGGTTGCTACCCCCTCGAGGCCACTCGACCCGCCGGGGCAAACTGCAAGCTTTTTCATCCGCCTTCGAAACAAGGATAATGTAACGGCTGTGTCGTCGATCGTTTTCGGGAAGTCGGGAACAAGTTCCCGGGGTAGTTATCGATTAATTGGCCTCGATCGCGTGAAAAATGGATCTCCATGTGAAATCGAGGGCTTCTTCATTCTTTTCCTCACTCTCTCTCTCTATCTGGCTCGTCGGGTGTCGTTAAACAAAAACGGATCCGCGGGAAGGACGATTCCTCGCGCTACTAGCTCGCGGGAATTAATTAACGAGCACGGGAATTTCAATGCGAAAGGAATCGTCCGACGCCAGTATAGAAATACCAGAAGCTCGCCCCGGATTAATTAAAATGGGACGTGCGTTAATATTCCTGGCGAACCTGCTGAAACCCTCATCCTTTTTTGCTTCTTTATTGTTCGAAGATTTTTTTATCACGCTGGGGAAATCTGGAGAATGAGATTTCGGGGTTTCACGATGAGTTTGATGTGCTCTTAACCCTTTACACCCTGCTCGAGCTGCTCCGAGAACATTCATAAATAGTAATTATAGAAATGCTGTTTTCATTTGCGTCGGAATAATGAAAATTAATGAAAGAAATGAAGGTAGATATAATGTCAATAATTTTCTACTTTTTTTCTTTCTCGAACCTCAATATAACTAATTAGTAGACTGCGGATCTTTATGGAAATTCGTTTCATCTCTTGATGACTTTATTACATTGAAACAATGTTACGATGTGTGTTCTTAAGTCTTTCCGATTAATTACTGTTCTATTTTTCAGCCCATCAATTTCTTCATAAGTGCATAAAGATCCGCGATCTACTAATTAGTGGCTGAAATTGCTAAGAAATTCGATTAGAGACGGAACGTTTATAATTCTGGGTCAAAATGTCTCATCCGTGGATTAAGTATCGGAAGTAAAGAAGTTCCCGTGGAAACTGGTTATAGAAGTTAACGCGGACATTACCGATATCCAGAGCCGGCTAACAAGTTTAGTTTTTCAATAAAGTTTACGGCAGAGTGTCAGAGGTTTGTACGAGGTAACTAGGTTGCAAGGTTTATGGTGTAGAACAAATTAAAATGCGAAACTTCCCGGAAGCTCCATGCCATTTCTGTTTTATTTCGAGCTCGTGAAAAGCTTTTACGAAGGACACGCGTCCCGCAAGTTTGACACTCAGTTTTGCGAATACCACACCATTGGGATGCGAGCTTGCACAAAGCTGCGGGAGTTACTAATAACTGGAGAGAGTTGCGTCCTATCCGTTTAGCGGTGGCAGATGCTTACGAAAATTTACTGTTTAGCAACTCGGAGAAATAAACCAGATTGTTAAGCGAACTCGCCAGTATTTTATTCTGGCTTTGTTGGTTGCGTGTCTTGCTGGCAACCAGTTTAAAAAGATTAACAAATTTTTAAGGGTGTATTCACCGCTCATGAAACATTGTCCAGGAAATTAAATTACCTACAAAAACATCCTGTAAACAGCAGCCAAGTTCCTGTGGCCATAAAAAGTTGTGAGATCCAACAAAATACTGCCAAGTCCGTTAGCTTAGAAATATCTCTTGCAATACTGAGAAGAGCGTTTGTAAAAATTAGTTTAAAAGAACGCTATTTAATTTTTAAAGAGTTACATGGAGGGCCAAATTATTCAATAAGTTAGCTAAGTTTTCAATACGTTCTTACATCAGTATGTTGACAACAAGCATGTTCGACGCATGTAACACACGTGCCACACAATTATCATAAATTTATTTTCCCCAAAGCAAGTGAGTGAGTTTTTATGAACAATATTCCCTATACTCAATCATTTAATAGTTTTTGAAATTATTATAACATATATACTTTACTGACGCGATTCAAATAAATCTTGAAAAGGATCCAAACCAGGATCGAAACTTTGATTTTGTATGGTAATTAGCAAAATTGCTTCATAATTAGTAATAAACGATCGAACCGTTGCGCCGAAAATATTTAACATTTATTAAAAGGAGGTAGTGCGAGAACTTGGCTGGTGCACTACCGTGCACCTAGAGGTAGAAAATTTTTATTTTGGATAAAGATCTATTAATTATATTTGAATAAAGATCTGACATATTGATAAGTAATGGAAAAATAGGATGAAAGTCGTGATAAGACGGCCACTAGTCGATAAAAGGAAGAAGAAGCGGGATGTACCGGAAGTAACGCGCGCACGCGTTAAATATTAAACCTTAATATTGAGGAAGGGCTTCCGACCGTCACGTATAAGGCTCAGGATCCTCAGCTGCGGCCGCTGTGCAAACCGCAGTGCGCTTGCGGTTAAAAAATTCACGATTCTCGGCGGCTTGTACACCTTTCGCTTCCATGTTCTCTCTCTCTCTCGCTCTTTCTCTCTCTGTCTTTATCGAGTGTTTGTCCACGCGTGCCTGTGCCCGCAGGTTGTCCATGTGTTTGCCGTGTACGCGAGTGTGTACGTGAATCCAGGGTTATACGCGACCGCAAGAATCTGCAGCACGCCGCGTGCATCCCCTAGTGCACTTGCTGCACTCGTACGTGTTCGTTCCCGCGAGCGCCATCGGACACGTTCGTCCGCGTGTTTCCCGCCACGGAAAAACTACGCTTTTCACAGGAATGAAAGCTTAACGGTCGCTGATGGAACGCTGAATGGGTGACGGTGGTTTCCGACCAACGGTGGCTCCGATTATCTACCAAGGAACTCGAAGATGTTTGATATTGCAACCACTGGACCGCACGCTTTGACGGATCTAGCCGAGCTCGAGTCACTTTGCCGACCGTCGTAGAATCTTTCCATTTATATTGCAAATTACCGGAGGAGATCCGAAGCAATTCGACGAACATCTACTAACATCTGCTACGAGCTGTTTTCTCGAGAAATCGACGATATTCAACCAGTTGTAATTTCGTGAAAAACAAATCGTGGAGAATGTAACCTCAACTCATTTTAAAGCTTGATGCCTCTATCTACGAACACCGTTGTTCATTTTCCTCCAAGATTCTTTTACGTGACGCAGCAGAAGAGAAACCGGAGACCCGTTTTGTCGAAGAAATTCGTGTAAATTGAGATCTCTGAGAAAACATTTGAAAAATGTTCTCAGCGCTTCTGTTACAGGGTGTTTCGAGGAACATGTCTACCGTGTAAATGAAGAGTCTGGTGTAATTATTGGAACAAGGAGATTCAGTGGCGTTTAGAGGACCGCGCCAAGCATCGATTTATTTCGAACGGCGGGAATTAATTATGGCGCGATAGTCCTGGGGAATCTTAGCGATCCATCAACTTCGATGTCCCAAAGTTCGCTCAAGGACCGGAATATTCGCCGTCGAAGAGCACGCCTTCCGTCGGAAATCACGGTCGACCGGCTCTCGTCACGCAATTAATAATTCCGCGGGATGAATACGTGGACGAGAGGAACCGAGTGTATAAGGGGTTGAAGGTGTTGACTCGTGTTTTTCGCCGGGTTCTGGTGCGAGAGAGAGAGAGAGGGGGGGGGTTTCAAGTTTCCTCGCACGCGATCGACGATACGCGGCTCCACTGGCAACCTACTTGCTTTAACGAGCGATACACGTACACCGGGACGCTACGAAATTGTTTGGCCACATTTTGCCAACATACGGTCACCAGCCAGGGTGTTATTATATCCCGGAAATAATCGCGCGCTCCGTAAATTCGCTGCATTAAAGCGGGACCAACTTCCCACCGCACGAAATCGTCCGGAACTAAATCCTCCGCGTTTAATCCCCTCGGGGATGAATTTTTACAAAAGGAATTAGACGATCTCAACTTCTTTATACCTTGCCGCTATTATTGATTCTCAATGTCTTTCAACTATAAACTAATCTCTGGTTACAGTTTCTGTGTATGAATTCGTAAATTCGCGTCAGAGTTTGTCCGGGTGTCCTCGTTTCCGAGAAAATGCAGTTTGGAAATTCGCGGGACACGTGTGCCGTGGCTCGATAAATCTCCCAACTCGATTTTACGGAAAAGTTTCCACTTTTTCTCGCTTCCCGAACACTCTATCCGCGTATCAGCATAAAAAGAATTAGAAATGATGAACCGGAAGTATTCTACAATTAGAATTAGAATTAACACTCCGTTCCTCCGACACGAAGTAACTGAAAAAATTGATATACAGTGTTTTCTCGAGAAATGTCCCAAATGCCTGGTCTATGATTGTCCCAGAATCATCTCGTATTTGGTATAATTTTCATTAGAAAAATGCCACGAACATGTTGGCGAAAGTCCCATAGAAAAATAATGAAAAATAAAGAAGTTTTGTTATTGGATCAGTTGTGCACTTATGTTTAATCGTATTTGGACAATTGACGAAAAAACACTGTACAAATTAACAACGAATCTCACGGTTTAAACGAACAACAACGCAGAAAATTAGCGGGCAACGGAAAACATTTCGACAGCTGCCGAGAACTGTCTCTCGACTGGGGTGCTCGTCGTTCGCCGCGGGTATTCAATCTGGCCGGGTGTAAAAAAGACTGTTACGCCGAGTTACAGTAGCATGGACGCACATCGGGCCAGCCACTCAAACGCTGAAGAGCGGCCGTCGCATTTATCGTTGGTCCAATTAGATCGAGCTTTTATCGTGCTCGTAACCTGAACGGCAGTTTTCGAGTCACGCGACCCGGTCGCTTCACCGCCCCCAACCCTCGACGACCCCATAAATTATCCTTACGGGACCCTGAGGACTCCAGGGGGTGGAGGGCAATATCTCCGAACGACCGGCAGAGACGAAAACACCTGCCGTAATATCCGTCACGTGCAGCTTGACAAAGAACAGAGTCATTTGCCGGGGCCCAGCTCGCGAGAGCCACCACCCCCGCACTTTCCACGGCTTATCTCCTCGTTTGCAGCGCAAAAAATGACGCTGTCGACCATCGCCATAGTCTCTTCGTCTACCTGAAGGCACAAAGTTCGCCGGCGAATGCGTGTAAATGAAAAAAGAAACTGCACCCGGCTGGCAAGAGTCGATTATACGATCTTGCATACATGCTAAAAGTTAGAGCTATAAAAAGAAGAAGAAGCGGCTGATTTCAGTATGGTTTCGGTGTCGATTAAATTTTTGTTCGTTCAGGGATTGTAGATGTTACACGATGAATACGTACGATAAGCGTTTAAATGGCACAGTGATTGTGCTCTATCCGGGGCCAGACATAATTCACCAGAATAATCCACCTGGACAGGTACAGTGGTGGAATGGTTCCGTGGCAACAAACCATAGTAAGTAGAATGATCCCGCCTGTGGTCAGGCGTGGATAACCATACCTGTGGCCCGCCATAGATAAATAGAATAACTATGCCTGCGGTTATACATGGATAAGTAGAATAATCCAGTCTGTGGTCGACCTTGTAAAGTAGAACAATCCCGCATGGCTCAAACGTGAGTAGAATGGGCCTATCTGTGGTCGGAAATGCATAAGTAGATTATCTTCTCCTATGATCAGACCGAAGCGGTGTGCCTGAACTTCTCTATAGTTATATGAATAGAATTGGTTTGAAGTTTTATAATCAATTTATAATTTGTTCAACACCTGCTGGTCGAAACAATTGTTTCGTTCTGCACAGTAAACTTTTGTAACTACAGATCAAAAGTTGAATAGTTAATGTTTGGACATCGCTCAGTGGTCACTGTGTCCGACGAAGAGAATTTCCATTCTGCGCGAAGACCGAATGTCAATTGCCGACAAATTCTTGCGAACTATGGGAACGGGTAACTTAATTAACGACGGAAACCGCCGCCAAACAGTATGTAACAACGAGTAATAGAGAAAATGGTTGATAATGCATGAACTTTGAACACAGTATGGCGATACTGGGCGCGCACAATGCGGAACAAGAAAATCGCGTTCCTATGCCAGTCGATGGTTTTGTTTATCGGGCCACGGGCACCCACGGATTACCGGAAAATTGGGTTCATTCATTATGCACGACGCTGATTAGATTCGCAGGTTGGTACGCCGATGGATTCGAGGCCCCATGGGTGTTTGGCTTCGCGGTGAATTTTGCGTCCGTTGATCGCGTTCTACGTCATTGAGTTTTCACGGTTTTATGCCTCGTGTAATTACGATATTCTGGGGAGGGGTACCTCATTGTCCCGAGAATAAGAGAATTTCTGCGTTACTTGGTGGACTGCGGTTATCGATGCAGTGATTCCGCAAATAACTTATTCCGTTTATCAGTCAGTTTATCGAAAGTTCGGTGAACAATGCTGTGCCTATTAAATCACTGACTTGTGCTACTGGAACATTGCCACACATGTCGTCTATCCTTTTATAAGGCAATTGATTTCTGTTAAATTTTTTTGAATACTAGTACTACAGTAAAAATGACGAATCTCAAATATGTTTCATTGACTCGTACTACCGGGTTTCAACATCCTATTTATTTGACCAGTGACTTCTAATCCGCAGATTTTCGCACATTTTCAAGCAGCAGCGAAATGAAAATTTCTGAATCGCCAACGGGGGGAGCGAACTAAATTTAACGCCACTTTCGAGGAATTTCTCCATAAAGACGGGAATTCGCGAGAATCTCCGACAGTATGATAATCGCCTGTGTACCCAGCATACGCTCCGTGTCATAATTGTTTCTGTTTGCCCATTCCGTTCCACGCTCATCCCATCACCCGGTCATTTCTACAATTCGTTTTTCTTTTTTTCTTTTTTCATATAATTTCCGGCGATTCAGCCGGGTTTTTAGAACACCATGCCGAATGCAAATTCACCGGCACATTCGGCGCGCTCTCCGGCACTCTCACGTCCGCGGTCCTCTTTTATTTATTTATTTTTTGGTTTATTTCGCTGGCCCCCACGGCCCACGGGTCGCGCACGCGCGCCTACTTGTTAAGCCAGTAAGTCCAAACGCATATTCACAGAAATTTTTTCATCTCTGCAACGTTGAAACGCTCCGCCGTCCCCGCAACCCCCGTCCACCCAGCCCCTATCTATGATATGCATATTTGCAGCCGCATTTCCGCCGTCTAGTTCTTTATGCATTCCGCGACTTCTTTTTGCCTCTGTTCGACGCCGCGAACGATACGCGCGCTGCCGATAAATCTGCAGCCTTCGGTCATTTCGTTGATATTTTCCCGGAGGATATCCGCGACATCGAATTCTCGAGGCACCTCGACGAACTACCGAAATCATATTCGAATTTTCGCATGAAAAAATATTCGAGATATTGATTGTTCGAGAGAACAATCCACTTCGCCATCATTTCAAATGGATTTCGATTGCCGTAAAAGTTGTTACGTCCGTTTTACAAAGCGAATTTGCGATCGCAATTGAAATGCACAGAGTGGAATTATTTTTTATTCACCGCGATAAATTTTGATTTCGCGACCTCCCGGATTTTCAAATAAAGCACTTTAAATTTGCTGAACTTTCCTACCGCCGCGTTCCAATTTGTTAAATATTTTTATCTCGCTTGTCTTCGCGAGCTGTAAATCCTGTATTTTCGTTCCGTGTAACAAATTTGAGTTTCACATTTCCTATTTTATTAAAGAAATTACTTCAGATTGTTAGAGGTGATTATTCCGCTGCTGTTTACCAAGTGTCATAACCTATAAATTGTATGACAAAGAGCAATTTTTTTATTTTACTCTGACAAATTTCATACTCACCATTCTTGTCCAGTCCGGTAAATTATTGTAATATTACAGATGTCGCTTCAAATTTTTAAAAATATTTTGTATTTTTAAAAAACACTGTCACATTAAAAGTGAGTATGGAATTCGTTACAGTGGTATTTTATAAAAAGCTCTGATCTACCCCTAGTAGCACAAAAATATTGGATAAATATTTTTTAAGCCACACATTTTCATATGAGAAAAATATTTCTTCCTAACTTATATAAAAAAGAATATTTGGTACTTAATGTAAAATTAAATATTGTATGTATATTTGAATATTAAAAACAGATTGAATCTCTTTTTGATATTATATGAATGTGTATACAATATCTTGTGCTGCCAGGGACTCGTCAGCATCGGCACTTTTGCTTCAAATGATCCGAGTGCAAACAAGCGAAGAGCATTAGACAATCAGAAAATTACTTGAACTCTTTTCGATCGATGCACGGCGGGGGTGTTGTAACAGGCAATTCTCTAAATCGTTTTAGAGGAACTCTGTCCGAGAAGAACAGAGCGTGGCGGCTCTTGTTAACGTGGTAAAACGTGATTGTGCCCCTCGCGACTCTGTAGAACCGGGTCGTCGCATCGGGAAACTGATTGAAACTCCACGCGTCTGCTAATTAGAGGGTGAAAGGTTCACGGTGGGGGAAGAAAAAGCTCTGCAACGAGGAAATTAATTTTCCGGGTGAAGGACGGCCTCTCGCGGCTCGTTTCCTCACGCTCGATTGTCCTTCCTTATGAACAGGTGTGGAATTCGATGGCGGCATTGTGTTTGGCTCTTTGTTCGGCAACGGGCGACGCAGCTTTGTTGCTGTCGTTCACCCCACCCCCGAAGATGCAACACAATACTGTGACGAAAATTTTTCAGCGAACACTCGCAAATCGAAATATTACAAAATATTTCTTCGGCAATTTCGACAAGGGGAACTGTTAACATATTCGACTTGAAAAGAGAATTTTCACTGCGATAGATTAAGTAAAATAAATTTTCTTTTGGTTCATTCATTTCGCACTACTATTCGGGAATGAAGAATGGTTTCGAACAATTGTTTCGCGGCTTGCATCTTCCGCGAAATATTCGTCCGGTCTCAGATAAGTGAGACAAATTGCACATGCACAGTCCGTAAATAGGCCACCAATCTTCGGGGGCATGCACAAGTAGATCCCATAAATATCTTCGCTATTTATAGGCATGATGCTGCTCGAAAGCGTTTCATCATTTGTTGATCAACCATAAATTCAACCTTTTTAAGTGCGAAGAATGAGAAAGACTATTTATGTTCGGAATTAATGGAAGAAAACTTCTGGAATGAACAAGTATAACCAGAAAAATTTCTTTCTGATATTTACGAAATTCCGAAACTGTGAAACTAGAGACACTGCATTAATTATTGTGCGACTAGTGCTTGTAGGACACTCAGTATGCAAGCCCATCGAGGCGAAAGGGTCGAAATTGCAGTTCGTTATCGGAACGTGCGAGATCAGAGATCCGCTTAAAATGCGCGAAACTACGCGGCCGCCATATTGGCGAATTAGATTCTCGACTGGAACGGTTTCCAACTTTTGCCACAACAATTTAAAAATTATCTGGAATACACGTGCGCTTATCGCAACGGAGAAACAAGAAGGGAGAAGCGAAACTTTTGAGCGGTGAACAGCGGCCGCGTTCTAATTTACTCCGTGTACACGCAGTTAACGTCGCGACAACGGTATGACGTTGCAGGAACATCCGTGTAAACGAGCCTTAACGCTGATACCGCGCGTTTTCTCGCGCAACTCGCCAAGAAAAAAAAACAGTTACGAGCTGGAAGATAACATTTTCCATGGCGTTCAGCGTAAATTTCGAACCGGCCGCGACAGCGAACACTACGGAACAATAAACAGGATACATTGCCGATCCTTTTTGGACTGACATCCTTTAAAATTGTTTCCTTTATCGCGATCGACAATTTGTTAATAAAGTATATTGATGTTTTCAGCGCACTGATCGATCTGATGTTACTAACTAATTCTAAGCAATTTTGCAAATTACCACAAAATTTTCAACTTTTCGGTTTATTTTTTAGACCATTTTCAAGAAAAATTTTAATATACAACCCCTGGCAGAATGTTTCCGATCGGAGGCTTTGATACGGATTTTAGAGATAACATTCACAATTTAGAAGTACAAAATATTCTGTTACTTTATGGAGTTAACACTGATGGTAAATGAAAAGGGGCTAATTGAAGAATGAAAAACAACAAAATAACATAAGCTTCCACTTAATATAACAAAGAAACGAGAAAATAAACAAAATGTTACACGGAAAAAAGCTGGAAGAAAGTTTCCGATTCGATTACCACTGCCCATTACCAAAGGGTATAGCCGGATAAGCATGGGCCAGCGGCCCCCGCTCCGATTTTCCTGATTCCTCTCTTAAAACATCGTTTTATGTCTAAAAAACCATTGTGCAAAATTTCAAATGTCTACCCCCCCTCGATAGGGGTGATATTGAGGTAAATTCCCCCGCACTTAAATGCAATTTGCGCTAAAACGAGAAAAGATATCGACATGGGATAAACGGCAAATAAAAGATATAGATACACCCTATATTTCAGATTTTTTTCAGAATTTTTTGCGAATTATTTATAGTTGAAAATAATTAATTAATTTTTTGGGAATTTTTTTAACTATCTTCCCCTGGGTTGACACCTACCAAAAAATTCTAAAATATTGCTATGATTCTAACCTATTTTGTAAAAAAATCTCAGAAGTGTCCGTTTGGTGGAACAGTGTCAAAAAAAATAAAGTATGCCGGCGAACGCTCGGTTTGATCAGTAACGACGCAGCGACCGATTCCCCTTGCGACGGCTAGTGACGGGAGCGAACGGGAAGTCGGCGCTTGTACGGAAAAGCTGATACATGTAAAAATGCGACTAAATCTTCTAATACATGATTACAGTTAGAAGTCTAAACAATTATATTCTAGACAATAAAAATCGTTTAGTTTATAAATACATATAAAAAAAAGAAAAAAACAAGAAAAGCGCCGACTTCCCGTTCGCTCCCGTCACTAGCCGCCGCAAGGGGAATCGGTCGCTGCGTCGTTACTGATCAAACCGAGCGTTCGCCGGCATACTTTATTTTTTTTGACACTGTTCCACCAAACGGACACTTCTGAGATTTTTTTACAAAATAGGTTAGAATCATAGCAATATTTTAGAATTTTTTGGTAGGTGTCAACCCAGGGGAAGATAGTTAAAAAAATTCCCAAAAAATTAATTAATTATTTTCAACTATAAATAATTCGCAAAAAATTCTGAAAAAATTCTGAAATATAGAGTGTATCTATATCTTTTATTTTCCGTTCATCCCATGTCGATATCTTCTCTCGTTTTAGAGCAAATTGTATTTAAGTGCGGGGGAATTTACCTCAATATCACCCTTATCGGTGGGGGTAGACATTTGAAATTTTACACAATGTTTGTTTAGACATAAAACGATGTTTTAAGACAGGAATCAGGAAAATCGGATCGGGGGCCGCTGGCCCATGCTTATTCGGCTATACCCTTTGTTCAACAATTACTGTTGGATGATTCTTATAGACTTTTTTTCGCTGATTCCGAATATGACCTTAATTTTTCCCCTAGACGCACAGTTTTGAGAAACTTGATTTTGGAAAAAAAAACATATTTTTTAAACATATTTAGCCCGCATTTTGTTGAAAATCTCAGCGGATTTAGAGTTCTTACCTAGCACGGCGCAGTATGTCGAACGTGGTGAGATTATTGACGTCGATCGGATTGTCCTCGAGCTCCCACGTGGAGATGCTGCGGACGTTCTTGATCATCAGGAAGTTTTGGAGATAGCTAAGAAAATAGATAGGCAAGGACGCTCCCTCCGCAGGAACCATGGCCAATCGTCTTGCCACCTCTTCCACCTGAAAAAGTTTTCCACCTCGTAAACTCCTTGCGTCGCAAAAATCGTCTGGCTTTATCATCTCTGGCCAATCGGTGGCTCAAGTACAGACTCTACATGAAGGGAGGTACTTCAACGTAGCTTCGATCCCTTTATTGTCTCTTGGAAGACGAGGGAAATATCGGAGAACGGAAATTCATCGTCGAATCCAATGCCAAAATAAAGGTAAGGTTAATATTACAAGTTTCTCGTAGAAAATATGGGTCAAAATGTGTTATCAATCTATCATTGACTCGATCGATGTAAGAATAAAAAGGGAATGATTGGCCAGAGACGAATGATTGTAACGATAACTAGTGGCCACTCAATATAAAATATATAAATGTTAAGAATTCGATTAAATACGGATATGGAGGTAGTACAGTATAATCGGTTTGCGGAACTCTCGGGGAATGAGTGTTTTTATGGAATGGTGCAGTTTTATTCGCCACTACCGTGGACAAAATGTGCTCCGACGTCGGAAGGGTTAATTAAGTTTGCTTCTTTAAAGATGGCAAAGGACGAGGAGACCGGTTACTATAAAATTACCTTGAGGAACCTCGCACGGAGAATGTCCTCGGGGAACACGCCCCTCTTCGCAGCCTCTTCCGGAATGCCTTGGATCGCTGCTAGCACCAGAGGATCCTCTTTAGCTGAAAGGAGATAGAAGAATGTATTGATAGCTTGTATAATAAAATGTTTTCGAAGATGTTCGTAGAAACGTTTCTCCGAACGGAGGGAATAAAAGTTGAGCCTCGCGCCGAAGTGCCGCAAACCAAGAGTATAAACTGTAGGAAATAGTTGGTGTCGAGACCGAATACATAATTGCTCATTTCGTTGGATTTCGCGCGGATCGTTCGGCGAATGGTGGGAATGGCACGTCATGTTTACAAATTGGCGTCTCCGGGCGCAATTCCCGCGGGAACCGATCGAAAGAATAGGAATTGTCCTTCAATTTTACGGCTGGAAATTCCGCGGGGGTAGAGAATTTATTAACATCGGGCATTACTGACGCCTCATCCCCCACCAAACAAATTGCATTACACCAGATGCTGTTACGTCGCTGGAATACATTACTTCGCAATTTCGCGAACCGGTTACGTGATAAATGGACACGGGTATTTTAAACACTTTTTGGACCGGCAGCGGTCGAATTTATTCATTTATGCGTTCCGCGTAAAATAAAATTTATACGGGCTCATGAATCCCTCCTAATTAAATGCCAAACATTGCGCGAGAATCCGGAGGTGTGCGCGAACACTTCTGAAAAACATACGTGCGACAAACGTTAGACAGCTTCCAGCTGTCTCTCCGAGTAATACGTTCGTACTACTTACGCCCGGAAAATTTAGCTCGTTTCATTAACAGTCTCTTTGAGCAACGTTTTACAGCGTCCGTCGAGCGATAAAAATCTTCGAACTTTGTCATTCTATCGTTGAACTTTAAAGTTAGAAAATCCGAGCTCTGTTACCGGTTTTTCCTCGGTAACAAGATACCTTCGCATTTTCCTCAAGGAAAATCCTGCAATCCTATCTCCGAAGCAAGTTTCATTGTTCTAAAACGAGGTCGTCCTGTTGAAGTTACAGAAAAAAATTTCCGGATTTAATAGAACGTTCCGTTGCGCTTTTATTAAAACCGAGTCTCATACATTTGACAGGGCCATTGCTGTTCTTTATTCGCCGGATGTATTGCTACATTCTAAGCACCGTTCGCGTACTCCATTTCCGGCGACAAGGGAAACTTAATAGCAATACAAACTGCGTATTCTTTCGAGTCGCTGCCGTTTAGCGAAGCAATTTCGCGATAAGCTCTCGTTTTCGCAGAAAATTCACCGCGCGAGAGTGTTCATCAAGATATTACTGAACAATGATGTACTGCAAATTGTTTCAATGACTGTAATAACACCAGGAATAAGTCAACATTAATATTGTTCGCACAGCAGTGCTTGCGAAACACTGTTAATTAAAGCATTCATCGTAAAAGACTGCTTATCGTTGCTTAATCGTTGCTTACAGAAAACAGTTTATAAAACAGTCCATAAAACGTAAGTAGAATGAATATTTTCAGTTTCAGTTTCACTTTGGATAGACATACAGTAAGGAGCATAATTGATTCCACACACTTTAAATCAGAATAACTTTTACATGAATGGACCAAACGACTTCAATTTCTCTGTAAGGCTAGAAGAATTAGTTCAGTAAATGATGTGTAGAAAATCTGCTGAAAAAATGCATTTGGACGGAATTGTGAAAAACAATAGTAAAAATTGATTTTTACAACTTTTTTAGCTGGGCCAATAACAAAAATTTAAAAAATGTGTTTTGTCAACTGGTATAAATTATATAAGCTCTGAAAATTTCATTGAAATTGGTTAATTGGTTTGCGAATTATAAACGATCAAAAGTGGTAATTTTTAATGTACCATAAAGTGGCGAGATTTACCATTTTTGATCGTTTATAATTCGTAAACCAATTAACCAATTTCAATGAAATTTTCAGAGCGTATGTATGTAACTAATTGCAGTCCTGCTTATCAAGAGAAATGCATAAGTAGAATAAGCTGGGTATGGTCAGACATGTATATAAAGGGAATAGTTCTATGTATAACAAGATTTATGTAAGTGGAAATCGACTGTGGATTAAAATCGAGTGGAATAACCTGTCTGTGACGAAGCAGACAGTAGTACAGCTTGACTTAAGGTCAGACAACTAGTACAGAGGCTGGTCTTCGAGTCTCTGGAAGGAGCGAGATCGGCAAAGATAGATAAACCGGTCCATTATTCCGCGCCGGTATGACATATGAAAGAGTATGAATCTTTCGGGTTGTCTGCAGCTTAGATTTCCATTATCCGAAACATCTGTTGCCCGATCCGCAACACTCTATCCGCCAGTAACTGACAACGAGCCCCGAGGATTGTATTATAGAATTTATGGGAACCATTCTGCCGGCCAAGGGGAGGAATTTTATTACATGTTCGTCGATTTATCACCGAACGCAGGCTCATCGTCTCGACGGTAACACTCATTACGGATCATCCTGTATTTATCGCGTTGTCGAGGAAGCCGCTCGCGGAAACGTTCCGCATGAGAAATCGTCAACAATCACTGGAATCGCTTTAATTCCGCAGATGGTGGGGAATGCAGGACGCGGGAAAGAATGCAATGGCGTGGCGACCGGGGTAAGAAATCGCTGAAGATTTACGACATAATCGCCGGCGAGCGTGCATAAACCGTTCCTCCCCGAGCTTTCTAAAGAGCGTGCTCCCCTTCCCAGGTGAATCAACTATGCACCGCTACAGCCACGCGGTTAATCGTGTCAATCGTTCCTCAAATATCGAATGGATTTTTCTTTTTTTACACTCCACCGTTTCTATTTGCTCCTTTTATGTTGTTTTTTTCTCCCCCGAAGCTTTTCATCGCCCACTTTCAGGCTTTGAAACGCGACACGACATTTTACAACACTGGGAATATTTTATCGAGTACTTTCGAACCGTTCGAGAGCGGAATACTCAAAATATTGTGAAATACTGAAATCCCGGACTGCGACAATATTTTCGCCGTTCGCCGATCCCTAAAATAAATCATGCAATCTCGGTACTTACAAATATATGTATTTATGGCTGATTAAGAGGAAATTTTCTCGAATTATAAGCCCGCCGATAAAGAGGATCGTTCCCGTGAATCGTGGAAAATCCTGAGGATTTCGGAATTATTTTCCTCGATAAATACAATTTTTAATGGATAAATTAGATATATGGAGAGGAATTAGCGTCGATTTAATAGAAGCTTATAAACGCATGGACCAATTTATTGCAACGATAATATAGACGTTAACGAGGCACAAGAATTTATCGTATCCTAGAATTGACCACCTGCAGTCGGCCGCGATATTAACGTGTCCAAAAAGTTACCTTAAGACATTAACTACATGGAATTTTCTAGTAGTATAGCCCGGTGTTGTTCAGACATGCATGGGTAGCACGGCTCTATGCATAGTCAAACACCAGAAAGTGGTGCAGCCCTCTGCTTGGTCAGACACAAATCAGCAGTACGGGAGCGTGCACAGTAGAGCAGAGCTAAGTAGTATAACCCGGGATATTGTCAGCAGCGCGCTTCTGTGTAATGAAATACAGTGGGTGTACAAAGTATTCGTGCACCTTTTAAAAACGAATAAATTTTCAAAAATTGGTCCCAACATGTCGAGTTTTTTCTTCAGGCGTTAGAAGGATTAGTCTACTAGCTAATCCGAAACGGATAGACTTTTTAACAATTTTTTTTTTGAATAATGCATTGTCATCCAGTTCTGAGCCATGTAACCGATTTCAAGTCTCAAGCAAATCTTCAAGCTCATCAGGAAGTTAGTTTAAAATCAATTGCAAAATTTGCCACCGAACAAACAGACAAACAAACAGACAAACAAGAAAGCGAGCTAATAAAAACGTGGTAAAATTGACTCGAGAATGGCAAAAATACCGTAAAAAATACTGGAACCGAAAATTAAGGAAACGATAACGAGATGTACTTTTGGCCCGTAAACGGCGCAACAATTTCTGTTCCCGTCCGTCAAAGGCACCTGCAGTGTCCACAGCCGAGGCAATCAACGCCACGGCCCTCGGAATCGTTTTTCCGCTTCCGGGTGAGCCTACGGAGAACTATTTAATTCATCGCGAGCGGGGTCAGTTAATGAGTTTTCACGGCGCAATGGCCGCATTACCGGGCCCGAATATTCATTGCGTGCCGCGGAACACACGCCGAGTAGATTTACGCGCTTCGTTCCGATGCCGGGAGTCCACCGGCGGAAGATAAAAAGCTCGTAAATTTCCTCGAACGTAGAACGATAAGGCGGGGGAGGGGGCTCCAGCGCGAAATGAAAACGGAACGCGAGCTTACAGAACGGAACATCCCTTCTCTCTCTCCCCCTCTCTCTCGCTCTCTCTCTCTCTCTCTCTCTCTCTCTCTCTCTCTCTCTCTCTCTCTCTCTCTCTCTCTCTCTCTCTCTCTCTCTCTCTCTCTCTCTCTCTCTCTCTCTCTCTTCGTTTTTCCGTGTAATATTAGGGTAATGATTGTCTGTCGCGAACGAGTGATAATGACGATTGCGGTCGGCCCAGACAGTCAACCCTGTATTTACGGTGATTATAACGCGTTATATTATTATCCGTGCGGGCGCTTGACGGCTGTGTAAACGGTGATCGTCGACCACGCGAATTTTAATACGTGCTAAATCGCGCGAGACGATGGATCCCCTGTACAAACTGCCGGCTTCGACGTCGAACATTTTTGAAAACATGCGCACGTAACATTATTCTATTCGTCACAGCGTGACTGCGGATCTTTATGCGTTTATGGCATCTGAAAATTTTCAAAAAAATACTGTAATGTCAAATTCGATAGAATTTGATACGATTTCTATTTATTCCAGATCTACAAAGGCTACTACTACTGAAAACAAGATTTTCTTTAATTCCACTTTCTTAAAATTTTCACCCAGAAAAATTGAGAATTGCATAAACATATTATTATAAACGTATTACAGCGTAAAATAGTAGAATAAATGAACATTTATCCTCGTTTGTTATGTGCGTAATTAAATTATACGTTCGCAACATCAAGACTTGTATATACAAGGTGAGTCATCTAACGTTGCCACCTCAAATATCTTTGTTGTTTTTAAAGATACGTCAAATGTCTAGGTGTTCTGTTTCTTCGGGCTCACCCTGTATATGTGAGGTTGTTCCAAAAGTTTCTTTGGCAATGCAGTCGACATTCGTCCTCGAAGGATTAATGTATGTACGACACGTAAAAGTTTGAAAACAGTACCATGCAGTTGATATTCGCATGGTGTCACCGAGCAAACACGAGAGGCCTCCCATACGAAGATTATAATAAACATTGGTTTTTCCGTGGGACGGTCCGATTCACACGGAAAAATTCCGAATAACTGCGCCCGCGGCGATCGAGTTTGTTCCTCTTTAGCCGATGAAATATTTATACGATTCAGCGCGTATTTATCGCGCGCGGAACATTCAAAGCTTTCGCGTCCAACGAACCGTCGAACGTTTTAGCATTCTGGCCGCGAGGAATTCCGATACGTCGATACCTCCGCGATTGCAGCTTTAATCCCCCCAAAGATTGGCATTGTATCGCGACGGGGCTGGAACGAGATTATCATGCGGTTACCGCAAGCTCGGTGGCAAACCCCCGGGCTAACCCTCATAAATGGAACTGATATTAATATCAGTTAATATTAATCTACGATCGCGTTAATGGACAGATCGGAAAATACTGTCAATTCCAGAGAAATGTTTTCCAGCCGGATGCCGAAGACGGGAACACGGGCACACTCGCAGATTGCCCGTAACTAATTCCCCCATCGAACGTCGATTGACAGTAGGCCGGAAAATAAAATTCCTCTCAGAGCTTTAACTCGATATTCCAAAAAGAGTTGCAGCAATGATGAAGTCGCAGGTGTATGATCAATTCCAATAGCTGATTAGACTGCGGATCTTTATGCATTTATGAAGAAATTGGTAGGATGAAATATAAAACAGTAGAAGATTTTTAAAACTTCAAGAATGTTGTAAGGTTGCTTTTAACCCCTTGCCGTATAATTATCAATACGGTTACAGTGATTAAAACGTCTCTATCCCCAAAAATGTCGTAGAAGAGAGAAGAGAATTTTTATTTTTTGTATAGCTACATTTATTTTAATGCTTCAGTATTGGTTATAAGATTCGCAGTCTAGTTATAAACGAATCAAATTTTATTTCATTTAAAAAGAAGGGCGTAAATATTCATAATATTTTTTAGACTCCGTTTAAATTCTTCATGACGAGTGTGACTTGTTAAAATACGGCAAGGTGTTAATGTAACAAAATCAAGTTATGGTACTCTTGCTTCCCACAATCAATGCAAAAAGTGTTTATTTTGTATGAAGATCCGCAGTCTACCGATGATATACTTACGTGCCGCTTTGGTGACGGCCTTGATTTCCGCTTCCAGAGGCCTGATGGCCTTGTCCGCGCATACGCCAGGTGCTGTAGTCTTTACAGCTCTGGCCAAAGCTTGACAAGCTGACCAGAGGATCTGTGCGTTCGATGCTCCCCTCTCTTCCTCCATGCGAGCTGGAACACAAACGTAAATGCAAAACCATTAGTAAAATATCACAGTCTACTTGACAAAAAACAGAGAAACACCAAAAACTGATGAATAACTTGCAATATGTATTTGTCGTAAAACAAAATTGAGAAATTGCCATCCGTTCTCGTGTTTCACAAATTTGTTATGCAGACGAAAATCAGCGATTTAAGGATGTTCTGGAGGTATATAAAAACTCACCAAAATTTTGAAAATTTGACAAGATATAATTCTTACTAAATTAATGCAATTACCAAAGTTGGGGTTCGATTCACTGCATCGTTTAAGAATTATAGCAACTTAAAATTTGCAGATTTTAACACGTCTTCTCATGGAGAATTCATTAAAAAATTCCACTTCAAACCCTATTTAAATCTTGAAAAAACGCAACTAGAAACAAGTACAATTATTCGAAAAAGACACTTAGAATTTTTTATAATATGAAGACAATTCGATTAAAAAATAAATATAACGTGAAATTCACTAATTAAACGAAAGCTTTTTAAATTAATCTATTTTTTGAATGCAAAATATACTCATGAATGGCTTTCCATTGCCAATATATTGATGGATTTCGAATTTCTTGTACTTTTGTCTCCCATTGTAGCTCCAGAACATCCTTAATTGCTGCAAATAATTGCGCGATATACCCGGTTGACATGATGGGATTTCAAAAGCAATTTAATTCGCAACGGTAACGGACAACGTTGAACAGCTCCGAAGTTCCTCGAGTTTGAAAACGCTCGCAGGGCGTCTCGGCGCTGTCTTTTCCCCAGCCGCGGCGCAGTTCGCAAAATAGAATTTTACTTAAAAGCACTTGAGCTCGGTCGGTTCTATTGCATTATCCTCTTCTTATCTGCCGCGCCACTTCGAACGTGGTATTGAAGGATACCTACCGTAAAATAATGCCAGTTGAAAAGGTCACGTTCGTTGTGACACGTTTTGGCAAGTGGCGCCGGGAGGCAAAAATCGAAAAGACTTTATGGACTCTGCGTCGAGGACGGACGGACGGACGAACGTGTGAAAATTGCGGCAGGAATCAAACGAGAGAAACGTTGAACGAAGGAAAATTTAATTCTGGGAATTGCAAAATTTCAGACTGATCGAAACTGTTGATTTTCAGAAGAGTGCCCGAACAGTTTCCGGGTCAGAGAACGAAAATAGTAAATAAAGAAAGACTTTGGGTGTGTTGCTCTATCAGGATTTGTTTCAATTCAATTTCGATGATCATTAATTTAACGAGGGTGCAGGAAAGCTTTATACCGCTGATTGTTCGTTCGGTTCTACCCGTTCGAAGAATATTGATGCACTATCAGCCTCCATTGATCTATCAACATGGGAGGCAGGGCGCATCGATCGCCAGATAGCAAATAATCTCTTGGAAAATCCCCCACGAAGTCCAAAACTCAATCAGGTCGACGTGTCATCCCCCATAACCCAGTTTTTCAATCTTACCGAATCTCGAATTCGATTTGCTGTCCCTGCGCCTTGACCAAGCCCGTGTGAGATATCTATTTCAGATAGTCAACGGAAAAATAAGCTTCCGGCGAGCGGAAGGAACGTCCGAAACTCCTGTGTAATTTACAATTAGCAAGAAAATCTTTAAAAATTTACACTTCACAAAAGAAAATCAGCGGAAGTAAATGAGACCATCTTATTAGTTTTAAGCCCCTCCAGGTTCGAGAACCAAGTAAAGTCTTCAAAAATTTCAAAGCTGCTTTGGTGGTAGGAAAGCGGAAATATGTTGCAAATTCAATTATTCAGTGGTCAGGTTAAATTTCTGGGACAGTTTTAAGCCCCCGCAGAACTGAATGGGCAATATTCCGGAAAAGGGTCGGAAGTTGCTTCGCGGAAGAAAAGGAGCAGGAGTATGTTTAAAATGAAATGAACCTGTGGTTGAATTAAATTTTAAGGTCCTTGCGGGACTGGAGGGTCGGAGGAGCAATTTAAAAGTTGCTTGAACAGGAAAACACAAAGAAAAATGTACTCCGAATGAAATTAGAAGAACTAATGGCTCGACATCGAGCATTGTAAAATATTAAATAAACGAAGTATCGCGAGAGCGTAATTTTTCTTGGATCTTCGCAGTGAATCTTCGTGCATTTTCGCGAGAAATATTTATAAGCGTGTCCCCGCTCGCGCGTTGAAAAATCGAGGGACATTATGCAGCAGTTTAATCCCGAGTAGGGATGAAATATGGCGGCCGCAAAACTGCGCAAAACGACGAGGAAGGAGTGATGATAATAACGATCGGTCACAAAACTCCGAAGGAAACGACACGGCCGTCGATTGAAGGACTCCTGGTCCTGACGTGCCGGTATTACGCGAAAAATAAGGAAACGCGGTTCGGGAAAAGGGCTAGCCTATAAATCAGCCGGAGGGCCGGGCAAGAATCGACGCGAAATAAATAAGAGGGCGACTTCGCGAGAGCACGCGAAACTTCGTGGCCCATAGTCCTCTTCTGTCTGCGATACAATGGCGATAGCACGTCGAAGGCTACGGACTCTGCACATTGACAAATGTCTCCGGAGAGACTCTCTCTCTCTCTCCTCTCTTTTACGTTTGCTCCCGCTCACGCATTTCACGAGCTTCATCGTTTCCTCCTTCGACTCGTCCGTTCTCCATCGAGACGAACTCGTTCTGGACGATGTTTCGTTATCGTTCTCGTAGCGACTTCCACTCTAATGGAATTTCTTATTGTCCCTCTCGGTGCTCACTGCTTCTTGATAATGAGCGAATCGTTGTACTCGTTCTTTTTACGCGACGCATCAATCAGCGTTCCACTGAACGTTTTTCTGATAAGAAGATGCACGAGAAACATAAATTCTAGATGTCCTCGAGTTGAGAGTGGGGATTATTAAAGCGGGAGATTTTTGTTTACCGTGACGTGAGTTCGTAAGTTTTTTGGATTGATTCATGTTGACGGAGTACTGGAGTGTTTATTCGCTGGACATTTCTTGCACTTTTGAAGTTATGTATTTCTATGCATCATGAAAATTGTTGAAATAGGTACTTGCATTGTTCTACGAAGTGTACTTTGAAGAAAGGTATCGACAAGATAGCAGAAAAATATTTATAACAGCCTGCTATTTTGAACGTAACTCCGTGAACGTTTTGCGGATAAATACAAGCTAGTGGTGCAGTCCCGCATATGGTCAGACGCACAGCTTGTAAACATAACGGCAGACTCTGTAGCGTTAAGTAGTATGACCCAGCATGCAGTCAGCCGCAAATATATCTGCTTAATATACTGACGTAAATGAGAATCCCGAAATTTATTAAAACGTGAGCTACAATTTTTCAGTTCGCTTCTATCCATTTTTTGAGGCCCTTAAATGTTCGTAATTAAACAGTTCGGCTTTTCTTAGCTGTAAGGCTGAAATAAAGCAATAATAATATCCATAATTATTAAACTCGCATACAAACACGTCCCAGATGAATCTTTCATATTCCATTGTACACGTCGAACTAAAATATTAATTAATAATACATGTCTATTATCATTCCAGGAACATGCATGAATGAATTGTTAAACATACACAAACGATGAATTAAAGATCGCAGCTACTCGTAGCGTTCCACACGGTCCGCAAGATCCTCAGCTTCCGGTTTCGCGCGCGTCGAATGATCGCGGGCCGATTAGGCGAACAGCCCTCCCCCACCACCGAGGGCACCAGGGTGCAATTTGTAATTGATGAACTGCAAATCGACTAACCCGGGCAAGGTGTTCCCCGGTCAAGCCTGTCGTTAATGTCGCCCGCAAGAAAAACGAGATCTATCTGGATCAAGTGCTCTCGCCCCGGTGATTTATTATACACGTCAATCCGGATAACTTTCGCGAAGTAACCTCGTTCGCAAAGTGCCACCCCTCCCGTCGTTCCTCGCCTCCGCTCGCGTTGTGGTTCCTCGTGCGAACGCTATGGAAGCTTTCCCGCGGTATTCAGAGACCGACGATCGAATCTCAGCTCTAGGCCCAGAAAGGAATTCATCGATCTTGCGCGCGCCGTCGATCGGTTTCGCGACTGAATTCCGGGCGCGCGGAATTTTTTCCCGTGTTATTCCCTTTGACGTTGCCGTATGAAATTTATGGAGGCCGCCGTTACGCTTCGGCCCCGTTTAATTGGCGTTCCGGAATATCCAACGCTCGGATTTAGAATAAAACATGGTCTTTTTTCGCTCGTCGTTGATATTTTATATAATCAGAAATTGCGGAGTCGAAGCCAAAAATTCTTGAAAATTCTCTAACTTAGGAAAGACCCGTTTTTTTGTAAAATATTTAAAAGAATCATGCATAATGTGAATTTTTTCTCATTTTCTACAACATACAGAATGAAATATGAACAAATGATACTTACGATTTGATAGCACTTGAAAGCAATATTAACAAAGGAAATTAGGATTAACAAATGTTACCTATTACAGATAAAAATGTTTGAAAAATCAAGTTCATTCGAAAGGGAAAATAGTATACATATACAGGGTGTTTCGTCTAAAACAACTCTATCTCTGAAAATACAAAAAAAGTTTCTAACGTAATCTAAATTGTTTCAAAAGACGAATCAGATGGAAGAATCGTTTTTTATAAATTGTAATTTTTTAATCGTTTTCTCAAGGTCACTCGTGTTTTTTTACATATATACACACATTTGTATCAAATCTGAAATGTCGCTGAAAGTAAGTTCTGCATTAATTAACAAATTTTAGAGTTCACGGTCATTTCAAGGTCGTGCTATTAAACATGGATGAATGTACAATAATGTTTGCTATAACATACAACAACAAAAAATGTGTGTATATATGTAAAAAAAACACAAGTGACCTTGAAAAAAAGATTAGAAAATTACAATTTATAGAAAACGATTCTTCCATCTGATTCGTCTTTTGAAACCATTTAAATTACGTTAGAAACAGAGATAGAGGAGATATTTAGGTGTCCTGTTTTAGACGAAACACCCTGTATTCTCCAGTAAGTAGAATATCCCAGTTGCGATCAGACGCGACCATTGCCGTATTTCCCTTATCGTAAAAATGTCTTTAATTTCTCCAAAATTCGACGAACCCTATTTTCCGACGACTGATCGGAAATTTCCGGCACGCCGAGTCAAAATTTGCGAAGAGAAATTTTTGGAGCAGGCCAGTGTTTATCCGAGACTGAAAAGGGGCGTTTCATCGGATGTTCCAGGGGCAGGGGATAAATCGGTTGGCCCCCTCAATAATATTCAATCGCAGGATCAACATCGCCTCTAAACGAGACCGATTAAAAGCGCGCGAAAACGTTCCGCGCCGTTGTTCCGACGCGACAGCGAATTCCCCGTGGGGTTCACGGATGATCGAAAAACTGCACGGGGTAAATTAAATTAGGCGGCCGAATTTCACAGATCGCTACGCGTCGCTTCCTTCCTATCCGCGAACCCGAGTAAAATGTTTATTTTCCTCCTTTTTTCAGTTTTGTTTTTTTTTCCGAAAGTGACACGGAAAAATTTCCGACGAAGCGAGTTTTCCACGGTCGTGTTCGATTACCTAAACAACATGAGCCCTCGATCCAATATTTATCGAGCTGTACATTTTTAATCGTTCGTTAATCATTCGTTTCATGGCGGCCAGGGCGTTTATAATTTTTAATGCAAATTACAGCGCGCTACGCGCCTAATGCGCATCGTAATTAGTTAATTCTTTCTCTTTCAACTGGTCCGTTGTAAATGTAATTACTCGCATAATTGCGCGCTGGTTCTCCGGGATCCAATTAACGAGGAAAATCTGGGTTTTCGGCAGAGTTTTTGTGAAATTGAGAAACTACCTGTTCTCGCAGTTCACTCTTAAATGTATTAATTCAATTTTCGTAGCTATTCCTCTGTGAATTTTTTGATTAGTTATTTTGCACTCCATCTTATTGTATCTACTGAATTTATTGAATTGTTACTCGTTGATTGCGAGGGTCACGAATCAATTCGTGCGCTTGATACATTTTTTCTCTGAAATGATTTCCAAAAATCGAGGACCAGCATAGAACTGGGCAATCCAATGAAACGTACCGAAAACATATAAAAAAATGCGATACGTCACGCGTGACAAAAATAAAAATGTACAATTGCGTTCCAGGACAAAAACAAATGGCCGAGCCATAACAAAGCAAGATCGTTCACGCAAACCATAACCAAGGGCCATTAACCGTCGCAATTCACGAAAAAGGTCAGTCTTCATAAAAAGAGTAATGTCGAAACGTTTTCTGCGGTGGTAAAAACAAAATGGTAAAAAACCAACGACGCAAAAAATCGAAATTTCTTCACGCCTCAACGCGATCCTTTACAATTTCCAATACATACAATGTTCTCGATCTTCCCCTTTTAAAATAAATTGCAGATCAGTCTATTGTTGACGGGTTTTAGTAAGAATAAAAAGAAAGAGAATAAAAGATATGCTGAGAAAATCGAGGAAATAAATCGGGAAATAACTAAACAATAAATATGCAGAATATTGAAAAATTTTGTAACACGAAGGCGTTCAAAAATCGGGAAATTTTCGGTGACAATTCTGTGTTTTTTTAATTTCGTGGAGAAGCACAGTTCGTTTGTGACGTAAACGTGCTGTGTTTACACTCGAACAGCGTTTGAACCGAAGAGTTTCGGCCGCGAAAGAGGCCACGTCTCGACGCGGTATCACTCCGCAATCAAATAAATTATACAAGGTCGATATATATTTGCCGATGCAGCGGGGAGAGGCGTAGCAAAAGCGATCCGATTCGGTTCTCCGCGGATTTTCCGTAGACGGTAATCCCTGGGAACACAGTCGACGAATCGTGTGGACTTCCACCCACGCCGTCGTTCCGACCTCGGTGACGCTTTCATCGGATAAGCAAACTGCAGCTTATGAGAACAGGGGATCCGGGAAATACTGAAGAACCCTCGTGAACGTCGCGTTTATTCTTATTTACGTGTCCCATCGCGATACCGGATGATTATAAGAGCTGGCGAGTCGGGGAAAATGAAGACACTCGAAAAAGGGTGAAGGGCCCTCGTTCGCTTTAAATCACCCGCCGCGGCAAAATAATTGCGAGCCAGGCCAAAGTGGATGGGTTGCCTCGAGTCCGTTCTCCGTTTCTTCAAATTCGGCCCGAAGAAATCCATCCCGAATACGTTAGAATCACATGGAAACGCCGCACACGTTTCCTTCATCCAATTACACCGCCGCGCCGTGTATATATATTTTTTTTGATAATATTTCACCCGTTTCAGCGAGTTTATTGGACGAAGCTAACGAAACGAATCAGCAGAGATGAAAAAGATACGGGAAAGAATGGAAACTGGTAGTCTCGAGAGAATTTTATTGAATGGTGTTCTATAAACTTTTTTTTTAATCCTTATTCTATTATTTGAGAAAAATATTTGTGAGGAGAATTCCCATCGTTTCAACAACACCGTTAACATAATAATTCGCTTGCTGGATTGGCAATTCGCAGCAGCGCTCCCCTAATTGTTTCCAGCAGTATCCTCTATCGTTACGCTTCCCCGTAATTGTTCTAATACAGGGATAGTTCGTCCAAAGGGAAGACGAGTATGCTGAAAGATATAGGAAGCCCGACGATTACGTTTAACAGGCGACTTTACGAGGGAATCTTAACGAAGCTCGAGACGGCCAGTTAAGTTCGGATTGCGAATTTAATCGAGACAGAATTTCGAGATAACGGAGCCGGGCACATTGAACGGTGACTCCGTGTGCTCGACTGTGCTAATCACTGCTAGGTTTTCCAACTGTTATGGTGTTCGAAACGGTCTGAAATAATCCTGCGGCTGATAAGGAACTTGCAAATGTAGCTCGAGAAGGAGCGGACGGTAACAATAACCTTCGCGAAATTAAACTCGGACGATTCAATTCTCTTTTGCGATTGAAACTCGCGGTGCTGATAATCGATTTCTGATTGAAAAAACACCGGGGAAGTATTTCCGTCGATTACACTGCATGCCATTTCCCGGCCCTGTGATTTGATATCGATTGACAGTGGCTCTTTAACAGTTGCACATTTCTAGTAGATATTTAGTTGTATATTATTTTTAAAAATATAAAAATACCCAGAATTAAAAATCACAGGAATGTATTTACCCGATAATCTCCCACAAAACCAGACGCCCGATTGAAATAATAATGAAACGAGGGATAACGAATGGATATTCCAAGCATGGTAATATCAGTGACAATAAGACGTCGAAATGTCGTTTTACCTCCGGTAGAAAATGAAATTGGTTCTCACAGTGTAGGTGGGATCGCAGCGATTTTTCGTATAGTAACTCAATGATTCGAAACCGATTCGATCAACGATTCCCGGCAGGATTTTCTTGGCTCCGTATTCATGGGGTGCGTTTGCATCCTGATTGGAACGCGTCCGTCAGCGTGACACAGCCGCTTAACAATAAAAGCCGCTGTCGTTGCAGGGGATACTGCTCATTGTTTATGAGCCTGGCACGCGCAAAACCGAGGTTAAATCAGTGGGGGATTAAGCTCGACGAGCTGCGGCCTGTCCCTCTGACGTTTCACGCTTCGGAAGCTCAACAAATTTCGACAGTTACCAGCATCCCCTTTGTTATTTTTAATCCTTTGTCCGGCCTGGTCGATTGTATCCCATTAGCTTCTTATTAATTGGATTTTTCAATTTTACCTATCGCACCTCTAACGAATGGAGGTGCGATCATTTTAAAAATCGATTCCGAAGTTATTGATATCCGTATTAATTGCAGGTCTTTCCGCGTCCCTAAAAATTGTGTTGGAGACCCTGCATGGAGAGCGCGGCTGGAAAATCAATTGCGATTCAACGGTGCGCCGAAAGATCGAACTTTCGAAGGGTGCATTGTACACTGTTTTTTTATAATTACTGTGCTCCGCGGTTCCCGCGGCAATTATCGAGAGCCGACATTTTATGATTGCTTTTATAATCCTATCGTCCGTCTATCGCTGATTCATCCCCCAGTTTCCCCGGTTTCGTCCCCACCCAACCCTGCGTCCTTTCTCTACATTATCTCTGCCTTTCATGTCGACTCCCTTTGTTGTTCCACTGTGTTTCACGTCTTCCTCCTCCATTAACCTCTCCTCTTTCACCGGCCTCCTCGCTAACTAACCCCCTTTTCCCCTTTTCACCTCCTTTCTCTATAATTATCCCTCTGGTTCGCGCGTCTTCTTCCTCCCTTTCACGCCTCCTCTCGCGAATTAATCTCTACTGCCTCGTCTTTTCCCACCAATTAACCCTTTCACTGTGACCTCCAATCCCTCCCCGAGGTCGTGATTCTCTCCTTATGTTCCACCCCTTCGTTCACCTTTACACCCCCGCAGCCCGCGTTTTTTATATCTCCGCCGCGATAACAATTCTTTTTTTCCTTCGCCGACTTTGTTTTGCAGACCTTTTCTCTCTCGAAGAAACTTTTTCCGAGCTTTTTCTCTCGCACGGACTTTCTCTCCATTCATCAAGCTCCTCGATCTTCCGCCCCCTCGTTGCGATTTTTTTTTTCACTGCTCAACCGACTCGTGCCCTTCCCCTCGAATTAACAATCTCAATCAAGTTTTTCCCCTTCGACCAACCCCCGTCCGCCAGCGACACTCCACGTCTCATATTTTCTTAGCTAATCCCATTTCGCTTTCAACCCCCAGATAACCACCGACTCCATCCTCGTCGTTTTCTTCGCTTTACGACTTTTTTTCACGGTCAATCTAATCGGCGCGGCGCACAGTGGGCCAGATCGCCGCGCTAGCTGTTCACGCCTAATTCACCATTATTTCAAAACATAAAGACCACAGTAAATAGGTCCTTGGATTCGTCTTGGCATCAGCTATAACATTATTGAATAAAAAATATATAGTTATAAATAAATAATGAAGGTGACCACAATTTTTTATTTACAAAAATTTTTAGAAAAAAGTTCTAAAAAGTTTTAGAATGTAATAGACATTTAAGAAACATTGTACATTCGTTAAAAATCGATATGAGGAGTTTGATTTTCTGGTCCATGAACAGCTAGCGCGTCGATCTGGCCCACTTGCCGTGGATCTGGCGCAGGGCGGCGCCCTGCTTTACAGTTCAAGTGATTTCGTCTTTATCGTTTCATTTCATTCGTGCATGGTTTTCATAAATCGACAAAATACTGTGTTTAGCATATTTCGTTTATCAATGATTTGAAAAAATCAACAGGATAGTCTTGTTTCGACGTTTCTTATTCGGCATTCTGCTATCCGTTTCATATCGAATCGAAGTAACGATGCGGCTGACGCATGGTGAAAGGGGTCGAACCACGAGCAGCCGCGATTAAATCGATTTCCCGTCGACACACACCGACTCTTTTTCGAGTCGGCGAAATGGCAAATCCGCCGCGGAACGCGTAAACCCGACCGAAAACAGCTTCCCTATCCGACCGGCTGGTTTCAGCCAGCAACGGATTTCGGGTTTCGCTGTTGCGACCGGTTTGCACTGACACCCGCAACGCAGCAACCCTCTGTCACCGGGTCACAGGCAAATTAACACTGAAAATGCCAACCGATGCGTTTCGCTTTTACCTTAATACCGCTTCTCGTTCGTGCACGTTTAACATCCCCCTCGCTCCTCGGACTTATCAAAACCGACAGACGCGTCGTGCATGTTGAATTTTCCACTTTTCAAAATCGACGAAACAAAATTTCAAAGTAAATTATTACGCAAATAATGCATCCGGAGATGGTTAATGGCCCGGGCACAAAATAACAAAGTTCGGGGTGTGACTTGTATTATAATGTTCAATATTTTCAAAACCCAATCGTCAGAACCAGCGATTGTCCGGCAGAGAAATGACAAAATTTTCTAGCGCAAAAATTCAAGTAAATCCGATCTTTCTTGATCAGACCCGAACAAAAGCTTCGTCCCTCGATCGTCGTTATCACCGGGTCCAGCAGAATGGCAATCGTTAGCGGTCGTAAAGATCGCGTACGCGCGGCCGGGCTAATTAATTACTCGTCCGACTGCGATTCATCGGGCTCTATTGTCGGAGGCGTTAATTAATCGTAACGGGAAGAACCGTTTGAAGGGGGATGGAAGAGGGAGGGTGGCGGATAGATGATAACGCGAAACCGGTACATAGTAATAAATCTCCGTGCGGCCCGTCACACGTCGACGCGTTTTTGTTCGCGATACTTTTCCCGGAGGCCGTGTAATTATTTCGCGTGGCGGGACGAAAAAAGAATGGAGAGGGAGAACAGTATAGAAAAGGAAGCCGCTAGTCCGGTTAACACCCGGACGGTTGTGATCGTTAATGGGTTTCTGGTTGGCCCCGTGTGCTACCATCCCCCCACCCCCCGGTCAGTTTAATTACCCCTTTAATCGGGCCGCGTCGTTTCGCAGGGAATCTGTTCCCTGGGATAACACACGGCCTTGCTCTCGAGAGCGAACTCTCTTTGACCCGGGCTAAGTTTACTCGGCTCCGGGGTCGAAAAAAGCTGGGATTTCACACCACCGTCCAAAAAAGAAGAATGGACTGCCTTGGCTCCGCCGCCGTCGGGTGCCTGTTTAAAATCGCGGTCCACCTGTGGTCGGTATTAAATGGCTGCTTAGAAACGCGGAGAGCTGTCCGTTCGCGGTTGGGGATCGTTCCTGTTACTTTTAACCCTTACGTAGTCAACCAAAATCTATAGATTATTTAAAACCTTTCTGTGTTCAACATGTTTGCAGAAATTCTCATTATAAGACTATAAATTAATACACTAGCGAGTAAAGAATGGACACTCGGAGAAATGAAATATCTTTTAGAGGAACGTTAACAAATTGTTGAAAGAAATACAGTAAATGGGTATCCGATTCACTACGCAAGGATTAAGACGAACATTCTGTATAAGTCGGGAGGTGAAAAATACTCACTTCCGGGAAGAAAATATACGGAATCTAATTTGTGAACGAATAATTCGTATATAAATTAATTTTCCAGAGTCGCCGGATGAGGGGAAAAAGTTACCCGCTCTCGGCCAGTACCGGATTAGTCACGTGACATTTCCCCGTCGCAGAAGGGGAACGTGGGGATACAATTAAGGACAAAGAGGTTACGACTATAGCTGTGAAGAAAATAAAGCGTGTTATAAAATATTGAGAAAGAATACAAAATAATCCCAGTCGAGTAAGAAAAATTGTAACATTGGAAGGAAAATTCTGCAAGATGTCAAAATAAACTATAAACGGATAGAGCAACAGATAGGTTCGGAAACCGCTCGAAAAAACGAAACAGAATGCAACGACCGGTGAAACCCGCGATAGCGATCGCTATCCGCGGAATGATTGCGAAATGTCCGTGGCCCCTGCTCCGCCGGGAATAACACCAATTCCTTCCAGCTCTTTTCCCCGCGTGGCACGCACCGCGGCGATTAATTACGCGAGTAATTAAGCGGACCGTGTCCAGAAATTACGGGCGTTATTCGATTTGTCAATTAGCGCCGGCGGGGCGGACGGGCGACTGCACTTGTGCGGCGGGGCACGATGACACCTGGGAAAACCACACTGCCGTTTTTCGACACCGTTTATCACCTAACGGCTGCACGCACACGCAAAAAGAGACCCGGCGATCTCTGCGGTTCCGGTGTGCTGCCATTCGCGAGAGAAAAAATCAGCTCGAAAACACGTCGCCCGCCGAGGATGGTACAGGTGCACGCCACAGATAACGGGGAATTCGAGCGATTTTCCCGGGATTTTACCGAATATTCAAATCGCATGATTTTTGCCCGGTAATTATGGCCGAGTTTTTCGGCCCGTGAATCATTTCGTTCTGCGTGCGATATCTAGTGATGAATATGTGCAGTCCGCTATCTTCGTAAGACATTATGTTTCTGATTCTCCAAAAATCGGGAAATAAACTGAGACACTTTCGTTGGACGATCTAGTAAAGAAATAAACTTAGTCCCATTTGAAAGCTGAAGGTTTCTAGTTTCAAACACCGACATGGTTCACACTCTTCTACCCGGTAAATATTCTGGCGGCCGAAGAAGCTTTCCGCGATTCATCCGTGCACGAAGAGACTTCTAAAGGGGTTGGGAAACAGTCGAGCAGACATCATCCCCTTCGCCGGCCTCTGGTAGCAATCAATTCCTCGAATCCGACCACTGACGTCAGAAGATTCCGCCGAAACAAAAAGGGTTCTCGCCGTCAGAGAAGACCCGGTATTTTCCTCCTCGTCTTCCCAATTTTCGAGTCGGCACGCAACGCTGGATTTACAGTCCGGGCGTAAAAAAAAGTAAAGGAAGTTTGAAACGAGCGAGCTGGCGCCGGTTAACTACTTCCCACGTCATATTTCTGGGGGATTTACGATTCCTTCAGGTAACGTCTTCTTCTTCTTCTTCTTCTTCTTCTTCTAGAACCTCTATCTCGCCGTCGCTTATCCGCCTCTTCGTTTCTTTCGCGTTTGTTATACAGGACCGCCCCCTCGACGTGGCTGGGGATTGAAACACGAGCTTAAAGAGGATCGACGCAACCCTGACACGAAAATCAACGTTCACTGCGATCGCAGTGGGACACACGGATTTTTATCCGCACCGTAAATTCCCTGCTCCTGTCGACTTTCGCGCTTGATACCAGAGACAGGCTGAATCGCGGGTTACGGTGATTTAAACGATAGTATTGGATGATCGCTGAAGCTTGTACACGATCTTCGCAGACCTCCCTCGAATATTTTATTTTGCATTATAATCTGAAATTCTCCTAAATGACGCAACTGGAGGTTTTTCGAACAGTTTAAACAGTTTCGGAACGCCGACAGAGATTTTTATTTTGCTCGGCGCCAGAAAGAACTTCGATAAAACAAACGAGGCTGTGCTCGTCCGGAACTCGGTGAATTAGTCCATAAAAATGGATACGCGCATCAACGTCCACACGCTTCAATCTCCAAAATGGCCGACGGTTTGTCGCAGTATATTTGGTCGGGGGACGGGTTAGAATGAGCGCGAACATTTCACCGTGTCATCTCCGCTGATGACTTTCGCATCGTGGCGGGAAAAAATAATTTCGAAAGGTCAGGAAAATCGAAGAAAACACGGCCGCCTGTGCCATTATTTATTTCGCGTGGGATCTTTTTTCATCCCCGGACCCATTCGACCCTCCACAATACGAGCGTCCGACACGAACCGAGGGGACCGGAGGGGGGGAGACACTTTGAAACTCGTTACAAGATTTATGCGCGTTTCGCGCCTCTAAAAGCGAACAGGTACCGGGAGGAGACTGAGGAGAAAAAGGAACGCGAGAAATGTCACGCACACGGGCTCTTAAACTGATGCACGGGGGGAAAAACCCGGAAATTCTTTGGGCCGATGAAAAATTGAGAGGTGATATACACGTGCTCTTCTGGTGCTTTTGAGAATTTTTTCCTCGCCTCCATTGCCTTTGTTGTTGAATTATAGTGGCACGTATATATGGGCAATTTCAAATTTAAACGACGCGCATGCTGGAGGTAAGCACTTTTTACGATATTAAAATAAAAGTCCACTTTCAATACTTTCGAGAAAATCAAAGCCGTATCTTCAGAGGATAAAGGGTCGAAACAAAATGAAGTCTGACTAAAATCCGAGCGCCAGAAGCGCAAACACAGAGGAACCTCGCGGAATAATGAACCAGCTTTCTCTACTTCCCATGGGACTGTTGAAAAAAGATTCTTTAATAAATGAAACAAACTTCCGTTTGATTCAGATTTTCTAAAACACTCGACAACGCTGGCGAACACGGTCCGCGAGCCCCGCGTCGCGTCGCGTCGCTCTTGTGAAATTTTAATGTCCAGAAAAGGAGCACTGCAATGTTTTGTAGCATCAGAACTTCCACCGTTGCAGCCCGGTTTATTTCACGTCTCGTCCGCTGCATACTGATGCGGGGGAAAAAAACAAGGATAAAGAAGAGCATCAAACGGAATTCAGGCCAGCTGTTTATCTTCTTCGATTTTGGAACTGCCTTGAAATCGAAGAAAGATTGGAGGTGACCTTGAAAATTCGGTTTCGAGATCTTTTAAGAAAAAAAATGAAAGTGGAAGCTTCGAACTTTAAAATGAACGTAGATTCTGTGTTTTTGTACGAAATTATAGCAGTTAGAACACGTTCGGAACTTTTCGAAAATCATGATCTCGGCGTGCCAACGCTTTTTGCGGCCGCCGTACGTCAAACCGAAAGGGTTAATCTCGGGAATCGTTCCTCTACTTGTTGAGCGGAACGGGGCTTTGTTAGCGCTGCCAAGTCGGTTTTTTGCCACGGAGGAAAATGTCGGAAACTTTGGAACAACCGTCGTCCCGCAGGATGCACCGCTCGGTCTGAAGTTACAAGCGGCTTCCGCGGTTCATCCGCGGCAGACGGATAACGCGTGCCCGACGCGGAAATCTGGCCGACACGCTCAAAGAAGACAGCATTCCACCTTTCTGCGTTTTCCGACCAGTCGGCGCCGAAAACTTCGGAAAACTATGCCCCGGGCCGCTCGATAATGTCGGCCGTGCCGGCAGCTGAATAATTGAATTCGACTCGAACGAATTGGAAACCGAGTATCACGAATTGTGGATAGACGCTGTCGGCCGTTGTCGGTTTAATGGGAAATGTCGTTACGTCGATGGACCCTCCGTTTACCTTTCCACGGAACCGTGGAAGTGCGAAATAACAATTTTCTCGTAAAACAATATGAACAGGGAAGTCAAAAATGTATTTTATAAATATTATTCAATATAGACTGTAAAAACTAGTCCTTAATGGGCGTCCTTATATGTGAGCTATGCTACGTTCGCAGCAGACCAATCTCCTGCCCGCGTAACGCCCCTCTTCCCCCTCTGGCAGTTCCGCGGCGTCCGCATAGGCTGCTCAGGGTCACGTGACGCATCATTCAAATGTTGTAGGTGGTCCCACGGAGGCAGCGAATACGGAGCAATGGAATAAGAGCTGCAGAAGGATTCTTAGCTTCGAACCGTGTACACTAGACCAAGGTTTTCAAACGTTCTTGCGGTTTCGATAGTTCCTCGTTATTTATGGCACAGAATAGCGAATAAAGTTTACTTCGCTTACTTCTCGTAAGATTACGCGATTTTATTGATCGGATAGGCCCGAAAACGACGTTCGATCGGTTCGTGCGAGGCCGGCGGCTGCATTCTTCCGAATAATCGCCGGGCTTTTATCGGTTCCGCCGCCGCCTAACGATTATTTTTTTCTCCCCTCTCCGCTCTTCTCTTCCATTCGAATTTTCTCGGTGTTTTTTTTGTCGTCGGTTTTCATTGCCCGGTCCCGAGCACGGGGGATCCGTGGAAATCGCGTCACGGAATTTTTACGGCCGCTTGGATAAATCCGCGCCGACGAGGATAATGGCCCGTCCGGCCGGGAACGATGGGAAATCAAAAAGCACGGAGGGACGCCGACGCCGACGCCGATGCCGCCGCGGTGACGAAATTGATTGGCCCATATCGACGGAGAGATTGTCGTTGCGGCTTTTTGATGGGCCGTCGAGTGACGTTTATTGCTTGCAAAAATGTTTCCCGCCGTCTCGCAGCGTCGCCACGCCCCAGCCACTGACTCCCAAGTCATCGGAGATTAACGAACAGCTTCGAGTTAAGCACATTTCATTTCCGAAACAACGACGACGTCGATGTCGCTCGCGTCATTCATCTACATCATTTTAATGATGTTCCAAATTTCAATTTATGCAAGTGGTTTTCGTTTTAGCCACGAGGAATCTTAGTGACCCGAAACGAATTTGTTCCACTTTTATCCGAGCGAACAATAAAAATACAAACGTTTGCGAACAATCGTTGGTCACGGCAGAGGAGCGCGTTCGATTCCGGCGTGTGCAATGTTGCAGATTTATCCGCGAGGTAACCATTTTTGTCGGCCGTCATTTTTCGTTAGCTTTTTGCGGATTTCCATCGTTGCCCCGATTACTCCAATATTTACAGGTGCGCGATACGATCTCGAAACATTTAACCAGAAGGCCAACCGGAGATTAATCGACGCGGGTCTACAGTTCAAAGCACTTCCCACGGAACTGGATCCGGCAACCAGCTCCTCTCTCTCTCCTCTCCTTGTCCTGGGAGAAATAATCTGTCACCGCAGAACAGACGATTCATTTCGCTACGGAGATAAATCACCTGAGATAACCTTCTAGGCAAATATCCTGAACAACGGGGCCAATAAAAATTGATATCGTACGAGTTAAAAATGTGGGACGTAATGTATAATTTTAAATTAATTTCCGGACGGTCTCGTCGATTTTACAAAGCGCAATAATCACAAATGATCCAATTAATTTTGATCCCACTGAAACTCCAAAGTGGAGAGAAAAAGTATTTCGTTCCAGTTTTGCTAAAATCGCCCATGAACATGCAAATGTTCATAAATATTCACAACCCAGCCGTGCCACTCGCGATGTTTCAAATGTTTGCTCAAATTTGAACGAACAGTGCAGTAAACTTTTCGAAAAATACCTTCCCTCTGCGATCATTTCAAGGTTTTAATCATACGAGCTTCTTTAAATGTTTATGCAACAACGTCGGGCAGTACAGAGACTCAAATTGCATTATAAATACATTCAAACTTGCAGAATATTAAAACGAGATCGCCAAAAGAATATCCATGAAACGGAAGAAGACCGTTCACCAAAATTACGTCCTAGTCCAAATAGTCAGTTCTAATGAACCGTAGGATACGCCACCGGACGCATGCTAACGTTCGCGGAACGGTTTCAAGAAAATGTTCTTGCAGTTCGAGAGGAAATGATAGTCTCGATTTTCCGACGGTTCCGGGATAGATCGGATCTAGCTGGATCACGTAGCAATTTCGATTTCTTTCCATCTTCATGGAAATCCTTTCAAAATCCGGTTATCCGCGTGATGACCCGCATTTAATACTCGAACGCAAATCGGAATCGCGCCGCCATATCTCACGCGGGGAGCGCTGTTTCTTCGAGAACTGACTGTGCAAGTTTGCCTTCTTACAACGGTTGCTTCTCGCGAGGAATAGCCCGTTATAAAGTTTTACGGCCGCGCTTCCAGCCGAAGCGTGACTCTCTCCAGTTCGATTAGAATCGCCGTGGAACCGACGGACGTTTTGCTCCGATCCAAGAAAAATACTTGGCGAAACTGTCTACAAAATTCACACCGAGCAGTCGAACCTCCATTATCCAAACTAATGGGTGAACTTCTGGTGAAAATCGGATTTACATTTTCCGCAGAAACCTGGACAGATAGCATCGCGTTCCCTCAATTATCAATAAATCATTTTTGGCGAAGGTCGTTCGAGGACGAAGCTGCCAAACCATTTAATTTGCTGCATTTGATTTTTTCGTTTTACAATGGTTAAAAGAAATGAACCCCTTGCCTTGCTTTTTTAGATGAAATAAAATTTAAGCATTAAAATCATTCTTTTCCCTTCTACATTTTCGGGGATAAAGATGTTTGAATCACTGTAACTGTAAAGAAAATGCCACGGCAAAATAATCTAGTTTTCTAAACATGCAACAAAGTTTGCCTGGACAGATCCGAGACTTCCCGAAGGTTAAAGGTCGTCGCTCACTAGAACGCCCAGGCGCCCACCCGGCACCGCGCGCCTCATGTGCGCACATCCATCTAAAATACATAGAAGAAATCCAAAAAACAGCTGAGGCCGCGCGGTGCCGGGTGGGCGCCGGGGCGTTCTAGTGAGCGACGACCTTAATGGGTCCTCGTGTTCCCGAGCAAACACAGCCAGTTTCAAGGAGACGATTCCCTCGGAAAAGAAGCCGTGCCATAAATTGACTGTTCGATCTCGGTGAAACAGTGTGTTTTAAATTACCATCGGCAGACCGAAAAGTTGGAATGACTCGTCACCGTGCTGTAACAGTAGGATGGCCCTTAATGGCAGCCCCGAGAGACCAACGCCGGCAAGTTATAATTGCGACACATGCTGAATACGTTAGTTGGTTTTATGGTCTCGTAAAACCGCGACACGCGAATCTATTTCTCTCTTTATTTTCTGTTTTCTCTTTTCTCAAAACCTAATCCAAGCGCCATTATACCGGCCCGCGCGGATTTATTGCCGATGTTTTTGTACATCGGCTCATTTGGAAACTTCGCCGACTGGTTAACACGGGACCGTTCGCCGTCTTCTTTATTTTCTATCCGGGAACTCTCGCGTTTGATGGATGGACCGTGGACGGAAACGATATTGAACCACTGTCCCGGTTGCGCTCCGATCGCTCCGAAGCTTTTATTGTGGTCGATGTTCGAAACTTTCAAGTATAATTTTACGGCTAGTAAAATATTGCTCGAGCACCGGTCTCGGCGAAAACGTTATCCGCTTGCTACAACAATGCTGTGCTTAATAGTTTCACTGCGACATCCTCCATTTTTTTCAAGTGGAAACATTTTCAAATGGCAGAGATATTCACTGTTTTCGGGACGGTCATTGTTGGCATTGAAACTTAGTTTCAATTTAAATTGGAAGATAAAGTAAGATAAATAATGGGTCTGCGAAGTCAGTGGAATTTAACAACACGACGATAGCAGAAGACTTCGTCAGAGATAAAAAAGAAGACTAGAAATTCTTCGTGAAATACCAGCACAGAATTGAAACAGTTTCTTAAGATACGGCACTTTCTTCGCGTCCCTTTATAGTCGGTCGCGTTTTATGAAATGTAATAAAGGGTGGCCTTTTCCTGTTTCTTATACAGGTCAGAAGATATGGATATTTTGAAAAGAGAACTCGTGTGTCCGTACGTTCCAGCCGGAAATAGCCGCAAAAACTCCATAACTCGGTATAGTAATTTTTCGGACGAAGTATCGTAGCCTGGTCCCGAAGTACTCTCCATAAAAACTTGCAGAATTTTTATAGCAATTTCACGTAACAGTACAATACCTCTTTAGAACCGTTTACCACAAAATACGTGATCCCGTTCGCAGCAATTTTCCGGAAAATACCAATATCTTCTGCTACCAATTTCCTGCCGCAAGAACCTATTCTCCTTTTACAGGGAGGCCCTTTCGCGTGGATCTTTGTTGCCATGATTTCCCAGGCAAAATGGGAACGAGCGTGGCGGCGCCATTAATTGCAACGAAAAATTTACCGTTTCTGTTACATTTAATGTTTCAATTCGCAGCACGTGATATTGTATTAACATGTCAATCGTCATGCCGATGGCAGTTCGCGTATACATTAAAATCTGTATTATTATGCATAGTATATAAAATATGATTAAACAACGACCTCTATTATTCAGTAGTGCGTACACGGTCGTGATAACCAACCGCATTACATCATTTCGGACGAATGAATAACTGTAATATTTAGAATTGATTAATACACTGCGGATCTCTATGCGAAATTGTCTGCATCGATAACGAGAAACAGGAGTCGCATCAAAATTTATTTCTACCCCGAATAATTGTGAAAGGTTGTACAAGAAAATATGAAGTGCAAGAGAATCGTATCGCCTCAAGAGAAATCGGTTTCTCGGCCTCCCACACACAGGACCAGATCCGAAGCTCAGAAAAATAATGAAATTCGAAGGACCCTGTCAAGCATTTGCAACGATTCAATATCAATAAACCCCCCTCCACCTCACCGGCGCCGCTTCAGAACCCATAAAGTTAATTAGCAGAAGCAGCAAGTCGATTTTACAAAGGCATGCTCTCGGGCAAAGTTACTTCTTTGTCCAACTCTCCAACGCAGCGGGTTCAATTCCTTCGTCTTCCTTCTTCCTCTCTATCTTTCTTTCTTTTTTATCTATGTATATATAAATACCCGAGCCTGTGCTCCGATTCGAAGAGTATTTCGCCGTGATCTTCTCGCGATCCCCTAACCGAGCAGAACGTCGCGCCGTGACTACTCTCCTCTTAATAAAAGTTTGCAAAGCAAAGTTTGCCCCCTCATTCGATCAATATTTTGCCAAGGCGTTGTTGACAGACTCGCTACCTAAGTTTCCGTCTTCCCTCTCTTTTACTTTAGGTCCAGACTTATCTCGAATCTCGCCGGGAACACAATTCTTTTCCTCGATTCTCTACGATTTATTTTCAGATTTTGTGCAAGTCATTCCTAGCTTACGGACGGTGGTGCGAACCGATTAGAAACCGTTCCGAGGCCCACTCGCTAAATAATTCCGCTGCGTGTAACAAATCGCAGAGGGGCGAACTTTAATAGCAGGAACGTGGAGTTCCCAATACGTTGGCTACGGAAAATATTATATCATTTCCAATACGGGGCCTACGATGCTCGAATATTAATACGACCGACCCGGGAGTTCGGTCACGTAGAGGCACGCCAACATTTCCATGCTCTGTTTCTTTTTCCTCCGCGTCTTCCCTCCCCCACTGTGTTCCCGTTTCTGCGGCGAAAGTTATGGCGGCAATAAGTAAAACAGATTTCCGAGAAACTGCTCCGCCAACCCTCGCGAATGATAATTTAACTTCGTTAACGTTTATGTACTTTCGCGAGTTCCTCCCTGACCGTCTCACCGCAGAATCTTCATTGTTTCTTTTTTATCCCGGATCGTGAACAAACAACTGACAAAGTGAGAAATTTCGTTCTCCCCCAATGCTTTCAGGGCTAGATATTTCTGGACTGTTCCAATCTTTCCACCGTTCCAAATTGCAGCTGCATGTTTAATCATTTCGCTAGTTAATCCGGCATGCTTAGAGGCACAGGATTTCGCTGGGAACTTTCCCGGCAACATCCTCAGCTACTCAAAGCCAATATTCACCGTAAATCTGCTGTCTTTCCTGCGTGAAACCGGTCACGGAGCTACCGAGCTCGCACGGGACACACCGTCGTGTAATTCCACTTCCGAAGAGTGTACATTTCATACCACCCTTCTGATTTAATAAACAAGAGTTCCGCGGGTCGATCCGAAACTACGCGATTTTCCCCGGCGGAACTTCCCCAGGCACTTCGAGGGTCTATCGGCAGCGGAGCAACCGAAAAGTGGTTGCAAATAAAATTTTATTTAAAAAAGTAATTTCCGGATGCTGCCTACTTTACTCCTGCCAGCAATCGCGAATTTATCATGCATTCAGTGACGAACCATTCGTAATACAATGTTACTGGTAATGTCGCTTCTCTAACAGCGTGCAAACTTCTAGACAAAAAAAATGAAAAATTTCCTGTATCAATTGCAGAAAATAGAATCCAAATAAAAAGTTCTTTTTTCGTCGTGGATCTGAATTGAAGACGTATCGAAGTCATAAACAACGAAATATTTTTGCTGCTAACAATGTCAGTCGAGTAAATCGCAAGTGGTTGCGCGACGAGCTCATTCAAGATTCCGCAGACTTCTTGCCATCTTCTTGCAAGCAAACGTCCGCGAAGTCCTTTGTCCCCGGCGTAGCAACCAGACGCTTTTGTTGTTGCTCTGGGCTCCGCCCCAGCCATTATTTTCGTTCGGTGCCGCTTAATTACACAGGGCAAAAACGCGCGCCTTAAGTATTGGCGCAGTCCCGCGGTGTCCTGGCTGAGGACGTTCTCCGGACGACGTTTTCGGGGACGTCCGATCCCCGGCCGGTCGTTTTTCTTTCGCTTTGTGCCGTCACGGTGCGCGAGGAAGTTAGATCGGATCGGATTAAGCCGAGTTTGCTGGCAGGACTCCCCGAGGAGGCCGATTCTCGTGAAATTAAGAGCCGCCTCCGGAAACGATTCCGTGATTAAATTTTCCTACACCGAGCCTGGAACAACACCGGCACTGTGTTCGCTTTCGGATTAGCGTAATGGGGACCGGTTGCGGTCTCCACTTTTCCACGATCTTAGAAACAGAAGCTTCCGGACCCGAAGATACCGATGAAATGAATTTAACACGTTCTTTGAACTGCTGAAATTCGTTTTAGAATTGGAACAGCGTCCGAGAAAAATAGAAAATTTTAGAAATCAGGACCACTTAAGGGTTTCTAAAATAATGCTATTGTTGTTGCTACTAATCGAAGCTACTACTAATAGAACAAGAATTCATCGAGCAGTTCCAAGATAATTATTTAGCGACTAGGCTTGCTGTTTAAATGGGAATCGACTGGCGCGTCTGATCATGACTGACCAATTCTACTTAGTGCGAGTTAGGACACGTGAACCTAATTAAGCTTGTGTCCTTTAGCTTTGCTGTTTTCCATTGTTTCTTGTACGCACTTTAAAAAAGCCAGTACGCACGCGTTGTCTTTCTACTGTGCTACAAGCTGGAAAATTGACTGGAAACCGGATTTTTTGAGTAAACAGGTAAAGAAAACTCACCCTTGAGCGCCGACTCGAGGCCACGTAATCTGCCAACAATGGAGGCGAGCTGTGACTTGTACTTGAGACCGTCGGCCTCGGATTGTTCGTTGAGTGCACGGTTCAGATTTCTCCCGGCCTCTTGCTCCTTCGCTTGGAGTGCCTCTCGAAGATGATCGGTGTGCACCTGTTCCTGCAACCTCAGCTGCCGTCGCATCTCGTCCCCGAACTTCTTCTGCTCCTCCAGCAACTGCCGAAAAATCATCGAAACAACATCAGTGATCGTCATCCGATACCTGAACGATTGTGATGGAACTATAAATCTTTATGCACATTATTTTTATGGTTTGTTCAACGTCTGTACACACTCGAAAATTCTCCGTGAAACACATATGTGAATTGAATCGAGCAAAAGTAGGGAAAAAATGGCGAAATTTCGTGAAAGGGCGCGGGATACCGGGTTTAATCTGGCAACGACGAGATTTTGCAATGATAGAGCCTCGCCTCAGAGAGAGAGAGAGAGAGGGGGGGGGGAATGATATGAAGATATTCCCGAGGAGGAAAGTGTTTCATAATATTCCGCGACTGAGCTTAATAATTCTGATCCCGTTGAAAGCATCCCCGCGACTCCGTCTTGCGTCTTATAAACTCGGGGAAATAAGGGTGCACTTGGCCCAATCTTCAACGCGAAACAACGTGAAACAAAAGGAGCGGAGCAAGCGGCAACCCGAAAGAATACACATTCCTCTTCTTTTTCTCTACATTTCTATGTTTTTTTATTTCGTTCGCCTCCTTTCTCTCTTTCTCTCCTTCTCGCGTACTATCTCTCTAAAACGAGGGACTCGATGCATTTGTTTTGTGCGCCCGTGTGCACGCCCTCATTGCCGAAAACCGTGTCTTGAAATATAAGGGGCGGTTTCGTTGAATACCTTCGGTCTTTGTCCTACATCGCTGTTCAATCTCACCTTCTTCCGAGCTCCTCAAACCTGATGAATTTTAACGCGTCCTTTGTCTGAAATATTCACGAGCAATCTCTCCCTCTGGGGCCTAACTGGTATTATAAATTGAATAACATTTTAATTCGCCGGGATCGCTTGAAATCGCCTGAGAATATATTTTCCGTATTTTATCCGCCCGGGACTAGAAGTTTCAAACTACCTGAGATAAAATGAAAATTATTCTTGATTACGTTTGTTACCGTCGCGTGTGCTACAAACACAGAAAATTGGTGATCTCGTCGCCATAGTTGGATCGAAAGGAAATCAGTCGTCAAGGTAAATTGACGATTAGCCATATTGTGTTCGTTTCAGACAGAATCACTAAGAATCCCCTTACTCGGTGATGTGTAACATGAGAATCGTAACTTAGAGAACTACAAATCACCCTATCATCATTCCTCCCCTACCGCCATTACTTGCTCCCCTGCTACTAAGATAGAGATAGTAAATAAACACCATAGAAAAGCTATTGAAAATCGGAGAATGTGCTAAGCGGAACATATTATAGTTGTGCAAGATCTTGCCCAGTCGGTTCTCATAATTTCAATAAAACAATAAACCAATTACGTTTCGCGTACGAACGCCGAAGTGTGAAATTAGTTCGGAGAACTCGCATTTGCATAACAATCGCGGGACTGCGCGGTGGAACAGTGGCGATCAGATGTTAAAAGTAGCACAGGAGGCAAGCCGCGGCAAGTCTTTTCGACGGTAAATTCATGTCGCCCCTCCCCATAATTGCAAACTTCCTTCCACGGGCCAAAGTAAGTTTCTATCTAACACCCCGATCGTTAGACCACTGTTCGCGAACAACAAGCGAAAAAAAGTCACGAAACGTAGGCAGGCTACATAGACGGAAATTACCCGCAGTCCTCGCCGCGCCGCGCTACGAACTTATCCAATTTTACAACGGTAGGTCACGTCGGAAATTAATTTTCTAGATCCAGAATGAAAGTTGCGCGCCGCGTTCGACCTCGCGGCTTTTTTTTCGTGTCGCCGCGCCGGCATTGCTACATGACGCGAGCCTGTACAACTATTCATTTACGCTACCATTACTGTCTTGATAACATCTTTCCCGCCAAGTTACCTGTGTCCTTTGCCGACTTTAATTAAATACTACTGTAAGGCGATATTATCGATAATGTACTCTTGTTTGAATTCGTCTACCAGATCTACCCAAAAATTACTATGTACAATATATTTACTCTAAACTAACAACTCGTTTACGAGAAAGGTCCATCGTTTCTCCAGGAAAAATTCCTAGATTCTCGCGTTCTTTTTATATCGCTTATATGACTCCTTGAAACGACACAATTAATAAATTCAATGCTAAATAACACCGTTTCCTTTCGCGTATCCTGTATCGTTATAAACTGAAATGTTTACGTTGTTCTATCAAAATCGTTCAATTATATTTACTATTTTATCTGACGTCGTAATGTCCACGATAGTCCCAGTCATTCATCGATAAAGAGCGTTCGATCGAAAACTCGATGATCCGGGAAACACGTCTCGAGACGCGACGGGATGAACGCGAGCATAATTAGACTTTTAATTATCCGCGGTTAAAGGTTTCGCGCGGGTTGGCCTGATTGGCAAGTGACCCAAACCCCGCTGATCTGTTCTTTCCTCGTCTGGTGCTCCTGTCGTCGCATTCGACTATCCTTCTCTCTCGCAGAATATCGTGTGTCTCGGCTCGCTTTCTGCCTCAGGTACTTTATACGCGATACGCCCATGGATCCTTGTTCCTCGAACGGTTCAGGAACAGTGCCGGGACGTGCCTCTATGTACAGAAACGCCGTGTCAATAATTAACGCCCGGGCGAGCCGACAACCACCAGAGCTTGCACACCGTCATCCGGTGAAGAGAGATCATCGACAGGTCTGCGAACACCGGCAGTCCTGGTACGGCCGCAGCAAATCCTTCGATTGGCTCGGATGATGATCCCGATGATCTCTGCGAGAGGTCCCGGACCAGCCCTGGTTATCCTGGACTTTCCATTAACAAGCCGCCTAATACTGGATGTCCTGGCATTTTCCGAGCTTTCAACTAGCCGTCGTTCGTCCTGCGTCGACCGTGTTGGCTCACGTTGTTATTTTGCCGGAAAGTAGCTAGTCTTCAGGCTGAACAGGATCGATCCGCGCATATGAGGATTATAGCTAGCTTTACTAATTAGTTGGTGGCCCTCTTCGTCACGATGTTCTCTTACCAAACAACAATAACCTAACATCGAAAGTATCCGTCTGCCAATTCCTATTCCCGAAAATTTGAAATTCATTAACTCTATCTGGAACACCGAAATGAAAGTCGCATATCAAACACGCTTCCTGCATAAAACAGCAACAGGGCGAGAGAAATTTGCAAACAAATCGTACGGAAGGAGTTTCTTCCCATTGGTTCTTCTATTCGTTCAAGACATCTTTCTCTCTCTTATTGAGTCAAAAAGGAATTCGATAGCGGTCGGTTCGAGGGGGACACACCGTTGAATATTAAAATATCGAGTGACATCGAGGATTCGGAATCGCAGCCATAGACACCGAGCGTACTCTTCGAGCAGAAACTATTCTAGCCGGATGTCTTTTCAACCGGCGTCGATCGGAAATGGACGTATCGATCGTCGACCATCAGTTTCGTGTTATTAAACTCGATCCTTCCAAGCGATCCAGCTAAGGAACCCTCTTTCTCTTTCCCTCTCAGGCGTTGAAAGGCATGATTACCGTCTTAGAGACGAGTTCGACGAAGTTCCCTGCTCCTCTACGAAATCCGAAAGTTACTCCGTGAAGATCGAGGAATATAAGCCGATTGCCCGAACGCTCTCCTGTAGTCGAATAAATTACTCTTAGAACTCTTAATCGGAACCGTCGACGAACATCTGTTTGATCGTTCAACGGGATTGTCGTCTTCCCTTGTCGATTAGGCTACTGGAGAATCCTACGCGAACGAAAATGTTCACACCGGAGTGTCCCTGTGTAATATAAATATAGTAAAAGTCACTTGTGTGATTCTTTATGGACGATAGAAATGTTTTCAACAAAAGGAAACGTGTGCATCGACGAATGTTAATGATTTTCATTGGACCTGTGTGTGTTTCGTTTGCTAATAAAGCACAGTAGTCCACGATCCGGATCGAGTTTATTTACGTGTAAAGCGGAACACACAACTGCGGAAGGAAAGTATTCGGAAATCCCGTCGGTGACAAAGCGCACAATCGATCGGGTAATCTAAACCAAACCGTTCTATTTCCATTCGATTTAGACGATCCGGCGTCCCCCAGCGATCAGAGCAGCTGGTCGCTGACAGCGGCCGAGGCAATTTTTGATTTTCGAAAAACGGATTAGAGAACGATGCACCGGATTACCCGGCGTACGGTGGCGGATCGTTCCGTTCGCGGGATGAAAACAGGCTTTGCCCAATATTTTTTCCTTCGCTACCGTACACGGCCAGCCGTCCGATTAATTTAATTTTCCCGGCGTGGGAAACACCGGCCCGGTGTCAGCTATCATACTCTTGATTTTTTTCTACCCCTCCCTCCGATCCATTCCCACAGTTTTTCTATTTCTCCATGAAAATTCAACGACGCGGCCGTTTCCATACCAAACGGATTCTACTTCATATCATACATAATACATCTCATCCATAGATTCATGGATTGAAACAAATTGATTTTCCATTATTCGTTGTTTGATTAGACGATTAGAGCTGTTCGCGTTGAAAAATTCGACCGACAAATACACAGCGGTATCAAGACGCGTCGCAAAACTGTTTTGCAGCTTCCGGCGGATTTCAGGCTACCAATCTCCATCGGGACGAATCAACGGCGCGCGGTATCGAAGAGCAATTTTCCCGGAATCGTGGACTAACTACGAATCGACGTGGGGGCGGACGGGGGGCAGTGCGGGGATCGACGTGGTGCATGGAAGGATTTGAAGCTATTAGCGAGTCGGTCGAATCACGATTTCCATGAAAGTTTCTGACGGGAAAACTCTCCGTGTCCCCGCCTCTATCGTGGAAACGATTCGTTCTTATGCCGGACAATAGCTCCGCACGAAACAGCCGGCAAAACAAAGCAGCTACAATTTCCAGGCAAGCATCTCCGAATCTTGAGATCGAGTTACGAGAGATCTTTTCTTTGTTCCACCGACCAACGATTATCGAGGCCTCGCTAATTCCCCGTGGGAGACGCGAAATGTCGCGAAAATGTAAAACATGTGGCTGCGAGCAGCGTTCGATCATTGGATCTCCGATTGTTGGTGGAAAGAAACGTCTGTAGTTCATTCAAATTTTTTCGAAACTGTTGCGGATTTGAAGATCGAAGTGTCCGTTTCACAACAAAAATGTTAAACTCGATATACGATATTCTTTTTGGTCGTTTTACCGAACAGAAGGGAGAAAGAATTGATTTCGCATAGAAATCCGCTGTCTTACAGCGCACAGTGGTCGGAAATCGCAATAATTTTGACCTCAGATTTATAATCAGCGACCCGAAAAACCTATGAGTATCAATTTCGAACTAAATTGGAGTACTTCTTCCTATTTTGACCACGTTTTGGCGATTTCCGACCACTGTGCAGCGGCGAGCAAGACTTATTTCGGAAAAAGTCATGTTTGTTTAACGACATTTCGTAGACAGCAGGCTAATAATTCGACACCCTAAATCCAGGTATTCCGCGATATTTCTCAGGGCCACGGGCTAAACGAGGGACTAAGTGACGACAAAGCAGCGTCCGATAACAGGATTATTCGTTTCCGCTGGTTGGCCGTGCGGGCATGTTTCCTGTATTTCAGCGCAGCGGCGTGTCCCAGAAGATTCGAGGGATTCCTTAATACCGGAACTAGGGCCAGGCGTAAGGGTGACGCGGGTCGTATATCCGGTTTTACGGGCGGGAACCGCCGACTTTGGGAAACATATTGCCCGAAGAAGAAGCGTTGTCGCGAAATGCGGCCGTTCGTAAATCGAGGAATTCCCACGCTCGAGGCAGATGTAATCGGACGTTCCCGATCTTTACCTTTCTTTGCACCGCCGTCAACAGAAATCGATTCCTACCGGCCAGTGCCTTTTGGTCCAAGATGGCCTCTCGGACCTTATGGCTGCTGTGAGGAATAACTCAGGAGAACGACTGGAATTAGCCCCTACGGGGTCGCGATAAAAACCGTATACACGAGCTACAATTCGAGTTCGGTCTGGGTTCTATCCCAACCTTTCCATTCCTCGATTTATCGAGGTATGTTCGAGTACCTGGGCGAAATAATTTCTTTCTCGGTTTTCAGCTTGATTGAATTTTTATAATCTAACAATATACAGGTATATAAAAATACTAACTCATCGATCATCGAATTGTCAATACTTCACGAGATATCTGTGTCAGAAACGTTTCTTACTACAAGAACACAAAATATCAAATAGCACATGAAGTATTGACATTTCGATCATCTTGGGTTAGTACTTTTATACATAGGACGTAGAATAATAAAAGTTGCGTTAAAGAATAAAGTGCAATTACACCTGGCGGGTGCAACGGAGCATCCACATACAAAATAGGAAGTTAGGACGTTTATGACATATGATTTTTCTCTATTTTTACTGAAAAAAGAGCAGTGAACTTGTCCCAGTTGATTTTAAATGTTAGTAACGAGTAGAGAGATTTGAAATCTGTCCCGTGTCCGCTTTTAAAACACGCAGAAAAAATAAACGCGTCTTCTGTATCGAACTTCGCGCGTGTTAACTTAAGATCCGCGGACGATTAATTCGAAATTGCGGGGAGGTAGACAAAGCGATTGAAATTTTCATTATCCGGTCGCGGAACAACGGGCGAGTCCGATTACGAATTGAAAACGATGGAGGAAAGATCAGTGGCACTGTTTGCCGAAGAAGCATTACACGTTCCCGAGTCATTTCACGTCGGACCGAGTCGCACAACGGCCGATGAATAATTAAAAACCGACCGGGATCATGGAATCCGTTCCCGTTCCAATAAGAGACGGCACCAATGTTTAATCCGCCATTACAACCGGGTTCTAACGTTAAACCGAGTCCCCGCGATTCAATGCCGGCCGATTAAACGAATATATTTGAAATGATGATTGGAGGGAAACACAAGAGAACCGCATGTTTAACCTCGGCTCGGGGGAAACGAAATTTCGTGGAAACTGGAATGGGTAAAACGATCGATCAAATTTTCATTCGGACCCATTCTCGCCTAAAATCGTGATCCGATCGACGACTGTGAGTTACTCGAACGGTTCGCCGCGCCGATTCAAGAATTTTATGCGACCGACCGATGCAAAAGTCGTAAAACCATGGCAGATCGTAAAGCCGAAGGTAAAGATCGTCGAGAAAGTTCGAATAGGATCCCGTTTCGGTAAGATTATCTGTCGCGCTTTGCTACGTCGATTAATCGCTAAATTACGACTGTCCCCTTTTACGGTTTCCAAAATGCTGGGAATAAAACAGCGATCTTCGCATATCTCGAATGAAATTTTTACTTTTGTTGCGTCGAGTTGTTAGTGGACAGGGTTTAATGCGTTTCTGGCAGAAATGGGCAGGATAACACGAGAAAATTATTAACATTGTTAACAGAAAACCACTTCTTTACTATTTTAATTGAAAGAATCGGCGATGAACTTGGTACTTCTGTAGGATTACTCGCGACGTATTAAAATTGTTAAGAGGAAAAATAAATTTCTACGTGGCTCCCCCCGTTTTGCAATGAATTCAGTTGCAATTTCTATGCTGCATAGAAATCGATGACCCAGTTGTTATGTTTAAATCAGTACGAATGTAACAATCCAATCTGTCGGAATCGATTTCATCAGAATCTTGTGTAGAACGGGCTCTCAAGTTAAACTGGCAACAACGTTCCTATCATAAAAATAACGAAGAGAGTGCTTCGCGTGTTTTACGATTAGCGTTGCTCATTGTCCTCCTACACCACAAACAGCTCGGTAACAAAGCACAACGGTAAAACAGTCCACCGTTTACGAAAGTAAGTTAAAAAAATTAGCCCGAAGAATATCCCTCGGTTAAGAGTAAACTCGAACGCGGTACTTAAAAAAATGCAGAAATATTTTTAACGATGATGTTACGATTTTTCATAAAAAGTGTATTTCCTATCTACAGGAACAAAAACTGCTTTTTACTACGCTTCCAATCATTTTATTCGTCCGACGTCAAAGTATAAGAAGTAATGGTTATCCTAGGGATTAAACTACAGCTATGAAATAATTGCAAATTAATGAAGGCTTCGAGGGCAGTTTCCCACGATGAAAATCGATGCTTTCCCTTTTATCGGGGCTGTCCCAAATACCAGGAAGCAGTTATAATACCGTTACACCAAAGAAAATTAATAGCAGAAGACGGTCCCCGGTATATACATAGATCGTGAGACAACTATGACGACAGCGCGTCGTCGTAGTGGTTTTCCCTGCGATGCTTGGTGTGACTAGCGGCGTACACACCGAATATACCGTCGGGGGCTAGTCTAAAGAGATAATATTGCCTTCCACTAGCGAAATATTGGCAACGAGCCAAATGGAAATAGATAAAAAGCCCGAAGGGTGGCAGGAATCCCTCGTCCACCCCCCTTTTCTCCTCGCCTGATGCCAAAACGACGGATATATGCAGGTACATGCACGATTGCAGGATATGGAATATGCCACATCCCATGTGTATACATACATAATGCCTGTGTGACAATGTACGACCCGGCCTTTCCAATGCCAAATTCTTTCTGTACCATAAAACGCTTCTGTATACCGGAATGTCTAAAACGTAACGACCGAACTTCCCAGGCAACATTGAATATTGATCCTCCTTTTGATTCTGTGCAACGTGGAATTGTCTCAATCTGCTACTAATAAAACAACCGGATCAGTAACTCTGAGCCCGTGGAACATCGACTGGTACACTCTCTACAAACGTTCCAATAAAATCTGTAGACATCCTTCATTTCCATCGAATATCCACTTCTTCGACAGTCCCTGATTCATTGGAAACGTTCACAGCTTTCCCAAACGGCTCCGAGATTTATAGAACCCCTCAATCTCAGTCTATCGTCGTTAACACTAATTTGTATTTTCCTCGTAACAGTCTCAAGTATATGTACTATGTGTTTTTGTGTCTTTAATACAGTGTTAAAGCTGCCCAATTTACCATCGTTATTATATGTATATTGATGATAAAGCAACGGGGAGTGGAATGAACAGCTATTAGAACTCTCAAACTCGAAAATCCTTCGAAATTGACGACACAGTAATGGGAGCGGAGCGAACAGCTATTGTAACTCTCGAGCTCGAAAATCTAATCCTCGAACTGTCTACATAAAATCTATATCAATATAGTAATACAACATTAATCTATCTGATTATAATGATCCAAAGTAAATGTGTATCGGTAAAGCCAAAAGGTATCTTCGATAATATCAAGCAACTACATTTTGGACACTCTGTAGATAAGTTATAACAAACTTGCATAACCATGCTTGCCAGGTAAAGTCATTCCCTACATAATTTACGACAGTTGTTTCTACTTTGATCGTGTGCCACACTTTGCGAAACATCACGTATAAATAGTAACAAGAAACCTTCCTAGCAAATTACCAGAGTATAAAACCATTCTAAATTCCAAACGGATTAGACTTTTTATTTTCAAGAGGTTTCTAAATGCTCCCGCGACTGCAATAATTTTAAAATAAACGCACGAAACCATAAATCCAAACTCTCGCGGTATCGCGTATGAATTATCACCGAGCAATGCGGGACGCTGAATCTTTCTCGGCTTCGTCGAAAAGTTCAGCTTTATTTCATTTAGATGTACGGCCGCGACTATATAGAAACTGCAAATGTGTTACGTGATTCGCGAAAGTTGGTCATTCCGAACATAATGTTGCGAAAATTACAGTTAATTATCCTACCTTCAAGTTGAGCTGTTCCTCGAGGATCGACTTCTCCTTGTCTAATTCTAGGCACACCAGTTCGTCCAGTTGTTCTTTGGTAGCCGCGTCGCCGGACGCTTTCAACGCTGCCTTCAATTTGGTCTCGTTCACTGTCTGTAACGCGACAATTAACATGTACAAATACCATCGACTGTCCTTGCATCGCGCGCAGAATCAAGAAAAACATTTACCCTCAGTTTCGCCAGTTCCTTTTGCAAATTGTTCACTTTATTGCGCATATGGAGAACGAACAAGTCGAAGGAGTCTTCGTCGAGAGCCAATTCCTTTTCGTTAATGTTGATACCGGAGAATAGGATCTGCAGCTCCTGGTTCAGACTTTCGCGAGCTGCTTTAACCTCCTTCCAATAACGCTCCGTTATATTGCCGTTCTGTAATTCTGTCTCGTAGTTGTTCTTAGCGTCGTCGACGTCGGACAAGATTTTCTTTATGTTCCTCCGAGCAGCTGTCTTCATGTGCGACGGTGCGTCCAGTTTAGGATCGTCGATTAGGTTCAACATTTTTCTGAGGGACTCTGACGCCTCGGTCTTGTGTACTTCCGCCTTCTGAATTCCTTTCCTCCTCTTCTCCGTTGCTTCTTCCAGTCTGCAATGTAAAAATGCTTTGCTGTATCTGCGAGACCGTAAAAATAATATAAACCGCACCAAAAGTTAAATACCTGTTCCAAACAGCACTACCAGCACCGTCGGTGCTTTCCAATACTTTGATCACATCTTTATTGTAATCCTGAATGGCACATGTTGCTTCCTTGTAAGCTTGGATCACCTTGGACGCTGTTTGGCCGCATAAAGTTTCCAGCTCCACCAGGCTTTCCGGGACCAATTCTTTGGGTACATCTTTAACAGGAGGAGCAGGCTTCTCTGCAACTAAAAATGTGCGCACAGGTTAGTTTATTGGTTGATACGACGAACGAATGATTGTACTAAATAAAAAACGTACCGATTTCTACCTTCTCTCCTTTACTTAATCTTATTTCAGTATAAGGTTCATTATTTGGTGGTTCCTTCTTATCAACCAGTGGTACAAACGCTGGCTTTGGCGCTACAGCACACATATTATTGCAAAATGTTAGTGAGCAACTAATCGCAGCATGAAACAAAACTACAGGTGTGCAAGGACCCGATACTCTCCTGACCCATCCCAATCGTCGGGTTCTCGCACACCACTAAACAAAACATTTTATGTATATAGATTAATATCATTTACACATTGCGTTTAAAAGAATAAAAGGAGTTTAGAGATAAGAAGGATTTGGGAATCAATGGTAAGGGCTCACGTATATAATCTTCAAAATTCGTGCAATCTATTTTTTTCTGACCTTCCGACTTCGAGCTCTCTCCAAAAACGGCAGATATGATCCTAAAAACAAAATTTATGTTTTATTAATAAAATACTCCACGGTTATTCTAAAACAGCAGTATTTTACAGTATTTGTACTAACGATTGCTTGAGCGATTCAAAGAATGAACGTATAAACTCGAAATAAGTTGACTCCTCCTGAAAGATGATCTGAATCGTTTTGTCTGTGCCTGGTACCCATCCTTCAAGTGTTGCACGGAATTCTGGATTATTTTTTGCATAGAATAAGATTCCTGTAGCTCCGATTGCAACTGCCGTCAAAGTTATCAGTGCTCCTCCACCTCGACTCTTCTCGGTTGAACTAAAAGATGTATATTTAAACATAATACCAATAATACAACTTCACAAATAACGATAAAGCTTAGAGTTGAACAATTTATAATCGAAACGTTATAAAAAAGAAAGCATTGTATATCATCAGTACTTAAACCTCTTGCAACAAAGTCAACGGCCAATGCGAAATTAGCGCATGCATGCAACATTGTTATGCAACAAGCACAATATAATGCAACTAGGTTTAAATTCTGTATACCTCTTGGACGAGTCAGTTGAGTACCTATGTCCAGATATTCTGGACGTAAGTTTAACATCCTTGAAAAACCTAAAACATACAACTGAATTTACATAAAATATTCTCATCTGGCCTGTTCTATATAACATGCAAGACGTGTGCAATGAAATACATAATGTTTATTTTTAGTACGTTAATAACTGGATGAATATAAATATTATAAAAACATTCTTGATAATCAATGTGGAATATTTTGAACAATCAGAGAACATAGAAGAAGATATGACAGGTTTTAGAAAAACAGAATATTTAGTAAATTCCACCAAGATATTTGTGTCAAACATAACCTAAAAGTAAACCTAACCCAAAGATGACTTAGGAAATCTAAGAAACGTATAATTCTCTATTGGTATAGGCTTTCGGAGAGGTGGAGAAACACGAGAAGAGAGAGTTCTGTGTTTGCACGTAATGACATGTTTGACAATTATAAAAATCTGCGAACAAACAAACAGAAAGTTCGTTCGCTTACCTCCACTCCGATTCGCATTTGACTCGTGTACGTGGTTCGTAGCACTTGGTTGACAAGTAGGGTCTGGAGGAGGATCCGTGTTTTTTGATCTGAAAGGACAACGGTGTCAATGAGATCGTCTGGAATTATGTAAGCTCCTAAATTTAAGCCATCTTGTCACACGAGGCGCGCAACCTTGGTCTTGTCGACGAGAATATTCACTGACAACTCGCGGAAACCCGTTCGACGCGGCACGATCACGAATTCCAGCAGCTGTCACACACTTTTTCTCTCAAAGATTGCGAGAAACAACAACGGCAAACGAAATATTATTAGGTGAAACGTCGCGACAATAGTCGGACAGTTGCGTGGCGAGGTGCGCTTTTTACCCACATTCCGTTCATAATTTCTTGGTGACTCGCCTGTCGTCAGAACAACAAACTCGCGTGAACACGTACATTTCTCTTGTACTTACTTTACATACCCTATTTACACCGTTGCACGGAAATTTTAATCCAATTCGGAACATCTTTCGGGTGGCCGGTCAGGCAGCCAAAGGAAAAAGGGAACGACGGCACAAAACAGCTGGTCACTGACTGACTGCACGAAAAGAAGAATGTTGCGTATTGTTAGTACTGCGGTTCGAGGTGCGTACTCTCCGTTTCTCTGTCACTTTACCACCAGTAGCTCTCGCTGACCAAAGAATAGTTCGTTGGCTTCATTTTAAGCCATTATTCGATCAAATTCGATAAATCGTTGCGCGTTAATCGCTCGAAGTTCGTGTCTTCTAGGTTATGTTCGGTTCCACCGCGGAGCCATTTCGGTGAACAGTGAGAAACGCCGGAATTGGGCCGAGGGCGCGCTTATTCAAACCTCGCGTTCAAACTAGCACCGAATTAACCCCGTGCCGTATTTTAACGAGTCAACAAATATGAATGTTACGCCTCTCTTTTTAGCCGAAGTAAAATCTGATTCGTTCGTAATCAATATTTAAATAAAAATACAAATTTTCTTTTCTCTTCTACGACAGTTTTCAGGATAAAGACGTCTTAATCACTGTAACTGTAAAGAAAATGATACAGCAGGGGGTTAACGAGTCATACTCGTGATGAAGATTTGAACAGAGTCTAACAAATATGAATGTTACTCGCTTCTTTTTAGACAAAGTAAAATCTGTTTCGTTTGTAATCAATGTTTAAGCATTAAAATAAATGTAGCCAAATTTTCTGTTCTCTTCTACAACATTTCTTGGGATAAAGACGTTTCAATTGCTGTCAAGTGTTCGCGTCCTTAGTACACATGTAATTATGCATTCTATTTTCTAATGTAAATACACGGGTACCTGTATATTTAATATTACATGGATCAAGATCTGGATTCATTTATTACACGTGATTTATTACACTCTAGTTACTAGAAATGATAATGATCTTTGTTTTTCTTTATACGTTCTAGGAATTGTTGCTCGTGCCAATGTCGCTGCTATCACAAACTCCTTGAAACAACATCCTCTAGCACTGCATGCACAGAACAGATATTTCGGAGCACTTTCTCCGATTATCAACAGATGGAACAGCATCGGCAGCATTGAACCGAAAGCAGTGGCACGGTATGATTATTTAAATTGTAACGTACCAAGCAAGAATATAGTTAATAATTTAATGAAATTTACAGTCAGGAATATATAGGAAATGTTCTTCCTTCAACTATTTCACCTAGTCTAACACCGGTGCGAACAATTACAAAGTTCTCCAGGAAAAAAGGGAAGAGGAAAACTTGCAGAGCTGTACTCAAACGATTCTACAGACTAAACTGGTAAGGAATAACAGAAACGACGATGTATGATACTTGAGATCTCTGTTAACACGCTTCATTCAATCGCAGGGGCATATGGATTAGAACTCGTGTCGGTCGCCACTCGAAACTGTGGAAGAAGAAGGAGACCAGGAAGCGCAGACTGAGACAACACGTGTTTACAAATGCAACGCAATCGTTTCTATTGGACAAGATGGTGACAAAATATTGGAGGAGGCCTCACTATTACCCAGAGGATCCGTACAATCCATACCACATACGCGAAGAATTTCCTTACTCGAGAAAGAAACCGATACCCTAAATGTCTCCGCTGTATAGATATAGAATTTCATTTATAAATGCATACCGCAGTACAATTCATTCTAACATGTGCATTTACCATAAATAATAATTCATCAAGGACTTGACAGAGTTACAAAGTAGAAATTTCATCTAATATTGATTTAATTCCGGAAATTTGATCGTGTCCGAACCGGAAGGACACCGGTACCGGACTAGTATCAAGCTCATGTTTGCCCAATCAATTATCGATTAATCCGTTTTCTGGATAGAATCGATACGTTAGCAAATATGATTGAAGATCACGTCGTGGATTGTTTATTTTCGTAGATAATCACGATAGGATCGATCATCGATGACTTTCGAAGCCAAAGAAACTTTTTTGCCGACATCACGTGGCTCGCCCCACCATGGTTCGAGGAACGCTAGAGTGGCGTAACGTGTTCAGTCGTAGTTCGTCCTTCGCGGCGAATGCTTTATCTTTATTAGTTCACCGGCGGCTGTCTTTCTCTGATCAACGAGAACAGAGATATATATTATCGACAGCACAGGATTTTTATCTCACTTAGAAGCAGCACGACCGCATCTAGCAAAATGCCTTATCGCGTGAAACTACGATTGCTTAGCAGAGCCTGCTTCGCGTTCAAAAATTCGTGCGCCGACAAGAGCAACACGCATTTCATTACCAGCGTTCTCGTGAGGAATTTCTCTGTGAGCGGAACACTCGACATGAGGTGAGTTGGAACGTAAAGGATATCGAACCGATAACGGTGTATCTATGCGCCTAATGAAGTAAACGAAGCCGGTGCTCTAATACACTGCCGATGATCGAATTTCGCGCGGAATTTTTTATCGCGTTCCTCTGCTTGAAATCACCACACGATTTCCCGTTTGCTACCCTGTTCGCTGTGGCGACGACTGGACATCGATTCGCTCGGATAAAATGGCTTTTACTGTTAATAAATACGGCTGCGTTTGCGAACGCAATTTCTCACGGTAACGTGGGCTGGTTCGCCGATGTATTCGGTGAGGTCATGCTGTGCCGAATACACTAATACAAAATACAAATTTACAATACATCGATAACCACCGGTGACTGTACGACTGTACATATGTACTGCCCTATAAGATTAATTCGAGGCAGGTTCTCGTAAGACTCTTGCACCTGATCGATAATAGGTCTACCGGTGTCACTTACTGCAGTTGAAAATACACGAATTGCAGGAATCGATTCAACGAAATTCGAGGATGAGTTCAGCGCGAAAAAAAATTCATTAGTCAAATTAATCCCAACACCCGCATTCGTTCGATGAAACGTAATTATGTCATCTACTGTGAAAGCCCCTGAATTTGCACGTTCACTGAGAGAGCACGCTGAACTTAGCGGCGAATCAGACATGCTGTCGAAAAGCTACATAACGTGAATTTAGGAGGGCGGAGCTGAAAAATGACTCGATCAGCGTAATCATTTTGTATCTCCAGGCGAAATTCACTGGAGTTGATGAAATATTAATAAAAATTAAATTGGCACTCATCGGATTAGATACTAGTAAAAGGCGTCCATGTTCGTTGCAAGTTAAAAATCTAACTGGAAAATCAAGTCTTTGAGTTATACTAATACGACAAGCTATATACAGGTCTCGTGTAGAATTCGAACTTAGTTTGTTCAAATGCAAAGTATTGTGATAATTTTGAGATTATTGTATGCACAGTGGGTGTAGATGATGAGATAAAAAGAAATTGCTTTGACCGACTAATCCAGACGTCTGATTAGGTTTCACGGATAACGGTCACATTCATTTCTCCTTATCGGCCCCCATAAGGCAATTGCTTACATAATTTTCCACATATGCCTGCATTTATGTTGACCGAGCACGCATTCGAAGCGATATAGGTGGCAGCACAGTCCCCGATAAAATTATCCAGGATGCTTGCGAATGTTTTCATTCGTGACACTGATTTTTCTCGCAAAAATTACGCAATGATAAGTAAGCAATCCTGAACAATTTTGTTGATTCCTAAATAAAATTTTGCTGTAAAACTAATAAAGTTTATGAAGACATAAATCACTTTCATTTGATCGCTCCACTTTACCGTGTGCTAAACTGTTGACTAACGTTGATAAGCGCGTATAAGTTAATAAATAAATCCATGTATTATCTTTGTACAAGCGCATGTAATTGTATAAATATAAGCGACTCGCAAATATTGATGGAAAATATTTATAAATACACAATATATTTTTATTTACAATCGGTTAGATTATGTAGAATGGACGAATGAAAAATCCTTTATAATTGAAAATAAATATTCGGGTAGCGTTTTTAAATATCTATACATTTAGAATTCAAGCCACGCGAATTACAACGATAAGCTTTGTTGTTTTATTTTGCTCTTCATCTGAGACAAGTTCACGACGAAGAATTTGGTTTCGCTTTCTCAGGAACCTGTTTAATGCGAGAAATGGGTTCGTGTCGCGAATGTCAAGAATGTACTACACAACACGATCGCGAGAGGTACATAAACATCTTTCTCAACGAGAAATTTGAAATCAAACGGATAAACGTGAATTCCCATGGTATTCAAGCTGTAATCAAAATGAAAAATTCAATCTTACTTTAGAGTAATGTAATCATAACAAAAATTCGAAATCGTTGCGTGAGATGGTTGTTTCACTTCTGAAATCGTTTAGCCATAGAAATTCTCGATTTTTAATGTTTTTACTAAACCACATATTTTTCTATTACCTTTCGGAATATATCTGTCTATATGTTCCAATGTTATCTTAATGTGTTCACATATGCAGAAGGTCAGAATTATCATAAACCTTTAGATACCGAGTTATCATTTCATTAGGAATATTTGCCGTTCGAAATTATTCCTGATACAAGCTCGCATGTTTATATTCGCCAGGTCAAGCGCGAGCTTTGATTATTTGTATTCCGTTAATTAGTATTTTATTTGTAAGATACAACGGAACTTGAAAACACGTTGACAATATATTGTAAGTTAGCGGAGTGTGTAGTAGTTCAGCACAGTCGAACGAATACAACAATTAATATTAAAAGGATTGATTAATGTTTATCCACTTAGAGAAGTATTTTTCGATTGTTTCTGCAGGTTTGTGCAGTTCGTCGGCAAGAATGGCGGACCCCAGCACTTGGGGGTGCAGCTCAAACAGGGTGGGGACATAATCGCTGTGTCGGCTGTGGACTCGAGGATTCCGAACTCGTTGAAGAAGTTCCTGGAAGGTGGCGATGACCTCTTGAAGAAGGCTAAGAGGTAGGTGTGGCTGGATGCCTGAGCAATGGGGTAAATTCGCGATAAGCGACTTCTTATCGGCATCCGCCGCGTTGGCCCATTGATTGATAACGAAGTGACATAAATACTTGACGAAATTTCGCGTAAACAAGAAAATGGGAGCCTCGGGAAAAACTTAATTATAATTAGCACCGTATGGGCATGGCAAGCTTGCATACAGGATGGTTCGTTATTACCGAAAATAACTTCGCATTAACGATAAAGATAGCTTTATAACATCTGAGTCCGCATTTTTCACCATGAACCGTTTCTTTTTATCAGGGAAGACGAAGTCGACCTGTTGGATATGATAAAGAGGTTGGTTCCATCAGAAGTGTGGACATGATATTTGTTTAACCTTACACCCTTGATAAAGCATTGTTTTGTATGATATATGTGTCTGTGAACATTCAATCGTGAAATTCTCCTGTTGTTTATACACAGAAGGCACACGTAACCTTTATCGAACACCCAAGTTGACTCTCTTCCTCGAGAGAACAGGTCACCCGCTATGTATTTCGATGATCCTTGCTGCTTGAACCCTAACTTCTTTAGTGTGATGCATAGAAACCAGAATGAGCAACTTAACTTGTAACCAATTAACGCGCCGATTTTCGTGATATTTGTATTGCGATTAATTGCTGGTTTTATTGAGATAACAACGATAACGAGGCTGCTATTTAAGCCTACCGTAAGCAGTACGATAAACGTATCTTTTACGTGAGAGATCGGCATCCGTGTTCTGATAATTTTTTACGACGATCGATTTTGATCAATTAAGAATACCACTAGTGCCAATCGGTTTCTTTCTTCACAGTTATCGTTTACTCGATCATATCCGGTTACGACATTATCGCGTGCTTGCACTGCTTGTTTCTTCAATTAAGTCGTTCTCAATGACCAATCAGGAATACCTTTAATCGTTTTTTATTTATAAACAATGGTTATTGATATGGTGAACATATGTTCGAGTCCTCGAGTGACTCGCAGGTGGAATGGAAACCGAACACATTGTTTAAGTAAATAAAAAGTTCTGGTTTCTAATGATTCAGGCTTCTACTCGGTAGGAATTTATTTGTCGATACAAGGCACAGCTGGTGTTCTGGTCAAGATTGGTATAATAGTTCCAGAATTGTTCCAGAAGGAGAATTAATATAGGAAGGGATGGTTTTATCTGGAAAATGAGAGCCGTCATAATGACGCCCTGTTCGATCCTCTTTCATTAACGATAGTGGTCCTCAATGGACCATTGTGTGCACCAAATATAACTTCAAGTACGCCTGCTGTGATAATTGCTGAAACAACCAGCAGGCGGCCTTGGATTAATCCTCATTCCCAGTTTAACTTTTAACATGATATTATAAAGGCAGTATTGCACCCGACTTTATTTTTTATTATACTTATTCTATCATACGAATTTTATTTCGAGTGGTACAAATCAAGTGTTGGCTGTTTACAAGGAAAGAAGCTTCGGTCAGAGAATGCTGAAGTGGCTCCACTTCGAGTGCGCTAATTATTTTAAAAACAAAGTGCTTATGATATTTATGCTACGTCATACTATTTCGTCATTCCCCATCCTCCAAAGTTTCTGGGGCCCCGAGATAATGATCCAATCAGGTGATAAGATTTATTCGGGGATTCCGATTTTATCTCTTTACATCACTCAGGAATATGTTCTGTGTGGTCATAGAGTTCACGAAAACAGAATGTATCACAAACTTGTAAAACTACAGACTTACTTACAAACACCTGCATGGTTTTGATATTTAAATTAACCCTTAAACGATGACTCTAATATTATAGGTACTGCTTTGCTTGGAAGTTAGTTCAAAGTTTTATCGAAACAATTAATGCCAGTGCTGTTCGATAAAAGTAACGCTAAATTAGAGTTAGGTTTTTTCTCTTGATAATGATGACGAATTAATCGAGCACTAATTCAATGATTAGATTGTACTAATCTGTACATAGAATTTCGTAAAATATTTAATACTAAATCTACCAAGCGGTAAAAGTAGCATGTGCGCTAAAGCTTCGTCCTCGAACGTGTTACCTTGACGTAATTGAATTTGCTTGGAGTCTGCATAATTTCTAGTACAAGACGTGTTTGAATGATAAAATTTATTCAGTTATCTTCCTTGGAAATATCTTTACGAGGTGGTAGGTTTAGTGTGAAATTAATGAGCATATGACCGAAGAAATTGCAATTTTCAGAATCGTGGCCGAGGGACGCAGCGTCATACCGGAAGACGAGGTGAATTTGTTGGCGCCGGTAACCAAGATGGACAAGCTGGCATGCATCGGCCTGAATTATAGCGGTCATTGCAAAGAGCAAGGTGCATCGACGCCAGAAAGTCCGGTAGTTTTCTGCAAATTCCCCAGCACAATCGTCGGGCCACGCGACAACGTCATGTTACCCTCGATCTCGGAAGTAAGTTCAAGAGCGATCACGGGATCTGAATCTGCAATGGCGCAGACCGTTTATATTTAGTTGCATCGATTATGTAACGTGTTAACGGACTTTCGCGAACTATTAATAGGAGCCTCTCCACCGTGGTGAGAGAAAGAGAGGATCGACTCGTTTCGCGACTTTTCAATTTAGTCAGTAGACTAAATATTCTGTTTTATCGGCTGAGGCTGTGGGGAGAGTTCATTTTCATTGTTCTCTCGAAATATTTTTTAAGTATACTACCTACCATCTTTTTCAGTTTATTGATCGTTCTGTTGTCATTCTTCCGGCAGAAAGTCGACTGGGAGGCCGAGCTCGCGATAGTAATCGGCAAAAAGTGTAAAGCACTGAACAATGACGAAGGCGAGGATTGTATTTTCGGTTATACAGTGGCGCAAGACATCACAGCGCGGGATTGGCAAAAGAGAAACGGCGGTCAGTATCTTCTGGGAAAAGCCATGGACACATTCTGCCCGCTTGGGCCGGCTGTAGTCACCAAGGAGTCGATAGGCGACATCAACAATTTGACCGTGAAAACCTGGGTGAACGGCAACATTAAACAGGATGCCAACACCAACGAACTGATCTTTAAACCCCATGAAATCGTTGCTTACATTTCACAGTAAGTAGCCTGTTCAACCCTGCCACACCTCCATGCTTTACTTCGTTTTACTGCTATTGGTTTGCAACTGCCTGAACGTGCAACTGTTTCTAGGTTCGTGACTCTGTTACCGGGAGACGTGATTCTAACTGGTACACCGGCCGGAGTGGGCTTCACACGTAAACCACCTGAGTTTTTAAAGGTATCGTGAACTCCTGTTTAACGATAATCTGAAAAGGAAATCATTCAGAATGAAATTAATTAATGCGTGATTGCTTTCAGCGTGGAGACGTGTTGGAGACGGAGATAGAGAGCCTTGGACGCATGAGGAATAAAGTTCTCTGATCTGATGCTCAGAGGAGAATAGGAGCGGTTCGCCCTGAAATCCTTCAGGATTGGAATCATCCTCGGAACGTCGTGGACACATCGCGCAATGTTCTGTACCGATTCCGTGCACGACTATGAGAGGGGAAGGGAAATGATTCGAGACGATACGAAAATAAAAATCGGAACAAGTTCACGGTAACGGCCGTTGTTCTTGAAAGAAAAAAAGAAACTACAAAACTGAAGCCTAAAGAAATCACGCGTCTCGAACAGTGCTGTCACCATACCATATACATTTTCATATGCATCATGAATTTTCTGTACAATTATTGCGAGACTGTTTCTAAAAAGATATCAATTTACTGTATGCGGCTTTTTTATCGCGATTGTTTTTTACCAACCTCTGCGGACTTCTATTAAAATATTTTTAGAGGAATCCTGGTGATTGATTTTGCTCTGACCTGTCTACATATTATGTTGGCGCGACTACGGTCGCAGGACTTGGTGGCTGAAATGGTTATTCTCTCGGCTAGAAAATTATGGAAATATGATTTGTACAACATACTGCACTGATTTTCTGTATTTTTTTAAATACATCATAATCCTCTTTTCTACTCGGATATCTCGCTAATCAAAATTTATTCGTATATATATATACATTCATGTCAACATTTAATCAACTTATAAAAAGATGTGTACCTGAGTACGTTTACCGAATGTAAGCAGTGTACAGCGTCTTTCCATAGAAACACGACTGAAAGATATCCTATCGCATCGCATATACAAAATAGTACCACAACTATTCCTTACTAGTATGAAAAAATACCTATACAATAAATATAATACAACCACGTTGAGCAAAGAACATGTTACGTTTTCGACGCACAATTCACTCACTCCTTTCCCCGGAATCTTTATATAAATACTTCAAACACAATCTTCAAGAATATTTCAAGAGTCTGATAAAACAACTCTACAGAGGCAAATGCACTCGCACAATTCACTTGCTATTTTAGTTCACTATATATGTACGAGACTATTTCTCCTGAAACTGGGTTCCAGACGGTATCAATTTGTTTCGTTCCACGTATGTGCACGGTTCTATCCTTTTTTAAATTTAATCAACAGTATCGAAAGTGTCATGAAAACGCATATCCAGATTAACGTGGAGATGAAGCCATTGTAGACAGAGGGGTTGTCTATGGACCACCCTCTAGCTAGCATGGACCTCATGGACTCTGTGCTTTTCGTCAGAGGCAGGACGAAGCTGATGTACCTCAAAATAACATGCATCCCTTCGATGGGCCAAATGATGCCGCACAACATGACAATGGGCAAGAAAGAACCCATTGCCATGTAGGTAGCGCTTGTTTCGTTTTCACAGAGAATGGCAATGACGAATCCTGTAATAATTAAAAGATGAAATTCACCAAAAAAAAGTATGAGAGGACAACGATAAATTGTCCTTACCGAAGGACATGCCACACAATCCAGTTAGAATCGTCAGCACACTGATCCAACCAATGTCTCCCTCGCAAGTGATCTTGAAGCACGCAAAGGAAACAATTAGAACCATAACTGTCTGTCCTATCATCACCACGAACTGCGTTATGACCTGGCCGAAGAGAATTTCTGTTCCTGTGAGACCTGTCGATCGAATGAAAATAAGTATACTGTATTGAACACTGTGGTATTATTATGTTTGACCAATTCGTTTCTTTACCAGATACTAGAGATCGCTCCAGAAGACCTTCGTTCCTTTCCAGCAACATGGCGCCGGAAGTTAGAGCGACGGACAGGAAGAAGATGATTCTGAAACATTATGTTCGTTAGCTTAGACTATTCTGAATGCTTTAGTATTGTATACAATATATGTTAGTTTTTACGTTAAGATGACTCCCGGTGCTGCGAAATCCGTGAAGTTCGGCTCCAATGGTCCGTAGATGGGTGTTTTGAACTAGACACAGCAAAGTTTATTAATTAATTAAATTATTAATTGAATTATTATTTTCTGTATAGCGTGACTTACGTCTACAGGAACGCTTGCCAATTTACTACTGTAATTGCAAGCTACGGTCAGTTCTTTAGCGAAGTCCCGATAGGAGTTGTATAAATCTCTTTTGAGCAGTAGGCCAATTTGCTGATCTAAAAAAACACATGAAACATATATATATATATATATATATATATATATATATATATATATATATATATATAAATGATCTATTACAACAGATATTTATACAAATGAATTCTTAGAACTTCCTTATCGCAGAATCAGAACTGAAAATTATTCGATAGATTCGGTAATGAGGCGCATTACAGCAAAAAGTGAAACTGAATCTCCATAAATGCACGTTCGCAGCTTATGTAAGAGAGCGCAAGCGAATCATTTGAAATGCTCGACGCTGCTAATATTAAAACCGGGATCATTCACTCACTGGACATGTCCATAGTGATGAACATATTAGAGTATGCGATGCTCCACTCGTCAGCATCCTTGCCTTCCTCGATTCTCGCGGAAAGCGCTTCGCTATAGTTCGCAGGGAAAGTTATGGCAGCCCAGGCCCAGCCTCGTTTAACAGCGTTCCTCGCATCAGCCTCGTTATCGTACGGTCGAAACACTAACGATCTTTCCTCGAGATGATCAAGAAACCGACAGCTCAGCCTGTGCCAGTCACAGCCTTCCGTTGGAATACAGGGTTCTATGCTGTTGTTCAATTCGTGGTTAACTACCGCTATGTTCAGGCCTGTTGGATCTTTGCCGATCGAGAGACAGAACAGGGTGATCTGGACCACCGGGAGACCTATGATGAACAGCATTATCCTGGAAGAAACAACGAAGATACATTAGATAGACTGTTTTTCGGACCACGTATGTATTTCTTATTTAAACCTGACCTACCCTACGTTACGCCACATCCACAGGAAGTTCTTCCACACGAGAGCCTTCATGTGCATTGGATCGATCATCTTGAACTTCGAAGTGCCTTTTTCTTCCGGCGGTAGCTCCGGCACCTGTTCAACGAAGACTATTAAAACAACGAAAATTCTACGAAGAATTTCATCGTTAAATGCCTCCTGTATATATGGTCACAGGAAAGCTGTACATTCTTAAACAACGACGCCGAGTCAAAAGATGCTACTTCCCAGCGATGCAAATTAATCAGATTGTAACTGTACAAGAAGGAAGATTCTAATTACGTTTCCATCGTTCACAGCTATGCTCCTCCTTCTGCTGGAGACGCTGACGTTATCGCCAAACTCTCCGCTCATCTCGTCATCGGCATCCTAGGAAATCAGGAAACGCTATAAATAAATAAACACGCAGTAGTCCAACGACAATGTATCGACAATAACGTACGACTTCCGGAGGAACGCCGGTGACACTGCTGAGAATGCTGCTCCTCCTTCTCAGACCCATGTTCTGTCGTTTGCTCAGCTTCAGGAACACATCCTCCAAAGTGTCCAAGTTGTGCATTTCCATTAGCCTGGTCGGCGACTCCTCTGCTAAAAATTTCCCACCCCTCATCAACCCGATGATGGAGGCTTGTCTCGTTTCCTCGATGTAGTGAGTGGTGATTATGATCGTCTTGTTGTCGTCCTTCGTCACGTGCACCAAATGATCCCAAATGCTTTGCCGGAGAACAGGATCTACACCCACGGTCGGCTCGTCCAGGATTAATAATTCCGGTTCAGCGAGCAAGGCTGCTGCGAAGGACACCCTCCTTTGCTGACCACCGGACAAGTTCTTCACGAGCCGATTCTCCGATGGCAACTGCAGCAGCTGCGAAAGAAGACTTGTTCACAAATGCATCTGGACATGCTGATATTTATGGTAGTTGCAATTTGTAACAGTTCATTTTATGTTAGACTAAAATAACTACGTTAGTTTTATCATTTTCAGATGGTAAACTGCTGGAACCATCGCAGAGAATCCATTTAGACACGTTTCCGGGTCTGACGATCGGATTTGTGGATCTGAAGATGTTGTTTTCAGGTAGATACCAGCCTATGGCTGCTTTGAAATCGTGGAACGTATCTACCTCGTGCAGGCTGATTAGGGTAAGTTGAGAAATTACCTTGACGAGAAACTCCAGCTTGTTGTCCGCTTGCTCCGTCGTCATTCCAGCGCACCAACCGAAATAAATGAAAGTTTCTCGTATAGAGAATTCTCCGTACAATGCTATTTCCTGGGGCATGTAGCCTACTCTTGGACCAGGAACACCAGACCCTTTGGAACCAGGTTTACCACCCAGAACCCAGATCTCGCCCGCGTTCAAGCGTCTCCGACCAACGATGCATGATAGCAACGTTGTCTTCCCGCAACCACTCGCACCAAGTAGACCATATCTGCACAGAAATATATTTGCATCGATGGATCGAATATCCCGAATGAATTCGATGTGGCTTCATCGAAATCTGAATATTTTAATAACGATTCAACATTTATGAGTAGTTACGCGTAGGACTAATCGTTCTAACGTCTCAAAAAATACTCAAGCCATTGAGTTGAATTTTAAAAAAGTTATTCGTGTTTAAAAAGTGTGCGAATACTTTGTACACCCACTGTATGTGTAAATTGGATGTACCAGATCCATAGAGCTGAATCGATCATGAATACACATACTTTTTTATCGGACAAAATTATCGGTTCTGAGATCATGAATCACGCTTGACATTTATTGCGTAAATCTGTAATTGTCCAGAGAAGTGCAAAAATAGATAACAAAATGACATTGTATGTATTAGGTCGCGTCATCGTCCTAGCAAATATTTTCACGCGTGAACTTTGCGCTCGAAGCATAGCTCGAGGTTGAAAATTAATTATACAGAGCCGGACAACGCTAAACGGTCGACTAAGCCAGCAGAAATGAAGGCGCGACGATGAATAACGCGTTTCTGTGAATACATGTACCGCGCGCGGACTTTGCCCATTTTAAAAACTGGCCTTTCGAAATTTTATGGCCTTTTTGTCCTATTCTCGAAACGGTATTCACACCTTCAACCATGCTAGATTCAAATCTTGCGATGTCATTGCACATCGGAGAATACTAACTTTATTTTTATCCAGTGATAGACGAAAAAAAACCTTGGAAAAAGAGGAACATCAATTTGCAGTACACAGAACAACAAAAACGAGCCAATAGAAGAAAATAATTCAAGTTATTCATTACAAGGAAGAATTGACGTCATCGAGTCTTCAATGTCAAAGAGAAACGTCATTTTCTACAGAGAACATCGCATGGTTGCTTGAAAATATTTCACGATCTGGTTTTCATTGGACTGGGACTTTTTCGCAGGACATGATTCCTTTGGATGACGTGTCATTTTATTGAGGTAAACTTACATAGAGCCTTTCGGCACAGTCATGTTCAGCCCATCTAGGATGATGTTAGGGTTACTTTTGGTCCCATACTTTTTGTAGGCTCTTCGCACGCATACCGCGTGCCTCCTTCTTGTATCCAAAGTCGAAGACTGCGTTTGAAACTGCGCCCTCCTTGTTTTCAGCTCCAAGGAGGTGGCGGCTATCGTTGACGGAGGATTTGTAGTCTCCATTTCTGCAAAGATAACAAAGTATTATGCAAATGTCCATCGTGCTGTAAACAAGACCACGATATGCTGAAAATTGTTCGTTTCGTTTTCAGTAGATCATCATTTCTTAACTGATTTTTCTCGTGTTTTGAAATTTGTTCATGTCGTTGCCGGTTTCTCAAGAATCCAGCCAGCCCATCGTGAATCAAGCCGATACCATAATAGCGGCGCGCGCGTTTCACCAAATTCGATGTTTAAATCTCAGACATACACGTCTTAGACACTTCCTAGTATGAATAGCAGGTGAGTAAGAGGCACCGGCAGGTAAAAGTGATCTCGACTATGGCTACACCTGGCTTCGCCTGTCTCCACGTGCACTCTCACAAACGACGCACAGAGAATGCTAGTCGTTTCAACTAAACGTCTCACCTATTTCGCGAATCGTTATCGCCGGTGAACGATGCATGCTACTGATAATATCTACAGTGAGTGTACAAAGTATTCGTACACATTTTAGGAACGAATAAGTATCTCAAAATTAAATCCAAGAGCTTGTTATTGAAGCCATAATTATCTTTTTAAATTATTATCGGTCGCCATTGATCTTTCAACTTTTTATCTGTGCCTGCAATGCAAATTTCAAACATGTATTTCGTAAATCTATGTAAATCGTTCATTGCATAAAAAAAGCTATATTCATTTAAATCGCAGATTTTTACAATTTTTGCTATTTATTTGTTAAATTGTTACTGCTTCACAAATTATATTTAGTCAAGGATTCGAGGATCGAGGAAGGATTCCTCGAGACTCCTCCGGAAGGACCTCGAGACTGTACCAACTGTTAAACACAAATTTCTTAAAAATCTCCCCAAAGAAATGATCCTCATTTGAAATTCTCGAGAGCAACTTGAAAGTAACGACATGTAGTTACATCTCGTTTACAGGAGGACAACGTCCATCACAATGAACGAGGTGATTCACAGGACGCGGACGGCTTGGTCAGCCCGAAAAAATTCCATAACCGTGAAGGGCGAGGTAATCGCCACCGGTTTCTACGTAATAATCGCTGTCTTGTAATTCGTCTGTGACGCAATGCCGTAACAAACTCTCACCTATGGCCAGCTGGTCCAGCCAGCCGGAGAAGCGGTTTAGAACACGCGCAATCGACTCCCTCTCCGTGACTATCTCGCGTTATTCGATCCCTGGTTAGACTAGCATCGTTCCGAGAGAACCCACGCCCTTTTCACTTCCACTTTCGTTTTCGAAAAACTGACCGACCTTGTTGCGCAACCGGGAATCACGCTCCGATCGCCGATACAAATTGGACATGCTATATAGTCGTGCGCGTTTGTTTGGATTTAACCGGTGACCCAGTTTACAGCCGCTTCGGTTATTGCTCATTTGTACGCAATTCGTGAAAATAATTTATTCATACACCTTCCACCGTCCAGTTCAGTTTATTTATTGTTAAATAACCTGATACATTCCTAGACTTCTAAGTGCTCGTTTTACTTCGTACACGGTGTAGCACACTTTCGAATAATTTGTTTATTTTATGGAATGGATTTATTTGAGATATTTTCTTCGTCGAAGAAATGTCTTTCTTTAATGAGTTTAACTATTCTAATGATTTACCTTACTCGTTTAATTTAATGAATTTATTACAAAAGACTCGAATACGCAGCTTTTCATTGACCGTGTCTTCATTATGCAGTTGGGGGTTGGGCAACGGCATCGAAAACGATGAATCATTGTTTTTCCTTCTGTAGATTTATTTTCGAATTCAACGAACCGCCGAGACAGCGTGAAACACGAGCATCGTGAAATTTGTTAATTACGAGGTAGTCGAGTCATCAGTCGCTTCCATAATCATGATGCAACAGTGTCTGCGACATTTTACCATTTCGCTTGCCAGACAGCGTACACGTGAGAACTTGACCCCGACATTTTTCGTTCGAGTAAATAAATAAATATTTCACGGGTTCGAACGAATAAAGTATTTCATTAGCGACTGATCGTTCATAGATAAACCTAATAGGATGAAAGAATTCGGAATGATTTAGAGAAGAGAAAGATTTGTGTTGCGTAATGTAGAGGGAATTTATGTGACTTCGAATTTAGTGTTATATTATTCCGTTTTCGAGCGTTAGGTTCAAGTAAATATTCAGAGAAGTTGAAATGTCAAGTCCCACTGTTTCGGACGTTCCTCGTCATTTATTATCTTCTATTTGTTTATCTAACATTTCAGGTTTGTAGTTCACCGTTTTGGTGTCATAGAATATTTTCGAATTAACTAACAAGCGGAACACGCTTGTGTCATTTTATTATCGCGAATACAAATGAAGTATATTTTCGACACTCGTACATATTAGCCTAAGTTACGTTTGCATGAGAAATTCTGGCGATTGCAATCGAAGGTTGCACAAGCTTTGCCAACATTCGAGGCGATCAGCGGTTGGGCATGAGCCTAATTAATTCGAAACTGTGATATCTAAACCTTTCGAACGGAATTACTTTCGGTTAACTTGAAATTAACGCGCCGGTGAATTTAAACATGCATATTTTAGTCGGCATGATTATTTATACGTTTCAGAAGAAACCGTCGTCATCGCGACATACGTTAAATAGTTTATAAAAACGGAACCGAACTCCAACGAGAAAAATATATGTAGAGTCATTAAGCGACTACTGGCTGCGAGTAATTTATAAATACTATGTGTTTTTAATATTGTTTACTCCACCGTCGTCCAAAGTCTAAGGACTTTATGAATTTTTTATTCTCAACATTGTTCACCTCGCTCTAATCTGAATCTTGATAACTTGAATAATAATGAAATGGACAATGTGTCGCAATTATAACATTTCCAAATGGTTTCCTCGTGCCTCGTAAATTTGCAAACGCAACAACGATCCTGTCAACAAATATATCACAGCTAATGAATAATCATAAGAAACGAGATCGTGTTTACGCGGTTGCAGAATTGTAAGAAGTTGCGACCTCGCTGGTCAACGCGGGTTGACAAATTATCCTCGGTCTCCTTGCGTATGGAGGCCGGCGCGGCGTGCAAGTTCATTGGAAAAGAACGTAGCCTAACTCGCAACAGTCCTTGTCTACGCGAAACTCCAAAGAAATGGAAAGCGGTCAAAGATGACCATAAACAGGTAAATCTTTCTGATGAATCTACAGGCGAATCTCCACAGCTTCGGTTCAACAATGTATGAACTATTTCCTTTCTCCATCTCATACCATCAAAATTGAAACAACTATTCATGTGGACCACCGTCAATTCATTTTCCTCGTATTTCAAAAATTGATGCACTAGAAACATTAGAGCTATTTCAAATAATTAAAGCGCGATCTTTCAGCCGGATCGTTCTTCTGCACTTGTTATGACGATGCGTTATGTATTGTTTGCGCTCCTCACAGATTGTTATTCACAATTGTACGAAAAAAGCGTCCGACCAGTTTGTTACGTAAGGAAAAACCCGGAAACTGCGTTATGCCAATAAAGATCTAGTTCCCCGGGCAGTTTCGTGATTGCATTTCTTATTGTCATTGCGACTGGTTGCATCGTCAGGCGTTCAAGGAATGCGCGACGATGCTCATTAGAATTTGCGTCGAGTTTTCCTGAACGCTGTCATAAAATTCGCTCTTGCAGTCGGTAGGTGGAGGATCGAGATTGAGGCGAACAGACATTAACGTGACGATTATTAACAGGTCACGCGTCATTGAATCACGGGAAATGGAAAAAAAGCAACCACCAATCAACCGCTGAGGTAGTTTGTTGACGGAAACAACCTTTTTTTTGTAATAATTCTATGTTTTATCGGTCACTTGCTTTTTATCTCCGTGTATTTTAAAACACATTCATTGAAAACTTCCTCTCCGTTTTCAATCGATTATCCTTTCAATTTTTAATCCATTTAAATTAGAGAAACAGAATCTTCTTTTGCGTTACATTGAGAAAAACATCGTCCACGTAAAAATGAAAAAAAGGTTATTAACGACAAACAGAAAAAAGATAAAGACTCGTCTTTTTAGTATAATCAGCATTAAAAAAATATGGACGAATAAAATTACGTTGGAACGTTATAAAAAAACTGCATAAATCTGTCTCCGAAATTTTGCCGAAACCCATGAATCAACGCGAAGCGTTTGAAAGAAGGCTTCCCTGTGACATCGTAGTCACTGAGAATGCAAATTTATGATCGGCGATCGATCATAGATTCCTATTGGCATAATCGTTTTCCCCTCAAGCGATCCACGTGTGCCCCTTGCGTGATTCGCAGAACATTTCTTTCAGTGTGACCGGCAAAGGTCGCCTGAATTAAAGAACACACTACCTCATTGTACGGTTCGCGGATATTAGAGACGATTAGGCTAATGCTCACCTGCGGCTGGCGACAGCTTTTTTCGTTGACTATACAAGAACCTAGATACGATTATGATTATGTTTCATTTGTATAAACCGCGATACTGCTTTTTCCCGTGGAATCGTCACTTTATTGATATATATTTCGTGATCAATAATTTTTCATCAGCAAATATCTAAATGCCACATTTACATAACAAAATGTTGCTTGTTGTGTCCAGTTTTTCTCGCGTTCCAGTTTTTCCCTTGTCTGATCGCGTGATTGCGTGTTCGACAGTGATCGAGATCGCGAATAAAATAATCGAATTCAATTTAATCGGAATCCTGTCGGCGGTGCTCAGTGGTAGACAGCGGATCTTTATACAAAACAAACATTTTCTAAATACCAGAATTGGAACGAAACAGAACTTTCTTTTAAATAGTTACTTGAAATAGTATTTTGAAATACTTCTAATGTTTCCACTGTTTTAAATTACACCTACACATTTTTTTAATCATAAATGCATAAAATCCGCTCTCTAAAGACGATGCTCACTTATTTTTCTATTTGCGCAGTCACCTGATTTCGTAAATGAAAATCGTTTTTCAACATGCAACCGAGGATCAACGAATACAATTCAATGTGAAGAAGTTGTTACTAAGACGCGACGAGTGAAATCACTCAACGGGGATCTTGGAAATTGTCGTTTACAATTCTATAGGGTTTTCAACATACCTGCGTGTTTGTAAGATTGAAAAACTGTGTTAACAATCAAGGGAAAACAGTCCGTAAGTTTGACTCAGCTTTTCAGATGAAATAAGACCCTTTCATTTAATCCATTTTAGATCGTAAAACATACAATACAAAATGCAACAGAAGAATTTTAAGACACTGTCCGAAAGATAAACATCTTCGTCTTCCAACGAGCTTTTTCCAGTGCTCGATTAATTTGGGACTCAACGAGTACGCGCAGCAATACCCACGCGTATTCCCGCCATTTCCTTCCCACGTGAATAGGTCAACTCCCCTTTCCCTTCGATTCACTCGAATTCGATGCACACTAACCTGCAACACGTTCCAACGACGGTGGACCTCGTTCCTCAACTTCCTAGACGATTGACAACAACAAATCCTCAAGCTAGTCTCCCCGAATCAATTGCATCGCACGAACCCGCTGGCTCACTATAAACAACCCGACAGATTCATCATCCACAATATCTGAACTTCCACTCCTGGAAGATTCCACTTGGACCACTTCGCCACGACCCCTTGATTATCACAATCGAGCATCCAAAGTGACCAGACTGAACACACAGACCAGTTCAGGTGTTTCCCAGCGAAACCGACAGTGCCTCTTCGAACAGCTTCCGTATCTTGCAGATCGATTGATTACAGTGAACAATGATCCCCTTTCTTCTCGAACCAATACGCTTTGACAAGTGGACTAGCAACCTTCCCAAAGTAGTTACCGAAACTTTATTGATCACTGATCGGGAGTAATTTAGAAAGTGTAGATGATCAGGGGAATGTCCTATTTCAATAGATTTTCGCTCCAGCAGACACCAAGATGAACCTTGTCAAAGGATCTTCCTCTTCGACTGCTCTATCAGGTATAATTCAAGACACTCCTCTTTTGGAAGAAAGAATCGAGAACCTCGAAGTGTCTTCCTCAACTTCACAAAGTTCAGACCTTCAGTTCAGACCTGTAGCAGGTCCTAGTGGCTTCACCGGGATCTTCTTCAACATATTTCACAAACAAATACTGTCTTTATTATCTACTTGGTTCTTGAGGATCCCGTCGACAGAGTTCCAGCTGAATGAAGAGCTAAGTGGAGCTGAATGAAGTTCCGTCGTCCCACTGATTCGATCGAAGGTGGTGAACGGGTCGGAACACCGATCCAGCGGAAGAACAACCCTGAAGACGTCCGGATGTCTACGATCGATGACAAGGAAGCCGGCGTCGCGGTGCCATAAGCGGCGTAGTCGCGGTGCCACTGTGAACTGACTCGGTTGGCTGCAGGATGGAGAATCCAATGCTTGTGCAATCCGTCGAAGCTGTCCCGGAGCACAGTCGGTAGAATGGCCAGATCGCAAGTGGGGGCAGAACCTAACCGGCTCATTCTAAATAGCTGTAAGTATTCGTTGTCTGACTGTGAAGATTTTTCCGGGGACCGAGGCGCCGTCGCGGACTCTTCGGGTCGCCCTTTCTTCTCGAGGTCTGCGGTCTGATTCGTCTTTTTTCCGAACCTTGGGAATTCCCCGAGCCTAAACGACCAGCACGACGGCACACGACGCTGCGCTGGCTCATACTGCCATAACCTGGTGCTATCAGTGGGGATCCAACAGAATGCTTTTTGGGTAGGGCCACGTTTAGGGGCTTGGCCCCTGAGAACGAATTCTGAGGCGACAGGAAAAATTGCTGTACCATTATTGCGATCTAATTAATTACTAAACATCCAAGAATTCTATGAGTTATTATATCAATTTCATAACCGTGAAACTTAGAGAATGGAAATATTCTAGGTCGAAGAAATTTTTTATCTTCCAGTGAAAATAGCTCCGAGTGCAAACGGTTAACATTGTCGCAAGTAAACGTAATTTTCATAACAATAACATTATGATATTTGTTGAAAACTGATGAATCCTGTGTCAAAATCAAAGAACTTTCGATAAGAATGAGATAGAGCGATGATTTCTTTTTTAAATTAAAGCATTATTCATATTGCAGAATATGAGAACAATAGAGAGAGAGAGAAAAATTTTTAAAAATATATGACTTAGAATCAGCGGGATCTTTTTAGACGTTCTCAAAGACAAAAATTTATTAGGAAACTGTAAGAGCCAACAAAAAGCTGAACGAAGAAAAAATGCCGGTTAATTACGTGTATGTCGCAATACAGCACTTTCGTTCGTTAGACATAATGTTCAAGATAACAAGGGGCATCAGATAAAGGTTAATTTCTTCACGCATCATAAATCCATTAGGAAGACTATCTCGCCAGTTAACTACTTTTTCCATGAACATTGTGCAGAGCGATTATGTAAAATCGCACGGTGCGAACTCTTCCGCCCAGCATTGAAGTCGCCGGCCGGTTCTCGAGCGAATTTTCGCACAGTACGCTGCGCAGGACCGAGACGGGCCAGGCCGGTCGCCAATTACTTTTGCTTGGCCAACGTAAATCAGTTTAGCGCAGAAAAAGCCGGTTCGATGCATGAAACTACACGCGAGTGTTCCTCGATACTAAACGGAGAGAAATTGGACTAGAAATCGGGTCAGCGGTTTGCCAACGATTATATTACCAAACTGCATTTTTCCGCGGGCGCAACGTCTTTGTTTACACTTACATGAACTCGCGATGCAACTGCGTAATCGGATCCAAATTCCGTTCACGTTCTGCTTCCGAAATTCATATTTCGTTTTCTATTTCTTTTCAAACGTAACAGATTGTACGAACACAACACTTCTTCCTTTTCTCCTCGCACTAAAATAATACTTTACAGTTTAAATTGATAAATTGTGTTCACATTTCAAAGAAGTAGGTAGATTTTACTACACAGACAGACATTGAAAAAATTGATTGGTGTGTCAAGAAAGAAATTTTTGCGAGTTACCGGATAATCGCCAGCGAAAGAAATAAGGGAAGAAATACTCTAACGGGTTGGCTTAATAAAAATGAGAGTTTACGACGCAAGGCTTGTCAGTACAAGTTTTGCTTTCACTGTTTTACATTTGGCGTTCCCGTGAATCGCGAAACGTTGAGTCACTCGATACGGATATTCAAGAATGTACCGTGAAATACATATGTCTCTGCGATGGAAGAGGCGAGATATCGCTGTGCAAGTGGTACGCAATTATAACTGGCGATTATCCTGATTGCTTTGTTGACAGGCTCTGAACGAAGAAAAGTCTTCGGACGGCATTGGATGCGCTGAAAAAGACAGCTCGAGGATAACGATAAATTCGTTGCCGGAGAGAAGAAAAAGGAAAAACGCATTGAATAATGCACGTTCATTTGCCAGCTTGGAAATCAGTCTTTTTACAATTGAAAATCTACTTGACATGTTATTACGTGGCTCGTCGAGTTCATTAAGAATTTCGTGAAAAAAATGGTTTTTCATTAGTTCCCGGAATCCCTCTCAGAAAGCGCAATCTTTGTCTCCGATTTTCAAATATTGTGCGAGACATTGAATTGCAAATTGAGCTTCCCAAGTTCATTAACAATTACCGAGGGAACACTGATGGTTCTGTTTAGCTGGGATTCTGCATTTTAATGGTAATGGCGGCAACCAGACTGTGGACTTTTATGCAAGCGTTCCGTGTTCATAGATTATATTGCACGAAGGACAACTTACTGAAAAAAATGCAACATGTATATTGTTGACGAGTTGAGAGATAAGTCTGAAAGCAGCAAATTTTATGTTAAACAATTTATTTTGTATCATTTGTTTCTTAACACATTTCGTTCGAATGTAATTGTTCCTATAGCATTATGTAAATGTTACTTATTATTATTTATACGCGAACAAATGCATCGATCATCGTCGTTGATAATTATTCAGGTTCGAACTTATTGCTTCCGGCAGATCGACATAGGATTCGCGTTTCGTTTCGGGATCGCAATTATGCTAATGTTTTTCGCGTATCGATAAGTGCAGTACTAGTTATCGCTGTCCGTAATTATCGGCTGCGTCTCCGAGAAGCCGAGTGTCAATATAGGTGTCACTTTGAACCCGACTCAAGGCGACCATCCTTCTCCATGGTTATTTAACGTGACGCATTAGACGGTATACCAGTGACGACTGTGGCTCTGCAAAACGGCTTCGATGTCATCTTGAAAATGAAAGAGAAACAAGATGGTGACGGTGACGGACTTAACTCCTTGCCGTAACATTTTCTTTCCAGTCACAACGATTAAAAAACGTCTTTATCCCCGAAAAATGTCGTATAATGTCGAATAATACTCTTGAGTTTTATCTTAATGACTTTCTCGACGACGCACTGAGCTCTGAACTATGAAACTTAGGCTACGGATGCGCACTGTTTCCGAGATGTTGACATCGGCCAGTGAAGTAACTATTGCTACAATGTTTGAAACGCTGCCGGAACGAAACGAACATGCGAACATCCGAAAGTGATCGAGCTGTTACATTCGTTTCGATTTCAAGCTTGCGATCCGTAAAACTTCGTTTCTAAGATATTTCTATATAAAAATTCAATGAACACACTGATAGAAAATTAATTCTGCTACTAATCATCTAGTTACGGGCTTAAACACATTCATTATCTATTTATTTCTGCATGTGCATTCTGCATTCGCGGAAGTGTGCACTGTGCAAGAGCACGCGCTGCCTCCTCGTCAGTGACGCGTGCAAAAATCGTTCGGGGAAAAAACTGCTTAAATATTTATACAATTTATAATGCGCTCGATAAAAAGTTCCCGTAGTCGTTAATGACTGCATCTCCGTCAATTGAATCCGGTACACGCCATTCAGCATCCGGTTGAGAAAGATTGTTGAAAGAATTGAGTATCCCAAAAACAATTTTTAATCCAGAAAAATACTGAAAATGGTCGTTCAACGCGAACACTGTAAAAACTACACGGTGAATCCTAATGCCGTAGAGAACCGCCGTTATTCGAAAAAATTCCAAGATTTAGCCACGGGTCCATTCAAAGCAACGCTCTCGAATGAACTGCGCGAAAGCACTTTCAAAATCGTTGTGTGCGCACAGTTACGTGAACGCATTGGATAACATGTCGCGATTAGGTTTCGCAGCCATCATCCTGCGCATCAATGCGGCGCGACGCCTGTTTGCGATGATAATTAATGAACGACAAACCGTTGACTTATGCCGGAACGATCAGCGGCGCTGATTTACGATCATTCGCGATTTTGCGTTCGATCGCCATCGAAGCTGAAAGATCATCGTAGCTCGTCCGAGCTCGATCGAACCCGGGAGACAAGAAACGGTTATGAAATCCGCGTAATGGAGGGATCGATCGAGTTCAGGAAACCGCGGATATGTCTGTTCGTTTCTCACAGTGAATATTACGCAACGCCTATTACTTTCTTCTCGATTAGAGGCGCGCAAACAGCCGAATCGCCTCGAATTAGGGACACTTTCAATTTCGCCGCCGCGCCACGCCGCGCCGGGAAACGACCGTAATACACTATACGACAATGCGACCGTAGCGCCGCACGCTGGAACAAAGCGATGAAGTTTCTGTCAAAATTAAAGAACTTTCGATAGAAATCAGATAGAGCAATAATTTATCATATATCACAATTTTCTTGTAATACTACAAGTTTAATACAGATTCTCAAAATTAAAATACGCGTTCGTACCGTAATCTCTCTATTTTCCCATATTCTGCATTGTTTCAGCTTTAAAAAGAAAGAAAGATCTTTCATTTTGACACAGAATATTGAGGCAAAATTCATCATTTTGACACACTGCGCGCCGAGACGTTTAAGTTTAAAATCGCTCGCTTCGTTTGTGGTCAACGAACTGCGCCGATTTTACGATTCATTGTTATCCGCAGTGACTCACCTGTTCGTTCGCATACTTTCGACGGGAATTATTATCCGGGATAATTGTTGAACCGACTCATCCGCGAATGTTTCTTCAACGCGTTCGCTGTTTTAGCACCGTCACAGACGCGTGACGTCCGCGATCGTTTATTTAAACATAGTCGGTTTAATTTTCTATGTTTTGTTCGTACATATATTCAATGCAATCCTGAACGTGGCCTCACTGGTAACGAAGTCGCAGACAAACCTGCAAAAGAAGCTTGCGATCTACCAACCTGGGACGACAACTGTAAAATCAGTCTTCTGGACGCAAAATTTTCTGTTAAAAAAGCCATCATAGATTTTTGGAGTACAAATTGATCACCGACCACATTAAAGCTATAAATAAATAATAACTTCAATGGTTAATCCATGACTTTTTTCCTGCTAAAGTGTTTCAATGCTTCGTGGAGAGGGTACGTTTTAACAGCACGGCCATATTGGCATAGTTGGACTTTTGCGTAGACTTGTTGCGTCCATTTTTGACGCAATACATGATGGTTTTGAGATAATCGTGAAGGGTCGAGGGAAATTGACATAGTCGGACGCTGATAGCATAAATCAGCATCAGAAAACGAGCCGCTCGCCTAGTCTAACAATGGCAGTGACACATTTCGCGAAGAAAGACAAGGTCAGCCGACACGACGACGCACGCGGTAAACCAGTTTTCGTTTTCAGTCGAACGTAACAGACACCATAGACATTTGACGCTTATTTTTCTGCTGAGTAAGACGTTTCACGCCCCAGCTAATTAATTGATGTCATTACAACTCGATCCTACCCAACGGTCTCGACGTCACGCCAAGAACTTCTGAAGACCTTGATCCCTAAGCGAAGCCAGCTATTAGTTGTATCGGCATTCTTACTTTAACGACGCTCTTTCATGGGTTCTTTTAAAGCTTCGAAATTGTCGACGAAGAAACAGTCGACGTCTCTATGTAAATTGATTTTTACAGGTCCACTTTTTATAATATCGTTTTTACCACTTTTTTAGTTTTTGCGAAATCGGTCCTTGAAAGTGTACAGAAAGCGTTATACGATTTACATTTCGAAATTCTTGAGCGTTCGAAAGCTCCCTTGTCCAAGAAATTTCAATGAAGAAACATCGAAAAATAATTGTTTCCCTTTTTATTTCATTGATTGTTTACCGCTACGTGTTAGTTTGGCACCGAGGAACAGATTCAGATCGCGAAATCAGGAGCGGACTCGAGGGTTACACGATTTATTGCAGGACTGACGCGATAGAATTGATCGTATGGGCTGTTTAGACAAAAGACATGTTTCTTTCCCACAACGTCTTTCGAATTCTTTTTACGACAGCCGGCGTTTCGATCTGTTCAAACCTGTCGGTTTTAATGACTCAACGATTGACTATTGACCGTGAACAAATAAACGGAAATTACATATTTGCGCAAATATATGTATATACGTGCTTCAGGAATTAGCGTGTCACATAAGGACCAGTAAGCTCGTACGCTTAATTATGCTTTTTAATGCCAAGTATATAATGTCGTTGCTTAATAAATATTTAGCTTGAATTATTTATTTCTCATTAATTTATTCTTGTATGGTCGATCGATTGAGGTTAAATGAATTTGTTCTTTTTGTTACAGTACCGCAAGGGTACAGAATACTTCAAAGCTGCCAATCTGGATGTCTGAGGTTATCCACCTTGATTACCAAAGACGACATCGATAGCTGAGATCAAGGGCAACGCGTCGTGCTTTCTTCAAGGAGGGAGGAATGTAAGTACAAAGTCTATCTTCACAACAACATTTTCTTTCTAAAGTATTAATGAAAAATTGGTACAGCTTACACAAGTTGAATAAATTTTCCATATTATATTATATTATATTAATAACTTTCCACTCGCCCTTTGCTATTTTCATTTCGACAATCATTTATTTACATCTAGCTCCCCGTGACGTTCCTGGTTCTCGAACCACCTCAAGCCTACGCATTCATACCTACTTCATCGTATTCCTGATGCCAGGAACCTTCTTCTCATCTCACCACGATAACCAGCTTTAATATTGTATTGTACATTGTAATGTTATGTTTAGTGAAAAATAAAGAATGTTATATACGGTGAACCTGTCGGTAACAGCGCCATTTACCATTAGATTCGGAATTAAATTTGGCTAACAGTTCGAGCGTTTTGCCGCTGCATGAAATGGCGCTGTACGGACGTACAGGAAGAGGAAAAGCAAATAATTCGTGCCGGAATTTGCATTGCGTCTTATGGGGAAAATGGCACGAATCATTTGCTGTTGTAATGAATATTCGACACTTTTACAGGGAATAAATAATAACCAGAGAGAAAATGAGAGTGCTCACGCCCGGGGTACCGACCAAGTACTATTAAAGACTGCTAGCCTTATGGAAGATCGTGTCACTCGAATATTTCGGTGTTCTCTTACGCCTTCTAGAATATGTTCTGACTGGAGTGAGAAACAGAAGGCCATCGACATGATCTCGTCGGTGCAGAAGGCTACTGAGGAGATTCTTGTCGGTGAGAAGGCAAATCGTCACGGAACCATATTGATCATCATGAATTGTTACATTCTGTACCGAGCAGATATTTCAAACGATGTTAGTTTCAATATTGAAAGCAAAACTCAAGGACAAAAAATTCCTAGAAATATATTATTGAAGCATAATTTTAGGAAAATCAACAATTCCTATTTCAAATTTTATGTGAGACACCTCAATTCGTAATTTCAAAATATTTCATAAACGAGAATTGTTACCTTACACTGTTTTAAACATAAATGTTCCAAGAATCGATCTGTGAGAACAGAAATATGTTGAAAAGACTTTACCGTAAAAAATTAGATGGCAAGTTGTTCAAGGAAGTGCTTGTCCACATCGTTGGCAAAAGGAATTATTATAAACATTAATTAGCTAGAATTAATAAATGTATCATAGTATTATGTTGAATAAATTAATGCGTGCGGATGTTCATGGTTTAAAAGTTATTCTGTATCTCGAGTTTTATTGTCTATTTTTACGAAAAAATTAGATGGCAAGGTGCTCAAGGAAGTGCTCGTTAACATCATTAGCAAAAGGAATTGTTATAAACATTAAACAGCCAGAATTAATAAATTTATCTGTGAATTGTATTGAATAAATTAATGCGTGCGAATGTTCATGGTTTAAAAGTTATTCTGTTTCTCGAGTTTTATTGTCTATTTTTACGAAAACATTAGATGGCAAGGTGCTCAAGGGAGTGCTCGTTAACATCATTAGCAAAAGGAATTGTTATAAACATTAAACAGCCAGAATTAATAAATTTATCTGTGAATTGTATTGAATAAATTAATGCGTGCGAATGTTCATGGTTTAAAAGTTATTCCGTATCTCGAATACTATTAGCCACTTTTACTAAAAAATTAGGTGGTCAGATAGCCAAGGGATTGTTTGTGGACATCGCTGTAAAATAAAATTGTTATAAACATTAACCAGCTGGAAATAATAAATTTATCAATAATTGTCACGGCGATCGACATCGATCGATATTCGGTGGGGTGGGGAGCGTCACGCACCTCTGCGCTTGTGCCGCTCGAGCTCGGCGAGAGCCCACCGTCAGTCAGTCAGTCGGGCCGGAGGGAGCGGCGTGAGCGGACGGGCTGCGGGACCGGGAGGATGCAGGAGGACCAGGGACTTACCAGAGGTGGACCAGAGGTGGACCAGAGGTGGACAAGGGGTCATCCACAGCTACCCTGGCCTACCTTCAACTCTTCATTCAACGATCAACGGTAAGTTTGGTTACTAATATTTTTCAAAGCTTCCTTTGTCTACCCTTGGCCCAATTTCAACAAACCTGTCCTTCAACTGTTAATTCAACGAATACCATCAATTATTATCTCTAATATACTACTTGAAATTTTCATCGAGACTTTCGATAATGAGTCTTCTTCAAATTTATATTTCTTTATTAAAATTGTATTCCTCCGATCGGAGGTCCCCCAGGGGCTCACTCACGGATGGGGCCGTGAGTGAGTACGGGGTGTAGCGTCCCCGGGGCTACCCGAATCGCCTATAGACTACATTCGTGTAAGCAGTTACCATAACTCTCGTGAGTTGATCGTATTCGCACTCGTGTGCGGTGCTATAATTGCTCTTGTGAGTTGCTTCGCTGGTTGTTCTCGCACTCGTGTGCGGGGTTACAACTATTCTGACGAGCTGGATCGCTGGTTGTATTCGCACTTCTGTGCGGGGTTACAATAGCTCTCTTGAGCTCGTTCTCTCTGGTTGTATTCGCACTCATGTGCAGGATTATAATTGTTCTCGTGAGTTACTTCGCTGGTTGCTTTCGCACTTCTGTGCGGGGTTACAATTGATCTTGTGAGTCGCTTCGCTGGTTATATTCGCACTCATGTGCATGGTTAGAGGTTTCCGCTTACGTGCGGGTTTATATTTGCTCTCGTGAGTTGGTTACATTCGCACTCGTGTGCGTGATTTAATTCTGTATTCAACAGCATTGTTTCTAAATACGATTAGCCTGTTTCAGCTAGATTACAACAGCCGGCTGCTAACGAAGACGACACACCGAATGAAGAGGACACACCAACGAAGAGGAAGAAGACTACAGTGTATTTTTAAGTTAGTTATATTTGGTCTATATATTAAGATTGTGTACTATCGTTGTAAATATGTCGAGTAATTATTGCCATAACTTCATTTTGCTCGATTTCTTCACTCCGACACAGCCTTCTGCTGTGTCGGACCTTGCTTGCATGTACCAGACCGGTTGGAGTCGGTATTCGGCGTCGATACATTGAGAGAGGTGTTCATTGAGACCTGTTCACTCGTGTAGCCATGCTACAGTGTCCTCTCTATTCGTCATTCTACCCGCGTTCGCCTCAACGCTTTGCGTTGCCTGGTGACAGGTAGTTGGTGGAGAAATGGGATATCGTTTGAACACTTCTCACTGTCCATCTCTCTTGGTGAGGACACGTCGGGTATCGGCTCTGGCCGGTGCTGGGCTGCGAGCATTGTACGCGCCTCCTTCGAACCAGAGCCTTCTGCTCTGGTTCGCTTTAGTTTGTCTCTTTGAAAGAATCAGAGCCTTCTGCCTGATTCGCCTTTGGTCCCCGTGGATCGGAGACTTCTTCTTCGATTCACACCTTTTGCTCCGCAATAATTACTCGACATATCTGCATAATTTAGTATAAGTCCGTCGTTGTAAGAAAGGGAGCCAGAAGGAATATTGCATTCGTTCTGACTCCCTTTCGGGTCTCTTGTGCAGCAACCTCCTCGTGGTGAGACCTGGGCAATCGGTATTATCCTTTACTTGTAAGACCTTCTATTGTCTTATGAATAAAGGATAATACCGAGCTAATAGCTGCACATTGCACATTTATAATTTTCGATAAGATTTATGTAGTAGAATATAAGACTAGCGATATATAAAAATATATTTCATTAAACAGTTATTTCTGTTGAGGTTTTCGGGTGTAAGCCGTGTCCTAAAGGAAGAGATTTCCCAACGTTTCGCAAGCATTGCAGCTAGCTTCATCAGGGGGTCGGAAGACACACTGATACTGATACTGATACCTCCGAACCAGAGCCTTCTGCTCAGGCTCATGTTTCTTTTTTGCGAATCAAAGCCTTCTGCTTTGATTCTTCCCTCTTTTGCGATTTAGTTTTTTGTCCACAATAATTGCTCGGCTTGCGTGCGTTAATTTTTAAGCTCGTATGGCTTCGTTGTAAATATGTCGAGTAATTATTGCCATAACGTCACTTCACTCGACCCGTATTTTTGACTCCGACGCAGCCTTCTGCTGTGTCGGACCTTGCTTGTGTGTACCAGACCGGTTGGAGCCGGTATTCGGCGTCGATACATTGAGAGACTTGGCTCATTGAGACCTGTTCATTCGTGTAGCCATGCTACAGTGTCCTCTCTATTCGTCATCCTACCCGCGTTCACCACAATTTGTATTGCTTGGTGACAGGTAGTTGGTAGAGAAATGGGATATCGTTTGAACACTTCTCACTGTCCATTTCTCTTGGTGAGGACACGTCGGGTATCGGCTCTGACCGGAGCTGGGCTGCAAGCATTGTACGCGCCGCGTCACCTTCGAACCAGAGCCTTCTGCTCTGGTTCGCTTTTGTTTCTCACTTTGAAAGAATCAGAGCCTTCTGCCTGATTCGCCTTTGTATCCCCGTGGATCGGAGACTTCTTCTCCGATTCACACCTTTTGCTCCGCAATAATTACTCGACATATCTGCATAATTTAGTATAAGTCCGTCGTTGTAAGAAAGGGAGCCAGAAGGAATATTGCATTCGTTCTGACTCCCTTTCGGGTCTCTTGTTCAGCAACCTCCTCGTGGTGAGACCTGGGCAATCGATATTATCCTCTATTTGTAAGAAGTTCTAGTGAAACTCTTATGAATAAAGGATAATATCGAGCTAATAGCTGCACATTGCACATTTACAATTTTCGTAACATTGTGTAGTAGAATTGAATGCTTGCGAGATATAAGAACATATTTCATTAAATTGTATATGAATTTATTTTCAGGTAGGTTGCTGTCGGCCCAGGGTACATCAATGCTTTCTTCGTTTACCCTTGACCCATCTTGAGTTTGTTATTTCGAAGAACTTATTCAATCAGTGATCTCGACGATTTTTATTTCTGAATTTCGAATTGTTCGCTGCGGAACTTTCACATTGCCTATTCTAAACATTTTCACATGTTGTCTGAAATTGGTATTCCTCCGTTCGGAGGTCCCCCAGGGGCTCACTCACGGATGGGGCCGTGAGTGAGTGCGGGGTGTTGCGTCCCCGGGGCTACCCGAAGCACATATAGGTTGCAATCGTGTGAACAGTTAGCACAGCTCTCGTGAGTTTGTTCTATTCGCATTCGTGTGCGGGGTTATAATTATTCTCACGAGCTGGTTCGCTGGTTGTATTCGCACTTCTGTGCTGGGTTACAATTACTTTAATGAGCAGGTTCTCCGGTTGTATTTGCACTCATGTACACGCTTACAATTCTTCTTGTGAACTGATTGTATTCGCACTTCTGTGCGGGATTACAAGTTGCTCTTATGAACTGCTTCTATGGTTGCATTCGCACTCATGTGCATGGTTAGAATTGCACTTACGTGCGGGCTTATATTTGCTCTATTCGCACTCGTGTTATTTCTGAATTTTGAATTGTTGGCTTCGGAACTTTGACAAGGGCCGCTTCTAACAATTTTTACATCGTGTTTAAAATTGGTATTCCTCCGATCGGAGATCCCCCAGGGGCTCACTCACGAATGGGGCTGTGAGTGAGTGCGGGGTGTAGCGTCCCCGGGGCTACCCGAATCGCCTATAGGCCGCACCCGTGTGCGGGGTTAGTTTGGCTCTCGTGAGCTGGTGTTAGGTTGGCTCTCGTGAGCTGGTTTCATTCGCACTCGTGTGCGGGGTTAATTGGGCTCTCGTGAGCTGGTCAGTGTCGCACTCGTGTGCGGGGTTTGTTTGTTCTCGAGAACTGGTCTTAAGTTTGCTCTTGTGAGCGGGTCTTAGGCTTGCACTCGTGTGCGTGGTAATATACTGTTATGTCTAATTATTATTAGTCTGTTTTAGTTAGAATACACCAAGAAGAGGACACACCAAGAAGAGGACAAATCAAGAAGACTGCGGCATATTCTTAAGTTAGTTTTATTTGCCGAGCAATTATTGTCTTAGCGTCACCCCCGAACCAGAGCCATCTGCTCTGGTTCATGTTTCTGCTTTACGAATCAAAGCCTTCTGCTTTGATTCTTCCTCCTTTGCGATTTAGTCTTTTGGTCCACAATAATTGCTCGGCTTGCGTGCGTTAGTTATTAAGATTGTATGTCGTCGTGGTAAATATGTCGAATAATTATTGCCGTAACTTCACTTTGCTCGTTTTCTCGTTTTACGACACAGCCTTCTGCTGTGTCGGACCTTGCTTGCATGTACCTGACCGGTTGGAGCCGGTATTCGGCGTCGAATCATTGAGAGAGGTGGTTCATTGAGATCTGTCCACTCGTGTTGCCATTCTCTCTGTCATCCTACCCGTTCACCTCAACGCTCTGCGTTGCCTGGTGGCAGGTAGTTGGCAGAGTTCGCTCTGTTCGTCATCCTACCCGGGTCACCTCAACGCATTGCGTTGCCTGGTGGCAGGTAGTTGGCAGAGAAATGGTAATACGTTTGAACACTTCTCATGATCCATCTCTCTTGGTGAGGACACGTCGGGTATCGGCTCTGACCGGTGCTGGGCTGCAAGCATTGTACGCGCCGCGTCACCTTCGAACCAGAGCCTTCTGCTCTGATTCGCTCTTGTTTCTCACTTTGAAAGAATCAGAGCCTTCTGCCTGATTCGCCTTTGATCCCCCGTGGATTGGAGACTTCTTCTCCGATTGACACCTTTTGCTCCGCAATAATTATTCGACATATCTGCATAATTTAGTATAAGTCCGTCGTTGTAAGAAAGGGAGCCAGAAGGAATATTGCATTCGTTCTGACTCCCTTTCGGGTCTCTTGTGCAGCAACCTCCTCGTGGTGAGACCTGGGCAATCGGTATTATCCTCTATTTGTAAGAACTTATAGTGTCTTATGAATATTGGATAATACCGAGCTAATAGCTGCACATTTAATAAATATGTTGATTTTCAATAAATTCTATCCTATACCTATTGTCTTCCATAACATCTTGCTATTTCACCTTCCTTCAGAACAAAATGTATGTATTATTCAAGTTGGTTCGCCCCGGGCGTGAACGATGTCATATATTCTCTGGTTCTATTTAGGTAAAGAGTGTGGAACCACCGACACTGACGAGATAGTGTCTCGTCGGTGATAGTATTATAAGGCAATTACAAGATAGGTAATGTGAGCATTCTATTCTTATCATTCTTCTTCTACCTGATGGGTATCTCGTCGGTGGTAGAACTTTTAGCGATGTGGTATTTCAGATGACTGTAAGTTCCACGTTATCACGCTTACTGGTCCCGCTGAATAGCACAGGGGCTGGCAGTCTTTTAGTACCTCGTCGGTGCCCAGGGTTTGGCCGTACCACTTTTGTCTCCACATCATGTTTAGCCTGGAACAGCTACATCATCTTTAGCATGGAACAGAATCTACACCATCTTTAGCAGGAAACTGATCGGCGGTTGAAGCTAGTTCTGGTCCATGCCACAGATTTAGTAACAGTAAAGTGGGTTCTGTTTCCTGCTAAAGATGGTGTAGGTTCTGTTCCATGCTAAAGATGATGTAGGAGCTGTTCCAGGCTAAACATGATGTGGAGACAAAAGTGGCACGGCCAAACCCTGGGCGTGAGCACTCTCATTTCCTCTCTGTAATAACTAATTAATTTCTGGCAGAATCTACTGAAAATTCTTACTGGAATGTTGTTAAGGATTTTCACTGGTGGAAAACAAGATGTCCTCATACATGGCGATTCTGGGAACTGGGACAATTTATTGCTCTTTCTTAAATAAAAATAGAAAAAATATTATAGATGACAAAAACATATGCCATAATACGTCCTAACTCCCTACGACCTTATTTTTTATTTGGATGCACCGATTATGAATGTGTTTTTGTGGAAAATTTTCAACTTTCATGGGAAATGGCACATTATGACAAGTCTGTTTATAACATTATAAATGTGATAACGTTCGCCTATGAGAATTGCAAACAGAAATGTTACTCCTCCTTCTCGCGCGTCAAGGATCCTCTAATTGTACACGCGAACGAATGCAAATTTTATGATGGCGGGATAGGAAAATCGTCTGAAAATATTAAAAGCGGATCACGATCGAAAACGATCGTTCGATTAGCGTGCAGAAACGAAGCGTAATCTACGATTACAGTCAGACGTTGAAACGCGCGTGTGGCTAATTAACGTAGATAAAAAAGTGGTTTATGTAATTGCGTCTGGTAATTACGGGCTGATAGCAAGCGGATGATTCGATAACCTCATCGGCCGGTTTTAGCAATGTTAAGAATTTTTGTCCGGTCGAATTGCGGTTGAAATCGGAGCGGTTCGCATTCCACGATGGTTTCAGTGGAACACCGATGTGCGACCAGTGATATTAGCGATAATAAGAAGAGGAGAAAGAAACGAAAAAAAGAAGCGAGCAGAGATTTTATTCGCGGCTCTTAAAAGGGAACGAGATCAAGGACCGAAGACATACACCTTCCGGCTGTTGATTGACACCGATTTATTTTGTTAAGGCTTCCAGTCGTGTTTCTGGAAACATGAGACAGGAGAAATCGCGTAAAGAGATCATTTCGAGTGTTCAACCATATCACCATGAAAAACCACTGCATCCAATTTTCATGTTAGAATAAACTTTGTACTTAGAACAATTCACTTCCGTTAATAATACCAGCTAATTCTTTTCGAAATCATTAAAAGATCGAATCGAAGTTTATTAGATATTGTATAAGTAAATTTCAACAATGTTTTAAACGTTCCTTAAATTATACAGCGAATCTTTCTGCAAAATAAAACTTTTCTACTCGATTTACAACAAACTGGAATGAAATAGAAATTGATTTTCTTTCTTAATATGTTTATTCGACTGAAAATTACATAACAGTAGTTTCAGATTCTTCGAATGTTATACTGTTTGAGATTACACCTACTCGTTGTTGTCATAAATACACAAATAAGACTCGAAATTCGTCGACGAGGGGTTGACAAAGACCTAGTGCAGCGGACAGTAGAAAATTCGAGGGTTAAAAATGTTGGCAGACGTCCAAGAAAATAGACGTTTCGTTTGACTGTGAGGGCAAACACCGACGCGACGCGCGACGGCTGCAACAACACACAGTGTCGGGCTAAAAGTACGAAGAGAGTGTGGCGCCAAAGAGTACCCGAGGGCTCGGTAGGGTTAGCGACCTTGGCGTACACGGGTAAAGGACAGACCATGCCGAGGGGCGCCCCTCTTGCATCCATCATTGCTATCCGGCAATCAGTGCCAAGCAACATTATCGGTCAATTTACCGTCACCGTGACCGGTCTCGCCACGTGAAAAAGCAAATCTCGTTACCATCGCCCGTGAAAAACGTTCGTCGATATTCAATCGGCGTTTTACAACGCGAGATCTGGCGTCCCGGTGTTTCCTTCCATTATCGTTGCGCCAGTGATGACGGTAATTACCCCGGGACCACAGGCTAACGCTGGAATTAATGTTGACTCTGCTGTTCCCCACGGAATTCCAATTGCTCGCTGGCCAACGTTGTGCTCGACAAATGAACGCCACTTTTCTCGAGAAAAACGAGCACAGAAAATCCTACAGAATCCAACGATTCTTCAATACGTCTCTGAAACAATAATTCATCGGATCCAGACAATTCGGATCAAGTTCCCTGACAATTAGTATGTAGTATGTATACAATAATTTTGAAAAATTGTTCGAAAATCTCAGTGAAAAAAATATATTTCGTGTTCAATTAATAATGGCATCGAGACAATCAGTGAAATCAACATCGTTAGATCAATTTCTTGTCGATTAGTATGTATACAATAATTGTAGTATGTGTACAGTGGAAAATATACATCTAACAGGTTTTCAATCAATAATGCATCGAGACAATTAGTAAGAACAACACCGTTCAAATCAATTCGAAAAATTGTTGAAAAATCCTATTGAAAAGTATACATATATGACGTTTCCAATTTCATCGGTGCAGTCCCATCGAATTTTAAAAACGGTTATTTAAACCACGTCGATGCACCGTAGCGATGTTGAACAATCGTCCTCGATTTGATAATTCCGTAGCGATCAGCATTAAATCAGCATTAAATAAATTAATTAAACCGGCGCTCTCTCGGGCACGTCGATCGAGAGGGTTGAATAATTTATTTTCGCATGCCCGTGGCGAATAAATTGCGCAAGGTTATTTTTGTCATGCATGCGAAATCAGGCGGGTGTCCATCGACGAGGACCGACGTCGATGAAGAGAGGAGAGGACACGTTCGAGGTTTCGTCGGCTGAGAATGAATCTTGTATTAAATAATGCCGTTTGTTGGCTCGCCGAGGCACTTTATAACATCGGCAGCCGTAACATATAAATTACATGCACCGCGTTTATAACTTATACGGCTGGGATATAAGTTATAAAGGCGTCGTACCACTCTCTATGAGTTATAACTGCCGTGATGGTAATTTATAAGTAACAACTGCCGAAGTTATAACGCCCGCGGCTTCTACCGGCACTCTTATATCGGCTCGCGAGTCGCGAGACGTCTTGCGAATCGAACGTAAATTTCTGTGCTTCGGGGCGTACGGAATTTTTCAATTCCGATTGCATTTAGACAAGAAATCGTTTATCGGTCGACGCCAATTTAATTCGTTCTTTCGAGATAAAGCGGTAGGCTGTAGCGCGGTCTACGTAAAGATGCAATTAGGATGCTTCAGCAAAACTCTTTGAAGATTGAAGCTTCCCCATTACAACGAGGAATAAATACCTAACTAAATTGTTGAAGAAATACCTAACGATGCACACTTTATATTGCTGTGAAGTAGATCGACCAAAAAGCGGCACATCAAATTTCAAGAGGTCCTTGTAAGGGGGAAGCTAAAAATTGTTACAACTTGACTTGAGTGGCCGAAATAATGATAGGTTCACTAGCCACATCGGCTGGTTTACTGCTTCTACTTTTATTTTCGTTTTCGGAAGTGCACTGTGGCATTTCTTTTTGTTTCGCAAGAATGTGTTCTACACATTGTGTAAGCAGTCAGTCGACTATCAACAGTATTAACAATTCCAACACGATAATGCAAAAACAATTAAAAACTACTTTAAAAGAGTAAAAATCGAAGTTTTACCCTGGCCATCATGGAGTCCGGACTTAAATCCGATTGAAAATCTTTGGGGAATATTAGCACGAAAGGAATACGACAATGGAATACAGTATAGCACTGTTTCAGAATGAAAAAATGGGATTAGAGAAGGCTGGTCTGAAATTAAATTAGAAACATTATAAAAATTAATTTAATCAATTCCACGCAGAATATTTGAAGTTATAAAATACAAAGGTGATTCAACTAAGTACTGAATTATTTTTATCTTTTCCTTAATTTAATTTTTTATGTGAAAATACATAATGAACCTATGTTTATTTCGCAACTAAAATTCAAGTGTTGTAATAGAAAATTTGTAATTAACATTGTGTTATTCAATTGAGCTGTGTATTTTGTTAATTTCATTAGATTGAATAAATAATAATAAGTAAAATCAAAAATACTGCATTAAACACAGCATTATGTCAACAAATTGAAGTGAACCTATCATTATCTCGGCCACTGTAACATTCTATTACAGTCAAGATTGCAGTCCAACTTTCATTCAGAGCTCGGTAGAGCAACCAATAAGTGATATACATTTAAGAGGTTCTTGTAAAAAGTGATTGGACGCTCCTACATTTCGAGAAGAACACGCCACCACAGTTGAAAGATTCAAGTTGGGCATTTCAAAGAAATATGTTTATATCGGTACAACTTCGAAAGACGTCGGATACTTCGAAGAGTCGAAGCTTCGGAAAAGTAACAGCCCTACTCGGTAGTAGAACGCGTTAGAAAATATCGGTGACTGAGAACCATTTCGAGGAGGAGTGTGAACGACGTCTAAGTGGAAGGTTCGCTAAATACGGCCGAATTCCGATGACAAAGAAGGTCGTGGGTAAAAAGCGCGGGGTTCGCGCGGTCGACTTTTACACGGCGCGGACCTGCGCCCGTGCATAAATCTCTTGGTGGCTCCGGTGCATTCCTCTGGGGCCAGGCGCACGTGCGTTCGCACGCGTGTACGCGAGATGCAACCTCCGTAGACAGAGGAGCACAGCGCAACGGAGCCAGGAGAAACAGGGAATCCTGAGGAAGATGGGCACAGAGGAAGGACGTGGGTATACGCGGAGGTGGAAGGAGGGGAACCCACGTGGAATATCCAGTGCAGCATGTAAAAGCCCGTTATGCTCGGGACGCGGTGTTAGCGTGGTGCATAGGCGCATATGCATTAGTATGGCGTACGCTATAAATAGATGTAGCAGACCGCAGAGAGGATCCACCCCGCCTCCTCTCGCGTATCAGAATGCACATGGTAGCGTCGTCGCGTCCGCGGGGAGCTTGCGTCGTTTCTGCGAAAGAAATTTCTCGTCGCGAATTTTTCGCGGTGGTCGGGATATGCAGTTCGATGGGTTTGCTTGGTGCTAATCGATATGCAATAACGCAATCGGAGATGCATTTTTTCGGAAGACCCACTGCGGAACATTTCTAAGTATAGCCATTACTACCAAGTAATACTTAACAGTTTTTAAAACGTGTCTGCGAACAATATAAATAGTTTATGCATTTATGGCTTCTAAAAATTGTTGAAAAATGCTAAAATATAAAATTTCACAGAGTTTAATACCGTTTTTATTTATCCGATTGTCAGATCTACAAAGGCTGGGCTACCACTGAAAATAAGATTTCATTCGTCCCCACTTTCTTACCTAGAAAACTTGAAAATTTATGAAAACTCACAATCGGCAAAGGAACTTTTGGAATGATTCAATAATTGAGAATCGTTCCGGTATATTAATTGGTCCTGGAATCGATCGTCGACCCGATACAAGAAAGGTTGAACGGTAGCTGCGCGTACGAGGCGACGCGACGTCGCGTCGTCGTCATCGTCGTCGTCGTGTGTGCAGCCGGTCCGTTCGAAAAGAATCAAAGGAAAATGAACAAATAAAGATGAAGAAAAAAGAGGAAGTAACCGGGACCTCGGCCGGCTCTCCCCGCAACACCTGCTGGCCGTGTCGTAACTTGTCTGACATCCTCATTGCCGAAAACAGAAGCTACTTGTGCCCGGACCAGGCCCGATATACCGGTATCTCATAACGGCCTGCGTCCGCGAAAATGGTCATTTAAATTGCACGCTCGCGTTATATCGACGCCTTATTAACGCTGGGACTGCCTCGCCCGTTCGAGGACGCCGAATTTTATTGAAACGACTGCCGTTCATATAATAGATTAACCCTGGAACGGCCAACGGCCCCGACGAACACGCTTTCGTACATTTTTATCCACAGTTGCAAATGCTCCAAATAAGTTCGCATTTTCAGTGATTATTTAAAAAATGGAGCAGGCGATGACCTTGGCACATGTCAGAAAGAACACTCTCCCGAGAGTTAAGTTAAAATTACTATATTTCTGTGGTTGCAAGGAAAGATGCCGCATGTAACAATTTCAAAAATTTCAGTTCATGCATTAATTGAGCTGCAGTGACTAGGATCTACGCATTTATCCGAAAAATTGATTTATTTAAGCGACGTCCTGTGCCAAAGCATCGGCGATCAAAACTTTAAACGGCAATATCTTCCTGACAATCACGGATTTAACACTGGAGCTGTTGACACGATCGGTAAAACTTTCATCGAAATCGTTAAAGGTCAAAGTATTGTAATCGAAGGTCAAAGTTATTGAAAAGGTTAAAAAAATGCAGACAATAAGAAATATCCATCAGCCGCAGGAGCTGAAACATCGAATACAGATAAAGCCAACAGACTCGAGAGATCTCGCAGTTGTCATCTCGTTGTGATCGTGCTCGGCGCCGCGCCGGCCGGTTATTGACACGAATCGGCATAACGCCTCGTTCGGGGCAAACTTTATTTAGGTTTCCTCGTATAATACGATCTTAGCAAGCACGACACCGCTCCCGGGGATTAAGCCGACCCGGCCCCGACGGCCTAAGCCCCGTGGAATTCGGTATTTATGCCGTTCCGTCAATAGCTCCGGGAATTTCGCCATATTGTCGCAGCCGGCTCGCTGCCTACACGCTGTGTCAAAGGGAAAACAAGCTAATTTAACCCCCCTCCCCCGCACCGTATACGATTTTTGTCTCGCCCAAGCAATTTTAGTCGACAGCGAAACTACGCGTCGACTGCCGTGACAGCGATCTCAAAAATTCCTTCAATGAAATTACGAGAGTATCTAGTAATGTTTAGAAGTAAATGAAGATTGGAAATGGTAAATAATCCTAATGAAGCGACAACAAGATCAGGAACTATTCTCGATGCAGTATTTGCAAGACATTTAGACAAAATTGAATCAAGAATATTTCTATCACATTTTAGCTATCACAAGCCAATTGTTTCAATGGTAGAATAATAGAAAATCGTAGAACATAGAAAAAAATAATGAACGATCAAAATTTGCGACGCAATGAAGGAGAGCATATGGGAAAGAAATAGACATACATAGCGGTATGTAATATACCACTTCTCCAAAATTTGTTAATAGCTAACAGTTTAAGCATCAAACCTGCATAAAACTGAAATGGGAATGTAGCCAAGGCTTCATTTGACATTCTACAATCTTAAAAGTTCACCAATCAAGTCTTTAAAGTTAGTAAATTAATTATGAAAATGTTACTTGTCAAACTATTCGAGGTTATTCGCGAAATTTCGTAACTTCCGTAACATTAGAAAATTGTAGCCCCCTCAGCAAAGAAGTTTCACTTAAAAAATGATGCAGGATCCGGCGGGATTGCAATTCCTATATGTATTCGACCTACAAGTGTAGAGGCTGAACCAGCTTTTCCGCTGCGGAATATATTTGTATAATGACTTGAGGAACAACGTAGCAGATACAACAATTAATAGTCATTGCTTTCTCCGATCGTGTATCATCTATTTGAGAAATGTGGAATCGAAAATTGACGCGGGATTGCGGGGTTGCGGGGTTGTAAGCCGTAGCAGGAGGCCAGGATCGGTTCGGGATCCCGAAGTTGATCCGTGATGCACCGAGGCGATGCGATGGCGCAAGGCCGCGGGAAGAAGCTGGTCGAGGTGGATGGTGTGTTCGCAGTTCCCGAGGGCCTCAAGGTCAACGATAGTATCGAGAGCCAACGGCGGAGAACCGGCGGCGGGGTCTGGCTCGGCTGTTCGTTGCATAATTGCGTCACGTTGTCCGGGAATCAGTGCTCTGGACGTGCACACCGACGGTTTTGCAAAAACTCACCGGCAAACTGGATTCCATCGCGAGACACGAGAGGCGTACGCGAGAACGTGCGAGCGAGCGAGCAGAGCAGAGCAGAGCAGAGCAGAGTAAAGAACGGGTGGAGGGCGAAACTGCACGCGCGCCACTCTACGCTTATTTATACGCTCGCGAGAGACCACGCGCGTTTATTTCGCGCGTGCATATCCACGGTTTCTGCGGTCGTCCTTGCGTACGGTTTGAAAACTCTGTCCCTTCCTCTCATTTTTCCCTTTGTCTTTTTCGCTTGTAACGCGTTCTACCGGCCCGTACCCTACGCTATTCCCCCTTTCGGATTCGATCCTCTTCTCTTTGTATATACTAGAGAGGAGAGGAAGGGAGTTGTTCGTATCGCGTGTCGTTGAAATTATACAGGACGGCGCACGATTCAACCCCTGCTGGATTCTGGTGCTTAGTATTTTATAAATCTTGTTCATTCACCAATCTTTAGCTCATCCTCAACAAAATATCGGGAGTCTGATCTACGAAGTAGCGGGGATTAGGGAAGAGGTCGGGAAATTCTTGGATGCTGCTAAGGGTTGACGAGTAGGAGGTTCAAAGGAAAGGTCAAGAGCTTTGTTCGGGACTGAAGACGGTAAGGAATTTTGGGAGCATCTTCAACTGAATCCTAACCATAGTGTGCCAACATTGTTGCGCATATAATTATCCTGTTTACGAAAAGAAAAGATTTTATGAAAGTTGTTCAAAGTTCTCTCGCGAATGCTCGAAGCGAAGCGGAGAACGTACACTATCTTGGAACGATACATCGACAGAAGACACATGAAAAGTTGGTGGGCGAGCAGATTGAACATTGTAGAACGATGCGCGCGATCCCATTATTTCCGTTTTGCTCCAGTTTCGTACTCGTTAAACGTACGCGTAAATGAAACGATCGTTTGGTGCTTTCCGGCATATAAATTTAGATAAACCCAGCAGGAAATCTTCCGGCGATAAAGACAGAGCGGGATATGCAACAATGTTAGATCATTGCCCCTGTCTTGTTGAATCTGGGCATTTCCCCGTCTATTTAGGAATACCATCTTGTGCAACATGGTCTCCGGCGAAGCTGTACAATATCGGAACAGATGTAGATCACCGTAGATAATCACCGCAACCGTAGAGCATCACATTTGCATGGTACTGTAGTACTTTGCTTATACACGGATAGTCGCTCCCCTTGTCCCGTTTATATGCTTTTCTGGCCGTAAATTTAGGTAGAGACATGAAACCTTCCACTTTATAGCGGAAGTGGCTATAACGAAGTAGAAGACAGGCTAATTAATGACAATGTTGCAGAAGCCTACTCTCGCTGACCACGCATACTCCCGTAACGCGCCCCGTACCAACCGTCGCCATAAAATTTTCTTCTATGTAAATTCGCTGACGTGTAGGCATGCAGCCACAAAAACTTCCCCATTACCGAGCGCAGAAATGCGCAACACAGTCGAACCTGATCCCACGTGTCACTGATTCCGAGTGCTGCTGCTTGTAGAGCTTTCGTCACCGGGCATCCGCACTGATTGTATTTTTCATCTGTTTCATCTTTCAAATGTGTACAATCAGAAGAATCTTTATTAAGATTTTATATTTTATATAAGAACTTATACATATGTGCATTGTATGTTTCGAGACTTACTTTCGAATGCGCCTGTACCTTCAGAATAAAAATATTCAGATAAAAATATCAATGGAAAACACAATTATCACAGAGACCAGCACTTTTGCATTGCCCTAAGTACAAAAATGGTTCTTTTCACCATTAGTTTTTATTACATTTTAACCTGTTGTTCATTATTTTTGAAACGTTCTGTAGCAAACGTTCTGCCACAGCCAAAGTACTTCTCGTCACGCGTGTATGCTTTTCCGCACGCAAACACACCGACCGCTTCTCGAATGCGTTTTTTCCGGTAATTAGCGGAAGAGGAGCCGACAACAAAGTAACAACAACGTTAAGTGCGAGACAACATTTTTGCGGGACGCCGAGCGCTGTTCGCGAGAGAGTCCGTCCAAGTGCCGACACAAGAGCATTGAAATAACGGACGTCTCTGCCACAACATCTTCGAAAAGACCGGTCTCTTTGTATTTTCTTACTAGCTCCTGCTTGAAAAATCCTCGAGTATAACAGACCCATCTGAGAAATTGACAATAATGCTAGTCTTAGTCAGCTCGAAACATTTTCTTTCCGGAGAGGAGACAGCTTCTTTAGAAAACCAATTTCCAACTCTATGTACATATATTTGATATCTTTGATACTTTGACATAATTGAGTTACAGTGCAACAATGAAATGAAACGAATTTTCATTTCATAGTGTATAACAATAAAGTTTTATTAATTTTGTATTTGTATTACATTTTCTAAAAGCATGGTTACCTAAAGTGCGGCCCGCTGTAACGTTACGCGTCATCAAAGTGGCCCGCGAAACCATTTCGGTTGGCCAGGCCTGTTCTAAACTGATAAGTGAATGATTTTAAAATTCCAATGGCTGGTATATTTTCTAGTAAACAGTTAAAGTTATTAAAAAATCAACTTTGATCTCTAAAAAGTAGGTTCGAAAATATGTTAAAAAAAGATATGTATGTTTATGTATTGTTCTGTTTATGACAGATTTTAGGATGTTCTCATTGAATGAAAAACAGAAAAACTTAGTACATATATATTGAATGAAGTTGGTACGGATTATACTGACACAGTGTTGGAGTATGTATCAATTGGAGAAAGCTTGAAAGCGAACTATTGCATAGCCATTTCGGTTCCAGGCTTCCAGGCGAACACGATTCCGTTTCTACGAGGTGTTATCCTAGTTTCTGGGATCATGGTCGCCGGTAAAGCAACGATCGATTTTTCAGAGTCGATCCAGGGTTTGGTCGGATCGACCGGCTAGGCGAGCAAGTTTATGTGGAGCATCGGACGGAATCGAAGCGTGATTTTATTGGCGACCGCGTCGCGTGACATCGTCCGTCCGAACTCGATTTGCGCTCTTTCCAGAGGATACGGATGTTTTGTTCGGTAATTTAATTACCGAGATTTCTTTTCCCTCGGCGAACCGGCTCCCGCGGACACTCGCAAAAAATATGGTAATTACTGTTGACGATTCTGCGGCTACGAATCGCATACACTACCCGCCATAAGTTATTTCAACGCTCACGCCTTTGCGTTTCCGATCGAGCCTCCCTCCTTCGTCAAACTACAGTGCGAAAAGTATTGAAAAATTCGTGGATTTCAATTGAAATATTTATAATGATTGAAACTTGAATTTGAATTTAGATTTAAATATGTGCCCATAATTCACCCCGAAGCGTGACGGATCGGACTCATTCGCCATTCGGCAATTGTGTACGCGGTGCGTCTAAAGAAGTTTTCACTACAAAGATTACAAGATAATTCTGCTGCCATAAGTCTGCAGTATGTATATCGAAGACGATGCCGTTCGGTGCGAAGCAAGTGTCGAAATACTTCTGGACGGTAGTGTACGGCCGGCGCGGCGTGCACTCCTTTACGTTCATCCACCTTTCTTTCGGGTTAACGATTGATTTTATTGTTCATCGGGCCGATTTAACGAACGCCTGAAATTGGACCGAGCGTAATTGACTCATGCCCTCCTTCTCGTTTTTCTGATTCGGTTTCGTGATTCATGCGAGAGCTTCGCGTAATATCCTTGTTACGGGCGGGCGACGATAAATCAATCGTCCTGCGTAAATTCTTAACGCTCCGCTGCTGCCTCTCTCTCTCTCTCCCTCTCTCCCGGTTCCAAATCGACACCGGTCTTTTAATTACCACCTGTCTTTTTATTGAGTCGCGTTTACGATTTTAATGTAGCCTCTTTAATGCGTAAGATATTGAATAATATCGCGTCGCCTGCTAAGTGGACCAGCGCGCAGCGACGAGCTGTCATTCGCATTCAGCGTTCGGACGGTGATCAATCTCTTTGCGAATTTTCTAAGAATATTTCATTATTTCGATTAAATGCTTGACAATTGTGCCATTCAATAAACAATTTCATCGAACCATCGTCTACGTTCAATTGCATGAAATAAAACATAGAAATTAATTTTGTCTCCTGAAAATTTGAGTAACCTGAAAAATAGGCAATCCAATTACAGACACAGATGAAACGTTTAAAAATCTCAATAAATCAATAATAATTTAAAACAGAAATGATTAACTAGCTATTAAACTAATCTTTCGAATCTCTAACAATAACTCAAGTTGTTGGGTCGAATTTCGATAGAGTTATTCGTTTTTAAAAGGAGTACGAATACTTCATTAATTCTTCTGAATGCATGAAATTCGAACGGTTACTTCTCAAGCACCCTGTAAGCCTGCAACCCAATTACCAGCGCGGCAATCCGTTTCGTTTTTCGTTGCTGGGTAGGTGTTCGAAATGAAGAATCGCGAGACAATTCATCACGGGTATCGCAAGGATATTTAACGATTGTGTCCGAGGGAGTAAATAAAAAGGATCGTCCGAAACCGTCGGACGAGATAATGGTTAATTTAGGGGGACATTGTTCGGCGAGATTGCCGGTTACAGTTCGCGCCTGAAAGGATAGGCATTAAGGCGCAATCACCGGCGACGACACGCGGCGCAAGAATTTTAACGGAACCGCGTGCATACATACGTACGTACATACATACAAAAGGAAGAGAGAGAGAGAGAGAGAGAGAGAGAGAGAGAGAGAGAGAGAGAGAGAGAGAGAGAACTCGTCTTGCTTCTGTTACCATTGCTCTTGCCACTCAACGAGTGGTACCGTCTTTTCTAACAACGTAAGTACAAGGTACACGTGGACACATCGTATCCACCAGCACCAGCGGCACACGATCTCGCGACGATGGAAAAGACGAGAGCGGCCCCATTGGCGTAGCCATCTCCGCAGATGGGATAAACACGGACGTATCCCTGCCTAACTTGGCCTTAGGCACTTTTATAATGACCAGAGCATCCCTAGCTTCAGCCTCCTCCATTATCTCATTGTTTTCTTTCTTTCTCTTCGGTGCTCTTTGGAATCTGGTTCCGTGCACGCAGAATCGTTCGATTATTATCCAGAAACTATTTATTTCGACAACTACCTTGAATATGAAAATTCAGATTATTAACACTAAACCTACGATCAAACTGTTATGCCTTTACTACTTAACTGTTATGTCTTTTGCCCAAAGTTGACTGAAATGTTTGGCTGCACTAGGAACGGCAGAGTTACATGTCCGGTGACACATTTTAGAGTAGACCAAAGGTCCTTGTTATGAATCTATATAAGGAACCCTCTTATTGAGCGGGATTCACTCCCGAGCCGTCAGTTATTTTGTAAGGACGTATACTTTCTGTAAAGCGCGATTTCTTGTGAACAATCTGTTAGTGTGGCCTACTCGATAAACTTCAAGTTATAAAGAAGAAAAAGGATTATTTCTCGAGGGAACCCCACCATTTCCTTCTTCACAGCATAACAAAACGACTGGTTCCAGATTTTTCCACTTCGCAATTAGTGAAATTATAAAGATGTATGAAAATCATTCAAGTTAATTTAATCTTGTTATTTTCATAAGGCAACGTGTATTTTTAAAGCTCGGTAGGTTTAGCGTTGAAGCTTATCGAGGTGTTATTACCATTACGAAGATGTATTTACGGGGAGAATTTCTTCGGGAATATAATAAAGATCGCTGGAAATCTCAACGAATATGGAAGGAAGACGAAGTTCGAAGTGTTTCCTGGTGCCCGCGACCGTATACTAAAGTATAGTTGTGTCCGTCGATCGTACGTTCGAGCGATTAAACGATAGAAGCGATTAGGAGGCCGCGCGCGAGCATGCCTTCGCAACGGCTACCATGAAATTATTAGCACTGGCGCCAGTTATCTCGCCTCTCTCTTTCTCCCTCTCCTTATCTATCCATCGGATCATCTATCTATCCCTCTTATACCGTTCTTTTTTTCATTCTCTCAATATTCCCCTCGCGTCGTGGAAACGCCACGCTACCGCCATCGCAACCTATGCACCTCACCCACGTTTCTTCTCGCAACTCGAGTAATCTCGCTTCCACGTCTCCTCTGGCTTTTCCCAAGTGGAAGAAAATTTTCCTCTCTCCTAACGAAAAAAACTGGTATGCGCTATTAATTTTCAACGAGCTTCTAAATTACACTTGATTCTCCGTGTCTCCCGTTTATCGTTAATAGATTCCCCCAACTGCGGTCGGTTAAAAGAATTGTTTGAAATAATCGTTCATTAAACTCTATCCGAAGCGCAATTATAATAATCATAGTAATAAATCTACCAACCCCTTGCCGTAACATTTTTTTTACAGTTACAGTGATTAGAACACGTCTTTATCCCCAAAACTGTCGTAGCAGGGAAAGGAAAATTTATATTCTTTGTATTGCTACATTTATTTGAATACTTAAATATTGATTACAAGCGAGTCAAATTTGAATTGTTTGAAAAAGAAACGCGTCACATTCATATTTGTTAGACTTTGTTTAAAATCTTCGTGACGAGTGTGACTCGTTAAAATATGGCAAGGGGTTAATTAATACCTAGACTGCACATTTGACGCAGTGAAAGATGACTAGACGTATAGCACCGAAGAACGGAAGATTCTTGTATTTGGTTTGTGTTGTTGAAATGTTTATATTTCGCATGAAGATTCGTATATTTGCATAACGTTCCTCAGCGAGGTCTGCGGCCATTTTGTCGCGCGGAACAATGTCTCGCATTTTTACGAGCGGTTTCTCGGGTGGATGCGTCAGCCGGTTTTCGCAGAGCCTCAAGAATCCCGCAGTTCAATTTACACGGTTCGCACTCGATTCCCCTAAATTTCCATAGCGGCGCGTTCGTGTCCGCGTTAGGAATGCCGCGTTACGTCGCCGGACCGCTCGCAAATTACGCTAATGGAACGGTAATGGAACGTGAACCGTGATTTTCGGCGTTTTGGCATGCGAGCCGATGTTGGCACCGAGCCAGTCGATGTCTCCAAATGAGATGCAACGCACCGTTGCGTGCGAACGGTTTCTGTTTACGTTGTTGCCTCCTTCGTTCTCTCGTCAAATAGATTTAGATAATCGCGGACTAGCATAATAGAAATAATTTGTAGCAGTAATCTCGCTCGCCTTCCTCCTCTATTTGCACGGTGATTTAGCTGTAATAGTTGCGTGCCTCTCTTCGCGCCGCGCCGCGCATTCGCACGATCTCTTATATAAACTCGGATATTTATTAGCGCAATCTGTATACGCTCGTGACGCCTAATGAAAACTGCGTTATTGTTATTATTGGACTGCTGCTCGAGCTCCAAACTCACTCTTTACCCTGCTCCTTCGTTGGTTCCGCAGGTGGTTGTTTTTAATAATAATATTTTTAAGGCCGTTTCGGAGGGTATTTAAGGATCAGAGTCGGAGGAAAATGTTCTCCATCTCATACTGATTCTGTTCAATTTCAGAGCAAATAAACAGAATGATACTGCTCGTTAAAAAGCTGGTTATTCCACACCACTGCGAATTAACACCAGACCTACCGAGCACTAAAAGAGATTCAAATGTTTTAGCTTGTAAAAATGGCGAGGCTTTATTTATTTAGATTTTGCAACGTGTAAGCAACGTGTGTTCAACTAGAGATTCTCGTTTTTAAACACACTATATTAATAAATCAATAGTCCAACTTTTCTTAGAAACAATTGGGTCTTCAAGTTTCCAGGGAAAATTCCCATTTCTTCGCCACTTTCCCTCGAATTTATATTTTCTCGCAAACACGATTGTACACTCGGAATGCATTGCAGATTTTCTCGAAAATAATGAAAAATCGAGGTAGAAAACGAGTTGCACCAGCAATTAGAAGGAGGCCGTCACGTTCGTCATTATGGTCCGCGAATAAAAACCGTAACGAGCTCTTTCCTCGAGCAAATTAAATAATTAAGGTGAGGAATCTTAATTCCCCTCCCGATCCCGGCGCGGCGACACGGTGAAAGTAATTACAGGAAACACAATGCTGTCGCAATTAACGAAATCGCTGATCGATTAATCGCGTCGGCTGAGAGGGTCAACGGTTTTCTCTTTCTACGCCGAGCCATCAAGGGTTTATTATCCTCGGTGACGAACCGACTCCGGACTGAATAGGACCATTCATCGCCGCGAAAGCTTATAAACAAAGGATCGGACGACTGGCTCCTTGTTTTTTCTTCTGGACACATTCGCGAACGACAACTTTCTCTATTAATCGAACAACCACGCCGCTGTCCCGGCGACGCCCGAAAATTAATGGCGGACGGGAAACAACGATGAATTCGCAATTCGCGAGAGCTCGATTAGCGAAATCGACGGCCTCGATGACGGTGCGATGTGGGTCTACTGATCAAATCATCCGTTCAGACAAATCGATTAACCACTTCTCGAGTTTTCTTCGTTCAACACACCTTTCGTTTAAACATTAATGAAACGACTAAAAAAATCGTACATCAACGATTTTCATCGTGTGAAAGAAAAGAGTTGGACTTGCGACTAATTTTCGACAAGAAAAATAACATTTTGCCGAGCTTTTTCAGACGAGCATCCCACGGATCGTTTCCTGGCGAGTCTTCGGGAGAAGCGAAAGGGAAACTTTGAGTTCGCCTCTCGGTTTCGTTCGCGCTTGCACAACGGCCGGTGCCCCGTCGCGGAACCTGTATTCCCGTGACGTTCGATCGCGGCACGCTATTTTAATTAACAATTACCGCAACCCGTAATTACCGCGGACACGCGTATATCTGTTCTGCCCCCTCCCAACCCCCCACTCCCCACCGTGTGGTCGCGCGCCTCCTATAATATGCATATGTATATCGAACGCGAACGTATTAAACGGTCGGCTGCACCCGACGAAAGGAGAGGGAATTGTTCCTATCGATTAGAGATCCTCTTCTCTCGAACTATTGGACTGGCAAGAACGTAGATTCGGTATTTTAAGGTGAAACAGAAAAGCCAATTTTTTTATTCAAGCAAAGAACTTTTATCAATAACATATTTTCCATTTTGTTGTTGATCTTTTGCTGTCTTCCTGGTAGCATCGTAATATCAAAGTAGTGTATGGTCTAGCGTTATCATGGTGTATATGTGATTCTTACTTAATGATAATTAATTCTTTTTTATTTAATACTAAGCCTAAGATCAAATTTATTTGAACTTTGTGCGGTTCGTGTCATAACATTTGCGCTGTTAAACATCTTCATGAAATCATTTACCACGAAAGCATCTTCATCATTTCAATACTTCTGAAAATCAAAATCTGGAACCGGTCTCTCGACCGGCGATGGTAGGTTTATCGTTAACCAGAGTATATCGCATTGTGAAATTGAAGTCCACGCATTCTTGTGCTTTTCCCTGAATTCAGGGATTTCGCAGAGACCAGTGCCACCTGTGGATCGACGGGACGGATCGAAAGACGGCCGGCGCGGCGGCCGCTCGTGGATCATCGATCACTTCCGATCGATTAAACCGTTCTAACCGAAAGTCGGAGGACACGAAGAGGGGAAATCGAATCGCTCGATATCTCAATGCGTCCCGATGCAAAATGTCGTTCTTTAACGCACCGCTGGAGCGAAAAGACGTCCCGAACCCCGAAACGACTGCTTATCACGGGTTTGCGAGGCTCTTTCGGATCACCCTGCCTCCACCTCCCCTCCCGCCCCCGTTACGGTGCCTGTTCACCATGGAATTTCTGCGGAAAAAGATCCACTCCCCGGGGGGGATGAAGAGTAAAAGGAGAGCACGCGGATCGTTTCTCTTCACGGCCGTGCCTCGGAAACACGGTGTGTACAGTGTGATTTTTTTGATGGGTGATCAACTGATCAGTGAAAGTTTATAATTGATCGAGCTGCGCGCGGTCCGGGTGGATTTTTTTCTTCGCAGAAAGAGAGAATCGTTTAACCGAGCCTCCCGCCATTCGCTCGCGCCGCGTGAAATAAGGGAAATGAGGACGGAACCGTTGTGTTTTCGGACGTTTCTTGTTAGAGAACGTTCCGTTCGCGTTCGCAAGCCGGATTGATTGACAATCCCCGCTTGAAAACGGCGGGGTACTTGTTCGATCGCCGGAGTTTCACTGGAATCGTGTTTATTCGCCGCGTTAATGCCGAGCTGTTACTTTTTATCGAAGTTAATATGCACCTTTCCGGTGCGCTTTGACAATCGACTACACTCGCCGGCGACACGAGACGCGGCAAGACCAATATACAGAAAATCAAGTTCGTGTCAATTAATTTTATGCTCTCGTGCTGAGAATTGCTAAAGAAATCATAGAAAATAGTAAATATATGTATATGGTATTTCATGTAGGTACGTTCCATATAATTTTCATGTAATTTTCCATTTGATTGAAATATTGGGTCTGGGAAAAAGTTCGTGCCGTTTTTCCCGATACATGGCATCAATGGCAGATAACTCAAGTAAGACAGATCGCAGCGATACCACTAAACGCTCGTTGGAAAGGTGACACTTCGAGCGTTACTTTGAGGTTGAAAATGGAGAAAAGTAATGAAAAATTGCGCTATATTTTGCAATGTTATTACGACAAAGGGAAGAACGCTGCGCAGGCTTGTGAAAAAATTTGTGCTGTGTACGGTGAAGGTACTTTATCAAAATCTACTGCGCGGAAATGGTTCGCTTGCTTTCGTTCTGGTAATTTTTATGTGAAAGATGAGTCACGCTCTGGTCGTCCAATCACTGAAAAAGCTGATGAAATTCTTGAAAAAGTCCAGCAAGATAAGCATATCAGCAGTGTCGATATTGGTATGGAGCTAGGCATTGACCGCAAGACTGTTTTGAACCATTTACACGAACTACTGGCTACAAAAAGAAGCTCGATGTATAAAAAATTTAATGGATCGACATCTTTGGCGACCCGTCAAAAATTGCGTGAGCTTGGTGGGGAAGTTTTGTCGAAAATACTATAAGAAAACCAGTTGAATTTTACTAAAAAAACGCCACGAACTTTTTCCCAGACTCAATATTTCTCTCTCGGTACATATCGTCCTAAATAAACATCTGTCTACACCTCGCAATAAAGAAATTAGTCACAGCCTCGATGCATAATTCCCATAGACATATAGAGATAGACTGCGCGGCCTGTACGAAGCGCTGAAGCACACAATGGCGGCGCGCGAGAGAGAGAGCATTAGCCGGGGGGTATAGCGTTCTCTTTCTAAGTGATGTCGGTGGGGAAAGATTCCCCTACTTGCTTGCTAGATAATGTAGATTTCTACATAGTATTGATTAATTTGTTAATATTTATTTGGTAACAAATAAGGTTTCACTTAAAATTACGTCCAATAACTAAACGCCTTGAATGTTTATTCTAATCTGTTATTATTTTACAATTCGTTGGTAGGGAACCAAAAAACAAATAAATGTCAAAAACCAAATAAATATTAACAAATTAATCAATACTATGTAGAAATCTACATTATCTAGCAAGCAAGTAGGGGAATCTTTCCCCACCGACACATCACTTAGAAAGAGAACGCTATACCCCCCGGCTAATGCTCTCTCTCACTCTTTGTACCGCGCGCCGCCATTGTGTGCTTCAACTCGCCCATAAGACGGCGCAGTCTATCTCTATATGTCTATGATAATTCCAGACCACTACATCTTATGAGAAAAAGAAAAGAAAAAAGCTAGTCAAACGACTATCACTGTTTCCCACCGACCTAAAATTACCTTGTATATTAATTATCAAAAAATCACACTCCCCTGGCGCGTTGCATACGACATGTTTGCAACACGCGGCGTCTGATCTGAATGCATCGCGCAGTCACCGTCGCCGTCGCCGTCGCCTGAATGACTGGAAAAAATGATCTGGGGAAAAAGTGGGCGTCGATGTTACGAAAGCGCGGATTTGTTGTTCGCAGCAGCGGCCGCCTTTGATGACGAGTGTAACGCAATCAATCCGTACCCCGTGCGGTTAGTAATTATGCGTCTTTGATGCGAATTGATCGCGAACTCGTGGACTTGTTCTATCGCGCGTGTCTTTCGAAACTACGAGGGGAAAATGGTTTAGACGGGAATCGAGTGTCGGTTGTTCATGCGCGAGCTTGTTGCGTCATTAAGGATGTATGTTTAATGGATAATAGTAATTTAATTAATTCTGGCCTCTTGTCCGCGTGAAACCCATTCGCCTAGGGCCTGGAGGGTACGGTATCGGCAGGTATGCTTGTTGCTCGTGGTACAATCTATTCTATTCTGATCTAATCATAAATTATGCTGATGGACAATTCATTGACATTATCATATGTTCACATTTTGGGAATAACTTTCCCAGCAGCTTCTGTATCGTACAATTAATATAAATAATTTTGGTTTCGTATGAAAATCATCGGTAGACTGCGGATCTTTATGGATTTATAGAAAAATGGAGTAAATGAAATTCGACATTGTTGGAAAATTGAAAAAATTGAAAATGCCAATATATTGTATGTATTGATACAATATATCGATGCAGACAATTTTCATTATGCATAAAGATCCGCAGTCTAACCATCGGTCTATTAAAAATAGATAGGAGAAATTGGAAATCATCAATAGATTGACACAAATGACGAATTAACTGTGTGTTAAACTAACTGTTAAATTATTCCAGGTACATATACAGTGAATGTAAAGTAATAGTACAGTACATGTCGAAAAGATTGTTTGTTAGAAAGCCGTAAATAATTTTAATCGCATTGTACGAGAGTTTACTTTGCAGAAGATCATTTGTTTGACGTATTATCGCGTCGGTAAAATTGTTTGACGCGCCGCAAACTGAAATTCAATTTATAGAAAGTGTTTGCAGTATGCTGGCCGATGGACAACGACAGCGAGTAGGTGAATCAGGAGCTTTTCAGCGGTGGGATTCGGTGTTCGGTTGCCGGCGTAATCCTTTAATTTGCATTTACCCCGGGGAGGCTCATTCCGGGGTTCCAGCATGCGCCGGTAATTGTTAATTGCGCAACGCGTCGTCTATCATCGGCTAATGATACATCCAGTGGCACGCCGGGGCATCGTTATTACATTTCGGATGGGCTAATCGCTAATAAGAATTTATGGGCTTCGTGCGCGGCACTGGCAGAATGTGAAAGTCCACGGTTCGAGCGAGTGTTCGCGACAAGGGTGCATGTAGCACTGGCAACGCTCAAATAAATCGTGATAGAGGGAGGGGACAGCTTTCCTCCTCCACCTTCTTCGATTCTGTGTACGTTCCTTGTAACCTCGCGTGTTTCCGATGACGCAAGGATTCGCGACGATTAATCGCTCTGATCGGGATGGAATTCTTTTCAGACAGGGTGTTGTTCTACCCTGGAACTCCCTTAAAATATTATTCTAGCACATTGTTCACCGGTAATTTTACACAGAGGCTGAGGCTGTCTCATGTCACCGGCTATTATTTCGCAATCGATGTGGAAGTACAATAAAACAATCTAAGTAAACTTCAATAAACATTATCTATACATAATGAAAATTAAGATGAAACTTTGAACATATCTTCTATATAACTTTTAATATTTTTTTTAGTATGATCAACTGTATAGCAATCACCGAATGAACAAAGGTTTCTTTGAAATTGATAATGCAAGTGCAAACACGAATTAACGGTGAACCTTGTGTTAATTCCCAAGGATCTTGTAATATTGCGATGAAGGCTTTACAGAATTTATTAACCCTTGTAGCACTCGAGTGGTGACTCAGAGTCGCCATTCAAAATTGCTGTATATTATTCAAAATATTATTTACATCATTAAATATGTTTCTGTCTAATCAATTGCTAAACATTTAAGTATTCTATCAGGTATTATATGTAAAACCGTAAGTCTGAACGAATCCGAGCAATGGCGAAATTGGTAAAAACTCGAATACATACTTCTCGATTACCGCGAAGCACGTGGAATTATTAATGAATCCGCTTGTCTCATCTGCTATCTGGAATCGACACGCTTCGGTTGACCATTTTCTTCTCTCGAGTCGAACGGTCTGACAATCTCGAATTAATATATTCAACCTGTCGATCCTCCTATCTCGTAGCTTCGAAGGATCGTAGAATTTCGGTCCTCGTGTTAGGCGATAAGCTTCTGCGGCTGCTTTTGCTACTTTTCGTTTTTTTTTCTTCTCGTAGGAACGGCCAGTGATAGGTGTTAATGTCTCGAGAGAGACATCTTTTTGTTCGGGTCTCGATGATGGATTGAGACGTATGCTTGTGGAGAAATAATGGGACGTTTCTCGTTTTGCTTCCGATGATGAATATGCATCGATGTCGAATCGTACCTTGTCAAGCTTTAATTATCCAGAAAAAAATTATCCCGACGATTTAAACAGTTAAACCTTTTCCTGTAATTATAATACTGGTTGGAGGATGATGAAACTATTCAATTTTTGTCCATTCTAGGAAGAAGCTGAATGAAAAACAAATATTGAAAGACTAGATACCGAGACCATTAAACGATTAAATAATACAACGAGATAAAGATCTATAATTCAGCTTTGAATAATCAAATAAACAATTTCAAACGCTTGAACAGTAACATGTATAAAATGATGAAATTACGAAACAACACAATTCCAAACAAACCAGACTATTCCACAAGTACTATGAAATGAAAGATTTGCAATTTTGGTATGCAATTTTCAATTTTTCTAGACTTTGAAGAATGTGGGATTGAATCAAATTTTTAGATCCAAAATAAATAAAAATCCTACTAAATCATGTCCAACGTGATACTCTAACATTTCTTAAAAATTTGTACAGCCTATTCGAAATAGCAATTTACCGATTTCCATGTGACTGGGACCGCAACGAGGACCTCGCACACTTATCTGTCCAGATGTTCCCCTCGGCGCGGCTGCTCGCGTCGCGTTCAATCATCGAGCTCTCGAATCGCTTACGGTCGAGTCGCATCGACGGAACGGGGTTGAAACCGGTGCGCGCCGCATTTATAAAACGCGACCACGGCCTCGAAAGGAGAACAGGATTTTTATCGGGCAGCTTCGAAGAGAATTCCTTTCGCGGCCGATTGTAACGTGTTATCACCGAACGTCGCGTCGGCCGTCGGCCGTCTGCTCTCGCAGCTTGACAAACGCCGTAGATTCGCTATGGCCGCTGTCTCGACGTGAACTCGGTTTTGTTCCTCTTCCGGGTGCGGGTTCATTACCGTGAAAGTGCCAATTTATGGTGGCTGTCAAGCAACAGCCAAAAAGCATCCCGAGCGCCGCGCCGCCGCCAGGGCAAATCTTACTGTGCCCCGTTGGCCGTTGGTAGACCAACTCTGCGTAATCTCCTCTTAAGAGCATCGCTTCTTGCCCGGCTAATCTCTATTTACGGTTTCCCGGAACACTGACGATGGGATTTCTCTCGAAACTTTCCACATGATGGTGTACCTTCGATATAACCAATCACGGCACGGCGCCGCACCGTGTCGATCGGACCCGGATTTTTCGTTACGCGTGCACAAGAAAATCAGGACAACTTTCCTCAAATTCGAACAATTGTCCCGAATTTTCTCGAAGAAATTAGGATTAACCTACTAGATAATACTTCTTTTTCTTCTTCTTCTGGCTAGCAAGAAGTCTGGCTATAGTAAGCACGCGGAGACTTCGATGCATGGTGAGGACACATGTTTCTTAGGCTTCATGCGATCGTTACAGATTTTCTACCTAGAGAAGCATTATGATAATGTGATATAAATTCTCTGACATCGTATATTTTAAATTGAACACAAATAAACTATAGATACGCATTCTATAGTATATGATACTTTAAAAAAAATGAGGAGATTGCATTTATTTAGAATGCAGGTTTACGTCCTCGATAATCTTGGTTCAAATAATTTAGAAGTCTAGAAAATAACGTAAGGCTTAAAATGAATATACATTGAATGATTTGCATCGACTAACAAACTTTCTACCCGCGCTGCAACTTAATAAACCTCTAAATTGCCGGGTGGATATTTTCCGTTGACACTGGTTTTCGTAAAAGAACCTATGAAAATGAGGGTTTACATAAACGTCGTAGTCTAGCATCTCCAGCGATAATATAATTACAATTCTCACATTTCGTGGCGGTAACAGTCGACGTAGGGAAAAATCTCGGTAACTATGTAATTTTTAGCCGGGCTCTAATTGACCATCATTGGTACGGCTAAGAGTCGGGCTCGGTTTTTACCATGGTTTCCGTCCGCGAGCGGTTTCGAGCGGTTAGGCGCCGGGTGCCTGGGACCTCCACTGCTCGGCTCCTAATTCCGCAACGCTAAGGCGCTCCTCAATTAACGTCACGGCGCTAACTTTCACCGCAAGGCACAGCCGCTTCGGTTACGCCCCATTATCTCGTTGCTCGTGTTGCACGCGTGCCTAACTGCCGACCGATATGCTTTGTGCGTGCGTGCGTTGGTGCGTGTGCTCGCGCGCGTGAAAAGGCGCCTCGAGGCGCTACCGATCGGCTTCCGATCTACCGTAGAAATATCGCATCGTGGAAACCGGCTGAACTTGGAACGCCAACTAAATTTTCTTCAAGGAGTGGATGGAATTGTCGATGTTTAACGAACCATATATTTAACAAAACATATCAGACGTTAAACAAACGATAATGAATAAACGACTGACCCAACAAAACGCTCTTTCTGTGTTTCTTTCGAATTCTCACCACACATATCCACACAAAATGTTCAACACTCTTTCACAGAAAATCAGGCAGCGATCAGAAATGTTGACGAGGAGTACATTTGTTACTGGAAATTAGAAGTAAGTAGAAAGTAAGAAATTGAATATAATTGAATGAGCAAGCAGAATTTAGTAGAGAATAATCACACAGAAATTTGATTGATCGAGTAGCGTGCACATTAATAGTAATTGATTCCCTCGACTTCGATTTCACTATAACCGAGGATTAGAAATATCCCAAACAAGAACGATATACGCTGCATTGTATGCAAGAATCGATTTCTCTGTAAACCGCAATTGGAACAGTAGTAAATGAAGTCACACCTGCCTTCGAGAAAGACAGTACTAGGTTAACGTGTCATTATATGTAGAAATCTTTTGACAAAGTTTCTAAATAGATCTTCCTAAAGTCACGATTCATCATGAAAAATAGCAAGCTGATATTTGAAAATGATATTAATACACACGACGAACGTGGACGAACGGTCTAAGGGGATGAAAATGACTGAACCTTTTCGTACCTGTGATGCATACCTCGCCTAATCGATTAGTTAAATAGAGCGGAAGGCGGTTTGCGTGGTACGAGCGCATCGTTTTGTCCGACACTTTTCTCTAAAAGGGAAGCTACCCCTAACGCGTGATTAATCTGCTACCTAAATTCTCAATATTGAAATTATTTATTCAACAGTTGATTTTCATGGTGCTAACTTGAATCGTCTTACATATATGTACAAATAATATCTTAACCAAAGTGAATGTTTTGAATGGTTCGACAAGATCAACTCTTTCGAGGACTATCGTAGCCCACTTGGGTCGGAGCCAGATGAAAGATGAAAGACTATGATCGGATAGTGGGGCATCCGGGCAACAATGGCGGTCGCGCATAAAATGGCCGGCGGGCGAGCACTTGATTTGGTCGAAACTCTGGGAAAGTCTCTCGATTATTTTCCTCCGTCATTACACAAGGTAAAAGTAAGGGAACACAATGCTCGGTAAAAGGGGAACGGCCGTCGGCGAAACGAATCAAGTTTCATCGACGTGATATCCGGCAGGGATATATCCGGATATCCGGATACCGATCACACGGGGCCCGCGTTCCTTAAATGTCCTCGAGGTAATCCGAAACTTCGTGATTAGCGTAGCCAAGGATGTCTAATCTTTCGGTGTAACCGAAGCATCGGTACTTTCACCGTTTCCTCGCCTTTCTTCGTTACTTTCCGGCGACCATGAAATTGCCTCCCTTCGATATGGACACTACTTCGATCGTTACACCTGCGGAAACGAACGGTCGACGATATTCCGCATGTAACACCGACGACGCGACGGCGCGGCGCACACGCATCACATCAGGGGGAATGATCGACGCGGGAAATCGAACGGCCTTGTCGGTGATCTCGAACGAGAGTCGATCGGTTCCGACAGTGACTTTTCAATGAACGGGCCGCGGCACGTTTCAACCCCTCCGAGCGGAACGAAAATCGAGTAATTAAAACGACTGCGCCGAACGCGTTTGCACCGAGCGAACGTAACCTGATCATTTCGAATGTCTCGCTTGTCCCTTCGAATAGGACAAATCTTCGCTCTCGGATCGCCGCTTTGTAACGTATGAAAATTCTGTGTAGATACGTGTATTCAATGTGGCCATTTTCTGATTAATCAATTTTTTAAATAACAGTATTTATTCAAGCGTATCGAGTATCGAGTCTTATGTTTCCCTCGCGGTAATGATCATCTAATTTTGTAGCCATTTTCTGATTAATAAATGAAATCGTGTAATAAATGAAAATAAGCGAAATTGATTTGTAAAAGGGTGAAATTAATTTGCATAAGGTTGAATTTGACTTGCAAAAGGGTGAATTTATAAGATGAACAGATGTAAAGATCGCTGTGCTTTTTCACGTGAAATATCAAGTTTGAATAGATCCAACGTTACGACACAGATCTCCTTAGATTGAATCAGTTTTTGCGAGTGGCGGAGCACAAAGAAGATGTAGAACGAGAGGGACGAAGTTAGAACCGTCCTGGACGAGGATCGTTTCTTTCCAGGCGTCCATTGCGCGAACATGTTCGTTGTTTATTGCCACGATTCCTGAGATAGTATCAATTGAATGTACCGCTTCTAGAAAGAGATTAATGCAGTCCCAGCGGGCATCGCGCCGTACCATCGTCAACGAATAATTCTCTGCTCGTGCCCGTAGCTCCGACGCCACTAATTGTTTTCCTAATTCGGGCTGAGGCTACGCGGACTAGGATTATGCGGACATCTAATTAGAATGATGCATAGCCAGACGCCATTCCTTTGCCACCTCTCCTCCTCATCGAATACCAGGAGGCCCTTCAACTTTTCTCGTTTGGTCGGAGAAGCGATGATAATCTCCTCCGGATGAGGATTAAATCGAGAATCCAGTCGGGGAAAGTTCGGATTTCGTGGATTCCGATGGTTTTTCGTAGTTTTGTTCGATTCGACGCGCGAACGCGACGCTTCGGAAACTCTTAATCAGTCTTTTAACCTTTTCCGAACGACGCGACGCGTCTTGCCCCTTCATTATCGGGAAAAATGCTGCAACATCTTTTAGTTCTAGTTTCACGAGAATGCTCAAAAGTCATGCTGCCCACTTTCACGTATTTTGAAAATCTAAGTAAGTTGTGCTACATATAGGTACATACATGTACAAAGTTTCATTGAAATCGGTTGGTAAAAGTCTTTGAATGTAGGGTCTGCATACAATTTTTGCTATTATCAATCAATTATATTTCATGAAAACCTTGATCGATTTCGATGAACTTTACGTGTATTATAATTGACTCAGACCTACCAAATGCACCTTCTAAATTTTCATTACAGGCATCATTTTAAAGGGTGCACGGTGACGTTTCGCAACTATAGTCTTCTGGAAATGAAAGATCATTTTGTCGAGGAGTATAGCCACCCCGAGACGTAAATAGCGTGCGACAGACATAATTCGAAAGATATCAATAGCTTGCTCCATACCTGCATTACCGATCATTTATCCGGCAAGATTATCAGGCATCTAGCGTGTCCTAACTCCCCCGGTGTTGTGCCCGTTCCACGAACTTTGTCATTAAAAGCGGCGGTGCTCGTTCTCGCCCCTATATAATTTATAGGCACGTACCTACGCATAGTCAAAACCGCGATACGATCAGCCCGTCGTATTAATACAACCTCTGGGCTCTCTGTCTCGCCACCTACGCCCTATCTCGGAGCCAGGAGATTAGATCTCGCTCGAAAAGTTCAGCTCGGAAAGTGTATCCCCCGCGGCCCGCGGTATCGTGTCATCGTCACTCACCCGTTGCCGTGGCCGCGGCCGCGAGTAGTCATCGGCCACGGGGCTAAATGTCATCGTGCGTCGGATCGACACTTATTAAACACCGTTTCGGCCCCTCGTTCCGCCACACTGACAGATTCCAGACGTACGATTGAAATCGGTCATTTTTATAGTAGGTGTTCATTTTCAGACGTAGAACCATTTTGAAAAAGTCTTCGTATAATCATAATTTGAAAGCAGTGGTCATTTTTATCTGGCACATTTTTTATTTTCTTTATAGATCCTCAGTCTAGTTGCAAGTTCATCCTTGTATTGTTCGATGTGCCTCCCACTTTGTTAAAGATTTTTTTATACGGAGAAAATGTAATTTCTTAAGATAAGCTTATACTATGTTATGTAGATGTTAACGATCTTGTGCCTGTAACCAATATATTTCTTGCAAATCAATGTGGTTGTTAACAACATCGAGATTAATATTTTTAACTGATTCTTTCGCTGTTACACCATAAATGTTTCCAGCAGTGTTAAACTTTCGCGAGGCGATGTGTGTGTGTTTGTATGGACTTAACGGCGCAGTATTATTGCACGTAGAGGCACTCGACTTGATGTATACATGTTATTACGGTTTTAATAGCCCGTTATATAATCGACTGTGGTAACACCGGCTCATTAACACCGTTATCAATTGATTTAATCGGCCGTACCATTGCTACTGTTACTATTACGATTGTCAAAGATATATGACAGCCATCCGAGCATCGACGTGTGTCAACGAACTACTCAACTGCTCATATTTATGCGAAAGGGACATGACCGGAATGTCACCTATTCATTACCACTATCAACTTTATTTTCTATATAAATTTAATAAATCCATAATTGATTCGTCTATTTTTATACTGCACTTGTAATGAACAAACTCAGTTATAAAATTAGCTTGCGGATTTCTCTGAAATAGCATTTTAACGAACATTTGAACTTTGGAAATTTTACCCTTTGCCCTTTAATTTTTAAATTTCTTCCTCGCTAGAATATTTTTATTCCCTGTAATGTTTTAAATTTTATGGATGTAATAAATAGACCGCGGATCTTTATGCAAGATAAAAATAATGTTTGCATTAATCGCAGGACACAGGACCAAATAAAAATTGTATTCTTCTTTTCGCATTGATGTCCTTAAATATTTCTGCACATGTTCACTGCTTTGAATTGTACGTACCCATTTTTCTCATAAATGCATACAATCCGCAGTCTAGTAATTGATTAGATACCGACATATTTAATCGTGTAAACAATATTTTCAATAATGGTACAATGGTACAATTTTTAGTGGCGCCTCGGAGTCACCATCCAGTAAATGAAGTTGCGAGACATCGCAATGTAAGAAGTGACAATTTCAATCATCGTTCTCCCGCACGAAACGGTCTCGGACGAGTTAATATTTTTATCACGTGCCGCGATACGCCGCGCCGATAAGATAATCGTTCGCAATGGCGATTACTCGCTCGGCGTTAGTAACGGCGAGGCTCGGCCGAGGCAAAAGCGGAGGCGCTGCTTGACCGTGTTGAAAATTAATTAGCGGTTTTGAAAGAGCGTTTACCAGGCCCGGAATCTAGATTGCCATAATTTTCGCCGGCGAGCATTCGTTTCGCGGGCATGACAGATCTTTACACGAATCTAGACCGCTAACTGCGAAACCCGATCCGAGGATCCGGTGCGTCGTTTCTCTCCCGAGGGAACGACGGTGGTGACGTTAACGTTCTCGCGTTTCTAATTTTTACTATCGGCCGGTGAAGATTGCTTCGATTCGCTGTGTTACATCAATTCATGCCAGTTCGGAGTTATGACTCTATTCGAGGCATCTAACGTTACGTGTTCGACCAGCGAACACGAATTCCACGCTAATTTCTCCGGGCGCCTGGCGAACGCCTCTGGAAATTAATTAATCTTCCTTCAAACAGCGAATTAGAAGCTCGCGGAACGTTACATTGAGATGAATCTGGCACAGTTCATAGAAAATATTGGAGTAATTAAACAACTTTTCGAGAGCCTTTCAAACTGCTATCAGTTGAGTGAAAAACATTTAACAAGAAATCTTCAGCTATGAATTCATAGATTTTGAAGGACTGTAAATGTACTGATAATGCAATGATATTTTCTGCATCAATTGCAAAGCACTGGGACAAAAATAAACACTTCTTTCTCCTTTTAAAAATGGGAATATCGAATATACCAACGTGTCTGTGATAAACGCATCAAATTCAATCCATAAGCAGTGTTGACAAAGAGGTGAGAATTTTGACTGTCACGGCAGACAGCGCGAAAAGACTGTCGGGTAACTTCGAGTGGTTAGCAACGGAGGGGCAGAGATTATTAAAGGAAAAACTGAATTCACGGCTGTTCGGCTCGTCGACTTTCTCACTGAAAGACGAGCATCTGCGAGTAAAATGTAGGTTATGTCTATAAAACGCGCGGAGGGTGCCATCGTGAGAACATGTAGAACCACTTTTCTTCGTGGTCTGGAAATGGCGGTAAGGTCAGCCGCGGGACGGTGGATGATTTCACCTCGGCCATATTTATTATCCTAATCTTGGTACGGTGTGCCTGGCCTACATTCGCCTGCAAATTGCCACGACGACTTACTGCCGGCTGTTTTTCATATCTCGAACGTAAATCAGAGGAAATTCAATGGTATCCTCCCCTCTCCCCGCGGAACTGACTCTCTTTCTTTTTCACTCCGTTAGACTGCAATCCTTTTTCTTCGATTTTTCGCGATGACTCTCATTGCGTGTAAACACGTGCTTAATCAAACGTAACTGTTATTGCCAGAGGATTATCTCCCCTTTTTAATATCGATAATGGAGACCGAGCTGGGGGTACCGGATCGAAATTATTGTCGCGCATTCTAATTCAAATGAAGGGGACTTCTCCTCGCTCGCATATTTCTTCCGAAAGAATACGCCAAATGGACGCGTCCCGTTATGCTATCAACGTACGGCGTACGGTGCAGTGAAATATTACGGTGTAGCGGTGTTGGCTGATGCAATTGATTTAGTATAATGCACTGGAATGTTTATAACACCTTCTCGCGATCGATTCGTTTGCAGTAGTCGCATCGCTTTAACATCGTAATTTTTATAAAAATGGTGCAATTTAAAACTCTGAGTGAAAATGTTGGGATCTAACAAATAACTAAACACATAAATACATGTTAGAATAGGGTATTTTACTAATTTCATATCCATAAAATGAAAAAAGTCATATACAACGGAATTATTCCGGGTCGGAAGAAATGTTTAATTTTCGAGATAAAATAGCTCCGAGTGCAAAGGGTTAAGAATGTCGATGAAAAGAACAAAAGAAGTTGAAGATAATAACGTCGAGAAAATTGTTAAGTGGGATCGTCTCGTTAATCAAGCAATCGCATAAAATTTATTCTTCGAGTATATCCCTCATCGGCTTTCCCCGTCGGCCATCTTATTTAGCGGGTCCCGCATTATTTATTTACCGTTCGGCTTAACTTTTCGCGAGCCCGTTGGAACGATCTAATCCGGTCCGGATGATTTACAGCCGGGATCCACGGGATTTCGACCCGGGGTTTACAGGGGGACTGTTTCGGTCGATTCAGGAATCCGCGATTCTCCGCGAGAAATTAAGTTAGAGACGCAAATTGAGGGAGCCCGTCGGGGCCAGAGAAGAGCGTTAGCTTGCTAAATTCTTGGCAGACGCCGCGCGCCGCGGCAGAGACGCATGGTGCCGATGATTCATGGAAATGGGTTAAAAGTTAATGGTTCAGCACGGCCGGGACACGACTCCGCGGAATCCGAGTGATATAACACACGTGCTCGACAATCGGAGGCCCTGCTCTCGTGTTTAAATTTAATCCCCAGTTTGCCAGCCTTCGAACTTCCATCCGTCTGGAACCGTGGCGATTAGTTCCTGGCCTCAGTGATTTATCACGCGAAACATCTGTTTAAGCAGCCGTACACCTGTCGGAAAAAGATTTGATATTTCACTGGTCGGGAAGATATATTATTTCCCGATGAAATATTCACTCCCACTCGCCACAGAAAATTTATCGACCGGGAAAAGTCTGCTGAATTTCGTGCAACTCGAGCTACGGTGGAGATCACGAAGGATTTTCTTCTTGATCCAATTCTATATGTATATACATACAATATATTTTAAGCTTTAATGGTAATTAAAGGATACCAGCTCCCACCTTGACTTTATTCTTTTATTTTTATTAGATTTTTATAGAGAGATATTTCTAGAGAAACTTTAAGAAAGTGGAATCATGTAAGATCTTATTTTCGATGGTAGTAGTCTTCGTACTTCTTTACGTTTTAACAATTTTTGAAAATTCTTGGAGGCCATAGATGCGCAAAGATTAAATATAAAATTAAATATATTCCAACTCGGTTCAAGCTCAATTTCAAAATCAACAAAGCTTTGTAAACATATACACATGTCATAATAAACAAGCTTTAAAATAAAACGTAACAAGCCATACAAGCGACAAGATTTATGAAAAAATTGATTTACCAAGAAACATCGAGCCAATTTAAGAAGACGAACGGTTCCGCTGACAGAACCGTTTCCTGATAGTGGCACTTAAATGTTGACAAATGTTGGCGACGGTAAATTAGAGGCCTAATCTCACGAGTCGCAGCACGAGAACAGCAACAAAAGCGCATGATCTATAAGACGCGGAAACGGGCCGGTAGGCGCTATAAGCTCCCACGATCTAGGTATCCGCGAGGATCGTCGAGTAATCCAACTGGATCATCCGCGGACACTGTCAAAGCCCCGTGTGTCGGTTTTCTGCAATTAACGGACCGTGTCTAATGGCGTTGCTGTACCGACTGACTAATGACACGATTTTCACCCACGCATGAAGCAGGCTATCTCGATATCTCGGGCGTAATTATGTCCGCGCGCGACATTAGCGTACAATGTTCCATTGTTGGCGTGGTCATGTTCCGGCGGATTTCTAAACGATTGCCTACCGTGAACGCCCTCCTCTCCGGATCGAGTTTTCTTTTCATCGATTCCGATCCTCACGCACGAATCGCACGATCGTGTCCCTAATTTCAGAGATTACCGCTGTTTCCAGACGCCATTTTCATGACAACGTTAGCGAATGATCTGTTACTAGATTTTGTGCATTTGTGACAAAAATGATTAGGTGTAATCTAAAACAGTAAAAACATTAGAAGAATTTTAAAATACTGTTATACATTTTATTTTCGACTTGGTAAACATACCTACTAAGAAAAAAATAAATATCTATTTCGCTCCAGATTGCTGCAATTCAGGTAGAAAACTTTTACTTTTTAATTTTGATTTTTATTTCTTTCTGCGTTGAACAAGTCCCGAAAGAGTGAGCTCAACTGCTCAACTGGTTGGAACGAGTTCGCTTTCGGCGGTGGTGCAATCATCAGCGCGATGATGGCGTGAAGCCACCGTGTCGCAGATCAACCCTCGTCGAAGCCCCACGAGCCCGGACCAGAATGAAACTGCCAAGTTTGCGAGCCGCCGCGCCGGTTAACTACCAGACCAGACACATTCCCGTTCCCGTTGGCAAGATGTATCCCCGCGATGACCTTTCTTCGTTCAAGGGGCTCTCGGCTGCAATACAAACCGGGTACGGTTTTACAACCGCCCAAGCGAAATTAAACTGCCACCCTCAAAGTCGCCGATACGTCTACCGGTCTGCGTTAGCCGGGGAAGAATCTTTTGTCGGCCAGACGAAATTCCCGTCTTCTCGGAACCAACCTCTCCTCGATGTTTTCGCGAAGATTTCGCGCGAAGAACCTCGCTGGAAAGTAAAGCGAAAGTGCGGACGCTCGAACGATTCGCGAAAAATAAATTAATAAAACTTTTAACCCTTTTTTCTAGGTAATCTTTTCTACACTATTCGCACGAAACTGAACCTGTTTTCTGATGCATTTGGATTTTTAGCAATTTTTAGAATACAGAAGAGTTTATGGCGATTTTGACTGGCGCCCAAGAATCACCACTAACAATTGCTCTATCTTTATACAAAATATTCTTCGCATCATTAAATTTGTTTCTACTCATAAAATGTAAAAAATCGTATAGAATGGAATTGTTCTAGCTAGGAAGAAATGTTTCATTTTCGAGCTAAAGTAGGGTTAAGAAACTCTGAATACAGACAAGTTTTGTTTAGCATAAAAATCAGCACTCTAGTAATTAATAGATAATGATTTGATTGTTACCATTACATGTGAACAACAAGAAGTTCCCTTGGGAGATAACGACGGAGAATGGTTACATCTTGTGCGCGAATGGGCCTATTAGGTCCACCAACTTTCTCGCGGTCGGTCAACAATGCGTTAATAGGGAGCAGCTGCTTAATCATAATCCTTCATCCGCCTAGAACGTCCACATTGACTAATGTAACTTCGAAAGTTCGAAACCACTCGTAGCTACCAGGGTCGGTTCAATCCTGAACGTGTAACACACTGCCAGAGGATCGTGTCCAGATCTATACAGGTTACTTAATAATACGTGGAACACTTTGTAGGGAATCTATTTTGTACCGTCAGGTGTCGGTAAAGTGTCCTGCACTATAAAATCATTTTTCAACAATATAAATCTCTTAATGCGTGTTCCGTCGCGCAGGAACAGAATTCGTAGTTTTCCTTCGGACAAGATTTATGATGCGAACGTGTGTAAATATCCTCTTCAAGAATTAAACAAACTAGGGTCATTCGACGACCAGTCAAGGCATCTGGCTAATGTTCAGTTTTTATACAGCCTCGAAAATACAAAGTGTCATAAATCTAGTCCCTCCGAAGGACCGCCCGCGACCGTTACGCACAGTGTCAAATTACCGAGACCCGTCGCGTCGTCGACAGAGTAAGAGATCGCTCCACTCCTCCTTCCAGGGCCTCATTCAGAGCTACGAGAAGGAGGTCCTAATAGTCAAAAGTGTACTGATTGGGAAATGCAACTTTCGGCAGGAACCAATCAGTGCATCTTATTTCCTGCTCGAGAAGCCTGACGAACATCGCGTTGAGACCGCGTTCGTCAGTTGAGTCTTACACTCTAACGTCGCGACATTCTCCAGTCCTCGGGTAGACAAGTACAACGCACGAGCCGTTGTCTTGTCAATCGTTTCAATCACACGTAAAACTAGCATCACGGTAGTTCGTAGTCCAACAGTCAGGACACCTAACAAAACGGGATCGCGTCGGTCGAGATCCCTTGCGTGCGTTACAATTAGAAACGCAAAATTATATCAATATCTGCGCGCGTATAAGGCAGGACCTGCTAGATCAGCCTTACTGACGAGTCCACTAGCAGGTCCGGGACGAAACGCTTTCTTTAACGTATTCATGCGTATTTCATTGTCACGCGAATCGATAATTGTCTTTTGCGATAATCAAAACCTTGAACTAGCTGCCCAAGATTAACTTGGCGGGCAGTGATCCGGAACATTCGCGAACCCACAGTTCCGCGACAAAACAATGCGGTTAAATGAAATACAGAAGTCTAATAGTAAATAGTTATTCCGAAGCATCGTATAAGTGAAATTTGCTTCGCTCGATGTATACGTATATCATTTTCATTTTCGAACAAACGCATCGCGTTGGCTATAAAAATCGATTGTAGAAATTATGGAACAGTCTGCAGAGTCAAGACAGTCAAGGATACAAAAATTAATTTTTATCTGCCGGCAGAAATTGCTTCGGGCATAAAAATTCGCAGCAGAAATTATGGAACAGTCTGCGCGCAACAAAGCCGACACGCTAAACCGAGCTAGTCTCTTGCCCAGGCACATTAATAACGAAATTTCTTTCACCGGACGCGCCGGCATAAAAATGGATTTTTATCCGGTCCGGGGAAAAAATCGCCGGCACAAATTATGAACCGGCCTGTACAATAAAGAATCGGACAATGTGTGAGTTACGGACCGGTGCCAGGCGAGGTTGGGAACAGAGTCTCGGGGCCCGGCGGAACAACGCGAAACGTAACGAGCTACCCGTCTCGTTCCCGAGAAAAAGTCATTCCGCTCGAAGCGTATGGTAATAACGGCCGAAGAATAAGGCACGGGGGAATAGAGATATCAGTGAAAGCCGATCGGTCGCCGATCTGTGCCCGTTGCGACCGATTATTGTTCTCCCGGCACCGATGTGTCCGAGCAGTCATTGTTTTCGCAACGTGTAATCGCGGAGGCGCAAAAATCCTCGGCGATCTTTTCGCGCGGCGCGGCACGCTCGACCGACTTCGCATTGGGAAACTCCCGTCGATCGTTAGGGGATTATCGAAAGGGGATATATCCAGCTGGGAACAGGCAAGCCAGCCTCCGTTGCTTGTGCCAGAGCAAAAGCGATTCCACAGCGCGAGTCCGCTCGCGAGCCGAAACTGACATAATTCACTTTCGGCCGACAGTAATCTCGAGAAATCTCGAGCAGCTTTGGAAAAGCGAGATGAGGAGTTGATTCGCGCGGGTCGTTGAACGACTTTTTTGTCGGATCAACGAAGGCTCAAGATTGTTTGACATTATGGTTGCAATCTGGTAGGATTAGGTGCAACTAGTTTGCACTTCTTTACGTACACGGTCTTCTGCGTTCACTGCGAGAAACAACAGCCAATTCAGATTTCCTTCTCTTTTCTAACACTTTCAATCAGACGAGGCTGATACATTGATTTCTTAAATTGTTTGCTAACTCACGAGGGAGAATATGAGACATATTGCGATAATTAGACTATGGGTCTTGATGGAAAATAAAAATTTACTATATCAAATATAAGAAGCTCTTATATCAAATATAAGATCACGAATAGTCCACAGTGAAAAGTTTTGATAAAAATGCAGATACCTTGCACCCGCAAATTCGCGTAGAAATGTGCTATAAAATAAAGTAATCGTTAACATGTTGTTGCAATTAGATGGCTGATTCATTCTCCAGAATAACTGCGCTTTGATCACCGCTCCAGCTAGTGCATCATCCCTAAAGCTTCACCCTTCCAGCAAACCACCAATTCTACGTGTCGTTTCGGTTAACCCGTTCAATTAACCTCGTCAGATTCCGCGAAGGAAAGGCTGCGTTTAATATCTCACTATGGCGATCAATTCTTTTTCGCCTCGCCTAAAGTTGCATTGACCTTTGTCCGTAAATAAGTCGATCGCCTAAAAATAGCCTCGGCGAAACCCGTGGAAGCTGGACGGACAAGAGAGAGAGAGAGAGAGAGAGAGAGAGAGAGAGAGAGAGAGAGATTGAGAGAGGCGGACGAGGAGAAGTAAAATCGTCTGGGCCGAATTCCCTGTCCCTTTTAAAACTGACAAATGCGCGAAATGCCCGGCCGGTTTGCGTGTCGCAGACGGCGGAGACAACATTGTTCGACTCGCGGGCACGCACCTCGTGAAATCGATTCGCCACGGCAGCAAAGCGAACGGCCGAGAAAACGACCGCGACGGGACGCCGTGCGCCGCGCCGCCGACACCATCGTTCGCGAAGGACAGCTGTAAAATTGCGCCGGAATGGCAGACATCCCAACGCGTCGTGATACCGATCGTTCCACGACGATCCCGACGGTCCAGGACACGTTACCGATCGTCTCGCGCTGATCCCGTGGATCTGTCTTCTTCTTCTTCTTCTCAAACGTACTTTAGTAGACTCTGCTCGAAATCTTCGTCACCAGTCTAACTCGATATCGATCGCCAAGGAAATTTCTTTTTCTTCGTGAAACGTATGAATTTCTTCGCTCGGCAGCCTCTCTTGCTCGTGTCTGACCAAAACTGGGCTATTTCACTCGTCACTGGAAAAAGAAAGAAATACATTATGTGCAATTAACGTCGGAATGTTAGTGTCACTTACCGGAATGTACAGAATCACTGCGAGAAAATCTGTCGAGACTCGGAGATCTTTCGGTAACAGGAAGAATATGGACGACGGGAATTTTCTCATAGTAAACCAGTTTCCTGAAGGGGGCGCACACTTCATCACCGTCGTCCCGTGCACAGTTAAATCAACACCGATGCCAGAGACACTTGCCGATCGTACCAGCGCATTCCGATAAATAAATCTCCGTTCCTCAAAAGTTCCCAGCCGTCCGACATGATTCAACCATTAACCGAGGTTCAAGCCGCGAACTTGGAAATCCGATATTACGAGAATTCCGTGGCGGTGTGACAGGGCCGCATCGTGATCTTCGTGGACCCTGAGCAATCCTGTCTAGCTTTTCCTTTGTTTATGGCGGAAATCGCTGTAATCGACCTAACAGTTCTTCTTTTGTAAATATCTGAGACAAACTAAAAGAGGCCGCCTGTTATTTGTATACGAAAAAGTGATTCATTTACGAAGAAATTGGTTGGGTGCAAATATAAAAATACTGTAATGTGGTTTTCAATGTAACGAAATCATTAAGGGATAAAATGAATTTTTATTTGATTCTTGTTTCGCACGATAAATGCAGAACATTTTTATTTTGTATAAAGATACGCAGTCTATTTATAACGTATAAGTGACGTTTCGACAACTTTACCTCTTGCTCCCTCAGTACAGTGGTTCCAGTGGGCGTGGCTTTGTTGCTCTCAAGGTCAACGAAGCCAAGAGAGTGCACCACAGAGCAATTTATGATTCTAACCATGTCTAGGCTTTTTGGATTCGTTTCTATCCTCTCTGGATAGAAACCGGTGAAAGTGTACGAGATAGACAACGAGCCCATAGCCCGAGGAATATGGCTACAAGCTGAATGACATCATAGAAATATCTACCTCGCAGAATGCCCCGAGTGGACGTGTCTCCGTTGCTCCGAATTTCGACAGAGCCCTATCTATCGAATGCTCGGAGCTCTAATCTATGCTAGCTTCGGGCACCATGCCGGTGGCGTCCGTTGAGAAGCACGGCCCTGCGGTCAGGTCTCTCGAGATACCGGCGAATCTCGCGAGAAGGAGAATTCGCTCTTAAAGCTTGCGATTCACCGGACACTTACGCAGAAGTAACATTAATGGACACTTTCTCCCCGCTCCGCGTGAGAGGCCGCGAGAGAGGAGTAGCCCGGGCAAGCAGGCAAGCAGGCAAGCAGGCAAGCACAGAGAGGTCGTCACTCGATCCTGATTAATGGGTTTCGGGATCTCGCGAGGCTGTAAACAGTATTAATCAGGATCGAGTTTACGCCGCGCGGTCGTGCCACGAATCGCATTAATCAGGATCCCGAACGGCCGGCCGCGGTCGGCACGAAATATTCATTTAGGTTCGTGTCCAACGACGGTCGTCCGGCACGGTGTATTGATTTACGATCGCCGACTTCCGAATGTCCAACACCTGGGGCCCGCGATAAGGAAGCTGCGCCACCCTATCGCAACCTGAATCGAGATCCCCTCCATTTTCTGGCTCGCGATTTCTTTCGCCGTTTCATTCATCGAACCTCTACCATCGCCGTGTATCATCGTCTGCATCTCGAAAGAAGAAACCTGGGATACACCCACCACCTCGCTATACTCGCTCACCTCATTTCGGACACATAAATGATCACAGTCTGGAACACGTGTGTGTGTCAGGCACCCTTTAACAAACATATCAGGTTGTCCCTGGTTCTCGATTAATGTGCTCAGTGCTAATTCAGAGTAGTTTCTAAGAAAATCAATGACACGGTTAAGAAAGGGGAAGCTCAAGGAATAATAAAACATTAACGAACAGAAGATTGTGTTGTTTGCAGTTAAATTTTTAGGACAACCTAATATTTAAGACCCGGTTGGGAATAAGAGAATAAAATACCCGGGAATAAAACGTGAAACTCGTCGATACGTTTATTCACTAGTCTTTTATTTCCGTGGCAGGTATTCGTTACACGTATGCCTTTTTTCTAAAAGATGTCTGTTTGTCACCCTGTGTTCACCCGGAGCAGTTTATTCGCTCATGTCAATGCACTTAAGCTTAGACGACGATACGTAACTAAGCCTCGGAGCGTTTCGCAGCGCGACGCAGGCTCGATCGTGAAAGCCATTAATCAGGATCGAGGCGACGACCTCTTCCCGAGAGCTACTCCTGATCCTCGTATACATCAGCTTTGACCTTGAATCTATGGCGAGACCGCGACACCGTAAGAGAGTACACATACCGACCGAGAAGAGAAGCAACGTGCAACGCCTAGGACTGCACCGGCGCTGCACCTTTTTCAACCGCCGCAACGCGGTTGCACCTGCGTCGAGATCGGGCGCCTGGATGACAAACGAGGATATCAAAACCGCGTTCACCTAATAAATATCGGTAGCTGTCTCGGCTGATCCTGACCCCGTCACACGACCATGTGAATCTTTCGATAAATTATCCGATTTCATCCCCGCTTCTAACGGGGCAGAGTCAGGACACGATCGAAAGCTTCTGTGATTTAGTGGATCACCTGTTCGCCCATTTTTTTCCGGGATAAATATTTTTGGCGGGTTTCGGCTCGTCTTGGAACTGGAGAGTCGACGGAATTTTGTTTTGTGTGCTGGTGCTTCAAGTAAAACCAAAGTGTATCCCATTTTACTTTCGATTTTCTGAAATGATCGAGGAACGACAAAGTATCAATATTCTGAAAGATGAATTCCAACGAGATATTTACTTTCTTGGTGCAGGTTTTGCCAATTGCGATAGAATTGTAGAAAAATCTGTGTCCTTCCATAATGTCGTCGAGGCACAATTAGTCGGTAAATATGGAGGCCGAGTACGAAGACGCGGAACGATACCCCGCAAAAGTGATTGGTCATCGGCGGTGTCGTTGCACCGCGTTGCATATCAATTTCAAGCGTGCAACGAGCGCGGCGTGGCGTGCTAATGAACTGCGGAGCGCAGTCGCGAAACGATCACGGGGAATACGAGACTCGGTCCCCTACTTTCTGCAGGTGTTCCGTCCACTTAGTTAATCTTGGTAATTAATATTTTTATCTTCTCGGGCCGGTCGTGCGCGAATTAAACCCGACATTCGGGACGCGTCCGTGATCGATACTTTCTTCTTCGATCGAATTTTTAACCCCTTTTAACCGATCACGTGCTGCCACGGCAGGCTTCGGTATTGTGTCGGTGGACGGTGTTTATGCAGATTCGAATTTTTCCAGACACGCTTACAAGCGTCGCTATCCAATGCAATTTTAACCTTTCGCGTGTTTGCTAGGAGAAATTTAATATTGCGTGCGAGCCGAGCTCGACTTTGATGTACTCGGGGAGTTTAATCAATTTCACCTTGAAAGCGATCGCGAAAAATTATTGTTATTATATAGGAAAATTATAGATTGTTCGGTCGGCCTGGAAAATTAAATTAATATCTCGTTAATGCGGTTTCGAAATAACATCTCAAAAAGTAGATCGATCGACAAATATTTTCTTCGCCTGTGCTGACTTGAATACGAAATTGTTTTAATATTTCATTGAAAAGTGAAGACTGTTTAACTTTTAATTACTCGCCCGAGCAAATATTTAATTTCATTGGATAAAAATTTATTTACGTTGGAGCAATGTAACCGGTTACGATTTTAGAGACCACAATATGTTTCCAAAATATAAAAATTTCAAGTCACCTCTGGAGTAGTATTTCAAGTAGCGAGAATTTAAAAGTTGCGCTGATTTTTCCGATGGCTCTCGCTATTATTCAGAGATTTTTGTTGCCATTGTCAGTGGTGCGAAGGTCGCGTCCGCTCGTTGCCAACATCGCCACGTGGTTGGCAGAAGGACACGGAGGTGTACACTCGTGTTAGGCCGACGATGCGTGGCTGTGTGATTGTATGGAGCAAAGTGGCCATTGAGAAACGACACACGGTCGGATCGTTGGAAATTGGAGCGACATAAATCCGAAAAAAGCTAACGCCAAGAAGACGTCGGTTTTCTGGGTCAGCGTCGCGGAGGGTAACAAGGGAACCACCGTAAAATTATACGCGAAACGGTGTCGCGTGTCTGGGCTCGCGCCGTTCAACGGATGCGAATCATCGTTCACCGGTATACATATCAGAGACTCCGTGAATCATCCGCTGACGACGGATGAAATACGTTCTGGCCACCTGAGAGTTTTGACAGGTCCCGAGACGCTCGGATATTCGTTTGTCAACTGGCAGAAGGGAAAATGCGATGACTCGACAGCGCGGCGCGGCGGATACTTCAACGAAATGGTAACGCGTGCTGAAATACATGCGTTGACGGCTCAGACTGGACGTGCAATTCTAATGTAGAAATGGTTCGGATATTGTTGCTACTTGCGCATCAATTCAATTATTCAATTATTCAATTCAATATTCAATAGTTTGAATGAGCAAGCCATTTTTAAGCTTTCAGCAGTTCTAGCATTAACGCATTACTGGACAGCGGATCTTTATGCAAAATAAAAACAAATGGGAGTGAAACCTTATGCGCAACAATTTCACGCATTAAGAATATTTCAAATTAATTATTTCCTTATTCGGATTAAATTATATATGCATTTATTTAGATAGTATTGTGGAGGGAGTTACCAAGATTTCCCTCTGCAGATCTAGCTTGAATTTTCTAATTTGTGTTCGTGAAATATTTAGAGCATACTCTTATTCGGGGAATCTCGCAACGAGGTCTAGATTTTCCTGCGAGTAACCTCTGCAATCGTAAATATTTCTGCTGTGAACTAGTGTTAGCAATTGCGCAAGCGGTGTACTATTAATTGCAAATAGCAACAATCTGTTGTGTAATGGGATACACGGAGATTCGGTCTGCATTCATTCTCTCTGACTCATTTGCGCTACTTTCGTGATGCCAATTTTCTATTCGCGTAAAATTTGTCTCTTTATGAAATATGCAGGGCGTGGCCGAACGGGTGGTACAACAGAGCAGGGGGCGATACTACAAGTAAAAATAGGTCGAAAAATAGGAATAACATTTTTTTATTTGCAGCTTGGTTTTCGAGAAAATCGAGTTTAAAGTTCCGCCAGGTTCGCGTGCTTTAGCATATGCAATATACACAAAGTAGAATTGATTGATCATGGTCAGACGCGTCGGACGATTCCTATACAATAGAACGCGTACTCGCTGCATTTTCAAACTCGATTGTCTCGAAAACGAAGCGTCAAACAAAAAAATGTTATTCCTTTTTTCGACTTATTTTTACATATAGTATAAATAAGTCCGGCCAGCCACACCCTGTGTATTAGATCGAAGAACTAAGTCTTGATCTACGCCGGATCCTCAGGTCCGACGTTTTTAACAGGCTATATGTCCATACGTGGCCCTCCCATAAATATAAGAAGCACTTCGGAGGCTAATTGAGTTGCAGAGAAGACGGCGAAGGCGGTGCGCAGAACTCGCTTCGATGACAACGATGAAAAGCTCGTGCACGCTCAAAGGAAAACTCGACGTCCTCGCTCTTGGTGTCGGCGGGGCTGGTCCGTCGAAAATGGCTACGGCGCGGCGGCGGCGGCGGTCGGGTGCAAGCCGATAATCAAATATTAGCTCTCGAGCAGCGAGATTAAAGCGGCCACACCGAGCGGGAAACGAGATTAATGGTTCACGGTTAAATCGCGGACTAATGGCGGGCCGGCACCAGGGCGTAAATCATATTTCGCAACGCGCGGCGAGGCGACACATTGCGAACAAAGGGGGTTGAAACGATTACGCCGGAAGCGGTCGAAGGCGTATGATTAGGAAAATGAGGCCCCATTAAACTCTCTCGGGGCCGCTTCGTCCGTGTTCCTTTTTCAGAGAAGTGTCGGCTTGCGCAAGTCGCGTGGCCAGTGTCCGGCTACATTATAATAATGTTATAGTTTCGGGCGGCCAGAAAGTATTCGGTCAGACCGATTCGGAATTGCCGGCTTCGGTTTCACACTTCGACGGCTTGCGATACGCATCTTGAATACAGTGTCTACTGTCTTGTCAAAAATTAGGATACATAAAAACGCGTTAAAACTCACGAAAAAATTGCAGGGGTCGTACGCAAAATTTCAAGTCTAATGAAAAAGATTGTTGGCGCAGTAAAAAAATATTAGGAGTTGCGATAAAATTGTAGTGTTCGTAAAACGGTTATAGGAACCCAGGAAAAGTTTGTATTTCGCGTACAAAAATTAACAATATTTATGCATAATAATATAGATTTCCTGCTGATATGCGGTTTCGCCAAAGGAATTTATCGTACATGATGATATAAACGAGTAATGTGCATCGAATGGATGGCTGTCATTGGTGCTATCTCGGCGGTGCAGCGTTAGCCGGTTTTGGGATAAAATCAGGGGCGCAGGAACCGCGAATTTAGGATAAGGGGTCGCGCTTGTTACCGTTCGAGCGACTCTAAGCCGTTCGTTATCGGCCCCATCCTCTCAACGCCGCTTTTGTACGAATCACGATTAAGTAATTGGCAAGGTAGCGGTCTCTGCGATTGCCCGAATCGATACCGTGGCCGTGTTGCACGCACGTGTTTTCCCGTTATTTCTCACTCGTGCATTTTCGCCGTGCCCGTCGATTTCTATACGATCCCTGCTCGCGGACAGTTACACGAACTTCTTCAAAATATAAATCCAACTGCCGTCGCCGACACTTTCGCGGGTTTCCAGCTTTCCTCTTTTAACGAGAGAGCCGTGCGCTCGTGTTCTCGCAATTTTTCTTTATCCTTCTCCCCCCCCCTCTCTCTCTCTCTCTCTCTCTCTCTCTCTCGGCGGGACGTTGCATAATTTTCAGTTAATTCTTTTTTAATCGCGATGTACGAGGTGTCGGCTGTCGCGCGTGGGCGTTACTTCGGTCATGTAATTGTAATAACTAGATCTTGATGCGTTTATATGCGGTTGAACGTTCGGGAGAACAAGATAATAAGGATATGAGCAGACGTTTACGATGTACATACTTTCTTTTCGTCGAGAGGAATATTTTACTTTGAGAAATCAATTTGTCTCTCGTTTTTGGACGAGATGTAACATCGCTCGTAATTATTCGAGTTACCCTCGCATCGAGAAATGCAGAATATTGTATCTGGAAAAAAACAAGATGAATCATTTCCACTTTTAACAAATCGCAATTATATCTTAATATATAGATTGCAAAGACATTGTTGCTCGACGTCGGAATATATTCAGACCGTTGCAAATTACACGTCTTCGTCTTTTACGACATGAAATCAAGTTTCGCTGAACTGTTCAATAATTGATGCTGAATGTAAATATCCATTGTTGCAACGTGCACGCTGGTAAATATGGATCTGTTTCCAATTGATCTCGAATAACATCATCATCCGCAATCGCCTTTGATCGATCATCGAGATTTCACAGACAGTATAAATAATCGTGAAATCTGGGTATATCTGTATCCTAAGTGTACGAGCTAACTGTATTAAACGAATTGATACATTGGTGTAAGAAAACATAATTGAAAAGGAAGGTCTGCTTCGCGTGAAATTGACCGTAACGGTGGAACAGGGTTATTCCTATTAAGTTTATCGAGATCCAACTGTGTTTTACAGTTCAGTTTGCACGTAATAAGGCGAGCGCGTCGATGTGGACCGTAGAATTGTATTAGTAGCTAAACTGTTGTCGCGCGTATCGTGTAAATTCACGGAGCCGGGGTTATAAATAATATCCCACGAAAAATAATATTAGCTAATAATAACGGGGGCGCCAATTATGTTCAACAGGTTCACCCACACGATTGTGTGGCCAGCGATACATTCTCGTCTGCATTCTCGCGAGCGAGCATGCAACGCCGCGGACGAATTTATGTAACCGTGCACATTGGCGACTCCCATTTCCGGTGCGCCTTGCCTTCGTTCTTTTTCGTTTTCGTTTTGCCTTCCCTGGAATGTGGATCCCCTTCCCCAACGCATTCTCCGACGACACATTGTCATTTAAATGCGCATGAAACATTGAACGACAAAGTGTCGAATAATCTTTAAATAAAGCTTCGCCATTCATGATTAATCGTTAAACGCCTGGTCTGGAGCCTGGAACAACGTCCCTCGGAACTGATGGCCGAGAATTTGCATTTTATTGGAATAAAACTCATGAATTTCAGATGGGCCTTCTCGCGCTATTTGATTTTTACTCTTCTTACTTTCTGTGCGATAATAATTGTATTGGCTGGACTGTACCTCGAGTAATCAGACATTTTTTCCCCTGATTCTTACGCAATTCTGTAGACTTTGCCGAGAAAATGCGAAAAATCCGAGTTTCAATCCTAGGAGATCAGTGGTTCAAACGTTACGAATGTTTAGCTTCGGAGGTTACACATTTTTAATGAATAAAATAACTACTTCGATACAAAAGAGATCTTTTCTAGTGTAGTCGACACCTTTGTTTATGCTCGAAACCCTGAATTTCAAGTTTTCAGACTCTAAATGTCTAAATATCTCCTACCATAGATCTCCTAGGATCGAGAAACTTCGATTCTCGACATTCTCTCGTCAAAATCTGCAGGATTCCATAAGAAAAAAGGAAAAATGTCCGGTTACCGAAGGTGAAGTGTAACCAATACTCGTATTACGTTTCAAAGAAGGTGGCAGATATAATTAATAAATTCAATTACCGAGGTTCTTCGCTTCCTCTTTGAACACGTAAAGACTTGGAATGCTTCGAACAATGTTTGTCTATTATTCTAGGATGTGACAGACAGACCTAACCAAGTATCAGCGATACGAAACACGTAACGCAGAATTTATTCACGCGTTTCCACCGGTGGAGAAAAAAAATCGGAAAACACATTAACGAGCCATCGCTTGGGACACGCGATTCCGCGACGCCTCACGACGCCTGTCCGGCTCTCGGCGCCGTTCATCAGGAAGCAATCGTTTGCTGCCGATCCTGCCAAATGGAAGGCCGGGAATATCACCCGCAGAGAGAAATATAAAGGCAGCCCAGGAGTCGCGTATGTCATGCATGGATCGATGACTCGCGGGATTTTTCCGGCTGCCGTGTTTGACCTTCCGTCCCGCTTACGTAGGTGGTACACGCCTCGTCAAATACCGGGTGAGTCGCTATAATTTAACACCTTAAAACGTGCCCCCTTCCTTCTTATTCTTTTATTCTTCTCTTCCATACCGCACGGAACGTTTGGTCGCCTTGAGCCTTGAACACGTCGAACCGACTTCTTTGTAAATCATTCATTGTTTCTTTTTCGTTTTGTCTGACCCTGTTCAGGAGAACGTGGGTTTTTACCCGTGGTCCTGATTGAAAACGTGAATTCCGCAATTTATGGCCGAGCAGGTCGTTCCCGTTTCTTCGCGAAAATTGTATTTCATCAAATTGCGTTGATCGCCTTTCGTTCGAACGATTGAATTTTCTATGTACCATATATATTTTCGATGCTAGCTGTCTAGGCTTCCTTACTTTTGTTACAGCTGATACAATTTTTATTTTGCACGAGAATCGGCAATCTAGAAATAATTATAATTATTTTTTGTGACCTCACCGACCGCGCCGATTGTAGAAACGGACAGGGCGTCCGAGAGTCGATGACGTATAGAACCTACCCCCACTCTAGCGTGTTTAGTATCATTTGAATCAGATTCAAATGCCACAAATAAATTGGCGAAAGTCCAATAAAAAAATAACGAAATGTAAAAACGCCCGTAACTAATTCGATACTGATCGAAACGTTACGAACCCACATCCTACGGGTGTAATTGCGCAATTTTCAGCGAGTATCGTTTGAATTCGCGCATTCCATATCGGGCAGCTTATCTCTCGTTAAAAGAGACCAGCTATAGAAACGGTCCGATAATTGCTTCATTTTCCCACGCGGCTGCGAATATACGTGAAAAGTGCATTCGCGCGCACACAGTCGATTCGTTGAAGTGGTAATCAACGGTGGAGGTATCAACAAAATCACGATAACCGAGCGATGGTTCAACTTTTTGTCCCTCGGACGTGTCTAACTTGTTAATTTATGTGCTGTTTCGTTTCCCCTTTCCACGGCGCAATGGCCGTCGTTGTCTCACCTTCGGGTTATCTCGTTTTCTCTTTCGTTGCCTTCTCTCCAATTTTCATTTCACTGTGTCGGGTATGTACTTTGTGTTTGTATCTGCCTCGCTGTGCTTTTTTTCTTCTTCTTTTCATTTCATTTCGTTTCATTTCATTTGATTTCGTCGACTGTACCTTAATACGCGAGCGTGGTTGAGAATATCCTGCGCACTTTCTCCAGGACATCGCGAGCGACAATAAGAGAGGCGCGTCGCGTCGCGTCGGTGTTAATAAAATACGATTGATGGTGTTACACACGGGGTGCTTTTAGGCGCGAGCGAAACGGGAACGGCAAACGTGCTTTGCAATCCTTTGATTTACGACGTTTCCGTGTCGCTATGATTCCGTCCGGTTCTCTCGCATTGCTGGACGCCGCGCCGCGCCGCGCCGCGTCGCGCCAAGGCATGAGAGACGGAGACTTTCGACTTTTGTCGCGAATTCCGATGTACAGTTACCGAACCCTTCATCGGACGCGTGCAAACACGAGTTTTACAATAAACATTTTCTTTTTACTAACCCCTGCGCTATGATTCATTGTAAAAATTGCTGTAGCATTATAAAAAATCTTTCATTCTGTATATTATTAAATATGTGGGGATCTAACCAATTACTAAACATTTAAGTATCGTATATAGAATGGAATTATTCTAGGACAGAACGCAGATAGCACGCGACGTGTTAAAGACGTCTGTTTTACGTTGATTTTAAAGACTAAAAGAGACCGCCTATTATATGTACATACAGGAAAATATTGTTTAGAATGAGGACCTTCGCAACGTATCTCAGTTTCATGAAAATCCGAGAGGAAGTAACGTGTTCGACAAGTTCTCCAACTGCAAGTTACAGTTCTATGTCTAGGCTAACGAAAATCGTTTGCATTAACTTACTATTAATTTTTTGTGGACTTCGAGCGTACAAAGAGCAGGACGTTTACGGCATTATAGTAAAGGACGCGCGCGAACTTTCCAAGTGGCCCGACAGTTCGCAGTTAACATCCTCGAGCGCTAACGAAGTAGCCGGCGAACACCAAGCGACCATTGCCACATTGCCAGCCACTACACGCGACTACCACTCGTCTGTCATTCGTAGATCTATAACTTATTGTATTTTTTCGGGGGCGGCGAAAGTGCAGCGCGACGCCGCGCCGCGCCGCGCTGCGTCGTCGGCCAAAGGAATCAGCGCGATAAGCGCGCGCCGAGACCGACTTTCGGTACTTTATTACACGACTGGAAAGGACACGCCGGATACGCCGCTTACAAATTACGTTGTTCTAAATACGATCGATCTTCCGGTCCCATGCGAGCCGTCGATCGACCGGGAATTCAAAGATCCCACGCACCAACGAGGCTATTCCGCAGTTGCGAATTACGTAGCCGCGCAGTTCGAACGCGTTCCACTGCGTCTCATTGTCAGCGAGCAATTCTCCTCTTCATCATTTTACTATTCTCTTTGATTCGAAAACAAACTTTTTGTACCTTGCTTCTAAAACAATTTCCATCTTGATCCAACGTCAACTCTAAGCACCGAGTAACTCGGCAACCATTATTCGAAATATTGTTCAGAAACAAGATATTGTTTTTAGATTAAGAGGAAATTAAGAGCTGCCGCATTGGCCAGTTGAAACTTGCTATATGAAAGAACTGAAACGAATGTTCCCACGCAGTGAAAAATGTGTAGCTCTAAAACACCTGTGCACGAGCCACACACCGATCGAACGTGCAAAGAAAAGTTTCCAGCGTAAGCGAGGTAGCCGAATAATATTTTGACGGCGAGTCCAAGGGGAAAGCGGAAGGGAAGGGCGATAAATGGCTGGGTAATGGCCGTAGCAATGCCAGTTAACACTCGGTGTCGGAGAAAAGGAAAAGACCGCTCGTGGAAATCAGTGAACCGGGACCGTGAGCGAGCAAACTATGATGATTAATCGGCGATTTGTTGCAATTAAACGGTCCGGCGCGGCGCGACGGTTTTCCCGGTTTCCGCGGAAACCATCTCGGCAACACACCTTGATATTAATCAGCCCCCGCGCGACTACCGATACATACGCTACCCGACGCAATTACGCGAGCGCGTTCGTGTTCCAACGGCTCGTACGCGAGAGCTATCGCGCCGGTGTATTATACACAAATTAACGGCCGACCATAAGTCATACACGCGATTACGCCGGCGAACAGACAGAAATATCAATACGTACAGTACCGCTCATAATTATTCCGACGACCATCGTTTTCACTGTCTTCATCTCGAACAGCAGTTTCACGTTGTAACACAAACTTCTCGATTGCGATTGTCGGTTAATAACGATCAAGTTGTTTTTCAATGGAGGTGTTATTCAATGAATTTATCCGAACACGTGTTGCAATAAAGATTACTAAAAATTTCAGCAAGATATTCTTCATTGATTACATTTTTTTGATTTATCAGGAATCTTCGAAATCGTTGTCAAATTCTGATAGGACGAATATGCACTGTCTGTCCCATGAGGAAGGACATTGTTAATATCAATGGATGAGACAATCAAGGGATTTTCCTAAATGGTTATTATTGGATTGCGAATCTTTATGGGAAATGAAAATCGTCTGCATCGATTGCAAGGAATAGAAATTAAATCGAATGTTATTTCTTTCCTTGATCGACATGTTCAATTTTCAAAATACTCCAACAATTTAGAATTTCATCCACTAAACTTTGCTATAAATGCATGAAGATCCGCGGTCTAGCTATTATTGTCTTGGCTTGGTCGGTGAAATATTTATATTTTTTCAATTGCATTATAATATCGTATCTCTCCTGGACGTCTAGAGTCGTTGGAATAATTATGAGTGGTACTGTATACGTATACACGTGGAACGAACAAGCACCACCGGTTTAGCTCCGTCCAGGAAACCGTCGATACGTATCTCCAGAGGAAAAAAGCAGCGGTAACGCGCTTAGGAACCGAACCGACTGCGACTCTATTCGTCACGACCGGTGAGCTATTCATTTCCCAGCGCGGCAATCGAGCACTAGGAAATGGAAAATCCACGGCTGAATATTCTAATATGTATAGGGTGTTCCTTAACTGAAGGTACGCTCCAGAAGGGGTGTCTCTAGATCGGCGAATTAACCCAAGATTTTTCTTCGTAACGAGACTCATCTTCATGTAACTTTGAACAATATGTTTCTTTAGAAATTGAATAATGTTATTCGCATTTCCGAGACATTCTCGTTGCGCATGCTTCTCTGTAGATACAGTAGCTTCCAGCGTTTTACACGATCGACGGGTTCGATAATCGGAACTGAGACTTTGTATATAATCCTTGTCACAGCGGCCGTAGCCATTTGTCAGAATCAATTACATCGATAACCGCTCCGGCAACGATTTACACGTGAAATCGCCTCCGTAGCGTTCCCCGTATTTTCACTTTTAAGTGTAACGTATCGCGCATTAGTTCTACCCAACAGTCGCAACGGAGAACGTTTAAATCAGATCCGGCAAATGCGCGTATTGTCCGCGTGTCGAATTGTTAAAGGATTTAGCGATATCTCCAGACCGGTATCGATAGCGCGGAATAAATCGCGGCGACACGATGATCGCGAGTACCAGGCTGCCTGTGGAATCTCGATCGAGGAGGCGTACACCGTCGTACGCCATCCAGAAGAATCTTCTAATTCTAAGATCGATCAACCAGAACATATTTAGTCTGGCTACAATCTTGAAAAATTTTGGGACTTTAATTTGCACAAATCTGCAAGGCAAGTGAAATCGAAATGGCAAAACGATCGCTGTAGTAACGATATTAATGATCAACTTTTTGTTCAATCTCCCGAACAACGTTTTCGAAGGAATATGCTGGTGATACTCGTGGATGGAAGTGGTTGAAATTCGCAGACCAGTCGGGAGACGTCGATGTCAAATCGAACGAGGTTCATGATCGAGAGGAAAGGTCGAGCATAGGGCCGCGGAATAAGCGTAGAAGCAGACGAAATGCATCGGTGGCGAACGGAACGTTCGCTAAGCTGAGGCGAGAGCGAAATTAATAGCCGACTTGTCATAACAGCCAACGATAGAAGCCGCAGCGAAGCCAAGAAACCGGACTTCTCCGTGCTCTTAACGCGCGGATATGCATCGAGCCGAGCCCCGAGCAATTCCCCGTGACGAATTTCCTACGTCAACTCACCTCGCTAGAGACGGGGTCTCCTTTGGCCGAATGACGTATGCAAATCAGCCCGTTGCACCGTCAGTCCAGGAAACTAGCGACTTCGAACCCCCAGCGACACGTTCTTCGCTTCTTCCCTCGGAGGTTCTTCCCTCCTCTTCCCTAATCCAGGGAATCTAACACTTTTTCCATTTCACCTCGACAATGAATTTCTACGATTTCTTTAGATGAGCACGCAACAAATTACCCAATGCTTGGACAAATTCGTCTGCCATTGACTCTCGATCATCATGACTATTGTCAATTCTAAATGACCGGAGAATTATGCAAGAAGAATAATGTAAAAATTAAGAGAACATTTTCCCAGAACTCTGAAAGAAAAATTAAAGGGTCGTATAGGCTCCGACCCGACACGCATTACCACGCGGTAATCACGTTACAATAATGGCGCCTTCTATTACTGACTGAATGCCGACTACAGGCGCAGCAAGAATGGAAAGTGAACTTAGCGAACGAAACCGCGCGCGCTGACTGCAGAGAACTTTCCGCGTAAAATCGTCAATGGGAAATTGCATGAAATTAACGATAGTAAAAGAACGCAACACCGGGTTCCATTGTCAGTCGTGCGAGATACGCAATCTGTTCGGTGACGCAACTGCGAGTCGAATTTCAACGAAAACGTATCTCCAACGAAGACATTCAGTTTCAACTGAATAATTAAATAACAGGCAGGTCAGCCACACTTTTAGCTGTTCATTTTTTAACGAATTCATTGACCGAGGCAGTAAACGTGTCTCGAATAATTTCATTTATTATATTATCATTATTATAATTGAAAGAACGCGGACAGATTTCTAGCTACCCCGATCCATACTTTCGAGAAATCCAGCTCCGGTCGACTTTTTATGAGCGGCCGCGTGGACCCTCGCTGATAAAGTGTCCGCGCGCGTAAATATTAGTGGATTCTTAGCGCGATTTCAATTTCACTTCGGACGTCCCCGTTACATTTCGCACCGGACTGCCTCCGTAAAGATATCGCGGGAGAAAGTTATTAAAAACTGGCTGCCACGACACGTTAGACAGCGAACTGTATCGTCGGATTAACAATCCTTCTTTTTTCTGTCACCGGTACTTTACGCTCCCCCGTCTTGCATCGCGAAAATTAATAGTGACCTAACCGAGAACATTATTTACTGGACTTAACTCTTCTCTTCCGGAGACACCGAAACAATTATTTATTATACATTGTATGCATATTGCTCGGTTTACAGTCAGCGAATCTCAACAGTCAATTTTTCATTTTTGCAGGCAACATTCAAGAAAGCGGGAACAAATAAAATCTTATTTTCAGCGGTAGCAGCCTTTTATAGATTTGAAATGAATAAAAATCGTATCAAATTTTGAGGTAATTTATATTTTGGCATTTTCTGAACATTTTTACCAAGTCCTTCAGAATTTCTGTATCGACAAAAATGTCCTGAACATTGAGGACGTTATTAAAAAATGTTTGAACCGGTCCAGGGTTGAAACCGAACCTATTAAAAATAGCCATAACTCTTCTGGATCTCGGCTAAAAATAACCGCAGCGACTGACTACAATATAAATACCCAAGCTCATTATCATGCCGCCGCGAGATCCCGTACCCGGCTCGCAGCCTCGGTGTGCATCGGGGCTTGCACTTGGATGCATATTTTCGGTGTCCACGGGGAACGCGATATCATCGATCCTCGTACTTTCAGTCGTACAAGTCGTCGATCATCGACGGTCTTATATGGCGCGTTATGATCCCCCCGGAGAACCCGTACGAAACTAATAAGACGAGGTCGAAGGTGCGTTAAGTGTGACAAGGTTAACATCGAGCGCGCGAGCGCTTCCTCATTCGGAGATCCGCGTCCTGAAAGGGTTCAAAGATGAGCCTTACAGCCGACGTGAAATCGGCGATCGGGGCTTTTGAACAGGTTTCCGGTGCGCCTCGACATTGAACGGCTGACGGAGAAATAAATTATTTACGCTACCGCGCCGACGACGTGGACGCTTCTTGTCCCGGGGAACCGAGTAACGAACGCCCGCGATTAAGTTCTTTGAGCGATCGAACCTCGCTTCGCTTAATGAGAGAATGAGTCATGCCGACGCGCTACGCGACGGTGCGCTGCCCAAAGAAATGGATCCGTTACCGTACGATTGGCGACAAGAAAAATTATTGTTGCACTCGGGACCGGAGGATGTACTAGAATATGTAGGTGTATCATACTTTATGCAAGTGAGGAATCAAGTATAATGGAGCGGCCGGCTCCAAAATAATAAAAATATTGTTTCAAGGCTCTCCAGAGTAAATGACCCTCGTATAATCTATCAGGTCATTCGAAAAGTCATTTCTTTCTCTCAAGGGATAATGAAAGCCAATTTTTTAGCATTTGGAATAAGTTTTACGACTTTTCTTCCATGATCTCTTGCGATTTTTCGGGAAACTTTTTCATTAGCAAAACATTGAGTTATACGAGTTTTCACGACTCTATTTCAAATCCAATTTGCACCGCACAAAAAATGTTGAAAAAAAGCGAAAGAATCTCTCCTTAAACAACATACAATGTTTTCTTTCGTGCACTACATGTTTACCCTTGCGGTAATAAAAAAAAGTAGAAGGTGATGGAAATGCGTACTTTGATTTTGAAAATAAAAAAATGTTTGCATCGATTGCAAGACACAGGAACCAAATAGAAATTTCTTTCTTCTTTTGATTGTTTTGTTCGGCTGAAATTAATACACTGATGTGTTTGAATCTTCGTAATTTGTCCACTGCTTTAAATTGCACTTTGAATTGATTGTTTAAAAATGAGTTGAAAACAGGTAAGAGTCTCGTTCGGGAATCGGTATACTATGTTCCCAGCAGGAGCTTTTACTCTCCGGCTGCTGGACTTGCGTCACATATCGTGTAGCTCGTCGAAGGAAATGGCGACTTCGACTCGCTTTCGAAATCGCACGTGCACTCGTTGCAGAAAAAGACAGCCAGGGACGTTCCGAGAACGCTTCGGATTCGTTGTTTCCCGCGGACGGCTCTCGATCCGCGTACCAGGAAGTTTGATGGCGATAACGCGGCGCCATGGTCCGAGACGTCGCTCGAACCAGTGTCGAAACTTCGCAGAAAAATGTCTCTGCTCGCTTCTTGTCTCGTTAAATAAGCTTCTCGTTCGATAACACGCGCCCGTAGAACCGTTACAATATAATAAAACATTACACTTTAATCCTTTACTCTGAGCTGCCATTAAAACTTATCATTCCACAATTCAAAATACTACGATCTTCGCCGACTGTAACTTAACTGAGAAATGAGTTTTTATTTTTGGAGAATATATTAATTTATCGAGCGGCGTCTTCCTCGACGCGACGCGACGCGACGGTACAATTAATTAACAATTGCGCCAGCGGTTTATTCAGCAATTTAGTAAAAACACATTCACCTTAATGTCCAGGAGAGTTTCTCACGTCTGCCTTCCGTGAAACGCGCAAGTCAACGAATTAAGTTACATAATGAAACATGCTAACGACCTAAAGAGGTGATTTTCAATGAACGAAGAAAGGAGACTTAACAAATCACTATAATATTTTATGTGTCCAGCCCGTTCGGGTGAATGCACGCGCGTATCGGAAAATGGATAAAACTTTCTGGATAGGTCGGTCACAAATTGCATCAATCAAATGGTACGACTTCCTCATTACGTTTCTAATTAACCGAAAGCCGAATGGATAATTCAAAAGTCCGCGGCAACGTAGAATGGAAATCAGTGATTTTTGCTTGTGCGCCACGTGGCACGCGTGTGCGAGTACCTACGAATTCCTTGTCGTAATGATGCACGTGATCTTTTCATCCCGCCGGACGATGCACGCTCCGACAGAAAGATAATTGCGAGTTTCTCGAACGGCATGTAGGAAGATCAGGGCGCAATTAGGCGTTGCACAATTGCACCGTCGATCATTGGAAAACCAAATTCCTAGCTGACCGGCCGCGGCCATGGGAACGCAGATCTCGAGACCCGATTAATTCGCAACAGTCAATTTTTTACAAAGTTTCCAAACAACGAACGCGTTAAAAAGAATTTCGTTTGTTAAATGTAATTTGAGATATTACAGTGAAATATTTCAAATGAGTGGAACAAAAGATTTCCGGGATTAAAACATGTTGGTGCACCCCTTTGTGCTGACTTCCGTGTTTCGAGATTTTTTCACTGCTACAGAGATAAATTGTGAATTGTTGAATCGGAAGAGTCGTACAGGGTGTACTTTACGTTAATAACTTTTTCTCTTCTGGATGAGTGGAAGGTGTAAAAAACATTTTTACCAACAATTTTCTTTGTTATAAACAATTTTGCAGATGGAAACATCTTGCTACGAAATAAGCAGATTCGGTGATTTCAATGCGCGGTGAAGGTACTATAGTTGCCTTCAAGGCGTTATTGCATACCATACAAGGTGGACCATGAAAACGGAATGTCGTAAATGCCTCTTTTTAAATACCTTGCTCATACGAATGCAGGAAAAAACAAATTTTAATCAAGTCGATCGAGCCGGTCATAAAATGCCAATAAAAACGTCGATCGAATTAGTTCGACGATTACAAGACAGTGAACAAAGCAGCAGAAACAGGGAACAATGATGAAAGTAATTGAAAAATTACTAAATAACATTTTATACTCCGATACAGAGTTAAACATCTATTTGAAACGATAAAGTACACGGTTGTCGAGCGTCCTAGGAAATGTGGCGACTCTTAGGTAAAATTCTGTGGGACGTCCCCGATGGAAAATGGCGACGAAATGTCATGAATTTGCATGAACATCCGGAATCCAGTGGCCCGTTAACTGGTCGAAGCGAGCCACAGTGCGGCAAAGAACAGTTGGCCGATTCTCCGGGTAATGGATCACGAAATTCCGAGGCCGATTAAGGATTTTCAGGGAGAAGGCTCGGTAGTGGTCATTGCCATGTTAAGCCTGGCGGAGGAATAATCGCGCGGTTTTTGCGTCAATTTGCCTCACGAGCAAATGTTACCACGCCGGTGTTGGTTAATGCACGAATGCTACCGCGAAGCAAAGACATCAAGGATACTTTTTGTTCATGCTCGTTGCTCTCTGTTCCCTCTTTGTGCTCGTTTTCGCCCCCGCGGCCCATTCTATCGCGGTTGCACCTCGTGGCAGGATGTTTGCCTCGCTCGTTTTAAGAAGCAAAGTACTTTAAACATTAAGGGATCTCCCTTGGCACGATAAATCAGGCCGGGAGATAATTACCCCCCGCACCCCATCCCCTCTCGCGACTGAATTTATTCAAAGTACGTGAAGCACTCTGATCGATACGGTGACTCCGAGGCGCCAGTCAAAATTGCCATACCATTATTCCAAACAGTCTTAATATTATTAAATCCGTCTCTATTCTATTATATCAATTGTAAGAAGCTCAACCGTTGTATCAGAAAACGTAAAATATGCACGATGTAAAAAGGATTACACGGAATAAAAATGATCTTGGTTGAAAGAAATGTCTTGATTTTCGTATTGAAATTCCATCGAGTCCAAAGGGTTATAACAGGACCGAATTGATTTGGATTTCTCGCAATTATTACAAAGAATATGTTCGATTTACCTTCGTTTTATCGGAACACTCTAAATATTTATTTGTTGCCGGTTCAAGTGAGGAAGGAAGAACACCGGGTTAAATTGAGAAACGAAGAACACCGTATTAAATGAAAACTCAACTCGTTAAATAGATTTATTAATTTGCGGAGTGGAGCACGAGCTCCTAGATTCTCCTCGATATCTCGTCTACTTCTCGTTCGCTCGGCGCGACGCTCTACTTTTCGTGTTTTCGATACGTTGTTCCAAACGCTTCTGATTCGAATTCGCTGGTTCACGGGCAACGGTGACTTCGCGACGCTCGCAATGTTTTTCTCCGTTGCTCGATATCTTTCTGAGTGTTTGAATTTAGGTTCTTACACATAGAAAACACGCAGACGAGGTCGAGCGTATCGGCTCAGCCGGAACAGAATAATTAATGAAGGGATTTATTTAGTAATTTCTAAAAAATGAAACCGTGATGTTTGAATAAATCTCGTACTCGATTTTTCTCGGAAACATTAAAAAAATGATCTTCTGGAAATATTAAATTGAAATACTGATTTTCCGAATACGATACACGTCGTTCTGTCTAGACAACGCGACAGCGTGCTTTTATGTACGTTTGAAACGACAGAAGCATATCGCGGTAACATATGTATTAATAAAAAAAGTGACGAACACGAAGTGAAACAGCTGGTGTACGAGTCACTCTTAATTTTCCGAAGAGCAATGAATTATAACGAGAGCCGAGGATCGACTGCGATGAATCAGCCGAGTAGATAATCACGCGAGTATATCAACTGTTATTTGCGCGATAGTTCGTACGGGGCGGCCATATAGCCTTCGCGGTATATCCCGTGCGTTATGGTAATAATAAAATAAGCTCTCGCTTGAATTTATTGGCTAATTATACGCTTATCCCCTTCCCGCTTGGCTAGAGTCCGTGGCAGAATTTCATCGGGCCCCGTGGATTTATCAAAAAATACAAAAAAGGGCCGCCATTGGTGCTTCGGCCCTTTCGTATATCTCGCGTGCCTCGAGCGGCTAACTTACAATCCCTATGCGCGCTTTTCTATGGCGGTTAAGGATCTTATTAACGATCGTTAACGTCGTCTCGACTTATTATATTCCCTCCGAATTTATTGTTCGCAATCGTGCCTGTTTCAGGCTGCCAGCTAAATTTCGAGAAAAGCTGCATCCTAGAAAACTGACAAATTTATTTCAACTGCTAGACTTCGACTCGAATGCTCGACCAACAGAATTATTACTAACCCTTTGAATCCTGCTCGGTAAAGTACGTATCACAACGAGAATGATGATAATCGCTGTACCGGTGGTAATAACGATGTTGGTGGTGATAGAGTCAAATTATAGGGACAATTACTTTGATCAATATTTCCGTTCAATACAATTAAACGCGAGCGACGATATGAACAATATGAATTTTAGTAGAACATTTTCATAGGAGTACATAATTGAATTTTATATTAGTAATACCGTAATGCAGCGATATAAGAAAATCCCTCGGGTCCGTGCTGTTTCGTAGATCCTGAGCTTCTACTATTTCTTTCTGTAAATTTGATTGTATTCAGTAGCAATGAAATTTTCCAAAATGAAATATTAATTTCTCTGTATTATTCGACTTAAATAAGAGTCGTATTAAATTCCGTGAAATTTCATATTCCAGCATTCGTTGAAAATTCTTAGAACCCATTAATGCATGAAGATCCGCAGTCCAATTATAATAATTAACGAAAATATCGAGGGTTCGCTAATGTAACTGTATCTGCTCGATAGCCCTGAAATCGAATTTACCCGAAGAGATTGTTCGAAGTGGGGGGAAGTTGAAGAGCTCGCCGCGCAAGACAGACGCATACATCGCCGAAGATCGGAAATAATTACAATGCGCGCCGTTGCACACTTCACCAAGAGCTAATACGTTCTGCGGCGTGGCTGCAGATTATTAATAGGCCCGTCGAATTTATTATTTGTTAGAAATAAGTTATCCGCCGGTGTTAATTTGTTAGTTGGCCTGGCACGATTAATCATCGGTATCTGCTCCATATTTTAATATGTGTTATCCGGGAGCCAGTTACGCGGAAGCACCGTTAAAGCAGGAATATAGGCGGCGTGGTCGGTCTTTGTTTGAAAAATCGACGTGTGCCCGATCGATTCCGCCGGTGTAGTCGCTTTGTCAATCGTTCGGAAGATTAATCGACGCTATCGACGAAATCGGATTTTATCTCCGGCGAAACCGGCGCGGCGCGGCGTCAACAAAAATCCCGCCCCATAATCGAAAATGTTTATCGGCCGCGCGTTTGCCTCCTTCTCGATAACGCCGCGAAAGACGGACACGCCGTGAATTATTTATCGCTCCGATAAACGCGATTTTTCGAGATCTACTCGCTCGCGTATGTCCGTCGAAATGGCTGGCGTTTATGGTTCTTTATCATTTCATTAAGGGACGATTTGACGCTGGCGCTTACAAACTTGAACAAAATTTTCAATCATTTATTGCGCGAAAATTTTAATTCAATCGCCTGAGTTTTCTTTCGCAGAAGTGTCTAAGAAAATATTGAAACTTGGGAAAAGCTATAACAGTGAACCAATAATTTGATTTGATCGTTCATCGGAGCCAAGAGGAACAAAGCGCGAACGATCGATGGTCACGCGAAGAAGGACGAGGATTAGTATACCTAGTTAGTGTAGGAAAATGGCGGCCGGTCCGGCCGATAGACGGAGATTGTAATGTACCAGGAAATTTCGCCGGGTCTCGCATTTATACTTTATACAATAGCAAACGGGTAACGTCCCAGCTGAATTATGTAAATCCATTTTATTCGCGTTTTCACCGGCTATGACACTCGGCTGCGGAGGTTTCACTTGGAAAGTCAAACGATTTCCATCGGGAACGATCATCGGTCGCGGAACGAACGGCGAGAACCTAATATCACAATTTAGAAATTGGGACATAATGCTCCACTTGCGAGCTACGGTGGTGAAATAACGACGGAAATCGCCTGGCCGGGTAATTTCAGCGGTTGTTTAACTGCTCCTCAACTGCTTACCGGCCGGTATCTCAACGGTAGAGCTTATTTTCAATGTGTAGCTCTTTATTTATCGGTGGTCGTGAAAGATTATGCGCTGGGAACTCGGAAAATAGTCGGACGTACCAGAAGATTTATGGTTCTGACATAAGCTGTACCGCTTCTACTTGTAATTGGAATAACACATTACTAAATGTAACGTTACCTCTAGACATGTTCTGCGTCGTAACAAAAATTTATTTGGACTCTTAAAAAATATTGATACATTGAGAATAATACGATGCGTATTTTTGTCGGAAATGCATAAAATACCCCAGCCTACTAACCATTAAATAAATCAAACTTCAATATAACGAATATCAAGAGACTCGTAAAACGTACAGAAGTATAAACCGAAAGAAAGTTTAATACAATTTCAGCTTTTATCTTTTCGAAACCGTGACACGAAAAAGAAAAGACAAATTCGATGGTTCATTTTGTAAATTACAGGCCGTCCGTATGATTTCGCGCAAGTATTCGCATCGAGATAAATTTTACGAGGAATAACAATGATATTCCAGGCAGCGTATCCACCGTATCCCGCCATTACAAATTTTATGATCGATCGCAGCCAGTTGCATTCCATGTTCCCCGACAAATCTTTTCTACGTGACGAGAGTCGACGTCATCAATGCCTCCGACGCATACCGCGCGCGTGCAAGCGTTGTGCAAACATTCGTACCGAGAAGGTACCAATCAAATTTAATATCTCAAGTTTCGTGCCCTTCGAATATACGAAGACCGAGAAATGCCTGGAATCTCGTAAAACCGAGTTGAACCGAAGCGCCGAATTTCGTATTCCCGCGAAATTTCTCGATCTGGTAATTGCGGGTCGTAAAAAGTTTCACGAAAATGTTCGCTAGAGCCGGAAGTCGCGAGCGAGATATTCGCGAGCTGCTATCGATATGAAATAATTATTTAAATAAAAATCAATTTTTTAAAAATACCACGTTTTTAAAACGGAATAAAAAGTATAAAATAATTTTTTCTAGCCCCATACAGATTCCTCACTCCGTACAGATAGTCCTGAAAATTTGTGATTGATTGTGAATTTTGAATAGCTATGAAAATACTTGTAAGATTTAAAACGAAAAACGGAAGATTTTACAGATTTTCTACAGATAGCCGTACTATCTGTACGGGGCTAGGAATCTGCATGGGGCTGAAAAAAATTATTTTATACTTTTTAGTCAGTTTTAAAAACGTGGTATTTTCAAAAAATGTACTTTTATTTAAATAATTATTTTCTGCTTTTTAGCCTTATATGTGTGAAATTTTACAATCGATTTTGAACATTTTGATGAGATTATAACAGAGATGTATAGTAAATTTCAGACGTTATGGCGACGTGTCATATCGAAAACAAACGCCGTGGTAAAATGTCAAAGATAAAGGTTCGACGGAGAATCTCGGTGTAACGATTCTTTCGCTTGGTAAACAAACATTATAGTATAATAATACGTAGTAACTTTGTATACACTGCACGGAGCTCGAGCGCACACTGAGCTCCTTCGGTGCGAAGCGGGTCAGTGGAGTGGGAATGAGTGAAAGTGGGAACCGAGTGGGTACTATCAAGCGTCGCGCGGGGAGGTGTAACGGTTAAATTTAATAGTTTATATCTCCTAAACGCAAAGGCTTTTTAAAATTGTTTTTTTTTAATATGGCATTGTCATATAGTACTGAGCTATGTTTAAAATTTCAAGTCTCTAGCCGATCGGGAAGTTAGTTTAAAATCATTTGTAAAATTTGTACCGAACAGACAAACAGACATACAAGAAAGCGACCTAATAAAAACGTGGTAAAATATTTAATGGCATACCTGGTGATTTGGCGACTTCTCTGTGAAAATCATCATTAATGAACTGCTCCTTTTTTGTAGACATTATTTCGAGATTATAACAGAGACATGTAGTAAATTTCAGACGGTATTGGGACCGCATCATATCGAAACGCCGTGGTAAAATGTCAAAGATAAAGGTTCGACCGAAAATCTCGGTGTAACTGTCCCTTCGATTGGTAAACAAAACATTATAGTATAATAATACGTAGTAACTTTATAAACACCGCACGGAGCTCAAACGCACACTGACGCACACTGAGCTCCTTCGGTGCGAATCGGGTCAGTGGAGTGGGGATGAGTGAGAGAGGGAACGGGTAGTGGAGTAGGGAGCGCTGTCGCGCGGCGTGGCGACCGTTGAACGCGATGACGTAGGTTTCGCGGGGGGGGGGGGGGGTGAAAAGGTAAATATTTAATTGTTATATCTCCGAAACGGATAGACTTTTTAACAATTTTTTTTTGAATAATGCATTGTCATCCAGTTCTGAGCCATGTAACCGATTTCAAGTCTCTAGCTCATCAGGAAGTTAGTTTAAAATCAATTGCAAAATTTGCCACCGAACAAACAGACAAACAAACAGACAAACAAGAAAGCGAGCTAATAAAAACGTGGTAAAATTGAGTTTGTTTCGAAGTCTCCGATTTCTTTTTATTGACATCACGGATACGCGGAGGATCGACGACGTTCGAAAGTGATCGCTGTCAGCTGTCCGCCATTTCTACCTCGGGCTGGTCCTTACATAAAATCAGCGACAGTAAATCTCCGGTATTCGTGAGTTTTCATTATTCAGCCATTCGTCATACATTTTGTAGTCTATTATTTAATATTAAATCACGCGTCACCGTGAATACGTATCCGACAACGGGCGCCATTAGATAACCATCTCTGTCAACCGATAGAAAATATCCGAGCGCATGGTGTAATATACTCGTAACTGCACGAAATTAATAGACTCGAGATATTTATGCTAATAAAAAATTGCCGTCCACCGACTTGCGGAAACTAAATGCAGTGTCTTGCTTTTTCCCGCAGACGACTACGTTTCATTCGGTTGTAAAACGGAATAAAAAAATTGTTCTTCGAAGCTTTATTGATCGACTAACTGTGCCGAGTTTTAAATAATCGTGGTCGTAAAACTGCTGCACTCGGCCGATCAATTTCAGCTGCTTTGCGAACGTTTTAATGAACGGCTACTCGATCGAAGCAACAAAATGTCCACGACCACGTTTAATTATAGTTGACATTCCTATTGCGTGAATTATGGAGCTGCTGTATCGCGTTTTCAAGTTGTTTTATGGAAACTCTGTTCAACTGCAAATTGATTTCTACAGTTAGTAGACTTTTTATTATCATTATTATTATTTACTTATTGCTTGTAAATCATATAAGGTTTATATAGCATATACATTATAAATTTTGCAATATACGTAACTTACAATTAGTTTTGTTAGGTTACAACTATCCCTCATTGAAATGAAACTTTAATCGAGCGTGCGTTAAGGAATTTTATGCGACTTCGTCGTTAACGATTGCCGATGTAATTTCTATCCAGCGTATAAAAATGACAAATTATAGATGTTAACACGTTTCATTCGTAACGCAAACATTGATTTGACAAAACCGCGAGTTCCGCGAGTTTGATTAAAAGGTTCGATCAAGGCCCGTCAGAAAAACTTGAACTCTGCCGACGGAAAACAGCGACTGGACGCCGATAACCCCCGATCCCAAAGAAACCACCGCACCGGTGCGTGGATCCCGCTCGTGGATCAAACGATCAAATAAATCACCATCAAACCTCCTGGCACTCGATTTGTTCAATCGTACTCGGCGTTGTTGAAAAATCGGCATCGAAAGTCCGCCTTTCTCTGCGGCGCGCATGTTTCATTACCGCATTAATTGGATGTTATTTTTTGATGATCAGGTGGGTGAGCTCTCGCGCGCCCATGCCACGCTGCCGCCATTAATAACGGAAGACGGAACAGTATAGGAGTAATACGCGGAATATCGATAATAAGTTCGCGCGAGAGCGCGTTTTACGATTTTCGCGGCGAAATCGTTCCGCGATTGGCAACCATGAGCCTCACCTAGCGAGAGAGTCGAAAGGTCGTCGTGAACCTGGTTGCCATCGATCTCGTCTGGATCGATGAATAGAATGATTAACGTCTACCGGAGGAATTTTCCGGACTCTTCCACCTACGCGAGGCAACCACGATGCACACGCGTCTGCAATTGCCCACGGATAATTATTAATTAGCGATAGGTTAGTGGGGGTCCGACAGGTTCACCGGTGAGCGGAGGAGTTTCTTGATAGCAGATCAAGATAAACCCCCTCGATTCCCATGGGAAACTCGAGTTTTCTTTTTTCGCCGCGGCGACGAGCAATCATTCTTAATTACTCCGGCGATACGTGTATTTGCCGAAGAATTTCTCTGGGAAAAGAAGCTGCGGGGAATCAACTTCTGTGCGCTGGCTGGTGAATATCATACTCGAGAAATAAATTCTTAAACCCTCATCCGTCGAAACAAGTTACATACACTGTTCTGTTAGTTGTAGGTATACATACTTATCCGACTATCATCGGGTTCCCGAGATATTTCGGGGTCTCGCACACTCACCGTGCGACACCTTCGCAACACCTTCAGTTTTACAGGTTGGAAATATCAATGAAATTTTCAAAGATCGATGCAACGAAGAGGCGCATCTATTACAAAGAAGAACAAAGAACCGTGCCACCCGGCAACACGCAAGGCAGCTAGTAAACGAGAAGCCAACAATTTGAGTGGTCGTTCAGCGACCATCGACCAAGTTCACCGAACTAAGAACACGCTTTCTAAAGAGGTAATTTTCAAAAATAACCGAGAGGTGCATTAAAGAAGAACAAAGAATCGTGTGATGCAGACGCGACAGACACACGGCAGTCGACAAGAGAGCGAACGTTCCAGCGGTCGTTGGAGCAATCAGCATGCTCGTTCGCTTAAATCTTGATACGCGACGGTGTCTTGTAGATTTCACCGAACTAAGAACACGAAACGCGAGGAACAAGGAATTATTGTCCTGTTCGACGATGGAGTTGGCGCTTCCAGGTTCGCGAAAAAGTTTGGCTGGAGGCCGTCCGAAAGGGGTACCGGTCGCCTCGATAAATTTCTCGGCGCGGCGCCATCGTAAGAATCCCGGAGCAAGGCTGACCGGGCACTAAGGCGCCGGGAAAAAATCCGTAGCGCCACGAAGCGGAGAGGATCCTTTCTTCCTTTTCCTTCAAGGACCAGCGCACCAAGGAGATCGCTTGGTTCACTCGTGACAATTAAATGCAATTGTACTGGACCCCTGGACAAAAGCTTCCCGCTGACATCCGGCGAACAAAGAGGTCCTGCACTTTCAACGGATCCGTTCATTTGTTTCTTGACGCGTCCTTTCGAGACCGCGGTCTCGTTTATTTATAGTAATCCGTGTCTACGTTGCCGCGCCGCTTTACGCCTGTCCTTAAATGATCAAATTTATGCATCCTGCTGGAACTCTAGATCCCCTGTCGTATAACAACAATTTTATTCTTCATTTTTCCGAGTACATGGACGTAACTTTAACGGGGACTTTTTGGCAGAAGATATCCATTTTTGCTCGCCTCCAATTAATTAAAAAAAAATCAAGACTTACGTCATCAATGATCTATGTGAATGATTCGAAAATGACATTTTTATCTCACGCGATCTGGCAACAACGAACCTAGAAATGTTTATTTCGCATAAAAGCTACTGCAGTCTAATTTCAGAATGAAACCGAGATTGATAGCGAGATAATTTATGGCCGAGGAACACTACCCATCATCAATTTAAAGCGAATCATCCCAAGTACGCAAATTATCACTTGGCAGCGCGTTTCAAGCAAATTGTGGCGCAAAGCGTGCAAGTGATTTTTCAAAGCGACGCGACGCGGCCGAAAATCAATTAATTAAGATGCCAGTGTGGTTAAGGGAATAGCGCGAGCGAAAGGCGGAGATGGATTCGTGGCTGGTTACCTTCAGGAATCCGCTTCGTCGTTCTCGTTCGATTACTTCCGTATTTCGTGTCCCGTGGCTGCGCGCCGCGCCGAGCCGGGCCTTTCTCTCTTTCTCTCTCTTTCTCTTCCGAACGGAGTACGCGTATGATGTATCAACGAATGAAATCACTTTAGCTTTCAGTTGAAATTGATGCGATTCGTGTTCCGCGTTAAGGTGGGATCTTGGTAAGCTTGTGCGTCCAGAGGCACAGCAGAGAGCTACCACGAATGGATTATGGATAACAAAACGCTGCGTCCAGACGCGCAAAGGAGATCCCAGCTTTGTCCCGGCCTAGTCGTTTTCTTTCTTGCTCTTTCAGACTCCGAAATTAGCATTTTTCGAATTGATTGGCCGGCTGACTTGTCGTTGAGTTGTACTACTGAGTTTCCGAAAATGTTTTCAGCTGGCCCGCTTGCCGTTGAGTTGTGCTACTTAATTTTCGTACCACCTCCATTCAACACAGAACTGAATTTTCAAAGTGACAGAATTGACAACAACGATGTTTGAATCATACATATATTACCACATTCGTTACATTATTGCTTCCATGGACAATACACTTCAGCCGACGCAAAGTATCTATTCAAAGAAATCTTCATAATTCTCACATGGCGGGAAACAAGAACTCCATTAACTTGTAGCAAAAATATATTCTTTCATTCATTGGCAAGAATGACGCATCTATCTGCAACAAATGAAACGTTCAAGTGAAACTGATTTTCGTCCGACTTCTCAAATAATTCGTGCACCGCCCGGCGTTCCGCGAGGCGTGAAATATGTGTATTTTATTATATCGGACGCGAACGAAAAGATAGCACTGTCGAATCTCTGCTTTCACTGGGTTTGTATATGACCCAGAAAAAATTTGCATACTACCATAGCTGCCTGTTGTGGGCCGAACACAGAAGCCCACAAAGGTTCGGCCGTGAATTATCGGCGCTGATGGGGACCGAGGAACGAGCACGCGCTCGTGCACTACCGAATGCTCATTACCGGGCAACGTTCAGGCCCGAGCGGGCAATATCGCTCGTGACTCATGCCACGCGAGTAAAAGCCCCGAGTAATGAAGCCCCGCGAGTTCAACCGGGGAAAAAGAAGGATTTCGGCTTTTAAAATCGGACCACCGGCTTCGAGGGATCTTCGAGATCCGCCACGATCTAGCCGAAGGCTCCTACGAAAAAATAATTTATCGGACCAATACCCTCGACCCTATGGATCGCTTGAAACTCGGTAAATAAGCTTCGTATTGTTTTTTAATCGTGATATTTCTCGTTAATGTACTTCAAGTTACTCGTACAAACAGCAAAAATTCTATAGGTATTCTATATTTCTATAGGAGCGAAGTAGGAATTTCATTTCTTTCTTGATATGCTTAATAGGTTGAAAACAATGTAATAGCATTTGAAAGTATTTATAATGTATAAATAAATTACTGGTGCGTCTATCCATAAATTGAGGGAGAGACGCACCTATACAAAAACAAGGACCAGTACAACAAATTTTGTCATAACACGGTGAAAAATCGTAAAGGAGAAACCATTGTCTTCATTTAAGTGGATACTGATAGTTAAAATCATACAATAAGAACGTAATAACATTTGTACTTGCCACTTACAAAACTATTTCGTCAGGAGTTCGGAGCACTAAGAAGTTTTTATCTTGAAAAACAGTTAAAAATTGTCCAGTATCGCCACAATAAAAACTGGTGCATTTCTCCCGAAATTACCCTACTAATTTTTTTCTTTCTTGTTGAGCATCTAGTGGTAAATGTGCACTTTGAGATTCACCTGCAGCGTGATACACATACGGTACCCAGTTTCTATCGGACGATTTACCATCTGAAATAACCGGGCTCCCGGTGCATTCGACTTTCACATAATCGCTTTGATCGTCAATCGATCCTCTGGTTGCGTTCGATTGCGCAATTTGTCAGTCGTAACGTGCCTCTCTCTCTTTCTCTCTTTCTCTGGATGCGATCTTCCGCAAACGTCGTTCGATTCTCGGCGAGATTACCTCTAAAGACCGATCGAAATTTCCGCGCGGCCAATTTATTCTTTCGACGGTAAATCACAGCCGACCCGTGCGTGCCCCGACCCACACCGACACACAGGAACAGTTTATGGGTCATGTACAAATGCAGTGAAAGCAGAGATTTGACAGTCGCATCATTTTTTCGTGGACCTCCGGGGTGGGGAGTGGGGGAGGGGGCAGCCGTGATTTATCGGCTTCCATTGGACGACGGTGAATTAATGTCACCGGTCGGCAAAAAGAGCCGGGGCTTAAACAACAGTTTTTGTTTGATACGTGATACTTCATGCGGCTTATGCGCTTTTACATTGTAAAAGCGGGCTTCGACAAAATTTAACCGAGTCGTACATTTCGAAAGAAATCATAATCCACTGTACGTCTTGGGTATTAATGGTAGTTTCACCATTTTTTCTCAATTCTCTAGAAATATGAATATACAGGGTGACACGGGTCTCGTAACATGACGACTTCAGATAACTCTCGAGTTATTTGTTGTACGAAGAAGTTTTTCAAAGAAGCGTGTAATACTTGTTTATGGAGAACTTGGTACTTTATCCGAGCTCGAGAAAAAATATTCGAAGTTCCATTTAGAAAACTGAAGATGACCCATATCTCGATAGAAATGAAAAATAACAAAAAATAGATTGCAGCACCGTACTCGTATGTTCCCTTGAAAACCGCGCGGAATTTTTGTTTGAAAAATTTATTCGTCCAGCAGAATTTGTTTAAATTAAGAGCAGTAGAAAATAACGAAGAAGACAGAGCCCTGTTTGACCACTCGGCCATATTCGAGCCTCTTAAAAAACCCCGTCAAAACAATTTACTGCAGTCCCCGCGTTCGCGAAGTGCGAAAATGTTCTTAGAACCAGACTTTCGAGAAGCGCAGCAATTTCATCGGCCGTTACCATACATCACGCGGACCTTTCATAGAAGGTAGCTTTGGAGGAGCCTCTAAACCACCCAGCGAGCTCGTTGAAAAAGCAACGAAAAACCGCAGAAAGAGGAACAAACGAGCACAGTCTTACTATTTGTAGAACAGGCCAGCATAAATTGTCCCTTTCCATTAGCGGGCTCTGAAATCCTATGAAAGGGACTCGAACGACGGCGACGTCTTTCCTCGGCTTTGCAGCACGGCCGGTTTCAACGAACACTGAAAATACTCGAAAAAAATACGAGGCAGCTCGCGCGGATCATCCCTTTTGTCCGTTCGCGAACGAAACCGGAGGCCACTTCCGAGGGACATTAAGTCGGGCCCGGTCGCCGTCGTAACTCACGCCTAAGCCCCCCCATCCGGGCCCCACCCCGGCCAATTATTTATCACCATTAATGTCCCGCGGGCCGGACAGGGAAACCAGAGGTTTGACACTTATGAAGCTACTTTTTCTCACCCCCGCGTGCCGTAACGATATTTCAGGGACGAAGGCACGCGCCCCGCGAGACGATCGAGGCTCCGCTGTGGATCCGGTGCCCCCCCTTTAATTCCTCCTCGCTTAACGGCCTCTCTAACGATCGTTAAGGGAGACATTAACGAGCTCCATACCTTTGGTGAGACAAAACAAGCTGATTTTTTGATTTTACATCATAAGGGATTTTTTCATTTAAGATCCAAGGGATGTTTTATCGTTCAGAAATGCGGCTAATGCAATACGTGGTCCAGCGCACATATATCCGATACTTGAGCACACACGGGCACGTGCCCGATCGCGCGAAACAATCGAGGCCTTTGGATCCGGCCCCCCTTCAGCGAGCACTTTAATTTCTGGTCGCTTAAGAGGCTCTCTAACGATCGTTAAGAGGGACATTAAGACGCTCCAGGCTTTACCCCGGCGACTGTTCGTTAGACAGGCCCCCCATGTAAGACACTCCTCGGTTACGGAGAGGACAGGGGTTCAAGTAAAACACTCTCTCACTCGTTTATTACGGTGTGTCTGTGTGTGTGTATCTGGAATCCGGCTTTCTGCAATAATAATGCGATACACGTGGCCGCGTACACACGCGACAGCGCTGTACGAGCTTATGAAGGTCGACTTTCACGCGGAATTAGCGATGAGCTGCTCGTGTGCGATCGCACAAGCGATATCACGTTTGTTTGCCGATTCGCCTCGAAATCACTCTTTTTTTATTGTAAACGGATAAAATCTGCAGTCCAGGCTCGTTGGAAATAAAAGGAAGCTACTTGCAATCAGGAATCATAAAATTCAATATAATTCTGTACGTCACTAACGAATGAAACAAGATACCGAGTATAAATCTAAAATTTCCGCAAAATTTGATCCCGCATCTTCATCATGAAACAGATGAAATTTTTCAATGTTATTTTCAACTCAATTCCAGTTCGGCATACAATGCACCTCCCTCCTACGACAGTCCTTCGACTCTCTAGAATGGATCTTCCAGTAGAATGGATCTTCTAAAACACAATTGGCCTCTGTTATGCAAAGTCGCAGCAGCGTCGATCAGAACGATAAAGCGCAGAGCCTCGCGTAGCTCTTCGAATTAGAAGATTCGCGATTAAGGGGCACCGGTCGCCTAATGCATATATAACACAGAGTGACGGTGTCTCGTCCTTTCGAGAAGCAATATGCCTTCCGTAATTTATAATTTCCCGTGGAGAGATACGGGGGCCCATCACGCTCGTCGTAATTAAATCTCGCCTTCCTGGGCAATCCCAGCTTCTCCCCGAGTCTCGTTCATAGGAAATGGTCTCCATCATTCTCTGGTATGCTCCTAATTTCATTTCGCAATCTGCATACTGCGATGGAACGTGAATATCTTTCGCAGAGTCCTTTGAGATTCGTTTCTTCGAATCTATCAGGGAACTAGTAGATTACGGAGAATGGACGCACGAGAACTGTCATAATTTTTGAAATTGTGCTGCTAGACAGAGGCGTGCTCGAATAATCACATCGCACAATTTCTCAATCTCTATTTCCAACATTTATTCGAATAGTATATGTATATATTTAATTTTGCATTCGAGTATTATCGTGTAATAGCTAGTCAGAGGAGTTGAATTGGTTTGTCAAGCCGATATTTTGTCCAAAGCTGATTTCGAAGGGGATTTCACTGTCCACGGAGCCCTTTGTTCAGGAATCCGATTGCATCTCCGTTCCCCAAAAGTCCCACGGGAGATGAAGTCGTTAATCTCGGATTTGAGACATTGTGGATCCGTACTATGTGCAATGTCGCGCTCGATCGAGAGCTCGCTCGGCCGTGAACGATGGAAAGCTCTCGTCTTCGTTTCCTGGATATTCAGCACGCAACCGAACGTTCTATTGAAATCCACACCGTCGTAGCTTTCCTTCGTGTCTGTGTTCCATTTCCGTTCGAGCATGTCTCTATGATTCCCGCTCGAGCTACATACTTCGCGGCTGCATCTTCAAAATATTCGTTTTGTAAAATGAGAACCAATGGAACGAAACGGAGGACAGAAAATTGATACGAGGAAATATTCTTACAACAACAACTCCTTCTTATTTTCATCAAATAAAACTTGAAACGAGGAAGTACGAGTCGCTCTGTTATTTTTATAAAACAGAAATCAATACAATAAACTCTATCTTCTATTTTTATGAAATAAACGTCGACATATAAGGAAATATGCATATACATGTAACATACGATATAGAACGTACGAGCTCGAACTATTAAAAGATGAAATCATATTTTTATCGAGGAACTGTTTAGTCGACACAGAAAATTTGTGCTGCTTTAACTTCGAGCGCGATTGCTGCAGTGTTCGCGAATATCTGGACAAGGTCTCAGCGAGAATCGACGAGAACGTTATTGCAAAAGCAATAAACGCCGACCAGAAGTGGCCAATCTATGAGAAATTATCGATTTCCGGACTCTATTCGATCCGCGGTATAACGGACGAAACGATCATTCCGTGCCACGGCTATTTGCGAATTTCGGCCGCGGTCATCGTGTGATTTACGCCACTTAACGATGGTTTACGTTCTGCTGAACAAATATTAGTCGAACGATCGGACGCATTTGTTGCCCGATCGTTCGTACTCGCAACATTGTGAGAGGAAGCAAAATAAACGGAGAGAAGAAACGCGAGGAAAAAGAAAGAGTGAGAGACGGAGGATTTCACGGTGGCGAATTGTTAGGGATCCATTCTATTCATGTTCCCGTGCATCTCCATTATTTCTGATTGGGTAACAATAGAGCTCCACTGCTGGCGGCTTCTGTTTGCAAAACAATACGCCGTCCTTATTTCGAACGCGGATTTTTACGTACATATAGTTGATCCACTATCCTCTGAATTAAAATTCGTATTTTTGTCATTATTCTTACCGAAGATCGTCCAAGATTTTATGGTAGTTATGATAACTAAATCTACCATATTAATACCTTGTATTAAATTAAGTGGTGATTACAGATTTAATCGTGTTTGGTTTGCAAACATATTTTTTGAACAAGTTTTCTATTTCGAATTCATGGCTAAATTAAATTTTTGAAATTAGAAAATATAAGAATAATAATGAAAATTTGGAAAATATAGGATATTTTGGTGTAGATTTGAGATTTACATGTTCTCTATATTAGCAAGTACTATTTTTATTTCAGAACATAGGTCCTTTAACAAGAAAAAAATCGTCTGCATCGAAATTTGAATAAGTGTTCGACGTGACTTGTGGACGCGAGGATAGTACTTGTGTATTAGTCGAGTATCCAAAGTTTCCTCGGAACGAGACCCCTAAACTGCAGAATAATAAAACGAAGCAGCGGGGCTCTCGCATAAAAGAGCAGTAAAGCCGAAGTTGTGTACGTATGAAATATTTTACAACCAATTCCGACAATTACTACTTATCCCGTTCACGAAGGTGGCTATAATACACGCGCGTTACTTTTAATATACTGTTAAAGAGTTAATCGATACTCCACTTTCCGAGTCGGGAGCTGGTCTCGGGCCGATTCATAAATATTTATCGGGACAAGGTTGATCCGCGCCGGAGTCCGAAACCGGTAGCCGATGGGATCGGCAACAGGACACGCATCCTCGTTGATCAATCGACGTGCCACAGACGGTTCGGTTCCTCCTTTTCACCGACGAATTCGCCAGCACCCCATTGCCCCCCTTGTCACGTGTGTTACACAGAGCCGTTCTCCTTTTTCGCGATCCGTACACGTCTGCGGGGTCAGGACGCATATAACGGGGAACCATACTCAACTCGCATGATGTGACCCCGGGCGCCGCGCCGCGGCGCGGCGATGCGAACCAGCACGCGCGTTCGCGTATACTGGGTGTTCGGCCTGCGCATATTTCGTGGCTCCGCCAACTGCTCCACTGGAGCTGATTTTTCCGTATGGCAAGATTTTATTTATCGCATAGCTGTAAGTACATCGAGTACTTATTCAAAAGTAATTACTAGACTGCGGATTTTATGCATTAATGGAAAAAATGGCTAAGCACAATTTTAACGCAGTGGACATATCGAGAAATATGTACAGACATCAGCGTATTCATTTCAGCTTAATCAGATAATTAAAGGAAGAAACAAATTTTTATTTCGCTCCTCTGTCTTGCAATCAATGCAAACATTCTTTATTTTCCATAAAGATCCGAAGCAATTACCAATTCAATAACTTCGTATCCATTTCTATCCAATAAATTGTAACCATTTTCAGATTAACTACTTTTCAAAATGAAAATATGGATATATGTATTCGCTGAAGCGTATCGATTTTAGATATTCTTAATGGGTGAAATTGATTTGCTATATCACATATGTATAAAGTCTGTTGTATTTAACATGTATCTAATTCGACATACAAGTCGAACACCCAGTAGATCTGATCGGACAAACGGAAACCAACACTCGCGTGGCCAAAATCGTCGTCTTTCGCGGCCGAAGTGACGCGAACCTGCAATTTAAACCGCATATTCCGTGCGGGCCGTTATAATTGACCACGACCACCGACCTGTTCCTCAATGTACGGGGCGTTAAAGATGGCGACAGGAGTCGAGACTCGTATTTGCTGACTTCTCCATCATTATTCGATTCTCGAACGCGCGTTCGTAGAAAATACCGAGTCTTCCCGTTTCTTAATACTACGATCCAACGGGGAAACAACCATCTATACAGTTTTCTATAAATTTATGTTCACTGACATACATGTATGCGAGTTAAGGAAAGATTGAATCCCCTCGCGCGAATCTTGCATTTCAGTATTTTTCAAACATTTTTATAACTTGCAATTGTGAGAATCAAATTTTATAGGTCATTGAGAGAACTCGCTTGCGAGAGGAACTACGTAGCCATTCAACTCTTTTATCAACGATTTTAATCAATTCGAAATAACACAATGGTATTGTGGAATTTTTTTAATGTTTCTAATTTTTTTTAAATTTTCACTTGGACCATTTTCATAATAATAGGCCCATATAATGATTGAAAGTCGAATTTGAATTCAGATTGAAATAATGTCCGTAATTCTGAAAGTGGTCTATTGCAAATGATGAAGGAACATTATCAAAGGAATAAAATCGATATAGTGAAACAGGGATACAGCCAAACGAAAGTATTCGACCGTCTGCCAATTAAAAGATAAAGATCCTGCCGGTCTAACGGAAGCGATTTACAGGTCGGCTTCTGTTCGTTCCGGACGACAAAGGAGCAGGACTACCTGTCCAGAGTGTTCGACCTAATTTCCATCGGTCCTGGAGCATGGTGGATCTGGTCGGTTAGAATGGTAAGGTCGATTTTCTCGTGTCGGGTCCGTCCGGTGTTTGCAGGGACCCCGAGCGCTGCGCCGCGCCGGTTTAGGACCGTTTCCCGCCATAAACATCTCTGTCGCCGATCTATTGTTCGCCACGCGGACGACCGGGGCCGGCCCATAAGTCATTACACGTCGAGAGGTTGATTATGATCTCCATTGTAGCGACTGCGCTTGAGCATTGTTCGCCGAGCCACCTGTATCCACCTTCGTGGGGCCCCCTTCCTGCCTTGGGACCGGCTCCTAGAGACGGCATTAGAAAGCCACACGCCTGGTTACCCAGGCGTTTCCATTATTCAACGAAACCAGAAGGAATCAGAGGACCTGGGCCCCGAGGAACCGGGAACAGTATCGCGGGCAACGTGAGAACCGAGGTTTCCGATTAAACGTATCGCGGATACCATCGAAATGACCTGGAACCGACCGGGATCCTTTCTGCGTCGCGATCCTGCGACACTTATGCGCAGGATTCTGCCTGTTCTCCTTTGGCAGGACACCGAACTCACCTCAACAACTCATATCTGACCTCTAGGATCTCTAGCCTGATTCTTCAAGTGGGCCATTGTGGGTCGACGGAAACGAATTGATTAAATCTCCAGATGAATTGGTGGCTAGAATTTAATTATTCACCGCCATCTAATATTTGTTATTGATATTGTGTGCAAAACAATGCTTTCCGGTTGAAAGATAATCCACTAAAATTGTTAACTTGGTAATCCTTCATTTAAGGGTAATATGAGGGTAAACACCCTAAACTTTTCTCTCTCAAAAAATGAAAATACTCGAACTTGAATTTCGGGTTCAAGTTTAGCGTGTTGATCCTTAAATGAAGTGTTAGCAACTGAAAATTTTGGAGGATTATCTTTCAATGTGAATCTATATCATATAGCATATCATATAACAAGAATCACTGTGCAAGAAAACTTTGCCAGAGTCGCAGGAGACTCCAAAGTACTGGTGTAGGGTTAAAGTACGCGCACTTTTATAAAATGGGATCTTGCAAACGAATCCACATTTCCAACAAGGAAGTACTTAACAGGCAACGTTAAATATTAAACTTTACTGTCCAATATTAGTCTATGTACATTACACTTGTTGATTTTTTTCTCTATGTTAATGCGAAAACTGTGTAATGCTGCCGATTCAATTTATTCGCATGTACGCAAGGGCCCTAAGAAATGCAACGACTGCAGAACGCTTATATCTTCTCGCAGACAAAACAGATCGAATTAGCCGCGATAGAGGCTATCAATAGCATTCCAAGGAGTCGATTAATCGATCTGTAGGTTCATTTCCGAGAATCCCGATACTATTTGTCGTTCATAGAATACGAATACGAATTCGTTGGCGCCAGGACAGCAAATATTGAATATCGCGGTGACTACAGTTAACCTAGCCGCAACGAATATGACGCATCCACGGCGGAATGCTTCTGACATAATTTTCGAAACAGGAAACCACGTCGAGTCTCTCCCGAATAATCACACGCGGACATTGTTTCAACGAAATTAACACCAACTTGATAGAAAGTAAGCAGTGAATATTGAATCGAGACGATCTTTGCACAAGCAGCGAAAAGAAACCAGCACAATACAGAGATTTCAGAGAAATATTTTTGAAAAACATTTTTCTAATTAAATATATAAGTGGGTCGTCCACGAATTCACAGTTACGAATTCCACGAATTTTCGTTTCCACGGTTCAAACGTTTTATACGCGAGATGACTTCAGACAAGATATGTAAGTATCTACCGAGAAGAAACAGCTTTTACTATCTTTCTTCTTTCGTAGAACGTCAGCGTGTAACATTCTAATGCGACGGAATAAAACGAACGTGTTGAATTGCATAGCGTTCTTCGTACTTGTTAGTTAAACGCCGGCACATTGTGTTGCGCGGTCACGTACGGTGTTATTTCGCCAGAAAACATTTAGGTAGCCTGTCACAAGTAGATCATCCTATGCCTCTTACACGACACACGGTGTCTCACGATTTTCCATTCGAAATACTTCCTGTGTTCTCGTACTCTTGGCATTCCGAATTGCCAACTACCCCATCATCGAAACGAACACCATCGTAATTTTTAACACAGCATTCACATTCGTATAGTTTCCATCCATGTTGAAGTATCTTCATTGTTTACTGTAATAGACAGGCTCTTCTCGGAATTCTAATTCTTTTTCTATCACTTCCGACAGAAGATTCAATTTGCTTGTTAAAAGCCAAGTTTGCGTATCATTACCATCCAACAGCGTTAAACAAATGTGATAATGTGTTTTTCACGGAGTTTCCTTTATTTTGCGACGAAGGTAATTTGCGAAGGACGAAGTTCGAGTTCGGGAACCGATTTTTCTCAAAGCGGCTCGGTCTGGCGGCGGCACTGTATGTATGAGTCGGCAATTTGTGAGCCCTCGGTGAAGAGTGGCATCGGCCGATCGCAAAGATTCAATATTTGCGCACTTCGGATTCGCCTTGGCCGCGGTCGTCCCCCGCCCCCGCCTCCACCCCCGCCGCCGTCAGCTAGGAACCAATCTCGGTGACCTTGGTTTTCACCACGACCGACGCGACGACGTTGCCCGGGGAACGCTTTCGAGCCGGAAAGAGGACACTGAACCCGATGCTTCAACCACTATTTACATATTTGTTTCGCTAAGTGAAATGCCGTGTTCACGGCTCTATATTCCGATTCCTGTTTCGACTTTTTCATTCACGAACGGATAACTCCCCGGGAACACGCGACCTCGAACAATCTTAATGGAGGGAGGGCACACGATCTTAGGCTGCTCGAGAGTTCGATCAGTTTTTCGGGGGTACGGTCCACACGGTCGATGAATTTTTCTCGTGAAAATATATCGAAAACAAGAATACCAGAGAAGCAATTAACAGAAACCGTTCCTTGATGATGAATGTACTCGTATGTACGTGCCTTTCCGAAGAAAAGTTCTCGATCATTCGAAGGTAATTAGAGATGTGGAATAACTAGGAAGTACTTACACACGTTTTGATTAATAGATTTCAGTCTAACGTAACGTTCCTTGATAAATGATACAATTTGACGAACTTTCATTTAATCAAATTATATGTACTTTTTTCGTCGAGCGTTGCGCGAATGTTATGTAAACGATACAAATCTGTTGATCAGCTTGCATTTCCGATAATATTAGAATCGGCGACTGGTATTCGATATAATTAATCATACGTATAATTAACGTTCTGTTGAACATTCGTTATCAAATCCTGTTATCTGCCTCCTAGAAGCTAGCCCCCCACTTGTTAAATTAAATAATTTCAACAGTTGTGCTGAGTTGTGCTAAGTTTGTGCTACATTGTGCTAAAAATATTACAGCTATAATATCAAAAATAACACTAAAAATTAAAAAAAAACGATTTTTGGAGTAGCCCCCCACTTTTCATTTTTTTCAATTTTCTCAATTGTGCTAAGTTGTGCTAAGATTGTTCCAAAGTATTATTTCATAATAATAAATAAAGAAGTTATTGTAAATAATCGTTTTGGACATCTAATTAACGTTTAAGTTAGTAACAATTGTCCAAACAGCACATAATCATATATCTTGTACTTGTGCTAGGCTAGCACAACTCAGCACAACTTCCAATTTCTCCAGCACAACGATTTAAAGGGCACTTTACTCTTGTCCGCGGCCCTTCGCGCTTCGCGAAAATATCATAATTGGGCTTTCCCTTCATCCCAGAAACATGATTTTGCATATCTGAGTGGTGCTAGGCTAGCACAACTCAGATATATGATTATGTGCTGTTTGGACAATTGTTACTAACTTAAACGTTAATTAGATGTCCAAAACGATTATTTACCATAACTTCTTTCTTTATTATTTTTATGAAGTAATACTTTGGAACAATCTTAGAACAACCTAGCACAACTTAGCACAATTGAGAAAATTGAAAAAAATGAAATGTGGGGGGCTATTCCAAAAATCGTTTTTTTTCCAATTTTTAGTGTTATTTTTGATATTATAGCTGTAATATTCGAGCACAATGTAGCACAAACTTAGCACAACTCAGCACAACTGTTGAAATTATTTAATTTAACAAGTGGGGGGCTAGCTTCTAGGAGGCCTGTTATCTAGAGTTTTACGGTGCAATTCTACCTCTAGCAATTATTACTACTCGTATGTAGTTGCTCGAACGTATTCTACAACTGTATTCTAAGGTTTTGACAACTTTTCACAATAGATCTACATTTGGAATTGATTTGAAATTTGCAAACAAATATATCAGAAATATTCAATGGCCGACTGTAACTGTAACTGTAACTGTAACTGTAACACATATCTCTTCCGATTTACGTAAACATCCCCCACGGTGGTTCGTCTATTTACGGACACGATCGACGATTAACGGGGCTCAAATTGAATTTGCGGCCCGGGAAAAATCGTCGGAGCCGCGGCACGATTACCGGCAAGGATTAGCTCGACTCGAAATTGACATTTCCGGCCGCGCCTATTTCCACGGACTCCTATTCCATCTGTGCTCTACGCTGACACTGATATCGTGAAAGTAATTCCGTTTACCTGCCGGTGTTGACCGGCGCCGCTTTTCCGTCCGTCGAAGAATTCACTTCTCTCGATCCTCCTCGAGTTCAGGAAATCGTCGAGGCTGGTATGGCGCCGCGCCGCGCCGGGACGCCATTCACGCGTCGTTCCGATCACTCGGATTTACAGCGAACATCTCCTAAGAGTTCCATCCTCATTTCTCGACTGCGGATCTTTATGCATTTATAGAAAAATTGAGTAGACCAAGTTCAATCAGGTTATTTTAAACTAAACGAATTCAATGTAATTTGTACGATATTGTGAAAAATGAAGCGTTAGATAGTGCTTGTTATTTCAACATTCGATTGAATTCATTTAGTGTTAATGTCCTTTCCCTTGAAATATATATATATTTCGAAACTAGAAATGTCTATCGGCTAGATTACTTTCAGAATTATGGGCACATATTTAAATCTAAATTCAAAACGATTCGACTTTAGATTTAAATATAATGATTAAAAGTCGAATTTAGATTCTACTTTCATAATTATATGGGCACCATCGATCCTACAGGAGAAAATAACCGGATGAAAAATTCTCTAGAATTTCGTTTCGCTCGAGGATCGTCTGGCCCAAAGCTGTGCCCGCTGGGGCCAAAGTAGGACGTTCCCAGAGCAAAAACCAGGTAGAAGATGGAAGGGTGACTTACTTATCAAGCGACCCACGTAATTCGAATCACCGGCAATCCACCTCGTCCGACTCTAATCCTCGGAATGAGTGATCGGTGTGGACCTCGGTACAGATTCATGAGTAATGAACCGATCCGCGGCCACCTGATAGGTCATAAATAAGTAGCATCGTGGCGGGCAATGAATAACAGATCGGCCGAGTTTAGAGTACAATCCGGTACACGAACTTTCACTGGCGAGTCTCGCGGCGAGTAAATAATCGAGGCGGGTAAACCTCGGCCACGCACTCGCGTGCACGCGCGCCGCGCCGCTTAGAACTACCGGTCTTCGGAAGGGTTAACGAGCTCCGAGCGAGATTTTACGAGCGTCGGGACGCGATTTTATCGCGGCTTTAATAAGCGTTAAAACGTTGCCAAGCCGCGGCGGTTTCGTCCATTAGCGGGAGCTTCGTGGAAACGGACGCGCGAAATGGCGAAAAATCGCGAGCAAAAGCTCCCTGGACAGAAAAGAGACAGAGAGCATTCGAACAAATAATTGCTGGAAAACAAACACCGTCGCCTCGGGAGGTCGAGACATTCTCTCTCCGTCTCTCTTTCTCTCTTCTCTAGAGTAATTCACCTGTATACACCGCGCACCTGTACACGCACTTCTGCAACGCAAATAAACCCGCGGCGAACGTGTCCCAGCCGCGGTATTAAACAGTTAGCAGAGAAGTTTGTATCCTCTGCGAAGTACGTGAGAAGGGAGCGTCATTAAGTCGCGTCTAGGTTTCCAGGTAACGCGGCTCCTCGAAACCTGGACATCGGCAAACAACCATAGTCTGGCTCGAGTGAGACTTGACCCCTGCACCTCGCTCGGCCTCGATCCTCCTGCCAAAATCGCTTTTTGCACGAAGATCATCAACGCATCATTCTTGGAATATATATAGGAGGAGGATCATGTTAATTCTAACCCACTTCCAGACAAGCTAGAAACTTGAAACTTCAATTTTTCTTATGCAAGTCAAAATACTAGTGCCAGCGCCGACGCCAAGTTCCCTAGGTTGTAAAGTTTGAATTAGGTAAGTACAACAATCATTGGCCTCTGGGAATTGGTCCTTCCTACGATATCACAGGTCTTATAGGCAAGAGGAACTTGATCCATCCATCATATCACAACTTTGATAGGGGAGAGGAACTTGGTCCATCCTTCATATCACTGAAGTGGATGAGCCGGGGAACTTGGTCAACCTTTACACGAAGTGTTTTGGTTTGGATTTAAATCTAAATTCAAATTCAAAAGAGCGAGATCATTAGCCACCACATGGTTTACAATTGTTGGGACGAGAAATGACATTGCTTTCAACAGCTAAAACTTGAATGGTCCTTCTGTGTCGCAGTGTATAATTTCTCGTAGAATTGATCTTGCCAGTTCCACTCGTGTGGCAAGCGAAAATCCAGTATCGGCGAGGAAGGCTGGAAAGCGGAGGATTTCCATGAAGATCCGCGGTCCAGCGATCGAGTGTATAAAACTGGCGTCCTCATCTCCGTAGCTTGCGGTCAAAGTCAGCAGAATCGTCCACCTGTTCGGAACAGGCACTCGTTCCAAACAGACGTCCATTTCACGCAGCGTACGAGCGCTCGCTATCGAATATCACGACCGGCAGGGACCACGTTCCCCATTAGCTCCGCAAGAAAGCTCATCGTTCCTCCGCCTGATCTCTCTCCTCTATTTGCTCTACCAACTATTCAAGCGGTCATCGACGACCGCGCTCGACGAAGAACAAGAAGGAAGCGACGGACAACATTACACGGCTTACACAATACCCGCCGGCGACTCTCTCTCTCTCTCTCTCTCTCTCTCTCTCTTTCTTTCTCTATAGAACCCCGTACGATCTCTCTGTTAATACACCAAAGCGGCACGGGACGCCAATACACTTTCCAATCGTTCAAGATGACGGCCAAACGGCCATTACGCGCTCCCGACGACGCCGGTACACGTGCTCCACACTAATCGTCTATCGACGATCGTCCGAGTGACATATCGCGCGGTTAAGACGACTGCTGATCATCCTGATCATCCGTATGCTGGTGTTAGAATCAGTTTGATCGTCGCTTCTCGCCGATGAGAAAATTGCCCAAGTCCAAAGAAGTAAATTTTCCAGGAAGCGAAAAAAACGATTTAAAGCGAAACTGTTTTGCTTTACACGCAGAGAGTTTTTCAAACTATACACTAATTAAAGCAGTTAACAAAAAAATTATAAACGAGACGAAGCTGAAAACTCAATTTTCATAGAAAATGAACTTGAGCAGTTTTCATGCGAGGCTGACGATATGTGAAATAGTAAAAACATTTAAGGAATCTGTGGCGTTGTATTCAGTCCTGTTCAGGGAGAAAGTTATTCAGTTTGGAAGAAAGTCCCCTATACATTTTATTCGCAGTCTAAAAATCGTGCTAAATCTCGCGTAATCTTATGTTCTAGCATTTAAAAAAATTTGTTTCTGAAAACACTTTCCGAACGACCTGACATTTGGGTTTCATCAAACACGAAAAAATCTTGACGAAGCCAAGACCGTGGATTGCGTTGATCGAGTATTTGGTTACGTAATCCATGGTCATCTAAGTTTCCGTCACGTAACCCCGAGATTGCATTTCACCGAAGAAGAGCGCACGAGTCGCGGGATAACGATACCAGCCGAAAATAAATTTGCAGTCGGTACACTGGACGCGGCTCATTTCGTTGGAATCCCTGTTAATTGCCGGTAAACACGCTCCCCGACATGAGAAATTCCCTGGCGCCGTCTCGTTGGCACTGTCTGGGCAAAAAACCTACGAAGCAGACAAATGCTCGAAGCAAAGACTAACGATACTGAACCTTAACAATATCATCACTGCACTGCGAATCCTCGTCAGTCTCGTACTTCATTTGCTGTACATTGAATTCGACGAAAAATCTCTTTCACTCTTTATTTTTTAATAATATACGTAGATTCACAAAAATCTGCAATCTTATCATTATAAGAGATTTGAGGCTTTCACGGCCCGGCATCATACAGTTATTTCTGTTGAGGTTTTCGGGTGTAAGCCGTGTCCTAAAGGAAGAGATTTCCCAACGTTTCGCAAGCATTGCAGCTAGCTTCATCAGGGGGTCGGAAGACACACTGATACTGGTGTGTGCCTGATTTGTGCTCCACTTATATAGTGGAGGTTGCTCATGTTCTGGTTCAGTGAGCACCAATCAAAGTAGACTTTTAATTGGGCGGCCGAACAATTAAATAAATCTCTTCCTTTAGGACACGGCTTACACCCGAAAACCTCAACAGAAATAACTGTAATCTTATCATTGTACATTTTATACAATTCATACATTTTGAAATTTGTGTACAACTTCGTGCCCGACTCATCAAGGAATATTTTTATAAAACATGAAGCTTTTTATTTTCTTTCGTCTAAATCGAGCCTTGACAACGTCTACAAATTCTTAAATAAAACCGTCTATTTGCCCGAAGCTCGCGCACCAGCCCGTGAAGCGATGAGATTCGATTACTCTCTGATAGAATGTCAGATGCCATTGAAATATTCATCGTTTTGTTTGCGGCAACCTAATCCATCTACTCGCGAGCCGCGAAATTAGTTGATCCTTTTTGTTTTAATGACGCATCCTGTATGAACAATCGTCAATGAGAGACCCGTAGGAACCGTTACAGGAAACTCTAACAGAAAATTACAATAGCTATGATCGAGTGTGGCGAGCGAGTCTATGCGTACGCTATCGGTTCCAGATGGGAATGAGATAACATTCCGAACCGAGAGCACGAAAGCGTGAAATTGAATTACGACATACTGGTAACGAGCATTTAAGGTGCAATACAAAGCGAGGTTTTATCACCTGCGCTAATTCTGTTTCTCGCCTGGCGAGCCCTACGAGAACGTGTCTTAATTATTCTAATAACACCATGAATGGAAAACGGTCTGCGTGGATAATTGCGGTTACAGTTAATTGATACTTCTGCGAATCGATAATGGCAACACAGGTACCCACGATCGTTAGTCCAAGGATTTTATGGAAAATAAAAACTGCACTGCGATAGCAAGTCACTCACGCGCGTTCTCTTTTTTCGATAATTTCAATCAATCGAAAATCATACATTTTGAAATTCCTCGAATACTAATTCGAAAAATTCAACATTTCTTCCGACCTACAATAATTCCATTCTATATAAGTGTTTTCACCTCATATAACGCTTAAATGTTTAGTAATTGGTTAAACAATATTGTGAATACAGCAATTTGTAGTGGTGGCTTAGAAGAAAAGCGTTTTCAACTTAAGAATTACTATTTCTACGTCTACTCAGTGTTGAAAGTTGTAAATGCACCAGCTAGGAAAATCCTCGTGCTCTCTGCAAACGGAAAGCAGCCAGACCGGAAGGAAGTCCTCGGGAGTCCGCAGTAGCGGATAACAGAGAATCGCGAGCGGATCAAGTCGGCAAAGGTGCATAGATCGTTTTACATTAATCGAGTGCCGGTACCTGGTCGTGTAAATCCGCTTTCAAAGGCCCTCGTGTTGCCTTACGCCCTCGTCGACACGTTGCACGCGTTACGGCATAACGTGTAAAACGTTCTCGCCCGTTGCTGTTACAAATTACGCGTTACAAGGGGCGGGGGTGGGGGACCTGGCGCTTGCGAGAGAACGATAGAGAGAGAGATATCTCTCGCATGTGTACACACTAATTAGGACATTTGTGCTGACTTATCGCGACATTACATCGCCGGAGAACGAACGTGATCGAGATAGAGATTGAACTGCGCCGCGCGCATTTATCATTCCGTTTCCTTCTGCTCCTTTTTTCCGGGATCATTATGTCCTTCGTGGTAACCTTCGACGCTCGACGTCCCTCCTCTGGATGTATACCTGCTCTGTCTTCGTACCGATTTTGACGGCAGTGAGTGCTCGGCTTGTTCTACCAGAGTTTTCAGTCAGTCAAAAATGTTTTGCACTGATTGTGGGAAGCAGGAATAACATAAAAATTGATCCCTTAACGACTTTGTTACGTTAAAAGCAACATTACGACATTCTTGAATTTTTCAAATCTTTCATTGTTCTATATTTCAGTCAATCAATTTCTTAATAAATGCATAAAGATCCGCAGTCTAATGATTAGTGTAGTATGATTAGACAGCGGATACTTGAAAATTCATTTTTGGGAGACACTTTTCTTCTCGTATCTCGGAACGAAAGAGATTTCCCTCGACGGCCGACTCCATTAATCGAGGAAAATCTGAAGGAATACTCGAGGATCGCGTAGTTCGATTTCGCGTGGCTCGTAGATTCGAGTTGCGTCGACCTTATAATTCCACGAGGTATAATACCCGTGTGGTACCGAGGATAATCATGAACATTAAAGGAGAATCCTCATCGGAGGTTACGGAGAAACGACGACGCGGTCTCTTCCCGATGCGAGCCGCGCTTAAACATTATTTTCGATGATGAAAAGGCGCTACGTAGGCGATCGGGGAAAAGAAATACAATTTGTCGGTGAGAATCGATCGGTGTATGCTACGTGAGATGAAAAAGAACGACAGAGATCCAGTGGAGCACGTGCGCTGTTCTCCGCCATATTGACAAATGGCGCATTCCGGGGGAATAAAGTGTAGCAACCTAAAAGTGTACTTTCATGGTGGTAGCAATTTTATTTAATTTCAACCAGTTTTATCGTGAATTCTATTCACTTGTAGAAAATCATTTCTTTCTTGATTCCTCTTCCATGAAAACTTGATAGTTTGTCTTCGAGGATAGACAAGCTGAAGGGACTTTATCCAGACTGATTCTGTAGGCTGTAGAATATAATAAAAAGTTCTCGCACAATGATCGATACGATAATCGAATCGAAATGGTCCTCTACCCGTGGTCCGGGGCTTAATTAAAATAATTGTGCATCGATGAAAGAGGGGAACCGCCCGCGCCCATTCAATTGAATTCAGTCGAAAGAAAAAAAGCATTGTAAGAACGATACCCACGACGAAACCTTATAAAAAGGTTTAAATGGCCAACGGAATTAGCCCCGTGACATTATAATGAAGACGAGAGTCAAGACTAATGGCGGCAAAGTGACCCACACCGTGTACCGACGCAACATCAATCAACGTCCCATGCATCCGCGGGAATGCCACGGGACAAAGACCGTTTAACATTGACCCCGTGGAAAACTTGAAGAAACATCGACCACCGTCACGATGACAAACAGTGCTTGATTATGCCATTCCGCGAAATGGACGTATTCCCTTGTAATATTCTGGCTAACCGGAAACCAAATTGATGAAACTTTAATTCCTCCGGTAATACGCGGATCAAAGATACCTGTACCTGTCAAAATTGTTCAGGTTATTCAGGTTAGCTTTTCCGTTATTCGACTGGATAATGTGGGCGCTTTGAAATGAGCGTCGACACGATGCAGCAGCTCTGGGAAAGAAATGTATCGACCTGGACCGAGTGATTGGCAGCGACTACCGACACCGCGAGTTGCGGCTCGCCCCGGCAAGATTTCGACCGTAACTCGAGCACAGCCATCACTTAGTGGCATCGCCCCGGAGAATTGCAGCGCTAACCGATGCGCTCCGTTTATCACGATGACAACGAAACGTCTTTATACGCGGACGCTAATTTATCGCGCCGGACACTAATTCAGCGGTCGCGTGCGAGCGAGCTAGCTCTTGCTCGAACCGAGCGTTCTTGAGAAATTGCAGGCCGCGGAACGCCTAATCGCTCGATCACTATGAATCGCCGTATCGTTTCATCGGCCCGTGCCGTATCAATAGCTCGGCCGACCCGTGCGCGCGTAATTTATAGCGCGAAGACATTTCTCAAATTCACCGGTTACGCAACCCCTCCGGGGGCTGCACACAACTTTCATTCACTCTGCAATTACGTTACTAGCGCTGTCACGTTCCGCTCTGTCCACGTGCTTAATTGCGCGCTCGCAGCTCACGAACTGATTGTTTTCGTGGGTTACGATTGAAACTCCGCTTGTCCCCGCGACGAACGCGAACGGGGGAATGTTTAATTGCTCGGCCGGTTACACCGTTACGATAATCACACTCTTCGCTAACGAGCCGAGACCCCTTTGATTTCCTTAATGTCAATATTTTCGTTTCGCTCGTCTACAACCGAGGTCCTTTGACGTCACCAATTGTGTAATCGGTAACGCGAGATCCAAACGTGCGGAATATGTAGTTGTGCAATCCTCGTTGATAATACTGTGCGGTAAGATAGAGCAAAAATTACCTGGATGCGAATCGATGCGGATCGCCTTTGTCATTTCGCTTTGCAACACACGTGACAGTATACATTTTTGCAAATACAATCACGTGTAGCTCTCTGTACATAAAATAATAGTTAATGAGATAATGATGTGGTGAATGATATACACGTTCGTGTTGAAGAAACGAACCTTTTGCACTCGAAGCTATTTTCACTTGAAAATGAAACGTTTCTTCCGACTTAGAATAATTCCATTGTACATGATTTGATATAATGCCTCATACATTACTTAAATGTTTGGCAATTGTTTAGATACCAAACTATTTAATAATGTGAACAACATTTCGAATAATGGTACAGCACAGCTCGAGTGCTAAGGGTTAACCCCTTGCCGTATCATTTTCTTTGTATATTACAAGTATTACAGTGATTAAAACGTCTTTATCCCGAAAAATGTCGTAGAAGGGAAAAGAAGATTTATCGTGAAATTTTATTTCAGTTCAAAAGAAAGACTTGGTTGAAAATCGTCATAACGAGTGTGGCTCCTTAAAGCGCAGCAAGGGGTAAAATCGAACACAGCGTAGATAAAAATTGAGACTTGAGTCGGCCACACACTAACACGTGTTCGAAGTACTGGATCGAAATCGAAACGGATCCAGAAACTGTGGTACATGATATTAAAGAAGACACGAGCGACAGCGTGAATCGGCCAGCTCATCAAGGCCCATGAAACCCCGCAGCAGCTAATTACCGGCTCGAACGAAGCCCATTAAACTCGGCCGGCCAGGCCGTGGTCAAAGTGTTGAAAAACCCGAGAGATTTTTGCAACAATAAACTTTCGCGCGAGCCAGCAATTAATACCGATAAATCCCGTGGCGTTTTCACCTGGGTTCGATTCGCGCCGGAGCATGCAAATGTGCGAGGCCGCAAAAATTCATGCATGTCGCACTCTCTCGGCGGCCGTTCAGTTTCGTAATGTACGAAAAATTTTTCTGTACCTTTCACCGGTACGGCGACGGGACGGTACGAGACGGGACGGGACGGGACGGGACGAGGCCGAACCCGAAGCGAGTATGCTCGCGTCCAAAGTAAGTCATCATTCGGAGAACCTGCTGTCGCGGGGTAACGCTGACATTTCAGGCGCAAGACAAATTGTGGAGCCGATTCTATCGTACCGTGAGAAACCCGCTCGCGGATCCCTTGCATTAGGCGAGAGGGACTCGCGAGTTTCTCCCCAAGACGAGAAGGGAAGACTGCATTTGGCAGAGAAGAACTCGAAACGAGAGAGAACCGACAATTGCCATTCACGCGCGGTTACCGTTACCTGTTTCCACAATTGAATGCACCTAGAACCGCCGCGCAAGACCGACACACGCGCAGCAAACGCGTTACGCAACCAACGAACCAGATTTATAAGTCGAGCTACAGTTTTGGTATGGGCTCCTGTCCGTTGTCCTTTGCTGGAACAGGTTTCCACGACGACTTTTCCGTCGATGAGCAACCGCGACTGGTTCCGATTTACTTTGTCATTTATTAATCGCGCAATCGAGACTCTCGCCGATCGTTTGCCAGCGAGCTAGCAGCGTAACTGAACTTGGCCAACTGTGTCTGTCGTCGCCTCCATTTTCTGGGAAAATTGGTGGGACATGGTTTTTTCTTTTTATTATACAAAATCTCATATCACATTTATTTCAACATAATATAGATTACCATACAGAGATTGCGAACAAAAAAAATTCAAAATGTTACTTATTGCAAAGACGTACATGAAATACTTGTATAAAACTGATTAATACATTTACATTAAGATAAAAGTACATATTAATGAAACGAAAGAAAATAGGGTAAGGGTAACAGCATTCTGTCGGAAATAGGCGTAATAGTGTCAAGGAAAGATTGCGATGAATGGTCAGAAGTGACCCAACGTTGGTTCTTAGCGTCTCCGTTAAGTGACTTACTCCATTCGAGGGTTAATATAATTTCGAAACGACGCGACGCGGCGCGGTGCTGTGAACGTCTTCAGCTGCCCTAAATAGCTCCGGGAAAGGGCGAAGTTCCGTGCCGACAAAGCGTCTGGCGTGACTCGACGCCACGAAAGAAGCCTAATTGCTCTTCGTATAATGATTTCCCCGACAATTAAGCGCGCTTAAGAAAGGAGGACGATTACGTAGGGAACGGCGCAGTTTAAAACATAATGCACGCGCCTCGCAATCCCGTGTAGCCGGCGTCGTTGTCCTTGCCGGTGGAAGACGACAACTGTCGTAAATCGGGAAGATCGGCCCGCGAGGCCCTTGAATGCGGAGCTTATGGCAATCCCGTAGGCGTCTCTCGTGCGGACACGAACGGCTTACTTTATCCCAGCCCGGCTTGGAATTTCCTTCTTAGCGATTTACGGCGCACCGGAACAACCGGAACGCGAACCTGATCGTTTTTCCCCGATGGGAGCGACCGTTGTCTTTGGTAATCGACAGTGTCGCTGCATGATCGACTACAACCCTCTTTTCGAACCGCGAAACGCCTTGGAAAACGTTCAATCGTCGTATGCTCGTAAGAAATCATAGAAAATTATGTTTTCTATATATTTTTCATTTCCACATTGATCAATTGTGTTTTGCTTATTAGACTGCGGATTTCATGAATTCAAGAAAAATTAGTAGATTAAATCTAAAGCAGTTGCGAACGTCGGAGAAGTTGAAGATCAAATTGTAGATTTTGCAGTGTCGTCGTAGGTACAAATATAATGTAACAAAATGAAATCTGTGCATTGCAAATCATTTTAATCAAATCCTCGGCAAGACTAGACAAACGGAAGTATTCGTCGTATAAAAACCATCTACTCCCCACGTTTCGTGCGTTTCTTCTCTGTCACGTGACTACATAATCCTGTGCTAGCCGAGAGAAAGAGAGAGAAACTGTTTCTAACAAGCCTTGGCAAGGAAGCGTCTAAGCAAGAGCCATCTATTCGCGGTCGTCGGCCCCTGGGTCGTAAACCGAATAAAATAAAATGTTCATTCCATTCTATTAAGTCGGAAAAGTTTAGTGGCGTTCCGTACGGTGTCCGTCGGCCGTAAATCCATGAAATCCTTACTCTAATAATTGCTTGTCAACAAACGTCCTTTCTATTTTCTGCACCCTCGGAGCAACCCAATTGACCCTTCCGCCTACCTCGACGACGCGACCTCTTCCTTCGATTTAATTTATCGTTCGGACGCTAATTCAGCGCTCACGTGACCTCCACCAACGTCCAACGTCGTCGTCGTCGTCGTCGTCGTCGTCGTCGTCGAGAAAGTCTGATTACGGAACATTCGTTCGGTCATCGTGAAACATCAACGAGCACGGACGAGCGACCAGGGCATCGTCTAACGACGACGCATTATTCTGGCCGCGGGGAAACGCCATGGATTATTCACGGCGACTGCATTCGATCTGGCGACCTCCCACCAAGTACAATGCCACATTATTGCTTTCAGGATTTACGAGCGGCGCGACCTTAATATTAAAATCGTACGATCGCAACGGCAACCATCCACCGACAATAGACTCGACATTGTTGCCCCGAGATTGCGATGTCACGCAACTGTAACCGAAACTTTTTAGTCTCCGCCGATGAAACTCCGTGTGTGCTCGATCTGGCACACACCTCAACAAATCGGAATCAGCTAGGTCAGGTTCCGATGGGGTGTGGTTGCAGGGGTTGCTTTTCGACGCGTCTGGGTCAGCTCCAAATTCCTCTAACGTTATTCACAATATTGTTTACTTTTTTTTGTAAACACGCCGTGGAGACGAGAGAGAAAACGAAAATTAATAATGACAATTCATCTACTACATGTGATAGTTCACAGACGCAGATGTCCGAAAATCGGCACAATAGCCGATAGAAGTGGAAAATTATCTAAAATCACGATATTTAGAACGCAAAGAAGACCCGTTATTATTTTCGCGTGAAAATTCAATCCAGTACCCGATTTTATCAAAAATTACACGTCTTACACATTTTTGTATAATGGCCACTTCTGTACCTTCGGAAACAGTTTTTTCAAAAGCAGGAAATATCATAGATAAAAGAAAGAAATAGGATAAAACCAAGTATTGTAAATGAAATATTGTTCTTAAATAGTTATGAATTTAATAAAGAAAGTGCTTAAAACCTACTATGCAGTTTTGATTTCCAAGATTCGAGTACTACTTGTGAAAGTTTCGATTAATTTCAACATCGAAGTACTTACAAGTGTCTTTTCGAAACTTGTAAGTACTCATTCCGAGGTTCGATAACTACTTGTATACAATGAATACTTTTCAAGTATAATCATTGAAACCCGTGAAATGAAACTTGGTTATGAAACTTGACTCGGATTCGTGAGTACATATCGAACTTGATCCCATCCCTAATTATGGATGGGAAGAAATACGTAATTTTTAAGTTAATATATAATAGCTTCGACTGCAAAGGATTAAGCAATGTATCGTATTAATTTGTGATGAAAGCTAGCTTCGACGTAGATTCATTTGTTACTATCGCGATATCGGAAGTTCCAACAGCTTCAATTTTCTAGCTTCGCTCATCAACAACGTAACATAAGGATGTCCCAGAAAATATGACGCATCTTCAATCACTTTCTCCTCCATTATTATTTTTTTCTGAATCGAGAAACAAAATCGTTCACGGCACCCTGACAGCCAACCATAAATCAAGATGGTACACATTCTAACGATTAAAACGCTTTCTTACCGTGCTCGTGAGTTCTAAATCACGAGGTTTCAAACGCGCGATACATTTTTTCTATTTCTTTTCCGGTGGATGTAATTATTATACATATTGTATCGCGCTAATGCCGTTCGTCAAGCGTTTTTTTTATCGCGGTTAATGATTGAAACAGTGTAAAAGACTTTGAGTAATTATTTAGAAAGTCATTGTGAATAGAAAGCGTTACGTAAACGTAGATCATATTCGAGGTATTTGCAACAGTAGTGCCGAGTAAATCGTAATTAACAGAAACCATGACATCCCACATTTTTTCAACCACCCCCGTAAAAACTGTAAATTAATCATTGTTGCGCTAATGCGGTAGCAGATGGTACAACATCAACGTTTACAACTAGATAGCGGAATTGCAACAAACTGAACTGACATAGAAATTTATTTTCATTCTTAATGCATTTATGGCAAAAATGAGTAGATGTAATCGAAAACATTAAAAACTTCTACTTCATGAAAATGCGAATTCAAACGTCAGTGTTTATGTTAACGGTTATATATCAGAGTTGGGCATTAATCGATTAAAATTTTAATCATGATTGATCGATTAATGTGTAGGTACGATTAAAAAAAGAAATCGTCGAGGAATCGACGATTAAATTTTTCCCAACTCTGTTACATATAATATGTACAATAATAGAAAGGCGCCATAAAAATTGCAAATATCATTTGGCAATCCTGTGGGAGTAAACGCGGCAAAAGTAATCTGGAAATCCTTCGCGAGACTAATCGAGATTGTCGATCGACATAACATGCCCGGCCCCGGACACATCATCGACAGTTTTTGATTCGATACCGATGACCTTTCAATCCCTCGTATCCCGTTAAGTGGCTGTAAATTAATTTCGTGTAGAACAACTCTCGACCGCCTACGAGGCCGAAATCCTTTGTTCGTACACGATCGCGATCGACGGCTCCGTTGATCCTACGATCGGTTAGCACCGATGTGTAGAATATGTGTTAACATTTAACATCTTCACTCTCTACCTTGTTCATATACATATGCTTTTTTCCCCCTTCGACAACGTTTCGCGGACTTCGTAGCTGGAAGCGTTTCGTGCTACATTCGATCTGCAATTTATTACGCACTTCTACTCATTGGTCGATCCTAATCTCGTGAATTACTACGCAATGCAACAACAGAGGAAACGAAAGTACATTTCCATTCGAATTCCTCTGATATTTCCTGAGCTTGATTTTTTCATAAACAGTTGCTTAGAAATCTCCGCGTTTATATAATTCGAATTTTACGCTTCGCATGCAAAGTTCAGTTACCGAGCATATTTATATTTCAGCCCTGGACCAGTCCGCGGAGACGTTATCTAATATTTTGAAGAAGGAGGAAGTCTGCTGTATGGTTCGTAAAAATCTGTCTATGTACAGTCTCGTATATCATTGTACAAGAAATTGTTGCAGAGCTTGCTTAATTTTTTTGTTCTGTGTCCGGTAACCAGATAAAATTCAACGATACGCAACGTAAACCTATGTTAGCAAAACCTCTTCAAGAAACTTTAGCTACACTTCCGGTTCTGTATTTTTCTTTTTTAATTTTCATGATCATTTCGTTGCATGTTTAACATTGGATTTTATTACTAGACAGCGGATCTTTATGCAAAATAAAAATGTTCTACGTAAATTGCCAAAAACTGAAGCGAAATAGACATTTATTTTCTTTCTTAACATGATTAATTGGTTGGAAAGAATATGATAGCAGGATTTGTAAATTCTTCTAATGCTTGTACTGTTTTAATTTACGCCTACTGCATTACCTTCTATTTGTTAAAATGATTGGAAAAGAGATTTTAACTTTCCGTAAAAATCGACAGTCTAGTTACGAAGCAAGAGGATGACTGTCATCAGCGAAGTAGACTGATAAGATGACTGGATTAAACAGCATCTGGCTGACCGATTAGCCGACGCATTAGATTCAACAGGGATCATGTTTGCCACAGTTGAAAATTGTGGGAATATCCGTGGTTGTAATTAGGATGAATGCCGATTGATAGAACCAGCTGCATCATTACCATTCAAGAAGGTGCCAATCAGCTATCACGGCCGTCTGGTGCAATTATCATCAATAGCGGGGATATTCTAACGATGATGCGCAGCCGTGCGACTATGAACTTTAAAGCTCGCAGATTAAGGATCATCGGTTTCGCTTGAAACATTTCCGGCGATTATTATAAGGTCGTTTTCGACACAGCTTTTTGCGTTACATCCTTCTCTATTTGTTCGACTTATTCCTATCAGTTTTGTTTGCGCGTGTTTATCTTCCGGATTCGAATTCTTCATTCCAAACTCCTCTTTGCATTTCTTCTTTCCTATCTCTTTCTTCTTTAAATATTGAATTGCCATCCAGTTTTGAGCTATATTTAAAATTTCAGGTCTCTAGCTCATCGGGAAGTTAGTTCAAGATCAATTGTAAAATTTGTACCGAACAAACAGACAGACGAGGAAGCGAGCTAATAGAAACGTGGTAATATGTATAATTGTGAAAAACTTTCGCGTTAAATCTACTTACTGTCACTGAACGGCAATTAAAATGTATAGAATCGTATAGGCAGGATCTCAAAGAGAAGGTATAGTCCAAGTTGGTAGGCGGTTAAGTGGGGTCAGGTTTTTGTGTGGTAAAACATTTGAATCGGTTTTAGCGCTCGACAGGTTCAGCGCTAATACACTGTGGGTGCTTCGGATGCTATGTATTTACCCCACAGTGGTCAGACAGCATAGGTGTACAACACCCTGCGGACGAGGTTGATTCCGCGCGGGACGCGTGGGCGACGGTGGTTTTTTGCTTTCGGCGTCAATTTTAATAAGGAACAACGACGACGAGACGCTGTTATGACGGCTACGAAGGTGGTGCAGTAAAACCGGGTGATAAAGATACGTGCTAGGCGGGGTGAGCGCGCGTATTCTCGCGTGCGTTTCGCCTTCGCGAGTCCTCTGCGCGGCCAGATACTGTTACTAAGTGTCGTAAAGTTTATTGCGGCGACTTTGCGGCCTGGTGTGGGTCGCGGATGAATTCATTGTTGGTGCCTCGTTTCCAGGCCCGTGCCCGGCTACGCTTTAGCCCCCTTCACGATGAGAAAGTACAGAACGCCACCCTGGCGAAAGTGTCGTCCTCAAGATCGATCTACCACGGCCGCTTTCGTTTCTCGATCCCCTTTGACTTGTTCTGTTATTCGTTCTTTTTTTATTCTGCGTCCGACCACTCTTACCGTCGCCATTATTCCCGGTGAAAATTTCGAAGAAATTCGGGACTTACGCGGTGATCGAGGGCTGACCAATTTTCAATGTATATTCATTTAATTCGAGACTGCAATTCAAGAAAAAGATTATTCCTTCGAATTCTTTATGGTTTCTGTTAAATGTATCTTTGAATTTTGAATAAGGGAATTTATTCGATAATTTGTAAAATGCATTCTGCAAGTATAGGTTTGCAATACTCGTCTGTCTTCTGACAATTCTTTTTTGTCAGAAAAAATTCATTCTCACGATAATTCATAAATTATCCATGAAATAATGAACACATCGGTCGAGTATTTAGCACGCGTCGTGCAAATTAAAAGACAGCGGAAGAAGCGTTTTCGCAGAATTAATTTTCAGTTGATTAACACCGGCCATCGAAAATGAAATGTTCATTACGAAAAAAAGGAAAGCGTTTCTCGGTTGTTTAACAACAATGCCGAATCCTTCGCGTTTCACGACAACCTTCGGCACGGAATTTCGCGCGTATCTTAACCCGTGTACCACGCATCGTAAATGCAAATGAAGGGGGTCCCACAATAAATATTTGCACGGGGAACCGTTCAATTTTTTCGCCAACAATTTCGCAAGACTATTTAATTGTCGTGACCCCAGAGGCTTGTGTTTGATCACCGAAATTAAACACACCTTGACACAGATGGCCCCGAATGTCTTACATAATATCTTTATTGTAAGTTACGCAGAAAAACTCGGATTTTTCGTTGTCGATTTACTTAATCGCTCGTCGGTATCTTAACATTAAAGTGTCACGTTTTAAGACGCGCGAATCGGGTTCGATTTGCATAAAATGCTGTTTCGGTAGAAATTATATAATATATTATATTTTTTAAACTCATCAAGATCAATCTAAAATAAATCTAGATGTCCGCGGAACAAATTTTTCAATTGTTTTTCAAGATCCAGTGAAGACAAGATCGTGTAAATATTTTTCTAACGTGTTGTCATTTTGTATATTTTTTTAATAATACTTCGTGCAGCTTTTTCATCGAGTTCCTCGGGATCACTGTATTACGAATTAATCGAGGATTAAAGAACAAGCTCGCACACAGCACGACAGAAAAAGAGAAGAAAGAATGTGATCGGCGTGTTTTAATAAGACAGGCTTCAGGTGTCGCTCGATCGGCAACCAGTTCCGGAAAAACGAGAAAGAGGGAGAGAGAAAGAGAGAGAGAGAGAGAGAGAGAGAGAGAGAGAGAGAGAGAAAGAGAAGCGGCGCGGCGCTCCCCGAGAACGGAGCGCAATTATTTTCTATTAATTAGATCCCGACAAGTTGGCACCGTGGAAAGTTCTCTGAAGGATGACTTATTACGACGCGAACCTGTCTCTGTCTCTCCTGTCCCGTGCTCGTTTATCGCGCGACGTACGCGCCAGATGATTTGCTGCCGAGTGTTTTAATTGGACCCGGACGTGACTCCTTTTCACGCACACTGCTTGCTGACCACTCTCGCTTTCGCGGAGGTTCCTTCTTCGCCGAGGGAATTGTTCTTTTTGTCTTCGCCGAAGAAATCGTGGGAGATTCTAGCTTCAACGTCTACTCATTTCCGAGTTGTTGGAATAAATCTTCTTGTTTAAAATGAATATACATATATTCCTGTGTTATTTAGTCGATCCATCCGGAGATATCAGTCTAGGAACTTTTAATGTTGCTAGAATATAGAAAGGCTTGATGATGTTCCTGCATCATGCAGCAGATATGAAAGACGTACATTGAATAATACTGAATAATATCAAACATATATTTTTATAAATTGATTCAAATGTTTTCTTTAAAATACGTCTGAATTTTTCCTCGAACCTAAGGCTTCGTACAGACTAGAACATTTCGACGAACATTTCGGCGCGCCTAACGGCGAACGGCGATCGGAAGGGATTTATGCTATTTCCAGATTTCCTTGCGGACAACCATGGGAGCTTAATGTTTAATGCTTCGTACAGACCTGAACATTTCAACTCAATAAACTGCCAACATTTTCTGTATTTCATTGTGTAGTATACACCGCCGCAGTTCCCATAGTTGCTCGCAAGAAAATCTGGAAATAGCACAAATCCGTTCCGATCGCCATTCGTCGAAATGTTGTAGTCTGTACGAGGTCTAATACTTAATCGCCCGAACATTTTATCGAATAAAGTGGAGATTGAATGGATAAACGGAAAACCGTATGATGCAATGAGAAAATGCATAGAAAGGTGGATTTTTCGGACGAGCGACACAAGAATAACCCTTTAAGAAACGACATCGTTCCCGGTCAGCCTGGCAAGCGCCGGTGGTACGTTATCGGGCATCGAGTCGGGTGCACCGGCCTCATCACGCCTCGCTCTTCGCCTCGCTGTTCACCGAGCGCCGAGCGTATTGCGATCACCGTGTAGCCTAACCGAACCGGGACCGGGAGAGCTTTAGCTCGGGCTCGGCTCCGAGAATCGATGCTCGTTTCAAGTTATGCAACTATGTAGATCTCGATAGAGCGAAGCGAGCCCCTTTCAACGGATGACACGAGCGCAACCGGAGAGAGCAACCGATACCGGCCTCGGGAATACTGTGCGACCGCTCGTTCCCGGCTATGAGCCACGATAACGAGCGGATAATTCGCGCCGCGTTATTCCCCGAGTGCCCCGGTGTTAATCACACGCCGCTGCCACTGATAAGGGCGTCCCTTGAAATTGTAATTACTGGTGGGACTGCCGCGACCAACCCGCCAGTAAAACCCGAGATAGAACTCGAGAGAGACTCGCAGAACTCTTCTCTCTTCTTCCGTCAGAGAAAAATTCACGAGCTTTTTCTCGACCGGTTGCTTCTCTATCGTCTATCGTCATACTTCTCCAGCCGCGATTAGGCGGATTTAATGGCTCGCGCAGCTCGATTACCGCTGTGTCAAACGGATCGAAATATTCGATACGTCTCGCGCATAAATTGCTAGACTTTTTCAATTTCTATCGACGAGTTTTGGACGAAAGAGGAATAAAATAGAATCTTATTTTCTGCGGTAGTAGCCGTATTAGATGTGAAATCAATTCAAATCGTACTATTAATTCTGTCATATTTCATGTCCTAGCATTTCTTGAATATTTTTCGAACCCACAATTGCATAAGATCCGCAGTCTATAAATTAGAAAAGAAGCATCAAGGTATCTCACAAATGACAAAAGTCAGACGGAGCTAAAATAATGTGATTATTCAAAATAGTTCCTGGAAAAGGACTCGAAGACTGAAAGCAGAATCAGTAAATAACTGCATGAAACACACGCTGAACTAAAAACGAGGTAGAAGAGCTTGAAGATCGCTTATCGACATTTCGAGGAACATCCTCGCGCGAATGCTACTTTACGCGCACCGGCTTACACAGAGTAGAAATAAGGGATTAGGGGAACTTTCACGGGTATCTTAATTCACCGGCTCTTCGGCGAGCAGATTTTTCCGAGAAACCTGGAATCCCCATCCTCGTTCGAAGCTAGTGACGAAAGAAAACGCCGCGTGTGCGAAGGCAAAGGACACAGACGACGCGACGGAACGCGACGGGACGACGAGGTTTATGATTGGATGAGGAACAGCGACGGTAAGGCTGGTGCCACGCGTAATAGGATATCTGATACTACTCTTCGATGATCCAGGATAACGCCATCCAGACCGAGTTCGATCCTTATCTCCGTCGATTTAATGTATGCAAATTACCGGGGCTCCGGGTATTACCGGGATTAGAGGAGCGAAATGCAGATTGCAGTAATGTCAACGAGTGCTGTCCAAATCGGTGCCTCGGAATCTGATTTATGTATTTCGTCTCCCCTGTGCACGTCCTCCCTGTGAACGTCTGTCGATCTACTAGTTGTAGAATAATCAACGAGCTTATAACAACTTTGCTGAAAGGTATTCGGGTCCAGCTGGAACGCTACATAGTTTCGTTGGGCTTGATTATTACTGGTAATAATTTATTACACTGGTAATGGCACTTTTCAGCCACACCTTACAAAATATTGTTGAATTATACGATTCGAGTGCAGTGGATTCCTAACAAAAAGATACAGCCTAGTGAAAACTACATGACGTATGATATAATTGATACTTTAATAATGCATGATTTATGTGGTATCTTCGAAAAGTAAAATAAGGAATACATTAAAATACATTTATACAATATAATACGATAATTATATAAGATTCTCGATTTTTCTAATACATATGTATGTTACGAACAGCCTTAGACGATAATTTATAGTATGATTTATAATAAACGAGGCAGGCTAGTTTTTGTTCTGTAAATGAAATTGCTTTTTAATGAATTAGATATTGCGGAAATTGAATTCAACCCGATAATACTGCTTTGTCAGCGTGGCGTTAATTTATTAGAGATAAGTAGATTATAAAAGCTTGATATTTCATTCGGATGGTGAAGATGTACGGTCGCGAAATTCGAATAATTCCACGCATCCGCATAAATCAGTCAGTCAGTCCGAGCCGCCACCAGGCGCACTCGCACAAACAGAAACACATCTTCAATGATTTCGAAGCAAATCGCTGGTAAGTAATTGGAATCAAGGTCGAACCTTGGACGAAAGAGTCCCTGGGCATCTGTGAAACGTGGCTGTCCGAATTTTCCTTGTTCCACTAGGACGTCTGGCTTCTTTGAAATGGGCTTTATGGTCTAGTTGTAAGGATCGCTATAAGCAAGAAGTAGTTCAGGGTGCATTGAGTGATTCGAAATTAGAATCGAGAGATTCCCGCTCGTATTTTACATCCCGAGTCTAAGACAATTGGTAAACATTCCCGCTAAGAATAGAGGAGACACTATGAAGTTGGGTAAGAATAGACTCGGTAATGGCGAAATAAAGTTGTACGAGGTGACCAGTCGAAAATGGTACGGGCAATGAAATCTCGAATTTCGCGAACATTGTGAGTAACGCTAGATTTTAATAGACGCGAGCCTGCGTGATCGTAAACGCTTAAAAAACATTTTCATTAAAACATTTTATAGGAAGAACACAAAACGGTGAATACATCGGACGAATTTTTTAAATATTCTCATATTATAATTTCAACATGAAAGATCAATGTCAAGTTTAGTCCAGCTTGTTACAATCGAGGTAAGCAATTTTCATTGAATTATAAGATTTTATGAATTTATGAAAAAAGAATTGAGTAAACAGATTGAAAGAATTGAAAAATATCAGAACTGAAAATTTAAAATTTTGCTAAATAACGAGATGCGAACGAACCCAAGCATAATCAATTGTATAGTTGCGAAAATGGTACTGAAAGTATAAAAAAATACTCGTCCGCAGCAGATTAAAATATCACAAACTGAACTAATCGAGAATGCAAAAGAAAGCATAGAAAATCCGCATAGTCGACGGTGTTCAGCCGAGCAATATTATAAATCCCGAGTGGAGAACGGTTTGGTGAAATAATCGAGGTGCAAATAAACTATCGGAGCAGTTGACGGTATTCCCATGAGCGGGGATAGTAGCCCCTAAAGCCGCGGAACACCCTATCGCTGTACGAATCGGTTGACAACACAATCATCGAATTTCCTTGGGGGATAAAGCGATCCGGGTGGATGATCCAGCGATAAAACGTTGCACTGCCTACGGTGTTCAGGATTCCCCGTATCCGGTCGAAACTTCGAAGCTTATATTCTGATAGCGTGCTGTTCGTAGGATACCGCATTACGTGGGATTACGTCCTCTTCGCCGATGTACCTACCCTAACGTCCCCTCGTAAGCGACATCTCCTCTCGGAGAGCCGGTGCCGGGCTCACCTCGCTGCCTAAGGCATGTCTTCAATGGCGAACACGCTGTTAAATATAGCCGGGGCATTCATAAATCAGGCGAATACCGACGATGTTAAAGGGGCGGTCGCCTTGCGTGGGCAGGCAAACGCGAATGTGAGGAACGTTAAGGCAGGCATAATAACCACGCCGAGAGACCACGACTAAATTCTTCCGGCGTGATGCCGATCCCCTCTCTCCCCTCTCACTCCCCCCTCCCCTCTTCTTCTCCTTCTTCTTCTTTCTACCTTCTTCCACCTCTTTCCATCTTTTCCTGCCTCTCGTCGCGATACCGTATCCGAGACACTTTTTCAGCCCCTTTTTCGACGTAGACCTGCAGCTCTTGGTCTTTCATCGGCGCTACGAAGCTACGAAGCGTTCATAAACCCTACTACGGGTTAACGTTAATCAATTAATGGCTAGAAAAATTAGAACCTAATTATCGAGCAAGAAATATCATAGAAAGAACAAACAGTATGTTATTTCTTCCCTTAAAGATATTAATAGAGGAGAAGTCATGTATTGTCATTTTCAATTTTTAAAATTTCCAACAATTTTGAATTTCATCTACCGAATTTTGCTACAAATGCATAAAGAAATGTTTCATTTTCAAGGGAGAATAACCTCCCTCGACCGCAAAACCTGTCCAAATGTCGTGCAATTTGAAACGGTAGAAAGATCGAAAGAATTCAATGTTTTAAGTAATTCCAGCTATTTCACAGAGACGCGGAACACGCCCACTTGGCTCGTTCCGACGCGGAGCGGCGTCGAACGCGAGAAGAACCGAAAGATTGATCACGCTATTTGGATAATAGCCACTGTCGCGGACCGGCTCGGCAGTTTCTGAATAAAAGGGGAATCGTGCTCCTCGGAGAGCGGAAGGCGTGAAAATGCGGCCTGAACGTGGCTGAATAGCCGCCGCGCAAATCACCGTCGTTCGAATCAATGGGAAGAATGACCCATTTCCGGGTTGCTACCATATACGACGATTCTTGGCTCATCTCGCAGGATGTCCCTTCTATCCTTGTCCCTCCCACGGTCATTGAAAACGAAACCGGTTACTTTTGTCTCCGGCGACCATTCCTACACCGCGCCGAGGCGAGGGCGATCCAACCACGAGGCGAAAGTGAGCTTGATTTGGTAATCGGTGTTAGTGATCGATGTTCTAACCATAGTACTTCTTTCTTGTCAGCCGACGCGACGGCTTCGCCGAGTTACGGGGGATTTTATGCGTGTCGTGAAACGACCCGTTTTCAGTTTTAGAATTCGTCAAGACGTTGTCTTCTAGACAGTGACATTTTTATTGGCAATGACGAAATTGTAAAAATGGACCTCACTGTTAAAGGTAACGCTTTGACTGCCAGGATGCTGTTCAAGCAGTGGATTGAATTAATCGTCAATGTTTCTAAACGAACCATATGTTTAATAAAAGATATTACGTGTGACATTAACGACTGACAAAATTTTCCAAAGAAAACGCTCCCTCGTTCACACTCGTTCCTTTGTCTCGTTCAACCGAATTCACTTTATATACTTTTCCTCTCACTCATTATGTTTGTTTTTCATTCTCACCACACGTATCCGCACAGATACAGACCTGAAAGATTTAGCAAGGATTTATCTAGGAAAATACTGGATCATTTCTGTTTCGCAAACGCTGGGAATATCAATCGCGCCGTAATGTTCAACATTTTAGCTTTACCGTTTCTTGCCAATTAGTATAGCCAGTCTCGTCTTATTGTTAGAGATAGACATAACGACCCTCATTCCGCTACTCGAAAAGCCCGCATCCTGCAATTTAATAATTTGAAGTTGCTAGATAAGCAACGCAAACCCGAGGAAACATCGTGGAATCGATATGCACCTACCCGAAGTGATATCGCCTCATTAATTAAAAAACGACCGAGCAAAAGTAATTGCAACACGGGCCGGCACTTAAACAACTAACAAAGTCGAAATTATTCGAAAAGAGGAGAAGATAGAATCGAGGAAATCATTCGAACTTGTTAACTACAGGAAGAAAGCCAATTAGGCTTGTTATTTATAGTTAAAATATACATCTTTACACCGGTGACCGGTAGTTCGAACAGCTTCGACAATAAAATAACCTTGTTATTAGAAAAACGTTATTTTTCATGGTTACCATGCGGAAGAAAAGAAGAAAGATACATTCTGGATGATGGCGGATGCGCATGATCCAATAAAGAGGTTTCTGTTCGTGTCACCGCAGAGTTTGTGTGGCGGTACGAGCCGGATGCAGATCTTTTTAGTGCAAGTTTCACCGTGTCCCGTGTAGCAATTTCGCCGGAATTTGGGATACTTACACATGCAAATTTTTAAATGTCGCAGCGACAGGTCAGCTCGCGAGAACAAGGACACCGAGGTGTCGAAATTGTTCCAGCGTGTCGCCTGGAATTACTGTTCGGGGGACAAAAACTGTTCGCCACGGATCTTATCGCGACATCTATGAAAGGTCCTCGCACTCAACTTATTTATGCTCCTGGCAACGACATGGGCGACCACAGGATCTTCGAGATTACGGGCCTCGACGCTCGCTGTGATCAGTTTTGCGAAAAAGTCCCATTCCTGTGGATAATATTCATCGCTCGTATGTCGACTGCGGATCATTATGCGTTTATAACCAAAATTGACTATGTACTTAGATGAAATTTAAATTTGTAAGAAAACTTTAAAAATTGAACATGTATATGTATACGATTTCTTGTCTATTAAAATGATCAAGGGAAGAAATAACATTCTGTTTGGTTTTATTTCGCATAAAGATCCGCAGCAGTCTACTTGCGACTGACTTAGACAATTTTTCTTTCGCAGAAATATCCACAGTCTATGTAGTTGTGAAACGTCGTAAAATTGGGTTCAACTTGCCATAAAAATTAGTTACAACCAATTAAAGACGTTAAGAAAGAAAATAAATTTCTATTTCACTCCAGTTTGTTGCAATTCAGGTAGACAATTTTTATTTTGCATAAAGATCGGTTGTCTACATATACATATTTTTAAATATGCATTACAGTTAGCTATTTACCTCGTCAGCTACTTTTTATATAAGAAGTGAAAAGAATTGTTTAAAATTGGTAGCAAGAAACCGCGTTTCGAGGTGAATTTTGTAAAAAACGCTTTTTTCAACGAAACTAACGAAATTTTTGTGAATAAAATCCAAGAAATATTGTTCGGGGGGATCGTTCGTGGTACCGGAGGGCAAGAGCACGTACCTGATCCACACCTACCCGAGGTGGTTACCGCGGTGTAAGAGATACGAGAAAATTCGTTACTCGGCCCCGTGTCCGATGTTCCTATCGTCCAGGTCATTACTCATTCCCGCTGCGTGCCCTCGTATCCTCTTGTCGTTCTCCTGTGTCCACCTGAACGCGCCCCCCTCTCTTTTATGAGGGCTCTATATTGATTTCACTTCCCACTGCCCACGTTAATTTCCTCGTGGCGCGTATATCGGTCCACGCGTGCACGCCGAAATTAAGAAAAAGTTCTCGTTCCGTTTCGACGAACGTTGCAACAGACATACACGCATCCGTGTTCTTCCACCTTCTCTTCTTATTCGACATAAGAAGAAGCGCGACTACTTTTCTTCTCACGAAACGTTTATTCCCGCCATTACGGCTATAAAACCGGGAGAAAGGGTTCCGGCGCGGCGCGGCGGGCCCGTGTAACATCGACGATCGTAAAACTTAGAAACTCTTGAGATTCTTGTTGCCCATTGAGTGCTTTCTGTGAAGGGGAGACGCTCCCGGACGATTTTATCTGTCGCGGCCCTTCCCGAAAGGTGCGGGAAAGAAATTGTTTGAACGCCGAGTGCTTTTAGCAACGATTCGCTGCTCCGCGTAATTAATTTATTGCCAGATAAATCTGATAACCCGGTCGCATCGAGTTTTATTCAAGCTGAAGTGCTGGCTTGATAGAATTTTTTTTCTTCGAAGATGAAATATTTTCGATCGGAAGGTTCTGTTGTATTTGTTTAATCATATCTCGCGAGATTTCGGATGGCGGGATCCTTTCGTTTCTTTTTCTCTGCAAGTAGAATTGGCGAGCAATGATCAGACCTGTTAGATGCGCGAAGCGACTAGACTTATGGATCACAAAAAACCATTCTCTCTGATTTCTCCATTTAAGAAATTCACTGAAACCTAACAATGAAAAAATATAATTTTAATGTGGCTCTGTTTCTCGAAATTCCTTCAGAAATATATGTGCATATAGTACATAGACTACTTTCATAATTATGGGCACGTATCTGAAAATTCAGAAATCTCTTCGCGATACTCGCACGATTTTCTTCTTCGACTCTTTCGATATCGAGAAACTGTAGTCGATGAAAGGCAGAAGCAATTCGATCTGTGGTTTCTAACAGTTTCTCACGAACGACGTTATCACTGAATCACTTCAACTTTGTCGCGTTAAGTGACTCACCCTTTATATCGAGGACTAAGAGCTCCCGACCATTAAGGTTATCATTACTTTCTAAAATTAAACCCGCGATAATCGCCTAATGAAACCACATTAGAAGAAAAGCTTCAATTACTGCAGTTGAAGGGAGATTATGGTCCCGTTCGAAAAAAATCCTCTATCTCTTCCTTCGAGATAGAACTAACTTTCTCGCTAAACTATTTAAGCGACCATTTAACTTGTCTTTCACCTCTCAACTCTCAACTCGAAGAATCAACGATTAAACTTATCGTCATTTCTAAAATTAAATTGTGGTATATAGTCATTTTCGCAAAACGTCATTTGAAAAATGTATATAACTCGCGTAATTTTCATCGTTCTCGATTGAAAAAAATCACTCACATACATCAAACAGTCCTTAATACGCGTGCAAAGTCCCAGGGCAAGAAGTTTAATAGTTTCTCCGAAAAAAAATTCCTGAAGACTCAAAAGAATGGCATTCAAAACCAGAATATGTACCACCTTAATCCCGTCGAAGGCAAAGAAGCTTCCAACGGAATAATTTCCGCGATGTCTTATAATTTCGTTCGCCAAAGCTTGTTTCTCTTACGAAAGAACATTTCCACGTAAAAATACGTAGTCGAGGATCAACGGTTAATATTCTTTGAGCAACCGGCGAACACGTTGGAGCTGATCCAGTCCGGTTCGAGGCAGCGCAGCGTACAGAATCCCGGTTGGCCTGTTCTCTAACAATGAGTCAGGAGAATGTAATCACAACATTGAACAACAGAGTTTTTTACGGGGCAGAGAGGCCTCCTAATTTCCGCCGGTTCGGAACACGTAACTCACGAGGAAGGAGGCGAATTTACGAGCGGTCGTTCACCGTGTACACGAGCGGCCGTACACCAGAGCGGGCAGGTAGCGAGGACGCCGATTATTTATAGTCGCTCGCACTTACAAACGCATCGTGCCGGTGCAGATCGCGAGGGGGTCCCTCGATAGCATCGGCTTACTTTACAGGTAACCTACCAGCAATCACACCTCGCGAAAATGCGGCTCTCCTAGCCCTAGCCGATATTGCTGGGAAAATACAGGATCTTAAGGAAACAAACAACTGGGCAATTCTACATGCAGATAGACATCGAAACGAAGGGATAACATTTTTCCGTTCAACGCGGTTCGTTTTCGAGGAAATGGAATTCGAAAATAGAGAGGAATCGGCCGACGCGTCTGGTCATGACCTACCGGATCTACTTACCGCAAAATACTAGAGCACAAGTTACTTTACGGCTTCACGGGAAGTCGAAACGAAGGAACAACATTTTTCCGTTCGGCGTTTCATTTCTGTTGGACATTCCATCGCACACCGGCACGTGATTTATGGAACACCTGACACCCCGTTACGTTGCTACCCGAGAAAAATTAATCGACGAAAGACAAACTGGCCTATTAATAGGATTTACGAACTCGAATAGTGGAGGAGTCGGTGCCGCGGCAGCCCTGAGTATTTTTATACACTTCCCCTTTCGATAGTTTATGCATTCTATTCGCCTGGAGAAAATTCTTCCGTTCACTGTCTATGAAAATCACGTTTCGAGAAAATGTCTTTCACAGAAAGTGCAGCGACAGACAAATATCTTGAAACTATTTTATCGGAACTACTTTAATAGTGCATTCAGCATTTCGAGACCAGCGAAATAAATCTTTCTGTACCGTGTACAGTTCATTGGTAAAGTGTGACTTCCCCTTCCCCGAACAAATTTTTATGAAAATCCTCTAGCGGCGATCGCTCAGGAAGAATTCTACTCGGAGAAATGCACGGTGGTTTGAAACGAAACGCGGCTCTCGTGACCAATGTTCTACATTTTTTCGTCGAGTTTCGTCCTGGCGCACCGACACGAAAAGGAATGTCGCGTCTATTCTCTATCAGCCGTCTAACGGTAAAATCTGCCGGCGCATTTGCGTACGCAAGACCTCCGCGAACTAACGGAGTTAATTAAAATCGTTAAGGATGTTTTGCGAGGCCCGTCCCTTCGGCCGTACAAGGATCAGCCGCTGACCAAGCCAATCATAGCCTTTGGCGAGAATCGCCGAGCTTTTTCAGCCGCGCCCACAAAAATTCCTCTTCACAGTAGCAAGACTCGTTTACACGTCGCGCGTCGCAGGTTCGTTCACTGTTGACTAGAAAAATATGTAAACGTTAACCGGACTTCCTAGATGGAACGAGAACTGAAAATATTCTTTAACAATTAAATGGTGCATGTTCCCTCATAAAAATGACAAAATCGATTTTATTTAGACTTTGTGCGTTTCTTATGAAATCATTTTTATTACTTTAATAAAAGTAAAGTCAGTGCGTCGACGTGGTCCCCAAAGAGGTTTTATTTTGCATAGAAATTCGCTGTCTACAAATCAATATAGCCGCAAAAATAAATAGTCCTGCAGTGGGTTGATGAAAGGAAATTGTGAAATTTAAAATGATTGTATGAAATTGCAACTACCGTGCAATAAAAAGAAGTATACAAAAATAGCTGCTACTTCGGACATCTTCTGGTAAAAGTGCCGACGTCACTTTTCAAGATTTTATCGACTTGAAAATGGGGGATAGCGCAACGCAAGCAACGATTCGGTATAGCGGCGTCACGTGCGTTTCGAGGCCCGCTATTGACACAGAAAATGTTTCTCGTCCTGATCGCACCGCGAGCGGAATATTATTCCGCGTCCTCCTAGAGATCCGTTCTATTTCAATGCGATTTCCGCTCGAAAATAGCCATTCCGCGTATTATCGTGGCTGGATGACGTTTCTGCGGGCCAAAAGTCGCACGTCCAAACAAACAAACGGATAATTTCGGAGGCCTGGCAACGATTATATCCGATATCGTTGGCTATATCGGGACCTGTGCTCGGCACCGATTCTCCGGAAATAATTCCCTCACGACTGTTGAACGTCGTCGCGATTCCTCGAATTCATTCCTAGAACTTACTCTGCAACGAAGAATGAGGATTGGTTCGTCCGTGGTGTAGGTGTTGTTATGCTGTCCTTCAACAGTAATGTCTGTTACCATTTGCATTGCTGTGACTCCTTCCCGTTGAGATTTCACCGCACTATTTTTACTAGTGACGATTCTTTCAGACGTTAGAAGTAGTTTTCATTTATTTAAAACGGTTTGTACAATTTAGTAATAGGAAATTTAATAATAATGACTCGTTGGTCCCATAGAACTGGAACGCAAAACGTAATGAATAATATCCAATCGAAACAACAATCTCGATGACTAGATAAAATGTGAATTTGTAGAGAATGTTCCGAAAAAGTGGATTGAGATGCTACGGCGGGGGTATTATTCTGCGGCCAGCGTTGGTCGGTTTGACCCGTGACCGAGATGAATTATGCCGGTCAGGTAATATGGAATTCAGGCGATTAGCAGATAACGGTCGCGATAATTATCACCGCATAAATCTGTCGACGCTCGCGCGCCGCTTCATCGTGGTAGCTAATCTATCGCGAGATGGGAACTGGTAACCCGCTGGAATCATCATCGGGCAAATGACTCAATTCCGCGGTCCCGAGCGATTCCACGCCGTGGCTCTTCAAGTTAATAATAAGTGTACCGATATTTACGTTGGAGACCTCGCGGCTCGACCGACACCACCGTACATATTTAGTTGCACGCTTAGATTTATGAGCGTTGTTTCAACGGGAACGTCGCGTCGCCGTGGAAATGGGCAACTAGCTCGGTCGAAGGCTCATGGTAGTTTATTTAGTACTTCTTTTTATTGCAATTTCTTGCAGGTCTATTTATTTCGTGGCTATAGTAATTTGTAGACAGCGGATCTTTATACAAAATAACAATTTCCTATCTGAATCGCAACAAAAGTGGAGTGAAATGAACATTTATTTTCTTTCTTAATACGATCGATAAGTAATATTTTTTTATCACGTTTATTATAAATTCTTGTAATGTTTTCACTGATTTAAATTACAGCTACTCATTTTTGTCATAAATGCATCAAATCCGCGATCTATTAATATCATCCAACGCGAGTCTGACTCGTTAAAATACAGCAAGGGGTTAAACTGAAATGCTACGATGTGGTAAAAATTGAAAATCTGCCTACAGGATGAACTTTGCGAATTTTTTGAGTGGGCATTATTCAATTAAAGCGTAGCATCAAGCTCGCCGCACGAAATGATTTCCACATCGACCATCACCATATCTATCCGCTGAGTGTTTAAACACGTTCGAATAATTATCGGCGATACCGTAGCTTTAATTGCAGATGCAACCATGTCTTATGGAAATTAGGTTATTTCGCAGATAGCGCCAATCAAATACCCGCATACGAGACATCCGTACGAAGTTATGGGTCAACTTCATGCTCTCTTATTTTCTGTCGAATTGAATTCTCGCGAACACGCGCGGGTCCAGTTCGGTTCAAAGAACTGTCTTTCTAACTACGTCTGTTGACAGCCGACGTGACTTTATATGCAAGATTCAATTTAAGATAAACCATTGTAAAACGAATAATGAAGAGCGTAAAGGACCCTTTGCGTTTCATGCAATTTCGACTGCAAAATCAAACTATTTCGGTCTAACTTTAACATAAGGTATGAAATTCAATATTCACGCCATAAGTACTTGAATTGTTTAGCTGCTAACTATTTATTTCTCTGAAATGAGAAATTTCACCGCCAATGTTGCAGCTACGTTTAGACTAGATCATTATTCTTAGTCGACGCGATAGAGTAACATAATTTTCTACTGCAATTACATTTTTATCATATTATTTCCAACATATTGACAAATTTTCATTTTCCACAAAGACCTGCAGCCCTATCATGGCTTACAAAGACAACAACGTAGAAAATTCTTTTGTTTAACATGGTAAATAATTTTTCGCGAGAAGAGAATCGTATGCAAAGGGATGAAACTGCATCGGCTCGAATGCAACTACCACGACGATCGATGCACCTCCTCGATCGACTATACACATCGGTCCGGATTGTTGGGCGTGTCACGTCAGTGGGTCGACGAGCAGAACATATCGCGATAATGTGTTTCTAGGTCACTCACCGTCCGCGTCCGTGTACGTTCGCGATGTTGCTCGCGCGCGCTCGCGCACGCATTCCTTTCTCTAAAACCAATCGTGAATCCCTGATCGATTTTTCGTCTGGCAATGACCGGCTGGCCAGAGAGCGTTGTGTCGGTGGAGCGCATTAACGAACTCGTTAAGTGAAATTGCTGCTCGAATTTTATCGTTATCGAGCGCGGCCCGATCGCGTTTTTAATCGTTGCTTTTCGAGGGCACGCTTGCGGGAAAGAGCTTAATTGGCGATAACCTCGCGGAGGAACTCGATACCGCAGCGTTTTATCAATCGGCTATCACGATCCCGCTTGGAAATCGTCTCGCCGGATTTTGTTCAACGGATAAAACTCTCCCAGGTGTGATAAGCGATTTTTCCACGGCGACCACAAGAGCGCTTTCGAAACGTTAATTAACGTTATTTATGTTCACTTCCGATTTCTTTCGGCGGACACCGAAGAATTATCGCGTCGCTCGCGGCCACGCTTCCATTAATTTTCTCTAATTAATTAATTGTATTGTTTGATTTTCCGACGGGTTTATCGGGCCTCGATGAAAATGGCGGGTGAACATGAATAATGGCGGTGCGTGTGTATTAGAGTTATACGATAGACAAAGTTACCGATATTTCGAATGTATGTAATTCAGATGTCGAATGTATTCCCGTAAGAATTTTTCATCTTTTCAGGGCTTAAATAAAAGCTGGAGAAACGCACCTTACGATAAGGTTAATTTTCATTTCGCGGAAAAATTCGTTGAGAACATTCGCGAAGAGAATCGCGAACAAGCGATTGAACTCCATGCTTAAACATTCCTGCCTAACAAATAAATAATTATGTGATTTACGTATAAACTGCAACATGTCAAACAGGAGAACACAGATGAAACACCAGCCACTTCCACGGAACAGATATTACAGTTGCTCGGTCGAGGTATCGGCCATCGAGAAGCACTCAATTTCCCAATCCCATTTCTCCGCTCTCCCGAGATAGCTTTATCAGCCTCAATAACAATCGAAAGCGTCCAGGCTATAGTGCCTCTCGTGTACCGTAACGATCCCGTACCCCGATCCAAGCAGCTTTTTCCCGGTTCCCCGTATTTGCCGAGAGCGCCTTAGCGAGACAACGATTCGATCGATAAAAGACCGCGTTAATTGCCTTTCCATTAGACCGCGAGAAACAAGGGGCACGTGCATAGAAGTCGGCGACCGGTCCACGACCTAAACGAATTAGATCCCTCCGATGGGTTCAGGCGTCGAGGCAATGAGCGCGACCTAAACGATCGGTTCGACCGATCGCTACTAAACCGCCATACGAACAGAAAAATTAATTAACTTCCTCTCTCGGGGGCTGGGTCCAACCGGTGAAAGTAATTAAATCGAACGCGAGGTGTACCTGTTTCTCTCGAACACGCTGCATCCATTGTCTTCCTGTCTGCTTACGTTCTGCTTCGTTTCGACCGGAAACTCGATCACGCTGCACCACACGATTCATTTAGGATAACGAATTTTACTTACAATAACGTCATCGTTCCTTTAAATATCTCGAAACTATAACAGAAATATATGACTTATCGTTAGATCACTTGTCGATCATTATACATATTGAAATCTAAATTGAAATTCTATTTTGAATCATCATATTTAAATCTAATTGCAAGTCGAAATTCAATCATACGTATTATACATATATCACTGAGGCAACTAATATTCTGCACAGCTGAATGAACGAACAAATCAAAATTTGTTGTTAGGTATACGAGGTATACTAGAGATTTAGTCGAATCGGATAAAAACGGTACTAAATCGTTCCCGGTCGGGCTTGTCTCGGTGAAACCGCGAATTTGGCCATTCCCAGGTACTTTCTTCTGTGAAATCGATATGGACGCGTGGCCATCGTCGAAGAAACGATCGAGATAACGGTGATACTCGGTTTACCGATCGCGGTAGAGGGGAGGGGAGTGGAGAGTTGCAGAACGCGAGTGGACACGCTCGCCGGTACAGTGTGTATCGACGTACATATTTATTTAACAAATAATAAATGGCCGGTGTAGCTCGCAGCCGTACAACTTGCCGCGTATATAAGGACAATACATCTCTATTTTATTCGTCCTGGTATAATGGATAGCGGACTTTATGTGTATGCAGAACGCCGCGGTAACAATATAATCGTGATCCCACGAGAGCGCGCTCTTATAAAGCGGCTTTTGCGAGAATGGCCGCTCACGCGAGACAATATGCGGAAATCGCATTATCCGAGGCCGCGGGGTAGAAACCCCGCCACCGTTCCCGAGACAATAAGATCGACGTCGGCGAAAGGGCGACTCGATCTCGATACCGATACCGATACTATACTGACGAGCCTTTTTTCTCTACCATCGTTCCTCTTTTTTCTTCTTTTTTTTTCCTTTGTTTGTTTGTTCGTTACCGCCTTTTTCCTCCCCGCCATTGATCCGCCCGCTCTCTCGAAAGCGAAGACTTTTTCACGTCCGAGCCGAGGAGAAACGGTGAAATTCTAATTTTGTTTTAGCGAGCGCACGCTGCAGCCGACCAAGAGGAAACGTATGCACAGTGATTGTCCGCGCTGCAACGCGGCCCGTTTCAAAATTCCCGCCCGGACGTTTGCGTGGTAATGGCGGACCGGTTAAGGTTAATTGCACCGACGCGCGACGCGACGCGGACTTTTCGAGAGACACCGTTATAGATAAAGCCTTTCCGCGCGGCGAGATATTCAACTGTAATTTATCGACATTATGCTATTACTTTTCATTAAAATCGAATACAGGTTGCAATATTAGAAAGCTGCTACGTATAAACTATAAGTAAACTTCGGTGTAGATTGGATATTTTCAAAAGAATATTTTTCCAAGTTGTACGATTAGAGAAAGATATAAATCGTCGAGAGAGTACAAACTATGCTAGGCTTGCCAAAATGTTTGTTCGATTTTGTCAGTTCCAACTCATTTCCAATTCTTCTCGATTATAAATTGCTTTTGCATACAATTATGTGTTAGCAAATAAACCATTTAAACTGCCATAAAAAAATATATAAAAACGAAGTATGTAACGACTCCACCAAGATAGCATATAAACAGTACAGGAAATCGCAGCTTCTGTGAAACCGAAGAATTGAGAAAATTCGAATTATTTTCTCGGAGATACTCTTGTAATTTTGTTATGTAATACGAACGTACGATTACGTTGGAGCGGATCAAAAGAGGCTTACGTCACGTATCCACACGAAAATCTGCACCGTTATCTATCATTCTCTACAACTATAATGTAACTGCCAGCCGCTCAAAGGAATAACAAAATGGACGGACGAAGACATAATAGCTTCCTGAAGAAACATTTCGTCGCCTGTCCGACGGTCGGGGCATAATTCATAGTTTTGAAGAATCATGCCTATCCGGCTGCTCTCGTCGACTGACATCGGCACTCTATCATGACACATCGAGGCTCTCGGAGACACTCCGAAGATGCTACTCTTCGATCGTGCCAGCCGGTTGGACAACGAAGAATGCGAACGGTCAAAGTACTCTCTTCTCGAACACTCTGCTTGGCCCAGTTGACACGCGGCGAGCATTGCGCAACGGGGCTTGATATTCGGAAACGGATAGCTCCAGAAACGTGACCATTCGTAGCTCTTGACAGGAAAAGATCGACGTTTTTTTGAAAAAAATTTTAATCCAAGAAAAGAGACACATCTAAATTAGATGCAAGGTCTAATTAGAACGCCTCGGTGCGTGCAATGTCCAATACGGCGAAGCGCACTATCGTTAATTACCGGATCGTATCCGGGAATAAAATAATGCCGTTCATCATCCGAGGGACAATGCAAACTGAAAAGTCTGCGGTTTTTCGCGGTTTCACCTAATTACGAGAAATCGACTGGCCCGAGTTTCCCCATAGTCCGATTAGCTCGTCTATAATAACAGAGAGCGCTGTCGTTCCAAGATCGATGAGGAAAACTGGACCCGAACGCTTCAGACAATGAGCAGTTGCCAAAGTGTAGGTGAAAGCATACCAATCATCCGCAACCAGGTATGTTAACGTACTCCGTCAGCCATGAAGAAACAATACAAGCCAATTATCCGAACGATCTAGCCATTGCATTGCTTGGATCCTTTAAGTCACTCTCGACATTCGTTTTTTCCCGTTTTCCTACTCTCGTCCGAAGATTTTGCGTGAAACATTTGTTATTTATGATTGTTGTTCGCGGAACTGACAATGAGTCAGCACCGATCGATCAATCTCTCAGGAATTCTCCAACTAGAAATTGAATATTACATTTCAACTGATTAGAAGATTAGTAGATTTCTCCAAGTTATTCTATCAGCAGATTTGTTGAATTTTCTGGGGACTGATTTTCAGAACGCGATTTATAAAACGCGGATACTCCGATTTTTCCGACATCGAACCAAGCGGGTATAAATAACACCGTGGACGCTGGTTATTTTCATTCGCTGGAACACCGGTATTCGACAGAACGTAGACAAAAGCACTAACTAACTCGTTAAAAAATCATGTTCCCATGTAAACTGACGACGGTCGAATTTCACATATGAAAATAATGGCAAACGACCTTGCACCGGAAAATCGAAACTGCGCAGTCTCAGTGCTGCCTCGAAGGTGATCGGTAAAATATGAAAAATGATGAAAAACTCGAGAAATTTCCAAAAATTTTCATTGAACCTGATTTCCTGAATTTCACTTATACTATTATACAATATAATATTATACCTGCATCGAACGCACCGGAAGAGTTAATACAAACTTCGCTGGCTTCTGACGTCACGTTGACACAATAACGGATTGACACAGATAATTCGCAACGAAGCGGTAACATTAAATTTGCTATCTGTATTTTTTCGGGAATAAAATATTATCCTGTGTTTATCCCATTCGTTTTTGCGGTTCGAATAATCTTCTTTTTCCCGCGGTGAATTCCCGTGGAACCTGTATGTGGTAATCAGGCCGCCTCGGGATCGGCCAAAAAATGATCCCTTATCGATAAGGCGAGCTGCAACGCGGCTAAGTAGCCAGTTCTCGTGTTGCACAGAAGTGGCGAAGTCACAATGCAGTTCCCGTTGCTAGCGAAAATCTAAAACGGCTTATCACCGGTGCTTAATGCGTCGCCCGAGAGATCTAGCTAGGCAAATTCCGTTTCGCACAGCAACCACGAGCAACTAGCAACATTCACTTCTGTATAACGATCCTATTAAGCATGCGCAATCGCAGAGCAACGAACAGGCGCCAGGCTAATATCTAAACTAACCATAAAACAGCAGGGAGGAAAAACGTCTAATTAAGTTCGTACGCGGAACACCGGTGAATTTACGAGGTCGCGGAACAAGCTTCTGAAACAGTGTGTACACTTGTTCCACAACCATTGATAGACGGAAACCTCTCGCAGTTGCCACCGCTATTTTATCTTTTACTATTACTTAACTGTTGAACCATTCAGACTCTAATCGTTTCATTTACAATTTCATTTTTAATTGAATCTCATTTACTCACGGGACACCGCTACAGAGAGCCGATCCCCCAGCAACCGAGAGTTCACTCTCTACCGCAAATTTAATTCATCGATTATGTTTCTAGCGTAAAATATTTCTTTCTTTCACTGATTCAGATTATCATTCGATTTCGTGGATTTTATTTCGGAGGAAAATGAATAGATGAGAGATTCGAAACTGTGAAACGGTAGAATCAAAGAATATTCTTACAGTATTTCAGTGCTCGAAATTCGGCCGCAGAAACGTGTAATCTAACGGAAAACGGTGGTCAGCTAATTGGAATTTGAAGAGCAGAGAGTAGAATAGGATCGTGCGAACGGTTGTTCCAGCGCCTAAATCGGCAGGCGATCAGGAAAGCTTAGCGTCTGGCGTTCACAGGGAGCGTTACGTGCGCCGCGCCGCGCCGCGCCGATCGGATCAAGTTTCTCTCGTTACGCTTGTTAACAATTAATTTTATCGTTGTCACGGGACCACGGTCGCATGGCAGCGCGAAAATCCGCTGGCATTAAAACGGCGAACTAATGCCGGCCAGTTGGTAACCGAATGGCGGTTAAAGAAACAACTATGTAAACGCCTCGCCTCTCTAACGAAGCTATAGCCTGCCTCCGTACGCAATAAATACGGCCGCTGGACGTAGCAATAAACACGAGTCTAATTGCTGCACTCGCATTCCCGCGGTAACACGCGACCGATTTGCATTTCACCGTAATTATGATTCTACCCTGTGGTGCGACGGCCGCGGCCGTCGATGATCACCGGAGTCATCACTCGGTGCGCGGTGCGCGGTGCGCGGTGTACGAGAATCGACCAGGAAAAGAAAAAAGAACCGAGCAGCGAGAAACACTAACAAGGGAAATTTACGAGGCGAGCCAGATTTTTATGAAACTTCGCCGACGATGTGGGACACGCGGTATATAAACAATCGCTCGAATTATTAGCTGCCGGAGATGATTATTACGTACACCGGTCCCATACGCGTCAACTAGACTGCGGAAAATTAAACAAAATGCTAGAATAGAAAATTCGACAGAGTTTAGTAGGATTTTTATTCCTTTCGGATCTACGAAGGCTATACCACTGAAAACAAGATTTCATTTGATTCGACTTTCTCAAAATTGTCTACAAAACTTGCGAATCGCGTAAACATCCGCAGTCTAGTGTGAACATACGCAAAATGAAAGCTGTATGAAATCCTCGACGAAAATGTTCCACTGTGAGAAAGTTCTTTTTCATTTCACTGTTGGTCTGGCAAATTTTCACTGACCAAATGTTTATTTTGCATAAGAAGAAGCCAATCAATGTCCAATGTTCATTATTAAATCATACACTCTTCGAAAAACTCGGTTGAGTTGATATTCGCATCGGTATGTAATTAAGACTTCCGAGCGTTCTACATATATTTACATCGAGGCAGAGACCCAGCTTTTCATCCTTCGATGAAAATGAAAAGCAGCGTGAGTCTGCAGAGCATCGGTCAGAAGAAAATGCATCCTGGTGAAATCCGTCGCGGCCCCATCGGGTTCGAACGGTGTGCATACAAGTTTATTTTCAAGAAATACGATTATCGCGATCGTGCTTCTGGACCGGTGATAATTAGAGGTGATTATCCAGCAGCCGGGACTTTCTACGCCGAACAATGGTGCCCGATAAATAGTGGCCGCCACGATGCAGAAGGCAAAAGACTATCGTAAAGCAGAGGCTAAAATTACTGTTCTTAAGATATCGCACGGGTACCGACGCGGCGCGGTGCGGCGACGATCGTCGCCCGGTAGGCTTGCCTGTCTCTAGCGATAAGAGATTTATCGCACAAATTTCTATAGGCTCCGCCGAAAGTTCTCCTGGCTAAATTAATACCAGGTGAAACCCGATGTGGCACACTGATCGCCAGCCTCTTTTTCGCCTAGTCGAACTAGTTTCCTCGCCGCCGTCGCTATTTTTTTTATCGATCGTCACCAAAACACTCTCTTATTTCTTCCCAGAACTTCAAATAAAATTGATTCTTTTTATATTTCAAAAGCACGAATAAATGATTCGATTCGACACAACAAAAAACTCCATGTTTTATATAAAATAAATAGAAACTTGCATTTTGAAAATTCCACATTTTTCCCGTATTTCTCTAATGAAATAACTTTTGTAATGAGATTGTAACGAGATTGCTAGAGTGTTGTCATAAAAATTTGTTTGAATTTGTTACGCATCCTACGAAAACGAAAAGTGGTTTCAGTGCGCAGCTAGCTGTGCTCTAATTGCACAATACTTTATATAAGATAATTCCAATAGACGGAAGAGACATTTGAATTTTAATTACGGTACTCCATAGGCAAGGTAATTAAGACGCAACGTTGCGTTGTACTATAGGCACCGGACGATGCACTGCAACATCTAGTCTAATTAGAAGGACAACCTTAATTAATGCACAAGATTGCAAAAGTGTTGGTCAATTACACGGTATGACCATGTAAATATTTTATTGGACACGGACGTAACGACATACGCACGGCAGCCAATGAAAATGGAAACATAGCGTGTGTACAACATAATCGAACAAGTTTTCTAGCAGTAGTTATATTCTAGCATATTTCCAGAAGTATCGGCAGAAGTTCAAAAATCCGTTGACGAGATGTAAGTTGAATAGATTAAATATTTACTTCTTGTGCAAATGAAAATAAAATTATCAAAAATGATTTCGTTAGTTTCTATCGCGAAAACCATTTCTTTGTAAAATGACGAGTTTTGAAATCAGCCTGAGAAAATTTACAGAAAATCATGTACTTGTAGCATGTCAAGAAAAAGATCCATTCCGTACGTAGTATCGGAGAAACCACAATTTTCAAGGTTAAAAAATGCGTTCGTACGATATTCTGCAATGTTTCTTGTAATATATTCTGGAAGTTGTTTGATTTTGACATAAAATTCATGATTTAGCCCACTGTGCGCCGCAGACGGCAGCGTAGATCATAAACAGGGTCGAAAAATGTCGCGAGAGACGCGGGACCCCCGCGGTTATCATCGAAAATGTCAAAGAGCGAATTGGAGCGCACCGGGAAACTGGCGCCTCGCCGGGCGCCGCGCCGCGCCGCGGCGTTTCTAATTTTACATCGTGGAATACGAGAGCGGTGTGTCGTTCGACGTTCCTCGTCGTCGCCCTAGTATTTTCCGCCGCCTCTTCTCTCCCTGTGGTTTCTCTCTGTCTCTCCGTTTACGATCGTAAAACGACGCCGGACGCCGCCTCCAGGGGCCGGATACGTATTTCGAGAGACAGACTGCAAAACCAACCGCGATCAACGAACGATTAATAGATTGATCCTTGGTTACGCGTAACGCCGAACAAATCGGCCCATTCCCTCCCCTGGAAATGCCCGTTCCGCACCCGTGTCAACAACGCTCTTTAAATCTCCAACCCCCGCGCGCGCGCGCGTCCGGACGCTTGAATTATCTACCCCCGGATCCGGTACATGCGCCCCCCGCAATTTATACGACAGCTTTTTCACGGATTTCATTTCGATTGTATTTTCGGAGTCGAAAGGGTAATGGAACCAACAGGATTTTCCGAGTCTGATGGATCATTGTGTGCGCGAGGGTGTTGAGTGTTGAGAATGACCAGTTTCAAATTTATTGATTTTCATATTATTATTACTAGACGTGATTCGAAACAGTAAAAATATTGAAAGAATTTTCTCTCTCTCTCAAATACTATTAGATTGTTTTCAACCTATTGAACATATTCAAAAAGAAAGCAAATGTTTGCATACAGATCCGCTGGTAAGCTACGAAGAAAAAAATCGAACATATCGAAATCATTCTTGAAAGAATGATTATTCGATATGTCTTTAAATTGAATGTCTCGCAGGGGATGAACTCTCGAAATGAGACAACTGTGTGAATTTGTATAAAATCGTTTCGCGTCGAGTCATAGTAAGTTTGTAATAGATTTCTACAGGCTTAATCTAATCTAATGATGACTAACGTACGAGACACCTCTGGCGTGTATCAACGTGACTGCTGTATAAAACGACCTTTCCTTAGATTAATGCGACATTCTTTTTCGTTCGACTGGCTCGCGACGGCAAGCATTGTGCGAAGCTTCGTAAACAGTGCTTATCACCGTGGAATGTGGGCTGAAGACAATCGACGATTAAACGTGGCCTCGTATCGCGACGTTTCATCGCCGACAGGTTGGCAGAGATGGGTTAGGAAGCCGATTCTTTGATAATCATCGCCACTTTGCCGTTCTCCAAACTGCGTCGAGCTTTCTTTGCACAAGTGCTAATTAATTACTCGGGCATTGCCAGAAAAATTCTACAGGGACTGAATAAGATCATACATACAATTCTTATTTCTGTACTTTATACATAGCGTCGTTGAGTTGAGCTTATTGGAGATCAGAATTGGCTGTGATAATTTATTTTCTGATTAATAGGGTGAAGAAAGATCATAGAATAAAATGTCATAAAACTTATTCTAATTGGTAAAAAATTGGCCTTCCAAACGACCTAATACTGTGACCATCGGATGATAACATAGACATTGATGAGACGCCCTGTACATAAACTATCGAATAATAATATCTGCCTTGGAGCCACGTTTCCCATGTACGGTGATTTTCTATCTCGCATGATTTATTGCCAACGAGGATTCCAGGTGATTACTATTAAGTCGGAAATAATTGTTTAAACTATCGGTTCTGCGCCTCTCACAATTGATTGTAAATTATCGAACCACTCATTAACGTTCCGTCATTAGTTATCTACAGTATTAAAAGCGGAAATGTGTTTCGAGAGCCGTTAAATCATCCCAACAATGGGCTACAAAATTCTTTTCGACCAATTGTTTCCGTCTACATACATATATGTAGATTTGAATAATCGAGCGTATGCATTGCGGATACTAATTCCGCGAGACTAAAATTAATAACGACACTCGGATAATAAATTAGGGAAGAATGATCGAGCAAAATGATCAAGTTCATCGAATTCCTCGCAACCCCATCTCGAAAGAACAACGTTCTCGCGGTGGCAACGAACTCGTTCGGCAGGCATTTTGCCGCGAAAAAAAGAAAAATCGTTAAATTTAGCCGCTGGTGGAAGTAACTGTGCCAAATATACATTTTTCTGTTCCGTCGCAACACGCAGATTGAACAGAAAATCGCGCGGAGTGTGCTGGAAAAGAGGGAGGAAATTCTTTTTCAGGAGTTCGTTAGCGGAAGGATGTTCTCCCGCGAGAGAAGTTCAAAGACAAATGCTCGAACGGTTCGCTGGCCGACGTTAATAAACAGCTTGGGGACAGCAGGATGCTAAATCAACCGGCGCGGCGCGGCGCGGCGCGGCACGGCGGGACAGGGAGGCAACGAATATTTCTAATTAACGTAGCATTACCGCATCGGCCGTGCCGAGCATAATAAATACGTTGCATATTCCTGACCGTGTGTCGCGATAAACGCGCTTTTAATCGTCGCGACGAGGAATTACGCGCCGCGCCGATCATGGACGACATAATTAACGCAGCCGCTGTTACTGCAACCTTCCAGTTACGACATTCTGCGAATCGCCCGGCCGGTCGATGCGGGCTGACTTATGCAATCGGTTCATCGAGGCTCGTGAACGGATTTTATAAATTTGGAAAAACGAGAAACGTCTCCGAATATATTTTACACGGAAAATTTCCCATTCTGAAAATCTATGTAGAACCCCCGAAGAAATTTTCACCCTCCGAACTCGGAGCTGTTTTAACTCGAAAATTAAACACTTCTTCGGACCTCGAATAATTCCATTATTCTTTTAATTTGATCTGATGTAATATCTCATAGAATCCTGAAATGTTTAGTTAATAATATAGACAATATTTTAGTGGTGACATCCGAAAAATTTTGTTTATTCCTTTCTCACGCGAGTGTGAATTTTATGCATTTAGCAAGTCACTGCGCGTTCGTTTCAAGCTTCCACGTTCCAGGAATGATTTTTGTTAATGCAATCAGTTTATTAGAGTGTGAAATAGAAATCGCGAATAACGCAGAAATTGCAATTTCTTTTTTAAAATTAAGTCTTGTCGACAGTTTAATACTTGCGGCTAATTATAAATAAAATATGTTCGAACAGACGAACGGAGAAAAGCGAGACCGAGACGTAGAAGACGTTGAAAACATTCGTAGTTTGTATCGAATACAAAAGTTTCATTTCGTGCTGTCAGATAAATCCTCAGAGCACTTGTTGTTCACATATTTCTTCGAGATAGAATATTCTGGCAGTATTTATGGTTAGTTTTTGAAAATATTCGGAAAACTAATAAATTCGGCTGGCGCCGTGGCTAGCGTCGTCATCGAATTACGTCAAACGGAAGTAATTCGTTATATGTAGCGATTTCAAAGAACTCCGAAATATCTAACCGTCTATCACCTGTTAAATATCATTTATACGACGCCGACGCCGTCTTTCTTCTTTTCTTAAGAAATTACGAACTACAAAAAGGTTCTAATTACTGGAAGAGGTTAAAATGCGAATTTCAAGTAGTTCTGCACTGATGAGACTCTTGTCCCTCTAATTTTTTGCGTCCTGTGATTCAAAGCGGAACGCATCTCTCGCGTGATAGGGGGTCTCGTATTAATCAGGCAAAATTCGAGACGCAAGATCGCGAAACATTGGAGGCCGAGGTAAACAGGCGTGCAGCGCAGCGCAGCGGTTCGAACGGGCCTCAAAGAGGTATCATTAAGGTAAATGCTCTCTCGTTTCCAGTCGTTTACTTCCACACCAGAAGGACCGTTTCTTTTTTTCGCCGGAGTAACCCGGCGAACAGTGGTTGCAGACACAGACACGGGGATGAGAAACGGCCGGATCGGGGCGTGATAAATCAAGCACCCCGGTTAACCGTAAACGTCAGAACCAGTGGCCTTCGAATGTGGTCATTTTCAGCAGGTAATCGCGGCTGATGGGCCTACTCAGGATTCACTAAAACGGCAACGGACTTCTTCTTTCTTTCTAGTGTCCCCGTAAGCAGAAAAACACCGCATGTGACGATCTCAAAAAATTTTAGTTGATGCATTAATCGAGCTGTAGAGTATAGGATCTACGAATTTGCCCGAAGAAGCTCATGAAAACAAATAATGCAATTTAACCGATGTCCTATGTTCAGAATTAGTGATCGAAACTCTAAATGTCAATGTATCTCGAACCACAGAAATATCGACAAGAAAAAATATTTTTTTTAATAAGTAGACAGCGGGGCTTTTTCTTTACGCAAAATAAAAAATGTCTAGGCAAGACATTTGCAAGACACAGGAGCGAGATAAAAATGTCTTTCTTCTTTGAATTGTCTGATTAAGCTGAAACCAATACGCGCTGATGTTAAATCTTTTTAATATGTCCACTGCTTTAAATTGTGCTTACCCATTTTTGTGATATATGCAATCACGCGACAGAGAAATATCGAAGACCATTGCAAGAGATGCAACAGGTAGATCGTTCTCTCCATCAAGGTTCACGTGGTCACGCTGACCCTTCCGAGGCCCTCCGAACGATAACCTATAGACTGTTCCCTTAGGTAGATTTCAATGGTGGTCGAAGGGGCTCTGCGACGAACCCCTTCAAAGGAGGAGGGGGAGGCGACTGCCTCGTAGTATCGAGAGTTATGCGCATGTATTAAATTTCAACTCTCGCCCGAGGCCAGACACGGTGCGGCTGGTTCCTGCCTTGGAAGGTGGAGGTGCAAGGTGCAGCGAGCCGACCTACGACCTTGCCAGTCACGACCAGGATCATCCGGCGACGAGGCTGGGTGCACCGGTCTCTTGGTCTCTTGTGTTGCGTCTAGCACGCCCCCGCGCCTCGCGCACCGCGTCCATACACCAACCCGTGAATACCGTTTCCTCGCGCCTCGTCTAAACGCAGAGTTACACACCGGGCATTATTGATGCGCCAGTCTGAGTACCTTCGCTGGACCTGGTCCAGACAGGACCCCGAGACTCGGGTTACGTTGAATTATTCCGAAAGCTGACTCTTGTTTCTCGAAGACTCGTCCCGTCCAGCATTGTCGGGGTGCGGGGTCAACCGTCCTCGAAACGACTCGCGGTGCCACTTTATTTCGTCTTTTCCTCTTCAACCCTTTGCACCCGAAATTCACCCTTTTGCAAATTAATTTCACCAGTTTTGCAAATCAATTTCAACCGTTTCAAGTAGGTTGTAGCTTCCTACGATATCACAGCCCTTATAGGCAAGAGGAACTTGATCCATCCATCATATCACAACTTTGATAGGCGAGAGGAACTTGGTCCATCCTTCATATCGCTGAAGTGGATCACTGAAGTGTTTCGGTTTGGATACAACATTTAAATGTGTAGTAATATACAATATCTAATAATGCAAAAAGTATCGTAAATAATGGTACAGCAACCTTTAGTGGTGGGTGAGAATGCAAGGCGTTAAATGATATTTCGGGACCACGGTGCATCATCGAGTGTATTCAATGCGGGGCGCAGCTTCGGTAGGTACATCTTCGAGTTCCGGGCGAGCACGTTACGAGGTGACAGGTACAAGGCCTGAAAACGTGATCGGGTTTAGGATTTCCGAAGGGGTTGGACTGGTTCGGTGCCCCGTAGAAAATTCTCTCGTGGGCCCGGGGGCCCGGGGGCCCGGTCGTGTTACCGCGATGCCTCGCATCCCTGGTTTGCGATCCGTTCGCCATCTTGTCGCTGGCGAGAAGCCACGGGAGGAGAAGACAAACGAGCGGTGGCCGCCGATAAAACGATGCTCGGGCCTGCTCGATTTATCGCCACGAAATGATGCACCGGGCTGCACCTCGCGGTGCACAATGTCGCGACGCGAGCACAGTACCGGACAACTCCAATTTGCGTATTTCAGCCCGCGAAATTGGAACTTCGCCGGTGCGTGTCGCGTAACCCGATAACGGGGCTAACGTTTCAAACCGTCTCCCCTCTATCCGCACGTGATATTATCTGCCGCGATTTGCATTAATTGCGTTATCGTTTTGGAGCACGCTCTCTCCGCCAGACGCTGCGACCACTAAGCGAGACGTATCATCTTTCTGCCGGGGGACAATATAGAGTTCGCTCGATTCGCGACGAAAATTTCCTCGTCGGAAGAAATAACATAAACACATTGAACGTCGCGTCTACCGGAAATCGGAGACGGAATTTGTTTGTACAGGTTTATGAATGCGCTGATGCGCCGGGAACGAATTTCGTTAGGAGCTGCTAAATGCAAGAAGGTTGCTGGAAATGTATATTTCTATAGGTGTATCGTCCTCCAATGCGATTTTATCGAGAATCTGCCAACACGATCGCAAATATACATACATTCTGTCAAGAAAGTACCGGGAATCGAACATTTAAAAAGCCCGCTTAAAAGGATTGTTGGAATTCTTTTTGTCGCTAACTTGGCACAACTGTCCTCTATACTCAAGCTATAATAATACATATGTTGTGTTTCATTGACCAATTCCCGGTACTTTTTCCACAGAATGTATACTAAATATGAGGAGAACTTGATCGAAAAACAGAACATATTCTAAAATATCGGTATGCAGAACATTTACTTACCGAAAGTAAACAAACTCGTATTTACAAACTACGGAGCCTGTGGGCAGAAGGGTTACGTTACTTATACGATAGAAGTACGAATATATATTTGCGTATCCATGTCGAGCAGAAGCGTGATGGAAGCGATGAAGGACGCTTTGAAGTCTCTACTGGTAGGTAAACATAGAAACGCGCGCGCGAATGCTGTCTCGCAACGGCTCAGGAATTTAGGGTATTACCTCCCCTCTGTGACCGTCGCATCCCCCAGCCACCTAAATAAACCAGCGTGCAGAATATCGGAAAGACTCTTTGCTACTTACAATTAGTTGTGAAAAATAATTTTCACACATGTACTTACATCATCTTATAAATAAATCCAGAAGGGTGTGAAATGCTTCAATAAAATTCCAGAAACGAATCACACTCGACCGAGTGATAACGAAAAAGTTGCACCGAAGACGTTCCATCCGCTAGCGGTGAAAACGAGATCGAAACAGTTTCGCAGTCCGGCGATGTCCAAGTTCTACCTTGGTTGCCAGTAAATCACTTGGCCAGCACGCAAACAATAACGCGCCGGTGATCAAGCAACACCGAGCCATTAAGGATCGTCCGAGAGCACAGGTGAACACCTTTTTCGTCGATTTTCAGCCGCGTTCCGCCGCCGCGCCGGAAGACGCCGGATGCGAGGGTTCCTTTTTCTCCGAAATTTATTAACGATCCGTGATTCACGCAGCAGGGAAGCCGAAATACCGGCCTGCTTATTTTTGTGTGCGCGTTCTTCCCCGTCTTTTTTCCATTCTGCCAACCCCCCAACTCTCCCTTCTTTCTTGCTCTGTGCCCCGGCTCCGGTGCATGGTGCATGGTGCATGCCTATCTTCATCTCTCTCTCTCTTTTTCTCTTTCTTTCTTTCAAGGGACGGGGGGTTCATTGACAAACGATATTGCCAGCGACGAGTTATCGTCGCAAGGCAAACGCATATGTACACCCTGAAAGGAGGGAACACCGTACTTTATTTCTGTATCACGGCTGACAAACACGTGTTGCACCCGAAACCTTGGCCCGAATCGCTAGTTATTCGGTCAGTCCATCGTTGATTCACTCCGCCTCCCGTGTCATGTGCATCCCGGCCGGGCGAATCGTCTAATTTTGCCACGGCGAGGGAACCCTGACTTCGTCCCGGTGATCTTTCCGAACCATTCGGGACCACCAGCTTCGAGAAAATAACAAACGGGACCCTCGATCTCTCTGGCCGCTGTTATCCCTGTGCGTGGTCCTCTGCCATTGGCCGACCACCACGCACAGGGATAAACCGATCAATTTTGTGTAAAAATCAAACAATTTTTTTAACCCTTTGCACTCATTGTCAGAGCTATTTTAACGGAAATATTAAACATTTCTTCCGATCTAGAGTATTCCCGTTTCCTATGATTTTTGAAATTTTATGGATATGTTTAGGAATTCAAAATGTAACAATATTTTGAATAATGGTACAGCAATTTTTAGTAGTGCCTCTCTCTCCGAGTCATCATTCGAGTGCTAAGGGTTAACTTTGGAAATCCGTGTTAAACTTTCAGAATTACAAGGAAATTGCGGTTTCTCCAATGCCATGTATGGATCGATCTTTTTCTTGACATGCTGTACATCATTTCCCGTAGGTTTGTCACGCTAATTTCAAATCTGTTCGCAAAATTTGTCTACAACCTCAGGATTTTGCAAACAATCGATTTTTGTGACAGATTTTCCTCTCCTTCCGGTTAGCCTGTCTTGAATTGTATGTTATCGACAACGACTGAGCATAAAGATTAAATCAGGACTAATGAATTCCATGAAAGGATTGCAAAATTCGAAATTGCATTGCGGATTTAATTGGAATGATAGTGGAACCTAAAAATTAGTATCACACAGTGAAGGTGGATTGGACGAATTTGGACAGAGGCATTGAGAAATAGACATTTTTCAAGAACGAACACCTTTTTTTTAACAAAAGAATTTCATTCTTTCTCAATTTACGATAACAAGTGACTAGCACTTAAAATACAGCGATCGATATCGGCCAGAATTCGAAAACCGCATAACACACACGCGCCCCTCTAGATTCTCCGATTTTCACACGCTTTTGTTGGAATGTTTCGATTAGGCACGCTCTGGAAGCACAATCTTTCACCCCTCGATAAAAACTCGCTCGTCGGTTTACCTTTTCTCGAGCCGCGAAACATTCTCGCGAGCCAACGGAGATTATCGATGCTGCACAAATATTTATCGTTCCACTTTCTATGGTGGAAAGTATAAAAATATAAAAAGAAAGACGAGAACGAATTCAGAGAGACCGCGCGCGTAAGAAAGAAAAATATATCCACAGCAGATCGAGGATTATAGACGGGACGAGATGAATTTTCGGCTCAAGGTCAACGATGATAAATCCACCACCGCACTCGCATATTTCTACCCTGTTGCTCCATTTAGTTTTCCGACGTTGCCGACTTGTAAATTCAACGTCGATCTATAGTCGAGGAATTGACACTTAGTCGAAAATCTTACGTGTTCTCCGAACTTTCAACTTCCTTCTTTAAGATCATCAATTTTTCCAAAGATACAAATACAAATATACTTTAAACGTAGAAAAATTGATTTTTAAATGACTAGGACCTTTATGCAAAATAAAAATTGTCTGCATCGATTGCAACAAATATAAACTATAAATTGAATGCTATTTCTTCCCTTAATTTTCCAACAATTTTGAATTTAAAGATCCTCAGTCTAAAAATTACACGATTCAGGGTCGATGTAGGGAAAAAAGGTTGGGAACACCTGAGATAAAGGGTTAATCCTTGGGAGAAACAATGATCAGAAAAGAGAACGTGTTGGTCGTCTCGACTATACGAAATTTCTCGAACCGAACGAAAAATCGACGATCGAGCCCAGAAAAGGTATACCCACGAGGTGTTCACAAAAGAACTGTCTCCCTCTCTCCCTCTCTCTCACTCTCTTTCACTCTTTCTATCTCTCTAACACCCGTCACTGTCAATACGGAAGGCACTGAAAATATACATACACGTAATACACATTACGTAATAACCTTAAACTCGACCATAGTCGCTAGCGTACGTTTACCGTAGAAAAACGAACGATCTTCTTTCTCGAGAAAAGAAGAAAGAAAACGAGAAAAAAATGCTCGAACCTGGTCACACAAAATGATCTCCTACTCGGCGCGAGAGAAAACGCAAGAAAAGAAAAACGAGAAACAAAACGTAGATTCCGAATTCACACGATACGAGCGAAAAACGTGCACGCGAAACCGCGATAAATATCTCTTCGACGAATCGCGATCGTGTGTGTCGGTCCATCCTGAAATTTGATGGTCAATTCTCTCTCTCTCTCTCACGCACGCACACACACACACACACACACACACACACACACACAAACTCTCTGTTTTCCCTCATTTTAAATCTTACCATCTATGTTTCGTGGATTCCTCGAATCTCTGTAGTTTTACTCAGCAAGTGAATGTGCGCTATGTACACTTAGGCTAGTTTCGGTAGGAACATTAAGGTCATCGAATCGATTACTCGACGCTCGGCGATACTGTCGCGAGACTGATTAGTGTGACTTTAAATTGTCGTTTCAAGGAAACTGGAATAGAAGAAAATTTTACTTTTACATTATGTTGATTAGAAATCTGCTATCCGATGATTTTCAGCCGGTGCAAAAGCTTTGTTGAATCTTTAACCCTCATCCGTCCGTCGTGTCAATTTGACACAGTTTTCTCGAAATAAGTTACATTGTTCTGTTATTTGTAGGTAAGTTTGGTCGAAGCTTCGTGACTTTTATTATTTTAATAAAGAACCCATAACCGAAAAACCAAAGATGTTAATATTAACTTATCAATTTTAATAAAAAAACATCGAAAAATAATTGTTTACCTTGTTATTTTATCGATTTTTTTATCACTGTGTCAATTTGACACCAAGGGACAGATTCAGTTCGTGAAATGAGGGACGGATGAGGGTTAATAGATCTTCAATGAGATCTTCAAGTATTTCATGTTCATAGCAACGTAGATAATTGGTTGTCCTATTTGGTGAAAAAGCGATTTTTCTCGGAAAAATGGCAAATGAGCATCGACAATCTTTTTTGAAAAATCGCATGATATAAAAATACGAATTCGCTTTGCGAAGAATTGCTGGTCCCCTAACAGTTCATTAATAATTGAACAATTACCCGGACATAGCAGCACCGCTAATATTGAAAGACGTCGTTTCGAAGGCAACAACCGTCGACGTCTCGCGATCGTTCCCGAGCGCAGAATAAACTCTCGAAAGCAAAACTCGGCCGCGTGCCTGACATTACAACCAGTTCGTTACGATTTGAGCTGCTCTTCCTCCTCTCGTTTCACAGGATCGTCGAGGGATCGAGCGATCTCTTTCGGTGCGAGTTTTTCTCCTCCTCGTGCGTTTAAATAAACGATCGTCGCGCCGTCCCGAATACGATGACACAGTTGATGGCAGCGTTGCGAACGCGATCATAAATTCATTAACACGCTTGCTGCGCACTCGCCGCGCGTCGAAGAGGATCGTGACGCGCGAAGAAAGTCCAGTTAATTATGCATATTGTTATTTAAAGGCGCGCCCGCGTAATACTTGGACAATCAATGACTTCTTTATTCCGTGCACCGCGAAATAGTTGCACGACAACGATCTCTATAACATTCTTTTATTCGCTGCATTGAAAATCATAAGTACTTTTATTATTCGCATCACAATATCATCGCGATATGTCTGTACGATATTTGATCGTTCCATCACTTTTTTTCGTGGCGCTGAATACGTTACAGCCAAATGCATACCCTCCTGAAAGAAATTGTATTAAGTAGTTAATTGATCAAGTAACTATTTAATTATGTTGGAGTGATGTAAAGTGATTAAAATTTGGAAAATGTCTATCGATATGTAAACAAGAATAACGCAACGCTTCCATCGACCAACGATCGTAAATTTCGAGGAGACTTGACGCGGCAAAAATCGCGATCGCAGCGCATTCCGGTCTTCTGCCAGAAGCTGCAAAATTTGAAAGACTGTCGGATTTCGTTTCGAAGGCAACGCAAGTTCTCGCGCTCGGCGACTCGTTTCCGGTTTCGTAGCTGCGAAACGAGCTAGAACTAGCAAATCTTCTAATATCACGCGCGAGAACGTAGATGGCAATTCTCTCTCATCAGGCGAGCCGGTTTCCGCATCGACAGAGAAAATCTCTGATGGCGCGAATTTTCTGTTTCTTTCTCGATCGATTTTCTTTTCGTCGAACGTATTAATATGACGTTTCCGTGTAAAAGTGTTGAAACCGATTTATTTACAGTAGGAATCGGCGGATCCGTACTCGAGGAACAAGCTCTGCGCGAGTATCCGGACTGCTGAATACTTATTTTCGGAAATGAATACACTGGAACGTCAGGAACGTGACGATAGCTGGGCGACTTCGACGCCTGCACAGACGATGACGCGTATATCCGAATCACTCAACTCCTTGAATTACATACATCGTATAGAAACTGCTATGATAAACTAATCACATATCTCAAACGTGTCTTGAGATGCAGTTACGACATTCTAACTCCCAATTGCCTATTTTTCTCTTCAAGGGAAACAACAGACTTCACGGAACGTTTGTACGCGTCACCTACCTTTCCCTGTGCAATCTAAACGAAATCGATTCTCAATCTTTTTAACAAACGTTCGAAAACAATATTTATCTGTGAGATTTTCATTGTACAGATTCCAAAATACCTGTCCCATGAAGGACACTTTTCGAAAAAGTCCTACAGGATCAAAAGTCATCTTAACCGAACCGGCAAAAGGTTGAAACGAATTTTTTCCTAGAAAATGATCTATTCCAAGCTTTTACCAATCCTCCCGAACAAACGATCGATCGGAAACAAGGCAGCCGAGAGCGTCATAGTGTTGCTACGAGATTCCTGACGAGAGGCTACCATCACGATCGTGCGATTCCGGACGCGTTTAAAGCTAGAACATTCAGGAACACCGGTCCGACCGTCAAGACTCTTCGGCAGGGTCTTCATGAGCCCCGGTCTCTGAAACGAGAAAAGAAAAGGGGAACCGTACTCACTCTCTCACACACACACACACATACACACTGATACAGACGGTTCGACGCGTATCGAAGGATAACGAAACGAGAAACATGTCCTGCTAGCTCGATTTCCACTTCGAATTTCACTCGAGGCATTTCGTCGTCGTTTCCACGGTCGCAACAGTCTTTCACACGGCCCGATCAATCCCACTGTTCTCACGAATGTTTCTTAGCCGGATACCGAACGAAACGTCTCTACGTTAGGATCTCACGCAAATGTCAGACTAAGAACGGTCCCGACAGAACCATTCTTGCGTCTTTCCAGAGATCCAGCGCCACCGGCTGACCAGTAGCAAGCTCATCCTGCACCCTCTTCCTCCGGAAGATTTCTCCGAGTCGAATGAATCGGTTAAGAAGGATTTCGGCATCCTTCTCGTCGACCACAACGTCCTCTACCCAGTCGAAGACGACAGAACAACCCATGTCGAGAAGATCGAATAGCCTTCAGGGATGGTTTGCTACCACCTGAAGACAGCTCCCGATGTCCTCGTCAACGATTCGCGTAGACGTTGCTGCTTAGAACCACCACATCGGCTCTCAAATCTGGTTCGTCACGACCTCCGAGGAGGAGGGCGTACAGGAGGCGTCATATACTCAACGAAGGCCTCTTTTTCCGGTCCTTGGTGGTGTTCTTCCCGAAAATCGTCCCCAGCACCCTAGAAACCGAGTGCACGCCCAGCTTCCGGCGGATCGGCAACGCTCGCAACAACTGCACCGATCGAGCCTCTCGGAGCAAAGCCTGGAAAGCCAGCGCAGCTCCCGCGGGACTCTCCGCCGCGCTGACTTCGTAGAATTGACAGCCGTGGGCCAGGGACAGCTGCTGGCCCTCGTCCACGCACACCTCTCTGAAACAGAAAACCGAAATTCTCATTAGTTTCGATTGTTTGTTCGTTTAAAACGTTCCTTAAATTCAAGCTAAATTTGCGAGCTTTTTTTTAAAAAAATTCGAAAATCATTTTACGAACAGTATCTGTCCCCTGGTGTCAAATTGACACGGTGATAAAAGATGAGGGTTCAAATAATGTAACTTTGTTGAAATCATGACCTCGCATCGTTGGTTCCAACACCGCGAACACATGCCTCGCGTTCGAAGCTAATAAGAAAATCTCAAAGCTCTTACATCCTCGCAGAAAATTCGTTCGCAACTGTATAAATAGCGTGCCACCGGAACGATGCTAATATAAACTCTAAAAATAAACATGCAACGATAACGATATTTATTCATTTTATCTGGCTGGACTTTTCCTCTGAAAAAATCGAGCTGCGCTCAAAGGAGGCAATTTTCTGGGACGACGAGAGAACTCTCAGCAACCTTGCAACGTTGGAATTTACAATACCGCTTCGAATCGTTATCATTCCGAGGATGATCATACCGGGCTGAATAAATTGTCGCGGGCGAGAAGAAAGTACGAAAGCGGATTCGTCGGCTATGCTGGGACGCTTCGTATAATAAACGAGTAAATAATCGTTACAGTCAAAGGTAACGAGGGTACAAAGAACTATCCCGGGTTCTCGAGCGTTGCCAGAAGCAGAAGCAGAAGCAGAAGCCAAGAATCCCCGCGGATTCGCGTCGGCAGAAAGAAATAGATAATCGCGAGTCAGGGTGGACCCGGTGTTCTTTCGCAACACACGGAGACCGTAAATTTTCAGAGCAGGAAAAACGCGTCACAGGGGATCAACGGAAGCTGTCAAGGTCCATGGAAGAGGATCGGAACGAGTGGACGGGTCACGACTTCTTGGCAAACACCGTTCCGGATGAACGGAAGCGGCGGAAGGTGAGTGAACGCGGACATAAAGGCGGGAAGAACGCGGAGTCACTGGAATTTCGCCAGCCTGGACGCCACTGGATATTTATAATTGCCATTGGCGGCGGCACGGCCGTTATAAGATCTTCGACACCAGGCCGCGAAGCGTTAATACTGTAAATCGGATCGTTAGCGGGTTCACCGCTCTAGCGACTGAGCAACCACAAAGATTTTCAATCATTATATTTAAAGGTAACTTCAAATTCTACTTTCAATCGTTACATTTAAATCTAAACTCCAATTCAACTCTCAGCAACAAAATTTAAATCTACTTTCAATTGTTATATTTAAATTCAAATTCAACTTTGAATCATTATACGAGCTCGTGGGAAGATTCACAGTCTATTAATCAATCGTCTGGGCCAGCCAATCGTCGCGCTAGAGCGAAATCTAAATAGGGCTTTTTGAACGTCTCCAGTTTTTCGTGTTTGGTCGATCGATCATCGATCCCCTGGGAGCGTAAGAGGGGTGGTAACGTGTGTATCCGCCGGTGTATTTTAGCCGGGACGAACTCGAAGCATGGAGGCCAGCGATATTTATGGTGGCAATTAAATTCGCGGGAACACATGATACTCTCGAAGCGTCGAACCGGAGGGGGAGGAGAAACGAGGGGAAGGGGGAATCGCGTGGGAGGGCTGTGCTGCACACTTCTAATCGCGCGCACGAGTCCCGTATGCATGCACACGTGAGCAGGCACCACGTCCGTCCACCGGCCGTTAATCTGTCCCCTTTTATTTTATACGCGGCGATCCGTTGCTTTACGAGGAACGGTGTTAGATTCGAGACCCTCGTTTCCCGCGATCCGAACCGGGGAAGACGACACGACGAGACGGGACGCGACGTTAAAGAGGGAACGGCGCCGCCAAGAAAATTGAATATCTCGTGGAAGAAAGATGGCCGGACGAAGGGAGAGGCTCGACATTTCAGTGCCTCCTCGCCGGATCAGGATACTCGCGACGCGACCTTTAAGCGACGACGCGGATCACCGTCGACCGGATTACACGACGCTCCGCGCCGCGCCGCGCCGGTTCGGTTCGAGCGGATCGTGCCTCCACGGGGTTCACACCAGTCCGTGAAGGGAGCGCCGTGGACGTACAGTAGTGTGCGAATTAATGTGAACACAAGTAATTCTTAAAAAGCAACGTTTTCTCAAAGCAATTTATGTCCCCGCGATGCAGAAAATTCTTGAACAACTTGAGCATAATCGAAACGGTCTTAAGGTCACGGTATAATATACGAGAATTTCCCACTTTCCCTTTTCTATTTAAACAACTACGAAGTGTGTTCGGAATAAAATAACAATAAAATAAGATAGAGAAGATTACCGGTGTCTCTCTACTGAAATTATGTAGGAAACCTCCGCGATAATCTCGATACTAAAGGCTAATGATGTGTATCCGACTGAAGGATTTCCTGGTTTTCACATTTTTATGGAAGAAACGAATGTCCGATACCATAACGTTAGACACGCGCTTATTACCGAAGCAGGAGATAGGTTCTTTTGTAGAAGGAAATACGAATTTACTTTACGATGGAATTAATTAGCACTGGAGGATTAAAACGATCTGGCTGTGAGAACGAATTTTTATTCAGTTCCAGTATTCTCGTGTTAACCTAACAAGCACGGTCTTGTTTAAACACTCGTCGCTTAGCAAATCCTTGAAAACAGTATAATATTTAGACAATTGTCTAAAGAGTAAAAAAGATTTTATACCTGTACATATATATATATGTATAAAACACAGTATGGAAAAATTTCGCTGACAATTTATATTGTAATTTTAGTTGCTCGACGAGGGAATTAAGATTCTCGGCAATGTTTATTTTCACAAGGTCTATTGTCGCAGTTTTGTTGAAAATTTAATGGTTTCAACATTTCCAACACATCGTTCGCCGACGATTCGAAAAATCTAGATCGATTAAAGGCTCCTTCCTTAGATATCAAAACATTGTTCACCTACATATCTCGCCGCGAGACTTGTTCCTCCATTTGCACGAGACACGTGCTTTCTACTTGGCGCCAGCTTAACACGCGCCGCAATTTCAACAAACGCTCGCACGGAAACCAGAAACAAGCCGTCAAGTATTCGTAACGCCCAGAAAGAAGTCTCCGATTGAACAACACCGCAAAATCATAATCATATAGAGCCTGCGCTCGAGCTGTTTGCACACTTGTGACACGCATCCGGTCACAATATTTACCAATTTAACGCTTCCCTGTTTTCGTAATTAATGGTGTCGCACTCGCGATCAGGTCTTGAACCAATTCTAACAAGTAGGAATTTTTGAGTTCATTGATGAATCCAAGTTGAATATTCAAGTACGCCATTCTTTCCAGATGTATATTTAAACGTAGCCATACAAACAATAGTTCTTTTCTCTTCGACATTTTTCGGGATAAAGACATTTTAATCGCTGTAACTGTGAAGAAAATGTTATGTTGTAAACCATTGAATCTATCAAAATGAATTTCTTCGGCCGAATTGTTCGAATATTTTCCCGAGGTAGGGGGTACATTATGTTTGATAAAACATTTGAAACGTGAAGACGAGCTACGAAGACAAACGCTGATAGAGAAACTAGCAAAACAATGAAAGCTATTGATGGGAACTGGGAACTATTAGGAGAAGAATGAAAAAGGGAAGATCGAGGCAGCGAGCGCGAGACGATCGCGGGACAGTGGATTGGCTGGCATGATCTTTGATCGAGAAGTTTATCCTCAGCCTAGGAACATGGAAAACCGCATGGTAGCCAGCTGGATCTCTCGGTTCGCTCTAAATGGGGCTTTCCAGCGGTGGGTTTTCAAGCCGCGGCTGAACCAGTTTGTCAGCCGTGTGGCTCCGAGGGATTCGCCAGCTGATATTTCGCGATAAGTTTATCGATGTACGATATTCGCGGCCGGACGCCGCTTCGGATGTATCTAAAGCGGCGATAACTCGTTCCCGGGAGAGTGGTTTCACCAGCCCCACAGCGGCAGGCTTCGGTCTAATCTTTATGAACTCCATTAAGACGGCCGGAACGGCTACTGGGTAGGAAGGAGGCGAGCTGGAAAGAAGCTGAAGAAGCTGGACCCACGTCCACGTAGCCGTGGCGATCTATTGAAAAATCCTCGTGCCACGGCGTAAATTTAATTAGTTGCCGGCAGATTATTGGCAACAGAATGGCGGCGAGGCCGCGCGCCCTGGAAAAACCAGCTGATTTACGCGATCCTCCTTCGGATCTTTTCGCGATTAGGTCGCGAGAGTCCACCCATTCTTTGCGTTCCAGATGCTCTTCAGCTTTCGAACGGTTCGTCTCAATTTCTCCTTGCGCCAGATCGATTTCCGGCAGCTATTTCATGGACATTGGGAGACAGTAAATTGACGCTAACTCTTTGTATAAGATAAATGTATATAAGATTGTATTCGTTAAAATACGGCAAGGGGTTAAGAATCTGTGAAATTTTCTTCCATGTAAAACCATGAAACGGAAGCGTTGCGAAAAAATTGTTTTCCGCGGCCGGAGAGCCTTTAGCCAGGAAATAAATTATCATTTGGTTTCTACTTCTCTAAATTGATCCATAAAATCTCTGCGTGGATAAGTATCCGCAGTCTAGTCATCATTAACGTGGTCATTTTGTTCGGGTGTAATTTATGTAACAAGCGTTCCCAGCACTGCTGCTATCGAGAAAAGCTAATGCGACTGGTCTACAATTTTATAAATATACATTACAAGAACACCTGTTTTCGCCATTGTTTCATTTTTTCGCAAGACTAGTTCTCGAAGTGATCGATTCTATGAATCGTTACGATTTGTAGATTTCTCAAGAAAAAGTGGTCGCGTCGATAAATAATTACCGACCACTTTTTGCCAGTTCGATTTGCTAGTCCGGCGACAGGATAGTTTGTTATTTTCCGGCGAGATTATCGGCACGGCCGCGATGCGGTTTGCAATTTTATCTTCGTCGTATATTTTCATGGTTTTCCACGTACTGTTCCATTTCTCGTTCCGAACGATTCCGGGCGTAGTTTATGTCGCGTGAAATTGCAACACTGCATCGATTCTGCGGGTTTGTTGCGGCTTCTGCAATCCTGCTTTCTAACTTGTCGTCGCCTATCCGATGACTTGGACGCGACGCGACGGTAGCCCTAGGCAATTACCTGCTGTTCCGTTCTTGTTTTCCAAATAATCAACGGAGTGCCGGAATCCAATTATTTCGAGGATCGACACGTGGAACGCGGACACTGCCGAACGGGAGAGACGCGTTTCCCGAGACTAATCGATAATGCACGGAAGCGTTAGCGAAGGATAAATGAGCCGCGGGAGCTTTAAATCAATCGTCTCTCCGAGAAGTGTCTAGGCCTCTCGAACGAATCCGCCACGATCTAAGTGATATTTGATGCGATAAAAATGCCCCGGCCGACGAATATGAAACGCCATTTCGCGCGAACCGGACGTTAATCTACCGGCGAGATTAACTGCGGACAAAAGGTTGCACAGTGACGAAAGATAATCCGCGATGATTGATCACCGGGCTGCGGACGGGGTCTATGAAAGGTGGAAGGTTGCCGGAGTTGCAAACTTCCTGAAACCGTTTCTCACCGTCGCGTCGCGTCGGTTTCGACGAACCAAACCTGTAAATGGAAATGATCGTGTTCTAATGACGTCAGACTCTCTAGGTTTTGGTCTCGCCAGAAGATCGCTGACTCGCGGAGATATCCGATGAATTTGACGATATTATCTTCGACCATTTACCATTATTAGCAAATTAATTTCTATGCAACACCTGCTTATCCGAACTCAAGTAGAAACTGTTCATTTTGCGTGATTCGCAATCTATATACTTGGAATTAGACCCACGGATTTTATGCGAATTTATAACAAAAACGGGGTAAACAAAAAACTGAGAAGACGTTTAAAAAGTTTAAGAATATCATCATATTATTTTTCCCACTCGTGTCTTATAATTGCCTTCGACGCGTATACGATCAAGATACAAGGAGTGTTTAGATAATTGTAAGGCTAATCGACCGAATGGGACGAACAAGGGGATAGTTGAAATTGAAATTGGCAGATTGAAATTGAATTTTACACGAATCATCGCGCTTATCTCGTGGATAGAAGAGCCAGTGACACGTAGGTGAACCGGATATCGATGTCCCTTACAGGCTCCAGCTCTGGAACAAGAATTTCCTGGGCGATCCCCGTAGGAATGCGGATCGTCGTTAGCGAAGACACGTTTCCCATTTTTCCTCCTCGTTCGCGTTCCTATATTCATTTACGAAGGTCCGCGTGCCGTGGCAACATCCGATGAATGATCAAGTAGGTATGTACATGGATATCGTCGTTATGACGTTTTATATACTCGAATAATATTTTCTGTCTTCTTTTCTCTCGTTATTTCGATATTATACTGTTCTATACGTCTAACTCGTATTCTTCCGTTATCCGTACCGTCGTCCTTGGTATTTCTGCATTTCGCAGGTGTCCTGCTATCGGAGGTGTGTGATCAGCGTTCTCTTGCTGCATGTTTTAGCAGAAATCAATAATTAATTAATCTGCTGCTTAGCTTACGGCAGCAGCTACATATTTTGAATTTCTAATGTCACGTTTGAAAAGATACAATATTCTTCTAAACGAGGGAAATGGTGAATTTCCAGCCCGATGAACGTACGAGAAATTCTTGAGTAAATTCCTTGATTCAGGCACGTATAAAATCGCATAGAATAATCGTCGTGTTCCACAAGAAGGTCGTAATCGATCCGAGCAAGAAGTAAAATAAAATTGGTCTTGAAGAAACAATTTAGAGATGACGAGTCCTCGAGGAACAGCAGCATTTCACCCAGAAGTCGGACTTTCCTCGGCCGCGTCTATCGGGTCCGGCAGTTCTGTTAGACCTATTTATAGTGCACTCGCGTTTAGTGCATCGAGCGTAGCTGCATCTCGAGCAGTGTCGTGCCTGTTATCGGTCCCGGGTTTACTCCCATTAACTATCTCTCGCGCGGAGGCGGCGTAACCGCGCGCTCGCGTTTTGACAAGGTTAATAAGCGCGCAGGCCACAGTCATTATCGTACGAAGGAAAACTAAAATGTAGAAAATAGAAAGAGAGAAGAGAGGGCGAAATGGAGGAGGGAGAGGAAAATAGCGGCGACTGGTTCGTACGATTTCCTAGCTTTCTCCTGTCCGAATCACGCAACGGCGCGGCGACGCCCGGTGATGCACTTCGTGCCGAGCGGATTGCATAAAATGCAGCAGCGGCTGCTTGACAAGCCGGGTCACCGAAACGCGCCGGGGCCACGCCTGTTCCACGTTGATCCCGTGCCGCGCAAAAATATTATTACCGCCGGTTTGCAAATCTCGGCTGGATCGATCCCGCCTCCCGGTTCTCCATCATCCGGACCCGGAGAAATTAAGGGAGGTTATCGTAGCGAGCGATCGCTAAACACGATTCTAAATTCAATCTATCGCAGAAACGCGACCGGTGAAAGGAGAAAAACCGGGGTCTTTACGTCGTCGTCGGCTAGATTTCGAAAAAAACCGCTCCGATTAACGGAGGAAACGCGCGCGGGGGCGCTGCTGCAATTATTCGATCACGCTTCCGCGCGTGTAATCCAAAATTATGTTCCTGTATAGTCCCAGTTTTCTACGGCTCGTTTCAGATTTCGTAATCGTTCGTTCGTAAATGCGTTCTTTCCGATTATCGTCTATAGGTGTCGATTTTCAACGAACAAACACACGCGAAAGATGAAGTTGAAGCTGTAGCTGCCCTGTGCCTGACCCCTTTTCCCAAACCATACCGTCGCGTCGCGTCGACCCACTTTTCCCCCTGTGCAGGTTGATTGTCATCTAATTGCAGGTCCTTGTTCCGAGGGACCACGAAAAAAGAATCATAATATCGTCGGTGGTCCCGAATCGCTGAGTTCACGTGCCCCCTCCGGCGATCCCTTGATACCCTACTCATCCTCCTCCATATTGTGCTCTCTCACTTTGTTGCACTCTAACCGACATCGTGACTGTTCGAAATTCACTTTGTAATATCGGTCTCTCGTTATTCGAAAGTTTAACAAACTTCTAAGAAACTGCTGCAATTTGAAACATGCATTGCAACTAAACCGTGGATTTTCTGCATTTATTACAAAGCTAAACTAAACATTTCTTCCTCGCTAGAATATTTCCATTCTCTGTGATTTTTACAAATTTATGGATATGAAATCGGTGCGATGCCTCGTACCAATGCCTGAATGTTTAGTAATTGATTAGATACCGACATCTTTAATCGTGTAAACTTTTATAGTGGTGCCTCAGAGTCACCATTCAAAAGTGCTCAGGGTTAAATTGAAAACTCTGAAGACATTGTACAAGAATTGACGAAAACTATGGTAGACTCAAAATTTTCGAGAAACCGCGAAGCGATCTATTATATTCAACTCGCACTGTTTGATCAAGAGGTTCGGTTAAATATAGCCGCGAGATGCATCGTGCTCGATGTAAACTAAAAAAAACATGTCTCTGAGAATGATCTTTTTCGAATTTGTTGATCAGCCATTGCCGTCGTGGTACAAGAATAGCGCAGTTGTTTATCAATCTCGTTTCGCCGGTAGTTTCTAAAGGCTGCTAATCAACTGGCATTCCTAGGCGAGCTCCTCCGGGCCGCTTATCAATGGCACTTAGCATACTCATCTCCCGGCATCCTCTGGCGTGCAGGGATCGATCGCGATCCACGGCCTCTACTTTCTTCCATGTGCGTGTTCGGCCTATTAATCGGGACGGTTCACTTTCCCGGTCTCTCGTCTCGGCCGCGGATCGGTCGGCCGGGTAACAGGATCTTCGCGAAACGTTTCCTAGACTCGGCTAGACTAGACACCGGCTCCGGCTCCGGCTCCGGCTCCGGCTCCGGGAGATTTCGCGTGCGCCACGTGATTCGCGATACGCTAACAGTCGGGCTACCGACAGACGAGGCTAGTCGATCGCTACCGCTTGTCCACGGCTGAATTTTTTCTTCTCACTTGGTCAGTCGGTGTCGCGCATCCGCTCGAGAGCTGATCGCGTATGATGATCGAGCTGTACGAACCAGCCTCTACGTATAGAAGCTGCGAGATCGGTGGCCCGTTCTCGCGGCGCGGCGCGGCGTGAAACGCGAAACGAGGCGCCACACCGACCACACTCCCCGACACCGACACCAGAGACCGTTTCGAGCACGACACCCGGTAGTGGTCGAGTGGTCGCTCACCTAGAAACCGTTCACGCGATCGCCGCACCGACAGATCTGTTTACGCGCCTCGTTTGGCCGACTTGGCTCCGGACGACGACGACGACGACGACGACGACGACCGTCCGCGTCGCGTCGCGTATGCTCGACCGATTTTAGCAACGATCCACTCGGACTACACCTTCCGGGCAACGGTCCCGCTGCGACGCCTTCAAGCGCGCTAATGGGTCTCTCAGTGCACGAAACGTGTCCTTGCAATTTCAGAGTGAACAGAGAAAATGTGCCACTCGAAAATCACCCTTTCGCAAGTCAAATTCAACCTCGTGCAAATCAATTTCTTAGGAATGTTTGGAAAGACTGATTTTAGCCCCGATGCAGTCGAACTTAACCTTCCGGTGCAACGTGCTGCAACGACGCGACGCGGTAATGCGTTTTTCACTGGCCGAATAATGTCCTTGCGGTCTGACAGAAACGAGGCGCCCTGTTATTATGGGCGTTTCTTGTTTCGTGAGCAACCAATTGCAATCTACCTTTATCCCGAGATCTCTTTCTTCGTGTACGCTTGGCGCGATATGATTGTTTCCCGTCGAAAGTTCATTCTTATCTTTTCTGATGAGTATATGAAAAATGAGTAGATGTAATTTAAAACAGTCAAAATATTAAACGAATTGAAAAAAAATACTGTCACATTATTTCAATCTGATAAACATGTTAAGAAAGAAAATAAATTCCTGTTTCATACCAGTTTGTTGGCATTCAGGTAGGAAATTTTTATTTTCCATAAAAATCCGCTGTCTACCGATGAGGTCTTAAGAGGAGGCTATACAGCCATTACTATTTACGAGTTAAAGGCAGCGCAGTGTTTGCTAAATGACTGACGCTAAGGTCAATGTTGACATACTACCCTTTGATCGAGCACTACGACAGAGATCCTTGGTATCGGAGCCTTGCGAGATATGACCTACTTGTCATGATCAACAAGACAGCCGAAGTTCATACGAACTTACATCTGTGTAAACCACTGACAACAACGAGGTCATATCTCTGTGCTTCTCCACCTTGAAGTGTGTGCATTAACTAAATCAAGAAATTCATTACTACATACACAGGGCTAGAAAAGAACGAATGACATTTTATCGCTTCGTGTTCGAAAACAAATCAAACTCAATCGAGAATCGGCTGATGCGTCTGATCATGACCAACCAAATCTACTTCCCGTGAATCCTAGGACAGGTGAATCAAACAAACTCGTCCTTCTTTTCACAAAGGAATACGTATTCTTCAACACTAAACCAACCACCAATTATGTATTGAGATTACAAAGATGCTTTCCCGGTAAATAATCAAATAAATACAGTGGCCGAAATAATGGAAATAGAATTCACATTCTTGCGAAATAAAAAGAAATGGCACAGGGCACTTCCGAAAACGAAAATAAAAGTAGAAGCAGTAAACCAGCCGATGCGGCTAGTGAACGCGGCTATCATTATTTCGGCCACTGTATATTTAATAGCACAGATATTATAATTAGAACTGCACAAAGTTCAAACAAATTGGGTCTTGTTATTTTTATAAGGCAACATGTACTGCAAAAAAAGCTCGGTAGGTTTAGCGTTAAAAATTTGGAAAGCGACTTCACACTTCTTCGGAAGTAACTGTAAACGTCCATCGAGCATATTAAAACGGATTCCAACGATCAATACGATTGCGAACTTGAAAATGACAATACGAAATATGCAAATTCATTTGGAAAGTAGCACAGAACGTAATTCGCGCATATGCATCTCTTCGAGACTAGACACGTAGGTTCCCGTTAATTCCAGCAAAATGAGTCCACGGAATTGTAATGGAACGACCTTCGGGTGACCTTGAACATGTGGAATTTCGCGAAACATTCGGATAATCCGATGAAACGGACGTAAAATCTTGACGATTTCCACGGAGTTAACGTGACCTTTAATTCGGCCGATTGCTAATCTCCTAGCAGGGAACTTGATTTAACACTCACCGAGCATGATCCAGATCTCTCTTGTTGCCAAGCAACAGGGCGGTGAAATAGGATGGTAGACGTAAATCAGCGAGCTGCTTGAGCAGTCCACGGGCTTCCTGAAAGCTTCGTTTACACGTCACGCTGTAAACGACCACGAAAGCCTCGCCCCACCGGATGTGAGAGTAAAGACAACCATTTTCCTGAAAGAACAACGAACGAACATCATTTTAATAAGCTATTCAACGTTCGCACGCTCCGATTCTTCTCGCAGAGCGTCGATCGTTTCGTAATTACAAACGATGATCGTTAGGGGATCTGAAGAGTTCGTGTCCGACTTGGAAATAACACAGGCGCTTACCTTTTTCAAATAACCGTTTTACAACGTAACTGTCTGGAAATGTTTGGAACAGTTCGCTGATTTATTTATCAATTTTTTAAAACATATTTTTGAAGGTACTTCTTGTAGACGCGTTGATTGACGCAATTCTGCTGATTGAATTCATTCGTCGGAGACCGTTGACAACATCAAACTCATTTTATTAGATGTGTTTATCAACATATTATCAATTTTTTTATCGATCTTTCTATCGCTTCTGATACAGCAACTGTTCATTGAATTGATTCGTCAGAAACTGTGCAATTGCAGATTTTCATTCGATTCCTGTACATTATTATGCATAAACTTACTACAAACTGTCTAGAGTCTAAACTGGCCGACGAAGAAAGTAAAAGATCGTCGCAGCGCGGTGCCCTAGAAAAAAGAAGTAGATCACGGTGCGATCGAGCAAAACTCGGCTTTCTTAGTTCCGCCCAGGTCCAAATTGCTCAATTACCGTGCTCATCGTCGCCGCGTCGAGTGGTGCCTTAACACGCCTAACCGCTTTAGAAAGTCCGAAAAAAATGGCCGATAATTACAGCGAATTTTTCCCGGGGTTTACGGCTTACGTAAGTGGCATGTCGACCGGCATCGAGCCAGTTTTCCCCGGTGCAAAGGAGGAAGAAGAAGTTCGATTTCACTTTCGGGGTCAAAATTCCATCCACCTGTTCCGGCGCGAAGCAGTTTGCGGGACGCTCGAGAGGTATCCGCTCTGTACAGGGTGATTCTGGGAACTGGCACAAGTTGCTGCGCTCTTTTAATAATTTCATAGTACGTCTGTATTCTATCAATTGAAAAAAGCTCCACCGTTGTTTGAGAGAAAACAAATGTTCAATTTGATGTGCCCAATGTTAAAAAGAATATTAATATAATCGAATAAAAATGATCTAGGTTTCAGAAATGAAGAACATTGTAATGCTGTTTTTAGTGTAACAAAGTCGTTAGAGGATAAAATCAATTTTTGTTTTACTTCTGGTCCCCACAATCAACGCAGAACATTTTCATTTTGCATAAAAAACCACAGTCTAATTATGACATATGATTTTGTCCTGCTTAAAAAAGAGCAGCAACTTGTCCCACTTCCAAGAATCATCCTGTACACGCACCGACGATTTATTCCGAATGAATTTTTCGTTTCCGATCGGGAAGGAAAACGTCGTCGTCGCCGCCCCCCGATTCTTTTCTTCCCGGGGCGGGCGGTTAATTAACACGTTAATCAACATTCCAAGTAACGAGTGGCCGCGAGTGGCTGGAAAGTTCCGATCTAGATCTGACGGACGTTTCACTTTGCTCTCCTGCTCGAGACATTACGAATTATAAATTCGTGCCGGCGATCCGGCGACGATTAAACCCAGCAAATTGCCGCAGCCAGAAACCCACCGCCGCCGCCGTCGCGATAATTGAAATAGAAACGGTTAAACTCTGCTATCTCGCCAGGCCGTGGATACGTTCTATTTTCGAGGCACGCTCGCAGTCTCACCTCTGATCTTCCGACCGATCGCCGATGCTAAAAAGACTTCCGAGAAGGAGTTTCGATTGTTTCCAGCGGTCGTACAAGTGGAAAGACCGTTTCGCTTCTTCCTGTCCCACCGGTGACTCAATGTATCGGGACAACCGGTCCGTAATTAATCGTCTTTTCAACGGACGATCGATGCTGAGAGCCTGTTTGCTCAGGCACTTTTCTAGCTCTCGTCGTGAAAAACTTACTATGTCTCGTTGGAACGCATCGGTACGCCTTGGACAGTTTTCTCGAAAATGATCGTTCCGGAAAATAGTTGAGGCTCCATGTAGCTGGCGGTACGTAAAATAATTTCACAAAAATTTAATCACGGTAAAAATTATACCGAAGATTGCACGATTCGTCCCATTCGAAGACATACTCGTTACTCGAGCATGTAATTTATCTTTCAATCGATTCTGTACATTGTGTGCATAAATGCAATCTACATTTCACGAAAGTTTTTATAGCTACGGATGTGCTTTACACTTTCATAAAACCTCGATTTATACAAATCGTTACCTTGAATTACGCTTTAAATTTAATTTTATGAAGATTATTCTAGTAACAGTCTGTACGAGAGACGTTTAATGGTTCGATAAATAATATTATTATTCAGCAGAATTTTAATACGAAGTTTATTTAACGGATTATCGAACAACATTGCCACGGCGCTTGATATCGCGGAAGTTGCACACCTTGGAAAGTTAGTGAATTGTAATCAAATAACTTTCTCGCATTCCAAGATTCTAAGATAATAAAATTCGGTCATTCGAAGACCATAAAAATGATTTCATTTTTTCCAATTAAGAGGTACAAACCGTCCACATTATGTACGTTGAGAATGATGTTGTTTACGCAGCGTTACAAATGTTTCACGGTACTTTAACGGACCCGGAAATGCACACGCGAAAACAAATCTGTCGCCAGTCGCGAGTATGCGATTCCACACGTAACACCATTCAAATACTGAAACCCGCGGAGCATCGTCGAACACACTTTTGTATTCACGTTCTCACGGCTATCGGACCGTGCAAAAAGATGTGCGCGATAATTAGCCGCCGTGAACAACGCGGAACGGAAACAAGCTTGTTAGGCTTCGGCACTTTTATACGACGGTACATACGCTGTTTTTCCCTTAATGGTGAAATCGCGGCCTCCGAAAAATACGTACACCGTGGCATCGTGAAATTTCTCCTTCGGTTTAGAGCAGAGCAGAGCCGGCTGGTTCTGGTTCTACCTTGTTCAATCGCTAACTACAGCTCTCATAATCTTCGTTTGCGAATCGGAGTTCAATTAGGGTCACTGGGACCATTTGGCCAAGTTTCAGAAACAGAGAAGCAGTGCTCGGAAAATGAAAGCCATAACCATGCTCCCGTCATCAACTATTTGCATGCATTCTACATACAGGGTGGCTGAAAAGTTCCCAGAAATTTTTAAAGCATTTCAGCAGCATAAAAATACCGCACAAACGAACGAATCCACACACTTGACCGAATAATAAGTTTTATTAATTCATTAACAATGAAATGAACCAAAAACATTTACAACAAATGTTCAAAATTGCCTGCTTTTGATTCGATACATCCACGGACCCGTTTTCTAAAATTCCCGACGATGGTCGCTGGTGATCGCCTGAAGAAGGTCTTTTCACGGACGCGTTTCTGAACGCGTTTGAATGACAACTAGAATATGCAAGGAAAAAAAATGTACATTTACAAGAAGAAAAGATAGGTGGACCACTCTGTACGGTATGTAGAAAGCAGATCGTGTATTAATAATGTAACGCATTAATAAAAACGAATAAATAGTGATGGGTGTTTTCTGAGAGTACCATTATACATATTTTATTAGACGATTGAAGTGGCCGATCACGATCGGCAGTGATGATTTCCATACGGAAAAAGCTAATTAAGGGTTGCTTTCGCCGAAGCCGAGGACGAGGGTTAATCTGAATAATTGAACGGGCTATACCGTAAGCATAACGTCCACGATCGCGTTTAGGATTTTGTGGCTGGAGGGGCAATTCTAATTGCTAATGCATCGATCACGACGAAAAGAGCGGCACGGCAGCGAGAACGTTTCAGGTTTAACGACCCGCGGAAGCTGTCGATTCTCGTGGCGGTTCCAATGGTTTCCCATTGACCTGGCACTGACAGCCAGCCGGTAATTATTACCGGGGAACAGGATCGACGGGATCGTGATCATCGGGATCGCTATACATATAGGAAGGTCTAAGCGCATTAGTCTCGCGAGTTCGACGAAGGTGAACGCGGCCGTGAACCCATCCCGATCTGCTAAACGCCGGGTGGCATCCACGGTGACTATAATTGGCGCGATCGGTCCATGGAAACCCGCCGCGCCGCGGACGTCTGTCACACGGCGAGAGATGGATTCTTTTAGTATTTTTTTCTCTTCTTTTCTTTTCGTCGTCTTCCTCATCTTCTTCTTCGAGCAGAGAACGATGACGGAGAGACGACGCGACGGACCACATGGTGGCTAGGCCACGTGATTGATACGAGAAATGAGACAGACGGCTGTCCCGAGGAATTATGCGGATACCCTTCGGGAACCGTAATCGTCGGAAACAGTAAAGAATGAAAATTGATATCCAGACTGCGAATTTGATCACAATTCTGATAAAATGCATTGCTTTATTTATTTATGTTTATTAGACGTCATTTACTAAACTACTCCTAGCCTTACAGGAAAATTGAGGTCGTTCGGTCCATTTGTAAAAAAGTTATTCCGATCTAAAATGTGTGCGATCAATTACGTGAGTCACCGTATTTAAAGAACATAAAAATGTCGTGTTATTTTTAGCTGACCACAAGTACTAAGAAACGAGATAAATGCGTACTTGTTCTGTAATCAATAGCAGACAATTTTTATTTTCCATACAAAATCCGCAGTCTTACATTTTATGTCAAATCTTGAGCTTGATTTTCGGCACTGAACAAATTGAAAGATTTTTTTTGATAAAAGTTACTTGCTCGTACGGAATCTCTGCTGCAAAATCTCGATTTGGGAGAACGGCACGTCGACGAGGGAGCGGGAAGGCTCGTTTTCGCGAACGCGAACGCGCACCGTAGGAGAAACGGCCTGACGAAATTCACCGCGTTAATCTTCCCTAGGCTAGGTTGCGCTGGCAAATTCCAGCCATCTTCGCGAAGCACCGTACATCCGGCGGGACTGAATTTTATAGCCGGAGATAAATATATACTCCGCCAGCCAGGTATTTACGGTCGTTATTTACGGTCAAATCTGTCGAATTAACATTGCGTGTAACATGCTCGTAAATAAAGGCCAAAGAAACACGACGAGGCACCGCGAACCGCGTGCGTGAAAGCCGCCTTCTTGATTTTCATACGCGTCGATGTTTCAATTTCTTAGGCATCCCCGCGCCATTAATCCCTAGACACCAGCCGCAACTATCCTAAACTAGCGGCACACGAAATACTATAGCCAACAGTCCCCGACCGTACGGAAAATTGGATAGTACTGAAACGTTGACGAAAAGTCTGAGCATCATTCAGAAATGCTATTGGAAAATAGTACCTACAGTGGATGAAATTTCTATAAGAACATCATAATTTGCTGTCAAAAGTTCTTTTATTATTCATGCCACGCGGAAAAGTTGTAAATTCCGAAGAAAGAATAAAAATAGATGCATACCACGATGCAGGTTTCTCTGCAGTTGTTTTTTAATTCAGAATATTGATTTCTGCTTTTTCATATTCCTTAATTATTTTCTAGCCTTATTTTAATCATATTATCAAAAATACTTCACTTTTTTGTTCAAAATAGTAGTGTTCTTATAGAAATTTCGTCCACTGTATACATATATGTATACTGACTTACAGCATTATCGATACACATATGTAGAATAAAGTCTAAATGTTAGTGAAAAATGTCTTGAAGTTATCTACTTAAAAATGGTGTTTAAGAGCGATATATTTCTGGTACACTGATGCTACTTCAATGCAATTACTGATGCGATCTTGAATATTAAAATGATACCTTATAAATACCTGACAAACGACATTCGAATACAAAGCAAATAGCGTTTGAAGAACCAACCCAAGACCCAAGAAAAGTAAATTATTCACGACATCAGAGGAGGATGTCTGAACAAAATCAAAATACCACTTACAAATGGTATCCGCGAACGATATTTGTATGATACCTCAATCCTTGAGAATAATACCTGAGTGGTCCTCTGTGGAACCTGAAAATAATATGTAAACAGGGCTTGAATACTATTTGAAACATCACGTGCCTAACAATGGTACACAAAATGATTTTCGAAAACGCCAAATCTTCGCACCAATTGAGTAACCGTAACAAATGCTACAGATCAATGTCTCTACACATTCTTTTTAACGGAGCACCTCTTTTGTATAAAACTGACACCCTAAATCAAGGGTGGCCAACCTGTGGCGCATTGGATGATTACAAGTGGCGCATTGGATCCTTGCGTCTATACTAACTGAATCCATCTTCATATTTTCAACACCTGAGAGCTCTCAGTTGAATTTATACAACCTTCTTAATTTATACGGCCGAAATAAAATAAGTTCGATAGAAAAGGAGCAGCGCAGAGATTCTGAATTTCCATACATAAATACATGATAAATTCAGATCCGTGTTTGACCCTCGTTGTCCTGTCGGATCGCCTAACGATTTCTCAGAGTCACACCTGGCACCGTTGTAATGATTTCGGCCGACGGGACATCCGCGATGACAATGACGAGGGGGCTGGCGGTAGGGGCGTGCGTGATAACGCGATTCCGATCTCGTTCATAAATATTTATCGATCAATTGTATTCGCGATGCCGGAATTGCGTGCGCGAGACACGAGTGCTTCGGATTGTGCAATGCGAGGCCCACACGCACCGACGACGTAATGGCCCCCGTCGTGGCGTCTGTTATGAAATGGCGCGAAGGTAACGCTCGGTTTCGCGTGGCGAATACCACAACAATTCCTGGAAAAGCCGCGCGATTGATTACCGACAAACCGAGCGCACGATGACTTAATCTGGCCGAGTGTTTCGGCAACAAATGCCGCGACGGCCGCTGCACGAATTTTCGAACGTTTATTCTTAGACCGCGGATCTTTATGCGTTTATAGTGTACGCACATTTTCTAAACACAGGAAGACGTGTATAGCAACAAACATTCATGACATTTCCCTGAGGAGTTTTCTAGTTGATTCAACTTGTTCCTGATCCTGGTTTTTAATTGCGGATCTCCATGCAAAATCAAAATTTTCTACAGGAATTTACATTTTCTTTCTCATTTCTTGTCATTGCTAATTATTATATTATTTTAGAAATCGTGGACAGAACATTGATGTAATTCATGATGTGGCAATTGCTGTGGTATGATGTGTCGCGATTTCAATTCTGAAAAGGAAGAATAAATTTGTTCCACGGGGAGGAGCATTTTCGAGGAAATCCCGACTGTAAACAGTGTTACACATTCCGCTGACCACCTTTAATTAGCAAACACGTAACACTACGCCAAGCTTTACGGTGAATTCTCGGAAACGTAGAGTAACATGGTCGCATTTCGGCATCGAATATCGTCCACGAAAACAAAACCATTTCTATACGCGGTGTTCACTAAAACCCGATGGAAGTCTTCTTGTATATGATTACGAATATTTGTTATCGAAAGTTTATGAAAATAACAAAAATGTATCTGTGAACATTTTTCGAAACTTTTTGTAGAACATATACGCAAACAAATAAATTTAATAAATACATTGTGCTCGGTGTGGAAAATTAAAGATTCATATGTAGATATGTATATATACCGAATTTTATGTCGGTTTTTTTGGCCGCACCGTGATTACGGTAATTACCAGCCTATCCGCGGAACGTCTTTAAATAAAAATAAATATCGAACGAGCAAGTTTCGCAGGGGACGATGCGCAATGAAAATGGCTTCGGTGGCCGTATAACTGGAAATAAAAGTTGGTTCTCGGCTTCGGCGGTGTTTTAATTAACGATTCAAATATCCGAGTTAACGATTATCGAGCGAGAGGAACCGCGCGAGCAAAGGAGAGGAAGGAACACACGGAAAGTCGTAACAGGGACCAAGGTAAAAAGGGATCGGGTGTACTTTTTACCGACTTGGACCGTTAACAGGACACTCGGATAGGACGAAACGAGCCTCGGACGGTCGTGGTGTCCATTTGAAATCGATTCAGGTGGGCGAGAACCACGCGCTTTAACGCCCACGCGATCCCACGGGATAAGCGACGATCGTCTCGGTCAAGTTATGTTTCGCCGTGTCCGTGCGGCAGATAACGATCCGCTGCTATTCGCTTTCGCGGATAGCGATATTGTCTGCTAATAATGTGTCTCTCGATTGCTGGATTCCGCTTTGTGTTTCCCGTTCCGCGATTACTCGCGCGAGCCGATTGTTCTTGTTCCACGATCGCTGCTATTCAACCGTTCGCGTCCATTCGAACGCTTTAATATTTCATTCATTCGCCGAGATTAGTCCGACGATCTTTATCTATCTCCACCGTAACAATTCTTCACAACATTGGCGCGAAGCGCGAAATTCATATTTTACAGATTTTCAGAAATCAAACTTTTCATCTGAAAATACTTGAGTGACGAAATTTTTCCAATTTTAAAATATCCGCGATCTAGTTTCAACGAAGCATTCCGGACGGCAAAAGCCGTGCTTCGAGATTTCAATTGAGGAAGCGATGAAAGCTACCGAAATGAATTTCAGCATCAAGTACTGGCGCAAACGCATTTATGCGAGTGGAGGAAGAGAGATACACGCGATAAAATTTTCCGTGACAGGGCAACAGCTTGGAAACACCCCGTTACCGTATTAAAACGGCTCATATCGTCCTTTATTACCCCTAAACATCGTGCTATGCCCCGTATAAAATTGAAGTCTATGTAGCCGTGTAACGATCGCGCAAGGTAACATTCAAATTACTTCTGTTTGTCATTGCTCCGAGAGGAAAGCGCTCTCGCATGCTCGACGCACGGAAATAATGATACGCTGAAACGACAGAAGCGGTGATTATATTCCAGCGATGCTGGGGCTTTGCGAGCCGCCAGACGCACCGTTCCTAAACCTCGTTAAATATAGAAATTTGCCAACATTACCAGCAACAATAATAATAACTCTACGTTGCGCGAATAACGACGCTTGCTTACCATTAAGCCGCGAAATGATTGTCCGAATCGAGTCGATGAAGATTACACGCGAAAATAATTGCCTGGATTGCCCTGGATGATGTCATCGATGGGAAAAGTAATCTGTTGCTTTTTCAATAGATTTTCATTTAGCCGCTCGGTCTTTGTTACGGAATTCTTGATCGCTGCGCGAGGCGAGATACAATTAACCGGTTTTGCGACGACATTGAATATTTTCTAGTTTTTAGTTTCCTGTCTCGGACGTTGTCAACGTGTTCTTTGTATAAAATTCATTTTGAACGTTCCAGCGCCATTTTCTCGCTGACAGAAATTCTAAAAGACTCGAAGGTATGATTGAAAGAGAATTGTATTTGTATTAGAATCAATTGTATTTTTGATTGCAGCAGTTCTAGCATAGTTTACGGTAAATTCCTCGGCGAATCCGAAGTCATGCAGGATGACAAAGTGTTCTAAAGACAGAAGAGTATACCTCTTCGAAGATGTCGAGGATATCCACGGTCGTGTCCCCCGTGATCAAGAAAAATTCCTCTTCTTCGACGTCTAGCTACTCTCTCTCCATTCTCCCTCTAATTAGAATCTTGCCGTGTAATAGAGCACGTGACTGGTATGTCTAAGCGTGAGACGGCTGCCCTTGAAAAGGGGCATTGTTTCGTTACGGAAGAAGCTTTCAGGGACACGGTGGAAGCAGAAAAATCCACTAGCAAGCCACGTCATGGTGTGTCCCGCGAACGGTTCTCTTCTCTTCGGTCGTCTTATGCAACTGGCTAACGCGTACAATGTAGCTGCCAAGTGCATGTACTCGCTACCAAAGAGCATAGGCGACAAGTGGGGAAAAACGGCACTGTCGGTAACGACCAGCTGCGGCGACAGAAACCAAGTGGATACTCAAGTTCCCAATGGAAACCATAATTGGTGGTAGCTGTCTAAAACAAAAATCGATTCTCAGCGGGAATGTTTATCGACGTTGCTGCTGCTGCGTCGTTCACATCTATGTAGAGAATCTTACATCTGACAATACAGACATAGAATTCCGTCATCCAGATATGCACAAGATGGCAGTCAATGAAAAATCGAAAGATTCTCAATAATTCTTGTATAATTCCGAGTATTTTGATTTGGGTGTAGTCTTGAAGCTTCTCCACACTCTACGGATATTCCTTGGATGCCTTGTTTCCCTCGATCATATGTAGGTCTATAAGTAGACGATCGATAAGTTACACGCCAGTGTTTCTCTCTTCTCCCGGTTGTTTCTACCAGACGAGACACGTTTCCACGAAAATGGCGGACCGCCTCCGCGGGACGCCACTGTTATTACTCGGCCACTGACAATGAGTTACAGTGTTATTACTCCCAGTTTTAGAGCGATACCGTTTCCACCGGGCTCACCTTTCCCTCCTAACCCTCTCGCGAAAGCCGTAACAGTAACTCACCGCCGTTGTAACGAGCGATGGATGCGACGCGAGAGAAGACACGGTGGATCTAACGAGCGTTATCCATTCTGAATTTCTATGGAACATTAAAATGTTCAAACTTCGTTTACCCTTTATTCGAAACAGTTAAGACAATTGAATTTTTCCGCGAAGAACGTACAAGAATTGAAGACAAGTACTTCGGTGGACCTCTGCAGGTTTGATTCTCCCTAACAGCACGATAATCCCATCATCGAGCCACGCAATTCTCCTAGAACCCCGGAGTATCCCTCGACGTCACCGTCGCAAACCGCAAAACTTGCGCTCTCGTCCCGGTTTCATCCACCTGCGCTCACCTATTCGTCCGGCTCTGCATTGCGCAAGAAAAGACAAAGCGAGAGCGAGAGGTATTCTCTCTGTGGATCTCCTAAACAGGCGCAGTCCGCAGTCCGCACGGACATGGACGCGCGCGGTGGCAGAAGATTTACGGCGGGCCGATTACCAGCAGTTAATACTCACGCTCAGGAAATGTTTTATTGCCGCGGGAGGGAAAAGCTGAATGACTCTTCATAAAATCGCCGCGTCCGGACGTTTACAACTCGATCCGAGGCCTCTCCACCCGGTACTAAAATCGAAATTTCTGAAAGTCATCCCCGCCCACTAGAGACCATTCGAAGGACCATTCTTCCGTCTTCCCGTGTGCGGTCGCGCGAGCGCGTCCTCTTAATTACCCGACTCGATCCGTAAGCGCAATCGTCCGAGCTCCGCTCGTATATTCTACTCGATTGCTGCCGGCTACTTCTTCTTATTCTTCTTCTTCCTCCTCTTCCTCTTCCTCTTCTTCTTCCTGGTCGGACAACGGTAGCTACCATAGATGACACCGCGACAACTTTCGAAGAAGAGCGATAAATTTTCGAGTGACCTGCTCAGCACTTTCTTATGCGCTTCTTTCGTCCAGACGACGATGCGACGCCGAGCTGCAGTCTGCTGCAGTGATTAATTAACCCTTGCGTCGATAGCTGAGTACTTCGTTGCCTGCTTTCAATTGTCTAAATCATGTATTTCTTGTTGCGAGATATTCCAAGGAAAAGTATATCTAACGGTTCAGTGTTCGCAACATCGTAAAAATTACATTGAATTAATTTGCAATAGTTTAAAATAATGTTAAAATAATATAAACGGGCACAATTTATCTTCGGAGTGTTCGAGACGATTTTTAAGAACGGGGATCCAAATGAAATATTATTTTCAGTGGTAAGTAGTGGCGTTTGTAGATCTGACATACATATATATCAAAATTTGACTAAATTCTGTCGTAGGATATATTCCGGCATTTTTATAAAATTTCCAGAAGCCATAAATGTCTACAAATCCACAAACTAACGATTAAACGTATAACGATTGAAATATGATTTGCTGACCCGTAAATTTTTGTTAAGCTTGATTTTCTTGGCCGTCGGATTATTTTTGTTATCGAATTCTATGCATACATGTATTGAAACGACTGATTAGTATACACTATTTGACGTTACTTCTACTTTACGATCTGAAGAGACACCTCATAGTCTATCTTCAACCTCAACGCCATCCGCTAACGCAGCACGGCCATTTTTTCACGGTCTACAAAAACAGGACGTGAAACGTAAAAAGTTTTACGAGAACAACACTAACCGCTTCACCTGTGTGATACACATGCCTGGGAAGTCTAAAAACGGAGGGACGTTGTGTTTATTGATCTATAGGATGACTTGTAAATCAAAACCTCAACTATTCTAATAAAACGTTCGAACACGATTTATACTAGGTCTAATCAAATGTCCAACTGTATCCCTTAGGTACAATATTGATCGCCGATCTGTAATAAACTGTGTAGATATAAATAATTGTAAAATAATGTAAATATAAAGACTTTTTAGCCCTTTTTAACTTTAACACTCGAGTATTAAATACCTGTATGTTACGGTATCTAATCAATTACTAAACATTTAGATATTGTATCCGTCGAATGAAAAAAATCACATACATTGTAGAATGGAATTATTCTAGGTCGGAAGAGATGGTTAATTTTCGAGTTAGCAATCTCCAACTTTTATAGAGTTCAAGTTTTAGAAATTTGAAGAAACTGATATGGAATAAAATTCTATCTTTCATGGGATCAGCCTCTGTAGGTCCAAAACAAATAATCCTACTAAATTCTATCAAATTTTGTATTACAGCATTTTTCAAAGATTTTAATAAGCCATAAACGCATAAAGATCCGCAGTCTAAATACTTCGAGCGCAAAGGGTTAACAGAAATAACACGATGACTCTAGTGCATACACGAGAAACCTAGTTCTATCGAGTGCACATCGATAAATTTCAGCGGCCGATACCATATTCGTTATTTCCATAGGAATATTTCTGCGGAATCTCAGAGCTTGTGTATCGCGTATTCGCAGACCACCGTGTATACGCGTCAAACGAAGATATGAGAGAAACGGCTCGTATCAGAAACGGTTAATCCTCGATCCCGAGCGAATTTTCTCTATCTTTTATTGCGTTACTTAAACTAGATTTAGCTGGATCGGACGATAGACGGCCGTGGTATTAGAGTCAACGTCTCCTCGATGAAAAGATGATCGAAATCGTCGTTAAGCGACTTTCGCGAAGCGGAAGTCGATAACCCACCGTGGCTGAATGTGTCCGTCGATACACCAACCGAGCAAGACGAAGGCCCCATTGACCAGTTTCGTTGATTCCCGGCTGGGTTCAACGTAACCGAGATATTCCACCTTTCCCCCGTGTATCGCGTTACACACCACTTTCATTCGTCTGGCTTCGTCAGGTAGTGACCGGACCGAAACAGTTTTAAACTCGCCCGAGAAACACCCACACGCCGCGCCTAGCCTCTATCCTCCAGGTGATACTGCTAGATACGCGTCTGCGAATCGTGTCTTTCGGAGAGACGAGCTCCTTATGCTGTGCGAACACTCGGACACTCTGACACTCGAGACGGGTTTCACCGTTCAGGGAAATATTTTATCTCATTCCCAGGCTCATCGAACAGCTGTCTTCTACCTCTAAACCTTTTCTACGTTCTTCAACCCTTTCGACTCGAAGCGATTTCCATTCAAAAATCAAGACATTTCTTTCAACCCAGATCATTTTATTCGATGTACTCTTTTTTTATTGAACTTGTTTTCTCGTACAACAGTCGAGCTTTTCACAGTTTGTACAGACGAATTTAATAATATTCAAACTGTTTTGAATAATGGTATGACAATTTTGGATTTTGTCAGTACCCTTCAAGTGAGTATTCGTATTTTGTCAACGACCAGTTGGTCGTGCGTATGTTTGGGCTCTAAACTAAACTAAACAGCTATGTAGATTTATCTAGGGTAGCTCTGTTCGTTTATCTAGGACGGTTCCTGCCAGAGATGATATTGAACACCTGTTCGTCATCCGTAACACGATAAAGAGAAAAGAATTCGTCGCTACCGACGCAACAACGTTCAACAATGATATTTTTCTAATAACGTGGTGTTATAACAGCCTGATGTTGTTTTATGTGTACAATGAATTATAGAGGATTAACAAAGGATGTTTCGTAACGATTTAATCTCTTAATGCCTCGCGCAGCACATATGATACATATCAAGTATCCGCTTTGTGTGTTTAGAGATCTGTAATCCTGAATGGACTCCGACTATTTTATTATACTCGTAGTATATCTGTGCATCACCTGCGAGCAGGTGCTGTGCCTAGCTTATTTCATTGAATTTACATAGTGCGGTAACGTAAGAACGATGTACTATAGGTATCTTGTTTGCTTTGTTGAAAATCAATCAGGAAAGCAAACATAACCAAGTATTTAAATCAATTCGGTAAAATAGTCTTGAAGGCTACGATATAAAAATTCTATCTGCAAGTATGGAATAAACTTCATGCCATCCAGAAAACATAAAGCATAAATGAATAACACAGGTGTACATAAAATCTTGATAATCTTTTTTTACAAGAAAACTGAGGACTGAGAATATTCTCGACTGGATCCATTAAGATCTCCGAAAAATCATGATCGCCTGAAAGGAAGCCGAATTCCGCGTAACCAGCGTTTCTCCGCGAACACTGTGCATGACAAAACAATTTCGGAGATGTTCGAGTCGTTACCCGCGATCCGAGCAAAGTTTAAAAAAAGGTGATTCCGAAAATGACTCGGCTTAGGCTATTTTAGGCGGCTGGTGCCACGGTATTCTTATATCCGTTGCGTTTCACCGATGCAGCGTATTTTTACCTCAACGTTTCAGGATCTTTTTATTAGAGCGTATCGCGCGCGTTTCTCGTTAAAAATCGCTCGCGTGCCAATGTCCAAGGCGAAATGTCGATCCTGTTGCCTTGAATGCTTGCAAAACGCGACAGCGCGGAAGTAGACGTGTGCATACAGTATACAGTATTGTACCGACCGCGGCACATCGAGCCCTCGTTCCATGCCTCTCGAACGTCGAATGGTAATCGTTACATGCGCGAGATACGATCGACCCAGGAACTTTTGTCAATTATTGTCGTCACGTTTTTACGCCCTCGATATTCTTCTTTTTTCCTCGAGCACTTCGGAATCTTTAGAGGGACATCATTTTCACTTTTATACCGCGGGCGATATAAAAATACCACTGACCCCCTTCGCGGAGACAAAGCATCATCATGCTGATGATGATAGACGCTTTTATCGCGGCAAAACAGGAAAAGAATTCTTTATCGGAGAGAAAGACATCGATGAGCCCTTCTATTACCAGAGCCAGTGAATGTTCTCCGCATACTGCGGATCTTTGTGCGAAATAAAAATGTTCGAACTGTGACAAGCTCGAGTGAAGTAGGAGTTTATTTTCTTTCTTAACACGTTTAATTAGATGGTTCTTTTAACTTTTGTGACGTTTCTTCCGTTTTAAAGGAAACCTGCTCGTTTGTTGTTGCGAATACATAAAATCCGCATTATTTTACCACTTTTGTTAGAAATGCGTAAAACAGATCTGGTAGAGATGTATGAAAAGTAATGGGAGTGTCGAATGAGCGAACGAATTGAATCGCGACTCGGTCTGGTATACATACATACAAAGTGTTCCACGATCGGTCTTTAATGTCGCCGGGAGAATTCTCGGTCACGATTCCGGTAACTGTTCGTCGGTGACGGACAATCGGGACGGGGATGCAGGCCAAGTTAATCCGTTACGATGAGTTATCGTATTATTAACACGGCGGGGGAACAACGTCGTTAAATTCGGTCCTCGGGCCGGGCCGGTAGACGACGCCCGCTTAATTATCAATTACCCACGGCCCTCCCACGAAAGAGGCGATTGCAATTACCGTCCGGTCACGAGGCCAGAGGTGCAAGCACGCCCGCCGCCGCGCCGCGCCGTCTCCACCTCCTCTTCCTCATCCTTTCTCTCTCTCTCTCTTTCTCCCTCTACCCGAAAAAGATTTATTTCAAGCGTATGTATGCGGATGAAGAACAATGCGAGAATTGGGGAAGTGTGCCACGAGAGGCTGGTAAGGCCCGCGTGGTCCCCGATGCAACGCACCTGGATCTTCACAGCGTGGTGCATCGTGTGCATCCGCGAGAGACTGCACCTCGAACCTCGCCGTGACGGCGAATCATTCGTACACGGTGCCGCGAACAACGGAGGATTTTATTTATGCTTGAACGTTCAACATCGGAGAATATTTTTGAATATTTTTATTTCATTCCCCAGAAAAATAGTTATGCATTCGATATACTAACCCGTAGCAATTTCTGTGCCATTATTAGACAGCGGGTATTAAAAAGTATTAAAAACAAGCAGGCGTAATTCGAAAAAGTGAAATATTAGAAAAATTTAATAACACTGTGGTTAAAGATAGTGCCAGTTAAAGATATTAAGAGAGAAAATCCATTTCTGTTTCATTCCAACTGAATGCAAATCAGCTAGAACATTTTTATTTTGTATAATCTAATCGAAGTTGTTTAATTATTATACCAGAATGATTAATCTAGGAGCGCGTGCGGTTAGATCGATCGTGCAAACATTACTCGATCGGGCCGGTGATTCGGTGTAAAGAGGTCCGGCTCGCGAGGTCCCATTCCCTTAATCAATTGTATTTGAATCGTCGCCGATTTCGTAAGTGCATTCCCGGTGCGCTGGTATCATAATGCGATCGCGTAGTGCACCGACACGGCGCGGCGTCCACTTGATAAGCCGTACGTGCCACCATTAGGCACACGATATTTTATTTACCCGGGTCCCCTCGTATGTACGGTACCTGGCGGGTTGGGTCTTTGCCCGTGAGTGCCGGGACGAGATAAATGATGTGAACGCACTGTTACCGCTCATTTGCATCCGAGAAGGATACTAGTGGAGGTTGCATAGACTCGACTCGGTTTGCCGGCATTGCTACCATCGACATCGGCATCGCTGCCGCACCGCCTTCGACGACAACGACAACGAGACGTCGCCGGACGGACAGACGACTCTCGCAATGATTTATTCCGACTTTAATCCCCGGCGACGTTCTCGATCTCGATGCTCTCCGGCGCGACACGTTGACAGCCGGGTTTCCCTCGCATCGCGCGGATAACGATATTTATGAAAGTCAACTCAATTTTCAAACGGCCGCTGATGTAACGCGGAAGCGAAAGTCGCTAATATTTTGCCAACGCGAGAAAAATCCTTTAAGCTACCTCAGCTGGGTAGAGCGCTCGCGAGCGCACAATGCTCTCGCAGCGAAAGCCGGAGAGCTATACACCGGCTTCGGATGCTGTGTTGCTGTATACTGTTGTTGTTGTTGTTGTTGTTGTTCCTGGATGTTAGTGCCTGCTGCCTAGTTTCTCGGATATCTCGCCTGGATATATGTGTGTGCGAGCAGAAACCCGCCCAGAATTCTAACCAAGAGAGAACCTATCGTTCGCGGGTCCCCTTGGTCTGGGTGCACGATCGATCACGAGGATCGCGGTAGGTGTTCCGCGCGCCACGCTATAATAATAACCGACTAACAAGGGCAGCAGAGTTCAGGTAGGCGCTCTCGAGGAATCGAGCACGTAGGAAATCGAGCAACAAATGGGTAGGTGGCTGCCGGCTCAGGTCTCGACCTCGTCCTGCCACGATTAATATTTCCATCGTGCATTGTTCCTCGTCACGTAAATCTCCCCGGCGAGATAAGACCCTGGCTTTGGAAACCGTTTATAAGGTCGATTTGTATCGTTACGCGGAGAGAGAGAGAGAGAGAGAGAGAGAGAGAGATCCGACCGCTGCAACCCGGGAAATAGAACCGACAAGCCGCGACTCTGCCACCTACCGTTTTCTCAGGGCTTATCTTCAACGAGCAACGAGGAAACCTTTTACACGGAAGACTCGGCGAAATTCTGATCAGACTAGTCTTGCGCAATAGTAGTCTTAAGCAGTCTGAGCACGGTATATGTAGAAGCTACAATCTACGAAGAAGGAATAGGGCCAACAATGAGGAACGTCGTGACGAATAAAAAAGAAGATGAGCAAAGTTGAATGAAAGCTTATCACCGTTCCCGCCTAGTCAACCCGCCACGTTCTACATTGTACGATTTACAGCTCGCCTTTGAACCGCTCGCGTCCGCAGAAAGATCTACAACGATCTCGATCTACAAATTACGGTCGATCGACACGGCGAGAGCAATCGCACCGGCGCGAAACAAAGAGAAACACACGACGACCAAGAGTTCATCTCGAGCCTTCTAATCGATTGAGAGAAAAAAAGAAGAAGGGGGTGAAGCAGTTGAGATGGACTGGCGGTCGGTCCACGTCGCTCTCTTGACTGTTCGCGGAACAATCGATGATTAATGATCCGGCGGCTTAGCGGAAGAGAATTAATTAAGTCCTAGAGACCCGGGACAGCTTGGGAATTTACATCGGTTAGCAGTAACGCGTTGCGAGAAACATGCGAGAAACATCCGCGGAGAATTTATTGCTCTGGGATTCTCCCCCCTCCCTCTCTCTCTCTCTCTCTCACTCACACACACACATAAACACTTGTGCTTGTGAATGCAGCTTAAGGCGCGTGCTGCTGTCACGGGGATCGCCGCAGTGACAGTCGGCACGGTGACTGTCTTCATTGGTGATTGACATCACGATCGCGGTGTTCCGCGCGCGTACGCGACGGTCCGGCAGAACGACACAAAAAGAACGACGTCGCGTCGTCGTCGTCGACGTCGGTCTCCTTTCGTTTCAAGCTCACCACGTGCCCGGCGAGCCGACGCTTTTCTTCGCCTTTTGCGGCGCGGCATTGTGAGAGACAGCCGCGGCAAAAGGAACAAGATCAGCTGTTTGCGTTTTATTTCACCTCTCGCGCCGACATTTGCATTACCTGCTAACTGAGTCTTGGCTGCAAGAATCTCGGCAGGATGAAGGGTACGTAGGATGGAAATAGTTCCACCGAGCACAGGGTGAAGCGAGACTTCCTGTGGACGCTAATCCGCCCAGCACCGGTCGGAACATTTCTGTGAGAAATTTTCAATTGCGTGGAAGTATTTCAGCAGATACAATGAATCGATATATGTAGCACAGGTCAGCTAAGATTTCTAGCGAACGATAATTGAGAAGATGAAAAATTGCAAATTGTTGGAAAATTTTTTAATATTGAAGTGTACGTTTTCTTCTCTATTGAAATCATTAAGGGATGAAACAACATTCAATTTAGTTTCTATTTCTTGCAATCGATGCGGACAATTTTTATCTTGCATAATAAAAATAAAGATTCGCAGTCTACTAATCACCAAACTAACAATAAGTACAAGGTGTACATCATAGCTACAATGCCCGAAGCCGGATAAAACGAATTAAAGGCGAACGCTCGATACCTGAAGACAAAGAATCTAGATATAGAAACCGAGAGACAAAACTGCGGAGATTGACAAGAACTGTCTCGTGCCTAAGTTTTTACTCTCGGATAAAAATGGAAGAACTGCTGACTCACGTGACAGATAAAGATGTTTTGAACCGACTGTTGTCTTGATGAACAAAGACTCCGAGTTATCTCGCGTTGCTGAAGCCAGAGAAAGGAACGACATTGTTTTAATGGAAAAAGATCGAACTTCCTCTTTTCAACGAATAATGGTGTGACTCACAGCTCTGCCATATTTCAACTACAAATATTCTTAGTTCTGGAAATCGTTGAAGAAGAAAAAAGTCAACTTCCATTACAGCTCGTTCTCTGTCCGTCAGATATCGATCAAGCTACCCGACTTAATAAGATCAGTCAAATGATTTGATAAACTATGATGGAGAGACGTTCGTTTATTCGGAAGGAGCAACACCGTTTTAAACAAACCATTTACGGTGGAAATTATTCGGAGATGAAAGTATACTGCGTCCGGTTCAAACAATCCGCGTTTTGTTATTACAGTCAGCGCAGAAATCACGATGGAGAAACCGCGACGACCTCCTCGGTCGCCGCGGTTAGGTTTCGATCAACTCGCGGAGAAAGAGAAGAGGGTCGTGGTTTCAAAATGGCCGTCGATGGACCGCGAAGGAGCACATGTAATGAGGTGAATCGAAACTGCCTGCCGCGTTAGATTGGCATTCGTCATTAATCCGAATGCGACGAAACACAAGATTCAAACAAAATGTTCAACTCTGAAAGTGCCTGAAAGTCAGGGTTACTCCTTTACTATTTCTCGAAAAAATCTTGTAGTATTTATAAACAGAATGGGTGCTGATATTATTATCAACGATAGTCAGTGTAAATGCAATGCGAATTGTATAATTCAAAAAGGCGCAAGCTAATAAATTCCCTACTTATTGTTAGTCTAAGTTTTGAAACAAGTCTACACCTCTAAGTGTAGACTTGTGAAATAAACCCGGAAGGATTTAAAGTGCTTAAATAAAAGAGAAAATACGCGGATAATTATTGCGCTATCAGTTCGCCGAAGTACCATCCCGTCGAAGCGCGTGACAGCAGAAAAATCCTGACTCCGTTTATCAGAGCATTTGTTTCCCGGATCGGTGACCGCAAAGCTACGATCTTAGGGGGGCTATCTTAACACCTCCGAGCGAAGGCTTCCACCACCCCGAGCACCCTTTACCCGGCTGGAAAGTCGCTAACAACATCACGCTCATTGAGCAATACTGAATGGACTCCGGCACTTTAGCCGAACACCGGTATCTCGACACTGACTTCGCATTTAACGCACTCTCAGCGTTCACCTCGACCCACGGACACGCTCCGGCACGCTCGTCGTCTCTCCTTCTCCTTCTCCTTCTTTCTCCTCTCCCTCTTTCTCTCTTGTTGTCTCTGGACCGTGAGACTTCTATCTGGAAGCGAAATCGATATTCGCGAAAATAAACGCTACGTGGAAACGCTAGGAAATGGATAATTCGGTAGATTAGAGCGCGTTCGGTCGGACGGGTTATGCGCGCTTTAAGCGGTTACGTCCCGCTAACTTCCCCCATAAACATCGCGTCGAAATGCCGAGGCCCCGGCTTCGAATGGACTTTACGCGCCGCTAGATACGCCTAGGGAATCCGTATATCTGCGGGCCGTATCTGCGGCTGGCCAATGAATGGATGCGTTCCCCGGCGGCCGGATAATTGGGAAGATTGTAACCGCCGCATGGGTTATGCACTTTACCGTCCGTCTTGCAAGCTCCCGCTGCCTTTGTCCCTAAGTCTCTCGCACGCCGGGTGCTGCCGCGCCGCGCCGCCGAGACTGTCTACACGGTGCACCGCAGAATTTTACCGTTTCGCTGCCACCGGGTCTTCTTGCAAAAATCCGTTCCCCCTTTCCGAGATCGAAAAATGCCAGGTATCATCACTGGACCGTGGATCTTTATGCAAAATAGAAAATTCTCCAAGTCAATATCGAAATGTCACCATATTCTTAGGTTCAGACCACTTAGAAACTACTCTACAGCGTAGAGACATTCTTAGTGGCAAGAATAGGTAGACTCGCTGCGGATCGTCGCCTAATAAAAAGGATAATTGTCGGTTCTCGTCCACTGACATTTCGAGCTGACAGAGATAATGACGCTCTTAAAGAATGTACTTCAAGTTACGTTCAGTGTGTTGTAAGTTTCCTTTGTTAGGGCGATTCGGAGTGGAATGAACGACGAGTAAAAATTCCCTACACGTATTGTCCATTGGGAGTGACCTTTTAGTCGGACGAGTTTTTGAAGATGACAGTATGTACTATGGAACATAGTGCGACGCTGGGTGAAATCTTGAACACGTCGGTGCAACGTAGAAATGGCAAGCGATAGACAGACATTTAAAATTTCGCTTAATTTGTACAGGAAGAAGAAGTACAATTACAGGCATAATGAATCAACGATTAAGGGGAATTTATTTCTAAAAACTTGAATAAATTCATTCTTGTTATTTTCGTGAATGTTGATGAAAAATCTGCACGTAACGCAGACTGGTTACCGTATTTTCACTCCGAGAAAGTAAAGAATGCGTTAGTCGCCCGATATTCAAATAAAAAAGGAGTAAACGCGGAACGCAATGAGAAACGCAAATTGAATGAGCCGAGTAATCAAGAGCAGCCAGAGAAACCATGTTCTACATTCATTTCCACGCTGTCCCGTGCAATCCATCTTCCCTGTCCCAGAAGAGAAGCGTGCATTAGAGGCTCGTGCCGAATCCCAAAGTGCGATTTCTGGTTCCACGGGAATGCAACGAGGAGGAATGCGCCCAACCAACGTCTGCGTAAGAACAGGATCTACGGATATCGATATCGATGTGGATCAGTGTGGCATTGGTGCGCTGGGTAGCCAGCTACGGGCATAGTACAGGCCAGAGATCGTTAAACCCGCTATCCGACAGCCGATACTTTAACTCCTTTGCGACGATATATCGCGACCCGCTATAAAATCCCATTGTAAACGGTACACCCGTGGCCTAATCTCGCCACTGCCTCGTATTTCCCTTTTGTATACGGGCTCATTAACCGATCTCTCGTGTGTGCACGTGCTGGGATTTTGTCAGGTGCCGTTTCCGTGTTACTCCGTCCACTATAGTTCACTCGTTCAGGGAGGAGATCGAAACGCTGCGCTGTTACAAACTATCAGGTCGTGAGGAAAGTAATTTCGTTTTTCCTGTAGAGATTAGGGCTGTTACTTTCCTTCGAAGATCGAAGACTTTCAAGCTTCGAAGCATCGATTACAGAAACTTCGAAGGTGATCAGGAAACTGCGGATCTTTGTGCAAGATAGAAATATTTTGCAACGATTGTAGGCAGCAGGAGTTAAATAAAAAGCCACTTCATCCCTTAACAGATCTTTTGTATTGAGAACAACGTGGCAACATTCTTAGATTTTTCTAGTACGTATCAATATCCTTCTTGCTCAATTTCAATTCACCTATTCTACTTACTGTATTATATGTATATATGTCTCGTAGACGCAAATTTTTCCTTTGAAAAAGGTTCAAAACTGAACCAGAACGTTAGGAAAGAAGAAAAGTTTATTGCAAAATTGCTAGATTTACTAAGTGATCGAAACAGTAGCGCCGAAAGCATCATTAAATTAAATATTTCACTGTTTTATTGTATATTTTACCCAGTCAATTTAGCACATACAAGCTGGAATTCCAAGATTCAGAATCTTCCTATTGGGTCTAATATTTACGCTCATTAACAATGGTTAGTTATCAGAATTGCGTCGTCTATACATATTCATAATTGAAAAGTTAGCAGATTGAAAGGTGAAAGAGCGTACGAACGCGTTGCGAGGATGACTCGCTGTACACAATAAACGCCGTATATAAATGAGAAAATTAAAGATCGTCTCTAAACGGCGTATTAGAACGGCCACTCGAATTTCCACGGGTGTCGGATGGCTGGCGCGAATGATCAGTTGCATAATCGTCCGATAACGATCATTCGATTCGACGATCGGATAGAGGCGACGACCAATCAATCGATCCAGCGAGAGCAACCGAGCGAGGACCGTCCGCTGGATCGCGTACATACAAATCGGTGGCACGACTGGCTTCCTGTATCGCGTTATTTATTGAATCTATGCACTTAACGGTGCACGGGTCCCGGCCGGCGTGTCTGGCTGCAGCACCGTGGAGACGGTCTCCCGACGTGCGCGCGCGCGCGGCCATTGTTTATACTCGCGAGCTGCATCTTGCGCAGCAACGCCGTATGGTGCATGTTCCAGCCATTGAAATGGCGTTCCACGAATCTGTGAAACGCACGGCATGGGACCGAATCTACTCGATACAAATAGAATCGCGTTAACCGACGCGACGTTTGCGCGCATCGTGAATGCCTTTTATCCCCGATGATTGTTGCAACTAAATCGACGCGCGCGAAAATGCTTTGCTTCAAATTGTTTCGCGCTCCATCGTTGTCACGCTCCTATTGCACCTCTTGCTGCTCCATTCATTTTTCCGTGCTTGGACAATCCGCACAGTGATTTTCTTCGTGAATTGTAAATGAATTAAATATTCAATATACTGTCAAGCACCGTTCGAATAGTTTGTCGATAACCTACAAAAAAGCCTGAAGAGGCTGAAGAGGCAGTTATTCCTGCTTCCCACAATCAATGCAGTGATTCGATACCGACATATTTGATAACGTAAACAATATTTTGAATAATGATACAGCAGTATTTAGTGGCGCCTCAGAGTGAACATTAATCGCTTAGGGCAGCGAACGGCTCAATTATCGTGGAGCGCGAGCAAGCGAAATTGGCGTTCATGAATGAATGATCGAAATCCGTTGAATGGGTCCGCGGAATATGGCCACGGTGCGACTGAAAAGAGCGAGCCGGCAAGTCTGTTAAAAATCCTCTTGATCTCCGTTGTCCACTAATCCGAAACGCCCGGTATAACCGTCCCGGTCCACGGTTCGCAGCCTTTTAAGCGACAGGTGCAAACATTCGGTAGGGGTGGAGGGGCGTCGCAAAAAAGGAAGCCAGTAATTGTAAGCCCCGGGTAGAAAAACCAGTTTGCTAAAAACAACCTGGGCTCGATCGTGTCTTGTTGCGGGGCTACCGAATAAGACGGGACGAGTCAGTGTACCGTGAGTACGAGGACCGCGTATAAGGAATACGGTTGGATTCCTTTTCGAGACGAGAGAATGTATGTAGGCCCGCGTGCATACAGGTGCGCGTGTTAGTCGCCACGGACCGATGCTGTTACTTTTTCTTCCTCTTGTCTCTTTCTTCTTTGCGTTGCTCTTTACTGCTTCTTCCTTCTTTTTTCTCTCTCTCTCTCCCTCTCTCTCTCTCCCTCTCTCTCTCTCTCTCTTTCCGTTTAATCAGCTGGAACGAATCTCGGTACTTAACCGATTCACGAAAAATCAGACTAAAAAGGGACACGCGGAGTTGGTAATTTGCGCGGGGGATGTTCACCATACTCTCCCAGCGAAAGATAAAGAACGTAATGGTTATTTGATTAGTTCTCGGTACGTTTGAAAAACGGCAAGGATAATTGCCTTAGCAGCTACTGGAAGGACAAAAAGATTTTTGGCTTAATGGAATGCATCTTCCTTACAGCTTGGTTCAGTTCTTCGGCGAATAAATTAAAGTTTCAATATGCTATTGTCCGTAACATAGTGAAACCGTTTTAAAGTTCCTTCTATTTTGTGATTTCTTTCTTCCCATCAGCCAGGAAAATTAAATTATTCAGTGTATTTTGTAAGTAACATTTCTCACCAATTTTTACCAATAGCTTATCAATTTATGTACTTGGGACTTTTTTATTGATCAAAATATAAAACAATGTAATATGTACAAGTACGAAGAAGTATACGTACGATCAAATTTTCTTATCGGAGGCCTATTCTGCAAGAAAATCGAGACTCAAAGTTCATCGAGCAGCAGTGCGTTAGTAATTACACGAAGTAGAAACGGTAGTCATGACACAGACACGTCAGCCGATTCGTACGTAATACATACCACGTACGTTCGCTGAAACATCAAGCTCGATTCTCTCGAAAACTATGACTCGGAGGAACAAAGTTTATTCTACGCTTTCCGTGTACGTAAGAGATCGATAAAAATTCAGGTCTAAACAAATCGATAGACTTTACGGAAAATAAAATTGTTCTGCCATTTATCGTGGAAAGCGGGAGTAAAATAAAAATTGATTTCACTCCTTAATGATTTCGTTATATTAAAAACAACATTACAGTTTTACATTTCACCCAGCCAATTTCTTCATAAGTACATACATAAAGATCTGCCGGGAAAGGATATAAATCGTGTAGCATGGGAAGATTCTGGAATAGAAGAAACGTGTGTTGCAACAACTTCGAGCGCGACTTTAATGTAGTTGCAACTCGGAAGATGATGCGGATAAAAAAGAGGTGGCTAATGAACGAGTGAAGAAGTGCGAGGAGAAGAGAATTCGACGGTGGGGTCCACACACAGCGAAAGCCGATCAATCGTGGCGCAAGAAAGCGTCAAAGACATTCCGCGGGTCTGTTCTCGGCAGCGTTAAAGGTCGTCGACGCCCGAAAGTGTGCAAGCCCCGAAAAAGGAACACTGGGATATGGAGGACGCTTCTCGGGAACGGAGTCGAGACGACGTCAGCGGCGCGGCGGCGGCGGCGGCGGCTTCGCTCATTTGAACCAGCCTGACCTTACTTAACCCAAATCTCCTCGGAATCGGCCAGTTTCAGGCCGATCGTCCCGACCTGACCTTCCTTAACCCGATTCTTCTAAAATACGGTTACGAACCGCACGCGAACGTCGAAGCGGAAATCCTACGACACGGCCCGTTAGCCGCGCGTATTTGAATTGAATAACGATCGCCTTTAAATTCGTATCTAGGCGACTGTGACTGCACGCGCGACTGCCGGCAGAAAGGAAGAGAGAGAGAGAGAGACGAGGATCGTGGCTGAGGCCGCGTTCACGGATCGCTGTGTTCACCTGTCGCAGATAGAGCGGAATCCTCATTGAGATTCCGCCGTGGTCTTTTTCTATTACCGTCCCGGCGGCCATTGTTCTACCCGTCGTAAATTATTGCCAACGGTTGCTGGTCGAATTGCTCAAAAACTGTGTGTAAATCACCCGGTATTAGAAGGTCGTCGGGCCGATTGTTCCACCGCTGTTTTCTAACATGCATTTCTGGTTAGATGTATTTGTATTTGGTTTTTTCCGATTTTATAATTGTCAGGGTTTGCATTTTCTAATTGTATTAATTATATCCGACTGCAGCGGATCCCTAATTTTGTGAATCGTCACGTGTTACTGTTTCACAGTGAACAGATCTGTGAATAGACTTGGGATTTTACCACATCGAACAAAAAATGTATTTACGATACATCAAGGAAATGGTTTGTCCGCGAGCTATCTGTATGTTAAATTAAAGTACACACCCAGCTGCCTATGAGTCGCCATATAATTTAGCTAATAAAATCGGTCAAATGTTGTTTGAAATTCATGAGAATCGACATCGCGTAGACATGAAATTCAACTGGTAATGTACATTTAAATTGGACAGTTGAATGCTTAAACTGTATGTTAAAGTTATCCTCAGGTTCCGATGCGATTACTCGCTGAGGAAAAAATGGTTTTGCAAACAAATATCTTCACTGACGTGCATACATTTTACAACACGAAGAAACAAGCGTAAATATCGCTGCAAGGTTTGTTTGTAAATATTCCAAGTCTGAATCATCGCCAGATTTTTAAGCATACATTTTCTGTTATCAGCAAAGTATGAAAAAAATTCGGAAGGCGGTGAACCGATTTGGCAGCTGCTGCTTATTTCGACGTGTTTTATTTATTTATAGTTTATTTTAACGTGGTCGAATGAACAGCAAGGTTATTAGCGACCACATTATTTTGACATTGGGATGAGAGACAGCAACACAAATTTACAGCAGTTCATGTGTCTATGGTTGTAATTCTTCCTAGAATGCCGCATGTCGCATATTTTCACTGTCGAGATATTGCCATTTAAAGTTTCGATCATTAATTCTGAACATAGGCCATCGGTTAAATTGCATTATTTTAGTGAGCCCTTCGAATTTGTTCTCACGACTTTTGTTCTGGTAAATACGCATGTAAATCCTATGCAATACAGCTCAATTAATTCATACACTCGAATTTTTTGAAATTGTCACATGCGGTGTTTTTCCATACAAGTACAGAGAAGAGGAGGACGTTCCTGATGAATTCGATAGTTGGTCCTCTCGAAAATCAGCCGAACGATCGGCAGCCGATTACGAAACGCGTCTCGTCGTCGAATACCCGGCGAGCATATGATTCATCGTGACTTTCACAATGAACATCGGTCTAACGCCTGCCTCGAGGAGAAGAAGAAGAAGAAGAAGAAGGAGAAGAAGGAGACGAAGAATACGACGAAGAAGAAAAAAGGAGCGTCTCCCGGTGTTCGCGTCCCCGAGCCCATAAACTGAAATAGTCGTGTTTACAGCCGTCCGAGGCAGATAAATATAAAAGGCGGTACACAGCGGCGAGCGCGCTTCTACGCGCGAGGAAAAAATGCAAAAGGAAACACTTGAGAAGAAACGCAGAAAGAGAGCCAAAGAGACAGAGAGGCCACGAACGAGGAAGAAAGAGAGAAAGAAAGAGCAAGAGACGCGCGTTCGACGCACGCCCTCCGGGAGCCTCGATACGTTTCTAACGGCAAGAATTATGCCGGGCAGAGAGTACATAAGGCAACCGGCTAGAATGCGGATTTTGTTGGTCGCGTTGTCCCTGACACTGATCGCTAAAGATGTCCATCCGCGGCGCTGCGTCTCGCCGTCGCGTCGCGTCGATCGGAGACTTCGATGCGAGCACGAGACGCATTCTTCTTTTTCCGCGACACGTTCGAACCTCTCTCTTGTTTTATTGCCGCACGCGATAATTGACTCGGAACAATTGCCAGGGTCGAGGACCCTTTCCGGCTTTCTGGTCTGTTTGCCGCTCGAAAGTGCGCCGAGAGCAACCAGCCTCTTCCCCGACGTCAATATAGTAATTGGTCCGAAGATCCTGCAGCCACGTTCAAGCTGTATTTTTAAGATTCTGATGAAACTATTAAGTAGAAATCATTATGAAGATTCGCAACGATACGAAATTGTTTACCCGAAGTAATTGTATTCGTGTTCATTTCAATCTTATCGAATGGTTAAATGCGAATCATTTGTGTAAAGATTTTTCATAAAATTCGAGTCACGACAAACTTTCGTTTCTACAATCTGCGCAACACGGATCCGATTCTTCACGTTCCATCTGGCAAGAATCGCGGAGCGTATAGGTTCTCATTATTCCGCGCCGAATGTTTGCAATACACGGCGGAAGTTATTTACGAGCGGGTCGAATAGCATTCCAGAGCTGAAAGACGAAAACGAAAGTTCCACGAAAACAGTCTCTCCCATGGGAGGGATCAATAACCAAAAAATCACCAGGTCGAGGACCAGGTGGGCAGAGAAGAAGGGGGGGGTACGCACGCTTGTTATTTTCCCTGTACGGCTGACGTGTGACAGACGTGGCCCTTAAGGGCCCCCATCGACTGCCTCGGGGCCCGTTGCAGAAGAAGATATATTTAGACCCCTTTGATGGGTCTCTCGCGTTCCCCAGGAACATGCTGCACAGTGGGTCGATATTGTAAAATACTGAGCATTTCGCAAAAATATGTTGTTTCTGCTTCCCATATTTTATCAAATCAGTATCTAGATCTTTCAAAATTTCAGCAGGAGAACAGTGTCTCAAAACATGCTCTATTCAAAAAATATGTAACTCAGGTAATTTTGATTATTCTCACTTGAAAAAAGTCACACATGTACCCGAAATACTGGCGAATGTGTACGCAAAATACTACTTGTGAAAAGTTCAATAATTTTTTCGGGAACAAATTCGAAAATCTGTGAAAGAACCCGCCACGAAAACCATGTCTGCTTGATCGCGAGTCCGTCGCGCTATGGCGGCGCACGCACCGGCGAAATTCGCGTGGAAAGTGGAAGAGAGGATTTGCGAGGTGCCTGGCGTGGCAGCGTGAAACAGAAACAGAAATCGAAGCCGACGATCCCGTTGCAAGCGTGGATAATTTACAGCCGGTACGGAACGCTCGCGACTAGGTATAACTCACGCGGGCAAATCAGTCTGTCAAATAAACGTACGGCCGTAAATGTACATTTTCACCGAGCGGCGCCGTGCCGGCCGTGTCCGAGTGAGATTTTAACGGCAATCTGTGTCATGTATCCATCAATAATCCGGGATCATTAGGTGGCGAGCTTCCCGCGGAAAAACCCCGTGATAATCAACGAGCAACGCGTTGCTGCACCGCGGCCAAGTTCTCTCCTCGTTTCGAGCGCTGTCACGACCGAATGAAAGCCTTCAATCTCTTCGACACCGCGGGATAATTCATTGATACATCTAACATTTCAGTTTTCACACTTGGCGTCCTTCGGGAAAAAAGATCTTACAGCATCCGGGCTGTATATGGACGCGGAGTACAAATAGTACTTTCATAAATGCTGCACTTTCGTTCCGAACTTGAATTCTATTAAAAGAAAACGAAATTTTAATGGATCGTTTCAATTAGATAGTTCCAGCGTTAAAATTGGCGAATCTACTGCAGAAAAGCTTAATACTGCCGTTTTTATATGTTTATACATTAGTGATGTATAATAAAAAAAAAAGCATGTAACATACGAAGTACCGAGTATCTTCGTGACGACACAGAACATTACTGTTTCCAGCGACAACTGCACTCGTCACGCGCGCGCACACACACACACACACACACAGACAGCCAGGAGGTTAAGCATCCGTGCTAATTCCTGGTCGTGAAAGAAGAGCCACGGTCCACCGAATCCGGAGACAGTCGCCAAGAAGACGAGATTCCGTTTTGGTCGGTCGCGCTCAAGCGAACTCGCCACCCCGCGAGTCGCTTTCGCAGGAAAGAAAGTCAATAAGAGCAGAGTCTGGCGTTAGGAGATCTGCCTGACCGTTTCCCATTACCATAATCTCGTTTCGGCCGAGTGAAATTAGTCTGGCGCTCGAACGAGACAAGAAAACACGAGGGGACACGCGGACACGAAATTCAGAAAACCAAACGAACACGGTAGCGCACGGTTAAATTTCCATAAAACCTGCACGGTTAACACGGGTCCGCTGTTCTCCTAACAGTCTCGGTGTTTCTGCTGGCGAATATTGAAGACAACTGGCTTCGGAACCGATGTAAATTTAACCGTGCGCTACAGCGAACGAGGAGAACGTCCGAAGAATCAGGGAAGAACTTACCTCGCACCTGGAAGTGTCCAGTATCTCGACCTCGGTATTAACGTTATCGATGGTAACACTGTGCCGGTACAGGAAATCTGTAACAGAGTAGAATGAGATTATACTGACGCCTTGATGAACGATAGCCGAGAGAGCATTCCTGAATCGCTATCGCCGCGGACGGTCTACAGGGCTAGCGAAAGGAGCCCGCAAGAGGGAAGACGTACGAGCTCGCTCGGCAAGGATAATGAAATCGATCCGTCAGTCCTCTTCGAGGATCGGGAGAGATCTCGCCGGCCGGTGGACGAGTAATCGTTGGATCTAGCCTAGCGTCCTTGGTCCGGCAGCTGATCCAACCGACGATAACTGAAACTGAATACCGCGGGTCTCGCGAGATCGATCTAAGAGCAAACCCAGGCTAATATTAATGTCGACGCGACGGTGAAACGGCCTGCGTCGCTTAAAATCCCTGTTAATTCTTGAAATCATTCTTTCGCAATGGTTCTTCTCGCCTTTTTAGTTTCGGGATCGCTGCTTTCCGGCGCGGCGCGGCGCGGCACCGAGAGATCGACCGCCACTTCCTCCTCGCAGGCTCTCGACGTTGCCCCCACAGTGATTTACGCCCGCCATTTGTCCGCTGTCTTCGGTCGCCGGGATACACGCGAAACGACCCCGAACCCGCGACAACAACCATGGAAATTGAAATTGAAATTCCCGATCCGGGCGAAAGCTACTTTGATTGCTTCAAACTTGAAATAGCCGCCGATTTTTCTTCGTTTTCCTCGATTTTTCGAATCTCAGCCGAACCTATTTTTACACCGAAAATATCTCCGTTTGTTTTTACCAATATGTACAAGAAAATGATTCAGGCAGAAAATGTTTGGTTCAAGTTTTTTTTCTCTATTTTCCGATATTTCAAGGTCATCGTCGTTTTTTTTCTTTAATGGATGTATAATGTTTGTTGACCTTCGAATGAGTTATTCTTCAAAATCAATCAATTCATGTGAATAAGACAAAATTCGATCTGGGATTCAATGTTTTCCGGTACATATAAGAGATTAGAAATTTCGTCGTATTGGAAAACACAGACTGTTTTGAGTTGTCCAGTTGTTTATGTATACATATTTATGCAGTCGCGTAAAATATTTTTGAAAGGAATATCGCGGTGGTAGACGATGTGGCCGCAGAGTTTCCCGCGAATAGAAAACGCGGCTAATGCGCGAAAGTCCCGGACCAGTTAGTAACGACAATTCCGATTTGACGCGGTGACGCCAGGCGTCGCGCCGCTCTGTCATTACGGCGCTGACTGACAATGACGTATAACTTTCGCCAATAGAATAACTACGCGACTACAACAGCCCTTAAGGAGTTGCAAAAAACCTGTTTGAAAATGTATTCAGATTAAACCTAACTATCAATTTATTAACACGTACTGCAATGAGCAAAAAAATGTGTTGCCATTGCTCATAGATTTCAATCATCTTAGAGAAACAGCTAAAATGTATGAGCATAGTTTAAAAAATCAATTACCATTGATAATAATCGTAAGACTGGGAAATTGGCCGGGCGAAATATAAAACAGTGAAAAATTTAAGAATATTGTTATGATTATATTATGCGGATCTTTATGCAAGATAAAACATGTTTGTGTTGTTTGCGAGACACAGGAGCGAAATAAAAGATTTGTTCATCTTTTAATTATCGGTTTAAACTGACACTAATACACTGATGTTCTGAAATCTTTTTAACATGTCCGCTGCTTTAAATTGTGCAGTTTAGTTGTGATGCATCCAATGTGAAAAATCTGTCAAGAATTATTTTCATTTAGCATGACAATAGAACGATGGAACCGGGTCGATCCGAGCCGCAGCACGGTAGCCCGCTGGGAAAAATGTGGGGGAGAGAGTACGAGCAATAAATAGACGATAAATAAACACATAAACACCTCGTCGAAGGCGTCGAACGCCGCGCGCCGTAGAAACAAGCAAATAAGGATGCTCGTTATATTAGCGAGCCGTTACGCTCGAGAAAGTTTTATTGTCGGACAATACCGATGGGGAAGCGATTTGAGCAACCGTTGCGCCGAGGAAATTTATTACGTTCCCGCAGAAAAATCGTGTCTCGGGATAAGAAGCGGGTGGGGAACCCAGGAACAAAAGAATTTCACCGAGCGAGAGAGACGAGAGGCCGAGCAGCAGCGTTTTCAACGATACTGTATGTTATGTACGGTACAAGGGCCACGGAAATTCTTTGAAGACCTCGCTACTAACTACCGATCCCGACTAGGATAAAACGATCGGCTGAACAATTTTCTACGAACCGACGATCTTTCGCACCTCTTTTCACCCGTTTCCTTCCATCGTATCAATATAATATTCATTGTAAAACTTTGTAAGCTTTCATTTTTTCGAGATTGAACATTCTTTGAACGCTCATAAATAATATCAAAGTTTTACTTTTCGTCGATTTTTATCAAATAAATAGCTTCGCGCTCGCTTACGTAAGCCCTCTTAAAGAAATAATTGTTTAAGCGATGGAGGAAGTAAATATAAATCTCTTATTGTATAATGGCGATTGTAGACAAGTTTCACTTCCATTACAGTCTTGTGGGATCAATGAAACATGTAGCAAGACGAAAGTTATATTTCCATCAACGTAAAAGGACGTGAAATATGATCTACGAAGCAATATATGTAATATCGGCAAAAATGTTTACCATTTACGGAGAGTACGTGTTTGTCCATAGTTTGTCCGTACACAGTACATTCCGTAAAAAATGATTGCCACGCATCAATTGAATTATAATTATACAGAGAGAAAAATCGTACTTTCTTGAAATGCACCCTGTATATTTAAACAATTGAAAAGTTTGACAAACAATGTAAAATGCAATGTCGGCAGGAACGTACTGATATTTTTAGCATAACGGGTTCGTTAGTCAGCGAAGAAAATTCTTTTCTCGATCCAGTTTTTCTAGATCGGTACGTGGTGGAGGTGTTCAATATACGAATGATGCCGATTTTTCGAGCAGCGTGTATCGATAACAAGCATGATCGACGTGTCAAAGCCCCGCGAGGTGCCCCGCCCTTGTGCATTGCTGGTTTAATTCTTCACACCCCTCTGCACGGTCGCTGGACACCGATATTATCCAGCCGATCGAGCCAAACGAATGCAAAGACGTCATTACGTGTACACGGCCGGCGCAACGGTACGGCCGGGTATTAATTAATTTCCAACGGAAATTGCGGATAATCGCTGGCGAATACATATAACCAGGAAGCAGATAATCGGCCGCGTTGCGGCAATCGCGGCAGGGATAATTGCTTAATCGACCCTTTCGAGAGGTTGACGTTGGTGTCAACGCCGTTGCTGCGAGCCAATGCTCCGTAACGATCGATGAAAAACTAGAACAAACCGCGACCGATCGTGAATGTTCACTTAGGCGCGTCCATTGCGACAATTATTTTCTGCTCCACATAGACCGCGGTCGTTGGATCACTGCGAACCCGGCCAGGAAGCATTTGCATACCGTTTGATCGAAAATTCACGATGCCACGAGGAAAATGACCATCAGCATCGGTTGTCGAGGAAGAACGTCATTAATGTTGTTATTCAGCCAGACGGTTTCCTTATCGGACCCATTTTTTCAGAGTAACCAGAGACGACGATGAAATACTTCCGGAAATCATGTTGCTACTTGACCTCTGGCTATTTTAGATCTTTATCCTTCGCGTAATTGGCATCGATTGGCCATTAATGTTTCTATTTCGTTTCATACGAATAAAGTGCAAATAAAGTGCACACACAGTGAATGAACATTGAAATGAATATTGTCATTTCGAAGTTCTTTCCAGTTTCGAAATTGACTGTTAATTGCGCATTGTTATTCGGACATGATCGAGCCCAGGTTTGCCAAGAAAGCCAACACATGGAACTACAACATATCTATGTATAAGATCCGAGCGATCCTCGTGGAGAGAAGGCTGAAGAGCTGCAGAGACACGTTAGAGAATTGGAAGATCGATCGCTTGCGACACCTAATGGAGCAGATAGCAGCATTCCGTATCTGATTCCCTTTCATACAGGCGCATTATTCCCATCGGTTTCCAATCAATCACAGGAAAGGTTTATCTCAAATCGCCGTTGAACTGCAGAGGGAGCCCGGCTTTCCTACAATTGATTGCCGTTCCCGAAGAACAACAATCTTCGGCGAGGTAGAAAGTAATGGTCAATCAGGGGTACCGGGGTTTGCAAATTAAATTTGATTTCTCGAAGCCGGGAGGAATGAGGTCGATGATCTATGGCAGTGAATAGGTAATGACGACCGGTCCGAGGATGGAGGATGATTGCCAGGCCTATCCACCTTACGTGGCCGCAGTGTTTGCAACGTTTTGCTGGGCACCGAATAATCGATATATCCCCACACGTCTTTCCCCCGTGGCACACCAGCCAGGCAGTTTCTGATTGTTTCGATTTTCGATTAACAATGCAAATCTCTTTCACCGGGCCTCGTTGCGTGGAATAATTCCAGACAATGATTTAGAAAGCGAGCGTTCCCTCGCCCCTCGCCCCGTGTCCCGTGTCCCGTGTCCCGTGTCCCGTGTCCCGTGCCGTACATTGTCGATCGTTTCGTGGATGGGAACGTTTTGTCCGCGGTCCACGAGAAACACAGCCAACAGATTAGATCGTGCATCCCGATCGCTCGATAGATCACTCCGCGGATCGATGGATCACGTACCACCGTTACACAGACGGATTTCAAAAGACTACCTACCCCCTCGACGCGCCCCTCGATCCATCATGCTTCTCTCCATTGTAAAAATGAGAATCTTCTGAACTTTAACTTTTTCAGGTTCCGATTTCTGCGATTATTAATTATTATTTATCCGTACATTGACTCTGTTTGCCGTGCAAAGAGAGTCGCATGATTGTCCGTCCAATAAAGTCGTCCGATTATTCTTGTTATTATTTATCCCATCCGTTCGACTCTTGAAACCATACCCACCCGATCTAACTGTACCTAACGATCAACACCCACCATTTCGACAGGATTGACACGAAGCCAACCATCACCGGCCGGTTAGTATCACGATAACTTAACTTCATTACGCGTGCCGGGGCCCACCAGGGAATTACTCTTCGTTATACGCGACAATATCTCCCACAACGCGGACGGATAATATTTCCGGAAAAGTCTGCTCGGCGAATAAAGCTCCAGTTACACCTTTCGTCGAGACGGAACGTTTCTTTCCGCAATTTGCGCGTGGACGCGACCATCTAACGGTACGCAACGATAACGAAATAGAAAGATTGTTTCTCGAAACTTCAGCTAACTCAAGTTTAATTAATGCATCTCTCTTTTCATCTCTGTATGAAAAAGCTACCGACTGGGACACACCTGCCCGTGCGTCGCGATTTTTCCGCTCGCGGATATCCGCGAGCCGCGGCGTCATAGCTTATGCATCCGCGAGCGTGCACGGCAATTATTATGGCAAGGTAGCCTGCATGAGTTATGGGAGAGATCTGCATTCTGTGGGCCCTCCCCATAGGCTCTATTTCATATCGAGTGTTTAAATCTCCGCCCTCTTCGTAGACCGGCACTGCACGGCATTCTTTCTCTCTCTCCCTCTATCTCTTCCTCTCGCTCTCGGAGTATTTCTGTAACCGCTAGAATGCCCTCGAGATCTCATCGTATCTGCAGCGAGGCGCCATGATTAACATTTTTTCCGTGAACCCTTGAATTAGAGCCTGACTATCGGTACCACGACCATTTTCCCCGTATTTCTCGTCCTTCCTATGCTATTCTCTCGCTATCCTGTGCTATTCTCTTGCTGCACGCACTCTACATTATTGCAGAACGATCCCGAAAGCGGGAACGCTCAACATCCACTGCTTCACCGTGTGTTCAATTTTTCATCGTTACTACTTTATTCTCATTGTTGCGATTCAATGTGGGATAAACGAGGTTTTCTCTGTGGATTGAATAATCTCTCGGATTATCCTGCGGTATGTTCACTATTGTAGGAACTATAGTGTCAGCTGCAGTCAAATGTTCCAGCGCATTCTGTTCGCGAAGCTTCTGTTATGCAACCCCTTCTGGAAATTGTGTACGTCAATGCCTGGTAATTAATTGGTTACGTAACTATGACCTTCTAAAACTGTCCACTGTCCTCATTTCTCATTAATCCTGTTTGGTTCCCGTAAGCCCGGAAAAAAACATCGATAAGCCTCGATAAACTTATGCACTGCCCCCCAATGATCTACATACATACATATATATATTCTAATGAACGTCCCTGGTCTTCCGACGAACACAAATGTTGTTGCAGTTTTTAATATTACATTAAGATTGTCTGTATTCTTCAAATTATAAAAAGTTCGACTGTTGTATGAGAAAACAGGTTAAATTCGATGTGCGCAATGTCAAAAAGATTACATACAAAGAATAAAAATGATCTGAGTCGAAAGAAATGTCTTGATTTTGGAATTACAATTGCTTCGATTTGTCGTCCTCCGTTTTCCGAAAATTCTGCTCAGTACAGAAAAAATACACTTTCTTCATTCGATTATATTTTCTTTGTGAAAAATAGGAGATACTCAGGGAAACTACAAAGAAAAGTAAATTCATTTAAGGCACGCTCCTCTAAAGAATTTATCGAAAGTACCTCCTCCTTCAAACTTCGCGAAGTAGAACACACCCTGAAGCGCTCAAACATGAAACTCGCAGCGAGGAACATTCGCCGCGAAGCGCGCCGATAAAAATGCATCTTTCGATCGCCTGTCGGTGAAAATCAGTATCGCTTGCATGCGAATTCACGTTCGTTTTCGATTTTCCCTCGCGCGGCGGCCCAGCAATTATACATACACGTCCAGTTTTATCGCGAACGCGCTTTCGTGGCCGCCCCAAAAAAATCGTCCCGTCGCGTCGCGCGTCGCGCGTCGCGCGTCGAACAGAACGCGTCAAAGATTGAGATGTAGCGGTTGGCCGTACGAGTTAACCGGCTGCCAGATTTCTCTTCTCCTACCATCTGTTGCAACCATGTGAAACTCGGTTGCAGATAGGCTCTTCAAACAATGAGATAATTGTGCATCTACATATTGTCTTACCCAGCTGCAAATTGGCCCGGCTCTTATCGCGCTCTCCGTAAATTTGCTAAACGATAACCGAACAGATAACAAGTGTACGCGGTACGTTGTGCTTTCACGGAAGAATCCACGGGAACAAAGATTCTCTGGTTCTTTCGCTCGTTAGCGATCTCGATTCAACCGGAAAAACATGATAAATTATTTCGCGTTCGCGGAAACATCCAATATCCAATTTGTTCCACCGATGTTCACGGAATATGTTTTCCTTCGTTGCGAAATTAGAATGAAAAATATAGTATACAAATATTTGATTTTGTTACTTTTCCTTTCTCTGCGGGAGAGTAAACAGAAATGAAAAATTCTAATGGCAACCATAAATAGTCCTGGCTCGGCCGTAAACAGTCCTGCTACGAGAAATTATGTGGCATTCCATTGTCTCGCATTTTGTAAATTGTTCGAAACAAGGAACACGAACGGAATAAATCATGCCATAACTTTGTCGAAATTTATAGTCGACGCTTTCGTAAAAATGATAGGTAGGTTTCCCGCGGTGTGATGGAATTTTTGTTCGTTTTATCAAGATCTGCAATGAGATTATCGCAGGTTCTCTCCTATTAAATCGTGGGAATTTTTATTCCGTGTCTATTCATCACGAAACTCGATGGACATACGGGCTCTAAATAGAGGTGTTGCTTTAGCAACTCGTTGAAGTCTATAATTCACCGAGCGACCGATTAAAAAGTCCTCGGCTGCTTCCACAAGAACGATCCAGCAACTATCTATCTACAGTGTTATGCAAATCGGTTAGGTCTTGGTAGGCAGTACACCTTCGAGTTGCAGACAATGGTTTTCTACCCCGTGGCCGATTCGACCCGTTGCATATTGATACAGGAGAAACAGAGTGTGACAGGAAGAAATAGCGGACAAGGGGGTCAGATGTAAAATAGTTAAAGGGGACAAGTAAATAAGCACGAGCAGGCCATTGGAAAAAAATAGAGAAGACAGATAAGTGATAAAGCGCGAAAAACTCAGCCCCGGAAACACGGTGCGCTTTCTAAATGAATTTTCTGTCGTGGAAACGGAGATAGAGGAACGATCTCCGTTCAGAACTACTGATTGTACGTTAATAATCACAAAATTCTATTCATTCAGATTCCGTGAAATTTTTATCATAGCATGTACATATCTGAAAATTTTATATTTCATTGAATTACACACAAATTCACATACGGCAAAGGATATGCAACTTTCTATTTTCTTTGCGACTTCAATTTAGGCTGTCGAAGAATTCCGAACTTTTGCAATTATTTTTCCGCCACGGACATAATTCCCGAGAAGCGGTAAGAACGTAGTAATTATGTATATGAAAACGGTATAGTAAAAAGGAAGGATTGCAACAGAGACAATTATTGCCAATAAATCTGTAATAAGCTGTTGCCTGAAAGCTTCCCGTAATAGGGGGATAAAAGAAAAAGTAATATCGATCTAAAATCGACGGGGAATTATCTTTTCGATCGTTGTTAGTTTCAGCCCGATATCACGGTCCGTAATATTCCCTCGATCCTCGATCGTCAGACGTATGTAGGCTCGTCGGTGCAGCTTTTTGCGTTGCTCTAGATCGGCTGATTGCTTTATTACCGGCGTTACTTTGTACTCTAGCCTAAGCCGAAGGAAGCGCCACTTTTTCTCACGTTAATGCACGGTCACGTTTTAACGATATAGAGCGTGTACCATCTCGACAAAACACCGATCGGCGACATTGCTTTTAGCCAAGCCACTTAATAGATGTAATTTTCTGCACGTAATTGGGAAAAAATTGTTCGAAGTGATAGATAATTTCCTCATTAACGTTCCCCCCTCGTTTATTTCGATTTTATGCAGAAACAGAAATAGCTGTTGCATGAAAGAGTTTCCTTATAAAACCGTTGTTTATTTGTTCGTTTCACCTGTTTTACTTGTGCCTTTCTAGCTTCCGAATAAATTTCGTTGATTTCATTTATATGTATAAAGTGCGGTCTATTCTGGTACATAATCTAATATCGGACGACAAAGTAATTCAATCCAGCATAACTCTTTGAATGAAGAGACATTGCCCTAACGAGAAACATATAACATTAATATGTAAAAGTGCTTTTTAATTTATACATTATAGCGTGCCATATGTATTTATTGCCGCATTCTCCAGCAAAGGAAAAAGAGATGAAGCATGAGTTATGTTCTGGAAGAGCGCGAATCTTGAAAATCTGGTCGCTATCCAGAATCCCAGGTTGCATAGCTTAAGGGAGGAACCGAGAACTCGCAGTAAGGAGTCTAAGATAATCGCAGCGAGCAGTCCGCATTCCGAGAATTCGATACTCCGCGGGGAAGAAGTTGTTCGACGGTTTCTCGAGTCCATTCTCGCGATCGTTCAATTTGTACCCGTGGACCGCAACGATTACTTTTCGAACCGGACCTGTTGTTTCGAGAGAGCTTGGCGTAGGAAAACGGGCTCACGTAATCCCGTGATTCTTCGAACCCGACCGGACGCGTTCAAGCTCGGTCGTTACCGATATGATACCGATCTCTGAGTGAATTAAACCGATATTAACGGCGACAGAACGTAAAACCAGCGCGCCCCCTCGTTGCAAACGTGTGTGCTCAGTTGCCTACGCCATAACAAGGGAAGTTCAGGGAACCCGGAAGCTCGGAAAATTATGAAACCTTCCGAGCAAGTAGAGTATCGTATAACTCAACAATAGACTCCGGATTTTATGCGTTCAGAGGAAAAATAACCGGAACAAATTTCAAACGGTATACTCGCATGAATATTCGAACGCCCCTTAAACCAGAATCACTTCTTAAAAATTCGATTCAGAACATTTATCGCGTTCCACATTCGATTTTACCTGTCAGGTGAATATTTTAAATGTTTAACATTTTATAACATATTTTAAATAAGCAGGTAATTTTGCTTGTAATTGGAAAACACAAGTTGTTACAAATAACGTGAATGATATCATTCTGTGAATAATATTAAACATATATTTTCATAAATTGACTAGCTGCTCGCATAATCTTTGCATTGTAGCTGTCATTCAGAAATTGAACTGGTAATGGAAAAATCATGCGAATAGAATGAGTTGTGGTTAATTCAAAACAGTATCAGCAAAGGTTTCTAGCGATTATCTCGAAAACTAAAAGCTATCCCCCGATATGTGAAGAGGGAAAAGTTGTTAAAAATGTCGAAATCTATAACATATTTAAATGTCATCAAAATCGGGGTGGAGTGCCTCTTTCTAATCGGTCGTTTTTCACCGTTGTCTCGAGCACCGGCGTAGGCTCGCCCTAACGCAGCGCATTCGTCATCGGAGCAGAAGGTGAAATCGAGCGATCTCTATTATTTACCGTAGTGAAAACCGAGACGAGGCCTACACGCCGATTGTAAATCGCGGCCTATTATCCGCGCGAACGGTCGCGCATCGGTCATCGGCGCGGCGCGGCTCGGCGCCGCGACGCGACGCGTCGCGTGTGTGTATATCGCGATGATGATGATCTCGATGATATCCCGTGAACGGCGGCGTTTTCCCTCTGCCTCGATTCTCACGGTCCGCGAAATAAATTGCGGCCAACAGGAACAATGAAACCGGCCCGGTGTCCTAATGAAAACCGTCACGTAACCCCTGTGACGCGTTCCGCGGCGAACGATAATAGCCCCGGCGAGGGCTGGTAGCGCGATTAACAAAAGCGATCTATGAAATGGACCATTGTACTGTCTAGAGAAGTGAATGACACCGGCCGGTGCACGCTCCGACGAGAAAATTGAATTCTCTGCGCTCGCGAACGCGAGATTCGCGTCGCGTAGATTGAAATAATGCGGGCAATAGATAAGACGATTGTCCGCCGCCGCTTTATGGACGCCGACGTCGAGCCTGCGTCACGTGGGAGACCGAGATGATTGCTCGAAATTTCTGCTGTACGATTTTATCGGTATTCGCGTTCAGCCATAGCCAATCACATTTTTTAATATTCGAACACTTTTTTCATAGTGGAATTACATATTCGGACAAAATTCCAGAAATTCCATTTTACCAGGATAAATAGCGCATTAGCTAGAGAAATAATTAATTGTTGAAATCTGCGATTAACTTACCGCTGGTTGAGCTGTATTCGCCGATATACCGCCTGGTCAAATACCGCACGACCACGGCTGAAAGAAGAGAGAGAGAAACAATTAAAAAGCCGTCTCGTTTTCTATGCTGAATATTCTACATTCAGTGAAACCGGTAAGCAAATATGAAACTGAAAGGCTTTATCGTCACTGAAAATTGCAAAGTGAAAATTCCGTCGAGCTCCGGGGCTCGACGCGGTTCTTATTTGCTCTTGGCGTCTTAAATACCGACTCACTATAAACGCTTCTGATAATTTCGTTGGAGCAGAATGTATCTGCAGTAATATCTTCGCCGATATCAGATCGAAAGAACGAAAGTGGCGCTCGTTTGTTTCTTAATTTTAGCAGGAACAGGTTCAGGCGAGTGAAATGCAATTAATCATCGATATAATTTCTCTGTTCACACGTAACCTCCTCCCCCGGGCTCCCCCACGCAAGAGCTTTTCAATTCCACAGGTAGAGAAATCCGGTTTCTGATTTTCAGATAATGCGCGACGAGGGACCGCGAATCCATCTATCAGCTGGTTGCGTAAACTAGGTATCTGTTAATCTTGCTAACTCAAAAATTCTTCCCGCTAGCTGCCATTAATTAATCGCGCCGACTAATTGGTTGGTGCGAACGTACCTGCAAATTTCATTCGCGAAATCGATCTACGCGGAAAGCGTCCGATTTTGAATACTTAAGATGACAGCCGTTAAAGGAATTTCAATGATTAATTCCTAAGACATCTCGCTCCCATAAATAAATTAGCGGCATCACGTGAATTTATGTACGGTAGCTCGAGTATTCGTGTAACTTGACGTATCTCGGATAATTTACACGCTTTTCCTATTCCAACCAGCTAATTGACGTTGATAAGTTTGACAGGTGTCTCTCAGCTGCTGGAAAATAACCCGTTCCCATACGTATTACATACGCATTCCGCTGTTTCACTACTCTTTTTTCTTTTCTATCGAATTTATCAACGCTTAACATACGACATCGACGCGGCTTTTATTGCAACGAATTTCGACTTCGCGAACGAGCTACTTTCCACTCGGCAGTCCTTTTTAATTCGTAATTGCTATATCGCTTCACTTTGTAGCTTTTCATTTCGTCATTGCCACTTCATTGTAACTCCTTATTTCGCAATTATCGCTTCATTGTAACTACATATTTATTTCGCAATTACCACTTCACTGTAGCTTTTTATTGCGTAATTAAATACTACTTCACCGTAACTTCTTGTTCGGCTAGTACCGTTTTATTGCAACTTTCCGTTTCATAGTTTCCACCGCACCTTTCGGTTCACGATTAAAATTACGGTAGGGTGAACGGGTCAGTGAACGGACCTAATCTTCGTGTTGGAATTTATACAGTAATTCCATTCTTATTAGACACATTACTTCTGTGCTATTTACTTTCAGCAGACATAAAGCTCAACTGTCCATTCGCTGAACAGATCAGCCTATAATATTTGACTTTGCGGCGACAACTCGGTTACAAATAAATGATTTCCGTCGCTCCGATTACACACCGTAATTGAGACGATTCTGCGGCTCGAAATTCGGGTCTCCGCAGCACAATAAATTTCGCCTGATCGTGGGAGGGTCTGATTGAAAATACGGGATCGATATCGGCAGTCCGGAGCCAGTGACTTGATTGAATTTTCGTCGATTCGCAGCCGAAGTGGGCGTGCACAACCTAACACGAACGCGTCGAACCGCAAGCAATCGGCGAATAACGCACCATACATCATTAGCCACGATAAAAGTATTCTGTTGCCGACACACCACACCTCCTGTCGACAGCTCGCCAACGACGACGCGAGAAACACGCTAGGCGATTCGCGAAGCGCCTCTTGCTTACTCCATTCCGTTTCAACCCTGCAATTTCGTGTGTGCAGCGAGATCCTCTGACATCCTATCGATCCATAATTACACGCTATAACGACCTAGCGCCTCGAAAAATTGCCTATCCGACGATTCCCTTACTGCCCCAAGGGGGCGAGACTCGATAATTCCACGATATACGCCGGAGCGAATTCTTTTCACCCTGCTGTTAGATCATTTTTCTTCAAAACACGACTGGAACGGTTTTCTGAAATGTTTGCTGCGCGATTGCTACCGTGGCCTGTGCTCTTTTACGTTTGCTCTTCTGGAATTTAGTAATTGATGGAGAATCAAGATCCTAATTCATTGTTCCTTTCATTTCTCAGCTACACTTTCCGGAATTGTTAGCTATCGAAGAAGCAAACCTGAACGTCTAGTTTACCACATGCCGACATCGGCAACATTTCCGCGAACAATTAAACCAGTGCTGTTAACGAGCCCGCTAACAAACGACCCGGCCCCGCAAAAATCTAATGAAAACGATCCGAGTATCGGGTCTCCGCCGCGCCGCCTCTGCCGCGGGAAGAAAGAGCGTATATCGCATGAAATAAGTAATAACAATAATTAATGACCACGCTATACAGGAAATGTCGTCGGGAGGAATGTCCGCGGCGCGGTGCACTTGCGTTTAGAGAACGGTCGCTTCATAAATTTCTTCGTTACTCCGCGGGTTCGTACGGCGAGGACTTAACATGTCGCGGACGTATAGTATCCTCTCTGGTTCGACCCTTCAAGACTTATCGAGTACATAGAGCCGCGGCCCGTACTCGTCCAGCATCTTCGTACACAGAGAGAACACATAGATACACGCAAACGAACGCACACACGTCTCAGCCGACTCCGGGCCTGAAACTCCTCTCCCAGACCGCTCGAGAGGACCCGGAGAGGGTTGTAGCGCAGAACTTGATCCGCGAAGTGAGGCAACTGGTTCGCTCACTTCGTCGGCGAAGTGAACTGGTTACCGGAAATTGATGAGACTCCTCGAAAGAAGTCAGACGGGAAGCACTCTCCAGCTTATGGTTGTGTCCGCGCGAGCGAGAGCCTCTCTTAACCCTAAATCGCTTAGGTGGTTGCTATAGAACTCACGATCCTCGCCATCTAACGATCCGACGATCGGACCAGTCTTATAGTTATACCTTTGCGCTCGGAACTATTTTAACTGGAAAATGAAACATTTGCTCGACCTAGAATATTTTCATTTCCTACAATTTTTTAAGTTGCATAAGGGTTACAGACATTGTTATATCGTTATATTATTTCCGCCGTTCGAATTCCGACGTTATCCGAGAGTCGGTAAAATATTAACCGGATTTCGTATCGTGCATAATTGGTCATGTCTAGATAAGACCAAGCGGAGGTTCGAGTCGTGTCTGACACTCAATCTGCACCGTGAGCTATTCCACTTAACCTTGAAGATACTCGAGAAAATCCAAAAAGTTGCTAGCAGTTGCAGGAGACGGAACAAGTCGCCGCGCCGACAATAAAAACTGTTTCTCCAGGATCGAAAGGATCGAAGGGATCACGGCTCACCCACGCTGCTCTGTTCAATGATCTGTTCTCGCTCCGCTAAGTGGCTCGCGATCGCAATCGAGGTCGCAGATATGTGCCGCGTCTTTTGTTTCCGAAAGATAGAAAGCTCCGGTGTGTCGAATAAAACTTGCCCCGAAGTGGGACGGGATCGCTCTTCAGGAGCGGGCAGGAGGCTGACATTTGAAGCGTTCGCAATTTGTACGCGGTGTCGAACTCGAATACGTGTAAACTCTCTAGCCGCGGTTCGCGTACGAAAGTTCAGAGCCGAGGGAAATTCGAGACACACGTATCAAGATAGGTAGAAGTTCACCGTGGCGGCGTGAAATTTATGGTTGTCCGGATCTCCCCGGGACCCCGAGAAAGGGCCCCCAACAACAGTCTAGGAGAAGGGGGCATTGTTGCATCGGGGCCTCCGGTGTACGTTGGCAGAAGAAACTTGTGAATGCCTTCGTCTAGTTCATAAGTCCTGAATTGAACGCGTCAACGGGCTTATCGGGGCCTGATCTCCGGCGTACGCGCGCTCGTAAATGCAACGGTTGTATTACCCGACGATACACGATAATGCATATCATTAAACAAATTCATAAAACGCCAGATAATCAGAATTATGGGGGGCTTAATCGCGTCGCGGTTGTCGCCCGCGCGTCACCACGGCAATGTCGTGTCTGTTGTTCCCGGTGGATCGAGATCCAGACTGTCTGCCTAGATCGTCGGTTTTTACACGCCGCGCCGCGCCGGTAATGTTTCTTACAATGGGAGGTTGATTTTCTCGACACGGATTGAAATTTATGGACGCGCCCGTGGACGTGTCGATGTACCGAGACCGGAAGTGGAGTAGATACGGACTGATAGGTCCAGAGACGTGGATTGGTGTCACAATACGCATACGTGTTTTCTGTATTTACGATGCCGGAGTATGTTCGCGCAATCAGAATATATTATAGGGGTGTCCAATATATTCAACACTGACAGCTGGCCATTTTATGTAATTTTAATTCCGCGCGTAGACAGCCGGAAAATTGCAGAAGCGATAATAAGGTCTTGAATCGTGGACGTATCGAGCGAGTACCAGTCGAGAGTTTATCTTTTAACACTTTTCATCATTTATTATTAGACTTCGGGTTTTATGCGTTTGGAACTTGTGTGTCCTTCGATGTGAAATAAGTTCACGTCGAACAGTAGCGAATAGACTTCTTTTTGAGAAAAGGAAGATAATAGACGATCCGACCTAATCCACCTGACCAAGAAACCTTGCCAGGATGCGACCAGGACAAGAGCATCGAGCCTGCTATGCAGCTCGGCGCGTTTACCGTGCCGTGAATCGGTCTTTTTTACCCTTGCTCCTCTTATCCACGGTGATCGTGCCCGTAATTACTATTTTCTTACGTGCACCGAGAGCTTTATCCGCCGTGAATCTATCTATAGACCACTGTACGCCTCGCAGACAAGCATCGCGCGTCAGCGAATGGCACTGTGCTGCTCTTGGGTGCAGCCCCAACCCGTTGCAACTTGCAACCGCAGCTGTATTTCGTTCCCGTGCACCCGCGCATCTTCCGAGCAACGCGCACGATTCTCCGACGAGCGACTTAATCGCTTTCCTGCCTCCTTGCTCGTGTTCCTCTTTCGTTCGTGTGCCGATGATACACGATCCCGCTTGTGCAATCGATCGGGAGTTCATTATCGGCGCGTTTTAATTGGTTCGATGCGTGTTTTCATCTCCACGCCCGGAGCAAAACGTTCCCCCACCCTACAATTTTCGGCTTCAATTTGCCGAGGAAATTCTACTGTATAATATTTATATACAGGGTGATTTAAAAATAGAAAAAAAAAGGATAGAGGAAAAATACGTCCCAACTTCCTAGGACCTTATTTTTTTTATGCGGTTGCACCGATGCACCCGCCACGTGCAATTGCACTCTACTCTCTGGTGCAATCCAATTTTTCTTGCTGAACCAATCGATCCCTTTTATCACGTATATTTATTGAATTTTCAAATAACCAACAAGGAACAAGCTCATCCCAGCGACTCAATCAGGAGGAAATATTGCGGAACGATAAAGTTTTTGCAAAGACCGACACACGCACACACAATATGGCCGCTCGTTTTATGTATTCGGTCGCTCCATCATCCTGTTTGATTATTCATATTTGTAACTTCGGGCTTCGACGCGGTCGTATGAATCAAGATGCACGAACAAGGCTCCGGGCCGTGAATTCAGCTACGATAATAAATCGTCGCGAATCGCTGATTCACTCTTTACTTATATGCTCATTTATGCGCGTGAGCGCAATCGTCTCTTCGAATCACCGGACGTGTGTGCGTGTATGTATACGCCGGGAACCGAATTTGTTTCTCTTCGAGAGCAAAAATTCGCGCTGACTCGGTCTCGCTTATAAAATATTGAAACAACTGGCGGAATATTTACGAGCAGATTGCGTTTCAATTGTCCTTCGCGAATTGAAATGCTACGAGATCGAGTTTCGGGAACGTTTTATCCCGACTTTTTACGTCTTGCATGCGTAATTAAGAAATATTTTAGCGACTGCTCGCGTTGTACCTTTTGTCGAGTATGTTTGGTGTGTTTTACAAGTGATTCTCGAGTGTGGTGACAGATAAGGGTATCTGAAGTACCCTTGAAGCTAATTACATCGATAAAAACATAGCTCACGGCAACTTTCAGTGCTTCACATTGTCAAGGATGATAAGCTGCATTATGTTTAAAAATTTGTTCAACCTCTAATTTGTAGCACAAAATCGATCTACGATTTTTATGAAACGTTTCAATTCGATCAACTTACTCCAAGCGCTTCGTTGAAATCCTATAAACAAACCTGTTAATGGTGTCTATCCCTTGCATCGAGAAAACGAAGAGAATCCGAGTCGGCCATAAAAATAAGATTAAACGAGAACGAAGCGTTCGAGAGCGGCATAAAATAACGATCACGTGGACGCAGAACGAAAGGCGGGTGCATTATATTCATTTTTTTTTGCCGTCTGCCCGGTACTTTTTTACCGTGCTGGTAATAAAGCGAGCCGTTTAGCCGAAATGAATTTATGAATACTTCGTGCGACATGGAAATGCGCCACCGGCTTCCAATTGCCACTTCAATAGGCGCTAACGCAGATAAATGACCCGAACCATAATCATCGGCGTTCTCGTCGCTTCCAGGAGCTTTTCTATTCGCGTATTTTCTTCCATAGAGACCCGCTGAATCTTTACGAATTTTATAGTCTCCACGAAAAAAGGTGGATCCTAGAAATTTTATGCAAATTTCGTTTCGGGCTGTTTTATAGAAGTGACCACTTCTCTGCAACCACGGACTACGGACTAGCCTGCAGTTACATTATCCCCGATAATTCACCGAGTGCTCGTGAATTAGTCTCGTAATGACTACGCTACGTCACAGCTTATCATTATTGATCTAGGTAAAACACAAACAGATTTATTGGATCAAACTACATATGTGCTAACAAACGGCACATATTCTGCGAGATACATATTACATTTTATTGATTAGAAAACGCCACCAGAGATTTCGTTTTGCTCGTTCCACCCATTGATTGTAATTAACACTGTAATCGCAAGAATTTCAGGTATGGAATGCATAGAACCCCACCTATGTAATAAATTAAATATGTTGATTAAGTAATACGCAGTTAATTAAAAACCCCAACAGAAATTTTCCAATTACATTGCTCGAGACGACTCGATAGTTTACGATGCACTCGCTGTCGCTGCAGAAAAATTGATTAGAAATCCCTTGGCTATTAACTTTCCAACTAATATTACAATCTAACTCTATGATCGAAGTTGCGTTGCTAGAGTGTATCACGATTCTATCTATTTGCTAATAAATTTGCTAATAACCCATTAAGAAGAAGAGCTATTTTAAACATTTCTAGGATCCTTCTATAAAACAATATACATATTCGCTATGCAAGATCAAAAACGTTTGCACTAATTGCAAGAGATACGTCGTATCCTTTTCAATCATTTCACCCAAGAACAAAGGGGAGCAAATTAGTGCAGAGGTCCAATTAACTTCTGGATCGTTCCAACTAAACCAACAGAGATAAATTGATCAACGCTTTTCCGCCGCGTCTCCCATAATTTCCTTGAAACCGCGAGTAATCCTGCGGCGTACAAATCGCAGAGATCTTGGAAGAGCCGAAAGTCTGAGAAGTCGCCGATCAGGCGGCGCGCGGCGTTAAATAAAATGGTTGGCGCGCGAATCGTTTAATTTGCCGTGCGCGAGTCGAAAGATTCCTGGTCTCAGGATTCGATCGAAGGAAGGATCCAAGGAACAACAAAGCGGTGCCGAGCGATTCCAATTAGAAAGAAGACGGAACGGCGCGGCGAGACGATCCTCTTCTCCCGGCGCTGATCTCTCGGCGAAAAATCCGTCGCCATCTGACCGAGCGAAGGAATCCGCTAATTCGATTCCAACCGGCGCGGCGCGGCGATTTGTTGTTCCCGGTGCTGAAAGCGTGGAAACACAGATTCCCCGGAAGCCGATAAGGTAGGAAAGCATCGGGCCGGTGCGTGAGCCCGGCATGCAGGCCCGAGAGCAGCCAGCGAGCGCGCTCGGTAACAGAACGGATGTATCGGATGTCCAGATCTCGCAACCTGCCGCTGCCGTGCAAGGATTTTTCGTAGCTCAACGACCTGCTGACCACTCTCATGTGATATCCGATAACGTCCACGGAGGTCCTTATTATACCCAGCAGGACACTGGCTCTCTCACGACTTTTACGGATTCTCCCGCACGCCGGGAATATCCGCTTTCTGATCAAACGCTCCTCGTACTCCGCAAGCACCCGGGACGCGATAGAAACCGGCGCGGCGCGGCGCGGCGCGGCGCGGCTCGGCGGCCGTGAAGAACGCACGGTGGATCATCAAATTATCATCACCGAATCAACAAATTTTCGTGGATCTGCGCGGAGGTGTCCACAGTGCGTCGGAATGTCCGTTTTGTGGACAAAATTCCGTATCTTAAAAACTAGAATGGTATAAAAAGATGTTTCAAAGGGTCCCATGGAAATCACCGACACTTTCCCCGACACGGTTTTCACCGACAACATTTCACCGATTCCAGACTTGACCGACAATAACTTTGGCAGACAACGCCTTTAACCGAAAACGATTTTGGCCTACAACGAATTTGGCCAACAACGACTCGAGACGACCACAGTATGTGTATGTGTGATAATACTCTATGATAATACATATGTGATAATACTGTAGGATAATACATACTGTGGTCGTCTCAAGTCATTGTGAATCAAATTCGTTGTCGGCCAAAGTTATTGTCGGTCAAATCTGGTGTCGGGGAAATTTGTGTCGGTGATTTCCATGGGACCCGTTTTAAATAAACGTTGTAGGATATACAGAAGAGTGTATAATGATTATATTTATTTGTTTAATATTGTAACGAAGTGGAGAAGCGAAGTGTCCGTGAAGGACACTTCTAAAATGTCCTAGGTATAGTTTTGATTATGTAATCTGGTAGGCGAGGTTGTGCGAGACATCTTCAAAACACTGCAGAGAAACATTAGTTATATATGTATAATAAATAATATAAATAATTATAATTATAATTGAAAGCTTGTCTACCATGGGTGATTTTAGATACAGTGACTAGTGAAGCTGATTATTGCTGACTATTTCCACTTGCAGTGGACTGTGATAATCCGATTATGTCGTCTGTGTTTCGTAAGTCCCGCTGTAACCCAAGTTCAGTTTATATAAAATTACTGTCGGAAACAAAAGCTATCCGTCGCTGTCACTGTGGATAAATATTATACAAGTAGAATTATCCCATAGTGATCGGACAAGCAAACTGAACTCGTAATATCGAATTTCTTACAGACAAATGTACGACTAATATTTATGTACATATTTGTGCATAAGAAATTGGCCTGTACAGTACTCTTACAATAATCTATATTGTATGGACATACATAGTAATTGAATGAAATTCGCAATTTTGGACACGCTTTTTGGATAAGTAAATCAGTACGATAAAGCTGCATATTGATATTTACCGCGTATTTATAGCCTGTTCCCGTTGCATTCAAGAAACCGTAATTTCTCAATGAAAGTTCCAAGTAACGGAACTCTCTTTTTTTATTCCTGATTTACAAAAATACACAGAGGATTAATCGCAATCTAAGTGCAAAAAAATAAACCGGCGACTCGCCTATACAACCGAGAAATTACACGTTTATTCATGGTATCAGTTCCGCGGCTTATTAATAGGATTAATTCGAGGTCGGTGAACTATCTTATTGCCTTCATTTACTCGCTTTGTATGCATCGTACGACTGTCGGAGCTAACTAATGCACTGTATTATACCAAAGACTATACGTATTCATCTTAACGGCACTTTCATTCAATCCGTCGTTGGCGTATTAGATGGACGTGCAGAAATTACACACTTTACATGACACAATATTAGTACCGTCCATAATAATTAATACCCCGCCGATATATACGTTTGTACCAGTGTCGTGGGACATACTTTTCCATTATCTGTGACGGCGACACGCATTTGTATGGGAATAAACTACCACACGATTGAATTCGTAATTAAAACCACCGAAAATCCACGACTAAAAGTGTCGTACTTCAAAAACATACGGGGGGAATACAATTCTAAATATTTTCTCCCAGTTGTTTATGTTTGTCGAATAAAAGAAAACATTGTTCTTATCTATATTTGTTCATTTTTATGAATATGTACAATTATTTATTCTTCTGTTGGATCGCACAACAATAAATTTTATCGAGAAAATTGCATAGAACATTTCATTATGCAGCAGAAAGAAAAGAATTTCCACTTTGCAAAAATTAAAGAAGAAACTGTTTCTTCTTCGCCGGCAGTATACATATACAGTGGCTCGGAAAAATATTCGGACGCTCTAAAAAAGACGATAACTTTTTTAATATTGTACTACACGATTTACTACAGGATGTGAAAAGAAATTTTTTTACAAAATACATAATTTAAATTTTCATTACAGGCACAGATAAAAATTTGAAAAATCGTTGCCTTTACTTGTGCCTTCGTAATTGCGACCAATAACAATTGAGAAGGAACAATTATTTACACATTAGCTAGTCGGCCAATCGACTGTGTCAACTCGCGTCTAGGTCGCGCTCTGATTGGTCCGTGTTTTTCGTTAATAACTCCTAAACAAAGCCGCGGATAACATTTTTACAGAGGAAAATGTCGCTTCAAATGGTCTCAGGAACCTCCCATTTCCGGGATGTTCAGGAATTTTGGGACACCCTGTATACAGGGTGGGGCAATAACTATTAGCAGCTCACATATCTTCGAAACTACAAGTTTCACAGAAATATTTGCTGAAACAAAATTGCACAGTACGAAAGGGGCCATCCGGTGACGATAATAGTTTTTTTGCAGGTGGACGTACTTCGGACATTTGAAGGTCACCTTCATTTTTTTAAATGGAATGAGGTTTTTTTTAATACATCAATCGATGCAGCTGGACATTCTTTATAAAAAAGTACTAAACTATGTATGTCGAAAAGTTAGTAGTTCAGGAGATATTTACACAAGTAAGTTACACAAGTAAGTAAACACTAACGCCTTAGTACGACAGTAATGGTATTTTGGAGTTATTTAAATTGAAATATCTCCTGAACTACTAACTTTTCGACATACATAGGTTAGTACTTTTTTATAAAGAATGTCCAGCTGCATCGATTGATGTATTAAAATATATCTCATTCCATTTAAAAAAATGAAGGTGACCTTCAAATGTCCGAAGTACGTCCACCTGCAAAAAAACTATTATCGCCACCGGATGGCCCCTTTCGTACTGTGCAATTTTGTTTCGGCAAATATTTCTGTGAAACTTGTAGTTTCGAAGATATGTGAGCTGCTAATAGTTATTGCCCCAGCCTGTATATATTTTTAAGCACGAGTATTTTATATCAAATTAATCGCACAATTCAGAGCTTTCAATGATATACAGTATACAGTTCAAAAGAAATGGTTACTGAATGAGGTTATAATGATACATACAATAAAAGAATTACGAAACAAGAGGTCGCGAATTTAGTTGCCAATCTAATACAAACGTCTATCAGTATTTATGAACAAATAGAAAATTCCGACTCTCGATAATTCGAACTGATGTTTCAGTATCGTAAACAAAAGAAAGCAATGTTGACGTTACCTGACTTTCCGACTCTGGGGCCGCCGAGGACGACCACCCTGATTCTGTTGACGTTTGTCATCAGACGTGGATGTTAGGTGTCATCCGAGCCTCGGTTGCACATTATATTCTCCCCGATTGGCACTGTTCTCGTTGCTTTTCACTCTACGCGCCGTTCATTTCATTTTAACGACGTTAATGTGCGTTTCGATCGCGCACGCGCGCATGGGAGCCGAGAACGCGACGATTTATGGGTAACGAACAACACAAGCGCGCCACGATACGAATCCTCGCAGAGACACACAGTTTGCTACCAACAGGCTAATATTTACAGATGACTTAAACTTTCGTACGTTCCTGTCCCTGTGGAGTGGAACGGTTTTGTGACGACGATAAAAAAGATCGATTACGATCGATGACTGTGTTATTTGCTCGTCCGTCGAGCTTCTATTTGTTCAAACTGCATCGCAACCAGTAGCACCGGTAACGTTGGTTACTTGTTCCGCTTCCACTAATCGCCTCGAACCGTAGGGACAGCTTCGATGTTCATTCCACGCACGCTCTTCAATGGCGCGATAAACTCTGTCGAGTAAGAGTCTTTTCAGACTCATCGATCTTTCGAAATCAATTCACTCGTAATCCTCCGGCAAAGAACCTATCACGAATCGTCACAGCATCAAACGGTGGTGAAGCGAGGGAAACAACAGTGCGTTAAGAAGTAATTCGACATACGCGATACGCGTACGTACATCGATATCCTCGAGATCACTTCCTCTATGCAGACTCTATGTAGACGCTGGTCGAAAGATCCGTCGCACTGGAACGCGTCCGAAAGTTTCTCGGGCAACGATGTCACACACCGGTCGGTTTCGTCGCGTCGTTGAAAACGCCACTTTCTGTCCCTCGATTTCTCGCTCGTACGATTTCTCTTTTTTGTTCCCCTCGAAAACTTCACTTTCCACGTACAGACGCCGCGCGACTGCTCTCGACGGCGCGGCGAGACGACGACTGCAAACTAACCTCTCTGGACCACAGGCCGGTTAAACGTCGTCGTACGGCAGCGTTCCGGTCGCGTCGCGGGAAAACATGCGGGCCCGTGCGCCGCCACGCTGCGAATAATAACACAAGAAACGATTCAAGAAATGCTGTCTTGCTAGTTCCATTTATAACGGGTCGACGGCCTCCCTCTCCTCATCTTCTCTTCTCGCTTGGCGCCGCCAACGTCGCTCGCCCCGTTCGGATTACGAAAAGGGAAAAAAGAAGGTTCGAGGAGAGACGTGTGTGTACGCTCGAGCGAGAACGAGCAAACCAAACAACTACAGAAGAACCACTCGCTCCCGCGGACGGGCAGACGAATACTGGAACTGGAAGCGAACGGCGCGCACAACTAGACTCCGAACTCCGAGCACCGCCCACGTGCTCTCTCGCAATTCCTGCGTCGCGCCGCGCTGCGCCGCGCCAATTTTTTCCCCTCTCCCGATCTTTACGGGACGCGGTTTTTCGTGTCGAACGATACAGACGACAAATCACTCCGACACCGGCGATTAACGTAACCGGCGCGGCGTCACTTTTTTACGGGAACCGTTCGAACGCGCGTACTTCGCCACACCGAAGAATATCCAATATTTTCAGAAAACAGGAAACAAAGATAAGGTAGATGTCCCCTCTACATATGAGCCATCGTAAAAATAAAGTAAATTTCACAATAAAGCACTTATTCATTTGCTACGTTGATTCAAAAATTCGTAATCTTTATTCGTAGAGTAGTTATATGAATTTTATAATGCGAAGTGTAAAATTTTATAGTTCATTTTCAAGTAAACATTTTTGTATTCTTTTTTTGAATCTGTTTTTCTTCTTTCAAGAGCCGTTTTCTTTCTTTCGATCTTCTGCTGCTCTGTCTTTTTTGCCTTCTTTCTTCAACTTCAATTTTTGTTTTAATAACAGCTTCTTTTCTTTATACTCATGAAATTATTTATTTTATAATATACATAATGTTAATATTATAGATTATATCTTGCATAACATTTGAATCAATTTATACATGACTAAATACGCAGGTTTGCGAACAAGTGTTCATAGCAAGTAAAACAAGTGATCATTGTCATAGACAATATGGGTATGCCAATGTAACATCAATATTATATGATTCACTCTTTCAGATTCAGATCGCGAGATTAGATAGCGTTGATTAACATTACTCGATCGTACGGATTTTCGTGGAGACAAGCGTTTCCGGAGCAGGTCGCGCGTAAAGCCGACAGTGTTTATTGTTTATGTATTAGCAGAAACGTCGAGACGTGTGTAATTAAAACAATGCAAGCGCATGATATGTTTACACGTTGGGCACTTTATCACGGTTTATTGTACTCTACGGATGACAGCTGCACACATTACAGTATGTACATACAAAAAAGACAAGGCCAAGCGAGAAGAGAGTTGGATCGTCTCGATCATCGATCGTAAAGAAGAATCCATCCGAAAGTAGAATTCGATCGATTGGAGCGCGTGTAAATCGATGAAAAATTCGATGTGTGGATACGGTCTCGGGAAGGTCGACTGTCGATGTGCAAACATCGAACTACGCACAGACGTGGCTGGTGTTTACACAAGCAGGTCGATCTTCCCAGGAATAATAGCATGTAATTCGACTCGACGCGACGCAACGAACGTGCGAAAGCACGCGTAAATAAATACCTGATATCTACTAGCGATAAGCGAATTCACTCGGATGAAGAATTCCACGGTCGTACAACTCCCACGTATCTCTTTCGCTATTTCGTATAATAGTAAACAATACGAGACGAGATTATACGCGACTGTGGCAAGCGGTTGGAAACGAGCGAATCGGGAACGAGCACGATACACGGAAACAACTTCTGGCACCGATCTCACCGAGCGCTCGCCGGCGAATGCTCGAGCTTGAGCGCCTCGCGCTGTCTAATATGCACTCTCCAGTCTGCCCACTGCACGCTTCGACCACGGCATGGCATGGCGTACCGCTCCACGCTACAAGGTGACTGGCGTGTTAACAGGTAAGCGGAGACCGATGCGCGATCGCTCTAGTATGCAAGCGCGTGTCCACCGCTACAGCTAACTACGCGAAAACACTTTTCTCTTTATGGGTACAATAACTTCTGCCCGGTACCGAGCCACCTCGCCTCGAATTATCGCCTTATCGTTATCGGCTCGAACAACCGATGATAATTCCAGATAACAATCGCCCAGCCCTCGCGAAGATGATCTACGATCTACGGGAGCGATCGGCGGGCAGGGACCCCTCAAACGCCTGCTTCCCCACCAACCTCTCTTTCTCCATGGTAACGGCGGATGCTGGTGAGGGATGAGGGACAGTGGACCTTACGGGGTGGAGACGGTTTCGTCTCGATTCAGACGAAAATGCTCATCCCTGATTTAGGTTGAACTTAAGCTGAAAATCCAAGTTTCAAACCTAGGAGATCAGTGTTTGAAAAGTTACGCGTGTTTAAGTAATTTTCCGTAAATGTGTTTCTGTAATTTTACAATTGATCTAATTAGTGTACGTATAAAGAATTCGTAATTAGGATCTTGAACAAGGGTTTTGAACTAACTGAAGATTAGGTAAGTATCGCTTCCGAATCGACTGGTGCGAATAATCGAATGAACAGTACGCATACGCCACTATGTATTGTCCGAGCTTTCGTTGGAAACGCATCATGAGGACGCTGCCCTGCATTACCAGTCGAGCCAATGTCTTCGCGGATAAACCGTAATTGATAATTCGATACGGTGTCCATGACAACGATATTAACTAAGTTCTACCAGAAAGGATTCCTTTTACCACCGACGAGATTATTTGTTTAACGACATGGATGAAAAGGACACGCAGCTTATACGCATTGCAAATCCTGAGAAAAAGACGTTGCTCGAAAGGTATGGTGTACCGGTCAAGCACCTCTCGTACGAGTACATCTCTAAATGCACAAATGGGAAAACGTTGGAGCGTATTGTAACGATTCTGCGGTAAGTGGAAATTAAAATTCCGCGCGGTTTTTGTAAAATTAGATTGTATTCATTTCATAATTACAGGTAAATATACTGATAGAAAGTTGAATTTGAATTTAGATTTAAATATAACGATTAAAAGTTGAATTTGAATTTAGATTTAAAACGTTTAAATATAGTTGTCACACTTGCGCGCCTTTTAAAATATGATATCCTGCTTCTATAATAATTGCCAAATGAGTTTGCTAAGCAAGTATATAGGTGCGGTGTTTTATTAATAGGTCCGGTGAAGAAGGGTATTACCCAGATTTAACGAGACACGCGGAAGAACGTCTAGCCGTTGTTAAGCCAACGAGCATAATTCTAAGAAAATCTGAACCCGTTCTAACGCGAAACATGTTAGACCCATCCGAATGTAAAGAACTTGATACAGACATTAACCACTGGACGTCCGAAATGCAGTCTCGAGAGAAAGATCTTGAAGAAGGAAAAAATGTTTTAGCATCGGAACCAGTTCCTCAACCTAATGTTAGGCAATTGAAAGAAGAGTTTGCAAAAGTATCTCCACATTATTGTATATCTTTCTTAACTCCTATATAACTATCGCATTACCTTTTCTATTCGTTCCGAGCCACGCGTAAACTTAGAAGTCTAATTTAATTTAATCAGAGAAGCACGGTAGCGCGTTCGAAAGATTCTAATAAAACGAAACGAATCGCCTCGTACGATTATGCTGCATGGGATAAATACGACGTAGACACCGAGTTAAGTAAAATTGATATACGGGAGGAGCAGAAGAAGATTGAAACGAAAAGGTTTCAACAAAAGCAAAAGGAAAGTTTGGAAAAAAGGAAGCTAAATAAGGAAACGATTATTAACAAATGTGAGTTGTAAAGCGGACTTCTTTGATCAATCTTCATTTCATTTCGTATAATGTATAGTTACAATTCATATTCAACAAGGTTTACGGATGAGTTTTAAAATAACGCGTGCATGATTTTATTAGCATCGTTAACCGGGACCGAATTAAACGTCATGGCGGAGCAAGAAAAAGAAAAGGGAAACGAGGCTTTCAAAGTTGGAGATTACGAAGAGGCTCTTGAACATTACAATACTAGCATCAAAATAGATCCAACTCTAACCACTTACAATAATCGTGCGATAACATGTAAGAACCGTTTATCTGAGCATTAAAATTAGCAACGGTGTCCACGTATAGGCAAACAGTCTCATTTATTCGCTTGCTTTCAGTTATCAAACTCGGACGGTACGAAAACGCCCTTAAAGATTGCAACTTTGTGCTCGACACAGATTGCGCGAACATAAAAGCTTTGCTTCGGCGAGCGGTAACTTTAGAGCACCTTCAAAAGTCATCCGAGGTATCGCATCGCTATACATATGTGGTTTATTCATGTACGCAAATTTTCATAACCGTTCCGTTAAAACTTCATTAATATCCAGGCATTAGCTGATTACGAAGCTGTTCTGAAATTGGAACCGACCAATCCTAATGCTATAGCTGGAGTTAAAAAGTTAAGGAAACCTTGCGAATCTAGGAAAGTAAGGTACGAAGTTGCGTTAAGATATAATTCAAATAAAATCTAATTAATCTTAATCTGGTATTCGTAGAATGGCTATTATCGAACAGAGCGAAGTTGAACGTGAAGAGCCACAAATCAATAAAACCGAAACAAATAACAATTACAAACAACCTGAACCGAAATTAAATATTGGAAATAGTATATGTTTTTGCGACAGGGCTCCAGGACCGTCGCAAAATTTGGTACCCAGACCACACTTCAAAGCCGATTACTGTCTCGAAAACGACAATAAAGACAAAATTATAGCGAAAAATGATGCTTCAAAAATATTTGAGTCTCCGAAAAATTCATTTAATTCTACAAAAGAAAATACGAGTTCGTATTTATTCAGGAATCCGAAATCAATTTTCTCTTGTCCAATGCCCTCGAGACAAAATGGTGCCGTTATCATCGAAGAACTGCCGAACGAATCCATTAACAATAATTCCCCGGAAAATAAAAATATGTCTAACGGAACAGCGTCGAAGAAAAATAACATCGATGGAAAACTTACGAATAATAATAAAGCGGCCGAGGCTAAGAAGTCGAATGTTAAAAAGTCAACGAAAAATTGCGAAGTTAACGTTACGTCTTCGAGGAAACACGAAGCGGCGGATAAATGCGAAAGAAAGGCTAGTAAACCGGAAAAATATGATCCGAAGGTATGTTACTGCTGATTCGACTGAGGAAACATTAAACATAAATATCGATGAAATTGCAGAATTTTAATAACATTGAAACATCCTACGAATTCATGCGTGTATGGCGGTCATTGAAGAACGATGATTTAGAGGTGTACGCCCAGTTGTTGCGATCATTGAATGCCGATAAGTTAGATTTAGGTTGGTACTTGCAATGAGCTATGTTGGTGTATTACTGTATGCATAACGAAATTCTCAAGTCCCTTTCCTAACAAAATCATATCAGTTTTAGGTAATGAACTCGACGGGAACATGTTGAGTAAAATTTTACACTGTTTGGAACAGCATTTTTGCAAGCCCAGCGACAAGGAATTGCTGAACAATTATTTAAACTCGTTTAGTCGAATGAAACGTTTCTCGATCGTGAACATGTTCATGAACTCGGGAGACAAGCGAGGTAATACTTGCGTTGCGACTAGGTTAACGGCAGAATTGATCAAACGAAAATTCCGTTTCTTTCATGCTTAACAATAATTGCATTTGTTTCACAGCTGTGAAAAACATATTGAACTTCTTAGAGAAACACGGAACGTCGGGAGTGTCTTCTCTGCGGCAAATTTATTGCGTCTGAGAATGTTGCGCGTGTTCTAAAGCGTTTTCGAATTTGGTAGTGACACCTAATCGACGAGTACCAACATTATGCAACAATAGAAACGATCAGACTTCGAAAGGAGACGATGCTTTTCCATTTTCCCCTGTAACAGTATACGCATAAAGAGAATAATGAATAACATTATTTTAAAGAATAGTATGACTTTATTTCATATATTCATCGCTACTTCTGTTCCTGGACCATCCTGGACGGAGACTATTTCAGGAATTCGAACCCAAAATATCACGTGCGTAGATTTTCTTGCATCTTGCGTAGGCTGTGCAGTCGTCTCGATGACTGACGATGATTTCGGTGCAGCAGTCGATGGTGGCAGCACGTGTAGCTTATCCAAGCGAGTGCGCACTCTGGCTTTGTTCCGACATCCGGACTCCGTGACTTTAGCTCTTCGTCAGTTGCGTACTCTTCCGTTCAAGCAGCTTGTGACATTTTTTTCTGTTACTACAAGATGTTTACTTGGATGAGCCGTGCGAATTTCAACGAGGACCCCGATAATTCCGCGTGCAAAGTCACCATGAAACTGCTAAGGAGACAACAGTAACTGGAAGGTACGTGATCCGGCGTGGTTGCGGGCGACCCGGGTATGTTTATAGCCTGCAAACTCTGACATAGCAATGGCGTACTGTCGCCGTAAAGGCCGTGCCAACAAAATTCTCCCCTGCCTTATTTAGCGTAAGTCAATTGTGCACGCGGGAATCCGCCGGATAAACGATGGCTGATATGTGGTGTTGCGGCTTATGGTGACAAGAACTATTTGTGTTTCACGGTGATGAAAAGTGGCGTTTTCTACGGTGATTATAGTGCCTCGGTTTTCCCTACTGTGGAGTGACCGCCGATTGCTGAGCGGCACGCCATCCTGCTGTAGCTGACTGAGCTCTATACTGTAAAGAGATTAAATGCTATGTGAGTTCGGACCGAGACACGAGTTCGTGTTTTTATTTGTTGACGATATGCCGATTTCAAGCGAAACCGATCCTTTTACACGAGATATATTATTCCTGTTCGTCTTTATATCGTACCGCAGTGGAAATCAGCATTGACACGTAAGAAATGATTGATGTGTTTTGTACACCCGTTCGTGCGCGCGGTTTATTTATCGTGAAATTCATAAAATACCGGTTTCCCCGGGTGAAAATATTTTCATTTGCTTTTCCGTGGACCGGACGTACGCGATCGTTTACGTAATAATTAAAAATTTGTCAAAACTCTTCGTCGAAATTTATTGTTGTATCATTTTGTTTAACGAACACGAACACAAACATCAATGTACAGGTCTAATTATTTTGTAGCAGATAGGTTTAGCCTACATAGTTTCACTTTGTATTAATGGAATAAGTGTAACTGTTAGGTGTTTAGGGTAAGGTATAGTTTATTTGAAAGCATGCGGAAATATTTGATTAAAAATTTGCGTACTCCTCGATTCGCAGTGAATAGAGAATTTAGTCGTGTAAGAATACCTCGGATTAATCTCCGAACGCAGAGGAGAATGGGATACAAAAGTTGAGGATGTCGTCAAGGTCGAAAGCAAACTATACTTTATGATTTTATATAACATATGTTTATGAGCTTTTATTATGTTATTGAATTTTCTGTTATGTAAATGATATAATTTATAATCAATCGTTAATTTAATACGTTGTTTATTCACTTTTTACTCGCTTATTTTATATAAGACTGTAATATAGTTTGTATACCCGAAAGAGTACTTAGAATACACTTATACGAACTTTATCGGAAGCACGATATCTAAAACAATTAAAGAAGGATATTGTATAATTTATAGGAATACATAGCAACACAGGTCTAGTAGAGGTGCCATGGATGATGAAGAGCGTCTTGAGGGTGAGGAAGAAATGGAATTAGACGAAGCTTCCGATGGTGAGGACGAAGATGAAGAAACAGCAGGAATTCCTGTTTCTCCAGCAAATTCTGATCAGTTGCTAGGCTCTGTACCACCAATTCCTGGTAACAGTGAGTATACATGTGTGTCTTTCATTGTAATAATTCATTTCTACATATTTCTTAAAAATATATATGTTATTTCAGAGGAAGCACAAAAGTTTGTTTCTCTTGCAGTAACCCCGGATGAAGCTTTTCATGATCCTTTACGGTACCAGAAATTTCCACTTCCTGGAGGTAAACCTTTAAATATTAGAAGGGGCCCGGGTAGACCTAGAAAAGAACGTCCACCTGGAATTACTCGTGGTGGCGGTACTCGTAGACCTTTTGGAAGAGGAACTACAAGGGGCAAAGGGTTAGTATTACGTACGAGAATGAAAAAGAATAACATGATAAACGTTACATAAATATGTGTTTGTTTAGTCTCGGATATGCAAGAGGTGTACCACGCCGTACTAAAAGTAAAGATGACGATACGCATTCAGAATCTCCGAGTCCTCTTCGTCTCGGTGAAGATGCCAATCCTGACGGAGAGTCATCTAACACTGAGAGATGTATGCCAGCGCCGGAAGAGCCTCCATATTTTCCAGAACAATGGCAAGAAACCTTAATCTATTAATTTTATTGTTTTATTTTTCAATGTATTTATATTTATGCGTACATATATCGTTAGGCCCGGGAAAGTGTGCGCTTTGTGTAATTTGGGTGAACGAAGTCAACTAGGTCAAGGGGAACTGTTAAGATTTACCTGCCCCGAAGGTTTTACTCCTGAGAAGTCCACCAATCGTGACGAAACAACTGATCATCTTGTTGATATATCTACCGGAGACAAAAGTCCACGTACAGCAGGTCCTGGTGCTGTGACTTGCCGTAGGCAGAAGAGTCTAGCTAAGTGCAGGTATTTGAATTTTACGAAATTCTTCTACATACATAGTGGAGGTGTCCGTTTTCACAGAACTCCGATAAAAAGATATATTATCGATATTGTTCAAACAAAATAATGCTTTGCAGGAATACTAGTCTAACAAATTTTACGGAACCAGTGGAGGAATTAACTATAGTTGGGTATTTAGAAGAACCCGAAATAGGAACGTTATTTGAATCAACTGGGCACTATTACATTCATCAATCATGTGCAGTATGGTCGAGCAATACCCAAGAGTTAACAACAGAAAGTTTAAGTCCAGCAATAGTGCAAGCATCATCGAGGCGTTGCGCTTATTGCTCTCATTACGGAGCTGGAATTCCTTGCAAAGTAATTCAGTTTCTGCATCTCTTTCATTTTTTCTTTGAAAACAGAAAAGAAGAAAGGTTTTTTTAGTTGAGCAAAATATGTTATAACATTGTTCTTTACCAGGTGGCATCGTGCAATCGTTATTTTCATTTACCATGTGCCGCAGCTTCGAGTTGCTTCCAGGATACGAAAAGCTTGTCCCTATTTTGCAGTCAACACCTGGGACAAGTTCCACTTTTGTGTAAGTTTTGTGTGAACCGTATGTGTTTGTCACTAGACAGCGGATTCTATGCATTTATGACGAAAATGAGTAGGTGTAATTCAAAACAGTCAAAATATTAGAAGAATTTAAAAATACTGTTATATTATTTTTAATCTATCGAACATATTAAGAAAGAAAATTAATTTCTATTTGTCTCCAGTTTGTTGTAATTCAGGAAGAACACATCTATTTTGCATAAAGATCCGCTGTCTATTTATCATCCTTAGAGCTACATAAATTAGTGGGTATATTTACGAGAACGGTTTCGTTTTAGTGAACGGTGACGTTACTTGTATCCAGTGCTGTGGAATGGGGGATGTTTCCAATCTAGTAATGTGTTCTATCTGCGGCCAACATTACCATGGCAGTTGTGTCGGTTTGGCACTGCTGCCTGGTGTACGGGCTGGCTGGCAATGTGTATCTTGCAGAGTATGTCAAGTGTGTCGTCAACCGGAAGATGTTTCAAAAGTAATGTTGTGTGAACGTTGTGAAAAAGCGTATCATCCTAGTTGTTTACGACCAATTGTTACATCAATACCTAAATATGGGTGGAAGTGTAAGTGTTGCCGTGTATGTACAGACTGTGGTTCGCGTACACCAGGCGCTGGTCTATCATCACGGTGGCATTCCCATTACACCGTATGTGATTCGTGTTACCAACAAAGGAACAAAGGTTTTTCGTGTCCTCTTTGTAGAAAGGCATATCGGGCTGCCGCGTATAGAGAAATGGTTCAATGTAGTGCATGTAAAAAGTTTGTTCACGGTACCTGTGACCCTGAGGCTGATCCTTTAACTTACCAGCATCGTAAGGATTCTAAACCTGACTATGAATACGTTTGTCTACACTGCAAAAACATGGCACTTGTAAAAAGGAAAGATAATATTGATGATTACGGTGGAGACTTAAGTTTAAGTGCGTCGCAAGAGAGTCTGTACGGTGATGGAGATTCATCTGAATTTGATTATCAAGGTGGATCAGAAGAAGCGCTCTATTCTATAGGTCTTGGAAAGGGGAAACCATTCTGCGCATCCAAGATTGCGAAGAAGAGATTAGGACTAGGAAGCGGATTGATTGGACGACCGAAGGGAATTGGTAAGCTTGGATACCAAAAACGACAAAAGATGACAGAGTTTGGGAGAAAAAGGGGTCCCAAGGCGAAAATGAGAGGTATCTTTGGAGTACCTGGTGTAGGATTACAGGTATAACACACACGCACACACAGTCAATTTTATATTATTTTTAATCACTCTGATTACTTTAAATCATGTTTTTCTTTTTAAAAGGTGTACGAAATCTTCTGAAACTAATGTTTATTATTTCAGAGACCGATGTCAGACTCATTTTCGAAGGAAGATGAACCCGGCATCGAGAATAGACTTGTATTATGTTCGGCGAAAGATAAGTTCGTATTGACCCAAGATATTTGTGTGATGTGTGGTGCGATTGGCACCGATCAGGAGGGGTGCTTAATTGCTTGTGCACAATGCGGTCAATGTTATCACCCTTATTGCGCTAATGTGAAAGTTACTAAGGTAATATTACAAAAGGGTTGGCGGTGCCTTGATTGTACAGTATGCGAAGGTTGCGGAGAGAGAAATGACGAGGGTCGTTTGATTTTATGCGACGATTGTGATATCAGTTATCATATTTACTGCATGGATCCGCCATTGGATTACGTACCGCACGGTACATGGAAGTGCAAGTGGTGCGCGCACTGTCAAACATGTGGTTCGAACGATCCAGGATTCAATAGCAGTTGGCAGAAGAATTATACGCAGTGTGGCCCTTGTGCATCTCATACTGTCTGCATATCTTGTCAGGAGGCGTACAACGATGGGGATTTAATTATACAATGCATCCAGTGTGAGAGGTGGCTTCATTGTGCGTGCGACTCCATCAAGGGCGAGACGGATGCGTATAAATGCGCGGAAGAGGGTTATATATGTATACTTTGTCGTCCAAGAGATGTACCACCGCCGCATCTTTTATGCAATCAACCAAAACCACAACCAAACAAATATCCCCGTTCTCCACCACCCACGTCGCGCAGTCCAGAATTATATAAACCATCTCCTCAACAGTACTTGGTCGACGGTGTTTACCTGTCCGAAGCTGGCATGAATCACATCAAATCATTGACGTCCGAACATCAGCAAACACGGAAGAAAAGGAGAAAAATGCACCCTTTGATAGACAAAGAGGCAGACATCATGGCTACAATAGAGTCCGTGGTAGCTGGCGGCAGTTTAGACAATTCTTTAGAAGAAAACGGAACGAAATTAGATCTGTCCGATGTCAAGGACGAACCTACAGAGGTACTGAAGGAGGGCATGGTGTGGACGCCGCGCGGTGACCAACCACCGCCCGAAGGTTTTAGTATTTACACAACTGAGAACGGTATACCAATCTTACGACGTAAACGCCAACGTAACTTGCAAAAGTTAGGTATTGGAGGTTTCATCGTCAGACTACGGGGTACGCGCAAGGACAAGGAGGAAGATGGCGACCCCGAGAAGCAATCGGACTCCACAGTCGGCGTGAGCGACGACAAGCCGAGGAGGAAACCGCAGAGAAGAAAACCAAAGACAAAACTATCAGAATGTTTTCCTCTCTACATGCAAGAAGCATTCTTCGGCAAAGATCTTATGGACACGACCAAAGACAAGGAATTGGAGAGCAGCAGCGAATCGGATAGCGAAAAGAACATGTCCGGGAACGCGGACACTATTCAGCTATCTCAAGATGAACTGAAAGCGATGGAGCAGGTTAAAGCCAAGCAAGAGAAAGAAGAGGAGAAGGTACCTACCGAACCAGCCATCAAACGTGAAGAAATTATGGAGGACGATGGTAGCGACACGGAAGCACTCGGCGACATCTTACCTATCTCGAGTGATTTGCTTGACAGTGATCTTGTCAATACTATTATGAACGAACCTGATGAAGACTTAGCTAAAGCTAGCGAAGCGTTAGATGAGTTGGATGACACGCCGGGCACAACTAAAGACGAACTGACAGACATTCTAAGTCCACATTTTAACTTAGAATCCATGGTCAGAGATACAGGATTACCCAACATGGACAGCAAAGATATCGAAGAGATATTTAAAGGGGTTCTAACCGATGAATCCCAAGAATCTCAAGAATCGTCAGTGTTTTCCGTTCAAGCTCAACCTCCTCACCCTGCGTCCGCCACAACGCCTCTTGTGTCCCCTTCGCCTCATCCTGGTGAGTTGAAATCTGCAGTCTAATTGTTACATAGAGATATTCGGCGCATAATACACGCATATAATAATAATTACAGGCATACAAACGACAATGCCTATACCAAGACCGCAAGTACCTGGTGCGCTGCCCTCTGTTGGTCAATCTAACTTAAACTCTCCGATGAGCTTTCCACCGCCGTCTCCTTATCATTCGGAGTATAGCAAGTAAGTTTATATCTCTACTGAAGGTGCGAGAAAATGAATAATTAGCATAATTAACATTTTTTGAACTTTTCGTTATATAGTAGCCCACAATTCAGTCCTGCATTCTCTGAACCACCAAGTCCGTGGGTTAATCCCGACGATGAAGGCACCACACCAGCAGGCAATACTACAATTTCATACAACCAAAGAAGTAATCTTAAAATGGAAGCCGATGAAGCTTTAGGCGGAGGGGCGACTATATCTTCCGTGCTCTACGCGAATATTAATCATCCGGAATGGAAAACAGAGTACCCAGGTTTGTATGATATATTAGTGGATATACGTTGACCTATCTTGCTTTAATAATATATTTAACCGTATTATTCAAGCTTGGTCAGAGAGATGCAAACAAATATTGAAGAAATGGCGTGCACTGCCGAACGAGAAGAAAGCTCCGTATTTGACACTAGCACGGGACAATAGAGCTGCGATTCGTATGAAAAAGACTCAACAGGTAGGACTAGTTTCTGCAGGTCTAATTAGCGATACAGGTGTTAGAGGAAGCGTGAATCTTTTATGTGACATGTATCCACTTTCATCTTCGATGATGTCTTGTGCTAACACACAGGTCAAACTAACAGCTTGTCCTTTGTGTCCAATACCCGTGAAGCTGTTAAGGTTTTAATTATCGTTTACCGTTTTGTGATACATATCGGGCAAAGCGAAGGCAGGAAACCACGGTATTAGATTACAATTGTTTAAAAAGTCAATAGAGAGAGTCGTGTGTTAACTTCTATTCATAGTTCAGTACCATATTTCTTTCATATTGAACGTACTATATGCGATTGTTTTTTTTTCTATTAATCATCATTATGAATGTGATTACCATTATCTAATTATAGTCGTATAATATTTACATGAAAGTATAAGTCACAATTTTTCTAACCAGTATTCATATATCGTCGGATCATGGATTCATTAGAAAGCGTAGATGTTAATTTGGTACTATACTAGGAATAATCGATCTAAATCTAGTTGCTCCCGATAGCGTCCCCCGAATAAGCTCCTTAGAATCCTTTGGTGAATAATTACCTTTGTATGATGTATTCTCGAAATATGTAAGCCTTGAAATACTATAAACGTAAGTGTGTGAACGAGGCACCCCTTGAACCGACAGATATCCAAGGATATACCAAGCACGACCCCAGTCACTGCAACAAGTGCACCTACCATCATCACCAAACCCGTCACAACTATGACATCAGCTCAAGTTTCTCCAGTAGTAGCTATGGTCTCCAACCAAAGGCAGATCGGACTTTTGACCTCAGTGGCCAGTGAAAAATCACAGGATAAGAACGGAATGACTGTGTCCGCTGCCGGAGTGACAGTATCAACAGCTAGCAGTAATCATCATGCGGAGGTGTGTGCGGTGCAGGGACCGCAGAAGCAGCTAACATCTTCTTCCCCGAGTCCTTCTCCAACATCCACGACCCCTTCTTCTTCACCCAGGCCCAGTTCTGTGAATTCTATTAATTCCATTAACAGCCTGGCCCACCAAGAGATTACCGGTAGCCAGGCTAAAGTAGCTCAGTCGCCAGCCACGCCTTGCACATCAGCAACTGCTTCTTCTTACTGCAACACGGGCGCCGGTGAAGGGCAGCATCAAACGTCACCATCCCAGCAACGTCCTACACCTGCTCACATTACGATCAGTACCAGTACAATCGCTAACAGTCTGACCATCTCTCAGGCATCCCCCACTGCCAACATTATGGTGGGGGTAGGTCCTGTTCGCCAATTATCCTCGGTAGACCACCAGATTAGAGTGCTCACCCCATCTGAAATCATGCGCACCCTCCCTTCCCTCAGCCAGGAGCACTACGATCCGCCACCCACTGCAATTATTCACACTGTACCTGTACAGTCCCCGGCTATGGTGAGCCACCTATTCTGTGCCTCTAGAGTCTTGCCTTGTGCCACGTGTCTGATCGACATTTTTTTAGTGTCCTTCATCTTTTCTTTTTCTTTTCTCGTTCTTAGAATACAATATCAATTAGAATTATCATCAATCTGTGTCTTGCGAGAATCTCGATCATAGACTAGTTTTATACAGGATGAACCATCGTCAGCATTTGTGACCAGTAGAGATTACTTCGTTATTAGGTTTCAACACAGCTTCCGCGCGATTATAGCAAATTTTTTGCAATTTTTTTCATGTTATCATACTTACCGAATTCGCCTTAAAATCCTCTCTAACAAGTAGGCATAAAAAAAATTGAAGGTGTAAAATAAAAGATAATGCAAATGTAAAATTTGCTATAATCACGTGAAAAACATCGACTGCTAATAACGGAGTAATCTCTACCGGTCACGATTCGTGGTTCACCCGGTATGTATTTACTAGAGGTGTGCGAGAACCCGAAAATTTCGGGATTTCCGAAAATATTCGGACTAATCTCGAAAATTTTCGATCCGACGTTTTCGGGTTTTCGCACACCTCTAATATTTACCAAAGGTCTGAAATACTTGGTACTCGAAGTAATTTCTGTAGTTTTGTAAAGAACCATTGCTATTATTAAATATAGTGTTTCAGAACATTGGTTCTCTCTTTATCATAGGTGACTGATTTAATGTTGCACATGTATATATTGAATTGTATTATATTTGATTGATCAGACACTCTTGATATACATATATACATATATTTCTTTTGATTAGATAGAAATATAATTTATTCATATTGTAGTTTGTATTACGAATTCTTTATTTGCGTAAATTCTTACACTGTATGTGGCATGTTGAAGACAACTGGTAGCACACACAGTTATTTCTTCTTCTTCCTTATCCACAAATGTCCAGAAATTGTTTCACACGTAAATTTAAGATTTCCCTTTTTTTCCTGTATACTTGAAAATAAGTATATCGCTTTTTGTGAATTGTGTTGAGTTCCGTTGTAGACTTTTTGTTGTAACGTACCACTTTACTTCCAATCTACGACAAAGTTACAATTAGTTCGACTAACTTTTGTTGCTTTTCCAGATGCTTTTACGTCCTCTTATACTACGAACTGTTACTTATCGTAATTGACAACGTTGTAACTAAATACGTGCTGCTGTTGATTTAATGTCTGATGATGTACTCGAAATTTTTAGTTGCTAACATGAATAACTACTATTCGTTTTCTTTTTTTTTTCATTGTACAAAACATTGCATATACATGTTGACGCATTTTACAATGTAACGAGCTGAACCTTTTTATTTTACTCGATTCATATGTAACATGAAAAAAGTACTTGTTCGTGTACTAAACAAAAATACAAACGATACACGTTTTCTATATTCAGTGATACAGTGCATGAAGACTACTCTAAATTAATTTAAGATGGATGTCTATGGGTGTTCTGTGTGGTAAAGCAGGTTTCTCACATGGACCTTTGATTACATAATATTTACTTTAGATGGTGGCTGGATATTATTATAAATGTGTTGCACATACCAAAATAATGAGATTTCGCTAATTGTATTAATTTAGTAATACGCCATTATTTTACCTGAATGTTGAACTTACAGTACACTTTTGGCTGATTGTCAAACTTGCCTTATTGTATATTTTACATCACTTAAAAGAAACAACAGAGAACAAAACAGATCATTATATTCTTTAATTGATTAATCAACTAAATCTTTGAAAAGACTAATATGTTATTGCTACATTGAAGTTCATATCACATGCTCTCTAATAATAATGGCTGGCAAGGATATAATGATCTTGTATTGTGATCGATTTCATTGCCCTAATCAAATTGTTTTTGGCAGGAACAAGAGCGACTTTCCAATAGAGATCGTTCCAGCAGAGAAGCGGAACAGGAACGTCAATGGAAACAGTTGCAAGCAATGCGACAGCAACAAGCACAGATACAGCAACAAGTTATTCATGAGCAACGTGTACACGGTAAATACTATTCCACTATTTGTAGAGAACACAGTAACAAACAAACAGCGGATTTTATGCATTTATAATAAAAATGGGTAGGTGTAATTTTTTAAAAGAGTGAAAACATTAGAAGAATATAAAAATACTTTAATGTCATTTTCAATCTATCAATCCTATTTCACTTGAGTTTGTTGCAAAACAGGTAGAAAATGTTTATTTTGCATAAAGATCCGCTGTCTAGTAGTAAGAAATTACATGTGAAACTCTTCGCTGCTTCTCTTTCACAGCTATCGCAAGAGTTCATAGACAAATAAGCGAAGACAATACAACTCAAATGAGTACCGACAATACTACTGGATTAACAACGCAACTGCAAGTGTCCACTGCGCAGGTATTGTATCGTGAGATTTGCAAGATTTTTCATAGGCTATTTCTAGCCGCGCGTGTTTATTGGAAATACGAATTGCAGGATGGAAATCATATGGGACCACTGGCGTCACCATCACCTGGATCACGCAACACATTCGCCACTCCTCCTGTGAAGGTGACACGGGGACTCGCGCCTCAGAGTCCCCATCAGACTATACCGCGTTTACCTAATCAACCGTGCGCCACAATGACACGCCCAGTTGGAGCAGTGGTTAGGCCCGGGATGCCGACTAATTTTACGCAACCGCCCTCGCCGTTTTCTCCGCAAGCTCCGCAATCTCCACACGATTTTCCACAATCTCCAGCATCCTCGCAATCTCAGGACCACTTTCAACGGTTCGACAATACCGAAGCGTACTCCCAAGGCTCTCAAACACCCAGGTCCCAAATCTCCGGCACACCCTCGTACTCCACATCCCCCAGAAGCGACGTGTTTTCACAACCACCAGGTACACCTCGGCCTATCTTTAATGCTCCTACTGCTACTCGTCCTTCCACACATGTATACGCACCATCTCGTACACCTGATCCGTATAGTAGCCAACCGCCCACACCTTCGCCTTCTCCAAATTATCCTTCACCAAGACCAGAGTCTCGGCAAGAACCGCAACCGCCAGAAGTATTCACTCAACAACCGGAAGTCAATAGACAGTTACGGGATCTTCTGCAACGGCAGCAGTTCAACAAAAAGTTGGATCCTGTAAACCCAACGTGGAATCAAGGTATATCATGAGGAAACTCCTACGTGAAGTATGGATTTCATTGGTTTCTACTTATTTTCAGATGGTCAGAACAATTCTGAGAACAATCAACAGCAATTTGACGCAGCGCATGTACAACTGCCGCAGCATTCTCAGACTGCTAATAGTAGTACGGGCGAAGGTACTTTCAGACATCCCCTTCCTCCTGGAATCGTCAGACCCAGGATGCCCATTCAGGCGAATGTTCTGATAAGGAATCAAATCGGTATGTTCTCACGCCGTTGTTCACTCCTTCGGCCGCGATTGTTCCATGTCCTCGTAATTACAAAAGTGGTCTAACAAGGGAGGTTACTTCTTTATCCCCAAAAATCTCGTAGAAAGGAAAAGAAAATTTATATTTCTTGTATGGCTACATTTATTTTAATCCTTAAATATCAATTACAAACGAATCAAATTTCATTTCGTCTAAAAAAAAAAAGCATAACATTCATATTTGTTAGACTTTGTTAAAATCTTCATGACAAATCTGACTCGTTAAAATATGGCAAGGGGTTAATGACATTTTGGTATGATATAGAACTCGAAAAAATATTCAATACGTATTTTTTTTTAATCTGTCGGCATTCATGTTGAGCGGTGAAAAATCCATTTTATTGAATATCTCCGAAACTATCATTTCTAGACGAAAATTTCGAAATCCAATTTGTGTGTCTTTGAACGACGAACCTTGTAGCGTAAACTGATTTTTGAAAAAATAATTTCTTTGAAAAATATATTAAAAATTAACTCTTTTTTTGGGCTGCACTTTCTCTCGCGTAACCAGAAAATTGACTGTTTATGTCGAATGATTTTGTAGGTATAAACGCGAGGCATCCTGTGGCGGGAAATGTTGATGCCAGAGTGCAGAATATAGATCCGCGAACTAGAATGTTGTTGCAAAGACCACCGGTCGTTGCGACTATACCTCAACAACATTTTCAAACAAACCAGAACTTGCAGACGCGTATGCCGGCTGTGAGGAATCCTATCGCGGAGCCGTACGATGTTTTACAGCAACAAAGGTTTCCCGGTATGTTCAAGTGAATTTAGAACGTTTGAGAGTTCATTGTATTATTGTTTACGAATTGTATTACCAGATCCTAATCAAGGAGCAGCTATGGGACCGCGCATAGTGCGAGCGCCGCAGGATAATTTGAACCAAGGAATTAGAATGTTAAGTACGCAAGGGATGGTGCGAGCGCCTCTTATTCCAACAACAGTTAGCGAGGCTACTGTCAGTCCATCAGAGCCGTCCGAGATTCCGGATAACGTGACTGCAGAGCTTGAGAAATTGGAACAAGAGGCAGCACCGATGGTCGAGGTCGAGGGAGTGAGTGCAATATTAGGAGACCTGGACGACGATGACGAGCTGCTCGGTAAGTAATCTCTCATTCCCTTCAATTGATTTAAATGTAAATCGATAAGCAATGTGAACACCATTTAACGTTTTGATTTGATTTGCAGCTGAAATGGGAGCAGACTTCAATATCTTGGAATACGCCGATCCAGAGCTAGATAACATAACCGGTGGCGAGAAAACGAATATTCTTGATCTAGATTTGGAGCAAGTCGAAGTAGAAACAAAAGACGAGAAGCAGAAGAAAGAAGTGAAGGAGGAGGGACGAAAATCAACGGAGTTACGAGCCGCGAGTGCAGTTCATACCGATATAAACGATACCTGTACGACGACCACGGTACAGACCCCGACAGAGACCTCAAACGTGCCGACACAAGCACAGACTGTACCACCAATTACTGCATCATCACAAACACCGCAACAACCATCTGCTATCATGCCCCAATCGCATGCGCAAGCTGTTGTTGTCCAACAACAAATGCATCAACATGTTCAGCAAGCCGCTGCAATGGGCAGACCCATGCCTCCGGGTACGAGGTTACTATCGCCTGATGGAGCAGTCGGTGTTGTTACGTCCACCAACACTGTCACTGTCAGTTATCCGTCCACATTCCCTGGCCACCCTCAGAGAATACCGCAGCCACACATTCAAGGTATGGATATCAAAAATTCTTTCAGTATCATAATTAGACAGCGGATCTTTATGCAAAATAAAACTTTTCTATCTGATTTGCAGCCAACTGAAGTAGAGTAGAAATTTATTTTCTTTCTAAATATGTTTCATAATTTCTTCCTTAATAAAACCGTCAAATTCACCAAATCCGCTGTCTACTCATAATTGATGGCATATACTGAATTTTTAACGTTGTATCTTTTCTATTACAGTATCTCCGCAGCAACGTTTAAGTATGAGAGTAGCAGGAGTACCGAACGTGGCTGGCAGAGTGGTGGCAGTAAACCACATGATCGGTCCACGTATGCCACTCGCGCCACCACCACCACCACCTCCGCCCCCATATCCTGGACCACCACCACCATACCCTGGACCCATACAGGTTCGTACTTGCTACATTCGATGTTTTGACATTTTTGCATCGCTTTAATCTTGAGTATTTTTACGCAATTATATCTAACACTCTCCTCTAACCATATATGAGAAACTAAATTTCTCGCAGTCTGACAAGTAATAATACGCTTCACGAAGTACATAACATGGTTCACCTTGACAGACATGAATCTTGGATATCGTGTAACTTTTGTCGATTCTATACATTATTCCGTGTGGTCCAATAAGATTATAGTGCACACACATACACGCATATCGATTGTACCACATTTATTGATATATATAGGGTGTTTAGCTTCAGGTGGGAGAAAATTTAAGGGATGGTTCTCGACGATAGTATAAGACGAAAATGAAGAATAAAAAAATTGCGATTTCGGCTTCGTTATTGAGTTATTAACAGTTAAAAATCTGCACAACCGCACAGCTAGATTTGACAAGCTGTACGCAACGTGCACCTCTGTTGAAAAGTTGCCACATTTTGGGCAGATTTTTAACTGTTAGTAACTAAATAACGAAGCCGAAATCACAATTTTGTTATTCTTCATTTTCATCTTATATCATCGTCGAGAACCACCCCTTAAATTTTCTCTCGCCTGTAGCTAAACACCCCACATATACATATACATATATATCATTTAATATAGTGTAATTAAATATTTTATTTGACGGAAGAGTTTATAAGCTTCGCTGTACTCTGAATTTTGTGTAATTGTTTTCTATTACAAAAGCGTCAAGTTTTCTTTGTTGAAAGTATATAACAATCAGAGAGAATATAACGGGAGATTTCGAGTTTTGCTATGAACGTAGGTGTAGGCAAGTAATTTATTTAATATAAGAGTATTTTGGCTGGTAAAATGGTGTTTTGGCCTGGGTGTTGGCAATGCATTGGTGTTGGTGCATGTCTAGATGGGACTATGCCCAGGTGGGCGGGGTATGACGCGGCCCCCAGTCCATATAGGGCACCCAGTACCGGTGGCAGGTTCACCAATGGCCCCTGTGGTACATACTGGTACACCTGCAATGACACCTCACCCTCACCGAAGACCCTTGCTTCTGCAGGTGAGCAAGACTTGGGGAATTTACAGCATTCAGCACAAAGTATCACCTGCAAATGATACCAAGATTTCCTAGAATCTCAATATCTTTAGCACCACCTCTTTTCCTTCTATCTTTACAATACAAATGAATAAATCGTGAAATATATTTGATTACACTAGTTACTACTTAGGAAAGGATTTTCTAAATAATTCTATCGATGTCACTTTGGATCTTCTTAATGTATACTTTTTTTATTTTAACATATTGTCAATTTGTTAATTACAATGTTAATAGGAACGGTATTCGAAAAGTGTACGAGTATTACTCAGAGACTGTCATTACAATGAATTTTCATGAGTAGTTGCGCTCTACGAAACAATTCATAAAATATATTGCATTTATATGTGTGCATGCACTGCTATAAACAAAAGAAAAAGAAGATATTCGCTTAAATACAATTTTGAAGTTCTATTCAATGTTCACATACGAAGTTATAGAATTTTGATAAAAGCGATTGTAGGGGTAACACACTTGCATGTTTGTATTTTTTTCATTAGCCGGAATGGTCAGTGTGCTTTGTTTTAATCTAGAATAAATTGGGATCGTTCATGAAAATGATTGATGCGATGGTCTATTGAAATTTATGATATTCTGTGAAATGGTTGAAAGTTAGATAAGCTGTCAGTAGTCGTTTTCACAGGAACAACCATTGTTGCTGGAGGAACTATTGGAGCAAGAAAAACGTGAACAAGAGAAGCAGCAGCAACAACAACAACAGCAGCAGCAACAACAACAACAACAACATCCGAGCGATAACACAAGTTCTGGAGGACCTCTCCTTAGTGACAGTGAGTTTGAAAGATTTAAAGCAGACGTTTTGGGTTCTGCACCTCTTGCTTCTCCTCCACAAGGAATTACATCAGTACCTGGAGGAGTTCCTGTAATTAGGCCACCTTGTACGCCAAGACCACCATCCGCTCCAGGTACCAGTTGGCAACAATCGGTATCGGTGCCAGATGCTTCGAAACTAACAACCCAAGTGCCGAGGCAACCAATTGCTACACAAACACCGCCTGAACGTGAGTGTCACGAGCGTGTAGTCACCTCGTTTAACACTAATCGTACCACGACCGGTCAAATGACCGGTTTCACATTTTTTATTTTTCAATCATTGAAATTATGAAGATGCTTCCATCAGAAATTATTCAATAAATTTCTTTATCTAATCGCGTATTATTATAAAAATTGTGAAAAATCTGAACAAGTTTAGTCTTGTAATTTTTATAAATCAATGTATATCCGACACATCTTGTAGCTGTTACGGTTAGTGTTAAGAGAGTAGGCTCTTCCTCATTTCTTGATAATGCAAAGATGGGGTTTCCAGTAGTCGAAAGCGCTAGATAAAAGATCAATCTAGCGCGCGAGCTTCCCAAAGTGGCCTATTTCTGCTTTCACGAGGCGTGATTTGCATTATTCGGCAGCGTGTAGCTGTCGCAGCTTTATTCTTCCGAATAATGTACATTACGCCTCGTAAACGTAAAAATAGGGCTTTGGAGGGCGATCGCGGCTTAGATTGATCTTTTATCTAGCGCTTTTGATGACTGAAAAATCCTGGAAACGAGTCTACCTTCTTAATTTGTTCCATACGTACCTTTCCATCGGTATGTCACAAATCAAATGGGACAAATGCATCTAAAATTCTAACTGACATCTTTCGGCGCTTACAGCGAGGGTTGCTACCTTCAACATTTCCCAAATACCAGCGCCACCGACGCCGCCGGAGACAATCGTGAACGAACAGGATCGGCAAACGCAAGCGCAGTATGAACAGTGGCTGAACCATCAGCATCAAGTGTTGACCCAGCAACTGAAGTATTACGAAACTGAGGTACAAAAGCTGCGTAAAATACGAAAAGTAAGGATAGAATATTTTTCTGTTGCGGTGTTTTCTGTTTTCTAGTCTCGCACGATGCGGATTCATTACAGTTACACTCTTCCGTAATTTTACAGTCCCTCAATAGTAAACAGCGTCAGCTCCGGAAGTCCGGTAACGAATTGACGGAGAACGACGCGGCCGAGCTTCAACGGATTTCCAGCGAGCAGGCGATACTGCAGAAACATCTGGACGCTAGTCGCAAACAAACCCGACAGCACGGGATGCTGATACAGGAGTATCAAAGTAAACAACAGCAGAGACAACCACAACAGCAGAGCAGCGAGCCATGTTCACCGTTGATGTCACCATCGCAACAGTCGCCGATGCACAGTCCCGCAGCAGTGGTTTCGCAGAGTCCAGGCCCTGGAAATGTCGCCACAAGCATGATACAACATTCACCAGCTACTCCGATCATCCAGCATAGTCCAAATCCACCGTTGCTCCAACACAGTCCTGGCAATCCGCAATCCAGTAATCCTGGAACAATGTCTCCTCATAACATGCAGCAGTCGCCCAGAATTGGAACTCCGCACTCTCAGAGCGAAGAGAGTCCTTTTAGTCCTGGCGCTATGCCGTCTCCAGGTATGTGCGGCCCCACAGCAACCAGAATGACGTCGCCTCAACATCGCGCCATTATCACTGGAAGACTTGCAACCAGCCCGGGCGCGTTTACTCCAGACGCGCGAAACACGCAGCAAATTATCTCGGATCAAGGAGTCAGGGTTCACAGTCTTACTCAACGTTTCGTCCGTCCGCCTGCCGTCGGAGAACCCGGACAAAGACCCAGAATGCAACTGCAAGGAGGAATCGTGTACGGACAACGTTCACCGCTCGGAAGCCCGCAACCGACGCAACAATCTTTGATCAACCAACAGCACCAGCAGATGCTTCAGCGTCACCAGATTATTCAACAGCAACACGACAACGTTGGAATCCTTCAAGATGGTCAAAACGCTATAACCCAGCGCACCCTACAAATGGCGCAACAGAGACAACAATTGTTACAACAGCAGCAGCAGCAACAGCAAATAGTACAGCAACAGAGACAGCAGTTCTTGCAGATGCAACAGCAGCAGCAGCAACAACAACAGCAGCAACAGCAGCAACATAGCATGCAGAAACCGCCAAGTTCACCGATGGTTTCGCAGCCAGCAAATTCTCCCAGTCCTCAACTTCATCAACAAATTCAACAGAATTACGGTCAACCACCGAGCTCGCCTATGCCCAGAAGTCCAATGGTTCAACAGACGATGGGATCGCCGATGCTTCAACAACAATTGAGTCAAACTTCGCAGCCTCCTAGTCCTATGAACGCCAGGATCCACACTCATCCGCCTAGCTCGCCGATGATCTCTCAGTATCAACCACCGAGTCCCATGTCTCGCAACCATCCGTCGACGTCGCCGATGTTGCAACACCAATTGAGCAACGCGCATCATCCTCCGACGTCCCAACCACCCAGCTCTCCTATGCCTAGGAGTCCGATGGTCGGTGGGTCTCCCATGCAGATGCAGAGAAGACAGTCTACCGGAAATAGTCCAGCGATGCCGGATCGACCGCAGAGCGTGGAGAACCCTGGAACTCCGAGGACACCGCATACTCCGCACACGCCACACGGTACTTACACGGCTCAGAGTTCGAGCAACATCTCGATGTCGACGGATCAACAACAGATACAGCAACCGCACCAGCATCAACAACAATCTGTGCAACAGGAGCAAACACAATCAACGGAGCACGCGAGCAGAGGCGGTGGCAATCCGCATAATCCGATGAATCCGATTCCATTGTTAAGCAGCTTCGGACGATTCGGCTACTTCAAACTCGGCTTGCGTGGCGGTTCTCCGATGTGGTCGACGAAAGCAGAAACCAGCAAAGGAAAGACCTCGGAATCCCATCTGTTGAACATCGACGAGAAACCGAACACCTCTGTGGTTGTCCACCGAAAGACAGGTATTCCACAATCGAAGATCAACTCCTTGGTTTGCGCCGATTACAATGATTTCGACGACGACTCCCACACCCCGCCGCAAACACCACCGACCACTTTGGAGAACAAACAAACAGCGTCATTGTCCGATAACGGGCCGCTGACGCTGGGTAGTCCGAGTAGCAAATTGGAGCCGATCCCTGACACGACGGATTACGATGATGATAAGACTATAGTGAACACCGAGGTAACGCTGAGCTCCACCGCGCAACGGGACAGCGACGATATTACTGTAATAGATCAATTTGGAGACTCGGAGCTGGTAGATGTGATCTCGGGACCTCTGGAAGGTGACATGCCGGAGGAGTACGTGTTGTTCGAGCCTGGTATGGTTGTAGATTTATCCGCGGACAGCAACGATTCCCTCTGTCAAGCGTTGGTCAACGAAGGTAGCCAAGGACACGACTTAGTTCAAATATTGGAGATCGAGAATTCCGAGTCTCAGACGGATGAACCGATACTGAGCGACGAGGATCTTGTGCCGTCGCATGCGAGGAACAAAAAGGGACTTAGGCTGGACATAGTGAGAACGTTGCAATCGGGAAAGAGGCTGGTAGCGGTCACAGACACTCCCGAGTCGCCTGATCAAGAGGAGCTTCAGGTAGACCCGTCGCCTGGGTCGTACATGGACCAATCTCCTGAACAGGACCTGATGGTCTCTTTCGTCAGCGAGTCCGAGGTAGTAATTATTGACCCTAGTACAAAATCGCCGGAAGATAATTTGTCGAAAGAGTCGTGCGCGGAGGAAGCGGAGAAGGCGGATAGCACCAATGTTCCGGAACCGTTGAAGGAGAACACCGTTGCCGAGACGGTCGCGGAGGATCAATCAAAATCCCAGAAAGAATCAAAGCAGAATAGAAGCCCCACGTCGTTCGTGTTCTCGGAGAAGGTGTTGTATAATCAAATTCCCCCGTCTAGTGTGTACCACGCGAACATCGGCGTCTCGTCAACCAGCAAGCCGACAGTCTCGTTATCTACACTGGGAAGTGCAAATATTAGTACCAGCAACGTAAACACATGTACCGCGTCTGCGAACGTATTGGTAGCCACAGACTCTGCGGTGAAATCGACCCCGGTGTTTACAACGTTAAGCATCACGAAAGACACGGTATCTACATCGTTCAATAACAAGAAACAACTGCCATCGACCATGGCGAGCATCGTAGCGGACGCGAAAATCGCGGCGAAACTTAGTCAGACGATTTTAGAGAATGTCACCAGCCAGAACGCCGTCAAGACAGACTTGCTGAAAGTCAGCTCGCCGAGTCCGGAAATTTCGAAGCCTGTCGCGATATCAGCACCTAGCGTGCACAACGAGTACACGAGTTTCTTGCAAAACACCATTACCACCACGCTGGGGACGCTGAGCAATCCTACGAAGCTAGTGCTGAGCGTGCAGCCGACTTCTGTCACCCTGTCCACGCCGAAGATGTCTATACCCGAGCTCCCTAAGAAGGAGATCGTGAACAACTCGATGGCAGCGACGAAAGAGAATCAGCTGGAAACGTTCGACAAAAGTGGAAAAATGAAAAACGAGAAAGACGAGACTGATCACTCGAGGAAGTGTCTGGACGAGAACAATGTGGATTCGTTGAGCGTAAGTATTGCTACGAGTTCAACGGTAGGGCCAGAGTTAGGGTCGTTGGACGAAAAGAAGGATCCGTTGAACACGACGGACGAGTTGGAAAGCATGCTGGAGGCGATTCATAATCCTGCTGAGAACGCCATAAGCCGGGAGCCCGCTCACGCGGACAGCAAGTCAGACGCCGTTTCGTTGAAGAGGATATCGCCGGTGACGGATGATTTATCGTTGGTAAATATTTTAGAAAATGACGCGGAGTCTGTTGAGAATGAGAACAAAGACGAGACTGTGACAACCACCGAAGCGCAAAGGATTAGCAATAAACCAAAGGAAATCGAGACGAGCATGGCGGAGACCGGTACATTGAGCGTGCCGCAGAAAGAAAAGAAACACGATGATTTGTGTGGGGACATTGAAACGAGCAAGCCGTATGCGCAGCATTGCTTGAACGAGGAGAAGAGCATGATGGACGAGTCGTCCGATGATATACTGGACATGTTGCACAATATAATATCGTCGAAGCCGGAAATGGCGAACAGCGAGATCCTTCAGGATGATATATCGAGGAAGTCGATGCTGTACGAACTGCCGACACCGTTGGACACGTTGCCTTTGAACATTCTTCAGGATTCCTTGATGGATTTAGAACAAGAACCTTCGGATAACGAACACCTGTTGACGAGCGAGAGCAAAGGACCAAAGTCACGGAAAGCGAGTTCTTCTCCACCGGTGGAGCCAGCGCCGAAGAAGAGCTCTCCGGTTCCTCAACAAAGCGCTCCTCTGGTAGTTAGCACCATAGCGCAATTGCAGAAGTGCACGACGACGGTGCCGCATCTCTCTCCGCTCTCGAAGCCTACCGAACTGACCTCGAACGTCGCGAACGTCTCGCATCAGCTGCGAACGTTGCTCTCCTCTCTACAAACGAACCATTCGCAGAACTGTACAACCGTGAATCAAACAGCGATCGTAACGATGGTGTCGTCATCGATCTCGGGCCCAAAAATAGGAAATATACTGTCGACGACGAGCACGACCGCCCCACCAAATTCTGTAAATAATCTGCATAGTAACGCGAACGTTCGTCTGCAGACGTGCATGACCACCTCTCATTCGACGCCGCCGAGCAAAGCCGACTTAGAGACTACCACATCTAGTTATACTCCACATACAAAAGAAAGTACAAATTCTACAGTAAGCGTTGTTTCTACTTTGTGTAAAGTGATGCCTTCGGAACCATTTTTACGAGTTACTTCCAGCGGGATACAGTCGCAGCCTAGCGGCAACCTTTCTCTACAAACGTCGTCTGTGATCACGCCTAGACCGCCGACCAATTCCGGGATCTCGATTACCTCGAACGCAATGCTGAACGCTATGCTGGCCGGTACCAACTCTGCGAAACCGACTATAGCCGGACACCGAACCAACACCGCTCCCACGCAAGCCAGCAATCTGCTGAGCTCGGTTATGGCAACCTCGGTGCAACGCACGCAGAGTCTGCAAGCGATACTGCAAGTAAATTCCGGGGTTTGTTCAGCCCCGTCGCGTGTCGTTGTTAACGCTACTGCGACCACAGTCACAACATCCATGCAGTGCGTCAGAACCATCGTGCCACCGATAGTTACAACCAGCAGCAGCAACAACATCAACGTCACCACCAGCATCTTACAATCCACGTTGTCCCAGACTCCGACCCTTTTACACTCTCAACTAACCTCCGGACAGAACCAATACAAACCAGCCGGACACTTATCGGTGGACAGCAAGAACACCGATCTCGAGAGATTAGCTCAAAGCACACCCTCGAAGAAGGACCAGGAAGAATCGAACTGTAAACCACAACCGGTGCTTGAGAAACCACCGACTACCAGATCAGAGTTGGAGATGAACAAAGGTACCGCTGGTTCGCATCGAATGGAGGAGTCGCAGAACGTGTTGTTGAAGCAGTTGCTGCAGAACACCGCGTGCGCGACTACCACGTTGTCTTCTGGGTCGTCTCAAGGACCTAGCTTGCCACTGGTACCGTCGTTGGAGGCACAACTAGCCAGACCTGTACCGCCTACACCGTTTTCCGTGTTACCACCGCTGTTGAACGAAGTGCCGGCGCCTAAGGTCACTACTAATAAACAGGTACTCACTAGAGAGACGTCGTTTCTATCGCAGACTGTGACACCGTTGAAGGTACAGAGTCCTCCGACCAAAGAAGAACCACCGAAACCACCTCCGCCGTTGTCGACGTCTGCGCCGGTGTTGTCGCAGCAACGCGTGCCAGATAGTTTCCCGAAGCAACAACTAACTCAACAGCAACCTGTCAAGACAATCCCTATCTCAACTCAAGGGAATCAACAGCCAACGACCACCGTTGTCGCTAAACAAACGCCACAACTCACGGCGAAACCACCCGATACAGCCACTCCTGTGAAACAAGAATGCGTCGGCACTCAACCACAAACGAAACCTAGCGACTCTGTTATCAACAACACCGTTTCGCAACAATGTATAGTACCAGCTTCGATGGCCACCGTCTCGCGAGTCGTGCCACAACCGAAACCCGCGATCACAACAGTACCTTGTAAAAATATACAATCGACGACGACGCAACAAGCACCGAGTGCTATCCAAGTGACACAGTCATTGACCACAGTCACAACCACTACCCAGCCGCAAACACAACCTCAACCCCAAATACCAACCACCCCGAAACCCATTGTTTCGCCGCAACAACCATCCCCACACGTAAATACAATACCGCCATCAGTGCCTCATACGGTGTCTCATACTGTGGGTCACCAAGCCCAGGCGTCACAGGGTGCAAATGCACAACACGCAGTGCCTTTAGTGGAAGTCAAAAAGGAAGTTCTCGATGAAGTTCTATCTAGTGGTACACCTACCCAATTAACCGATACCAAAGAGTTTCTTACTGCCAAAGAGGAGCTTATCGACGGATCGATTGACGACAAAACTGGTACGTGATCAACCAAGTTTCCGAATGTTTCAGAAGTCTACCCCTCTTAATTCCTCACTGTTTACACGTTCAAAACCGCGATCTCTAGTAGACAGAGGTATAAAGAATAGTTGACTTTATATTTCAGATCTCAAGAAGTTGAAACGGCGACAGTATCAACAGAAACGGAAACAAAGCCAGGGAAAAGACGCGGCGACAGCACCGCAGAAGAAACGTGCTAGGAAAGTGTCTCGCTTAGACGAGGATTACGACACATTCGTCGAGAATGTCATGTCACAATTGCGACAACTTCAGCCAATGGCAGTATTAGAACCCCTTCTAGGCAAGAATTACGGCGTATGTCCTATCTTTGGCTCGGGAGACTTGACGAAAATCGGAAGTCAAAAGGACTACAGTACCAGGACGGGGGACTTGGCGGGTTCATACGGATCTGCTACATTGCCCGGTATATCCGATCATTACAACACCCAGCCGTTTGGCGAATTAGAACCGTTACCACCTCAACAACCTGCTTCTACTCAGCGAGGATTTTATGATCAAGAGTTTCCACCCCTTAAGTTGGACGATTGTAAGGAATGTGTTTACGATCGGTCGGAAATCATGAAAATCACCGACACAGGTTTGATAACCACTTTAGTCGACCACAGCATTATTCGATATTAACATCGTTTGACAACAACGTCAACCGACTGAATCCAGCTTCTTATAGTGTGAGAATTATATTTTTATACGAAAGTAAAAGTGTCAGTGCAGAATAGTTAAAGGAAACAATGTCAGCACCATCTTTAGAAACGATGTTGCTATCGGCCAATACTGTTGGTCGGTGAAAACATGTCGATGATTTTCATAGGACCATTTCGCAATTCCAAGAACAATTAGTACTATAATCGCATTCAATTTTCAGCCGATGAGAAGAAGGAAAATTCTTTGTCAGCAAATCGTGATGTCGACTCTCCTGATACCATTGTTAGTTCGTCTTCACCCGAATGCGTCATTCCGGAATTTATACACCGGTTTCCTGGTTTGAGACTGATCGAAGAGGAGTCGGACGAGGAATCAGATTGGTTGAAACGAGTGTCACCAGTAATACCGTTGATTTCGCCGATACCGATCAGACTGAAACCATCTTACGCGAGGGATATGGCTAAGCAGGACAAAGAGAATCTCGGAATACCAAGGTATGTAAAGTTTGACCCTTTGCACTCGAGTGGTGATTCGGAGGCGCCACTAAATAATTCTTATACCATTATCAAAAAAATTTGTTGCTCCCCGTGTGATATTCCAAAGTTGCACAAAATTTTTCTTAACCGTCAATGTTATCTTCATCTCGCTATAACTTTGTAAAAAACCAACATAGCAACAATTTGAAACAGAGCATCTGAAACTAGAGTTTTCAGGCTTTCAAACCATTGTTTAACGATATCGATACGGCAATTTTTGACGTAGTTATGGTCACGTAAATTGGGACCAATTTTTCGGGTTCGCACGAGTGATCCTTTAATTCTTTTGAGGAATGTATATTCATTTATAGTCTTAAAATGAGAATTTGTGCAAATACGTGATATGCTAAAAACTAGGTTCGATTAAATAATCTATACATTTTGGTTGGCTACATAAGGGTTAAATTTGTATTCAATAAATTACTAAACGTATTTAATATTTTCTTAAACCACTGAAAGTATTGTACGAGGTATTATATCAGTTTTCTATCGATAAAATGAAGAAAATCGTATAAAATTGATCGAATGTTTTCTAATTGTAATATTATATGTTTGATCTATTCGATTTAAAGTAGGCTCGGAAAATCACCACCAATACCTCTTAGAGATGGCAACGTAACAGTTACATTGACCTTGAACAGTCAGGCCGCAGACGACATAATGGGAGTACTTAAAGACTTGGCTAATATTTTAAACATAGCTCCTCCCACTGGTTACCAGATTGTAGAACGTACCACTACTCCCCCTAGTCAGAAATTAGGTCTTTATAGAACCAAGGGAAAAGATGGTAAAGAGGGAGGTATGTAATCTATCTTGCGAGCACTGATTTTGTTTTATAGATGTAGACCTTTTTCTTTATTAGTTGACTTTCCAGCTCCGATTGATATACAAAGTATTTTGAATGGCGCTGCGAAATTCTGTCGTCATTGCGAGGTTGTGATATTGAATAGTTTAATAAGGAAGAAAGTATCAGACTTACCATTCTTAAGTAAGGAAGAAGCGGAGCCTGGTGACGAGTTATGTTTCTGCTCGGCAGCCTGTTACATGCAGTTCGCCCTTATGCACAGAACACCATCCAATACACAATATAAGGTAACTATCTCTTTTTTCCGACTCACGCATTTCGTTCGTTCTAACGCTTTCCGCGTAAGTCGAATAGTGCCTGAGCGTCATCGCTGAAAAATTATTATTGTACAGGGTGTTTCAAAATTATATGTCGCGACGACTATAGCGTGATTATGCACCTCCAGATAGGTGAAGATTTGTTACAAAAATTGACCTTAACCCTCCGATATAACCGACAACTTTTTAATTTGAAAAAACGAATTAGAAACACGAGAATATTTTCAAAAATGATTATTTTGATTTTCAGGCTGCAACCATAGTAGATCACCTGTGTCACAAAGTGGAGAATAAGGTGTTGGATGACGATTTCAAAAAAGGAAAGAAGTTTTTAGTGAAACAGACAGCCGATCCTGTCGAAACTATGGATGTTGATCAGCCAGAGAAGGAACCCGAGGTGAAGGTGAAGACCGAGAAGGAAGATCAAGATGTTCCTGAGATGAAAGACGATTCGATGGAGGAGAAACGGCCAAAGAAACATCCGGCTGCTGAGGAACATTCGAACGAATCGACGGATACGACGCAACCGCCTGCGAAAGTATGGAGAGGCTTAAGATACAAGTCTTGGTCGGTTGGCACGATGCAACCGTCTACCAAATATAAAAAGCCCACCGACAAAGAGATCACGGAGGTACAAAGATACTCTTCTCACTTTTCACCCTTAGTTTCCACCCAAAATGTTGTTTACATTATTACATATATCGGTATCTAATCATTAATCAATTACTAAACATTTAGGTATTGTACGAGGATATTATACCAATTTTATGTCCATCAATTGTATAAAATTTTTTTTTTACATCCATCAAATTGAAAAATCATAGGGAATGGAAAATATTTTAGCCAGGAAGAAATGTTGAATTTTCCAGTTCCGCTTTAAGGCGTCGCTAAAAATGAATGTACAACATTATTCGTTTCCTTGCAGATGCTTTTCCGTATGGGGGTGACTGTGGTGCCTGCGAAAACGGAGGACAGTCGACGCTGCATGTTTTGCCACAGTCAAGGTGATGGTACAGCCGACGGTCCCGCCAGACTACTTAATTTTGACGTCGACAAATGGGTACACCTGAACTGTGCCCTGTGGTCGGAAGATGTGTATGAAACTGTAAATGGTGCCTTGATGAATCTCGATACCGCTTTGCAACATAGTCTTGTATTAAATTGTATTCTTTGCGAGAAACCTGGGGCAACAGTGAAATGCTTTAAAATGCGCTGTACCAATGTCTACCACCTTGGCTGCGCTGTCAAAGATGGCTGTGTTTTTTATAAGAATAAGGTAAGAAGCCGACTAAGAAAATTGATCAACAATATTGATCCTACAATTTTGTACTTGGTCGTTCTATAAATCATGTCTCTCTTTTAGAGTACCTATTGTTCTCAACACGTGCAAAAGAACGAGAAAGATAATGAACTGACGACACTGTCCGTGTACAGAAGGGTGTATGTGAATCGTGACGAAAACAGACAAGTCGCAGCTGTGATGCATCATTCGGAACACAATCATCTTCTGAGAGTGGGGAGCCTAATATTCTTGAGCGTCGGTCAGCTACTTCCGCATCAACTGGCCAACTTTCATACACCGAACTATATATACCCGGTCGGCTATAAGATCGTCCGATTTTATTGGAGTATGAGAAGGCCGAACAAGAGATGTCGATATGTCTGTTCCATCCACGATGTCTCTGGTCGGCCAGAGTTTCGGGTGTTGGTCCAGGAACCGCTTCAAGAAGACGTCGAGTTACGAGATGCCACACCTCGCGCTGTTTGGAACCGGATTCTCGAGCCGCTTGCCGAGCTACGAAGAACGACGCACAGTGTCCAGCTATTCCCGCGTTACGTCTCCGGCGAGGATTTGTTCGGGCTGACCGAGCCAGCGGTCGTTCGTGTTCTCGAAAGTCTTCCAGGCATCGAAACGTTAACCGATTACAGATTTAAATACGGTCGGAACCCTCTATTAGAATTACCATTAGCAATTAATCCAACCGGCAGCGCAAGGACCGAGGCTCGTCTACGTAATCAACTTCCTTGGAAGAGGCCGCACACACAGCGCACAGGATCTTCGGCTAGGGCCACTTTCGTCCCCACTGCGACCGTTGCGGGCGAAGTGGCCTGCCCATACTCGAAACAATTCGTTCATTCCAAAAGTTCCCAGTACAAGAAGATGAAACAAGAATGGCGCAACAATGTCTATCTAGCCCGCTCGAAAATCCAGGGCTTGGGACTGTACGCTGCACGCGATCTCGAGAAACATACTATGGTCATCGAGTACATCGGGGAGATCATTCGTACCGAGCTGGCTGAGACTAGAGAGAAGCAGTATGAAGCAAGGGTACGTTTTTCTGCTACTTGTTCCCCGCTCCACTATCGCCCGGAAACCCGTTTTTTTCTGCCGAATGTTTTCCCCTGATTTCTAGAGTTATTTATAAGTAACACAAGAGTAACATTGAACGTGTTTCTTGCAGAATCGTGGTATCTATATGTTTCGCCTAGACGAAGAGAGAGTGGTAGATGCGACATTGTGTGGAGGCCTCGCGAGGTACATCAACCACTCTTGTAACCCGAATTGTGTCGCTGAAATCGTTGAGGTCGAACGTGATCTTAGAATCATAATCTTTGCAAAGCGAAGAATCTCACGTGGCGAGGAGGTACGTAAAACGATACTGTATTCAATTTCATGAGATGATAATTTGTCTAAAAATGATTATTGTTGTTCGTAGCTGGCATATGATTATAAATTCGACATTGAGGATGACCAGCACAAGATAGCATGCGCATGTGGCGCGCCTAACTGCCGCAAGTGGATGAACTAAAGCTCGATCCACCGTTGTTATTGTTACTACGTTATTGGGTAGGTTTTACATGAAGAAAAAAAATTATATAAATATATATATAAATGCATATATGTGTGTGTATATATATATGTGTGTGTATATATATATATATATATATACATGTGTATATATATATGTGTGTGTATATATATATATATGTATGTATGTATGTATATGAATAGACACATTATTTAATTTGTAAAGTGCCATTGCAGTTTGACTAATTGATTCATAGTGAAGTTGGTGCTATGCCATCACAACATTCCTCCAAAGTTGTACAATATTAGTTTTACTTTACAAAACATAGAAACATTGATCGCTTGTATATTACGGATACATTTGAGGACACGACGCGAAATAATTGCGAAACAAATTTTATGGGTCGTGTGTATGTATACAGGAAGTTTGTATCTTTGTATGTTGAGTAGAGTCAACGTTTAGTTGACCGAATATTGTAATATAAATCGTTTATTAATTATTATTGCATATACATTGCACTGTATCTGTACATAAGTAGAGATCCATGTTATTTTGAATCACCAGATGAATTATGTAAAGTAACAGTATCTAATTTAGAATTATATACAATTATAACTATTTCATTATATGATAATAAATCCGTACAAAATCTACTGATACCTTTCGTTTTTGTGAATACCACCTTTTCTGTAATTAATATTCTATTCTAGCGATGTACACATACATACATATACACCTTTTCTCTGTAACAACTAGGCTAAGACTTTCCGCATTTATGACTTCTGCAAAATTTACAAAAAATTCTAGAATATACAACTCGATACAATTTAGTACAGATTTTTATTCATTTCAAGCCTACAAAAGCTAGTACCACTGGGAATAAAATTTTATTTCACTCCACCCTCTTAAAATACGTCTACATGTCTACAAACATTACACGTTGCATAAACATCCGCAGTCAAGTAATAACTATTCATATTATTGTATATCGCAAAGTAAACGCATCTATACCAAAGGTGGGCACGGTTGGGGCCCCTCAAATTCCTGCTTCCCCACCAACGTGCCTTTTATGCAGCGACGCACCTTCGTCGCGATGCGCGATGCGCGAGACCTGGCGAGACCTGTGCACCGCTGTGCACCAGTGTTCCGATTGATGGTGCACTTTCTCGCGCATGCGCGACCAAAACAGTAGCGTATCTACAATGACGCAGCAGAGCGGCCAGGGCCCTGACACCTTGAGGCAGTTATATTGGCAGGAATAATGTACCGAAACAATCTGTTCCGGACAAAAAGACGCTACAAGTTACAAAATATACACAAATACATATGTTATACATTAATTTTTCAGAATCAAATCATACAAATCTTTTCAAATTCTGCGGGGTGCTCAAGATACCCCATTTTATCGAGAACTTACATTACTGAGGCTGGCAGCGCCTCTAGCGACCATCCATCGTACGAAAAATCTTAGGTAATATCGGAACCGGTGTTGTGAAATCGGAACACTATGAACACTATTCCAGCGCCATGAGCATAAATCAACATTGATCAACATCCCATACTAACAACCTAACAATAAGTTAGGTCCATTTTGTCCTAGGTTTATGAACATTGCACATAAATTCTAATTGTCCAACAGCCAGTATAAATGACTAACTATTTACATTAAATTCAATAAGCGGATCAACGTTGCTTTTAAAAAGGATGATACAAATCAAATCATAAAATGTACTAAAGAAAATTTGTTCGTAACAAGTTTACAGAAGGACTGTGTTATGTTATTATATTATACGTGTCTGACAATGAGTCTGTTAAACACACGTTTTCGTCCAAACTAATTTGCAACGACACTTCATATATATTTACACGTTCGCTATAGGCTTTCCCAACACAAAATTGATGAACACACAATGTCAGGATGGCCGAGCGGTCTAAGGCGCTGCGTTCAGGTCGCAGTCCACATTGTGGGCGTGGGTTCGAATCCCACTTCTGACAAAAATATCTTTTGGACATTTTATATTGTCTTCAACCTATCAAAAAGAAAAATCAAAGCTGTTATATTCGCTTCCTGTTACTACATCATTATCGACAAACAAAGGTGACGAATAAAACAGCGTTTCTAAAATCCTTGTGTTCACCGTAAATGTATTATAAATACAAATAACGACTAATATATAATTTGTATCTGTGTATATAATATGTACATGTGTATGTATCCGATTTACTTCCACTAAAATTCCTATGTATATATTTAAATACAAATAAATGAAATTATGAAAGATCAGCTATACTTTTCCAAATAACGAAACAAATGAAAGCGCGTCGAACATATATTTATGTATTTATAGGTAGTCATCGTCCCTCACGAACGCCTTTAAAATATTTTTACTTCGATCGTTATTGATCATTTGTTCGCTAAATTCATTTCTCAATTTTATGTTTTATGTTCTGTTCCTATTTTGCTGATTAATGTTATGTAAGTATTCTATGCATATAATTATCGCATATATATAAATATATGGATGTTTATAAAATAAATATGTTGTAAAGAACACACAAAAAAAACGTAGCATTGCGAATTGATGTTTACAGTGTTGTATATTTCGCTACTTTGAGGGTATCTGTCAAACATTACTTACATATACCATTTACCGATTTTTATTCGTCATAATTGTTGATATTATTCTTGCAGGAGCAACAGAATAATACATTATTCCAAACGCGTGGGTGACGATAGAACACGATAGCGTGACGACAGAAAGGACAAACAAAATCGCAAAGTGAATAACAGTTAATTGTCAACATGGCGGACAACGATTTGCTGATTACTATATCAGGCGCTGCTCTCTCGTTATTATTCTACGAATATGTTGGCAGCCGGGGTGATCAGGTAAAACCCGCTTTTAGTTAATTGTTATTAAAAATCGTTTCATTTTCGCGCACTCACTTCCACAAAGTGTATCAGAAGTTTCGCGTCATAACCTCAAATTCTTTCCTAACCTTAACAATCGACAACACTAAAACAAACGAATTTTTGATTCTCCGTGTTCTATTTAGATGGGTTTTTTGCTAGGAGAGAATCTTGAATTCGTAGTGAAAACGTACACAGATGCGGAAAATCAAATAGAAACTGTGAAGAGACATAACAGTAAATATACTTAATCTCAGATTCGTCTTAATTTTTCAAGTGACATCCACTGGATTCTGTAATAATGGAGTTTTTACGTTTTTAGATATTGAAACTGTTGTTACGTGCCCATTGCCTGATCTATTACACGATTCTATCGGTAAAGTTAATAAAGAAAAGTTGAAGGACTTTATGCGGGATAAGAGCAAACAAGTGATCGGTTGGTTTCGCTTCAGGCGCAACACAAACTTGGTACTCACTATGAGGGATAAAATGTTACATAGAGAATTCGCTTCGTATTTCTCTGGAGGTAATGGTTGCGCAGAAGAGTTCTTTGTTACTTGTCTATTGAGCTCTTCGATCACCAGCGATAAAGGCACGCATAAATTTAGACATGTCTTCTTAAGACGTGCGAAAGGGTAAGAAGAAACTAATCGCAAATATGATCATTGAGTATCTTTCGTGTTTAAAGTTATTGAGCGTTTCTGTTGTTTTAGAATGTTCGAACCTGTTCCTTTAAAGATAATTAATTTGGGAAATAATTTAACAGTACTCGAGGGTTCAGATTACAAGCCTGCTCCTACCAAAAACTTATCGAATACGCCGGATGTATTCAGTAAACTCATTGAGTCTTTAAGGTAAGTTTACTTTGTTTAAATTCGATTTGAATTCCAATTCAACTTTCGATCATTATATTTAAATCTAAATTCAAATTCAATGGGCATATACATACTCCCCTACTAATGAAATTTGTTCATTCTCAGTTTGGATGTGACAAGAACTTCAGGACTCGAATCAGCAATTAGAATACAAAAAGTCGCCGAACAGTATTTAGATAAGTTAATTCCAGAGTTATGCGAATCTGATCACGAAGTGGCAGAATTGGAGAGACAGATAAAGGAATTAAATGGAATTAAATGGACAGTAAATGGAAGTACAAATAACATTGATAAGAAATGTGAAGTGGGCAAAGATGGTGTTTGTAGAAAATCTCAAAAATTAGATAAAGTGTCTCCTTGTAGAATAGGCTTTCCAGAAAACGTTTGTGAAGAAAGGCAAATGCTTAATGATAATTGTACTGCAACTGTGCGTATCATATAACAAATCCAAATAGTATTCGAATTGCTTTGTACAATTTAACTATACGCATCTATCTTTGTTACAGAGTCAAGCAACATTTAAGAACAAAAATACAGCGGCGTGTCAAGAGAAATGTATTAATCAAACCAAGTCGAAGAAACCAACTGCGGATGTGGTAAATAGCACAGATCTACCACGTCAGGACTCGCCGCCTATCAAATCTGCTACACAAAACAGACGTTATTCCAACATGGAATCGGAGATAGTGAAGGAGAGTATCTGTAAAGAGACATCGGAAATAGGTGTCGGTAGAGGTAGGGGAAAATACATACGCAACGCTCAGTCTGGACAGAAGAAAGCTAGGACTTTGGAGCCCATTGCTACGCGGAGCATTAGTGAAAGAACTTCGCATAGTCAAGTGTCACACCAAGAACCGAGTGAGGCGAATTGTGTGCAAAATACATCCTCCCAAGTATCTTATAGTCAAATGGCACAGAAAAAAACGGACAATACGCGAAAATCGGATGCAGCTAACAACTGTTAAAGATAACTTCGTATTTGAATTTCGTTCGAAAGCTTTCTAAAGATATACTTAAAACATTATAGAGCATTATAACATACGACACGTGCAACACGTATGTAATATGTTGTAATTTTTAAAGGTACCGTGTCTATAGCATTGAAAGTGTGCATTACAAAGTGGAGAGGTAACATAGACTGAACTACCGAATAGCTTTTAACGCGTTATCGTGGAAGTTCAACACTTGAAGATATTTTTAAAATCTTGTAAAAAAAAGGCATATTTTTTTTCTTTTTGTATGACGCTAATAATGTTTTTAATACGCTCTAGATATTTATGATGTTCCATAGGTCTGAAAAGATGGCAGTGCATAGGTTTGCTTTTGTTGATTTTTAACACCGTGCCATTACCCTTTCTTTAAAGATATTTAATGTATAAAATAAATACATACGTTTTGCATTACCTTGTTTTATAAATATCAAATTAATACGTGTGTTACATACTTTATAAATCATTCTGTTTCTTTTTAAATAGTATTTTTTTTAAATATTAACCATAGTAGTATAGAAATTGCCTGAAGTGATAGGAGTACCTCAAGTTTCTTTTCTGTACAGAAATACTGGTACGTCGTTAAAGTATGTCGGCAGGATTATTCGGAACACCTGTGACTTCCCATATTGTAGCCGCGAGTCTCCTGGAATGTTCTAAAACGCACGACGATGTTGCCAAGCCAAGGTGGACGCAGTAAAGTTCGTAGATTCTGATTTTGTTCGCGGATAATTTAGGGAAACATGTTTCGGCTAATTTTCTAAAGATTATAAAACAGAATAAGAGTTTTTCTCGGTGAAGGAAAGAAGGGTAATCACTAGACAGCGGATTTGACGCATTTGTAACAAAAGTAAGTAGGTGTCATTTCGAACTGTAAAAAAATTGGAAGAGTTTAAATATACTGTTACATTATTTTCAACCTATCGAACTTCTATTTCACTCCAGGTTGGTGCGATATAGGTAGAAAATGTTTATTTTGCATAAATATCCGCTGTCTAATCATTAGACTGCGAATCTTTATGCAAAATAAAAATTATCTGCATCGATTGCAAAAAATAGAAAATAAATTAAATTCAATGTTATTTCTTCCCTTAACACCTTGCTGTATTTTAACGAGTCAGACTTCGTCATGAAGATTTTAACAAAGTGCAACAAATATGAATGTTACGCCTTTCTTTTTAGATTTTTAGATAAAAACAAATTTGATTCGTTTGTAATCTTAAATTATTAAAATTTTCCAACAATTTTCAATTATTTCAAATTTCAATTTTGCTATAAACGCATAAAGATCCGCAGTCCAATAATTACGATAATACGAACCTGTAATAATCTCCGCAAAATATCCCTGGCACTGGAAAATTTTTCATTATGTGATTCAAATAAACTTTACACTTCAATGGTGATCCCTAAAAAATATATATATGTATATGATACAAACAGTGCAATATCATATTCGTGTTACTATCAATTGCTAATATTTACTCACAGAACTGTCCTCGAACCATAAAAAGTAAGCATAATTGAACGTTGTATCCTTCCACATGACCGATAAGTGTCCTTCTTCTAAATGCATTCTACTTTGCTTCACCATATTCCAGATCTATTCAAACAATGCTCGATTACGTCGAATTTATATTTATCAGTATATTAACTTTTACAATAAATTACCTTCTTCGTTGTAAGAGTGAGAGTTTCCGGATTCGTAAAGTCTAACGTCGGAGCTGTTAGCCGATGAGTGGTTCTGTCTATGTATATGAAATGCACAAGGCCTGGAAACTCTTCTAGATATTTATTGATGGTTAGGGAAGTTCTCGTAGATTATATGGCATTAAGGAGGTATATTTTCATATGTAATTTATTATAAAAAGAAAAGAATAAAAAGAGAAGTAACATTACAAAACTGGTGAAACTAAGAGTAATTCTAAGTAATTGTGAAAGGATATGATCCAAGCGTGAAGTTCTTCAGCGCTTTCACTTTGAGGAAGTCGCTGAAGTCGTTCAGTTTTTGACGGACCAGCCTGCCTACGGTTGTAAGCACGTCGATGCCTTGCTTTAAGAAATTCTTGTCGAAGCACGTTAATCTATATAACTCTTTTAAATTATCTGTGAACCCCGATGTATTCGATTCGATCTGTAAAACAGATTCTGGATCTCTAGATTTCAAGAGATCCATATATTTTTTTCTAACGAACTCCCATTTCACTTGCAACCTTCTCTGACACATGTCGACGTCGTTGCTAACATTGGCTCTGTTCTTCTTGATCCCATCTAACGCTTTCTTCATCGCTAAGTCAAAATTTTCGAATGCTGGTCTCAACTCGTCGATGTCTCTTTGAAGTTGCAGACCGTTTATAATATTTAAGTAATGAAAACTATCGTACAATCCGGACGACGTTGCCAGATTCGTTACTTCCACTATCATCACAAGATTAATGCCATCGGCTAATTCGAAAATGTGAACTGCATTTGCGATGTAATCGTGCTCGGATCCGAGCAGAAGTATATTGCTGTACAAATCATCGTCCATTAAAGAATGTAAACCTTCGTTAATGGAAGATTCTCTTGACCCTCCTGCAAATCAAACAATATATCACTACACAACAGAAATTGCATTAACACGTTCCATGCAGAGCTGATTTTGCTCTATTTTTCATTCAGATTTTTTATAATTCCTCATTCTTATGGTGGAAATATATTCTATAGTCTTAAAACTTGTTATAAAATATATTTGTTTAGCGCAATAAATAAATATGTCAGGACCGGTCTGAAGTTTAATGTGTACATCGGTGGTACACATGGCACGGAACATGTTAATCATAATCATATAACACATAGCGACGATCATTACTGAATAAGTTTGTAATATCTTCTGAAGTAGGATTCGCCAGCTTCCCTCCGAAAGCAATTTGCTCTTCTTTGAAAGAATGATTGTCGGGTAAAAGAATATCATTATGGTCGTCATTCCCATTGTATCCGAATAGATAGCCACCTTTTCTTTTTAGATTCACTACCCAACACATAAGCATCATCATCAATATATCCGAAGCATACAAGTCATGAGCATTTTTACTGGAATACAGCGATAGAAACTTTTGCTCCACTAATATCAAAATGTGGACGTTAGAGAATTCAGACTGCGTCTTCAGTTTATCGCAGGCATCGTGTAATACTTTTAGTATCGATACACCTAGGTCGGTGTTTATTGATAATTGCTCTATTGCTTCTGTAAGCATGTTTTGCTCGCGATCCCTTAAGTACACCCATGCGTCTAACAAGGAAGATACTAAGCATACCTTATGTCTGCTTATCTTTAATCTAGAAATAATTGTTTCGTTGTGTTATTACTCAAAGCGAATTATTTTTATAAACAATATAAACCATATCATTCCATATAAACCTTACATTCCAACATCTGGTCCACAGACGTGTCTAACAATTGATACGCAAACGCCTAAAGTTCTTTTCATCGATTCCACTTCCTCCAAAGAGATGTAGATAAAAGTATATCCCATAAATTCATCGAATACCATATTCGTTCCGTCGTGGCATCTCATCGAGGTATAAGAATTACCAAATTGAGAAGCCATTACATGCTGGGACGTAACAATAGGCGAAAACAATTGCATTATTACATTTGGATTGAGTTTTGATTCTGTGTCGCTTGTATCCTGCAAGTCCTGCAAGTCGAATACAACCATTCATTGGTACATAAGACTGTGAAATTTATAGAAACATTATTAATCATTGACATTCACCTTTTTTTACGCTCTAACAAAATTTACAATCAATTTTAATAAAGATTTACCTTATTGTCGGAAATCAGTCCTTGCATTCTAGCTAACTTTTGTACATGATTTGCAAACTTTTTGTTGCACTTCGTAAAAAGGACATCGTTCAGATGGTCGAAAATTAAAATTCCCTTCATTTTTTTGATGGAATTGATAGCTAGTTTTTCACTGTAAACCTTTTTTGTAATCAGTGTTTGTCAACACATGAATCGTTGTTTCTGCACTGGCCCGGCTTACGAAATTATAAATCATTCATTCTTATATGTCAGATTACTCAATATGCACGATACACCCTCCCTACAATTTCATTTACAGTTCGTGAACTGTTCTAATCGAATTAATATAACGTGTCTTTCACTGTAAAAGTTTCCTGTCAATCAGTGTTTGTCAATACATGAATCGGTGTCTTTGCATTGGCCCGGCTTACGGATTCATAAATCATTCATTCTTATATGTCAGATTCCTCAATATGTATATGCACGATACACCCTCCCTACCATTTCATATATCATTCACAGTTCGTGAACGACTATTTATAGTCGAACGTCGGACCATGAATGATTTAAACACAGAAGCACCAACGAGACTATTTATGTCGCTGAATAGCACAGAGGCTGGCTCGGCGACAGAAGGAATTATAAGTAGGTGATTATAAAAGGACAAGATGGGAGAAGATAATCATCTTGTAATTATTCATGTATGCAATGTATGTATAGAAATTCCTCGCTAGATGTCCCTTACAGCTATTTTAGCGCATAATTCAAACATACGTTTCTTAGAGTGAGACTCCACACCCTTTTCCTGTTTGTAGATATACTGTAAAATGTCTGATTTTCTTCCCTTTATGTTGTAAGAATAGAGGAAGCTATATCTTATACAATTATTTTTAAGAAGCGTAAGAGGGTTAAATGATATTCTTTTATAGATTGTTAGTGCAATCACAGGTGGGCGAGGAGATAGCGTGGAACAGTAAATTTTTAATTGTTCTCATGATCATTTACATATTTAAATTTACAATTATTACTTAATAGTTATTGTTTTGTACATCAACCATTTTTATGAACGTAAAAATGGTTGATGTAGAACTTTATGAATCCGTTGTGCTTTCTGTATTCCAATGCCAGGACACAGAGCTAATAAATTGGACTCTGCATTTATCAGTTCACTTAATGTTCCAAAAGTTGATAGAAGAGTTGTAGCATCCGTTTTGTTCACTGAACGTATTGTGGTCAAAGCATTTACCAACTAAAAAAAAAATAGAAGTCAACAATTGTAATCTGGAGAAAATGTTAAAAAATGCAGAAAGTATTAAAAAGTTCTACCATCTGATAAGGTGCTGTTTCGCTCCTTTCCATAATTGCATCCGGCGGCTTATTCTCATAATTTTTGTAGGTTTCTATCATTTTACCAGCATTGTCTGCATTCCATGCTAACATCAATGTCAAATTTGCGAGAATACACATTCTTGTTAAATGTTTTAAGGCATGATGGGGATCTGCCACATCTACCTAAGTATTAACAGAAAAAAAAGTATACTATTCAAATAGTTTTTCCTACATATTCTTATAAAATTCTATTTTTACAATGGAAATGACCTGCACTAAGAGAATTCGAAGATTATACATATTTCCTAGAGCTTTCAATCTTCCATGAATATAATCTGGATTAAGTTGATGATATCGTATCGATAAAAACAGTGCGCAAGTAGTTTTACCCATTACATAGTCCGGTATAATGTCGGCAAATTCCCATGGGACATTTACTATGGATTTCAACAGTGGATTTCCTTTCTGTAAACAATTTTCTCTTATACTAAAATAAAATCAAGTATAAATTACATTGGGAAACGATTATACTATCATACTTGTTTTATGTTAACTAAAAGGGCATTAAACTTCGATGAATCCCTTGGAATTTCTGTAGAAGGTCCTGGTACCGCTGCATCATAAAATTCTGAGTTCTTTAACTCGCTAAACGCAGCTGGACATGAAAAAATAAGATTACACATAAATGAAAGAAAGTATCGAGAAGCATTTTGCATAAAATAAAATATATACCTTCAAAGTCGCAATCAGTTTTTGCTTGTTTAGGTGGAGAAGGATCATCTTTGTCTTTATTTTTCTCATTTTTATTTCTATCTTCCATGTCTAAATAAATATATAAATATATTTTTTTTATGATCTGCTGAAAAATTTAAAATGTAAATAGAAAAATAACTACGATGAATATTTTAGTGGTTCAAAGTATAGAAACACAGAATAAAAATGCCGCGACTATGTTTGAATAGCAACAAGTACAATTCATTCGGAAAAATAAATTTGTTGACAAATTCTTCTATTTAAGAGGTTAGGAAATGCACCGCGAACAATAATGAATTTATTCAATTATGTAACCTTTACCGTAAACAAGTAAATCCTGTTTATTGGAAAATTTCGTTGTAAAAATCGAGTATAACATGTAATATCTTAATTTATTATAAAATAATTCACCGTATAATAGCGATAGAACTTTTCATATTTCCATTGGTAACACTGACAATTGATAACACTCGATGACACATATTTAGACTTGACATATTTTTCTATTTCACCGAATCGTTACTTTCGATGTAAAGTTTCGTCGAATATCACATTGTTAAAATGAGACAGATCTTTATGCATACTTTAGAGTTGTCGGAAATCACAAGTCGCGGATATTTGTAAATGTATAATAGAGAATTTCTATATTCGGAAAACATAACCTAAGATTTTTAAATGAACAAGGAAAAGTTCGAGGCTAAAACTGTCAAACATCCTATTGTAAAGGATGTTGACATATTAACGAAAGATCCACGTGCACGATTGAAAGATCTTTCAGACTGTGCCTCCGCTGTAGAAATGGATCCTAACATTCCACCGCAAAGGTAACCAATTCTACAATCAAGATCTGTTATGTTAAGCACACGTTTCATAGATCATTTCTTAAATGAAACGTATCGATGAATAATTCCATTCCTCTTGATCTCCTGTTGCACTTTTCAGATATTATCGTTCCGGCGTGGAGATGATCAGATTAGCGGACATGAGTCTAAAGGATAACAATCTAGAATATGCGTATTGTTTATACGTGAAATATATAACGTAAGATTTCTCTATAAGGCTGAATAAATACTGGCTAGTTTAACCATTTGCACTCAGAGCTGTTTTAACTTGAAAATTCTATATGAATTCTTTCTTTGTATGAATATAAAATTGATATAATACTTCATATAGTACTCGAATCTTTAGTAATTGATTATAATACCTCATATAATACTTAAATGTTTAGTAATCGATTAGATACTGACATCGCTCGAGTGCTAAGGGTTAACAATTGTACCGTTGTAGGATATTTGTGGAAAAGATAAGGGATCATCCACAATTTCATATAGTGCCGTTGAAAGATAAGCAGCTAAATATGGAAACTCTACGTAAAGTAATTCCCAAAGCTGAGATATTAAAAAAGCAATTATTAGATCAATTCGAGAGAGACAGAATCGAAAAGGAGAGATTAAGGCAGGAGCACCTAGAAAGGTACTTGAAAAATAATTCTACAAATAGATAAATCATATCAGTTTCGAACAGTTCGATTAATCGACTTGTCGTATTTACTTAGATTAAGAGAAGAGGAAGAGAGAAAAAACAAACTGGCTGCATTAGACTCTGTCGGTGCAGCGAAAGCTACAGGCACTAGCGTTGCGTCTTCTGAAGAAAACAAGCTGAAAAAAGTTCCTAGTATAATACCGAAACCATTGATAAGCCCATCTTCCGATATAATCGCACAGACATCTAAAGACAAGTAAGAGGGATATACATATATTACAACTGTACATAATTTATGCAAACCGTTTTCCACAGAATTATTTACATGGAATTTTATTTAACTCTAACATAGATAAATTTTTATTCGATATAATAACTACTTTAATGCAAAATCAATACTTGCTTGATTGATCGACAGCTTTTATTGGGCTTGAATCATTAAATTTATAGTTTTGAGTAATTCAAAGTTAACGGAAAAAATGTTTTCAGAAGGACACCCACTATAGATCGTTCGACAAAGCCCTCTGTGCTTATGAGTGACAATCAGACCTTACGGGAGATAGTATTGCCGACTAAATTAATGCACAATTTCCTCAAGTTGGCTTTTGCTAATACAATGAATAATAAAGAGACCTGCGGTATCCTGGCAGGGAAATTAGAAAGAAACAAATTATTGGTCACCCATTTATTAATTCCCGAGCAAACTGGATCGCCAGATTCTTGTTTAACTCGCAACGAGGAAGACATATTCGATTACCAGGATCAACACAATTTGATCACGCTCGGTTGGATACATGTATGTAATTCCTGCAAATATTTCTAACTTGACCGTTTGTATTTATCGTTACTTATATACTATACGTTTCTTAATCTAAAATAAATTTTGACAATTTGGAAATAGAAGAGATAATTGTACTTCACAGACACATCCTACACAGACTGCATTTCTGTCTAGTGTTGATCTCCATACGCATTGCGCGTATCAACTTATGATGGCAGAAGCAATCGCTATTGTTTGCGCACCGAAATATGATGAGTAAGTAGAGATTTAAAATTTCGAAATTCGTACGATGTACTGTTGCTCGAAGGATATTGTTCTTTTTCTTTAGGACGGGATTTTTCATTCTAACTCCGGAGTATGGGCTAGATTATATTGCAAACTGTAGGGAAACAGGATTTCATCCACATCCAGCCGAACCACCGTTATATACGGTAATTATAGTAAATATAATACTAATAATTACGATAAACTGCACTTCAGACGTGATGCATTCAGAAATGTTCTTTTCAGAAAGCGAAACATTGCAAATTAGATGTAACGGCGATGATAGAAGTAGTAGACTTGAGAAGGAAATGACATCTTTCAAGTGTAATATCATATATACTTGATATAACAAATTTATTAATTGTCATAAAAAAAATTGGAAATACTTTTGCTTACCTAATATAAAAATCTAGAAGGGATATTGCAAACTAACGTTTGCAAAGCTTTCAATATTTTTATGATCAAGTATTTAAAAAGTATTCGACGTATTTAATATAAAAGATGCATTTGAAAAACTGTATTAAAGTTTTTAGTGAGAACAAATTTATCGGTAATATTAAATAAATTATAGCGAGTGGCAAGAGAGATTTTTCTGTAATTTCTCGCAAGTTATATTTATTGATTAATCACTAAATTAACTGAAATTAACGAAGCTTTATAATTCTGTCACACAATTTAATTTATCTTAACTCTATAAGAAAAGAGTAGATGCGTTTAATGTTAAAAAAGAAAAACAGAAATGTGCTTCTATTATTTTTCCATAGTACTCGTATTTGTCCGTGAGGATAAAATAAAGTTAGAAAATAAATGTACAAGTTGAACCAAAATTTTCGTGAATGTTAGCGATGTGCAAAATTTGTCTATAAGTTGATGTGCCTTTTTGAGAAAAATGGTGTTCAAGCATGCTGATTACGCGGAGGCTGTACAAGATTTTACAAGACCGCCGAGCTGCAGACCGTAAGATCGAAAAATCAATAAAGGCGTTGACATTATGCTAGTCATAGCTAATTCTACAGAGCTTGCTACGAAACACTCTAGCGTATTGAAATTGGTATGTTGTCGATGTATCTGCTTGCGCAATGCGTTGTTGTAATTTTCATTAGAACGCTGTATATCGAAATTGTAATTAGACAACGTGTTAATAAGAATCCGAAAAGATTCGTATTAGTGGGTACCTGATGCAGGATTCGCGTGCTTGTACATTCGATGATCACGCGCTTACATTTTTCCTTCTACAAGGTTTAAGTTCTTTCATAAATATGCAACTGTTCGTATGTATAATATATACAATCATACAATCTTATTAATAGTTTCCTTAAGCAATACGAGGTGCAAAGATTAGCTTTCGTTGTAATTTCAATGGCAAATCGAACATACGATATGCGATTTCGTGAATGTGAAAATCTTTATTTAATTTAAAAAACATATCAGTGTAAGAGATGATTTATTATATTAACTTAAGCTGGCCTAATTTCTGCGTGTATCATGTGAGACGATGTTAGTAGAGGAAGAATTTATATTTCTTAAACGAGGAAATAAATTGTGAAGAAATTTAACGAAGACGCAATACAAAATTTCACTGGATTTAGTACGACTTTTATTTATTCCAGAACTACAAAGACCACTGAAAATACTGGTTTTCTTATTATTTATTATATGTACGGCGAGAACTACATTGTGGTTATCTTGAGCGGACAGTGTTGAATGAGATTGTTCACTGGCTGGAGGACGCAGAATAAAACAACGTGGCTCCTAAGGGGAAAAAATTGTGCAGACCCAGGATATGGAGTTCTAAAAGGAATCCATTGTAGGCAGACGCGAGTACTCCGTGAGAATGCTTCCCGCCATTCACATCTCTCCTTGCGTATATCGAATTACCTGCGTTGAAGGGTTTCGTGCTTTGCAGGGTTTTATTGACGGCAGGGTCAATCTATTTTTACGTGGCAGCTTACCTACGCGTTCCTCGTTTCTTCACTATCCTACGCAGCGAGCGTAAATCACGCTACGCGGAACCATTCTCCGTGTGCATGCTCCTTTACCCTTGCCAACTACCAACGATCCTTTCCTAATTGTCTTTACCTACCGATGCAGCGCTGCACCTTTTCAACTGCGCTGACGAATCATCTTATTAGCCCTCTGCAAGAATTTTCTTCCAATATTCAAAATACTCTTTCTTTCGACGTCTTTGAGACGTTCATAATAATATGTGTATGCGATTGGTCATGTGAAGAGGGATTGGAAGGGCCCAGCCCCTTTTCTTATATATACACAATGAAGTTTAATTATAGGAACGATATGGTGTAATAAAACGAAGAAGCTTTATTAAAAGAACAAATGTGAAATATATGTCTTAACGCACGCTTATCGCTTTTCATTTATATATTTATTATTTATTGTAGAAAATAAAATTAAATTGAGATTCAGTCTTAAGTATAAATACTGTTGTATTTATTGAAGCGTGTGCGTTTTCACATGTGTCTAAATAAATATGTAATTTTCTCTAAACAAATAAATAATTAATTTTAAATATTCTTAATGGGTGGAATTGATTTGCAAAAGGTCGAATTTTCAGTGCAAAACCTATAACAGGCTCTTTTCGAAACCAATCGCGATAAATGAAATATCAATCACCCCTATATCGAGAAGATATTGCGGATTCTGTGCAGAAAAATTGCAGTACGTGTGCAAGCCTATCGAAACAAGCTTGACATAATTGGAAAATTGAATTTATATCTATCGATTCCCAGCGCCGCGCCAGTGACGCGCGTATCGCAGTCGAGAGACCGTTGATACACATTTTTCTTGTAAAATTCTTTATAAGGAAAATTACACGATCAACACATCCATCGTTTAATAAAAGAAGTCTTTTAATTGCTTCGTTCATGACTTTAATTGCTATTATTTAACCATTGTTTGTGCTCGCTACAGCAGGAGCTTCTTCGTTTACCTTTTTCCTCACGACGAAAAAAATTGTTTTTATTAGAATTTCTATTAAAAAGATTCGAAACCGCCTGTGTGATGCGACGAGGTTTTTTGTGGCTACTTCACTGAGCAATTTAGGTCGATACTGAATAAACAATTACCTGTTTCAACCTTCAAGATACTTTCATTACACTTCCGTACTTTTAATGGTAATTTCATGAAAATGTTCTTGAAATACTACCGTCTCAGCGTTTTCCTCTTTTATGGAAAAACCTTGTTGCTCGAGCTTCTTATACGTATAGATCGTCGATCCAACGACGAATTAATTGCTCGAAAGCCTTCGCATTTGGAGCTACTTTAACTCGAAAATTAAGCATTTCTTTCGATCTAAAATATTTCCATTTTCTATGATTTTTTTCAATTTGGTGGATATAAAATTGATATAATACCTCATACAATACTTGAATGTTTAATAATTGATTAGATTGAGAGAGTGACGCCTCAGAGTAACCCGGCCCACTAAGGGTTAAACATCGATAGATCTTGCCTAAGCAGGTGACACAGAAAATCCCATAGGGCAAAGGGCACAGTGTATAGCGACGATGACGCGTGCGTGTATCATTCTATGTATGTATTACGTTGCCTTTAATCTTGTTTTTACTGGTTTTTGCTGTCGCATATTGATCAGGTACAGCCTGTACAGTGAGAATTTCAGCATACGTGGATCTATTCCAAGACCACACAGTTACGCTGGTAGTATTGCGATTAAAGTCGACGCGATTATCCTTAACAGCCGTGCGATTCATTCAGTATTCAGTAATTACGTAATAACGATAATTTCTCTATACAAATGACTCGATAATATATATGTATAGTATAATAAACGCATGATAGATTTCCGAAAAAGAAGATATTTATTCGAAGCGGAAGTTTATGTTTTAGACAGGTGATGCGCAAACAATAGATAATTTTCAGTATCTTTTGTTGATGAAGGAAATTCGATGCGTCGCGTCGGTGTACGGTGTACGATCGCTTTGCGTCGCGTATACAAACAGTCTTTTAAAGTAGGACGAACTGTTCTTCGCAAGTTCTCCTTTGCATTAAACATTTCCGATCGCCAATGGTATATGTATATGGTGTCTTGCTGATTAATAATAATGAGAATTTAATGAAAAAACGATCTGCTGGAAGATAGAGTATCGATCGCGCGCGCGAGGTAGCTTCGATAGCATTAATTGCTGAATAAAATATTCATGTAACGCAAGGTCAAATGTTACACCGCAGCCGGCTCGACGAGAGATCATGAAATATAAAGCAAGCCCAAAGAGGAGGCAGGGTCTCTACACTCGCCTCTATACAAAGTCTCTAATAGACTAATTACGTTTATTAAACAAGATCCGATAAGAACCCGTCCGAAAACAGTCTTATCAAAGCTCAAAGCTTAAACAAATTAACTTTACCGAACACGGTAGTTGTTCGCGTTATCGTAGATAAGAACAATAATGGAAATAAGGATCTGCTTGTTCATTGAAACAATTACAACATTATGAAAGTTTCATTGGAATTGTTCGAACATGCATATTCTTGAACATATGATGTACTTCGTTTAAACAAAGTCTTATATGTTTTATAACAGCGACACACCGATCGGCAATGCAAAAAAATAAAATGGTCCTTATTAAGGATAATTATTCTCCTATTACATGTCTTTTCGTGAACAGAAAATAGCCAATTAGTCTTCCCAGCTTATAATAAGTGGACAGTGGATCTTTATACAAAATAAAAATTGTCTACCTAAATTGCAACAAAATAGAGTGGAATAGAAATATCTTTTCCTTCTTAATACATACATTGAATAGGTTGAAAATAATATAAGAATATCTTTACTGTTTGAAATTACATCTATTCATTTTGGTGAAATGAAAAAAAAGGATAGACCTTATGAAGGGTGAATATTATATTTTAGTTTGATTAAAGATATCCTCTAACGGAGCAATAAATGAACAATCCGCCGAAATAAAGTGAAATACGATATTGACCACGCGCAGCTCGAATATTTCGCACCGCGAAATTCTCAAACGTCATACATCATCTGATATGCTACACTTATCCAAATAATATGGAATTTCAAGTGAACTCCTCAGTGTCTTGTGACGCGTTTGCACATGCGACGCATTGCTTTAGCCCTCTCTTCGTAGCCTGTCACTATGTGCCTCTCGTCGAAGCGAGTAGAACGCACAGTCACAGTATGCTGTTGCTCCCGAAAGAAGAAAGACGTGACGGTACGGTTGTGATTCGGTTCGTTCGCGTACTTCTCGAAACTGTCAACGTGTGCACACGATTCGTTCTCGCAACATGGAATAATACATCGACCTGTGCTACGATCGATAAAACTCATTTAACAAACAGGAACATTCGTCTACCGCGTGCATACACGTTTCCAGCGACAACTTTACCTGTTCTATTACACGCGAACGGGGGAAAAACGCAGTCGCCGTTCGATCATTATCGAAACACATGATCAAAACCGAGTTAGTATCCCGGAAACGATAGCGCGCGGCGATACGTCACCAGATAAAACTATCCGAAAAATTTCTTCGGGAAGGTATCCCACAAGTGGCAAAACAACAAATGGCAAAAGGTTTCTGGTTCGTTCAAGATAAACTTAATCGAAAACTAAATACATAACTATTCTATATTTTATGCGCACTAAACTGATGCAATTTATTTCATATAACATCATTTAATAACGTAACAATTATTTTACATTACCGAGTCGCCACTCGAGCGCTAAAAAGGTTAAGAAACGTGTTTAAATTCGCTTCATTTCTCAATATTGGAAATCAACCGAACTATTTTATTCCACGTCCGAACTATGTTTGTTATTGTTCGAAATAGAGGTGTAATTGTTGATTGGCACGATGTCAGAGGTTTTAAATGGCACGCGAGGCGTTTTTCTCCAAAATTTTTGGTTGCTGCGCGGCACCGAGACTACCGAGAGGCGCGTCACGGGTTTATTTAAACGCGAGCACCGAGCATCGGCTAACATCCTGCTAACGATTGTGTTATGTTATACCTATATTACTGGTGTGTTGAAGCGAAATCGCAGTGTCTGTTTCGGTAAAAGTTCGTCGGTCTCTGCGCGCGAGGAGGAAATCTGTGTATGTACCGATGCGATGGTTCGCATCGCAGCCGTTTCCCGAAGTAGCACGTAAAACAGACTTGGCGAGGTGAAAAGTGAACGGCGAAGTGGGATCGGACACACCAGTGTGTACACCGTACACACGAAATATGTATTTCCTCCGGCCTCGCAGAAGGAGAGCCCGCTCTTGGTTAATTGTAATGCAATTGATCGTGGGATGCTGTAACCGCGGTCAGAATATACGTATACACCCCCGCTCAAAAGTATGTGGACGCTTATTGTTAACGGAGCTGGGTAAAATAGAATTTGGAATAGTCAATTTTTAAATAGTGTGCGTACCGCTGAGAGAATGTTTTCAAACGTATTTTAATTATATTTAATTTTACTTCGTGTAACTTCAGTGAAAAAGTGATTTTTAAGAATTTCTTACTATTGTGTGTGTGTGTGGGTACATGGAACCCTTGAAGTACAAGTGTACTTGTCTGTTAGTGTTGAAAAAAATATAAATAAAGAATCAAAAAATAAAAATATATATTATATTTTAAGTCCAATCACTAGAGAAATGTGTAAAGAAATGCGGTAAATACCATATACTCGTATGTAATTATGCAGTAAATAATAATTTTTGTATTAAATGCATCAAATCCGCGGTCCACAAATCAATTACTGTTCAGTAGTGTTCAGAGAAGTTTCAAATGAATTGAATCCCTTGAAGATTCTTTTTCTTCCAGGAGGAGAATTGAACAAAAGTGTCCACGTACTTTTGATCGGGGGTGTATGTACAATGTATATAATGTATATAATGTATACATTGTACATAGTATATCGGTAACGGTGTAATCGCGATCGTTCGAACCTTGCCTCCTTCGCGTATGACCATTCTACACCCGCTTCTGGTCTCTCTTCTTCAGCTTTAGCACCTGCAGCTGATCGTCGCAGCTTTTTGCTCGGTCGCGCCGGTCGGCGGGAAATACCGATTCCTCGACCGGGAACGAACGATTACGAATAGGGAAAAAGTGGAACGTTTTACTTTCACGTTTGACGAAGGTATGCACTATCAGAGCGTGTATTATGCGCAAGAGGGGAATTGGGTTAATCCTCCTCACCTCGCGGCTCGAACTTTTCCCTCGTGATTGATATTATTGGAAACCGTTCGCGTACTTGCGTATCACGCGTTTCGTTCAAACGTGACCTCGTCGAAAAATACGTTCACTGTTATCCGTTCCATCGAGCTCGGCCACTCGATGCGTTATACCGATAAACCGTAACCGCGATAGTCGGATATCGCAATTATCGACGCGCCATTCTCAGGTAATTATGATAATGGGACCATCTTTCAAGGGATCGCGGTGTAATCGTTCAGTTATTGCAGTTGTCGACTATGCAGATTCCATTCGTGGAAAACTGCGACTGTAGTGTGTTCAACCAGCCAATCATTTCTCGCAATTAAAGCCTGTATTTCCCGTTCGATGTTACTCATTAGCACGTGCCACACGTCGTAACGTAAAAATGTCGGCGAGCCGGCGAGGAAGGAGAAACGTGTGCGTAACCTTGCCGTAGAAATCTGGCACGTGTTCATTTCTGTCGAATTTTCTAAGATTGCTCTCGAACACACCGGTTCACGTCACACCGCCATATTGGTTACCGGTAGCTGACGTTGCCTTCTTAGTTTTTATCTAGGTTCAATTACGATTACCGAATTGCTTTTGTCATCGATGCATAACTAGTAAATGCTTACTTATGTAGATAACGGACGGAACATAGTCAACTTTGTTTCTAAATAAAGAAAGTGAGGTAACTGGCATGGCATACGGGTGAACTAATTTGCAATCCTTGTAGAACCGACGCACAGTGCGGAAGAACCCTGCAAATTTTCAGAAAGTGAAATCGTGTATATAAAGACAAAAATAGTGAAATCTTGAAATAAAGACAAATCGTACGGAATTCTGTGGAATTTTATACTCTAGCATTTTTTCAACATTTTCGAAAGCTCATTACTATAAATTCCTTTGGCAAAACTGAATATTAAGAGGAAATCTATATTATTATTAACTTATTAAATTTCATTGTATATACGTTAGTAAGCAAATTTAGAGTTTACTGGAAAATTCAATATTCAATGAGTATTGGGATGCAACATCAATTTTTTATTTTATATAAAAAATTGTTAATTCCTCTTGCAATTTATTAACTACATTGTTAAGTTTTATTTTCCGTGAACAATTACCTATAATACAATTACTAACCAAATTTCGAGAAGTGTCGAGTTTTTGACATTTGTCCGCACTGTACGACGCGACGCGACGTGTGTGTGCCGTGGGGGTGGAAGGCACCGCTACAGTTCAAAGGAATTGCTAATGCGAACAGCATTCAGATTCTATTGGGCATCGGTATATATCGCGATAAATTGCTTTTCAAATTTTACTTTGAACGGCTTGGTTTTTCTTCACATGCAAATCTGCACTGCTTACAAGAATCTTTTGCTTTGAATGAGGAATAATGACTTCACGGCGAAATCGTAATTTTCATATTTATAAACGCGAGATCTTGACACGTGACGAAGTGATTCAGTGCATGACATTTGCTTGTCGAAGATTTTAGTTTATGCGAGTGACCCTGAACGATGCTTATCGAGCCGAATCTATCGATCGGACGCGATCCAATCTCGCAATTGGTTTCTTCTTCGATTCGCTTATAAATATTAATAGCCGTTTACGTTATTCATACGTTTTTCTCTCAAATTTTCTGTATTAATAGATTTCGATAAAAACCATTTCACTCGTTGGGTAGAATAGTGACTGTGCAAAAAAAGCAGAATTGCGTCCTTTTCAGATAGATTTGCGTCAAACATTTAATTACCGGTGCTTCAAAACGTTTTCTCCCACTCTTGTTTTGTTACTTCATGTTGTGCATGCACGTTTTACATTAATACTTGTGCACAAGTTCTTTACCAGCATTTGCAATTCACATCTACATAAAGATCAAAAGTGGTCTAACTCGTGTATTTCTTGTTTCGAGATATTTCAAGAGGAAAGGGATATATTAATTAGCACTAAATGAATTCCATATACTATCTAACGGTTCATTTTTCACGCAATATCGTAAAAATTAAAAATAATAAATGATAAACTAAGTTCTTTTTAAATTTTCACTTAGACCACTTTCACAATTATATGCACAAATATGCTGGTGTGATTTAGTTAATGACAACGGAGGGGATAATGTACGAAAGTAGAGCGGGATTCCCGGAAGCGAACAAGAGAAATACGTGGAAGTCGGGAGAGGAAAAATCGCTGAAGATAAAATGAAGGCATTGATACCGATACAGTGAAAAGCAAATTAGAGTGGGGAACTTGATAGGGGTAGTATGGAAGATGGTTATTTGGTTAAATCTTTTGTTGGATAACAGCAGAGGGAATTCTCCATTATTTAGGTAGTAGTGTACATACTATGGGAGCTGACTTTCATATAGCTTAGGCAGACAATTTTACTGCTAGCTTCGGTCATTGTCAGTCCCCGACATCAAAGATGAATAGAAGATTTAGAACAGCAAAAAGTCAGAAAATATCGATCGTAAACGAAGCTAAGAAAATGTATTTACTGCGTGTCTAGTTTATCTAAGATAACAGATAAAAAGTTACAAGTGGTTAGACAACGGCCACGTTGAAGTCGATAATTATCATCTTGATTCCAGGTTTGATTTCGCTACGCAATTACAGTGGGGAGCGATAAAGCTCGGAAAGGAGAAGCCCGTGTGGTAGCGCGGAGGTTGCGAAGGGTTCAATTTATAGAAGGGACGACAGCATGAAGAAGATGCTTCGGCTACCTGCAATCTTCGTGCTGATAGTTTCGACGTTCGGTAAGGAAAAAGTGCAAACGTATTAAAGATAACACAACATGCATATCGGAAAGAGATATACCATACCGCATAGATGACGTACTTTGAACGATATTTATCGCGCAGCGGACATAAACACAGTAAACTCGAAATGCTCGCGTTCCTTTAATTGTTGAATTTATTATTTTGTGTGCTGTGTTAGTGGGCAGTAGCCCAGTATCACAAGTTGAAGCACCCGACAAGCCAGAGGTTGCACCAACGGCTGCGGCGAACGTGAACGCGAAGATTGAGACAACAACCATTTTAGCGAACAATGATAGCCTGATCGTTGCAGCATCGGTTAGGCCGGATGAAAATAAAAAGGGTGAGTACAATGGAACTTTTTAACGATTCGATCCTTTGTGCTCGTGTCGGCTTAGCTGGCATTTAGATTGCGAGGAATTAAATGGCGGTGCAGTCAAAGCAGTTTGCTCTGAAAAAATATTAGATTCACACAAATTGGTTTAAAGTTTCACGAATTAATTCTCGATGCATTATTTTCAATACAGACAGTTCGAGCGATACGAAAATTGTTGTACCACCGAAAGCAACTAACGGTAACAGCAACAGTAACGAAACGGTAGTACCGCAGCACATCGCGAAACCAAACGAAACTGAGAAGCATAAAAAATGCAATTCCACGAAGGAATCGGATGATATGAGAGACTGCTACGGTACTTCGGTTGACAGCGGCGAAGTGACGGAGGACACTACACGGACAACACAAAGTGCAGCAGGTACAACGCCATCAGAAATTTAAGTAAATTAAGGGGGTAATCTTGTTTCCAGGATTGCAAGGGGGCGGGATGATAATGCTCGATAATGCAAAGATAGGGATTTTTAGAGAAGATTTTTCAGTAGTCAAAAGCGCTAGATAAAAGATTTAGAATCTAGACCGCTGTCTCCCTCGAAAGTGCTATTTTTACGTTTGCGAGGCGTAATTTGCATTATTCGCAAAGTCGCAGCTTTATAAAAATAGGAAATTGAGCTTTCGAATACTGAAAAAGCCCATTTTTTGCATTATCGTCAGGATTTGCACAATCCTGGGAACAAGAGTACATACCCCCTTAAGTAAATATTAACGGGATCTTGACCTCTGCTCAACCTTCGCTAAGAAGCAACAACAAATGCGACTTCCGTGACCAAGAAGACTGAGGCGAGCGAAACGGAATCTCAGACGCCGAAACCTTTGCCGGACAAAAACAAAAAGAAGGACGACAAAGATAAGGACACCAAGAAGAAGGATGACAAGGACAAGATTGACAAGGAAAAGGACGGCAAGAAAAATGAGAACGTTACCATAATCCTGATAAATGCGACAGAAACCACGAATCAACTGTCCTACGAGACTGTGTCTGCAGAAACGAGCGACGTTCAAAATACAAATGGCACAGGTACTGTAGTTGTGTGGGAAATCAATATTAAACAATCTATTAATTAATTTGTTATTTTCCAGGAGATGGCGCGAAGCCGGTTACACCGCCTGCTACTGTTAATGCCACTGCATCGTCGAATAACACGGTAGTACCGCTGGATAAAGTAGCAAATGTAGAACCCGTAGCCGTCGCAGAAGCGAAATCGGCGGATCGAAACAAAAGTATGCCATCCGGAATCATAGCGTTAGTTACCGCGATCAGTTTTGGTGTCGCCATCGCGATAGTGTACATTGGAATGATTGTTTGGAGGCGGTATGTTGAGTAAGTTAATTTAAATTTGACTACTTTAACTACAAAATCCAGTCGTAGCATATTTTTTTAAAAAATGTGCCTGGATTAGGATTAATACATAATACTAATTACGACCATTGTATTCTAGGTACAGGTACGGCCATCGAGAGCTACTTGTTAACGAACTAGAATTCGACACTAACGATTTACGTCATTTTGAGGTAAGTCTAATGCGTAAACGGAAGTTAAATCACCGCGTGCTAATTGTATTTTGTTTTAGCTGTAATCTGAGAGAAATGAAGGAACATTAAGAAGAAATACAATACGATCCGGTGACTCACAGCCGAGGCTGGTACCATACGCCTGTTAAAGATTCATTAATCTGTGATACTAAGGACATGCTTTGCGACTGACAGTCAACAACAAACCAAATATATTTGGATAACGTTATACATTTCTTGTAAAGTAATTGTTTTATATCTACACAACCCGATTTTTTCAACAAGTTAGTCGTTCATTCCTACTCCTGTAGACGATTACAGTAATGTTACTATTATTTATACATATATATATACAGGTTGTCCCAAAATTCCTTCGACAGCCGGAAATGGGAGATTCCTGACGTCATTTGAAGGGACATTTTCCTTAGATCGATTAGTTTGATTGGTCCATGTTTTTCAAAGGAAAATGTTGCTTCAAATGATCTTAGGAGCCTCCCATTTCCGGCTGTTGAAGGAATTTTGGGACACCCTGTATATTATTATTTTTTCACGATAAGCATAATCATGCAGATGATTGAATTGAATGTTTCTGCATGTTTACGAAACTTGTACTGGTGCTAGAACGAAATGTATCGGTTCTCTGAATAATTATTCTGAACGATATTGTTTTGTAGTATTCGATTGTTATTTAATACATATTAAATTTTTGTAATCTAGCATTGTCATTGTTGCTTTTCATTTTATATTATGCCGTATGTGATGAATGTGTAAATATTGTTAGTAAAATAAATAAGTGGACTATTTTTTTAAAAGAAAGATTATTTATTTAAGCGCTTGCGTATTTCAACCAATGGTAAACCGAATAACAGAAAAGTTGTGATTATACTAAATCTTAAAAATGACCTGTATAAAATAGTAATACATAATACTATACATATATGAACCTTCGAACCTTGTACGTTAGAACTTATGCAATTACTAAACCATACAACTTGCGCAACAATATATTTATTTATAAATTTCTTTAGATCACATTCTAGAAAATAGGTACAAGTAACAAATACATACTTTGCATTTGGTAGATGATATTGTTTCTTTAGTTTCGAAGCTTAGTTAATATGCATATTCAGCATATACCTTTCTCCTCTATGAGGTGTCTACAATGTGGTTCAAGGAATATTCGTTTAAATTATCGATGACATTGCAGATGGCAAGTACATACAATGACATTTATGTATTCACTGATTTTCATTAAGCTTTCTTCTTTGTAACGATAAGAGGACCTACATTGTCATTTACTTCCGTATTATGAGGTCCGTGAGAGCCATCGCAATATGGCCACTGAAATAAACAGATAATACTTATCCATATGAATAATACTTGAATACTATTTTAATTTTATAACTCGTGTAACAATGTATACAGAAATATTAGAATTATTAGAACTGAGAATTATGATTATATAACATGTGTGTCGCAAGCGTATTCTTAGATATAGTTTATGTAGGTCAGTAATCAAGTTTCCCTAAGATCTGAATACCATAGAACTATGTATATACTAGACAGTGAAATATTAAAGTACTTACATTTTTAGATCTCCAACAGCGACAAAACACAGCCTTGTCGGTAATGTCTTCTATATCAACAGTATCTACTACTTTAGCCACGTCTTTTTTGATAGAACGGTTAACGCGTCCACAGGGCTGGAAAACGTAATTTTGCAAATCAGATACAAAATGGTAATTAAAGAATACAAGCTTCCAGTTTGTTTTATTGTTTCGTTTTGATTAGATGTAGCAAAATTGTGTAAAAGAGAAAGGGTTGAGAAATTCTGGAACGATTATGGACAGCTCTAGAAGCCAAATTGAGAAACAATTACCCCACTTCAATTTTAAAAATTCGAAAATATAGATAATTCGATCAGATTTGATTTACATGTCCTCCACATTCGAAAAGATTATTAGTAAGTACCATTTTCATTTCATAATATAGGTCCCTTAAAAAAGTCGTCTGCACTCAAAATTGTATGCGAATACATATAATTATTAGTCAGAAACAATTCGGAAAAGTACATAGACAACAGTACTGAAAGACAATAAGATATCCGTAATGAAAGATTAATGGTGAGTCACGCAGTTACATAATCTATCAATAAAAAAGTAAAATATACCGTAATATACTACTAATGTCCTTGGTATTTCGGAAACAGGTAGGTTACTTACCGGGCCTCTCGCTAAAGGACAGAATGCTTTGTAGGACATATAACCGACGCCAGCTAGCATAGCAGTTGGAGGAATTAAGGCGAACCAGTCTCGTACTAAATGAAAGCACAAAACACTTGATAATTTCACATTTAATTGCAATCTACCAAGCAAAGTAGTTTTACTAGTATCGTGGCATATATTGAAATGTCCGCGTTCCACTGTTACTCGGTTGATTTCGTCAAACAATTGAACATCTAAAGAATAGAATGTCGAATTTCTCACCTCCTAGTCGGAACCATCCTCCTATAGAATCTGGAATCGGTAATCCAGCTAAATAATTCGGAATAGATACCTTGACGAGATGTGCAATTGGCTCCATGTTGCTATTGCTACTATCTGAGTCAAATCATGTGTCGGATACGAATTGATACGAATGCAAACCAGCTGATAATATGTTGTAACCGCTATCTCGAAAGCACGAAAGTTTAAAAATATAAAATTAAACTTATACTACAACTTATTAAAAGATATGATTTATAAGATATATAAGAACATTCTTTCGTGGAATACGAATACTATATTCATGTGCGAAATACTTTCGACGTATATTTTCAACTAATATTTCGTAATTATAGCGTAATGACATGGTTGATTATATGCGATTTTTAAATTCAAATGTCTATTGCCTATAGTGTTATTCAAAATAAGTATTCAAACAGCGGTAGATGTATATTTATTTAACAGTAAATAGGACTAAATTATGTCGTACAATGTAGCAATTGAAATAAAACGTTACGAGAGAATATATTTCGCATCGGCGCGCATGCATTTTTAAAATCCCGTATTTCTGCATGGTTGCTGGCAGTTTCTGAGTAACGTAGTCCCTCAGGTGAAAGACCGGCTGGGTCCAGTGGACATGTAACGGTTATGATCTTTGGATCTAGGAATGAAGGATATATGTACCTCGGTTTGTTGAGATACGGTTCTCGATAACGCGTTCTCAACACTGATATGTAATACTATCAGTGGTTCTCAAATTCGAAGAAACTTAGATGCCGAGAAATGCCGCTGTTTCTATTGCAAAAATATCTCGCAGCTCTCTGCATCTCGCAGGCCTCTAGCAGCCTCTAGAGACAAATATGAGAAACACAGGACACTTGCACAAGTTCGCATGCGTACAAAAGACAGTATTTCGTAAATGTGGTCGTTTTGCAAGGACATCTAATTACATCTAATAAGTTGTGTTCTTACTTCTTACATCTGCGATTCAAATATTCCCGCGCTTATGGACGTTTTCAACTTTTTGTACATCTTTGTTGAATGGAAGGATGTGGCAACGCCGGCTTGCAATAGCATTTCAAGGTCGCTTCATGTGTATACACAGAGATCAAAGTTTCCGATAGAAGCATAGAGAACTTTTGTAAAGATGAAGTTTGGTGTTCATTTTGAAAATTGAATTTGAAGATTCTGTGGGGAAGAGAAAGAGAAAGAGAGAGAGATGGAAGTAGAAACTCGAAGAAACGGCAACGCTGCGTGCAAGTGTGGCGTGAGAGTCGGTATATGAAGATCGTAGGTACATGTCAAGAACAGGTTTGCGTCTGGCGTTCGTTTCGGTTCTGCGAGGTAACTTTGTGATCGGCGGGATGTCTTGTAGGTGGCGCCATCCAGTCACAAGGTATATGCCGGGCAGGGTGGAGGTGTCTGCGTCGTCCGCAAGGATACGACGTCGGTTGCCGCGACGCCGCCGCGGATCGCGCAGGCACAGGTACTTAGGAAGTGCGCGCGTTTTCGAGGCGGTATCACGAAAAGCGCAGGAGTGGCGTTACCACGTATCGTGTCCGATGTTGTTGGTGTTCCAGCACCGTTGACGGTTCGTGGTAGTAGCAAGAGAAGTTCGGCGGCATCGTTGGGAAGAGGTGAGACCAGGAAAAGAGAAGAGGGGAAACCGGGGGGGAGGGTGGGTGGGTGGGGAAGGGACAGAGATAGAAGGCGGTTGTATCCGCGCGGTGCAGTGCGAAAAGTGTTCGCGAACGGGGGGCCCCAGGTTCATCTCAGTGCGTGTGTGTGGGTGGTGCGTGCCTGTGTGTCAAAGGTTTTGCACGTAGATATATATATATAATAGAAGAACGGTTGACTAGTGACGCGCACACACACACGCATGCACAACGCACCGTGTTAGAAAATAGAAAAGGAAAAGGAAAAGAAAGACAGAAAACACGGGTTGCTGCCGGATAATCGTTGTGCACGGTGTGCGGGTTTGCGTGAAGGTGCGTCAAATGACAGTGAGGTGATCAATGTGCTTGAAACATGGCTGAGGAGCTGGTGGTCACCCTGAACCGCGGCGACTCGTCCGGATTCGGGTTTTCGCTCCTCGGTACCGCTGGACTGCCGCACGTCATTTACGACATCGTCGAAAACTCGCCGGCAGCGAAGAGCGGCAAGGTAAGTCCGACACGACCAGGTTCACTGATCACACGGGAGGATCAGGAATTTCTCTATTTAAAACACACGGTCCTCCCCCGGCTTTAATAGCTAGAGACTAAGTCGATAGAGACCGGTTAAGGCAAAACATTTGTAAGCAGCGGCGACGGTTCGATCGTTCTCTATAAACGAGCAAGTGTCTGTGTGTCTATGTATTCCTGCTCGGTACCAGAAGTTCGAGGACGGTCAAAGGTGGCATTGCAAAGCTGGCAACCCCATGAGGTATGCATGCACATTGAGAATCCTGCGAATGCAAGGGCCTGAAAATAACGCCCGGTGTATATCGACCCGTGTTATTATCACGAGCACCCTCTGTCGCCCCGTCTGTTTCTTCCTCGACCTCCGATTACTTTTTATTCTCACGCTTTGCGAACGGTGTTGGTGCTTCTTGTATACATACACCCGTCTTAACGTCGATGGTACGGCCGGGATGCTGATTGGCTGGGTGGGATCGGTTTAACGGCCACATTCCAGCCTGTCGGTCCCTCTGTCCGTGTGCTTCTCTCCTTTTCTCATTCTCCTTTTCTCTCTCTCTCTCTCTCTCTCTCTCTCCCTCTCCCTCTCTCTTTCTCGGTCTATCTCTCTCCCTCTTTTTCTCTTTCCTGTTTCCTGGGGAACGTACCCCTTCTCGACGGTCATACAAATTGGAAAATTTGAATCGGGACAGGACTGCCGGACCTTTTGCGTCTACACGCCGCCGCCGGCTGTCTCGTTTTTCAACCAGTCCCTTCCGTTCACGGAGAAATATTTTTCAATGCAGCCATGTTTACGTGCCGGAATAGCGAATTCTCTGCTTCTATGACAAGGTAGATATATCATGCTGTGTCCGACTTCCGAGTCGTTTGGGACTACCTTGGCTTTCCGCTACGTGCGCGCGACCATTTATAAATTGTATACATTGTTGCTTCTCGTTCGTTTTGCACGTTATATTCCTTCAGTCAATTCTTCGAAAATATTCGTTACGCGTTTGCGGATTTATTGAGAAATACCGATTAAAGCGTCGAGCATGCAGACTTCTGCGTTGTCCGATTAACGCGATTCCATCTGACGGATCGACTTTAAGTCATCGAAACTTTTGTCCCCGGTACACGCAAGCGCGTCGTTATCCGTTTGCCAATTTTTTTTCCCGGCACCGGGTAATCTTGGAAATTGAACACACTATTCCCTCCCCCAGTGTTGCACGAAATAGATCGATCACTTTCTCGGAACTGGTTCCCGATTCCTGCGTCGGCTAGATGCGTGTGTATTTCGAATGGCAGATGCGAAATATGTAGATTAACGGATGTACGCGGACCAGTTTCGAACAAGAAGGTGCAACTGAGATGGAAGAAGACGTTCGCAGTTTTCAATGCAAATTATTCGCATTTTATTTGGTAATTATTACAAGATTATTCATCCTAAGATATCTTTGTCAATAGGCGTGTTTGTTTGTTTACATCGTCTCTTCTCTGATGTAAGCATATTTTTAGACGAGCTAGCTCTCTCGCCTCTCTCTCTCTCTTTCTCTCTCTCTCTATTCATGAATCGTACGACTAACAAGTAATCAAAGCGAGTGTACCTTCCTTTTGCAATCCTACATAACTGTTATTGGCGAAAAGAATGTGCGTAATCGAGGAGCGCTCGAGCATTATGCGTGATTGGAATGTGTCACTTTCCGTCGAACCGCCCCTGTTTACTTTTGTTTTGCGAATTCTTAAAACTTCACGTACGTTACGTGGCGAGCCGTGGTACATATACACAATCACTTGTAAGTATTTACATACGTACACCACTATGCTTGACGCGACTGTAACAACGATAATCACAACCTGTTTAGGACAGTTATACCACTCCACTAACACTTGTGCTTAACACATTACATACAATTTGCGTTGGTCTCCGGAGGCCGCTATCTGCACATGCAATTATATTTTTGCACGGGTACAACTATGTTTTCTTTATTAAATTTAGTCCTCATCCGTCCCTCGTGTCGATTTGTCACAGATTTCCCGGAATAAGTTGTACTGTTCTGTTATTTGTAGGTAAATTTTCTCGAAACTTCGTGACTTTTATTTTTCTAATGCGAAACACAACCGAGAAACCTAAGATGCAAATCTTAACTCGTAAATTTGAATTAAAAAAAACTTACCTTGTAATTTCAGGTTTTTAGAGGTAGGCACGTTTTCATATGCAGAAGCTTCTATCTCTCGTTTCCAACAATTTCTGCTATTTATCGTTGTTAAAATAACCGCTCGAACAGTTTCCATGAATCAGTGTACATACGTATTCATAACGCACCGGAAACTCGATGTATAAGTTAATTGACATATCGATACGAAATTTACAGGGAAAATTGGTTGAATGTTGCTTTAAAATTATTTTTAGCAATCTCCGAGGTCGTGTTCCGTTCATCGAATTCCGTGAAATACGATACTCTTTTCCTTAATTGATGTAATAACGACGCGAGAGCTTCACAGGTCAAAAGCTGCTTTCATTATTCGACCAATACGAAGAATGCGTAACACACATCTCTCTCATTGTTCCCTCCGGGTGTTGTCCGTGTTTCTCTTCGAATTTTGAAAATGGCTTTTTCTGTTCCGAGTACGAACTTTCCGAGTACACTTACCGAGCCATTTTGTTTGAACAGAATGCATTGAGAATTGTGGTGGACGTTACTTGCATTGTTAAAATACGTTTCGTAAATATGTATCAATTCAATATATGTATTCTGAAAATTTCATTAAAATCGGTTCACGTTACGATGAGCTAGAAATGTTGACAGATGATAAAGATTGCAGATTTTCTCGATTTTCGGTCTGCAACTGCAATAAATATAAGGATTCTTATGTCTGTCGTTTTTCCCCGATAAGAACGTTGTGAAATGCAACTTTTAGTATTTTCTCTACAATTCTGACCCATTGGAATTTTTGAAAAAATTTCTTTTTACCTCCTAACCTAATTGCTCTAGCTTCCCAAAACAGGTCAGATCGTATAGTTAAGTATAGTACAATTGTAAAAAAGTTATCGTTTGTTTTTCAGAGCGTTCACGTTAAACTATCCAGTTTAAAACAAAGCACACAAGTTCGTTGCATTGTCGAGCAAAAACGGCTCAGCACCGAACGTGTTACTAAATACATAATGGGATTCACTGTAAATAACAAAGCGGGTTACATAATCAGTAAACAGTGCATTTGTCTGATTCTTTTCGTTAGTACTTCAGAGCGGAATTCCCTCGAAATGAATGGCTCGCGATTGCCGCGTATCAATTAAGGGGCACGTAAGGGAACAGATTCGATAAGAAACGGGTTGGTAACTGAACGCGGGCGCACTTGTGAAAACACGCGAACGAATACGCTAGCTGACAGGAGGAAAGGGGGAAGGGGGAAGGGAAAGGAGGTGGCTCGATCCTGGGTTTCGTTAGCCCGGCTGGGTTATGAAATTGCATTCTTTTTGTTTTTCAAATGATCCCGTTGCTCGCCTCCCGAACCCCAGCGGCAACGTTATGCAACGGGCACGTTTGCGTGATAACGTAACGAAAGAAGAACTTGAAGTTTCTCGGACGGCACACAGAAAGCGGAGGCACGCGAGCCCCGACAATTAGTAGCCGAACGCCGCGTACACGTCGTTGAATTTCTCGAATTTATCGATCGATCGTTTTCTTGATAACCGTAAGACGAATGCGCCTTCCTAGTTTCCATAATTAACGCCCCTCGTGTGCGCGCGCTGCCTCGCTTCGCCAGTTCTTTATTCCGTTTCAAACGAAAAACGAGAGAGAACCGGATGATACGCTAATTAGAGAGACGAAAATAGGAGAATTGTAGAATTTTGTCTGCGAGGCTTCGCTGTTGGGTTAGGTCCACTGTACTGCCTGCATGCCCCACAAAATACAGATGGATTGCAAGTTAAAAACGGGCACATAGTTGCAAAAAGCTCAGAAATTTACCTCTACATTGTATTTCGAACCAAGAAGCAAGATTTCACATGTTTTACTGTGTTCAATCTGCGTATTAAATAAACTGAAAATAGGAACATAAGAAACTCTATATACATATGTATATGAAATATACATAAAATTTATAAGATACATAAATTCATTTTAGTCGATAGAAATTATAAAAATGGTCGAAAATTGGTCGACGTCGTTAAATTGTGGAAAATTATAATTTCTGGATACAGCATCAAACAAATTTTTCTTTTTTCTACAAGGACGTATGTATGTACAAGGATAAAAATTGCGCGAGCTCGAAATAAGTTCAATGTTCTCACTCCGATAGGACAACGCATGCGTCGTTCGGTAGATTAATTGTTAATATCGGTGCATTTTATACCTCGGCGATATCGATGTAAAACTGGCACAGCATTTTCATGGTTCTTAATCGTGACCAGCAAATGAACAACCCAGCAACCATCTCGTTTCTAGTTGAATGGTTTATGGTTGAATCGAAGCTTTTTATAGCGCGGCGATATTGCATCAGACCACCTGTAAACCCGAACCCGAGACCACTTACTATTTACCTGGGTTTTCTGCAACACAGGATCGCCGTTACATCGATAGCGTCTTACACCGTGCGTTCGCATTTGACGTATTAATTTCTGTAGAACTTGCGCACCGTAATTCGATCCGAATCGATCGCGATCGAAAGTGGGACACTGTGCGTATAGTGTATCAAGGTGCCAGCGATACTGTGCACATTATCAATCAATCCACTGGACACCAGACATCTACGATATTTCAAGATTAAGCAAAGTTTGCTCTTGCAAGCGTGCACGGTAGTTCCTTGATCACACTCTTCGAAAATAGTTGTATGAAAGAGACTATGATAACAATTCGCCCGCTTCTCTTCCACACTGCAACTCATCAAATTATGTTTCACTTGTAACCTCACAGAAGTACATATCACGAAGAAGATGTGTACAATCTCTGTAAATCATTTTTTTAATTCGACCATAAAAATGCTCAAGACAACTGTGGTCGTTTTTCTATATTTCCCTCGATGGAACGAGTTTGAAACTGCTCGAATCTATGTATAATATTCGAATTACAACTAATTATATTGTGGTGAAAACAGCCGATATAAACGTATGTTTAATTTGGCTACAAAAAGTCATTTTCCAGAACACGTATCATCGTTAACACAACTTTTCAAATATTTCTGATGATCTGACAAAAAATGTTTCGAATAAAAGTATTCACCTTTCTACAAATATCGATATAAAAAATGAATAATGCTACAATAGTTGTTTGGTCAGAAAACCCTGGTTCACCGTTACAATGACGTTGTAAATCGGAAGAAGTTTGGTGCACGAGGAGTATCAATTCGCGAGACTTAAGTGGGGTGCTCTGGACATCGTGGGCCGTTTCCCTCGTTAAAGAAAATGTAATTTTAGCGAGCGTCCAAGGGCATTCCTTTGCGAACTCGATTCTACGGCGGCACGCGCGAGAATGCAACGCACCGAGGCTCGCCGGTGCTTCTTAATGCGTTCTCGTAACTTGCATTTCACTGGCACAGATAGAGGAAACGCGGGCAGCCCCTGGATAGTTAAATGAAACGCGACAACAATGTACCGGGAATCCAATACATAATTATCTATAAGAATATGAAGAAATGGTATACAGTATACACGAAACACTTCTTCTGTTTGTTGTTGTTTGCTGGATTTTTTCCGTGACCAAGTTCCCTCTGTTTCGTCGATGTTGCTTCCTCTTGTCCGCCGAGACGAAAACGGGTCAACGACCACCGAACCGGGTAGGGGTAGTCTTATTTCGCGTTGTCGCAAGAAAACGCTCGCGATTCCTTTTTCGGGCCGGCTCGGGCTCCGATGACAAATCATGGAATCGTTCTTTCGCTCTCTTTCTCTCTGTAAAGCCCGCCACGGGAAATCCGGGTGTTCGAGGGCGAAAATTCGCAATCATGCCGGAGCTGTGAGTGCCGCTCGACCTAAAAATAGCTGAAACGGGAGATGTATCAGCGGACGACGATGCATTACGGTCGTTTTGTTTTCCTTTCCAGGAGCAGCCATCTGAGAGCAACACAACAGCTCCTTTTCGGCGCTGATACGAGACTATAATACTCGACAAATAGTTATGTAACGTTGTATTTCTGATTAGCGGAACGTGGGAGCGAATGCACATGCATCGGGAAGTCATGTGACTGAGGGTGGAGTTTTATTGACCAATAAGAAAGCGTACATTCAGGTCCTTCTCTTCTCGGTTCATTCTTACAGACGTCTGCTATTGTAACGATTGAACCTCTCATTTGCCACATCGATTAACGCAATAAAAAGTAGCACGCATAAACATTTTACTTACCGGAAGTCCATTAGGAAGACTCGCAATTCCCAATGACCGTGCTGGAGAAGAATTTTATAATCTTCTTTGAAAAAGTTGGATGAGCGTAGCTTGTTCACGACAAAAGTTAGCAGACTGCTTTTGCATAACTTTTTAAGAAGTTCTGGACTGTGAATCGTAAAGTTTCTAATCTATTAGGTAGTGGTCGGCATGTAATATTGGTAAGTCTGATTATTTCTATATTAAGGAAGACGTGTCTGGAGCTGAAAAAAGCAAGGACACGCTTATTATATAAACTCTGTTGATACGAGTAGAAGATAATCCACAAATGTACACAAGGAAATCAAATTGTGCCAAGGATGTTGCCAGAGACGATGGGAAGAAAGTCATGTCTGCATGACGCTAGCTGCGAGCCTCTGAATCAGCGTAGTTACGCGTACGTGACACCGGTCGTCAAGGTGTTGAATCATGACGGACACGAATCCTTGATTAACCTTTAAACGAACAATTCAGCAATTGCCTTAAGTGAGCAATAACGTGACTCTAATTAATATAGTGTCGAGCCTTACCTGCGTCGAATTTACATACATTGGCGAACAGAGATCAAGCTTGGTTTGCGGAGACAGGATACTGCTGTCTAAACATTCACACAGTTGCATCGACAGGCGGTAAAGAATTATGTACATGTTATGTACATAGCTCGAAGTTGCACGGAGGCTGATAGTCCGCTTTTAACGGTTAAAGGGTCGCACAGATCAATGCGAATAACACGAAGATTTATAAACGACTCTGAGGCAGTCCTTTTCCGGCTGAAAATTCGACGATATTGTCCAAAAAAATTGCATATTTCTTTAAAGTTTGGAGGCTCCGTCCACCCGGACGAAGCCTCGCAGCTATAAAAGAGCACGCGTCGAGTGTTCCTCGATACCGTACATGCGTGCCAAGTTCCATTACAATCGAGTTGGGTGGTATTCCTCGCAAGAAACGAGCCGGTCATCGCGGATTAAACGGTTCGCGAGCGGGTGCTGATGTTCGCAGCATCGGCCGCGGGGCGTCTGCAGTCTGCAAAGCTGTTTCTTCATCCGGAGGCAGAGATCTCTAGCAGAACAGTTGAAAGAGCGGAAGGAAAGAGAGGAAACAAAACGTAGCAGCGTTCTGTTTCTTGCTTGTCGTCGTCTGTTCGCTGTTCCCCCGTTTGGCACGAGACCGGCGCGGGCGCGCGGCGCGGCGCGGTGTGAATAGCGAGCGAACGACATCTGAAAAACGCAACGGGACGCGCCTTGCTGCTCTGCATTCTGAACGTGACGAGAGAGCTCTCGACTCTCGTCGATCTACACACCTCTCTCTTTCTCTCTGTGTCGAGACGTGAAGAATCACGGGCGTAAATACCGTCTTATCTGCGCCTTGAATATCAACGACCGGCGAAAACAAAACCGATCCGAGCGCGAACGGACACGTTCGATAACGCGCGCGAGGAATGCAGCAGTGCTCGCTTAAATGTCCAGTTTCGGACCCGGAAGTACAATTCTTACAGCGCAGCGTTTCTTTACGAGGTACAATTTACTTTTACTCGACAGATTTCGTGAAATTTTTGTAATTTCTTTTTCGCAACGGGTAACCGTTAATCGTGGGGTTCTTAACCTCCCCCAAGGCAGCGAGAGCGAACGCTTTCTTCAAGGAAAAATCGGGGAGAAATAAATCCGGTAATATGCCGCGGGCCCCCGGAGAATTAATTGCTTGTTGTATAGTTGCGCCGAAGTGCTACTTTTACGCTTGAAGGGTCTGCGAAGAATTCATGCATTCGCGTGCGGATTCGCGGAGGGAAATTAAAACGGTGCTCGTATACGCGGTGGGGCCCGAGCGGAAATTTTATTAAACCTCGTCCCGCTTTATTTTCTCCGTGTACTTTTCTTAACGCACGCCCGCTAGATGTGAAATTAAAAGCGTTTCAATTACACCCGTTCATATCCGAAGCGAATTTTTCAATTTAAAACGTAACACGTAACTCGTTCGGTCCTTCCGGCACCGGCCGGCTGTGCGCGTGTTTGCGCGTTCACGCTCATATTTTCCCAGTTCGACGGTTTTCAAATATTGACATGTTCCATGCGGGTTTACTTCCGCGTGGGAATTTGTTTCGCCGATGGATTCTTTCGGGAAGGAAGCATTAATTTCGCGGTAGCCGAGGAAATGGTTGTAGCGGGTCTTACAGGCACATTTCGAGGACGTTGCTCGCCCCGGTGCAGGTGTTTTCCAGTAAACACGGCCCCACAGGGAAAATAGAAAAGTTCAGAAAATATTGTCCACTTCGAGCGCGACGTACAATCTCGCGGCCGCGCCGTTTCAATAAACAACGAAGCCCCAGCACGAAAGCAGAATCGATTAACTATAACATTCCGGGGCGAGGGGAATCGAAAAAAACGCGTTGTCAGGAGCGATCGCTGATTTTTCCTTTCTGCATGAAAATTTGATAAATGTTATTTATCTAGATTATTCACTTGCTTTTACGTTCTCGTATAGCACGTTATTTTTGCCACAAAGAATTCTTCATTTCTCCCCTACCTCGGTTATCGTATAGTTTCAGTATAAACATTTGCATAAAGATCTGCACCTTATGCACCTTAAGCATTTTTATCGAACTTCCGATTACGAACTAGGTTTTTCAACTTTTCTACAGCGTTATCGTTCGATCGGAAGATTTAGATAGGCCGCGTTAAAAGTAAAATTTATGACGTATCGCGTGCTATCTTTTTATCGGAGTGCTCGCGAGAACGTAAGAGTAGAAGTGTGCGATAAGTTGGTCGTTACCGAATCCTGCCAAGCAACACGGAAAAATCGGCCTTTATATCCGGCGCCGCGATGCTTGATCTCGGCTCGCTCGACAGGAAGAAAAGCGGAGAAAGAGAGCCGCGCGTTTTTCCTCAACTACGGAAGAAAAACGATTGACCTGGCGCAGCACATAAATTCGAATCTTCGGCCCTTCTTTCCGCGTTAGCTCGATGGCTGCTTTACGAGGTTGAATCGATTCCAATTTGGGTCGGGATATAACGCCGTTTGCGGACTCCGTGACAACCTCTCCAACCCGGCCCCAGAAAAATCGCGTTGGCTTTCAGGCGACTCGTACAGAATGAAGATAAAAAGAGTACAAGATCACTTGCAAATGGACGGCGATACTTCAAAAATAGACCGCGCCACGCGAATTGAAATCCCGACCTTTTTCCCCGATCTCGCCGATTTTCTGGCAACGTCTCCAATACTAGATATGTACTTTTCCAGATAACGTAACTCTGTTCTCGCACATTGTAATCACATTTTTCGGAGTTCATTGCTTGTTATGAAAGAAAATTTCAGAAGTATTTACGCGACTGTATACATACCTCATAGTGTACACGGTAAACCGTTTTGTTTAGAAAGCTTTTTTATAATCCGATTTCTAAGCAGAAAGTTAATGACACAATTTGATTTTTTATGTAAAAGAACATTTCATCCTCTCTGTCCATTTTGAGAAGTATTCATGCAGCTTTAACGCATAAAATCCGCAGTCTAACGATGACAAACAACAATTGGTCTGTTTTTATGCTCTTCTTGATATTTGTTTCTGAGCTGGTATAGTAAAATTCGGACGAGTACATTCACTCTCGTGACTTCGATAAAGGAAGAAACAAACAATTTGACGACGTCGTTCTCCACCTGAGTAGTTTACTCTCTCTCGCTCTTGGACGAGGTTGAACGCCAAAATACGAGTGCAGGGCACTGCAGGGAAATATAGGATGAATATCTGAAGCCGGAAGAGCGTTCCCCATCCTCCCGCGATTTGATCCACCGCGACTGGAGTCTTATTTTCTTATCCAAAGTAGAGCATCGATTCCGCCCATCGAGAACGATTTATACTTATATCCGCGGTGGGCTCTGAAAGATGAAGGGTACTTTGGCACCTGGGGGAACATCACACGACGATAACTGTCTTCTTGGCGTCGTCTCCCTTCTTAGCAACCTCGAGCCTTCTCGATACTTACCGATAAGAATCGACTGTTCCGTAAGGTGCAGCTCATCTCGGTTACTTGCCGACATTGTCCGGATACTTCACTATGAATCTTGTCAAACTGATTCACAGGAGACGACTCTACGGACTTTTTAATCTAGTAATCGAAGGCTTTTTCGATGCTACATACACCAGAAAAACCCTAGAAACATTTCTCAGACAGCGGAGAGAAGTTTTGGCATGGATGTTGGAGAGAGTGTTAACATTTTGCTCCGGCACGCCACACAGTGGGCGAAAACCGGCTGAAATAGACAAAATTCGATAACTCAGTGAATTAAAATCTAGATTTCAAATCTTTAATCAAAATGATCAAATTCAAAATGATCGATTCAATATGGCGGACCAAAAAATCAAAATGTTTTTTAATTTTTTGTTTTCTTGTTTTAAATTTTGAGTCGGAAACTTACTTTTTGTATTCAAAATCGAGTTAATACGGTGGTCAATTAATAAACTTGAAAATAATTATTAAACATAATGAAAAAAATATTAAACGTTTTTTATCGATACAATGTACAAAGAGCTACATAAGCCAATTTTTTTATAATTTTACATGCAACTCCGGCTGTGTACGAGGAGTTTGAACAGACAAAAATATTATGAAATTAAAGGGATGAGCGTTAACGACAATACTTAAATACAAATATCAACTTATACTTAATAACTTTTAACTCTTTTTACTTATTTTTCATAAATTTTAGGGTATTGTTGAAGACGCGAAATAATTGATTTCGGTCATTTAAACAAAAGTAAAAAATCGATTTTTGTCCAGTTTTCGCCCAGTGTGCGCCACTGTAATATGTACTGCTCGCGAGATACATACATATACCTAATGTTCTCCGAAATTTTCCTGCAGAGTACGAGAACCACAGAACGGAAGGTTTTATTGTAAATCGTGCGATTTCTATTCTATTAATCAGGTGCAATCAACTGCACGAATGGGTTCAATCTACCGCTTTTAGAACGGACGCGAAGTCTGATTTAAAACGGCTCGATCTCTGCTGGAGATTGCCGCGAGCGTCCTCAACTTTAAATGAAGTGATCACCGTAGATCCAACATTGAGGAGATGTTGGTTGCACTTTCTTTGAGTGTAAGTGTTCTTGAACATCCGCAGGCGAGCGTTTATGGAAAATCCTAATGCATCGAGAAAGGCATTCAAAAGCAGAATGCATGGTTAATGCCGAAAATATTTGCGCGTTCGTATCCGCGCTGCTTGGCGCGCGCTATTGCAAGGCAAACCGGAAACGCGATAATAAGCGGATCGTGGCTGGCCAAATGGATTTCCCCAGTGCCCCTCGGAGACGGTTCTGTCAAGCGGCTTTTATGTCTGCCGAGCGATCGAACCTGATAATGAGGCTGCGAGGAAAAGTATTAATTAAGGATCAGCGCGACGTAGGCACCACTTTATCGGGGAAAGAGGGCATCGTTAACGTTCCGTTGCGGTTTAACGAATGACGCGGGGCTGGGGAGCACGACGTCGATGGAAGCGACGAAGAGGGAGGGAGTGAGTGAAAGAGCGAGAGGGGGAGAGGAAGCTAAACCATTATGTTGCGTTAACGTAACGCTGCCGGGAAATGGGTTAAGGACGTTAAGGCCAACCCTCGTCGCTGCCGGGTAAAGAGTGGGAGCAGACGGAGAGCAAGGTATACCCTATGGCGATGCTCTAGCAGAGAACTCTGTGGACCGAGCTTTACTTTCGAATTACCTGTGCTTAGGTCACCTTTGCGCGCGAACAAACTCACAGAACGATCCGCTCCGCTGCGCGCCTCTCCTCAAAGCTAGTTCGATCGGCCTAGGAAAAATGCTCGGATCAAATCATTTGCGATCCTGATCTTCCGGGACCCAGCCTGTGAGTCGCGACATCATAAACTGCGGAATTTTAATTAGAGCAGTTACTTTTATGGCGGCTATGACCTACCCAGCGACGGAAATATCCGTCGCAGTTCTTCAAAAAAGTCCGTTTTTGCTGAATGACAGGACCATACATAGGCTGAATTAGCTCCGTACGGTCATTATGCGTCCAGAATATTAATTTTCGACTAATTAAAATGAGAGACGCAGAGTTGAAATTGTAATTTCTCAGCGACAAAGATGTTCGGATTTTGTTTCGCTGGAGCGCTATCGATTCCCTTATGGTAATTTGTAAAAGGCCCCAATTGTCCCAGCGTCGGGGGTGCGAATAATGAACGAACTCACGAAGCCGTGTACACCTGTGCCCCTCCCGGTCCAGCGAAGATTGATTAATTTACAAGTCAGAACACGTAGATGCGTATTTATAATGATTAGCCTCCGCCAGGGAATTCACAGTTCATTGAATAGCCGTTGCATTGCGTAATCATAAAAATAGCAGCGGTTACGTGTACGCATGTAGCATCGAGCCGGTGGAAAATTATAAAGCGGACCGGCCGCGGCCGGGCCTTTTACTTGAAGTGAAAGTCGTTGCACTGGAACACGTACAAATTGGCCCGATCAATTCCTTTCCCCCGCGGGTTTTCTGCGTTTCATCTGAATATCAGAGTTCACCCGCGGCTTTTTCTTCTTTGATACGCGAAACACACAATCGCTTTTAACTTCGCGAACGCCCGCAGCCGATCGTTTCTGCGCCTCGCGATATCATAATCTGTAGATACCGAGTTTTAATCGTCGACGCGGATACCAGAGGAAAAAGATTGAAAGCTTTTATATGTTTTCCAGCTATAAAACATCGAGGATCGAGTGTAGCGATGATTGTCGAAGATTGGGAATCGCAAGGTTGAAACGAGAAGTCGAAAGTTGTTGTCGATAGTCGACAATGGATAACCGCGAGGTGAACGTTCGAAATTGAATGTTCGGCGATAGAACTTGCAGATTATAAATTGATTATAATCAGTCCGGCAGTGTTACTTGACGCTGAAGAATCTGATATTTTCTAATTAGACGATGGCAACTCATTACAAAAGTTCTCAAGCGGGAAGATCGCGCGATGATCGAAATTTGAAATCGGGTCGAAGAAGAGAATAACAATGACGTACATAGTACATAGTGGAAGATGCAATCCGATCACCCCGAAATATGCAAGTGATCGATCAAGCCTGGGATCTTCGAAGGTTAAATATAAAACTAGCTGTATCTGGTGTGCACTTTGAGCCTTTGAGCACAAAATTAGCCGCACTCGAACGTAAATTATATCGATTTGAATTGAACCGCGGTTACTCTAATACAGATTATTTATCGTAGCTAGCGAGAGAGCTAAGAATAACCGTGGCTCGATATAAACAGAAAATCCGTCAGAAAATTGAAGCTTCATAGATGAGATCGAGCCTTACAAAGCGTTCGCGACGTTTCCCCGGTACGTGTTTGTGCCCGGATAAAATTACTGTAATTGGCAATCGTTCAATAATCCATACGTTTCATTATGTGATTAAACGGCCGTTGCTACGCGCAAACGGCAATAATTGAGCTCTAATTGGCAATCGAATTATCGATGTCAAACAGCCTGCCGGAATACACGGTGCCGTTCTTCTTTCGGCGCTCCAATTACCGGTTTAATCATTCATTATTTTTGCGCACTGCGCCGATCATCTATAATCCGCGATAGAGAATTATTTGACGTTCTATTCTAGCGTGGCCGCCATCTTCCTTTCCTCCGCTCCGGTATGCTCGAGCGTGAAATTGTGATCTGGAATATGTTCAACAGTTCTCTCTGCTACAAAGAGACGCTTTCTATTATCATCTTGTTAGATAATAAATATATCTTGTTAGATAGAAAGTCATTTCGTTTTCCCAAGGGTAATTGGAAGCCAATATTGTACTATGTATTTAGAATAAGTTTTATAATATTTTTACGACTTTATCTGAAATTATATCCTTTCCGTTAAATGTTATACACATATGCAAATAAATTACACGTAAACGGTGTTTTGAATGGGGAACGGGCAATTTGTATTCGACACGTTTCGGCCAGGCGAGAGTTAAACATATCCGATTTTTCAATCTCGGGGCGGCGCTTCCGTTTCCGACAAACCGAATCCACGGATAACAAGATCACAGGATCGAAATACCGGATTCATAGGATTCCTGTGCTCGTGTCACAGGATTCTCCGCAGTCGTAGGTGCGGTCTCATGCATACACGACAATATACGTTATCGGAAACGTCGATGAACACGTTCGATGCAGCTCACGGTTCATCTATCCCGGCGGGCTGCCATTTTTATACGCGGCGGAGCCACCGGGAAAAGTATTTTCGTGTCCAATCGAAACAATTTTTCATCGGTAAACAACATTCGGAGTCGGAGTCTCGTTGGCAAATTAAAATCATCGGTGGAAATGGAATATCACCGCGAGAGCATAGTTACGGTGAGGGAATACCTGTCGACACGCGAATTGTAAAATACATAGTGCATGTCATCCCTTCGCATCATTATTAATGAAAGCTGTGCAAATTTCCATTTTCTAACTTTCGTGCAGAACTTCATTTTTAATTATAATTGCCGTACTTTTAATCTATTGAAACGATTAAACAATTCATTCGGACAGAACTCGTCGCTGTAGCGTCTCCGTAGCAATTCATAAGCGCATAAACAACCCAGCTACCGCGTTTCCCATTATTTCGGACAACTTATTTCTGCTGTAGGACGCTCGTCGCAATTTTTATGCGAGGATCGGAACGACCTGCAAAGACCGCGACGGGTCGCGGCAACGGAGCTCGCGTAAAAAAGAAGAGTTACTGGCACGGTGGCCGGGGGTGTAGAGGAAATGACAATCGTGAAGTAACATTTTAACGAGTTTACTCGCTCTTGCTTGGAAGAATCAGGATAATACGAGGTCGCTTACGAAGTTATACGGCTCTTTCGCTAAATTTAGCCCCCCTCTCCTCCCTTTAGTTTACTCCTCCTTTAGTTCCCCCGTCGGGTGAAAAAGAAACGAGAGAAATGAGAGGAGAGAAGTCCGCGTAAAAGCGAGAGTGCACCGCGGCTCTTCCCCCTTTTCGCTATTCTTTCGTGCTCGCGACACGGTTTCACAGAATTTAAGTTCGCCGACGGAGTCGAAACGAAAAATTCACTGGCGCGGCGGCGGCCTGGTGGAACACTGTTATGTACTACGGAATTTCTTTATCGTCGTAATAACGGAAAATAAAGCGCGCGGTAAGTGGTCGGATCATATACCGGGCCCGGAACTCGCGGAAATTTACGAGCTCCGAGCACGTATTGTCGAGAGAACACGTTCAACGAGAAGAATTGGATCGACCGATAATATTCAAAATCGATAGAAATTTATGAAATATTATATATTCATTACGCAGCGGTCTCGTTGCGTGAAACGTTGATGAGACCGGGAAAAGCTGTAGACAAGAGAAAAGTTCGGTAGCAACGTGGGGAACTATTGATCGTCATTCTGATTATTACTCCGAGCTAGTTCGTTTATGACAAAAATCAGTAGGTGTAAGCTAAAAGATTCAAGACATTAGACGAATTTAAAAATACATTTATCCCCCTATTATTCTCTTTTAAAGAAACGGGAGATGAAGCAAAATGGGAAGAGAATAATCCCTAGGATGGGGATACTATGGGCCGTAATAATATGTAATAAGTTACCGCGATCGACTTGGAGAGCAATCGACATCTCGTTTTTCTTGTCCGATTTAATTTGTTTGCGGCGACGCGACGTGGCAACAGAGCGGCCGTGCCACCAACTGGCTGAAACAAACGAGCACGAATTTGCTCGGCTCGCGCGCATAAGCGTGTATGCATATTCATACGGGGTTCAACAACGGCGGTGCACACAGTCGCGTGTGCACGGCGCAATCATACGGCTGCGAATTCGTTCCACTTCCGTGAACCCAATTTTTCCGATCTGCAAACGCGAATTTCGTGGAAATCGACGGCTCGTACACTCCTAGTCTAACCTAGCCCCGGCGTTTCTTCCTTTGTGTTTCCGCCGCGATGCGTTCCACTTTACGAACCGTTCAAGTTCATTGTCTAGGATGCCCGTCTGTGGCCTCGGTGATCCGAGACCTCGATGTTCTAACAACGGTCAATTGCTAGACCGATTTATTAATGCTTCCAATAGTTTGCTGGTGGCGCGACGCACGCCGTTTCATCCAGTTGAATTAAAAGAAGTGTTCTCTCTTCGATTGGGGACCTAGATGGATGCAGCTACATGTTTACTAGCTTCGAGTGGATTAGGCGAATGTGGTTGTATGTACATATATGTACAATGATTGCTTTGACTTAACTTTGATATCTTGCTACTTGCTACGCAACAAACTGGACTGACACAGGCACTTATTTTCTGTCTTAATATGTTTAATAGGTTGGAAATAACATAATACATGGCAGTTTTAAATTCTTCTAATGTCTCTACCGTTTTAGATTACATTTACTAATTTTTCTCATAAACGCATAAAATCCGCTGTCTATTCGTTACTTAAATTTAAATTTATTAAATACTGTAATTTCTCGAGAAATTTAAATCTAGGAAAATTCTTATGAATCTCATTTATTTTATAACATATTTTCGGAAATGAACAAATACATAGTCTTATTTCTCATTTCTCGAGGAATGAAAAATGTTGAGAAATCAGGAACACTACTTTTACGGCATCGAAAGTGCACATTAACTTTTAGGACTACTAACTGAATGTACATATGTATGTATTTCGTCCACATGAAGGCAGCGTTTAGCAGCGGAGCACGGTGCACGATCTGTCGGGAGCGACACGGTTTAAAGAACGGTTTAAACGCAGCTCGTTCGTTTCAGTTACCAGCCTCCGCAGCCACTGTGCGCTTTATTGCGTCTTCCGTTCAAACAATCGCGTAGCTGACGTAACTGTTCGTCACGGTTGTTCCGCGCGCCGAGGAAAATGTTGAGCTTTCTGACGGCGTCGTTCGCCGACTCGCCGCAGATCGAGGGATTAGGACAAGTGGTCCACACCGGACCGTCGTTCCACAGTAGATCGAACCCGCCGATTCTGGTCTCTAGCCCGGAGAAACGGCCCTCGAAGTCGAGCACGTTCAAGGTGTCTTCGACGAGATCGAACTTCAGTCGACAATCCTCGCTGTCCGTGCCGGTTAGAGCCGGGGACGCGTTCACCTCGAGCAACCACGGCTTCAAATTCTCGTCGAGAAGTATATCGTAGCCGTACAGCTCGAACGAGTTCTTTCCTGGCATGATTACTGTCTGCACCGCCAACAGACTTGCCATGATCACACCTGCAACATTGTTTCACCGAATCAACATTATGTATTAACCCTTAGCACTCGGCTGGTGACACAGAGTCAAAGTTGGGCAGTAATTAATTACATGAGTGTTTAATTACATTTTGCCCAAAATGTAATTCCACGGCCTAATTGAACGGCCCGCGGGTTCTTTGCGATCCGTATTTACATGTTGTCCTTCTCTACGTTTGGCTTTCGCCTCAAAAATCCCGAACACATTCACGGGATTCCCAAATATTTTCGGGAATACCCGAACATTTTCGGGAATTCCCGTACCGTCTCGCATACCTCTGGTGTCTAATCTAACTACATAAACATTCAAGTATTGTACGAGGTATTATTATACGTATATCAATTTCATATTAACATTATTCTAGGTCGGAATAAATGTTTAATTTTTGAGTTAAAAGTTAAAATAGCTCCGAGTGCAAAGGGTTAAATGTTTTCTTATTGTTAGAAAGAAACATAGGAAACAGCGAAAACATACATTTATCGCACCTGTCTATGTACCTTAGATGGTTGCGACAGAGTAATTGAAAACTTGGAGATTTGTGGTTGTAACAATTTATGATCGTTTGACGAGAAAAATTGCCGTCGTTAAATCTTATCTCGCCGCGACTACATATATCGTACGATTAAACGCGGAACCGAAAGACGTTATGAAACGTCGAGAAATATCAATTTCTTTGGCTAGACTGCAATCGATGATTCTACGTCCTTTGTAGAAATGATTTGACGCTTTGCGACGCGAGGGAGGATCGTAGAAATAAAACTGAAATTTGAGGATGTGCTATGCTCGACTTGGCAGCTAACGGAATTTCCACCCCATCGTGCGAGGGTTGGAAGTGGTCTTCTAAGGGTGGATTACGGTTAAGAAATTCCATTTCGAGTGGGTTTCAAAGCAGACTGCGGGGAGTGACGGATAGAAGGATCGTAGAACGTGACTTCAAGGCTGAGCACAATAGCGAACATGCTAGCTTTGCTCCCGTGTACGTAACAAGTTTAATGGTGTAATAAACACGGAAAAGGAGACGGATTTATTGGTGGTGGTCGACAGGAGAGGTAGAGGCAGGAGCCGCAAACGTGTGCAATATTTTCTCGTGTTTCTTCGTCTTTCAATATTTCCACTGTTTAAAATTGCACCTAGTCATTTTTGTCTAGTCCAATAATCAATTTTCAGATATTCCTCAGGGTCTGTACGACGTACAGACACGAAGAGGATAGAAAGACATCGGTAAACAGCGGAACTTTATGGGAAATGAAAATTTTCTACCTGATTTTCAACAAACTGGAGTGAAATAGAAATTGATTTTCTTTGTTAATGTGCTTAATAGGTTGACAAAATACATAAATATCCGCTGTCTAGACATCAGCGTAGAACGGAACTGACCCGCGATACGTTGAAACAGAGCTTCGACAGCTTCGACTCCATGTCGGGCGGTTAGGTATTCCCTGACCTTAACTAACGCCCACTTGCACCCTTTCTTCAGCTCCTCCTTCTCCTCGTGGCCATCGGTCTTCAGCTGTATCGCCATGTTGGTCAGATGCACCCTGTTATCGTCGATCTTTTCCAGATCGAACAGCTCCGTCGATAATCGTGCGAAGCCCTCTCTAGCCAGCCAGACCTTCAGAGGGTGGAACGAGGTTACCAGGCCGTAAATACGAAGATCGAACTTCCTCCCTGCAACCACAGGCCCCAGAAGGTGTAGAAACTTTCGGCACGTTTGCGCGCAGAGGAACGGCCGATAACGCGTCGCGGAGCATCCGCAACCTCCCGAGAACACCGCGAACAACCGAAGAAAGTGCCTTTGAATCGTTCGACATTCAGCTCTTTCTCTTCTTTCGGCGTCGCGCGCCACGAAAGCTCGCGGATTTCAGCTTCGACCCAAGCTTTCGGGGGTATTGAAGCATCCGCGGTAACACTGGCATTCTTCGGGGCGATAAGCGCCTGCTGCGCGAAGCCGAACCTGCTTCGAACCTGCCAGGAGATAAGGGTTCTCGACATATTTCTGCACGATGAACGTCTCCACAGGGGTCTCCAGCTGCTGGAAGTTGAACTCCTTGGCCCTCCAATCGGCCAGGTCCTTCAGCTTCCTGAACAGGAAGATCCCTCTGCCCTGTGATCTTCCCGCCGGCTTCACGATCCACGTGGCCCCTGGCTGCTGATGATACTCCTCGGCGAACAGCAAATAATCATTCGGCAGCTCGAAGGTGAGCGGCATCGAGTCGCACAATTCCGCTTCCGCGATCTTCTTCGACTTCATCAGCAACTTCTTGTAGCGTGTCAGGTTTCGGTAGAGATAGTTCTTACGTGTCAGCTCGTAATGGTTCCGGAAGTGTGGGATCTTCTGATGGGGCATCAATTTCGCGTCGAGGGCCTGGCGAGCGTCGTTCGTCTCGCACCACCATAGATGCCAGGTCAAGTTGCTCGGGTCGGTGATCTTGTGAAATCGTTCTCGATGAGTACTATTATTTATCGTTGATTCGATTAGGAATAGTCACGATTGCGAAACCGTGGCGAGAGATGTAGCTAGAATATCGGGCAATTTGTTGGGTAGCTGGCTGGATTACTAGATACCGCTCTGGCATATTTATGAGGTATAAAGGCACGGGAATGGGATCGATATTTCAGCTGCCAACGATGCCATCGAACATTCATGTGGGAGAATAGCTTCCGAAATTTCATTAAAATGCGGCCAGAAATCGTTCAAGACGCGGGGAACGGTATCGTACAAGCGAACAGTGAACTTTTAAAAGTAAACTTCTCTTTTACTGGAACAAGTTTCTTAATACAGTTTATTATTATTATAAATAAGGTTTTCTTTTTCACGTCCCATCAACATCTAGGTCATTAGCGACGAACTTCAATGATGACTTTAGATTTTGTGGAAGTGGTTCATTTCTTTAAGGAATTCAATAGTAGGGTATTTCATGTGTGCTTTTCGGATGTAAGGGCAGAATACAATTCATATTTAAACGAGGTGAAAGGTCATAGCAGGACAAGATTAGATAAATCTACCAAATATAATATAAAAGTGCCCATCGAATTTTCCTATAAATTGCCAATAAATCGAATAAGTCTCCGAGAGTGGACAACTTCAGGTAGCCGACGGCCAACCCCTACAAATTCAGAATTTCCATCAACAAAGTTAAACCTGTTTTCCCACCTTTACCGGGTGGAGGGGGAGGGGAGGGGCTGCACTCTATTCAGAATCCAGGATCAAGGTTCCCGTTGTTTGCCGGGAGACAATGCGGATTTTCGCATAATCGTGTCCCACGTCCTAGCGTGGAGGATAACCGGGCAGCTTTTAACACGGTTTTGTTCGACAGAGAAGCCTTAAGGGGATCTTCGAGGCTCGTTTCGCCACCCTCTGGCCACGGATCGTCTCGCTAAGGTCGTGTCGCATGAATAAGGGACATTTCATTACCTGGGTCCATCCTCTCGCTAGCATCACCCTAACCTGTGTCGAGGGAAAGTCACAGCGGAACTTGATGACCTTGTCCTCCTCGTTCTGCTTCTTTTTCGCGTTCGAATTCCTCGTTTTTCGACTAAACAACGGACATTCGGACTTCTCCGAGATCGGATCCGCGGTTTCCTGGCTCGTTGAAGCTTGCTTCGACATAATCCCGCGCGACTCGATCCTTCGAACGATCGAAACAATGGAAGTGGAGCCTCGCTGTTTATCGCGATAAATAAATTTCCGTTGCGCAACGCTCCCCGAAGCGAGTTCAATTCCTGCGGATTTGGTTCTTCCGGTGTGTAATTGGATTTACGCGGACCGGGATTACGTGGTTTTACAGGGTGTTTTTGAGTTAGGCGAACGAGTTTTCTTGGCACATTGCGCGGAAGGAAAAATCGCGTTTATGTAAGCTTCCACGGAAAAATGTTGCTTGCCTGTCCGCCTGCTTCTAAGGAAATTATTAGAATATCCTGTTACGTGAACACGTTTGCTCGTACATACAATCTGTGCGCTAGCTTTCGATTTCCTCTCAAGGACGATTTTTCGACAACATTGTTTGAATACGAGGAATATTTCATGAATAGATTGCGGATCTTTATGCATTTCTGAAGAAATTAGTTGGCTGAAATATAAAACAGTAATAGAGTTAAAAAATTCAAGAATATAATATTGCAATGTTGTTCTTAACGTAACAAAGTTATTAAGGGATCAGATCAATTTTTATTTTGCATAAAGATCCGCAGTCTATTCGTGAATCAGTGACTACGAGCATTATAAATATTTTACATTTTTCTAGCGTTTCTCCCTTCACGTTTTCCGTTTGCCCTCCCATTGTGTTTTCCTGCACCCTTCGAAGTCGACGAATAAACGAAATATTTTTGGGAACAGGAAAAACGTGGATTCTCTTCCGGTCTGCGGGAAGCAGTTTAATTGATGAATCTACCCCGGAAACGCCGGTAGGAAAATAGGGGATGCCTCGCGCACAGCCTGCAGCGAGTATACATTCTTGATACACGTCCCCATTCCGAGCACGTACACAATATTATTTGCCTGGGACCGTGTACGTTACCGTTAGGCATATATGTTACATAGATATGTAGAGGTTGGAAGTAGCAAAATTTCAACCCAGCCAGTTTTCATCCCTCCTCGGTCGAATATTACCCCGGGAATATCGAGCTGGATGGCAGAGGGTGAAGTGCGGATAAAGCGGCGTGATACGGTGTAAGCTCCTTTTCTGTTGCACCGTGGGGTGGAAAATAGGGGGTGCAAAACCGGGGCTCTCCCATTGGTGACCGACCAATTCGCGTATTAATTTCGCAGGCGTGATTACAGAACACTGATGCACTTTACTCGGCGAACAATGAAGAATGGACTGTTTACCGCCTCGAACGTTCCTTTCATCGAATAACTCGATTCTGTTATATGAATGGTTTTAAGGGATGAAAGGGGCGCGAAGCTTGGTTGTCGGCCACCTACGGTGAAATTTAGCGATCGCGTCGACGTCATTCATTTTACATCCACCGTGTACTATTCTTCTGAAGCTATCGGTTCGCAGGTTACAAACTTATAATTGGAATTTTCGCTGAATTACAATCGCTACTGTCTTAGATTTTTATTTTAAGCGACTCCGTTATCGCAGATTGCGAATCCTTGCAAATTTCAAGTGAACATCCCTGTATCAAATTAATTTGACCAGTTTTTAGTAAATTGCAAGATTATGACGTCGCACACTTTAGCCAATAATTTGGTTAGAACCAAAAGTGCGAGTGGAATGACCCATTCGGACGGCTTGCTGTCGCATTCCTTTCGAATTCCTGCAAAGAGACAACATGTGAGGCACGGAAAGTACGTGTGTGACGATAATTAATAGACAGCGGATTTGATGCGTTTATGATCAAAATGAGTAGCTGTAATTTAACCCTTAGCAAAATTCCTATACAATTATTCAAAATATTGTTTACATTGTTATTATATGTTGGGATCTAAGCAATTACTAAACATTTAAATATTGTATCAGATATTATATTAATTTCATATCCATAAAAAAATTTTATAAAAAAAAATTAAACCGACTTCAAAAAAACGCACTAAAAAAATGCACTAAAAAGTATGAAATAATTTCCATTTAATTTATGTGAATACGCACGAACTTAAAAACAATACAATCTTTTCGGAGGCAGTAAATTTTTAGTATAATTAAAAATAATAAATTTTTATAGAAAATTTAATATAGATTCAAAATTCAGGAGATTTTAAATAGTATTTTACATTAGGCGGCGCAAAAATTAAAAATTTTACAGAATGGAATTATTCTAGCTAGGAAGAAATATTTCATTTTCGGGATAAAATAGCTCCGAGTGCAAAGGGTTGAAACAGTAAAAACATTAGAAGAATTTAAAAATACAGTCATGTTATTTTGAACATATTAAGCACATTAACAAACACAATCAATTTCTATTTCACCTCAGATTATTGCAATTCAGGTAGAAACATTTTATTTTGCATAAAGATCCGCTGTCGTGTAATTAATATGAATAACGATAGTGACATCCAATCATTTGGATGACACCAAATGATCAATTCCGTCCGCGTCTGTTGCCATTCGCACGAAAGTAGTCCGGCAGCAACCTAGTATGTATGTATGTAGTTTGCGCCCCGGCGCATGCAAGATAAAGAGTGCGGGCGTGCAGTTGGTCGACGATGTCGCGTTCTGATTCACCGAACGCGTAGGTGGTGACGTTGCTGGCGGTCAAAAGCACAGTTATCACGGCGTGACATTGACACGGTATCAATGATCGTGGTCATACATCTCCGACGAAATCGGGCCTCCCTTATCTCTGTTTGGGCACGAGGAAAGCGAACCGCGAAGACGGAAGAGTGAGACAAAGAGAGAGGGAGAGGGAGAGAGAGAGAGAAGAGAAACGGCGGGAGTCCGAACTGTCGGAACCGGAAGCGAGCGGTGGGCGATAACGCCGATATAAATAGCTATTATTTTCCATCCACGTGACTCCGTATACCGTAGCGTGACGATTGGCACTGTCACGGCTCCTCAGTCAGCACGCGGCGCACACAACACTCGCAACACTTGTCGGATAGACACCGTTTCCTGACACACGTGACCAACCATGTCATCGCCGATCCTGTGAAAGAATCTGAACGGTTCGACACGCTAAATAGCTGTTTAATTGGCGACCTTGATATCCGATTCGTGTCGCCCATGAGAGGGGTAACGATACACACCGCAGTAATAAACCAAACGAGGCCATAAAGAGAGCTTCGAGACTGGCGATTAACGAGGGGATATCATAATAGCTGCGGGGTGGCATCGGTGTTCCAACATAGTACATACATACATACATACCACTCTTCTCATTCTCGTTCTCTTTTAGAACATTGTGTACCATTTCCTCCGAAGATGGTCATGGGGCCGGCAAAGGCCCGAGAGTTCTGTTTATGGGTTTGCCGAGTTTATTAGCGCATTACGCGCTGCTGAGGGAAACCCCTGGAACAATTAACGTTGCAGACGGTTTTTACCGACTTTTTTCCGAAACGTTCGTTGCTCGATACTTACAAAGAGTGCTTCGTGAAACATAGATACCATTTCTGTCTGAAAACAACTTGGTTCGTTCTGTTTTCAATAGTTGTGCGTTTCTTCGGCAGATTTTGCCACGGACACGACTTTCTGCAGTCTCAACTACTGAAATTGCAATAAGATTATTTTTCTTTGCTGTTTTTATAAAAATGGTTATAATTGTAATTTTTAAAGAATTTCTTCATGGTCATGAATTAATTATTGGTTCGATTGGTCGGATAAGGCATTATACATCGAGAAGCGTGTAAAAGGTGCGTCATCGGTTCCCTTATTGCTGGAACACTTTCAATTTGCGATTCAGTTTTCAGCGAGACGGGTGTTTAAGCGATACAGCGAGGGCATTTTTGGGCACGCCCAAAATCCAATTTAGAGGTGAAACAAGCCCGGTGCCAGCTAAAAATCGATGGGAAACACGCGTTTCGGGTCAACGAGTGCTGCAGCCGCACGAGATAATTGATGCCGATTGCAGTCACGTGTTGGCAAGGAACGGTTGGTCATGCGAGAGGGTCCCGCGCACGCGAGTCACCACCACCACTACCACCACTACCACCACTACCACCACGTCGAACAGGTCCGACGTGTCATTCCCGTCACGCACTGGTCACCGACCGAATACGATGATGATACCCGTGTAACACGCGTGCAGGCGCGCGTGTCGGTGCACCCTCGTGTCGGATACGGAGGATGCTTCATCCCCCCATTTAGCTCCGCTTCCGTGAACCTTACACTGTTTCCCTTCGTGAAATAACTGTTGCGTTCACTCGACGCTTTCGTTGGTACGCCAGCGGGAATCGCTTCCTCCCACCGGACCCTAAACGCTGCGCCGGCCCCGAATTCCACCGGGAGACCCTTTTTTATAATCTGTTTTTTTTTAGTATTGGATTTGTAATATGAAATAGTAAGGAATTGCTTTTTATAGAGGATTGAGCGAGAAGGTGAACATTTTTTTTACTGCACCCCCCAGTCCCCAGAGTTGTTTGAAATAATTCAAAACAAATCTGTGCAAAATGTGAGCTCGATCGGATAACGGGAAAACGTATCCCAAATGGATTAAACATTGAAATAATTAATTTAATGCTCATAAAATCGTTCTTCTCGAATATCTTCTATTTGAGGATATTTGAAGTTCTGCGGATTTCGAAGGGAATCCTTTCAGGTATGTATTTGGTAGGTAGAATGAATGAGTGGCGTTGAGAGAGAGTGACGGCACAAACGACGACACCGGTACCCGGGACGGGGCCGTTCGCATTCGACGGGGTGCATTTGCACGCGAAATTAAGGGTCTTAGGCTGGAGGTCTGCTCGTGCTTTCATGCTCGCGGAGCGAAGAGAGATCGAATTTACATTATTTCTTGCCACCGTCTAGCCCGACGGATTTCCATATTTCTTGTCGACGTCTCCGATATCGATCCCATCCCCCGGAGCAAAGTGCTCGCCGAGACGGCTGCAGACGCTTTGAACATTGAAACGGGGCGAAGCTTCTTGGCTCCGCAAAAATGGATCCCGTCGCGAATCGTAATAAGGGAGAGAACTCGGGGGCAGGAAGCCGAGGGGTGGGAGGCAAGGTAAACACTCCGTTATTATTCCCCTGGCTTCTTTCTTCCTTTTGAGCACCGGTCACGTCGTTGTCTTCTTTGAGCTGTCCGCGGACCCCCTTGAAAGATAAAGATGAATGTTTTCGTTTATGGGGGCGTGGGCGAGAACGGGGCATTAAACGGAACTTTAAACGCGATTTGGTCACTTTGTGTGCGCCGAGACTGCCAAGGATTACACAGGACTCGTTTTTTCTCGATCAGCTCCTCTCTGAAAGTAACTTTCTCTATTCCAATTTTTTCTTATCTTGTTTGCTCCCTTTGAGCGCGATGCTGCTTGTCGGAGGGAAACAGAAACTGAATAGACTTTCGTCTCCTCTGTGTGGGTTCAATGGATTAAGATTAATTGAAGGGTTTCTTGAGATTTCGAGAGGCTACCTAACATAAGCCAAATTTTCGTTGCCTTAAAGATCTCTGTGAATTGGATAAATTGACTATGCCATTTATTAAAAATTTATGATTCTCGTAAAGTGTTCGAAGTTTTGTGGATGGTAAACGATTCGTTCTGTGAGAAGATTTTCGCCGCTGGTTTCTGCCGTTAACAGAGGCGCGTCGATTATAAACTTTGTTTTAAAATGCCAAGCTCAGTAAGCACCAGTTATTACAATTTAAAAATTCGTTCCATTCCGTTGCCCCGCGTCTTCGCGTTGCTTGATGGAGCGACTTAATTTTATGTCTGCAGCTGGCAGCTATCGTTTATGCAGGATCATAATTTTATGCCAGCTGCGGATGTTTCGAATACACGGAGACCACCTTCAATTGTTCTCGGCGAAATTTAGTAATGTAGATAATTTTATTGGCGTTTCAATTGTGCTTGACCAGCCTAGCAAATTGTGCAAACATAACTTTGATAAAAGGGCGTTTAATGATACGAATGATTCGAAGTACATATTAGTATTTTTATAGGCGTTTCAATTGTTCTCGACCAGGCTTGCAAATTGTGCAAACCGCCGGCATTGGAATACTTGGAGGGGTGTCGAATGATCGCTGACCTTGAACAGTCAGAGTCAGAGCCAGAGACTGACAATGAGTTATTCAATGGTCGGAAATGGTTCGTCAATGGTGGTTAACCTAACGGCTCTTATTACGCAAAACAGTCGACGGTTTACGATTACGTTGTTGCGTACGAAACTGCTCTTCCTTTTAGCAACTATTCGCAACCATTGCATGACGATAGGCTCCCCTTTTCCCCCGGGAACGCAGTTACGAGAGTCAATTACGGTTCATTGTAACAAAATTATCGATACACTTGCGCTTAATGAAATTTCAGCACGTCCATTGTTTCTTGAATGGCGCCGGGCCCCGATCGGCTCCGTCGATATAAACGAATAATAATGTCGCGCTTCCATTTTTTTCACTTCGCCCTCCAATCTATGAATTATTAACGCAATTTAGTTCACTTGTTCTCCATTATAACTCGTATCCGTTCTACAGAGTATCTTTCACATTTCACATCATAAACGAGAGAAGAAACTCTTCATTATTTATACTGTTCTAACGAATACATTTCCATGGTCCCATTCAAGAGGTCCACCCTGTACACTTTCTGAAGCTTCCCCCTCCCAGAAAGGTAGTTAAAATTCAGTATGTTTGCTGCCCTATTTCATAATTTCCCAATCTCCTTTGGCTCGCAATCCTCTTGTCAAAGTTCGTTTTTCGGTCAGCACCCCTTTCGAATAAACTACCTCCATTACGTAGTTGTATCATTCTGTAATTTCACGAAGTTAGGTCGACAATAAAGGAAACGAAATTACATACTAGGCGTGTGCGGGCAACCGAGCCTCGGATCGGGTCGGGCCGGGCCGGGATCCCGAACGTTTATGAAGTTTCGGTACCCGAAAAGTTCAAAAGCAGGAAATTCCTGGAAATTCATAGTCATTCCGAAAATTTAAAACGAAAAACGTGGGGCGCATGCAATAGATAATTGGTGCATGAACACCTGAATCACTAACAATTTGAACTGTTGTGCGAGTTTTCTCAGCGGCAGCTACTCTCTACACTCCTTGCTATGTATTATCTTGCGTCCCACGTTTTTCGTTTTAAATCTTACAAGTATTTTCATAGCTATCCAAATTCACAATCACAAATTTTCAGGACTATCTGTACGGGGTTAGAAAAAATTATTTTATACTTTTTAGTCCGTTTTTTAAACGTGGTGTTTTTTTAAAATTTACTTTATACTTTTTAGTCTGTATGTATGTGTGAAATTTTACAATCGATTTTGAACATTTTTATGAGATTATAACAGAGACATGTAGTAGTAAATTTCAGATTTCAGGTATTGCGTTGCGTCATATCGAAAACAAACGCCGTGGTAAAATGTCAAAGATAAAGGTTCGACGGAAAATTTCGCTGTAACTATTCTTTCGCTTGGTAAACAAACATTATAGTATAATAATACGTAGTAACTTTGTAAACACCGCACGGAGCTCAAACGCACACTGACGCACACTGAGCTCCTTCGGTACGAATCGGGTTAGTGGAGTGGAGATGAGTCACACACAGAGTGGGAACACGTATTAGAGTGGGGACGCTGAACGCGAAGACGTACTACGTCACGCATCGGGGGGGGGGGGGGGGTGCAACGGTTCAAATTATTAATAATTTACATCTCCTAAACGCATAGGCTTTTTAAAAAATTTTTTTTAAAATATTGCATTCTCATCCAGTTCTGAGCTATGTTTAAAATTTCAAGTCTCTAGCTCATCGGGAAGTTAGTTTAAAATCAATTGCAAAACTTGTACCGAACAAACAGACAGGCAAGAAAACGAGCTAATAAAAACGTGGTAAAAGCTGTGGAAAAACGGTCTGAAAAGTCAGAGTACCCTCTTAAATCTCAGCGGCCTATCAATCCATTGATCCATTGGCGCCCGGTTGAGTAACGAGCGAATTCGCAGACAGCATTTCACTTTTCTATAATAGCAGGGGCATTGAAAACGCGGTGGCAGGTTGCCATAGTTGACAGCAGAATGAGCGTCGGACGTCACGATCACTTTTTCCCGTTGTTTCTCCCTCACGGGCCAAAGTCCGAGAACCAACCCATCATGTTTTCGGGGACGGAGGCCTCGACGGTCAACCGTAGTAGCCTTAGTAGCTGAAAATACTCGTCGCGCCTGTGCAAGAAGAAGAAAGATCGAGCCTCCTCATCGTAAATTTTGCGTATCGTGCCGGGACCGCCAACAACAAAAACACGCGATTCCTCTGGTCGCCCATTTGTCCCAGGGTGCGTTACACGTTACACGTGAGCGTACAGCCAGTTGGACACCGGCCCAGGGAAAGTCAATGTCGCGACAGACAAAAATACAGCGTTGGCTGCCAGCAACGACGTCGCCTGAATTCTAATCCGTGACCGAGATTCCCGATCAGTCGGGTCTCGCGTATTTCACTACGTGGTTCATGTTCCTGGGTCCTCGGCTGCGTCGCATAGCGAGGGACGTGCCGTGCCTATCGCAAATGCCCAGTTTCGCCTACAGCCTCTGGTGTTGCTGCTGCCGGCCCTTTGATCGATACTTGTCCAGACACGGCGACCGATTCGATTACGTCCCGTATACACCCCTGTACCAGGTGAAAGCCGTGTGTCCTCTCTACTAAAACTTTACTCATTATGTACTCGGAACAATCATCGGGAATTCGCCCTGATTTTTTGATCGACAGAGGTCCGTATCGGATTCGTTGGAAATTGACGGAGGCGTTTGTTTTAGTTTCGAGAGCCAGGTAGATTGGATGCAGATGGTCCAGGTGATTTTCTACCGAAAAGTTTCTTTCAAATAGATTATTTCCTTCTGTCAGTATTGATTTTTTGATCGACAGAGGTCCGCATCGAATTCGTTCTAAATTAACGGAGGCGTTTGTTTTTGTTTCAAGATGCAGCCAACGAAATATGTAGAAGCTCCATGTCGAATAATTTCTGATAGAGGATTTGACAGTAGACGATTTGGTACACAGTTTGTTGAACTTCCTAGCTTCTAGGGTTCTAGCACGTTCCTCTTTTCTGTCTTCGCAAATTCCGCCACTCTGTCACTGTTGGCCCGCCCACGCTGACTTCATTAGAGGGTATATCACTTCCGGCCGAGTGCTTTCATGTATAAAGCTCACTAATTCTGCCGAGTACTTTCTTTCAGTCATTTTATCCGTTAAGGAGGATGTTCTTTTATCGAAGCGCCCCGCAAACATCTCAATTACGCTTCAACCTTTAACCATTGTTGTCAGTCTAATATGCTTTCAGTGTAAACTCTGCAGGTGGAAAACCGCCAAATCGAACAATATCTTTAGATTTCCGGTAAAATTGGAACAATGCGATGTTGCTAAAAATAAATGGTCATATTTTGATCTGCCTGCCGTTCCGTAGTATCAGTAGTGGATGAAAATAAACTTGTACAGTGACACTCACAATTATCAAATAGTTCAACCACAAGAAACGAAATTATTTCGGATATTGTCTGCGTGGATGTTGATCGATTTCCGCCTATCAGAGAATATAATTTTATAAAATCATATTCTACTCTTCCCTGTTCAAAACCACTTGCCAAAAACTGTACACATGTATGAATAGAGTGCTCCCACATTTCTGTCACAATCATCAAATAATCCAGCTACAAGAGAACGAAATTGTCTCTGAAATCGTCAGCTGCGATGTTAGTTGATTTTTTGACTCGATTAACCAGCGAATGAACGTATTCTGAAAAATGTCGGGAGATACGATACGACGCGCGCATAATTGCACCATTGAACGCGCAGAAACCGACCGAGGTATAAACTGGATCCGTCGTCTCTCACCTGACCGGCCAAACTTCTCTCACGAAATTATTTCGTAACTCGCGGCTTGACTGGAGCCCCGACTTTCACGTAGGTAAACTTTCTACGGCGCCCTCGTCCGACGATATTTTCGTTAAATTTAACAAAACGAACGTTGAAGCGACGCTTAACGAGGTCGGCAGATGAATTAAGCCGATAACGCGAGCTCTCTTCGAACAATAGAGCAATAACGCGCGATCTTCCGAGACCGGTCCGGTATTGTAAGACGATTACACCGGATGATGTCTCAATTTTAAAAGAAAATCCGGTCTCTTCGTGTTCTTTGACGGGTTCCGAAATAGCCTGACCTGGCCACTGAATTAGCATAATTCTTCTCTATCTAATTCTGTGTGCAATTATCAAGTTGGGAAAATATATACACCAGTGAAATATTCGTTCCAGAAATTGGTGGCAGCGCATCTGCTCCCACTATAGCGTCTCGCCACGCGCCTGTTTCATCGTTAGGCCACGCCCATAGGACATTTAATTGTTATTCGATCACACGAAAATAAGAGAAAGGCTGAACACGAGGGACCCTCGTTTCCCCATAAACTTTTCTTCGAATTTTCCATCGCGTCGACGATAGCCGGTATGTATCAGGAGAGATACGAACCAGTGCGATAATCTACGCTGTATTTCACATGCGACGCGCAGCCGCTAGATTATGCCTCGACACGGAACATTGTCATCTGCCGAGTGGAAAATGTAAATCTTTGAAATATACATACATACATACATCTCGGCGTAGGACACTTTGGATACGTGTGGAGCACGAGGGTCCGTTCACGAGTACATTATCCGCGGTGCTGGCTAATTCCCTTGGTAATTTAATTGCAATTGCTCGGTGACGTTCGCCGTCGTATCTCTGCGTTGATAGTACATACAGTCAACGGTGGCAGCGTTCATACGTTATGTGTGTTTCTAAGCGGGTCTCTAGCGGGCGCAATGCGGAGCATGGTATGTACATATATTTTCTAAGTAATGTTCATGCCCGCGACATAACCGTTACAGTTCAAATTGCGAATGTTATCGCAATACGTACGAATTAATTGAATTTCCCAAGCGCGAGTATAATGGGAAGTATTCACTGCTCTGCGAAACATCGAGCACGCGAGGGACAGAATCTGCCAGATTCTACAGTCGCTGTGAAATTAAAAATCGTCCAGAACAATTGTTCTAATTGCCGACGACGTAATTTCTTCGATTAATCCCCTCGTCGTATTTTAAAGTTTAATAAATATGCATGTTATGGCTTTCTTTCTAGATGAAATAAACTTTGATTCGCTTGTAATCAATATTTAAGCATTCACATAAAGGTAGCCATATAAAGAATAGAAATTTTAACATTCTTGGGGATAAAGACGTTCTAATCACTGGGCTTAATACGTTCGCTAATGGCGTGACGCCTGAGAGATCTCATCTTTGCTTATTTAGAATTATAAAATACAGCAACTCGGGCCTGCTCGACATTTCAATTCCTGCCGGCAACTGAAATAGATATCGTAGAGAGGGATTTATGACGTATGAAGTTGATCGATAGCGGTGGCCAGGTGGAGCAGCTTAGGGTCGCGATCCTGTCGCGCCGGGCCACGATTTCGCGCATCGATTCAGCAAGAAGGTCGGCGTCGGCTGACAAGCCTTCGCCCGTAAATCAATTTCGAGGGTGCACTTCCCTCTCTATGCGCGTCGATGCGTTCTGTAATACATTTCGCCTAAACGGGTCAGAGAGATATTTCGAGGGACCGAAATTTCGGATGTAAACACGGTCAGTCTCTCTTTCTCTCTCTCTCTCTCTCTCTCTCTCTCTCTCTCTCTCTCTCTCTCTCTCTGCTGACAGCATCCCAGAGAGAGAGGAGAGAGACCGGTCCATTTACGGCCTCGGAGTAATTGAACGACGCTCTTCCAAGAAGAGAATACCCTTTGAACGAGCGTTGATATTTCTGCGGGGAACAAGACCCACTAACAATCACATCAAGATTTCAGGCCGAATCCAATTGAACAAGTTGTGACAAGTTGGTGGGATCTAACTATGTACTATGCCACAAATTAATCCATAATTGTCCAGAAAAATGAACATTCAAAATATGTAGTACAGCTACTACTCAACGAGAAAATACATATGCCGCTGTATCGATATAAAAATTTCCCCTCCTCCGGCGAATGAACAGCAGCAGTCGAGCCCTACGGTGGGAGAAAACAAACTTATGCTCAACATCGTCCAGCCTCAGCCGAGGTCTACATACATACTTTGTTCCAAACAATCGGATTTGGTCGCAGAAATTCCAGGTGATCCGACCGGTTCCCTCGCCTCGTCCGTTCCCGTGACGGATAACTCTGCTCGTAAACAATTTCGTTCTCCAGCGGAGAGCCATTTCCCTGGGGCCGGAAGCCAGAAAATCGACGGGAATAGTAACGAAAGAAATATAAGGGGAACAGTTTTCCGGTAGAAGTTCCCGGTGGTGCATCGGGCTGCTAAGCAACCGGCTGGAACTTACGCGGGACGAGTCATATTTCACCGGCGGCGATTGAAATACGTTCACAGGCTTCCTTATTTCCTCCTTCGATCGGGGGACTGCTCGCAAAACGTTGATGATATCGAGTAACCATTAAACCGGGAATAGAAAGTCCGTACTTCGAGCGACGATCATTACCGTCGTATTTCTCCGTAGGTCCGTTCGAGAATTCCGAAACCATTGTTGCTACTGGTGAAAGGTAGAACGGGGAGCTTGCTTCCAATTCTTTTTTTGTTTATAATTAATAGCTCCGAGAAGATCAAGTCTTGTGTCTCCTTTTGATCGTTAGAATCTCTTCAGAATTTTTAGAGTACACTTACATTAGAGCAACATGACGTCCAATCATTTATCCTGATGTTGGTACGGTTGTTGAGTCATTCGAGTATTCATCGAAACAAAGAAACAATGTTTCTTCATTGTTCCCTTTAAGATTACGAAACCATTGTTATTCGTGGAAGGTAGAGGGTAGTGGGGGTTGTCTGTTATTCTTTTATTAACAATTAATAGAATTCTGTGTTTCGTTTCATTCTTAACGCAGCGTCTTTCCGCAAGTTCACAAGTCAGGGACGTTTAAAGATATGCAATAAGGAAACAGTAATACTAATCGCATGTCGCGATGTTAATATGGTCGATGAATCATAAGAGTACATATTGACTAATCCAACGAAACAGAGAATTGATTGCAATATCCAAAACCATTGTTGACTATCTTGTTTCTTCGTTCACGAATCACCTAACGTTTTTAATGGACGATACGTCAGAGATTGTTGTTGCTTCTTCATTCTCGTATAATTTATAAAACACGATGAGGAGAAGTGTTGTTGGCATCTTCACGGTTGAAGTGTCGCATCTCTATAAGTTCATAGGTCAGGAGCGTCGACGGATGCACAGAGGGGCAGGCATACTAATCACTCATCGCGCCGCGTCGCGCCGGTACAATGGCGTCGTTCACTCATTCGACTGTTGAATGAAATAGAGAAACGACGAATTGATTAATTTGAATATGCAAATGTAGATAAACAAACGCGCCGAACGTAAGAACGTTCCACCGTTTATTGAACAATTTCCCTCGTCTCTGCCTGTGACATGACGCTGTGAACGGCTGCTGGTGGTAGCCGTGCCTCATGATGGTTTTATTAATAAACACAGTTTCATTTACGGCGACCTTTGCCATTACAATATGTATACATTCAAATGAAGACGAGACACGATTATACATGCATGTTTACGACTCATTGACAGCAAACTGCAATTGCACATCAACTGGCTGTGGACGAGAGTCCTCGCGACTTCTGGGTGCCGAATGCGACGAACACTGAATAACAATTAGATATTATCAGCGCCCGTTTCGCCGTTTAATGGAACAGTAATATCTGCGAGTGATAAACCTAATCTGTAAAGATCCGCGGGGTGTTATCTAAATCCGTTCTTAAAATACATACATCGATAACGTTGGTTAGACAGGAAAAATAATCGAATTTTTCATGTCTTTCACCGTTCCTTTTTTTCCGCTGTAGTGCGCGTTTCGCGATACGTAGATAAATGCTCGAGAAACCGATTGATTATAACCATCGATCCGGACCGAAGTCCGGTGCGAAGAATTAGTGAAAATATGGGACATGCGGCGTTTCTCCGAGTAATAGTCGAACGGAGTGTTAACGGTCCGTAATCGAATAGCCCGAAAACGTTAGCGGGCAAACAACGAGTAGAACAATTGTACAGTGACGGGCCCGAATCGTTTGCGTACGTGTACAAGTGTTATTACGCGGTCGAGTCGCCCGGAGCGAGGGGAACAAACAGTCTCTCCGCGGCAATTCGCCATCCCCGACCAATTGATCCTTCTGGAGAATGCGTTTTCATAGAAATGGTGTCTGTTGGTTTTGCAGGTCGAGGCCGGTGACGTCATACTCAGGGTGAACGAAGTCGATGTCAACCGATTCAGTACTAAAGAAGGTAAGAAGACCGACCTGCTTTAGCGGCACTTGTCTCTCTCTTTCTCTCCTTTTATCTCTCTATCTCACTCTTCCTCTCCCGGTCTTGCTCACATCGGAAGAGAACCGACGTCTTTTTATCCGCGGTATCGCGTATCGAACGTGTTTTCGCGACTCTGTTTGATCATCCTGCTTCGACGTTTCTTGAACGGCACTCTTGCACAATAATATTGCCATACACCGGGTGCCATTCGCCTAACTTGACCTCCGATCGATCGATCGACCGCGCACTGTCATCCTCGATTTTACGTTTCCGTATTTATTCCACTCGAACCTGAGGGATCGTCTCGTTTTTACCTCGGTTTTATTAACTCAGTTTTGTAAGGGTTGCCGCAGTTGTAAGGGTTGCCGCTGACGACGCGTCCGTGCGTTTGACGATCAAGGCACATTGCCGCAATATGAGTGTTCGAGCATCAGTTAACAAATGGACACTTTATTCGACAAACTGTTCGCTGCAAGGGAGAAGGTTGAACGTACAAAAGGACAGCTTCGGGTTAAGGAAGAAATATTACGGCGTTCCAGATAATATCCGCGCAATTTCAGAACTTCAATGTACTAACAATAACTCGGAAGTGGAACAGAAAATAATTTCAATTGTTGCAGTCTGCCTTGTATCATGATCTATGGCCCGCTCGTCATCGTTCTGCAAGCAATATCGTTCCTCCCGTTGTAACAAAGAAATAACAGGAAATGAAGTGACGGAAGCTGCGCAGTATTTTCTGGGACACCCTAATAACTTCCGACGTAGACGGTAAATGGTCAATGAATATTAATTAGGGAGCGGTGGATAATGTAAATCCATGAATCTCGTTGCTACTTTTCAATTTAATCTTCGATGGTTCATTGTTTTAGATAATGTATTTTCTGCGATGGATACGATTGTTGATTTTGCATCGAGTTCCGCGGTCTGCTACTCTATTGGCTTCGAAATTAGAACAGAAACTTTGCGAGCAGTGTACACCGACGTTTACGATCGGAAAATTAACAAGCTGATTGAAACGCAGGATTTTTTTCGAGGATAATAGGTTTCTCGTAGCAGAACGCAATGAGTCACGTCGTCATTTTTCGACGCAAGAAATTTCCATTACCTTTCACTTTTACCCGAACGAGGAAAACACTCTTCTCCTTCGCATAATAATTATTTTCTCGCCAGGATAACAAGAGTTCGCGATGGGTCGTCGCAATTAACCTTCTCGTAATTACCATTTTATCCCATAATCGCGATCGATTCGTCGAGCAGAATCGGGTCGGCGGGCCCGACCGGGTGAAAGTCGATCCCGTTCATTCTTTAATTTCGCATCGAGAAGGTCGATCCGACCGAAGGCCAATCAAAATCGCGATCGAACGTGAATAACAGCACGCGGAACCGCCGCGCCGCGCCGCGCCGCGCCGTTTCGAGGCCGCGCGATCGCTTGATTGCGGCGCGTGTCCCGCAAAAACGGCAATAATTCGCGGACAAGTGTCCAATTTATCGGGATCCATCGAAATATTTGTCAGGCCGCTGTATCTCTGATGAAATTTCGCGGGCGCACGCGGAACGTTCACGCGACGAATTTGCAGTGCAAAAAGAGTCGGGTGACAAAATCATTCATCCGGATCGCAGATAACCAATTATTTCGGATTAATTCGAGCGATATTCCAGACGTTCCGCCAACTCAATTTTGGGTAATCGCAAAATACCCGTGGTCGTTCTCCAGATCATTGCCGCCAGCACAATATTTGCACAGATAAAACTATCAAACGAAATTGTAGTCGTTCTCCACTTGCGTTAATGCATCCTCATTTTAATTTCTATAATTTTTGGAACATTGATATTAATTTATGTATCGAGACTATGGTTTCACAAATTCCGTAGTTGTTCGTACAACAATAAATTAATGCAACAGATTAAAATAATGCAACAGATAAAACGATTGTATTGTATGATCTGGTAGGTATAACGTGGAATAAATTTTTTTAAAATTCTTCTCGGGGTTTGGAATTTTCGCGATGCGTTGCTCACTTCGTGGCGATCGCCTTTTTCCAGTTAATGCAATTCCGCATTTTTTATCGAATCCATGAATTTATCGGGCAAAATTAATTAACCGGGAATGGCCGTCGAAATTCAATTGGACAACACAAAGGAAAATCGCATACGTGAGCAAACAATACGCACGTCTTCGCGAGATTTGTTTCGATAGCAATTAACTTACGTAACCTGCATACACAATTCATAACCTTTCGATCTATCAATTATCTATACATATACATACATATAACGAGAAGCACTGTGATCGAAGAAAAAGCAATTCATTTAAATTGCAAATAACAAGCATAAAATGTGATCGCTGTAGTTCTTCTGCAGTTTCGGTGATCATTTTTAGCATTGAATCGACGAGTAATTTGCAATTTACGTTTCCGTCATTATCATGTCGTTAAAATTACATCCGCGTTGTGTAATTTGCAAGGTGACAATTGAAAATTGGATTAATAGAAATGTTTACACGTACAAGTTTGAGGTTATCCTGAACGTGCAATAGTTTATAAGTTATTAATATATTGTGTGTTGTTATTTTAGGTAAGTACAACAAATATTGATGTAGGTTTACATGAAATAAACCGTTTTTATTGTATTTTTTTAAATTTATTGAGAAAAACACTAAGATGATCTTGCCCCGTGAATATTACTACACGGGGCAAGTCCGTACTATCCCGGTGTGGTTAGTTCGTACTGTATGGGTAACTATTAACTATAAAACTAAACAATATATTTAATGCAATAAAAAGCATTTTGTAGCAGGCGTGATAATAATTCTTTTCTTGCCCCGTAGCACTTGAAACAAGGTTCGAAAGCATTTTTAACTCTCAGAGACGGACTTGTACCATTTTCGGGTCATAATTCATCAGTAATAACTGTGGCAAGAGTTTGATACCGAGAACGTTAAGTTTTTACATACCAGATTGAAAATACATATGTAACATACATCAGTTTAAAGTTTGAAGTCCAACTTTGCAAAAACTAGGGCGGACTTACCCGACTCCACCTTAGCATAATAATTATATCAATTATCATAATATTTGATATTTATTTCCCTTGCAACGTTATCTCAGAATACATAAAAGGGAATCCAAAATACACATATAATTGATTTGTTCAAGTAATAATTGATTACTAATGGCTGGTGCACCGGACGTGACGCAATACATTGGCGAGAGACGACGAAACGCATAGACGCGCGCGAAATGAAATTTCCACAGATAATTACTGTCTAAAACCGTGGAATTCGTAAACTTCCTGGGCGCATTATCATCTGGCGGCAGCAGTCAATTAAGCGGGGAAGGGGAGGGGGTCCGGGCAAGTAATTCGTTCCTCGGAATTACATAATGGAATAACGCCTTAATCCACGACAGTAACCGGCCTGACCTATCTCGACGCCGGCAGAAGGGTCTCTAAATTCCTTGGTGAAGAGCACGCGACACCTCGATCCACATAATTCCCATTCCAGTCGGTTTTCCAGCCACATTCGCGGTGGTTGGCTCGGTCGGGGCCGGTTCTTTCGCGGTCGCATCCCTTCGACTCTCTTCCTCTTCTTCTTCTGGTTCTGGCTCTGCTTTTGCTTCTGCTTCTGCTTCTGCTCCTCCATTCCTCGGTTCGTTTTGTGTTTCAGTGCTGAAATGTCTGCGGCTCTCGTCGGACCCCGTCACCCTGAAGCTACGAAGGGGTAAGTGAAGTGCGCCAGCAAATTCTTTTATTCGCGTAAACGACCGCCATTGAGCCGCCCACGCGACTCGCCGGTGCTACTCAGCCTTACAGGCCGGCTAAAAATAATCCCGTCAACCGCATTACGCGATGCTACTCTTGTCTCCCGTCAAACCTACACCTTTCGACGAGCTATTAACCCCTTGTCGACGGTGTCGAGAGCTGTTCTCGACGTTACCGTCTTCGTTTTTCGATAGAAGTAACTCCTTTTGTTTTATACACCATCACGCGAAGTCCTGAAGATGAAATTTCTTCGTTTTTTCGAGTAACGCCCTTTCTCAGCGAAACTTCTATTCGCAATGATTTCCTCAATGTATTTCCCTGTGGAAGGGCTCAGAGACAATGCTCATAAATAGTTATAAATTATTTGTGTATCAATTGCAAGACAGGCGGTAAATATAAATTGATACTTTTCATTAATAATTTTAACGTAGCGAAAATAATATTATATGTATATTAATATTCTCAAAGTCTTTTAATCTTTTCGCTGTTTGAAATTCCGGAGTCTTCTTATCGACTATAGTTGGAGTCTGTATTAGTTTCTCAACAAAGTTTGTACATCAGCAATTGTAAATATTTAAAGTTCGATCGCGTTCTCGGAAACTTGTTCGTATATTCGCGAGCGGTTCGTTCCCACCGCCTAGCACCACCGCGAACGGTGAAAGTACGAAGAGGGAAATCGAAAGAAATATTGGACACGACGAACTGGTGTACCTTGCATTCTCAACGGTGCTTGCATTCCATCGATAAACGTCGTGCAATCAACGCCGCGTAGGTGGAGGATTTCTTAGCCGGTTTTTCGATGGACAACTTAACGAGATTATCGCGTAACAGTCGGAAATATTGTCGCGTTTTTCGTAATCGAAACTTCGTAAACCTGTAAATGAAAATATTTCTCGTGTGTAGCCATCGTAAGAAAACGTAACGAAACCTAATCGACCGTACCATTAAATTACCGATACAATAAAGCTTTCACTACCTGGACGATTACACAGATGTTCAAACATATATTCGATAGATAAATGTGACTGTGTCACTGTACCCATGATCAGTGTACCAATAAAAAGAAGCTTATTTACTTCGTTCTGTAGCCGTAGAAATTAATCAGAATAGTGGAATGTCTTCTAACAATGTAGAACTAGAATTCGACATGTTCAAACGATTTTCGTTGCTCAGTATCGAGCCGAATTCTTCTATTGCACAGAGATCCATAGGGCAGCAATCGCTATCGAAACCGCACATCCACCGGATCATGTTTTCCACGGTAGCGCAGTGGAAAAACCAGTTGGGGACGCGTTTCAACTGGATCGCGTGCTTATAAAGTCGTTTAAACAATTCCCGGCGAAGTGACGGGTTTGCGCGTCGAGCTGACCGGTGTGTGTAGGGTAAATAGTAAATAGGTGAACGTGTGCGGTATCGGTGGACAGCTGGCCGTGTTGCGTGAGTAGAATCATCGTGTAAACTCGATACGAGGCCAGATACAACGGCGGTTTACAGAACCGTCGTGTGTCTGCCCGATTTACACCGGATTATCGTTATCACTGCACGCGCACCTTGAATTCATTCGACGACAACGCCAGGCTTTCCCGCCCCTCGGCTCTCTATGCACTATGCAGCCCCTGTGCGCTGCCCTCTCGTCTAATGAAGTTCGCAAGCGTTGAACAACCCGATGACCCCTTTAAATAATTACTCGATCTAGTTTAACGAACGGCCCGACCAGACTGATGACGTAATTCGACGCCGTCAGACCGGACGAATGGGACCGACGCGACGCGACGCGCGACGGCCACGGGATCGGGTCGTATCGAATGCGAATTGCGATAATCTCGCTGCGGTTTTAACGTGTGCGGAATGTATGCCGGCGTGCAACGTTCGTGAAATTGCACGAAAATTACGCCGTGGTAAATACCGATCATCTCAATGAAACCCGGTTTACACCGGAACCCATCGGAATCTTTATCGAGGGGGTAGACTCGTTTTTTCCAGGACTGCAAGGGTGCGGGATATGCGCCTTCTCAAATTTTTCATTTTTTTGTCATTATTGGGTTAGGCGGGGAGGCGCAAGTTACACACTTGCCACAGGCGCTTCATACCCTCGTTACGGCACTGCTTCCCATTTCTCGATAATATAAAGATGGAGGTTTTCAGTAGTCAATTACGCTAGATAAAAGATCGATCTAACAATAAGCCGCAATCGCCCTTCAAAAGTCCTATTTTTACGCTTACGAGGAGCAATTTTTAGCTGCTTTCATAAAAAGCGACAGCTAAGTGCTGCCGAATAATGCAAATTACGTAATGTTTATTAAATTGTATCTACAACGGTGCAGAAATGTGCAATGCTTTTTTCCATTAAATTATAGTAGTATATTTTTGCCGTTGTTTTACCTATCAGTGGTCTCTACTCGTATCGCGGTTTCTCGACGCTCGAGGTTTTTATTTGTTTAAAAAATGCGGACAAGCCATTTTGACCATAAATCGTGCGGCCAGTTTGAGAAAGGTAGCAAGAAACTTTCTTCGGGATAACGTTTTACATGTATTCCCATTTCGTTACCGTCGACGTCGTATTTAGTATGCATTCCTTCGTTTTTGATAAATGCGATTTGGCATGGTTTTCTGATCAGCCTTTCACCAGTTGTGTTTTAATGTTTTATCGCGATACCTGATACGCATTCTCCACCAAAGAGAAGCCGGACTTTCTGACGGTTTCTTTTAACAATGGCACATTAAGTTTCGATTGGATTCACATGTGGACTATTTCCGGGTCATCAACACCATTTCATCAAACTCTCTTGGGCCTACACGGGGAAGATTCGCGTGATTATCGTAAACCAAATCCGTCGCCGCGACCGCGACAGAAATAGCCTGTTCCGTTAGGGAAATGACAAAGTCGATGCTTACGATGGGCACGGTGTGCGTCTAGTTAACATATTATTGATTGTCGGTTTACTAATCGGCTTTCCACCGGCACGGCGCGGCGCGGCAGCGTTCACTGACCGAACGTCGACTAATTGGCTTTTCTGACGTGTATACGGAACGGATTCCCGGCCCCGGGAAAGCGATATATCGATTCAAAAAAACGTGTATCGAATGTGAACGAACCGTGCAGAATTAACGCTTGCGATGCGACATTCGGCGATACACGCGGATTTCGTTTGCGACTTATTTTTATATGACACGATGTCGGAGATCAAATTCGCTCGTTGCTCCACCTTAGCGTCACTAGATTGATTTTATTTAACGATAAAATGTTTTCAATTATAGTTTTCAACTATATGTTTTCAATGTAGAATTATCAAGAACGATCATTTCACGTGGTGGAAAATGAAACAATTTTTTTTTGCATTTTCTTACATTATTTGTAGCTTATTAAAATTATTAAGAGAAGATGTAAATAATAAATATAAATGCAGTTCCTGTTTCTTGCAATTGACGCAATAATGATGGTCGAATACATAGTATGGGAACGTCAGATAAAGGAATCTGCTTTCAATAAAGTATATGGGATTCTGAAGAATAATCATTTCAGAGAAATAAAATTGGGAGCATCGGATATCGCGGAATATGCTTTCAATCAAATATGGGATTCTCGAGAATAATTATCTGACGCGTTGGGAAACGAAATTATTTATTGTTGATTATCGGAAGCGAGACGAAATCAGGAACGTGAAGTATTGGAATATTGAAATATATTTGTGGCCGTAGCAATGTGATATTGATTGTATACTTGTATTACATGAATCATTAAAGTTTTAATGGTAATCGCGTGGCTCTGTTAATTAAAGCCTTCAATCTTTCTGTCTGGCTGTGAATACATATTTCGTTGGGGTGGAAATCGATGACGAATCGGCAGACCGGCTAATACGAATGTTTCTAATTTGATTAATATTAATAGTCGGTGATTCTGTTAGCGGTTTTCCGCAATAGGAAGCATTGCGTTATGAAATGGATGGGGTAGGTTATAATTTTAGCGCTTTATTAAAATTAACCTACTTTCGCGGTAGATAAGCGGTACATCAATTTGAAAATACTAGCAACGGCGTGTATCGACAAAAATCAATAATGTTTTCATACTATTTTTACCGAAAGAAGGTTCTTAGTTTTTAGTAGACGCAATGAAACTGTCCCGGAATTTTTATCAGCGTGCACAAAGGTTGCGTAAAGATTTCATTAGTAAAAACACAGTGCCCTGTTTATAATTTAGATAATAAAAGATCAGGGATCATATAATTTAATCGCGAATTAGCAACGACGTGGGAAACAGGGAGAGTGTATTTTCCAAGTTGGGATGGAAGAGAGCCCCGGTGCGGCGCGGCGCGGCGCGGCGTTCTCCTAGACCGTCGGCAATCAATGAGTCACTCTAATAGAAAATTGTTTGTTATCTGAACGTTTGATCGTTGGCTCGTGCGGTTAATTACGTGGCCCCTCGACGTTCTCTCCCTTTTTTTCTCCAAGCACGCGTGAACAGCGACGTGTGTCGGGCGTCTCTTTGGCCCCGACCAAGGCAAGAGAGCCGTTTAGCTGCACAGCCAGACGCGATGGTGTTTTCTACGGGTTATTATCGCATAATTCTATTATTACTATCAGGTTCAAGAGCGCCTATACGCGTCCAGTGCGTTCTATCATTAGATCGGCCGGGAGTTCACTCACCAGCTAAACATCACGATGCTTTACTAGCAACAAGATCAAGTTCAATATCTACTCGCGTGAATTATTCTACAGGCCGTACCATAACCTACACGTAGTTTTTGGTTAGTTCAATTTTTATTTAATCCATGTATGTTTCTCGTATGAAGATTTAGATGAACGAATATAAATATCTACGCACAGTTTCCGTACATTGCAAAGTTCATGAATTGGTAATTACTTTTACGATAAATAAAATTTAGTATTTCTTAACGATTAATTTACATTTGATGTAATTTTTTTACAGAAACTTACTTAAAAATACTGTATTTGTGAAACGCATAAAATCCACAGTCCGAACAAAATCGAAGACAAACCGTTTCTCCCCAATCGCCACAGACCATAACCAGCATAACCAGCATAACCAGCAGTGTTCGAGACTTTGTTAGACTTTGTTAAAATCTTCGTGACGAGTACGACTCGTTAAAAGACGGCAAGGGGTTAAATTAGGAGAACTCTGCTGTACACCCTACGTGTCCTAGCATAAACACTAGTTCCCTGGCATCGTGGGAGGGTGAGTTACCGGAGAGCGTAATCCATAGAGCCGTCTCGCGGAAATAGGGGTTGAAAGAACACACGAAAGTCGTCGAGCGCGAGCGCTGGCAGCGTAAACTCGAAGCGTGGGTCGCATTCCTTAGATCTTGGGATCATAAAGTCGTTGTTGTCGGATGTCCATAGGGTGGAAGGGCGAAGTATAAACGCGAGTGATCGTGGTCGACAGCCGTTGAACAACGGGTTCCGCGTCGTTCGCCGTGTCTGCATTATTTAAGGGTGACTTCTCTGTGGCTGCTCGTAAATCCCACTAGTCCCCAGTTGGTCGTCCACCCCCTGAGAATCGAACTCATTTTCCCCGTGTCATCCCAGCCAGGTCGTTTTTCCCTACGGTACAGGGCCTCTGTCCGGTGGCCCCTCGCCGCGGAAACTTTCCTTTGGCGCCGCGCCGCGCGCCGCCGTTACTGCGACCGGCTTTGAAGTCCTCCACGCGCCGGCAATAAATTTTCTCGCCAGGGAGAACGAAGCAGCCGCGGCTTTTTAATCAGACTTCCCTTGGAACGGAAAGACCTGTCCCAGTTACTGCCTTCAGCCTAGCCGGCTGGAAATACGCGAACGCCGCGACGCGCCGCGGACCAGAGCCGAGCGGAGCCGAGCTGGTACCTAAGTATGTACGCGCGCGACGCCAGATCCCAGATTATTGCGAAACGGAGAATGGGGAAAATCTCCGGCTCCGGAAGACTTTTGTCGCACGGAAAATACGCTTCGACGCGATGCTTGGACGGCCAAACGACATTATTCAATGGGGATTTATTACGAGCGAATCTCGACGGTTCGAATGCTGGCATCTGCTGCGGAGCTCTAATAAGTCCTACTTTCTTCGCGCCACAACTATTCTAAGGCACACAAATTGTATATCGTATTCTACACTACTCAAAAGAATTAAGGGATTAATTCTGTTGAGGAGTGTATAAGTAGTAGACTGATCGTTAGACTCTCTACTAGTGGTGGAAAAATAACTAACCGTAATTTATCACAGCGATCGCAGAATCACGAATGAAGTGAATCAAGTTCAAATCGCGATCGTGATCGTGATTCTTGAATCTAAAGTAAATTTGCTCGCTGTCATCCTCATTTTTCATCTCGAATTTCAAATTAAGTTACGTGTTCTGCAGATAACATAAATTTACCTCATTCAAGGATAAATATGAAAAATATTAAATTTTCTTTTTCGTACCTTGTATCAATATTTAAAAATAAATTAATTCCTCCTCTCGATTCCGAAATCGTAATATTTCTTTAAATAGTACAAACGTACAGACAATTTCTTTTATGTTTATGTACGTATACGCTATACGGATCTTTTGACTTCGTCAATATAAAACATACAGGTTACGTCTCTGTGAAAAATCACCAAGAGTAGCACTACTCTCTACACAGACTGAAAGGGAAATCAATTAGTATTCGTTCCACGGATACGCGGGGCTAAGCACCGGAAGTAGACAACGACCTGTAAGAAAACTTCCGTGCTCGGTGTCTGGTGGTCGTCGACAGGCTTTTTCTAGCTTATCAAATAAAACCTGAAGTTTCTCAGATTTTCTTCAAAAATTAATTACCGTTCGATCGTTCGATAGTCCATATAACCACGCAGTAATGAAACGTCACGAAATTATTCTATAAAGTTGCAACAGATCCTTATCAACTCCGATTTACGCATAGAACTTCTACTTTCATCTTAATCCAATCTATAAATAAAACAATGGAAAGAGTGAACAACTATCACGCAAATCGATGACTGTGCTAAAATATTTTCTCTTTGGACTTACTCACGCTTTTAAACATTCTCGTAACGTACCTCCCGTATGATGCAACGGACAATGGCAATTGTGACGGATCAACAAATCATCTTTCTTATTCGAGATATTGCTTATCGCGATCGGATTTATATGTATATATATACGTCTGAAAAGATCGTTTAGAGACTGTGATCATAGAAGAATGATGCTGACTAAAGCGCAGATAAGATATAACGACGTTGTTTCTACAGATCCTGCGATAAAAGCGCACGTGCGTCGCTTGTTATCACCTGGACAGCCGGCGTGCGACGAGACGGACAACTCTAAGATCTCTCTCGAAGCGACAACTCTTGCGAACAACCCTCTGTCAATCTCTTCGGGCAATGGTGAAGACTCGGACTCTAGGAAAACGGGAACACCGGAATTACCTGGTGGATCGCCTCAGGAACCAACCGGTGCGTCGCAATACACGACTAGAAGCAACGGTTCCTACAGCGACGCTTCCGGTTCTTCCGAGTTGGAGGCGCTTCTCCAGCCGATCGACAGCTTCAAGGAGGAAGAACGGGCCCAATGGAAGCCACTGTCTGGAGAAAAGTTCACCAGACAGAATAATACGCCTAGGTACGTCGTCCCATCTGTGAATACGCTCGAAACTGTACCGACGATAAAACGCAGCTTCGTTTCTTGGCTTGGTCCTTTGGGTATACCGAAGACGATACCGAAGCAGAATCGATTTTCCTAGTCGGGAAGTTTCCCAGGATTTAGTTCGTACTTCCTACCGGAGATCAAATTTTAGATCTTCGATTGTTCCTCCGCATTCAAATTTCAAGTGTCCGGGATTTTTATAAGTCGTGATAGATGCTAGAAAAGATCTATCTGTTTGCGGATAAACCGGGTGTATAGAGAATATCGTGCGTTAAATTATATGAATAGGAGGTGATTCCACGTGTCGACATCTTTGGGGATTCAGACCTTTTAATATTTTTGATGAGCCGTGTACCAAACTGCACTCGTAACAGTTGCATTCTGTAGAGTCAGCAACCGCCGCGCCGTCGCGTCGTCCCTGAAACAGAATCAATCTAACCGGAATGATCGCTTAGAATATTTGGCGCACGTGGTTGAACAATTTCCGTGTAACAGCTTCGAATGACAATTGCTGGGAATGCGGCTCGGCAGCACCGAGCAGCGTTCACAGTGTTGCATTGCGAATGGTATAGCAAGTGAAACGAGTGTTATGGCGCAGGTTCGAAGCCTACATGATGACCGGTGACCTGATGCTGAATTTGTCGCGAACTCAACAGAGCAGCGGTCTTCTGCCGAAGCACCAGAAGAAGGTCGACTCGCTGAGGTACAACAATCATCACACCCACCATCACCATAATCATCACAATCACCACCATCATAACTCGGTACCTACCAGTCCTAACGAGATGCTGGGCCATCACCGTGCGTACAAGTGCACCGGTTCGAACTCGGCTAGCACTTCTCCGGTTGGGATCAGCAAACGGGAGAGTAGCCAGTGTCCGGGCCAGAGCGATGCTAGCAAGCCGAACACTGCGAGTTTCGGTTACTCGAGCGGTTTTGTGCGTACCTCGCGGTCCGAGGATCACTTGCAATTCCAAAAGGATCCTGCGATGAGCGCGGTGGACATTGACATTGACGACGACGTCACGTCCAGCTTGAACACTCTGTTGGACACGCGACCGGACAGTGGCCAGGGTTTGTCCAGCGAACGGATCGTCTGGACGTACAACGCGCCGGTCAGCTCACCGTCCGCTTCGGAGCGAACCTCGTGCTGCCAAAACGGCAGCTCGTCCCAATCCTCGTCGAGTAGCTCCTCGACGGAGGGCACTAGTCCTCAGAGATCCTTATCGCCAGCTTCCCCTACCTCGGTCTCGTCCTCCGTCATGTCCTCCAACTCTGGGTCCCGTAGGTTCCCACCGCCGGTTCCCACGGGCACCACCGCCACAGCCCTGGGCCCCTCCGGCGACGGGACCACCTCCTCGGCCTCCGGCCTTCATCCCACCAACGGTGACCTCAGCCAGTCCGAGGCCATCAGCAACATGTCCAGTCCCGACTACAACGACGAGGAGACTATGGACATACTCAGTGCTCGCGATATGATGGTCAGTGATCCAAGTGACAGTGACTCCACGATACTGGCCAGCGAACCACCTCAAAGAAGGCTCAAGACCGCCGCGACCACGCCTACCGGTTACTCCTCCGGACAGGACAGCTCCGAGCACAGGATAGTGATACAGGTGAAAGGACCCGACAAGGATGCTCCCGCCGCTAGGAACACCAGTCCCAGGCAGAACCGGCGACGCGGGAACCCCGTCAATTCCGACCTTGTACCCACCTCCACCGCCCAGAACACGGTGCAACGATCTGCTGGCGGAAATGTTACGCCCGAGTTTGTCGGATACCAGGTACGATTTTTTCTTATCTACCCTTTTGCTCCCATTCCTTCGTCTGAAACGAAAACATCAAATCTGGAGCAAATCTGAACCTGGCAGCAGGAGGATCGAATACAGTTGTAAATACTTTGACGAACCAGTGGAGACTGTTTTTCGAACGAACTTGATTCGCTCCTCAAGACTATCATCGATAAAACACACCCACTACATCGTACCGGCACGCCCATTATGCTCATTCCCCACGCCTACTTTGCAGTCTGCTTGCCTACGACGTGGCCACACCTACGTCCCTTTCACAAATCTCAATATGTACTCACTATTTTCCTGTGCAATCACAATAGCAATCGTCATCAGAGTTCGTTGGACTTCTTTTTTTCGGATGACACGATACGGGAATACCATTAGGCTCGGCCACCATATGAAACGACCACGTCCACCGAGAAATCAGCCACATCTATCCGTTTAATTGCGTCTAACGAATGTTCCCGAATAGAAGCAAAGCCTTGATCGATCGAATTCGTTCCAATTGAGTTTCACTGGCTCCGCGAAGCCCAGAAAAACGTTTCTGATTCGTCGGCGTCGGTTTCAGGAGCTGAAAGAGAGCGAGGACGAGAAGGAGGCGCTGAATATCGGTAACTTCGAGGACAAGCACGGCACGTCGCCGCCTCAGTCCGCCGACGAAGAGAGCGACATCGAAAGTTTGCACAGCTTCCATTACAGTCCGAAAGCGGTGGATCTACCATCGGCAGTTCGTCTGGCCAAGAGGCTATACTCATTGGACGGTTTCAAAAAGTCTGACGTCTCTAGACACCTTAGCAAAAAGTATGCGAACATGCGCCTGGTGGTTTTCGCAAGGACCACATACTCGGCTGAGGTTCCCATAACCAACCCCTCTAACTTTCGATCCTGCTTTCTGGGTTTCAGCAACGACTTTAGTAGAGCGGTAGCTGAAGAATACTTGAGATACTTCAACTTCGAACGGGACTCGCTGGACGTGGCTCTCAGAAAGTTCCTTGCCCAGTTCTCTTTGACGGGAGAGACCCAGGAAAGAGAAAGGGTTCTTGTACATTTCTCCAAGAGGTTTCTCGATTGTAACCCTGGCGCCTTCAACTCTCAGGGTAAGTCTTCGAGTTGACCGATTCGAGTTCGACAACGATATCTGATGTTAATTGTTATTCCAATGTTTCAGACGCTGTTCATACGTTAACCTGCGCCATAATGCTGCTCAACACGGACCTCCACGGTCAAAATATCGGCAGGAAGATGTCGTGTAACGAATTTATAGAGAACCTCTCGGAACTGAACGATGGCGATAATTTCCCTAGAGAGGTGCTGAAGCAGCTTTACAACGCTATCAAATCTATCCCCTTAGAATGGGCCTTGTAAGTTGACTGAGAAGCGTTGGTCTTCCGAGTCTCTGTATGTATGAGTTTGATCAGTAATCTTGTCGTTCAATCAGGGACGAAGAAGGGGATGAAGCTGCGAATCAGGCGATTCAACAGGGCGATGGTCCAGCGATGCCTGGGACCGGGAATCCGTTCCTCGACGTGCCAAATGTTACGGGTGCTACGGAGTTTAAGAAGGGTTACGTTATGCGGAAGTGCTGCTTCGATTCCAACGGAAAGAAAAGTAATAACTTCTAATCTGATCACTAGACTGCGGATGTTTATGCAATTTCCAATTTTCTTAGACAAATTCGAAGAGAGTGGAATATAGCTTTTGTAGATCCGAAATGAATAGAAATTCTACTAAATTCTATCGATTTTAATATTGTAGCATTTTTTTCACAATTTTCGTAAGCCTTAAAACGCGTAAAGACCCGCAGTCTACTCATCATCAGATAGTAGCAGACAGCGGATCTTTTTGTAATATAAAAATGTTCTACTTGAATTACGATAAACTGGAGTGTAAGAGAAATTTATTTTCTTTCTTAATATGCATGTTTGTTAGGTTAGTGAAAATAATGCAACAGTATCTTTCAATTCTTCTAATGTTTTTACAGTTTTAAATTACACCTACTCATTCTTGTCGTAAACGCATCAAATCCGCTGTCTAGATATCAGTTAGACCTAGTACATAGTAGTTTACCTCTAGACCAGCTTATAGTTCAATTCGCTATATTGTAATGTTGCGAACTGTTTCAGCTCCGTTTGGAAAACGAGGTTGGAAAATGTATTATTGTACATTGAGAGAACTTGTATTATATTTGCACAAAGACGAGCATGGATTCCGTAATGATAGTTTGCACAACGCGATACGTATCCATCACGCGTTGGCCACAAAGGCGTCGGACTACACAAAAAAGCAACATGTCTTCAGGTTACAGACTGCCGATCAAGCAGAATATCTCTTCCAAACAAGGTGAGCACTCGAAGTCGTTATAACAGCGGGATGACGACAATCTAGAAAAGCGGTTTCCAACCGGGGAGGCGCGAGCTATTGCCAGGGGAGGCGCCAAAATTTTTAATAAAAAATTAATCTTCATAGCATAATATCTACAAACAAATAAACTTCATATCGTAACGTAACAGTACGAATTCAGTGAAGTAATGTTTATTTTTATTTTTCTTACATTTTTATACATTTATTTAAGCCCTAATAGTCGGAAAATAGTTACGAGTGGCACTCTCCACATTGCCCTCAAGATTTGATAAACTTTGTGCCAATAAACAACAACACTAGCATTAAATTTTGATGCATTAGATGTAGTTTAATTAGTAATTTAGTATAGAAATAAATATGCGTGTTCCTATTGTAGTTTCAGTATTTTAAAACGTGTCTATATTATTATATCGATTAGAAGATAGGGAGGCGCGGAGAAAAAAATTTTTTTTAGGGAGGTATAGTAGCATAAAGGTTGGAAACCGCTGATTTAGAATGAACAAAATGTTTAAAGCCTAACAGAAACAAGAATCATTTCAAACGAGGATATTATCAAGTATTTTCGACAGAAATCATTCCTGTTGTTTCTGTTAGGCTACGAGAATATAATTGACTTGTTGCGAACATATGGTAACAGCGACGTTGTTTCCAGCGATTCCAAAGAACTGCAGTCGTGGATCGACACCATCAATTTCGTGTGCGCCAGTTTCTCCTGCCAGCCGTTAGCAGGAGCCGTGGGTTCTCAGCGAAAATTTCAACGACCCCTTCTACCCTGCAGTCACACGAAACTATCTCCTGTGAGTAATGTCACGTGCTACGGAACATTAAGAAACCGTGTTTTTTCACCTCGTCCACGCAACGAATATAATCTGTCTCCGTTGTTTCTTTATTTACAAGCCTTCCTCTACTATCCCTGAAGCCAACTTCGTTCTCTAAGTTCTCATATCTTCAAAACGGAATACAGCCATTGACAAAATGAGATTATCCCTTTTGGACACGAGATTATAGAAGCATCAGTACCGAATCAGTAGTATAATGCGTGTAACTGCCACCATCTGTTTTGCGCGTTTGCTCTCCCAAGTGTTTCACAACTGACAAGTTTCTTGGATTTTTGCTCGTGTTGTCAGAGGGAACAGTTACGGGACCACGAGGAAAGGGTTAATAAATTAGAGGCCGAGCTAGAGGAGCACAGACGGCATCCACCTGAAAGAGGGGCGAAAGCGCTCACTGTACAAAACTATAAGGAGAAGGATTCCTACTTGCATCACGAGGTAATTATCATCGCCCACCAACGATCCCAATACATTGTCGTGACAACAGCGATTACACAGCGGATCTTTATGCGAAATAAATATTTTCTAGCTAATTTGCACCAAACTGGAGTGAAATAGAAATGTATTTTCTTTCTTAATACGTTTAATGGGTTGAAAATAATACAACAGTATTTTTAAATTCTTCTAATGTTTTTACTATTTCAAGTTACACCTACTCATATTTCTCATAAATCCATAAAACCCGCTGTTCTAGTCACGATCGTGTGAAAATTCTCTATGCTTGCTTTAACTTACAAACACGACTTAGCCATTTTTCATGGCGTTAAACCATTAAACCAGACACAACCCCGGCCGCAATTCAGAATTCAGAACAGTCTGCACACTTAGCTAACACACGTAAATGCACACTTGAATAGTTCCTTCAAGTTCTGAATAGGTAGTAAAGTTACAGACATTGTTGTTCTGCTCTCGCTAGTTTGTCTGTTTTCAAAAATCGATTCTTTGCACTCTCTCAGAGTGTAACATCTTAAAAACATTCATTTGATGAACGTTTCGAGAAACGTTTTCTAAACAGTACTTTACCTCGCGATATAATACGAATAATTATTACTATTTAGACTGTGGATCTTTAGTCGAAATAAAAATATCGATCGTGGAAAGCAGGAATAAATTAAAAATTTATTTCATCCCTCTAAGCTGTGAACAGGGACCTTGTTAGCGTTTTACGACTTCAGCGTCGACTAATCATTGTGCTTTTTGAATTGCAGTTGAAGAGGTATAAGACGTACGCGTACTTGCTACGGTCTAGGCTGGCATTTACAGAGGTGGAGCCGTCGCTGGTGGAGAGCAGTATCGGCGAAGTAGACGAAGGGAGCGGAGCTCTGCTGAATTCAGACGTGGCATTAATTCCACCGCCTGTTCCTGATCGACCCGCCATAAATAGGTACAGTTACAGGGCTGCCATTTACAACCGTAATCTGCTAAACGATCAGGACTACGGCGGGGACATTGGTTGACGTGTGATGGGTGTCTTTTCAGCATGTGTGGTCTAGTCTGACCTGCATACGCAGGCAGAAGCAACAGCTGAAATTTGGAAGACATATTAACGAAAACCTAACGATGTATTCGACGCATCACTTGTTAAGTACTGTACCGTACCGTGTACTCACCCATTCTCTTTTTAATATATTTAATCATGATTTATCAGCGGCCATCAAAAAGAAAAACCGGTAGTGGTAGCATTCGTATACCGCGCTATTAGCACAGCAGCGTTTTTTTGTTTGAAAAAGTATTGTCTCCATGAAAACTGTCTTCTGGTGCGTTGATTTTATTTTGCCATTTCGTATTCGATTCGACTCATCGTCGCTCAAGTATCATTGTTTGTTTCTCTTTCGTTTTTCTAATGAGAATTTATTGTATAAAGCACTGAAAAGAGGAAGAAAGCTGCTGTCCTAAGCGCATACTCGAGACCGGTTAAACTAACTGGTGGTTGGGTCAGGGTTCATGCCTAACTCGGTATAGTGTAAATGATTCACTAATTATATCCAAGTAGATTGTTAAAGATTTACCAAAGACTTGACAAGGCCCGACTCATTCGTGCCTTGACCGAAGATAAGACCAGTTAAGTATAGAACAATTCTAACACCCGGATGAGTTCATGTTCGACGGTCGCAGTGTATTCTGCGAGAGGAACGGATATCGCAATGACTATTGTTCAATTAATCTCAATATAAGACTACCTGTACAAAACAAAACGGAGACACGCAAAAAAAAAATCTACAAGCACTGTTTTTTCATGATCGAAAACGAACTCTTTCTTAAATGTAACATTGAAATTTCATCCAGTTTCTTTCGCGTAATAGTTGTATAGGAAATTACGATTGTGTCGGTGACGAAAAAAGTTGTAAAATCCATTAGACCATATAATATGATATGATATAATATAATATAATATAATATTATAAACAGAGAGAATCATGCGGTACTTTGTTACTATACCAAACTGTGTCTGTCTTCACACGAAATATCTTATTCAGGCATACCTCCATGCTTCTGGTTTCTGCTTTCGATTCGCTGCTCTAACTTTTTCTAACATACTCATTGTCGGACTAGCTCATGTTGGGATTGGTGGTTGTAACCGTAACATCTGCTTCTCTTTGCTATTTTAAGAATTTCGATGGACTGTTATTTGCCGTTTCCGTAACCGCAGCTTCCCGACATGATTTGTCAATGTCATCCGTGAACTTAGACCGCATTGTCGGCAAAATGCATTCCCAATGAACGGTTTTAGGGTGTAATAGGCTGTCAGCGCCGGTGTCGACGGTGACACGACCGCAAGTGACACAAAAGTGATAGTTCTCCAAATTTCTACGACCTACGACCAGGGCTTGAAATACAGTGCTCTAATCTGTTTTTTATAACTTGTTTTTATTCAGTTTCTAAATGGAATTTTTGTCGAATTTTTTCTCGAATTCGGGTAAATTATGAATTTCTGCGTAAAGAAGTATTACATAATGAATAAAATTACCGAGATATCTTCAAATTAATGATGTTCTATCAGGGAATGTAACAAATCTGTTTCAAACAGATATTTTCGAGCCCGTTTCAAGCCCTGCCTACGACTTCGAACAAAATTATAGTTTATTGTTAAATATGTTCGTGTAACGTTTATCGAGATCATTGAACTGAGATCGTTGAGAAGCTTGTTCATAGTATGTACATCTACGGTGAAGTTATCTGAAAGTACGTCTGATCGAATCGCGTTGCATTATTGATACATAGAATGATACGTACCGAATGCACGAGAATTTGAAAAAAGTCTTGTTGAAAGGGTTCAGCGTGCTCCGATGTTTCGGTTTTGATTGTTAGTTCACAACGAAGGTAATTGCGCTAGGGAATTAGAGTTCAGCTACATTGCTGTTGTTCAGAATGGATAAAAAAGTATTTACGTGTATGTTTAACACATTTAGGATGGCGGAAAAATTTGCTTGTTCAACGTTAGTGTTGTTAGTATATTCATATCCTTATGTTTCGTACAATTTGTATTAAGTAGTGCGATAGTGAAATAATTTGTAGGTTGCACTGTCTATTTTTATTAATTTTTACGAAACGACTGAATGCAAATCACATATTTTGCTTCTTTGTTAATTATAACAGTGTAACCTACCATGTTGGCTGTCAATTTTAATTTATTTTACGTTTATCTGTTTTATTTACGGTGGGTGCATTATACAGGTGTGCCGACTTAGCATCTCTGTAACGTTGACGTTTTGTGATAGATATGGGTAGTAATTCTCTGGCCGCCGCCAGACGGCGCATGGGTCGTACGTACCGTACGTGTTGCGAATGAGATTGTATGTATCCGGGCGCGCTGCTGAATACATTTACACCTACGACCTATGCGCCATCTGGCGGCGGCCAGAGAATTACTACCCATATCTATCACAGTTTTCTGAGTGAAGTCGGCACACCTGTATAATGCACCGTGATTCTACCGATAGATCATGTTGTTTATATTTTGATAAATTACACCAGCCTCGACCATCAACAGAATGGAGAATATTATCCATCCTAAATATGTTATAATGTTATTACGACACGGTATAACTGTGTATCAGCCATTTTACAACTGTAAATGTACTATATATTTTTATATTTGGTGTATTTGTCGCGAATAATTCTATTTGATCTGCGTCCTCGATTTTTATAATATATGTTGCGATCCGACGAAAACAACAAAGAAGATTTGTTAAACTACGGGAACCATTTTTTGGTCGTATACGTTTCTCTGTGATCGCGGGTGTCGTCTTGTGTTCTGTAAATTGGTTGATACGTGAACGAGGGACAAAATAAAACAAAAAAGAACCGTCACTCTTTCGATTAGTTTAGTTAACGAAAAAAGTAAATGGCAAAGTGAAAGATTGAATCTTTCGTTTCACGTAAAGAAAGAGAGAAATTAATATCGCAGATAGACTCACGTAGGCCTCACCTTATTCTAATCACTGTTCTGACATTACGTTTAGGTGCATAACAGTAGCAACTTATCGAAATTATTCTAGCCTTTCTGAAACGACTATACAGTACCGTATATACAATATATATATACATGTATGTATATACAATACCGTGTACATATATACAAATATATGTATATGTATACGAACAATTATATTCTTGCATAAAAGTATTACGTAATAAGTCAAATGCTTTATCGAATGTTGTGAAACTGTGGAGAAAAGGTTTAGTATTTTTACCGATATTCTCGTATTGTTCATTACCGATTCAACGACACTTTGTTCTCTTACTTGTTCGACAAACAGAAATGTGTACCGATCGTAGTTAGAGAGTCGGATTACATAAAACGTTTCCTAGAACCACTGTGTACATATTTGTTCTTTTATAAATTACGTTTACCTTTCATTGTTTTGTGCAAAAGCATTTGTAAATATTACATAATTGTTTTATGCCAAAATATTCTGAATCTAATAAGGAAAGATAAAGCGACGCTGTATTCTTGGGAGTCCAGTATTAGGACCTGTTCATTTAATTTCGTTATTCGGTTTAAGAATTAATCAAAAGTTGCATTTTTCGGTTGTTATTACATCGAACGAAATGTTCGTCTAGCGATTTTCGTATAACTTCTGTATTATAAATTTTGCAATCATCCTCTTAGAGCAAATATTTAAGGAATTTGTTGACTAGTCGAGTATTAGCGTTTCTAGATATGGTTCCTGTAAATTATATTGCTGCTCAGTATCTAAAATACTATTCATTTAGACATAGGCTAGCAATATATATAATATATATATATATATATATATATATATATATATATATATATATATATATATTTCATTACTTTTGTATTTTAATTGTAGATAGCTGCTTCGAATTCTTGTTTACCAATCTTTTTTTTTACTATCATCCTTTTGTATCGTTCTCGAGAAGTCGTTCATTACATCTAATCATAGTGTATACTAGACCCCTTGTACATAAACTGTATTATATGTGGATAATATAACAATTATTATAAACTATATAATGCTAATGGCAATAAAAATAAACAGGCTCCAGATTTACATAGATCCAAAAACATTTCACATATGCGAGTTCCCAGTGTTTCAGATACCAGTAGGTACTTACGTAAGATATTACTGCATCTCCATTTATTTTATCCGTCATTGAAATTGCATGCGATGCACTGTTATGTGGTATGTAATTTAGTACCTAGTATAGCATGCACTCGTAAGTTCGCACGTTTATATTTGGTGACAGGTATTTTAGTAACAGTTAACAGCGCAACGATATTTTGTATTCATAACTGGACTGCGGATCTTTATGCATTTTTACGGTTTATGAAAATTTTCAAGAAATGCTGGAGTAGCAAATTCAACAGAATTTAATACAATTTTGATTTATTTTATTCCGCAAAAATTGCAAATTGCATAAACATCCGCAGTCTACTCATAACATAGTCGGGAGCACGTTATTATTTAACGCAATGCATGAACTTCAAACATTGTTCTTAATTCATTTCAATACATTGAGTATACTCTACGCTGATTTTTATTACCAAGTTTTCAGCTGCGGACGAAATTATACGAATAAGCATGATTACTACACTGTCACACGTTAATCACTATTACTCGTATACAGAACCTTATCGAATCAAACTGTCTTGTATACTCGAAGAGTCTATTTACACGTACGAGATATATATATACGACTATCTGTGGTAAATGTTTTAAGGGATGATTGGACAAGATAAAACAGAACAAGAATCAAGTGTAATATTAGTAGGATTTCAGCTTTACTTAAAAACTACTTTTACATTGATTTCAAATCACTGAGAATCAGCGATTTTTAATTATTAACAATTTCTAAAAGCTGAAACCGTAATCTGGGTATTTTCAATATTTGTCTTATTCGATCTCATAAAATCATCTTTTAAAATATTTACAACTAGACAACGGATCTTTATGCAAAATCGAAATTTTCCACCTGAATTGCAACAAACCAGAGCGACATAGACATTAATTTTCTCATTTTTCCCATAAACGCATCAAGTCTGCTGTCTATTTTTAACATAGACAAGTATCTTGTGTATTCTGTTCTTTCGATAAGACTCACAGGCACAAACTATGACACGCTGTTCAAAAGTTTAGGATAACCAGTATTTATTGACAATAAAAAGAAACATGATATCTTGAATTTATTTATTAAAAAGTTCAGGACCCACCTTGTCGAAAAAGTAATCCCAAACTTTGGAACACAATCTTTTCAAAAAGCAACACTAATTTTATTTTCTATCGATGAAACTGTCTAAATGTTATGTGCCTCTAAAAGATTAGAATGAGGAAACCATTCAGTCACCAATATGATTAACTCCGAATCGAACAGATTGCCATAACTTTTTCTAAGTAAAACTGGAGTTACTGATGTTGGATGCTGATACAGCGATTCAATTACTTCGAAGCATCAAAAAATTCCCTTTTCTATTTTAAAAGATTTTATTGAAGACATTTATAATGATTGTATTACTTTATTCCATGCCACAGGATTGAGCCAGTGTCATCGTGAACGAAGTAAGCAAGTGATCGTCAAAACCATTTCAACATGCCCCGAGATTATAGCATAGTTTCGTAATGAGAATTCGTCAGAGATTTTCATTTATAGGATATTTTTGTTCCGATGTATTGTATCGGTGAGCATCTATTTCCATCGGTTCAACGACAGGGCCACGACAATTGTATCGTAAAGTAAATTTAAGTTAACTCTTCAGACTGGAAGGAATTTTAATTCGAAAATCAAGACATTTCTTTGCGCACATCGAATAGAACCTGTTTTCTCAAACAGCAGTTGAGCTTTATACAATTTATAAAATACAGACGAGTTTTATAATATTCAAACAATTTTTATTGGCACCTCAGAGAGCACCGTTCGAGTGCGAAGGGTTAACAGATGCGAATTGATTTGATTGTGAGAAACTCGTTTGGAGCGGAATCAGAAATAGAATATCAAAATGTTTTATTTTCGTTTAGTATGTTCGAGGATGAAGCTCTTTTCGACATTTTGAGAAATCCTCCTCACTTCGACAAAATTACCAGAGGATCTGTATTAGCGAAACACAATTTTTCAAAGTCTGACATAGTTGAAAAATTTAATTACAAGCTGGCACTAGTTGTCCGAGATAAAAGCCTACCCACTGAACGAATGAAAATTTTCTAGTTGATCTTTTTGCGATAGAGCAGCTCTGAAAGTGTTTCAAGATACCTAATGATAAGCTACTTGGAGAAAATCTCTATATCCATCGAAGAAACTTAACGTTACGTTAAGAAATTTACTGTAAATATATAATGATTTCGCACGAGCATGCTACGCCTACGAAAAATTCAATGGACGTGTGAGATCAAGATGTGAGAGAAAAACTGAACTGCGTTAAGTGTAATATTTAATAAACTGAAAGATGTCTGAACACGTCAGAGGGGAGACACTGTCATCTCCCTAGAATATAATTGTGTTTAGAAGAAATATACACTATACAAACAACATCAGTGTATATGTTTAGCCACAGTACTGAATCAAGTATAAATTCATCAAGCTGTTTTTTTATAGTGAACATTTACAAGAAAAATCGTTCTCTTTTTTAAGTGTTGTACCTTGTCCTCGTACTTATTTTATTACGCTTAAGGTGATCATTTCTTAACTGTACATATGTTTATTTGTAACGCGTTAGATCACTTTTACAATGATATCGTGCATAAATGCCAAAGAATCGCATTTAAAATACATGTTTTATTACAATGTATTTTGTACTCGCATTTACGTTCATGTATTCGCCGATTACGTTGCTCGCTTTTCGTATTTTTGTTTTTTTTTTCAAGTATTGCTCTCTTCCTCACGTGCGTTTACTGTTTATATAATATAACAAGTACGCGAAGCTTTTCTTAATATATTTTCCATCCACATGTTTTTTCTTTTTTCTTTCCTTTTCCTAGTTTCAATTGCACAATTGATTTTCACAAAGAATCTGTTGTACTTGCTCTGTATAAATTCAAACGATTCGCGAAGCGCCCCTATAGCGAAATACTCACTGTACATATTTGTTTCAACTTCTTGTATTCCTCTTATGCTTAAATGAATGACTGTGTACTGTCTGTACATGCGATATATTCCTTTGTAAATATCATTTTACGATTACGAGAATAAAATTGTGAACATAAACCGTTCCTGCTTTTTGTTTCGATTCCCTATGTAAAATTTTAGCACAGTACTGTTACATCTACAATTTTCGTAGAAAATGTGTGTATATATTGAAGAAGTCGTTTTCCTTTATTCATTCCCTGACACATTATATTTACATTTATTGATGAAAAATCAAGAGTATTCGATATATTTACATTGCAGCCAGTGTTCCGATATTGGATATTGTCTAAGATTTTTCATACGATGGATGACCGCTAGAGGCGCTGCCAGCCTCAGTAATGTAAAATTCTCGATAAAATGGGATAACTTGAGCACCCCGCAGAATTTGAAAAGATTTGTATGATTTGATTCTGAAAAATTAATGTATAACATATGTATTTGTGTATATTTTGTAACTTGTAGGACACGTCCTGAAGTTTGTTTGTCCGGAACAGATGGTTTCGGTACTTTCGCGCTAATATAACAGTCTCAAGGCGCAGGGCGCAGAGCTCCACTACCTCGTCATCATAGATACGTTACTGTTTTTTCCGCGCAGCGCCTCTAGTGGCCATCCATCGTACGAAAAATCTTAGACAATATCGGAACACTGATTGTAGCAGCAAATGATTCGTGTCGCTTTTCCCATAAAACGCAATGCAAATTCCGGCACGAATTATTTTTTTTTAATGGTTATTTTACGTCGCTGCCAGGGTTTTTTTCGCGAAACATCCGTACAGCGCCATTTCATGCAGCGGCAAAGCGCTCAAACTGTTAGCCAAATTTAGTTCCGAATCTGTCACCAGTTACCGACAGGTTCACTGTCGGTAACATTTGACTAACAGTTTGAGCGTTTTGCCGCTGCATGAAATGACGCTGTACGGATATGAATTTGCATTGCGTCCTATGGGAAAAGCGGCACGAATCATTTGCTGCTGTAATGAATATCAGAGAGGAAACAAGAGGAAATGAGTGCTCACGCCCAGGGTTTGGCCGTACCCGTGCCACTTTTGTTTCCACATCATGTTTAGCCTGGAACAGCTCCTACAATGTAGGACTCTCATATCCTCTCTGATAATATCTCGTCGGTGGCGCTGGTACAATACAGACACAGAGAATTCTCCAGTATACTCCCACCAATTTTTTTAGCCCTTCAATAACAATTTCATTGAATATTTAACCATGCACGGTCGATTTGATTTGTAGTTGAGTTGCACTACTGAATTTGTGCCACCTCCTTCGATATCATGTTTCTCCTAATGCAATTTCAATTTTCGAGATTTTCGAAAATTTTCGCCAATTTTCGACCGTCTGGCTTGTCGTTGAGTTGCACTACTGAATTTCGTGCCACCTCCTTCGATATCATGATCTCCTGTGAACATGAAAACATGAAATGATGAACAGTGAAAGAGACTTATTGTTATATATGTTATATAGTCGTATGTATGCAAGAGCAAGATGGCGAATTGTCCGACATAGGCGGACTGTCGAGTCGAGTGTCAAGAGAGCTGACGTTCACCACTGATCGTTACACATGCAGTCTGGAAATCATCTTTCCGTGGATAAATTAGAAGAATGGAATTATTTCGCACTGACACGCATTTTATTTTCGTGAAAGAGCGATACAGCTTGTGGTGTGACAAATATACGGGCGAATTCTCCGCGAAATCGGGTGGGTATATACATCTTTGACAGAAGTGCGTATACGTTCGCACGTCAAGCAAAATACACGTTGCAATTCACAATTTATAGTTCTCGCGCGAATATCTTAGAATTCTCTGTGAAACGCAAGCGATATAATCGTGCGCTATTTCGTTCTACGAATTAAAGTCCATCGTATTACTTGACACGGTAGAAACATTAATTATACGTTAAAAACACGATTAAATTATTATCGCTGAATTAACATACGTAAAGAAATATCTTCGAAGGTATTTATTTAGATCGTATTTCCTTCTGCAGCTATATAGTTCATTAATTATGTAAATACGCGAGAGATACGTCGCAGTTAATTTAATTATAGGTAAAATTTAGGGTTTCAAATTATTTCTATTTTTGTAGATGTTACTGATTGTAAGTTTGTCCACAGATTGGGAATGGGCAGCTCCGAACGACCTGGAGTGTCTTGGAATCTTTTATGGAATCGTTGGGAAAATAGAACAACCCTCGGTATTAGAACCTCGTTTGATGCTAATTAAAGAAGTTTCACCAGCTGGAGAATTATACGGAGGACATATCGTATACAAGGTCAAATCTATCACATTTTTACATCTTGGTTCGGAAAACAGCGACATCGGACTTCTGGCGTGTAAGAAGCATCAGAATTTGCCAAAGAAAAAAAGTCAAAGTAGTTTGTTTGATGTACCACAAAAAGCAGCTTTCGCCAAGACATGGGGAACCATCAAGAGCGCGACCACCACCATCAAAAATACTACTCAGCAAGCTGCCGCGCTAGCGACGTCTCAGGTAATTTGTTTTGCATGTTATTAGAAGAATGTGTAAATAACGAAGAACGAACTGCTTCCAGGTAAAATCTACGGTATCTAAACGAAGTATCGTAAAGGACAAAGAAAGATTTGAGAAAAGGATTCTCGAAGAATTAAATAAAGTCTTCACGGAAACGGATTCCTTCTATTATTGTCAAACCGGCGACATTACCAACAGCCTACAAAGACTTTGCGATACAGAATCAAAGCAGAACGAAGAACCGGATAAACCGCTTTGGCAAAGAGTAGATGACAGATTTTTCTGGAATAAACACATGCTGCAAGATATAATCAATCTAAAAGTTAGAATCATTCGAAATTTCATCTACTGTTTTAGTAAAATTGATATTTCTATAAAATATCTTACTTTTCCAGACAGATAAAGCAAATTGTTGGATTTTACCTGTTATTCAGGGATACGTGCAAATAGAAAGATGCAACGTAGAAGTAGGTTTCGATGGACAATCTCAACATGAAACCTTCAATTTAGCCGTTATATCGAGGAGAAGTAGATTTCGTGCAGGCACAAGGTATCTTTTGTAACGGTAACTGTTCCACTGATAACTTCATATATAAACAATATATTTTCTGTGACGATACAGGTATAAGCGACGCGGTGTGGACGACGATGGAAAATGTGCAAATTATGTGGAAACAGAGCAATTAGTGTGGTATCATGACCATCAAATGTCTTTTGTGCAAGTTCGAGGCAGCGTACCTGTATACTGGTCTCAACCTGGCTATAAATATAAGCCTCCGCCTCATATAGACAAAGGTAGTTGAAAAGCCTGTTCCTTGTAATAGGTATCTCTAGGAACTGTCGTGAACGTGTAAGCGTAAAGTAATTCTATTACATATATGTGCAATGTTCTAGGTGAAGCAGAAACACAAGTGGCATTCGAAAAACATTTTACAGAAGAACTTCAGTTATATGGTCCAGTTTGCGTGGTGAACCTCGTAGAACAAACTGGTAAGGAAAGAATCGTTTGGGAAGTTTACAGTAACCACGTGATAAATTACGATCATCCGGACATAACGTATACATCGTTCGATTTTCACGAATACTGGTAAGGATTTGCGAAGATCTCGTGCCGAATGTATTTTGAATTGTTGCTAAATACACCTTTGTGTCTAACACAGTCGAGGAATGCATTTTGAAAATGTGTCTATCCTGATCAATTCATTGGCTACGGTACTGACAGATATGGGGTACTGTTGGCGGGATAAGCAGGGCACAATTTGCATGCAGAAGGGAGTGTTTCGGGTGAATTGCATAGATTGTCTAGATAGAACGAATGTGGTGCAAACCGCTCTGGGTAAAGCTGTAATGGAAATGCAGTTTTCCAAGCTAGGACTAATACCGCCAGACGGTCAGTTGCCAACAAACATCAAGCAGACATTTCAATTGCTTTGGGCCAATAACGGTGATATTATTAGTAAACAATATGCTGGAACAAATGCTTTGAAGGTTCGTACTTTGGTGGTTCCTTCTCTCATTGGTTCCCCACCGATTGTAGAAGCGTGCGAGAACTCGAAAATATTGGGTATCCGATGATCGGTTTTTGAAAATTTTGGGATTCTCGAATATATCGGGATTTCTCGCACACCTCTACATAATCGTTTGCCAACGAAACTGTACCCGGCCGCTGAACGTTTATGATATGTATATACTTTCTTATTGATTATAGGGAGATTACACAAGAACAGGGGAAAGGAAATTTACTGGGTTAATGAAAGATGGCATGAATTCTGCAAACAGGTACAATCGGACAGCCATTATGATACGCGCCTCGCATTGCATTAGATCGCCACTCTCATTTCACATATCCTACACAACACATAATCGTATGGTGAAAAGGGTTCTTTCAAGAGATGTAATTGTCTCGATAGAAATAAATGATTACAAGCTGTTTGCATCATTCGATCATGTTAATACGATATCACCTAAATACCGTTTTCTTTATACATGCATAGAACCCTGACACTATCCTTTCATTTTCCCATAGATATTTTCGACAACACTTTATGGACGACATACGTCAGGCGGCGATAGATACCTTGCTAGGGAATCCCATCAACGTTAACGAACTGAATACCGATTGGTCGAAATATTTAGACATCTTTGATAATTGCTGCAATGAGCTAGTCCCCGTGATATCTACAAGCATAATTGCTACATTTCCTGACTTTCTTTATGCCACTGCTATCTATCATTTAGTAAGGTTCGTCCGAAGGCTTTCAAATCGAACTGTGTAAACTGTTACTCCGAATGCTAAACATTGTCTGTATATAGTGGATAAGACACAGAATGACAGTGTAAAAAACTTTAACCCAACATGATACCTTTAAGAATTGATTTTTGGCGCACGACGAGAAGCTTCTTTTGCATGTCAGGTGCTTAACTTTCAAGTTTAAACTTTTTCAATCTTGAAAATACCCTTATCTTTGTCAAGCTAGTCCTTACTACTTTAACTTGTCGTGGTCCTTGGCACATGTGTGGTTTTAAATGGATGTTCTCTTTCAGATATTATTTAAATCGCTTCAGAGATGTCTATAGACAGGCAACCATTGATATGATGTTAGGGAATTCGGTGAACGAGGAAGTATTCCAAGAACGTACGGAAGAAGAAGACAATGCTGCAACTGCAATCCACGTGAAACTACTAATAGAGGATTGCAAGAAACTACTTGTACCTGACCCGGAAGTTATTCTAGGCAGCTGGAGTCTTATAGATGCGGATCCAGTGTATGTCATCCATCAATTTATGTATATGTTAGGATTAGAGAAGATCGCAGCCTAATTCGTTATCGCAATTTTCCCTATGAATAGAACCGGAGACCCAACGGAAACGGAAATGGATACTATCCTTATATTAACACGAGACTGTTACTATGTGGCCGACTACGACGACCAGATCGACAAAGTTACAAACTACCAAAGAGTTCCACTGGAGGACATTGTACTAATCGAATGCGGAAAGTCCGAGAGTCTACTTTCCCTGTTTAAAAATAGGCATTTTTACTGCATTAGAATCAATTACAAAGTAGACAATGAAAGCGGCTACTTTCACATGTTTCGCAGTACAAATTTACAGTTTTTTAATAACATGGCTGTCGTAAAAACCGAAGAAGAGAGCACAGGTATGAAAATATGTTTTGCTTCGATATTGAATGCTCAGGCAAATAATATATTTTTATTGTGTAGAATCTTTAAGGGCGATCTGTGAAACTTTCGCCGTTGCAATAGAAATGGCGGGTTTACAAAATATTCCTATAGCGATAGATGTAATAATAGATAGACGAAAGAGTAAGTTAGTCAACGTTAAAGGATCTACGGGTCTCCTGGATCTTTCGTCCTTCCCAGAGTTGACTAGAAATGTTTCAGAAACACAGTTGCTAGCTCTTAAAAGTGCAGGTACGTGTTCCTACAATTAATGCACTCGTCTACTCGCGTTTACGCGAATAATATTTGATTCCAATATTTCTTACAGGAACGAAAGCTTTGAACAACATGTCCGAACAATTCAGTAAACTAAACAAACTGAGTCATAGCTTTAGCGCTAGGAAACCGATCGACATAGCAAAGAACATAGGCAAGAAATCTGAGCCATCTCCGAAACCCACCTTTACGGTTGGCGGTAGAGATATATCAGGAAAAGTACAACGGAAACGTAACGGCAGCAGTAGCAGTAGCGATGACGAGAATATCGCTATACCATCCGGTCCCCTAGAAAAACCAGAGAACTTTAGCCACGATAAGAATCTAATGGAAGCTTACACTCCATCTATCGGTATCATAATGGGTGTGAAAAATGCTGATATGGTGGAGTCGGATGAACACAATGAAAATCACAATTTGTTGACACGACCTAACAATTTGCCCGATCAGAAATCGAATGTAGAGAACTTGCAAAAACCAGCCTCCGGTACAAGCACTTTGAGCGCTTCTCCTCAGAAGACCGCAGCGACAACGCCCGAAATAACAATCCAAAATGTGACCGACGGTTTGGCTGAGGATAGCGCGAGGATGTCTCCACCCTCGACATTAAATCTGGCAAAAAATATTAGCCATTCTTCGGAAGCAGTCGACAGCAGGTCGAAAAACATGAATATCAATCATTTACAAACGGAGAGGTTGCTGGATAAAAAGAGATCGACTTCGGAACAAGATTTGACGTTGAACATTACATCCTCCCAGAGCGAGTCCGCTTTGAAATCTATAAAATCGAATACTACTACCGCGGCTAGCCCAGTATCATCCACGGCTAAAGATATTCTATCGCCGTTCTCGAAATTTGCTAAAGGCGTGCAAACATTAGGCGCAAACTTAGACCCTAGAAAATTGAAAGCAGGCCAGGGAGGATTATTAAGAAATCTGTCGGACCATCACGTAGAACAACGTCAGAAGTTGCAAGAGAGGTGGGGTTCTTGTCGATCTAAGCTCATCGCTCTGTAAGTTTTTTTTAAAGATATATCTTAATATACCTGGAATCTGAATGTCTAGCGATGTGATTGTAATTCACAATTTAGGGATGCAATTGAAAAGTCATAACACACAAACATTTACATTGTATATTATTGGCGTGGGGATACTTCAGCATTGGAATTGACACATGTATTTCTCGTTGCCATTGGTACTTACTAGAGATATTATCATATGAATATCGTATGAAATTTGATATCACACTGCACATTTTGAACTCCTTCGATTGTTTGGTATTACTGCCATCATGCTAAAAACTTTTTTTCAAAAAAGAATGGTCATCATTAAACTTTTCCTACATCTTCTCGTAACCGTTACCTTCTACAAGGTGCAATGTGGTCAATATTTAATCGATAGCAAGTCTCTCGGTGTGTCTTACGAATTACCTATTACTCTACAATCATAAGAGCAATTAGATCCTTGTTCTTAGTATCGAATGACTGTTTGCAAAATGCTTTTCGCATATTTATACCGAGTTTTCACCTTTGACGGCGTTTATAACGATTTAACGAAACGGAGATTCTAGCGTTTGTTGTATTTGGATGTTATAGAAACTTAAATTGTGAATTTACCAAAAACAATGTGCTTACTCGATGAAATTTAATTCCAGCGTTCTTTGATTCCGGTCTTTGCTGCATAATTAAATTTTCTCGGTATACCAAACTTTATTTATTTATCCTCCTGCTGACCGTTACTCTTTTACTCTTTTTTTTTTGTAAGTATACACGATATTTTAAGTCTCCTAAGTATTATAATAGATCGAAAATTTATTTCTGCAGCAAGGTAAGCAAAGAAGCTTTGTAGTCAATTATGTACATACAAAGAGTTACTTAAGTATAGTCTAGCGTATAATGTTAATATTGCTAATTAAACGAAAGTATAGTGCGAAGTAAATATCATTCTTAGAAGTCTGTACAATGTGCGAACTAGCGTCGATAATTATGCTGACATAAACCGATGAAGTATCCAGGAATGAAACAGTAGCGATGAGATTTCTAGGAGATTACTTAATCGTAAAAACGAGACAAGTTTAATATTTATTTTAAACGTACAAAAAATACAAAATACCTTTTTTCAACCAAAAACTACCAATCTCATTACATGCATCAACAGTTCCAAAGATCAGTGATACGATTACAACATTCATACATTTGCGTAGTTCTAGTACATCGTCGTGTACATTATTATACTTAATCGTGATAGCGAATCGATGATAGCGAAAACTTGCGTATACAGTGTATATCTAAATTACGATCGAGCATATGTTGTTATTTATTAATCGGTTTACGACAACGTACACCAAAACAACATGAAATGTGAATTTAGACAGTTGACTTCTTGTATGTAAATAGTTTAATTTATTCTTAACATACCGTAAACATATTATAGCCGTACTAACATGTAGCAGGAGTGTCACAAGTAAGAGGTTTTTCTAGTGAATGTTTTCTTTCTCAACTGCAAATGATAGTCTGTGATATAATCTAGCAGAATGTACACAGCCTAAAAAAAATTATGCAAATTTAAAAAAAAGGTGTGTCGATTCTGTAGACCATTTAGGAATGCTTTAAAATGTTTAAAAACAAGAACATTCGAAGCAGAACAGTTCCGAAATGATTTTGCTCCATTTAGCTGAATTTATTACCGAGATTTCATGACCGATTATATCCATTCCGTGTATATCAGCTTATTTCTAACATTTTTAACTACCCGCGTAAAACACTTATTTATCGATACAGTATTATGAATCATTGAAGAGATACAAAACTATATATATATTTTGTTGTTCGTTTTTTCCTATTGCGGCAATGTATGGTCCAATTTAAAGTTTTGAGTACTCAAAACGTTGTAACATGTAATATTATGTGTATTTTTACAATAGAACAACAATTATAAACAATCCTGACAAACAACGCACGAAAAATGTTTACAGCCTATAGAGGCTTAACTTGCCTTATATACATATTAGCAGTTACATTTTCGGTAACATATATATAAATATGTACATGTGATACCGCAAGTAAGATAGCACTTGTAGAAAAGATATTAAAATAAAATACCGTAAACTGCAATCTATGTATTTCTGTCGTTCCCAAAAGGATTTTATCAACAACACTTGTTTTCTTGTCAAAAAGTTTTTCACGCGTCCTCGAAGGTTTATAGTTTATATTATAGAATTGAAATTGAAACTGTATAACTTTCGCTAGTCGTAGCCGTGTACGATTCAAGACTCGCAACGATATTCGATAATCGATTACTGATACAATACGGATACATCGATTATTGTCACAGTCACGCGTATCGATCGACCACGTGACGCGTATGTATGTATGTATTTATGTTTTATTTTGACGCGCATAACCTCTTTCCGCATGGTACTTAATATGGGCAATAAATTAATGATAATAAACATTAATAATAAGATTTATACCCCCTGCGTTTGGGTAATGTTAACGTAATTATTTATCCATAAATTGTTTGTTATTGTTCTGTCAATCGAGTTAAGAAAATGGAATGTTTTTGGTCCGATCCAAGCAAACATCCACATTGTCCGCATGGTAATTTTCTACTTTCTGAATTATGTTTTGTTTTTTTATAATAAATATTCATGTTAATACTGTTTCCTGTGTAGGACCAACTTTATTATTTGGTACATATGAAAATGGTAAGTTGGAGAAATTTTATGTATGCGCAGCTTGCCGTGAAAGAAAGTTGTGCAAATTTCGCTTAAACGAAGGGGAACAATTAACAAAAGAACAGGCAGCTAAGTGGGAGAAAGACAGGAAAGAATTTGCTTCCCGTTATCGCCATAGGTCATTGTATCTGTCGTTGCACGAGGTACTAGCGCTGCCGCCGGAGAAAAGAAATTATTGTCATACTTGCGACAGACTATTGAATCGTAGCGAGAAAGATGACAAACACAAAGATCATGACATGAAAAGAGGTATTACCGATCATGAAATGAAATATCCAACAGAATTCTTAAAGCCCTTGGAAAATTCTAAACAAGAAGCTCAATATTTCTTTTCTAAGAAATCTACAGAGGATATAGTGAACATGCTCGTGAAGCTCGGCGCGAAAGAAGTTCTTTGCATCGGTACGCCAAAAATTCATGAGTTAATTTTAGATAAATACGAAGATAAAATGTCCTCCCTTTTATTGGACTTTGATGGAAGATTCGTGAGTTCATCAAATTTCAAAAGATACTGCAGCATGTTCCAAAGAAGAATAATTGAAAACTAATTTCATATTTTCCATTATATTGCAGCATAATTTTTTTGGACCGTTAAATTATTGCTGGTATAGTCTATTGAACAACCACTTCTTCGACGAAGACTCTGCTGGTGTGTTTAGAGATTTCATTACGCAAAACAAAGGCAAAGACGCGTACGTAATATGCGATCCTCCATTCGGCAGCAGAGTAGAAGCAATTTCGTGGAGTATAAAAAGGCTCTCCGATCTCCATAAAAAATGGAACAATATAGAGAACGAAGAAGATTGTTTGAAAATCATTTTTGTATTTCCATATTTTATGGAATCTCTAATGAAACAGAAAAGTAATCCACCCGGTGTATCCGGAGGCTTGAAAGACCTGAAGCTAACGGATTACAAAGTCTGTTACGAGAATCATTCGCAATTCGTGGGGAACCCTAAGAATAAGAAGTTACCTTCACCGATTAGAATTTTCACGAATATACCGCTGCATTTGTTGGAGCTACCCGAGTCGGATGGTTACAAATATTGCAAGAGATGCAAAAGATGGGTTTCCAAAGAAAATAAACACTGTAAAAAGTGCAAAGACTGTACCTCGAAGAACGGTTCCAGGTATAAACATTGTAACATCTGCGAAAGATGCGTGAAACCTTATTGGAAACATTGCGAAACTTGCAAAAGGTGTATCGTTGTTCAACATGTGTGCGGTCAGAAACCGCAAATGCATGGAAGATGCTTTAAATGTAACGAAGTTGGTACGTATTATATTCGTTATGCGTACGACACAGAGCATACGAATTTACATCGTTAATTCTATTTATTGTAGGTCACACCGAGAAAGAATGTAATGCTATCGAGGACACTCTAGATGGAACATCAAATGAAAAAGTTAAGAAACGAAAGGTCAGCGAAGATAAAGACATCGAGAGAGAAGTAAAAAGAAAAAAGACCAACAACTTGAAGAAACTTCGGAAAAAGGTGGAGAAACGACGAGCGACGAGTAAAAAGGTTAAAAAGGAAACAAAGGGATTAAAGGAGAATGGTGTAATTAAAAAGAAAAAGCTAAAGAAATCTAAGATTGTAAATAATACTTAAAATGCGTAAAAAGAAGATTATTACTAATGTGAAAAAATAAAAATATCTTTCTACAATACGAGCATCTTTAATGGTCATTCTTACGCGTAAATTGTATTTTTATATACTTTTGTAAAATTTGGTTTTTCGCGCGTGGGGCGTCCATACGATTTGTGAGTTTTTGACGGCCATTGAAACATGGCGGCCCCCTGGTCGCGTTTACCTTGGATTGTCTTTAAGAAAAATCAATTACAGTACAAACCAGTTTTAATTTTTCCGTTCGCGAATCGATATCCTCAATACAAGTTCTTCTTTACGAATCGTCAAGACCGTCCAACTTCCAATGGCACCATCAAACACGTGTTAACCTATACTGCACTCATCTCCGGGTTTAGTTATATTTTGTACAAATGGAAAAATGATGTCATGCCAACGGTGCATGCAAAATCAATTAATCTGACAGATATTAATCACAACAGAGATAAATACAATTTTATAGCCGACGTAGTAGAGATCTCAGCTCCTTCTGTCGTTTACATCGAAATCAAGGACAACAAAAGGTAAATATAAATCGTATCTGTATACAAAGTCGTACAATCATCGTTTCAAATAATTATTAATCATGAAATAGGTTTGATTATTTCACAGGCAAACCGATCAGTGTTAGCAACGGGTCCGGTTTCATCGTTCAATCCGATGGTCTCGTCTTAACGAATGCCCATGTTGTTGTTAATAAACCGAACACAATTGTTAAGGTAAGCGCAGTGATATTACATTTTTCTATATTTACTTTATTTACATATGTGAAATAACTTGTGGAACATTTTTTCAGAAGTTCTCATAGAATTTATTTCGCAGGTACGCCTTCAAGATGGGAACACTTATACCGGCCACGTGGAGGATGTCGATATGCACAGCGATCTTGCCACTGTGCGAATTAACAAGGTTTTAAATGCGTATTGTAAACTGTAATGTACTAATGTGCATGTTTACAAATTACCATGATAATTGTTTTTTTTTCGTATAGACTAATCTACCCGTAATGAAACTTGGTAATTCGTCTAATATCAGACCAGGCGAATTCGTGGTTGCTATCGGATCCCCGCTCGCTTTAAGCAACACTATAACTAGCGGAGTTATCAGCAGCGTAAATAGAGCGAGCGAAGAGCTTGGTCTTTACAATAAACAGATGGGTTACATCCAAACGGATGCTGCAATTACCGTTAGAATTTCTTCGCTGTATACTTACGGTCTAATCAAAATTTACCTTTTTAACATCCGTTGAACATTATAAATTTTTAGTTTGGCAATTCCGGTGGACCACTGGTTAATTTAAACGGCGAAGCCATCGGTATAAACGCGATGAGAGTAACAGCTGGAATCTCCTTCGCAATACCTATCGATCACGCCAAGGAATTCTTAAAGAAGGCAGAAATGCGCAGAAAGAGCAGAGGTAAAGCGTTGCGATAACTGTACGAGCCATATAAATAATTAACGAAGTTTGTAATATATTATCAGGTGCTCAAAATACAGTGGAAACATCCAAGAGCCGGTACATGGGAGTTACTATGCTCTCCCTAACGCCTAATTTACTTTTCGAACTGCAACAGAGGCTCGAAGGAATTCCCCAGAGTATTAGACACGGTGTCCTAATTTGCAAAGTGATCGTTGGGTCGCCGGCTCATATGTACGTCTTCGAGATCGATATACATTGCAACGAACAGACTATAAATCAGTGTTTAAAAATTTCAGAGGTGGGCTACAACCAGGCGACATCATAACGCACGTAAATGACGAGTCCGTAACGAGTGCAATCAACATTTACAAGGCGATAGACTCGGCGAAAATTCTGAACCTGACTGTCGTCCGACAAATGCAGGTGTTACATTTAGCTATCGAACCCGAGGATATGTAAACCGATAGCGTTTTGTTAATACAGACTATTAAACCTTGAAGTATAGTTCTTTGTACCTATCATATCCGTACCGTATCCGTATAGTATTCTATTAAGAACGTTATTCGTTTGTAAACTAGCTTTGATCATTTAATTAGCCGGGATATAATTAATACTCGTTAGGTGTTCGTTAATATTTCATTTGTTCACAATTATCAACAAGCTATCAAAATTTCAGATTGTACAGCGAAAAGATTGATTTTTTAAAAACTAACAAAAAGGTACAACAGCCGTCCTTTGTACAATAACGATAACGAAGGTTCTCGATTAGGTCTGTACAAGGTGTAGGGTACCCGCGGTGAAAAAAATGATCGCAACCGAGTACGTCGGGTGTGGTCCACCGGGGATGGCCGAGCTGCGTTATGTTTATGTTGTTTACGACGTAATCCGACCTCCGCAAATATGTGGCCGGATCTCGGTGAGCGTGGGTGTGGTCCCGGGAATTTTTCCGAAATGATTTTACTGTCCGCGGACGCGTGCATCTTGTTGGAATTCTAAGAGGCCGTCCCGCCGCGCCGCGCCGCGCCAGGATGTACTGCCGCCACATCGCATCGTTTCTCCTCGAGATCCATGGAACAAGTCGCAATCCTCTCTGCGCGCACTTAAGAACCCGACGACGATAACTTTCCGCGGGTTTGTGGCCACCGCGAAACTATAAATCGCAATTAACACCAGTCCGGGTGATAATTGCCGATAGCTCTCGGTGCACCGAGCAAATGGACTCTTATCCGGTCAACGCGAAGAAAATGCTTCACGTTCCTAACACTCCCGAGGTTTTCCATGGATCGCCATTTAATACGTTTACTGTTATTTACTCTCAATCAATATCGGCGAACTTATTTGCCCAGAGTCAGACATGGATTTTATCGGTACTGAACATTCAGCTAGAATCTGAAAGGTGCAAGGCTGAAGTTTTATTTCATCGAATTACATCGATTCGGACAATCTTCTAACTGCAACACCCGTCTTATAAACAGTGTCTCCCCTATTTCCTGGAACCCCTGTGTATGTACAATATTTTGCACGATTAGGCCGTTCGATAAAAGCAAAAGAAGTCGTGATGAAAATAACGGTGCTCTTCGATTAATTTTCTAGAGAGGTGTTACCTTGTACATGTTCTTGTCCGTGGTGCTCAATCGAGGAGCGATCAACTTCTTCCTCGGAAGTTTTTTCCTATCCGAGCCTAATCGGGAGTAACATTCGACCGTTAATTTCCCGATTAACCACGCTTTTGTACAGGGCATACCTTCGCCCACGAGTCTCGCTTCCCACGAGAGCGTTCTAGCTCTAGCACTCGATTCTCGGTCTCGGTAGCTGGAGAACAAATGGCCATCAAGGCGATCGGGACCTGGTATCTAGGAACTGTCGAGATAGTCCAGGATCGCTCGCCTACGCATACTTGTCGACTTTCTGCCGGCCGATGACCAGGAGGAATCGCCTTAAAGGACTAGATCGGTGGAGAGGACGCGTCTTTTAATAGATCCGCCAGGGGAACTCGTAGACTCGGCTCCGCAACGGTCTAGCGCGTCGTCCGATTAAAATCTTCCTTATGGAACTTCCGTATCAGTTGTCACTGCGACTGGATTTTGGATTTTCATCTTGGTCATGGGAGCTTTAACCCTCCGCTCCGGTGCATTCCGAAGAGAATCGTCGTGGAGAAAATCTGAGGTATCCAACAGAAACCCCGAATAAGCTGAAACCCGCGAAAAACTAATTTCGTCTAGCTAGCGCCAAGAGTAATCGAACCACTGGAGTCAGATGCAACGATAACGCGAAAACGAGTTCTGCGGATCTAAGAGAACTTGGGCTACTAAGACTTCAGGTTCTCCGGGTGGGTCTCCATAGAACGAAGAGTCCCCATGTCCTGGCCGACAATGACAAATAATTCCCGGTGGAAACAACGAGGCGATTAAAGCCCGCAACCGGACATTCCCCGCACGCGACACGCATGGGGACAATCAGTTTTGTTTCAACATTTTTCCGGCGATTCTCTCCCGACGCGACGTGTCTGGTTCTTCGGGTCCGGGTCACCGCGGCCTTGACGCTTTCATTGTGGCAGAAGGGTGGAGAGGATTCCTGGGTGTCTGCGGTTCCGCCGCCGGCGCTGCGCGGCACGGAAAAAACGCGCGGGAAAAAGGCCAAAGGCAGGCGAACAATTTCGCATTTCGCCTGTATTACACAGGATCGCGCCTCGCCGCGCCGCGCCGCGACGGCGATCAAGGCCGGTAGACCCGTTGCGCGTTGCCGGGAAACGCAATCACGACTCCCATTGTGTGTCGGGCTCGATCAATCGTCCGAAGAAAGGAGCTGCCGATGTTGTCGCCTTGGCGTCTGACGACGAGCCCACGAGCCGACCGAACAACCGAACGGCCGGCCGTGTTCACGACGCTTACCGTTTCCACCGGCTTAATTATAGCGTGCGCGAAAACGATCGTTGCGAACAGGAACGGGAGCATACTAGATCTTGAGCAGGAGCCTAATTCTATGCAACGCGCGACGCGACGGTCCCGTGCGATCGGACTGCAGACTTACATTTGCTCATTTTGGTAAAAATGTAAAAAGAAAAGTATTTTTCGAGCGATAATAACACTTTTCGTGAAAATTACAACGCTAATAACAAACGTAGTTTCTATTCCTCGTCCACGTTCATAATACGTAACGCTATTTTATGTAATTTAATTACCAAGTATTTTATAATTGCACTCCATTGCAATTACGAATTACATTGTAATTTAATTGAATGAAAATCTGAATGATAAATTACAATATAACTGGATTACAATGTAATTCAATTACTGTGTAATTATAATTCTGGAGTAATTCAATCGTAATTCTGCACAACTCTGGCAAACGGAAACAGAAAAACAAGCTGTATCTTAATTTACATACGCGTATCTATCGTAATGAGTGCAAAATATATTGCGAAAGAAAAACTCGGGGTACACAGTACAAACCAAGCTAAAACCTCGTCGGAAGAAAAGAAAGAAATGAAGAGGTAGCTGGAACAGCTTAATGCTACCTCAGCCCAAGAAGGGTACAGAAGCGAAGCACATTTTTAGGGTCTAACAGTCTAACAGTCTAACAGTCTAACAGGATCTTGATGGTCGCTCCTACGTCTTTTTTTTCCATAGGCTGTAAATGTTCCGGTTTTATGTACTGGCTGGCAAAGTTCTTGCTACCGTCTATAACAGCTGTGTAATGGCAGGCCTCCGTGGAGATTACTCTGTGTAAATTTGTCGGAATTGCCGTGATGTTCGACAGGAGGTTCGCGGCGAACCCTTGTTCGCGAAAGAGACGCTCGAGGCTGATCTGCTGCGAGCAGTGTTTCGGAGAGCTGGTCGGCAAGGTAATGAGAAAAACCGATCCCGAAGCAGATCGGGCGAAGAAACTGCTGGGAGAATCTGGCGAGAAGCGACGCGACCGAGGAGGGCGTGGCAAAGACGATTCGCGTGGATCCGGATCCCGGATCCCGGATCGAGGGATCCCGTCCCCCGAGTATTCGGTGAACGGATCCGTTTGTCCTTCGACGGTTCCTCCGGTTCCTGGTTCGAAGACACCGTCCATACGGGGCTCGCTCGTCCCCTCCGCCATGTATATAAGTCAAAACCAGATCGGTAGCAAGGTGCACAAACAGAACAGTCCTTCGGTGAGCAAGGAGGTTCTCGGGAACACACGTATCACGAGTCACAAGATGCACGCACTGGTGAGTACCTTCAACGCTCTCCCTGTATACAAGATCGGCGAAATTTCGGAGATCCGTTGGTTTAGGCTCAACTAGAGAGTTAAAATAGAGATTCGATCTGCAAAATTAATGTAACGCGTTTAACGCTCGAAAGTTTTTACGATTCTATGGCAAACATAGTTCTGGACCTCTCAAAATTCTTGCTGGAGAATTCCCGTCTACGTATTTTTGTACCTAGCCCTTTGAAATCCACACTGATCTTCTTGTTAAAATTCGCACGAACGAATAAGAATTAAAGCTGGCTGTTGGAATTTTAGAATTAAAGAGACTGACAAACAGTAAATGCTTTTGTTCGTAAAATATGTTAGGACTGTGTTTTGAGATGTTCCTTAGCGAAAGAATGATCACCAAGTGTAGAATTTAGAGACCATAAATGTACACCACCATCGATCCTCGCGGTAACGCCTCCGGTCGATGATGGTGTCAACCCTGCGTTCAAGTCACCGAATGCAGCACGCGTTAATTAATCTCACGTAGTCTTTAGAAGAATCATGTGATCGCGTTATAGTCTACCGTGCATCGAGTGTTAGTCGAGTTTCGCGTGGCGAAAAAACCGGTGCGCGCCATTTCGAAAAATCTCGGCCACGATAATAGGACTCGAATAGAGTGCTATTTCGATTCGTCGCGTCGCATCGGCTCGTTGAAATTCAAATGAACGTAGCCAGAGCCCCGGTTAGGGGAAAGGGGGCCGAAATCAATGCCGAGAAACAAAATCTAGGAACTGCCTTTTCGTCTTCTCACGAGGCTGCTCTCGCCTCTCTGTGTTTTCCGCTCGCCACGTCTGCAGCTACTCGTTCGTCTCTTATTGGATCGTAAAGAGGAACTGGATCTCCGGGGCTCATGCAAGTATAAAACCTTTAGCCCCCACTCGCGTGGCGAGAAAGAGAATACTACACGCCGCTATCGACAGCCACGGAGTAAAATTCGAACGATTCCTTCGGCTATGTAGCCTTGTCGAGGGCTATGAAGAACCTCGAGGGGATTCCAAAGTCACGAGCGTGCTTTCCCGTCGTTCGCTCGATGATCGTTCTGGGAACCGAGTATCCCGCGACGATTCTATTCGACTCGGCGCAGCGATCGTTCCCAGGGAATCGTTCCCTTCGCGCACGGAAATTCGGAACGAGTCGAAAACACCGATTTTCAATCCTTAAGGCTTACTTTCACCCTCAAGGAATATTCTACTTTTCCGAGGCTGTTTTTGCACGAATCTTTAGGTATTTTGCTCAGGCAAAATTTCAGGTTTTCCGTTCCGAACCTTTCCGTATTTGAAGTACGCGTGTGATTTTTTCCATGTGAAAATAATCGAAATTACACGAGAGTTACGCGAAACGCGTTTATTAATTCGGATAAATGTAGTTGTAATTATGATAGAAATACAGATGGATTTCGAACTGCCTTTGCCTATCGCAGTAAAGGACCGCACACCGTTCTCTTTGCAGATTCCATTGATCGCAGGCCTGAGTCTGGTCTCGGGGGCGCAGTTCAATCTACCGTACATCATCTGTCCAGGCTGCCCGCTTCTGGTAGACCAGCAGTACCAATACCAGAACACGAGGACAGGTGAGCACGCTTACAGTTATGCCGGCGGGCCCTCGGCGAAGGAGGAGATCAAAGGTGCCGACGGGGTCGTCCGCGGGTCTTACAGCTACGTGGACGCGTACGGTGTTCCCCAATCGGTGTTCTACGTAGCGGACGACTACGGTTTCCGCGTGGCCGCGACGGATTTGCCCACGGACAACAACCAGAGCCCGAGCCCGAGCTCGGCCAACCCCGTACTCCTGGTTCGAATCGAAAAACCCGAGGAACAATCGAAATCGGAGGAACCGGCGAAACCTAGCCGCGCGAAGCGAAGCTTGGACATCGGCGAGAACCAGAGCGAGAAGAAGTTAGCGGACGGAGCCAGCGTGAAAACGATCCTGGCGCCGGAGGCTACTCTGGTCCACGGTTTGCCTTTCTCCACGTCTCATCAGAGCCAGGTGCAGATCCACAAAGGTGTCAGCGTGGATCCAATTTTAGCGAAACCTCTGCTCAAGCTGGAGCCGCAGGCTTTCTACCAGCCGCTGATCCTGCATAGCGAGATTCCTCTGGCGACCTCCCATCAGAGTCAAGTTCAAATCCACAACAACGCCAACGTGAAGCTGTCGGGTGTCGAGGACGCCGACAAGGACAAGCCGATCGATGTTCTACGTCTGCCGCAGATTCTCCATGCCCCGACCCTCTACGAGAGCCTTCCCGTGCTGACCTCTCTGTCCCCTCTGCCCCCTTATCACGAGAACCGCATCGAACTTCACAAGCAGCTCGGCATCGAGGGAGCCAAGCTGAAGAACACCGTGAAAATAAACACTGAGCCGCTCGCGTTCGTCGAATCGCCTGCCTTGATCGCCGAGAAGGCTGTCCCCGTTCTGCACCAGGCGATACCCCAGGTGATCGCCAAAGAAGCCATTGTCCCGGCCACAACTTCCGTCACAGCCTCCATCTCCGAACACGGCATCAGCCAGATCCATCCTTCGTCGAAGGTCGTCCAGCCTCTAGCCGTGCCCAGCCTGTCCTTCGTCGAGAACGCCGCCGCCCCGGTGGTCCCGGTCGTCGACGAAGCTGTCCCAGCCGCCAAACTCGCCACCGCCACGGTTACCACCTCCGTCAGCAGCCATGGAGTCAGCCAGATCCACGGAGCCTCCAAGATCACCGCGGAACCCATCCCGTTGCTCAAGACAGCGCCTCTAGCGCAAGTCCATGTCTTCGCCGAACCCGTATACCTTCGCTAAGACTTCGTTCAGCTGCAGTTCGAATCGGTAAACATGATATGGCGTGCTTTTGGAAAACGAGACGATACGCGAGATGGGTGCAAAGATCAGGCCTCCGCGACCCTTCGCCGAACAGGCTAGGAAAAAGAACAACGTTTCTCGAGGGTCTTTTGGATCGGGAAACGTTGATTCCTTTTCAACGGATTTACTCTCTTCGGGATTGGTCGCCTGCATTTGCGAATCGACGCGCGACGCGACGACGAGAGTGTCCACGGACGATTGCTCGAGTTTCGTCCGCTGATAGCTTGTCCTCTTTTCGATAGCGTCATTTCTTTCTTCACCACCCCCTCATTTTCAGCATCCGGAATCGCTTGATATTGCGTTAAATTATTCTTCATGATTCACTTGAAAATAAAATGACTTGTGTGTGCGAAACACTGTGTCGATCCCTTGATCCACGATCCTCGATCCTCCGGGTACCAGTCTTTTATAAACTAGCAGATTATCGCGCGTAACACGTTCCAACATTTTCTTTTCCACTCGTTAAACCGAAGACAATCTGCTCAACTTACTTCAGACACGGTACAGTCATTGAAAAACCTATTATTAGCAGACTGTCGGCGCGGCGGATAAAGCGTCGAGTACTACAGCCATTGAAACTTGTACGACTAGCGTAGGACATGGTTAACGCTGTAACTCGTCAGCTGTCTGCAGTTATTTAACACTGTTGGAAGCTTAACAGTTAAGAATTTCTCCGTAAATGTTTCTGCGGGAGTAGTGGATTTTTATCTAATTTTACGTTTCTCGCAATCGACTTGCAAGGTTTAGATTTTGAATAATTCCATCCTGATCGGATGGCGAACATTCGGTTAACCATCGATGATCGATACAATTCGTGAAACGCGTCGAACCAACCGAACCGCTGCGCTGCGCGCCGAATAAAACAAAAGCGTTCGAACAATCTTCTCCGCGCTCCGCTCCGATTTAATGAGAATTTTAATCACCGTCCGCCGCGTCGCGCCGCGCCGTCCGGAACCACCTCGGCGACACGACGAGCTGTTATCCGGTTAATCGACTGTCGATATTCGCGATACAAGAAATTATTACGAACATTCGGCCATACATTGCCGCGTTGCTAAGGGCAGAGGACTAACTACCGAGACCGTTGTTAATTGTTTTTACACGCGTCCGCGGAATTAGTGGGTGGTACTGGGAAATCTGTCCGTGTGGACTGTTTGCGGTAGGTTTATGATCGTCCAGTCGGACGATTTAACGTATGGTGTCTGTCACCGGCTATGGGGAAACCTGTTTTGCATTCGCCATTGAAATCGAGAAATCTCTACCCGGTTCCCCCGTAAAAACTCGATGATTAATAGGGATCGGTAAATTAGTTTACCGATTACCTTATAGCGGTAACGCTTTTTCATGTCGTACGATGATAGATAATCTTAGTTAGACGACAGAACTTGTCGCTCGGCTGTACTTTGAAAATACACATAACTCTTCTTCTCGGACGAGAAGTAAATCTCAGAGGAGCCGAACCACTGTTTGTTACTCGAGTTTTTTCGAGTAATAAAATGTATACATATAGTATAAAAGTGAATTTCCCTTAAAAGTACATATTATACTTATTGTTAGCTAAAAAAACTTCTATAAAACAAAAAAGGCTACAATTACTAATAGGTGAATTCGTTGAAAAATGAAAGCGCGTTAACAGAATTTCAAAATTCCGACAAATTTCAGTGCTTTATGGATACATGAATGGGAAAACGAATGATGGGAGATCGTTCCTCATATATTCAACTAACTCAAGCCACAATCATTTTACAATTTATGTAAAATTTTAAAAATTGAATTTTCACCGCTGATATCGGGCATACAGCCCGCTGTGAGCCGTCCGAAACCAGCTTCGAAATATCAAGCCGAAAAAAAACCATACAGCGGCTTGGGACCTATTTCCAGAATTAATTGGACCATTCGATAACGAGGGAGCAGAGTGGACAATCTAATTTGCACAGATTACGTACAACAAGACTCTGCTCTCGAGCGACCGCCTGGGGCCTGGGGAATCCAGGATCTAGAATGTCGCCGATGGAACGCGAGACGCGCGACGCGCGTATACGAAGAAGGTGTACGGTCGGTTTTATTGGCCGATTCGATTCCGGTTTCGTCGTCGAAATTAAAATGGCTCGGACGTTCGAGAGAGCCGGTCGGATAATGAAGAAACCACCAGCGATTCAGCCGCGAACGCTCCGTCGCGTCGCGTCGCGTCGCGTCGTCTTTCCACGGGCCACGGGCCACAGGTCGTTTGTCACGGACGCCCACGCACCGGTGCGGCGCTCGTATCTCGCCAGCTATTGCGGATGGAACCGTGCGAAACGAGTTCCGCGCGAAAAGGGGAGCGTGCTTTAACCCTAAGCGTATCAACGCGTTTGATGCAACTATGTCGAATTCGGATATATCAAACGAGTCGTCGCGTGGTTAAACAAACCGCAACGGAGCATGCGAAATCGATTAAATTAATAGAACACAATGTTCTTTCCAAGTATATCAGCGAATAGTTGCAAACGAGGATGTAATATTATTAAAAGCTCCGTAAAGCGAGCAGGCGCGATACTTCTCGCGGTTCTAATCTTACCAGTCATTCGGGCCCTCGCCCCGAGTTCCTTGACTCTGATGCCCCAGGACTTGCCGTGCACTTGACGATGGAAGGTGATCCGGATTCTTCGGCGTTTTTTCGAAGCCGTCGTCGTCGCCTTGGGCCGCGCCCCCTCTTTCAGAAAATTGACTTTCAACGAACATCGGCGCGGTGCGGCGCGGCGTCGCGCGATCTCCTTCCTCCCGGACTTGTTGTTTCGGAACGGGTTCGGGTTCGGACCGACTGCTAGTTAGATGTCCCGGGTCCCGGCACGCATTGGAACGCACGACAGCCGATCGATGGGTAATGACTTTCTTGTCGAGCCAACTTGGAATTTTTTTTTACCGCTCCGAAAATGTCCGGTCGCTGCTCTCTTCACGCAAGCAGCTTGTTGATCGATCCAGATGACTCGGTCTATTGGGACGATTTCTGAGCGATTCGAAAGCACCGATTTCTAGAGGTGTGCGCGTGTCCCGAATATTCGTATTAATTTTTCTACTGTATTATACAGTATTCTAAAAATTATATTTTAGTATATGTATTATGGTACAGTGGGTCCAAAAATTATTCGACTATTATCGAATAAAAAGTCGCTTGTAACAAGAAAAATGCGACTGTTCAATTAAAAGGAATATCCAATGCAACGAAAATAATTTACGGTTACGGCCTGGGACTTTGATTTTATGGAATTCTTGAGCATCGTTCTCAATTGTTGAGTGGCTTCGCAAAGTGTTAAAAGCCGGACCGAGCGACGCGAAAGCACATCGTCTCGGAAACGGACCTTCCGATAGCGGAACGGTTAGGTTCGGGATGATCGAGGCTCGATCAGTGCTCACCAGCGGGTTCAGTGCTAATCCTCAAGGTTCATCGCGCGTCTGCGTCGAGGTACGGCGAGGAGATGTTTGAGGCCCGGCGAAGGCTAATCTGACGTCTTATTGGACACGCGATCCCTGCGTGTGCGGTACTTTAATGCTGTAATATATTCCGTATAATAGCGATCGGTATGGTGTTCAAGGTCAAGGGTTCCGCAGCATTTCCCACGACCGGGGCTCGTGACAAACTGGCCGCTCGCGGACCATTCGATTCTCTCTTCCCTCTTATTCTCCCTTCTCTTTCTCTCTCTCTCTCTCTCTCTCTCTCTCTCTCTCTCTTTCTCTCGTTCCATGCCCCCCTTTCGCGATATCTCCGCGGAGATGGAAATTCTTCCTGCTTCGATACGCCGAATGCGAATAAGTAAGACGTGATATTGGCCGGCGAATGCGATAGTCACGTGTAAGATATCTACGGCACGCAATAATTCGCCGATTTTTCCCAAGAGTTCCGACCGTTTTCTGTCCGGTCAACGACTCCGCGACCGGTAACGAGGAAATCGCCATTTACACACGGCGACGATTCGAGACGAACGGCACAGTTCGACGGTAATTTCGTTTCGATGCTGCTATTTCGCTCTGTCTTACATCTCCAGACGCGATCGGGTCCTCTTCCGTACTTGCCGGCGATAATTCAGGCGGTTTTAACGCATTTGCCATATTTAAGATTACACGAATTTAAGAGTATCGATACATTCCTTACTTTTGTGCCGTACACGGTCAGTCGGTGAATTTCTATAAAAACGCGACGAAACAAATTGATTCGAAGAGGTGGAGGAATCGATCCCGTCGCGATGGCTCTGTATCAGTTCGCCGGTGAATTCGCGTGGGAACAGATTCCCGGCCTTATCGGGCAGAAACGTCGGAATTTATGGTGTATTACTCGAAATAGCCGTAAATCATCGCGGTCGCTTGCCAAAACCGAGAGGATCCAGGAGAGAACTATTTATTCGGCATCGGTGAATCGGCCCTGGCGCGCGAGTGTCTCACCCGTAAATCAACCGGTTTTACGTCGCGGATGCAGCTTCTGTGACGGGCATAGGCGACACCGAGATACCCTGATCGATTTGTATTCAATGGGCCATCCGTGAAATCGAAGTCGACTTCCCCGGAAACCGAGGGGCGAAAGAAAAATTCCGGCGACCGTAAAAGGTGACCCCTCGCAACCCCCTCGCTCGCGATCCGAGTCAAAAATAATGCCGAGCACCGTCCCTTTCTTCTTCCAATTGTTTATCGGCTGTACCACCGAAAAGGTACGCGGGGTCCTTCTATGCATTATGCATGCCGTCGCGTCGCAGGCGAAATTTCAATCGAAGCGCAATTTTATTTCGGATAATCTCCGGCCGAAGGGAAACAATGTTTGTTTGTTTACGCACTTGTGATAGAAACGCGTTTGATCAAACGCAACCCTATAAACGTAGACGATTGTTTCGACTAGCGAAACTTCCTTTCGCTTCTCGAAACGATCGAGACGGAAACTGGGCGATCAGCGTGACGAGTTCAAGATCGGAAATTCGGTGGAAGGTGGTCGTCGGGTGATTATGAGGGATCGATAAATAATAGGCTAATTAGCCGCGAGTATGGGGTCCGCGAGCCGCGATATACAGCGCGAATCCACGACTCCGACCCGCTCGAGAACGCGATCGTGAATCACGATTGTTCCACGGAGCCGTGTACTACAAGGAAGAACTAACGTGCGATCGGAGATTACAGGGGGCTAACTAACGATTCCATTTGCTGATTGGCCAGGGCACCGGCTACCCCGGGGAACTTTTATCGGGCCTGCCTCCCACGAGAGGCCTAACACGTTGCCGATAATACCGCAAGGTTACCGGGGTCCTGCACGCCAATCAATTAAGATCAATCGCCCCCGCCAGATCGGGTTTTTCGCTTTGACGCCACGTTTTTCGCTATCCTGAATCCTGAACGACCGAGGCCGAGTTCTCTCGCCTTTCGTCAGCGCTTTCAAGACACGCTTGCTTCTTCTCTTTTTTTTATTTCTCTTCGTTGTCTCCACTCTTCCACCGTCCTTCCTCTCTATCTCTATGTACACGTAATACATATGTTACATGTACAGGGTATTTCGTCTAAAACAGGACACCTAAATAAAAGCTCGAGAGTGTCTAAGAGAAGCAATACGAATTTACAAAGACAGATTTCCAGAACGTTCTTGTCTATATGTATATGTAAAAAAACACGAGTGACCTTGGAAAAACGATTAAAAAATTACAATTTATAAAAAACTAAGATACTTCCATCTGATTCGTCTTTTGAAACCATTTAGATTACGCTAGAAACATTTTTTGTATTTTCAGAGATAGAGGAGATATTTAGGTGTCTTGTTTTAGACGAAACACCCTGTATGTGTATGTCTATGTCTATGTCTATGTCTATGTATATCGTTTCTCGCAGATCTGATTGTGAGCTGATCGAGAGGTGTCGCGAACCTACTACGATCCTGTGGTTTAGCCTTTCCAGAGTGCTGACATCGTTTTCACATCGTTTCGTAATTTAATCGTTTTTCGCATTAAACATTTCTACATTTCTGATCGTTAGGATGCATTCGAGATCGTTTAACAGTTCTTTACGCGATCGACACGCTTCAGTTTGGTGGAACGGTGCCGAAGATGGTAATTTCATGTACTCGAGTTGTTAGGTATCGAAATATCGAGTATCGAAACGATCTATATAAATCGTCGAATTAGGAAGACGTTTTAAAACGCTTCCGATCATTGAAATGTACCGTGATGACCGGAAATACTAGTCGCTTAAGAGCTAGTGAATTCACAGGAGAATCCATCGTTGCTATCTGGAATGTGCGCTTTACGGTAAAGTTCGCTGCGGATAAGCTTCGGAGGATGAATAAAAGATGGTGAACTTCTCGTCTATTATCCGTAGGAGGAAGATTTTTATTAGTAGATTGCGAAACTTTACGCGAATCAGCACTTTTATGGGCGTATTCAAAGAAACTGGGATTTAATAAGCTTCCGCTTCGCGAGCGGTTCGAGTAAATTAAAAATAAACTTTTGAAGGTCCTCGCTTTATCAGTTTCTACACTTTTGAAGATTCAAAATAATATTTCAAGATTCTGCGTACCGATGTTTCGTTGTATTTAAAAAAGAAAAAAGGGTGATTTTTCACCCTGAAGTACTTACGTACGATGTTCTCGTTATACGTATGTATGTAGATTAAGAGAAATGTTTTAATCTCGGATCGATATCCCTTCCAAACACTGAAATTTCCATATCGGGGAAATAGCACACCTCAGGGTCGGGGATCAGAAAATGTCATAATTAAACCGAAAAAAAGCGAAAAAAAGCGAAAAGAAGAGGGAAACCCTGCTGCCGTGTATGATTAAAAATTGCGGACGGGATTGTTACATCGCGAACGAAATGTCCCGAACGAAATGAACCGAACCGAACCGAAAAGGAACAAGAATGTGGGAGGGGCGGGGGCTGCGGCTGGGAAGGGAGAGAATAATGAAACCGGTGAGCTTTCTATTCGTCGAATGATCGATAATAACACGGCCGACCAATTACGTTAGGGACACAATTAATTCCGTACGGCGCGCGGTTCGACGAACGTAATTCCAGGATATCTCAGTTTCTTTTCCACGAGACGCGTCGCGTCCTTGCGTCACGGCTCGTTTATTTATCGTTGGGCTTTTATTTTTGTCCAGGCAACTCGCTCGTAATTCTCGGCCCGCGAATTTTTTCTTTACGATATTGCTCCGCCGTGCATCCGTTGCTGCGCCCCTATACGTTGCGCGTCGCGCAGAAATCCTCGGCCATTCCGCGCCATCTTAAAACCTTTCGTTTTATAACGTAATTCAATATTTCACCGAGATTATAGCTTTCCTAGCATCGTAATACTGTTCTATCCCTTCTGTGGCGCCCGAAATGCCCTGAAAAACTGCAACAATTGAGTCGATATTATTTAATATTCTGGCCATCGTAATCGATGCAAACGATTTTCATTTTATTGGGTTAGCGATTAGGGTAGCGACAAGGAAGACACGTTTTTACTTGTCTCGTAGATGAAGAATTCGCCGCGTATTTATCGACTTCATCGGTCCTTCTCATAACGCGAAAACTATATTTGCCATAGGAATAATATATATTTTGTGTTTAATTGACCAATTCCCGGTACTATTTTGACAGAATGTACATAGACGCAGATCTTTTTTTTTTTTTTTTTTTGTTTGTTATTTAACGTCGCTTTTTGAACTCCTTTTCGGAATTATTTCACGACGGGACCTACAGTTTTTATAAGGTGGGTTCCGAACCACCTTGGGCACCACAGTCTACAAGACGCAGATCTTCATGAGAATCAAAGAAAAAAAAAAAAAAAAAACCAACGCATTTCACATAAAAATTCGTTGTCGAAATTATTGAACGTTAAAAGCCAAAGGTACAGTGTCGTTTATAAGATGTTACAAATTCATGCGGCACAACGTGCGCACATAATTGTATAAACATTAAGAATAATCAAAATTGTGTTGCATAGTTAAGGGGTTATTTGCCTGGTTCTCCACAGGAACCGCAACGTTTTAATGTCGTTAACGTAGAATGAAGCCTTGAATTTCGCAGAGAATGTAAAGAAACGCATTTCTGGCTACATTTCGTCCGGTGCGGCGCGCGGCGCGCGGCGCGGAGATATTACAATTTAATAAATTAATAATTTGCGAGGATCGTTACGAGATGAGGCTTCGGGGGGACTTTTGTGCAACGATGCATGTGCAGCGTGCGCGCGTGATCACAGTCCATCGAGAGAGAAATATGTATAATTGCGGCATGTGAACAGAAAGAGAAAACAGGGACGAAGAAAAAATATCGCTAAAACGCGTGCAGCCCGGGAATCATTTCTGTAGGTAAGTTTTACGAGCGAGAAACACATACGTACGTATAGTATACGGTGCGCACATACAAACACACCGACGCGACGTGTAATAAAGACGTCGGGTCGACCTTTGCAAGGTCGTAATTTTCGAAAGCAGCTTAGAATAGCCCGAAAGGGCAATTACTTTGAAACAGGGACTAATTGAGATCGCAACGGCTATGCTACTGAAACGAAGCACCGGAAGAGACAAAACTGACTTGGCTCTTGAAATCTTCCGCGTGGGTGGATATTTGGACGCCATCTTGGATCCGGTGTCTTCTCGAGTTTCTCTCTTAAATCAGAAAATCAAAGTAGAACGGTCCAGGACGGTAGAAAACTAATTACATGCGAGCACTTCATTTGACAGATTTGCCTAACTAAAATTTCCACTGAAAAGTGGAAAAGGTTTAAAAATGTGCCGACGCGTCAAAAATCTGCCGACAACTCAGTTTTTCATCGATTCAATTGGAATTTTTTTTAAATGTTTGCGAAGGATTATAGTTTGATGACGGGCTGCGCGAGAATCGTTAAAGCGATGAAAAACTGAGTTGTCGGCAGATTTTTGTCGAAAAAGATCGGTTTCTGGCCCATTGTGCGGCGCGGCGGCGACCAGTAGTAATTTTCTTCTGTTCTTCAGAAGTTTCTATTGGATGGAGAAACAAGCGTGATTCCGAACATGCTATTTAACTGCATATTTTCTGAGGATTTTCCGGTGCGACAAGGAATCTGTTTAAGCTCGTACGAGGCGAGTGGAGCCGGTGGCTTCCTCGAGGTTCGCTGAACCGGCCGCGGCCGGTGCGGCAGCATAGCGGGTAAACAATCGCAGCGTATTTCACGCGCGGCGCGGTTCCTTTTCCCATCGGGTTGGATTCTCGTTTCTATATTCTATGCTAGGCACGCAGCTGCACCGTGTCAGGTACGGGGCCCAACGACGGTCATTTAATGCGCGGAGCTGTGCTTAGTGCCAATGTCAAAACCAACGCGAGTCGCCCACGTGCTAGGCCGTTAGGGAAAGAAAACGGCCTCCATGAAAAATCCGCCTCATCGGGCGACTTGTTGCGCTAGGCCGACAAGAAACAGCGAGAGAAAGAGAGAGAGAGAAATATCTAACTCGCGCCGCGCCGCGCCACGCCGCGCCACGCCGCTGCCGTGAGTAATACCAATGGAATTGATGAACTCGTTACGCGTCCGCGTTGTCCCGACTCGAGTCGAGTCGAGACGCGACGAGACGAAACAACAAGGTGACCATAAATTCTCTGTCCGGGGACGACCTACACCGGGCCCACGGCGCGGCGCGGCGCGGCGTCTCTCTTCGGAGAGAGTTCCGCGTTTCCAGTTCCACGCGGTGATAACGATAACGATAACGGGCGCGACCCCTCAACATTTTCTAGTCGAGTGGACAAATGCCGGTATTCGAACGACTACGCTTGCGTTTTGCCGATGATCGCGTGTCGTAACGTGGAACACGGTGTTACGAGCTGAACAGCGAACCCTTTTATGGTTCTAGGAAGTGGGGGCTAGCTGGTCGGTGGAGAAGGAGAAAAATATTTAAAGAATTTTTTCGATATACTGTTGCATTATAAATAATAAGAACCTGTTGACGACATGATCATGGAAAATAAAAATCCGCAGTCTAGGCATACGCATAAAGTTAAAGCGTACGTTGATTGGACAGGTCCGCCTATACGTATAATATTACCCGAGTCTATTCAAGTTCCAACGTTCGGGAAATGATGATAAAACGAAAACGTGCGAGCGAGACGTGTCAATTGTCGAAGGGAGGTGCCGCGCCGCGCCGCGCCGCGCCGTCAGAGTTCCGAAATGACGTCGAATCGAAGAAAGCAAAAGGGCGAAGCGAGAGGACGAGCGAACGATAACATCCCCGGGTCGGATGTACGGGCGGAATGCGCCTGAGATCGACGGCTCGTACCGTGGCCAATAAACATTGATTTATCGGCTTGGAAATCGAACTCGGGGTGATTTGTGATCCTCGGCAGTTCTGGCCGTGCACCGAGGGCCTCGCGGTGCGCGAGGCATAGGGCCCCGTAGGGCCCCGATACCGAGAGAGGAGGCGCGCTGGTGGGGACCCGTCCGTAAGTGCACAGGCATATCCACCACCGGGGTCCTATATAAGAGGATGCCTCGAAGAGCTCACACTCTCATAACCGTTAGCTGAGCCTTACTGGGATTATCCGGCAGCCCGGGAAGGAAAAACTTGTGAAAACGTCCCTGGAAGATCGACGAGCCAACGTGTCCAGTGCTAGAACCGCCCGGTACAACATGATACTCGTGAGTGACTCGGCTTTTAACCATCTTCTTCATCATCTTCCTCTTCTTCTTCTTCTTCTTCTTCTTCTTCTTCTTCCTCTTCTTCCTCCTGTTGCGTTCAGCTTCATTTTATTCTTTATTCGCGTAATGTTTTTACTGCGTTTCAAATTGCTCTTCTCACTTTTGTCGTAAACTCATCAAATCTATTCAGTCTAACTACCAACTACCAACATCGTTATTAATTAATTGAATTAAAACATAGCAATTTTGAATAGCGGCTTTAGAGTCTCTCTATTCGATGAATAAAATCCAACTGCAACCTGTAAAATGCACATCTAATTGGACATCCGATTGAACATCCAGCAGTTTCAAAGTTTCCGGAAAGTTTCGAAAATTAGCGAATAATTCTAGCAACAACAATAATTAATCCCTTCGTTAAGGAAGTTTGAGATCCCGTAGCAGCGGTTCCACGGGTGAAAATTGAAGCGAGGCGAGGTACCGGGGCGTCTGAAAGGCGAACCTCGAATAGGAATGGTGCGAAATTCGTAATTTGAAAGTAGTTTGCGACAGAGGCGTCGCGCGTCGGTGGCGGGGGCGGTGGCAGGGGTCAGAAGATGCGTAAAGAGCGGCCTAAGTGTGTCGCGGGCAAATAAGGGAAGTTTAATCCGCGCTCGTCACGGTTGTCATCTAATTTTCAAGTTTTCGAAGCTGCTCGCGGGATGCAATCTCAATTAGTCTTCGCGGGCCAGCTTTTCCTCTTCTTGCTTGCTCTTTCTCTCGTTCTCTCGTTCTCTTGCGCGAAACTTTCAAGTTTTAAAGCGCCACGCCTGCCTCGCCCTATTACAATTATATTTCACGGAATATTGCAGTTTACCTAACGCCGGGGCCGGGGACAGGCGTGGGAGTCAACGAAGACTCCCATTAACCGCCGTGAATTGCTCGAGAGGTTCGCGGAAAAGTTTTTTCACCGATTCTGACGCGAACGCGTTCGGATTTAAACGCTTTCGATGGCTTCCGAAGCCAATTATGTACTCGACAGCGTACGATATGTTCTCGATTGAAAAGGGCAGCTTTTCCACTCTGTCGGTCAATACTGGTCGCAATCTTGCTAACTGCTTGTAGGAAAAAAGCGACAATTATCGTTAGACTGTGGATCTTCCTTGCGAGATTATTAATCTTTTCTTAGCGAGAATCCTTATAAAAATGACGAACTCATGTGTTAGATGTTAGGTTTAACGGGGACTGTTACAAAGAAAATTACGGGTGTCCGGAGGTTCCAGAGGTGTTTCCCTTGATCCCGTGGAAGCGGCGATCCGGAATGATCCGCAAAATAATCTCCGGAAGCTCGCAACTTCTCGGTGCTTGGGAAGTTCGTCCAAGTTTCTCGCGAGACGCCTTATTAATGCCGGTAAACGCTTCCGTGAAATGCTCCAACATCATTTAACTTTCCAACAAGTCGGTATCGTTGCTAACTATCGATAATTGAATCAACGAAAGCTTGATTTTCCGATCGCGGAGCGCAATAGTTGACGGATCATTTTGGTCTGGCTTAGGTCGATTGATGTCTATGCTACTTAAGCAAATTCTGATCGATAAATACGGCATAATTTACAGGAGAAATCGCTGTGCAAAACAGGTCGTGTGAAAAAAAGCAATGTTAATTTATGATTATGTTTGTCCAAGTTTAATCGAGTTCAGGGTTAATCGGGGGTTAGGAAGCATTGACACGCAAGGCCGTAGCGTTCCGAAGTGTCTCGGATACTGTTCAAGTTTCTCGGAAACCGTATCGCAACTAACCAACGATAACCGAATCAACGAAAGTTCAATTTCGCGGTCGCGGAAGTCAACGGGTCGCAGTTTCCACGGCAATAACGAGGAATCCCCGATCCGTTGGAATCTATTCCTGACAATTTCCGGCGGGAATCGCGTGTCGGGGTTTCCGGCGAATCTTCGAATTTGCCCCTCGGGCTGTCGCGCGTCGGGGGCGGTCAAATATTTCCACAATGACGAAGCATCGCGCGGCAAATCTTCGTTCCCAAGTTAAATACATATCGGAGGTAGTGGCCGTCGAGCCGGAAGTTCCGACGACGGTACACGGAACATCCAGGGGACTTTTCGTTTGATTCGATAGAATTCGATTCCCGTGGAAAATAGGTCAGGTGTAAATTGCTCAAATTTCGTTGTCGAACCGCGTTTGCCACGGCTCGGTGCCCCGTTTCAACAGAACAATCTTGCGTGCACACTTTAAATCCGATCTTTCCGCATTTATTCCTCCATTTTATCGAACCTTTCAACCGAACCTTAACGTATTACAATTTTATCAAACTTCAAACCTGTTTGAAACCCGAATCTTAAATCTCTAGCGTGCTTCTGTCCATTTATGAACACGTTTAAAGTCCACGTTTAAAGAAAATAGAAATTGTTCAGAAATAATTAGCCTCTTCTTGAAAGAAGACAAATTCTGGTTGATTTCGGGTCTCTCGAAATTCGCGATTGGAGTAGGAAGGAAGGAGATTAGATCGACTCGGCGCGACGCGGCGGATAAAGTATGGAAGAGTTGCATGTTTTGTGGAACATCGACATCGAATCCGTGGGAGCGGACGGAATCAAAGATGCGTTTTCCTTTCAGAGAATTCTATTTGGTCTGTTCCTCGGGCAAAGTTTCGCTACACCGATCGCGAATGTTTGGCTAAGCCCTTTGGGACCGCTAACACCTTTACGCCAGTTCCACATACAGGACGGATCCGGAGGATACCATTACTCGTTCACTGGGCCTCATCAAGCTAAATCGGAATCCAGTTTGAATGGAATTACACGGGGTGGTAAGTTCTCGCAGTTACCTTGTTACCTTGCTTTCATTCTATGCTGTTTCTTTCTTTTTAAAGTGAGGCCCCTTCTCTGCTGAGGGAGCTACAATTTTCTAGTGTAACGGAAGTGACGAAATTTCGCGAATAACCTCGAATAGTTTGACAAATAGCATTTTCATCATTAATTTATTAACTTTAAAGACTTGATTAGTGAACTTTTAAGATTGTAGAATGTCACATGAAGCCTTGGCTACATTCCCATTTCAGTTTTATGCAGGTTCGATGCTTAAATTGTTAGTTATTAAGAAATTTTAGAGAAGTGGTATGTTATGTATGTCTGTCCTTGTCGCACAGTTCGACCCTCCTTGTCTTAATTAAGATTGGAAATGTTAAATAATCCTAATGAAGCGACAACAAGATCAGGAACAACTCTCGATGCAGTATTTGCAAGACATTTAGACAAAATTGAATCAAGAATATTTCTATCATATTTTAGCTAACACAAGCCAATTGTTTCAATGATAGAATCATAGAAAATCATAGAAGATAGAAAAAAATAATAATGAACGATCAAAATTTGCGACGCAACGAAGGAGAGCGTATGGGAAATGCTATGAACTATGTCTCTTTCTTTATTAGGATTATTTACCATTTCCAATCTTAATTTACTTCTAAACATTACTAAACTGCAAGAAGTTTCACTTCCGCCGCGCGTGCTTTTCCACGCATTTTTTGTCGTTCAACGAAACTCCTTCCTGGAGAGAAAGAAAGAAAATTTCAGGCTAGAGAAAGTTGAGATTAATATTTCTTCCGAAACACGATAAGAGTTGGTCGAGTTTTTAAGGTTTCTTCGAAAGCGATTTTAAATTTCTGTCGAAACTGCAGATTGAAATGTAATTCGATCGCAGATTAATCTCCGCTTCTAGCGGAACAGGCAAAATCGAATTTACTGGATTTGCTGATAAATACGGTCCGTCGCGTCGGAGCTATTGAAAAATTGTAACTGCAAATTCTAACGACAGTAATGAAAATTTTCATTTTTTAAATGAAATTGACGACGATAGATCTTAAATGAATACTTACTATCCTAGTTTTAATTGTTGAACTAACGAATTAATACGAAACATTAGATTTTCATTGCATAATATTCTCTCATTGTCAGTGCGAGCATTATTCTTTCTGTGGCAATTAGAGATGATTGTGCACAGGGTTCAGCAGTGATTTGAATATCGGTTCCCACGTGTGAGAATAATATACGCCTTCGTCAACAATTGACAGGTTCGTTCGTAAACAGCATTTCTGCTCGATGACTCGTAAAAGCATGAATGGCATACATTCCTTTCCTGAACATCGCGCAGCAGACGCCGCGCAGCAGACGCCGCGCCGCGCGCGGCCTACGTTCGCGAGTGGCGAGTGATTACATACTTATGAAACGATGATCGATGTGACGCAACAAACGCCCAGGCAAAGGGTCCATCTGCTATTCTTCCGAGCGTTGCATAGACTCGTTGCTTTACGCATGCTTTTAACGAGACGAATACCATACCGTTAAACGTGTACAGAAACTTAACCAGACTAGAGTTTTAGAGATTGCGTTCTAAAAGCAAAGTTAAATCATTGTACACGCTGGAACTAAACCCACAGAAAACAGCTCTCCTTCGCTTTAACAACGAAAAGATCCTCCCCGGGACAAACCGAAATTAACATTCAATCGTTGTAGAGCAGATCATTATCATCTTGCAGCATCTCTTTCACAATTACGTATAATAGATGATTCCAAATGTAACTGCGGCAATGAGGTTCAAGATCTTAACCATATCATTTGGCAATGTACCTTGTTGAAATCACAAAGAGTTGATCTCATGAAAAAATTAAGGAAGCTCAATTTGTTTCCACCCTTAAATATCAGATCGTTACTTTATGAACCGAATATTCAGGAATGTTATCTTCTTTTCAATTTTTTTAAGCACAATGTAATTTAAAGAATTAAAGTTATGCACTTAATGTGTTTTGCTGTACCTACATTACTAACGTTTAACTGTAAGATGTATACATACTGTACTGTAATGTATAGCTTTATAACCCCCTATGGGGATTTCCAATTAAGCTCTCGATAAAAAGAAGAAAATTGTGTATTTTAATCATTCAGATGATAAATAAGGCTGTAGATGTTTGTATAAATCTTTCTAGAATCTTTTTTTTGTGATTAAATCAGGTTACTCGTACATCGACGCAAACGGGATACTTCAAACGGTGACTTACACGGCAGACGACCAAAATGGATTTAGAGTAAGCGCCAGTAATTTGCCGCAACCACCGAAGAACGATCTCCAAGAGGTGCAGGACACGCCGGAAGTGGCGGCCGTAAAGAAGAGCCATTTCGAAGCGCTGGAGAAGTCGCGGTTGAGGGAACAACCCAACTATCAATCGAATATCCTGTCTTACGCTATTCTACCGCCGTACTATGGCTCCTCGCACCTCGGGAAAGATGACGAAAAAAATCTAGCTGTTCGAGAAATCGTGGTGAGCTTTTCATTTCTGCTTTGAACCATTAAAGGGCCTAGTCGATTAAGATGGTCAAAACTGATTACTATTCGCGCATTTTCCGTCTCTCATGCGTTCGCAAAATTCTGAAAAAAGTAGAGGTCTGACATTTCACATCAGAGGGGTTTTTCTTCGGTCAGCTTTCGAATGGTTCGATAGTCGTTTAAAAACCTCCAAGGGCAATTTTTACCATCTTATCGTTAATCACGATTAGAGATTGCAATCCCGCGGGATTGATGTGGGATTTATATCAATGTAAGTATATTTAATGAAGAAACAAATTTTACTTAACGAGATAATCATCTTTAATCATAGTAGTCAAAATTTATTTAACGATTAATTAATTGGTAATTAATTGGTTCTAGGCATAACTTCGAGTCATTTATTTTGGACCATTCTTCATCGGTAAAATATATTTCAGATTCGATGTCGATTAAAGCCTTGCCGACGCATAATCTTAAGCTGTGAAAACGTTCCACCATACTCGATAAACTATTCCAACGAATCTTGCAATCTAAAATTAATTCGAGATTTGTTCTTCTTGCACATATTTCTGCAAATAAATGTCATTGTTTGTTGGCGATTTCTTAAAAATTGCAAAATTTTTATTATACGCGTAGTCCTGCAAAATTTGCCGGATCCCCCGCATCACCTATTTAAGTATTGCGAGACCAACACAAATGACGCGGGATCTCGCGGGATTGCGTCGGGATTCTGACAACCAGGTTACACATCTTCTATCTAGCTTTTTTAATACAATAGTTTACAAAAATGTCCGATTCGTGCAATCCGATTAGGAAGTGGCTTTACCTTTGTTGAAGATCAAATCTCAAATAAAGAAAGTCGAAAGACCCGAAATAATCGAATCGTTTGATCTTCGCAGACCTCGAAGAACCCGTTCCTGCTCCCACGAGCAGAAGCAGACAAGATCGAGGTCCCAAAGCCAAATCCAGGTCTTTCAAAGCTCTCGGCGTCGTCTTCGGCATCGTCGTTAGCGACCTTGCCGAGTTTGATACAACGAAAGCCCGAAGAACTGCACGGGAACTCGTTGCAGATAGGAAAACTAGTGAGCCTGGACGGAATTCAAAAAGCTGCGCCTCTTCCAGCGTCGTACGTGGTTCCAGGTTTATCGTATCGGCTGTTGCACAGCGCGCTTCATCACACGCAGGACTCGTTGGGTCAATACGACTATACTTACGCTGGGGATTCCAGTGCTAAAACCGAGTCCAGGTCCTTGGACGGGACGACGAGGGGAGCTTACAGTTACATCGATCCCAACGGTGTGTTACAACAGGTCCATTACGTCGCCGACCAAAACGGGTTCAGGGTTTTAGCGACCAATCTGCCGGAAGCCTAGCAAAACGAAAGTTCCTTTCGCGCTTGGAGGATCAACGCTCAGGATTCGGGCACCGTATTTCGAGAAGATAATTTTCAATTTTCGAGCTCTTCAACGTTTCGAAGACGATCTTTTTGATGGATTCACGTTCGGCTTCTTTTCTATTACCAGATTAGGACTACTGGTCGCTGAAGCAATGCCGCGGAAGTTGCCGATTCACGCTTTGACTGCGCTAATCTATCATAAAATGGATTATCGCGGTACCGACGCGGACTTTAGATTACCCGGAACACTCTGGTCTCGTTCGCCTTGCCGCGCTGCACCCCGCCACACCCCGCCACACCCCGCCACACCCCGTCGCGCGTCGTAGACTTAATCGCGTGCCGAGCAACTCGCAAATCGAGGATCTCGAGTCGCGTGTGGCTGCACGAATTTGCAAAACGAGAGAGCCTTAAGGGATTTTCCCTTCTTTTCTTGGCTTGTAAACGCTTTCTACTCCTATCGAACAAATGTATTATACTTTATCATCGAGACGAGTCTGAAAAATTGTATAATTTTGTAATTTTAAGAGAAACCGAAGCTTTTTCAGAGATGTAGCGTAAACATGTAATATCGTAGCTTCGTATCGCTCGATCGAGACATATTCAGATGACACCAATTGAGTTTTGTCGGAAAGGGAATGATCGACCGAGGTAGAATCAAGAGAAAAAAAATTAGAGCGGACGAAGGTGGAAACTGACAAGCAACCGGAGAATCTGTTCCCTATGAAAATTCATCGCGCATCGTCTCGAAGGTCTCTCTCTTTGAGGTTGATTTATCAGACGTGGGTTAATTTATCCACGGGAATATATTCTCGCGCGGAACTCGGTGGGGCTGGTCTTTTTGCGAGTTTTCAAACGAACGCGAGACGATCAAGGGGCCCGGGTCAATCTTCGTCGCACGCGCGGCCGATCGCAAATTCTCTCGAACATCTTTCTCTCGTGACGAGATGCCCGATTGGTGCGGGGTAATCAAACTTTCTGAATGCTTTTCGAGTTCGTTCCGCGCGGCGAAACTCGCCGAGAGAACAGAGGACGAACTTAATTCGCATTCGCCTCTTCCGTTTAATTATGTCGCGGTAGGTCGATTCACAATAAATTATTCCACCTACGAGACGAGTTCTTTATTCTCCCCATTCCTGTTTCCCACTCGAGACTCGATTACCCTGTCGAGCGCGTTTCACTCGATTGTGCTTGCGCTGGATACGCGATGCGCCATTTTCCTCGTGCTGACAATGTTATTCCTCCTATCGGGTGAAGTAGATTATGGATTTTCTGTTCACGACGGAAATTAACCCCATGCGCTGCGATTTATTTCATAGTCACATTTATTATATTTCCTGGAGGGAAAACAATAACATGCATATTGAATGAATTATATTCGAAATTCTGATCACCGATAGATATCGCAGCGCAAGGGGTTAATTTACAGTATAACGCGGTTATACGAATGATAACTGTTGGGAATTGGTATCTAAACTGTTTTATTAAACAGCGCGGAAGGGCGATCTTGACGGGGCGAGAAAGAGAAAATCTTTCGCCCACTTGAAATAAAGAAAAACCCAAGGCTGCATCGTTTATTGCCCTGGCCTTCGGGTACGACAAATACCAGGCCTATGGGTCCGATGACATCCGGTCTGTTATTCTAAGATAGAGAAACTGCAGTGTGAAACGCATGGACAACGAAATTCATTTTTGCTCTTTTGGCAGTTGCATTATTATTGCTTGTAATCCAACAATAACACGTCTATGGGATCGGGAATGTGACAGAAATTGGCGAATGCACCCTTAGCTCTTGACCTCTGTCCCCAGGTGCCGGGTGCCGGGTGCCGGGTGCCGGGTGCCGGGGGGCGTCCAGCGAAATTCCCAAACGGACAAACGTCATCATGTTTTACAAAAGCAATCATCCTTTGACGATGAATTCGGTAATTTACTCGATAGCCAGGCTGGCTCTCGCAGTGTATCATCGACGTGATTCCACATTCCGAACGGGCCGGGGCTGTTCCCGAATCGAATCGGCTTTGAGGTTGGATTTGAAAATTTAATGAAATGGGACTCGGGGTTGTTTGCGCGGATACCGTGGACAGAATGAATTTAATGAATAATTTGCTTTGATCCAGAATTGGGGAAGGCCGTGCCGAACAATAACGATTAATTAATTAAAGAGGCGCCTCTGTGCCGCGTCGCCTCGGATCGGATCGGATCGGATCGGATCAACAACGAGATGTTTCCGTTTTTGTACTTTTGCTGTTTACCGGATGGAAAAATCGTGTGGGCGTTCGTAAATTTAATCATGATTATTACGTGTGGCTTTGCGGGCCGAAATCATCGCGAATAATTAAATTCGCCGCATGAATTATAAATTATAATTGAACAACGCTCGTCGTATTAGCGTATCTATCTAGTTGAGAAAATAAAAAAGGGAAAACGAACGGATCTCCATGAAATCGAGCAAAGTTAAATAATCATTTGTCTTTGAATAACACAAGTTGATTCAACTCGTGGACGTTGCTCGGCGGCTTTCAAAAGTTTCCTGTTCTCAGTTCCCGGTCAACGAGGACCATGACCTACGATTACGTTGCCGAGGAATACGCCAATGATGCGAATAAAAGGCGAAAGAGACCTGCTGATTCAGTCCATGGGTCGATGATACCCTCATTCAGAGAACTCGGCCATTCTTTTTTCCACTCGCCACTCGCCACTCGCCACTCGCCACTCGCCACTCGCCACTGCCAAAACAGCCTTTCACCGCAGTCGTTGACTCTTCGATAACTGGCTACAATCACGCTTTAAAAAACATATTTAAATCAGCGATCGAATCTTCCCTTGATTTTTCATTTGATATTCAGACCTTGATATAATAAATAAAAAACAACTAGCTGCTCGCGGGGCGTGCCTACCGGCGGTATACATGGTGCGACGCTTAGTCCCCACGATTTTTCAGCCCCTTCGGATGGTCGGACAGAATAGTGTGGTTCGTACCAAAGTTAATCAGTATTTAACAAGAAATTTGTTATTACGTACCGTCGAAATATTTCAAATATTCTGGCAATTGATTCATGGCGATATTATCTTTCAAGGTGATCTGAAAGTCATCGTATAGCACAGGTCGTTGAATTCGTTTCGACGTCGCCTATAATATTATCAAGTTCAAAATACCCAGTTTCATTAAAAGATACGACAGCGACCTTGATCTTTTGTTGAAAATCGATTTTTCTTTTAATTTAAAATATTGCAATTTCTAGTCGGTTAAATACTGATTAACTTTGATAAGAAACATTTTTCTGTCCGACCATCCGAAGGGGCTGAAAAATATTGGGGACTAATTTGCGCCGCACTCTGTATATTGTCACGTCCGGTGGTTCAGCCATCGTTAATAATTAAATATAATCAATGATGTATTACATATACTTTTGAATTTCTTTTATGTTTAATCTAATAATGTTGTACGAGAAACTAATATTCAATACTCTTGTTAAAATCAAATCGAACTATCGTATATTATACCACATTGCGTGCGATAGAATTAAGAAATTCATACTTCAATCGAATCGTCTTGAGCGAAAGAACTGCGTAGCGAAATTATTTCATAAAATGACCAGATCACTTCCAAAAATAAATCATGATCTAAAATCCGCTGAAGACTGTCCATCGAGAATCGATGAGTAATAATTGTTCGTCACCCCATGTGCGACGTAAAAGTAATTCGATCTGGCCAGGGGAGCTACAGATAAGAAAGCAGCTAAGAAGAAATGGATCCAGGAAATGCGCAGGGTAATAAGATCTAGCTATGACGATTATGACGACAACAATCGCCTGACGAAATAGACGAGACAAAGGATTGATTAGTCTATAAAAGGGATGGCTCTTGAAGAAGTCCAGTTCAGTCGATATTCAAATTTGTTGGTGGAGAGACATAAAAGTATATTTGAGTTCAATCTTGGTTGTTCAACAAAGCAAAAGTATAAAAAAGATTTAAGGCGTGTACACCCGCCGGATTGACATAAAAGTATATTTGAGTTCAATCTTGGTTGTTCAACAAAGCAAAAGTGTTAAAAAAGATTCAAGGCGTGTACACCCGCCGGATTTACCATCATCATCTTTAAACCTTGTACAAGAAGCGATAGTTTTGTTATTCCGAGCGAAAACCAGCGAACGGTAATTACTAACAATTCATAATAAGATTTTCGATAAAATATTATGTATCCGAAATTTGACGCTTAAAATATAGTTCTGCTTATATTTTTTTATTCAAACAAATCAAAACTTCAAATCATTTTTAAAGACTATACCCATCTTCGATCTCTTCGTACCAGTTCCTCAAATAAAATCACTTAGAACATTAAGAAATCCTCGATTACCCGAACCGAAGCCGGTGAATGCAGGTAGGTTCAAAACTGCGTTATATCTCAATTATAATCGTTTCAATCATTTCAATCTATTAAAAAATTAAATTTCAATATTTTCTATTCAAAATCTAAAATACGTCCACCTCAGGACGTAACAATATCTATGTAGCTGAAATGGTTGTTATAGCAGACGAAAAACGTGCACGGACAGCTCCGAACCGGCCGACTATTTACAACCAGCGCGCTCCCACAACTTCAACCCCGACAGATAGACAACAGGTGCGAGTGTGCGACAGACCCATTGTTAGAGATTTTCTGTTGCGTTGACCAAGTATTTAAATAAACTTTGACATCGATCTATCGATCAGTTCGGCGCGCCGTCGTCCCCGCACCGCCCCGACGCTCCCCGCGAGCGCCACCGGTGGATCGAGCAGCCTGGGCCTCGCGGGCGCGGCAGGGGGATCGGTCGCGGTTGATCGACGCGCCCAGCTGATCGATCAGTTCGTCTATTGACACTCAAACACGACACTCGTTTACTTTTCGATCAACCTTCCGAATCACCTCGTTAACGTTTCGTCGACCCCCCTCAGTCTTCCTTCTCAATTCATTACACTTTAATCTTAGAGTCCCGGTATCGATCCGATTCCCCGAATCGACCCGGAATCTAAAACACCCATCGAATCAGATCAATGGGATCATACATACACACACACACACACACACACACACACACATACTTTTCTATTTTATATACATATAAAAAAAAAACAAAAACAACGAAAGCGTTTTAAACATTAAAAATACCTGTTTCGGTATTTCACGATTGCTGAACACTGAACACGCGATAAGAGTCACCAAACTGAAAGAAAAATGATTTTCTCTTATTTTGGACGCGTGAAATTTTGCAGTAACGTCCCCCCCTGACAATTAACGAAGCACAATTTTGGTTTTCAAGGGTCTCTCTTTTCAGGTTAGTCGATCCAACACCGGACACTCGTCGATCTTTCCCGTAGCACAATCCAGATCCACATTCCCCGCTGTTTCCAAACAATGTATCAACTTACAGTTGCACAATAAACATACCGACACTGTGGCAGTATTAAATATCAGTCTTCGTATGTATATGTATGCATCAGCTGGCGGTGTAGCCACTGTACATTGCCTGTTTGGAGCGCGGCCAGAATGCGGAAGACGTTTATTTTCTCGCAGGTAAAAGATCAGCTTGAAATTTCTACAGAAACGGACAAAAGCAAAGTGAATGAGGAAGGTTCGACGGCCAGGAGTATAAATAAACTTCTCTGGCGCTTTCGATCGACTTATGTTACGTTCGGAACAAGTTCAAAGTGAGAGCTGTCACTTCCATCAGCTGCAAATTCCATCTTGAACGTGTCGGAAATTTACCATCTCGTCTATTAATCTATGAAGATAAGAATGAAATAAAAATCCGTATTTTCCAATAATGGTTTAATCTTTTCAACAGAAAAAAAATGCTAATAATACAATACGCTCGTTCCAAGTTTTTACGCGATCGATCGTTGACTGCGCGATTGGTAACGCTGCCACGATGGACTCGAGTCAGCGGGTAGGTAGTCGTCTACCAGATAACACTGTCAAGCGTCAAGATAAAAAGGTCACGTCTCGGAGACTGAGGTTCTCATCGCGAGACGGTCGGCAGTGTGATCCGTCGCATCGCGACCATTCAAATGGCGGTGTCATTCGCGAACGACGACACAGCACGCGATTTACGGATCGCCAAGAGATCGCAGTACACGCTGCTGGTGCTGGGTGAGGAAAGGTTCACAGAATCGATCGATCTCGTAGTCGTAGATCCACGCTCCTCGATCGAAGCTGCGACATCGAATCGTCTCAGGAGTGTAGCGTAACGATTAGACTGCGGATTTCATGGAATTATCAGAAAAATGTTTAGACGAAAAATAGTGAAAATATGAAACGATTTCAAGAATACTATTACATCGTGACGTTATTATTAGAAGAACAAAATTTGCGCAGCTTCGCATACGCAGGATCCGCAGTCTAACGATAATGATAATCCTCGAAATGATCCAACTTTCTACGTAAAATATCGCAGCCAGCATAGTGAACTTTTCGACGGGCACATACATCGCCTGGACCACGGTAGCATTGCCAATTTTTAATCGACACGGCGACCCCGTAAGCAACCAGGCCGCATCCTGGATCTGCTCATCTGTGGCCTTGGGCGCCATAATTGGTAGCCTGCCAGCAGGAACAATTGCGGACAGGATTAGCCGGAAGAGAAGCATTCTGATAAGCAGCTTGCTCTTATCGTCGTGTTGGTTCGTTATCGGGTTTGCACCGAGCAAACTATGGTAGGTAGCGTCTCTTTATTACCCTCTGTAAATATTAATGGTGCGCGTCCTTCTCATCCTTAATTAAAGATGGAACAAGTAGCTCCAATCTGCGCTGTGAATTAACAGTCAACAGAATTTTTCTCCCGTTCTTGCAATTACGCTCGAACGTTTACAGTACAGTGTGCCGTGTGCCGTGTGTACATATACATACGATATCCTTAGAAATTCATAAAATGTAAACTTCAACAGCATTTAATTTCATTAAAATATTTATTTTTAAGGATATTTGTAGCCCGATTCACAGCAGGACTATCATGTGGCGCGTCCTCCATTTTGGTACCACTTTACCTTTCCGAAATAACGACGGATCGCGTCAAAGAGTCATCGGGCATGATCTTCCAGCTTCAAACCAGCCTTGGAATTTTATTCGCGTACTCTTTAGGTAGCAATACTATATATATATATGTGTGTTTATATTAAAAACGCTTCAGATAAAAGCAATCTTGTTCGTTTTTATAAAGCAACAGGAAACAACAAAATAAATGAATGCATTCGAGTTGTGAGTAGATGATCGGAGAAAAGTCTCCAAGTTAAACTAGCGCGGTGAGGTATTGAGAAATCACTGTTTTTCAGATTTCGCCGACAATTTGACAGCGATAGCAGTCTTCTGCGCCTTCGCACCAGGTTTTCTCGCGATCGCGACTAAATCGATACCGGAATCGCCTATCTGGTTGATCAGACACAGTCGTCACGAGGAAGCAGCAGCAGGTCAAGAGAACCTAACCCATTTTCGAGTAAACGGTTCCACGGAAGAAAGTTCGAGGCGAAATTTACCCATCTCCGAACTGTGGCTGCATCGAAAGGCCACCATCGTTGCCCTCGGTAAACTATTTCGCCAACGGTCCCTTATCTCAACCACAAAAATTACTATCTACCAAAAAATACCTTTCGAAAATAATACACGAACAAACGATCTGTCACCGATATTCAAATTCGCATCCGAGGCTCGCGAGACGCAGGCACGTGTAAATTTAAATCCTGCCTCGTCACATTCAGATTCAAATTTCAATCCGCCACAGTGACATTCAAATTCGCGCGTCCTAAATTGAAGTTTCAGCCGAAAATATTTGAATGCACGTTCTACTTTCTACTATTCAGAGCCGACTTTACATTCTAGTCGATGCGGCGCGGCGCGGCGTGACGTGGCGCGGCGGTACGCAATTTCAATTCGAATACCTTTATCACATTCGAAATTTTACCTTGCTATACTCGAATTAGCCTTTACTCTTTCCATTGCTCGAACAACTATTTCCTGGCTCGAATTTTTCGTTTTGTCGCCGTGAATTTTTCAGGTCAGAATAAACATACAGTTTGCGCGAATTTTTTCATGGGAAAATTCGTGTCCTATTTGCTAACGTGCGAGTTTGAATGTTTCTTAAGAAAAATGGTATTAATAGATGCTATAATAGATTCGCGTGGAGGTAATTTTTCATCAATTCTTCTGAAGAATTTGAATGTTATGCGTGGAACGAAATTACGTGTTCATTCTGGTTTTGGAATCGCACGGATAACTGACAAGTTCACCTTTTAGGTATGACGATGTTTCAACAGCTGTCAGGGATGAACACTGTGATATCCTACGCGACGATGATATTCCAGTATATAAGGTTCCCCCTAAGCTCGACAAGTTGTTCGATTATCGTCGGATTGACGTACGTGATCGCCACGCTGTCTGCGCGGAGTCTGATCGATCGCACCAAGAGGAAACTTCTACTTTTCCTCAGCTTATCCATCATGTCCGTTTGCATGTTCATTCTGTCTGGTTACTTTCGCCTTAAGGTAACTGTCTCACCCGTTTTACAATCACCAAACAAGCGCGTAAAAGCCCCTGGCTTTATCTTACTCAACTACATCCACATTTTTCAAATCATTCATAATAAACTGTTTCCTTTATCTCGATCGACAATTTGTTAATAACGTATATTAATGTTTTCAGCGCATCGGTTCGATCTGATACTACTAACTAAGCATTTTCTTGACATTAGAGTAATTAAAGCAGGAAACAAATTTAAAATCAATTTGTTCCATAAATCTAGTTGGTCAGGTAGATACGTTAACTTCTACTCTTTCCACCCTATACAACACAATGTGGACTTAATCAAAGGTCTGATCGATCGTGCAGTCCTACTATCCGATCCTGAATTTAGATCTGACAATTTGTTATTGATTAGAGATGTTTTGAAACGTAATGGTTATCCGGTTTCCTTGCTTATATCCAAGATGCAATGCAGAAACGTTGAAAATTTTGTGGTAATTTGCAAAATTGCTTAGTTAGTAGCATCAGATCGAACCAGTGCGCTGAAAACATTAATATACGTTATTCATAATAAACGTATGTATAACGCAAACAACATGCCATAACCGGACGATATTTTCGTTTTATATTTTAGAACACGGAAGACGTTTCTAACTTTACTTGGCTGCCGTTTTTATCGGTTCTCACTTATGTCGCCGCCTTTGCTGTTGGTTGCGGGCCAATACCCTGGATCCTGATCGAGAAGATTTTTCCCGAGGATATGAAAACGGCGGTCATTTCCGCGAGTGTCACGTGCAATTGGGTATCAACGTTCGTAGCGACGAAACTTTTCCAAGATATGCTATCTTTCATGGGAATCTCCTCGACGTTCGCTGTTTATGGGATGGTTAGCCTAATCGGTGTCGCGTTCGTCGCCATTATGGTACCGGAAACGGAGGGGAAGAGCGTCGAGGAGATACTGGACGAGTTGGAAAAGGAGCGAGAGCTTTCAGAGTACTGCATTTAGAAATACCTAATCACCAAAAAATTCAAGATAGTCTCTGAAAGAGAAAATAGCATTAAAGAAATATAAAATGAAGAATTATTAAAATAAGAACGTTTCCATTGTCAAGATACTACTTGAGAAAGGTAAGATAGGATGATTTTCTATTCAAAGTTACAAGTCGCGTACGAATAGAATTGCTGTTGTAAATTTAAGAGAATTTAGAAGAACGAATTAACTTTTGAAACGCTGATTAAGCAGAGTAGAAGAAAAAAAGAGTGCCAGAGAAGTTTGTAGATGAAATTCCGGTAGTTCAGAGGTCTCTCCGAATTATCGTTGCGGTGTGTACGTTTATTTCTACCTGGTTGTAATTGAGTTGGCGTTCTGAAATTTAATTAAACTCGTTCCTTCGAGTCACTGCAATTGAACAGCTGAAAGTGGCTTCCGGATGCAGGTAATTGTTCAACTAAATTTTAAATGAACGCATCACTGTAGAAGGCTTCGCAAAACGGTGCAACGAAACAATGTATTATAAAACGCGGAACATTCGTTGCCTTGTACATTCGTCATCTTCATGCAAAATCACTTTCTCTGTTTTTTAATAGATCGACTAAAGCAAGATTAAAACATTTTTGTATACTTTTCAACGATATACCATATATAAAATTCAACTGCAATAAAATCGTGACTGTAACAACGATTCGTTCACCATTAATCCTACGTTTTCTGGTATTTCAAGGGTTTGTCGTGTCAACGCGTTTCCGACGCTTACGTTTCCTCCTATTATCTACGATTAAAATATCATTACGTACCTGAAGCTGATAAGATGGCCGCCGCAGCGCGAGAGCGTGGAAAAATTCCAAGACAGAAAGAGCCACGCGCCGGATGTCAACGATCATGGACTTTATTCGCATATTTATTTCCATTCGTTCGTTACGTATGCAGACGATATATCACATAATACAATGGGCCGGGCGCTGAATTCGATAGCTCTCGGTTTAGTTTGCTTTTTGCTTATCGGACGTCCCTCTGGCTCCCCCTCCTTCTCCCTCTCCTCCTCCCCCTCCCCCTCCCCCTCACCGCCAGCGAATTGTCGCGCGCGCGTTTCGATCAAACGCCATTGATCGATAAATGCCTCGAAAAGAAAATGTCTGAACGCGACCGTACAAAAATTTTGACGAGTGTACCTTCTCTCTCTGCTTTAATTACATCGATATAACAACACTTATTCTTAAACGGTGCATTGTTATCGCGTGTCTGCGCAGGGCGCCTTAGAATATCCGAACAGCGCAGCATAGCGATTTTGAAGGGCCCCGAGTTGAGGTGCTGGCACCAATCATTTCTCGCGACTGTTCATTATTTCTCATCGTCATCGATAGATTCTGTTTGCTCATTTCGTTCACGGAATTTGTTTAATTCTGCAGTTTTTAATATTTAACCCTCCTCGTTCTTCCCCATTCCTATCGTAATGTTATCTTTTAATGTTACGCACGCGTAATGGTAACAAATCGATACGACAGAGAAACAAGTAATTAACACTTTACCTACCGGAACCCTATTAATAGGATTTTCAATAATTGTGACGTACCAAACGAAAGCATAGAAATGTTCTTTTACATTGCAATCTCAAATGAAACTATTAGATGACGTTAGTGACAGCGACTTGTTAGTTCACAATGAAAATTGCTGTTGCTATTGAATGTTCCCTTAAAAAGTGTTTAGCCATGTCCATAGATTTTTCAAAATTATGCAATAATCACCGGTCGGAAATGTGTTAACTTTATAAATCTGTTGTTCGAAAATGAAAAACATTCAATTCGAAACAGGGCTATCGTGCTGATAATCGTTACCGATCCCGCACCAACACCTCATTGGCATACGAACCCCGAACATCGAAGGCGTCAACGTTATTATTGCGAGTGACCAACGATTAACGGTAAAAAATCTACGGAAGCAATATGGCGAGGAGGGGCGAGGGGGTGTAGTAAACAATGGTTTCGATGGGGGTTCAGAAGGATCCGCCTCTGCTCATTAGCAAACGGCTCAAAGGACTTTTCCGAGGGGATGATAGTCGCGGGCGAAACGATTCGGTTTTTCTGCGTTTAAACATTAGTTGCGTACATATAGATATCGACACGTACTTATCGGACTTGCGCTCGAGGAAATTCTCGTCCTTCCAAAACCGGAACCTGTCGAACCTGTCAACGAATCCCCTTTCCCCGAGGAACTTCGAGCAACCGAAGCCACAGGAACTTCACCAGGGGCACCGAAGGGTTTTTGAGTATTTCGCGGACGAGTTCGTCCATTACCGCACTACGATTTCGAAGTCCGTTTCTTCTCGTTTTGTGTTCTTTATCGTTCAGAGGAGAGTCCACGATAATCCACGAGTCTTCAGAGAGATAGAGAGAGAGAGAGAGAGAGAGTAAGAGAGTAAGAGAGAAAGTGAGAGAGAGAGAGAGAAAGAGAGAGAAAGAGAGAGAGAGAGAGACTACGGAGTCGCTTGCGAACGAAGTAAGACACCGAAGAAGCTCGACTATTTTGATCCACGAGTTTCCCTCGCTGGAACCGCTCCGGCTGGTGGGAACTGTGGTCTGTTGTGCTCGATTCCGCGGCACTGATCATTGGCGTTGTTCTGGACCCGTCAGAAGGATTGTATCCTCACCTTCGAGGTGTTCGGGTTGAAGGTGACGCGGTGAGCGCCACACTTGGCGCGCTACAGTCATCTGGACTCGCTCTGAGAGTGCACCGTCGGCTCGGAACTCGGGTCCAGGTCCGAATCGTCGATCGAGACACCCTGCTGTGGCATCCGGGTCGAGTAACTGGGGCTACGGTCGTTCCTGGAACCGGAAGAGCAATCTTCTCTTCGTATGTTTGGTTGCGAGTTTCACCCGAAAGCAGCTTTTGCGCGCGATAAAACATGAGAAGCGTTTTACTCTATTAGGTCTATATCGTATGTTGCGACCGCTTTGTTCATAGAAAACTCTGGTGCTGTGTTCTTTGAACACTTTGAAGTTTGAATAAAATCCACGTTTACGAGAGAACCAAATGAATTTTTATCTAATTCTTATGTTTGTCAAGTTGCAGACATTTGCTCGTCGAAAGTTACTTCATTGGCAAAAGTCTCGAAAAACATACATATCCGAAAAAGATATATAATAAAACTTTCTACGCAAGATTGGAGTTCAAAGTGGCATACCGCTGACCAGCCATCGTCACTTTTTGCCTGCCCGCGCGTCCTTAAAATCGCTAATTAGTGGAAATCTGTGTCGCGTCAACAGCGACATAAAAGTGTATCTCTCGGCCGTGGCCGGTAAATGTAAATAAAATGTTAAACGGTCTGAACATCGACCGCTATGAACATTGGTTGAAAAAATGTTGAAAAAATATCGGTGTTCGAAGACAAGGAATGAAATATAATTTCCGTCTGTTAACAGATTACTAATGTAAGATAGTTGGAAACATAGCGATTGCCTCGGAATGCTGTCTGTAATTGCGTTGTTACCTCACGGTAAGTTGACTTCCGTCGCTGCCGCGTCTAGCGCCGTCGCCCTGTCGCTTGCAAAAGCATTTGCAGATGATCCTCTTGAACGCGAACCGGAAGTCCTTGCTGAAGAGAGCGTAGATGCACGGGTTGATCGCGGAGTTGCAGTAGCCTAACCAGAAGAGCACGCTGAACACGGTTGGGTGGATGCAATTCGGACAGAACGCGCGGACAAGGTACATCGTGAAGAATGGCAGCCAGCAGAGGATGAATCCGCCGACTATGATGCCCAGCGTCTTGGCAGCCTTGGTCTCCATGCGAAATCTTCTCACCTGTGTGCGTGTGCGCGAACCCGCGCAACGTGCCTCGTTATTATTTCATAGAAGCGTGGCGTAGCGTAGCGTACGCTTCAAAATCTGAACGTCTAGTTAGAAAACTGCATTTCCAATGAGAACCTTTACGTAGGTCTCTCGACGCGTTGATCGTTCAAATTGACTAGCCTAATACTATGCTAAAACGGTGAAGACGTGTTAGACCTGATTTTTGTCGAGCGTTCCCAAGTTACCTGAGCCTTTATGTTCCTCTTGCCCATCCTCATCGTCCTAGGCTTCTCCTCGGGGCCCGGTGCGAGCTCTCGCAACGACACTTCGTCGCCTGTCACTTGGCTCTCGCAACTGCTTCGTCTGCTGGGTTTCCTGGTGCTGCCTACCCTATTGATCCCGCTCACCTGTCGTTCCGAAACTATTTTAACAACAGCTACGTTCTCACTTGGTTTTTATTCGGTAAGTTTATTCGGTAAGGAACGTACGGAGAACGTTTCGTTTGTCTTGTTAGGGCCGAGGACGGATGCCGGGTTCGGTGAAACGAATATGATATGCAGAGTTACAGAGCAATTAATTCGATTACATGTGCAAAAGTCAACTATAATTACAATAAGAAAACGGTAAAATGGTCCAAAACAGTTTGTCCGACTGTGTATTAAATTTCTGTTTTAAAACGAGTCGAAATAAACGATTCTTCGGCACGATGGTTGAGAATTTTCTACAAGGAGAAATAATTCGAGAAGGAAATCAAAATCCCCGGTTTACTCGTAACTGTTTAATTCGATGTAGGTCTGGCGAAAACGTCCACCGATTAAATCACGCAGAACTAGGTCACTTTTAGGAATTTATTGCTGCAGAACTGGATGATGCAGAGCCAAACAACTGTCTGCAGTGTGTTCGGGCATGATTCGATATATAGTAGAGGAATCTTTCAAATGACAATTTTTCCAAATTATTCTATAAAAATATAGACGATCTTCCACCAGCTAGCCCGTGAACGCGCAGCGTTTCCGAATTCCCGAAAAATCCTTCAAGTACCGTTTTCCCGCTCGTTAAAATTTCGAGTGTATTCCCCGGACGTGTCAGGGCCGCCCGAATCATTCGCGAACCGTGAAACATTCAGGCAGCTAAAAATATCGGCGATAACGTTAAGAAACGTGGACGTTCCGCGCGTCGAATAAACATCGCGAATAATAGCGCGTAAATTCTCGCGAGAACCGCACCGGTTAGAGCCAGAGGAAAACAGAACGAAAACAGGCATGGAAGGGTGGATACGAGCAATTTGGAACCATTTCAAAGTTGGCGGAATTTCACGGTGAATCGCGGTGAATTCGACAAGAAAAGAACCCAGCGCTGATCATATGGAAGATCTATACCGGTAAAGTCAGTTGGATTTTTCATATGTTGTAGCTTATGATCTACTTGACGAAAGATGTAATTGGGCACAAAGCTCAATAATGGACAGTTATCGAGTTATAATCGGTCAAACAGTTTGATTATAACTCGATAATTGTCCATTAATGAGCTTTGTGCCCGTTACATCTTTTGTTCGGTAGATCATAGGCTACAACATATGAAAAATCCAACTGATTTTACCGGGATAGATTTTCCATATGATTAGTGCGGGGTTCTTACCTCGAGACGCATACTCGACGCTAGAATCATCTACGGCAGGCACGCACAGCTCGTAGCTCTCAGAGCGCTCATGAGCTGGCTCGGAGCCGAGACCTAGCTCGGACGTATGCGGACCCAGCTCCGACCCGGCTCATGAGCTGAGTCAAGAGCTCCCGCTCCCAAACCGTACAGTTGTGCATGCCTGATCTACGGGGCACTATTGTTCGTTACTTCGTGAAAGCGACCAGAGACAGGAAAGAGAGAGAGAGAGGAGGCAGGGTGGGGGAGTATAGAAGAAATTTGTATCTTGTATCGATTTGAAAATTAGCGATCTCTGGGGGTTCGACCAGGAGCGTTACCTTGAGATGCGTGCCCCTCGGCGTGGTCGGGCAAAGCTGGCTCTGCGTCTGCCCGTTGCTGTAATGCACCGACACTTGAGAGCATCTCGAGGGCGTCCTCTCGAGTGTGTTGCACTTTGTATTCAGCGTCTCGGTGCTCGGATAGGAGACCGAGATCTTGATCTTCTCCTTTTTCACCGAGCTCCGACTATTCGACTCCGGGCTCCTCGGGCTCCCGTTGTTACTACCGTTGTGCACGCTGCCGCGGCCCCGGTGCATCCTCAAGGTCATCCTTTGTTCGTCGAATCTGCGGAAAAATGCATGTCGCGAGGTGAATCGCTTGCAAATCGTTTTGCGGATATCGTTTGCAGATCGTTGCCCGCCACGGGGAAAACGCATTGTTTCCTATTGTACGAGCGCGGAATTGATCGAAATCGAGCGTGCAATGTAACATGACCTGGTGCAACGAGGCTTTTGGATTGTGTTTTGACCTTTGATGACTTGGAGGGTGGGTCATTGTGTGGGAGTTCTTGGATCGATGGCGATTCGATTGGGTTTATCGGGAGTACGGCTTTCACGGATGGTTTTCGGGCCGTTCATTGTTTTACGGACATTCTATTAGATAAAAAATGTGCGGAGCCATAATTCAACAATGACGATCTGATATTGTGCGTCTGTATCAAATACGAAAGAGACCGATATGTTTACTCGGAGGGGTTTTTCATGGTCAACTTTCGAATGGTTCGATAGTCATCGAAAAACCTCCAAGGGCAGTTTTGGGCTAGCTAGAGCTAGAGTCCTCCATCGCGATGTTGGTGTTTGGATGCTTGGATTATTACGGAGCACCGTGCATCTATTGTAAATTTAACTAGACATCGCTGATTAGCAGGAACGTGGGGAACAGTGGAACCAAAAGGGATAGAAAAGAGAGAGAGAGAGAGGGAGAGAGACAGCGAGTCGCGGAAACGTTGACGTGGAATAAAAACAGCTCGCCAGAACAACCACATTAGGGGGAAATGTGAAGCGACGCGTGCCGGATGCCGCTTCCGGTTCAGCTGATCGAAAAGCTCGAATTCGACGAGAATAATGGACGAACGTTGCCGGTGTGGCTCCCACCCTTTTACCTGGAGCCGAGAGTTTTCGAGCCCTTTGTCGTGCGGAAGCCTTGATTAATGGCCTTCGTCGTGGATACAGCCGCGTTGTATATTCTCCAGTAGAAAAACAACATGACCAGCATCGGTATATAGAAGGAGCCCAGGGCACTAAAACGTGACAACAAAGAATCACGAAACTTTTTCATCTTATCCGACTTCCAACTGTCATTGAGCATCGCCAGCAGCTGACTGCGGATCTTTATGCAAACATACATTTTTCTAAATTAATCCGCAGTCTCTAATTATAATCGATGGTAACGACAAACTTCTTACTGCATGGAATACAGCGTAAAATAATAATCGATAACGATAAATGAAGTATGGATTTTTAAGAATCGATTAGAAGCCAGAAGCTTGTTTAATACGTTTATACATTTCGGTAAAATTTGTCAAACAGTCCATTCGAAACATGTAAAAGGATTAGAAGATCCGTAGAAACGAGCGAAACAAGGTTTAACGATACAGGACGCATAGAAAACGCCACGAAGAATAATTTCGGTCACAGTCAAATCTCCGGAAACACCGATAATTTCCGCGGACAGAAGAAAAGAATGGGATAGACGCAAGTGTCATTCACCGAACAAGAGGGAATAATTCCACTGTTTTTCTCCGACGAAAGATCCTGAAACGCGGAAACTGCGTTTAATGGACGCGCGTTTGTTGAAAGCCTCGTTTGATCTTTCGGTTTGTACTCGGGTTAGTTAACGGTTACAATTTTTCCCGTTGTAGGATCTCGACGTGAAAGAAACGAAAGAAAATAAAAGGATACGGAAGGAACGAACGTAATTATTGCGAACGTTGCCTTTGTCGCATCGAGATAATGTCCGTGAAATGTCTTCAAAGGATTGTTAAATTCTGTATAAAATAAAACTTCACCGGTGCCGTGAAAATCAGTTACGGTTTGCATCCGTGATCCCGCGATTATACTCGATGCCGAACGTCTTTTCTATTATATCGTACATAGTTTCTATTCCATGCAAAATTAATGAATATTTTGACAAAACCGCCCGGAGTAATTGATAAAATGATAAATGTAAATGCATAATAAATTAATATTTTTCATCTAAATCAAATGATCAGGGTTCCTATAGGAATTAGGAGATTGCGTCGGTGTAAATGTAAAAAGTTGGATGTCGCGTCGAACGGTTCCGAATGAAAACGAAACGGATAATGTAACGTAAGTAGGATACGATCGTAAACTCGATTGAACATTAAACGTCTACTAGCGCGCGCGCGCGCGCGCGGTGGTTGATTTAGGTGAAGCGTCGCGCATAAAGCGGCTGGATTGATGCATGCGTCGATCGTGATAACGCGGTAAGAATAGAAGCGGCTCGGCGCGACGCCGACGCGACGGTTGCCAGAAATTCGGATCCAACTCTTGACATCGTAATATATAATTCCTGCGCAAGCCTCTGGACAAGCTAAACTGATACATACGGTGAGATTCAATTACGCGAAACCGATGAAAATTTCATTCGCTACTCGCCATTCTCACCCGCTCGCCGCTCGTCACATCCTTTGACGGCGAAGAATGTTCGCGTTTCAACAAATCCATCCCTTCGCCTTCCTTTTTTATTTGCGTTCTTCTTCACGGAAACCGTTCCAATTATTACGTTTGTCCCGAAAAATATATTGCGTTTACCGTGTTGATTGTCTGTCTTTCGTCGTGTCGATACTGTCGATACGCGAGAGAACACTGATACATAGAAGTAGACACGTTGATAGCGCCATTCGAACCAGACCTCATCTCTAAAGTATCTTTCTTCCTTATACAGTAGAATAACCGCCGATTCTTCCGGCATTAAAACCAATAAAAGCAACGAGAGTTAAAAATCTTGGAATCTTTAGCTTTTACAAGAATCACGCACGGACTGTAAAATCGAATAACATCTCTCTTTTGATCAGAGCAAGATAAACAGTCGGAGTGGAAACAGAGTGGAAATTTCGATATGTGTCATATTCCGGGAATGTAAAATTGGTAATAAATCCTGTTTAATTTTCCGACGGTGGAATATCGAATTTTGCACCGAGTTTGTTCGGAGAAAATCCAATTCTGATGTTTGCGCAATTTATTACAGATCGTTCGAATTTCCAGAAAACTTTTCCGAGCTTCTGTCTTCGAATCGAGGGATTTGCGGTTGCGATATCGTTTTTTGTCGATGTCTTTTCGATTACCTGTAGACGACGTAGCCAGCGTCGTTGGTCAGCTCGCAGATCCAGGGACACGGTTTTACCGGGACCAGGATCGTGGTAGTGTTGAACGGGCCATTTTGAGCGAACGTCCCGTTGTACGTAGGATGAGACTGTTGGAGGATGAACGATATCGTTGAGAAAAGTAGAGAAGAGAAGACAGGTTCGGTAACGAGGCTGGCAATTGTTACGGATCATTATATAGTTACCCTTTTGTCCTTCCAACCGACCAACGGCGGGAAGCAGATCACGAAACTCAGGATCCAGACGGTGGCGACTAGGAGTCTGGCTCTCTTCGGTGACATAATCTGCGATTCATATTTTCATAAAAATATCAACGACAAAAATGTTTCGGTTTTATGGTTTTGAACGTGCACAGTACTGTACAGTAAGAATGAGAAAATGTTCGAGTTCGAAACACGAAAAAATTGTTTATTGCTTCACGAATGCCGATGAAAAAGGTCGATGAAAAAATAGTAGTGGAATTCTTCTCAGCTTTATTTTTGACAAATAGCGTTTCGAATATTTCGACAAAATGGTTAAAGTTTGACGTTCGATATTTTACATTTGGTTGGTGACCGAGATTTAAGCAGAATTTTTGCATACAGGTTTAAAAATCGTAATTTCGTCCTACCTGAAAACTGGCATAAATTGCAACTCTGGCCGTTGCGCGAAGGTAGAACGAGAATTAAAATGAAATAACTTTCCCGAAGCATCGTCTATTGTAGATTTTATGATTCGTTTAAACGACACAGTAGGATGTAATCGTTCAGCGACGTAGCGACATATCAAATTTCATGAATTTTCGTTCAAATGATCGATAATCTTTTCAACACTAAAAACACTAAAATAGGTACGTGTAAACTCTCGTCAACGAGAACTGTATTTTCACATGTAACTTCGTAAACAGAAATTCAAATTGACAGCCCATCTATGTACGTGCACGATATACGCTACATATAATATGTAGTATGTAGTATGTAGTATGTAGATACGTACAGAGCGATTGGAAAACTGTTTTCAATTAATTACGTGTATCTAACGAACTGGTAAATTAGTGTGAGCGTTAGAGGAAGTGATCGTGTACGGGGCAGGGTCGAGGGAATATCAATCAATTAAGCCGTTGAAGGGAAACATTGGATGTTAAAGGGAGTATTTCGAGGGAATAAAGGAGAAATTGAAGGAGATGAATGGCTTCATCGACCGTTCCGGCTCCGTACACCTGCTTCTCGAAATCGAATAATCGACGAATGGTACTTGCCTGAGGATAACTGACTGGCCTGGTCACCGCTAAGTATCTATCCAGGCTGATGGCGCACAAATTCAATATCGATGCCGTGCACATCCATACGTCCACCGCCAGCCAGACGGAACACCATAGATCACCGAAAATCCAGACCTTCGCAGAGAGAACGGATCAATCGTTAATACACCTGGAACCTCTCTGTACGCAAAATCAAACTGTTCTGCATCGATTGTGGGAGAGAAGGACCCAGTCGAATCAACATTCGTTTCACCTTTCTTATTTTAGAGTTTTAGAAGAGTTACATACATTCGAATTCGACGTAGTAATAAGTTTTCTTCCATGGTTTTTCGCTACTCGGTATGTATTGGATATCCTTTTCATGGGAATAAGTTACACGGTTGCCCAGGAATCCCCGTTCCAACGATGTACCCATTGCACAATACAATTCTTTCATCCATCCCCATTCACTATTTCAATCTTCCTCATCCTTTCGAGCATCGAAACCAATACTGTGCCAAGGCAGTCCTTATTCCATCGCGCAAAGCTGCTTCCAGAAAGTCGCTCGGTTGGCGAGGAAACGTGAATTTATATTTGTAAGCGAAGCCTTTTTCAAATTCATGTATTTTTCTTATTCAACGTCGCGTCGCGTCGCCTTCCCCATATTCCAGAAATAACTTGCGCTTATGGCTGTGCGACATTATCTCCCATCGCTCAAAAATATTCATTCGATTGTCCAACTCTAAACGTTTTTTCACCGTTTCATTAAATGGCGATCAAGTCGAATAAACAATCGTTTGAATGAAAATCGGAATGAGTTTGTTTCTACACCTGATCGAATTCGATGTTCGTGGATTCTTTCCGAACGAGCACAGTGGGCTGTATGCCCGATTTCAGCGGCTACAGCTAGTTCAAAATTTGCTCAATATTGAAACTGCTCTAACTTTGCTCAAATTTATCCAAATTTGATGAAAAACCAACCATTTTAAAGCTTGAGATTTCTACTTTGTGTACTGTAAGTATACGGTTTTTGCCGAAACGGATCTTTTCAGTGCAAAATTAGCCCATAAAGAGGAGCGTATTCGATTGTAAAGTTTGTAGCTATTTTTCAATCAACTACTGCGGATTATAATCAATATTTTAACGTTATTCGTCTATGTGTATTTTATGTACACTATCGAAAAGTGTAATCATTTACAATTAAAATAGCTTTTTCAAATAGTTATTACAAAGAATGATCTCCGTTATTTATAATAGTATGAAAAGTTTCGCATGGCACAAACATTTTCTGCGTGGGTGGAGGCACAGAGGAGATTTCAAGGTCACCTTGATTTTTTTAAACAGAATCATCCCCTTTTTTTGGCAGAAGAAAAACGGGATACAATGGCGTCAATCGAGCCAGGATTATTCCACGATGACGAGTTGGCCAGTTCGAGAGTTTCGAGTTCCGAGTTCCGAGTTTCGAGTGCTCTCGCGACACGTTCGCTGCGCGTCGTACCATTCTGCGCGCCAATCGCAGAAATGCGAAACTTTGTTCCCGGCAATTGAATATTCGCGGAATAACTGCGCGTCGATGGCTATACGGCATACGGGCTCGAGTTGATAGGGTCCCATGAAATCTGAGCTAGATCGCTTCGGTGGAAGGATAATTACGTACCTATTTCGATCGTGAAACGGGACTTGTCGGCGCGCGACAGATGCCACAAAGGGACTCCATTCGTTGCTGCACGTATACGAAGATCAGCTTGATTGCAAATTCATTAGTTCCTGATCAGTCAAAATGAATTTATGTTGCGCATAGTCTACGCGCCCTTAGAGGTTCTTCAATGGCTATCGAACCATTCGGAAGCTGACCAAGAAAAACCCCTCCGAGTAAAATTTCAGTATGGATGGGATCAAGTACCTCGCAAACAGGTTCGAACTCTCTATAAGTACTTCGAAAAAAAAAAAAAATAGTACTCCCAAGTATGTATACTCGAACCTTTGCCAGACAGTTTCGAACCCTTTACAAGTACTGTGGCAAACGTAAATAATACTTGCAAGTATACTCGAATCACGGTAAAACAGTTTCGAAACTTTCGAAATTTTTCTGAATATCGTTACGAATTTCCGTATTCTTACACGTTTCGTGGCAACGTAAGGCTGTTCCGGCGCGGCGTCTGTTTACTTATTTTTTTGTAAACACGCTGTGAAGATGAGAGAGAAAACGGGGTCTCATAATTTGACATGCAAATATAATCATGTGTTACGAGCCGAGGGCTGGCGGATAGTGGACTCGTGGACTAGCCGATGTCTGTTTCACCATCGGGTCGCCACTAGATAGGAATTCGTGAACTAGCCGATGCCTGTTTCATCACCGGGTGTCACAGGATTTCGGAAAGAGGTAAGGTATTAGGAAGTTCAGCTCTCGTAACTCTATATAGAATTGTTACTGCACTACTAAAAGAATAAAGTTAATATTAAAAATAACTCTTCGGTGTTACAAGGGTAGTTGAAATTCGATTTGAACGCTATCGTAGAGTCGATTCAGGTTGTCGGTCTTATGTCGAATCCCGAGAAAAAACCATTGGCGGGAAAAATAACTGGCACGGGTAGTTACGGGGGTAGTTCGAGAGGCCACGGGGGTGGGTTAGGCGCAACAGTTTGCCGGATTCCAACCCTCGTTTCTTCGCAAGCCGGGGTTGCGGCGCTCAGAAAGACGAACGTTCGCATTAGAAAGGGATCGGGGGTGCGAAGTAAAGGATGTCGAGACCCGGCACGCCTCTTATCCAGACTTAGCAGCAAGGGTTGGGAGATTCGAAGCGTTTTAAACTGGATTAAACGACTTTTGTCTGATTACGAAAACCCTCGTTCCTTTGGTGCGAGAGTCCGGGCGAGGGACGACGAGAGAAGGCGTGGGAAGGCGAGGGAAGGCGAGGGAAGGCGAGACACAGCGAGGGGGTTGAAATACGAGTCCTCACCGTTCCGAAACGTTCTAAAGTGGATTAAATGATTTTTATCTGAATGCCGAGACTTTTCTTGGATGGAATGGGATGGAGTCCTTCGATTTAAGAACAAGCCTTGCGACTCGAACAATTTTTAATGGCTGCGTGCACCCATGATTTTTTACTTTCAATGTGGCGAGAACAAGCGACGCACAGTGGTCTGGAGACCCTCTTCTCGTGGCCAAAATTCAATTTCTCAACTTGAATACATTGAAAACATTTTTTCTCCCTATAAAGTAACAACCCTTCAAAATTGCCAAATCCAAAATATTATTCGGTCTTGTCGGTTTGAAATATTTATAAATACGGTGCAGGATTTGCTATATCGTTAAGGTACGATTTTATATGTATCGTATAATGTCTGAATATTCTATCCTTTGTTAATAATTAAACAACAGACCAAATTTGTTTCTCCGTAAATAAAGGTTATGTTTTATTAAATACTTATTAGTTTACACTTTTTACAACTATTTACAAACTCACCTGTAAATACAGAAACGACAATTAGAGTCTATTGTGCGCTCTCTTTATTCACAGTAACTTTATCGTTAACTTATTCTGTTAATTAACTATCTCTATATTCATTTAATTTTTATGCACATGTGCTCTCTGCATATATTCTTTTACTCTATTTCGTCTCTCTATCTCTCTCAAATAAGTAAGAACCGTTGAAAGAGTACGCTGAGCATGCAAAGCGCGCTCGATTTAAATTAAAGACAATATATTTTCTTTACATGTATATGTACACACTGTTTTGTGCTTAACAAATATTTAGGTTCATCGGAGAAAATATTGAATGCACAGCAGCGAGTCTAAAAAATACAATAAAATCGAACACCATTTGATTATTTTACTTTTATCCATGCGGAATCGTTTATCAAAATAGTTGAACTCGATACAATTTCACTGTCCGCGAGTCTGTTCGTAGAAGTGTGAATTTACGATGATTTTGATATCTGTCTAATAAAAACAGTCTAGTAGATAAATGGCAGCGTAACGGATAATTCTATAATAGAAACGGTTGTCGTGTAGCTGTGCCCGCTTAAGGAGAAAAATACGTCGTGAAATAATGAGCAGAACAGTCCGCATTTCAAAGTATTCTCCGCGGAGGGCGACACCTGAGGCGATCTTCGCATATTCATCCCCGGACCCTGCGCCCTGCGGGTGTACACTTTTCAACCGAGGCGATGGTAAATTGGAGTCGCGCAAGAGTGCACCGAGAACTTCTGGGAAATCTACGTCGACCCAGAGGAAAATCGGCCGGGAAAACGCGGTTAGAACCCGCGAACTTAAGAAAGGAGATGGCGTGGCGCCGCGCGATGGAAATTACTAGGAAATGGGAAAACGAACGTTGCTTCTTTCGCTTGACATGTTAAGCCGAAAACGACGCGGCGAAGCCTCCAAACAGCCTCCTGTTCTCCGCTAACAGCCACCAATATAAGCTATTTCTAGAGTCACGCAATTAGAAAATTACATAACGCTTCGATACACTTTTCGAAGAAAGAAAAGGCCTTTTTTGGTCTTGTCAGACAAACAGAGACGAACAAACCTGGCGACGTAATTCGATGCTCGGTCGACAGTTGAACGAAAGTAGAAATCGATAGGAACGAAGCAGTATCCTCCAAGTACACCTCCAAGAGCGTTATTTTTTTACCGACCAATTGCTCAAAGAGACTTTTTTTTTTTTTCTTATGCAAACGCGGCCGTTGTTGTACTCCAAGAGTCTTGCGCGGAAACAAAAGGCTCCTCGAGAGGAATAATTAATTAAACACCATTAGCGCCGGGTTTCGTTACATTTCCCATAAATTTCCGGCGTATTTACTCGAGTTTCAAACGACGTTATCGCGCGCTCTACCCAGAATTAAACACAATGCTGTCCGAACTGTTACGAAACTTTTCAAACCCGAAATTAATTCTGCTTCGAAATGGAAATTGCTCGACGGGAAACCGCGATCATTCGAATAGATTTCAATAAATCTTCCTGAATGCTTCGAGACTTATTATACAGGAAATTACAGCATTGTTCGCGTAACGCATTTGTCACATAATTTAAGAACAATCCCTGTCTCTGACAGTATGCTATTCAAGCATCCATCGCTTGTATTCCAATGTGTGGCACATTGCTATTCATAAAAGAACCTTTTCGTAGCATTCTAACCTGCTGAACGGAATCGAGGAGTTTTAAAGAAAACTCGGAATAATTTCAGGATAATCGAGTCGAGAATTGCAGGCAGAAAGCTCTTAACACGCTCATCCCTTCTGGGTTCATTCTGCGTCTTCGGGAAGGATAATAGAGAGACAGAGAGAGAGAGAGAGAGAGAGAGAGAGAGCAGACAAAATCATCCCCTCTCGTCCTCGTGCCTCCCCTATCGGCGTTTAATTTCATCGGCGTTATCCAATAATCTAACCGAGCCGGGGGCGTTGCTATCGACAACAAACCGGCGAAACAAACTGTGCGACCGTTTATACCGGAGTTCACGGATTGCTGGATTAATAACAACGCGCGAAGCATTATTGCGCCGGGAGACAGGGGTTGCTCGCTAATCGAATCGAACAACGGTGGCGAGGGCCAGGGGTCGAGGGGAATACGAAAACAGGTGGTTGAACCGGCGCGGCATGTGCACGCCGACAGTCAACAGCCGATGCTGCACCCGTTGCACCTGCTGCGTGCTCTCAAGCCTTCCGCTTTGCATCTACTTGTTTGCAACAACCAGACTGCGGATATTTGTTGATGCATTTACGATGAGAACCAGTATTTTATTATTAGGCTTTCTCGCATTGGAAGCGTCCGATTTTTAACAGAATAACCGTGTGCGAGAGAGTACATAGAATCTCCAGGCTTCGTAAAATTTATAGTTTTTATATTTAATAATTTTTATTAGATTATTTCGTATTGTAGATTTTCGAGATGTACATCATATGAAAAATTGTAGTTAAATTGTTGAGAAGGGTCGAAGGTTGAGGGACATTGTTCGAGAGGGTGCGTTACCTAGCCCATTTGCCAAAGATCGGCGCGTTCGCATCTTAATTAACCGAGAACAATGGAGCGGGATACGCGCGTCACGATCAACGATAATGTGTATCTGATTTTCGATAATCGGTGTTCCGAGCAGATGCCTTGCGCAACACCGCTGATCCGGAGACTTTGAAGCTGCGAGTTGCTTCCGAGAGAGTGCCGTGATTCAAAAGCTCTTTCCACAACCTGCTATTGTCGCTTCTCGTACATAGGTACAATTTTCCTCTTTGAAATTTCACCTTTTGCAATTGCAGACCTTTGCGCGAATGTAATAAGTAAAATTATACTCGCGGAAGTTTTATCTTTAATTGCCGGATCTGATTCGGAAACACATTCGAGGTGACTCGAAAAAAATCTCCGAGCAGCAGAGAGTTAAATCGTGCGGTTACGAGAATCATCCTGTACCAACATAAAAATTGTTACGGAGAGAAAAAAAAGTAAGATATCTAATGAAAAGTAACGTACCTTGAAGACCTCCCATGTGGCGCTAAACGGCAGAACGGCTAGTCCGACCATCAGATCGGCGACAGCGAGGCTGACGATGAACATGTTCGTCACGTTCCGTAGTTTGTTCGTGTGGTAGACGGCGAGGATGACGAGCACGTTGCCCAGGACCACCATCACGTTCACGATCGCCAGGACGATCAGGGTAATCAGGTTCCAGGGGCTAGACCACTCGACGCGCTCGTACAAAGCAGCGCATGCGGTGGCGTTCAGTTCTCGCATTTTAGTTGGCAAGCTCTTTTGCCGCGACCGTACGATCCTCTCCAAGGGCGGCGAAGGGCTTCCGGTTCAACGACTCGAACGGCCGGTCGAATCGCGAAGGACACCATCGAATCGTCGTCGGCCTCGTCTCCATCTCTCGACTTGCTGCCAGCTGCGATCGGTCAACGAGTCGCCGGGCTCATGGTTGGCGAACGAGGACCCGTTGCAACCCTTCGAGTCTTCGCCACGGTCTGCCGCACCGGGATCAAAGCGGATCCCCGTTAATTCGATTCCTAGCGGACGTTTGCCGCTCTCGTTCCTCCCTATTGTTTAAATCTAAAGTACCTCGAAATACTCGCTTTAATTTGATACTTGTTTTCAGTCTATTCTTCGGAGACTCACTCCCGCGGGTCTCCTCATCCGATTTGCTCGCTGCGCCTTGACTAGTTCGGATTCCTCTCTTCCCTCTGCCTCTCTTGTCGAGTAGTCTTTCCCTCGACAATGCGTTCGTTCTTCTTCGTCCTCTTTCTCCGTTTAAAGCGGTTCTCCTCGCGAATCAACTATTTACACGGCTGCTCTTCGACTTTCTTACTGTCTCTCTCTCTCTCTCTCTCTCTCTCTCTCTCTCTCTCTCTCTCTCTCTCTCCGCTAACGAGTCTTCTCTCGATCGAACCAGCGAAACGGACACGAAAGCGTCTAAGATTCGCGGATCAGCTCCGATCGATCGATCTTTTCGTTGCTTCCTTTCTTCCAGCCAGCGGATGAACCTCTTCGAGCCGGAGACGGAAGTCCACGTTTTATCAGTCTTTCTCGTTTCGTCAGTCGGGTAACTCCTAAGCGCTGTGTGTCCAGCGGAAACGGAGGATCTTCGAGACACTTCCGGTTGTTTCCGAACCTCTATCGGCTCGTCGAATGTCGTTCACACGGGCCAACTCTCGTAGCGCGCAAACTTCGCTTCCTCAACAACTCCGCTACTTTCCGTTCAGTCTTGATATACATATGTATCGAAGCTAGAGTAGAAACACCAAAGAGAGTTTAAACAACACTCCGCGTTGGCTGACAACAACTCGTTTAGATTCGCACTGTTTTCAGTTCCTCGTCTCACCTTTCGATTCACCGAACACCAACACGAACACGAACACGAACAGAAACAGGAACAGGAACAGGAATAGGAACAGGAGCAGGAACAGCACACTGATTAACGCTCCAACACTTGTCGTCGTTTACACTTCTAATATTTATCTGAAGGATTTCTGAAGTTTCTAACGTGTTCGGGATCGCGTGGATCGCACGAGTGTCCGCGAAAATCCGCCTTTCGCGAATCCGATTCCCCACCCCCGTTTCTGTGCCGAGAATCCGTGCAGCCGACGACGAGCAGCCCGTTCCTCCTTCCCTAATTTCTTCTTCGGCTCGCGCATACTTCCAAAGCCAATTATTTCACCGATCCAATCCCGGGTCCTCGTTAACTCACGTCCCCGGGTACGTGCGACCCCTTCCAATGCAGCTTTAGCTTTTTCTCCTCGCCTCGGATGTTTTGACAGGTCGAGATCCAGGAGCGTCGACTTCCGGTTCGAATCACACGACCGACGATCGTTCGTTCCACCGCTGCAGACATCGATCTAGTATCGTTGCACCAGCTCGGTCGCCGTTCGATCCCATTTCCGGATCGCGATCTCACTGCAACGACGAGAACGTGCGAACACGCTGACGATGCTCATTCGATCTCCGCTCCACTTCCATGCTTCGTCCCCCTACGCTTTCCAACCATTTCACTCGCGATTCCAAATTTCTTCCTGCGTGTCGCTCTGGTTTGATTTTTCAAAGTTGCTTCAATTTTTTACGATCACCGGTATGTTTGCTGAGATTTCTGGGGACAAAACCACCCCTTCGGAGATGTTTAGATGAGAATTATTGCTGTTGTCACTGTACGATTATGTCGATTCGCGAGTTTCTCTTCAATTTGATATTTCTGTTCTATGTCAATTATTTTCAGTCGATCGTAGACGTTTTGAACCACCCTACAATTTAAATCCACCCCAGTTCCTTAATAAATTTTCTGCTTTATTCCTCTTGTACCCTTCTCCTTTTCAGTATATATTCGCCTTCTTTCTTTCACTTTTGTCGGCTTCCATCTCCTTTCGAAACGTTCGGAACCACCCTCGAATCCACCCTGTCGCTAATCCTCCACCGATTCTTATCCTCACACCTCTATCGCAATCTAACTTTCTTTTCCACCGTATTTTTCCCTTCTTTTAATAACTCTGCCGAACCACAAACATTTCAAACCACCCCTAATCCTAAAACAACCTCCCAGGCTCCGGCAAACGTTAAATTTTCCGTCTCCCCTCTCTCGAGTCGGGTTCTCTGGCTCCTTCTCTTCTACTTCGAGCGGTTTCCTCGACGCAAACACTCCAAAACTCGAACCACCCCCTCAGGACAGGATTTCTTAGTTAACTATGAATTTCTGTCTACTTATGTCCTCGGCGCGACTTCCCCCTCTCTTCCGTTCTCAGACTTTCTGGACAACCTCTCCTAAATGCTTTAGAGTCCAAGTTAAATATGGAGTTTCTTTTCCCGGTGTCTTCTCGTTGTGATTGCTTTTCGCCTTTTCAACTATGTTTCTTTTTTCATCGACGTTTTTCAACCCCTCGGACCTTAAACCACCCCCGAAGAGCATAGACTCTCGTTCAGCATCCCTGGAAAGAGGGAAGTATGCTCTTATATTATCTGGTTCGGGCTGTCACTATCGGGGGACGTCGTTGATCCCCGAATACTCTTTTCGAGCGTCGATCCCTCGAACCTGGTCCTCTTCACATTTTTTTCCCTTGGCCCTATTCGCAACGATCTCGACAAATTTTGTATTTTAGTTGTATTACCTTCTTGCGGGTTAAAATCTCGACAAATTCTGAAAGACTTGTCAAATTTTCTGTTCTCTTCTCACCGGTTTTATCTCGCTATTTATTGCGTATTCACACTTTCTTTCTTTCGATTTACGAAACTGATTAAACTTCCAAATTTTTCTTGCAAGTTTAATGCTTTCGAGAGAAGAGTTTCTCGAGTTTCCGATGTCTTTTTCTTTAGCACAGCGTCCAGAGCTTCCGGTAAATGTTAAATAATGCGTCTCTTACCATTAATTGCTTTTCAACGTAGCATGAGATTTCAGTACTTCCTACTCGAAAATCACGAGATTATGCGTCTCCCAGGGTCCCTCCGCTTTTAATTTGGATTAACTCTGTGTCCTCCCGGATCGAGAGCCTTTAAGTACCTCCTCCGTTGCTTTTGCCCGCGAGTTTTCGAACGATCCGATCGATCCTCTTAAGGTCCCGAACACCCCTTTTGCCAATTATTCAGATTTCTACTTAATTTCGCTTCGGCACCTCGGCAATCTCACTAGGATTTTTCGATCTTGGTCCTCGGACACCTCGTCAACCGATTTTTCATTTTTTTCAACACTGAAAAATCTTATCAAAAGAGACACGCTTTCGATTCTACCCTACTTCTCCAATTAGAATACTACGTCGAAAAAACGATACTTGAGCGTCTTTTGATCCTCCGCCTAAATTAGCAAAAAGTCTATGGGATTCAGACTTTCGATTTCCACTTTCAAATTTCTATATATTCGACCCGCTTTCAGATACTGCGATTTCCAACTTTTAAATCCGTAAAAATCTTGTTCTCTCGTCGTTCGGCTAACAAAGATGGCTCCGTTCCAACGCGAAAAGTTCCGGCGATGATCTACGTTACTTTTCGCGTTGGCAAACTCTTCGTGGCTCAAGTTGCCTAGAAATTATTCCTGCTCTCTCTCTCTCTCTCTCTCTCTCTCTCTCTCTCTCTCTCTCCCTCTCTCTCTCTTTCTATCTATCTATCTCTGTCTCTCTCTATCTCTCTCCCTTTCTCTGTCTCTCGTTTCGCAAAAACAATTCCTGCAGTTTCCCGAAAGCTCCCGCAAAACACGACCGCGGGATCCGACGGCGAAAAACGTTCTCGCCGATCTATTTTCGCAGCTTCTCAGCAACGGAGATTCTCCGCGAGCAGATAACAGTCCCAGTCGACACGGTTTCCACTCTCTCTCTCTCTCTCTCTCTCTCGCTCTCTCTCTCTCTTTCACTTCCTGCGAAATCTGATCGGAAAATTGTTCCGTTGAAATTATCGGTTGCGTTGCACTTGTAGCACACGTTTGTTTTTACGACGCACACACACACACACACACACAGAGAGAGGCGCGCGCGCGCACGCGAATAAACACGACAGAGAGAACAATGGTATTGTTTCGCTGGGTTAGGTTGATATCGTTGATGGGTCGAATGTATGGAATCACAGCCAGGTATAGTGGTGGGGGTGAGCGTAGGACCGGTTGGTTACGGTTTCAGTCTCCTCCGTCAGTCTGGATTTCGGTGATCTTCGCGATCGATGCGGCCGACTAAATGATCTTGCGACACTTGGCGCGGTGCGTGTACCTCAGCAATCTGAAGCGCGTCTCCTCCTCGATGCGCTTCGCTCGCATTATTTCGATAGAGGCGGCAACGGGGTCCTGTCAATCGGGAACGTGACGAGGAAGTGGTCGGCGATGTCTGTAATCAAAAGCACAACAAAACTTTTAGGTATTTCCGATGAAACTTTAATTCGTCAATTTGACATATGTACTATATCAGGGATGAGCAACTCGCGGCCCGCCACACTTTCTCGTGCAGCCCTTCATTCAAAGATTTCACATTTTGAGTTTTACCCGCTGTTCCGGCCCGTTGTAAAAAAAGGTTGCTCATCCCTGTACTATACAATACATATGCAATTTTCAGAGTGATTTTCAGAGAAAAAATCTGATCGAAGAATTGAAAAATATTCATTCAATTGATTAGTTGACCGATTCCTCCTCTACAGAAAAATGCTGAACTCGTCTGAAGCGCTCGAGATTCGCGGGAGTACTTGAAAAGGAAAGATTTTTTCGGAACCGAAAAGCGGACGTCGGCAAGCATAGTCGCGGCGCGGCGCCGATAATTTCGTGGTAGCGGAAACGGCTGCGGCGAATTTCCCTCCGGCCGATGTTCGCGTGCGCGTCGTTGGAACAGCAGCGGCGCAATTTCGGCTGGCCCGGCCGAAATGTTTGAGGACCAGCGCACCGTGTGTCGCAGTTCAAAGATGATTTCGCTTGATACAGGGCACAGGACCGGACTGGAACGGAAGAAGGGAAGAGAGGAAAAGGATCGACGAGACTCGAGCGAATTCACGCGAACTCACGCGAATTCACGCGAATTCACGCGAATTCACGCGAGACCGCGTTTGACGAATCAAGGCTCGCCATTCCCGTTCCTCGGGTTCGCGTCCTTTCTTCTACAGATTTTTTCGCTCTCTCTCTCTCTCTCTCTCTCTCTCTCTCTCTCTCTCTCTCCCCTTTCCTCTTTCCTCTCTCGTCATCGTCTTTTTTTGTTCTCTCCAGTTGGACCACAGAGAAAAATCGTCGACGATAATTGCTTCGACGGATATTTTTATCCTTTGTCTCCTGCGGACTTTTTTCGGACAGGGAACCGTACGACTCGTTATTACGTGATTAACGGAGACCGTTTCGGTGCCGATTCTGTCGGCTCGATTTGAATTGAGTCACCGTTTCGGGGATCAAATGCTGCGGAACTTGCGAATATCTTGTATCGTTTCGTTCTATAATATGATATGCAAGTGTTATTTCACACGTTAAATACATTCTGTCAAGAAAGTATCGGGAATCGATCATTTAAAAAGCCCGTTTGAAGGGATTGTTGAAATTCTTTTTTTCGCTAACAATAAGTTGGCACAACTGTCCTCTATACTCACGCGGTGTTTGAGCGTCACTTGTCATTTAGTTTGTTTACAGTGCGCCATTTTGTCAGTTCATCTCAAGCGTGTTTTGCGATTTTTACAATGGATAAAAATATCGAACAAAGAATCTCTCTTAAATTTTGCATTGCAAATGGAATTTCTTGTGCCGAAGCGCTGAAAATGTTACATAAGGCTTACGGTGAATCGACTTTACCGAAAACACGTACGTAGGAGTGGTACAGTGCATTTAAAAGCGGTCGAGATGTGGTGGAAGATTGTAGAATCCATGGAGCCTAATGTAGACCTAATGTAGAAACCATGGAGTCCAAAGATTCAAGATTTTTGACAAATCTTTGCTAAGATTCGTCTTTGAAAATTAGTCCCTGAAATTGCCAGTTTGCATAAGTTAACACGGCACGGCGCGTCGCGGCGCGGCGTACTCGCGAGTATTAATAATACGAGAAAGTTCTTTGCTAGTTGGTTGCAATTGCGAGAGCAGCTGAGGAGCGAGTAAGTAAGCAGGCATAAATATTCGCGCGGAAGTTGTAATCGTTGTAAGCGAACCGTGAGTTGCGAGACGCGAGACGCGAGACGCGAGACGCTTGTATTCGAGTAAGTAGATTCAGACAGTTTGCGTCGGGCCAGAGATGATTACTACTCCGAAATTCTTACTGTACAACACTGTACACTCCTCCGCGAGGAAGCGAGCTTTCATTATCATAACCGTGGGACAGTGAAACGCTGTTGCGTAATCTAGTGGAAGAATACGACGGACGACTGACCGACAAATATAGATTTTTCAATGATACGATTTCCAATTTGTTCAAATAAAAATTACAACTACTTGCGCTCATTCAACGAGAGTTAATATCAGTAATTAATCGTTTTATTCTATTCTATATAATTTTACTAGTAACGTATATTAATGTTTTCTTATTATTTTCTAACAAATAAAATCTGTTTAAAAACCGGTTTAAAATACATCAAAAGTAGATTGAATGCCGATTAATAAATTACCACAACTTCGTATGGTATACAAACAGTGGAAAGTTGTAGCTTGGATTTTTCACGGTTCATGTTTACCGCCAAATATTGATTGGCCAATGGATCGATCGATGTTTTCTGATTCATTGACTCTTCAAATTCTAACGTTTGCCTCAGTTCGTATATCATAGGCATGGAATCAACATGTGTTATAAAGTTGTAAAGAGTTTAAAATAATTTGTTCACTTAGCAAGTAGGTTTATTTTTTCTTAGAACATTTGGTTTTTTGTGCGGAATGCAACATAAATTACACATGATAAAATTTTTCTTGAAAGTCGTCCAAGTATTGACCGAAACGTTGAAAATTTTGTGTTAATTTGCAAAATTGCTTAAGTAGTAGCACCAGATCGAACCAGTGCGGTGAAAACATTAATATACGTTATTAACAAATTGTCGATCGAGATAAACGAAACAGTAATACTTTGATTAATTCAATAGAACCATTCTAATAATTATTTATTCTTCATTGTATTCTACATATACCTTTCTCAGAACGAAAATACACCCATCTCTTCATGTTGTAGCAACCGTAAAGTATTATATTTCTAAAAATACATTTCACACCGCAAACAGAAAGGAATTAAACATCATGAATGAAACACGATATTCTGATTTAAACTGTAAAGTAAAACCGGAATAAAGTAACAGGATCCCGGAATCTTTTTAGCAACAATTTTCGATGCGCGTACGTACAGTAAAACAGCTACATACACCTATAACATAATTTGCAGATAAAAATCACGGAGGTTAATTCGCGTAAAACCGTCGCTCAGCGAAAGATCAAGTTTCACGAATCAAACTCACGAATCGATCGCGAATAAACGAATTTTATTTCAAGCTTCCACGGCAAAATAATATTTGGAAATAATTTGTTATATTCTGCGTCGAGATCGAAAGCGAGAGCGATTGTTAAATTAATCGCAATAAATCTGGAATCGCGACGTATGAAAAGCAGCATTTGCCGGCCTTATGTTGGAACACGATCGACGGGGACGCGAACAAGGATGAGCTGGAATGGAATCACGGATTCCTACGGATAACGACCTGTCCAGAGGTTTTCCCACTCTCTTACTCGTTTTTTTTCCTCTGACTCCCATCGCGGATATCGAGCCGTTTTGTTTCCGGCCGAGCGGGTTCCAAAGTCCCGGCGAATCGATCCGCGATTTTAAAGCTTTAATGCTCGATCCGCGCGAAGGATTATACAACACGGCCGATTTGATTTTTTCCGGTACGGTGGAGCTTGAATGGCGGATGGAAAAGCGTTCCTGATGAACGGGAAATGTATCGAGAATCGGGACGCGTTCATTAAAAGTTGTCCGACTGTTGCCGAGCTCGTACTACTTCCGCTTACAGTGAAATCGTAAGCGCGTGATCGGACACGTAAGAGAAAGCTCGAGAAAGCTTAACTTTTCTGATGCATTTAAGCTCGGCTTCTGGACCAATTTTACCTCGCAGAAGCACTGCAAGAAGATTTATCTTGCTGTCCTATACGTTATCCCAAGAAAATTAATGTTAGATAATTCCTTCAAGCGGCGCGGCGCACAGAGTTGGGCAGTATCGTGACACGAGCCAGTTCGCGACGTTCTTTCGATTAAAAGACTAAACACGATAGAATTCGGGCTGTGCTTACTGGTTTTACTCGTGAAAGTATTTTGCCCATCTCTGAGGTAGTCAAAACTGCTAAAAATTCTATTGAATAGAACATAACAATTTAGTTTAGGTTAGCTTAGTTCTTCGCGGAAAAAACGTCGAAAAATCGGTTTTTATTTTATTTATTTTTATTTATTTATTTTTATTGAAGGATCCGAAAGGATCTTTGAAGTAGATACAGCTACTAGTCACAAATGTATCCGTAGCTTCGGATCCTTCTGCTTCGGATACAAAAGTATCTAATTAAACGTCGCGCGTCGGATACAAGATACTTTTCTATCTAAATCTTCGAGTAACTAATTACAAATTTTGTATCTATTATTAGTGATCCGAAATTTGTATCTAATTACATATTTTGCCCAAGTCTGGCGGCGCACGATACCAGAATTGGTTAGAAATCGTTATAAAGCAGGCTTTGTTACTTCGGGAAAGTATTGTTTCCAAAAAAATTCGAATTCGGATTCGGATCTAATGTTTGACAATTCTCCCGAAATAAAATGTCCTGATCAATGCAAGACTCGTAAGTACTACTTGCACCGAGTAAAGAGTTCATTTTAACGCAAGAACTGAATCGTTTAAGAATCTACAGGATATATGAATCTGTATCCTACTAACTGTCGAGACACAGTCGTGTTCGACTATGAATGCAACGTTCCTGTCACACTAGTAGAACAGATCACACATGGTCAGCCGGAGACAAACACATTAGCATCGTCTCTGCGTCAACAGTACAGTCCCAATTACGACTATATGTACATTGACATACAGAACTGTTTCCAAGAATAATGTTCGACTGTGATTGCATCTACTTACATCTAGTAGAAGAATCTGTGTATGGTCAGACGAACGTACATTAAATTTTTTCAAGAGGAAACAAAAATTTTACACAAATCAGTATTTTCTAATTTTCTTCACAGACATATTCGCATGCTTTCCCGAAGCTTTAGTTGAACAAATATATAATTTCGTTAAGATCGCTTTAATTTACAAGACAAATTACTTAAATACGTTATGCGGTTAGAGAAAATTTCATTTGTGCTGGTGTGCTTCCCAGTAAAATCAACGGTATCGCGATACTGCAATTTATACCGCAACATGCACCAGCATAAATCAATTCGTTTAGAATACAAAACTATTTGAATTTGTCCTAGGGATTTCCCGTTAATAATCCATAAAATTGTCTAGCCTCATTAGGCGGTACGCGGGAGCGCGCTATGAAAAGAGAGGTACGTGTGCCTTGACTTATGGCCGGGAGGATACACGTATCGTTGATAAACTAACGGCGAGAACGATGCAGGCTCCGACGGTACACGTCGCGGGTAGCGTGCAGTTTACAGTTTACGTTGACGGACGTGCACGCCTACTGGGCCGTGTTTCGCACAAAAGACGAAGCCCCCTCGAATGACGACGCGCATACATACGGGATGAGAGCGAGTCACGACGTTGCGATATTATAAAATGCGCCAGTGGCGTTTCCATCCCCCTTCAACCCCTCTTCCCGAATCGAAATCGCCGGCCATAAGGGGCCGCCGGGTGGTGGAGCTGGCTTTTGACGCGGAGAACCCGAGGCTCTCTCCACCACCCCTCGTTTCGAATGCTTCTCTCTCCCTCTCTCCCTCTCTCTCTCTCTCCCTTTCTCTCTCTCTCTCTTTCTTTCTTTCTTGGCCAAACTGAGCACTCCGATGCTCGAGAACGCATGAATGCGACGCGGCCCGACGGATGCTCGCGCTTCAAACGCCGCTCGTTGAAATATTAATATTCCTGATTCTTCGGATCGTCTTCGAACCTTCTCTTCGGCTCCTAGCTTTCCACACTTCGGCCATGATCATCCGTACGAAAATAAAGATGCGTATAAAGATGCACAAAGAATCGTTTCTCTTATTTCTTTGATTTCGTTCAAATTCTTTTGCAGAAACCATTGACAAACGTTTTTTAAATAAGGTAATCAGTCTTTTGAAATTCTTCTTAGTATCTCTCCTTTAGTGTTTATGCCAGTTAAAATGAAACTCCCCCTCGTCCTCTCTTTGTCGTTATTAACATTATTTATTGCGTGTTCCCTTAAGATTTACGAAAATGAAACTCGTATGTTTATATTATATTTCCCAAAATAATCAATAACTTGTGTATGCCTATTATATTATGAATTTGTTCGTCGTTATAATGTCGTTCGTTGTATAGAAAGTATTTATATTGAAATTAACTGGGGGTATCCACAATATCCTCGTACACGTGGGTATACGATTATTTGATTTTCGTTGCCCTGTTAATTATCGCTTTGATTTCAATTATGTTGCTGATTTGAAATTTTATTTATTGGGTTGACAAATAAGTTCGTTCGGTTTTTTCGAGAGGAATAAATCACAAAAACCGAACGAACTTATTTGCCAACCCAATAGATGGTAAACATTTTATTTGGATTCTACTGGCAGTTTCATATCGATTTTGTTGGCTAATATACAGGGTGAGTCCGAATAAACAGAACACCTAAATATCTCCGTTAGTTACTTTCGTAACGTGTACCGGTGTAAGGGAAACAATTTTCAAGGTCATTTTTTAATGAGATTTCAAGGTCATCGTTGTTTTTTTAAAAGGGATGATATATCTTCGTTAACGTAATGTTGTAGCTGGCAGAATAACGAATTTATCCATGTAACACGATATGACCTACAAATGACCTTCAACTCAGAAAAATGGAATAAATAAAATTGAACGTGTAAGATTCATTTGCTTTATTTCCGTTACGCAAAATGTTGAAAAATATTCCCTCGAGCTGCTGCTATACATTCATTTAGCCGTCAAGTTACAGAACGTACTGCTGTGTCAGTACGGCTCATTTCTGAGGGAATCGACGCACAAGCGAACGATCAAACGATCCCAGTTGAACACAAACGTAACCGAAAGCAGGTCCCCAATTAACTAATTCCTAAACTATAACTACGCATAAGCGAACCTAACCTGTGACTGACAGAGTCTATCGCCAAATCAATTCGAACACAACCGAGCCTGGCCTACATCGATCTTACATCAAGTTTACTGCAGACTCGATCCAGGACATTATCCTCGATTGTCCACGATATTTGAAACCCCTTACAATCGTTGAATCAACGTATGAGATTTTTTTCGCTGTTTTAGAGTTCTTCTTGCTCGGTTCTTGATCTTTTATAATCATTGTTAATTGATTGTTAACGGTTGGGTGTTTTTTCTATGTGTAGAAAGCGCTACTAGAATGGTAGAAACATATTCGGCCGTTTGAAATTCTTGAGGCGAACCGTATATTATTATTTGGGTCGACTTGTTTGCCAACTGTTTGGGTGTAATCTTTAATCGGAATTCCATCGATTGAGTCAATCATAATCGCTTGTTCTTTTGTTGGAAATTTTTCGTTTCGAGTAACAGTGCCGTAGCTGGTTGGAGTTGTTTTACTTACGGATTGATTGGCTGTTGACACGACGCGACGCGACGCGACGGTTTTGAAATAAGCTTCTTGGTCAGAAGCCATTTTATTTAATGTGAAAGTACCGGACACCCGGTATGGGTATCGGAAACCTTTATTTGATGCCACACACCGCGTTTAACCTCGAGTTCTTGTTTGCGTTCATATTCTAAATAGTGGGATCGTTTCGTCACAGTTCACCGAAGACCGATACACGTAAACGTAAACACGTCTGGCACTCGTGAAGGTTCTGGGACGACTGTTGTTCCATTTTACTTTGTATGTACTATTACGATAGTTACGATAGTACGATCATTCTGTATTTTACGAGTTACGAAATGAGAATAACGTGGAAAGAGAATGAATAAAAATGACATTACGGAAAGCCAAGAATGTTCTAGAAGCAGCGTGAAAAGAAGATACCACCGGACCGCAGACACGACAGACCGAAGAAAATCAAATTACACAGTAGCAAAGTAGCAAACGTAATTTCTCTTAATCACCATTTCCAAGTTGAACAGAATTTGCCTGTAAACCCGCTAATCAAGGTAACACGAAAGCCAGTTCGTTGTATGTATGTATTTATTTCGTAATAAAAAGCTCTCGTCGAGAGTTTGGCGAGCGTCTAACGCTTGCGGCCGGCATTACGCGCATTTAGGAGCCACTTCGTTACCTTTGTACGAAAAACAAATTTGTGCTGGGTCGAAAGACAGACGGGAACAATGTTCCATCGGGGGATTTTCGTTGAACGAGAACAATGGAATCCGAAAGACGGCGGCCGCGTTCCCTCTGTCGAAATATGTTTACACGTTCAGAGGGGATGGCGCATGGCGGTTTCCTGGCTCGCGTATGTGTAGGCGTGGTCGTATACGCGTTTGTGTTCCAGCGCAGAAGACAAAAGCCCTTTCCCTTGGCCGTGGCCCCGTGAAAGCATTCCGTCTATTAATTTGCCTCTCGTCTCGCGCAAGTAGCGCAAGTCGCGTGGAAGAGCTTTCAACGAATTGTTGCTACGCTGCCTAAACCCGTGTCACGAGAAACCTTATTAGCCGACGGGAGTTTCCCCGAAATTAAATGTTGGAGCGTGTTGCCGTTGACGTTTTACCGGGATACGCGTTAGATCCTCAAACTTTCTCTGCCTGCCGCCCCGTCTCGAAATTTCAAATGTTCAAATCGGGACACGATATATCGCATGCACGACAGCGTTCGTTAGACATCGGAACAGACCACCCCGCCGCGCCGCTGCGTTCACTTTCGTGGTTTCGTCCGTTGTCTGATTTTATACCCGCAAATTCCACTGGCCGAAAACAAGAATATACCGTTTGAATCATTCTTGTAAAAGTGCTTCCAGTTATTCCTGTTTTCAAACGGAGGATACAAATAATCGCGCAGAAGACTCGGTTCTAATTTTCGATTACAAGTCAGCGGTACTGGCGTCGGACCAATAACGGTGCAGACTGATGGTGTCAAAGCCAAACGGCGCGACGTGGAATCGGCGAAAAATAGCAGGCGGTCCGATAAATTCGCGTCGCGTCGCGTCTGCGACGGAACGGTCCGCGATAACGTCGTTGTTTATTTACAACGAGCAGAATCGTCGGGCGAACCGCATACAGTTAACATTCCGTGAATTAGCATGTTAATGGGCGGTCGACTCTGCGGTAAGTTGACGGATTCGCGAGTTCGCGAAAGTTTGCCGGAGGCTCTGCTCTGTCCTTCCCGACTGGAACAAGTTGTCCGCGGGCCAAAGAAAAACACGGGAAACGAGCGGGTAAAGGGTAAAGGCGGGTGGGAACGGAGGGCCGGCTGAATGACTCGGTGGAATCGCGATGTTGACAGGGAGCCCCATTTCGTTCTTTTCTTCTATCCCCTTTGACTCCTCGTTTCGCGAGAGCCCAGCAAGGAGCCCCGCTGCAATAATAAACACCGCAAAATGAATGTAGCCTCTCTGCGAGAGGCCGAGCCTGGAGATACCGAGCATACAGCAGCACGCTCCCGTGACACTACACCGGGCACGGGCAGAAAACGTCGCGTCGCGAACCGACGCGGTGGTCTATCGAAGGAAATTACATGGTTTCGGGCAACTTGCACCACGAGAGCAAGCTTACTTTCCGCGCCGTATTTACGCTCGCGACCCTCTCCGATCTCTCTGTCTCTCGTCCGACTTAGTTCTTACCGTTCTCTTCAACCTGACACCGCTGCTAGCTTTCAGCTCGACGAAATGTGCCACCCACGCTTCTGCTGATCCTTCGCGATTTGTTCAACCATGTTTCTGTACCATTCGATTCTATACTCCTCAAAAGAATTAAGGAATCACTTGCTTGCGCGAACCCGAAAAATTGCTCCCGCTTTACGTGATCATAACTCCGTGTAAAAAATTGCCGTATCGATATCATTCAACAACCACACAATTTACACAGCAAAGATAGCCCTTCCAAATGATATTAACGCGATTTATCAAAAAAATTTCTTGCCCTCCGTGATGTAACTATTCTTTAGAAGGGAGAACGATTTTTCATCGGCTAATATCTTCGGTAAAACTGATGTTCACTTTGGCTATTCTTTAGAAGAGGAAATTCTTCTTATCGGATAATTATTATGTACATCTTAAACTTTGTAAGTTGGTAACGTCGAACTTTGTAACAAAACTTTATGAAACTTTCGAAAGGCTGTCCATATTATTGAAAATAATTGTAATATAATTCACATGTAAAAGAATTCATTAACTCAAATGACACATTATTTTTATTCTAGTACGATTAGAATTTATTTCTCAAATATGGGTTGTCTATGATAATTTGATTTGTGTTTTCTGAGAACGTCTAAGTAGTTCTCTCTCGTGTCAATCTTTAAAGAGATCGCTACAAGTAGAAGAAATCAAATTGTTAATCTAAAAATGACTATGTTTTATGTTACGACAATGCCATCTGAGACGGTTATAATTTTTGGTAGGACCTAGATTGCCTCGGAGCGTTTGATTTGCCTGTTTTATCGGAACGCCATGGCCAGTAGTAGAGATGAATCTTTAGTCAGCCTGAATTCATCGGGCAGATAGCCCACAATCGTCCCGACAATTAAATCCCTTTGAAACAGCGAAGCCGAGGCGAGGGGTCGAATACATTCGCGAGGTAGATTTTTCAGTCTCGACTGGTTAATTTAGATCTTCGAAGTCTGTCCACAAAGACTAAGCGCAAGAAAAAGGGGGAAACTGTTTCAAAGTTGCCCGGCAAGCTCTAATTAAACGGGAATCCGGTAAGGGCTTATCAATTTCCAAGGGTGGCTTTTCCAGTTGGCTCGGGGAAACTTTTTTCTCCCTACGTCGTCTTAACTTCATATTTGCAGCGTTTATAGTATGCTTTAGCTTTAAGTGGTAATTGAAGAAATTAATTACACGCCGCGCCACGTCGCGTCGCGCCGTTTAAGAACAGAAGTTATTTGTGCCAGGCGCTTTGAACCGTTCGCGCTCTCGATGCTGCCTACTGGTTTTACCGTTGACGTTGAGCGAACTGTCGTTTCGTTTTCCACTTGATAAAATGAATTATGCTTTTAACGGAATTAATTATTAATCCTGACCAGATTATTTTTCTGTGCTTTCAGACTGCGAAATCGAAGCTTTTTATTTCTGTGCAGTATTTAAAAGATGAAGTTTCAACGTTTCTCCAAAATATTTAAATCAATTATTCGAAGGGAGTGAAAAAATAATCCTGGGAAAATAGTGATCTCGAGCGACGAGGTTCGCAAATACAGAGTTGAAAGTTGCGCGAGTCGTGTAGAATTGAGCAGACAAGATCGAAACTTTCGGAATCGTGCGCTGTTTAAAGCTGCCGGAGAATTTTTCCCATTTTTAGGGGAAAGTTCCGCCGTTATGTCATTAAATATACGTCGACGGCGAACTCTATAAGGTTTCCCGCCGCGCCGGCGAACGTCGAAAACAATTTCCGCGAACTACAATTAAAGAACGCGAAACGGGAGAACGGCGAACTTTTCCCCTTAAACGAAAGAAGAAGGCCGGCCGCGCGGTATGTGAAGCAAACAAGTTTTCGCGATCGCATGCGTAGCTCGTCCGATGGGGAGGCCCCCGAAACAGGAAGCTGCAGCTTCTAATCTAGCTCCGAAGGCGAACGAAGTTACCTACCGGGCTCTTTCTTTCCTCCTTTCACGGAATTCCGAAAGTTATCACGCGAATCAGTCTCTCTCTTCCTCGCTTCATTGATTCCTCTCCTTCCTCTCTCGACCTACATACTATATTTCCTTTTTTCGCGACACCGCGCGCTGCGCAGCGCCGACTCATCGTTCCGCAGGCAAAATCGAAATTAGCAATTAGCCTTTTGCAAGCTCCGAAACAACCGTCGGCATCCGATCGAATAAAAATCATTTCTACCATCGAAAATAGACGCAAACCTTTAAATTCATCGTAGAGTTTAAAGATTGGAAAATGTATGCAATATAAAATTTTCATCAACATTTTGTACCAAATCTACGCAAGGTGTATGATCAAATTAATGTGTCAGGCTCTGTGCGAATATAAAATTCACAGCGCTAAATATCTGTTGCGGGGAATCATATAAATTTTCCAGGCTGAAGTTTCTTCCCCTGAAATCTGCATGAAAATGGGATCGAGGAATATATGGCAGAGTCGATATCGTCGATTAACAGACTCTTTTCTACATCGAGAATCCATCGTTGATATCATTGACACGTTCGACAGTTTCCCGTATTTTCCGTCTGTGCAAATGTTTTTCCAATCGGACCGACCAGCGACTGATTCGACGCGTCATTTCGCGATTCCATGCCGATCCGGCTGATTCATATTCCATCTTATATTTCCGTTTTATTTACCGGATTCGCTTCCAGCTGAGTATTGCGCGACGCACAATGGGCTGCTGTATGCCCGATTTCACCGGTGAAAATTCAATTTTTAAAACTTTACATGAATTGTAAAATTTTTGTGGCTCGAGTTAGTTGAATATCCGAGGAACAATCTCCCATCATTCGTTTTCCCATTCATGTATCCATAAAGCACTGAAATTTGTCGAAAGTTGGAAATTCTGTTAACACGTTTTCATTTCTCAACGAATTCACCTATTAGTAATTGTTACCTTATTTACATACACTAATAGATTTTTCTTTTATAGATGTTCTTTTTGCTAAGTATAAGGTATACTTTTAAGAGAAATTCACTTTTATACTATATACCTTTTTTTATAATAGTTATTAATATTTAAAGATAACCAACGATTCAGTCACTTTCTTTATGATTCTAAGACTTTGGTAATGACTTTGTTATACCTCCGGGTGGGACCGGGTGTTCATCATTTCTGTGCCATTGTGTTCTTTGAAGTTTTCTGATTAAGATGCACGAAATAAAGGCTGCTACTACGCGTTACTCCGTGTTTTATAGTTGATGTACGAAAAAATGAATTCTGAGTAAAAAAGTATTGACCTCCATATGTCTTAAATCTAATAGTTGACGAGATATTATCGAAACAATTTTCTTTCTCTTTTTGATAATATCTCGTTAACTATTAGGTTTAGGTTTAGGACATACGAAAGTCAACACTTTTATACCCAGCATTGGATATTCTATCGATCTATGGTATAAAAAAAGGACATTCTGTTTAAAAAATCTATGCCTCCACCCACGCAGAAAATGTTTGTGCCGCAACATGTCCCCCCTTCTGAACCGTGCAAATTTTCTTCGTAACATTTTTCCATACTATTCTAAATGACGGAGATTATTCTTTGCAATAACTATTTGAAAAAGATATTTTAATTGTAAATGATTACACTTTTCGATAGTTATTATATATTGTATAATTAGTTATTATAGATATTATAATCCGCAGTACCTGATTGAAAAATAGCGACAAACTTTACAATCTAATACGCTCCTCTTTATGGACAAATTTTGCACTCGAAACATCCGTTTCAGCAAAAACCGTACACGTTACAAATGTTTGTTTTTTCATCAAATTTGGATAAATTTTAGGAAAGTTACAGTAGTTTCAATATTGAGCGAATTTTGAACTAACTGTGGCCGCTGAAATCGGGCATAATACAGCCCACTGTGCGACGTTTCGACTTTCTCGTTCGCCTAATTGAAAATAGGAATTGAAAATGTGTTTATGTGTTTTCGTCGCATGATTCATGATATTTGGTGTTTCAAAAATGTTGTTAGACATTACGAGATGTATTTTTGTGGGAAGCGAAGAAGAAGAAGAAGAAGAAGAAGAAGGAAGATCTATATAGTTGCCTGGTTCTCTGACGATAAAGAAAAATCGCTGATCCGAGAGAACGATATCGGTATCCACGAGACTGGGTTAAGTGTTATTTTCCACGGTTTGATCGGGATCGTGATTACCGTGATGATCTCGCTCGAAACGGGGGAAAGAATACCGCTAATGACGTGTCACAGCAAACAGTCGATGTTTATCGGATCGATACGCGGGAGACTTTGAACTCGCTTCGTTATTCAGTCTCTGTGTCTCGAAGAACGAAATTATACTCGCTGCTTCGCTATCAACCATTTTATAAATTCTTTCAAAACTGCTGTAAAACCTTTAAAAATTTCTACGCGTACATCTACACATCTTTCAAAAGATTTTCATCTATTACCAGCTGAACGTTTAATCGTTCAAGATAAAACAAATTCTATGACATCGAAAGAGCAAAGTTCACTGTTCATCGAACACACGATCTAGCGTTTTATAAATAATAAATAATTATATCTAGCATCGAAACACGTTCGAGGTATTAAACGACATGGAAGCAGAAAGTATAATGGATTCGACAAATGAATTATTAAATCTGAGTGAGAGAGAGAGAGAGAGAGTGAGAGAGATAAAGGGTAGTCGTCAAGTTAACCATCGTCGATTCTCGGTTAAATTATGGCTCCGCGGGTTATACGATTCAAGTTGAGCGATAAAATGGCGGGGAAAAATTAAGATGGAAAATTGTTGGCGAGAGAACGATGTTAACGACCGAGAGCCACGCTTATCGACTACAATTGTGATGCAATTAATGATAACTTGAATGGATCGATTCAAATGATTTTTGTTTGTCGAATAGATTTGATGGATGGGAAGAATAATCAAGTTGACGTAACAATCGAGCGTTGAATTAATAGCGGCTGTCACTTTCGAGGCAGTCAGCAATCATCGGTGATGAAAAACAAATAAAGTTTATGTTCTTAGGATGACAAGATGTTGTTTTATAATTCGTTAACAGACCGGTCAGAAATGGTACTACTGACTGTTATTTGAACTGGGCACATTTTCGAACTTTCAAAACGAGAGTTTACGTTATGCGGGTAAAATATTTTGCCCAGGAGACACCGAGAACCCAATTATGTGGTCCTTAAGGACTAAAACTCGAGAAAAGTTAAGAAAATATTGTTGTAAGAGAATATACATTAGAGCTTTTTCCAGTGAAATGTCCATTTTGTCTGAAAATCAGCTCGTTTCGTCGAAAGTTTCATCGGAAAAGCTAGTCTAATGTTCGTGCTCGCCATTTTGCTACTTAAAAAGGGAAATTAAAGAAAACTTGGAATAAATTGAATTACGGAGTAGAATAAGAGACGAAGGAATCATTTGCGCGAGTACGTCTCTCCGTTAGCAAAATGAACAGTTCTTCTTCTCGCAGAATATCTCAAAATTACCATCTGAAATGTTCTTGACGGTTCGTGCGGTCAGCCAATATTGGAATCAACTGAAATATGGCCACGCTTTTCCCGTCGTCGGTTGTTCAATTTCGAGCAGAGAGTCGAAATCTCGAACACCATCGAACATTAATTAAAGAGCTAATCAATGGAACCCGGAAAACTGCCTTTGCCTTTGATCAAATCGTACGATTTCTTGATTCGCACACCGGAAAGAGTCACCGCGCGTTTTGCCTTGTGTGATCAGTGCAGTTATTGAAACATGCCCGAAATACAGTGAACTTTCGAAATGCCAAGAAATAGCCGATAATCGAATTCATCGGTAAACAGTAAACGGGATCATTCTGCGCACCAAAATAGATCACTCGAGCCCGACGCCATTCGATCACCCGAACAACCACTACGCTACAGATTTCTCGCCTTTGATTATGCAACCCGAACGCCGACAAATGCAGCTAGTTGACAAACAGAAAGTCCCCTCATCGCATAAATGGATAATTCAAATTTTTTTAATCTATTATGTATTAGATAATAAATTACAGGCAATCTGAAAGGTTCTGTTTTCCAAGACAAGAACAGTTCTACGTTTTTATTTGATCTGTTCAGCCTAGAAATGATCTTCTTTTAACAAAACACACGATAAAAAAATTGTTTCACGTTGATTTGATCGTGCAACTCGAAAGATACCATAAACAAACAGAAATTTCCTTTTATCCCAGAAGAACAATGCAAACTTTTATTCGGTCGCGCGTTAACCCTTTGACAAATGGACTCCTTTCAACGCAACACGCAATAATGATTTCTGTTGCGCATTGTTCTGTTAATGACAGGCTCTATTAGTAGTACAATCGAATCAGCTGGGATTTAAGACAGTCGAACAAAAAAATGAATCGTAATTTGTTCGATGGAACGCCACACAGCCATCGAGCATCGGTCCTTCACAGGGGGATTCCACGCTTGAAAAAATATCAGTACCGAAGCAACCTTCTTCAAAATTGCCACATCTCGAAACAGTAGTATTCGGAACAAAGAAAATTCAACATCGAGATGTATTAACCATCGGACACATTCTTTCGCATCGTCTTCGGAGCAAATGATGCGATTCGAAGCATCGATCGCAAGCGCGAGTCTCGGTTGGGATCTCTACGGATGCGAAGATAGAAAACATTCTAGGAGGATCCTCTTAATCAAGATAGATCGCTCAATCTCGGCAGTATCTCGGCGTCGCCGAGCCGAAAGGAAAAGGAAGAGTCACCGGGTATGTATATCGAATCTGTCCGCGAATATCGAATGACAAAAGAATCGATGGTAAGTGTCTCGATCGTCCTTACTCCGTTTCCTCGTTGGTTGCGGCATCCCTTCTGTTCACAGCAGTTCACAAGTTCGATCCAACATGCTTCTCTCTCGGCGGTAGATCGTGAGCGATAATTAGCGTTGGTGATTAACGGTGCCGGAATAAATCAGCCGGTTTTCCCTGTGGTAGTTTTCACGAGTTTCTCCGCGAGGTGGTTTGTCGCGAGGTTCCGGCAACGTGCGAGGCGACTCGGTTGTGTTTTCCCGCGGCACCTGTTCGCAAGGTGGTCGAGCACGGTGGTAGTCACGATCGCGAGGGAAGCCCGGAGTCCCTCGGGACTCCCGGGAGGGCCGAAACAGTAAGTCCTGGACACGTCGCGAGTGAGGAGCGCACTGAGGATCCGGGCGGCCCGTGCGACTCTGCAGCCGCATGCGCGCTTCGTCAACGGAACGTTCGTTCTCTGCTTCTCTCTCTCTCTCATTCTCTCTCTCTCTCCATCTCTCTCTCTCTCCATTTCTCTCTATTTTCCACCCTCCCTCTCTTGTTCTGGCACTCCGAGCTCTCCTCTCGGCCTTTCGATGCCTTCTTAGGCCGCGCCTATCTTCCCTCGACGTGCATTATCTCTGTTTGCGCTCCCCTTCGCAATAGTATCATTTCATTAACGCTTAGCAAGACGCGGAACCCACTCTGTTCGAAACGCTAAACCTACCGCTGTCGGTGAAATGATCGGTTTTCAATTTTTTATTTCGTAATCATTGAAATTGTGAAGATGATTAAACAAACTGTGCCTTACTCGAATTATAGTAGAATTTGTACAAAAAGATAGTACGCACGCACGCGCATACACACACGCACACACACATATGTATATCCACGCATTATTCAATTTATTTCACGTCAGAACCGGTGTTTCTGAAATTCCTCTACTCTAGTACCGGGAGGTCTTTCGTCGCTCGATTTACGATTCTTTCAATTTCCGCGATTCCATTACGTCTGCGCCGACTTTCTTGCATCGTTATTCATTTCCTCGTCTCCTTTCCTCGCGTCGATTTGTCCGTGCCCATTTCCGCTTTTACCCTCTCGCTGCCTACCCGGTTTGTCACTGTGTTTATATTTCCCTTCTCCGCATTCGTTTCCCTTTCCCCGCGTTCCCACTGCCTTTAACATTTCCACCCTCGATCGTCTTGCGACCCACACACACAACCGCTGCATCCCCGTCGCATCTGCGTTGCAACACCCCCGCAATCCGCCACCCACGCATTCTCCCGTACGTTTACGAACTCTCGGTCTGTCGGACCCGGTGCTACCAACGTCTGCCACCCCCGGTTAACATCCCCGAACTATTCCACGAGTTGAAACCACCCCCGGCACACCTGTGCGCTATACGGTTGCCCCGAGGTTAACACCGTCTAGTTCTCTTCGTTACTAGATTGTCCACCGCGATTTTATAGACGCCCCTTTGTGGACCATTTGTTGTTGCATCAAATATTTATTCTTCCGCGAATACAACCTACGCGCTGTCTCGAATACAGCGCAGCATCTTCGTTTGAATATACCCTCCGGTGCTTTGCGGGAGGTGCTGTGCGCGTGTGTGCGCGCTGATTACGCTAGTAGTATGTTTAGCAAAGGGGTTGCTATTTGCTATACTACACTCCTCAAAAGAATTAAGGGATATCACTTGTGCGAACCCGAAAAATTGCTTCCACTTTACGTGATCGTAACTCCGTGAAAAATTGCTGTATCGATATCGTTAAACAGTGGTTTGAAAGCCTGAAAAACCTCTAGTTTCAGATGCTCTGTTTCAAATTGTTGCTATGTTGATTTTTTACAAAGTTATAGCGAGATGAAGACAACATTGACGGTTAACAAAAATTTTGTGCAACTTTGTGCAACACAAAATTTGTCTACGACCTCAGGATTTTGCAAGAAATCGATTTTTGTGAACAAAACTAATGTAATAATTTTTTCATTGAACAGGTTTCATAACTAGATTTGAAATCTGCGTGAAAAAATCTTCGGGAAACGATAAGAAGTTACAGCGAGTTGAAGGAAAAATGGAAATTGTGCATTTTTTAAGCATATTTTCAGAAACACCTGGTACATCGAAATGTTAACGAAATTGAAAAAGCAAAAGGAGATCCTTGAAGAGAAAGAAATGCTCTTTTTACTGCTTTTTTGCACAAGATTCTACGATCATTTTTTCTCTTTCTGGAGCCAGTTAAAGTTAAAAAGCCCATATTTACTTCAATGTTGAATAACTCGAATAAAACAAATCGCACAATACTCAACAACCACAAATTTTACACAGCAAAGATAGCCCTTCCAAACGATATTAACGCGATTTATAAAAAAAATTTGTTTTTCCCCGTGTGATGTTCCAAAGTTGCACAAAATTTTTGTTAACCGTCAATGTTGTCTTCATCGCGCTATAACTTTGTGAAAAACCAACATAGCAACAAATTGAAACAGAACATCTGAAACTAGAGATTTCAGGCTTTGAAACCATTGTTTAAGGATATCGATATGGCAATTTTTGACGGAGTTATGATCACGTAAAGTGGGAGCAATTTTTCGGGTTCGCACAAGTGATCCCTTAATTCTTTTCAGGAGTGTATTTACCGATAGACACGTTCGATAGTCTTTCATTTTTATTAAAAGTAGATGTATCAAATTGTAAATGTGTAACGTAGTTTATTAAAATTTAGAGCTAACCTAGACCTAGCAGTTTATATATGTATTTTGTTCCATTGCAGTAACCTTTGAGAGAAGAAGTATGAATATTTATACTGTTAAGAGTATTAGCTATCGAATGGCAGAATGCCAGATAGTCAAACGGAAAGTGGAATTGGGTCATTTCTGACCCAGGACAGACACAGTTTGTATCCCAATGACTAGAATTTTACATTTCGAGCAGTGGTACTATACTATTTTTCGTCTCGCAGCGAATACAGGCGTGAAAACAGAGTTTTCAAAAATTGTACACCGTAAATTATAGAAACTTTTCATTACCACAAAAAGTTTCGGAATTCAAGCGTTAAAGGGTGCGATGGTCCTATCCGGTGAAAATTTCGCAAGAATTCATTCTCAGACCGCGTAAAATTTATGTTTATGTCCGAAAGAGGTGTTCCACAGTGTCGCGCCTTAAATTATATCGTAGAATCGGAGAAGCTTTCTAGAAAAGTTTGAAAAACTGAATCTGCAGCGTCAATTTTGTATTTCGATTATTATTTTCTGCAGAAATATTGTTTGCATAACAAATCGGATCTGATACAAGTCTTTTTTCGGTCTATCTCAATGAAATATTAGCTTACGAGACGACCTAGTTTTTTAGAATTTCGTAGAAACTGCAGCTGCATCAGCTGCATTCGGAGCGCAGAGAAATTGGGAAACCTGCCGCGGCGGGCACGACGGTCGCCAGTCGGTACGAAAATCGGTAAACGATGATCCCCGCGTGCAATTCCAGGCGCCATTGACCAAAAGACCGGCTAGCACGCGACTAATAATCGTGCGGACGCGATATCGACGCGACGCAACCCGCGATGGTCGGGGCGTCACAAAGTGGCGTCGTCGCGTACACGTTAATCACGACGTCGCGATATACCGTTTAATTAACATTGGCCATTCGAGATTGCCGGTAATTACTCGGCGGAGTTAAGCTCCCCGACGTAACGACGTGTCCCGGCGTTTGGATTTCAATTGGATTGAATATCCGGGATTTCGAACGACCGTGTGTTGAGCCTCGGAGTCCGTCACAATTCTATTGGAAGCCGCCCACGCACGTATAGCGCCCTCGGAGTTCTCGACCAGAAACCGCAACACTTGGAGAAGTAATATCACGATTGATGATACACTTGGCCGACCGGCGCGGCGTGCCTGGTGGATATCCAGGACGTTGACCAACGGCTCGATCGCGAGATTAAAAATCGTTTACACTTTTTATACGATCTTCGGAATTGCTTTAACCATTTACGCGCTGTATTCTTCTTCTAATGTAATAGGAAAGTTAGATATTTGCAATTCCTCTATCGTTTTAAAATTCACCTATTTTTCTAATAAATAACCATATGAAATTCGTTGTTTATTTATTAAGTATTACATACATATATCTCGTCCCAGGTATGCAACGATGCAACACATGCTCGCCCATGGCCCATACCGATGCGCAACACGGCGCGGCGCGGCGCGGCGCGGCGCGGCGCGGCGACACAATACGAGGACACGCAACAAGTGGATAACCTTAACAAAAATTATTCTCTGCGTTGGGAGGCATTCAAATTCAAAACGTCGCTAACATACACCTTATCCGTTAACACTAATCATTTTATAGACGAATTTAAAAGTTAAAAACCACGCGCGGCAGAAGTGAAACTTCTTGCAGTCTAGTAATGGTTAGAAGTAAATTAAGATTGGAGATGGTAAATAATCCTAATGATGCGACGACGAGATCAGGAAAAACAACTCTCGATGCAGTATTTGCAAGACTTTTAGACGAAATTTAATCAAGAATATTTCTATCATATTTTAGCTATCACAAGTGTTAAAAATAATCATAATGAAGTAACTATTTGAACGTTTACTTAACGTATATCACTTGACGTATAGCTGCGATTGTCGCTGGCACTCCTTGTAGGCTATGGGTGACTGTAATGTAATTTAAATGAAATATCTATTTTCCCTAATTATATTTTCATTTACACACAGGAAGTAAGGTAAGTATTTTATCATTATAAATTACTTCGCATCAACGAATTTTTTAACTATTGGTGATAAAAATACAAAAATAAGGTATCGTGTGTACGTATATGTGTCTAGCGGTGTGTGAGTGTGCCACCATACTCTCGCTCGAAAGCGGATCGGCTAACCATCCCCACCACTTCCGTTACGCATTTTCGTGTCGCGAATTCCGTGACGCGAAATTAAGCTTACACTCTGCCAAAAGAAGTTTCACTTCAAAAATTGGTGTACGATTCTTTCAACTAGAACTTATTGTTAGCATATATATATATATATGTATTTTTAACCAGCTGCACATGTAGAATATAAGAAGATTTATACATGTAAAATAAAATGAAAATGCACTCACTATTCGTTAAAACGATAGTTTGCATCAAGATCCACCGCACGCGCACCGTCCGCTAATTTTACAGCGCGCAAAGAAATCACGTTCGATGGCTGAACGGTGTGGTGTTTCTCCAGGAGCTTCCCGAAAATCGGATTTCCCAAGTCCTAAGCGAACGAACTATGTCGAGGGGATGTTCGAAAGACGGAACCGGTTCGCGCCAGTGAACCGCAAGCGTCTAAGCCAAACCTTTCGCGGTATCGCGTTAATATTTGCGATCAACATCCGATGTGGGTCGTTCCGAATAACACCGATAAACATTGGGTCGAGTTAAACACGGTGAAGGGTCGGCGAAGAGATTACACGGATCTCGCGTGGAAACGGTCGCGTGCACGCGCGGAAACGCGGCCAACCGCCTGCGCGGACCGGTAATATTGTTCGAAATGATTAGATCTGTCTCGCGATTCCAGATTAAGCGCGCAGTTCTCTTCGCACGAAAACCGCTTGTCGCGGAAACGCGAAACTGTTTCCGCTTTTGCGCGAATTAATCGTGGAAAATTCCGGCGATTTCTCAAAAATTTCATTTCGACTTCCAACGAAGTCTTAAAGCTTCGAAGAAGATGTATCGCGGATGATTGAACGCGTTTTAGGGTGAATCGTACAAGATCGTACGTAAAGGGCCAAGAGCGCAGTGCAATCTGCTCGACGAACTTCCGGATTCCGTCTACGAAAGAGATTATCATAGATCCCGGTCCGCAGATTGCCGGAACTTTCGAATGTGAATTATAAGAGCTTTCAGTTTCTTGCTCGTCGGAAATTCTCGGGGAAATTCGAGACGATGAGCTAGGACACCACCCCCACGGTATTTTGGATAATCTCGCGAGACGATCTCTGCATTCGTCACGAGTCACGAATCCCGTCCCCCATCCGCGTTTCATCGTGCTTCGCAACGATTCGGCATCGCGTGTTAATTACGAGCTCCTTTCGGCGCGGCGCGGCGCGGCGCCGAGCTGTGTTCTGCAATATGGATCCCTCGGACAGAAAATAACCTGACGAATTCAATTTCCACGGGACTAATGGAACACGAAATTCTCCTTGTCCTTTTCCTCCGCATCTAAGCTATCCGATGCTGCGGAAAACTCACTCCAGGGGGTCGTTTAACTAATTACTTTTATCCGATGATATTTTAATTTTATCTGATAAACAAATGTTTTACAATTAAAATTGAATTTTGTTAGAAACTTTATGGCGAAGAGTAAGCAAGAAAAGACACGATCCAGAAATTGCATCGAAGTTGCAGGAAAAAAATGAAAAGCAATATTTGTACGCCCCTAAAAATTCTATCGGACGATATTGTTACAGAGACACATTTTATACATTCAAATTTCTCGAGCGTGAATTTCCAAACATATCGACCGGGGCAATTTCGTCTGTGTGTCTGGAAAAATGGGATCGGCGCGGCGCGGCGAGCAGTCGAGTTGCAAATTCTATGGCCGCGGCCGCGGTTTACCGGTGGCAATTTTCAAGGGTCGTTTCGTCCCGTTAATCGAGACGCCTTCGTGCCTCGAAAACGCGAGATTGCGAACGACAAGCCTTTGGACGACCCTAGAATTGCGGTTGATCTTACGAGGTTCTCATAATGGAGCGAGAGCCGAGAGCACAATGCCTGCGGAACGAGCTGCACAATCAAGTTGCAAAGCTCGACCGGGCCGGCCATTAATCGGCTACAATGTTCGTTATTAAGCCGGTCAGTTATTACCCCCACCACAAACGCGGCGCGGCGCGGCGCGGCGCGGCGCGGCGTCAGACCGATCGCAAACATTTTATTCCTCCGTGCCCGGTGCCGCGCCGCGTCGCGCCGGTGTCACTCTCGGACGAGAAACCACGAGCACCGTGGTTTTCCTTCGATCGAGAAACCCGATATGCTCGCTCGGTTACAGTTAATTGGCCGTTCGACCGTTCCCCAGTTACCCAGTGCAACATCGATTTCGCATCTCGGTAATTACCAGGTGATTCTGGTAGATTTTCCTTATCCAAACACGCGCAGAAGAATGTCGTTTTCCACTATAAAGGGCCTAGCCGATTAAGATGGTCAAAATTGAAAAATTATTTACGTAAAAATAAATTTTTAAAAAATACCACGTTTTTAAAACGGACTAAAAAGTATAAAATAATTTTTACTAGCCCCATACAGACATTCCTAACACCGTACAGATAGTCCTGAAAACTCATATAGCGGCAATGTGCCTTGATCGTCAAACGCACGGACACGTCGCAGCGGCAAACCCTTACACAAGTTTTCAGGACTATAATCTGTATGGGGCTAGGAAAAATTATTTGATAGTTTTTAGTCCGTCTTAAAAACGTGGTATATTTAAAATTCTTTTTATTTGAATCAATTTTATTGCAGAGGCTGCACGAATGATTTTTATGTAAGATTATTATATAAACTCTTGCGAATACGATGGTACGTAAATGATTTTATCCTCTAAACCGCGGCGGACGAAACGATCGATAGCGGGCAAGTTAAAAAGCGAAATCGGTGAAGAGCACAACGGAGACCCCGGTAACGGGCTTGTCCCTGTAATTTTTCTTCTATGTATACAGGACTTCTGGGAGTTCGAGTTTGCGACGCAGCGCGACGTTGATCAGCTCGTCGAAAGGGGGTCGTTTCTATCCGCGCCGGGACACCGTTTCTCACCCCCTGGCTCGTTCGAGCGTGCGAAACATCCCTTAGGAGAGCGGAAAGCCGGCCGAGGGTGTGATTTTCTTGCGCGAGTTTCTTGTCGATCGACGAACTTGGCCTGACGATATTTTGTTGCCCGAAACCGGTGCGCGCTGGAGAAACACGTGAAAGTTTACCTCCTTCGAACGACACGATCCGATTAAATTCGATTCCATTAGAGACAGAATAATTAATATTTGAATATTGTGAATATCGCTTAGATCGTATCCGTATACTAAATCACATATTTGGATCGTTCTATTACAGATGAAACCCTCTGAACAGGAGACGCTTAAAAATTCTTCAAGCAAATACAAGCTCGTGCAAGAAACTGCGCAAGGAATCACGCAAACAGCTCATCAACTTCCGCCTAGAAAAACCCTCGAGAGAATGAACATCTCGCAACACTGCAAACACTCCGAATAAAACTCTAATAAATAATCTAATAGACGAGTGAGAACAGATTCAAACAGAGAAAATAAAAAACACAGCCGGAAGTGCACGAACATGCGCGAATAAATAAGCGAATCGATGAAAATGCGTCAACAGTTATCGGAAATAGGACAAAGGTGGGAAACGCTGTTTCGAGGCGCGAATTCGTCGCGAAATACCCATAAGTTTGGGGAAGTTCGCGGAGTAGGGTTGCGCGTAGAATGCATATACTGGAGTTTATCAGGATGCTGTTGGCCGGTATATTGCACCGGTGCGCATACATACAGTATGCATGACTTAAGTGCGCCGAACAAGGCCAGCCACTTAACAAGCCATTATTAACTATGTACGGAATGTCTGCGGAGAAGTTCCTTCAGGCGGCCGAGATTTTCGCTGTGCGCGAAGGGCTCGGGGTTTCTCCGCTTATTCCGTAGTTAGTAACGTCTGTTTCGTTCCGTTCCGTTCCGTTCCGTTCCGTTCCGTTTCGTTTCGTTTCGTTTCGTTTCGTTTTATACTAGTGTCGCGGGAACGCCGAATCGCGAATTTGTCGGAAGTTTTGCCCACGGTAACCGCGACTCTCGTTTCGCATGCGAATAAGCGTCCATGATCCAGCAAATCTGTACGCGACGCGAATTTTACTTATTGCTGCGATTTACATGCGACGCCACCCATGCTTTAATAGAAACGTTCGCCACGTTCTGAAGAATCAGTCTCTTCGGATAATGTCTCTATTTATTGCACCGCGTGAGCATTCTTCGCGCGAGAAACTCGCTGCAGGGTGCGTGCATTTGACACTTGCAGCAATCGTTGCTCGGTGATTACCCGTTCTAGCGCACGTTATACATACATACTGGAAGGAAAAGCCGTATTTATTTGTAAAAGCCGCAAGGACGCACGGATAACCAATCGTTGGAGACAGACGTGTTTGTCGCGGTCGCTCGTTTCGATCTGATCTTCTTTTTGCGATTCGTTGGCGATCGTACTTCTACAACTCTACTGTTAATTACTGTTATCGAGCCGCGTGTGTATTTTGACGCTCGACAACCGAAACGGGGAACGGTCGATTCCGGAACAATGGTCTATAGCCAATTTTGTTTATGCTATTTTGGTGTGTATATTTTAGAGAAATATTTTAAACACGGATGCAGACTATTTTAGGACGTCGTAGAATATGCTTCTATAAAATGTTTTGTGTAATGTAGATTCTATTAAATTGTATACGTACAGGTTTTTATTTTCATCGTATCGCGTTGTGTTATTTTACGGAAATATTTTTGTACGCGTACATTTCTCTGTACATATGTAGTTGTGGAAATATAATTTTACGACGCGATGTCGTAGAGAATATTGCAGACTTAAAGCAGGTTTTATTGAATTTCAGCCCGTGATATGTGGTCCCCTGCTGTCCTTTTGTAACGAGTTCCGTTTCCGTGCTCTGCGAAAAGAAATTAACAGGAAAGAATGCACTCGACGCTACGCGTGCTAACTGGGACACGCTAACGGCGTGGGAAATCATGACTAATTTCCTTCAAATGAAATTTCACAACGCGAAGGCGGATTTTATGGATTCGTGGTAAATGAGAACGTACCGCCGCGGCGCGGTTTTTAAAACGATTGAATAATTATAATTTATAACTTGATACAATTCATAAATCGTTTATATCTAATATTCCATAAGAGCTGTTATTTGTTATTGTATATTATGAAAAACGTTGTCTTTTTCTACAATCAAGAATTTCTTGAAAAATTATTACACGCGCGCGGTTGCTGATCCATTGGCGGTCGATTTAATATTAAACAACTCGTTGCGTCGCGCATCGGCGAGAGAAGTTTCTTCCTCCTCTCCCCACTCCCCGGGAAACTCGGGAGTTTGAATCGCAGCCGGCTCTAGTTCGAAACGAGCTGTGGACCGGGAGTTCGCCGATTGTTCGGTCGGGAATCGAATTACGCGGGAAGTTTCGAACGGGGTTTCGGTAGGGGTGCCAGTCGGTGACAGGTGAATGCGAAAAAGGGCTACGCGCAACTGGAACAGAAGGAAGCGGGGTTGGCGGGGGTGGGGATGATGATATCGGCCAGGAAAGAAGAACAGCCCTTTCAGTCGGTGGACCCATTGTTTCCGGTACAAAGAAGACAGCAGGTTGACGGAGAAGACACTCGTCCTCCATTGTTCCGTGGTTGGGTCGCGAAGACGCGCGTCCGCCTCTCAAAAATTCCGACACAGCGCGAAACCCTCGGCCAATCCGCGTCGAGTGGAACCGTGTGCACGAGCCACGGTACATATTAGGTTGTCGAATATCAAATATTTTTAACAAATTTCTTTTAACCGAATTTTTACTCTTTAAACAATAATAAGTTGTGTACCGGGGCCGAATGGGATGTGATTCTTGCATGATTTCATAGAGAAAAGAACGCTGATAATAATGCACTTTGATACAATGAGGGACTCGCGAAAGATATCCTTTCAAACAAAAGATTGAAAACTTTGAAGATTCTCTTTAGTTTATTCAGCATTGTTATCTCAATTAATTATAAATATTAAATCTTAGTAGAAAAGATATAATGTAAATATAGACAAATACTATTCATTTGCAATAAAAATGAACACATAATATTAAATAGATTCTCCAGGGTATCGATAACAAAAGAGGTAATTTTTTCGATGGCAAATAGGATGCATAAAATGTTGATTTTTAAATGCTTGTTCTAATCGCAATTTTTAATAAATCTCAGTAATTTCATCGTTTTCGAATGACATGGTCATTTAGGAAGCAATATACGTTCAATAAACATCGATTTGGACAAGTTGCTTTTTTACCAAATGAACAGCTAGATCGAACGCGTGGACCAGTGTACGACGTGACGCGATACGTGTCTACCGAAGTACCAGCCTCCGAGAGTAAGAATCTAAGGGTTTATGTTTATATACCCCGACAATGAATGGAATATGCTCTGTCCGTAATCTAATCGCGCTTAGAGATTAGGGGTTAGAGCCAGACTCTCATTTTTGTCACTTCTAATGAAATCGGAGACAGAGCTCGGTCCTAAATTAAAGGGTTCAACTATGATACACGAAAGGACGCTTCCTGCCAGAGACGATCTGGAAGAGATTCCTGTGAGGAAACGAACGGAATATATTCTCTACCCGTAACAGACTAGTTCTACCCCTTCTAATCCTAAACAGCAATGATCGACCAAATAGGAAAAAGCTCCGCATTTTTCGAGACGTATAACCGTACTCTGATTGTTATATTTGTTCGTACACGAATAATCGATACCGAGCAAATAGTCGGCAGACACGAATATCGAGCGGCAATACCTCTGACGCTCGAAACGCAATATTTAACCGCGGCTACTTGTTTCAACCGGCTTGCGCCCGTCGTCATCGAATAATTGCGATCCTCTAATATATTCAATTGCACGGTTTCCATGATTTTCCCAACAGTTCGGCAAAGAGTAACGACATAAATTGTATTCGTTTACGTTTACGTTTACGTTTACGTTTACGTTTACGTTTACGTTTACGTTTACGTTTACGTTTACGGCAATAGTGAATGTTTGAACAAACTTTTTCAAAGGTTCCAACACGCCGATCCTTGGGTACCTAGCATTTAGCATGAATTCAAATGTATTCGTTACTTTCCACAACCGAAGCGCCGTGCGCTATGCGCATTATTTCATGAAATTTTGTTGTTTTTATCTTGGTGTTTCGATGGGGTTCGATTATCGATGGTGTTCATCCCTTAAAACACAATCGATGGGATGTTTTTCGCCGGGACGAGGCGCGGCGTGCGGGATTCATCGGGGCCGTCCCCAGCGGCATTAATAATTAGCCTAATGACAAAACCCGGCCTCGGGGGCCGGACGTGGCGTTCGCACAGCGCACAGCAAACAGACGGTAAATTCGGCCGACTGGCCGGCTGGTCGGTTGCGTTATTTCCGACGAATTACGGCATTTGATCGTAACCTGGAAACGTTTTACACGCCGCCGCCGCCGCCGCCGCCGCCGCCGCCGCCGCCGCCGCCGCCACCGTTTCAGGTCGGCCTTTGCCTACCAATGTCCGGTGATTGCAGAGCCGTGGTTTAAGATTAACTAACCGAAATTCGACCCGCGTCCGGCGCGGCGGTCGTGTTTCCTTCACTCTGAAACGACCGGCGAAACGATGATAAGAGATCCCTGAAATGATTCCGATAAGCATTTTATACTGTATGTACTATACAGGCGGACCGGTGTAACTCGGTCACCTCCGCTAAACGACTCTCCTTAATGCATTTTTTAAAATCACTGTCAAAACAAGTGTTACACTTCAATCCCTCCGACACGAATCCCACGCCGAATTCGCCTAAATATCCGCATTCCGACACGCATAAACCAGGATCAGAATAACCGACGCGATAGCGCGCAACGACGAAGCAATATGTATAATGAAATGGCAGTCTAGCACGGGGCCAGAATAACATAGGAAACGCGCGCGCGCGCGCGCGGGCACACTTCGACGAGGAGTGTATAGTTTTATACGAACGGTGTAAACAGCCTCCATCATAAAATCGCGGAGCAATTCCATGCTATAAAGTCCTTCGAAAAACCAATCCAACGGTAGCCGGATGAAATTTTTACGAAATGCAACACGGGTGCGTCGCGTCGCATTCGAAAAACAGCCATGTTCAATTTCGAAATTCGCTTTTGACCAACGAGCCGTGCTTATTACTTCCGGACCGGGATTCTATGGCCGCGCCGGGTTAAATCGTTGCACGTGTGCCATCCGGATAGGACATAATATTATTGTAATAATAATAATCCGTCTACGTCGCATCCGGATCGAAGAAATTCGTGTAATTTTTAACCGACTTCGAAAAAAGAAGGGGTTATTCAACTTTGTATTTATTCTGCTAATTTCGTATCATTCACGTTGGTTTATCACGTTTGCGTTTTGACCATTAGTTTCCAAAGGGTGGATGGTCGACGAGAGAGGACGAACGAAGAGAAGCGGATTGAAGGGCGTGACGATGTCGGTGTAGGGAAAAAGCGTATGGTAACGATAATTAACCGGGGCGATCAGGATCGTTGACTTCGTTACGGTTTATCGCGCGATACACTGTTAATAGTTACACGTGGCCGGGATCTTTTGTGCGCGCGGCGCGGCGCGCGGAACCAGCCGCATTATGCCGGCCGACGCCGACGCCGGCGCGCGACGGATAACGAGGCGTAATGGCGTTCGTATCTGATTAAACGGAGGCCGGGGTTTACCGGGGAATCCGAGGAATTTGTTGCCGCGTCAACGCTCAACGAAAATCTGTGTTCCGGGGGATAATAGAATAGCCCGGCCAGACCCGACACGTTGCGAAATATTAGCGATCGCCGATCAGGCGACGTGAAATCGACGCAATCCGTTTGCACACGGAGTTTCGTACGTTTCCCGTTCCCGAGCGACGTGTAACGGGCGAAATGCTACCGTGATTCATGGTATCTATCCCTTAGTCCCTTAAATCCTAACCATTCTCGCGTGGTAGGTATTTCAAGTTTGATCAAACTTGTCGATGTCGATAAACACCCGCAGTCTAGATCTCGTTTCCAACAAAAGGTATTGTCAAAAGTTCGCGTCGACTGCACATACAGAGATGTTATTCTTCAAGTGAGTTATCTTCGCTGATAATAGCAGTCAAATGACTTTGCAAACATCCGCATGCAACCATGGCTCCTACTCAGCACAATTGCATAATCGTTACAATCGTAATGTCTGGATTTAGAGGACTGTTCTTCGAGTCCATTAGGTTGCAAAGTAAATTACCGAAGATACTAGTAGAAGTTACTGGAAAGGCCTTCCGAATGCCATCGTTTGTCTTGCTATCTTAATATGTATCAGGTTTTTCGAAAAACCTAACAGAATCGAAGCAATCCATTTGAATAAACTTTTAATCGACAAAAATATCAGGATACAGGAAAAACGATACATAATTCTGCAAGGCCCGATTCGATACACGTGTCCCGCGTAATGTTCGAGCCGCTGCGCCGAGTGCAATCCGTGCCCACGGTATTGACTTTAATAAGCCTCATTGACATTCAGCAGCCGCGTCGTTCTCTCCCCACCCTCTCCCTATCCGACCCTGTCTCTGGCCCGGCTTCCTTGCTCTCGTGACACCGGCATGGCGGGGCGCGGCGCGGCGTCGGCAATCACCGGCAAACGGAGAAGGAGAGGGGTGTGTGTGGAGAGACCGGCTTAATTATCGATTGTCGTGACACCGATTTCTCATTCATCCCCGTGTAATGAGACGAATTATTCATTCGCTCGCGTCGCCGCCGCCGTCGCCGCCGCCGTCGCCGCGCCGACAGGACTTCACCGCACGACAAACCACGCTTTTTCCAAACACGTAATCGTTTTAGCGAGTTTCTGTGCTCCGCTCCCACGTGATTGCCACTCCAGGGTTATTCATGGCAAAGGCGAATTATTCGCCTAGCTGAAAAACTGAGCAACGAGTTTCATTCACCGGTAACTAATTTCTTGTTCCCACCCTGTTGCTCTTCTACGGCAAACGCTGCCTTCCGTTATTTTGTTAAAGCTTTGACTGCTGCGTTTTATTCCGATTACTTGGCGTGGTTTCGAACGAACGCAATTGTTGACAATATTCAACAACCACACAATTTACACAGGAAAGATAACCCTTCCAAATGATATTAACGCGATTTATCAAAAAAATTTCTTGCTCCCCGTGTGATGTTCCAAAGTTGCACAAAATTTTTGTTAACCGTCAATGTTATCTTCATCTCGCTATAACTTTGTGAAAAACCAACATAGCAACAATTTGAAACAGAGCATCTGAAACTAGAGGTTTCAGGCTTTGAAATCATTGTTTAACGATATCGATACGGCAATTTTTCACGTAGTTATGATCATGTAAAGTGAGAGCAATTTTTCGGATTCGTACAAATGATCCGTCAATTCTTTCGAGGAGTGTATTTATTGGCGAAATAGTTGTTTGCTTCAATTAATTTTTGCGTAACTATGTAAACGTTCTGCGAAACAGAAACTATGGATATTACGTTTGTTTTGTTGAATATTTCAATTAGAATGGAGTAATATCGAATTTACAACAGATAAGTATGAATAGAAAATCGGTGAAAATTCGCAAGAGTTCCTAACACACAGTTCACTCGACGCGCTAGCCCAACAGAACCGAACCGAAGCGGCACGAGTCTCTCGCGCTTCAGGGAGCACAATGCTCGCCTAATGCGCCGGCAGAAGATTACCAGAGAATAATACATATTTACCATACAGCGCGTGTTATTACGCGAGCGTGTGTGGTGGTAACGTTGCCGGCTGGAAAAGTTTACCAGTGGGGGAAAACTCAATTCCGATTTCAGGACAGCAATCCGGAAAACTAAACTCGGCACAACAATGATTCCGGAATGAAGCCGCAACGGAGCCGTTGTAATTCAATTACGCCAAGTTGAATCGACGCCGAACTGGGAGCAAAGGTCTCTCTCTCCCTTGCTCTCTGTCTCTCTTTATCCTTTGGAAAAGGTTCCTTTCGCGCTTTGATGCGAGCAAACCGCGTAGCAAAGAAAAGCACCAAGTGGCGAATGAAAGCACTCGAGGAGAACCCCGGCCTTCGCGCGGCAGATAATCGCTCGGAAAATGCGAAACTTTACCGGAAATTACGTAAAGGTCAGGAGCACACACGCGCGCGCACACACACACACACGCACACACACACACACACACACACACACACCCCCACACACCTGTCGCGACCATCTTCCTCTTGCAGCAGAACTTTTCAATTTTTCACGCTCGATTTCCGCGGACGATGATTCAACCGAGGAAATAGTAATCTTTACGGCGGAACTGGTACGATCCACACTTCAGCAGTTATCTCTAACACGCTCTCCCAAGAGCGCTCTCCAAAGAGATTAAGAGCGATTGAAAATCATGTTAGTATGTTAGCTAAGCCCTCATTCGATTGTCCAAGTGTTGCCTGATTAATATATGAACTAGTCCTCCTCCAAATAATTATAATCGCGAAACTATTAATACCAATCCATTTCTGGCGGATAACATACGACGCGAAACGTACAAATTCAAGCAATCGACCGCTGTTGCTGTGTGTATGTATTTGTTTAGTATTATATCCCGCGCAGTTTAACCTCGCGAAGTCGGGAGCTGGTTTCAGCGATATTCAAAGGACGCGGGGGTGTCGAAATTTTTCCTCGGTTATCCGCGTACGAATTCAAGCTTAACGGCGCGGCGCACGCACGTGCAATCACTAGGCGCCCATTGCCGTTTGGCCATTGACAAATATTGACATTCGAGCGAGGTCCCGTGTTAGGACCACGTACCGGCTATCTCGAGTCAATTGGGTTAATTGAATTGCAGGCTGCCGCTCGAAACGCGCCCAGAACAATCCGTAAATTGTTGCGCGAGCGAGGATCTCGCCGATCTTCGAGGAATCGCGAGAACCACCTGCTTCCATGAACTTGTTGCAAACTGAACAAATCTGTCGCGAAACTGGCGAAACTTTCCAACGGGACAATAAATACTATCCAAAAGATTTTTTTTTCTTAAACAAGCTTCGCGGCGCTTTCTTCGTAAACGATGTAGTCACCTTCACAATTATAAACGAAGAACGAAGAACGAAGAACGAAGAACGAAGAACGAAGAAGGGACAAAGGATTCTTTGTTTCAAGCACTGAAATTTTCTGGAAATCAATTTGCTCGATTCGGAAAAGCTGTTAGAAGGTTGAATTGTTTAAAGAAATTGGTGTGAGAAAATTGCTGCACACTGCGCAGTATACTTTTACATGCGAGAAACGGGATGGGAAATATTTCCGATACAGTCCCGAGGAACTTTAATCTCCCAGGAAGATCAGACGAATTCAGTCCATATCTTTTCGAATAATATCTCATAATCCCTGGAGATGCATTCCTCCAGATGTTCTCCTCCCCGCTGCCCTGAAGGAAGAGGAGCGCCCCGAGCTCGAAAATCGTAATTGTAAATCGAAAATTGTAAATACCAAAACTGTACCGATGCTGCCGATGTTCGAGAAATGATTTTTCTCTACGAAACGGCCGGATTGAACATGCAGATTAACAAGCGTCTATGTACATTTCATTTTCAATGGGTACATATCGTATTATTAGATTGTATTGTAATATAAAAGAAACGTAACAAACTTTTAATTATTTCTCTGATTTTCGATCGCTCTAACAATTCGACGACTTAATTTCTTAATTGATTCAGGGCGCGGGAAATACAGCTCGGCCGTTCCGACCGATACGACCGGGCCGTGACCAATTTAATCAACCGTTAATATAATTAATCTCCACTCGGCGGGTGATTACATTCATTAAATTTAATGGAACAGCGGGTAGAAGAATATGTTGCGAGGCTCTTGGCGATTTTCTAAAATGTGGGAAGATAGATGTGGGAAAAATTGTTAAGATAGAAAAAGAGGGGAGAAGTTTTACGATGTTATTTAGGATCGAGTGTGTCTATATTATTTTTCACGATTAGCGCGAATACGAAATGTATAATTTTCATTCGCGAGAGAATTCGGTAAATTGATTAATACGTTTGATGCGACAGTTTTCCAAATTGATTTTAATCCGATGCGAGATACATGCCAAGTATTTTAGATTGCCACTTGACTTGCCGCGATCGTGCAGCGATAACGAACGAATCGATGTATTAGCAACGCGCGTTGTTTTACATAATACGCGGTACAATTCTATCCGCTGCCAATTATTCCAGGATTAAGTGATACGAGTCGGGCATTGATGAAGCGGCGTCGAATCAACAGCACTTTTAATACAACCGCAATCGCATTATGCGACGAGGAAGCTCGTTAAGCGAGGCTTTTCTTCTCAAATAAAGATCTCCGTTCCATGAACGGTTCGCAAACTAATGTATCCAACACTATACACCATTATTCAATCTCATTACTCAATCCAAATTCCACATCTATTTCAGCATTTCTCAATTTCTCGTGAAACCTAAAATAATATCGACGCGCGACGGGAGTAAATGCAACACAGTAATCATTGGCATAAATTGTATCGCTAAACTGTGGATTTTATACATTTACCTAAACAACTGAATAAACTAAATGCAAAACTTTCAGTTTTGACATTTCACGAATTTAAGGATGTTCTGGAGGTATACAGGGAGGTCCGTTGAAATAAGAACACCTAAAATATCTCTTCGGGTTATCGTGATGAATATTTTTTACATCACAATAACCTGAAGAGATATTTAGATGCTCTTATTTAAACGGACCTCCCTGTATAAAAACGCAACAAAATTTTTGAAAATTTGACAAGATATTCTTTCTAAATTAATTCTTACTAAATTAATGCAATTACCAAAGTTTGGGTTCGATTCATTGCACCGTTTAAGAATTATAGCAATTTAAAGTTTGCACATTTTAAACACGTCTTCCTACGGAGAATTCATAACATAAAATTCCACTTCAAACCCTATTTAAACCTTGAACAAACGCAACTAGAAACTCCAGCTTTTTATATATATTGTATATCGTAAAAATTACGTAATTAATTATGTTGAAAATTTATTAGGATTCACTAAACAGTTACAGAGCAAAAAATTATAAACTGTTACGAAACGTCAAATTTATCGTGTTATCCTCCTCGCTAGCATGGAAACGCGACAACTGTGTAGAGTGTAGACCACTGAATATAGCTACAATCAGAGGGTACAATTATTCGCAAAAGTCACTTACAATTTTTTATAATATGAAGACAATTTGATTAAAAAATAAATATAACATGAAATTCACTGATTAAACGAAAGCTTTTTTAATTAATCTATTTTTTTAATGCAAAATATACTTATGAATGGCTTTCATCGCCAATATATTGTACCTCCAGAACATCCTTAAGAAGACGGTTGTATCATGGTAGCTTACTTAAATGATCAATGCAAGATTTTAATAAAACTGTTTAAAGGTGAGACCATTAAGATAAAGCAGTGATTAATGGATCCATAGGATTTGGATTAGATCACAACAGTGAAACCTTACGGTCGATTATTGGCTAGAGAGAATTCATCGATCGATACCAACGAATTGGTATCGCGAAGGGACTTACCGTGAAAAGCTTTCATTAAAATCGAATCCCTGGGATGACAGGACACGATAATCCTTGGACGATCGGGCGAAATGGTCTATGGCTTTTTTTCCGTCGAGCGGTCAGGAATCTGAAAGTAGGTTAAGAAATCTGATTAAATCGAAAAATTCAATTCCTCCGAGGGGGTTCGCTTCTTTAAGCTCTAGCGACCCCTGCAAGCTATCTCTCTCTCTCTCTCTTCTCTCACTCTATTCGGCCGTTTCAATCGTGGACGATTGATCCGTAGTTTATCCGTCGACTTTTACTCGCGATAATTTCGGCAAATGTTGAAACGAAGATGGAACTTAATTTTATTCCACAATACTTTCAGCACAAAAGTCAAAAGTCACGATAACTTTATTTAAGAATTTCATCAATGATTTGCATCAATCGTTCTTTTACGACAGTACGAAAATAATTTGTGAATTGTTTGATCTAAGGGATGAACAGTTCCTCGACATCGATAACAAACGGAAGATCAAAGTGTACCATCGATTAGACGACAGTGTTAGGAGCCTAATTCAGGTGTTTCCAGAGCGAGGCACGAGTTCGTTCGGTTATTATCGTGCGAAGGGGTTGGAAATCGAGGGTGCTTAGCACGCGACTTTGCAAGGCCAAGTCGTGGGTGGCCATTTTATAACCAATTAGTTTCCCTCTTTAAGAAACTGCCTACGGAAGTAGTACTCCAGTGTCCTTCGGCCTGGTCGAAGTGGCCCGAAGAGACTCGACCGTTTCCCCCACCAACCCCCATTCCACGTTTCTACCCTTACGGACGAAAATAGAAAATCATTGTGCGACGATGACTCCGATTTTCAATAGAGAGTCACGAACCTCCCCGGGAACAATGGATTTTTATCGTCGTTATTAATCGGAGATGACGCTGGGAGCAGCTTTCACGATGCTCCATTGACTTTCTGCTGATCTACGGGCACCTGCTAATTGTTAAACGCTAAACAATCTTCCCGCGATCCTGCAGAAAACAATGATACGGATCTTTAATCAAAAAATAAAAAACTATGAAAGCAAAGTCAAGCTACGTCCGTGCGGAGTGGAGTTTCTTGTCTTCAAAGTCCCGATCCATTGTTTTCCGATGTGAAAAATCAGCACCAAGAGAGAGGGAGAGAGAGAGAGAGAATATTCCTCTGTTCAGCAGGTTCTTTCCGACGGAACGCCGCGCCGCGCCGCGCCGCGCCGCGCCGAAGACAATCGACGCGGATACGCTTGGCCCCAGTATCGACAACACGTAAAATATTTATCGAACGGCGATGGCAAACAAGGAAACGGAAATTGGACAGGAAATAGACGGAGCTCTTCGGAGGACGCTCGGCGCACGATGCGACGCGACTCAACGGGGGAGAAATCAAAAGACACGTTCCGTAAACTCTTCCCTTCTCGATGGCTGCCAACGGCCTCGTAAATTAGAGGAACGAGGGAAATTTACCTACGCGGAATTTCCAATCGGTTCCCTGCGTCGATCAAGAATGTTTACGCCCGCACGTATCGCTCGATCTTTTGCTTTTTTTCACCCTCGCATGTCTCTCGGGACTCTAGATGTTGACATCGACAACTCCAAACTCCCTCGCATGCTCCGTAGAATATCGTTTGATAGAAGAAAAATTGTGGGGAACTTCGCTCCGTAAAACGAGCTTGGGTAGATTATTATACGACTTCGTTTCGCAAAGTTAGCACGGTTTAAACGTCAAAATTCTTTTCGTATACGACGTAGTTATCTCTGAAAAATATCAGTACATGTTTGAAAAAAATGCAATTTAAGGTTAAAGCTTCCCTTTTACAACGATTCCATAATCGCCTTGTTGGAGCGACATAAGAGTCACGCATACTTAATGCGTTTGTTTGCGTACTATCTGATGCGTGCGCAGCAGAATCGGGCCGCTCCCCCGCGACTGTTCGATTATGTTTTATTTCATGCGATTCCTATTCTTTTTTTACCTTCTTCCGATGGCTCTCGGCTCACTCGCCTTTTGTCCGTGCAGTGTGCAACATCACGACTCTTATATTAAACTAGACAATTTACGTGTGTCCTTTTTATTTTGGAGTAACCCCAGTAACCTCAACACGCCTAATCGAATGAATGGGACACCGTTGTCGCTGGGAAATTCTCGGTGCACCGGGTTCACGGCCACCTAACATTTCGCAGTCATAAGTCACCGGGACGCGGACGCAGCTTGCTGTAAATCGATTGCATTTTAATTTCTGCCGACCGCGACCGTTCGCCGCGAGTGTTCGCGCAATACACGAACTACTGCGTGGGCGGCAGCTAATGACTCGACTGCGAACGAGCCAGAATCCTGTGTTCTTTTCTTCGTTTTTCTTTTTTCTTTTTTTTTTTTCGTTAGACCGTAATTTATTAAACTTTCCCGCTGTATGATGTCTGGGTTATGTCACGGGGTCAGCGCGCGTACGCGTGGGCGGCGTTGCTCCGCTATGCTCCCGTGACATTTTCAAATTACGCGAGCTCGACACCAGGATCTACGACACGTGGTTCATTGATGCAGTAAATCGGTCTCCTGGAAAAATTGCGGAGTTTCCAAACCCGCCGCCGTGTCCCGACTCGTCTCGTCTCGTCTCGCGTAATCGTCCACAATTTCTGAACGCCCACTCGCTGAAACCTAATCTAGGGACCTGAGACTTTGGTAGCTTGTTAACTGGGGGATGGACTAATTTGTACCCGGAGCTTAGAATGCGGGCCTTGGACGAGCATTGTTCTCAGAATTTAGTGGAATTTAACCCTTAAACTGGAAAGAGGTGTTATCCGTGTTCGGCGGATTTCGAATAGCTTGTAAAATTAGGTTGTTGCACACGGAAGTTCCTCTATACTCTATACTTATTGATCGAAGGAGCAATTCACTCGACAAGTTACCAGTTTTTTTTTACAACTCGTAGTTTCAACAGACCTGAACATTTCAACTCAATAAACTGCCAACATTTTCTGTATTTCTTTGTGTAGTATGCGCCGCTGCAGCTCCTATAGTTGTTCGCAAGAAAATCTGGAAATAGCACAAATCCGTTCCGATCGCCGTTCGTCGAAATGTTCTAGTTTGTACGAGGCCCAATGCAACGATTACAGGATTTGAAGAGCATCAAGACATTAATTGTGAAGTAATTGTGAACAATTCTAAAGAATGAGAATTGTGCGAATAATTTAATTGTTTTCTCGTTAGAATTCTGATTGGTTCGAACTAGTGGAACACAGATAGGAGTCGCAAGAGGCTTGGGCAGCCCCCAGGGTCCCGATATTAGGGTCACCGACCTTGGCAAAACTAACTTCGCCTCAGAAACGAAGACACTGCTACAGAAACGAAGTAGCGAAGAAATAAATCTATTCCGTAATCCTCTTACAAATTTTTCTCCGGTTGCCGCAATTCCCTTATAAATGGAACTGTCCCGTCTCGTTCCGATTCATCTCGGACAGCATTTTCTAGAAGACCGGGAATTTGATTTATCATTGTGTATTTCGAAAAAAGCGATTTCGTAAGTCAGATGGGAAGATCGCCGACGAAAAAATTGCATTTTTTCATCCCCTTCCATAGAATAAGTCGACTTAACATATATATGTATAAGTGTTGAAGCACTTTTTAGGGATCCACTGTACGATACACGATGTTTCATTTTAGGCTGTAAAAAAGAAAAGTTAGGTGTACTCGGAATACTACACCTATATATGTACGCAGAGTGCAATCTTCACCATTCACTTCCATAGTATTATTCAGAATTAATGCAATCGCATTTCTCTGCATTCCGTAGAACCCTTTCACGGAGAAATCGCATTTCTCCCTGCGGAACCATAGAACCCTAAAAGTCGAGCTCTTTGCAAAGAGAGCGTGTTCTTATTCTGCTGCCGCTATGTATTTTTGCATTCGTTCCAGGTTCCAGGTTCCAGGTCCAGGTTCCAGGTTCCAGGTTCGTGTGAGCGATAATACGTGTAACAGGCTGCTCGTGTAAATTCTTCGCTTTTTTTTTTACGTCTCTGCTCTGGCGGAAATCATCCCAGATCAAGTTCTATTTACTCTTTCAACAGTGCTGCCTCTTTCGGCGCATTTTTGGCTCATTCAAATTTTTTCATTTCTACATATACCACCGTCATGATTGCGTACGATTTTTTCAGTCTCCATTCGATTACCCTAAACAATCTGAATGAATAAAAAATAAATTGTTTGATCGCACGGAGGTATGGAAAATCATGGAAAATTGCAATAGAAAAGGTTTCGCGAATCCGACCATCGATGCCGCGCGTCGCGTCGCGTCGCGTCGCACCGAGGATAGAAATTACAGAACACTTAGAGGAAAGAGAGAATGAAGATTTTTTCTTTGAATCATCACGTTCCTGTTGCCGCTCGGAATACCGGCAGGATTGTTTGCGATCACGTTCCTGCTGCAGCCCGAACCAATTGCCGGTGGTTATGAATAATCCCGTCACGTGGAAACTCGCCGACACGCGGCGCGCGGTGCGGCAACGAGTTATTATTATTTTTCTGTTACGTAAGCCGGCCGGTTCATGGGGCAATCGTGATTCGGTGAGACTCGCGACGATTTCACCGTGACAATCGGCCGACTGTGTCACAAATCGCGAATCAACCGACAAACGCGCGTCCTTGCACCTGCGCTCTATGCTAACTGCGAATTCTCATAAAACGTCCACACGTACGTCGCTATAAAATTCTTTAACTTTCTACGTAGAATGTACCGATTGTCACGACATTCATTCTTTTAAATACAACTTAATTAACACGTTCGGTAACATCGTCGGATGTGCAATGTATATCCCGTTCACGATCTCGCAGTTTACTTAAAGTGAAATTAATTTCAGACACTCTGTCGTCTAATGTCATGGTACACAGCATAATATTCCGAGATTCTATGAGTTTGCTAAGTTGTTTCAATATTTCATGAAGGAGGTAACGTTGCATTCGATGCAACATTTGAACTGTGAAATGGAAATTATATCGGGTTGGTCACCGTCTTCTATTAACGTACATATTTAATCAACTTAATCTAAAGAAGAACTCGTTAAAGCGTACAAATCAATTCGTAGCTGATTTTTCATGAATTTCTTGATCGTTTACAATGAAAAGAGACGAACGAGCGCCTCCTTTAGGAGTTGCTAAATCATCGCGAACGGATAAATGGCACGTAATATCTCGTCCCGGTTCTCTCCCTGTGTCACCGATGTGAAGAGGATGGCTGCCGTTTTTCCCTGCCGGGACAATGTTCAGTGATTCGTAAGTGATCGAGAGTTCGAGATTGCTGGATGCCGCGGTGACGCGACGCGCGACGTGTCGAATTGCCCTGATAAATTCGATCGTGACTTACGACATCGTACGAACGAAGATGGACATTAACTTCTTCATGCTATCCTTCATGCTTTCGCGAAGAATATTACTCTCGACGGAGGCGCACATGAGAAACTGACGCAGAAATATTTCAATCAAAAGTATGTCCCAATCAGAGCTCACAATCAGTTAAATATCACTTTCGTTTATACAGTAATTTTCTTACATTAATAAACAAAAATTAACACACGGTAATAATTATTTGTGTGTCAAATCGGTTTAAAAAATCGAGTGGCTATTTCGACAAGGTGTGAGCTTTTGGTTTCTCTCCGACGCGACGCGGCGCGACGCGGCGCCTATCATCTTCTACGTACAAGGGCCATAACTCATAATTGATGAGCGCCGGTCCCGTCCCACCCACGCGGCTCCCCTTTCACGGGCCGACGACGCGACGTCACCCGGCTGCTTTTGTTCGTTAATTTACCTGGTTTGTCTTTTCCTTGTTAGCTGGCCACTTGCTCTTCCCGTCCCGTAGTCTGTAGCTTCTGTCTGTATCCTGCGTCTTGTCGCTTTGAAACCTGTGAATTTTTGCGAATTTGCACAGACTGCGGATTTTTATGGAAAATAAAATATTTCCAAGTTCATTGTCAGAAATAGAAGCAACAGTATAATTATATCAATATTTTTCAAGTATTAGAAATTTTAGTGTTCCAGTATCTATAAGAAAAATTTTATATCGTGGAAAAAATATTTTAAGCACCATTGAAATTGAAAAACACCATTGAAACGGTAAGCGAACCGTGAGTGTAAGTTCTTGGTTTAAGATGACTAAATATTTTTGCACGTCTTCCGGCAGAAATATGTCCCGATTAATTTACAATTCGCCATCGTAAATATTCGTGACCGGCGAACAAGTATCTCCGATCCATTTGCTGGAGCATCTATTTTACATACGAACGCACGTGGAATTAATACTTGAGAGAATGGTGACGAGATATGTGCTAATCTGAAAATGTTTCTGATCATAGCGTTCTGTGCGCGTTCACAAAAATGTACATATTTTCGACCAATGTTCTTTTGTATCGTTAAATAATTTTCCGATAATTTTAAAAAATTCTATTTTTGTTCCGTCCGTTTTCAGGGCGGGAATTGCCGGTATGGGCGATGGGACGAACACGAGAGAAAATTACAACACCTTTTTCACGAAACAACTATTTACAATATATTTAAAAACAACTATGTACAAACGTACTTCGCGGAGGCGCGAGAGCGTGTTCAAAGATCGCGGCAAGGGTCGCAATCGATAGCCTTCGATAATCGTCGTGTCGAGTGTGTGTCGCGTCTGCTTTTTCAATGTCTCGCTTTGCTTCTGCTAACGGTAATAATCTCGCGCATCGGTGCGCGAGGTATACATCGATCACCTTCTACGCGGAGAAGGGGGTTGCGGGGTACGCACTGTCAACGGTTTGGCGACGGACGGCAAACATTGCGCGAAAGTCGCTCGCCTAACGGTCGCATGCGTATGTTTAGGGACCGTGGCGGTCCTTTCGGTCGCTCGGTCGATGCTCCCGGTGTTGTCGGGCGCAGCCGACGGTTGAGCCCGAACAATTTTTCTACCATTTTATTTTCAACTTTCTCAGGATCGATTTTTGTCACTGTTTACGTTGTCCCTGTCTCTGTCTATATTATATGTATCTATGTATTACCGCGAGTCGCGAGTCGCGAGCCGCGAGCGAACAAGGGAGAAAACGATTGAGAAAATGGTTAAACGGTTTCGGCAAGTGGCGAATCGATCGAAACAACGATCGGTGATCCGACACAGAATGGTATACAGTATATACAGTGCTATGCAATTGCGACTCGGACACACGTTCGATCGATCTGGAACGTCCGATATGATCGATTTGAGAGGTCGTCGAGGTAGGAAACAGTCTTATAGGAACTCGGTCTGCTGGAAACTATCGACCGGAGGAATGGATAAACGTGTTTCCCTTGTCAGGACTGGTGAACCGCGCTCAACTATTTCCTTTATCGAAGTTTAGCCGTGTCCAAACAAATTTCAATTAAACAAAAATTTCATTTACTTGTTCTAGCATCTAACATTCATTCTTTAAACCTTGCACAGTGCACGGACAGCCTACGATTTATTTTCTGATTAACGTTTCGACACTTTGAGCGACACTTTTTGCTAGCCGCTTTCAACTTGAAACTCGTCACCACCTCTATCAAATATTCTTTCTACAAATTTTTATTATTAACTTCCCGATATATAGGGACAATACCTACAAAGGTATCGTAATGACCCCGAAAATCGAAAACTATTTTCAAGGAACCAAGGAACAATGAGCCAAGCGAGCAACGAGCATACGATGTTGATTTAATGCGACGCCATATAGCAAACATTTTGATAAGTAGAAAACTATTGAATTTCCCTGAAATCGTATAATAATGATAATAATATACTGCAACTAACGAATCGGGAAGTTCTTCGTGTGGCTCTTGGAGAGTCACACAGCAAATAAAAAACATTAATCGCTGTAGGCCCTACTAGCCATGCGTACCGCTAACCCTCTCGCAAGAGCAGTCCTACCCGCGAGTTTGCGAAGCGAGCGAGCTACAACAGGGCTACAACCCTCTAGTGTCCATTATAAATGCTTGCCGAATCCAAAGTTTACTCATCAGAATTGGTGATCGTTAGCGAGGAGAAAACGACAAAGAATTGCAAATTGAAAATTTGTTTACCGTCGGAAAACCGACGCGACGACCGTGCGCATAAAGCATCGCGAACTCCATCGAGGATGAGGGAAATCGCGCCACAAATTTCCCTGGGAAAATCCCGTGGATCGATCGGATCGCGTTATTCCTAAAAGACAGCCGAGATTTAAAGTTCGACGGGACGACGATAAAGATTGCGATCGACCGTCGCAATAAATTCCGTTTCGCTTGGTGCACCTCGGACCTTCGTTTTGCAAAGAGTCCCCGGTGATTTAAGCGCCGCGCCGCGCCGATGCGATAGTTTCATAACCTGGTCACACTGACCAGATGTATTTTCGCGTTTCCACCCTGGGATACATACGCCATTTCGATTGCTTCTCCCAATGGTCATCTTCATGCATCATTTCTTTACCTTCCGGAGAATGTCATCGATGCACCTTTTAATCCAATCCTACGATTCACGATCGTATGTAAAACGAAAGTTCTTTTAGTCAAAAAAATTGACAAAACTGTTTCAATCCGAACGGTAAGCGCGGCGCGGTGTGCACGCACCTGCGGACGCGGTCGCAGCGCAGGTTCGTCCGGTGCAGCCTGTATTCGATCGACCTCTTAATTGCCGCCTAAATTATCCTCCATTAGGAAAATCAGTAGTATTGCATGCAAGCCGCACGCCTACGCGCCGGCTCCATTATCGGAATCAAATCTACCAGACCACGCTACTCCATTAATAGATGATTCGATGCGAGGGTAGATTGCTGGGCCAATGGCCGGCTTTTCTTTCAACTATCGGGGCTGATGAAAATTCGATCGACGCGACGCGACGGCCAAATCGAACCTAATCTGGACCCTCGATGGTTAAAATCAGTGCTTTCGCCTACGGAAAACCCGCTCCGTCAAAATCAAACCACCCGTACACCTCAAGAAAAATTATCGAAAGATTCGATCAGAGGTTTATCGAGTCGAAGCAAGTTTGTATTCCGACCAGATTGTTACTCAGGGCATATTAAGGCAACAGCGCCGTTAATTGTTGCCCGGAAAATGAATGGGTATACGGTGTTTCGGCCAGTTCCAGCCTTAAGGCGAAACAAACACGGGAATTGGAACTATCCGGGCGCGGGCATGGGCGCGGGCGCGGGCGCCACGTTCCAAAGCGATCCTTCCCCGAACGACCAACAAACTCCTCGCGATACGACAATGCGGAATCGATTCAAGGAATTGCTCGCGTTGCACGGACGCCTGGGACGCTCCGCATAGTATAGCCGAAACGAAAATAATCGGACGCGATTTGTCTTTCTAATCGTGGGTATCGGAACGAACACGCTCCAGAGAACGCATCCCTCTGTGTCACGTTCTCTCGAGAAGGATACGGGGAAATGATTATGGGGCCGTTGCCCGCGTTCCATTTTCCTCGCGCCTTCGCGTTCCCCCACGAAAAAAGGAACAGAGCCATTTGTCTTTAAGCAGAAAGCACCAGAGTGCAATACTAAGTAGCCTGCTTAACGCTTCAACTACGTCCGGTCGACGGACTCTGAATTATTTCATTTACAGTTATCGAGACCGTAGGTTTATGGGAGAATTTATTCAATCAATTTTTTTTTTGTTTGCATTACTTCCGCAAACTAAATCAATTCACCGTGTTGCATTATTTCCATCCCATTCAGAGAAATATTCAAACAGCCGGCGTAGAAGCTCGGACACACCGACGACGCCTGTTTTATCAAATAAATAGCTCCGATCTCTCGTGATTTTTATACGAACCGTCGCGTCGCGCGTCACGGTGTCAGCGAGCGCGTTAAACGCTCGGCAGCCTGCCAATAACATTCGCCGAAAGTTCAACGGAACATCGAGCGACAGTAACAAAAATCGATGATGCCAGGCTAGCACGTGTTAGAAGACATCGTTCGACGGCTCATGTGCCAAGTTTCACCGGCCCGGACGAACTATACGAGTACACACGCGAACAAAGTTGCCGCGCCGTGCCGTACCGTGTCCATTAAAGTAAATTCTCGTCTGGGAAAGCGGAATAATAAGGAACGTGTTACGGAAGAGAAAAGAACTCTCTCGTTCCGCGTCGTCCGAGTGAAATGAATTTTTCGGGGAGTATTCTTCTCTTGGGGACGAGGCTCCTCGTTCTCGAGGAGGTTGACAAAACCTGGAGTGCCTTCTTCCCGTTCTATCGAGCGGCTTCGCCAGAGTTATTAGGTGTGCGAACAGAACGTCGCGTCGACTTCGATTCGCGAATATTTCAAGCATGAAGATCTAGCAACCGTATATGTATACTAACGTTTCGTATTATACCGAGGGTGCTTAAACAAAACATAAATTCTCCAAGTTAATTACACCAAATTACATTGTTAAATTCTTCCGATGTTTGTACCGTTTTCAATTAAATACATCTGATTTTTGTCATAAATGCATACGTATATCGAGCCCATCGATAATTTACAAAATGTTGAGACAAAAAATACCAAGTGAACAATGAAAACTTCCCTGAAAATTAATGTTTCGAAGAATCTCACAGCAAAGCAATCGTCAACCAAGTTGGTGGATTAGGTATTGCTAGTTTCTCGAGTTGTTCGTCGAAGTGGGGAGGATCGATCAAACGGAAGTACACATTAGGATAGTTCGTTCCTCGCATAACCAACTACCGGTTGCCATTAGACGAGGTGGAGGAGAGGATCGACGGAGGGCCCACCCAAATCTGTTTATCTTCCCGATAAGGGGATTAGGTTGAACCAAGGTGAACACGGGGTATCATCAGAGCGATGCAGCGATGCAGCGATGCAGCGGTGCAACGGTACAGGTGAGCCTGTGTAGAGCTCGGAATCACTTCGGATGCCCCGATAAGCTCTGCAAGACCGAATCTAAGAGGATGGACCAGCAATTAGGGAACTCGAAAACCAACGAAGACTATCGCGATCACGCGAAACAGAGCTGCATCTGGACACGTCAATTACACTGTCCAACAAATTCCAACTTTTTTTCTATTTCAATTCCCACTATGCGATTCTTATAGTGCTTTTCGCGCTGATTCCAAATATGTTCTTAATTTTTCTCCTAGACGTACAGTTTTTGAGAAAATTCAGTTGAAAAGAAAGACATATTTTTCAACTTTGAACAAATATTGTGATGTTATTATAAAAGATATTGAATTGTTCTTTACAGCAAAAGATTCTGTAGACTTTCCCGAATACAGTGATGTCCAATATTAATACATTATGATTGTTTAAACATATGTAAACAATGATTAAAGACGGAGAGACACCACTTCTGCACCAATTTTTGCGGATATTGTTGAATTTATCTCAAAAAATAAGGATCCAGCGGAAAATCGAACTATACCACGCGATAGAGCAGACTTTTATCTTGAGGTGAAAACGAATCATGCGATGGACGCGATTTGCCATTTATTGTTTCTCAGTCGATTTGTGTTTTTCAAACATCAAGAAACGCGTTTTCACTTTCAAAAATGAGCAGTGCTAGTGATGAGAGGAGGACTTCGTTATGTTTCTGTGGGTACCGGCGGATGAAAAGAAGAAGAAATCGCAGATAATTTTCACACTTGTTTATTTGTTGGTGCACGAGAAATGCAACAGAGTGATGAGAAATTTCTGGCATTTTATAGAATGACCAAGAAATCTTATACCCATCTTGTAGAAACTGTTACTCCAGCCATTCACTACAAGGATACAAATATGAGGGAATGCCTGTGCTTAGTTCGCCGTTGTTCCCGGGCATCGCGGGCTTAGAGGCATCCACGTCGTTATGATACACATGACGAGACATTAGAATTTATTTGCATACACTGGGAGCAGCTTCCCAGACATGAAATTACCTGCGGATGTGTTTCTACGCCGCGTGTTACAAATAAGCCGGTGTTCCTCCCGAGAAATGTCATGGTTCGCGTCGACCCGACGCGACGCGACGCGACACGACGCCCTTTCAAAGGGACACCCTTCTCTCTCTGTCCGCCGTTCTCCTCTCTCTTTTTTCTTTTTTCTTCGCCGTGTATCCGACGCGAAATAAAATAGCAACTAAGTAATCCGGCACATGTACTCGATCCTTTTTCCTTAATGCTTCCTCCTAGCTTTGCCTCCCGTTTGCTTTCTCAGTTTCCTCGTTACGTTCAAGCATTCTTCCTTTCCCGTTCCCGTTCCCCTTCCTTGTTCGCTCGGAAGAACGATTTTCTCCGCGGATTACGCGCTGGCGTAATTTACGGAAAAAATTCTGTAAAATGCGCCTTATCATCGAAAATATGTGACATTTTTTCAGAATTTTTCAACTGATCGCAGACCGGAAAATGCGAGAACGAAAATTTAATAAAAAGTACCGTCAGCTGATACATCAACGATATATAATTCCCCCTATGCCGTACGCTCTACTCCCTACTCCCTACTCCCTACGCCCTACGCCCTACGCCCTACGCCCTACGCCCTACGCCCTACGCCCTACGCCCTACAAGATAAAGTCGCGTAACAAGAAACTCTTCGAATTGCAGCATCAGCAAGCTCTCGTTCCGATCAGACAGTATCGACCACTCTGCAACCCGATCTTAAAACGAACTCTATCATGTTCGAGCTGACTTCCCAAACTCCTCTCCAATGCCATCTCGCCGATATGTCGAAAAGAAACGGTCCGGTCGGAAGGTCAGATGAGATTAGCCGAGAAACCACGAGAGTCGACACGGAAACTCGGCGAAAACGAAAGTCCTCTCTCGAGTTCCTGGGATTTTCCTCTGTTCGCCGCGCTGGGTCGTGGACCGCGACTAGACTACGAAGAAGCCAACGATTTGGCACGATCGAAGCAAAGTGGGGCGAAGAGAGGAGAACGAGAGGGACACGTCTCGTCGAGAGGGAAAAAGGCTGGGCAAATACCTTTTATTCCGGCTGTTTAATGCGTTCGCGCTTCCAAGCTTTCCTTTCGTCGATTTTTCGCCGTCTGCGAGCTGGTTGCTTTTGCGAGACGCCTCCCAGTTGCCGCCATAGTCGAGAGGAACATTAACGTCCGGTCCGTACGAAACGGCATCAAACACCGCGAAAACCGGGAGAACCGCGAGAAACTTGTGCAACGTTCGAAAACTATTTGAGATTATTGTTAACATGTGACCCGTTCATGTCACAATTATAATCAGCGGAAATATTAAGCGGACACCCTTAAAAATCGCATAATTTTTTAAAAATTGGTTCAAAGAAATTGAATTTTTTAAAAATGTTATACCGGTTCATTCGCTAGAGAATAAGTAAACAAAAATTTATTAAGATTGCAATTGGTAGAAATCATACAAAATTTTAAAAATGACTTTAATCTTCAACTTTTTTATCTGAACCTGTAACGATAATTTAATGTATTTGAACAATTCATGTTTTAATAAAAAATATCAATGAAAAGTTAGTAAAAATTATTTAATTATCTCTAGGTAAGAATTACTATTTTTTAAATATTTTAGGTGAAAATTTCATTGCGATATCTCTAATAGTTGAAAAGTTATAACAAAATGACAGAAACTTCTTCGATGCGGACCACTGTGTGAGGCTGACGCCTAGCCTCCCCTTTCTGTCTTTCGCGAAAGAGGAACGAACCGCAAGATTATCGCGTTTCGAGTAATTTGTGTTATTTCAATTGCATCGAAGTGGTCTAGAACAATTGAAATTCGGATCTTCCGAATTGATCTTCATCCCACGTTCCATATTCTTGGACACCTTGCAGAATGCTAGGAGAGTGAATTTGATGCATTTATTCTAGCTACGAATGGAACACGAAATTGTAATACTAACGAGAAAACAGAGGAATTTAACCTGTTATCATCAGCTGCGTAGGTTTAGGAGTGCAAAGGGATTGGATTTGCGTGCAAGGCCAGAGTATCGAGAGAAACGGGAGATGAAGCGTCATCGCTAAATAACGAACGTCGAGTCCTTTGTCAGGATCAACGGCGAATCCTGACGGTAGGCTCCTCGCGGTTGACTGCGCGGAAACCGTTTCGGGAATAGCGATTTTAAATCCGCGAAACCGGAGACAAGTCAATCCCGCTTCCCAGCGAATAGAACTCGAAGAAACGAGGAACAGAAGGAAGATGAGATAGGCTGCCGAGATCGCAAAGCAACCGGGGAAACTTTCCGGGTGAGCTTTCAATTTTGAAAGACTGTTCCTGGATTTACGTATGCGTAGTCGGGCCGGCCGGGCCCTTTCCGCTTCCTACTACCTAATCCTAACTGATTCTAATTTTATGCGATCAGAATTCTTTAAAAATATTCCTTATATTCAATCATTTAATAGTTTTTGAAATTATTATAACATATTTACTTTACAGACGCGATTCAAATAAATCTTGAAAAGAATCCAAACTAGGATCGAAACGTTGATTTTGTTTGGTAATTAGCAAAATTGCTTGATAATTAGTAGTAAACGATCGAACCGTTTTTCCCGAAAGCATTTAACATAATTATTATATCTGTAAGAACTACCAAGTTATAAACGTAATTGTACAAATATTCGACTTTAATATGCGTACTTTATTTTATCCAGTACGTATCTTCAATTCTCTTCTTTTGTCTCTTTTAGTGAATTTTACCAGGATATAATTTCCATATCCCTGTACCGAAGCCTCGCTTTCCGTTTCACGTTTTTAATCAGAATCTTTTCTCTTTTTTATGGTCGAAGTTTCATTGAAATCTGTGTTCTTCAAAGAACTATTTCGTTCGAAGAGCCCATACCGCATGCAGTTTTGTTGCCAGTCCGAGTTCTAATACTCTCTGGCCATCGAGGCCTCGGTTATCATTCACGCTTCTCAGGTATAATACGTAGGCGTGTCTCCCGCGTGTGGCGATGGTTCTTCGTAAACACGTATAAATCACCGCGAATCGCTTCTGGGAAGGATAACTCGGCGTACAAGGAATGCTACTCCATTTTATTGGCACTCGCTTTGTACTCTCTCGTGCGTACTCGTCGCGCCGCGCCCGGTGCGGTGTTACGTTTAATTCCGCGAGTGCGGTCCATACGTCTTTTTTCGAAGCGCTTCACCCGAATGGAAATAATATGGACGAACGTTCTTCAACGTTTCCTCCGCCAAATATTTTTTTAGTAACCATTGTACGATACGCGGATATTAGTATATTTATATTTGTTCGAAGGTCGATACAATTTATTTCAAGATGAAATTGTATCGAATTATATTGTATATAATTTTGAAAGAGAAACAACTACGAATTAGCAGTCCACAATCTGGAACACTCGAGGTCACCGAAGTCTTCCGATATTAAAATATCGGCAAACAAAGTATGCACCCGACATTCTTCGGTTCTTAATTTATTCATTAATTCGTCGGCTATAACGGCAGCGATCGAGCGTCCTCTGTGGCAAAATATTGGCCCAGCAAAGCGTTTCCGAATGCAAACTTCATGAATGCTAGAGGAAACTCGAACAGTCTATACATACGTAAGCTGTGTGCAAAATAAACATCTAATCATTTCCGAGTTAACAATTTGAATTGATCGGGTCTTTTTGAAATACGAAGACAGATCGAGATATCGCGTCGCACTGTGTTAAAAATACCAACTAACGTAAATCTGTTAAAATTTATACTTGTATGATGTAGTTTAGTTTGATAAAAGCAAAATTAGTAAATCACATCACCGTATTATTGTTGGCAAGACTGTCAACATTCCAGTAACCACATTTTCTTTTTCTGCGTTAGTCAATTGCTACAAATTATAACCTGAAAATATCGAGTTCTTTCTCGAAGTGTGCATAAACTGTGTTAGTATCTTGTTATATATGATATTATCAGTATGGCTGTAACTGGAAATGGTAGGTTTACGTTTCCTTCGCACACTTCGCATCATATATTTCATCAACTGATACTTTTGAAGAATAAGAAAAATTATTAGAATGTCGTAAGTTTTACAAAATTTCCACGCATTTGCACGCGTTGCGAAGTATTTCATTTGAAAGCTTACTTCATCTCCATAAACGGCAAAGAGAAAACGCGATCCCACGCAATCCCATTATCATTTTATTTTAATATTTTAGTAAACGTATCTACGATCACCCGCTTAGAGTTGTTCGAAGAATGGTTCAAATTGAAGAATTTGAAACGAAAGGATTGCGTTAGTGGATTACTAGAGGTTATTTTTACCGGAAGGAATGTGAGCGGACACAATATTGAAGGAATTTTCGAGAACTTTATCAAAAATATTGAGAAACGTAGGAAAATAGGCAATAATTCTAAAGATAGATTTCTGTCAAAAAATAAGACTTGGTTAGTTAATGAGATTGACATTGACGAACTTGAATTCGCAAGAGTTGGAAGACCATTAAAAAATTTTAATGAATGTAGTATTAGAACAATAATTATTACATTAATAAACAAGTAGTCGGTATCGTAAATTATGTTTTATTTACTTTACTCAAATATATAAAAGTAATTTTTACACAAAATGTCAATTTTGTCCTCGCACAATAATTAATTCGCACTAGAACTGACTTCTAGACTACTGTGCGTTGGTAAGATGGAAAGGCGGCTCGAAAACGAGGCTGTGCGCACGTTAGTCAGGTAAAAGGAGAAATCCGGTGCGGCGCGGCGCGGCGCGGCGGTAGATCGTGAAATGAGGCGAGCTTCGGCGCGCGCGGCCCATATAAAGTCATCGCCGCGACAGGAGAAAACCAACGAGGATGTCAACATACGGTCGAACGTGGGCGGATGCATGCCGATGACTCGAGGTGCACGAACCCGCATCTGCGGGGAAAACGGAAAGGTCTCGTCTCGCGACATCTGAAAACGCGATCCCCAACGCGAGCCGAAACGTGAACATCCCCCCGTCGAAACGTCGAAAGTCGAAACAGCCGACCATCGAGAAACGCTGCTTTTAAACCATGCTGTTGCGTTCTGCAATTTTATGCAGCGTAATCTCGGCTATCCGAATTAACCAGGCGGACATACAAACTTAAATGGGCACTCTTTAAAAACTAATTACCTTTTGAAACAGGACCGAACGACTTGAGTTTTTTAAACGTTTTCAGACGTCTCGCCAATAAAACGACGTGAAAACGTCATCGAACTTTCCGAACGAAAAAGCAAAATTTCTCCTCACACTCCAACGAGTACCTCCACCGCGCAAACCTCCAAAAATCCAATTACCCAGACCTTACAAGAAGCGCAATCCACGTCTCGTATCACAACTCGGGAAAATTCAGGAACACCGAGCACGCAGGATACGCGATCGCATAGGTACGTCATCCGGCTCGATAAACTCGATTATTATTTTACGTGACTCGGGTTGATCCTCCGGCGAGTCGATTTCCTTTCTGTTAGCGGTAGCAATGTGTACGAGGCGAGGCGACGCGACGCGACGCGACGCGACGCGGCGGGAGGATCTCGCAGCGAGCTGCGTCGATGAGAATTTACGGGAGGGTACATTTTCCAATTTTCGTAAGTACACGACCAGCGAGCACGAAAAAGTGAGAAAGAGCGACAACGGAAAAGAGGAAAAGAGAGATAGAGCAGGAATGTTCGCGGCTCTGTTACACGCTTTCCATTACTTTATTTTCCCGGGTACGTGGACGGGGACGGTGACGGGTACGGGGACGGGGACGGGGACGCATGCCGAATGTTGCTGCGTGTTCGCCCCGTTCGAGGAGGAAGGTATTTAAACCTTGCCGAGAGAGAACGGAGTCACTTTGTCCGGCTGGTTAGCGGCGCGGCGTAATCGTCCGTAATGTATATACCGACTTATCACGTCGAGAGCTTTCTTCCGGTTTCATCTACAATCTACGTCCTACGATCTCCATTCAGCGAAAGCTACCGGCCGCTGATGCATTTTGTTCGCTTGTTCTTCGGCGGACGCTTCTTACCTTCTTTTCTTCGCGACATGTTCCCGTTCCTTCTTTTTTCTCACCTGCACCGCGTTTCTTTATCCTCTTTTTCGCCTCTGTCGGACTATATCCGACTCTTTTCGACTCTCGTCGAGTCTCTTGTTGCGAGTTTTTTTCGTTACATTTCCTTCCAGCACCCCCGCCCACCCTGTTTTCCCTTTTCAACGCGCCGCAGCTCTTTCTCCCGCGGATGTCTCGCATTTTATTTTTAGCTCGCTTTGCGACACGTCCTGTTGCGACTCCACACTCCACACCCCTCTGTTGCTTTGAGTTTGCACCGAATCGCGCGTTTGTGTCTGCGTTTCCTCCCGTGGATGCTTACGCGAAGCCGGTGCGGTGTCTGTCTTCGGGGTTCTAAATGCTTCGCAGGGTTTGATGGTTGTGAGGATAATGATATGGAAAAAGATTTGTAGCGGAACGAGCCGACGATCTCGTATGCCGTGAGCGTAGGAGAGCCGGTGGATACGCACAGCGCAGTGCGAGAAGGTTAAAGAACTTGTACAACCGAACGACACTGAATTTAGAGAGCTGAACGTGAACTGTATTTATTTTATGAGAAGATTGATGAATAACTCTGTGTGAGTCAGTGATTTTACAGAATGATTGCGAATTGAGCGGGTAATCGACTGACTACAATGCGTTTAGCGTGAATTCCCGTCCGTTTTCGAGGACTCGGAGATTCCTCAGAGCGGTGTCCGTTGAGGATTGGTTCCCGACTCCCGAGAATCACGCGAGGATGACGGATCGATGATTGGCGGATCATCCTCGCGTGATCCTGTCGAAATCCAAAGTCGAAGCGCGAGCCGAGGAACCGCTTCGCGTGAAATCGCGATCGAGCGCTGACGTCACAACGCGACGAGACGAAGAACGGCGCGTTGCGCTCGCCGGCGATCGCAAGATTCGATCGCGCGAACAAGATTGTTTGGAGGAGCAGGCGATTTCAGAGTGTTTCCAGCTAGAATGCCACACCTACTGTTCGTTTGCGCGGAGAAAGCGAATGCGGCGAGTTTGTCGTGCTTGTGGGAAGATTATTGTTAGAAGCATCATTTTCGGGGATAGATTGCTCTGTATTCTGTATACAGGGCTATAGCGCGGTCGTTACGATCATTTTAAAAGGACTGACATCTGGACTATCCATTGATATCTGGAATACCCATTGCGCAGCTTCGATTCGCTTAATCATTTTGCTCGCTCATTTTTCATTCCTTCAGTAAATTGCCATGAGTGCGCTTCCGCTCTTCCATGCGCCATTTCTTTATCTACGTTTTCCCTTCTCGATTTTCTTTGACAAAAGCTGAGGCAACGCTAACTGCATTCCTGTCAGTCGATATTTTCTGATAAACTCGGTTATCGCGTAATTCGATTTTCGATCGCAGAATACGATTGCACAATACCATCGATCGGCGAGGGGTGGTTTATTGAATTGTCCACAGGAAACGTCAATAATATTGAACAATGCGATTGCATAATATTATTACAGAGTTGGAAAGGTCATTCGCCAGGTTGTTGCGTCTTGCTCGTCGCGGTGGATTCGGTCTTTCAAGGAATATCAGCATCAACTTTTCGGTTTCTTCAAAGTTCTTTCTTTATACCTTCTTCTGCTAAATCTGAATCTTAACAATTTCACGAAACAGATAAGAATTTCTGTTCCGTGTAATCACTTAAAGATCAAAACTTCTACGACGAAGTATTATAGTATACTGTATAATATTCTAAACCGACTGTACACCAAAATATCCCCCGGAGCCCCGGAGTCGATTTCGAAACATCGAGTCATCGAAATCCGGAGGTAACGAGGGAACAGTTAAGACCCGTTCGTCTATTAAATTACCCAGTCGTTCACGCGGTAATTAATTATACTTCCGACGCGCGCGCGCGCGCGCGCCACGCCAGGAACCGATCGAAATCGATCACACACCCCCGCAAAAGTTATTCGACGAAACACCGAGAATTCGCAAGTTGTGAAGACGGTGGAGGAGAGGGAAGGACGCGGTAGGGTGACAAATTACTTTTTCGAAACATTGTACGCGATCCTGTCGTTCATCATTCGTCGCTGAATCAGCGACGTGATCGCGAATTGCTTTCCTTCCGCTTTTTCCGCGTCTGTATGTACGTTGCCGAGCGAGTGTAATTAGCCGTCGCGTTTAAACGACCGCTCGCTCTCTCTCTCTCTCTCTCTCGGCTTTTCTCTCCTTTTCCGACCGTTTTCCCTCGCCCGGCGAGACGCGAGACCAGAAAATTGCGTGATTAGGCACGCCAATTAGTAAACTACTGTTCCGCCGGCTCTCATCGCGCTGATTGTTTATTGCAATTCAAACGAAAAACCCTCGAGTGTCTCGGCAATTTTTTCCGATCTCCTTCTATTATTTTTTTTTAATCCGACAGCACGAACAAAGACACTGGAGCGAGCACTTTGGCGCTTTTATGGAGATCATGCGCGTTGTCACACTGTGGAGAAAAACACATAGAGCCCGTTCAGACACGGCGGAAACCGCGTGTTTTCGACCGCGCGATTTGAACTTCGTCAAAATTGACAGTCGTTCAGGATGAAGCGGTAACCGCGCGGACATCTGTCTCGCGCCGCGCCGGCCCACAGTAGGAAATTTGGACCAAACTCGATTCAAAAATCTATCGAAAAAGATCTTTCGATAGAAATGAGATAGAGCGATGAAATTTTTAAAAAATTATAGCTGATATTTTTAGAATATGGGAAAAATAGGGAGATTATGCTATGAACGTTTTTTAACGTTGAGAAAATTCGTTAAACATGTAGACTTTCAAGAAAATGTGTTTTCCACAGTACCGTGCGCGGAAAAATTTTTTTTTAACATGCTATATTTATATATCATTTCCCGTAGATTTTTTCACGCTGATTTCAAATCTGGTCTCAAAATTTGAAATCAGCGTGAAAAAATCTACGGGAAATGATATATAGCATGTTAAAAAAAACATGTTGCCCGTCGGAGATGCTAGTACGTACGCGGCGTCTGACGGGCAACATGCAGCCAAATATTGCAAAACCATCGCCCGGAAACGTAAAAGAACGACTTTTGAGGCAAACAGCGCACTAGATTGATCTTTCATCTAGCGATTTTGACTACTAAAAAACCCCGTTTTTGCATTATCGAGAAATCAGAAGTGGAATCCCGGAGCCTTGCAATCCTCGCGTACGTTTACGTGGTCTAGCGGTGTGTGAGTGTTGACGCGCGAGCGTCGTCTGCTGGAGAAGGCCCTCCATTTTAATTGATTTATCAATTCTTTATCGAGTTTATTATTTTCAATTCTTCTATTGTAACTTCATTCAAGAGTTGAAAGGAACGATGTGAAGAGAATTGTCTTCGGATTTTCGAAGGGCTGGGGAATACTTTCGGTATGTAAAAGAAGGGAACCAGGAATTAAATCAGCGTCTTGGCTTGGCGCGGCGCGGCGCGGCGTGGCGCGACGGAAGGTAAGGACATCGGTGAATTTCCAAGTTGAACGTTGCGACCCGTTCGCAATGCGAGACAGGTACTGTCGCACACCGAGAAGATCTAATTTGTCACGTCTGTCGTGAAAACCGAAAGGGCGATAGGCGCTTCTTACGTCCAAGAATCTACCCAAGACGTCTTATCGGTCGCTTCGCGGATGATGTAGTTATTACACATACAGGGTGTCTCATAATTCATGGTACAAATTAGGTCAGGTCGATCCTATGGCTGGAGACTTGGTACGGGCCTCTAGCGACGAATATCCCTTTAAATTTCGTTTGCTCGAGGCAGGTACACGATTATGTTCTGTCTCATCGACACGATCGGGTGGACTGTAGTACATAATAGGCTTTTGTCTATACGTATGGTTCTGCACAATCAAATTTTGAAAAAACTTTAACAGCTTATGTTTGAATAACTATTTGTTTGCGGTTTGCGGTTTGCGGTTTGCGACACGTGGCTTCTTTCAAACTTTTTCTCTTCTGGATGAATGTAAGGTGTTGATGTAAAAAACAATTTTAACAACAATTTTCATTGTTATAAAGAATTTTGCGACAAGTTTCCCTTACAAATGTCCACCGATCCAGAGGTGTAGATTCACCCGTAGGACGGATGGCCATTACTTTTTATACACCCGTTTTGTACAGGGAGGTCCGTTTAAATAAGGCCACCTAATGTGGGGGTACAAAAAATATTTTGTGTACTATTTCAATGGTTTGAAGGAACCATTGTATCGCAAACAATATTTTTTTCCAAAGGTCATTTTTTATCATCATTTACACATCATTTTTTTTTCATACATAACTACATTTTTTGGTATTGACATCGGTTATTTATTGTATTGTATTAAGGACGCGTGTACTCGACTGATATTTAAATTTAATTCCCTTGAAAACGAAATTCCCTCCCACGCAATTTCGTTATGTACTTGGTTTTCGTCTTATTTCTAGCCATAGAATCGACCTGACCTAATTTGTACCATGAATTATGGGACATCCTGTATAGCGTATAGGTATACGCGACTAACGTGTTAATCGCCAGGGATGTGTTTACTCGTTGTTTGTAACTACGCTGCGATCCCGGATCAATTCCATTTCAATCACTCGTAACTCTAACAATAAGTAAGATGGCGGTTAATACGGTAAAGAATGCGAGTAAATTGTACCTAAGCCAGACCGTTTTACCTTTCGATTGATCAAAAATCTTGGAAAGAGAGGTCTACAATCGTTATAGCTTTCCCAGCAACGAAAGCCAACATCGTTTCCCTTTCGTAATAATAACGGTCCAGTGGGTTTCCCTTATCGAAACAATCGATTTTACGGGACACAATGGAAGTACACACTGGCCTCCCCCAATTCAAGGAGAATAATACCGGCCGATGTTATATATGTAACGAAAAACAATCGGAACTTCAGACGAAAATAGATTAAAAATTAATCCAACGCGCACGCGTGTGTCCCATGGTTTCGCCGATGGTTTTACCGATTGCGTCCATTGTCCTTAAATAAATTTCCAATCAATTGTCCTCTTTTGAACTGTGCCCTACTGTCCTCGAATGCGAACATAACCTTCGACTGCTTCAGCCATGTATGTATGTACATACAACGCAGTTGTCTGCCGGCGGGGGCGGGGGGGGGGGGAGGTGATTTTCTGATTAAAAAATACACTTGCAACGATGATAAAAAAAATCAGGAATAAATATTGAAATTCTTTCGGGGGAAACTGGAAAAACTGGTTCGATTAATCGTGGCCCGGGAACATCCTAAATCGATGTTGCGGTAGTTTCACGAATTTCGAAGCGATATATAGGAAAATGGTCGACCAGCCAGAAGTGACATATCAGCCAGGTTGCGGTGGGTCAGACACGTACGTAACCAATATTCAGGGTGTTCCCGTGGCCCGTGGCGATCCAAGGACCTCCCTAGAATTTCGAGCAACCCTCGGGCCCCTTGAACCCTCAGAATCCGGACTCGGTGTATCCCCGAAACTCGCTGGAACCTCTCCGGTCCTTAAAACACACCTGAAATCACCGATTCCGTTCGTCTCCAGCACCGGTATATCGTCCTATCGTCCTATCGTCCGACACTGCGGCATTTAAACTATTTAAAGCCGTCGTCGAATTAATTAATGGACGGTCGCGCGCGCGGCAACCGCGTGGAAATTAGCGAACTCGAGTTAAGCAGCTAATTTGTCCACGAGGGTGTCTAGCCCGACCCGCTTTTTCCCCCCTGGAGAAATTTCGAAACTCGACGATTTTAATCCGACATTATGCGAGGCGAGCCCCGGAACTCCCTCGCTGTCGTTATCGATCTCGTTTTTTATATTCGTCTTCGAGTTTTCGTATATTTCAGACGGCTCCCGGTCGCGTTGCGTACGCGTACGCAGAATGTGATAATGCACTGACAATCAGAGAAGAACTTTCTAGTGACATCGTCGTCGCTAATAATTTATTGCGAGCTTCGCTTTGGGATAGCTCTGACTGCTATAATTAAGGGAGAAGAATATTCTAGTGGCTGGTGACATTTGGGAAACTGAAAGAATTATTTGATCACCCTTTTTATGGGATTTGAAGTTGTTTGAATTCAAACTAATCTAACAGATTACTCGCGCGAAATATAAATTAGACTGCACGCTTAATACACGTTTTGCCATATTTGGAACGTCAGCGATGTTATAGCAGGTTTATGAATTTCAAGTAACTCGACGCGCAAGGTCTTCCACATAGCGTGGGCGTAATGTTGAAATAATATATATGTATGTCTCAAAGTTGTTTGTTTAGCTAATTTTTATGATAAAATCGAAGTAACGATTAGACTGTGGAAACACTAAACAAACTTAAGGACATTGCTTTCTTATTTTCACGGTAGAACAACGATTAAGAGTACAAACAAATTTTTTCTGTATAATTTCTGAAGTTCGTAATCGAGATAGGAAATTTTCCGTCGAACGACGATTGCGATGATTAAACTGCAATGTCTCTGTCACAGCACGAATGCACGAAATTCTGTCACCGACGCAATCGTCACCAAGGTCTCAAAGCAACGTGCGATCAACAGGAGGTTCACAATTTCGAAATCGTGAACAATTTAACAGGAATCTCTCTCTCTCTCTCTCTCTCTCTCTCTCTCTCTCTCTCTCTCTTTCTCTCTCTCTTTTTCTTTCTCTATTTCATCGTAACTCTCTCGCCGAAACTTCAACCATCGATAATGAATCCAGATGCGCGATAAACAGGTCTAGAATTTCGAAATTGCGAACAATTCGACGGATAAATATGTTTCTTCTATCGATCGTATTTGCCGTTAATAAATTTTAAATGCTTTCGGCGCAACGGTTCGATCGTTTACTACTAATTATCAAGCAATTTTGCTAATTATTAAACAATATCAACGTTTCGATCCTAGTTTGGATCTTTTTCAAGATTTATTTGAATCGCGTCTGTAAAGTAAATATGTTATAATAATTTTAAAAACAGAACTATCGAATGATTGAATATAAGGAATATCGTTCATAAAGGCACAATCACTTGCTTTGGGGAAAATAAGTTTATGAGAAATGTGTGTTACGTGTAAATGTGTCAAGATACTGATGTACGAACGTATTTGAAACCGATCAATAATAATTTTATTGAAAAGTCATAGTATGTTCTTAAATCCACTCTTACGAATATACCTTGATGGTAAATCGTTATTAACATTCCACTTTTATTGGAATCAGTTGAATACAGTTAATTGTATGTGAGAAACGGCTGGTTTAAAATTTTTTGTATAAATTATAGATCATGACAAAAGTAAAGCTTATTGGAAAATTTTCCATAATTTGTAATAAACGATCGAACCGTTGCGCCGAAAGCATTTAACATTTATTAACAGCAAATACGATCGATAGAAGAAACATATATTTCGAATGAAATTACATAAAAAAATTATACAATCGTACGATCAACAGGTTTGTAATCGTCGAAGCTGTGAACGAGATCCGATGGGAATTTATATTTGAACAGAAATGTAATCTCTGCCGTTGCGGCCTCGCGTGGACCGTAACGACATTCGTAATTACACATATATGCGTACGATCAACAGGTTCGCAATTTTCAAGTTATAAACGATAGAAGACTTAGTGTATTTTATCGAATATAGTTGAGGACTTAATCGTCGTAACAGGAAGACTGGGTCTTCCGTGGAAGCCACAGGCGTCTACCCTACCTTATTATCGTTCAATTTATAAATCGCTCGGCCTCCGGAGAAAGATTCGCCGAGTAAAGAGGCTAGCTCTTCACAGACGGCAATTTCGCGAACCGATTAACGCGATTAAATCTTCCACGGCAATGGAACACCGTTATCCAGGACCTGCCGATGGCTACCCTGAAAATCTCCTTCCAACGATCATCGACCGAGATGCCTCTTTTTCTCATGAATGGATATTAAAAGGATGAATTTCCAAGGAAAGAGAGGGAGAGAGCGAGTATTGCCAGAAAACTTTATGCAAATTCGTGGTTTCATTAAAAAACTCGACAAAATCAAAAATCTAATTACACTATGACGTATCGCATTAAACTTCCTATCGATTTCATTCCATTCCAAACAATCCGATATTTGAAAGAAAACTTTCCGAATGCTCCAAGTATGTACGCACGATAGAAATTTGCAAAATCCACGAGGCAGAAGTAATAGAATAGAAAATTTAGCGAACCAAAAGATCAAATTCTACCGTATTACATTCCATAAAAAAATAACAAAACATTATCGAAGCACAAGCAGCATGTTTCTCTAACGAAAAAAATTCCCATCGCATCGACACGATACGTCCGCAAAGAAACAATTTCCTGTACCGGCGTGGACACTACTGGACACCCTTAAGCCAGCATTCGAATTAAATCAGCGTTCGACATCCGGCTCGGCCAACTTTCAGCGTAGCGCACAATGTGTCGAGTATGTATATGGGAATTCGGGAAAAATCTCATAACTCTTAAACTATGCAATTTTCGTGTAAAGTACCTTAATACTTTTTGAAATAAACTCTAATTAAAAACTCTAATCAAAGTTGATAAATGTTAAACATAAAAGATCGGGACAAATTGCGATTATTTAAAAAAATATTTTTGGAGATTCTAGGTCTTATAATGCTAAACACACCCTATAAAAATCAAATTACAAAATCAAATAGCTTGCAAGGGACGCATGTTTAAAAAAATGCACGGAATTTGACAGTAAAGTTTCAGCCTCAATTTTAATAACAAATTGATTTCACATTCAGTTAAAATTTAAGGCAGGTTTAGAAACTACGTTTTGTTACGAACATTTCAGGCTACATAAATTTGCCGATCTTACACTTTGATTTTCGGACTTTTTTCCATTGGACGACACACTGTACAGCGCGACAGGAGCGTCGGAGACGTGTCGAGAACGGTTCGGATGTCGAAAGGTCGGAGGTCCGTCCTCGAAAGGTCCGTTAGTGCGGTGGGATCGACATTAGAATGATCTCGGATGCAGCCGCAATCCAGGTTCGCGTCGCATTTCTTGACGTTGTCGTTGTCGTCGCACTGCTTACACACTCGTTTGGTTTTGGTCGGCCTGGCATCACCGTGTCGCGCGTCGCCTTCGGTTCCGAAGGCCTCGTTCTCATTCCTGGCACGATTGCCTCCGTTTCATCAGCTCCGATTTCGTTGCTTACCTAGCGCCACCGCGCCGCGCCGCGTCGCTTGTTTCACGGGTGCAGCAGGGTGCAGCAGGGTGCAGCAGGGTGCACCGGTGCATCTCCCCTGTTCTCCTTGTTCTCCTTGTTCGACCTCGCCTTCGGCCATCTGTCTCGGGTTCGTGCGCTCGAAATGTCACGCGTAGGTAGCCCAAGTTCCATTTGTATTCCTCCGTGCGCCCCGGCGAGCTTAAAAGCACGAGACGGAAGCATCCGGGACGCACGTGTGCGCCTCGAAACCGTGGCGTGGGCGTTGTTCGATTCGTTATTGCACGCTCAGGCTCGCTCGCCTCTCCGCGAACACCAGAATCTCCAGGGAACACGGATTTCTGCGGATCCAGCCTTTGTGCCTCGACCGAGCGGGACACCTTTTCGTAACCTCGCCCCACGAGAAAAAACTTCGAGACAGCACGCGTCGAATCGGAAGCTTTCCGCTTCAAATACTCGCTTTCGCCATCTATCAGATTCTGATGGATTTATGTTCGACGGAAAAGATCGCGCTGGAAAGCGTGGCATTTCCAAAGGGCGGGTCAGTTCCCATTCCTGTGAGCTTGACCGGGTCGAAAACGCCCGGGGGTGGAGCTAAGATGTGCGGTGAAATGAATCGCAACATCTACATTTCCATAAATGTGTGCAACATACATTTATAATAGAATAAATTAGCCTCGAATTAAATAGCACGGTATAAGAGTAGCAGCCGAACACGAGTCTTTGCAAATTAGAATACCTTGATCCCTCTAGACCACGCCCATACACGGATCTCCAAGCTTCAAAAAAAGAATAACGCATAAAAAGTAAACGATTTCGAAGAAAGAAAACATCGTTTCGAATATCTCGCCAGCCAAATACATCCACAAACTTCCTCCAACGATAACAGACCCGGCGCGGAAAACCCACACTCAGCGTCGCCTCGAACTTTTCAATTAGAGTGTGGAGAAAGGCGATACAGTTTCTGTGTTGTCCGCAGTCGTCGGCGTATTCAAAGGTTGAAACTCTGGACCGGTTCTTATCGGCAATTAACTTTTTCGTCCGAGCGCGGCGCGGCGCGGCGCGGCGGGAACTGGGGCGACATCAATTTAACAATTCGACCTCGGTACAGGATAATCGAGAAGCGCGAGTGCCGAACGTGAGAACGCGGTAAAACCAGGAGAATTTAGGTGAAAGATGTTCGCGGCGAAGAAAACGGTGGGTAGGAAGACGCAATAGGAAAAGCACGACGCGTTTCGAATTCGTTACAGACTCACCCTCTCTCTCTCTCTCTCTCTCTCTCTCTCTCTCTCTCTCTCCCTCTCTCTGTTCCTCCTGCCGAATTCAACGGATCGTTATAATGCAGTGAATCACCTACTTTTTATTTCTCCGATTCCGCTGCCTTCTCCCCGGCGCGGCGCGGCGCGGCGCGGCGTTTCACGATGGTAGAATATCTCCGGTCTCGGAAACTTGATCGCAAAATAAATGCCAAGTTCCGGCCAGTCGCGAGTTTAAAAAGAAATAAGTGCGGACCGAAGAATTGTGATCAGCAGCTGCCGCGGCGCGGCGGCGCGGCGTGGCGCGTCAAAAAGAACAAACTGAGATTACCCTTTATTTCCCGTTTTCCACCATCGGAGATAAAAACTTTTGCCAGCTGGAGAAGTCGATTAAAGTCGAACAACCGAGAACCGTAGCTTATTGTTTCTTTTTTTTAAGAACGTTTCAATGTTTTGACTACCATGTTTAACGTGCTAATTTTACGTTTGAATTTCTTTTTCGAACGCGAGCCGAGGTTTTCAGCGAGGAGATTGCAGAGAAGAATGGACAGAAACGTGACAGTTATTGCGAGGAAAAATTTAATTTATCGTGGTAGAACGATGTATTTTCGCACCTTTATAAAATTGCGATATTTACGGGGAGAGATCTCGCGAAACGCGCTGCCACTGACGTTTCTGTTTCATTTACGATAGTACGTGGACTTTTGGAACGATTCTAGCTACCAGGATTGTCTCCCGACTAACATTTATCACCCCTTCGAACAGATAAATGAAGATTTCCATCGGCAAATGTTAAAGAGGATTAAATTAATCTCCGTCCGGAATTTTCCTCTTTCTGGTTTGCTTTTACCAGCTCGAATGGGGCTTGTATCGCTTAGGGCTTAGGGTTTAGGGTATGGCGGTGGACTTGGATGGCCTTGGACAGGCCATTAATTAATTTTGCCCCACATGCTTTGCACAATTTAGGGAACAGCTAATGGTTGCGTTACCATCGAATTTATCTATCCATCGAGTCGAATTCCTTTTTGAAAATTCTTTGTGCGGTGAGGTAATACCCGATTCCGTTATTAAGACGAATATTATGTATTCTTTTGAACCTATTTCCAATTTCTTTTTCACGAAATCAGGTGGATTGCACTGTTGAATCTAGTCGATAACAAGCGAAACTCATAGTGAAAGAAGCATATTATTATTAACGTTGTAAGAACAGTGGTTTGAAAAGTACAGGCAAAGTAACGTTCTAAATTATGAATTTTCCCGTTTCGCTTGTCGCTATCGAGCAAAGAGCTGATTGTTTCGCGGCGAAAGGCAACAGTGCAGCATCCAGGTTCGTTGAAAGACATATCCAGCGTTTCTAATTTGTTTTCACTGCGGAAAATCTCGAAGCTGCTCAAAGTGGCTCCTTTCATTTATAAAATGCCGCGCCGCGCCGCGCCAGCCAGCCATGAGTTACAGCATCCCCGGGAAGAGTATTAAATAAATTGAGGAGACTGAAGAGAGTCAAAGGAAGCAGAAACGTGGCTGCCTACTAGAAAAAGGCGGGTCGAAAGAAGTGGCTGTCACGAAGAACTTGGTTGGCCTCTGGACTACAAACTTTCAACACCGTTAACTCGACATGAAAACTCACGGAGATTCGTCGTAATCGTATTTTTCGCGTCACCCATTTCCAAATCGAATAATCGTTGAATAATCACCACTTCAACCTCCATTTTCTGCTTTTAAACATTGTCAAATTCTTCAGTCGATTGTATAGTGACAGTGACTTGACGATATCCATCGGAAACATGAAATTCCAAACAAAATGTCCAATTAAACTGTAAAGCTAATAAATGAGTCTATTTTTTTAAAATGTGATCATTATCATCCCGCCCTCTACATATCGATTAAACTCGAAAACATAATAAATACTCGGCATACTTCATACTCCTATTATAACTTCAAACATGGTGATTGCAAGAGAATAATCGACTACTTTAATCATATTGAATGGGATGTTTTGCTAGCTAATACAAACGTCGATGATTCTACGAATATTGTATACGACCATCTTTATTTTGCGATTGAAAACCATGTTCCTAAAATGCACTGTAACCTATACAAGCGCTTGTCTCCACTTGTTTGTTTATCATCGCTTTTGTCCAATAGAAGAACGAAGGTACGATTTTACAAATTTTAATTTGCTAAACGAACGCTTGCAGGAAGCTGTTGTTACAGGCATTCTTATGAAAACCCTTAATTCTATAGATTTGGATATGTGTTTTGTAATGAGAGTTCGTAATTTTTTTGCAAGATTTGAAAAGCGTCCATGCGACCCTCAATCGGGTCGGTATTCTTTGTTTTGCGCCCTCGTTACGGCACTGTGTATTTCTTTAGTTTCGCGTGTGTCCATTCTTATGTAAATTTCAGGTTAAGACTTTTTTTTTGTGTTATGTTTTTTTTTTATTTTTATCAGTTATACTGTAAAAACTATATGCATTTGTATAAAAGGACCTCGGTCCGTATATAATAATAATAATAATAAACTATCATCAGAGAATGTTCAAAATGAAACATCAACCCAGTAGCCGAGAGCCGAGTGCCGAGTGCCTAGTACGAAGAAAATAAAAATTACAGTAAAATATCGATCGGACGATCCCAGCGACGACACGACACGACGCGACGCGACGCGACGCGACGCGGCAGTGAAATAAAACGAAGCGATATTAAATTTCAGCCGACTTCATATTTTATAATTCATCCGGCAGCCGGGTGGGTGTCCTCGTGCACTGTGCGCGCGTAAAGAGCCTTCCTTTTATAGACGAAGCGCATCAGGATACATATATGGCGTCGCGTATCCTTTGTCATCGGCGATGACTGTAAAAGTCCTCGCTGGATGCAATCTCCGGGTCGAACAAGTTAAATTGTCCGGCGACAAGCGGAGGGGTCGATTTATCGCATGGAGGATAACTCGACCGGAAGCGTATTGCAGTCGCCGCGAAAGCGAGTTGCAGGGCACAGGACCGCTCATTCGACCTCCTTAGCCGGCAATTTTCACCGACTTCGAAAACCGTTTCTAGGGGCTGTCCCAGTTTCTTGGATTACCCGCTCTCTCCTGCGGGCCAATTAGAGACCCTTCGATCTTACAACCTTTCTTTAACCGCGATTATCCAGTCGTTTTACCTTTACCAGTGATTCCCCGTTTTCCTACTCCCGGACTCGCGGATACCTGTGGATCGTTAGAATTTCCAATGTAACCTCTTAGGTAACATTGTTTGCATGTACATAATATTTTCTAACCGAAATGTACGAACAGCAAGTATTTTCAGTGAAACTATTATATATTTTCCAACGTCTTCGCAGCTGAAAAATGATCAACCACCCAGCTGATATTTAATCCTGATGAAAATTGCTCCTCGAAACAACAAGTTTGAACCTAGACATTAGAACCTATCTCCAGCGATCTATGTATATTACGATAAATAATTTCACATAATCCGTGTGGTATCGGGCAGAGCAGAAACTCTGGTCGAGTGTTTCCAAGAGCCGTAGCAAGCGTATATCGATCAGGAAAATCGATCATCTTGGCTCGTATCTTAAAAATTCACCGGCGAAACCACCGCCGCGCCGCGATAACCATCGGGAACAACATGAAGGAGGACTCGAGGCGATTTTGGTCACGAAACTGCGCCGGCACGTGACTCTCGTGTACATATATCCTTCTGGAGTCAAATATGATTGATAAGAATACACGGTGTGCACCGCCGCTTGGTTCATCGATAATGCAACTTCCATTGCAACCGCACCCCGCACCCCGCACCCCGCACCCCGCACCCGCTCTCTTCCCTTGAATAATTTCGATCGATCGGTAGACTCTTGTACATCGGCCGACCGGGTGTTTTTCGGGTTCCGAACAGTTCGCTCGTGTTGCAACGCTGCGACCATGTCGCGCGCTGTTTTCATAAAAATGATACGCTTTGTTAACGATCCGACGAAATCGGCTACGACCCCGCAATCTTCGAAAGATTGCATCGCTTTCGCGTACAGCCCGATCCGCCGAGTGAGGAGTTATGCATTCTATAGCAAACTTTCATTTTTCATGTGTCTATACAGAGTTGGGCAGGAATTAATTACATGAGTAATTAATTAATGCAATTACTTTGGCTCAACCAGTAATTGTAATTGCGGACCACAATTACAATTACAGTGATTCGTCAAGTAATTGCAATTACCAATTACAATTACATGTAGTTGTAATTGTATTTCTGCAATTCCAAATTACAGTAATTGGTAAGTAATTGTAATTGTAATTGTAATTGAAATTACATTTTGCCCAACTCTGATCTATGTATATAGATATTTTCTTTCGTATTTGTGGTCCGTATATTTGCATTTTATACGAATATTCTCTATATGAATATCGCAAACTACGTTATGGTATTAAACTAAATTAAAAATAAATTTTCAAAATATCCAGTCAACGTCGAGAACCGCGAGTAACGGAAAGCAATTTGTAAATTAATCCAGTGCGAACCTTTTACTGGCAATGGAGTCCTAAATATTCGAGACCAGGTCACTGAATTATTAGTTAATTGGCAACGGCGGCTCAAAATTCCGACTAATGAAACGCAAGCGACGCGACACGGCGCTTCGGATTAAAACAGAATCGCGTCGCGTTTAAATATAATTGGTAAAAGTGATTAATCCATCATCGACGATCCCGTTCGACCGATATTTTACAGTAGCGGAATATTAACCGACATTTCAATGACTGCCAAATGTCGCGTGATTAACGGTGCAGGCTTACGCCGTTGTCGCGAATCACGCAGCCGTTTCTCGCTGATTACGCATTGTTTAAGCGTAAGCGTATCCCGCCGCACCGCGCTGCGCCGCGCCGTGGTTCGCAATGGCCGCGAATATTTTCATTAAAATTTCAACGAACCGGCTGTGCCAACCACGATCCTGTAACTCCGACGACGACCGAACAAATCAATTTCCAAAGACAACATCAAACTTCGCTATCGATTTTTAAACAACGTCGTTCGCGTTGCCCGCTAGTACTACATAGCTACATAGTTCTCTCCAGACAAATCAAACTCGCATACGCTACCGTCGCGCGTGGCACGGTGGTCCGGATCGAGGAAATTCGTGTCATTTTGTTATAACATTGTGATTGTTAATTTTTAATAGCTATGAAAATACTTGTAAGATTTGAAACGTTAAATGTGTATTTAAATAATTATTTTCTGCTGTTTAGTCTTGTATGTGTAAAATTTTTACAATCGATTTTGAACATTTTGATGAGATTATAACAGAGACAAGTAGTAAATTTCAGACGGTATTGCGACGCGTCATATCGAGGAGAATTTCGGTGTAACTGTTCTTTCGCTTGGTAAACAAACATTATAGTATACTAATACGTAGTAACTTTATAAACACCGCACGGAGCTCAAACGCACACTGACGCACACTGACGCACACTGAGCTCCTTCGGTGCGAATCGGGTCAGTGGAGTGGGGATGAGTGAGAGAGGGAACGGGTAGTGGAGTAGGGAGCGCTGTCGCGCGGCGTGGCGACCGTTGAACGCGATGACGTAGGTTTCGCGGGGGGGGGGGGGGTGAAAAGGTAAATATTTAATTGTTATATCTCCGAAACGGATAGACTTTTTAACAATTTTTTTTTTGAATAATGCATTGTCATCCAGTTCTGAGCCATGTAACCGATTTCAAGTCTCTAGCTCATCAGGAAGTTAGTTTAAAATCAATTGCAAAATTTGCCACCGAACAAACAGACAAACAAACAGACAAACAAGAAAGCGAGCTAATAAAAACGTGGTAAAAGATTCGAAATCTACAGAAACAGTCGAATTAGTGCGAACAATCGGCCCTGAAACAACAAGAAAATTCCCTTCGAAAATACGCAAAGGGCCCGCAAACATGGTATACGAAGGACGTGGCTCGGTTTGTAATGCGGCGCGGGTTAGAATTGCGTCGTAGAAAATGAACCGAAAATAAATGATCTTAACGATCACCGAACCGCCGCGCCGCGCGCCGAAAAATCGCCAAGCTCGACCTACTTCCGGTTCGTTCGAAAGGAACGTTCCCGCTTCGAAGGAAAAATAATTTTCCTGTTCGCGACAAAGGAGCTTCCGCGAACTTCGGGCCAAAGCGGGTTGAAACGGGCCGAAGCGAGTTGGAGCGGGTCGATGATAAAAAGGTGAGCGCCGCGAAAACTTGGATACACTTATCGGACGACGATAGCGTTCGGAAGTGCTTCGTTTTCGTTCTTTCTGTCTGTGAGTCACGCGCGCCGACTATCTCGACAAGTTCTGTCTCCGATCGCCAGCGTTACACATAAGCTCCTGTCACGCAATCCTCGATCCGGCAACCTGGAAACAGCTATGGGATCAAGTTGAACGCGTACAAGCGACGAGAAAGCGGTTACGAGGTCTGTAAATAATTTTCTTGAATATTCTCGAAGGACTTTTGCGGAAAATTGATCGCGAGCTTTCGCAAAGCTGCTCGATCGTTATCGGCAGCTTTAACGTGTAGCAAACTATCGTCTTCCACGATCTAAAGCAAAGCTTCGTAATAAAAAGACACTCCGGCACACGATCCACGTGTTCCGTTCCGTGGACTTCTTAACACGATCGCGCCGCGATGGGGATCTCGATATACGGCGCGTAAGAGCTCGTTGTTTCGACAAAAATCTCCGGCGTTGCGCGTCGCGTCGCGTCGCGTCGCGTAGGTGTACTTTTCTCGGAGAGAAAAAAATATCACACAGCGGCTAACGTTCGGCGATTAGGCTCCTGAAACTTTCCAAGTCGAAACAGGATCAAGTAAAGCACCGGGGAAAAGCTCATTTCAGAAAAGTAGTTCCGAAAACTCGCGTAAACTTTCATTTCTTTTAAAAGACTGTATGTAATATCGAACCGTTCGACGCTTGTAAGGCATGGAGAACTTGGATGCATCGGAAAATCTGTACGGAAAAATCGATGCTTGTCGATTATGGTAACCAAATCTTCTTTTACATCTTGTGGCTCGTTATTCGAAAGGCTATGAGCCTTGTATGTTCAATAGTTTCTCTACGATTTTATAAGAATGTCAGGTAAATCGGTATACCGTGTATACCGTTGTTGGTCAGAGTCTGCGAGATCGGTGAGGAAGTAGGTAGATCAATTTGGCGCAGACTGGTTCTCAGCAATTTTTCATTATTCAACTCGGGAAAAGTCGGGTCCCGTCGCGTCGCGTCGATTCGTGTCGGCTCGTCGCGGATCCTATCAACGGTGATTTAATTGGATTCGATCGTGATTTAAGCATCTGCCGGGGACAGGCCCGACGATGTTCGATCTGACAATAGAATCGTTTCGGGTCCGCGGCAGTCATTTTCAGCAGCCCGACGAGGATGAGCATCGCGTTCGTCGTCGTCGTCGTCCTCATCCTCGTCCTCCGTCCGACGTCTTTCGTCGACGGAATTGCTTGCGCACGCCAAACCAAATCCCTAGCGATGCTCGTTCAATACTCTCCTTCGCGAGCTATCATGCGACTCGATAGTTGAATTTGCAGTCGCAAAATTCGGGGAAACCGCCGAACCTTCTTCGCCCGATCCCATCTTCGAAACGCGCCACCAAGACTCGTCTCTATGGGCTCGAAAACATTATGTTGTAGACGTAGAGAATCTAATTTCCTTATCCGAAATTGTTTAAAATCTGGTCTCTAGAGCTCTACTATTAATCAAAAATTACACCTTCTACACATGTTGTAAAGGTTTGCAAAGACCTTGTTTAATCTTTTGATGTTTGGCGTCTGAATAAAATGAAGATTATCGTTCTCGAAAATTTGTGAACAGTCTCGTTGCGAGACAACACTGTATCGAGCGGAACTCTAAGCTAACGATCTCCAAAGCGGGGATCTAGTAACCTTGTACATAATAACGTTTGCTGCAAATACCCCGCAGGAACAAATGGAAAATTAATTGCGGAATCAGAGGAACAATGCTGCGGTATCGGTCAGTTCGGCATTCGCATTCTATAAATTATTCAGAGTTGCGGAATATATCGCGGCAAAGTTATCTCGGAATATCTCGAGAATTATCGACGAAGTATCCGTCTCTAAATCGGAATCGAGAGTTGCTAGTGACGGCCCGTGGAAACCGCACTCGAGATTATTTCGAATATCGTAAAAACGTCGATATAATTTTTACAGTAAATTAACTTTGAACATTTAACGAGCTTGTCGTTATTTCTTCGGGAATTTACGAGCGAACTTTCCCAGATTTATGTGTTCATACATGGTACAATATCGGTCGAGTATTTTCCCAGACTCGATTAAGCTAATACAGCGAGATCTAAGAGAATATTTCACAATTAAAAACTATAAAATAAATGTTTAAAAAACACCACGTTTAAAAAACAGACTAAAAAGTATAAAATAATTTTTTCTAACCCCATACAGATTCCTAACCCCGTACAGATAGTCCTGAAAATTTGTGATCGTGAATTTTTAATAGCTATGAAAATACTTGTAAGATTGAAAACGTTAAATGTGTATTTAGATAATTATTTTCTGCTGTTTAGTCTTGTATGTGTGAAATTTTACAATCGATTTTGAACATTTTGATGAAATTATAACAGAGACATGTAGTAAATTACAGACGGTATTGCTCAAATTTCTCAAATTTCTCAGCCCGAAAAATATTTCTAGCTCTGAGGATTGGTTAATCGGGAGTTGGGCCGAATGATTTGCGGGTGAAGCATTTGTCCGCGCGCGAAACTTTCCCCACAAAAGCGTAACAAAGTTCCATTTCGTCCACAGGTATGATCGATTTAATGAAATTCTCAAAAGTCCTGGTTAGCCCGGCGAATTATACCTTGGATATTACCCGGATATTTCACGGTTCTATGAATAATTCATCCGTAATTTCTCACACGATTCAATCTAAATTGGACCGAGGTCCTTGTGATTTTATAATAACGACGATTACTCGGCCTTATTAGGTTCCATCGACTTCCGGCCTGCGAGAAAAACGTTCCACCCGAGTGAATTCGAGACCGTCCCCGATCTTTCTCAACATTTCAATTAAAAACTTTTGTCCTTGCCCGCTAATAAAAATTGCAACCCCGTTCCCCCGATCCGATCCAATCGGGAGGGAAGAAGGGACGGAGGGCAGCCATTAAAACACCCCATCCGCGTCCCTGGATATTATCGAACCTCGAATCATCGAGCTTCATCAGGATAATTAAACGCGTGTAATTTGAAGCTTTTCGAATTACAAGATATACGAATCTTTATTAATTCGTCCCACAAGAAATTCCTGTCGTGATCACCTATTCTAATTATTCCGAAAACTGAGCGTGCATCGTTGTGTAGCCGTGTAGCGTAGCGTCTACAGTCCCCACAGTCTACAGTCTACAGTCTACGGTCTACGGTCTATACCGAGGTGCCCCATGCGAGAACAATGACGCCCGATTGTCGTACAATCGGCAAATAGAAAACCGAACACGGTTGTCCGTGTTTCTCCCGTAGGAAGCGAGAAAATGTGTTTTTCTTGAAAAATCCCATCGATAATTCACGCTAATTAATTTCCATTATCCCGGCTCTCGTACTCTCCGCCGATGATCAATTTTTTGTTCCGTTTTTATTCCGTTTTTATTCCGATTCGCTATCTCCGGTTATACGACGGTTAACGATCGTTGACTGCTTTAATTACAGCCGAGGCACGATTTATTAATATGAATGAAACGGAACGGAACGGATTAAGACGGCCGCGTTTTTCCCGATTACTTGCTTATCGCATAATTACATTTCGCGCTCGTTTTCGTTATCCGGCTAGCAGTCATCGCAAATAATTTCGACCCATGCCGAACCTGATATATGTATCTCTCTCTCGCTATACAAATATTGTAAATTCTTAACTTTATCCATTTCCTTAAAGTTTAAGATTTATAACAGAAAAAAAAAAATAGAAGAGCCCCTTCGAAAACGTACGAATCAAAAAATAAACTATTTCAACGATTCCTATTCCGGATATTAAAATCTTACCATCGCCATCCTGAAAAATGCAAGAAAAAAAATCTGAAATAAAATATCTGAACGAAAGCAAGGAGAATCGTTTCCTACGGTCTACGGAAAATGGAAAGATTTCTGTGGCATTTGTTCGGAGAAAGTTTCGAAAGCCTTCGTGTCTTCGATGGAAAATATCGGAAAGGCGGTTACCAAAAAGCAGTTTACCGGTTTCGATCTCTCGAGGAGCCGAAGGATACAGTTTTTCGTTTCCCTACGAAAAACTTTGTCCGCTCGTTTACATGAGCTGCATGCTGCATGTTATACGAAGATGAACGCGACGTAAAAGAGACTGTGACACCCCCGCGAGTCCGTGTTTTCTTGCGACGGTAAACAAAGAAATTGTGTCAAACACGTCGTCCATTCCAGCGAACAAACACACGGACGATCTCGCCTCGAAGATTTTCATCGAACTGCTCGCATTCATCGATCTTTATCAATAATCGACCTAAGGGCAATTTTGACCATTTTCATCGGCTAGGCACTTTTCTAGCCAATATTTAATTGTCAGTTATATTTCCGTGGGAAAGTTTCATTCTTTTTTTCGAAAAAGCAAACTCCGCTGGTTAGAAAAGCGTACTCCGAGTACGAAAGATGAGCGTACAATAAACACTCGAGAGTTTTATACGTATACATATATGTATACAACGATCTTGCGAACTGCTTAAAGTACATTCTACTTCGACAATCGATATACCTGGAAACTTCTCGTGCAAATATTGCGAACGAATTTGTTGTTGTTCAAATGTTTTTCCAAGTCGACAGGAAAACGGAAGCTCTTCGATCTCGTTAAATTATGCGCATTTTCTTTTCAAGAAAAATAATTATTTCAAGAATGATGTTTATACCACGGAAATGTAATCGAAAATTTTATTGAGCAAATTTTGAACTAACTGCGGCGGATCCTTAAAGTCTATTTTCTCGAAAACGAGGCGTCAAACTGTTATCCCTTTTTTCCGAGTTATTTTTACATGTAGAATGATCCCCTACCCGGTTCTACCACCCCCGTCCGATCACACCCCGTATACAAAAAATACGTGACTTACGGAAAAGTTGAACTCGTCGAACTTTTAAGATTGCTCCCGACTATCGCTTTTGGTATTTGCTTTCGAGTCCCGTGGCGGCGACAAAGCTATTTCCGCCCGGTTTAAACGGCGGCCATCTTGAAAGAAGTTGGCCGGTCGGTTAACAAGCTGAAATATGATTTCCGATAGCAGGATCCATTAAAACTTCCATGGAAATGCTGATTTTTCATGTCGAAATCATACCGGGAAGAACGGGAAGATTTTATTCTTCAACTATTATTCATTCTTGCAAATAAATTCGCGAACTGGGAACTATGTTTCCATAATTTTTAGACACATAAAACGTGGAAGGAACTGTTCATTCTTTAGAATTTAGAATCAGAAAACAGTAATTATTCGACTGTTTCGTCTGACTGTATTATATAAATCTGGTCTATTCAAACGAAAAAAAAGCATGAACTACAATCCAAGAATCAAGAAATGTTTTCGCCGTTCCCAGTGCGCGTAGTTCGTCGACGATCGAATTTCCAGTAAAATGTTTGAGAAAATCCTTCCCGTGCCCCGTGCCCCGTGCCCCGTGCCCCGTGATTCGGGGGGCGGTAAATGGTCCAGATCGTCGATGGTCGAGTGGGAAAAACGTGGGATAAAGCTGGAAATAAATTGTCTAGGAAATCGTCGCGCGTCGCGCGTCGGTCGCGGCCGCCTGTAATTTCAAACATCTGAGTGGCGCGCGAGCGAGCTCCACGGCGCGTACGGCCCCACGGGCCAGCGCGCGTAACCGCCGAAGTAGAAGCCTGGTGGCTGGTGCCGGTGTTATCCAGTATCCACCTATCCACCTTGTCCGTGGCTCTTGTGCATGTGTCTTTCTCCTCTTTTCAAGCTTCCGTCCCTTCTTTTTTTCAACTCGGTCGGAGTATCGATTCACCTGACCAGTCATGTTAAAAGATAAGCTGTCCCGCGTACACTCCCGGACAAGAACTATAGGTTATCGTGTACTGCCTTTCATTTTTAACCGACTTCGAAAAAGGGGGAGGTTACTCAATTCGATCTGTATGTGCCTTTTTTCGCTTTTTTTTCTATGTATGCTCACCGATTACGCCGAGAATAAAAAAATTTTATAAAAAAAAAATAAACAGACTTCGAAAAAACGCACTAAAATGTATAAAATAATTTCCATTTAATTTATGTGAATACACGCGAACTTAAATACAATACAATCTTTTCGGAGGCGGCGCAAAATTGAAAATTTTCGTTACTGGAAATTACGAAAATCCTTAAATTCTTCTATGTACACATGCTTTCACATATTAATGTATCTTCTCTTCTCACCTACTGATTTCAACATCTGTCATTTGGAAAATTGTCAATTTTGCACCGCCTCCGAAAAGATTGTATTGTATTTAAGTTCGCGTGTATTCACATAAATTAAATGGAAATTATTTTATACTTTTTAGTGCGTTTTTTCCAAGTCGGTTTAATTTTTTTTTATAAAATTTTTTTCCAGTACTATTTCTCTCTCTCTCTCTCTCTCTCTCTCTCTCTTATTTGTATGTACACTGGAAAGTTAATAAATGCATTTTTCCCACATAATATTCGAGCAGCTATTTCCCACCCCAATTTTGTTCGAACGAACCTTTATCTCCGTTTCACCCGCACCGAGTTTCTCGCTGTCGTTTCCGATGCACTTAGGACCTAAGCGAATCGAAGAGAGATAACGGTACTCGTAGTTCTCGGAAACGCGCCTACCTACCTCGATAATAGTCGTGACGCTGTCCCAAATGCGTGGCTATTATCCCTTCCGCACCGACTCGGTTCAAAAGTGGACCTTTAGTTGAAATTGCGTTGAATGTATTGTAAATTACATTTGTTGAATTATTGGTGGGTTGTAACGTAAGTTTGTATCGTATTCGATATTTCTCTCTCGATTTGTTAACTAATTACAGTAGGCAGTACGCAAGTACAATCGTTACTCTGAATAATATATACTGGAAAAATTAATTTTCAGATCTCGACAAAGAATGCCATCGACGTATTAGCACGTGTCAAAAACCAAGCAACCGAATTTCTCAAGATTTCCCATAACGTAACGGATTCCGAGCTGTCGACAAACGGCTTGCATTTTTGACTTCGTTTCGAGCAACTATCACCGAAATACTAAAATTCACAGTTTTACCATTCCCGGTCTGAAGCATCGCGTGGCGAGTGGCGCCAACCGAGTGTTCGAACCCGTTAGCTTTTCGCGAACGATTGCGCACGTTCTACAAAATCGCATCGGGCTCCTCGAACACATCGTTGCATCCGTCACGTTTCTCGTTCACGGGGATAATAAATTCGCGCGAAGACGATATCCGTTAACCTCCTCGGATCGAAAAACGACTTCTCCGAAACTCGAACAGTTCAGCAACGTTTCATTTCTCGTTTGGCAACTCGAAGTCAGCAAGACTCATCGGGGGTCATCGTGGAAGTCGTGGAATTGGGGATCGTCTGACAAGAGACGACGGGTGCGGGTGCGGGTGCGGGTGCGGGTGCGGGCGCGGGCGCGGGCGTCGCGTCGCCCGGCCCCGTCTGGAACGAAACAGCACGTTCAAGCGATTTTATTTTACATGCGTCCAGGTCCCGAAAAGTTGACCAATTGAATCCGGAAGTATTTTCGGCAACCCAGTTTAGGAACCTGCGGTAACCAATCCGACATGGACAGCTCGTAAACGGATCGTCTGCGCCGCTGAAATACGCTCCTTTGGAAAATATCATAGCTCGCGCGTGCTATCTTTAATTTCTCGAAGACTAGCTACAGAAGAGAACTTCTGAACCCGATACCACCCTTTGCTCGCTATGAAAATGACACCGATGCGTTACACCAACCGTTCCTGCCCCTAACTGCAATCTCTCCCACCCCTTGTAACAATAATCGGCGCGCGATCGTGGCCGTGGTACGAAGATACGATTCGGGCAAACAAACCGGGTCCGGGCAAACAAACAATTTCATGCGTGCTAGCTCTTAACAAGCAAATAAGCTTGCGCTAACGAGCCTTCCTGTTTCCCAGAAGTAAACAGCCGAGGCTATTCCATACCCGTCGATGGGACTTCTAACGAACAAACATGTCGCGTCCGCCCGCCCGTGGTCGTCCGGAGTAAGCGAAAAATTTTCGACGAGGAGACGAGACCCTCGATACTACCTGCCGCGCCAGAAAAGACGGTATTTTCGATAGGCGATAAAAGGGTTGAAACGAAAGGATGACGCCGCGCCGCGCCGGGATAGGAGCGGGGACTCGAGTCGACTATCATCCATTGTTTCCAGCGACAATATGATACGAAACGGGCTGAAGGAAGCTTCCGTTGCGCTTTCAGAACCCCGATCATTAAATTGGACGGCATTGTATGCCGTAGAAATCGAAAGACAATGAACCTTTGCACCACCCTCCCTCGCCCCCGCTCCCTTTTCCAACTCGTCCCACCGCGTCTGCCTTCCCTCCTCTTTCTTACATCGTGCTGGAACAATGAAACATCCTCGATGCGATGTTACCTATACGTATAGAGCATACAGAACGGTTCTCGCGATTTTCGAACGTGATCCATTACGCTCGCGAGATGTTTACCTGGGTAATGGATCATTCCCGACTTTGCCGAGCTTTCGTGATATATTGCAGCTCTTATGCGTGTCTGTTTACATCGCTGGGATCCGTGGCGGCCATAAATGCGAGAAATTCGTACGGTATACCGTGAGTTTTTCAACTTTTGTTTGTTTGTCTATTTTAGAGTTTAGAGGGCTTCCGTGAAATTTTACAGCTAGTTCAAAATTTGCTCAATATTGAAACGTTAATTAGATGTCCAAAACGATTATTTACCATAACTTGTTTATTTATTATTTTTATGAAGTAATACTTTAGCACAATCTTAGCACAACCTAGCACAACCTAGCACAACCTAGCACAACCTAGCACAACTTAGCACAATTGAAAAAATTGAAAAAAATGAAAAGTGGGGGGCTACTCAAAAAAATTGTTTTTCTCAATTTTTAGTCTTATTTTTTATATTATAGCTGTAATAACTGTTGAAATGATTTAATTTAACAAGTGTGGGCTAACTTCTAGGAGGCCAGTCCACTGTGCGTCGTGTTAATTCACTGATGCGACCACGACCACCCGTACGTATCGTCAAGAATCGTGCAAGACTCCGGACGAAGCTATCGAATGTTTTCCACGATAAGAAAGTAAGTACATAGATGGGATATAGAACGGAGGAGGAGAAGGAGAGGAGTAGGAGGGGGGCATAGTCCTGGTTCACGGGTTGAATTCAGGTCCATGGTTTTGAAAAGCCGTTCCCGGTCCGCTTTCAAGACACTGAAAGCGCATTGAACGGCAGTCGGCTGCTTATACACGATATCCCACTTCGTGAGCTGTCCCCGTGAGTTACAGAAACGCGCTAAATGGGAAACGCGTTTCCCATGGGCGCTGTCGCTGACAGAATTTTCGCGCCGGGAATTTTCGCGGAAATCGCGTTTCGGAAGAAGCGGATCACCGGAGAAACCCTTCAGGCCGCGGCGCGCCGACGCGCCGCGCCGGTTTGATTGTCGTTTGTTGAACCAAAACCGCCGCTCAATGAGGTAATTGACGCTGAAAGCGAGCGACAGTCACCGAAGGGCGATGGGGCACCCGGTTCTTTGCGCGACGATGCTGCGCTTCGTAATGTATTCATAAACAACGACAAGAAATCGATCCAGAATCGGTCCGAAATCTATGCGCGATCCTCCGAAATTGTTTCGCGTAATACCATCCCAGCGCTCGCGTTCCGGTCACACCGAATATAAATGAATTCGAGGCTGTTTAGAAATTTTAACGAAAAGGCTTTTAACTTATCAGACCCGCCACAGTTATCAGCTCGCACAAATTGACTGGCATCGCACCATCCGCATATTTTCCTCCAAAGTGAAAAAGTATTATGTACCATGAAATATTGATTGAAATAAATTTGTTCAGGCTCTCCTGGAGGACCGATAACGTTCGGAAAATCACGAGTGCGACAAATATTGGCTTATCCTGTTCCCATTTTATCAAAGGGAGGGTGCGAGCTACCAGAAAATTCTGGACCGACTGGTCTGTCGGTCGGAGCGATAAGTAAGCTACCATAACCGAGCAATCTGTCTCTTGAGAAATAATGAAGTACAGCAGGGTTGATTTTTCGAATACACCTTGAAGACAAGCTGAAGCAACCTTTTAAGGCAATTGTTGCGACGCGCGGCATTAAAAGGTAAGTAAGCGATTGCAAATATCCGGACACAAACAAATTCGCATAAGACTAGCATAAGAGGCAAACATACGGCCGAAGGGACGCGGCGCGCGACGGGGCTGTTTTTCGCTGACCGAAAGATAGTCCTTGGAATGTATCTAGCTTCGGGGATGCGACTCTTTGATGTTCAGACTGTGTGAAATTCGACGAGAAGAGGACGCGTGGCCGTAGTAATTTTGTTATTCGATTAAAGCGATTCGGTCGGAAAAAGGAAATCGTCGTTTGAAAAGATTCTGGCAGTAGAAGGGACGTTTCTTGTCTTTATTTTTCACGTGATCTCATTACCGAACCTCCTTACTCGATCATCCCTGGCTTTCTTCCGCGTCCGGTGAAAGCTCCCTTGCCTACTTCCTTGGGTCTTTTCATCGTTTCGCCCGAGAAAAATTCGAATTCGATTACCGGAGCAAGCTTATCGAGTAGCTTTTACACGTTTCGAAAAATAGACGCCCCTTTCTGCTCTCGCTGCTACGCTACGCTTCGAACGCGACAAGTATTTAATCCCTTGGGCACACTTAAAACGCAATCGACGCGATGCGTCGGCTTTTCCAGCGAAAATTCCCCGCGAACTTTTTTCACAAATACTAACGCGTCAAACTACTGTGTGCGCTGGCCGCGCCGATCGTGAAACGGTAGGTATATGTACATATTACGGTCAGAGTACACCCATTCGAAATATCAAACTCCCTTCAAAAATCCCAGTTACCGCCTACTTCCGCTGGCGTAATCGCGCGCGCGCCGCGCCACGCCGCGCCGTTTCAACGCTATTTTTACGGCTTCGGATGCGATTTAGCCTTCTATGTAAATTACACATTTTCGATTTTACGTATTATTTTTCTCTAAATTCGATAACAACTTTTTTGAAACTATCTTCAAGTAATTTTGATCGAGAGTTCATTATGACGGAATTTGCCAGGAACCGGTCCCTTTCATCGATCGAACCTATTACCAGCGATAGCGTACACGGATAACGGGTCCGAATAAAAATCGAGCGACACACTTTCGCACGTTATCGCTCCTGTGATATTACATTCGCGCTGGAAAATTGAAATTTCGTCGTTGAAAAGTCACGATGAACATTTTTGCGAGATTCTGCACTCGCACACGCACACGTACACGTTTAATACCATTTCTGGTCCTTCATTTAAATACATTCTGCCCGGTAAACAAGTGCTCGCGAATTATTCATCGGCGATACATTAACTACCATTAATAAATGATTCTGTCGATGATCATTAAGCTCGGCCCTTTCGACTTTTCCCTCGGAACGAAGCTTATTTTCCTCCTCTTTTTCCTCTTTGTTTTCTGAAACAGGAAACACGAAACACGAAACACGAAACACGAAACACGAAATACGAAACAGGAAACAGGGTCGAGCATTGTTGCGTGGATTTCTGGTCGACGAATTTTTTCGGGATTTCCATGGCGATCGCGATCGGACACTGGGCACACGGTATTTTTATTATACGACCGTATGTTGTTGTCGTTTGTTGCTCCGAGTTTGCTTTTAATTTAGTTGTCAGACTGAGCTCTCGTCCGCGTATCGATCAATTATTTTATTTATTGAATTTTTTATTGCAAATTCCTTTTTGGGACTCGTGTCAATTTCTTCAGCAATTTCTAACCGTACCGAATTTTCTTGAATTTTTCGTCGAGGAATTTTTCCAAACTTTCGCGAGGAAATGAATTAGAGTCGGAACTATATTTGCGGTAGTTTGCATAACGATCCAGTGCCGAGCGACGAGGGTATACGTTCGTCGGTGATGCGTCTCGAATCCCGGGTTGGCATGTTAGAAAAACGGTATATGTATATAAATAGGATTATGCAGGATGTTCTTGGATTGCAGAGAAACATTTATCCGACCGAGCGAACCCAGGACAAGGAGTCAAATGGCCCCTGCTGAACGTGGAACCACAGTTTTTCTTGGTAAACGTTGGAAATCCTACTCGAAACCCACGCGTCCTCGTCCTCGTCCTCGTCTCGGGCGTCCACTTTTCAAAATGTTTCTCGACCGTTTCTAGTTTTTCGGTTTATTGGACGAAGCTGAAACGTTCGTCGGGGAATTAATTTCACAGGGAAACACACGCTCTGCGCTCGCAACAACTCAGTTGTTTGAGAATTCATTCGCTCCCGGTAATCGTCGGTAATCGTCGTTAATCACAGTTACACGTGGAACAATATTTGACTGTTTATGGAGCGGAAAGAATTTGCTGAAAACATTTGCTTCTGGCAATTGTTTCCTTGCCGTGCGGTGCGATGCGGTGCGGTGGTCCGGATCGAAGAAATTGGTGTCATTTTGTTATAACTTTTCAACTATTAGAGATATCGCAATGAAATTTTCGCCAAGAATATTGAAAGAAATAGTAATTCTTACCTAGAGAGAATTAAATATTTGTTTCATTTGTTAAACAATAATTTTTGTTAACTTTTCATTGATATTTTTTATTAAAAAGTGAATTGTTCAAATATAGTTTCTCAACCTTTTTTTACTTGTTATGAACAATAATTTTGAGTGTTTAGCGTTTAATCTTTAACACATAAAAGAATGCTTTCCTGTGTAAAAAAAGAGAAATATTTTAAATACATATTGCGAGATGAGATAAGATGAGAGCTTAACGGTGAAAGTCGCAGATTTTCAACCTTGCCAGGGCATTTCGCCCTTACGTGATCATCTTTAAACGTTTGTAGCTTATTGCAACGTTGACCGATTTCGATGAAATTTTCAATATGTATACATATAAGTTACCGAAATCTATAAAACGCATTTTTTAAATTATCGTTACAGGCTCAGATAAAAAAGTTGAAGATTAAAGTCATTTTTTAAATTTTGTATACTTTCTACCAATTGCAATCTTAATCAATTTTTGTTTACTTATTCTCTAGCGAAATAACCGGCCTAACATCTTAAAAAAATTCAATTCCTTCGGACCAATTTTTAAAAAGTTATGCGATTTTTAATACTGTCCACTTAATATTTCTTCTGACTATAACACTGTGACATGTACGGGTCAGATGTTAACAATAATCTCAAATAGTTTTCGAACGCTGCACAAGGTTCCAAAGATAGAAATAAATGCTGCGAGAACGCTAAGAAACTCTCATCATTCGTTTCGGTATATTTTTCTTAAAATAAAAGTGACTATCGAAATTAATTTACATATATATCTTTACTCTATTTATCTTTTATATTATCTTTTATTGCGAAAACGTTCGTATTTGGAAGACATTTCATCAGTTGTACGAGCCTGTTTTACGCAAACGAAACTCGTCGGGAAGTAACATTGACAGCTTTGTACAATAATAAGTTGCAAAGTAGACGAGGTAGGGGAATATTCTTGCATAATTATATACGGGGAAGGATGCTGAAAATGATCCAGTTTGTTAGAAAACAAGACTTTTCATGGTTCTCTAGATATTTCTTGTCAAATGTAAAAAATTTGGCCAATTTTTTTATTTCTTTGAATATTAATTTTTAACATATTGTGAACAATAAGTTTTAGTGTCGATGTTAATTTTGTAGCACAAAAGGGTGCACTTCATAGTAAAGAAAAAAATAAAAGAAATATTACGTGGTGTGATCAGGACACCTCGAAGTACAGAAGCAATTTTCATGGTGAAAAGTAATTACAATTCTTGATAAACTGCATTCATTTTTTCATTTTCGAGGTTGATTGGCATTTAGGAAGTAATACAAACTTATTAGAAATCGATATGAGAAAGTTGACTTTTTAGCTAAATCACACCAACTTTTTCGATCCGGACCACTGTGTACCGATACAATCTCAGAAAAACAGAAATATTTTCCCGAAAATTGACTGTACTCGTATGTAATATCGCGTTAATTTCGTATCGTAGCAGCGCAGCGCCGAGTGAGTTCGAGCGACAGGAGAAACGGTCGGATGATCCTAAATCCTAATCAAAGAGAATTAGCTTGCTCGGAGTATGGTTGCGGCTGGAGACGATCTCTTGATCGGGCGATTTGCGGAGAGCGGCGCGACGTGCCGACACGCTCTCGCTTGCTGAATTCACCGGAAAATCGGTCAGCCGAATTATTCGATCTCGTAAGATAGCGTGTTTATTAATGCCCGAGGAGCGAACGGCGAACAGGATCTGGCAGACGGTCTGGCATAATGCACGGGCATAATAACAAGCGTTCCTGGGCTGTCACTCTCTCTCTCGGAGAGAGAGAACGAGAGAAAGAGAGAGAGAGAGAGAGAGAGAGAGAGAGAGAGAGAGAGAGAGAGAGAGAGAGAGAGAGAGAGAAGTAGGGATACACGAGCGATACCAGCCAGCCAAGGGGAAGCCGTTCTAACGAGCGCATTTCCCGTGTGTCTAGCTCGACGTTCGCTTTATCGTCGCAAAAATGACCTGGCCCGTTCGTCACGAGCATCACGGGATCCCGTGTTTCGAATTTTCGAAATAGCTGTGGCGTCGTTACGGCTGGCCTCGCTGCGCTACCGACGCCGTTTATGCGAAATCTCGACGAGTAATCTGCACCGAGGCAAATTCTTCCGGAAAGGCACAACCGCTCTATCATTCTTGATCGATAAGAATTATTAAAATAAAACGATCATTATACATTTTCTTGGAAAAAACTGCAAAGAGGAAATTCCGATAAAAAATGGCAATTATGCCTATGCGACTAAACTTGGTAGATGTGAAATTGTGCGACTTCTCAGTTGTCCAACGTTCGAAACAAGAAATATAAACAGACCACGGACCGAGGATAGCGATTGGCGAGCGAGTGCGAGGACGATTTCTTTACGTTTTTTCGCGAGAACGAATCTGGCGTTTGAGTCTGTGTGCGTTTGTGTGTGCGGCCGTAGGTGTTCGGTCGAGGCGTCCTAGACCGCCTAGGCGCCAGTCTGTCGTTGGCCAAACTCGGCAACGGAACCTTATATTTTGATCCTCGATAATGTATATGTTTAATTCCTCTACGAATTCGTAATAGTGTTTTATTTGGTGATCCAGCTCATTTTTCGTTCTAATTGAACAGTAGATTATCTTTTACCTACTAGAATTGAACAGTTTAATTTTTACTAGGGAATTTAATAGATTATTTTCGACTAGCACCGTGTTTGCTGTGGCGTAAGATCAAGAGACAATTCATTTCATAGTCGATCGAAGGATCTGCTGCTTTTCGCAGTGAACTTGGGTGGAACGTCTGCGCGGGAGATTTGATAAATTAGAACGCGATCTCCATTCCAGGATTTAGCTTAATCGGATTTCGGATTGATTGCTGCCTAATGCTTGCCCTTTCGGTACACTTAATCGCCATTTCCTTCGACCGATACAGCTTCATCGGTAATCATTTATGTCGTCGATTAGAGCGAGCTGCGAATCTTTCCACTTTACGATTCGATACCAAAAACTTAGTATCCCAGGATGAATCTACTGCATTGAAAAGATGAAGATTAAATTTCAGATTGGATTTTAGTAAACGAATATCTTTGACTCCACTCGATTGTTTCTATTATAGTAGAATTAATGAAATAGAAAATTAAAGATTTCTTCCGCTTGCCGGAAACCCCTGCATAATAATCGATAAAACCAGTGATCGACAAAATACATACATATGTGGTTTCGTGTTCGAATAACACTTCCAATAAAATAATATTCCGTCAAACTAAAACGCAGACACCTACAGTTACATGGGCGGTGGACCGAAATGCAATCATTATCTAATATTAATCTGTGTATATTTGTCTGAACATACGCGGAATACTCTAAATTACATGCATTTAACGCACGCATCAATATTTCGGACGTTTTTACGACGGAATTGAAATTCATTCGGCTGGAATTACAGTCGGTCATAGTTACCGTAGACGTCCGAACCGAAATTCAATAATTATTTAGCATCGATTCGGCGCGCGCGCGCGCGCGCGTGCGTGTGTCCGTTGCAGGAACAAAGACAGAATATTCTGAATGAAATGAAATTAACAGAACCGTCATCATTATTTCGGACGTTTCCCGTGACTCGAATTCCGGAATTTCGGGAGGAGTCTCGTTCGAAATAAAATCACGCGAACACGACCCCATTCGTTGAGGCCAGGGTGTACTTAAAAACTCATTAACGAGATCAAAGAAAAATTTCAACTCGGCAGCGCGCGGCGCGCGGCGCGCGGCGCGCAACACCGGCCGAGTGTCCTCTCCGCCGCGCCGCGCCGCGCCGCGCCGCGTAATTATTGTCGTCTAGGCGAAAAATCGAAATTACACCGCTAATTAGCCTCAGGACCACGGGATCTCGCCAACTTTTTTACTCACCACTCTATTTGCTAAAATTATTCATTATTAAACTGTGCATTTGTGATGCATACAAATTTTTGTATTGCAAGCAAGCCTGTATTTTTACAATAAGACTATATGAATTTTTCAAAGTGTGTATTACTTTCATTAGTAATTGAATTTTAGGTGAGATAGATATTTGCTTTTAAATAGGAGACTGGTACGTTCAAAATAAGCAGATTATGGTTTTAATTATTCGGGAATGGGAGTCTAACACAGGCACATAATACAAAATTAGTATAATGTAATTATATTTAATGCAGCTAATGTTTAGCAAGATTTTCGCAATCAAGGGAAATGAGAGTGCGCTGCATGCAGTGCTACGGTATATCTTTAATACAGAACTAATTAAACTTCCATCGATCGTATGTAAATTGCTGATATTTATGCTGTTAAATGTGATTTGATATTTACATAGTTATAAACTGGACTGCGGATCATTATGTGAAATGAAAATTTTCGAAAAATGGTCCCCTGTAATCGAGACTTTTGATGAAAGGCACGAAAATAAATTTTTCAAAATGAAAGCTTTCAGGGAAAACGCTACGAACGAAAGCCTTTAAAATCAGGTTGCATAAATGAATCTTCAAACTTTAAACAATTAATATGTTTACTTAACCATATTGACACTAACTATTACTACGTAGATGTCTATGTAGATTATAATAAATACTCAATATGGTATTGTTTCGGCATTCTATCAAGAAACACGTACACATATTAAACCCTCAAAGCTGAGAATGAGTTCTCTATCCTAACCTGAAACCCTAGTCTATCAACTCCCAGACTCTAACGTCGGCAACTCAATCGTCGACATTCAATTCGAAAGCCTCGATAAGAATCTACCGCCAGAGTAATCGTTCGCTCCTAAACCTTGAAAATCAATCTAATAGTTTACGATTAAAATCCTAAATACTGATTCCTTACCTGAAGATTCCGAAAACTGACCCTTGAATAGCAGTTTATCGCTAAAGCTCCTCGAATGGACCAAGTATAAGTCTAACTCGTCGATGCTAGATCTTCAAGATGGGATATCTTCAATATTGAATATAAACAGTTTTTACCCACCGTTGTACTTGATATTTTAAACAATTTCAACTCGACTGACGAGGGCACGTCGTCGAAGCGATTGGTCACATTATTACGCTGAACGGAGGTGAACGTTCACGTCCGTTTAAATTGTTTAAATAGTCCGAGCTCGAAAACGTCCGCCTTATCTCGCGAAGCCAGATAACTTGTACAAAAGGAGCGAATGTCAATCATGATAATTCATAACTGGCGCGTACGGGAATTGCACGCTTCCGTGTGCGGCGCGGCGGCTCACCTTCGACGGTTCCGCAGACGATAACGTCACGGATATGCGATTCTCTCGTTTTCCGTGGCGTGCATCCGATCCGATCGAATATTCAACAAATTCCATTTACAACCAAACGATTCGCGGCGATGCGCGACGCGCGACACATCGCAAACTTACGCCTGCGAAAAATGCCGCTTCACTCTAGGCTCTAGACTCTAGACAAGACCCTGTAGACGACGCGCGACGCGGACCACCCAGTTTTTCGTCACGTTTGATTTTCGTAATAACCATCCATCGGTGGAACAACGCTATTCCATTTTTCTTTCTCGAAAGAGTCGATAACATTCGAGTTAGTTGATGTATGACAGAATTTGTAGAAGTATATTTTTAGTCGAGAAAACTTGAATTGTATAGCGTTATTCAGATATTCTGAATTTAATCGGTGTTACATAGCCGACCTGGTGAATTATTGCTTTTTACATTTAATATTCATGCTGCTTAGGTTTTTTTCAAAGCTCCATAAAACATAGACGTACATATAGACTGTAAATAGCTTCCACTTGTAGAGTAAGTATACTTATCATGTGAATTAATTAATTTTATTTTAATTTTCGACTGATTTTCTTGTTTCTAGTCGATTGAACATGACAAAAAAAAACCAATTTCTCAATCCATCATAGTATCTAAATAGAAATCAGCTAAAGTACAAAAAGAAAATTCTATTCCTACAATCACCGCACAAAAGTGTATTTACGCATTAACCCATTCGAATCTATGTAAATGCTAAATTCCTAGAACAACTGCAAGCCGGTCGAAGCTGATCTAACAATAAGCTAATTCCTGCTAAATACGAAGACAATAATCGCTTTCGTTAGCCACTCCATTTAATGAAATCTAATCGGAACCAAGTAGATACGTACATGCCGTGCAAGTATAATACGAGTAGATCGAAATAACGGCCATACAAGTTAATGCCCAAAACCTGAATCCCAAACCAAAGATTTCAGCAAACCACTCTGTTTTGGATTGACCCAAAAGAGGAACCTGTGATAAAAGTATATCCTGCAAGTAACATTCGATGAAAAATTCCATTTGATCGTAAAAGTTTGGTTGATCATCCGGAAAATGTCTCAACCAAGAATAGTAAAAATCGATCTGAAAAATTCTCATCATATTGCGAACCATCATAGTTTACCTATTCAAAGAAAAACAAAGTGACATTTACAGAATGTTTATTCCGTTCCTCCAGAACCCGGTGATTCGACATGGGGAACCAGAGCCCTGGGCATCCACGTTACAACGAAACCACCCCCACTCCTCGCATCCGCACGCGTGTCCAATAACATTCAATAATTCCGGTTCGACACACTGGATATATGAAACTCGTGAAACGGCGTGGCGTGGCGTGGCGTCGCGTCGCGTCGCGTCGCGTCGCGTGAAAATGTAGCCGACGAGCTAATCGCGCGACACCGTTCGACAAGCACTCGTCGCGCGAATATACACAGACGAACGGGGACGTCGCGATATATCGATAGATCGTTCGGCACTGATCGACAACACTGTATGATCTAAAAAAAAGGTTCTGGCACGCAGCTGCGATCTGGTTCTGTTTTCGTTGCAGTTACCGAAAGGGTGTTTTCTCTCACCGGTGCACAGAGAGTTGCGTCGCAGCTGCAAACGAACGCGTTCCCGGTTAGCGGAAGTGGGACGAGCGTCGACATATCCGCTCGCAACGACGGCCGGCGTCGGACTGCCATCGGCCGCCACTGTTAAGGGGTTTTACCAGCCGCAGGACTGATCGGCTGACTGCAATCGCAATCATTGTGCACGTTGCATTCGATAAGGCTACGGACTGCATAGACTGCAGTTTTTCCAGCTTTCCGCGTTTTCTTTCGAGGTGGTTCGCGTTCTGGATATTCGGTATTGTCGTTTCACAGAGTTTTCATACGAATTGTAGAACAGCTGTAGAATACTATGTATTAGGAATTCGATCGAAAACTAGTGAAACATTTTTATGCATTTTTCGGAGAGAACCTCGTTTCAATTTCAACTTTAACGACAGATCGACAAACCTACAAGTATTCCAGGATTAACCGAGTTCGTCCTCGATCTCTCGATCGAAATCAACCGACAAAACTCGATTATTATGGCGTTCGTCGCCACTTCCACCACATTTTTCGAAACAAGGAGAGTCAGCGGTTATCATTTTAATTTAAAAAAATAACAGCGAGAACACGCAATTCCCGGGGCGAACGTCGTCTGCAAATATTAGGGGGGCGAAAATGAAATCGGACCGGTTCTGTAGATTGCAATTCGTTCGGAAATTTTAATATACAAAATGCTCGTTCCGAACCAAAACGAATTGCACATCCCGTTCCCGTCGAGCGTTATTTTTCCCTTGTCTCTTGTCTCTTGTCTCCTCTCCTCTCCTCTCCTCTCCTCTCCTCTCCTCTCCTCTCCTCTCCTCTCCTCTTCTCTAGCGTTTCATTCTTTTTTTGCTTCGATTCAATTCGATCGTGTTTGGTTCCCCGAAATTGTGCAAAGCGTCGAATAGTCGAATAACATGCGATATGTGATTTCATATGAAAAACTAAAAGAATATAAAAATTTTCAAAAAGATCAAGTTAGAGAAAGTTCCCTAAAAAGGATATGTATTCAAAAAGATTTATAAATATAATATATAAATAGAAATGGAAGCACGTCATTCCGAAGTGAAAAATTCAATTTTTTACTGACACATCGAGTGCAAGAATATTAATACAAAACCGACTTGACATTAGCCAAACGCGAACTTGAACAGTTCTCAGCCGCTCGAGCGAAGCGAGTAGGCATTCAATTCGCAGGCCATCGATCAGGCAAAATCAACTTCCATCGATAATCCATTTCGAAAATTTTTTCCGGTGGTAAAGACGAGCAACGCGTGAAAATTCGCAAAAGTCGGATGAAAAATTAGTAACGATCGATCACCCGGTGACTGGGGGACTCGCCGCGCCGCGCCGCGCCGCGCCGCGCCGTAACAAAAACCGTCGTAGCTGCCACGCTCTCGAATAAGATCCCGGGTTGCTTTTTGGGAATTTCCCTGTTAAACAATTTTTCCCCCCGAATTAACCGCGCCCGCTTGCCTAAAATTTTTCTCTTCTTTTTATAATCGTTAAGCGGCATCGAATTTTTATGGACGAGCTGCGGGTATCTCTGTTTCGTTTTTCCGTTCGTTTCTTCTCCCCGTTCCCGTTTTTGGGAAATAAAATTCTCGTGGTTCCACCATCGACTTTTTAGTCTTCAAACTATTTGCGATGTACCGTCGAATTTATTTCTAACTAGCTGCTCGCAACCAGGCCCTCCGAGCGGGTTGCCCTAGCGGGAGGCGCACAATAGGCGCATTAATGACGTCACAACTTTTGACAATATGAAAAAAAATTGTACACACATAGTTTAATTCGTCGATAATGTAAATTCATAAATTGGAATAGAAATAAACTAACTGGCGGATGGCAGTCACGTTAATGTAAATTCCTATTGAAATATTGATTAAATGCTGCGACGTTCGTTTTTTTGTTGTATTGAAATATGATCCAAAAGCACTTTTAGTTTTTCCCGAATTTTCCATTTTTCCGGACTACTTTTCCAATTTTTCTTCCCCCAAAACCTTATTCGGACTATTACGAACATTAAAAAAAAAATTAGCGAAATCGGTCCAGCCGTTCTCAAGTGATGCGCTTACCAACGAACAGCATTTCATTTTTATTTATATAGATTAACCTGCCCGGTAATTTGCCTAACGCGAGGACGGAGTTCAAGTTGTTTCGCTGCGCCGATTCTTCATTTAACGCGCTGAATAAAAGCTAGTTCTACGAAATAATAACGTTTATTAAAAATGTAAATGGCGCATCGCGCGATCTAATAAACCCGCCATTAATTTGCGCAAATGAACAGGCGAGTTAGCGTGGTGGGAAACTACAATAATATTTTTTTAGGTTTATACTGGATGTATTTAATAGGATTTACGAATATTATTCCTAATATAGGATAGGAAAATTGAGTTTCTGCAACACACAAGTTTTGCAGCCCCGCCCAATTTGTTTCCCAAAAAACAATCTGCATGTAAAAATTCGCGTCAGACCTTATCTAGAACTTCATTTCAGACTCGAAACTTGGCTGAACAGTCATACAATCGCATCAGCTGATTGCAAACCGAGGTCACTGAAGACGATTAAGCAGCTTCTTCTCACTTGTCGGCTCGACCACACCCTCTCTCCCCCACCGCGTTCTCTAGTCCCGCCCATGGGTCTTAAACGTGGCGGACACCGCTCGAAACAAACACGACAGCCTCGGGTTTCGTCGAAAGTTCGGATCGAACATCGGAAAGACGGAAAGGCAATTTCGAGACGGGAATTCTCGACGACATAATAACTCAGCTTGGTGAACGATTTATAATACGGCCTCGTTGGAGCCACGCGGCTAGATGTCCGCATGTCAGCGGCCAATTACTTTCAATTACCACCGACGGTTAATTAAAACTCTTAATTAATTAGCCCCCTAAGCATCGTTGTCGCTGCCGAGGTTCTCCTCGAAAGTTCCCTCGGAATTTCGTGCGTTCTAATATATCCGCAACGAGATTCTTCCTCGTAATTGGTCAAAGCCCTTACTACCCCCCGCCCCCTCGGCGCCCCGTCACCGCCCATCTTAAGCAACGTTGCTTCTCCCTCGCTCTCCGTCTCCGTTTCTCTTGGTAATGCTGGTCGAGAGGCGATAAAGTTGTTAGTGGCTCGTTAGACGCATGCCATCCTAATAGAACGAATAATCGCCGCGAACAGTTCCAATTCTCATTACAGACAATTTCGTGCAGGTTGAACGACCCGGCCTCTTATTCAAATCCTTTCCGACCCCCTTCTTGTATCTCCCACCGCCTTTCCCCTTTCTCTCTCTCTCTCTCCTCTCTCTCTCTCTCTCTCTCTCTCTCTCTCTCTCTCTCTCTCTCTCTCTCTCTCTCTCTCTCTCTCTCTCTCTCTCTCTCTCTCTCTCTCTCTCTCTCTCTCTCTCTCTCTCACACACACACACACACACACACACACACACACACTCTCTCTCTCTCGTCGCTGTCCACCGGTATCGAGCACATATATTGTCATATATTTTCGATTCGAGCGCTTATCGATTCGAAGACCTTTCCGGTTTAAACGACTTAGCTCTAGCTCCATGAACTGTGTTGCGGACCTAATTCACTGCTCAAGGTTATTCGCTCTAACTACGACTCGGTCTCAGAAGGGTTTTTGACACTGTCGCTGCCAGATTTGTTTCGGTGACAGTCAGCTAGTTATATGTATATGCAATGGGTTTTAAATTGTTTCGGGCAAATGGAGAAATACAGACTTTCCATTTGGTGGTAAATGTTCCTGGATGAGTATGATTTTGAAGTAGGTGTGTAAACTAAAGGTATGCAAACGAACAGATAAAGCACGTTTTTTATGATAGTAAATTCTGCACCTTCATTTATTATGTACACATTTAACTGTATTTTAGTGTAAATTGATAGAAAATCCTTATTCAATGATTATAAAATAAAAATTTGGAACCGGTCGTTTGACCAGCAATGGTAGGTTTAATGTTTCATGTCAATCGCGGTTTTTCCAGTATAATTTTTATTCATGGAATTCTTTTGGATCCTTTTAGAAGCAGGACCATTGAACGCGCTTTGCGATTTTCTTTTCACTGGTTTTCAAATTAATTTTCGATTCGAAATGAACCGAATAAATTGAAATCGATCGCATCGAATGGCCCGGCTACGCCAACGAATCGTTCAACAATTTTAATAGAAGATAGAATATAACAGAGCGCTCAATCAGGTTTTCGATACCGAATACTGAATCGTTCAGGACCAATTTACGAATCGACGCTCGACGCGACGCGACGCGACGTAGCGATTTACAGAAAGTAGAGATCAGAAATTGTTTTCGCATTCGGGAATTTTCCAAAAGATTAATTGCTAGTCTAGAGGAAATTCGTTCGAAAGTTTCAGCTGGCGAAGTACACAGGCCAGAATTACATACGGTTTCGTTGCTACAACAGAACAATATTTTCACAGCATAATAGCCTTTGCGGAATAATATTTTCAATGGAACAGTTATTTGCGTAGGGTGCATCTCGTTTGTTTCTGAAATCGTAATATCCGACAAACTTTCGAACACGGCCGTGTGCGCGAGAACGTCGACGATCGATCATTAGAATAAATAATGAATGCGATCGCAAACAATCGGATGAAGCTAATATCTCTGTTATTCCTTGTGGATCCATTTCGCAAGAAAATAATCGCTCCACTTAGAAAATTGACGTTCATCTTCCGAAGCGGTAACAGAGGAATAAGAAATAGTGAAATAGTGAAAATTCCACAAATCATACAGCAGGCTCAGGACAGAGAAACAACGACGAGAAAATGAAACGAAAAACGGCTATCACGACTGAATAAAGATACAGTAATTCTTTGATCGGAGTCCCAACGTCCCAACACCCGTGTTTTCAAAGGACTTCGATAGTATAGGGTGGCTATATTTTTATGACTGAGACTTGAAACGACGTGCCGAACATAGAGAAGGACAGAATAAAATAGGATCGCGTGGCCGAAGCGTGTCGCCGTCACCGGCACAGTTTAAAGGCCCGTCCGTCATCACAATGAAACACCAAAATCTTAGCTTCTTTATTTTCTATGATATCATTATGGAACTTTTATTCAGGTTGAAGAATTAAGTTCCTGCCATAAAGTGTTTCTTTGCGGAGCACGGTGGTCGCGGTGCGCTGGCCTGGGCTGGGGGAAAAAAGCTCGAATCGAGACAGGGCAAGAAAGGGGGCCACCGTGGTCTGAAACCGTTCAACGACCCAGATTTTAATTGGTCAAGTTATTCGAGTGCACTCGCGCCAGCGGCGCGCGGCATCGCGATATCTTGCAGGACACTGCACTGGAGCGTCCCGATTTGAATATTCGCCTGGACGATCCCACGTGAAATCTGCCGGTGATTTCGGCTGCTCGAATGTTTGCCAGTCCGCCGATCATTGGACCCCGGTAACCACTTCTTTTTATTCGCGGAAAATCGTTAACTGTCACAATCAAGAATTCTTATCTACAAAGCCCGATAACTCTGAAACTTGATCCGCCCATACCATTTTGCGTGGTCCGAACTTTCTTTGGAAAAGCCGAATCAGATGCTGCAGCGACTGGATTAAACGCGGTTATTATCACAAGATTGCATAACATTCTTCAGGCAATTCCATGTGACAAGAAAGCTGATTCTTTGAAATTCAAAGAATATTCTTCGGAGACGGCTAAATTGTGCATTAAAATTTATCCATGGTATAAACAACCTCCATCAGTTCATAAGGTACTGCAACATGGAAGTGAAGTACTTGCTACATTTGAACTGCCAATTGGTTTGTATTCAGAAGAGCCACAAGAGACAAAACTGAAAACTCCCGAATGTGTTGCCGCAAAAATACAAATATAGATATTATACGGCATATGTTATTATCATCCGATCCACTTATAAGCTCTCTAAGAATAAAGGATGGCAAGCGCAAGGAAGTTCTTTCCGAAGAAGCGAAAACGCTGCTGTTGGATCAATAAATTAATGGTAAGTCTCATAAGTGCCGAATGTAATTCTATTCAATTGGTAATTCTTAGGGCCACATTCTCAGTTTGAAATTTTGCGGTTTAGGGTTTAGGGTTAAGAAGTGTCGGCAACTCAGCTGGGACATGGAAATTTATGGTATGGGCGGATCAAGTATCGGAGTTATTGGGCTTTGTAGATAAGGATTCTTGATTGTGACAGTTAACGATTTTCCCGCAGCACGTCATCAAATTATAGTTCTTCAGGAACATTTTAAAAAAAATTCCAATTGAATCGATGAAAAAGTGAGTTGTCGGCAGGTTTTTATCCAAAAAGATCGGTTTCTGGCGGCGCGGCGCGAAAATTGCCACGAGTTCTAAAAGTTACGCTAGCCGGCCCTGGCACGGGTGTTCTCTGTTCTCCTGTTTCGAGGATTTCGGGGCTGGGGAGGACATTTTCGTGGATTTCGTGCGCCGTTTCGAATCGAGAGGAAACGCTCTGGGGAGATCCGGGATACGTAATTAACGAATAACGCTATTGGGAGAACGCACGTGTGCGCCTGTTTGCGGGAATTAGCGGTTGGCAAGCCTGCCGCGCCGACGCGTGGAATTAGGTTGCACCGGATTCATAATTTCCCAAAGAACTTCTGGGAAGTTTCGCGATTTCGGGGAATTAGCAATGCCTTTGTGACATCGTTTCTGAAAGATAATACGAGGGCCGAAGAAAGTTCGGTGCTTGCGAATAAGTTGGGGAACCGTGCGCGCAACACCGGGAATATGAACTTCGAAAAATTGCCATTTATCAATGATGGAGTCGTCGATTAATCTAACAGGCTCTAAAAGTTCTCATTCGTTGCTAATGTAAATTCAGAATTTGTATAACCGAATCCACGGTCGAGTAATTAAAAGTGAAGCTGGAAAATTTCAAGAAATCGCATTAACGTCGCGAACATCAAAAATAAAGAATTGTCGCATTGTCATAGAAAAATCCAGCATATCCTTTTCATTATCTGACCGATATCCATCACCCGATTAGCAACTCTGACCTAGTTTGTTCATTAAAAACTTTCTCGTTCGAAAAACAGAAAGCACAATTCGTTTATTAAAGTTTGAAATTAGTTCCGATGAAAACCGTGATCGTCACAGTCGTAACGGGTTCGAATCTAATAAAATTCGTGTGCCAAGCTGTCGCAGAAGAATAAACAGCAAAAACGATGTAGTTATTATTATTAACGAGCCTATTACTTCTCGCGATTAGTGGAAACGCGATTGAAATTCGTCGTCGCCGTGCCGCGCCGCGCCGCGCCGCGCCGCGCCGCGCCGCGCCGCGCCGCGCCGCCTCTTGGAAATATTGTCGCAACAATCTCGTGGCTGGAGAACGTTTCGAGGAATATATTAAAGGGAAAAGCGGCTCGCCCTGGTAATTAAGCGAATCCGTTTGTCTGATCTTGGGAATCGAACAGCTGCTACCTACCGGTGATCTCGCATTAAATCAATTCGGGTCGGGCCAACATTTTCAAAGACTCTCGCTGGAAAATAGTACGTCAGAGGTGCTTCTTTTCTGGCATAATCGAATTTAAGGTTTACACGGACGCAAATGCTGTTGAATAGGATATGATGAACACTTTTGTTATGTTTTCTACATCCGAATAATATTTCACTTCGCTACACGATCGTTTACACTGTTTTATCCGATCCTTTAAAAACACTGTTTTAAGGAAAGTTTTGTGGGACAACGAAATTTTCAGGCTCCTTGGACTAAGCGTGGTTGTACATTGGGTTTAGGCGAAACAACGAGCACGGTTATAACTAACCGCCCAAAGATGAAATGCAGCTGGGATACAAAGTTCCGATGTTATTAAGCCTCCCAATTAAAATAAAGACTGGCCCCGGTAAGCTGGTGCAGCAACAGTAATTAAATACAAGTCCGCAGCGTTTGAACTGTTCCATTGTTCAGAGCGAGAGAGAGAGAGAGAGAGAGAGAGAGAGAGAGAGAGAGAGAGAGAGAGAGAGAGAGAGAGAGAGAAATAAAATAAATGTAACAGCAAAGTATGCCTTAACGAACGTTCCTCCAAATATTTACCGCAAAGGAAGCACCAGCTTTTTATGGTTTATGAAATCTAGCAGAGAAAATGCTGGCGGAGAAACTAATTTCGCCGAGGGTATTCCGTGCCGACCTAACCCGCAATGAGACCCGCGAAGAATTTTTCACTGCGGACCGTGAAACTTCGCGGGGGGGGGGGGGAGGGGGCAGACGGATTAACGTACAAATTAAATAATCAGATAAATTGCTCCGACTCCGTATCAAGTTCTACAAAAAAGATTAGAAGCAAACTATTTACTCCGTTTCGCACGGAGCAGCGGGCACCCCACGGTGGATGGTATACGACCAATTCATTCATATGCGTTAGTTCACATGTTTTCACCGCAGCGCAGGACTAAACATGCGAGTCTTCAGTCTGAAATCATTATCCGTTTGCCTTGGATTCAATAGAAAGGATCAACATTAATCTGAAAGGAACCAAGTTAATCAGCAGTCTAGTTATTAACAACGTGGATCGGTCCTATTGCATGAACGCACGAAACTTGCATGAAACGCAGAAAATTTTCAGTCAACGCGTCGAGCGACAAAATGATTTTCTCAGTCATGTCCTGACTTTGGAAATTAGGATTCGATCTTGATAACGAAGTGCTTTTATCGTAAGAGAAACATTCGACGACGTCTTATTTTAGCGCGCCACATCGATCGGACCGATTGTAAACAGAAATTCTCGAACATCGCCGAAGACGATGCGCTTCAAAGGTACATCGGATGCATTCAGAGGACACGTAGCTGGCGAATTGTTGCAAAATATAATGACGAGCCAGTCAATAGATCATCCGAGCGCGAGCGGCGCGGCGCGGCGCGGCGGGGCGCGGCGTCGTTGTCGGTGTACACTGGTCTACACGTGTACACGCGTACTTGTATATTATATCCGTTGAATGAGCCGAGTCTTGTTAGGGTACAATGGGCATCGGGAAATAGCATCGTGACCGAGTTCGGGATTACCGAATTAATCGAACGGTTCTCAACAAAGAACGTCTATTTATAGCTGGGAACGAGTTCCGCGGATAAATCCCCCGCTATTGTGGATACGATACCGCGCGTTATCATAATCTCGCGCATCCACCGCCGCGCGCTGCCGCCACCATCCAAGATTTTCGTTATCGGGGCTTTACCGTGTAGTAATCTGTAATCTAGAAACGATCTGTGCGTGTATACGTATATGTATAGCGTAGATGCGATCTACACGGTATTGCTGCTGCTTCCGTGAACATTCGTAATCTACGGTAATGTATTAAGTATACAATATATGTACGAACAACGGGTGTAGTCTAATCCGAAAACGTCGACTAATTACATCGATCGGAAATATTCTAGAAACATGAAACAGTGAAATCGACCATGTTGCTTTGCGGCAACGCGTATCTTTAGACTGTGGATATTTATGCGAAATCAATTCAAGTCATTTAATCTCGAATCTGATGTCCTTAATGCTTCGTACAGACCTGAACATTTCAACTCAATAAATTGCCAACATTTTCTGTATTTCTTTGTGTAGTATACACCGCTGCAGCTCCCATAGTTGTTCGTAAGAAAATCTGGACATAGCACAGTCGAAATGTTCGTCGAAATGCTCTAGTCTGTACGATGCGTAAGACACGCGAGCGACATATTGTTCGCGTTATCGCCTGTTTAAAAGAATCAACTGTTATAAAAATATGATTAGAAAGTAAAATAAAATCAGGGTGGGCGGACTAATAACGTTTAACGCTGTTCCAGCGACGTGTCCAAAGGAGTTGCAACGTTGCGGTAGAAAAGCTGCGAGCAGGGTTCATTAACAACGCCGTTGTTCCCACAGTTGCACGGTGCAACATTTAATTCGCCGTGTCGCAAATATTATTCGGCTCGCATTGTTCGTCGGTCGGAGTTCATTTAAATTTCGATGAAAAGCGTTACCGCCGCCGCGCCGCGCCGCGCCGCGCGCCGTAACGGTACGTAACACGTTCAACATGGTTCGTCTTTACATGAGACAAGCACAAGGCCCGACTCCCTTTGACCGGAATAATGGAAACAGAGACTGCGAAACAACTACGCCAACCATCCCGTAATTAAAAGAGAACGGGTAAACGCTTTAGCAGATCGCCCTTGTACATACTCCGTTGAATAGTTGGATTCTTTCTACGGTAGCCACCGTGTTTGCGTCAACGATTACATTCGAATACTGTTTCGGGAGAACCAGCATTTCAATCTGTTTTCTGCGTAACTCACTTTTTTCGACTAAGATAATTTACCGTTTGATATATTTCATTAAACACTGGCTAAAGAAACACTCCCGATAATTGCCCCCACGTGGATCCTCAATATATGTATAATCTGGATACAGCTGGACACACAGAATGACCACGTTCTATGTACTACTTTCTCCCTCGCGATCGTGTGCTCCTGCGTTTCCTCTTGAAAGTTTAAGGTCTACAAACGGGGAACTCGACGTTTTACAACCCCTAACTGCCGCCGCGGCGTTCTACTTTTTTCTTTCTCCACATAGTCAAATTTTCCCATTCTCCTTGCACTCGACTTAATTCGCTTTGATCGTTAAACCAAATGACACCGTTTCAGTCTTCTATACGGCAAACACCGTCGAATCGGCTACGGAAATTCAAATAACGGATATATGTAATTTGAGTTTTTCGATTAAATAACTGCACCGCAGGATGGAGTTTTTAACCGTAGACTGGAGATCGTGTTCGTTTTCGTTTTCCGTTCGTCAACATCGGGTAAAGACTTTTCCCGAGGCGTTATTTACCCTAATTACCGGAGCGTAGAAATTCCCGGATTCTAATTAACGAAATTTCATGGCGGTTGTATAAATCATCGGGAAGCTCGTGTTATGTGCTGCTTGATAACTAGAATCTGTGTCCCAGCCGCATGTTTACCCCATCAACTAACCAAGTAGCTACATATACATACGTTGTTAGTTTGCCAAAGAATCTTCGGATGAACCTTCTATCAGAATTTCCCACGTAGATCCAGCTTTCGGTGTGTATTTTGAGAAATTGAATTTGCGTGCGATTTTAGTTCCTGGAAAACAGTTAGCAAATAATTAAATGTTCAAATTGTGGCATTATCTTCCATGTGATTTGCGTGGAAGTTCGAAAAGTGAATCTTTCGAACGCGCAATCAAGCTTGTAATTATGAATGTAACTGATGTAAGTATCCAGCACTGTTTTACACATTTTTGCCCGTAGTAGTTTATAGAATTTTGCATTGGACAACGGCGCTGTTGCTACGCCTGCGGACAAGCTCGAAAATGCGAGCTCGGTTCGAGTCGAGTCAAGTACTCGCACGAAGCAAGCGGCTCGAACAGAGCGAACGACTCGCACCGAAGCGAATGGCTTGCATCAAAATAAACAATTCAATTTGAATAGAGGATCAAAATGAATGTGAATCAAAATTAAGTAAACTTGACTTCTATACCACGAAACGAATTGAAACAGCACTGGTCGTCACAACACAAGAGTACATTATCGCGAGAAGGCAACACGATTCGAGAATAAATTTAAATCAATGAAAATTTAATAAGGTTGAACATTTTACCTCCGGAAACCAGAAATTCTTGCCTCTCGCTTAAGTAACCCTGTAGATTTTGGCGAGAAAATGCTTCTCCATCCTAAGCGGTCAGTGATTCAAAATGCGTGTTCAAGTGTTTGACAGCAGAGAGGAAATGAGAGTGCTTCACGCCCGGGGTTTGGCCGTGCTGCTTTTGTCTCCACATCATGTTTAGCCTGGAACAGCTCCTACGTCATCTTTAGAATGGAACAGACCCTACACCATCTTTAGCAGGAAACAGAACCCACTTTACTGTTATTAAATCTGTGTAATGGATCAGAACTAGCTTCAACCACCGATCAGATACTATTATTTAATAGTTAATATCATTTAACAGTATCTGATCGGTGGTTGAAGCTAGTTCTGATCCATTACACAGATTTAATAACAGTAAAGTGGGTTCTGTTTCCTGCTAAAGATGGTGTAGGTTCTGTTCCATGCTAAAGATGATGTAGGAGCTGTTCCAGGCTAAACATGATGTGGAGACAAAAGCGGTACGGCCAAACCCCGGGCGTGAGCACTCTCATTTCCTCTCTGTTCGTAAGTATTTTATTACATACTTCATTTCCAACGTTCAAATACACGCGCCATATACATTTGTAGCCTCCAAATCGTATTAAACACCCGTAGTAAAAATGCAGTATACCGAATATTCAGTTTTTACTAACACGCGAACATCGGTAATATTGAGCACGAACGTAGGTTCCACGGGGCTCTTAGAGTCCCGGGCGTGAATATATCATATATCATATATCGTCTGGTTCTATTTAGATAAAGAGACGAGATAGTATCTCGTCGGTGATAGTATTATAAGGCAATTACAGAATGGGTAATGTGAGCGTTCTATACTACATCATTCTTCTTCTACTTGACGAGTATCTCGTCGGTGGTAGAACTTTGAGCGATTGGTATTTCAGATCACTGTAAGTTCCACGTTATCCCCGTTCCCGGTCACGCCCCCTTACTGGTCCCGCTGAATACAGCTATTTTTTAATTTTAATTCCTACCACCACCGACGAGATGTAAACTCGTCTGTGCTACCACTAAGAAAGCTGCCAGCGCAAACGAGATATAGGAATCCTATTCCCTATATCCCATCTGTGCTGTCAGCCTGTTTTTTTAGCTGTCAGCAGCCCCGACGAGATCGTGCCTGGGGCTCCAAAACCGAGTTGGTGATACAGGAAATGACAAGAAAAAGAGGCCAAGTGGCCTCAGCAAGGATGGCCGCCAAAATACATTGGATGATAGGTCTATTCTTATATCACCTGAACATTCCTAAAACGGCTAAAACACATTAAGATTTATAGCAACAGATCTTTAATATTGATGAGCTATACAATCTTAATATTGAAATGATTTGTCATGATCCATTAATTTGCACAAGTAAACTTACTTTATACTATAGCAGATGCATATTTTGTAAGGTTGTTGATATATAATATATCACTTGCGAAATTGTTGTAGAGTACTATATATTATTAAAGAACAAAATGAACACTTTCGTCTGGACGGCAATGTCTATATAAAAATGAACGAGTAATTCCGAGTCTTGTTGTTATACAGTTCTGTTTATGTTTCCAATTCCTGATATAAGACGAACACTGCAATTGTGACATTTCCATCTGCATGTTGGGTCTTCTTGTTTAAACTGTAAAATTAATTGTAACTTTGAATTAAATTAAAAAAAGAATCATTCTTGTGTTATCAAACGTGCCAATCTAATGTTATATACCTTAATTCGATCAGTAACAGCGGCAACGATGAAAAGGGCAGTTCGATGGGTAGACTAGGCATTTATCCATGCAATAAACACTTGCACCTTCCTTTCCAGCTATTTCTCCAATCGCATCGCATACGTCCCTGTTTGGAAATAATATATGTCATAGTTATTGATGTTTAGTTCCGTTTTATTAATTTTTAGTACAGTTCGGCTTCCCATATCCGAACTAATAGAGAGAGAGAAAGTATTCCGACAGTAGAAGAATCACTTTTCTCTTACATCTCACTTATTGAAATCAAAGTCTAGAGATTTTACAGTGTCTAACTTTGGCTGCTACTTGATAGAAATAAAATATAAATAGTAAAAATACTAAAAGTGTGAATCTTTAGCACACTATCCGTGCTATAAAAATTACCATTGCTTCGACAACAATAGGCGCCTAACCTATTACACGACTATGTTGGAATGAGGTACGTCTAAAAATAGTATGTAACGGTTACGTCTTATGTTAGGCGCGAGGCTTTCTACAGCCCCACTCCCACTCGCGAGCATGCACGCTGCGCGACGGCAGTTTCGAGGCGGCCGCGAGGTGGCCACCGCGACACCGTCAGTTTCTCGCGAGTGAAACTACTGTAGGGCAATTATAAATAAGCTAGCACGGCGATATAAATTTTGAGTCGGGTTGGAGTCAAAGTTTCCGAGCGAACCGGTGAGGCAGATAGCCAACCGAAATGCACCGAAACCGAGACTTCTCTCCGCTCCATTTCCGATCCAGTGATGGTATTGTTGGCGCTTTTCACGCGCATGCGCGACGATTCTAGCCTCGGTCGGCCTCAGTCAAGTACAAAGATCGGGTACCTTGGTCGCCCTGCTAATTTCCCGCCATATAGTCTCTTACTACTTTCCCCCCAATAGTTCCCCACTTTCGGACGTAGACGTAGATACGCCCCTGATGACACTCGCGCATGCGCGCGAAAAACGCCAACAATACCATCACTGTTCCGATCCCCGATTACCGATTCCAAGGCCTACGCGACAAACGACCGTAGGAGTCCCTTCCAGCGGGTGACAAACGAGACCGGCACTCCTTTAATTACCGGTCCCCGATAAAATATAACTAGTAATATAAAGTGTAAAAAGACAAATAGTAAGGGATAAATTGGAGTTGAAGCACTTGAGCAGAATTTTTTACTGTTCGGTAAAATATACTTACGGACATTGACAGATATCTGTTGGACAGTTTGGTGGATATCGAAGACAATTGCTTTGACACCAATTCCCCATTCCCGGTATACGTCGGTAAAGTGAAGTAGGCACACACACCTGAGATCTGAAATAAAAATGTCCTTTGTTGTTGTTCATTTACAATTAATGGTCAAGCTTGGAGTCTATTTGTAGTCGTTATTCTATGCATTACTTCAAGAATAAAATTACTCCTACAGTATAACCTGTATGTGACATTTACAAGTATGTTACACTGAACTTTGTATCAGATCTTTGGGGCAAACCTCTATTTCTTGTATGTGACATTTACAAGTATGTTACACTGAACTTTGTATCAGATCTTTGGGGCAAACCTCTATTTCTTGCATAAGTCTTGATCTATGTCCGACGGAAGTGGTCGATCATAGTTCGTTCGCCTCCCCCTCCACTGGAGGACACATCCCGCAAGGGGCCAAGAAACTCCAGCTACCTCGGCACCGACTAGTGTAAACATACCGTGTTTCGATACCCGTTCAGGTATATCGGTATGAACCACTACTAATCCAATTACATAATTTCTTTATTTTTCATTATTTTTTATGGGACTTTCACCAACTTATTCAGTAGTAAGTATTCAGTGGTTTAACACGTTCACGCCGGCGCCTGCTATTTGTGTATGTCTTTTGAGCCACCAGCGGTACACGCCGGCGCGGCGGGAATGTGTTAATTGACAGAATGGAGTATGTTTTCGGCAGCACGGTCCGTCTTTACATGCGCTGTCTTTTCTACGTTCGGCGCGATCGACGCCGTCACACAAAGAATAGTAACCCACACGATCTGATATGTCTGAGCACGGAACACAGGACCGGGGTTAGATCAAGACTTTACCGGGCTGCTCTGTTACTTGGGTAACCAGGAATTTTTTCCTTTTTCTTATGTAAACAGTAGATTTCGGCAAGAAAATGCGAGAAATCCAAGTTTCCATCCTAGGAGATTAGTAGCTCAAAAGTCATGAGTGTTTAAAGTTGAGCGATTACAGTGTTATTGACGGGTAAGAGTGCCGCCATATTGGCATGTTGTAAGCGTCGCGTGTCACTTACTGGGCTACTCAGTCGAGATACGGCGAAAGTCAATGCCAAGCCATCATCTTATAACGGAACAAAACTGTATTCTCTGTATTAGAACTAGTACCCCTACCCGAGTATACGTTTACCGAGTATATTCGTTTACCCGAGTATCTCATAAGTCACAGCTCTATTCTGTATGTAAGAAAGTAAAAGAATGCTCACCTCACAACCAGTGGGAATATATTATTTGGTGATCGATAGTCTTTGTAATAAAGCAGGAAAGGATTGTCTTGTTGCACAAAGAGGGGTGGCACTCCAGCTGTACTAGTTACGATGCTAACATCAGCGCAGTTTCGAAACGTTTCAGGCCTACCGCAACCGCTGGCTTCGGTTCCATTGTCACAAGTACCCCACATGTTACCTAATGAGGATTTTGAAATCATTAAGCGGTTAACAAACACTGAGAAAGTTGTTATAAAATCTGTAGGTCGTCGATCCAGAAGATAGTCTTACAAGGAATAACCTCCAACCTGCAAATTTAAAAATTGATAAAACTTTGAATATATGCAGTAGGTAATGCATGTAGGTAAGCATTACACCATTCTTGGCCGTGTTTCCGTTTACGTCCATCGTCAGAATTGGATGGAATTTTGGGAATAGGTCCTTTTTTCACTAAAATGATGATTGTCAGAAGGATTTTTGGCGACTCGAAACAAATTTTTTACCATTTCAATGTCACTCCCTACCTTACCGACAAATTTTTTTACTATTTTAATGTTAATCTAGTCTAAGTATAGGTGGCATTAAGGATGATTCAATCATAGATCACATGTGTGAATTTTTATGGCGCTATGAGGTCAACAAAGCTGGTGATGATCCATTTTTGCAATTAATTGAAGATATTAATATGTATATTCTGGAAATTAATATAAAATGTTTTCAAAATTCCAAGTGTTAAACCAATTAATTGAATATCTTCAATGGGAAGATTATGCGATCAGTATTTATTAGGATTAGGTGGTAGGGGGGACGGAGAGGTCCACGCATAGAGTGACATTGAAATGGTAAAAATTTTTTTTTCGAGTCGCCAAAAATCCTTCTGACAATTATCATTTTAGTCAAAAAAGAACCTATTTCCAAAATTTCATCCAATTCTGACGATGGACGTAAACGGAAACTTCGGGCAATTCTTTTTTGCTGCCATAATTCACTTTAAGGGGAGCGGGCCCTGTAAAAGACTTATATGTATTTTCGTATAATTGCGCCGCGCCGGTTGTAGCGTCTTTGATAGTTATCTGAAACGGAAAAATAAAATTATTTTCAATTTAATTGACATTTCTAAGAACATGGACTTAATCTGCTGTAAAAAGATTGAATATTTTACAAATGGCGACACTTTAAGCAATTAAGTGTGATTTTCACAAGAAATTCGCTTTTTGATTGTTTAAAAAAAGGTATTAAAATGGTTAGTTTGGTTAAAATTTTTGGTTCATATTCTTAGAAATCTCAACTAAATTAAAAAAACTTAATTTTTTCGTTTCAGATAACTATACTATAACCGGCATACTATAACCGGCGCAGTATTGCATCTCGAAGAAAAACCTATTGACAACACGGCTTTCGTCCTTTTGTATTCATCATAATTCTATTTCCAAAAAAGATTCGAAAGGATTGGCGCATTATTTTTTGTGCAAAAAGTTTCTAAAGATTAACGGAAATACATATAAAATATAAACCTGAAATGAAATGGGCCCTCCGAAGTCATTTAAATTCCATGGTTTTGTATAATTATGTAACTAAAATTTTGTTGTATATGTTTGTGGTTTGTGGGAGAAAGTACAAACCTGTATAATAATTCCATTGAATCACGCATTGGGAGCAAGTAACATACGATGGCAAAGTCACCGAGTACCGAAATATAGCTTTCTTTTCAGTGTCCACAGGAATTTCAAATTCCACATCTCGAGTTCCGGAAACATATAATGGATACCTTAACAAAAAATTTGCTCTATTATATTAAACTATACGTACATTTGTAATAACGTGCAAGATATTGTATGAACATCCTCGCTACCAGTGCATGTTTTGGCAACAGTCATCATAGTTGTAACATTATATTACATGCAATGTATTCTGTTGTGAAGTATGAAAGAAGATATTCTCACAAAAAGATAACATAACATGACCTTGATCTTCGAAAATTAAAGTTTTACCTTCAGATCAAGCTGAAGGTCATGTTATTATACATATCTGAATGTATTTTTCGATCAGTTACCCGATGCAATAAAATAAAAATGTAGTTATGTATCAAAAAACATCGGTGACCTTGATAAGTCCGAAAAAATGACCTTTGGAAAAAAATATTCGTGCCAGATATTTGGTCCATTGACACCATGCACATTACGTAACAAATATATATTTTGCATCACAATAACCTGAAGAGACATTTAGGTGTCCTGTTTTAGACGAAACACCTTGTATATGTCCAAAGAAATCATTTTAATGCATACATTTTTACTTTACTACTTCAGGAATTGTAAATTAAAAAATTTAGAACCCATCTTGGTGGCGGATCCTGTATTATTAATATAAATTATTTACATAATATTTCCATAATATTTAATAATATAATAATATAATATAATATTTAATAATATATAATAAATTTTTGTATCATTTTAATGTCACTCCCTACCTTACCGACAAAATTCTAGAGTCTAAGTAGAGGTGACAGCCAAGAACATGAGTGGCATGAGTTCGATACATAAGGTAGCACAGGTAGTAATACATGTGCGTATGATATTGTAAATAGTGCTAGAGCATATGTGTGTGGTTTGTCCGGTGTACATATTATGTACGGTGTTATGAACAGTGCAGATTAAGAATTTGTGGATATGTATGAGAACAGATTAAAAGTGAAAGGGCATTGAACCCCTGGGTCATTAGAGGTTCATCTCGTGACTGATGTATATGTTTTCCACTAGTAGAATTCAATGCAACAAGTTGAACTCTGTCACACAGCATATTATATCTGATAATACCCAAACAACTTTTCGTACCTGTCGAAACAGTCTTGGGTTGCCTCGCTTCTTGGGTTATTGTTTGGACAAAGATACATTTCAAATCTTCCTAAATGGTTCGCCGTAAGTTCGACTTCGACATCAATATCCTGCAAAATAGAAAAATATAACAAATAAATATTACAAGCTAGTAGCACAGACGAGATATAGGAATAGACCTGACACCCAATGCATTTTGGTGTCCGTCGATATTGGCACCGACGAGATACTATAGTCTTTAGACTGCCAGCCTTATGGAAGTTAGTGTCTCTCGAATTTTTCGGTGTTTCTTACGCCCTCTAGGATACATTCTAGCTCCATCCAGAGAAACAGAAGGCCATCGACGGCATTTTGTCGGTGAAGAAGACCACTGAGGAGATTCTCGTCGCGATGCATCGGTGAGAATGAAAGTTATCACGAAACCATATCGAGTAACCTTGCATACATGCAGTACATTTTCATACACGATTTTCCCGGAAACTAAGCCCAATTTATCTCAAAATTTTATTTTATATCTTTTTTTTAAATACATTAAATTTTAAATTAAATTACCTGACCAGCCGTGTAGTGTCTAACAATAGTTCCTTTCGCGTATTCACCACCTGCTTCGTGTGGTCTCGGGTCTTTAAAATGATAAGGATCACCACACACTCCGCATTGTCCACTATTCTGTACCCATTGCACTAAAAAGTAAAATTTATTACATAAACTTACTAATTGTAAGATACTTATTAAAAGGAGGTATTATATTATAATGCAGTTTAGGAGCTCCTTAAAAATATAGTTTTAAAAGATGTCGGGGTGTTTGGAATAAGAAGACGGTATATGTATATGTATTTGTTCGGGATTGAAATTGTGAAATTTGCTGGCCACTACGTCAACCGTCGAATGCCGTTCTTCTCTTCGGTTTTTTCTCTCATATTTAGAGTCGCGTGGAGATCACACGTTGTCGTTGTTCGACGCCGCGGAATCTTTGTTCGCACTCATTACCGGTAAATCTCCACGGTTTGAATCTCGAACAGTGCGTCTCTCCCAGGATCATGCAATCGATCGTGATCCAATTCCGTAAGACCACGTCTGCCGTCAGAAAAAGTTTTCAATCAGAAAAATGCCAGAAATAAGTTGGTGAAAGTCCCATAAAAAATAATGAAAAGTAAAGAAGTTTTGTAATTGGATTAGTAGTGGTTCACACCGATATACCCGAGCCGATATCGGATTACTACAGTGCGGAGATATTTTTTTGCCTTCAACATGTACAACCTTTTTGCGACTATAGAAGAATTACTGTACTGCGCGACGCGACTGCGCGAAGGTGATGGCGTATGGCGCCTGCGTTAATAGTACTTCCCGCGTTATCACAGGAGCATCGTTGCAGCTGTTGAAGATGGAGACTCTTATTCCAACTCTCAGTCGCAGACGTCGGCATAGATCAAAGACCCGTGCGTCCTCACAATGTAACACCAATATTTAATCTTTTTTATTATGACTTATTTTTTTATGAAACTTTCGTCAATATAATCGTGGCATTTTTCTGATTGGAAAATGACTAAACACGACATATTATTTCAACTGTATCTAGTGGTTTAATTGACGATGAACGTTTCTGAACTGGCACAGTTCAAAATTTAAATGACGATGAACGTTTTGGGTGCAAGGAAGGATAGCGTATGTAAGATAATAGCCTACGGAACTATTATTTAACGCTATGAAGGTGTGGGCGATAAATGAACAAGACCGTTGACGGTGAAGCCGTCCGCAAAGGTGCGATTTATTAAAAAGGTTCTCTCAGTACTTGACACTCCGAGCGTCACTGGAAGAATGACCGCTCAGGTAAACTCTAGTCTTACGGACACCTTGTTGCCAGCGTGTTCGCTACCTGCACCCCCAATTGTGCAGGGGGTTTTTACCTGAAGGGTACGCGTCGCGCTGTCGAGCCGCACGCTGCCCGCTCTCGACGTTCGCAATTTCGATATTCCTTACACGTATGGGAAAGAAAGAGACGCGGAGAATAGCAGTCGCCGGCACAGTTGAAAGACTCGCGCGTGGTCTCTCTATACACGCGCTGCGTTCCTTCTCTACGTTCGGCTCGGCCTTTGAAGCTCAAAAACATAGCTACCAGTCTCAGATAAACGCATATATATACATATATATATATATATATATATATATATATATATATATATATATATATATATATATCCCCTCCCCGAGGCTTATGCGTTTATGGTGACAATACTGTACTGTGTGTACATTGTAACGCGCGTACCAGGCTTTGACTGTTCGATCCTCGCTACATTGTTCGAACGCGGCATAGAAAATTATTCGATGTCGAATAAAGATACAGATGAAGACGAAAACTTTATTCAATGCTGAGGATGAATCTTTAAAATTGTCTTTGAGTAAATGTTATCAAATAAAACGGTAGGCTGCTGTCTGACTTTCTCCTACCTTTTTCTTATGTTATCGAGTAAATTTGGACGAGAAGATACGAAAAGATGCGAGAAATCCAAGCTTCGAGCCTTGAGGAACAATGGTTCAAAAGTTATGATTACTTGTAAAATTCCGTTACTAACCTGCATATCCACCACAGAAAAGCTCATTGTCATTGTAGTTGACAGGATTTGGATATCCGAACCTCCACATACTGTTCCGTGCTGGTGGGTCCATCAAGCGTCCATGGCCGTGCACGTGAACGTGTTTGGAAACCTTTAGAATGATACTTTTTTAATCTTTCAAACATATAACACATATCATATTAGGTACTTGAATAAGTTCCTGCCGTTTACTAATAGATGTCGTATGTAATAGATTTGAAGATGGTCTAGTATTTATGTATATTTACTACAATATACAGAAGAATAAACGGTCGGAACACCCCTCTTGATGTCTCGACGGTGACGCGGCGATTAGCGAATCTTACAAATCGAGTGGTGTCGGCTCTTCTGTGAGAAACAATCGTTTAGCGTTTGAAGGGGACTTTTCCAGCAGACGACGCTCGCGCGTGAACACTCACACACCGCTAGACACTGTATACGTACACGAGATTGCAAGGGTCCGGCTCCCAACGTTATTCGTCTCGCTAATGCACATTTGGGGTCCCTACGTAGTCACAATCGCTAGATAAAAGATAAATCGAGAAGCATTGGGCGCCGCGACAGTGCTGCCACTGTCACGTGGCAAAGACACGCATTTTCTTAAATATCGAGAGAAGTGGGATCCTTATAGAAACGGTGGGAAGCCAGCGGGGTGGTCTCCAACTTTTTCTATAATAACCCTACGTCTCTCGATATTTAACGAAATGTATGATCTCTTGACAGTAACAGCACCGACGCGCCGCCCAATGCTTCTCGCGGCTCCGCTAATTCTGCAAATAATGCAAATTACGGTTCGAAAACGCAAAAGTAAGCCAAATTGGGATACGTACCCGGTATATTGATCTTTTATCCAGCGATAGTTCCAAAATCAAGCAACCTTATTAGGACATCTTCAAATACTGCAAGTTTCAGGAAAATCCGTGACTCGTCTTCCGCGCCCTCTCCTTGTTAGTGGGAATCGATTGTTTAACCACTGGCGAACTGGTAACGTAATGCGGGGGAGCACCATCATGTTGGAAGTTGGAAGTACAAATGTTTTTCATTTACAAAATAAATGATATAAAAAAAAAGTACCCTACGAAAATTGCTGGTCTTTTTACGTACATTAATATCCCCTAATAAAAAATATAGGTCTCCATTTAAAAAGAAGCAAAGTTGACCTTGGAGAATGACCTTGAAAACGCCACCCAAATAAAAAACTGATACTGTGTCCCCCTCTTTCCCCCTCGAAATCCTTGGACACGTGTTTTACACTTTTTTAATATCTTTCACACTTTTCGAGATATTCGGCTGGACAGTTTTCAAATGAACACCCTGTATATGTATACAAAAGATATTGTTAGTTTAATTTCTCAACAAATTACATCGAAACGAACGATAATCTGTGATTCTCTTTATCTTTCCTTCCTCTCTCCTACAGAGTAAAATTAATGTAAACAGGTTCTCCAGATGCTCAATAGTTAATTGCGCGGTTCTTTCACTCTTCAATACCGCATACGAAAAATGTTCGCTTTTCTTAATACAAAAAACATATCCACGGGAATCTTACGAAATATGATCGTGTAAAAGTAAACCACATGACTGACAGCTCTGTTGAATAATTTCCACCTGGTCTCCTCTAAAGCGTGTCACGTGTAATGATACACTTTCATTGCCGATGGCAATATCGTCATTATGAACAAACAGAAAAATACGAAAAATGTAATTGTTTCACTGCACCTGCGGAAGGCGTCATTAATTATACCCATAATGTGCCTGTCGGTATAAACGTAACTTCCCTTCACAGTTACGCAATTTTAAAATTACGATGGCTTCGAGCTACTGAAGATCGATACACATTAATTAGTATTCTCCTTGTGGAAATAAAATTTGTACAAAGCTTCTTTTGCGGTATACAATGTACATACATATATGTATGTACAGCAGACTGTAGTTTACTACCAAGACTTATGATTTTTTTCACCATTTCTTGCATTTTAACTATAATATTAAAGCGGTAGACTCGTTTCCAGAATTGTAAGGGTGCGGGATGCGCGTTCTCATTTCTCGAAAATAGAAAAATGGAATTTTTCACTAATCAAAAGCGCTAGATAAAAGATCAATCAAGGCTGCGATCGCCTTCGAAAGACTTATTATTACGTTTATGAAGAGTAATTTGCATTATTCGGCAGTATGTATCCGACTAGAATTTCACTTAGGCATGCCTAGAAACGAATGTGGGCCTAATGCGGAAAGAATAGTGTACGCCTAAGTTGGGCATTCCTAACAGGTGCTATGCATGGTTCAAATAGGGATGGCCGAGCGCACGCCTGATTGTGAGTTGGGCAATCCTAACAGGTGTTATAGCAAAATAGCGCGAACAGGGGTTGTCTGTCTTCTTCGAGGATTAAATTAAAAAATACACGTTCAATTTTATTTATTCCATTTGTCTAGGTTGAAGGTCATTTGTAGGTCATATTGTGTTACACGGATGAATTTGTTATTTTGTCAGCTACAACATTACGTCAACGAAGATATATCATTCCATTAAAAAAAACATCGATGACCTTGAAATCTCATTAAAAAAATGACCTAGAAAATTTTTTCCCTTACACCGTTACATGTGGCCCTTCAAACAGTGTAACTTTATCCTAAGAAGTTTTTCATACAACGAGAAGTAACGGAGATATTTAGGTGTTCTGTTTCTTCGGACCCACCCTATATATTTAATAGCTACATCTAATCAAAATGAAAGAATAAAATCAAGCTTTGTAGCTTGTAGTATTCATTGATTACCATTTTGTTGAAGATAAGTACGTAAGTGTCCGTGTGCGCTAATTAATTTATGGACAGAAATGTACCTTTTTTGTTCGTTTAGTAAAAAACAATCCATTGTTTCGTAAATAAAATTTTTGTGTACGGGATGAACAAATATCTCCTAAGTTATTTGTTGTGCGAACAAGTTTTTCAAAGAAATATTGATTGGTTTCCAGCCCGGATAGCACACGACGCCTTAAACACGTCCATTCTACGTCTATTTTAGGTCTGAAAGTCTTACGTCCTAAAAAGACGTTTTTAACACCATAAACAGTGTGGTATTTCATACCTATAAACCTATAATCTAGCAGTAACGGCAGTAAATATTAGCATTGGTATTATTTGTTTGAATTAGTGTTTTTGCTTCAATTTCAATCACAAACCAGATACATCATAATTTATAGGAGAAAGACAGAAATTTTGAGTCCGGTAACATAAAGAGCAGCATATTCCCGCATTAATAATGAACGTGCGAATTAATATTGTTAGCATTTAAATGTTTACTCATAATATCGAAATCTTGTAGTAAGATAATACCAATGGCTTTTATTGATACTTCTGTTACTGAAAATATATGTATATATCCTATTCTACTTACGTGTAATATGAAACAGAATATTGCGAAGTGTATGTTGGGCCATCGCATTTTGGTAATCATGGGTACCTGAAACAGAATTTATACAGATGTTACGGATAGAGAACAGATTTAGTCCGACTTTCTCACGTGAATCTCTTGAAAATCGTCTCTGGCAGGAAGCGTCCTTGATAACCTTTCTCATCATAGTTGAACCTTTTAACGAAGACCGAGCTCTGGCCTGATTTAATTCGAAGTGACAAAACACGAGAGTCTGGCCCTAAGCCAGACACGGCCCTAAGCCATGACGGTTTTTCGAAGAAACATCATGATAAACATCATTACCGTATTACGTACAAAGTTGTGCAGACTTACAATTGAATTAATCCAGGAATTATAATTACACGGTAATTGAATTACATCATTGTAATTCAGTCATATTATAATTTATAATTCAGATCTTCATTCAAAGAATACTTTTCGCTGGTGTATTTCAGTCGATTTTTTGTTTTTCCTTATTACATTTGTAAGTTAATCAAGAAATGAATTGTTTTTTTTTGCATTGTATCTATTCTATAGACTTCTCAGAATATGTACATATTCATTGTTTACAGAAAAAATAGTTAATAAACAACAATTTCACAGTTTTGTTTGAAATTTATCAGCGTACGAATACTTTCTACACCCACTTTATAATTGTAAAGAAAACTTAAAAAGTTGTAAACAACAACTTTTAGTATTTTCTCTGTGATTCCGACGAATTGCAATTTTGCAAAAATTTCTTGTAGTGTCATATCTTGTAGTGTACTAACTGCTCGAACTTGCGAAAGAAATCCATGTTGTATGGCCCGATGTCAAAAAAGTTATCGTCCTTTTAAAAATGTCTGAATATTGCTATAATTTACTATATTCAGAATTCATTGGAAGAGGAAATACCAAGCGTGTTGTTAGACACTGTAACATACATATTTAACGATCTTATCGATTAACGATATATGTCCACAGTCCACAGTGACAAGGATTAAAGTACGTTGATCCGAAAGGAAATTCCGACTGCTCTGAAATTTAAGGAGAAAAAAGTGATTTGCATACGACAGCCTTGACTGGTAGTCGTTCTAATTGTGTTCCAATGTTCCGTTTCTTCAAAGCAAATCGATTAGGGGACCTCGTGAATAAATTGCGGATGATCAGCCTTGAATCAGTTAGCGGCAACAGAATCTTGCGTAAGAAAGTGGACACGAAGTTTGCGGTGCCAATCGGGTCGGATTACGACAATAAAAACGATTCCGACGTTTCTTATTACATCGTACGGCAGCCGTGTCATGCTCCTGCACATACCAACTACCTTGACGTTTATGGAATACATTTTGGAAGATGTTTAAAATACGATTTCAAATCTATGCGAGATATTACTCCGAAGGTCTCTATACACATGTGTATACATATATTTTTTTTTTTTGTATCAAGTTGTACAAACATTTATTACACACAAACTTATAGTACACTTTTAAGTGAATATTGATTAACCATTTCTCAAAATATCATTTACATTATTAAATATGTTGGTATCTAATCAATTACTAAACATTTAAGATTATTTAACATCAATTTCATCTCCATGACCGCGACCACGACCACGACCACGACCGCGACCGCGACCACGACCGCGACCACGACCACGACCACGACCACGACCACGACCACGACCACGACCACGACCACGACCACGACCACGACCACGACCACGACCACGACCACGACCACGACCACGACCACGACCACGACCACGACCACGACCACGATTACGATTACGATTACTTACCAATTACTGTAATTTGGAATTGCAGAAATACAATTACTTCGGCTGAACCAGTAATTGTAATTGCGAACCACAATTACAATTACAGTAATTGCGAAAGAAGTAATTGTAATTACTTAACACGATTACAGTAATTGTAATTGAGTCTAACAATTACTTCAGTGTAATTATTCTTTCAAACCACTAATTTTTATGTTTTCGACCATTTCACCGTTTTCTTATTGTAATTATAGTAATTACAGTCCACTTTGCACATGTAATCCAAGATGTAATTAATTACTGCCCAACTCTGTCTATAATCCTAGCGGCTCCCCAATTTCGCATTGGGTTCGTCCGCGTACCTTAACTAACAAATTGATACCATATTCCTAGGGTAACAACCCTTCGCCGGCCACTCGTGCTGCTCGCGGCCCTGGCTCGTAACATAAGACATAAGTGATAAAATAAAAATAAATTTTTTAAAAATACCACGTTTTTAAAACGGACTAAAAAGTATAAAATAAAATTTTTAAAAACGCCACGTTTAAAAGACCGACTAAACAGTATAAAATAATTTTTTCAAGCCCCATACAGGTTCCTAACCCTTGAAAATTTTTGATTGTGAATTTCTAATAGCTAGGAAAATACTTGTAAGATTTAAAACGAAAAACGCGGGGCGCATGCAATAGATAATTGATGCATGAACACTAAATCACTAACAACTTTATTGCACTGCAAATGATATGAAGTGTTGTACGAGATTTCTCAGCGGCAGCTACTCTCTACACTCCTTACTATGTATTATCTTGCGCCCCACGTTTTTCGTTTTAAATCTTACAAGTATTTTCTTAGCTATTAGAAATTCACAATCAAAAATTTTCAAGGGTTAGGAACCTGTATGGGGCTTGAAAAAATTATTTTATACTGTTTAGTCGGTCTTTTAAACGTGGCGTTTTTAAAAATTTTATTTTATACTTTTTAGTCCGTTTTAAAAACGTGGTATTTTTAAAAAATTTATTTTTATTTAAATAATTATTTTCTGCTTTTTAGTCTTGTATGTGTGAAATTTTACAATCGATTTAGAACATTTTGATGAGATTATAACAGAGACATGTAGTAAATTTCAGACGGTATTGCGACGCGTCATATCGAAAACGAACACCGTGGTAAAATGTCAAAGATAAAGGTTCGACGGAGAATTTCGGTGTAACTTTTCTTTCGCTTGGTAAACAAACATTATAGTATACTAATACGTAGTAACTTTGTAAACACCGCACGGAGCTCGAACGCACACTGAGCTCCTTCGGTGCGAAGCAGGTCAGTGGAGTGAGGATGAGTCAGAGTGGGAACCGAGTGGGCACTACCGGTCGTCGCGCGGGGACGTGTAACGGTTAAATTTTTAATAGTTTATATCTCCTAAACGCGTAGGCTGTTGTAAATTAAAAAAATTTTTTTTAAATATTGCATTGTCATATAGTACTGAGCTATGTTTAAAATTTCAAGTCTCTAGCTCATCGAGAAGTTAGTTTAGAATCAGTTGTAAAATTTGTACCGAACAGACAAACAGACATACAAGAAAGCAACCTAATAAAAACGTGGTAAAATATTTAATGGCATACCTGGTGATTTGGCGACTTCTCTGGGAAAATCATCATTAACGAACTGCTCCTTTTTTGTAGACATTATTTCGAGATTATAACAGAGACATGTAGTAAATTTCAGACGGTATTGCGACCGCATCATATCGAAACGCCGCGGTAAAATGTCAAAGATAAAGGTTCGACCCAAAATCTCGGTGTAACTGTCCCTTCGATTGGTAAACAAACATTATAGTATAATAATACGTAGTGACTTTGTAAACACCGCACGGAGCTCAAACGCACACTGACGCACACTGATGCACACTGAGCTCCTTCGGTGCGAAGCGGGTCAGTGGAGTGGGGATGAGTGAGAGAGGGAACGGGTAGTGGAGTAGGGAGCGCTGTCGCGCGGCGTGGCGATCGTTGAACGCGATGACGTAGGTTTCGCGGGGGGGTGAACAGGTAAATATTTAATTGTTATATCTCCGAAACGGATAGACTTTTTAAAATTTTTTTTTTGGAATAATGCATTGTCATCCAGTTCTGAGCCATGTAACCGATTTCAAGTCTCTAGCTCATCAGGAAGTTAGTTTAAAATCAATTGCAAAATTTGCCACCGAACAGACAAACAAACAAGAAAGCGAGCTAATAAAAACGTGGTAAAATTAAGGAATATTTAGATAAAAATGTACATAACAATAACAAAAATGTAATTCAATTGAGATCTAGGGCATCCAATAAAATGATCAAGTGTTCAAATTGACATAATAAGTGTAATAAAATTAATTGCGCCTGCAAACGTTGCACTGAAATACCGTGGACAATGGCGCGACAGATGGGTCGGAATTTGTCGACAAGTTTTGGTAGCAAATTCATAGGAACAGCAGATCAACAGCAGATTGCTTACTAGTAAGTACAAGTAAATGTACATCATGAAAATGAAGATGATAATAGTGAATGAAATTCACTAATATCGATATGCGGAGCAAATGTTGATAGTTTTGCACGTGTACTGACACGTTGTTGAATGAATTACTACACTTGCGATATCGATGACGACTGATACACATATCACATGTCAAAATATAAACGCTCTTAACTATGTTTTGTTTGAAGTTTGAAATGTAATTCGATGTCGTTCATCCTATGAATCAGTATAACGGCCAAACAATTGTCTCGATTGTAACGAAAAACAAACAAAATTATACAGAGTGGGCCAATAAGGATCGGGCTGTAACGAGTTTTACACATGATTTCTTAACACCCTGTACATGCCCAGGTGCCAGGTACATAAGAGATAAACGAATGGAAGGTCCATCGTCTGTAGACCTTCTCTGTTTGTGTATTTTTCTCTTCCTCTTTCTAATGACGGAATGCGGTCGGTCCCACCAAGGGCCTCCATGCCCACGGATAACCATAGCATAGCAGGTTAATCAATTTGACATCGACAACACATTCAATGGTTTGTAAATACATTATACAGAATGAATCAGCTGACACATTTAAACCGAAAATATTTTCTCCCGTTGTTTTGTCCGATACGAAAAGATGTTTTTCTTCAGAGACGCAATTATCCAGATAGCACACGATGTCTTAAAGACATTTATTTTACGTCTATTTTGGGTCTGAGAGACAGACTTACGTCCTAAAAGAACGTCTTTAAGAGCATAAACAGTGTGGTTTTTATATACAGGTTGGTTCGTTTAAGTAAGGCCACCTAAATATCTCTTCAGTACTCTCTTATTGTGTTCTATTAGTATTAGTATTAGTATTAGTATTAGTATTGTTCTATTGTATGTATTAGTGTTCACAGACGAAAGATTTTATTAACGTATAAGAGAATATGGAGTGTTGATTGTTTTAATTTACAGTGATTGATTTGAAATCATCATTAATTCAAACAGATTAGCATTGTATTTATTTAAGGGGAGGATGCAGGAGCAAACAATTTCGTACAATTTGTCAAACGCATTCCAATGCTCCAACTTATCGTTAACATATCGCTAGCCTTCCTTTTATCAACAACACAATTCAACGGTTCCCGATAAACTGCAGCAGCTCCTTTCTCCGGTATAACGAAGGTTAACCAGCTCTTTTTTATTTCACTTTAAACTAACTTACGGCTTTTATCGGATTGGTAGATATTTTGTATGTTATTGGAGGGACTTTTTTCCGAATAACTTCGTATCCGTATTGTAACAACATCCTCCTTCCACGTTTCTCAAAACCAATGATCAGATTTACGTAAATGCATATATTACTTTACACCAAAAGGAATAACAAAAGAATCTGAAACGCTTCAGCACAATTGGAAAATCTAATAATCGAAAATCTAGTAATATTAAGCAAAGGTTAATAATAATTTCACAACAAATTTCAATTACAATTCATGTGTTTTTACTTGCTGCTTTAAATAATAAATTTCTCAACAACTGTACGAGTGTATTTAAGAGTTTATACCAAAACTATAATCGTTTTTTGGAATTAGAAAATGTTGGAGAATATTGCTCGGAAACGTAAAAGAAGGACTTTGCAAGCAAACGGTACCCTAGATTGTGATCTCATCATCTAGCGATTTTGACTACTAAAAAACCACGTCTTTGCATTATCGAGAAATCAGAAGTGGAATCCCGGACCCTTGCAATCCTCGCGTACGTACATATACATGGTTCTAGCGGTGTGTGAGTGTTCACGCACGAGCGTCGTCTCCTGGAAAGTAATTGCAACTACCAGTTACAATTACTTGTAATTACATTAAAATTACTTGGGAATTGCAGAAATAAAATTACATTTACATGTACCATAATTATAATTGGTAATTGCAATTACTTTGGCTCAACCAGTAATTGTAATTGCGGACCACAATTACAATTACAGTAATTGTGAAAGAAGTAGTTGCAATTACTTAACACAATTACAGCAATTGTAATTGAGTCTAACAATTACTTCAGTGTAATTGTTCTTTCAAACCACTAATTTTTATGTTTTCGACCATTTCACCGTTTTCTTATTGTAATTATATTGTAGTAATTATAGTGCACTTTTGCACATGTAATTCAAGATGTAATTAATTACTCATGTAATTGATTACTGCCCAACTCTGAAGCTGATTATGCGCGACACGATTAAGCAGTCAGGAAAAGAAGTACATACAGCCAAGCTGTTCGATTACAATAAATCTGTCAGCTTATCTTGTATGCGCTGAATTTGTAGAATATATATTACCTTTATTGGTACAATCGCCGAGGTTAATGGTACGTGCATTCCGGAGATGTTTAATGTCCGACAGAAGGACATTAACTTGGTAGTCTTTGTACGCAAAATGATAAAAAGATGTGTTTCGTTGCCTTAACATTGTAGACAATTGTAGCATGAAACTATAAAACAACATTAAGATATAACATAGCAGTGGCATAACAAAAGAATAAAGGACGTAATCTATAAAATAACACAGTCATTAAGAATAATAACAGTCAGAATAATTCCCGTCCCGTCCCGTCCCGTCCCGTCCCGTCCCGTTCCGTCCCGTCCCGCACACCTCTAGTATTTGCTGCTACTGTCAAGAGACATACATTTTCTCAAGTATCGAGAGATATAGGGTTCCTATAGAAAAAGTTGGAGACAACCCTGCTAAAAACCCGGGAATTCCCGAATCCCGATGCCGAGAACGGAATGGGAAGCCTCGTATCATGTCGGGACGGGATCCCAAAAATCCTGTGTTTTTCCCGAGAATATTCGGGTTTCCCGTGAATTTTTTTGGGATTTCTGCAGGGGTGTGCGAGATTCTCGAAAATGTTCAGAATTCCCGTAAAATATCCGGGAAAAAAATGCAACGTTTTCATAGCAAGGGCCTCTTTAATAATTTCAGACAAATGATGAAGTAGAAATGTAATTTTTTCAGATAATTTAAATCACCGATGTCTTTGTTTATAAATTTCTGTCTATTTCTTGACATTCATTATGAATATTTAGGATATGCTATCTATCCTGCAAACAGATTTGTAAGTGCTACCCGTTCGCGTTCGTGCGCGCCGAAATGCGGCCGGCGGCGTTCGTGGCCCGTTCGTCGAAATGTTCGTCGAAATGTTCGTCGAAATGTTCGTCGAAATGTTCGTCGAAATGAGCGCCGAAATGCGCGCGGCGGCGTTCCCAGAGCTGATGAATCGACCGTTCGCACGAATGCGCGCCGAAATGTCATTACATCTCCAAAAATTCAAGTCATTTAATCTCGAATCTGATGTCCTTAATGCTTCGTACAGACCTGAACATTACAACTCAATAAACTGCCAATATTTTCTGTATTTCTTTGTGTAGTATACGCCGCTGCAGCTCCGATAGTTGTTCCGCAAGGAAATCTGGTAATAGCGCAAATCCGTTCCGATCGTCGTTCGTCGAAATGTTCTAGTCTGTACGAAGCATAAGGATTCTTACATCTTTCAAAGTCTGTCGTTTTTCCCCGCATCAACCGATTTCGATAAAACTTTCCCAATGCATATAATTGACACAGATCTGCAAAACGTATTTTTTTAATTTTCGATATGGGCCCACATCAAAAAGTTGTAAAATGCAACTTTTAGTATTTTTTCTACAAATCTGACCAATTTCAATTTTAAAAAAAAATTTCTTAGCGCATCGTCCAGTACACTAATTGCTCTAACTTCTCGAAAAAGTTCAAATCGTATAGTCCAATATTTAAAAAGTTATCATGTTCTTTTTAGAGTATCCGAATAGTAGTAAATATTTCCAGCCTTCGTATTTAAGGGATTTGAATGACAATCTGTTTTAATCAGACGGTAATGCAACATTTTTTGTAAAGTCTTTTGAATATGTATTGAACGTAACGTTGGAGAAAGCGTTGTAACAACAGGCCACAGGAGAAGATACCGACAATCGAAGAACGTGCACTAATACATCAGGAATTCGAAACTACTTAATGCACGATGCCTTTGTTAAAATATGAGTGTGAATACTCGTAAGAAGAGAGCCAAATTATACAGGGTATCCCGTACGATACTCCCAGGGCAAATATTTCGTAAAATACGAATTATATGAGAAAATGTTTTAGATAGAAGTTATACGATTTCATTAATGGGCACATTATGCTGTTACGTACTCAACCTTGAGATGACCTTTAACAGGCCTAGAAAGGACCAGTCCGAATTTTTCAGACTTAAAATGGACGTAAAATGGACGTCTTTAAGACGTGATCGTTATCTGGGCATCAACTCCTTATTTCAATTACAAAAGTGGGCAAAATATAGATATAGTAGTTTATATAAATGTTTCTTAAATTACGTAGTCAGAACTACTGCAGGCCACGTGTTTTTTCCTTTTGTTCTGATTGTTGTAGTTCACTGAATTAGTGAATAAACAAGTACTATTTATTCTATCTCAGTGATGTATAATTAATTTTGACAGAAATTTTGGCTGTTTTCTTAGATACAAGTTTGGAACGATTCAATTTTCGAAATTCAGAATTTGTACTGACAATCTGATAGCGAAACATGTTTCGTAAAAATTTTATTCTATTCGATTATTTTTGTTCAGAGAAATATCTTACACGGATCAAAATGATACATTTTTCAGGAAGAGACACTGTTAGGATCATTCAGATGTGACAAATATTATATTTTCAAGGTTCTAGTAGAATTAGAAATATGAAAGTATCGCATTTCGATCAATTAAACTCCAACACGTCATTAATTAAATTAATTTTAAGAAATTAGTTATGTATAAAAAACGTTATTAATTAATTACCTTTATGTGTCTTATGAAATTCTTCCAATAAAATTTCAATAAAACACCGTTCACTTATTTGTAACACAGTCGACATTTATATATAAAAAAAAAAGATATCAATAAATCAGATGGGGAGAGTACGATTTCCGTGGCCCCTCGTTTTGAGGTTATATTTGTGTTGTTGGGGTTATTTCAAAATAAAAAAAATGTATATATAACATGGTGTGAAATCGGCCTGGTTTAGCCGGTAAAGTAGATTTCCTGTTTTTATAAATTTGCAAATATCTCGGTAACTATGCGAAATATGGCAAAATATCAAGAGACCTTTTTTGTAGAAAATTAAATTTCCAACAATTTATGTCCCATGACATCTTTTTATCAGCGCGCAGTTTCCGAGTATATTTATATTTCGGTGAAGTTGCAGGAACAACTGCCTCCGGTAAATATAGCTATGAGGGGACCCAACTCGGATGACCTTCACCTTGACGTATGTTGTCAAGGACAACATTCTGAACAATTTTTGTCAATACATCTATCCGTCGCTCGGACTTAGTTTCCGAGACAATTACGAAAAAGCTTTGTTAAATTTTGGTTGCAACTACAGTAAACTTTACGTTTAGGGAGGCAGCTCCCCACACAGGCAATACCACACACACCCACCCAGTGTTTTCGCATAGTTTGCGAGATATTTGCAGGTTTATAAAAAACAGGAAATCTACTTTACCGGCTAAACCAGGCCGATTTGACACTATGTTATATATATATATATATACATTTTTTTCTTGAAATAACCCCAAGAACACAAATATATAATTTGAAAACGAGGGGCCACGGAAATCGTACTCGTGCCAATCGGATTAATGTCACAAATGGTTTATGCAAATCTGCTAACTCTGATTTGCTTGCAGCTAAAGGTACATTTTTAAAGGAGATGATGCTGTAGTCGGTGAGAATGATAGTTTGACAGACAAGTTCTATCGGAATTACGCGAACGAGTTTCCTTCCGTTGAAATTCTTTCGTAGAATGGTTCGTACGGTAATAAATAATGTGTAATCGGTAGTGCAGGAACAGTTGACTACTTACCGGTGAGCACGTGATCGGGGTCGTAATACAGGTAAACGGGCGATTACTATGTAGGTGAAAACGGTGTAAGTCTGCCGTTTACGGAATTTCGGAAGAAATGAAATCGATAGGCGCCAGTTCTGTGCGAAGGACTGTTCGAATTGATGCCGGGCTTGAGTTTTCGATGAACAAAACGAAAAGCAAAGACTTCGAAGACCGACGATCGGATCGACTCGAGAAATAGTAGTTAAAAATTGGCCAGGCTAAACTTTGCGACGTTATACTGTAGTTGTCACGGTGCCATCCGATCGAGCGAACCGACTCGAATGCGTTGGCGCGGAGCGGACGAATAATACTCGCGCGGTACCGGACGGCTCTCCTCGTCACTGCCGAAAAACTTGACTACCACTACCCAGTGTCCAAGAGGAAAGGCGTGGTTTCCAGATGCAGTGAAACGAATTAATATTCAGACGCTCTAAAACAGACGATAATTTCTTAAATATTCTACTATACGATTTGAACTTTTTTAGGGAGCTAGAGCAATTAGTTTACTGCAGGATGTGAAAAGAAATTTTTTCCAATAAATTCCAATAAATCGGAATTTTCGAAAAAATACTACAAGTTGCATTTTACAAATTTTTTATGTGGGCCAATATTGAAAATTTAAAAAATACGTTTTGTAGATCTGTGTCAATGAAACATATTCCAACAATTTCGCCAATATCGGTCGACGCACAGTGGGCGAAAACCGGACAAAAATCTATTTTTAATTTTAATTTCAAGTTTTTAACAATACCCTAAAGTTTATGAAAAACGAGTAAAATTAGTTAAAAGTTATCAAGTATAAGTTGATATTTCTATTTAACTATTGTCGTTAAAGCTCATCCCTTTAATTTCGTAATATTTTCGTCTGTTCAAATCAAACTGCTCGTACACAGCTAGAGTTGCATGTAAAATTATAACAAAAATTTGATAATATAGCTCTTTGTACATTATATCGGTAAAAAATGTTTAATAATTATTTTCAAGTTTATTAATTGACCACCGTATTAACTCGATTTTGAATAAAAAAAGTAAGTTTCCGATGTATTATGCCTGAACGAGATTAGGATAAATCTTTTTCTTAAAGCATCCTTAAGGGTGTGGGTCCGGCTCGAGCGAGAGTGTGGTGGCACACTCACACACCGCTAGACACTATATACGTACACGAAGATTGCAAGGGTCCAGCTCTAGACAATTCCCGTCTCTCTCATGCACATTTGGGGCCCCTACGTAGTCACAATCGCTAGATAAAAGATCAATCTAGCGCGCATGGTCCCTTAGATGGCCTACTTTTGCGTTTTCGAGGCGTAATTTTCATTATTCGGCAGCATGTAGCGGAGAAGTGAGAAGCAAGGGCGGCGCGACTGTGCTGCCACTGTCAAGGGACACACATTTTCTTAAATATCGAGAAATTTAGGATTCTTATAGTAACCGCATGCACCATGCGCGCTAGCGGGGACTCATACAATGCCAATGATACGTTTATTATGTTAAACCATGTCTGTTTAAACACAGGAATTGTCTAGAGCTGAAACATACCCCTAAACGGAGGATTGGGTACAAGTATAGGTCCGGCATTTTTCGCTACGGGGCGCTAATACCTGTTTCTGATCATTCGGTCACTGTATCGGTAAAACAGAGGACGAGAAAAAGCTTGTTGCCGGTAAGTTAGGCTTCATACGTAAACGTCACATCACTATACGGCTCACGATGATGCTGCGTCGGTGTGCTTCAGGGAGAGTGTGTGAGACACCTTCACCACTCGGGCAGCATGTACGTGTGCCTAGGCGGATCGCAAGGGTCCAGCTCTAGTCAATTCCCGTCTCTCTCATGCACATTTGGGGCCCCTACGTAGTCACAATCGCTAGATAAAAGATCAATCTAGCGCGCATGGTCCCTAAGATGGTCTACTTTTGCGTTTTCGAGGCATAATTTTCATTTTTCGGCAGCAAGATGTCTGTTCGGGAGGCTCTGCAAGCAGGCTTGACTAGCCGTACCGCGCGGCGCACTCACACAGTAACAGCTCGGGCAGCGTGTACGTGTGTCTAGGCGGATCGTAAGGTTTTGAGATGCTTCAAACCATTTCTCGTCCTCCGCCGCATGCTCCGCCGTATCTTCGGTCGCATTATAACGAAAGTTATAAACGGAACGAAAGTTCGTAGCGTTTTTAAATAAAACTTCAAAGAGAAAATTAAGATATTTATTCATACGTTCATAGAATAACATGTACATTATAAAAATTGATTTATTTAATAATAATATAAGTATTTAAATATATATTTTGAACGCGCGCAGAGGAATAGCAAGGGAACTCAAAGGAACTTGTGGGTAATTGAAATGTACACATTTTATAATTTATGTCTTTTCATTTATTATTATTGGTAGAAATAAAAATGGTACGGCGCTACTCGGCCGCATCCCATCAACTTTTTGAAGATTTCCTTCCGTGCCTGTCTCCTTAGTATTTTCTGCAACATATAAAAAAAATTAATGATAATGAAAATAACATAGGATGCCTAGTTGGGACCAGGGATTGAGAACTGTTATGATATCGGTTCTGGCTTACATATGTATATCGGTCACGGTAACGGTTTTAGAGAACCGATATTATTTCGGTTTTATAATTGTTAATTTTCGGTTCTGGATGTCGGTTCCCGGTTTCGGTTCTGTATTCTGTATTGTGTTCGGTCTTATATATTCATTATTCAAGTAGTTCTTTATTGTTATTCATAATTTAAATAATTTTTAAATGAATAAATTTTTATAATTTCTCTCTACATGCATTAATTGAATTATTATTCCAATAATAATTTGTTGTTAAAACAAATGTTTAATTAAACATTATTATGGAAATGATAATTCAAACAATGAATATAGAAACAAATTTCTATACATTATGAAAATTGATTTCTTTAAACAATTGTTTCAACAATAAATTGTTATTCAGATGATAATTTAAATAATGCATGTAGAGACAAATCATAAGAATTTTCTAATTTAAAAATTATTAAATTATGAATTACTATAAAGGACTACTTGAATAATGAATATACATATGAGGCCGAACATAATACAGAATACAGAACCGAAACCGGGAACCGACATCCAGAACCGAAAATTAACAATTATAAAACCGAAATAATATCAGTTCTCCAAAACCGTTACCGTAACCGATATACATAGGTAAGCCAGAACCGATATTCTCGTAACAGTTACAACACCATTTCGGTTCTTCATAACTGTTTCGAGAACCGGAACCGATATCATAACAGTTTTCAATCCCTGGTTCCAACTAGGCATCCCATGTTATTTTCATTATCATTAATTTTTTTTAGATGTTGCAATAAATACTAAGAAGACAGGCACGGAAGGAAGTCTTCAAAGAGTTGATAGGACGCGGGGCAGCGCGCGGCGCGGCGGAGGCCGAGGAGGCAGCCCGTATAATTTTTACTTTTACAATAAATTATAATAAATTATATAATAAATTACTTTTATAATAAATTATAAATTATAAAATGTGCACTTTGCATTCCCCTGATATTCCCCGGCGCGCGTACAAACTATATATATATATTTAAACATACCATTAATAAATAAACCAATGTTTATAATGTATTTGTTATTCAATGATCCTATGAATAAATATCTTAATTTCAACTTTGAATTTTTATTTAAAAACGCTACGAACTTTCGTTCCAACCTAATAATTTATTGTTAAAATAATTGCTTCAATTTTTATAATGTATAGAATAATAATAATAATTTATAATGCGGCGGAAGATACGGCGGAGGATGCAGCGGAGGACGAGAAATGGTTTGACGCGGGTCTCGCTCCCCGTGACGACCCTAGTGTTCTATGCTATACCAGGTATAGGAAGGTATTGCATGGTATATATATGTAGATATAGTATACCTAGTGCAGGAGGCGGCGAAGGACGAGAAATGATTTGAAGCTTTCCGAAACCTTGCGATCCGCCTAGGCACACGTACACGCTGCCCGAGCGGTTACTGTGTGAGTGCGCCGCGCGGTACGGCTAGTCAAGCGTGTTGTTCCTTCTCGAGAATCTCTCGAGAAACTTCATAATTCTTTATTTTTCATTTCTCGAGAAATTGAAATCTAGGAAAATTCTTATGAATCTCATTTATTTTGGAACATATTTTCGGAAATGAACAAATACGTATTTCCTACCATCAGTCAAAATATGCTACATTTTAATGTAGGTATTCAAATATCTCTGTTACTTGTGATTGTACGAAAAAATGCCAGAGGAGAAACTTGCACTGTTCGATGAGGTAAATATAATGACAAAATAAAAAAATTTTTTGAAAATCATGTTTCGAAATTTCCAGGTCATCGTTATTTTTATCTAAAGGAGGTCATATAATTATTCTATATTCCTGTTCAGAAAAAAATTACAAATCCAACGATGTGCCATGTTCCATAGTTAAGGTGAATTTCAAACTTTGCACAAATTTTTTTCTCACCTAAAGGAACAATACTGGATAGTTGCGTGCATTATATCTCGATAAAAATGTTTCTCCAAGTATAGCTTAGGCCCACCCTAATGTACATTGTCACGTCCGGTGGTTCAGCCATCGTTAATAATTAAATATAATCAATGATGCATAACATGTACCTTTGAATTTCTCCACCAGTTGCCATTGTTAAAATTTGGAAAACTAGTGTTTATGACAAAATAAAATAAAATCCTCAATTCCTGCGTTCTATCCCACCGCGCTGTCACCAAAAATATGTTATGTTACGTCCTGAGGTGGACGTATTGTAGATTTTGAATAGTTAAAATTGAAATTTAATTTGAATAGATTGAAATGATTGGAAAGATTTTGAATTGAGATATAACGCAGTTTTGAACCTACCTGCATTCACCGGCTTCGGTTCGGGTAATTGAGGATTTCTTATTCCCTATAATATTCTATATTATATGGCTTTGATTTAGGAACTGGTACGAAGAAATCGATGATGGGTATACTCTTTAAAAATGATTTGAAGTTTCGATTTGTTTGAATGAAAATAAACAAAACTATATTTTAAGCTCCAAATTTCGGATACATAATATTTTATCGGAATCTTATTATAAATTGTTAGTAATTACCGCTAATTAGTCTTTCTGCTTGATTATAATTTGGATCTTCCTGCTGATGTGGTTCGAACGATCTCTCCTGTGCTGAGGTTGGTTGATGTTGAGGTGTTGTTACAACTTATTTTAACTGAATAATACGTTTTACTTTTAATTTGAAATTAAAGTACTCCAACAGGTTCGCGCACACACTACTTGGTGAAATATTGATTGAACTTTTTTAATTTAATTTTATTGAAGTCAGAGAAAGAAACTTTCACTTGAATACTTTTTAGACAAAAACTGACCGATATTTTCGCACTGTTTAATTCGTATGTTAACTGTTCTTTTATTGACTGGATACTGCAGACTATGAGATTTGTAGACTGATTGACTGTGTACTGTGTAATGAGTTATTGACTGGACTTTTGTAGACTGCAGACTGCGCTCCTCATGAGGAGTCATCCCTTTTATAGACCGATCAGTTCTTTGTTTCGTCAATTTTATCAGATGATTATGTCGTCATTAGCTAGATCATATTACCCTGCGCATTTCCTATGTCAGTTTCTCCTTAGCTGCTTTCTTATCTATGCCTCCCCTGGCCAGATCGAATTACATCTGCGTCACACGTGGGGCGACGAACAATTATTACTCATCGATTCTCGATAGACAGTCCTCAGCGGATATTAGATCACGATTTATATTTGGAAGTGACTTGGTAATTTAATGAAATAATTTCGCTACGCAGTTTTTTCGTTCAATACGATTCAAATGAAGAATGAATTTCCTTAATTCTATGGTGTAATATACGATAGTTCTATTTGATTTTTAACAATAGTACTTTATATTTAAATTCTCGTACAACATTATTAGATTAAACATAAAAAGAAATTCAAAGGTATATGTTATGCATCATTGATTATATTTAATTATTAACGATGGCTGAACCACCGAACGTGACAACATATTGGACAGGAATAAACGTTGAATTAATGTTTTTTTCGATAAATATATTTTTTTTCGATAAATATATTTCGATAAGTAGATATTCCAAATATCATAAGTTTTACAATATTTTTTTATTTTATTTAAAATTCTAGAAAATTCTCGAGAAATATAGTCTTATATCTCATCTCTCGAGAAATGAAAAATGTTGAGAAATCAGGAACACTAGTCAAGCCTGCCGAATACTAAGGAGACAGGCACGGAAGGAAATCTTCAAAAAGTTGATGGGATGCGGCCGAGTAGCGCCGTACCATTTTTATTTCTACCAATAATAATAAATGAAAAGACATAAATTATAAAATGTGTACATTTCAATTACCCACAAGTTCCTTTGAGTTCCCTTGCTATTCCTCTGCGCGCGTTCAAAATATATATTTAAATACTTATATTATTATTAAATAAATCAATTTTTATAATGTACATGTTATTCTATGAACGTATGAATAAATATCTTAATTTTCTCTTTGAAGTTTTATTTAAAAACGCTACGAACTTTCGTTCCGTTTATAACTTTCGTTATAATGCGACCGAAGATACGGCGGAGCATGCGGCGGAGGACGAGAAATGGTTTGAAGCATCTCAAAACCTTACGATCCGCCTAGACACACGTACACGCTGCCCGAGCTGTTACTGTGTGAGTGCGCCGCGCGGTACGGCTAGTCAAGCCTGCTTGCAGAGCCTCCCGAACAGACATCTTGCTGCCGAAAAATGAAAATTATGCCTCGAAAACGCAAAAGTAGACCATCTTAGGGACCATGCGCGCTAGATTGATCTTTTATCTAGCGATTGTGACTACGTAGGGGCCCCAAATGTGCATGAGAGAGACGGGAATTGACTAGAGCTGGACCCTTGCGATCCGCCTAGGCACACGTACATGCTGCCCGAGTGGTGAGGGTGTGGCACACACTCTCAATCGAGCACACCGACACTGTGTGACGTCACGCTTGCTCCTGACTTACCGGCACATTTACTGATGCGGTGAATGTAGACAAAGTACCCAGCTCCCCTACTGGACGAAAATGTTATTACTTAGGTTCTTCTAGCGGCCGCTCGTTCGTTTCTGGCGTGACCATCGAAAAGTTGTCAAGGTCAACTTAGAACCGGCACCCTTAAAGTTATGAAACAAACCCCGTTTGCCCATTTTTGCCCATTTTTGCCCATTTTTGCCCATTCAAAAGATAATAATATTATATTATATATAATAATACTGTATGTATTTTCATGCAGACAGTTAAGTGCGAATACCCAGAATCACGAAAGGCTATTTATGTGAATCTGTTGTAAAAAAATAGCTTGAATTAAGTTTATTTCATGTGTTAATAACATTTTAAAGTTAATAACAAATTGTTATTAACAAATAAATATATTTAAAAGTAAATATACCGGTTGATGAGCGAAATATATTGTTGGACTATCTCGCACCAGTATTTCACGCCACATAACATATAACGTGCTTGTTTTTACATTCGAACTTTACATTTTATCCACTAGATGGAATAAAGAATAACCTTAAAAACTCGCAATTGAATCTTCAGATATTGAAGACTGTTTTGATAATCTTGTAGAACATAATATTACTATTTAGATAGAGGAAGAATAAAATTGTGTTCACTACATAAAACATAAAATTAAATATTCCCGCATTAATATAAATAAAACGAAAAGATACAAATTTAAAACAAAAGAACAAAAAAATTAAAAAACACAAAAAAATTAAGAAACAAAAAATCTTTTCTTAGACTGGTACTGGAAAAGGCTTATAATTGCATATGTTTTCAAATATAATTAAAATAGCAATTAAACGAAATCCGTCACTATTTAATCTGAAGATAATATTCAACATGTACAGGGTGTCCCACGCAACCGGAACAGGCTGTACCTCCTAAACGGTCGGGAATAGAGGAAAATGTTATAAGAAAAAGAATTATAATAGTTATAAGAAAAACAAAATATTGTGAAAACTCAGAGGGGAGTAATATAGCGGATGTAGATAATGTAGATTTCTGATCTAGATACGAAGATAATGTAGATTTCTGTTAATGTTAATTGTATCGATTAATTTGTTCACATTTATTTTGTTTTTGGTTTTGCTACCAACAAATCTATCGATATAATAAAATTATAACAGATTCAAATAAATATTCAAAGAAGTAACACGTCATTTTATTTTGAGGACTATCTAACACCTCTACAAACTTTTGTTAGTTGCGACATCGCGGCGTGCCACCGACACTCGATGCCACCGACAAATCTTCAATGGGAAACCCTTAAGAAATTATTAAAGATGCTTTCAGTTCCAATTCTGAAAGAAAAGTGACCTCTGACCGCCATAACACCAATTATGGTGTTATTGAATAGCATTTTTAAAAATATCAAATACGTTTACTTTTTATTTTTACCAGGCGGTGGCGGTGGGAGGTGGGCCGAGTTTGGTATCATCGGATGTCCCCCTTCGCGACGAACAACTTTCGTTACCCACTTGTTTCGATCCGATTCATAGTTCTCGAGATATTTCAATGTCTTCAGATAAATCGTCGACCCTGTATATGTATGGAGTGAGGGAGGGAGAGAGAGAGAGAGAGAGAGAGAGAGAGAGAGTGAGAGAACAGCGCTGCTATAGTAGGTTAGTGAAAGAAGTGTTTGTGCGTATACGCGCCACTGAGTTTAAATATTCGTGAAACTTCGTACGTGACGGTGTACGAACGAAAGCGTCCTATAGGAAGATGGGAGTCCAAGTCTTTATCAATAACGTGATATGTGGCTACTCTGATTGTAATCTTGCTGCGGCCTGTCGACATATGGGACCAGTGTCTCTTGTTTAGAGGCTTGTTCTCGACTCTGCGAGTACAGGTTGATTAGAGTGGTGTTTGAGCTGGAAAATGCACGATTCAAACCAACTGGTTCGTGAAGGTTCGTAAAGTCTCGGGAGCAACCAAATAGTAATTCCTGCGCAAGGATCAGCGGAGCTGTGTCAGTGGCTGTGGCCAGTGCGAATCCATCCCTTCGCGAGGCACGTTCTACTATACATCGAGCAGCGCAAAATGCTCGCCAATAAGTGTCAAGCACTACTGTGTACTCGAACCTTGTCATGGCAATATATCAATGGTATTTATCATCATTTTACGCTATATATATAATATTACGCTTTTTCCGTGTTACGTCCAACGAAACATCCTCACGAGTGTCAGAATCACTTGTAAAAGTATAAATCACTCCGCGCATGGTACCTAAAGAATCGATACTCGGTGTCTTCCTCGAACCTCTCTCACTCCCTCTCTTTCTCGTACTAGTTGAAACAATTTTCATCGTAATTTATGGTGAACGAGTTTATCGTTGAACATTTTTCAATAAGATAAAACTTTAATCACACACTTTCGCTGTAAACAAATGACACCAGAATAAAATTTATACTGTTTTGAATACTAAAAAAATAGAGAAGAAATATAACAGAATTAATTGTCTTACGACAATTGGATGGATAATCTTGGGTTATTCTCTTGTCTGCCTTATCAAAATTTCTGTACAGTTGCCTCGTTACTTATCTTATCGAAATCTTCGATACCGTACAGTGGAACAGAATTGTTTACGTACATGTACACGCCTCGGATATCATATAAACTTATTTATCGACCTTGAGCTTCCAGAAATAAATTCGAAACCTAAACAGCATCTTATTCTTCGCGTATTCAACGTACAACTTACAATAAGAAGAATTGTAATTGTTACCTAATTGTTACCTTCAACTTTACTCCTCGCGAAAGTTGCAAAGTACCTATGTTATTGTAAAATAATATTAAAGTATCAATTGATGGAAAGATTATCAAACGATATTTGAACATGTTCCGGGATGTGCAACAGCATTAAACAAACTAACTGCACATTCCAATTTTTGAACTCTTAGTTCTTTTAAACAACATACATAACATATTAGAAAACATTGCAACCTGTTTCTTATGAATCTTTCTAACAGCGGGACTTGTACGAAAATACTTGTAATATATTAAGGAGTAAATACGTTTTTGATAGAATAATACACAGAAGCATGCTTGACATTAACAAATAAAATGCAAAATAACCATTTTCTATTGTAAGTTGTTCAAAAGTGCGTCAGTGTGTCAACCAATCATTCTTAAGTGACATCAATGAAACTAAATGCGCGGTCTATTAAACTCGAGGGCTTAACGTGATTTAAGTCGACGATACTACATAGCAGCGATACGCTATTCCGAGGCAGGTGTTATCGTGATCGAAGCGTACTATCTCGCATCTGAATTTCTGACAAACATTTTCACTTTAATTCTACACGATAATTATTCGTAAAATTGTCATGTCAAAACTCTTCTTCCCAATGAATATTTATCATATTTACTCGTCCAACCGACGCCACACACGATCGAATACGAATACAAATCAACATTCTATTTCCTTCTCCACCCAAGCGTGCGTAGAAATAGTACACAAACATAAACTTTCAGCAAGTTTATGAAAATGAATATCTGTTGAAACGTGCAATTTCGTTTCCCTACGCCTTGTGTACAGTAACACTTTGCTATTTCTATGCAGGACATGTAACTCCGTGGAAAAGATGCCTAACTGGAGTTTTGCCGGAAGAACCAAAGAAGCCAGTAGTCACAACGGAAATACCGGGACCTCGATCACGCACTTTGTTAAAAGACCTCAATATGATACAGGTACATGGAATATACAGGGTGTCTCAGAAATTATCTATCTCCATGAAGGGACTGAGAAAGAATTCTCGAGAAGGAACACTAGGAGGGAGTTGTTGATATACATACATAATCTAATATTGATTTAAACGCATCCTACCCAGAAATAATTTCCAAAAGAATTGATTTCTTACGTCAAAATCATTATTCTTACTTGTTAGCGAAAAGGTGAAATTAGCATGTTTCTCTGTCACAAGAAATCACGAAATTTCACGAAACATGTCGAAATTTATGTCTCCAGCAAGCTTCGTCCGTACAATTCTTCGCCGATTACGAGAAATCGACGGGTAACTACATAATGGACGTCGATGGGAACGCTCTGCTCGATATGTATATGCAAATTTCATCGATGCCTTTAGGCTACAACCATCCGGCTATGTTAAAAGCCCTGGCTGATCCTGTTAATCAGGTAAACGAAATATATCAGATCTGCATTCCCGTTTTCTCAAAAGAATTTCTTCGGAATTACACTGTAATCGAAAATAATATTTCAATACAGAAGGAAATATATTATATAAAAAAAATTACACTCGCAATGTAGCAATAGACAAAATTCTTATATCGTTAATGTTAACACTAGGTTTACGGGACCCGTCATTTTCACGAATTTCGGACTTGATCAGCAAAATTACAAAAACCGTAACTGTTAATTCTTTTCCAATTTATGCTGACAATTATTGGTCTAATGAGACGAGAATATACAGGGTGAGTCCGAAAAGAAAAAACAGAACACCTAAATATCTCCGTTACTTTTCGTTGTACCAAAAAACATCTTAGTACAAAGTTACACTGTTTGAAGGGCCACGTGTAACATGTAACATGTAACAGGGAAAAAATTTTCAAGGTCATCGATGTTTTTTTAAATGGAATGATATATCTTCGTTAACGTAACGTAACGTAACGTAACGTAACGTAACGTAACGTAACGTAACGTAACGTAACGTTGTAGTTGAGAAAATAACGAATTCATCCATGTAGCACAATAACTACAAAAGAGACCTACAAATGACCTTCTACCCAGAAAAATGGAATAAATAAAATTCAACGTGTAAGATTCATTTGCTTTATTTCTGTTAGGCAGAATGTTTAAAAATATTCCCTCGAGCTGCTATACATTCATTTAGCCGTCAAGTTACAGAACGTGTACTGCTGTGTAATTCATTTCTGAGGGAATCCGAGGGACGCACAAGCCCTGACGATTCTTTCTTTCATGTCGTCTATAGTGCAGTGGTTGGTGGTTCATGATAAACATCGTCTTTCAGTTTTCCCCATTCATTGTACAAAAAAGTTTTTTTTTGTACAATGAAAAGTAACGGAGATATTTAGGTGTTTTCTGTTTATTCGGTCTCACCCTATATGTACATCCATATTTCTTTCCCTTTTAGCCCTGTAATTTCAGAATTCTGTATGTTGTATATCTACATATATCTATCTCTACGGATACCCGTTAAAATGACGGGTAAGCTAGTTTCATAGTTAATCGTAACAAACCGTTTTTTTTCATGAAATTATTTTTCTGGTGACAAATGTAAAAGGAATTAGAACGTAGAATGTTGAGTAAAAATCATAATTCAACGGAGATATATCTTTCGATGGGTTCGAACCCAATAGAGTATTTTATCGATAATTGTCCCCAACACTTGTCTGCCCGGGGACAATTATACGCCAGAGATACTATATTCTTTCACTTTTGCCGAACGTATAAAAGGACTCTGCGGAGGTCGAGATGCTTTTGCATGAACAGTAAAAGTTTGTATAACTTTTTGTTTATTTATGATTGTAATTGTTTCTAAATTAAATTAATTGTTTTTCTTTTTTAATACGTGGTTTCCTTTAACCGTCAAATTGACGGGTGTACGAAAAGATAGGTATAGAAAACTGTCCGTAAACCTTATTTAATTGTACCAACAGAAAATTATAGCCAATAGACCAGCATTGGGGGTCTTCCCTGGAAAGGATTGGCCGAGCAGATTAAAAAAGGTCATGCTAGAAAAAGGGGTACGTAACTTGGTCATCGTGTATGTATTCATTCTCATTCGGTTATTATGTGCATGATCATAACTTGTTAAAACATATATATATGATATTCACAGATTGCTCCTCCAGGATTATCTCACATTACAACCATGATGTGTGGTTCCTGTTCCAACGAGAATGCTTTCAAGAATATTTTTATTTGGTACGCTGAAAAACACAGGAAAGGTGCTCCGTTCACAAAAGAAGAAATCGAAAGTTGCATGATGAACCAGCTTCCTGGTGCCCCGCGATTTTCAATCCTTTCATTTAAAGGTATTTCTATATATAGTCAATAACAAACAGAAATTACAAAAATTACAAAAATTACAAAAATTACAAAAATTTCGATGAACGCAACGGTTTAAGAAAATACCATCATTATGATTAGGTGCGTTTCACGGAAGAACATTGGGAACTCTTTCGACGACGCATAGCAAATATATTCACAAAATAGATATTCCAGCTTTCGATTGGCCGATTGCCTCGTTTCCTCAGTACAAATACCCATTGAATGAAAATACACGGGAGAACCAACAGGAAGATCAACGTTGTTTAGCCGAAGTATATTTATTTTTACCAATTTATTTACCAATGCATCATATTTAAATAACCATGTATTATTATGTTACAATATTGCCTTATCAGGTTGAAGAATTGTTCGCGAACTATAAAAATGAAAAGAAAGTGCCTGTCGCTGGTGTGATAGTGGAACCAATTCAATCGGAAGGAGGGGATAATCACGCATCTCCTGAATTTTTCCAAGGATTACAACGCATAACAAAGAAAGTAATAATTACTTATATGTGTATTTCTGCTTACAAAATATGAACGATGCTGTTAACTTCGAAACCTGATCTATCACATTCTTCTTTAATACAATACAACAACGTTGTCAATTAGCTAGGTTTTCTAGTAAGACGATTCTTAACATTTCAGCACGGAGCAGCCTTATTAATCGACGAAGTTCAAACAGGAGGTGGACCAACAGGGAAAATGTGGTGTCACGAGCACTTCAATCTGGAAACTCCGCCAGAATTAGTAACCTTCAGTAAAAAGATGCAACTCGGTGGTTATTACCACTCCGAAGCTCTAAAGTAAATTACAGAGATACACTTAAGTGCTCAACAGCAAAATATAGGATATTCCGGAACGTGGTTATTCCTCGCGCAACTACAAATTCGGAAGATCTTTACTATACAGGCTGTCCAAGACCACCCGTCCAGGGGTGTTAACTTCCTGGATGTTTCAAATCTTTGGAATAGAAGTTGCAGGGACTAATGGAGTACATACGTATGTCCGTGACCTTATAATTAACTTTCGGATCCATTTTCAAGGTTATTTGGAGGTCAGTACGTATTTTTTAAATTGGAACCCCTACTTTTGACTACGGATTCTGAAAGAGCTCGAAATTTCACGTTCAGATATGTATTTATGTTCTAGATTAAAATGACTGTTAGAGGCCATTCACCTCTATGTAGTGCCATAATCACTGTTTGGTGGTAAATAAAAGATAACAGTAAATACTGGCATCGAGATTGGACAAGGCTTCTGATTCATAAACTTGTCTCCGACCGAACCTTAAAGGTTGTTTTCCATTTCCAAGGTCATTGAAATTCGAATGCCTGGTGGACGAACATTTACGAATGTTATTGTTCGGGTCTAGTATTCGGTCGCAACTCGAGGTCAAGCATAGAGGCCGAGTATAACGTAAATCGACCTTTCAAGACAAGTTTATGAATCACAAGCCTCGTCCAATCTTGATGCCAGTATTTATCACCAAACAGTGATTTGACCTCTGAATGGCCTCTAGCAGTCATTTTAATCTAGGACATAAGTACATATTTGAACGTGAAATTTCGAGCTCTTTCAGAATCCGTAGTCAAAAGTAGGGCTCCCAAATAACCTTGAAAATGGATCCGAAGGTCAATTACAATGCACTTTTGTGCATTGCTTTTATGCACTTTTGTGCGTCGGTGCATCAAAAAAATGCAACTGCACTTTTTTTAAAAATGGAAACCTACATTTTTGACTGCACCAATCGATGCAGTTTCTTGTGATCTACATAAAAGTACTAACATACTTATGCCCTAAACTTATTCGTTAAGAAGTTATCGAAGCTAAAAGTTCTCTGATTTATAATGGAACATAACGTAGGTACTCCGAAACACTTGTCGAGACCGAAATAATTCAGTGAACTTTTAGCTTCGATAACTTCTTAACGAATATGTTTAGGGCATAAGTATGTTAGTACTTTTATGTAGAGCACAACAAACTGCATCGATTGGTGCAGTCAAAAATGTAGGTTTCCACTTTAAAAAAAGTGCAATTGCATTTTTCTGATGCACCGATGCACAAAAGTGCATAAAATTAGTTGCGTAGTATGCACCGTCTGATGCCATTCAACTTTTTCTTATAACATTTTCCTCTATTCCCGACCGTTTAGGAGGTACAGCCTGTTCCGGTTGCGTGGGACACTCTGTATAATATTAGCAAAAATTAACATTAAAATTGTTTATTATACCACACCCGCCTGTGGCTATAATTTTAGTATGTGATTTATGAACCACACCTGCAGTTAAAGTGTTAGAAAGAAGAACATAATTGAAGAAGGACTTAAAGTATTTGCGCGAAGGAATACGTATGTTTCGGAAAGCCTTTATCACCATCTTACCATGATCAATTATGAAAGTCAATGTATGTAATGATCGTGTTATTACAGGCCCAATCTAGGGTTCCGTGTATTTAACACCTGGATGGGAGATCCCAGTAAAGTGATACTACTCGAAGCAGTTCTAGAAACCATTAAGAACGAAAAACTCCTGGAAAGAGTTACACGTGTCGGCGAATACACATTAAAGCAACTGATGAGTTTGCAAAATCAATTTTCCAGCACGATCAATTCGGTTCGTGGTCGTGGAACATTTATTGCATTTAACTGTGCTACGCCCGAACTCCGAGACCAATTAGTTAAGGAATTATTAAACAAAGGTAATTCTCGTTTAATAATACTCTGATTTTACTAGGTACAGAAAAAATAAAATTACAGTGGATTTCGGTTAATTGGAACACATCGGGACCTGATAATATGTCCCCATTAAGGGGGTAGACTCACTTCCAGGGTTGCATGGATGCAAAGATGGGACTTTTCAGTAGACAAAAGCGCCAGATAAAAGATAACTACAAGGCGTTATTTGCATTTTACGGAAGCATAAAGTTGCTACATACATGCTGCCAAATAATACAAATTACGCCCCGGAAACGTAAAACTAGGACTTTTGAGGGCAGCTGCGGTCTAGATTGATCTTTTACCTAGCGCTTTTGACTACTGAAAAACCCCATCTTTGCATTAGTGAGAAATGAGAAGGCGCATCCCGCACCCTTGCAATCCGAGAAGCGAGTCTACCCCCTTAAGCAGCCTACTGCCCCAATAGTTCCCCAATACTCCTGAAAAGAATTAAGGGATCACTTGTGCGAACCCGAAAAATTGCTCCCACTTTACGTGATCATAACTCCGTCAAAAATTGCCGTATCGATATCGTTAAACAATGGTTTGAAAGCCTGAAACCTTTAGTTTCAGCTGCTCTGTTTCAAATTGTTGCCATGTTGGTGTTTTACAAAGTTATAGCGAGATGAAGACAACATTGACGGTTAACAAAAATTTTGTGCAACTTTGAAACATCACACTGGGAGCAACAAATTTTTTTGATAAATCGCTTTAATATCATTTGGAAGGGCTATCTTTCCTGTGTAAATTGTGTGGTTGTTGAATATTGTACGATCTTTTTTATTCGAGTTATACAATATTGAAGTAAATATGGGCGTTTTAACTTTAACTGGTTCCAGAAAGCGAAAAAATTATCGTAACATCTTATGCAAAAAAAGCAATAGAGAGCGCGTTTCTTTCTCTTCAAGGCACTCCTTTTGTTTTTTCAATTTCATTAACATTTCGAAATACCAGATGTTTCTGAAAATATGCATCAAAAATGCACAATTTCCATTTTTCCTTTAACTCGCTATATCTCTATATACGGAAATTTTTGACTGAGTTATGATCACGTAAAGTGGGACCAATTTTTGGGGTTCGCACAAGTGATCCCTTAATTCTTTTCAGGAGTGTATCTTTTTCCGAGCTAAAGTATTTGTACTGATTGAGCTACGTCCCAATTTACCAGAAGCCGCTGTACATAATTTTAAATAAAACAGAATGTGACTAAAAGATTACTTGTCCTACAGGTATTCAATGTGGTGGGTGTGGTGCGGTTTCGATACGATTAAGGCCCGCCTTAACATTTACGGAAGATCACGCAGATATATTTTTAGACAGACTCCGATCAGTCTTGAAGAAATAGTGATATAGATATATTGCATCTTGAACCGTATGTCTTGCGGCATTCAAAATCAAACGTCTTCCACTAAAATAATGAATATTGCGAGGTCTATTGAAATAGGTTTTAAAATTGTTGCATTATTTTTATATATCAATTTTATCATGTTATAGAAGAAGTCAACATCCATGTTTATTAAAGTAAATATAAATGCTATCTATATTTATCTAAGAAATTTGTCAGTCTTCCATGATATAATATAATTTACGTCAAACACTATAAATTAATAGTGTATACCAACTGCATGAGACGTACATAAACGTTATAATTTGTTTTGTCTTATGTATAAGAAATGATTAAAGTTAAGACGAACTCAGTGTATTTACAATCAATGGGTCTTCCAAAAAAACCTATTACTAAATGCCTTCTACACTACGTATCAAAGTTCTACATTTACTTCCTCTCCATAAGTATATGCGAAATTAAAAATTTAATTTGATTAGTTCTGAATTTCCACCAAACGTTTATTTTAGCATCTTTTTCAAAATATCTGCAAAATGTTTATACTTGTTATGATGACTCTTTTGTACCATGTAAGCAATCATTTTCATCTAGAAAAGAATAAGTTTCATTGAATCGATCAGTTACTTCACTAAGAAATACTCTTTCACTCTCTTTTACCTTCACTTTTGAATCGGTGAACTTATAGAGTTGAAATAAATTTCATAAGATCACAGCCATGTGAGCTAATGATGGTTATAAAGCCGGAGAAATATCAAGAGCGAGGCTCTTGATTGAACGCCGGAGAAGGACCGCAGTCCGAAGCCAAAGACAGAGTCTTACGAACTGGGGCAGACGCTCTCGACCAGTGATGTGATTGAACCCACCGTAACTCGCGCATGCGCGGCAATTTCAGTCTCAGTAACATAACTATTTCGATGAAATCGGGTAGCTTGAGCACCCCGCAGGCTTTTAAAAAATTGGTATGATTTGATTCTGAAAAATGAATGTATAACATGTGTATTTCTGTATATTTTGTATCTCGTAGGACACGTCCTAAAGTCTTTTTGTCCGGAACAGTTTGTTTCGGTACATTTCTGCCAATATAACTGCCTCAAACCGTCAGGGCGCTGACAGATCGGCTGCGTCATTGTAGATACGCCACTCTCTCGGCCGCGTCATAGCTATTAAAACTATACAATTCTCCCTAAGGTAGAGAACCATCTATGTTTTCTAACTTGAGACTCTGTACAGTTATACATGTAATCTCCTCGAAAAACCGAACCGTTCTCCGTTATTTTCTATCCTAACTTTTCATAACTGGCATTTTCTATCCTAACCTGCTATTCCAACCTTTCGTAAGCCTTATTTTTTATCCTAACCTGTTAACCTAAACGTTTTTTTTCCTATCCTAACCGGCTAACCTTTCACAAGCGTTATTTTCTATCCCAACCGTTTTTCTTTCTATCCTAACTTTTCATAACCGGTTTTTTTTCGATCGTAACTTTTCATAACCGGTTTTTTTTCTATCCTAAGCGGCTATCCTAACCTTTAATTAGAGTTATTTTCTATCATAACCTGCTATCCTAACCGTTTTGTTTTTACATCTTCACCTTTGATAACCGCTTTTTTCTATCCTAACCGATTATCCTAACCTTTTATAAGCGTTATTTTCTATCCTAACCTGCTATCCTAACTGGTTTTTTTTTCTATCCCGACCATTCATAACAAGGTTTTCTGTCCTGACCGGCTATCCTAACCTTTCATAAGCGTTATTTTCTATCCTAATCTGCTATCATAACCGGTTTTTTTCTACCCTAACCATTCATAACGGGCTATCGTGTCCTGACCGGCTATCCTAGCCTTTTATAAGCGTTATTTTCTATCCTAATCTGCTATCCTAACCGTTTTTCTATCCTAACCATTCATAAACGGTGTTTTCTGCCCTAACCGGCTATCCTAACCTTTAATAAGCGTTATTTTCTACCCTAACCTGCTATCCTAACCGTTTTTTTCTATCCTAACCTTTCATAACCGATGTTTTCTGTCCTAACCGATTATCCTAATCTTTCATAAGCGTGATTTTCTATCCTAACCTGCTATACTAACCGTTTTTTTTCTATCCTAACCTTCCATAACCGGTGTTTTCTGTCCTAACCGGCTACCCTAACCTTTCATATGTGTTATTTTCTATCCTAACCTGCTATCCTAACCGTTTTTTTTCTATCCTAACCTTCCATAACCGGTGTTTTCTGTCCTAACCGGCTATCCTAACCTGCTATCCTAACCGTTTTTTTCTATCCTAACCTTTCATAACAGATGTTTTCTGTCCTAACCGACAATCCTTACCTTTCATAAGCGTTATTTTCTATCCTAACCTGCTATCCTAACCGTTATTTTCTATCCTAACATGCTATCCTGACCGTTTTTTTCTATCCTAACCTTTCATAAACGGTGTTTTCTGTCCTAAATGGCTATCCTAACCTATGATAAACGTTATTATTTTTTTTTCTATCCCAATCTTTCATAAACGGTGTTTTCTGTTTAAACCAGCTATCCTAACCTATGATAATCGTTATTTTCTATCCAAACCTGCTATCCTAATCGTTTTTTTTCTATCCTAACCTATGATAATCGTTATTTTCTATCCAAACCTGCTATCCTAATCGTTTTTTTTTTTTTTTTTTTTCTATCCTAACCTTTCATAAACGGTGTTTTCTGTCCTAACCTGCTATCCTAACCGGTTTGTTTTTCTATCCTAACCATACATAACCGGGGTTTTTTCTGCCCTAACCGGCTATACTAACCTTTTATAAGCGTTATTTTCTATCCTAACCGACTTTTCTTTTCTTTTTTTTTTTTTTTTTTTTTCTATCCCAATCTTTCATAAACGGTGTTTTCTGTTCAAACCAGCTATCCTAACCTATGATAATCGTTATTTTCTATCCAAACCTGCTATCCTAATCGTTTTTTTTTTTTTTTTTTTTTTTCTATCCTAACCTTTCATAAACGGTGTTTTCTGTCCTAACCTGCTATCCTAACCGTTTTGTTTTTCTATCCTAACCATACATAACCGGGGTTTTTTCTGCCCTAACCGGCTATACTAACCTTTTATAAGCGTTATTTTCTATCCTAACCGCTTTTTCTTTTTTTTTTTTCTATCCCAATCTTTCATAAACGGTGTTTTCTGTTCAAACCGGCTATCCTAACCGTTTTGTTTTTCTATCCTAACCATACATAACCGGGGTTTTTTCTGCCCTAACCGGCTATACTAACCTTTTGTAAGCGTTATTTTCTATCCTAACCGACTTTTCTCTCTTTATCTGTGTTTCAAAAATATGTGTACTATTGAAAAAAAAAAAAAAAAAAAAGGCTTCTCTCTCTTTCTCTAACCTCTCATTATTTCTATCTATCTCGCTCTATCTTCGAGAAAATGTGAGGTTAGAAAATAAGGGGTATGTTAGCTCCGTCGCTTCTCGGCCCCATGGCTAAGACCGAAATAACGGCCAGGTTAGCGGTTACGTGAGAAATCATGGTTAGATTAGGCTGCATTGCTTCTCGGCCCCATGGCTAAGACCGAAATAACGGCTGGTTAGCGGTTAGGTTAGAAAAGAAGGGTTTGCTTAGCGGATTAGCTTTAGATAATAAGGGTTAGGTTAGTGGTTACGTGAGAAAAATGAAGGATAGTTAAGGCGCGTATCGCGAGAAAAGCATGGTTAGGTAAGGCGCGTATCGCGGAAATCAAGGTTAGGTAAGGCGTGTACCGCGAGTAAAGCAAGAAAAGCAAGGTTAGGTAAGGCGCGTATCGCCAGAAAATCAAGGTTAGGTAAGGCGCGTATCGCATCTCGGCCGCATGGCTAACATCATAGTGTAGGTTAGGTTAGGTTAGGTTAGGTTAGGTTAGGTTAGGTTAGGTTAGGTTAGGTTAGGTTAGGTTAGGTTAGGTTAGGTTAGGTTAGGTTAGGTTAGGTTAGGTTAGGTTAGGTTAGGTTAGGTTAGGTTAGGTTAGGTTAGGTTAGGTTAGGTTAGGTTGTCTCCAGTCGGCGGCGGAGCTGACGGCGGAATGCCGGACGTACCCCGTCCCGGAGCTCCTCGCGATGGTGAAGGATGGGGCGACAATGGTCGACAAGGTGTCCGGAGTGTCCAAGGGACTGAAGGGCACCTTCGTGAAGGAGCTCCGGGTCGCGAGCCAGCAAATCCGGGCGGCCAGCTATGAGCTGGCCTCGCGCGCGAGGTACGCCGGCAGCGAAGAGAAGGAGGTCGAGGAGGTTCGCGAGTTACTGCGCGAGATGGAGGGACGCCTCCGTCGCGTGACAGAGGAGCGCGATAACCTCCTCGACAAATACGAGGGGTCGCCGACCGATAGGGTGACGCGGATGCTGGAGGCGTCCCCGGTACCTTCCCTGCCCGGGACGCCACCCACGGGGGAGTCGACGCGCCCGGTTACGCGGGCGAGCGCGGTCGCGACGGCGGGGAACCGCGAGGGGGGACGGGACGCGACCTTCTCCCTCGGCGATGTTGAACGCATCGTCGAGGAGAAGGTACGCGCTCTCGAGGGTCGCCTCCTCGAGGCTCTTAAGGCCCACGGGGAGAAGGGGGGACATGCCGACACGGCGGGGGGCAACATGGGCCCTCCGCCTGCCGACATGAGAGCCCCCCGAAAGAAGAAGGAGGAGAAGGGGAAGGGGAAGAAGGGGTCGCGGGCCCCCTCCGCCGGCTCGTCGGCCTCGTCCAAAGCGGGGCCGAGGGGGACGGGCGCGGGGGGGTCCTACGCGGAGGTGACGTCGGGAGTGGGCAAGCGGGCGGCCAAAGTGGCCGCAGCGCAGCCCACCCCCGTCGCCCCGACCGCTGCGAACCCTTCCTCCTCCAAGGAAGAGGTCCCCAGTAAGGGGAAGGGAGATCCCCCTCCCAAGAGGAAGGAGACCACGGCGCCGCGGTTACCGCGGCAGCCGAAGACGGCGGCCGTGGTCTTGACTGTCCCCGTGGGGGTTAAGACCTCATACGAGGAGGCGATGGGGAAGGTTGTGGCCGACATCCGCCTTGAGGATGTCGGCATCACGGAGGGCCTTGCCGTGGCCCGGGCCCAAACCGGGGCCCTCATGCTGAGGGTCCGCGGTGGGGGCAGCCGCGAAAAGGCGACCGCGCTCGCCGAGCGGATGAGGGGGGCCTTAGCGGGCACGGGGGTTGTGGTGAGCACCCCCACGCGGAATGCTGAGATCCGGCTCCGGGGGTTGGGCTTAGGCGCAACACCGGAGTCGGTATGCCAGGCCCTCGTGGGCGCATCTGGATGCGCCCCCGAGGAGGTCCGCGTGGGGGTGGTCAACAGACCACCCAACGGGGGGGAGAACGGGCCCGGCACGTGCTGGGCCCGTCTGCCACTCGCGGCAGCGCGAAAGGTCGCCGGGGCGGGGCGACTCCGGGTGGGGTGGGCCTCGGCGCGGGTGGAAATACTGGAGCAGCGTCCGCTCCAGTGTTTCCGCTGCCTGCGCCGAGGCCACACGTGGGCGCGCTGCACCCACACAGATGAGGCGAGCCGGCAAGGCCGGTGCTATAGATGCGGGCAGGAGGGGCACCGGGCGGCGACGTGTACGTCTCCGCCTAGGTGTCCCCTCTGCTCGGATCTGGGAAAGCCGGCCGACCATCGGTCAGGCACAGGGGCATGTCCCTCCTTTCGCTCCGGTCAATCCGGAGTGAAAGGAGGGCCTAGAAAGGATAAGGAGGCCCCCAAGGCACCGACCCCTCAGGTCGAGCCTGCACCGGCCTTGCCCGCTCGCCCACCTGGTGGAGCCAGCGCGCCGCCGAAAGAGGCCCCGCCCTTAAGGCGGGGTCCACATGGGGAATGACCTCCTCCCACGACTCGGGGACGCCCGAGCCGCCGGAGGGGGTCGTGAGGGTGGAGGTACCGGTACCTCCTGGACTCACGGGAAGGGGGCCTGTTCCGGGGGTGTGCGAAATGCACCCTTTCGAGGAACGGGCCTTACCGCGAGAAGAGATCCCCTCGTTCGCACCACCGGAGGGAGCTAATACCTCCTTGATGCGCCTCTTGCTTTATCGCACTCCGGCACGGACGAACGACGGGATCTCTAGGGTCATCGGGGCGCCGAGCTGGAACTCGACGTCCCATCGGGTGACCCCGGGAGGGGGGAAACGCAGCCGCCGTCGCTGCGGTTCCTTGTTCGGGTTTAAACGTAGGGGGAGCTTCTCTCCCCCTTCGGGAAGTCCATGTAAGGACAGTGGGTGCGCGGTTGTGTACGTTTCGGGTTCCCGTGCACCACACTAAATCCGGGGACGGCCGCGGGGTTTTAGTCGGTGCGAGTCCGACATTGGCCTCCCTCATTTCCAGCAATGAGGGAGGTTATCCATAAGGGATTTCCCCGACGTCAAAAAAAAAAAAAAAAAAAAAAAAAAAAGGTTAGGTTAGGTTAGGTTAGGTTAGGTTAGGTTAGGTTAGGTTAGGTTAGGTTAGGTTAGGTTAGGTTAGGTTAGGTTAGGTTAGGTTAGGTTAGGTTAGGTTAGGTTAGGTTAGGTTAGGTTTCACCGTGCCGTTGGGGGTGGAGGCGTCGTTGGCCGGCGCGATGGAGGTGGTTACCCGCCAGGTCCCCTTAGAATCCGTCGGCATCACCGACGGAGTCGCGTTTGGGGTGGCGAGAACTGGGGCCCTAATGATTAGGGTCCGTGGGGAGGGCAATAGAGCGAAGGCCGAGGCCCTCGCTGGAAAAATGAGAGAGGCCCTGGCGGGTACAGGGGTGCTGGTGGGCACCCCCACGAGGACGGCGGAGATCCGTCTCCGGGGGCTTGGCGTTAATGCCACCTCGGAGGCGGTTCGTTCCGCACTCGCGGGCGCAGCGGACTGCGCCCCCGAGCTCCTACGCGTGGGGGTGGTCACCAGACCGCCTTCGGGGATGGGGCCCGGCACGTGCTGGGCCAGGCTGCCTTTAGCGGCGGCTAGAAAGGTGGCCGGCGCCGGCCGGATAAGGGTGGGGTGGGCCTCGGCGAGGGTAGAGGTATTGGAGCAACGTATGCTCCAATGCTACCGCTGCCTTCGTCGAGGCCACACACAGGCAAAATGTGCCTATAAGGAGGAGCCGAGCCGGATCGGCCGGTGTTATAGGTGCGGGGAGGAGGGGCACCGAGCGGCGACTTGTAGGTCGCCGCCGAAGTGCCCCCTTTGCGGGGATCTTGGCCTGCCTGCAGGCCACAGATCAGGGACCCGCGCGTGCCCCTCGTTTCTGTCCGGGACCAAACCCGGGCAGAACCGAGGTGGAGGCGCGGGGAAAGAACCGGCCGCTCCGGCTCCTCCTCCGAGGGAGGGGGTAATGGACACGGGGTAAGAGGCCACGCCCTTCAGGCGTGGTCCACGGGGTTGGAAGAGGCCACACCCTTCTGGTGTGGTCCACCGGGAGGGAAAGAGGCCGCGCCCTTCTGGCGCGGTCCACCGGGGGGGTGTAAGAGGCTGCGCCCTTCTGGCGCAGTCCAAAAACGGGGATACCCCTCCTCCCACGATCGGGGACGCTCGATCGCCGGAGGAGGGCAGTGAGGGTGGAGGTACCGGGTACCTCCTGGACTCACGGGATGGGGGCTCGCCCCGGGGGTGTGCGAAATGCACCCCTCCGAGGGGCGGGCCTTACCGCGTACTGGGATCCCCTCGTTCGTACCGCCGGTGGGTATTTTACCGTTACGCGCCTTTCTTTATCGCGCACCGGTATGGGCGAACGACGGGATCTCTCGGGTCATCGGGGCGTCGAGCTGGAACTCGGCGTCCCATCGGGTGACCTAGGGAGGGGGAAACGCAGTCGCCGTCGCTGCGGTTCCCTTGTAGAGGGGTTAAACGTTGGGGGAGCTTCACTCCCCCATCGGGATGGTCTATCGATAGACAGCGAGGGTGTCCGGTTGTATGCTCGCGCGATCCCGGCACCCCGCTTTAGATGTCTAGGGGCGGCCGTGGGGTTTTAGTCGGTGAGAGTCCGACATTGGCCCCCCTCATTTCCAGCAATGGGGGGGGTTATCCATAACGGATTTCCCCAACGTAAAAAAAAAAAAAAAAAAAAAAAAGGTTAGGTTAGGTTAGGTTAGGTTAGGTTAGGTTAGGTTAGGTTAGGTTAGGTTAGGTTAGGTTAGGTTAGGTTAGGTTGGGGTCCTAGGACCTTGGGCGCCTACAGTGGTGATTCAGATCCACTGTCGGTCCGTACTCTCTATTTGAGGGTTGTCCAAGGTCTAATTCCTCTCGCCCCACCTCCTCGTGGTGGACCCTGGGACACACTGCGGTGTGTGCGAACGGGGCGAGGGGTGCACGCGGGGGCATTCCCCACTCTTTTTCCTGCGGGCCTCACCCGCAGACGGGCAATGCCTCCGCGTGTAAACCAAGTGTCACGGGCAGCAAGATGTCTGCCCGTGGCCCCATACCGTGTCCGTGGTCATGTTTTACGGCACGGGGGGGCTTGCCTTAATCGGCCGGCCCTGCGAGGAGGATAAACCTCACAAAGTCCTTAACTCCAAGCTCTGGCATGCGGTGAGGGAGCACTCCCGGATTAGACGCCGGGAGTGGGTCCGGTGGGTGCATCGGATCGCTAGTATGCCACCTCCACGGGTTTGCCCGAACCGTGGTTGTATAGGGCCTGCCGGGGTTGCGGCGCCCCGGTGGTTAGTGTTTCCGCACCGAGTAATTTTGTTGCCTGATGAGTGAACCACTCCTTCGGGGGTGATGTAACCAAGGGCGTGATGATAATGTAATGGACTTTTCAAAAATTTTTGGGGATAAGGGGATTAAATCCGCGAAGGGGCGCGGAAAGGGGAAGGCGGGCTCGAAAGGGTCGGGGGGAGTGTCAGGCGTTTCTGCGGGGGAGGGTACCTCCGCCGGCGGGGATGCCTCCGCGGCTGGCGGCTCGGGCAACCGAGGCGACAGCCGCGGGGTGGGGACGGAGGCGGCGGCGTCTTCGCCTCGCTCGGATCCGGCGTCTCCGGGGGCTGTGGCGGGAACGTCGCGGTCCGCGGGGTCGCCGCGTCCGATGCTGAGTGTGGGGGTGCCGCTGTCTCCGGGACTCCCTTGGGAGGAGTACGGGGCTCTACCGTGGGAGCGGGGCGGGGGGGCGGACGAATGGGAGACTCAGAGCTCCGTTCATTCGTCCGTCTCCTCGATGGGCACGGGTAGGAAGAGGGGCGGGGCTCCCCTTGAGGTCGCGCCGGGTAAGGTTGTCGTGAGGTCGTCCCCCCCTCTGGGGGACTACTACGGGTCCGAGAACGTTCGGTTCTCGAAGGGATCGGCGCGGAACCTCCCGAGTGTGAAGGATCTGTCCGTCGAGTGCAGTACAACTGTAACCGACGGGCTGACCCAGATCATTCGGGAGGCGACCGAGGCGGTTGACCGCGTGTCAACCGTCTCGAAGGGCCTCAAGGGGAGCCTCCAGAACGAGCTCCGGGTTGCGAGTCGGCGCATTCGCGCCGCCGGCTACGAGCTCGGAGCTCGTGCGAGCGCTACGGGGTGCGTGTCTTCGGACATCGCGGGGATCCAGGATTATGCACGAGAGCTGGAGGGACGCCTCCGCCTCGTGCAGAATGAAAGGGACGACCTCTTGGACAAATACGAGGGCCCGGTTGCCGTTCGTATGGCCAAGAGGAGTTCCAAGGGTGGGGGTGAGGGGGGAATGCCCGTGTCCACGGGTGGGGTTTCTCCACCCCCTTCGACGACGGGGAGGGAGGGGTTGCGGCCGCGTCCGCCACCCCAGCCGGTAACCGGGGTAGACGCGGGGACCAGGGAAGACGCGGGGGGATCCCGCCGCGACGCGTTGTTTTCCCTCGAGGATGTCAACCGTATAGTGGTTGACATCGTCGAGGGAAAGATGAGGGAGATGGAGAGGCGCATTATTGCGGCGCTTCTACCTCACGGCGGGAGGGAGGTCCCGCGGGACGCTGCAGAGCGTTTCGCGGGGCCCCCTCCCGCCGGGAGCGTGGCCCCCCGTAAAAAGGGGACCACGAAGGGGGGGAGGGGGGATAAGACCCCGAAATCGGGCCGCCGGGCTCGATCCGCGAGCTCGGCGCATTCCGGGGTGACGTCAGGGGGGGAGACGGTCCCCCCCACCACCCCTGCGGCGGGAGGGGAGGGGAGCTGGGTGGAGGTGGTCTCCCGGGGCAAGGCCAAGCGGGCGGCCAAAGTGGCCGCAGCGCGGCCTACTCCGGGGGCTGCACCCACCCAGCCACCTGCTAAGCAGGGGAAGACCCCCGCGCGAGTGGGAGGGGATGGTCCTCCGGGGGGCAAGGCGACACCGCGATTGCCGCGGGCGCCGAAGACGGCGGCGGTGACCCTCACCGTGCCGTTGGGGGTGGAGGCGTCGTTGGCCGGCGCGATGGAGGTGGTTACCCGCCAGGTCCCCTTAGAATCCGTCGGCATCACCGACGGAGTCGCGTTTGGGGTGGCGAGAACTGGGGCCCTAATGATTAGGGTCCGGGGGGAAGGTAATAGGGCGAAGGCCGAGGCCCTCGCTGCTAAGATGAAGGAGGCCCTGGCGGGTACAGGGGTGCTGGTGGGCACCCCCACGAGGACGGCGGAGATCCGTCTCCGGGGGCTTGGCGTTAATGCCACCCCGGAGGCGGTTCGTTCCGCACTCGCGGGCGCGGCGGACTGCGCCCCCGAGCTCCTACGCGTGGGGGTGGTCACCAGACCGCCTTCGGGGATGGGGCCCGGCACGTGCTGGGCCAGGCTGCCTTTAGCGGCGGCTAGAAAGGTGGCCGGCGCCGGCCGGATAAGGGTGGGGTGGGCCTCGGCGAGGGTAGAGGTATTGGAGCAACGTATGCTCCAATGCTACCGCTGCCTTCGTCGAGGCCACACACAGGCCAAATGTGCCTATAAGGAGGAGCCGAGCCGGATCGGCCGGTGTTATAGGTGCGGGGAGGAGGGGCACCGAGCGGCGACTTGTAGGTCGCCGCCGAAGTGCCCCCTTTGCGGGGATCTTGGCCTGCCTGCAGGCCACAGATCAGGGACCCGCGCGTGCCCCTCGTTTCTGTCCGGGACCAAACCCGGGCAGAACCGAGGTGGAGGCGCGGGGAAAGAACCGGCCGCTCCGGCACCTCCTCCGAGGGAGGGGGTAATGGACACGGGGTAAGAGGCCACGCCCTTCTGGCGTGGTCCACGGGGTTGGAAGAGGCCACACCCTTCTGGTGTGGTCCACCGGGAGGGAAAGAGGCCGCGCCCTTCTGGCGCGGTCCACCGGGGGGGTGTAAGAGGCTGCGCCCTTCTGGCGCAGTCCAAAAACGGGGATACCCCTCCTTCCACGATCGGGGACGCTCGATCGCCGGAGGAGGGCAGTGAGGGTGGAGGTACCGGGTACCTCCTGGACTCACGGGATGGGGGCTCGCCCCGGGGGTGTGCGAAATGCACCCCTCCGAGGGGCGGGCCTTACCGCGTACTGGGATCCCCTCGTTCGCACCGCCGGTGGGAATGTTTCCGTGACGCGCCCTTCTTTATCGCGCACCGGTATGGGCGAACGACGGGATCTCTCGGGTCATCGGGGCGTCGAGCTGGAACTCGGCGTCCCATCGGGTGACCTAGGGAGGGGGAAACGCAGTCGCCGTCGCTGCGGTTCCCTTGTAGTGGGGTTAAACGTTGAGGGAGCTTCACTCCCTCATCGGGATGGTCTATTGATAGACAGCGAGGGTGTCCGGTTGTATGCTCGCGCGATCCCGGCACCCCGCGTTAGATGTCTAGGGGCGGCCGTGGGGTTTTAGTGGGTGAGAGTCCCACATTGGCCTCCCTCATTTCCAGCAATGGGGGGGGTTATCCATAACGGATTTCCCCAACGTAAAAAAAAAAAAAAAAAAAAAAAAAAAAAAAAAAAAAAAAAAAAAAAAAAAAAAGGTTAGGTTAGGTTAGGTTAGGTTAGGTTAGGTTAGGTTGGGTCCCGAGGTCATGTGGCGCTGACAATGCTGACTCTGAACCATTGTCGGTTTCGTCCTCTCTATTTGAGGGGGTCACATGGCTAAAATCCTCTCACTCCGCCTCCTCGTGGTGGACCTGGGCACCCGCTGCGGCGGGTGGCGAATGGAGTGAGGGGTACCGGGGTGTGGGGGTCGGGCGACCGGCCGGGGTGCTGTGGCGGAAATGGAGCCGGATCACGGGATGTTGGGGCTCCGTGTACCGGCACGGAGCGCCCTTTTGGTGTGCGTGTCGCGAGGGCACGCACACATTTTAGATCCGGAATCCCCCCGTCACAGCTGCGTCCAGTAGGTCGCCGGGCGTGTCGGGTAACGGCACGCTCGCCTGGTCCAGTAGCCCGACTGCCCCCCGATGGGGGATGGGGGAGTGGCGATCCCGAGCGGGACTCGGACGCCACGTTAGGGAAGTGGACTCGGCGGGCCGAGTCCATTCGCGGGGGTGGGTCGCTTAGCGACATAAGGGATGGGGGCGCTTTCCCGGGGCGCCATTTGGGGAGAGGCGCCTAAGGGCGCCTAGGGGATGTGGGCGCGGCTGGACCGTGCCCAGTAGAGGGGACTTTGGGGCTCACGCGGTGTAGCCTGGACACGGCAAACACCGTGCAACTCTCCAGGGTACTGCACCGCGTGCGCCCCGAACTCGGGGGGAGGGTGTGGGGCCCGCGTGGGCTGCCCGGACACGGCAAACACCGTGCAACTCTCCGGGGCACAGCACGCGCGGCACCCCTATCCAACGGGGGGTAGGGGGACACGGTAGGCTGCCGCGCCCACGGTGTCACCCGACACCGTGCTCGCGGCGTAGGAACTGCCGTGATCCCCCATTACGGGAAGTCGTGACCGCGTAAACGCGGTCACCAAGACGGATAGGCGCCATCTCTGATGGGCCATCCGCGGGATAGTGGCCGCCCCTTCTGGTCGGCCACAAACGGGGAGTACCCCTCCTCCCACGATTCAGGGGAATCGCCGGAGGGGGGCTGGATGGTGGTGCCGGGAACACTACATCCACGGGAAGGGGGCCGACCCCCGGAGCGTGCGCTATGCGTTTCCTCCGAGGGGTCGGCCTTACCTTTTAAGGGTGGGGTGTGAAAGAGGCTGCGCCCTTCTGGCGCAGTCCAAACGGGGATACCCCTCCTTCCACGATCGGGGACGCCCGATCGCCGGAGGAGGGCAGTGAGGGTGGAGGTACCGGGTACCTCCTGGACTCACGGGAAGGGGGCTCGCCCCGGGGGTGTGCGAATGCACCCCTCCGAGGGGGGGGCCTTACCGCGAGCGGAGACCCTTTTGCCCGCACCGACCGGGGAGAGCGACAGGCGATCGCGCCCTGGCACGGACGGACAACGGGGTCTCCGGGGGGCACCGGGGGGTTGGTTCTGGAAACCGCCTCCCATCGGGTGCCCCCAGGGGGGGGGGAAACGTAGCCGCCGCCGCTACGGTTCCCACGAGAGGGGTTAAACGTTGGGGGAGCTTCACTCCCCCATCGGGGTGGTCTCTGTAAAGACAGCGGGGGTGCCGGTTGTATGCTCGCGCGATCCCGGCACCCTCGCGTTATATGTCTAGGGGCGGCCGTGGGGTTTTAGTCGGTGCGAGTCCGACATTGGCCTCCCTCATTGCCAGTAATGGGGGGGGTTATCCATAAGGGATTTCCCCAACGAAAAAAAAAAAAAAAAAAAAAAAAAAAAAAAAAGGTTAGGTTAGGTTAGGTTAGGTTAGGTTAGGTTAGGTTAGGTTAGGTTAGGTTAGGTTAGGTTAGGTTAGGTTAGGTTAGGTTAGGTTAGGTTAGGTTAGGTTAGGTTAGGTTAGGTTAGGTTAGGTTAGGTTAGGTTAGGTTAGGTTAGGTTAGGTTAGGTTAGGTTAGGTTAGGTTAGGTTAGGTTAGGTTAGGTTAGGTTAGGTTAGGTTAGGTTAGGTTAGGTTAGGTTAGGTTAGGTTAGGTTAGGTTAGGTTAGGTTAGGTTAGGTTAGGTTAGGTTAGGTTAGGTTAGGTTAGGTTAGGTTAGGTTAGGTTAGGTTAGGTTAGGTTAGGTTAGGTTAGGTTAGGTTAGGTTAGGTTAGGTTAGGTTAGGTTAGGTTAGGTTAGGTTAGGTTAGGTTAGGTTAGGTTAGGTTAGGTTAGGTTAGGTTAGGTTAGGTTAGGTTAGGTTAGGTTAGGTTAGGTTAGGTTAGGTTAGGTTAGGTTAGGTTAGGTTAGGTTAGGTTAGGTTAGGTTAGGTTAGGTGGGGTCCTAGGACCTTGGGCGCCTACAGTGGTGATTCAGATCCACTGTCGGTCCGTACTCTCTATTTGAGGGTTGTCCAAGGTCTAATTCCTCTCGCCCCACCTCCTCGTGGTGGACCCTGGGACACACTGCGGTGTGTGCTAACGGGGCGAGGGGTGCACGCGGGGGCATTCCCCACTCTTTTTCCTGCGAGCTTCACTCGCAGACGGGCAATGCCTCCGCGTGTAAACCAAGTGTCACGGGCAGCAAGATGTCTGCCCGTGGCCCCATACCGTGTCCGTGGTCATGTTTTACGGCACGGGGGGGCTTGCCTTAATCGGCCGGCCCTGCGAGGAGGATAAACCTCTCAAAGTCCTTAACTCCAAGCTCTGGCATGCGGTGAGGGAGCACTCCCGGATTAGACGCCGGGAGTGGGTCCGGTGGGTGCATCGGATCGCTAGTATGCCACCTCCACGGGTTTGCCCGAACCGTGGTTGTATAGGGCCTGCCGGGGTTGCGGCGCCCCGGTGGTTAGTGTTTCCGCACCGAGTAATTTTGTTGCCTGATGAGTGAACCACTCCTTCGGGGGTGATGTAACCAAGGGCGTAATGATATGTAATGGACTTTTCAAAAATTTTTGGGGATAAGGGGATTAAATCCGCGAAGGGGCGCGGAAAGGGGAAGGCGGGCTCGAAAGGGTCGGGGGGAGTGTCAGGCGTTTCTGCGGGGGAGGGTACCTCCGCCGGCGGGGATGCCTCCGCGGCTGGCGGCTCGGGCAACCGAGGCGACAGCCGCGGGGTGGGGACGGAGGCGGCGGCGTCTTCGCCTCGCTCGGATCCGGCGTCTCCGGGGGCTGTGGCGGGAACGTCACGGTCCGCGGGGTCGCCGCGTCCGATGCTGAGTGTGGGGGTGCCGCTGTCTCCGGGACTCCCTTGGGAGGAGTACGGGGCTCTACCGTGGGAGCGGGGCGGGGGGGCGGACGAGTGGGAGACTCAGAGCTCCGTTCATTCGTCCGTCTCCTCGATGGGCACGGGTAGGAAGAGGGGCGGGGCTCCCCTTGAGGTCGCGCCGGGTAAGGTTGTCGTGAGGTCGTCCCCCCCTCTGGGGGACTACTACGGGTCCGAGAACGTTCGGTTCTCGAAGGGATCGGCGCGGAACCTCCCGAGTGTGAAGGATCTGTCCGTCGAGTGCAGTACAACTGTAACCGACGGGCTGACCCAGATCATTCGGGAGGCGGCCGAGGCGGTTGACCGCGTGTCAACCGTCTCGAAGGGCCTCAAGGGGAGCCTCGTGAACGAGCTCCGGGTTGCGAGTCGGCGCATTCGCGCCGCCGGCTACGAGCTCGGAGCTCGCGCGAGCGCTACGGGGTGCGTGTCTTCGGACATCGCGGGGATACAGGACTATGCACGAGAGCTGGAGGGACGCCTCCGCCTCGTGCAAAATGAAAGGGACGACCTCTTGGACAAATACGAGGGGCCGGTAGCCGTTCGTATGGCCAAGAGGAGTTCCAAGGGTGGGGGTGAGGGGGGAAAACCCGTGTCCACGGGTGGGGTTTCTCCACCCCCTTCGACGACGGGGAGGGAGGGGTTGCGGCCGCGTCCGCCGCCCCAGCCGGTAACCGGGGTAGATGCGGGGACCGGGGAAGACGCGGGGGGTGCCCGCCGCGACGCGTTGTTTTCCCTCGAGGATGTCAACCGTATAGTGGTTGACATCGTCGAGGGAAAGATGAGGGAGATGGAGAGGCGCATTATTGCGGCGCTTCTCCCTCACGGCGGGAGGGAGGTCCCGCGGGACGCTGCAGAGCGTTTCGCGGGGCCCCCTCCCGCCGGGAGCGTGGCCCCCCGTAAAAAGGGGACCACGAAGGGGGGGAGGGGGGATAAGACCCCGAAATCGGGCCGCCGGGCTCGATCCGCGAGCTCGGCGCATTCGGGGGTGACGTCAGGGGGGGAGACGGTCCCCCCCACCACCCCAGCGGCGGGGAGGGAGGGGAGCTGGGTGGAGGTGGTCTCCCGGAGCAAGGCCAAGCGGGCGGCCAAAGTGGCCGCAGCGCGGCCTGCTCCGGGGGCTGCACCCACCCAGCCACCTGCGAAGCAGGGGAAGACCCCCGCGCGAGTGGGAGGGGATGGTCCTCCGGGGGGCAAGGCGACACCGCGATTGCCGCGGGCGCCGAAGACGGCGGCGGTGACCCTCACCGTCCCGACGGGGGTGGATGCGACACTGGCCGGCGCAATGGAGGTTGTGACCCGCCAGGTTCCTCTCGATTCAGTCGGAATAACCGACGGGGTCGCGTTCGGGGTCGCGAGGACGGGGGCCCTCATGATTAGGGTCCGTGGGGAGGGCAATAGAGCGAAGGCCGAGGCCCTCGCTGGTAAGATGAGAGAGGCCCTGGCGGGTACAGGGGTGCTGGTGGGCACCCCCACGAGGACGGCGGAGATCCGTCTCCGGGGGCTTGGCGTTAATGCCACCCCGGAGGCGGTTCGTTCCGCACTCGCGGGCGCAGCGGACTGCGCCCCCGAGCTCCTACGCGTGGGGGTGGTCACCAGACCGCCTTCGGGGATGGGGCCCGGCACGTGCTGGGCCAGGCTGCCTTTAGCGGCGGCTAGAAAGGTGGCCGGCGCCGGCCGGATAAGGGTGGGGTGGGCCTCGGCGAGGGTAGAGGTATTGGAGCAACGTATGCTCCAATGCTACCGCTGCCTTCGTCGAGGCCACACACAGGCAAAATGTGCCTATAAGGAGGAGCCGAGCCGGATCGGCCGGTGTTATAGGTGCGGGGAGGAGGGGCACCGAGCGGCGACTTGTAGGTCGCCGCCGAAGTGCCCCCTTTGCGGGGATCTTGGCCTGCCTGCAGGCCACAGATCAGGGACCCGCGCGTGCCCCTCGTTTCTGTCCGGGACCAAACCCGGGCAGAATCGAGGTGGAGGCGCGGGGAAAGAACCGGCCGCTCCGGCTCCTCCTCCGAGGGAGGGGGTAATGGACACGAGGTAAGAGGCCACGCCCTTCTGGCGTGGTCCACGGGGTTGGAAGAGGCCACACCCTTCTGGTGTGGTCCACCGGGAGGGAAAGAGGCCGCGCCCTTCTGGCGCGGTCCACCGGGGGGGCGTAAGAGGCTGCGCCCTTCTGGCGCAGTCCAAAAACGGGGATACCCCTCCTTCCACGATCGGGGACGCTCGATCGCCGGAGGAGGGCAGTGAGGGTGGAGGTACCGGGTACCTCCTGGACTCACGGGATGGGGGCTCGCCCCGGGGGTGTGCGAAATGCACCCCTCCGAGGGGCGGGCCTTACCGCGTACTGGGATCCCCTCGTTCGTACCGCCGGTGGGAGTGTATCCGTGACGCGCCGTTCTTTATCGCGCACCGGTATGGGCGAACGACGGGATCTCTCGGGTCATCGGGGCGTCGAGCTGGAACTCGGCGTCCCATCGGGTGACCTAGGGAGGGGGAAACGCAGTCGCCGTCGCTGCGGTTCCCTTGTAGAGGGGTTAAACGTTGGGGGAGCTTCACTCCCTCATCGGGATGGTCTATCGATAGACAGCGAGGGTGTCCGGTTGTATGCTCGCGCGATCCCGGCACCCCGCGTTAGATGTCTAGGGGCGGCCGTGGGGTTTTAGTCGGTGAGAGTCCGACATTGGCCCCCCTCATTTCCAGCAATGGGGGGGGTTATCCATAACGGATTTCCCCAACGTAAAAAAAAAAAAAAAAAAAAAAAAAAAAAAAAAAAAAGGTTAGGTTAGGTTAGGTTAGGTTAGGTTAGGTTAGGTTAGGTTAGGTTAGGTTAGGTTAGGTTAGGTTAGGTTAGGTTAGGTTAGGTTAGGTTAGGTTAGGTTAGGTTAGGTTAGGTTAGGTTGGTGCAGTGCCCGGCTGTGGCGGCCTTGGCCTTGGAAAGGGCCAAAACGGTCAAGGTGGGATGGACTCTCGCGCGGGTGGTCATTTTGGCCGCCCGACCGATGCAGTGTTTCCGCTGCCTCGCCCTCGGGCACGTGAGGCAGCGGTGCACTGCAGCGGTGGACCGGAGCGGCGATTGCTACCGGTGCGGGAGTCCATCCCACCGAGCGGCGGCGTGCGTGTCCGCCCCCCATTGCGCTGTGTGCGCGGGGGCGGGCAAGCCCGCCAACCATAAGGCGGGGAGCAAGGCGTGCTCCCCGCCCCCCAAAAAGAAGGGGAAACAAGGAGGCGGCGGTGTGGCGCCGTCTCCTAATGCCACGGGGGGTGGTGGGGGGGACGGACAACCCCTCCCCCCTACCTCCCCCTCCAATATGGAGGTAGAGCCGGCCCGGGACGGGAGCGGGGCTAACCCCCCTCCCGTCCCGGAGCCGACTCAGGCAGGAGCATCCCCGAGCCCGACGTAATGGCTACTTCGGCTCGGGGATGTTCCCAGATGGTTCTCCAGGCCAACCTCAACAATTGCCGCCAGGCGCAGGACCTGATGGTCCAGCGTCTGGCGGAGCTTGAGGTTGGCCTGGCAGTGGCCGCGGAGCCCTTCGAGGTCCCCAACCAACCACAATGGTTCGGGGATCTGGAGGGCTCCGTGGCAATTTGGGCTCGCCAGTCGGCGAGGTTGCCCCCTTGCTCCGTGGTCGAGCGGAGCCGGGGGGCGGTGTTGGTGAAATGGGGAAGATTTCTGGTCGCGGGGTGCTACTGTTCGCCGAACCGTGGCTCCACCGAACTCGGGGAGTTTCTGGACCGGTTGAGGGGCATGCTGGCCCCTCACTTAGCCGGTCCGGTGTTGGTCCTGGGGGACTTCAATGCGAAGTCCCTTAGCTGGGGAAACCCCAGGGCCGACCCCCGAGGTGGAGTCTTGGAGGAATGGATGGAGGGGCTGGAGCTCCGGTTACTCAACCGGGGCTCCGTGCCGACGTGCGTGAGGTGGAACGGTTGGTCGATTGTGGACGTCTCGTTCGCGACCGCTTCCGCCTCACGCCATGTGTCCAGATGGCGGGTCTGGGAGGGGGAAACCCTCTCGGACCACAGCTACATCCTGATGGATGTGGCTGTGGTCTCGGACCCGCCGGTGGACACACCCCTCCTCCGGCGAAGTAGCGCCCTTTCGGCGCCCAGATGGGCGCTGAAGCGGCTAGACATGGACCTGCTGAGGGCCGTGACTATCGGCTCCGCCTGGCCTCCGGCCAGGGAGCGTGGACCTGACGAGGGGGCGGCTTGGCTCCGGGGCACGTTGCAGATGATCTGCGACGTGGCGATGCCCCGGGTCCGGGCCTGTCCCCCTCGTAAGTCTGTGTACTGGTGGTCGGGCGAGCTGGCCGAGCTTCGCAGCTTGGCCGGTCAAGCCCGCCGCCGGTACGTCCGCGCTCGGCGACGCCACTTTCACGGTGGCGACCCGGAGCCGACGGTGGACGATCTGTACAGGGAGTATAGATCGTCCGCCGTGGCCCTCAAGCGTGCGATCACCGCAGCCAAGGCCAAGGCCTGGAACGAGCTCCTGCAGACTCTCCGCGAGGATCCGTGGGGGCGCCCGTATAGGATGGTGCTTGGGAAGCTCCGTCCTCGGGCGCCCCCTGTCGCGGAGAGTATGGACCCGGAGTTCTTGGGACGCGTCGTCGATACCCTCTTCCCCCCCGGCGACGGGGGGGAGGGGGGGACTGTACGCGTCCCGGGTCCGACCAGCGATTGGTCGGACGAACTCCGGGTCTCCGAGTGGGAGCTCGACCAGGCCATCCAGGAGCGCCGGGCTAGGGGCAAGAAGGCCCCCGGCCCCGATGGCGTTCCTGGCGGTATAACGGTCTTGGCGCTAAAGGTCCATGCCCCGGCATACAGGAGCATCTTGGATGCATGCCTGTGCCGGGGGATCTTCCCCAAGTGTTGGAAAGAGGCGTTCCTGGTCCTCCTCCATAAAGTCGGAAAACCCGCAGAGTCTCCCTCTGCCTACCGGCCGGTATGTTTACTCGACGAGGCGGGCAAGTTATTCGAGAGAATAATTGCTGCCCGCCTCCGAGAGCACCTGTCGCGGGGTGATCCCGGGCTGAGCGACAGCCAGTATGGGTTCCGGAGGGGGCGCTCAACTATAGACGCTCTTGAGCGTCTGCGCCTCCTCCGGGAAAGGGCTGTCGCCCGGGGCAGGGTGTTGATTGCTGTGTCGTTGGACATTTCCAACGCATTCAACACCCTGCCCTGGAAGGAGATAGAGGAGGGCCTGGAATACTTCCGGGTCCCCCACTGTCTCCGGGAAGTGCTCCGGGATTACCTCCGCGACAGGGAGGTGTATATTGCCGGCCGGTATGGCGCATATCTGAGGGAGATATGCCGCGGGGTTCCACAGGGGTCGGTCTTAGGACCACTCCTGTGGATCCTTGCGTTTGACGCGGCACTGCGGGTTCCCCTCCCCCCTGGGACGGGTGTCATTTGCTACTGCGATGACACCCTGGTCCATGGGGAGGGGAGGGACTGGGAGGAGGCAGGACGCCTCGTGGAGTCCGCCCTGGACTGCGTTGTTGGACGGATCCGGAGAATGGGGCTTGTAGTGGCCGCCGCAAAGACCGAGGCGATTTGGTTGTACGAATCGTCTCGGCAGCGGCGGCCGCCCCAGGGATTCCGGATCCGGGTCGTAGATACCCTCGTCGAGGTCAGGCCCACTATGAAGTATCTGGGCCTGACCATCGACGGTCGCTGGCGTTTCGAAGATCACTTCGAGCTCCTGGCCCCCCGACTGGAGAGGACTGGAGAGGACAGCGGCCGCGCTTTCGCGGCTGCTGCCCAATATCGGGGGGCCGCAGTTGTACGTCCGCCGCCTCTATCTGGGGGTGGTGCGGTCTATTGCCCTTTATGGGGCCCCCGTATGGCACCGCTCGCTCGAGGCCAGCCGACGCAGTATCGCACTCTTGGAAAGAGTGCGGCGTCGGCTGGCCTTGCGGGCCATACGGGGGTACCGCACCATCTCCACCGAGGTGGCGGGCCTCTTGGCCGTGGTTCCTCCCTTCCACGTGGTGGCGGCGGGGCAGGCGATCATATACCGGATCGCCTGTGAGTCCCGCCGCCCCCTTGGGGAGGAACTGACGGCCGAGGAGGATGGGGAGCTCGAGGTGCGGAGACGCCAGGCCCGCGCGGACGTGTTCGAGCGATGGAAGCAGATGCTTTCATCCTCGGCACGTCCGGTAGTTCGGGCCCTCCTGCCCATGTTCGATACATGGTGCGGGAGGCGAGTTGGGTTGACCTTCCGCCTCACGCAGGTGCTCACCGGACACGGTTGTTTCGGTGAGTACCTGCATAGGATGGGGCGGGAGCCAGCAGCGCAGTGCCACCACTGCGGCGAGGAGGTGGACACGGCGCGGCATACACTCGAGGAGTGTCCGGCTTGGGCCGAGCCGCGCCGTGTCCTTAGAGCCGCGGTGGAAGGGTGGGACCTCTCGCTCCCGATCTTGTTCGACCACTTGATCGGGGGCGGGAGGTCGGCGAAGGCGGTGGCCTCCTTCTGCGAGACAGTGATGTCCCAGAAGGAGGCCGCCGAGCGAGCCCGGGAACGGGACCCGGGCTCGGCGAGAAGGAGGATGGCGCGGGGACGTCCCCCGCGTCGTCGTGCGCCGCCCTCCCCTTCAGGGAGAAGGGGAAGGGCGACGGGATCGGGAGATGCGACGCGGGGGACGCCCCCCCGCGACGCAGCGGGTCCCCCGAGTGGGGGGACGGTGATGGGTGGGAGGGCGCGGGGAGTGTTCCCCTCCCCGCGCCAACTAATGCCCCCCCCTCCCGGGGGGGCGGGACTTCCCTTGGCGGTGCGAAGGGTTCGCCCTTCGCACCGCCATATGCCCCCGTCGCGGGGGGCTGAGGATGGGGGGGCCGGGGGAGTGAGCTAACCCCGGCCCCCGGGGGGGAGTTAATCCCCCCGGGGTGGCACGGCACCCCGAGACTTCGGTCTTTTGTGGCGGGGTGCCGGCCACACCCCAGAGGCGAGCTCTGGGGTGGGGCGCGTGGGGGGTGGGGTGGGGAGGGTCGGGGCGTTCGGATGCGCCTCCGACGACCCTCCCTTGCCGGTGTCGGCGCCCTCCTGCCCTGGCCGGGCGGGGACCCACGGGTCCCTGCTCGAGCGGGGCAGGAGGGCTCCGGGAGCTGTGGGTGGACCGAGCTGGGGCTCGGGAAGCCCAATCCGAAGGCTCCAGGGATGGGGACACTGGGCGGGTCCCTCCGCCCAGGGTCCAGTTAGTGTTAGGTATGGGGGGAGCTAACCCCTCCCCCCGGGATGCATGTATAGCTAGGGGGTGTCCTGTTGAGTTCTCGCGAGATCCAGGCACCTCCTACATAGCTTAGGTGGGCGTGTGTTTTTAGTGCGGTATGCCTCGGGAGGGGATCGAGTCGCTTCGCGACTCGACCCCCACCCGAGGAGAGTCCCACATAACCTCGGCTATCCCCCAGGAGGCCGAGGTATGCGTAATGCATTTTCACACGAAAAAAAAAAAAAAAAAAAAAAAAAAAAAAAAAAAAAAGGTTAGGTTAGGTTAGGTTAGGTTAGGTTAGGTTAGGTTAGGTTAGGTTAGGTTAGGTTAGGTTAGGTTAGGTTAGGTTAGGTTAGGTTAGGTTAGGTTCCTCCGGGGGGCAAGGCGACACCGCGATTGCCGCGGGCGCCGAAGACGGCGGCGGTGACTCTCACCGTGCCGTTGGGGGTGGAGGCGTCGTTGGCCGGCGCGATGGAGGTGGTTACCCGCCAGGTCCCCTTAGAATCCGTCGGCATCACCGACGGAGTCGCGTTTGGGGTGGCGAGAACTGGGGCCCTAATGATTAGGGTCCGGGGGGAAGGTAATAGGGCGAAGGCCGAGGCTCTCGCCGGTAAGATGAGGGAGGCCCTGGCGGGTACAGGGGTGCTGGTGGGCACCCCCACGAGGACGGCGGAGATCCGTCTCCGGGGGCTTGGCGTTAATGCCACCCCGGAGGCGGTTCGTTCCGCACTCGCGGGCGCAGCGGACGGCGCCCCCGAGCTCCTACGCGTGGGGGTGGTCACCAGACCGCCTTCGGGGATGGGGCCCGGCACGTGCTGGGCCAGGCTGCCTTTAGCGGCGGCTAGAAAGGTGGCCGGCGCCGGCCGGATAAGGGTGGGGTGGGCCTCGGCGAGGGTAGAGGTATTGGAGCAACGTATGCTCCAATGCTACCGCTGCCTTCGTCGAGGCCACACACAGGCAAAATGTGCCTATAAGGAGGAGCCGAGCCGGATCGGCCGGTGTTATAGGTGCGGGGAGGAGGGGCACCGAGCGGCGACTTGTAGGTCGCCGCCGAAGTGCCCCCTTTGCGGGGATCTTGGCCTGCCTGCAGGCCACAGATCAGGGACCCGCGCGTGCCCCTCGTTTCTGTCCGGGACCAAACCCGGGCAGAATCGAGGTGGAGGCGCGGGGAAAGAACCGGCCGCTCCGGCTCCTCCTCCGAGGGAGGGGGTGATGGACACGGGGTAAGAGGCCACGCCCTTCTGGCGTGGTCCACGGGGTTGGAAGAGGCCACACCCTTCTGGTGTGGTCCACCGGGAGGGAAAGAGGCCGCGCCCTTCTGGCGCGGTCCACCGGGGGGGTGTAAGAGGCTGCGCCCTTCTGGCGCAGTCCAAAACGGGGATACCCCTCCTTCCACGATCGGGGACGCTCGATCGCCGGAGGAGGGCAGTGAGGGTGGAGGTACCGGGTACCTCCTGGACTCACGGGATGGGGGCTCGCCCCGGGGGTGTGCGAAATGCACCCCTCCGAGGGGCGGGCCTTACCGCGTACTGGGATCCCCTCGTTCGTACCGCCGGTGGGAGTGTATCCGTTACGCGCCTCTCTTTATCGCGCACCGGTATGGGCGAACGACGGGATCTCTCGGGTCATCGGGGCGTCGAGCTGGAACTCGGCGTCCCATCGGGTGACCTAGGGAGGGGGAAACGCAGTCGCCGTCGCTGCGGTTCCCTTGTAGAGGGGTTAAACGTTGGGGGAGCTTCACTCCCCCATCGGGATGGTCTATCGATAGACAGCGAGGGTGTCCGGTTGTA